>CM028133.1:1107795000-1112595000 GCA_016271365.2 Neoceratodus forsteri
CTTGTGCTAAACAAGGCCTATCATCTGATATTAGGATGTGACAGACACCCATACCTGTGTGCTATATAAGGACACAAATTGGCTTAACCTCGATAACAGAATCAAATTCCATACTTGTGTCTTAGCTAAAAAAATTACCCTTGGCCTCTCCCCCGCATCCCTCACCTCCTTAATCACCTTGGACTCTAAAGTTAAACGTACCCGTAGCTCTGATACCCTTTGTTTCTCCATCCCTCCCTGTCGCACTACTCAATTTCAAAGATCCTTTTGCTACAGGGCACCCTTGTGGATGAATAACCTACCCTCCTCCTTGCGTCTAGATCAAAGAATTGGTCATTTCAAAACGCACCTCAGGGCCCATCTTCGCTCCTCAAGTGACTGTGACTGCATATGAACTAGTGCCCCATCCCTCTACTACTGACAATGGCCTCTGGCTTGCCTCTGCATACTCCTCTCCGCCCCACTTTTTCAGGGATGTTAAGTTTCCAGTCTCCTTTAACTGTCTCAAACTATGCTTAGATCCTTAATACTAGCCTAACATTTCAGTTGTAACTTAACCTTACTTTGTCATAATCACTGTATTTGTATCTGTAACTGTACTAACTGTTTTTGTGTAACTGATTTGTTATATGTGATGTAGAACCTTTGTAAAGGAGTCTATGACTCAAAGGTATATCTGATTCTTCTGAAATAAAAAAAAATAAATAAAAATAAAATATACCCTTTATAAAGTCAAGCTGAGAGGAAGTGAGAATCCTGTCCTCAGTCAAATGATCCATTATTCAGTCTCTAATAATGACTTCCGAGAGCTCGCCCAGCACTGATTTCAGGCTGACTGGCCTACAGCAGCCTAGGTCCAACCTTGTTCCTTTCTTGAGCTGAGGACCACATTAGCTATTAACAGGTCCTCTGGCACCACACCTTTATGACAAACCTATACAGGATTACTGCAAGTGGCCCTGCCAATCGCTCCACAATGATCCTAGGGGCACACCTACTGTGGATCCCTGGATACAAAATCTTCAGGCTGGACAGGACTTCGAAATGTGGTGGGGGCTGTGCCATCTACCTGAGAGATTCCTTAAAGGGACATGTTATTCCATTCTCAAACCATGAATCGTTGTCCCAGGTCCTCGCCATCAAAGTACTTCTTGGTGCCCACAATAAGGTGCTGACTATAGCCTCTGTGTACTTACCCCCTAAGGACCAGGCCCATGACTTTGATAGGGTCATGGAGTACCTAAGGGTCCTTCATCACAATACGGAAATTATAATACTGGGAGACTTCAACATCAATTGGCTTTCGCCTGAGGCCAGTGTATACAAGGATGCTGTCATGGCACAGCACCTCACCCAACTTGTCTCCACTCCCACCAGGTGCAATTATAGGACTGGGTCACTTTCGCTGACTGGATTCTGTCAAATCATCCAGAACAAACCTCCAAGGTCTCGGTGCTCCCTGACACCACAAGTGACCATTCAACCGTTATCTGTACCTGGGCCAATAAATTCGCTACCCCCCCCCCCCTCAAAGTAATCTACACCAGGGTGATGAAGCATGGGAACCTAGAGCTACTAAAACCCATTTACACAGAGTGGATTGGTCTACACTTGACTCAGGCAATTATATCAACCACGCTCTGGCTATGTTCATCAACCGCTTTACTGCAGCCTGCAACATATATGCACCTGTGAAGAAGTTTAAGGTCAAAGGAAGGTCCAACCCATGGATAACCCCCAAGCTCATAACAAGTCTCAAACACAGGGACCACCATGGGCTCCGTGCTCGATCCCCATCTACGCCTGGGGATATAATTAAATATAAAACAGCTAGAAATGAATGTACACGTGCCACACGGAACGCGAAAAGCAAATATTTCAGGGAGGCACTCTCCAACACATGGGGGGATGGGAAAAATTTTGGAATAACATGAAAGACCTCACAGGGAAAGACCCTGAATCTCCACCCACCATGCTAAACATCGACGGAACTCCTATGCTTGCCATTGTACTATCACCAACACCTTCAACAATGCATTTTCAAACCTGGACACTGTACTACTACCAGACTTTTTCGACGCCCCTTACACCAGCACTCACCACGACACTGCTGGCAACGGCTGCTCACTCCCAAAATTATATTTCAAAGTGCTCCCAATGCACTTAACCCGTACATATATTCGCAAAGCCATCTACAATTCAGGGTACAGCGGTGACTCTCTTGACCTGAAGCTGCTTGCACTTGTCCTAGATGAAATCCTTGAACCCCTGACAAAGATCTTAAACCTTTCTCTACGGCTGCTCCAATTCCCATCTCTCTGGAAACAGGCAACCATTACACCTGTACATAAAAGTGGTGATAGGTCACTGCATACCAACTACAGACCCATCTCCATCTCCCCCCCCCCATTCTCTAAAGCCCTGGAACGAATCACATTGGACCAGCTAACCGAGTATCTGGTAAAACATGATATCCAGTGCCCTGAACAACATGGATTTAGAAAAAGGCACTGCACTGGTGGAATTTACGGGATTACTCCACACCAGTCTTGACCAAGGAAACTGTGTGGGTGCAATATTCATTGACCTTATGAAGGCATTTAATACCGTCAATCATCCACTCCTAACTCAGGCAACTATCGGCTCTCCAAGAATGCCCTGCTCTGGATAACAAGCTACCTTGAGGGAAGGGTCCAGCGAGTTAAGATTGCTGATGTCACATCTGATAAGAAACCGGTCCTCTCATTAGTACCACAGGGGAACATCCTTGGACCCCTACTCTTTAGTCTCTTCCTGTATAGTCTCCCTAGCGTCTGCCATCAGAAAATATTTCTCTACGCGGATGATGCAGTCCTGTTTTCTAGCCATCGCGACACCAAGCATCTAAAAGGGCAGCTACAGCGTGA
Organism: Neoceratodus forsteri; assembly: GCA_016271365.2. Lineage (NCBI taxonomy): Eukaryota > Metazoa > Chordata > Ceratodontiformes > Ceratodontidae > Neoceratodus > Neoceratodus forsteri. Next base: position 1,107,797,907 of record CM028133.1, read on the forward strand.
CTTCAAATGCATTGTGGAATGGTTCAGCTTGCACAAACTTGTCATGAACTACAGCAAGATAAAAGTTATGACTTTCTGCAACACAAGGAGCGAACATAACTCTCTACCCTTCATCATCACTAACCACGGGGTTACACTGGAGCAGGTTCCTCAGCTCAGACACCTCGGCGTTACTCTGGACTGTTCCATCTCCTATGTTCAGCACATTGACAATGTTGCAAAGGCCGCTAACATATGGATTGGCCTGCTCCACAGGCACAAACACTGTATGACCACAGAGGCCCGAAGACTGGCTATCTACAGTTGTGTCACCTCCATCACAGACTATGGTCTCTTCATCTATGGCTCCGCTTCTCCTACAGCCCTCTGCAGGATATCCGTGGTGCTCAACAAAGCATGCAGACTTCTTACAGGTGCTGCCCGCCTAACACATACTTGTGACCTGTATGCCCAGTCTGGGTGGCTCCCTCTCATCAGCAGGATCAAATACCAGGCCTGCCTCTTAACCAAAAAGGTTCTCCTTGGGCTCATGCCACCTGGGGTTGAAAAGCTTCTGACTGCCCACTGCAGCACCCAACACACCCGAAGGTACACTAAGTCAAACCTTCCAGGTCCCCAGATGCCGAACCACTATGGGCCAGAGGTTATTCGCCCACAGGGCCCCCCAGTGGTTTAATTCACTCAACAAGGAATCCCTTCCAGCTACTAAACTCAGCCCATTTAAAAGGCAACTACGACTTCACCTCTCTACTACCAGCCAATGTGACTGCTTCTCCTAACTGGTCAACCTCTACACTCACACCTGACATCATGTGGCCCTAAACTCCCTCTGGTCAATCATCCTTGTCCTCCACTTTCCTCCCTCTCACCTTACCCTTCCCCCACTCCTCCCCTACCTCACCCACACCCTCCCATCTTTTAGCACTTCAGACTTCTGTCCCCTCTACCCTGCACTTCTCATACCAACCCCCCCAGACAATGGCCCTTCAGACTGCCCACTCTTTCCTGGACCCCCACCCTCCCTCCCCACTCCTACCGATTGCTCGTCCGGTCTTACTATCCTTTGCTGTCCCTCCGCTTGAAATATGGTATTTTGTTTTTTGAGACTCTGTATTAATGTTTACATTTGTTTGTATGTTAACCTTCCATCCTTTGACATGGAACCTTTGTAAACTAGCAGTTTTTGCTCAAAGGTATCTGTAATCCTGGAGTTTAATAAATAAAAACAAAACAAAATGTAAAAATGTGTCAAGTTGGTGAACTTCACTACGCGAACACATCAGCAAAGTTTGCCAACTTCACAAAGTGCTGACGTCGCAACGTTTTCGGCAGGCAAGGTGGCACTTTTTTCAAACTAAGTCATGCAAATCTGCAGATGAAGCTAAAACATGCCCATGATTCTGCCAGAAACAGTGCAGCTTTGCCAGGAAAACTCATTGTGAAGTGGGAACTTCCCGACAAGATTCGTGAAGCCAAAGTTCTCTGGAATTTTGTAACATCTCTAATCCTATTTACCCCATAACATTTATCAGGCTTGATCTTAGTCAGGTGGTCAGCTATCAATGCAGATGTGATCTCCGCAGGCTGCATCATGGCAACCCCTGATGCTGTAGACCCCCTGAATCAGCATCCTCCCTCTGCATGGGCACGCTAAAGGACAATGAAGCAGCGTATTCATTCAGTATCCCAACCATCACCCCTGGTTCTCATTCAGTACCCCAGCCATTGCCCCCTGGTTCTCATTCATCATCCCAGCCATTGCCCCCTGGTTCTCATTCAGTATCCCAACCATCGCCCCCTGGTTCTCATTTAGCATCCCAGACATCACCCCTGGTTCTCATTCAGAATCCTAACCATCGCCCCCTAGTTCTTATTCAGCATCTCAGACATCAGTGCCCTGGTTCTCATTCAGCATCCCAGCCATCGCCCCTGGTTCTCACTCAGCATCCCAGCCGAAGTCCCCTGGTTCTCATTCAGTATCCCAGCCGAAGTCCCCTGGTTCTCATTCAGTATCCCAGCCATCACCCCCTGGCTCTCATTCAGCATCCCTGCCATCACCCCCTGGTTCTCATTCAGCATCCCAGCCATCAGTGCCCTGGTTCTCATTCAGCATCCCAGCCATCACCCATGGTTGTCATTCAGCATCCCAGCCATCACCCCCTGGTTCTCATTCAGCCTCCCAGCCATCACCCCCTGGCTCTCATTCAGCATCCCTGCCATCACCCCCTGGTTCTCATTCAGCATCCCTGCCATCAGTGCCCTGGTTCTCATTCAGCATCCCAGCCATCACCCATGGTTGTCATTCAGCATTCCAGCCATCACCCCCTGGTTCTCATTCAGCATCCCAGCCATCACCCCTGGTTCTCATTCAGCATCCCAGCCATCATCCCCTGGTTCTCATTCAGCATTCCAGCCATCACCCCCTGGTTCTCATTCAGCATCCCAGCCATCACCCCTGGTTCTCATTCAGCATCCCAGCCATCACCCCTGGTTCTCATTCAGCATCCCAGCCATCAGCTCCCCGGTACTCATTCAGCATCCCAGCCATCACAACCTGGTTCTCATTCAGCATCCCAGCCATCAGCGCCCCGGTACTCATTCAGCATCCCAGCCATCAGTGCCCCGGTTCTTATTCAGCATCCCAGGCATCACCCCCTGGTTCTCATTCAGCATCCCATCCATCAGCGCCCCGGTTCACATTCAGCATCACAGCCATCAGTGCCATGGTTCTCATTCTGCATCCCATTCCTCACCCATGGTTCTCCTGGAGGTTCCCCCACTTTCAGGGCCCAATCTAACACACTAACTGCCAGCAGATTAGGCCTTACGGTCTATCGAGTCTGCTCGAACCTCAGATCCCTAGTTAGGTGCCGAGGCCCTTCCCCTCCTTGTGTTCCAGACACCCCTATCATCCATCCCCACCCCCCTGGGCCAGGCCATCATCTGATACATCCGCTTTCTGTGTCTGTCCTGTCTTTCATGCTCCTCTTTCCATTTACGTACTGGATGAAGGCTTTGTCATGAACTCCTAGTGTTATCCTGGTTTTCTGTCCCTCCAACAGTGTCCCGGTTCTCATTCAGCATCCCAACCATCACCCCCTGGTTCTCATTCAGCATCCCAGCCATCACCCCCTGGTTCTCATTCAGCATCCCAGTCATCACCCCCTGGTTCTCATTCAGCATCCCAGCCATCACCCCCTGATTCTCATTCAGCATCCCAGCCATCATCCCCTGTTTCTCATTCAGCATCCCAGCCATCACCCCAATTCTCATTCAGCATCCCAGCCATCACCCCCTGATTCTCATTCAGCATCCCAGCCATCACCCCCTGATTCTCATTCAGCATCCCAACCATCACCCCCGGATCTCATTCAGCATCCCAGCCATCACCCCCGGATCTCATTCAGCATCCCAGCCATCACCCCGTTCTCATTCACCATCCCAGCCATCACCCGGTTCTCATTCAGCATCCCTGCCATCACCCCCTGGTTCTCATTCAGCATCCCAGCCATCACCCCCGGTTCTCATTCAGCATCCCTGCCATCACCCCCTGGTTCTCATTCAGCATCCCAGCCATCAACCCCTGGTTCTCATTCAGCATCCCAGCCATCAGCACCCCAGTTCTCATTCAGCATCCCAGCCATCTGCACCCCAGTTCTCATTCAGCATCCCAGCCATCACCCCCTGGTTCTCATTCAGCATCCCAGCCATCACCCCCTGGTTCTCATTCAGCATCCCAGCCATCACCCCCTGGTTCTCATTCAGCATCCCAGACATCAGCACCCCAGTTCTCATTCAGTATCCCAGACATCACTCCTGATTCTCATTCAGCATCCCAGCTATCACCCCCTGATTCTCATTCAGCATCTCAGCTATCACCCCCTGATTCTCATTCAGCTTCCCAGCCATCACCCCCAGATTCTCATTCAGCATCCCAGCCATCACCCCCGGTTCTCATTCAGCATCCCAGCCATTACCCCCGGATCTCGTTCAGCATCCCAGCCATCACTCCCGGTTCTCATTCAGCATCCCAGCAATCACCCCCGGTTCTCATTCAGTATCCCTGCCATCATCCCCTGGTTCTCATTCAGCATCCCCGCCATCGCCCCCTGGTTCTCATTCAGCATCCCAGCCATCACCCCTGGTTCTCATTCAGTATCCCAGCCATTACCCTTGATTCTCATTCATTATCCCAGCCATCAACCATTGGTTCTCATTCAGCATCCCAGCCATCAGCGCCCCAGTTCTCATTCAGTATCCCAGCCATCACCCCCTGGTTCTCGTTCAGCATCCCTGCCTTCACCCCTAGTTCTCATTCAGCATCCCTGCCATCACCCCCTGGTTCTCATTCAGCATCCCAGCCATTACCCCCGGATGTCATTCAGCATCCCAGCCATCACTCCCGGTTCTCATTCAGCATCCCTGCCATCATCCCCGGTTCTCATTCAGCATCCCTGCCATCATCCCCTGGTTCTCATTCAGCATCCCAATCATCACCCCCGGTTCTCATTCAGCATCCCAGCCATTACCCCCGGTTCTCATTCGGCACCCCAGCCATCACCCCCTGGTTCTCATTCAGCATCCCCGCCATCACCCCCTGGTTCTCATTCAGCATCCCCGCCATCGCCCCCTGGTTCTCATTCAGTATCCCAGCCATTACCCTTGATTCTCATTCTTTATCCCAGCCATCAACCATTAGTTCTCATTCAGCATCCCAGCCATCAGCGCCCCAGTTCTCATTCAGTATCCCAGCCATCACCCCCTGGTTCTCGTTCAGCATCCCTGCCTTCACCCCTAGTTCTCGTTCAGCATCCCTGCCATCACCCCCAGGTTCTCATTCAGTATCCCAGCCATCACCCCTGATTCTCATTCATCATCCCAGCCATCAACCCCTGGTTCTCATTCAGCATCCCAGCCATCACCCCCTGGTTCTCATTCAGCATCCCTGCTATCGCCCCCTGGTTCTCATTCAGCATCCCTGCCATCGTCCCCTGGTTCTCATTCAGCATCCCTGCCATCGTCCCCTGGTTCTCATTCAGCATCCCTGCCATCGTCCCCTGGTTCTCATTCAGCATTCCAGCCATCACCCCCTGGTTCTCATTCAGCATCCCAGCCATCACCCCCTGGTTCTCATTCAGCATCCCAGCCATCAGCGCCCCAGTTCTCATTCAGTATCCCAGCCATCACCCCCTGGTTCTCATTTAGCATCCCAGCCATCAGCGCCCCAGTTCTCATTCAGCATCCAAGCCATCACCCCCTGGTTCTCGTTCAGCATCCCTGCCTTCACCCCTAGTTCTCGTTCAGCATCCCTGCCATCACCCCCAGGTTCTCATTCAGTATCCCAGCCATCACCCCTGATTCTCATTCATCATCCCAGCCATCAACCCCTGGTTCTCATTCAGCATCCCAGCCATCACCCCCTGGTTCTCATTCAGCATCCCCGCTCGCCCCTGGTTCTCATTCAGCATCCCTGCCATCGTCCCTGGTTCTCATTCAGCATCCCTGCCATCGTCCCTGGTTCTCATTCAGCATCCCTGCCATCGTCCCCTGGTTCTCATTCAGCATTCCAGCCATCACCCCCTGGTTCTCATTCAGCATCCCAGCCATCACCCCCTGGTTCTCATTCAGCATCCCAGCCATCAGCGCCCCAGTTCTCATTCAGTATCCCAGCCATCACCCCCTGGTTCTCATTTAGCATCCCAGCCATCAGCGCCCCAGTTCTCATTCAGCATCCAAGCCATCACCCCTGGTTCTCATTCAGCATCCAAGCCATCACCCTTGGTTCTCATTCAGCATCCCAGCCATAAGCCCCATGTTCTCATTCAGCATCCCAGGCATCACCCCCTGGTTCTCATTCAGCATCCCAGCCATCACCTCCTGGTTCTCATTCAGCATCCCAGCTATCACCCCCGGTTCTCATTCAGCATCCCAGCCATCACCCCCTGGTTCTTATTCAGCATCCTAACCATCACCCCTGATTCTCATTCAACATCCCAGCCATTACCCTCTGGTTCTCATTCAGCATCTCAGCCATCAGTGCCCTGGTTCTCATTCAGCATCCCAGCCCTCACCCCCTGGTTCTCATTCAGCATCCCTGCCATCACCCCCTGGTTCTCATTCAACATCCCAGCCATTGGCGCTCCAGTTCTCATTCAGCATCCCAGCCATCACCCCCTAGTTCTCATTCAGCATCCCAGCCATCAGTGCCCAGGTTCTCATTCAGCAACCCAGCCATCACCCTTGGTTTTCATTCAGCATCCCAGCCATCACCCCCTGGTTCTTATTCAGCATCCTAACCATCACCCCTGATTCTCATTCAACATCCCAGCCATTACCCCCTGGTTCTCATTCAGCACCCCAGCCAACAGTGCCCTGGTTCTCATTCAGCACCCCAGCCATCACACCCTGGTTCTCATTCAGCCTCCCAGCCATCACCCCCTGGTTCTCATTCAGCCTCCCAGCCATCACCCTCTGGTTCTCATTCAGCATCCCTGCCATCACCCCCCGGTTCTCATTCAGCATCCCAGCCATCAGTGCCCTGGTTCTCATTCAGCATCCCAGCCATCACCCCCTGGTTCTCATTCAGCATCCCAGCCATCACCCCCTGGTTCTCATTCAGCCTCCCAGCCATCACCCCCTGGTTCTCATTCAGCATCCCTGCCATTACCCCCTGGTTCTCATTCAGCATCCCAGCCATCAGCACCCCAGTTCTCATTCAGTATCCCAGCCATCACTCCTGACTCTCATTCAGCATCCCAGTCATCACCCCCTGGTTCTCATTCAGCATCCCCGCCATAAGCCCCATGTTCTCATTCAGCATCCCAGGCATCACCCCCTGGTTCTCATTCAGCATCCCAGCCATCACCTCCTGGTTCTCATTCAGCATCCCAGCTATCACCCCCGGTTCTCATTCAGCATCCCAGCCATTACCCCCTGGTTCTCATTCAGCATCTCAGCCATCAGTGCCCTGGTTCTCATTCAGCATCCCAGCCTCACCCCTGGTTCTCATTCAGCATCCCTGCCATCACCCCTGGTTCTCATTCAACATCCCAGCCATTGCGCTCCGTTCTCATTCAGCATCCCAGCCACCACCCCCTAGTTCTCATTCAGCATCCCAGCCATCAGTGCCCAGGTTCTCATTCAGCAACCCAGCCATCACCCTTGGTTTTCATTCAGCATCCCAGCCATCACCCCCTGGTTCTTATTCAGCATCCTAACCATCACCCCTGATTCTCATTCAACATCCCAGCCATTACCCCCTGGTTCTCATTCAGCACCCCAGCCAACAGTGCCCTGGTTCTCATTCAGCACCCCAGCCATCACACCCTGGTTCTCATTCAGCCTCCCAGCCATCACCCCCTGGTTCTCATTCAGCCTCCCAGCCATCACCCTCTGGTTCTCATTCAGCATCCCTGCCATCACCCCCCGGTTCTCATTCAGCATCCCAGCCATCAGTGCCCTGGTTCTCATTCAGCATCCCAGCCATCACTCATGGTTGTCATTCAGCATCCCAGCCATCACCCCCTGGTTCTCATTCAGCATCCCAGCCATCACCCCCTGGTTCTCATTCAGCCTCCCAGCCATCACCCCCTGGTTCTCATTCAGCATCCCTGCCATTACCCCCTGGTTCTCATTCAGCATCCCAGCCATCAGCACCCCAGTTCTCATTCAGTATCCCAGCCATCACTCCTGACTCTCATTCAGCATCCCAGCCATCACCACCTGGTTCTCATTCAGCATCCCCGCCATCGCCCCCTGGTTCTCATTCAGCATCCCTACCATCGTCCCCTGGTTCTCATTCAGCATCCCTGCCATCAGCGCCTGGTTCTCATTCAGCATTCCAGCCATCACCCCCTGGTTCTCATTCAGTATCCCAGCCATCACCCCCTGGTTCTCATTCAGCATCCCAGCCATCACCCCCTGGTTCTCATTCAGCATCCCAGCCATCACCCCCTGGTTCTCATTCAGCATCCCAGCCATCATCCCCTGGTTCTCATTCAGCATCCCAGCCATCAGCGCCCCAGTTCTCATTCAGTATCCCAGCCATCACCCTCTGGTTCTCATTTAGCATCCCAGCCATCAGCACCCCAGTTCTCATTCAGCATCCAAGCCATTACCCCTGGTTCTCATTCAGCATCCCAGCCATAAGCCCCTGGTTCTCATTCAGCATCCCAGCCATAAGCCCTTGGTTCTCATTCAGCATCCCAGCCATCAGCGTCGTCTGGTTCTCATTTAGCATCCCAGCCATCAGCGCCCCAATTCTCATTCAGCATCCCAGCAATCACCCCCTGGTTCTCATTTAGCATCCCAGCCAATAGCGCCCCAGTTCTCATTCAGCATCCAAGCCATCACACCTGGTTCTCATTCAGCATCCCAGCCATCAGCCCCTGGTTCTCATTCAGCATCCCAGCCATCAGCCCCTGGTTTTCATTCAGCATCCCAGCCATCAGCGCCCCAGTTCTCATTCAGTATCCCAGCCATCACCCCCTGGTTCTCATTTAGCATCCCAGCCATCAGCGCCCTAGTTCTCATTCAGCATCCAAGCCATCACCCCTGGTTCTCATTCAGCATCCCAGCCATAAGCCCCATGTTCTCATTCAGCATCCCAGCCATCACCCCCTGGTTCTTATTCAGCATCCCAGGCATCACCCCTGATTCTCATTCAACATCCCAGCCATTACCCCGTGGTTCTCATTCAGCATCTCAGCCATCAGTGCCCTGGTTCTCATTCAGCATCCCAGCCATCACCCCCTGGTTCTCATTCAGCATCCCTGCCATCACCCCCTGGTTCTCATTCAACATCCCAGCCATTGGCGCTCCGGTTCTCATTCAGCATCCCAGCCATCACCCCCTAGTTCTCATTCAGCATCCCAGCCATCAGTGCCCAGGTTCTCATTCAGCAACCCAGCCATCACCCTTGATTTTCATTCAGCATCCCAGCCATCACCCCCTGGTTCTTATTCAGCATCCTAACCATCACCCCGATTCTCATTCAACTTCCCAGCCATTACCCCCTGGTTCTCATTCAGCACCCCAGCCAACAGTGCCCTGGTTCTCATTCAGCAACCCAGCCATCACCCTTGGTTCTCATTCAGCATCCCAGCCATCACCCCCTGGTTCTCATTTAGCCTCCCAGCCATCACCCTCTGGTTCTCATTCAGCATCCCAGCCATCAGTGCCCTGGTTCTCATTCAGCATCTCAGCCATCAGTGCCCTGGTTCTCATTCAGCATCTCAGCCATCACCCATGGTTGTCATTCAGCATTCCAGCCATCACCCCCTGGTTCTCATTCAGCCTCCCAGCCATCACCCCCTGGTTCTCATTCAGCCTGCCAGCCATCACCCCCTGGTTCTCATTCAGCATCCCTGCCATCACCCCCTGGTTCTCATTCAGCATCCCAGCCATCAGTGCCCTGGTTCTCATTCAGCATCCCAGCCATCACCCATGGTTGTCATTCAGCATCCCAGCCATCACCCCCTGGTTCTCATTCAGCATCCCAGCCATCACCCCCTGGTTCTCATTCAGCATCCCAGCCATCACCCCCTGGTTCTCATTCAGCATCCCTGCCATCACCCCCTGGTTCTCATTCAGCATCCCTGCCATCACCCCCTGGTTCTCATTCAGCATCCCATTCCTCATCCATGGTTCTCTTGGAGGTTTCCTACTCCCCCCCGCTTTCAGGGACCAATCCCCTCCTTCACTTTCCTCTTTCCATTTATGTACTGGATGAAGGCGTTGTCATGAACTCCTAGTGCTATCCTGGTTTCCTGTCCCTCCTTGGCTGTTCTTTTTTTTTTTTTATTTATTTAATATACTTTGTCCCATGCACACCTGACTGATGTCTACATCAGCCATCTGCTCTGTCCAGCCCCACTACATGCCATCTCAGGGATCCCAGCACTTCCCACAAGGATACCCCCCCCCCCCGGAAGTTCTGCCAGAGGTCAGGCCTATCCTCTGACAGAGGTTAAATATCAGTGTCCGGAGCTTCAGCCCAGTTGGCGGTGCGGGGCTGCGCAGGATGATAGCAGCATTGTGTGCGATTAGATTTTTCACTTTTTCGTCCCTATCCCTTTGCCATAGGGACAGCCAGGCTCTGATGCAAGCACACTAGCATGCTATGTGCATCAGAGTGTCGACGTCCCCCTCCCTGAGCTCTGGCTCCAGCTTGCACTGCCACCTGTAGTGACCCAAGTGGCAGTACCATAATGGAAACCAGGTGCCCTCCTATCCCGAGGAGGAGAGTGTCCACTGGGATGCTGAACCACTCTCCCCTGGCTGGCCCTCAGATGACCCCGGCTAATTCTGCACCTGGGTTGCCAGCATCTTGAGCGGTAGCTGTACCACTCACTGACTGGCTTTCTTAATTGTAATCTTGCAGTCTCTCAATACTACTTTGCATTCATCTCTGCCCTGGAGGCAACCTGTCTCTTTACAGCAGTTACAGCTTGTTATAGATCAGTTACCTCATGTTACTGATGAACTGGGTCGGGAAGGGGGGCACTTTTGGATTCTTTCCACATACTGCTTACAGGGATAATGTGCATACCTGTCACTGCATGTAAAGGGCTTTGGTCTAACACATGTATGAAAAGTACTATATAAATACAACGTATTATTCTTCCACATGAAAAACAATCTTTTAACGGTTTGTGCATTCAGAAAGCGTGCCAATGCAGTAAGGCACAAAGGACATTCTGATACTGGATGTGCAGTTCTACATCCCATGAGTACCCCTTAGGAGGTAATTTTTTTCACAGTGGGGTAAAAGGGGGGGGGGCTCAAATTCAGAGCTCAGACCTGCCCTGGGAGGGGTTGGATGGACTGAACAGCCAGACTGACACTCTGCAACACACTTTATTCAAGACGGTCTTTGTTTGACTGGGATTCCAATCTACACCTAGATCTCAAAGACAGCCTTCTGTAGGGGGAGCTACTGGAGCATATTTCCCAGGCTTGACTGTCTCTTTGTGTTCTGTTTATTACCTGGAAGGTGGCAACTAAATGGCTCAGGACCAAAGCTTGCATTTCACTGCTGGTGATTGCTTTTCTTGTCCTTGCCTGCCAGCTGGCATGAAAGAGTAAAAGAGCCCTGACACAACAGGGGCAGCTTTGAAAAAATACAATTAGTACACACAGTTTAGCTTTTATTTCTTTTTTTGTTTAAGTGTGTGTGTGTGTGTGTGTGTGTGTGTGTAGTGCTTGTAAAAGGGCTGGATTGACAGCAGTGGAAACCGAAGTCCTCTGTTTATCCACATGACTGGTACAGCACAGGCGATCACAGTGCAAGCTTCCCTGCACTGCCCGGCCAATGTGCCTCAACCTTGCCAGGCAGGGACCACCACACAGGGGAGAAGGTTGTTCAGAATCCATACTCATTCAATCCTTGGACTCTCGTGTGAGACTGCCAACAGGGGGTGCTAGTTAGTGCCAGCTGTGTTGTTGGTTTATGATGTGGACACCTGCCCACTGGGAACTGGACTGAGACTACCACAACTCATTTCACATAGGCCACTGAACAGCCCTCAGGGGATAATGGCTTTCTACCACTGCCAACATGTGCTGGATTTGAACCAGTGACCTAGAGGTGAAAGGCTCCTTTATCCTGCTACCAGTCCACTCAGCCACCCAGTTCAGCTTATGTTTCCATTTATAAAATCACTCTGAACAAACACACTATTTGATCGGGTCCAAATGGGTCACACAACTATGCACCGATTTCACATTACTGCACAGCTCAGATTCTATATTCTTGTTTTCTTGACTTTTTTATCTTTTAAAACAACCATTAAGTAAGTGCAACAACACACCAAAGATTTCAGTGATGCCATCAACTACAGCACAGTGACTGAAGACTTGCGGCCTCACCTGCTATTTATTCCATGCTGTTCTGATTGCTACCTAATTAGCGAGTTGGTATTTCCATCCCTGCTCCACACCTGTTTTATTCTGCCACGTACAATGGCCATATAACTGGGGAGCGTTTTCACCCATATGGAAACCCGGTTATAATTCGCCATTGTAATCCACGGGTTATAACGGCGCACACGCGCTGGATTTCCAACACTCCATGCATGCAGCCGTCTCTCTCCTGGCGCAGACACTTCGCCTGTCGTGACTGACACACCGCCAGGATCACTTCATGTAAGTGAAAAAGAAAAAAAAACTTGCCTCTCAGATATTTGACCCTTGGTCCTCACTCCTAAACTGTTAAAAAAAAAAAAAAAGAAGGAAAAATTTCAGCAGGCGCCGCCGGACCGCAGACTGTGCTTCTCCACCAGACCAGGTGGGTTGTTTTAGTTTTATAGAATTGCTGTATGAAAACGCTCCCCCAGCAATTATATAAAGATGGGTTGTGTGTTTTATGAGATTTACACACACACCCTTGGTGTTGGATAATTAAACCTCTCGAGCTTCACTCTTGGGGTTTATGTAGCATTCAACACCTCGAGGTGTGTGTAAAATTTCGTAAAATACACAACCTCATGCATTATTCTATATATATATATATATATATATATATATATATAGTGTACAGTAGAGCAGTGTTCTCTTTAGAATTCCATTATTTTCAAAATGCTGTTGTACCACAGTTCTAAGGTCATGGAATGTGACTGTACCCTTTTGTGGTACAACAGCATTCTGAAACCTCTAGAGACTGCACAAGTTAGTTTTGTTCTAAAAGACAAAGAACCGCTGCCCCATACCTCCCTCCTTCTCCTTTCCCCTTTGGTCCTCTTACTCTCTTTGCAATGCTTTTTCTCATTCTTTTGCTCACCTGCAAACTAAAATCTACTGCTGGTCAGGCTGCCTTCTCATTTCACTTCCCTAAAGCACAGGGTTCTCTTCCCTCTTCTATTCACTCTGCTCCTTCCTTTCCTGCTCTTAAATCTCTCCTCCATGAGTTATCTACTCACTCACTCCTGCAGTTGCTTCTGATATTGGGTTGGACTCCTTTCGCCTGTAACTCCTAGTCGCTGACATCAGCTCTTTCCCACTTCCCTAGCATCCACCATTCCCTGTGTTCCTGATTTTGATATGTTGACTACTATTTAATAATTGTTCTCTGGCCACTCCTTCAGTTTTCTGTATGTAATTTACTGATTGTCAAGCTATTCTTATTACTGTCATATTTGACACACTTATTTCCATTTAATGTATTTTATATCTGTTCTCTCCTCCTCTCCTCGCCTTCCCTCAGGATGCATCAGGAAATGAGCTGATACCAGCTCAGTATGTATTTCCTGGCAAAACCTGTGGAAGGAAGGAAGGAAGAAAGAAATTTCACATAATACTATACACCCTAAAAAATACAGACTGAGGGGCCGGCCCGGTGGTGCTGAGGGTTGAGGCGTTGGACACCACACCTCGTGCCGTGCTGGCAACCCGGGTTAGACAATGGACTTAGGTCGCCAGGGGCTGGCAGAGGGAAGGAAGGATTGAGCGTCCTAAGACAGCTCTCCTTCCTTCGGGGTGGGTTGGGGATATGCGCCGCACTGCAGTGGCACCCAGCGGAGGCTGGGTGTTTGGCAGGTGCGGGCATTAACATGGAAGGGAGACCCGGCAGACATCTGCATGTCAGTGCACTGACATCACTGCATGTCAGGCTCTCTAGAGGAAAGGAGGAAAAACATCTCCTAAGCCTCCTAGATGATGACCGCTGTTGCCTGCTTCGCCACCCGCCGACTAGGAAGGGGCAGACTCCGCTGTGTGCAGCTCGATCACTCAGGGGATAGAGGAGGGTTAGGAGGGTTCCCTCCTCGTCCCGCCCGGGGGCAATCCGGGCCATCAAAGGGCCCTGAGAATTTGCAAGTGTGTGGCACTCTAGGAGCAGACTCCGAGGCAGTCGGTAGGGTCGAGAAGCAGAGGCCACCTTGGTGGCCCGAAGAAGTGGAGGTTAGGAGACAGTAGAGGTGCAGAAAAATAGAAAATAAAAAAATACAGGCTGAGCAACTTTATGCACAACCAGTGTGTTCTGCCTCCTTGGGGTTCTGACTGCCATGGACCTCTCGAGCTTCGCTCTTGAGGTCAGAGGGAATCAGAATCCCTCAGTGGCAGAACACACTGATTGTGCATAGTTGCCCATCCAGTATTCTCTATGTATTCCGTGCTGCACTGATTATCTAGCTAGTGAGTTGATATTTTCACCACGCGCTCCCTGCCCCTTTTATTCTGCTGTGCACAATTCCTGTGCATCAGGGGAAATAGAGGGAAGCAGGGAAAGCAGTGAGGAGCACAAAGGCATAAACTGAAGAAAGAATATCACAAGCAATATAAAAAGGGGACAAGACATTTTTAAGCACGTAAGCGAAAAAAAGAAGACAAAGAGAGGGATTGTAAGGTTAAAAAGGCAGGGGGATTGTACAGAAGGGGACCAGGAAAAGGCAGGCATCTTGAACAGATTCTTCTGCTTAGTGTTCAGAGTGGAAGGTGAAGAGGAGGGACCACAAATAAATACAACGGGAGCTTTGATGTGCGGGATGTGGACATTAGTGCTTTTCTGAGGAGAGAGTTCTTAGGGCACTCGCTAACCTGAAGGTGGACAAAGCTATGGGGCCAGATGGGGTGCATACAAGGGTGTTGAGGGAGCTCAGGGAGACACTTGCTGCACTTCTGACAGTTCTATTTAACAGCTTACTGGAAACAGGAGTGGTTCCGGAGGACTGAAGGACGGCAGATGTAGTCCCACTTCACTAAAGTGGTAGCAGGGAAGAGGCTGGCAATAATAGGCCTTTCAGCCTGACATCGGTGGTGGGAAAATTAATGGAAACACTGCTAAAGGAAAGGATAGTGGAATATCTTGAATCCAATGGGTTACAAGATCTGAGGCAGTACAGATTCATGTGGGGAGGTCATGCGAAACAAATCTGACAGATTTCTTTGACTGGGTGACCAAGAAGTAGATCACGGCCCGGCGGCACTGAGGGTCGAGGCGCTGGACGCCACACCTCGCGCCATGCCAGCGGCCTGGGTTTGGGAACAAGCCCGGACCGCCAGGGGTCAGCAGGGGAGAGAAATGAACGAGCGTCCGGAGGACTGCTTTCCTCTCTTGGGGAGGGATCCAGGGGTAGCCAGGCGCAGCAGCAGCCCCCGGTGGAGACCAGCGGCACTGCAGCACACAGGGGCTTACAAACAGGGAAGACGCTGGGAAGCTGCCTTCCAGAAGTGAGTGGGAGCACCCACGTCACAGGCTGACAGCATTGCACGTCCCATGTCTGGGGCGTAAACTACGTAAAAATGCCCCATCAGCCCAGACAGGTGACAGCC
Organism: Neoceratodus forsteri; assembly: GCA_016271365.2. Taxonomy (NCBI): domain Eukaryota; kingdom Metazoa; phylum Chordata; order Ceratodontiformes; family Ceratodontidae; genus Neoceratodus; species Neoceratodus forsteri. The sequence goes on from CM028133.1 coordinate 1,107,813,174, forward strand.
ATCCCAGTACCGAACCGCCACACACCCAATACTGGAACCCTGCCACTGACCTTTCAGACTCCTCGGGCCCTTCATCCTCCTCGGGGCTCTGGGGGAAAGTAACACCCTTGAAGAAGACAGGGTTCACAGTGGGCGGTAGAGCAGCATAGGCGAGAGGATAGGCCTGAGAGAGTTCCGGTGCCTGGGGGAGATAAACTTGGGGGGAGAGAAGTAGATCAGGAAGGAGTGGTGGACATGGCCTACCTAGATTTCAGTAAGGCTTTTGATACTGTTCCACACAGGAGACTAGTAAGCAAGACATTTGACACAGTCCCACACAAAAGATTAATATACAAGTTAGCCAGCCTGGGAGTGGGTCCCAAGATGACAGCCTGGGTAAAGAATTGGCTGGAGAATAGGACACAGAGGGTAATAGTAAACGGAGCCCACTCTGAAGAAAGGGGGGTTACTAGTGGGGTACAGCAGGGTTCAGTATTAGGACCGGTCCTCTTTAATGTCTTTATAAGCGACATTGCAGTGGGATTGGAAGGAAAAGTATGTCTCTTTGCAGATGACAGTAAGATCTGCAACAGGGTTGATACACAAGGTGGGATGGAAAGGATGAGAAGGGACTTGGCAAGGTTGGAGGACTGGTCAAATGTATGGCAGCTTAGATTCAGTGCTAAGAAGTGCAAAGTAATGCACCTGGGAAATAAAACACCAGGGGAAGAGCACACAATGGGGGGTGAGATACTAACAACAAGAAAAATGGAAAGCGACCTGGGGGTAGTCATATCAGATGACCTAAAGGTGGGCAAGCAATGTGAGAGGGCAGTAAGGAGGGCTGAGGGGATACTGGGATGTATAGGGAGAGGCATCACCAGTAGAAAACAGGAAGTTGTTATCCCTCTGTACAGATAGTTGGTGAGACTCCATCTGGAGTACTGCGTGCAGTTCTGGAGACCCAGTCTCCGCAAAGACAGACAGGATGGAGGCAGTCCAGAGGAGGGCAACTAAAATGGTGCAGGGTCTGCACCAGAAGACATATCAAGAGAGACTTAAGGAGCTTAATATGTATAGCCTCGAGGAAAGGAGGGAGAGGGGAGACATGACAGAAACGTTCAAGTACTTCAAGGGAATCAACAAAGTCCAAGAGGGTAGCATCTTTCAGAAAAAGAGGTGTGCAAGAACAAGAGGGCACAATTTGAAGACTGAGGGGGGACGGCTCAGAGGTAATGTGAGGAAGTATTTGTTTTTTTATGGAGAGGGTTGTGGATGCATGGAACAGCCTTCCTGAGGAGACTGTGGAGTCAAAAACAGGGGTGGATTTCAAGAATGCATGGGACAGTCATAAGGCAATTCTAGGGGTTGGGGGTAGGAAAACGTAGGCTGCTGATTAACTAGGATCTGTAGCTTATCCATTAGGTAGGGAAATGAGCAGACTGGGTGGGCCAAACGGTCCTTATCTGCTGTCAAATTCTATGTTTCCATGTTGGTAACTTAGAGGTGGGTAAAAAGGTAGTAAATTGGATAAGAAACTGGTTCAGTGATAGTAGACAGGGGGGGTAGTGGTAAATGGAGTTCGCTCTGAGGAAGGGAGGATGACCAGTGGGCTACCTCAGGGTTCCATGCTGGGACCGGTCCTCCTTAATGTCTTAATAACTGACATAGCAGCCGGCCAGGTAGCTCTGAGGGCTGAGGCGCTGGAAGCCTTGCCTTGTGCTACGCCGGCGACCCGTATTTGGGAACGAGCACAGACTGCTGAGGGGTCGGCATGGGAGGAGAAGGACTGAGCATCCGATGGACTGCTCTCCTTCTCCAGGGAGGGGGGCCTCAGTAGTTGGCGCTTGCCTGCCCCCTAGCGGAGGCTGGGGGACAGGGCGCTGACCTGCAGAAGGGGGAGAAGTTGGGGCAGACACTTGGAGGGGAGCAAGTGCGGACACGTGCACGCTCCCCTCCGCAGGCGTCACTGCATGCCCCCAACTCCTGGGGGAGAAACCAGTTAAAAAGAAGAGCCACGGCACTGTGGTTGAGGGTGCCTCATAGGCCCTGCTCCTGACTACCCACGGCGCTGGCCAACTGAATCCGGTCCCTGGTGGGGGCTGAGAAACCCCGCTGGCCACGCCAGAGGGGGTAAGCCCTGGGGGTTCGGGTCAGCACCGGCAGGTGGACACCGGGGGACGGGGCTGGGGGCTCCCCCTGGAGGCCCCTGGAGGACAAGTTGGCTCAAGAGAGAAACAGAATAGCCCCCCTAAAAAGTGACATAGCAGAGCAGCTGGATAGGAAGGTCTGCCTCTTTGCAGATGACACCAAGATCTGCAACAGGATGGACACTCGGGGGGTGGGGGGTGGAAAGGATGAGAAGAGACCTTAGTAAACTGGAGGAGTTGGTCAAGGGTATGGCAGCTGGGTTTTAATGGAAAAAAGTGCACTATAATGCACTTGGGGTACAGAAATCCAAGGACTGAGTACAAAATGGGTGGTGTGTTATTGACAGTGACTAAGCAGAAAACAGAACTTGAGGTAATCATATTGGATGACCTAAAGGTGGCCAAGCAGTTTGACAAGACAGATGAGAGGGCTAATGGGATGCTGTGGTGTACAGGAAGGGGCACTACCAACAGAAAGAGGGAGGTGGTTTTGCCCCTGTATAGATCCCCGGCAAAACACAGACAGAGTAGAGGTAAGGTAGGTAAGGTAAAATTTATTCCTTGAGCGCCTTTCAGATTATCAAGGTGCTTTACAATAAAATCCAATATAAAAAATAATATAAATTCAAATCATACAGAAAAAGCTTGATAAAACAAATAAGTCTTAAAATCAGATTTAAAACTCATAACAATCGGGCATTCTCTTAACCGATGAGGTAGAGAATTCCACAGGGTAGGTGCAGCATAAGAAAAAGGCATGTGTCCCAGTTGTTTTCAAACAAACCCTGGGAATCTCTAGCAATCCCTCGTCGGTGGATCGGTGTGAACGGCGGGGGCAGTAGGGAATCAGGAGCTCCTGCAGATATCGGGATCCCTGCTCGTGTAGGGCTTTGTAGGTCAGCAAGCTGACCTTAAAGGTGATCCGCCACTGTACCAGCAGCCAGTGCAGTTCACGCAGCACAGGCGGACTATGACTGGTCCTAGACTTACCAGTCAGAAGCCTGGCCACTGTGTTCTGCACCAGCTGCAAGCGGTAGATATCAACCCTAGGTAGAGGGCATTGCAGTAATCAAGGCAGGTGGTTACGAAGGTGGGACCAATATAGGGAGGTCATCTGAGGAACCAGGTGTTTCACCCGAGCGATATTCCTTAACTGGTAAAAGGAAGATTTAACGATAGCGGAGACCTGAGATTTCGAAGTCAAACCGCTATTGAAAATAACACCAAGGTTACGCACCTGGTCTGAGGTCATGAGCTGGACACCATCAATCCATAGACCAGATGGAAGCCCAGACCCATGACCCACCGCCAGATGTCCCGGGTCCACAACCAACACCTCAGTCTTGTCTGGATTTAACCTCAGCCAGCTAGTGCGCATCCAATCTTTGATCTCAGTTAGACAGTTGTTAAGCACAGAGACCGCATCATCCTACCTGGACATATACAGTTGGGTATCATCTGCATGGCAGTGAAAACCCAAACTGTACTTCTTAATGATATCTCCCAATGGTAGCATGTACACCAAAAACAACATGGGTGCTAATATGGAGCCCAGCGGCACCCCACAGGACCAGGGGAGGGTATCAGAGGAATAAATTCCAGTGACCACCCTCTGTAACCTGCCTACGAGGAAAGATCAAAACCAGTTTAAGACTGTGGCATATAATCCACAGAAATGCCGTAGGCACTCCAAAAGCAAACCGTGGTCCACAGTGTCAAATGCCACTGAGAGATCAGGAAGGACTAAGATAGTATGAGCCTTTCAATCTCTCACAATTAGGAAATCATTTAAACACCCGAACAGGGGCAGTCTCAGTGCTGTGTCTTTTCCTAAACCCAGACTGGAGAGCATCCAAGACATTGTGGGTTGTAAGATGGTCATCCAGCTGCAATGCAACCATCTTCTTAATAACCTTACCCACAAAGGGTAGATTAGAGACAGGTTTGTAGTTTGCTAGACAGTCTAGATCCAAGGAAGGTTTTTTAAGGAGTGGTAGAATGACCGCCTCTTTGAGGGGATCAGGGAAACCCCCTTTTCCAAGGAACACCAGACAATTTCAGCAAGGATAGGGCAGATAACATCTACGCAACGTACTAATAGTGGCGTAGGGCCCAGATCCAAACTACAGCTGGTTGGTCACAAAATCTGGACAATTCTCACAATGCCCGAGAATTCCAGACGGCTGAAGTCGGACCAGACAGACCAGGTGTACGCAACCTCCCGCCGATCTCTGCAATCCCTCATAGAGGGAGATGGGCCGATCCCTGTCCTGATGTTGGCAACCTTATCTGGAAAAAATTGAGCAAGCTCATCACACTTTATTTGTGAAAAACCTCTTCCATACTGAAGACAGACTGGATTGCACAGTCTATCCACAGTCCAAAAGAGCTGAGCTGGTTGATTTCGTGCAGCAGCGATCTCCCCAGACAGGAATTCTGCCTTCTTACTGGTTATTGCTGAGTGATAGATCTTATAATGTTCCATCAATCTAAGCCTGTCAGCACCAAGGCAGGATTTCTGCCAAGCTCTCTCTAGCCTTCGACCCACCCTCCTCAGCTCCTTCAAGGACCCATCAAACCACGGGGTCCTTAGGCGTAGAGTGAGTGGGCGAATGCGAACAGGTGCTATTGAATCCATAGCGTCTCCCACCACCTTATTATAAGCCAGTACAAGACTGTTTGGACTCATGCATTTACTCGATAAACCAGACAGGTCCAGCACTGCCGATAGGCCTTTTGGGGTAACTCCCCTCAAAGAACGGTACTGGACCATCTCCGTAGGGGCAGGCCTACTTTGGGGTTCCCGAAACTGAACCTTATGGTGTGATGGTCAGACCAACCAACTTGTTCCACCCACAGATCCATGGTCTCCATCCCCAGGAGGAACACGAGGAGGGCAACTAAAATGGTACAGGGTCTGCATCAAAAGCCCTGTGAGCAGAGGCTAAAGGACCTCAAAATGTATACCCTGGAAAAAAGGAGGGAGTGAGGAGATATGATAGAGACCTTTAAATACACCTCATGGGGTAAAAAAAGTACAGGACGGGAGTATTTTTCAGAAAAAAGGCTGCTCTAGAACAAGAAAACATGATACGAAGCTGGAAGGGGGCAGATTCAGGAGAAATGTGAGGAAGCACTTCTTCACAGTAAGAGTGGTGGATTCCTGGAACGGCCTTCTAGCAGAGATGGTGAGGGTGAAATAGTGGTGGGGTTCAAAAATGCCTGGGATAGGCACAAGGAAATCGTAAAGGTGGGGTAGAAAGAGCTGTTGAACAGACAGGGTCTGCGGCAAGAATGAAGCTAGAAAAAAAATGGGCAGACTGGGAGGGCCAAGCGGGCCTTATCTACCGTCCGATTCTGTGATTCAGTTTCCTATTTATTCCATGCCATACTGATTATAGACTATTTACAGAGCTGATGGCTGCACCCTCGGCTCCCTGCCTCTTTCATTCTGCTGTGAAGAAATCCAATGTATTCTATGCGGCACAAGTTACTGTTATTTATTTAGAGTTGATATTTTCGCTCCTCAGCTCCCCGCCCCTTTTATTCCTCTGTGTACAATTCCTATGCATTGCATGCTGCACTGATTATCTAGTTACCTAACTGATAGTTGCAACCCCTCAACTCCCTGCCCCTTTTATTCTGCTGTGTACAATTCCTATGTATTGCACGCTGTACTGATTACTGTTTGCTTCAGTAATGTCTGACTTATTATTAAGACTCTTGTGTCCTGAGTGGTTGTTTGTGGTAATTCTTGGGCCCCTTTTTCAGGTGTGTTTTTCAGGGTGCTGTAAGAAGCAAAGTTTGGGAGAACAGTGCCTCCCCCTTGTCAAGGCACTTTTCCTTTCATGCCAGTGGCTGGCTTCACACCACATTTCGGCACCCAGCTATCAGGATAAACAACCCGGCATTGTCACCTCAGTCAATTTTATTTATTTATTTCAAGAGTTTCGTCCGGAAAAATATCCTGAGCTATCAGCTCATTTCCAGATGTGTCCAGGGGTGGATGCAGTAATAAGTTACATCAATAAAGTTACAATAATAATAATAATAAGAAGAAGAAGAAGAAGAAGAAGAAGAAGTACACAGCAGACAATTATGAGGAAGCCCATTGTTCAAGTAATGCAAAGCATAGCATATCAATAGCAACAGCTCAGCGAAGTGCAACTGGCAGCAAAATGAGGGAGGGAAGGGAGACAGTGAGTACAACTGGTACAAGTCCAAGGGGACAGTGACTGATAAATCAGAACAGTAAGGGGAGGGAGTAATATGGAGGGAGGAGGAATGTGATTTTAAGCCTACTACCTGTGGCTGAGGATAGCAATGTAAACGTGCTCTTTGACATCATTCACAATACGGTCTAATGTATAAAACGCTGTTTAAAAAAATACTGTACATATTCATGATCCTCTATTTACAGAGTACGTCTAACAACCCTGAATCCTCAGAGATGCAAGTATTTCCTAACAGCAGATTATTCAGTATGAAGTTAAGTTAGTCAGACACATCTGGGAAAGGACCTTAGGGGACAATAAAAAAAGAGCAGCTGCCATTTGTAATGGTTATCCCCCAGGGAACCCTGTGAGACAGGGTTTCACGGGGTGGGGGGTGGGGGGCAAGAAGCAGACGCTACAGACCCAAAGAACTACATTTCGAACCCTCAAGGGTAGTCCCCAGGGCATGCTGAGATGAGTAACAACTGGAAAGCTAGAGCCCAGCACAAACAGCAGTGCGTACAGAGATGGTTCAGATCAGGGTTAAAGCCCACCCAGTCAAAGCGGCTAGAGTCCCCTGATGAATGTGCTTTCACTATCTTGTGCTGCATCCCAGGAGAACCAGGGTGGTTGGGTCCATTTGCACACCTGCCTTAGAGAAGGAAGATATTGTTTCCCTTGTGCAGATTGTAAGTTTCTTTGGGATTGCACTTCAAAGCCTGAAGGCTTATACGAACGTCTGCTGGACTACGTATTTGGACTGGTGCCACTGTGCGGATCAGTTGATAGTAAAGACTAAATATGATACAAGGCTACTAAAAAAAGGAAAGCTCAGCGCCTTAAAGGCTCACCTAAAAAGTCATGACTGGAGTTACCTTAGCAACACACCTGAAGTGGATGATGCTTTAGAGTACTTTGTCTCCAAGTTTAATGAATCCTGTAATATCTGTGCCCCCTATATGAAACATAGAAACATAGAATTTGACGGCAGATAAGGACCGCTTGGCCCACCTAGTCTGCCCATTTTCCTACCTAACAGATAAGCTGCAAATCCTAGTTAACCAACAGCTTACTTCCTCCTACCCCCCACTAGGACTGCCTTATGCCTGTCCCATGCATTCTTGAAGTCCCCCACTGTTCTTGACTTCACAACCTCCTCAGAGAGGCTGTTCCATGCATCCACAACCCTCTCAGTGAAAAAATACTTCCTCACATTACCTCTGAGCCGTCCCCCCACTATCTTCAAATTGTGCCCCCTTGTTCTTGCACATCTCTTTTTCTGGAAGATGCTACCCTCTTGGACTTTGTTAATTCCTTGAGGTACTTGAAAGTTTCTATCATGTCCCTCTCTCCTCCTTTCCTCTAGAGTATACATATTAAGCTCCTTTAGTCTTTCTTCAGAGTGTCTTCTGGTGCAGACCCTGCACCATTTTGTTGCCTCCTCTGGACAGCTTCCACTCTGTCTATGTCTTTCGGAGATGGGGTCTCCAGAACTGCACACAGTACTCCAGATGGGGTCTCACCAACTGTCTGTACAGAGGGATAACAACTTCCTGTTTTCTACTATTGATGCCTCTTCCTATGCATCCCAGTATCCCCCCTGCCTTCCTACATTGCTTGCCCACCTTTAGGTCATCTGATATAATTACCCCCAGGTCCCTTTCTATTTTTACTGTTGTCAGTATCTCACCCCCCATTGTGTACACTTCCCCTGGGTTTTTGTTTCCCATGTGCATTACCTTGCACTTCTTTGCACTGAATCTGAGCTGCCATACATTTGACCATTCCTCCAACCTTGCCAAGTCCCTTCTCATCCTTTCCACTCCATCTTGTATATCAACCCTGTTGAAGATCTTTGTGTCATCTGCAAAGAGACATACTTTTCTTTCCAGTTCCTCTGCAATGTCACTTATAAAGACATTAAAAAGGACCGGTCCCAGTACTGAACCCTGTGGTACCCCACTAGTAACCCTCTTTTCTTCACTGTGTATTCCATTTACTACTACTACTCTTTGCGTCCTGTTGTCTAGCCAATTTTTTATCCAGGCTACCACCTTGGGACCCACTCCAAGGCTGGCTATCTTATGAATTAATCTTTTGTGTGGGACTGTATCAAATGCCTTGCTAAAATCTAGGTAGGCCATGTCCACAGCCCCTCCCTGGTCACCCAGTCAAAGAAATCTATTAGATTTGTCTGACACGACCTTCCCATCGTGGATCCATGCTGCCTTGGGTCCTGTGCCCCACTGGCCTCTAGGTACTCAACAATTCTTTCCTTCAGAAATGATTCCATCATTTTCCTATCACTGAGGTCAAACTAACTGGTCTGTAGTTTCCTGCCTCTGTCCTGCTCCACTTTTGTGAAGAGGAATCACATCTGCCCTCCTCCAGTCCTCGGGTACCACCCCATCTTCCCATGATTTGTTAAAGAGAGCAGTCAACGGTGTCACTAGTTCTACCCTTAGTTCTTTTAGAATTCTTGGGTGAATCCCATCAGGCCCCATTGCTTTGTCCACCTTCAATTTTATCAGTTCTTTCAGAACCCTTTCTTCTGTAAATGGACTGGTATCGACCCCCACCTTCGGAGTGTTTCTCTTGTTTGGTTTAGGTAACTCCCCCTCCTCTTCCTTTGTGAATACTGAGCAGAAATATTCGTTCAGTATCCCTGCTTTTTCACTGTCACCCTCTATCCACATTCCCTCCCCTTTATTAAGCTTCAGTATCCCTCCTTTGGTCTTTCTTCGCTCCCTAATGTACCTATAAAAGGTCTTATCCTCCTTAACAGAATTGGCTATCCTTTCCTCGGTTTGGGCCTTTGCTATTCTGACTGCCTTCCCAGCCTCTTTCTGCTTTAACTGATAAAGTTCTCTGTCCTGCTCCTTCTGTGTTTCCTTATATTTCCTGAATGCTGTCCTTTTCTCCTTAACCTTCCCTGCCACTTCTTTTGAGAACCATAGCGTTTTTTCCTTCGTTGTGTTTTATTGATTTGCTTTACACAAAGGCTTGTTGCCTCTGTGATGGCTGTTTTGATCACTCCCTATTGTTCCTCCACCCCTCCTTCTTGCCCATTTGCTAGTGCTTTTCTGAGGCACTCTCTCATTTTCCCAAAGTCGGCCCTCCTAAAGTCTAGTACTCTTGCTTTTGTATGGTTTGACTGTATGGCTGTGTTTATCGTGAACCACACTGTTTGGTGGTCGCTTGTTCCCAGATGGCTACCCACTTCAAATCTGAGATTCTTTCTCCATCCCCATTTGAGAGTACCAGGTCTAAGATTGCTCCCTCCCGAGTGGGTTCCAATACTAGCTGTCTAAGGCATGCCCCCTGTAGGGCATCAAGAATGACCCTGCTCTTGGATGTGCCTGCAGCAAAGGTGCTCCAGTTAACATCTGGTATATTCAGGTCCCCATCAACAATATCTCCCCTTTTTCTGCCATTCTAAGAAAGCCTTCTATCATTTCCTTGTCCATTCCCTCCCTGAGATGGGAGTCTGTATACAACCCCATAAGGATTGTGGTGCCATTTCCTGTCTCCAGGGTGACCCAAAGTGCCTCATCTGCTCCCTGTTTACTCTTTAGTTCTGTTGCTTTGATCCTCTTCTCACAGAGAGCTACCCTCCTCCTCCTCTTTTACCCTCCCTGTCCCTCCTGTAGATTGTGTATCCTGGTATGTTGACATCCCAGTCATGGTTCTCTGTACCATGTTTCTGTGACTGCCACAATATCCAGGCAACCTTCTTCCATCAAGGCCACTAGTTCAGGAGCTTGTTACACAGACTACAGGCATTGGTACTCATCATCCTCCACTTTTGATAGCCTTACCCCTTTAGCCCCATTTCTGTCCTTAGTGCCTTTGTCTTTTTACATTTAAATCTGTTCTGCTCTAATAATTCTCTGTACCTTGGTGTTTACCCTCACTAATCACCATGTTTTGTGGGGAAGGCTTGATTCTCTGCTCTTTTCAGTGCCTCCCCTTGGCTAGTTTAAATGCTTGCCAATGAAGCATTTAAACCTCTCACCTAGGATCCTGGTACCCCCTGGACAGATGCAGACCATCGCACCAGTATAGGTCTCATGCCTCCAGGTGGCTCCCAGTCCCCAATGAAGCCAAAACCCTGAGCTCCACACCAGTTTTTCAACCACTCATTGAATTCCCTGATGAGCAGTGCCCAGCATCTCCCTTGCCATAGACAGGCAGCACCTCCAGAAGGTTACCGTGATGCTTACTTGGTTCAAGGCCCCTTCCCAACTCTATAAACTCCTCTTGCACTGCTCTGATCCCATTCCTAGCTAGGTCATTTGTCCCTAGGTGGACAATGACATCCAGCTCCCTCCCTCATGCAGCTCCTCCCACGATCCTGAGGATTGCCTTCCTGTCCCTCAAGCCGTGAGTGCCAGGAAGGCACCTTACCTCTCTCTCCCTTCCTCCCCCATTTCTCACCCTAATGATTAAGTCCCCACCAGGTGTTGCTCTTCCCTGTAAGGTCCCATGCCACCCTCCTGTGGGTCTTCTTTGTGAAGGTTCCCAGCATTCTCCTTGGTCTCCACTGCAGGTGCCTCCAAGAGGAACCACTATCCACCAGAAGAGCGAATGAATTGTGGAGAGGTACAGCTGGAGGGATGCAACTCTGTTCCACCACCCTCTCCCTCCTTGAGCCCACCCTGGTCCAGCTTCTCCTCTTTCTTGGCAACCTCTGAGGTAGTGGCATTGGCCCTGGTGGTACCTGGGTGGGGGAGGAGGTTTCACGAATCCTAGCCAGGTCAGTCTGGAGACGGGCAACCTCCTCTCAGACCAGAGGTGCCTGCAAATAGGGCAGCATCGCAGCCTCCAGAATGTCTCCTGGAACACTGCTGCCCCCAGCCATCGCACTGCACCACTCCTATCATGTCTTATTTTGTGTCCTCTTTACTGTTTCTCGTGCTTACCTCTCTCCCTCTCCTACAACTCTCACCCTTCCTGTTCTGGGACAGCAACTTCCTATCTTCTTCAGTAGCCTCCTTCTTCCTTGCTCAATATCAGACCACCAGCAGCTAGGGGGGAGAGTGAGCTACTTTTTTTACTTTAGGGTTGACAAAACCAATGTTTCTCTATGATCCTTTCCTTCCTACTACCAAACAGGAAGTTCCTGTTGACAGTCAAATCCAGTGGCTATAAAAGTAGAACTGGCTTTGGGTGGGTGGGATGGAGGGCAATTAGTAAGAAAAAAGGCTAGCAACAGGAAGTTGTAATTTGACTCACCTGCTTTTCTAGTGTCTAAACCACACCCCCAGGTAAGCTCTCTTTCCTCCTACTGGTTTAGCAAAGTCACCTGATACAGTACCTTTCCCTGCACAGAACACACACTGCCTTTCTTTATTTTTTTTTAACCCTAAATAAGACCCCTTCTACTTCTAATAAAGTAATCTATCTACTTAATCTTAACTGACACTGACTCCTACTGAGACATAAGTTTTAAATTAACAAGAAAATGTAGCTTCCTTTAGTTAGCTGCTTTCTGCTCTACAAGCAAGGCTAGCAACAGGCGTAAAATCAGAAGCTCCCAAAACCCCTGGATCACGCTGACTCTCCTACATATGATGAAACACCATGATGAGCTCTGGAGCATCTCCCGTAACAATGGCACAGCTACCAACACTCAGAAATATAAGGCGGTTCGAAACAAATGTACCTGGGCTATCAGGGAAGCAAAAAGGCTTCACTTCAAAGGAGAGATGGAAATACATGGAAGGATGGCAGGTGTTTCTGGGACAATGGCCAGGCCGTATCTTGGTAAACCCAATAAAGAGCCCCATTACAGATAAATGTAAAGGGCACACTAACCCACAACCCAAAAATCATGGCGGAAACTTTTCATCAAGCCTTTACCGACCTCAGTGGTGTGTTGTGCCCCAACTTCCTGCTCCCAAAAAGTGCATCCCAGACCCTAACCCTGACGCAACCACCCCTAAGCAATCACCCCCTTCTACCTTAAGATAATCTCCCAGATGTAGGCCAAAACATATATAACTAAAGTGCTCAACAAATCAAGAACAAGTAATGACAAGCTCAATCTCAAGCTCCTGGAGCTAACTCTTGAAGAAGTACTCCGTCCTTTAACCAAGATCATAAACCTGACTTCCAGTTCAGCGCCAGCTCTAATGGCAGCCTGAACTGTTACCTCCACCTCGCTCTACTAACAATCCACAGCAATCAGCCCTATTTACAGGTGAGGATAACAGACTACTGGATGCGGGCGAGACAGCAACATAAAGATTGTCCGTCAGGAATGGTAGGAAAAGGATTTAAAAATCAGTCAGGAGAGGGGCCTATGAAAGCAGCCTGTAAAGATACCCCACAGCCATCTCAGGGGGAAATATTGAATCAACAGTCAGAAAAGGAATGTACGATTACCTTCGCTCAGCTTTGTGAAACATTAAAACAAATAAGCGCATCATTGCAAAGGCTGAAGGCAAGAGCATTAGAGAATAGAAATGTAATAAATATCCTAAGGCAGAAAACGGAGGAGATAGAGAAAATTATTACTGAATACAACAACATCACTGACTCTCATAATTCGGCACTCCTGGTACTTCACAGGTGACTGCAATACCTAGAACAAAAAATGGAAGAGTTGGAGAACAGAAATCCTAGAAATAATAATAGAATACATGGTGTACCAGAGGAGACAGAAACAGGCAGTATGCTGGCTTTTATTGACTCTTTTCTGAAGGAGATTCTGGACCTGCCCAAAGAAAGAGCTGGGTATCATTAGGGCGCATAGATCTTTAATAGCAAAACCTAGGGACCAAAAAGCAAGTCCGAGATCCATAGTCCTTGCATTTCTAGATTACAGAACCAAGAAAGAGATCCTGAGTTTGGCCTGGTCAAGAAAAATCATTAATTTCGGGAAAGTGAGACTTTTTTTCCAATCAGGATTATATCCCACAGTTGTTAACTAAACGAAGGTAAGTACTAACAACAATCAGACAATTCCAACAGAAGGGAGTGAAAGCTTTCCTAGAATACCCAGCAAGGATTCAAATAATAACTGAGAAGGGTCCCAAGCGGTTTCAGGAATTGATGGATCCTGAGGAAATACTAAATCATTGGGAGTTTCGTTGCAGAAAGAGGGGGTCCTAGAGAAGTTTGAGGAACTTAAGAACAAAGCTTGGGTTCCCGGAGGAATCAAAAGGCGTGGGACTCAACGGGAGAAGGGACTCTCAGGCATGTGGAGCAAGCTTTCAGAGAAACGCCAAAAAGCAGAGGGGCCCATAACCAATCAAGATGGAGAAGCAGGAGGAAAACAAGGACTAGAAGAAAATTCGGAGAATGAGAACACTTGAAATGTCGGTGTGGTAGGAGAGCTTTGGCACAATTTACATTTAAAGAAGCTGTTGCCCGAAAAGGCTGGGGTGACCAGTGGAGAAAGTACAAGGGGAAAGGAACTGTAAAGAGAGATCTGAACTGAATTGAAACAGACAGAATGGAAAATATAAATTATAGTATGGATAAGAGGCAACAGACAAAACTATGGGTTAAATGAGAACTAAACTAGAAGCTATGGCTATTTGGTAACATGTTTTGAAACTGGAGCCTGGGCTGGCGGGGATCCGGTGTCTGGAGGTAGGACTTGAGTTGGCTTCCTAGCTCACCATGGAACCTTGGGACCTGCAAAAGGAGAAAGGAAATGGTATGAGGCATGTAAAACTGGAAGGGTCACTGGGGTCCTGGAGTAGTGTGGGGGAAGGCCACCGGTTCCCTCAAATGGCATAAGGCACTTAATGGAGCGGGAGAAAGAGGTGGTTTTGTCTCTGGGATCCGGGAGGGGCTCACCCTCCGGGAGCCCAGGGGCTAGGCCTCGATTATCTCTTTAGCTTCTGAAGGGTAAACAGAATATATATATATATATCTATCTCTATCTCTATCTCGATGGGCTTATGCTTGTTGAAAGGAAAATAAGTGGTTAGTGGCTACCCCCTCACACTGAGAGACTATACAGGGACAATCAATAATTGGGAATACAAAACAATTGAATTAACTTGTCTCACTGGCTAGAAGACCGTAATTTGGTACGGGTCGGAGGGGTTCATAGGAAGGGCGGAAAGACGGAAGCTCGGGGCTGGCCTTTGGAACACCTTTAGGAGTGACCTCTTCACGTTGCACAGGCTCCACAGTAACAAAGGATCGAAGTTAAGGAAGGGGGGGGAGGGTGAATTAAAAAATGCAAATATAGGAGAAAAATTATTTTTCTCTCTCTTGAATCATTAAATAGTAGAGATACGGGGTGGAAAGGCTAATCATAATTTGATTAATAGAGACGAGCTGGTAACTTAAGGGGGGGGCTTACACAGGTACCAGACACAAAAACAACTGGTCAAGGAGAGGAGTTCCTAATAGAAGGAACAAGACTGCATCCTCTCTTTTCCCGTCCGAATATCATCTGAAGAAAGGAGGGGAACATGAAACCAGAGATTTGGAGTCCCAGTTTTGGAAGTCATAATACTTGATAAGTAATGTTGTTTTACAGGTTACTGTTGTTGTTGCGACTTAATGATTATGTGGTTAAAATGTTTAGAGGTCACAAGGTCCATCAGAAATGTGCAAGGAAGAAATATGTGAAACGGTCTAGAGACAGGAGGGAGGTTAAGGATCCCATATCATAGTCATTGTTAAATAAAACATAATGGCTAGCCCAAATATGTGTATATGGTCTTATAATGTTAGAGGTCTTACAAACCCAGTTAAAAGAAGCGAAGTAATAGCTCTTGTTAAAAGAGCAAAGTCTGATGTCGTGTTACTCCAGGAAACTCACATGTCAGCATCACAGCATGCCAAGTTAGCCACATTTGGGTTCCAGGAGGTGGCTGCTGCATCTTACAAGAAAGGTGGTAGAAGGGGAGTGGCTACAGTATATTATTGCTCAATAGGGCACAATTTAAACAAGAAGGGGTATTAAGAGATAAGGAGGGTAAGTACGTTCTAGTGAAAGGACAGCTAATGGGTACAAAGGTTACACTGGCAACGGTGTATTTCTCACCTGGTCAAGATATGAAGACTATAGAACATTTTTATTAAAATTCCAGGAATGGGGAGAAGGGATGCTGCTGGGAGGAGGGGACCTACATTTGACCCTGAATCCACAGGTAGATACCACATCCAGAATCCCTAGAAAGGAACATAAAACAGCTAGAAAGGTTGCTAAACTACTAACGGAACTGGGTATGGTAGATGTGTGGTGGGCAATGAATGGGAGTAAGAGAGATTATACATATCATTCAGCCCAATATCAAATGTATTCCAGATCAGATTACTTCATACACTCTAAGGAGGATATAAACAGGACCTGTGAGAGTTGGATAGGGGACTTTGTTATATCAGATCATGCTCCCATTTATATAAATATAAAAATCAATAACATAAGGAAAAATACTTTCTGGAGGCTCAATGCTTCATTACTGGGAGACGAGGAAGTAAAGGAGATTATCACAGATACATATAAACAGTACATGAGGGACAATGATGTGGAAGAAATATCCCCAGCTATTCTATGGGATGCTGCGAAAGCAGTATTGAGGGACAAATTTGTGGAGATAGCCTCAAAGAAGAAGAAAGAAAGGGAAGCCAGAAGGGATAAAATCACATCACAAATAAGGGTCCTGGAGGATATGCAAAAGGAAAAAATAAGTAAGGAAACGACGAAGGAGATAAAACAACATAAGACGGAACTGCAGAACATTATGGATTATCAGGTGGAGCAGCAGTTATTATTCATGAGACAGAAATATTATGAAGGAGGACCTAGGGCCTTAAAGTTATTGACAGGACATCTGAGGGGGCAAAGGGCAAGAGCTTGTATAAATCCTATAAAAAATCCTAACACAGCAAAGTTTGAGACCCAAATAGCAGAAGTCTTTAGAGACTTTTATGCTAAAATATATAAACCTGACCCAGAACCAGTTAGAGAGAAGGTGACTAATTTTTTGAATGATCTCAGGCTGCCGAAATTAAGTAAAGAGCAGGGGGAAAAATTACTTGTACCCATAGGAGCAGAGGAATTTAAGGAAATCATTGGGAATTTAAAAACAGGAAAATGTCCAGGAACAGATGGATTACCTCCAGAATTATACAAAACCTTTAGGGAATTGGTACAACCTTTACTAATGAGAGTTTATAAAGGGATGATGGGAGAGCAGGGATGTGCACCACTGTCCTGGACCAGGGCAATCATCTCGGTATTACCCAAGCCAGGAAAGGACCCAACCAGATGCCCCTCATATTGCCCAATCTCACTACTAAATAATGATTATACAATACTAACAACCATATGGGCTGGGAGACTCCAACAAGTCCTCTCGGGACTCATACAATTGGATCAACCGGGGTTTGTCCCAGGACGACAGGCACAGGACAATTTGAGAACAACAGTTCATATCACAGATCAAATCATTAATAAAAAAACACCTTCAGTCCTGTTAAGTCTAGACGCCGAAAAGGCATTTGACAAGGTGTCTTGGAGTTTCATGGGGGAGGTCCTTTCCCAGTTTGGGCTGCCGGAGGAGCTCCAGAGACGGATTTTCCGGCTCTATGAAGGAGTTAATGCTTATGTTAGGGCTTATGGTCATATCTCTTCTAATTTTAAGCTGGGTAGGGGCACCAAACAAGGATGTCCCATGTCACCATTGTTATACCGCCTATATATCGAACCGTTGGCTCAGGCCATAAGGCAGAGTAGAGAAGTGACAGGAATTAAGGTGGGAGGGATAGAACATAAACTGCCATTGTCTGCTGATGACATACTTTTGTATGTGAGTAACCCAGACACGACTATAGACAAAGTGTTTAAAATAATTGAATTTTATTCAATTATATCTGGATACACCCTGAACAAAACAAAAACTAAAGTGCTCAGTTTTAATTATGTCAGCTCAGCAAATATCAGAGACAAATACCCAATGAACTGGGACAGGGAGTGTATTAAATAGCTAGGTATAAAACTGGGCACAGTGAGTACACAACTATTCAACCTGAATTACCCACCTCAGATAGCTCAGCTAAAGAAAGATTTTGGGAGATGGGGTCTGCTACCACTGTCACTCCACACCAAGGTACAATCCTTGAAGAAGAATGCTCTGTCACGATTGTTATACCCGTTTCAATGTGTACCATGTTCTGTCCCCTAGGGAGAAATAGATAAATGGCAAAGGATGTTCCTGGACTTTGTGTGGGGAGCAGGATACCCAAGGATTAGGAAAAACTTGCTGTACCTCCCGAAGGTCGAAGGGGGATTAGCATTACCAAATCTTGTTGCTTACTGGTGTGCAGGCCAGATGAGGATAGCTTTGTTATGGGGAAACTCTCAGTATGGTGCAGTCTGAAAAAGGATCGATATACATGAACATTCATACATCCAGGTGTGTGCAGCCTTGTTTAGGGGAGAAGGGGACAAATATTTAAAATCAAATTATACTGGAACTAAAGCAGTACTAGAAGAGTGGAGAAGAGGAACTAAGAAGGGAAATACACAGAAACAGATGTGGAGATACAGGTGGTTTGCATATAATACACAATTTATACCAGCAGAACAGGATGATTGGTACAAAAGACAAGTACAAAGAGGAATGGTTTCTCCAGGGCAATTATTCACAGGGTCTACCATGATGTCCTTTGAAGCTGCTAAACAAAAATCTAAATGGGAAGACAAGGACCAAATACATATTATCAAATCAGGAACTATATACAAGATATGAGAAGGAAGCTGGGAAAAGAGGGATTGGAGATGGGTCAGGATGCAGCATTCCATAAAATCTGGAATTCACCAAATGGGGAAAGGGCTATTTCCATTCTTTATACAAGTTACATAGCAGATACCCAGTTTACATCAACATACATAAAGGATAAATGGGAAGCAGACTGGGGGTGTCACTTACGAACAAACAATGGGAAATAGTCTGGGTGAACACATGCAGTATAACTATTTCTCCAGTATGGAGAGAATTTGGTTGGAAAATTCGAACAAGATACTTTATGGTCCCAGCACAGGTTGTACACGGTATGGAAGTGGGTCTAGCACATGTTGGCAGGGATGTGGGGAAGCCAAGGCCTCAAAGGCCCACATTTTCTGGCTGTGTCCAGAGATACAAGAGCACTGGAGACAGGTAGGTGGACGTATCAAAGATGTTTATGACACCTACACCGCCCGAACCAGAACACCTAATACTGGGAATACATGCTGTAGGCATGAAAGGGAAGGATGAAAAACAACTTTGGGGCATTTTAGTCGTTGCTGCCCTCAAAGCAGTAACAAGGAGATTTCGGAGACCTGAACCTCCAACAGTAGGGGAGTGGAGAGAGAGATAGTGGAGGAAATTCAGAGAATGGTGAGAATCACAATGGGACTTAGAAGACAAACGCCCAAATTCCAAAACCAGTGGACGAGGTGGCTGCTTTATGAAGTTCAAATAGAAACAACTTGACTAGATAGATGGCAAGATGGGTGGAGAAGGAGAAGGGGGAGAATACGACCCAACACGGGAACCATCGACCTGGAGAAGAAGACATTTAATATCTAGACACTATATGCACAATAGACAGATGACTTTTTAGAGGTGACCAAACTTTAATAGCTTTTTGTCATTACCAGTGGGTATAAAGCAATTGACAAAAGAAAATATGCTGTATACTTGAAACAAACATTTACGTAACATAAAAAACTTTGATTAATAATGCATCAAATGGAAAAAACTATGGATGTACAAAATGAACAGGATTGAATGCTGTGATATATAATCTAATGTTCATGTAGGGAAGAAAATTTTCTCTGACCTAAATAAAAGATAAGTATAAAAAAAAAAAAAAGATCATAAACCTATCCCTCACTACAGGGAAGTTTCCAACTGTCTGGAAAGTAGTGGTTGTCACCCCGGTGTACAAAGGTGGCGACAGAACCATTCACACAAACTATTGCCCCATCTCAATTCTCCCACCACTATCAAAATCTCTAGAACGTATCGTCTTGGATCAATTGTCTGATTATCTTAAATACCAACTGCAGGGTAAACAGCATGGTTTTCGCAAACAACATAGCAGAGCCACAGCACTCTTGGAGTTCACCGGGTACATTCACAGTGCACTCGATCAGGGGCTCTTGGTGGGGACTACTTACACAGACCTCACCAAGGCCTTTGACACAGTAAACCATGAGCTGCTCCTACAGCAATTATCAAACACTGGCCTCTCCCCAGAATCTACAGCCCGGTTTCAGTTACCTCCGAGGGAGAGCCCAAAAAGTAAAAATTAACGAAGTTTGCTAAAGCCCTCTATGCATTATCACAGGAGTACCACAAGGCTCCATATTGGGTCCACTACTTTTTAGTTTGTTCTTAAATTCACTCCCCCTGGCTGTAACAGGCTGCTCTATGCGGACGATGCGGTACTGTACTCTTCCCACTCTGACCCAGTTGAGCTAGAAAATCATATGCAATCTGACTTCTCCTTAGAGGAAAAATGGTTCAATGACTCTAAACTACTACTAAACTATAAAAAAAAAACAAAAAAAACTATGATCTTCGCATCTTCTCAAATCAGGCACAGGAACTACCAAGTACAAGTTGTTAATAACCAAAACTCTCTCTTCGAGCTGGTAACCCACTTGAAATACCTAAGGGTAACACTAGACTCGACATTGTCCTACACGCAACATATTGATCAAGTCGCGAGAAGCACAAATGCCAAACTAGGCCTAATATACAGAAATAAGCGCTGCTTTACTCCTGATGCCCTAAAATTGGTTGTGACCAGCTCAGTCCTGGCACCAATTGGCTATGGCCTTGCAATCTATGGGGCAGCAACTTCAACAGCCCTCAAAAGAATTAAAACCACTCTAAACAAAGCATGCATACTAGTCCTGGGTGTGCATCGCCTAACCCATACTTCTGAGTTATATGCCCAAAGCGGTTGGCTCAACCTAGACGTTTGCATCCGCTACCAGACATGCCTGATCGCCAAAAAATCTACATTTGGCCTGACCCTCTCCGGGGTGCAGAGCCTCCTCAAAAGCTCTGACCCAGCTAGACACACAAGGGGCGTAAATGAACTCACCATGAAAGTCCCATTCCGCAGAACCTCTCCAGGACAACGTTCCTTCGAATACTGCGCCTCTACCTGGATGAACTCCCTCAGTACAGAGCTACAAAATGCAACCAAACTGGGCCCCTTCAAATCCCAACTCCGAGCAACCCTCACCTTGGGCAGTACCTGCTACTGCACTACATAATTCTCCCCTCCCCTCTCCCCCCTCCATCCTCCACCCCTACCCCACCCCACCTTTTCCTTCCTAGCCTGCAATTCTATCCACCCCCTACTACCCCTCCTTCATCCTCCTCCCCCAATCCCCCATCCCATCTGTCCTTGCTAGCTGGCTCTCTTACCTATACCTGCCTCTTGCAGCATTTAGCTCGTAACTAGCTGGAATCATGACAAAAGAACTGTAAAATGGATACAGTTCTGTCTGTCTTTATTTATTTTGTCTAAATGCTCAATTTCTGCTGACCCTTCAAGTATTTCTGCCCTGCACGATTTAGAGGATTGCCTTGAACTTGCTGAACCTGCCTATTTTTTCTAATTCTTTGTATAATGTGTTATTATGTATCATGTATAACTATTGCTGTTTGTGCTGTCTTCTGACATGGAACCTCTGTAAACGAGTCTCTGACTCAAAGGTTTGCCTAGATTGAAATAAAAAATTAAAAAAACTCAGCTACGCCTCAAGCCTCATCTGTTACACAATAACCAAATAAGCTTCAAAGTCAGTGAAGAGGACTTGCGAGAGGCCCAGGAACTGAAGACTATCTGGACACCAGCTTAGTACCAGATAACCCCCTGTGAGGACATGGCTGGGGTTCCAGTAAGAGAATCAGTGTCCTGACGGTCAGAGGATCCATGGCAGCAGCACACCCCTTGGGGAGCCTCCCCACACTTAGACCTGTGTACTGAAATATAAATGTGCATGGTGTGCATCCCTCCCTGAGAGCCTATCCCACTCTCACAAATACCCTAGACCAAGGAGAGACCTCACATATGCAGAATGGATTCATTTACAATTTTTAGCCAGGAAAGCCACATTGAGATGAAACTCGTTTCCAGGTGGAACCCAGGAGCACAGGGAGGTTAAGTAACTTGCTCAGGGTCACACAATATTCAAGTGACAGTTATGGGATTCAAACTCTAGTCTGATGGGTCTCCAGGTTCACAGCTCTGTGTTCTAACCACTAGGCTATACTGTCTTACTTGCTGAGTGCCACTGGGAGAACAACTACTGTCTCTACTTGTTAGCTGGTGCTACAGATGTACGGGGCATGGCTCCTGTCATCACCTGCTGACTGATGCCATGAGTAACATGAGGCACGGCTCCTGTCCTTACCTGTTAGCTAATGCTGTGACTACAGGGGGCATGGGTCCTGTGTTTACTTGTTGGCTGGTAAGGGGATGCAGGTGCAAGGCTCCTGTCCTTACCTGCTGACTAGCGCTGGGCAGTGTGTGTGACTTCTTTCCTTACCTGCTGGTTGATGCTAGGGGTGCAGGTGTGTGGCTGGTGCTGAGTGAATGAGGGCTGTAGATTCTGTTCCTACATGCACGCTGGTGCTGTTGTATGGGGGTCACAGCCCCCATCCCTATGTACTGACCGGTGCTATGTGTACAGGGCCATGGCTTCTATTCCCACATGCTGGCTAGTGCTGTGTGTACAGGGCCATGGCTTCTATTCCTACATGCTGGCTGATGCTGTATGTACAGGGCCGTGGCTTCTATTCCCACATGCTGGCTGGTGCTGTGCGTACAGGGCCATGTCTTCTATTCCCACATGCTGGCCGGTGCCGTGTATACAGGGCCATGGCTTCTATTCCCACATACTGACCGGTGCTGTGTGTACAGGCCATGTCTTCTATTCCAACATGCTGGCCGGTGCCGTGTGTACAGGGCCGTGGCTTCTATTCCCATATACTGGCTGGTGCTGTGTGTACAGGGCCGTGGCTTCCATTCCCACATGCTGGCCAGTGCCGTGTGTACAGGGCTGTGGCTTCTATTCCTACATACTCGCTGGTGCTGTGTGTACAGGCCGTGGGTTCTATTCCTACATGCTGGCTGGTGCTGTGTCTACAGGGCCATGGCTTCTGTTCCTACATGCTGGCTGGTGCTGTGTGTACAGGGCCATGGCTTCTATTCCTACATGCTGGCTGGTGCTGTGTGTACAGGGCCGTGGCTTCTGTTCCTACATGCTGGCTGGTGCTGTGTGTACAGGGCCGTGGCTTCTATTCCCACATGCTGGCTGGTGCTGTGTGTCCAGGGCCATGGCTTCCATTCCGACACATTGGCCAGTGCTGTGTGTACAGGGATGTGGCTTCTATTCCTACATGCTGGCCGGTGCTGTGTGTACAGGGCCGTGGCTTCTGTACCTACATGCTGGCCGGTGCTGTGTGTACATGGCCGTGGCTTCTGTTCCTACATGCTGGCTGGTGCTGTGTGTACAGGGCCGTGGCTTCTGTTCCTACATGCTGGCTGGTGCTGTGTGTACAGGGCTGTGGCTTCTGTTCCTACATGCTGGCTGGTGCTGTGTGTACAGGGCCGTGGCTTCCATTCCGATATACTGGCCGGTGCTGTGTGTACAGGGCCGTGGCTTCTGTTCCTGCATGCTGGCCGGTGCTGTGTGTACAGGGCCGTGGCTTCTATCCTACACACTGGTTAGTACTGTGTGTACAGGGCATGGCATCTATTCCTACATGCTGGCTGGTGCTGTGTGTACAGGGCCGTGGCTTCTGTTCCTACATGCTGACTGGTGCTGTGTCTACAGGGCCGTGGCTTCTGTTCCTACATGCTGACTGGTGCTGTGTCTACAGGGCCGTGGCTTCCATTCCGATATACTGGCCGGTGCTGTGTGTAGAGGGCCATGGCTTCTATTCCTACATGCTGGCCGGTGCTATGTGTACAGGGCCATGGCTTCTGTTCCTACATGCTGGCCGGTGTTGTGTGTAAAGGGCATGGCTTCTATTCCTACATGCTGGCTGGTGCTGTGTGTACAGGGCCATGGCTTCTGTTCCTACATGCTGGCTGGTGCTGTGTGTACAGGGCCGTGGCTTCCATTCCGATATACTGGCCGGTGCTGTGTGTAGAGGGCCATGGCTTCTGTTCCTATATGCTGGCCGGTGCTGTGTGCACAGGATGTCACATAACAGCCCTATATCCTTTATCTGGGTTCCTATTTTATATGCTGTAATATACTTTAGAGTAAAACATTCTTTCTTTACAAGGCTTTTACGAATAAAATACAAAATAACCAGAATTGTTATAATGGTAAGGGTGGATCTGGTACATCTCCAGATAAGTGAGACAGGCTTAGGACCCAGGAAGACATAACTTATCATACAAAACTGAGCATGTAAATTCCAGTGACAAGAGAGAGGGCACAGAATGACCTGGGTGTTAGGGGCCAAGCCAAATGCATGGACCAGATGTTACTGGGGTTCACATGGAACCTGACATGGGACCACAGTGACACCTGCAGGAAAGGTAAACTGTTACACCCCATCACACTGTGGGTGGGGCTTGGAAAACGACCAGGCAGTATGTATCAGAGAGACATTTTGAACTCAGGGCAGTTAAGAAGTTTTAGCTTGGAGTCAACAGCTGGAAGACTTGGAGGGTCTTAGAGCTGAGATTTTTAAGCTGTTAAAAGTATATACTTTGGGTTTCACATACTGAACAGAAAATTCTGATTTTAAGTCAGAATTTTGGAAACCAAGACTTTTCACCAAGGAAGCGCATGGAGTCGTTTAAAAAGGACATTCAGAGAACTGATATGGATCAAAGACTTGCTACAAACTCTATTGCTGAATGAACTGTTATCTCCATAAGGACATTTAATCTTTCGGGACTCTTAACATCAGAATAAGGTATAGTTTAGGACAATAGTATCTAGTGTTTTCTGTAAACCATCCAGTGTTATTTTTGTTATTGTCTGCAGTTCAAAGATCTCCCAAATTGTAGAATTTACTGTATTGTTTTTATTTAAGTAAATTTTTATGATTTTCTTATGAGCTCTGCCTGGGGTCTGATTGTGTGATCTAACATTTTAACAGAAGGGTTTTGCAAAGATGGTGTGCCTTGATAACAAAGATAGTGACCGCTCGGCTTTCCTACAAAACTACTTAGGCAAGATGTAGCCAGTGGCAGTGGTGGGATTCAAACACCGAACATAGTACAGAGTCATGGGAACTCAAAACTACAGTTTCCACCCTCTCATTAGGAAAAGGAAGGTTGGCGACTCTTCCTAAACACTACACCTGCTCACGAGTTCTGTTAAAAAGGAGGATCCTCTCTGCAAACAGGAGGTCCTACCGTGCCTTAGGGCTGGGGCTCGTGACACAGGGCCATGGCTTCTGTTCCTACATGCAGGTTGATGCTGCTGTATGGGGGTCACAGCTCCCATCCCTACATACTGGCCGGTGCTGTGTGTATAGGGCGTGGCTTCTATTCCTACACACTGGCTGGTGCTGTGTGTACAGGGCACGGCTTCTATGTCTACATACTGGCTGATGCTGTGTGTACAGGGCTGTGGCTTCTATTCCTACATGCTGGCCGGTGCTGTGTGTACAGGATGTCACATAACAGGCCTATATTCTTTATCTGGGTTCCTACTGTATGTGCTGTAATATACTTTAGAGTAAAACACTCTCTCTTTACAAGGCTTTTAGGAATAAAATACAAAATAGCCAGAATTGCTAGAATGGTTAAGGTGGATCTTGTACATCTCCAGATACAGGGCCATGGCTTCTATTCCCACATGCTGGCTAGTGTTGTGTGTACAGGGCATGGCTTCTATTCCTACATACTGGCCGGTGCTGTGTGTACAGGGCCGTGGCTTCTATTCCTACATGCTGGCCGGTGCTGTGTGTACAGGATGTCACATAACAGGCCTATATTCTTTATCTGGGTTCCTATTGTATGTGCTGTAATATACTTTAGAGTAAAACACTGTCTCTTTACAAGCCTTTTAGGAATAAAATACAAAATAGCCAGAAATGCTAGAATGGTTAAGGTGGATCTGGTACATCTCCAGATACAGGGCCATGGCTTCTATTCCCACATGCTGGACGGTGCTGTGTGTACAGGGCCGTGGCTTCTATTCCTACATACTGGCTAGTGCTGTGTGTACAGGGCATGGCTTCTATTTCTACATGCTGGCTGGTGCTGTGTGTACAGGGCCGTGGCTTCTATTCCTACATGCCGGCTGGTGCTGTGTGTACAGGGCCGTGGCTTCTATTCCTACATGCTGGCTGGTGCTGTGTGTACAGGGCCGTGGCTTCTATTCCTACATACTGGCTAGTGCTGTGTGTACAGGGCATGGCTTCTATTCCCACATGCTGGATGGTGCTGTGTTTACAGGGCCATGGCTTCTATTCCCACATGCTGGATGGTGCTGTGTTTACAGAGCCATGGCTTCTATTCCCACATGCTGGCCAGTGCTGTGTTTACAGGGCCATGGCTTCTATTCCCACATGCTGGCCAGTGCTGTGATTACAGGGCCATGGCTTCTATTCCCACATGCTGGCCGGCGCTGTGTGTACAGGGCTGTGGCTTCTATTCCTACATACTGGCCGGTGCTGTGTGTACAGGGCCGTGGCTTCTATTCCCACATGCTGGCCAGCGCTGTGTGTACAGGGCCGTGGCTTCTATTCCCACATGCTGGCCGGTGCTGTGTGTACAGGGCCGTGGCTTTTATTCCCACATACTGGCCGCTGCTGTGTGTACAGGGCCGTGGCTTCTATTCCTACATACTGGCTAGTGCTGTGTGTACAGGGCATGGCTTCTATTCCTGCATGCTGGCCGGTGCAATGTGTACAAGCCGTGGTTTCTATTCCCACATGCTGGCCAATGCTGTGTGTACAGGGCCGTAGCTTCTATTCCCACATGCTGGCTGGTGCTGTGTGTACAGGGCATGGCTTCTATTCCTGCAGACTGGCCGGTGCTGTGTGTACAGGGCTGTGGCTTCTATTCCTACATGCTGGCCGGTGCTGTGTGTACAGGGCATGGCTGCTATTCCTATATGCTGGCTGGTGCTATGTGTACAGAGAATGGCTTCTATTCCTGCATACTGGCCGGTGCTGTGTGTACAGGGCCATGGCTTCTATTCTTACATACTGGCCGGTGCTGTGTGTACAGGGTACCATGGCTCCTGTACCTAGCTGGTGCTATGCATATGGTGGCCATGGTTCCAGTCCTTACATGCCGGCTCGTGCTGTTGTATGGGGGTCACAGCTCCCATCCCTACATACTGGACGGTGCTGTGTGTATAGGGTCGTGGTTTCTGTTCCTACATGCTGGCTAGTGCTGTGTGTACAGGGCCATGGCTTCTATTCCTACACGCATGCCGGTGCTATGTGTACAGGGCCGTGGCTTCTATTCCTACATACTGGCCAGTGCTGTGTGTACAAGGCCGTGGCTTCTATTCCTACATACTGGCCGGTGCTGTGTGTACAAGGCCTGGCTTCTATTCCTACATGTAGGCTGGTGCTGTATGTACAGGGTTGTGGCTTCTTACATACTGGCCGGTGCTGTGTGTACATGGCCGCGGCTTCTATTCCTACATGCTGGCCACTGCTGTGTGTACAGGGCCGTGGCTTCTATTCCTACATGCTGGCCAGTGCTGTGTGTACAGGGCCGTGGCTTCTATTCCTACATGCTGGCTGGTGCTACGCATACGATGCCCATGGTTCCTGTCCTTACATGCCGGCTGGTGCTGTCAGTACAGGGTACCACGGCTCCTGTACCTACAGACTGGGTGGTGCTGTGCATTTTGTGATGGGGGTCCTGTCCCTAAGTGCTCACTGATGCTGTCAGTACAGGTGGTGCGACTCCTTTCCTTACCTGCTAGCTGGTGCTACCTATGTAGGGGTGTCACTCCTATCCCTGGCTGCTCACTGGTGCTGTGAGTACTGGGGCATGGCTTCTGCCCTTGTCTAATGACTAATGCTGGGGATGAGACCATGTGACTCCTGTCACTACATGCTCGCTGGTGCTGCATTCACAGGGGGCATGGCTCCCGTCCTTATTTGATGGCTCGGGGATGGTTCCTGCATCTGCCTACTGACTGGTGCTGGTGGGTGGGGGAGTATGATTCCTCCCAACCTGCTGTTGGTGGTAGTGGGGACATTGCTCCTCTCCTTACCTGCTGGCTGGCGCTGTGGGTGTAGCGTGTGGATATCCATTGGGAAGTGCAGTTTGTTGCGGATGATCTCTTGGTTCTTGCCAGTGAATTTATTTGCGCTGTTTATGCTCTTGGTGTGCCAGTCAGTCCAGTAGAGGCTGTCTTCAAACACGGTGATGGCAAATGGGTGAGGCAGACCTGAGGGTCAAAGTTCATAGGAGTATTAAGATTAGTAAAGGGCCTGAGTAACTTTCGGCCTCAGAATGGTACAAAGATAGTCACAGATATTTTTTTTTTTGGAAGGAGGGGGTCAATTTATATTCAGGATCCCTTACCCCCAAGCTGTCACAGTCATCGTTCCTGATCGCTTTATGCTCTGGGGCATTACTAGCAATGTGCCTGTTTGGTTTAGTCTAGCCTTGGAGCAGAGATCACAACTGCCGCCAATGAGACCCCCTTACACACCAAGTCTGTTCCATGAAACACCAGGCCCATCATACTATCTAAAGGCTGCATTTACAAACTTATGCGATCACATAAAGAGCACTATCACAGACTTCACTCTGTGCTGTCACTCAGATTGCCTTCCGACCAATTACATGGGACACAAATCCCTCAAGCACAGAAGCCTGTAGATAGATCTGCTTTGGGTCACTGGGGTGAGAGGTGTTATAAGATATCAGCTCAACACATGGAAAACAATAAGGCCACATTGCAGGAAATTGCCCTTGGAGCACAGAATAGTCGGAGGCATGCTAGCAGCATATATATCTGAAGTGGAAAAGGTGGCAGAGACATCAGGCCTAATGATAACGTGCATGCTCATGGCTAACATACGCTGGCAACACTTATTTTTTCCCCAGTTTTGTTCTCCCACCACCCACAGATTGGGCTACCTCAGCAGCCTTCCTCTGGTCCACAGCGACCACTGGCTCAGAGCAGTGGCATGACAAGTGGTTGCACAGCAGAGCCGGCTCTAGGAAGGAGCTCTTAAAAAAACACATTAGGTTTGAGTACTCAATTAACAGCTTCTGGTCAGGAGAGGGTGGTCACAGCAGAGACAGAAACTGCGCTGTGGACCTGCCTGATGTACCTCCACAGTCTGCAGATCAACAGGCGGCTTTAGTTCTGCCAAGGCCTTGAGCATCTGTCTGTCTTTCTGCCCGTGAAGCTTTCTTTTTAATTAAATTGGATTGATTTATTATCATTATATCAACTTAAACAATGGAATTCACATTCACTGGTTATCACTCATAAAGCTAAGGTGTCATACACTTCAGCAAACAACATAATCTGGAAACACTAGCACTCCATGTGTTCATTGGTTGTGGAACATATACCTAGACTTTTATACAGAGATAACTGCAAGTAATCAAGAAGGACCTTGAATATCATTGCTAAAACAGGCTGTTGATACAGGTCCATTAATGATGTAGTAGATTTCATAGCGTCACCCAATTCCTACTTATGCTTTCCACAACTTATGTGAGTACATCTCTCTGGCTCTCTCACAGTTTGTCAGTCTGTCTGTCTGGTACTGGGTACAAAACAACTTTAACTGAAAATATAGGATTAACCCCTTGTTGCCTGTAGCTCACAGTTCTTCACTGCAGTACTAGACAGAGTTTCAGTATTCACAAAAGAAGGCGGGGGGGGTACCAAAACAAATCAATAGAAGCACTCTGGATAAGGCGGTCAATACCAGTCCATTCACAGAAGCGTCCTGAAAGAACTCCTAAAACTCAAGGTGGACAAAGCAATGGGGCCTGACGGGATTCACCCCAGAATTCTAAAAGAACTAAGGGGAGAACTAGTGACACCACTGACTGACCTTTTTAACAAATCATGGGAGGATGGGGTGGTACCCGAGGACTGGAGGAGGGCAGATGTGATTCCCCTTCACAAACGGTAGCAAGACAGAGGCAGAAAACTACAGACCTGTTTGTTTGACCTCAGTGGTAGGGAAAATGATGGAATCACTTCTGAAAGAAAGAACTGTTGAGTACCTAGAGGCCAGCGGGGCACAGGACCCAAGGCAGCATGGGTTCACAACGGGAGGGTCATGCCAGACAAATCTGATAGATTTCTTTGACTGGGTGACCAAAGTAGTAGATCAGGGAGGGGCTGTGGACATGGCCTACCTAGACTTTAGCAAGGCATTTGACACAGTCCCACACAAAAGATTAATATACAAGATAGCCAGCCTTGGAGTGGGTCCCAGGGTGGTAGTCTGGGTAAAAAATTAGCTGGACAACAGGACACAGAGAGTAATAGTGAATGGAGTCCACTCCAAAGAAAGGGTGGCTACTAGTGGGGTATCACAGAGTTCAGTACTAGGACCGGTCCTCTTTAATGTCTTTATAAGTGACACAGCCGAGGGACTGGATGGAAAAGTGTGCCTCTTTGCAGACGACAGAAAGATCTGCAACAGAGCTGATACACAAGGTGGGGTGGAAAGGATGAGAAGGGACTTGACAAGGTTGGAGGAATGGTCAAAAGTATGGCAGCTTAGACTTAATGTAAAGAAGTGCAAAGTAAAGCACCTGGGAAACAAAAACCCAGAGGAAGAGTACACAATATTGGGGGTTCTAACAACAACAAAAATGGAAAGGTACCTGGGAGTAGTCATATCAGATGACCTAAAGGTAGGCAAGCAATGTGAGAAGGAAGTAAGGAGGCCTGAAGGGGGAGGAGATACTGGGATACATAGGAAGAGGCATCACCAGTTGAAAACAGGAAGTTGTTATCCCTCTACATAGACTGTTGGTGAGACGCCATCTGGAGCACTGCGTGCAGTTCTGGAGACCCCATCTCCGCAAGGATATAGACAGGATGGAGGCAGTCCAGAGGAGGGCAACTAAAATGGTGCAGGGTTTGCACCATAAGCCATACGAAGAGAGACTAAAGGAGCTTAATATGTATACCCTTGAGGAAAGGAGGGAGGGGGGGACATAATAGAGACTTTCAAGAACCTCAAGGAAATCAACAAAGTCCAAGAGGGTAGCATATTTCAGAAAAAGAGATGTGCAAGAACAAGGGGGCACAATTTGAAGATAGAGGGGGACAGCTCAGGGGCAACACGAATTTTTTCATGGAGAGGGTGGTGGACGCATGGAATCGCCTTCCTGAGGAGGTCGTGGAGTCAAAAACAGTGGGGGAATTCAAGAATGCATTGGACAGACATAAGGCAATTCTAGTGGGTGGGGGTAGGAAGAAGTAGGCTGTAGTTTAGGATCTGCAGTTTATCCATTAGGTAGGGAAATGGGCAGACTAGATGGGGCAAGCGGTCCTTATCTGTCATCAAAGTTTATATTTCTGTTTCCATGCCTCCTCACTGCCAAGCCTAAGCTTCCTTCTCGGCACTAGGTAATCAAACGGGACTGTAATTTAGCATTGGCTACTGGCTGAACAGCTGGGTATGAGCTGGAGAACCACACATCTGGCCAGTGGTTGTCCCTTCGATGGACTTTATCAGGCAGCAGGATGGCGAAACATTGCAGGTTCTAATTAAAGCCAGGCAAAAATCTGACACTAACTTTTCTCATTACGAAAAATTCCAGGCATCTTCCAGTTTTTTTAAGTTTTTTTTATTTCATGATTCATAAAATGCTCTTGTTCCAACAAAATACGAGTATTTTATAAATGTTTTAATTTATTTATTTATTTTTAAGAAAAAAGGTGGCCACTACATTTGGCTTAGAAATTGCACAGTAGATCTAGCAAGGGTTAGGATCAAGAAAATAAAAACATACTCAAGGTGTGGAGCACAGGAGGTACTCAAAAACATTGATTTGACAGGTATGATATTATTTATATTGACTGTAGCTCAAAGTGGCATTTTGGGGAAAAAAGATTTCTTTGTACTGCTACTTTAAGTAGTACAGAAAGATATAGAGGAGAAACAGTGCATGAGGCAAGGGAAGAAAGAAAAGAGGGGTAGATGACAGAGAGAGAGACAAAACCAAGAGGGAAATGGCACCAAAGGCTTAAATATGGGGGTGCTGTTGAGCACACCTACCGAAAATACAGGTTACTCACCTGTAACAGGAGTTCTAGGAATGGTATATGTTGTTCATCCACACTCATTGGCAGTATCCTTGCCGCTTTAAATCTTGCCGGAAGGTCTTCAAGCTTGCTCCTCCCACCCACCCGGGTGGTATAACTCTCGGCTCCGCCCCATGCGCCTAGATCTGCCCGCTGGAAGCTCAGGCCAAAGGCCAAGCCGGGAGGTCGGTATCAGGTGGATGAACAATATACCATTCCTAGAACCTCCTGTTACAGGTGAGTAACCTGTATTTCTAGGGACATGGATATGTTGTTCATCCACACTCATTGGCAGACTCCTAGCAGTTCTCCGGGAGGAGGGAGGCAAGACGCACACCCCATATACTTACTTGGGAAAGAGAGACTGAGAACTGAGGTCCCAAAACCAGCATCCCGGCGGACTCAAGGTCGATGTGGTAGTGGTAATGAAGGTTTGCTGACTTCCAGGTAGCAGCCCTGCAGATTTCCTGGATAGGGACGCCCCTGGAAGCAGCCACTGCTACAGCAGTATGGCGGTGGTAGAATGAGCTCTTATCCTCTGGGAGGCTCCATGCCCGCCAACTTATAGCAGAGATCTATGCAGGAGGTTACCCACCTGCTTATCGTCCGCTTGCTGCAGGTCTGCCAGATGCGGCTTCAGCGTAGGTGACAAACAGCTGGCGAACCTCTCCCCGATTCTCAGCCGTGGCGCCTCCTTATAATAAGCGAGCGCCTTCTAGGGTCCAGAGTAGGAGCCTATTCGCCCTCCGAGGTGATTGGGGTAGAACACCGCAGAGTCAACACCTGGTTAAGGTGAAACTCCGACACCACCCCTTCGGAAGGAATTTCTCGGGGGGCGCAGGACAACCCTTGTCCCTGTGGAAGACCAGGTAAGGGAGACTCGATGGAAAGCGCCTGGAGCTCTCCATCCTTCTGGCTGACGTGATAGCCACCAAGAAGGCGGTCTTCCACGACAGGTGAGAGAGAGCACACCTGTGCATAGGTTCGAATGGCTTGCCCATGAGCTTTGCCAGTACCAGCAGTAGATCCCCGGAGGTGGGGTTCCCGCACTGGAGGGAATGTGATCAAGGCCTTTGAAAAGCGCCAGACCACCTTCCTGCGCCACGACTGCTTCCGCCCGCGCCCGTAAGCAGAGATGGCTGCCAGGTGCACCCTTAGGTCGCGACCTAAGCCCTTGACTAGAAAGGGACCATAAATAGTCCAAGATGCTTGCCAAGGAACAGGAGGAAGGGTCCAAGCTCTGTTTCTGACACCAAATGGAAAACCTTTTCCATTTGAAGGCATAGCATTTTCTGGTCGACTTCACGGGACGCCTCAACTACATTGAGGACCCCGCCGGAAAGACCCAAGGCCTGGAACTCTAGCCGCCAGGAACCAGGCCGCCAGGTGCAGGGATTGAAGGTCCGGATGGAACACCTTCCCTGATTGACTGAGAGCAGGTCCGGGCGAGCTGGAAGCTGCCGCGAGTCCTGGAGCTGAGACTGAGGAGATCTGGGTACCAGAACTGGCGAGGCCAGTCTGGGGCTATCAGAATCACCTGCGCCTGTCCCTCCTCGCCTTGAGAAGCACCTTGTGGATCAAGGGAAATGGGGAAAGGCGAAAGAGGCCGGGGTCCATTGCCTCGAGAAGGCATCCCCTGCAGCAGCCCTGCTGAGGGGGCGGGCATGGAACAGACTCAGCTTCTGCCTCCATGGAGGCAAACAGGTCCACCTGAGGTGTGCCCCAAAGGGAGAACAGATGCTGTACTACCTCCGCAGGAGAGACCACTGTGGGATGCAGCCCCTATCCGCTCAGGGCATCGGCCAGGGTGTTGGAGGCCCTGCCACGGAATGGCTAGGAGATCCGCCCCAGGCTGCGCATTTAGTGACCAAATGCGGAGAGCCTTTGCATAGAAGCATGGAGCGGCCGCCCCTGGGCGGTTTAGATAGTACATGGTCGTGGTATTGTCCGCCTGACCGGACCACTTGACCCCGGAGGAACGGAGCAAAGGCGGTGAGAGCAGGCGGACCGCCGAGCTCCAGCAGGTTGATGTGGCATCGGACTCCCGGGACCAGAGGCCATGAGCCCTGTGTTCCCCAGATGGGCACCCCAACCCATCAGAGAGGCATCGGTCGACAGAGAGACCGTCAGTTCGGGCGGACGAACGGATGCCCTCCTGCAAATGATCTGGAACGTCCACCACTGGAGAGCTGCCACATCCCTCGTGTCACCGACACAAGCTGGTCCAAGGGATCGAGCAGTTGCAGACCACTGGCTGGCCAGTCCCCACTGAAGGGGACGATGTTCCAGCGGGCCCAACGACCACGCTGGTACAGGCCGCCATGAGACCCAGGAGGCGCAGGAAGTCCCGGCAGGGCGCATTGCTCAACCAGAAATGATCGGGCAAAGGAGGAAAGAACCTCGCCCTGTCCGGGCGAGCCGCTCTGGCTCAAGAGAGTCGAGCTGCACCCCGATGAATAGAATCACCTGCTTCGGCTCGAGTTCCGACTTGGCCTCGTTGATAAGGAGGCCCAGTTGAGAGCAGACCTGGAGGGCCAGATCTCTGGACCACTCCGCCCCTTCCTGGAGGGAGCTGCTATCAGCCAGTCGTCCAGGTAAGGGTACACCGGACCCCTCGGCGCCTGGAAATGCTGTCACCACTGCCATGCATTTGGTGAAGACCCTGGGAGCTGGAGACAAGCCGAGGGCATGGCTTGGAACTCAAGAGAGATCCTTCGCTCGAAGCGAAGGAATCTCTGGTGAGACGGACGGATAGGGACGTGAAAACGCGTCCTGCAAGTCCAGAGAGCAGAACCACACGCGCTCCAAGGATGGTATTATCTGAGCCAGAGTGACCATCCTGAAGGTTCGAGACCTTAGGAACTTGTTTAGGTCGGTAGGTCGAGAATGGGCGCAGCCCCGTCCGTTCGAACCAGGAAGTACCTGGACACAAACCCTGGGTCTGAAGGAGGGTCCACCACCTCTCTTACCACCTCCTTCTGGAGGAGGAGAGTGATGTCGGCTCGACGAGCCGCCAGTGGAGCTGGGGATCCCGAAGCCCCGAGGCGGCGGCTCTGAAGGGTGGTGCCTGCTCGAATTCCAGAGGCAGGCCTCTTCCCACCACCTCAAGACCCACCTGTCCGTGGTAACAGCGGACCAGGTGGAACGAAGGCGCTGAGCCGCCTCCCACGGGGGACCCAGGGGTAAGGTGACGGGATGGGGCACACCCTCAGCCCGTCACTGGGCAGGCTTGGAGGAGGGACCGGCCGAGGGACCTCCTGGGCCCTTTCCTCCCTGCCTCCTGTTAGAGGAAGCCGCGGCTTTGGTTTGGGATGCCAAGGCCGAGCCTGCTGGCCCTGACGCTGTTGGGCAGGCGCCGGGGCACAGAAGGACGAAAGGCTTTAGGCTGTGGTTTGCGGCCTTTGTCCTTCTGAGCGGAAGAGACCGAGTCCAAGGTGGCATTGGACTTCTCGATCCTCTGCAGGTGCCCTTCCACCCCAGGGTCAAGAGGTCAGTCCCAAAAGGAACATCCGCCAACTTGTGCGGTATCCAGGCAAAGGTGGATATCCTCAGCCAAGCCCGCCGATGCATAGCCACTGGCGGCCGCCACCGATCTGGCACATGAGTCCCCTATATCCAAAGCAGTCTGGAGCTGCTGTTTGGCCACTGCCTTGCCCTGGTCCCGCACCTGCTTAACCGTAGTCTGCAGATCGGGGAAGATGAGGATGACCATCCAGGGAGCCCAACAGGGCGTGAGAAAATGTGCCATGAGGACGGCCAGAACTGGCCTGGCGGGCCGAGAGAGGACGCAGCGAGACTTTTCAGCCCGACGTAGTCCAATTTTCGACCCTGTCAGGAGGTTTGTCCACATCCCTGGCGTTGCCGGGCGCGCCGAAAACGTGTCGGTAACCAACCCCCAGCAGAGGGTGTTCAAAACCGGACAAGGAACCGGTAGACCTGTGATACTTCCTGGCCATCCTGGTCAAGGCGCAGGGCAGGAAGCAGGGCGCTGCCAAAGTTCCAGTGCCGACCCACTATGGCCTTCGCCACCGAAAGGCCTCCGCTGGAGAATCTCGTCCAGAATCTCCGTGAGGGGATACCTGCCTGCTTGGAACGGGTTCGAGCTTCATCCCGTAGACCTCGAGATGAGCCAAGAGTCCTAGGAAGGACGACGGCTATCGTCCATTGACTGACCTCCTGAAGACTCCAAGTCCAGTCGCTTGAGAAGAAGGAGGAATCATCTTCGGACTGGAAGAGTCCTCGAAGAGCTGCCTCTGGCCTGAGCCACCCTTCACCTGCCGAGGTCGGTCGGGGTGAGGGTAACTGACAGCCGATGGGTAAACCCTTGTCGACCGAGAATCCTTGGTGAGCCCCATTGGTGGCTGTGGAGGCGGAGGTTCCACCGAATCGGTGGAGCAGCTGGTTTTAGCGAACAACCGGCCTGGGTAAGGCTCCTCGGACAAGTCGAGGGGTTGTGTCGGCCGTTCGGTGACAGCCACTTAATGGCCGGGAAGCGCGGGTCGGCTTATTCCCGGCCAGGAGGACTGTTGCAACATAAGGTCCTCGTGCCGTCGGCGTAATTTCGCCGAGCCTCCCTCATCCGAGGAGGAGGGCGAGGGCAATGCGACGCCGCTTACCGTGATGCCGAGACCGAGACCCGCCTATGACGGTGGGAACGCTGACCGCCGAGAGGTCCGAGACCGAGACCGAGGTCCCGGAATTTCGGGTCGGTGCGGGAGGTGTCGGCCGAACCGCACTCCTTCCGCTCGGAAGGTCCATCCGAGGGCTCCGAACCGAGGCACAGACGAGCCCACGGGATCCTCAACTCCTCCCGGGGAACCGGGAGAGGGAATCTCGCTGCAGGCGCAAGCCGTCAATGGGTCGAGAAAACTCACTTCATCAGTGGAGTCTCGGTCAACTGACCTTGACGGGACACCGTGAGGCCAGTGGTCGAAGCCGATGGTGTCGACCGGCCGACGGACGACGCCCGGAGAGGGGACCTTCCCGCTCCCAAGAGCCGCCGACGGAGGACTACCCTTGTCCCTCTTGGACCGAGAATTAAGGTCCAGCAGACGAGGCCCTTCTCCTTTAGTGGAGAGGGACAGACAAACTCCTTAAAAGAGCCGTGTAGGAAGAACCCAGAGAGGCGGGATAAATGCATGGCCGAGGAAAGATACGGCCGCCGCCTCCTCTTCGAGGACCACCATCCGCCGAAGCTGATCCGCCGAGCCCGCCCGCCGCTGACACCGGGGCCAACCGGGCTTCCTGACTTCACCGGAGGAACGCTTCGGACGCCCAGTTGCAATCGGGCAGCACGGTCTTCGAGGACGAGGCCGAGAAAGATGAGCACAGGTCGCAAGCCTGCGGGTCGTGCTCAAGGCCTAGCAGTAGACACACGTGAGTGTGGATCCGCCCGGACATCTTCTGCCCGCATGGGCATCTCAAATCCGGAGTCGATTGTCCATCGCAGCCGCGAGGGATCAAGACTGAAGTCTTTTGCAAATTTTTATTTTTAAACCGCAAACGGAGAAATAGGAACTAGTCGCAAACGCAGAGCGTTAAGGAGGGAACCTGAGCTTCCAAGCGGTAAGGAAGATCTGGCGTCATGGGGCGGAGCCGAGAGTTATACCACTCGGGTGGGTGGGAGGAGCAAGCTTGAAGACCTTCCGGCAAGATTTAAAGCGGCAAG
Organism: Neoceratodus forsteri; assembly: GCA_016271365.2. Classification (NCBI taxonomy): domain Eukaryota; kingdom Metazoa; phylum Chordata; order Ceratodontiformes; family Ceratodontidae; genus Neoceratodus; species Neoceratodus forsteri. The sequence continues at coordinate 1,107,850,401 of CM028133.1, forward strand.
GATACTGCCAATGAGTGTGGATGAACAACATATCCATGTCCCTAGAAATACACGTTTCCTTGAGCTCTTCACACTGAAGGGACAATTTACCAATTCTTTTATTCAGAAGTGAAATATTTAGCTGACTGAGTGGCAGCAATCGATAGTTCACGCAGTGCTGACTGGATTTATACTATTTTTGTGCAATGGGGCGCTTAAATAATGGTGGCTCCAAGTGGTGTAAAGCCTCAACCACTGACGGAGCACCAGGGCCACAACTTCTACGGCCAACTTCGCTGGGGTGTTTTTATTTATTTCATTTATTTCTTTCAATCTAAGGATTACAATACCTTTGAGCCGAGGCTCTTTTACAAAGGTTCCACGTCAGCTTGTGCAACAGTCATCATTTTTAGTTACAAACATACGCTCATTGACTTACAAACATGTAATAACCAGTACAAAGACTTGAGCTATCAGCAAGACAAGAGAAGCAGGGGGGAGTGAGGGTAGGAGATCGAGGGGGAAGGAGGTGAGGGGTAAGGGGGAGTACGAGAGGTGGTTGGGGAAGGAGTGGAGATACAGGGGGGAGGTGGGCGAGGCCAGGAGACAGTGCAGCCAAGGGGTCTTGTCAAGGGAATATGACAGGTAAGGTGCTGGGGTGCAAAGACTGATTGTAAGTGCTGGGTGCTGGGGTATGCACAGCTGGAACGGTGGAAATGTTAAGATGGGCAATCACAAGATACAAGCAATGAGAGGCACAGCTTGGACTTGAAGAGGCCGAGTGCTGGAGCGGTCGCTATGTCGCTGCCAAGACAGTTGAGCCAGTTGGATGCCCGATAGGCGAATGATCTTTGTCCTTGGGTTGTGCGACATTGTGGGATATGTAGTAGATGGGAATTGGATCTCCCTGTAGTGACGTTCCAATGTCTAGGCTTAAGGAGGGCACAGACACCAGGTGGGGCAAGCCTCATTATAATTTTCTTGGCCGTGATGCAGGTTTGGTATTTTAGGAGTTTGTCCAGTTGAAGCCATCCAGATTGGGAATAAAGGTCACATGTGTGGGTATGGCGATGTGAGCCAGTGATGAGACGACAGGCCTTATCCAGGGAGGTCGCGATACGTTTGAGAGCAGTGGTAGTTGCAGACCCTTTTATGATAAGACCATAGTCTATGATGCTGATGATGGAGCTTTGGACGGCCACTGATAGTGCTTCTGGGGTTAGGTGTTTGCTGTGCCGGAATAATATGCCTAACCTCGCATTGTCAGACTTTGCAACATTGCTGATACGGACAGCGTATGAGAGGTGGGGATCAAGGGTGATCCCGAGGTACTTGAATGATTATGTTTGCTCTAGGATGGCTCCTTGTTCGGTTGCAATGGAGAGGTGGAGTTGTTTATTTTGTAATTGGACTGGATCAGGGTCCAAGGTGAGGATCACAGCATCGTCGGAGTAGAGAATTATTTGTTCTGGGCAGCTGCCTGGTAGTGAGTTTAAGAATAAGCTGAAGAGGAGGGGTCCCATAATGGAGCCCTGGGGGACTCCCAAGCGGACCAGTCTAGGGTCCAAGGGTGTGTCAGTGATTCTTATTGTTTGGGACCGTTCTTCAAGGTAGCTCTTAAACCAGCCAATGGAGTCGGTTGACAGCCCAGTGTTCTGAAGCTGGACAAGCAGGAGGCGGTGATTGACGGTGTCGAAGACTTTAGTTAAGTCAATGTAGATTAAGCCTAGTAGTTCGCCGGCGTCAAGTGCGTTGTGGATTGCGCCAGTGAGTTCAAGTAGGGCTGTGGAGGTGCTGTGACCTTTGCGGAACCCGTGTTGTTGCTTGCAGAGGATGTTGTATGTATCCAGGTATTCTGTGAGCTGGTCCAAGATGATGCGTTCTAGTGCCTTGGAGAGTGGGGGTAGTAGGGAGATAGGTCTGTAGTTATCGTGGGCAGTTTTGTCACCACTTTTATGAACTGGGGAGACAGTGGCAGATTTCCATCTGTCCGGGAACTGGCTAAGGCTGACTGAGAGGTTGAAAATTCAGGACTAAGCACTTCATCAAGTGTGAGACAGGATTTTGAGATCGAGGGAGTCATTACTGAATCTTGATTTACCAAGGGCTTTGATAACATATTTGCGTACTTGGCGAGCCTTCACTGCTTTGAAGTAGAAGCAGGAGGAGCTGGTGGGGGTAGTGGTCATTGTGGACAGAGGGGCTACACCATCTTTGAAGTAGTCTTAGGGTAGGACAGTGCTGAGGTCGGTAAAGGCTTTGTTAAAGGTATCTGCAATGGTTTTTGGGTTGAGGGTTGCGGTTCCGTTGATGTTGAGTTTTGATGGGGGGGTTTGGGTGGATTCCCGGTGAGTTCCTTTATGTTCTTCCAGAATTCCCAATCATTGCCCCAGGAGTTTGTGAGGGCATACTTATAGTAGGCGGACTTCGTTTGCCGGATGGTTTTGGTGCAGTCACTGTGGGCACGTTTGCAGTTTCGGATGTCGTTTTGCCTTCCAGAGTTTCTGGCCAGATCCCATAGGTGGTCTCTTGTTTTTAGCATCCTGAGGTGAGGGGTGAGGTCACCTTAAATGATATTTCAACTATCCATACAAGCTACTGACACTCAGGTGAAAACAGTACTACAATGGTTTGGTGAGCAGGACATAAAAATAGAGGTAGCCACCAAACCTGTTGCCTCAGTGAAATTGCGCACTATTCAAGCGACTAATGCAACTACACAGCTCACCCAAGAAAATGTGCAGCTAGGATACAGGCTGTAGTCTCTCAAAAATTACCAGAGTGCTTCGAATGTGCATCTCATCGTATTATCAGAGAGTCAGGAGGATACTGACCTACTTACCTTCTCAAAAACTTGGCTTCCTGGGGCCTTTCGTTTGGACCTTGAATGTGCCGATAGGTTCAACAGGGCATGCCGGATCTCACCTAGGTCAGGAGAGGCCCAATGCGATCTACCCAGCACAGTGCTCCTGGTTACAGACAGCTCCACTACACGAGATCCACTGTTGGAGGCTTCCTGAGCTACAGACCAGTTAAGTTATCAGGGACATACGTTACACTTGTTCCCTTATCTCTCTTGTGCCACAAGGGATCAGTGCAAGAAATCTGACAAGAGTATGGGCCAAGCTGAAGAGTCTTGGAGTGGCCCATTCGTTATTGATGCCAGCTCGCTTGAGGATTTATTATAGAGGGTGCACATATAAATTTACTGATCCATCAGATGCTGGCAAACAGGTGGATCAAATTCAGAAGAAGTTTGAAGCGGCCTGTGAAGTTCCACCAGCTGAGCATACTGATGAAGCAGACATAACAGTAAGGCTTGGGTTAACCTTTCCCCTTGATGTAGTGCTTCTGTTGACTGATTTTGAACACTAAAAAAAAGAGCGCTGCTCTTTCAGACCTTTGGATTGTTGCTACAGTTTAAAACATACTGACAGGTCCTTTTCTGTTTTCTAGTACCAGAATCCTTGCTGAACTATTATTCACTTTAATTTAGATTGAGCGTAAATTCAGATTAAGATTGTCCCTCTGTTAGTTCGAGTGCTCTGGGTCACTACACATTTGCAAATTTAGGTTTGGAAAGTGGTCACATCAGCACTGATTGTTGAATTCTTGTGCATGCATGGACTGGTAATGGGAGACTGACTACTACTTTCATGTAGGGTGCAGCTTTTCGACTATGTTGATAAGTTTATACTGCTATGCTGGTTTTCCCCATATCCATAATCTGGTATGTCTAGACTATGTTTGTTCCATTTGATGGCTCCTACCCTAATTGGGATCTCTAACATACTGATGTTGTATGTTATTGTACATCTTTTAAAATGCAATAAACAAAGTTTTTTTTTTAAAGTCTTAAATATGAAGTACACACAGTAGTGCATATGGCATGCTACTATGTTAAGAGTTTGATATGATGCACTCTCTGAGGTCCTTTGGGAAACAGTGTCTGTTCCAGTGCCAGCAGGGCCAAGCTTTCTTTGCAGGCCTGCAGTTGCGGGTGTGAGAGTGTTTGTTTAATTCTTGTGAAATGTTCCCTTTCTGAAACAGAAGACAGGACAGGAGCACGAGGCGGGACAGGAGCACTTGCGTTCATGCTCCAGTAGCTTTCAAAAATACAATTCACATTCCCCACATCAAGCAGGTAGTTGGAGTCATGCCAGATACAGTCACAGGCACCGACCTGCAAAATTCAACCCTCAGTGTGCCGAGTATGAAGGGCCTCTGAATTCCAGGACAGTCTGTATGGTCTCCTCTCTGCCACCAGGCTGCCTTATCGGACTACAAAAACCTTACTGCTCAACCCCACTAAGGACTTGCTATTTCTACACGGGCGAGTGCCCCACGTTACAGCATTTTCACAGGTATTTGAAGGACACCTGGCCCAGTGACACTGGCTGGTACTGTGCTACACTAATCTCTGGGAGATCCAGGATCGATTCTCTTTCCCAAATCAAATTCCCTGGGCTGGACCGGGCCAAGGCGGGACACGGAGTTGACGTGCACTGGTCCAGGGAGAGGGTGTGCAGACTAGCTCATTACTGTAGTGACTCCTATGATGAGTTGGGATACATTTTTGATGTTGTCATCCACCCGGTCCCCAATCTGAGTTTGTTGCAGGCACCTCTGCTTCTGCGGTTATGTGGCAGGAGGGCTTAAAACAGGTGGAGTACCCACAGCCACACAGTGCATGATGTTGGGAGCTACATTCCCCACCTTAGCGTCACCAACCACTCTGCCTTCTCTCCTCACCAGCTCCCCAGTCTGATGTGCACCTGTTGGTGGGGGAGGGGGGGCGCAGATATGTAGAGATTGACTCCTACCACGTCCAACTGCGAGGGAAGAGACATGGGGCTCTCATAATCTGGTGGTGATCAGGCCTAGAGAGGATTCACGCAGCCAGTAAGTGTACTGGGGGGGGCTGAAGATGAAACAAAGAGTCCAGACAGGACACTCCCAGAGGTCTGGTGCCACTGAAAAAGACCTGCAGGAAACAATGTACAAAAAAGTCTCACTCTCAAATGGGAAGGGCAACAATAACTACCCTGGTGCTTTGCTTTCTTCAGAGCTTCATCAGAGATCCAGTGACAGGGACAGATACAACCGGAAAAAAGACACAATGATTAAAAAAGAACAGTTATGCACCTACCGTAACAGTAGATCTTCGAGAGAATCTCTTTCATCAGGCCACACCTACGGAACTATAACTGTCAAGTGCTAGGGCCACATGGAAACGTTTTGCAAACAGTCCACTAGGGGCCACCCACGATGACATCCTACGTCGGCACTTCCCATATAAATGTGGGCAGCCCTTCCCTCCTCAGTCCCCTGCCGGAGATCATGCTTGGATGACCTCGCTGTAGAGAACCAGGAGGGGAGCTATGGCTCTGCTGACCATACGAGGCAGAGACCAACCGGGCAAAGCCCTATGGAGCAGGAGACCTCGGGATCTGAGGGGGATGGAGGGTGGGACAGCATGGCCTGAAGAAAGAGATTCTCTCGAAAATCTACTGTTTTGGTAAGTATATTAAGTACATATCTGTTCTATCTTCTTCGAGGATATCTCTTTCATCAGGCCATACCTATGGATGAGTACCAAGCAGTACTAACAGAGAAACAGTCTGGGTGGCTGGAGCCTACAGGCCTAAGAAAGTAGGCCTTGAAGTACAGCTAGGTCAAAACCTGCCCTTTTCCTTGAGGCAATGTCCAGACTGTAATGTTCAGTGAAGGTGTGGGCAGTACTCCAGGTGGCAGCTGCACAAATCTCAGCAGCAGACATATTTTTGAAACAGGCAATCGAAGTGGCCATGCCTCTAGTCAAGTGGCCACGAACAACACCAGGAAGTTCCTTACCAGACTTCCTGTAACAGAAAGTAATACAGTTGGCCAACCATCTGGACAAGCACGGTTTAGAAACAGGAGCACCCTTTCCCAGGGATGAAGGAAACAAAATGCTGTGAGGACTTCCTGCAGTCCTTTGTACGGTGTATATAGTACCTGAGTATGAAGGGCCTGGGCAGCTGCCTTGGCCTTCTTCCAAAAAGTATTCTGGTATTTTACCATGTGGGCCTGATAGTTTGCAATCCTCAGGCCCGAAGAGGCAGAAGCAAATGTTCTGCACTCCTTGTCAGGAGGAAGGGAACTGAGATGCTTTGGTGTCCTAGACCTGTCATGGGCTGCATTGATGACCACAGAATCTGCCTCAGGTTGGCCTGGAAAAAAGCTTTACCTGATGGGGCCTGGTATATCTTATTCGCCTTCCTTGGTATGGCAGGTATCATGTTGGGTCTATTCCAAGTAGCTAAGGTGGCATCCTCCAGGGCTGGCAGAAGGGGAGGAATAATAATGGGTGGGGTATCAGGTAGTTCTAAGAAGTTCACCAAGTTCTTCTTAGTAATGTCCTGTTCCTCCAAATCAAACCCCACTAAAGACTGAAGTTCCTGCATCACTGTTATAAATGAATGATCTGCAGGGGGAGACCTGGGTGTATATACCACAGAGTCTTCACTCTCAGTGAATACCATGGAACTGGTTCTGTCGAAAGGTTCCACATACTCCTCTCCTTCTTCCTCCTCCTCTTCCAGAATAAGTTCTGGATTATACTCCTGGTCCTCGTTGACGTGATCAGGAGGACACAATGATGGAGATGGAGAAGCAGTTGATGGCTTAAGACGGTGCCGGACATGTCGTCTTTGCAGGCACTGTCGCTGGGGTTCGGTGTACTGACCCCATCGACTGAATGCTCATCAATGGAGGAGGTGGTAACAGATATTTTAATGTGTCTGTAAAAGGACAACACAACTGCCTGAACATCGGCACCCGTGTGGTGGATGGGGACACTGGCAGAGGTCGATGGCGGAGGCAAGGGCCTCAACATTGATGGGAACACACCAGTTATAATAGGTCTGGAGGCGCCAAGAGCTGACCCAGCCGTGTCGGTGGTCTGGAAGGTGGGCTGCGTCGCCACCAGAGCAGTCGATGGCCCAAAAGGGGTCATACCTGTACGAATAAGCAACCTGGAGTGCACTGGGGAGGTCTTTGCCTTTTCCTTCTCTCTCTCGCTCTCTCTCTCTCTCCTGGTGCTTATGCCAGTGAGACCCAGTCATCTTCTTCCGGGACTTGGAAGCCTTGGATCCCGAGAAGTGGGCCGGTGACACGGCAGGGCTTTCCTGGGGGAGCTCCTTCTTCATTCAGTCTAAGTGCTGCTTTAAAATATATTTTTTCTAAAGCACCTTTTCTGTGTCACTGGGTGGCCATATTAAACCCTTTATACATCAGGCATGCCTTTACATTGTGGTCTGGGCCGAGACAGCACACACGGACTTTGTGAGAGTGGTGGAGTAAATCTTCTCGTGGCACTCACAAGAACAGAAGAGTTTCGATGGCGATGGCTCTGAAGTCGACATACACACCACTAAAAATCACTTTTTAAAATTGATTAGATGTAATCAATAATTGGACTTCAATGATTAAAGCTTACTGAGTGAACCCACGGGTTCGCGCTTCTGTCATGAATCAAGTCTTGTATGGTATTGCTAAGATGTGCTGGCTCAGAAATTAGTGACATGGTGATACAAGTGGCAAGGGTAACTTACCTACGGACGGTGCATGGTGCTGCTGTTAAATTGTACCCGGACTTGTCTTTTCAGACTAGACCTCATCAGAAGGCTTTTGATGCCGTGCGACAGAGACTGAGAGCCCTGGGAATTATCCATTCATTTTTACTTCCCTCGCGTCGGAGGGTGGTATATGGGGGTAAGTCCTCGCAGTTTAACAAGCCCCAAGATGCTGGCAGATGGGTCGAGAGGATCATGGAGGTATTTGCTGCACGTGAAGATACCCAAGAACTGACACGTTCCTCTTCAGAATTGGAGGACTGATAGTGAGTCTTTCACAGCTCTAATTAACCTAAGGAGAGTGAATGCAATGTGGAGCCTGCTAGATTTAGAGTTGTTCCAGACAGGGACACCAGATTACACTGTTAATAAATGTTTTGAGTGGCGGAGGAGCTATTGGGGTTTTAGTACTGCTGTTTTTTATGCTCATGCAGAAAAAGTTTTGGATACTCACTTGTCGGAGTGGGAGTGGAGAACCTGCCATTTTTAGTAAGCAGGGAGCGCCTTCGTAGCTACCCAGGATTAAAAGGGTGCTGCCATTCAGTAGACCACTATCAAGTTTATTTTATTTTCAAGTTATATTTTTGGTATATTTGTTTTAGCGTTGTAACAGTTGTAGAAAGTTGAATGTAAGAGAACGAATAATATGCGAGATAAGTATATAGGGTATACAAAAAAGTTAAATTTACAGTGGATTCTTTCTCCATAAACAGGTTAAATAGCAATCAGAAGATTGTGTCTTAAGTTCTACCTTAAGGATACACTTTTTGCCATTGGAGAGGCTGGCATTTTACTAAAGACATTGGGACACTTCTTTTTCTTTGGATTTCCCCCATTTCCTACTGTAAAAGAATGCAGGGAAAAGTTAAATGCATTCCATATGTATACCTGGAGGCCATTACAGCCAGTTGGATATTTCTGTACCCTGTATGAGTGTTGTATTTGTACTTTGTACAATTATAAAGAAAAGAATAAATATAAAGTTTTAAAAAAGATAGAATCAATACTGGCGGTAATATGCAAGCACTTGCTTTAAAAGTGCTCACTGGGGTGCATATAAATTCATTACTGTTCTTTCTGTTTATATCCCGCCAAGCAGAAGGCACTAGGATTAGACTCTCATGGAGTGTCTAGGTGCTCTGAACCTAAACTCAGAAACTATTCTGCCAGGTGACTTTAACGTCAACTGGCTCTCCTGTGATGCTTACCCCTACAGGGATTCGGTCACAGCAGTGCACCTCTTCCAGCTTGCTGACTCTCCCACTAGGACGAACTACAAGACCGGATCATCTAAATTACTGGACTGGGTACTCTCTAACCGTCCAGATCACATTTCACATACAACGGCACTCCTTGATGACTGTAGCGACCACTCACCGGTCCTGCTCTGCTGGTCAAATAATTTCTCCAAACCCCCAGCTAGAACAGTTACTAACAGGGTGCTTAAACGCAGACACCTTGAACTACTGAAAGTTGAACTCCATCATCAGGACTGGGCTAAAGTCTACTCTTCTGGCAGAGTCAACACAGCACTTGCTGAATTCATCCACCTTTTTAATACTGTGTGCGACAAGCATGCCCCCCTTAAGAAGCGGAAAATTAAGGGGCATAGCAACCTGTGGTTCTCACCTGACCTTCTTGAGTGTATGAAATCTAGTGACCACTTGTGGCACAGAGCTCGGGCCAGGAGTAAACAGGCTGACATTCAGAGCTACAAAAAAGCTCACAATGGTTGCACCAGGGCCATACGAGCGGCTAAAAACCAGTACTACGCGGAAGCTCTTACACAGTCATGGAGAGATGGCAGGAAATTCAGGGCAAGCCTAAATGAAGTCACGGGTAAAGTGAACAAAACTGCCCCCTTAATGCTAAACATTGATGGTGTCCCTACACTGGATCCCTGTACCATCACAAACACTTTTAATAAAGCTTTTTCAGATCTGAGTGGCGTACTCCCCCCAGACTTCTTCCTCCACACCAACTCAGCAACTGAAGACCAACCCCACTCCTACCCAAGATTCCACTTCAGAGCTCTTACAGTCTGGGAAGCTAGGAAATACTTCCTAAAGGTCCTAGGGAAGTCTAGATTCAGTGGCGATTCCCTTGACCTAAAACTTGTGGCAATAACCTTGGATGATATCCTGGCTCCACTTACACATATTAACACTTCTCTTAGATCTTCTCAATTCCCCCAAATCTCTAAATGTGCTTTGGTGACACCTGTCTTTATGACTGGTGATCGCACCCTTCATGGAAACTACAGACCTATCTCTATTCTTCTATCATTATCCAAAGCACTTGAAAGAATAGTGGCAGATCAATTGGTTGATTACTTAGAAAAATACAACATACAATGCCCGCATCAACACGGATTTCGTAAAGGACACAGCACTATTACTGCATTGCTGGAGTTTACTGGGTACATTCACAACTCCTTGGACCAAGGTGCCCTTGTTGGTGCAGCTTTTATTGACTTGACTAAAGCATTCAACACGGTCAGTCTCTCCCTATTGGTCAAGCAGCTTGCATCCATTCGCCTCTCTGCTGATATGGTTGGCTAGTTTAATAGCCATCTTACTAACCATTCTCAACAGGTAAAAATAGTTAACGTCCTCTCAGAAAGCAAACCTGTTAGTTCTGGTGTCCCTCAAGGGACAATATTGGGCCTGCTCCTATTTAGTATATTTCTCAACCGGCTCCCTTACTACTGTCAGAGTCGGATTCTGCTATACGCAGATGACGTAGTCCTGTTCACTAGTGATCCTGATCCAAAGTTACTGCAATATAAGTTACAGCACAGTTTCATGAATGTTGAACGGTGGTTCAGAGAGCAAAAGCTCATCATGAACTACAAAAAAACTAAAATAATGATGTTCTCCAGCTCCCTTAATAAGCATCGCCCCCACCCCCTTACCATCCTTAATGTGGAAGGTACTCCCGTGGATCAAATGCAACACTTTAAATACCTGGAGGTCACGCTTGACAGCACTATGTCATATGCACAACATATAGACAATACTGCCAAGGCCATCGATGTGCGCATTGGTCTACTATATAGACATCGACAAAGCTCGACTCCGAAGGCTCTAAATCTTGCTATCTTTAGTTCAGTGGTCTCGCTTGTTGACTATAGTCTTGTAATTTATGGTTCAGCCTCAGAAACAGCCCTCTGTTGCATTAAAGTGGCCTTACACAAAGCCTGCCGACTTGTTACGGGGTCTGGGCAGCTTACACATACATGTGACTTGTATGAACAGGCAAACTGGCTCCAGTTCTCTGAAAGACTCAGGTTCCAAACTTGCCTGTTGGCCAAAAAAGCTAATCTCAGTTTGTTGCTGTCAGGTGTACAGAAACTTCTCACCTCCTTTGAAAACAATCACTGTACCAGAAACTTGGAAAGCATGATTTTTAAAATTCCCAGATGCCATTCCTCATTAGGTCAGAGGGCTTTTGCCCACGGAACTCCTGCCTGGATTAATACACTTCCTCCTGACATCTCTACTGCTGCTACCTTAGGTACCTTTAAGCTTAGGAAACATTTAGTCAAAATGGCCAGCTATGATCGTTTCCACTAACTCATCGTATGGTATACTAGTGGTCTCACCAACTCCCCTCGCCATCCCCTCGTTACCTCAACTGGTCACTAGCTCATACTGTCTGGTTTCTCTACTACCTTGTTCTACATGTGGCAATTTACCAGGTCCATTTCCTCACTTCCCTTTTAATCTCTCTCCATTCGATTTTCCCTCTTATCTTCCCCAATATTTTCTCGCCATCGTCTCTGCAGTGGGTCTTAACTGTCTCCTCATTACTTGTGTTAATTTCCTCTCTACCCATCTCTTACGTGATGAGGCCTCCTGGCTGGTTTCTATCATGAATGCCAGTACTTCCTGAGAATTCTTCCAAGATTGTGGTGCTTACTATCTCACCCTGTTACTTTTGTTTGTTTAGGATTATTTTCATATGTATGTACTGCAGACTTTTTTAATTGTTATACATACACATATATATATATATATATATATATATATATATTTTTTTAGATTTGTTGTTGTAGTGCTGTAATTGTATCTCTTTCTATTTCTACCCTGACGTGGAACCTATGTAATGAGCTTGTTCTCAAAGGTATTAATCCGTGATCACAATAAATAAATAAATACAATGAAGAAAATAAGAAGACAGCAACTTCAACAGTGTTTCTATGGAGGATCTGACAAGTATGGTTGATGGCGGGAAAAGAACTGAGGAGGGAAGGCGCTGCCCGGGTTTATATGGAAAGTGCTGATGTAGGACATTGTCGTGGGTAGCCCCTAGTAGACTGCTTGCAAAAAGTTTCCGTCAGGTCCAAGCGCCTGATGGCTATAGTTCCATAGGTGTGATCTGATGAAAGCGATATCCTTGAAGAAGATGTACTATATTTCAAGGGTGCCAGCCAGTGTGTTGATTGATATAAATGCACTCTTGCTGCGACAGGACCAGTTCTTTACCAAGCTGTACCATCATCCGCAGCAGTAGGACCATGGAGTGCGTCATGCTCAGTAGGAGCACTGTGGGAATGCCATGAGTAAATGATGGGCTGCAGGGTGCTGTCACATGCAACAGTAGGATCACGGGGCATCTTCACATGTAGCGGGCGGGAAACATGGCACTGTTACATGCAACATAATAGCTGTGAGGCATGTCACGCTCATCAGGAGGGCCACAGGATGCCAATACACACAGTAAGACAACCACAGAGTTCAGCAGATGGATGGTGGGGCACCATCATCCACAGAAGAAGGGCCTCATTGCACCATCACATGCAGTAGAAGGATCACGGGGTTTAGCAGAAGGACTGAGAGGCTCCGTGATACTTAGCAGAAGGATATGGGGAACCTCCACATGCAACCCCTACTGATGACTGTCTGCTCCCTCACACCGGTCATGTCAGCAGTAAGACATGACAGGGTGTGGGTTACTATTCCAAAACTGCACACCCAGGTGTACTTTAAGGCACAAGGTGACTGCCTTCAACCACCTGGTAGTGTGGTTCAGGAATAGTAACCCACCCCCTGAAATGTCTTCCTGCACTTACAAAAGGTAACTTTAGCAGAGTGGTTACTATTCCTGAACCACACTGCTTTGGAACTTTCTCTTCACTAATCAGGAAGCAGGATTTACCCATTTTATAATTCTTATTCACCATAATTTTTAATAACCAATAATTAGGAGCCTTGGTAACAAAATTCCAGACCTGTAAGTCATCATGGCAGAGGCTAATATGGATTTACTGGCTACAATGGAGTCATGGTTTACGGAGCACAACTGGGAAATGAACTTACACCCTGTTCAGGAGAGACAGAGCAAAGAGGAAAGAAGGAGGGGTCACATTATATGAAAGGGAGGGTACCAAGGCCATGGAAGTATAGGGCCATAAAAAAGAAAACGAGGGGGCTGGAATTATTATGAGTCAACCTGGAGGCAGGCTCTGGGACCACTATCCTCACTGGAGTAGCATACAGCCCTCCCAAACAGGGAGAAGAGAGATGGATAAAGCACTAGGGGAAGCCATAATCAGAATGGCCCTCCCGAACAGGGTGAAGAGAGATGGATAAAGCACTAGGGGAAGCCATAATCAGAATGGCCCTCCCGAACAGGGTGAAGAGAGATGGATAAAGCACTAGGGGAAGCCATAATCAGAACGGCAAGTAAAGGGGAGGAGCTGGTAGTTGGAGACTTCAATGGCCATCCTTGGCTCCCTACAAGGGGCTTTTCTCAGGTAGTTAGTCAAAGAACCCACTAGGGACAAGGAAGTGCTGGACCTGGTGCGTACAAACAGGGATAGCACTAAGGACATCACAGTGGGCAGTCCCACTGGTACCAGTGATCACCACAGTGTGGTTCAACATAAAGACAGGAGCTCACAAAACTGCAGGAGGACAAGGGTTCCGGACTTTAACAAGGAGGATTTAATAAAAATGGCTGACTGCCTCAGGAACTGCCTAATAAGGGTGGAGAAGTGCCAGGGAGAGGTAGAGGCACAGTGGGAAAGAATAAGGGTAACTAAAACAACCAACCTATATGTGAAGGAAGCAAGCAAAAGGAAAAGGAGACCATTACAGTTCTCCAGGGAAGTGGCAAGGACAGTAGAAGGAAAAAGTGCTGCATTCAAGAGGTAGAAGGAAACGCAGAAGGAGAAGGACAGGGAGGTACAGCTAGCAAAGCAGAAGGAAGCAGGCAAAGAGTTGAGAAGCGCATAGGTGCAAGCAGAGGAAAGGATACCCAAAGGGGTCACTACAGGGGATGAGACTTGCTTCAGGTACATAAGAGAAGAAAAACACAAGGGTAGGGATAGTAACACTCAGACGGGTGGAAGAAGGAGACTGTTCTGAAGGAGACCAACAAAAAACTGATATCTTAAACTGGTGCTTCTCTCAGTCTTCACAGGCCGAACAGGCCGGAGTGTCGTGGTCAGGCCCAAGGCAGAAGACACACTGCCGATGACCGTTTTCGCAGGTTTGGTGGCCATGGCACTGCACTTATTATGTGGGGGCGCCGCCAGAGACCGATGAGGGCAAGACATGCGTCAGTAGACCGTTGAAACTGTGGAGAAACTCGAACAATTCGAAACAAAAACGAGAACTTTGCTGGGTTGGCAAGCCAAGATGAGCAGGAACAGGAACTTTTCATGTGCGCGGGACGTGGCGGGAAAAGAACTGGGGTGGAGCTGGGTCCGCCCCCTTTTGTACCAGAGCTGACGCCAGGGTGGAGCCGACATCGGGGGTGGTCCCTGCTGGGTACTGCTGGCTGAGAAAATTCCAGAGGGTCCTAGTGCCTGCGGTGTAGTCCTAATTGTGATAGCCTGCTGCAAGAGCTCCCACTCGAAGTAAGATCCGGTGCTTCTGCTCAGTCTTCACAGTGGAGGGTGGAGGGTGGAGGGGATGGACCTCAAGGGAGAAGCATGGATAGGATGATGGGGGAGGGTGGACACAGGTCAATTTTCAGAGGAAAGAGTGCTGAAGGAGCTGCAGCCCTGAAGGTGGACAAGGCTATGGGACCAGATGTGATTCATCCAAGGGTACTAAAAGAACTTAGGGAAGTTCTGGCTACCCCACTGACCGCCTTTAATAGATATTTGATGATTTTATTTTTATTAGTAGGGTAATACCTTTAGGTAACAAGTGCCTTTTTTCAAAGCTGACCCAAATTCTTAGCATATGGTATAACAATGTCATGTAATTAAAAATGATAAAAGTACATAAAAAGGGTAAAAAAAAAATAAAATTAGGCTATGTCTAAAATTAACATACAGCAATTACATGCCTTGCTCAACAACTCACTACAAAATGGGCTGCAAGACCACATACAGCACAGATTTATGGGGGGGGGGTCATGCCAAACAGATCTAATGGATTTCTTTGACTGGGTGACCAGGGAGCTTGATCATGGGAGAGCAGTGGACATGGCCTATTTAGACTTTAGCAAGGCCTCTGACATGATGCCACATGGATGACTAATTAGGAAGTTGACCAACCTCAGAGTGGGCTCCACAGTAGCAAATTGGGATAGAAACTAGTTAAAGGACAGTAGACACAGGATGTTGGTTAACGGCACTCATTCTAAAGTGGGGAGTGTGAAAAGAGGGGCACCACAGGGGTCGGTATTGGGACCAATCCTATTCAGTATCTTTATAGGGGACACTGTAGAAGAGGTGGAAGGGAAGGCATTGTAGAAGAGGTGGAAGGGAAGGTATGTCTGTTTGCAAAGGATACCAAAATCTGCAATAGGGTGGACACTCAGGAAGGGGTGGAAACAAATGTGCAAGGATCTTGAGAAACTGAAGGAATGTTCATAAACATGGCAGTTGGGGTTCAATGGCAAAATGTGGGCCGGCCCGGTGGCGCTGGACACCACACCGGCGCCCCGAGTTCGGAGGCGAGCTCAGGTGCGGAAGGGACGGGGAGAGGATTGAGCGCCCGGTCTTGTTCTCCTCCCGGGGTTAGCTTGTCCAGTGCACCAGCCGCTCCCCGGTGGACATCAGGCACTGCAGTGCATCAGCTGCACGCCAGTGTGGCTGATGCAGGCAGCACTGCCATTCGACAGAGTGCACCATGAAGGGATGGAGAGAACACCAGAACAAGGGAAAAGCCCGGCTCCATGGGGTGGCGATGGCACCTGACCCCATGCCTACCGCGGATTCACCTCGCCTTCGGTTCCTCACCCAGGCCCTCACCTGTAGCCAGTCTAAATATAAGAGAGCCCAAAGAGGAGGCGCGCCCACCCTGGAGGGGTTAAGCTGGGGTTGCTGGCTGTGGGTGGGGAAGGGAGAGGAGGTTCAGTGTCGAGGGGACCTCAGGCAGGCAGGAACAGGCAGGATGCCTGAGAGAGACTCCGTGGGCTGTGACCAAGTGACAAAGAGTTGGGGTGTAAAAAAAAAAAGGCAAAATGTGCAAAATAATGCAACTAGGATATAGAAACCTCAGTGCTCAGTCAAGAATCAGGGAGGGAAGTACTAACAGGCCTAGGCAGGAATGGGACCGTGCGGTTATCGTATTTAAGGACTGCAAGGTAGCAGGTTAGTGTGACAAGGCAGTGGGTAGGGCTAGTGGAATGAGGAAGGGGTAACTCCAGCGGGAGGAGAGTTGTGTTGCCATTATATTGCTCGCTGATGCTGCCACACCTAGAGTACTGTGTTCAATTTTGGAGACCGCACCTCAGAAAGGACATAGAGCGGAGGCAGTCCAGGGAGTGAAAATGGTGGTTGCTTTGCATGAGAGGTCCTACAAGGAGAGACTAAAGGACCTCAACAAGTACAAAGCAAACACAGAACACCATGTGATGCAGCAAACTGGTGAAGCCGATAAGAAAAACAGGAGCAAGGTTTCATAAGTAATAAAGTACTTAGTCTGGAGACAGTATTAAAATGCTAGAAGTAGAAAATTTATTGTGGTAGTACAGTCGAGCTAACCCTGGCACTTCGACTCCAATGCAAGTCTGCATCTGGGGGTGGGACCACAGATGCAAACAAGTCTGTTTAAAATTCAGGTCGATTTAATGGTACATACAGTACAACAGTTTTTTTAAATAAAAGTCAGTAGTCTAGTTGGGCCACCCTTGTCTTATGGTGTATACAGAGAGGAAAAGGGTGCTAGAAAGCAGGAGATCTCAGATAATATGTCAATAATTGTAACAGTCTAAACTGCAGCATTCTTCATAAACAGTCAAAAGGAACCGTTCTTTTGTGTGAGAACACCAACTTTTTTATTTAGAACAATCCACACTACTGAACTAATAGCTGCCTTCTTGAAATATATGTGCAAACCCGTTTTCAACTATGTGCAAACGGTGCTCACTCTCATATTCGAAGAGATTATTTTTTAAAGTTCAAATAGTCACTTTACCCGTCGATGTCTTCAGGGCTCCATTGCCTAATCGACATCCAAAAGCATAAGCGACTGGCAGTTCGGGCAAATGCTATTAAATCACCAGAGTTCCAGAAGTTTAAGCTGCTGCTGCGAAGTTCACATGCAGGTATAGGACACTCGTCTTTAGAACCAGGGATCCAGCATTCTCCAGTAAGCTCTGAGGATGGGGTCACCTGACTCCGAAACGTCAGCACGTCAAGGAGGACACACGTCATGAGTAAGTGGAATAGCTCCATGCTTGGAGCAAAGGAAATGGTAATGAATACTGTCAACTTACTGGTGAATGCTGGATTAGGCAATTGAGCCCTGAAGACATCGACGGGTAAAGTTCTAAATAAAAAAGTTGGTGTTTTCACATAAAAGAATGGTTTCTTTTGTCCGTTTATGAAGGAGTGCAGATAGACTGTGTTAAAATTTGGTGACATATTTAGTTTTTTTAAATACTTTATTATCAGTGTCATAGAAATAACAGTTTCCAGGAGAACTCCTGCCACAGTACAACAGATTTTTAAGTTCAAACGTTATTGAAGCACTTCTATCATAATAACATCAAAGGATAAAGTGTCACAAAAAACACCCAAACATTTGATAAAGCGGCAAGTTAATTAATACAATGTCCAGACAAAAGGGCCAAGCCAGGCACAATATATAAAGTCAAATGGCAATCTGATACCCAACTGGATTTGACAAAGCCCAGAAATAAGAAAACTACTTATTACAAGGGTGTGCAAAAGGCACATCAGCCGGACCAGTGACATGGAGGGCTGAGGCACCTAGCGCCTTACTTCCTGTTATACCAGCGACCCAGGTTCAGAAACAGATGCAGCTCGGTTGGGGGCTGGCCAGGGGAGGGAGGCTCAAGCATCCCAGCTGATGGCTCTCTTCACGCAGAGAGGTGGTAAATGTGACCCGCTGCTTATCTGCCACCCGGTGGTATCCAGGTGGCAACACAGCTTGGGCACACAAACACCGACCAGTCAAGGGTGTTTGAGGACGTCTCCACGGAGATGGAGCTTGTCTGTTACGCCACTGCACATTGTGCAGTTGCCTGGGGAGAAAAGCCCATGTCCTGCCATTGCCACGTGTGATAGCCCTCGGGGACTCCCAGTTCCCGCTCCATGTTGATCCCTGCTGGCATAACAGCGAGGGGAACGGCAGACAGGACTGGGGAACCCTCATCACAGTGCCCAATGGCAGGAGAAGGAGGCGGCGGGAGGGCAAAAAGTTGTATGAAAAAAACAAGAGACGTCCAGGCATAAAGTCAAAGAAATGGATACAACACTGGACATACCTGAACTAATGATCATGATCAAATAGCAAAAGATACACCTAAAAGCCTAACCAGAAAAGGGAAATACCGTCCTGGACAAACTATAAAGGGGAACCTATCCACAGTCTTTAAACGGTAAGATGTCCAAATAATCATTAACACCAGATGGAAAAAATGATTCAAGTATGTACAGCTTACCGGATTCTTTTTGTAACAGAATCTTGATTCTGTGCCCTCCCCCAATGGGAGCTTTTACATGCTCGTTACCAGTGAACCTGAAGCAATTCCAGTCACTGTGATGGTACAGGTGGGCGGTGGTTATCAATGGGAGTGTCTGGGTTGCCATAGAGCACAGACCTCACATACTCCATAACACGCTGGCACAGAGGGCATATAGTACGTTTAACATATTACTTTTCTGCATTTGTATACACAGGCATTTCAGCATCCCACTTTTCCCCATGTTATTCTGCTTTTTGATGTTACCACTCCTGCTTGTATTTCTGCCTTTTTCACATTTCTGTTTCTTTTATTATTTCCTAACCTTTTTTTTTCCATTTTTACACATTTGATTTATGTATTTTTTCATTGTTAATGTTTATTAGTGTTAAAGGGATACCGTGTGACACTTTGTTGATTGGTGTTATTATGGCAGACGTGCTTCAGTTGCATTCAAACTTAAAAATCTATTGTACTATATCTTTAAATCTACCTGTATTTAAAACATAAATGTTTGCTTCTGTGGGCCCACCCCCTGACGAAGACTCACATTAGAGTCAAAGTGCTGTGGTTAGTGCGACTGTACTAGCACATTCAATTTTCTACGACTAGCATTTTGATACAGACTCCAGACTAGGTACTTTATTACTTGTGAAGCCTTGCTCCTGGTGTGAAGTCTCCTGTGAGTTTTCGTGCCTTAAAATATACACCCTGGAAGAACAGAGAGAGACAGAGAGACACAGACACACACACACATACAGTATGATAGGAACATTCAAGTACCTCAAAGGGATGAACAGGGTACAGGTGGGGAGACTTTTTTAAATAAGAACAAGCACCAGGACCAGGGGGCATACGATGAAGCTTGGTGGGGGTGGGATTCAAGAGTGACGTGAGGAAACACTTCTTCACTGGAGGGGTGGCAGATGCCTGGAACAGACTGCCACTGGAAGTGGTGGAGGCGAAAACATTTGGGGGATTCATTCATGGGATAAACACAAAGGTATATCAGATAGGATTCAGGGAGGTGGGAGGGTCGTCGGAGACCAGTTAGGGCCTGCAAAGGCAGAATAGTTAGGGAACATCTGCGTAGACTAGGGAGGCTGAGCAGTCCTTTCCAGTCAAAAAAACTCTCTGTTTCTGCAGCATTAGTAAGGATTGATTGCCAGCTGTCCATGGGGTAAGAATGCACTTTCGGCTATTCTGGCTAATTTTACAAAATCTTTAGAATTTGCACTATACGGCACTACACCACGCTATCAAATGGGGCATTTATGAAGGCCAAAAGAAGCTTGTCTGCATAAAATGACTGAATAAATTCTCAGCTCAAAACTGGCATGTTCCTGCTCATTTTTTCCTCTGACTCCAACTGTTTTTAAAGTTTTTTTTTTTTTTTTTTTTTACTTGCACCTACCCTGTGTTCTCTCATTAACACAGACTGAGAGACAACCTGCAGAGCGCTAACAAGCACCACTGTCCATCACGCACACAGACAGGGTTACTGCCCCACGTGCAGCCCGGCGCAGCCTAACACCTGTGAGTGATCCGAGGTCTCACCCCTCCCTTAAAACCTCCACCCTGACATACCAGAAATGGAGCTCACTTAACTGACAGCAGTTAGCACCATCAGGACAGAGACCAGCCGCTCGCTACTTAAGGAGAGTAAGGCAAACAACCCCCAGCCTAACCACTCCCCCACCTTAGTTCTGCAATCCCACTGCTACTGGCTGGTATGACTTGTCCCTGGTAAAAGAAGAGAGAATCAGTAATAATGGAAAATAATTAACATTCAGACATCTGGTTCTCAAAAAGGAAAAGAAAATAGAAAGGAATTGTGGGTAGTCTCTTTTAAATAAGAACAAGCACCAGGACCGGGGGTACATAAAGAACATCTTCCAAAGCTCTTTACAATTCAGGAGAGGAAGGGCAGAGAATTCTGCTGCCTTCATCAGTGCACAGGGGGATTCAATCAGCAGAGATATATCGGGAATAAATTACAGACAGGTTACACACAAGGAGGTCAAGTGACTTGCTCAACGTCACACAGTGAGACAGTGTCAGCTGTGGGATTCAAACCTGGATCTCCAGGTTCACAGTTCTGCAGTTTAACCACTACAGCAAGACAAGACTGTTCTGCACACAGACTTCTAATAAAGGTAGAGGACAAAGTACCATGTGCTTCAAAGTGTTTTGCTGGGGGAAAAAATACCAATCAACAAAGTGCAATACAGTGCTCAGTTTAACAGAAACATATAATTTGTTGGCAGAAAAGAACCAATAAGCCCGTACGGTCAGCCCTACTTTCCCTGCCTATCTGTACACAATGAGCCCCTATTCGGTCTCAGGTGTCCCTCCCTCCTCTCTTTCCTCTGCCTATTATGCCGAAGTGCCTATCCCACACATGGTCGAAGCTCCCCACCGTCTTCGCCCCCACCAACTGTGCTGGCAGGCTGTTTCAGGTGTACTGCACCCTTTCTGTGGAGAAGTATTTCCTCATCTCCCTCTTAAACTCCCCCAGGGTTACCACCTTTTAAGAAGCCCAAAGTGGGACATTTCTTACTGAAACATGATTTTTCGCGGGACAATGAACTTCAACCAATGCAACAGTCTTGTTTTCTCTATACAATCAGAATTAAGGCTAAGTGCAGTAGTTTCCTAAGTGCTTCTATTGTGTCTTATTATTTTAAGGTGTTTTACTTAAGGTATTGTAGTTTTCTGCAACATTTAGTGGAAAGTTAGAAAATATTTTTTCTACTATAAAATCAGGACATGTAGTATTTTTCATGTTTTTTCGCAGGACGCAGCTACCCAAATCAGGACTGTCCTGCGAAAATCAGGAAAGGTGGTAACCCTACCCCCCAGCTTCATTGCATGCCCCCATGGTGTTCTGGTATTCCTCTTCCACTTCTTGCACCTTGTTGACCATGTGAGGTACTTACAGGTCTCAATCCTGTCCACTGCACTCTACTCTCCTCCAGGGAGTACATGTTGGGCTTCCGCAGCCTCTCCACATATAGTTTCTCGTGCAAAACCTGCACTATTTTGGTAGCCTTCCCCTGGATCACTTCCACGTGTCAATGCCCCTGCGGAGGTGTGGCTTCGAGAACAGGACACAGTACTCCAGATGGGTTCTCATTAGAAAATGATATAGTGCCAACACTACCTCAGTTCTCCTGCTAGAAATCACACCCCCCCCCCCAATGCAACTCAGCATCTGGGTAGCCTTGCTTACTGCCTTGTTACACCACCCTGCCACCTTGAAATAATCAAAAACGACTGCTTCAGAGCTTACAGCAGTGAGAAACTGCAGGTCACTTCTCAGTACAGTTACCTTCAGAACCTACTGGAAGTCACAGTTTGATTCTCAGCACTGTGAGCTTAGAGCTTACTGCAGCAAGAGACTGCACAGTTTCTGAGCTTACTGAGGCAAGAGACTACACAACTTCAGAGCTTACTGTGGCAAGAGCCTGCACAGCTTCAGAGCTTACTACGGTAAAAGACTTCACAGCTTACTGGGGCAAGAGACTGCACAGCTTCAGAGCTTCCTGTGGCAAGAGCCTGCACAGCTTCAGAGCTTACTGCAGCAAGAGACTGCACAGCTTCAGAGCTTACCATGGCAAGAGACTGCACAGCTTCAGAGCTTACCATGGCAAGAGACTGCACAGCTTCAGAGCTTACCGTGGCAAGAGCCTGCACAGCTTCAGAGCTTACCGTGGCAAGAGCCTGCACAGCTTCAGAGCTTACCGTGGCAAGAGACTGCACAGCTTCAGAGCTTACCGTGGCAAGAGACTGCACAGTTTTAGAGTTTACTGCGGCAAGAGACTGCACAGCTTCAGAGCTTACTGTGGCAAGAGACTGCACAGCTTCAGAGCTTACTGTGGCAAGAGACTGCACAGCTTCAGAGCTTACTGCGGCAAGAGCCTGCACAGCTTCAGTGCTTACTGTGGCAAGAGCCCGCACAGCTTCAGAGCTTACTGTGGCACGAGACCACAGCTTCAGAGCTTACTGTGGCAAGAGACTGCACATTTTCAGAGTTTACTGCAGCAAGAGCCTGCACAGCTTCAGAGCTTACTGTGGCAAGAGCCTGCACAGCTTCAAAGCTCACTGCAGCAAGAGCCTGCACAGCTTCAAAGCTCACTGCAGCAAGAGCCTGCACAGCTTCACAGCTTACTGCAGCAAGAGCCTGCACAGCTTCCCAGCTTACTGTGGCAAGAGCCTGCACAGCTTCAGAGCTTACTGTGGCAACAGCCTGCACAGCTTCCCAGCTTACTGCGGCAAGAGCCTGCACAGCTTCAGAGCTCACTGCGGCAAGAGCCTGCACAGCTTCACAGCTTACTGCGGCAAGAGCCTGCACAGCTTCCCAGCTTACTGCGGCCAGAGCCTGCACAGCTTCAGAGCTTACTGTGGCAACAGCCTGCACAGCTTCCCAGCTTACTGCGGCAAGAGCCTGCACAGCTTCAGAGCTTATTTCGGCAAGAGACTACACAGCTTCAGAGCTTACTGCGGCAAGAGACCTCATAGCTTCAGAGTTTACTGCAGCAAGAGCCTGTACAGCTTCCGAGCTTACTGGGGCAAGAGTCTGCACAGTTTCAGAGCTTTTTTTTTTTTTTTTAAACTTTCTTATTTTTCAAGTTTTCACATTTCATACAAACATACAACCTATATACAAGCATAGGAGTTAATTCTTGTCTTTAGAAGCTTGTTACATTTATAGCTGTGGAATATCTAGATCAATCATATTCTTTCTTTGTTCTCTCGTTTATAGTGCTTATATAGATATATTTATATCAGAGATCAAACTTCATACTATGTCCTGTCATTATTTCAGGGTATAAAATCTTTTCTCACTGGAGTAATATACAATATCCACCTTCTCCATATCATCTCAAATTGAGCATATCTCTTATTTGTTAATGCTGTCAGCCTTTCCATTTGGTATATGTCCATTACTATATTCTGCCATTGACTTATCTGGAGTGGGTTTGGGGACATCCAGTTCTTCATTCTGGTTTTTTTATAGCTAAAATCAATATTAGTTGGAGTTTCTTTGTCCTGATATCCCTACTTTCCTCTGGAAAATCTAGTAGAAAGTACAGAGATGTATTTAATGTTATAGAGGGTGAAATTATGCTTTTAATCGCCTCTTGCACCTCTGCAAGGAAAGGTTGTATTATTGGGCACCTCCAAAATATGTGCCCATGTGCTGCCTGATTCTCACCACATTTCCTCCAGCAGGTTACTCCCTTCCCCTTATTAAAATGTGTCTGGATTGCTGGTGTTCTGAAAAAACTGACAGCATTCTTCCATGTGAATTCTCTCCAACATGGTGATGACGTACTTTTATGTATATATATGATAGACAATTCCTCAATTTATCTCCTGTTATTATAACATTTAAATCTTTTTCCCCAAGCTCTCCTAATGGAATCAACTGTGTCCCCTTCCATTTCTTGTACTGCCTCATAAAGGTAGGATATTATATGGGTTAAATCTGCCCTACCATCTAAGCTTTTCTGTAAGATATCTATAATCTTGGGCACAGGGTATAAGGTCCAGCATTCTTTTTTTTATTCTTTTGATATAATCCCTTACCTGGAAAAATCGGAATCTGTCACTATGTGTTATCCCATACTTGAGCTCCAGTTCTGAGAAGCTCATTACATTTCCCTCTTTCAAGAATTGGTATACTATGTGTAGTCCTTTTCTCTCCCATCTCTTATATCCCAGGTCCATTTTAGCTGGTAAAAAATTCCCTGTGTGGCAATGAGTGGAACACGGGCCTCCAATCAGACATATTTTTGGTTGTCAACATTTGTCTCCAGATTTGGAGGGTTAACAATATCCCTCCCTTCCCTATCTCCCTTGTCTGTAAGCAGAACTCCTTGTGGCCTTCTAAGGTCCTCTTCTGCTAATTCTATTTCCTTCCATTTTGCTTCGTATGTAGGGTGTAGCCAATATATCACTGTGCGGATCTGAGCAGCCATGTGATAATATTTGAAATCTGGTAGGGAAAGTCCCCCTTCCGCTTTTGAGAGTTGTAATATGGATAGTCTTATTCTTGGTTTCTGCTTCCCCCATATATATTGTGTTATTTTCTTGTTTAGTTTCTTATAAAATGTCTCCGGAATTATAATAGGAACGGTTTGTGCCAAATATAAAAAAACGTGGCAGTAGTACCATTCTGACTGCCTCTATTTTCTGTATGAATGGTATAGGGATCAATGTCCACTTGCCTATGTCCTTCTGCATTTGTATTAGAAGCGTTTTATAATTAAGATCATATAATTTTGTGTATTCTGGGCTCAGCCAAATTCCTAAATATTTAAGTGTAGGGACAGTCCATTTGAACTTATAGTGGGATTCCACCTGAGCCGATGGTTTATAATTCAGCCCCAAAACCTCCGTCTTAGTGACACTGATCTTGTAACCTGCTAATTCCCCGAATTCTGTTAGTGTTGACCATAGTGGTCCCAATGAGCTCTCTGGGTTCGTAAGATATACCAACAGTTCGTCTGCATAAAGGGCTAGTTTGTGATGTCCTCCTCCTAATTGTATCCCCGATATCTCCCTATGTTGCCTTATGGCTTGCGCCAGAGGCTCTAGATATATTGCAAATAAAAGGGGTGACAATGGGCATCCCTGTCTGGTTCCTCTTTTAAGATTTATCGGTGATGAGATTGAACCGTTTACTTTAATGTATGCCTTAGGGTTGTCATATAAAGAATCTATTATCTCTCTAAACTCCACTGGAAACTCCATTTTCTCCAGAGTGGATCTCAGAAAGGGCCATGCTACCCTGTCGAAGGCCTTCTCTGCGTCTAAACTTAGGAGCAGGAAGGGTGTCTCGGACAGGGAGGCATCGTGCAGTACATGCAATGTTGTCTTGTGCTTGTCTATTTGTCACAAACCCAGTCTGATCTTGATCAGATTGGGTAATGACCCCTCTATCCTTCTGGCCATAACAGATGCAAATAATTTATAATCTATATTTAAGACTGAGACTGGTCAATATGAACTACAGTTCGTACTATCCTTTCCCGGTTTTAAAATACTGGTAATGGTGGCGTATCTCCATGTATCTGGGCAGCTCTTATTCTGTTGTATTTCTCTAAATGTCTCTCTGAGGGTAGACATCAATTTCCCTCAAAAGCACTTATAGAACTCCCCTGTATATCCATCAGGGCCAGGACTTTAATGAGTCTTAAGGTTTATGATGGCATTATTTAATTCTTTCTCTGCAATTGGAGATATTAATCTCTGTTGTTGTTCATAGGTGAGGTTAGGTGATTTTAGCCCTCTCAGAAAAATCTCAGACTTGTTAATATTTGTTTCCTGCTCTGGAGTATATAGATTTTGGTAATATTTCTTAAAGGCTTTTTCAATCAGTGTTGGTAGTCTCACTAACTGTCCCCCCTCTGGATCTCTAATCTGTGTGATTGTTGTTTGAGCTATTCTTCTATGGAGTCTATGTGCCAGTAGTCTAGTGGCTCTTGGTCCCCCTTCGTAATACTTTTGTTTTAAATTTTGTAAAGCTTGTTCCGTTTTAATATCTAGTATATGTTGTAATTTGCCTTTTATTTGTTGGATTGCATGCTCATAGTTCATCTCTCCCGCTGCATGCCTCTCCTGTGCCTCCCTCAGTTGCTTTTCTAAGTTTTCTTGCTGTTGGTCTTGTCTTTTATAATATGAGGTGAACTTAATTATGTCCCCTCTCAATACTACCTTAATTGTGTCCCATGATGTTACCTTTTTTAAATCTGGAGTCTCATTTTCTTTTATAATTTGGGGAATCCTCTGTTCTATCATCTCCTTAAATTTTTTATGATTTAAGAAAAAGTTATTAAATCTCCATAATGTCCTTTGTTTTTCACTTGGCCATTCTAATCGAAGGGTTAACATTGAGTGATCTGATATGGGGGTGGGGATAATCTGACAGTCTTGTACCATATATAAGGAATCCCTGGAAATATGATAGTAATCTATACATGTATATATTTTATGTGGGGCTGAATAGTGAGTGTATGCCCTTATATTAGGGTGTTTGTATCTCCATGTATCTACCCACTGCACATCTTGAAAATATTTGATGGCCATCCTCTGTGGTGCCTTTCTCCTGGTAAGTTGTTTTTTGGATGTATCTAAAGAATCGTATATCATATTATGATCTCCTCCAAGTACTAGGGTCCCCCTCTGTTTTTCTGTTATTATCTGGCATAACTTCCTCACTTCTTTTGTTTCCGTTCCCGGTGGAATATATATTGATGCTACCGTGATCATGCGTCCTGCTAAGCTACCTGTAACCAATGCCAGCCGTCCCTCTTTATCTATATATGTGTCTGTCTGTTGAAACTGGGTATTATGTGGGATCAATACTGCGGTCCCTCTTGGCCCCCCCCCCATAAGATGAAGCTACTATTATTTTAAATCCAAATTTAGCTAATTTGGTATGTTCTTCCTTGGCTAAATGTGTCTCCTGCAATAATAGGAAGTTTGGTTTATGTCTCTTCATTTGGGCTAATACCTTATATCTCTTTACAAGATTGTTCATTCCATTTACATGAAGAGAGCATACATTCACTTGCGTCTGACTATTCATTTTTTATGCAGTGCACTATGGTATTTTTACTCTGTATTCTGTATATTCGTTTCCTCTTTCTTTCATTCCTTGTCCCTTCTGTAATCTTCTTGTTCTCTCATTTATTCTTCTCCTATGCAATACTATATGCCTAACAACATACATAACATATAAAACAGCACTAAACAACATTTCAACTCTATAACTATTTACAAAATCGCTTCCAAGGTTGGAGGAAGTATAATTACTCCCTCTATTACTTCTAAGGGGAATGTCCTGCCAGGAGATCCCCTTAGCGGAAGGATTGCAGGAGTCGATTTGAACCCCTCCTCCCCAGGTCCCCCGTTCTTCCAGACCTTGTTGTATCCTATTAGTCCTCATCCCCACCTTCTCTCCCCTGCCAGGAGATCCCCTTAGCGGAAGGATTGCAGGAGTCGGTTTGAACCCCTCCTCCCCAGGTCCCCCGTTCTTCCAGACCTTGTTGTATCCTATTAGTCCTCATCCCCCCCTTCTCTCCCGTTTCCCTGGGGATTCTCCTTCCCCCTCTTCTTGCAACAATGGTTCTTTTCCCTTTTCCCTTAGCTTTGCCCCCCTCGGTAGTTCCTACTCCTCTGCCTATCCCCCGATTCCCCTCTTGTAATTCGCAAACTGTTGCCTATCTATTCTCATATTTTCATTTAGTCTCTCGTTATATTCATTTCCTCCTCAGGTTTTCTTTCCCTTCTCTTCCTATTGTGTTGTTTCCTGTCCCTTTCCCAGTTTATGATTCCCCCCCAGCTCTGATATTCGGAGCTCTCCCTTGCCTTTTTCTTTATCCATTTTCATCGCTTTCTCCATATCTTAAGACCGTCATTCCTCTCCCTATAGCACTTTTCTTGACTGCCCTCTGGTAGTGGGGAATCTCCTTGCGCTCTGCATATTTTCACCCCGCCTTTACCTCCCTGATTTCTTTATGGCCTTAGGCAACCCTTGGATTACTTCTTTAATGTACTGGTAAAGATATGTGATACTTCCTTTTCTTTAGAGCTCCTTCCTGCTTTGATCTAAAATGCTTATTCTATCCCTCTCCTCCCCCCCTCCCCATTTTCCTTTTATTTTCTTTTAACCTTTCCCATTACTCTTTCCCAAGTTTTTATTCAGTCCCTCATAATTTCTTTTGGGTATCGTCTCTCTTATTAATAAAGTCAGAAGTGTTTAAATTTTATTCTGGACACGGCATAATATCAATGACTTTCAAAGTTTCTTGCCCTCCTTGTAGCGAATCGCTACTTTGCCAATTCTTTGAGTCCCAATTATATTCTACCTTTCAGGTATCCCCGATCTGTCCTTGCCTTTCTTCCTCCTCTGTTGTTCTGTCCAGCAATTTTCATACACCTCAAAGCGACTGCAGCATTGTCTGTTGGGCTCTTCAACCTTGTCTGTTCCTCGCCATCTTCTTCCACTGTGCTCTTTCCAGTTTTGGGTGTTGCATTTCCTCTCCTCTGACTGGGCAATCCAACCTCTTTTGCTGTAGTTCCCGTAATGCTGTTTCTGGAATTTTGTATATTATTGAACCCGTGTCCCACATGATTCTCAATTTCAATGGGAATGGTGTCTGGAATCTCACTTTATGTTCCCTCAATATTTTGAAGATTGGTGAATATGCAGCTCTTTTTTTCGCTATTTCCACCGGGTAATCATGATCAAATAGTAGTCTGGCAGTATTATATTTCACAACTCTTTTCTACCATGCAGTGCGGAGTATATGTTCCTTGTCCCTATAGCTTGATAGCTTCAGAACTACTGAACGTGGTCTTGCTCAAGGGTCCATTGGCTTACTTGTTAATGACCTATGTGCTCTCTCGATTTTAAACTCAAAAGTAGTGGGCAGTTCTAATACATCTTTTAATAAGTCGGACTTAAATTCTCCATACGGCCCACCTCTGCATCCTCCGGAAGGACGTAAATTCGGATGTTATCCCTTTGGGATCGTGCTTCTAGATCGAGCAACTTTTCTGGTAATTTTTCTTGTACATCTACTAGATAATTTGCCCCAGTATGTATTTCCCTTATCTCCTCTTCCGCTTCTGCAATTCGTTGCTCCGATCTCTCTGTCCTTCTTTCCATCTCTTGCATTTTCGTATTTAGTATCTGAAATTCCGACTTAGTTTCCGATCTAAATGCTCTTAGTTCTGCTATAATTGCTTCAAATCGTGATCTTAAGAGATGTTCCATCTCTTGGTCTGTGTCCAGATCATATGCCATACTGCTAGCTGGGGAGGCGCTTCTGCTGGTATCTCTTTCTGGTGGTAATCCTCTTCCATCCTTTGTATTTGTTCCCTTTTTCCCTTGGGATCTACCTGGTCTATGTCCCCCACACATCTCTTTTAGTATTTCTACAATTTTTAGGCATTTTATCTGCTATTCTGAGGGTTTTTGTTGCCTGGGGAGATCAGAGCTCTATTCAAAGGCTGCCATCAATGTGATGATGTCACCGGAAGTCACAGTTTCAGAGCTTACTGTGGCAAGAGACTGCACAGCTTCAGAGCTTACTGCGGTAATAGCCTACATAGCTTCAGAGCTTACTGTCGCAAGACTACACATCTTCGGAGTTTATGGTGGCAAGAGACTGCACAGCTTCAGAGCTTACAGCGGCAAGAGACCATAGCTTCAGAGCTCATTGTGGCAAGAGACTGCACAGCTTCAGAGCTTACTGCAGCAAGAGCCTGCACAGCATCAGAACTACTGCGGCAAGAGACCTCACTGCTTCAGAGCTTACTGCGGCAAGAGATTGCACAGTTTCAGAGCTTACTGCGCCAAGAGACTGCACAGCTTCAGAGCTTACTGCGCCAAGAGACTGCACAGTTTCACAGCTTACAGCGGCAAGAGACTGCACAGCTTTAGAGCTTACTGTGGCAAGAGATTGCACAGCTTTAGATCTTACTGTGGCAAGAGACTGCACAGCTTCAGAGCTTACTGCAGTTTAGATCTCAGTACAGTGACCTTCAGAAGCCACTGTAGTGAAAGATCGCAGTTTGATTCCCAGCAGGCAGCTTCGGAGTTTACTGCAGTTCAGTTCTTGTTACAGTGATCATCAAAAGCTACTGTAGTGAGAGACTGCAGTTTGATTTTCAAGAATAAGGTGGCTGAACCAACAAGATGGCTAGCTTTACAACCTCCTACAATACACTAGCTAGATTCAATTCACAAAAGAGAGGAGACTAAGCCTTGCCCGCTCTCACAGGAAGTGACAGACTGTGAAACTGCTTCTACAGACCCTCGCTCCAGCTCAGGTTCCTGTGCACCACTTCACACTACACTTCCACAACCACTGAAACCCCTGTGCAGGCATGAAGACCTGAGAGATTCCTACCTTGGCTAATGACGGCTCTCCTGTTCTGACCATCCAGGTCCGCTCTCTCGATCACATGATGCTTGGCATCTACCCAGTACATTTTGTGTCCAGCATAGTCTATGGTCAGTCCGTTAGGCCAGAAGAGACTGGTGTTCGCTATGATTCGCCGGTTGGAGCCGTCCATGTTGGCATACTCGATCCTCGGGGTGTTTCCCCAGTCTGTCCAGTAAATGGTCCTGGGAGGGAGGTGAAAAAACAGTCTATATGAATGAGGAAAACTACTCCGTGCTCACCCCCACCCTAAATATACACACAGTGCATTATTATTTATTTTTTTCCATAATCTATTTATACTTGTGGCACCTCGGTTACCCCCTTCTGACCTACCCCCGCCTTGTCAGCTGGCTTCCTCAAGCTTACCTTACTGCGGTCGTCCTCTGCCACAGGACTGTGGGGGGTGCCCAGTCACTGGTGTGAAGCCTGCAAGGGTCAGTCTTTATCCTATCCCCTTATTCCCCGAAGCCTCTAAATACATGGTTGTGCATGCAAGCCAGAACTGACAAAGACCCTGCTCCACCTATCCAGCCTAGCACCAGCCCCCCAAATTGCCGGCGCTACCATCAAATCTCCACTTGGTGATAGCCAAGGGCTGGAAAGGATAACCTCCTCAATCCGGGAGAGGAGAGCCTCTCTCAGGCCCCCCCCCCCCGCCAACCCTCAGTGCCCCAAGCTTGCTTCCGAACTCAGGTCGCTGGTGTGGGAAAGGTGAGCTGCTGGGCACCTCTGCCCTCTACGTCACTAGGCCGACATGCATTATTTTTTTTAATGATTTTAACCAGGCATTTTGGCCATCAAGCCTCCACCTGCTCCTACTTCAGGCCCCTGCCAGCCCCGTCATGCGCTCTCCACCCTCGAACCAGTGGTGATCTATACGGAGCGTGTCCTGTGGGCACCGGTGACACCATTTAGATGGCTCAATTCGAGGCACATTCCTTTTTCTAGTTTCCTCCCTTCCCTCTACTTCCTCTTATGTTGGATAATGCCTCTGAAGGCCGTTATAGGCAGACGCCGCCTCTCGTAAGGAAGCAGACTCACCATGAGGGGTCCCTGTCGTGCCTGAACATGGAAATTTCCCCTCCCTTGGCTGGCTCATGCTGCACTCAGCAGCAGTCCTTAGTCCTGGCTGCACCAATCCTAGCTCCCAGAATCCACTCCCAAACTTGGGTCGTCAGCACAGGAGGGCAATGTGCTTCTGCTGAGCCCATTGGGCAGCTCACACATTGCATTATTTTAGGATAACAGGATTTCTCTCTCCTTTCTGTTTTTGTTTGCCCCCAGCTGGGGCTGTCATGGTTACAGCCTTGTTCCAGCTGAGAAGGTAGGCAAGTGGCTACCTCGACACTTGATGCCAGTTCCTCTCCATGGTTGGTCAAGGTGGGGGCATACCTCTCAAGTGTCCCTGATTTTCAGGGACATCCCTGATTTTGCCTCAAAATTTTACTCTGTCCCTCCTAAAATTTGTGTTTTTTGGCTAAACAGTGGGGACTGTAAGTACAAAACAATGTCAAGCATTAAAGTTACAGACTTGTTCTTCTTTAGAAAATGCATTTTGCACTAAGCCCCATGTTCGACCAGCTTTCTGGGTGGATATCTCTAATTTTGAAGATGTGTCCCTGATTTTGGTCCTTTGTCCCTGATTTTTCGTCATGTCCCTGATTTATAAGGCAGAAGGTTGAGAGGTATGGGGGCGCTGAATGCGAGCAACCTCACCCTCCTTCCCCAGAAGTTGAACACCTCACTTCTGAGACCTGCTCTGCCCCCAGCTGACCTCCATGTGAAATTCTGCAGCTTGC
Source organism: Neoceratodus forsteri (assembly GCA_016271365.2). NCBI lineage: Eukaryota > Metazoa > Chordata > Ceratodontiformes > Ceratodontidae > Neoceratodus > Neoceratodus forsteri. The sequence continues at coordinate 1,107,882,651 of CM028133.1, forward strand.
ACACAAACCATCTTTGATTCTTCTACTTTACTGTTTTACAGTATGTGCCTTAACCCTCCCAATAATCCCCTGTGAGATCTTCCTTGCATTAATTAAAACTGGTTACAGGACAGAAGTCAGAGGGTGTTAGTAAACGGGATGTACTCCAGCGAGGGGAGGGTGACAAGTGGGGTGCCCCGGGGTCGGTGCTGGGGCCCTTACTGTTCAATGTATTTATTGTAGCATAGCGGAGGGACTGGGACAGAAGGTGTGCCTGTTTGCAGATGATACAAAGATTTGCAACAGGGTGGATACCATGGGGGGGGTGAAGAGTGTAGGCAATGAGAGGGGATATGAAGTTACAGGAGTGGTCGGAAGCATGGCAATTGGGCTTCAATGCCAAGAAATGTACAGTGATGCACATGGGGAACAACAGCCCACAGGCAAAGTACACGCTAGGGGGGAGAGGAAATAAAAGCGTCAAGGCAGGAGAGGGATCTGGAGATTATAATTTCAGAACACCTCAAGGTGAGGCGCTAGTGCAGGAAAGCAATGGGCAAGGCAAGTGGAATGCTGGCATGCACGGGGGGGGTATAATGAGCAGAAAGAGGGAGGTACTCATGCCCCTCTAGAAGTCCACGGTGAGGCTGCACCTGGAGTATGGGGTCCAATTCTGGAGACCGCACCTGCGTAAGAATATTGATGCAATAGAAAGGGTTCAGAGGAGGGCAACAAAGTTGGTGCAGGGCATGCATCAGCTGTCCTATGGGGAGAGGCTGAGGGAGCTGGACCAGTACTCACTGGAGACCAGAAGGGTGAGGGGGGACATGATTGAAATGTTCAAGTACGTGAAAGGAATAAACAGGGCAGTTGAAGGGTGCCTCTTTAAGAGGAAAAGCACAGATAGAACAAGGGGCCACAGTCTCAGGTTGGGGGGGAGGGATTCAGGGGCGTTTGAGTGCAAATTATTTCACCAAAAGGGTGGTGGACTCCTGGAAGAGACTACCGGAGGTGGTGGGAACTGAAACAGTGGGGAATTCAAAGGGCATGGGACAGATTCAAGGGATTAGCCAGGGAAAGGGGGTAGAGCAGGGAGGGGTGGGCAGGTAACAAAACGGGGGGGAGAGCAGACCCGATGGGCCGCTGGTGTCCTATTCTGCCGACAGCATTCTATGTTTCTAATCCCCCTACTTCTGCCCCCTCTGCTGTGGGCTGCTTTTGATAGTGGCTGCCTAGGCTCGTAGATTTAAAGCCCCCAGGCCAGGGCTTACCCCCCTCCTCCCCACACAGACATAAAGACCTGAAGGGAGACTAGCAGCAATCATTGTGGTTGGGGAAGGTGAGGTGTAGAGGCCAAAGCCACTTCCACAACCCAAGTCTTTGCCACACCTGACATCAAGAAGGGTAGTCTCCTGGAAGCAACCCTCCAGAAGATACCAGGCATCCCCTTGGGGACTACTCAAAGCCTTCACTGGTCAAATTGCTGCCCTGCGCTCAGGACTTGAACCTGGGTCTCCCGCATGGACTGCAGATGCACCCACCATTGTGCCCTTGGCTTGGTCCATTTAGAGAGGGTCCAGCCTAAGCAGGATGGTGGCATCAGAAAAGCTCAACTGTACTATATTCCCTCACAAAATCTGAATGATAAGTCACTCCATTCTTCATTACATAAACAATAACGCACACCAAGGCATGTATCATGCTGGGATAAGGTCACACCTTGGGTGCATTATGACCATGAGGCCACAGGTGGAGTGCCTTCAATCACATGAAAAGTGGCATTTTCCCAGCAAAACAAGCCCTGAAATGCATCACTGTGATGGTAAAATGGATCCATTTATGGTCAAAGTAAACTTTTCTGGGGGCACCAGACTTACCTATGAGGTTGTGCTACGACAACATCAAGGTGAAACTGACTCTCCCACCATTCAGCTTTCAACATTTTTTTCATCCATTTTAATAACAAAGGTATGTATCTGCATGAAAATCAAAGCTTTGTCCCTTTGGCAGTTCATCTACAGGTGAGTCTTATTCAGGCTGGAAGTAGTAATTCCCTGCTTGTGACATCACAGACATTTCCGCAGCTGCAGACTGATATGTCACAAACAAGGAGTTACGAGTTCAGCTCCTAAATAAGCCTCAGCTCAAAGTAAACTGTAAGGGACAAAGCTCCGGTTTTCATGTACAGATCCATAGCAATAAAAAAACAGAACAGCCTGATATTCCATATTTCTCTTGGAATACTGCGTAACGGAGTTCTGGGGATGCCAGCAGAATTCTGTTTTTCTGCTGTGACTGGAGCCCCTCTGTGAAATGGAGCTGCACAGCTTAGGGATTCCGTGAATGCAGAGACAGACTTGCCTGCCAGTGCTGGGGGTACGGTATAGCTACTCTGACACCTGCTAACAGAAAATAGATTTAATAACCCATAAAAAGCAGGGACAGATATTTTAACTAGTGAGCAATCTTGCGGCATCCCCTCATGGATGATGTCAGGATTCCTTCCCTTACTTCCCCCGCACCACTGAAAGATGTTGGGGACCCCCCCCCCCATTGTGGTTAGTGTCAGCCTAGTCTCGCGACTCCAGTCCCATTGACTTACCCCTCGATGGGATGAAGCGCAATGGCCCGTGGCTTCTCCAGGTTCTGCCACAGCAGCACCTTCCTGTGGGTGCCATCCAGGTTCGAGACCTCAATTCGAGAGGTGCCCGAGTCTGTCCAATAAAGCTTGTCATGGATCCAGTCTATCGCCAGGCCACCTGGTGCAGAGGACAAAACAAAAATACTGCAGCTTAGAAACTCACCTTTTTTTTTATCATTCCAGTTATGACATTTTTTTTTTTTTTTTTTAGATAGCACCTCCTAGAACCACCCAACCACCTCCCACAGCCTTTACCTGCCCTGAGGGGTTCCCAAATATGGCCAGAGGGCCTTCAATCCTGCTTGGCTGTCTGTGCATCCCAGAAAGTGGCCTTACACCAGTGTTGGGCAACCAAAGATAACCAGAGGGCTGCAGATGCGGCCCTTGAACACCCCCGAGGGCTGCAAACACCCCACAAGACCCCCTTTACCTCAGTATCAAGCAGAAATTATACATTAGAATGCAATAAACTTTATTTAAAGGACCGGAAATAGCATTAAAAGTTATAAACAGCATTAAAAGTTGTAAGTTATAATGCAATAAACTTTATTTAAAGGACTGGAAACAGCATTAAAAGTTATAAACAGCATTAAAAGTTATGTTATGGGATGGATGTGGAAGCTGCAGGTTAACCCCTGGGGGGGGTGCATGCATCCACCGGGCCATAGGTTGCCCACCACTGCCTTACACATACAAAACCCCAGTGGCTTGTCCCCCTTAGCTAGGTACCATTTCTGTGGTTGGTGTTCAGCGGCTTCGAGCCCCAGGAAGGGGGCACTCCTTGGAGTCAATGTGAAGCAATCAGCGATTACAGTGTGGGGACATCCAGGATGTCACCAGGGAGACAGTGACATGTCCTAACACTGCACTGCCTTTAATTAACTATCTGATTGTACCTGGCTCTCTGCCCTTCCTGGCAATACCTTGTGTGATAGCCGTTTACCACGTTTCTGAATCTGTCATTGCCTGCGGTCTACTGTCTGTACCTGACTGTACCCTGTAAATTACTGTTACCTTGTCTGTGTAATGTTATTGCCTGTACCTTGCCTCTGTAATGTTATTGCCTGTACCTTTTGTAATTCTCCCGGGTCGCACCTGAAAATAGGCACCTGACTGTCTAGCGTGCTTACCCGGTAAACAAAAGCTAAATAAATAAAAGCACCACACTGTGAATGTAGAGACCCAGCAGACCTGGGTTTGAAACCCACAACTGACACTTGCATACTGTGTGATCCTGAGCAAGTCATTTAACCTGCCTGTGCTTTCTAGATGCACCTGGAAATGCACGCCAGCTGAGCATGCCTTTCAAGGACAGAAATTCTAACATAAAATACACAGAAACATAGACCACAACATCAGAACAAGACCAGAGGTCCATCCAGTCTGCCCATATTCCCTATAATTCCTGGAACCTATTGTTCTACCAGGGTACTAACCCTCCCCATCCTATTCCCATTCTCCTCTCTGGTCTTGTCACCTCGAGCAACGACTATTCCCTTCATTCTGTCCCAGGCCTGCTTGAATCCCCCGACTGTGTTTGCACCCCCCACCTTGGCCAACAGACTGTTCCAAGGTTCCACCACCCTATCCATAAAGAAGTACTTCCTCATGTCCCTCCTGAACCTCCCTCCTGTTGATTTCCACTTGTGACCATGAGTTGGTATTCAGTGAAAATAATTCTCCACAGTTTACCTCAATTCCTTCAAGGAACTTGAAAGTCTCTATCATATCTCACCTCTCCCTTCTGGTTTCCAGAAATTTTAAAACATTGTGACATGCTCTGTGACCAGTATCAGACTGGGGGTCTGGTATCCGCACCTCTCCATCCTATCACCAGTGGACCCCCACCGAGGCAGACATAGGAGGATAGGGGTGGGACGAAGGACCTCCCTCGCCAAATGTCTCCCACTCCATTGCGCCATCACAGGGCAGCTGTTCCATTACACTTGTGGGAGACCTTCCCTGAGGAACAGAAAGTATCAATGCAAATGCTTCCCCACCTCCTGCTGCTGTCCATTCACATAGAGGGCCCAGGAATCAAACCCACCAGGGATAGAGGGCCTAATAATCAAACCCACCAGGGACAGAGGGACCAAGAATCAAACCCGCCAGAGATAGAGACCCAAGAATCAAACCCACCAGGGACAGAGGGACAGGAATCAAACCCACCAGGGACAGAGGTCCCAGGAATCAAACCCACCAAGGACAGAGGGCTCAGGAATCAAACCCACCAGGGATGAAGGACCCAGGAATCAAACCCACCAGGGATGAAGGACCCAGGAATCAAACCCATCAGGGATAGAGGGCCCAGGAATTAAACCCACCAGGGACAGAGGGCCCAGGAATCAAACCCACCAGGGATAAAGGGCCCAGGAATCAAACCCACCAGGGACAGAGGGCCCAGGAATCAAACCCACCAGGGACAGAGGGCCCAGGAATCAAACCCACCAGGGATGAAGGACCCAGGAATCAAACCCATCAAGGATAGAGGGCCCAGGAATTAAACTCACCAGGGATTGAGGGCACAGGAATCAAATCCACCAGGGACAGAGGGCCCAAGAATTAAACCTGCCAGGGACAGAGGGCCCAAGAATCAAACCCACCAGGGACAGAGGGCCCAAGAATCAAACCCACCAGGGACACAGGGCCCAAGAATCAAACCCACCAGGGACAGAGGGCCCAGGAATCAAACCCACCAGGGATAAAGGGCCCAAGAATCAAACCCACCAGGGACAGAGGGCCCAGGAATCAAACCCACCAGGGACAGAGGGCACAGGAATCAAACCCACCAGGGATAAAGGGCCCAGGAATCAAACCCACCAGAGACAGAGGGCCCAAGAATCAAACCCACCAGGGACAGAGGGCCCAGGAATCAAACCCACCAGGGACAGAGGGCCCAGGAATCAAACCCATGAGGGATGAAGGACCCAGGAATCAAACCCATCAGGGACAGAGGGCCCAGGAATCAAACCCACCAGGGATAGAGGGCCAAAGAATTAAACCCGCCAGGGACAGAGCGTCCAAGAATCAAACCCACCAGCGATAGAAGGCCCAGGAATCAAACCCACCAGGGACAGAGGACCCAAGAATCAAACCCACCAGGGACTGAGGGCCCAAGAATCAAACACACCAGGGATCAGGGATAGAGGGCCCAGGAATCAAACCCAACAGAGACAGAGGACCCAAGAATCAAACACACCAGGGATAGATGGCCCAAGAATCAAACTTGTGGTCATCTGAGCAAAAGGTACTCGCCTTAACATTTAGGCCCCTGTAGAGCCTGAAATCACTGTTTAAAGGTCTGCATTCATATGTTTGTTTGGGTGTAAGTTGGAGCCAGGCTGAGCACTTACATGCCCAACTGAGGGAACCTGCATATACACTAAGGGAGCCACATCCTGCGCTAGCAGTTTATTTGCCATTTTTCACCAGAAAAACCACACTGAACTGCGACATCTTTATTTCCAGGTGTGTCCTGTCGGGTGGATTACATGGACCGTTTTTTTCCTTTTCCTTTTTTTTTTTTTGCAAATGTCTTCATCGAAAGTCTTTTCAGCAAATTATTACAAGAAGATAAACGTGCTGCATATAGAGTGACAGTACACTGGAAAGAAAGAACAGTTACGTAAGAACTTACCATAACAGTAGATCTTTGAGGCAGTCTCGTCATCAGGTCACACCTATGGCACTTAACCATCAGGTGTCAGGATCATATGGAAGCTTTTTCTGCAACAGTCTATTAGGAGCTGCCCATGCTGATGTCAGGCTCCGACGTCACATGCCCTATATAAGCATGGACAGCAGGGATCGACAAATCCCATAGCCCGACGTCCCAGGCTACCATGTAATGCTGCCGGACAAGCACTTTGAGTGGAATTGGTTGTCCGTGGACAACCAAATTGGAGCTGGCTGTCTGGCTTTTTGTTTTTAAGCTGCTGTATCAGTTTCTGCCACTAGATGTCCTCTGACTGAGTCAGCTCGTTCTTCTGAGTGGGGCGCCATGCACATGATCGCGAGTCCAGCACCCCACGTGGTATATGCTGCCAGCACAGGGAGCTCCGCATTTACGAAGGAGGGAACCAGAGCACCGAGATGGAGCAGAAGGACCGTGCCTGCTGGAATGTGGACTGGGCCGCCTCCTGCCCTCCCGCTGCACCCAGCCAATAGGTCATCAATAAGCAGTGCCATCCACAGGACTGACAGGTGAGTTGGCAAATTGGCTGTTGTGGCTGCCTGTCAATCCTTGCACGGAAGGGGGTTGTACTGGAGAACGTTCGTTGGTGGTCATTTCGGAGACCCGCCATTTTCGCTGCAGAAGTGTGTGGGTGCAGTTTCTATTTGTGCGACTGTGCAATTGCGATCGATCAGAGTGTGGCCTGAACTTTGATGCAATAATTAGTGGGGCCCAGGGGATTCTTTACCAAGCTTGTTGTAGTAGGAGTGGAAGTTGTTGGGTTGGGGGGGGGGAATAGTTTAGGGGGAAATCTCTTGGGACACAAATAAAAAGTAAGGGGATGGTGAAAGCCTGGGTTAGTGAGTCTGTTGATGGTTGGTAGGGCAACTGGGCAAGCTACTAGTCAGTCAGGTGAGGACAGGGTCTGTGTTTTGGGCCTGCTGATAAGATCAAGGTGTCTGTCTGAGTCTGAGCCAGACGAGTACCAAAAAGAAAAGTCTTATAAAAAAAAAAAGACAAAGAGTACAGCCTAACAGCCTTCATACTGATTTACAAAATCTGAGGTCCCTACCCGGGCCAGGAAGAACCAGCTGCCAGAAGGCATCCAGAAAGTTGTTTAACTCTGCTCACTTGTTTGTTTAAAAAACAACACAGGAAAATAATATAATGAGAGAGAACTCAATGTGAGATTGGATACTAGAAAAAATCTGACCAGTGAAAAGGGAATACTGTAGTTACTAGTCAGTGAGTTGACTGTACAAAACAGTTACAGCAGAGCGGGTCAGCATCACATCTGTTTTGTGTGGGGGAGTTGGGCAGTTTCATTGCTGTGTAGGTGTAAGCCAGGGAAAGGAGTGCTGTACATTAAAGTTCAACACAGAGGAGGATAACAACCAAAACACTACAGCACTGACAATTTGAGCTAAAAGAAAAGGGTGTAGGACTTGCCCACACAGTGTTGTGTCCTGCCTCAACTGTCCTGTGGCCGGCTGGCTTAGGAAAGACACATAAAGACATATAAAGAGAAAGACAATGTGATTCAAAAAAATAAAATAAAAAAGGAGGAGCCTAACTGTGTGTGGGATCAGGCTGGCTATGTTGTTGTGGTATAAGTGTCTGTCATGTGGAAAGGAGTGAGGGGGTGACCTGTCAGTGCCTCTAGTGTCCTGTGGCCAACTGACCTGGGAAAGACAAAAGAAAAAAAAAAGCTAATAATAAAAAAGATAGTAAGGAAAAGTAAAATAAGAGGAGCAAGCCTAACTGTTTGTGGTTTGTGTGGGAGAGGTAGCGTGTGGAAAGGCGTGAACTAAAGAGGGGTGACCAACCCTGCTTCTAGTGTCCTGTGGTAGCTGGCTTGGGAAAGACTTACACATAAAAAACAAAAATAGATTAAAAAAAATAAAATAAGAGGAGCCTAAAACACTGTGTGTGGGCTGTGTTGTTGGAGAACTAAGAAGTGACTTGTGGAAAGGAGTCGGGGGTAACCTGGCCTGCCACTAGTGTCCTGTGGCCGGCTGGCTTGGGAAAGACACATAAAGAAAGTTATTTAAAAAAAAAAAAAAAACACAGGAGCCTGTGTTGTTTGGGCTGTGTTGTTGGGGGAGAGGTGTAGTGTTGAAAGCAGTGAAGGGGGTGAACTGCTATGATTTATTTAACCTCAGTGTAAAAGGGGCTTTAGTCTCTCCTCTCCTGACACTCATTCTGTTCTGTTTGATGTATAACAGAAATTAAACATTTTCAGACTGTCAGTGTTAACATATTAGTATTTAACACAGACACCCCCCACACACAAAAAACACATACAAACACTTTGTTCTTAACTTTAATTGATTTTTCTTAAAAATATACCCCTTTTTAACTGGACTACCAGCTTCGGCACAAGGACTACTACTTTTGGACAAGCCACTTGTCCTGGACTACCAGTGAATTTTAAAATTTGTCGATCCCTGATGGACAGCCCCACTCCCTCCTCAGTTCCTTCCCTAGCCAGAGGCCACAGGAGACAGAGTCTCACCAGTGAACCGAGGAAAGAAAGTGCCCAGCTAGCAGAAAGGCTGGGGCAACAGGACAGGCAAGCTGTAGAGAGAAAAAGAGAGAGAGAACGCGAAAGGGGGATGGAGGGAAGGATGGCATGACCTGATGACAGATTCCCCCGAAGAGCTACCATTACGGTAAGTTCTTACATAACTGTTATATCTTTTTTGGGGTTATCTCTGTCATCAGGTCACACCTACAGTACAGAATGAGTCCCAAGCAGTGCTGATAGCAAGGATAGTCTGGGTGGCAGGAGGCCAGAGACCTAAGAAAGAAGGCACTGAAGCACAGCTAGGCCAAAGCCTGATGTTCTTCTAGAAGTAATGTCCAAACTGTAGTGTTCAATGAACGTGTGGAGAGTACTCCAAGTGGCAGCAGTGCAAATCTGGCTGCAGACATGCCCCTGAAACAGACAACTGAAATGTCCATACCCCAGTGGAATGGCACTTAACATAAGAACAGATGTACAAACATAGGAAAATGCCAGCAGAAGCAGGCCTTTATGGTCTATTGTGTCTGCATGAATGTGCAGCTAGCCCCTCAACTTGCAGCTGCTCCACCCTCCTTCATCGTAACCCCCCTCTCACCCTATCCCAACCCTCTTAAAGCTACCCACTGTTCCACAGGATACCACCCCCTTGGGCAGAGTATGCCACCTGTCCACCACCCTTTCTGTGAAAAAATGTCTACTGATTTCCTTTCTGAATCCCCCTCCCCAACCTCAGCTGATGCCCTCTCGTATCCCTCCCTTTTCTAAGCTGGAAAATCCCTTCTGTATTAACCATATGAACCATAACAGCCCCAGGAAGTTCCTTACCGTACTTCCTGTAAGAAAAAACAATACAGTTGGCCACCCATTTGGACAGACACTGTTTCGAAACTGGAGCACCCGCTCTGCCAGAATCAAGACACGTAAACAACTGAGAGGACTTCCTGCAGTCCTTCGTATGGTGTACATAGTAATGCAGGATTCTATGCACATCCGAAGTATGGAGCAAAGCTTCCCCTGGATTGGCATGCTCTGGAAAATAAACAGGCAGGTGGATAGATTGATTTAAAGTAAACTCAGACACTACCTTAGGAAGAAACTTAGGATTAGTACACAAAGAGAACCAGACTTTGTGAAAAATCAAATAAGGCTGCTCACACGAGAGACTGTAGCTCTGAAATTCTTTGAGCAGAAGTAATAGCAACTAAAAATACTGCTTTCCATGACAGATAAGAGTGGCTCGCAAGACACTGCTGGCTCAAAAGGAGGCAGGGTCAGCTTCTCCAGAACAAAATCCAGGTCCCAAGCCAGAAATGGGTTACGGATAGGAGGCTTCAAGTGGAGAATGCCTCACAGGAAACTATGGGCCACATCCAGCTGTGCCCCAGTACGGCCATCAATGTGCACATGAAAGGCTGACATGGCTAACAGCTGCACTTTAAGAGAGGGGTACTTAAGTCCCGCATCAGACAAGGGCAGGAGATACTCTAGAACCTGGTTCACTGGACAGGTGAAAGGATCTAGGCTATGGGAAGTGGGCCAGATAGCAAACCGCTTCCATTTCGTAGAGTAGGTGGCCCTGGTGGAAGGCTTTCTAGTGGCCACCAGGACATCAGCCACCTTCTGAGACACCCAAAAGTGAGCAATGGGTACATCCTCAGGAGCCATGCATGCAGGTGGAGGGACTTGAGGTCTGAATGGACCACAGTCCCCTGAGCCTGCGTCAACAGGTCCCAGTAGGGGTAGCAGGGTAACTGGTGATTCCACAGCCAACTGTTACAGTAATAGAAACCGTATCTGCCAAGACTAAGGGAAAGCAAAGGGAACATTGTTTAACCAGGAGTAGCACACTAAGCTGAAGCTTGTTTCCAGATGCGATCTGGGAGCACAATGAAGTTTAGTGACTTGCTCAGAATCACACAGTATGCACCTAGGGAGCTGTGGGATTCAAATCCAGGTCTCCAGATCTGCAGCTCAGAGCCTTAACCCAAAATGAAGCCACCAGAATTAGGGTGGCACCCTCCATTTGTAGCTTGATGAGCACCCTCTGAATCAGAGGAAAGGGAAGGAAGGTGTACAGAAACCTCCCTTTCCAGGAAATGGACAACGCATCTTGCCAGAGAACTCCAGGCCTTAGATCTAGTGAGCAGAAACTTGGCGGTTTTGCACTGAATAGAGACGCAAAAAGGTCCAACTCTGGATGACCTCACCTGTCAAATAGGTCTTCTTTGATTAAAGTCAGCAGCTCCCACTCGTGCAGTTTGGAATGTGACTTGCTGAGGCTGTCTGCCAAGACGTTTTGTGCACCTGGCACACGGACGGCTGAAAGTTCTGGACCGTGATCTAGAGTCCAGTATCAGACCCTCCTTGCTTTCTGGCACAGAGGGTAGGAATGGGTCCCCCCTTGCTTGTCGATGCAACAGACCACACTGAGATTGCATGACTGCAACGGCAGAGTGCCCGTAGAGAGATGGTTCTGGAAGGCATACAGAACTGTCCTGATTTCTAGGATGTTTATGTGGAGGCGAGTCTCCCAGTGAGACCAGAGGCCCTGGTTCTGATAATGACCTAGAGTGGGCTCCCCAACTCAGGCCTGAAGCATCCGTGGTGAGGATTTGGTGAGGAGTGGGGATAAGAAAGGGGACCCACCTTTAAGAGATTGGCCAGGTCCATCTACCAGTAAAGCACTCAGCATACCGACGAGGAGACAAGGACCAGCTGATCTAGATCACCTGAGCACTGGTCCCCCTGAACCCTGAGGGTCCACTGTGGGATCCTTATGTGCAGCCTGGCCAGAAGGACTGTAACAATGGCTAAGCCATGAGGCCTAGTAGGTGGAGGAATGTCCTGGCTGGGACATGCCAGCTCTGACCCACTTCCTGGGCCTGAGTAATAAGACTGTCTGCCCTGTCTTGAGGGAGGAAGGCCTTGTGCGGAGTACAGTCCAGGACTGTCCATATGTATTGCAATCGCTGAGCAGGGATGAGCACAGACTTGGGCTGATTGACAGCGACTCCCAAGGACTGGAATAAGTGCAGGGTGCATTCCAAAGACAACAACAGGTGCTCCTTGGACTGGGCTTTCAGTAACCAGTCTTCAGGTATGGGAAAGCATAGAGACCTTTGCACCAGAGGGCTGCTGTAACAGCTGCTAAGCACTTGGTAAATATCCACGGTGCAGAGGACAAGCCAAAGGGCAATACCCTGAGCTGGTAACACTCCCCTTGGAACAGGAACCACAGGTAAGAAATGTGAGGGGACAAACCATGATATGCAGAGAGACATCTTACATATCGAGGTAGCATAGGTAGTTGTTCTGCTTGGGCAGAGGAAGAAGGCCATGCAGAGTGACTGTCCGGAACTTTTTGTACTGAATAAAAAGGGTCAGCTCCTTGAAATCTAGAACGGGCCTCAAGTCCCCTGTTCTTTTGGGAACCAGGAGGAACCTGGAGTAGAACCCCTTGTTCCTTTGTCGCCTGGGCACTGGTTCTAGGGCCCATTGTGCAGCAAGGTGAATACCTCCTCCCGGGGTACCTCTATGTGGCCTGGAGGATAAAAGGTGGGGACTGGAGGAACATCTGGAGGCTGTTCTAGAAATTCTAGAGTATGGCCCAGTTCAATTATCTGGAGGATCCAAGCATCTGCTGTGATGGTTCTCCATTGAGACAGATGGAGGGAGAACCCACCTCCGACCACCACCTCCTGGCATGGAACAAGACGAGGTTGGTCAGTCGGTCATGGAGTCAGGCTGAAGCTGAATCAGTGGCTGTTGCCACACCTCCTCCTCTGGATTGCTTGGCAGAGGAGCCAGAGGCGAAGGAGGGGGCAGACAAGGCAGAGCTGGCTCTGCGTTTGCCCTGGAGCTTGGTTCTGGAACTCGACTTGTAAAAGACCTTACGAAAGGAAAGCCTTGGTCTACTCCTAGGCTGAGTATGGTAAAGGGAGTGGACAGACCAAATAGCCCCACCAGAGGCCTGCAGGTCATTGATAATATCCTGCACGTCTGGACCAGAGAGTCTATGATCCACGAAATGGGCATTCAACACCTTTTGTTGGACGTCAGCTGCAAATGACTAAGCCAGGAGTGCCTTCTAAGGCAAATGCCCGAGGCAGCTGCCCTGGCTGTAGTATCAGCAATATCATAAGTGGCTCTGAGCCTGAGGAGATGCTTACTGACATCTTCAGAGGCCTGGAGAGTTTGAGAAGTGCTTGTCTCTGGGAACCATCAGAGAGGGCCTGAGCAGCTGCTTGGCCCTGCCTCCAGAGGGTGTTCTTGTACTTAATCAAATAAGCCAAGTAACTGGCAGTCCTAAGGCCTGTAGTAGCAGAGGCAAAAGTCCTCTTGCCCCAGAGGACTAATCTCCTAGATTCATAGTCAGGGGGTAGGGAACTAAGGTGCTTAGGGGCCTCAGTTCTCTCATAACTGGCCTTAATAACCACTGAATCAGTTTTCGGTTGGGCAATATAATATGGCAGCCTCTAAGGTGCCTGGTGAAGCTTGATAGCCTTTCTGGGCATGGCTGGTACAAGGCTGGGCCTATGTCAGGCCACAGCTGCAGCATCATTTAGTGCTGGCAGCAGAAGGGGGATAACTTTAGGTGGAGATTCTGGAATCTCCAAGAAATCCACCAGATTCCTCCTCGTTTCATCCTCTTCCTCAGTCTGGAGCCCCACAGTGGAGGAGAGCTGATTTATAATGTTGAAGAATGAGAGGTCCTTTGGGGCGTGAGGGGACCTGGGGTGTGTGTGTCTGACTGAGTCCTTACTCCTGGAGGAAACAGTGGACCTATCACAGGAGTATCCTCTTCTTCAGGGAGAATGAAATCAGGGTGGTATTCCTCCTCGACGTCGGTGTGCTCTGGAGCAGGGACCGACAGTCAGAGTACTAATGGCTATCTGGAAGTCTCTGGGTGAACAGATTAGACTGGTGTCAATGTTGAAGCAGCACCCAATGGAGCGGGCAAGGGCTGCCCGGGCCGTGGAACACACTGTTGTATGAGAGACGTGGTAGTGGAGGAAAGAATAGAGTTAATGTCAATGGCGGAAAAAGGAATCGTTATCAACACAGGTGTCGATGGGCGGGGGGTGCACAGCCCAGCTCCTATGACACACCGCTAGTACTAGTGGAAGCGGTTGGGGGGGGGGGCGTGGCTAGCAGCCGAGCTGGAAGCAGCACTCCAAGACAACTCCACACCTATCAGCCCTAATTTACTAAATTTCAGCAGTAAAAGCGAGTTAATCAACTCAGAAGTACTAAATCTAGCTTCAGCTTTCAAAGCGGAACTTGAGCATACCAGAATTGTGCTTCTTTAAACTATGGGTTACACAAAAATGACTACGGGAGGAGAAGGAGGCAAACAGAAAGAAACTCGTCAAGGCCCTGATAAGGAGAAAGAAGCGGCTGAGCCTACCACGAGTCAACCATCAAACGCGGCTCTCCTAAAAGCTATACAGGGAATAGACAGAAAAATGGACGAATTTACTTCCCGGTTAACTGTGGCAGAAACTAAATTGTCAATAGTGGAGGAGAAAGCATTAGAGGCCAGTAAAGCAGCAGAGAAAGCAGCTGTCACCACAATGGGTATTGTGAAAGAGAATACCCTACTCTGTCGACGTCTTGAAAACCTTGAGAGTGGGGCACGGGCGTCCCATATTAGGATAACTGGCCTACCAGAGATGGAGGAAGACGAAGAGTTGTGTAGCTTTCTGGAGCAGTGGATCCCCGAGCAAATGCAGTTGGGGTCACAGATCTCGATTCATCGGGCCTACAGAGTGAATATACGTGGGGCCCGAGTACATGTGGACTCAGCCCATCCTCCGACACGCATGGTCTTGGCCGTGTTGGGCTCCATGAGGGAGCAGGACAATATTTTCCAAATGGCAAGGAAGCAAGGCCCGATCAGGTGGCAGGGGGCATCTGTTCATTTCTTCCCAGATTTTAGCTATGCTACAAGACAGCGCCGCAAAGCATTCAACGGGGTCAGAGTAAAAGTTCGTCAGCTGGGCGTTCATCACATGCTTCTCATGCCAGCAAGTTTAAACGTGGTGTATGGGAACAAAACTTTTCATTTTACCAATCCCATGGATGCGAGTAAACTGCTGGGTAGAACTGAGTCGGATTGTGCGGCACAACACCAAGAATCGGACTCCGAGGGAGAGGAGGAAACCTGAAGTCTTTAAGGACAATTAGTTGTAAGTTTATCTGAACTGATGCCACTTGTTGGAATTTGAACTGTGGACTCTTTTACTCCTACCAAGTTTTGGGAACTAATCCCCGTCAAGGAGCACAGTGTTACTGTTTTAATTAAACTCGGGGAGTATTTCAGTAGTGATTTTTAGCGTCAGCTATGACGCAGTTTATTTCTAAAAGTTGGCATGTTACATCTGTTTACTGGTACAGAGGTAGGGTTCCCTCTCTTTGGGATCTCAGATGAAGCCAATCTGGTTTAACTGCTTAAGTTTTAAAAATCTGTATCTTCTAACAGAGCGTTACAGATTTAATTACTGTACTCTATACTGTTAATGGGAGTGTTGAGGTGTATCATATGGAGATGTAGGATGTGTCCTGCTCAATTTCTTTTGTTCCATAATAGCAGGATAATGGGGATATAATTCACCAACCTCAGAAGTGTTTTTTTTTTTTCTTGCAGAAAATATACTTAATTGATTTAAGGATGTCCCCACTCATGGCAGCAGATAGCCTACATATTGTATGAATAACACTCAAAATATTATTTGGAAAACCCCTCAATTGTAGTACCAAGATAGGAGTGCTATAAATACTGAAAGATCACATCTTGTAAAATGTCAATTTATAGACTGTACTGTCCTATGGGAGATGTATGTAAACTAATACATAAAATCAATAAATATAAATTGCAAGAAGGAAGCGGTTGGGCCCAGCACCTGTGGATCTCGAGATTCGAGAGGTCTCGTCGGCAGGCCTGGGGACATACGACCCACAGGCCAATGACCCCTCCACAGTCCTGGGACGTCTGGGAGAAGAGAACCTCCATGGGGGCCTGATAGGAGCAGAGGCCTGCATGGAGCGAGGTGCCAATGCCAAAGCGGTCGATGGAGCAATCCTAGGAGAAGAGGAGGAATCCAACAGGGACAGGGATCACTGATGGGGGGGGGGGGGACGGTCCTTAGACCAGTCCTTGTCCCTTCAAGAATGTTTCCCCAAAGGATTTGTCCTGGACCTTGGTGGCCTGAGAGCCCGAAGAAGATGGCAGCGATTGGGGGGGCACCAAAAGACCCCTGTTCTCTGCTGGCTGCCAGTTGCTCCATGAGGAACTTCTCCAGGGCTTTCTAGTGTTGGCGCCGGGTGGTGAGGTTAAACTTCAGGCAGGACTCACAAGCAAGGACACTGTGGTTAGGACCAAGACAGCAGATACAGAATTTGTCGTCATCAGTAGAAGAAATCTTCTTTCCATAGTGGCACTGGAAGAGAGCCGATGAGGGATTAGTTCTTGACATACAAAGAACAGCAGAATCACTTTAAACTAAAGTAATTCAAAGGCAAGTGATAAAGAAAAAGGTAAGAAATTTTGGTGGTTGAACTGAGTGATGAAGTTTTCACACAGTCCATGTGCAAATGGTGGATGACGGGAAAGAACTGGGGAGGGGCCACCTGCACTTATATAGGGTGTGTTGTTGGAGCCAGATGTCGGTGAGGGTGGCCCCTAATATGCTGCTACAGAAAAAAGCTTCCATGGGATCTTGATGCCTGAGTTCCATTGCCCTTTGGAGCCTAACAATGGATAAATGCATTGGTTCTCCTAGTACAGAGATACCAACTAGGCTCTAAAGGGCTAGGTGTGACCTGATGACAGAGACATCCTTGGAGAAGATCACGCCTTCTGGGACAGTAGCACTTGGAGCACTACCAAAACCAGACTTTTTACGAGGAGCTAAATTCAAACTGTAAGGCTTTATAAACACTGATACAAAGATGAAAATGCAATGAAATGAGGCTGACTCTTCGGAGACAAGAAGCTGATGACTGTGTTCCAACAAAATCAGACATTTACACAGGAAGAGAAACATAGACCTTGTTGGCAGATAAAGACAAGTCCGTCCAGCCTACCCTGTTTTGATTCCCTACCTTACCCCATAACCTACTGTCCAGGTCAGAGACCCGTTACTCTGTCCCAGCCATGCCTGAACACATTAATGGTCTTTGCTCCTACTACCTCTGCCAGTAAGCCGTTCCAAGGCTTGACTACCCTCTCCATGCAGAAATATCTTCCTCACATTCCACCAGAACTTCCCTCCTGCTAGCTTCTATCCATGCCCCCTTGTTACTTGACTCCTGATTCTACTGAACAGTTCCTCGCAGTACATCTTATGCCCCCCCCCGGCCTCCAGCGAGTACATATTGAGAGCCTCAGGCCGTTCTTCATAGGATCTGCCCAGTTGGCCCTGAATCATTTTGGCGACCCTTCTCTGTATGAACTCCAGACTATTCCTGTCCCTTCTCACACAGGGGCTCCAGAACTGGGTACAGTACTCCAACTGGGGCCTCATCAGGGACCTACAGAATAGCAAAATTGCCTCCTTCCATTGTGGAAGCCCCTCTCAATGCACCTCAACATTTTGGTTGCATCGCTGTGGGCCTTACTGCAGTGACTAGATTGCTTGAGAAAGTCACATATAGAAACACAG
The DNA here is from genome assembly GCA_016271365.2 of Neoceratodus forsteri. Classification (NCBI taxonomy): domain Eukaryota; kingdom Metazoa; phylum Chordata; order Ceratodontiformes; family Ceratodontidae; genus Neoceratodus; species Neoceratodus forsteri. The sequence goes on from CM028133.1 coordinate 1,107,900,134, forward strand.
AGCTTATCAGCAGAAAAGGACTGCTTGGCCCACCCAGTTGGCCCAGATGTTTCCCTACCTATTCTGTCTGTGCAGACCGTAATTGGTCTCCAGCGACCTCCCCCACTTATTTACTAGTATTCCTGTATGCCTATCCCATGCATGTTTGAAATCCCCCATTGTTTTCACCCCTACTACCTCTGGTGGCAGGCTGTTCCAGGCATCCACCACTCTTTCAGTGAAGTAGTATTTCCTAACATCCCTCCGAAACTTCCCCTCCTTTTAGTCCTCTTGTTTTGTTGCACTTCCTCACTTGAAACAGGCTCATCACCTGCACTCTTTTCACCTATGTGAGGTACTAGTAGGTCTCTATCATGTCCCCCCCCACCACCTCCTGTCTTCCAGGGTGCACATGTTGAGATCCCTCAGTCTCTCCTCATATGGTTTTTCATGAAACCCCTGCACCATTTTAGTTACCCTCCTCTGGAATGCCTCTACCCTGTCTATGTCTTTTTTGAGATGTGGCCTCCAGAACTGAACACAACATTTCAGGTGTGGTGGAACCAATGATCTATTCAATGGAAATACTACTTCCTTCCTTCTATCGGTGATTTGCCTTATTATTGCTCTAATGCTCACCTGAGCTACCTGTAACCAAGGTAATGAATGTACTGACAAATGCTCACCTGAGCTGCCTGCAACCAAGGTAATGAATGTACTGACAAATGCACACCTGAGCTGCCTGTAACCAAGGTAATGAATGTACTGACAAATGCTTACCTGAGTTACCTGTAACCTACGTAATGAATGTACTGACAAATGTGCACCTCAGCTGCCTGTAACCAAGGTAATGAATGTACTGACAAATGCTCACCTCAGCTGTCTGTAACCAAGGTAATGAATGTACTGACACATGCTCACCTGAGCTACCTGTAACAAAGGTAATGAATGTACTGACAAATGCTCACCTCAGCTGCCTGTAACCAAGGTAATGAATGTACTGACACATGCTCACCTGAGCTACCTGTAACAAAGGTAATGAATGTACTGACTAATGCTCACCTCAGCTGCCTGTAACCAAGGTAATGAATGTACTGACACATGCTCACCTCAGCTGCCTGTAACCAAGGTAATGAATGTACTGACAAATGCTCACCTCAGCTGCCTGTAACCAAGGTAATGAACATATTCCCAAATGCTCACCTAAGCTACCTATAATCAAGTTAATGAATGTACTGACAAATGCTCACCTGAGCTACCTGTAACCAAGGTAATGAACGTATTCCCAAATGCTCACCTGAGCTACCTATAATCAAGGTAATGAATGTACTGACAAATGCTCACCTCAGCTGCCTGTAACCAAGGTAATGAATGTACTGACAAATGCTTGCCTGAGCAGCTTGTAACCAAGGTAATGAATGTATTGACAAATGCTCACCTGAGCTGCCTGTAACCAAGGTAATGAATGTACTGACAAATGCTCACCTGAGCTGCCTGTAACCAAGTTAATGTATGTACTGACAAATGCTCACCTCAGCTGCCTGTAACCAAGGTAATGAATGTACTGATAAATGCTCACCTCAGCTGCCTGTAACCAAGGTACTGACACATGCTCACCTGAGCTGCCTCAAACCAAGGTAATGAATGTACTGACAAGTGCTCACCTAAGCTACCTGTAACTAAGATAATGAATGTACTGACAAATGCTCACCTCAGCTGCCTGTAACCAAGGTAATGAACATATTCCCAAACACTCACCTGAGTTACCTATAACCAAGGTAATGAATGTACTGACAAATGCTCACCTCAGCTGCCTGTAACCAAGGTAATGAACGTACTGACAAATGCTCGCCTGAGCTGCTTGTAACCAAGGTAATGAACGTATTGACAAATGCTCACCTGAGCTGCCTGTACTCAAGGTAATGAACGTACTGACAAATGCTCACCTGAGCTACCTGTAACCAAGGTAATGAATGTACTGACAAATGCTCACCTGAGCTGCCTGTAACCAAGGTAATGAATGTACTGACAAATGCTCACCTGAGCTACCTGTAACCAAGGTAATGAACGTACTGACAAATGCTCACCTGAGCTGCCTGTAACCAAGGTAATGAATGTACTGACAAATGCTCACCTGAGCTGCCTGTAACCAAGGTAATGAATGTACTGACAAATGCTCACCTGAACTATCTGTAACCAAGCTAATGAATGTACTGACAAATGCTCACCTGAGCTGCCTGTAACCAAGGTAATGAATGTACTGACAAATGCTCACCTGAGCTACCTGTAACCAAGGTAATGAATGTACTGACAAATGCTCACCTGAGCTGCCTGTAACCAGGGTAATGAATGTACTGACAAATGCTCACCTGAGCTGCGTGTAACCAGGGTAATGAATGTACTGACAAATGCTCACCTGAGCTGCCTGTAACCAAGGTAATGAATGTACTGACAAATGCTCACCTCAGCTGCCTGTAACCAAGGTAATGAATGTACTGACAAATGCTCACCTCAGCTGCCTGTAACCAAGGTAATGAATGTACTGACACATGCTCACCTGAGCTGCCTCTAACCAAGGTAATGAACGTATTCCCAAATGCTCACCTGAGCTACCTATAACCAAGGTAATGAATGTACTGACAAATGCTCACCTCAGCTGCCTGTAACCAAGGTAATGAATGTACTGACAAATGCTCACCTGAGCTGCTTGTAACCAAGGTAATGAACGTATTGACAAATGCTCACCTGAGCTGCCTGTACTCAAGGTAATGAATGTACTGACAAATGCTCACCTGAGCTGCTTGTAACCAAGGTAATGGATGTACTGACAAATGCTCACCTCAGCTGCCTGTAACCAAGGTAATGAATGTACTGACACATGCTCACCTGAGCTGCCTGTAACCAGGGTAATGAATGTACTGACAAATGCTCACCTGAGCTGACTGTAACCACGGTAATGAATGTACTGACAATTGCTCATTTTGCTGCCTGTAACCTAGGTAATGAATGTACTGACACATGCTCACCTGAGCTGCTTGTAACCAGGGTAATGAATGTACTGACAATTGTTCATTTTGCTGCCTGTAGACAAATCTGTTTTGTTAGAACATTTGATGTGGAACCTTTGCAAATAAGCACATAGCTCAAAGGTATGCTGATGTACAAATAAAAATAAAATAAAAAATACCTCTCCCTATGCACCCCTGCATCCCATTGACCCTGCCCACTGCCTTGTCACACTGCTTGCGACTCTGAGGAAATCAGATGCAACTCCAAGGCCCTTTTCTTGCTTTGCTGACAGTACCCCCATTTTATACTAAGCTCCTGGTTTCTATACCCCAGGTGCATTGCACTTCTTGGCAGTGAACACCTGCTGCCATACCCCTGACCACTCCTCAAGTTTTCTAAGGACCCTACTCATTTTCTCCACTTATCCTGAGTATTCACTCTATTACAAATTTTGGTGTCATCTGCAAAGACGTACCTTTCCTTCAAGTTCTTCTGCAATGTCACTTATGAAGACATTGAGCAGGACCGGTCCCAGTACTGACCCCTATGGCACCCTGCTGGTCACTTTCCCCTCATTAGCGTTGAGTGCCTTTTACCACCACCCTCTGTCACATATCCATTAACCAGTTTCCTACCCAGTTCATAACTTTTCTCCCACTCTTACACTATCCAATTTCTTCATCAGTCTCCTATGAGGCACAGTATCAAAGGCCATGCCGAAGTCCGAGTAGCCACACCCACTACCCTTACATGATCTGTTATTTTGGTCACACGGTCAAATAAATCAATCCGATTTGTTTGGCAGGATCTCCCCCTTGTGAATCCATGCTGCTTTTGGTCTTGCAACCCACTGGATTTAAGATATTCCACCGGCCATTCTTTGAACAGGGTTTCCATTAATTTCCCCACCACTGACGTGAGACTGACTGTCTATAGTTGCTAGACTCCTCCCTGCTGTCAGCTCTCCTCCCAGTCTACTGGCACCACACCTGTTTCTGGTGATATGTTGAATAAGGCTATCCCTGCTGCAGCAAGCATCTCCCCGAGTGCCCTTAGCACCCTTGGGTATATACCCCAATCGGTCTCATGGCCTTGTCCACTCTCAAGTTTACAACTCCCTTCAGGACTCTTTCCTCTGTAAATGGACTTGTGCTTAGTTCCCCACCCACCCTCGTGTTCCTACTACTCGTTGTTGGTCCGTCTACCTCTCTCTCCACTGTGAAGACTGAGCAGAAGTACCTGTTCAGGATGTCAGCTTTTTCCTGATTCTCCTTGGCACAGTCACCATGTATCAACCATCCTTATCACACCACGCTGGCGACCCGGGTTCGGGTACGAGCTCGGGCCGCAGGGAGAGGAGCTGACTGAGCTACCGCCTGGCAGCTCTCCTCCTCAGGAGGGTTTAGAGGGTCTCCTCGGCACTTGGTTGCCACCTGGTGGAGGCTGGGTGGCAGTGTCACGCTGAAGAGCCCTGGCGTTAGGCCGGGGGTGGGTGAAAGAGGCCGTTACTAGAGCCGTAGTGCATGTGTGCGTCTCAATGCGCACATGCAACCACGTTCCAGGGCCTCGGGTAATGGGGATAGAAAATCTGGATATGCAGGGGTCGGGCAAGGATGCCACCAGGGATCCGCCGGGCTGCGCATAGCATGTTAAGTGCCCAAAAGACCCCGGAGCTGGTGAAGGCTGGCTGACATAAGCTGCAGCCCACTGCGGTGCATAAAAATCAATACAAAAAAAAAAATAAAAAGGTAAAGCAGTGCTACCGCTGGCAACACCTGTGACCCAGGTTTGGAAAGAACGCTGGGGTGCTAGAGGAGGCTTGAGATTTATAGCGAATGCTTGCCTTCTCCAGGGTGGTAGGTTGTCTGTCCCCACCGCATTAGCACCACTTGCTGGCCCCACAGGTGGAACAGAAATGTAGGCTGACAGTGCAAGGGAGAGACTACCTAGCCGGCGCCATACGCATCGAATACGTGCATGCAGACACGTGTATATTAACTGTCTCTCAGGAGGACAAATGCCGGCCAATGCTGCATAACGCCCTCACTTTGCAAGACGCACACTGGGCTTCCGATCTTCTGCACTGGATGTGATCTCCTAAGGGGTTTCAGCGCCACACTGAATGGCTCTACTGGGGGCTGACAGGCAGAAGGGGGCCTCAGCTGGGACAAGGTAGAAAAAGTAATTAAAAGAAAAAAGGTAAAGCAATGTTCATGTCCTTATAAGACAGTCCAGGAGAGGACTGTGTCCCTTTAGTCCTGCGTAGCAAAATTATTATACTTAGGGAAGCGGTTCGTGGCATAGCAAACCTCCCCAGTAATAACTATCTTCTAGCTACAACCCTGTGAATAAATGCAGTGCATGGGTGTTTGGGGGTAACATTCTACTCATCTCCCGCTTTATTTACAAAACTCCCTGTTTGATCAGATACCCGTGACCAGCGTCCCTTCTGACACACTGTTTACTGTCTCATACCTGGACTCTCCAGCCCCGTTGACACCACTTCTTCCACATTGCTCCCATTAAGATTGGCTCTCATGATCCTGTCCAGTGTCACGTCCGACCAGAAGACCAGCTCCTTGCTGTGGTGAAAGTCGAGAGCGATGGCGTTCTCCAGGTTGTTCAGCAGCAGTGTGTACTCAGAGCGGTGCGGAAGCACTTGGCGGATATCAATACGGTTGGCAAATAGCAGTACCGGCTCTGGCCCTGGGGGAGGGAAGACAACATGAGCAATTTAAACCAGTACAAACAAACCCCAACAAAGAACCAACTCCGGTCCAAAGGTGCCTGTAAAACAGGTTTACCAGGATGAACAGGATGGTTCACCACAAGCCCGGGGGTGGGGGGGGCAGAATCACCAGTTTAAAGAAGTGTGGGATAAATAAAGTGGCCAGGTGGCCAATGGCCACTAAAATAAATTGGTTTGGCTACTAGATTTTGAAAGTTACCGGCCAGCTGGCTACCTGCCTACAAAAGGATTTTGGAGCCCTTTAAAATAATGTCCACTAACGCCAGCCTGGTGGTGAGGGCTAAGGCCCTGGACACCTTAGCTCCTGCCACGCCGCTGATCTGGGTTGGGGAACATACCTGGGTCACTTGGGGGGCCAGCCGGGGGCAGGAGGAGAAGGCGCCCTATGGACTGCTCTCCTCCTTCAGGGAGGGGGGTTTAGCTCCTCGCTGTACCACCATCCAGCAGAGGTGCTGCAACAGGAGAGCGCCATGAGAACAGGATCTGATACAGACACCCATAATGTGCGCATGCATCAGCACGCATGTCACTGCATTTGACTTGGCCCCGGGGAAACGCAATGAAAAAACGCAGAAGGCAAACAATCCGTGCCAGCAGAATGAAGGCAGAAACCCTGCAGGCCCCTCACTACTGATTGAGTCACCCAAGAAGAATGAGAATAAGACCTGGAGAAGGTAGATGATGGAGCTGGGGGTCGAAGCCTGAAGGGGAATGGGCGAAACGGAGCAGAAACTGTAGCTGGAAAAAAGATATGGCCAATTAAAAATAATAATTTGGCTACCAGATTTTGAAAGCTAGTAGCCAAACTGCTCACCAGTCCACAAACCTATTAGTCCCACCCTGACAAGGACTGATCCCAACAGGGTAGCTCAGTACCAGCTCCAGATCCGGGGGAAGGGGGACCAGCAAAAGCCTTATGCTGTAAATTATTATATAAAACACCTGGTGGTGATGGGCATGAGAATTGAATCAACAGATCTTTTAGTTAGAATTCTTAATTGTTATTTGTTGTGTTCAGTCACTGGCTCATTATATTTAAATAATAACGAGGGGGTGGTTTTTTTTTCCCATTGACAAAGCCAGTTATAATTTGCAATTATAACTAGCTGATTATAATGGTGAACATGCTTAGGTTTGTCAAAGGGAAAGCCACAAGGCACTGAGTGACTCATGCTATTCTGTTTACCTATCCTAGTGACACTTTCTGAGGAGAAACAACGCTCTTCAGCAAATATATAGAACAAAGCAGGGGGTGGCGTGTAAAGCTTGAATTTTACATACACCCATGCTATAGGATGCCTAGACAAATCCTTTGATCTTGGCTCATGGGGTTTATGTAGCATCCCACACCTTGGGTGTGTATAAAATTCTCACTATACACACAATCCCATACATTGTTCTGTATGTAATTAACTGAACAAATGTATTTTTTTTTTTCTACTCCTTTTCTCCCATACATGCTTGGAAACTAGTGGCTGAATGTCCTCCTTTGCCCCCATTTTTAAATAAATATGCATACTGGCCACTTGAATTCTGGGAGTACTGGCACAATATATTCTGCCCTGTTGCCCCATCCTCCTGTTCGATGGTAGTGCTGATGGTGGCGGACTGGCTTCCAGAAGTGACCCAGCATTTTACAATACCATATTGTGTCAAAGCAAGGAGTGCTGATTCTGTCTGTATATTCCACCGAGTTAAACCTTACCCAGGGCTTTGCAGCTGCGTCTGTCGGGGCGTAGTTCGTAACCCTGAACACACCAGCACTGGAAACCCCCTTCGGTGTTGGTACAACCTTGACTACAGTAGCCTTCCTCTGCACACTCATCCACATCTGTAATGAGAGACAGAGAGAGGGAGAGGGAGGGAGAAAAGAAAACAGGGGGCTAGGATGAGTTTTCCGATGAGGACATAAGCTTTCCAATATGAGGACATCAAACAGAGTACCTTCTCAGCAGGACATCTACAGCACCCACTAGGGACTAACTCAGCTGGCCACCAGTCCTATCCCTCCCCCACGCAAAAAAAAACCCGAGCCTTGTGACTTTTGGCTTGGGCTGCTGCTTGGGACTGGAGAGGGACATCACCGAATCCAGGGTCACACCGGACTTCTCAATATGTGAAAGATGCTCCTAGGCTCGCAGCCCAAAGAGATTCATCCCCATGAAGGGCAAATCATCTACAAGTTGCTAAATTTCCTGCGTTAAAGGCAAAATCTGAGCCAGCCCGGTGGCACTGCGGGTTGAGGCGCTGGATGCCACACCTCGCGTCGCGCCGGCGACCCGGGTTCGGGAGTGAGCCTGGGCCATCATGGGTCGGCTGGAGAGAGAGAGGATCGAGCGTCTGCAGGACTGCTCTCCTCTCTCAGGGAGGGATCCAGGGGAAGCCCGGCGCAGCAGCGGCCCCTGGTGAAGACCGGCGGTGCTGCGATGCTCAGGGGCTCACGAGCTTGGGGAAGATGTTGGCAGCTGCCTTCCGGACATGGGTGGGAGCACTCACATCGCGGGCTGGGCGGCACTGCACGTCCAACGTTGAGGGCGTAAAAACATCCAGAAATACCCCTCCACCTCGGATAGATGATGGCCGTGTCAGTGCCACCGCCACACATCCAACGGTTGTTCCCCGTCACTGCCCCTGTGGTTTCCCCTGCCTGCTGCCTCCCGACCTGGGGAGCAACGATGAAATTGAAAATGTAGGGGAACACAGCGGGCGGTAGAGTGAGTTGGCGAGTGCAGTGGCCTGTGAGAGTTCCGAGACGGAGGGCCAGAAAAATAGTTGTAAAAAAAAGGCAAAATCTGCAACCAGGCACGGTGGTATATGGGCACCACCATGACCACTGCTTTGGCCGACGTGTTGGCAGAGTCTACAGTCACCTGCAACTGGTTGCTTAATCTTGCCAACTCTCTTAAGGGAGCAGGTCAGTGAGACCAGAGTCTCTCTCAAAAACTCATGTTTATTTTGTGCTTTTATAAGGAGGCTAGGAGGGCCTCTTATGGATTTAAGAGTGTCGCCCTACGCGTTCTTAGGGCAAGAGCACTGCAAATCAAAGGCACCTCCAGCCCTGCAGCTGCAAAGCATATGTGCATTTTGGCAGGTTTGATCAGAAGAGCCAGCAGCCTCTTGTCAAGTGCCAGCAGGTACAGGGCCCGGCACCAGCAGCCGCTTGTCAAGTGCCAGCAGGTACAGGGCCCGGCACCAGCAGCCGCTTGTCAAGTGCCAGCAGGTACAGGGCCCGGCACCAGCAGCCTCTTGTCAAGTGCCAGCAGGTACAGGGCCCGGCACCAGCAGCCTCTTGTCAGAGTGCCAGCAGGTACAGGGCCGGCACCAGCAGCCTCTTGTCAGAGCCAGCAGGTACAGGGCCCGCACCAGCAGCATCTTGTCAAGTGCCAGCAGGTACAGGGCCCGCACCAGCAGCATCTTGTCAGCGCCGGCAGGTACAGGGCCCGCACCAGGAGCATCTTGTCAAGTGCCAGCAGGTACAGGGCCCGGCACCAGCAGCCTCTTGTCAAGTGCCAGCAGGTACAGGGCCCGGCACCAGCCTCTTGTCAGAGTGCCAGCAGGTACAGGGCCCGGCACCAGCAGCCTCTTGTCAAGTGCCAGCAGGTACAGGGCCCGGCACCAGCAGCCTCTTGTCAAGTGCCAGCAGGTACAGGGCCCGGCACCAGCAGCATCTTGTCAAGTGCCAGCAGGTACAGGGCCCGGCACCAGGAGCATCTTGTCAAGTGCCAGCAGGTACAGGGCCTGGCACCAGCAGCCTCTTGTCAAGTGCCAGCAGGTACAGGGCCTGGCACCAGCAGCCTCTTGTCAAGTGCCAGCAGGTACAGGGCCTGGCACCAGCAGCCTCTTGTCAAGTGCCAGCAGGTACAGGGCCTGGCACCAGCAGCCTCTTGTCAAGTGCCAGCAGGTACAGGGCCTGGCACCAGCAGCCTCTTGGCAAGTGCCAGCAGATACAGGGCCTGGCACCAGGAGCACTGTTCCACATCACAGTCAACACCCGAGCAGTACACACAGGCACTGTACCCAGTGGTCATGGGCACCAACTAGCTGCACATCCCACACCTCTTAAAACCCAGCTTTGACAGAGTACGAAGAGGTGACAGAACAGATTGAAAATGGAAGCAAACTTTGAAGGAAATCACTGAAAAAGCCTGAAAACGTGGCAGAATCCTAGAGTTGTGACAGAGGTGACCTGTTCCTCCCAACGGAAGAAAAGATAAGAGTGCATTGGGGCAGAACTGGAGGACCACTTAGCTAGGTGGCAGGAGGAGATTAACTTAGACAGTTCCAGTGACTGAGCATGCTCAATAGAAGACTGCCAGAGTATGGACAGTGAACTCTATCTAGGTAGTTAGAATATACAGGTTACTCACCTGTAACAGGAGTTCTAGGAATGGTATATGTTGTTCATCCACACTTATTGGTAGGTTCCTTGCCGCTTTAAATCTTGCCAGAAGGTCTTCAAGCTGGCTCCTCCCACCCACCCGGGTGGTAAAACTCTCGGCTCCGCCCCATGACGTCAGATCTGTCCCGCTGGAAGCTCAGGTTGTGCGTTGAAGCGGGGAGGTCGGGTGGAGTCGTGTGGATGAACAATATATACCATTCCTAGAACTCCTGTTACAGGTGAGTAACCTGTATTTCTAGGGACATGGATATGTTGTTCATCCACACTTATTGACGAGACTCTAGCAGTTCTCCGGAGGGAGGAGGCACACCCCAATACTTACTTGGGAAATAAGGACTGGAGAACCGAGGCCCCAAAACCAGCATCCAGGCGTGACTCAAGGTCGATGTGGTAATGGGTAATAAGTGTGTGCTGACTTCCAGGTAGCAGCCCTGCAGATTTCCTGTATAGGGGCGTCCCTGGAAGCAGCCACCGATGCAACAGTATGACGGGTAGAATGAGCTCTTATCCCTCTGGGAGGCTCCATGCCGCCAACTTATAGCAGCGATCTATGCAGGAGGTGACCCAGCTGCCTATCGATCCGCTTGGCTACAGGTCTGCCAGATCTGACTTCAGCGTGGTGACAAACAGCTGGCGAACCTCTCCCGAATTTCAGCCATGCGCTCCTTATAATAAGCAAAGCGCCTTCTAGGGTCCAGAGTATGGAGCCTATAATCGGCCTCCGAGGTGTGATTGGGGTAGAACATCAGCAGAGTCAGCACCTGGTTAAGGTGAAACTCCGACACCACCTTCGGAAGGAATTTCGGTTGGGGGCGCAGGACAACCTTGTCCCTGTGGAAGACCAGGTAAGGAGACTCGATGCAAAGCGCCTGGAGCTCTCCCATCCTTCTGGCTGACGTGATAGCCACCAAGAAGGCGGTCTTCCACAACAAGTGAGAGAGTTCACACCTGTGCATTGGTTCGAATGGCTTGCCCATGAGCTTTGCCAGTACCAGCAGTAGATCCGCTGGAGGTGGAGGCTCGCACCGAGGGGAAATGTGATCAAGGCCTTTGAAAAGCGCCCGATCACCTTCCGCGCCACCGACTGCTTCCGGCCCGCGCCCGTAAGCAGAGATGGCGCCAGGTGCACCTTTAGGGTCGCCGACCTAAGCCCTTGACTAGAAAGGGACCATAAATAGTCCAAAATGCTTGCCACAGAACAGGAGGAAGGGTCCAGGCCCTTGCCCTGACACCAAATGGAGAATCTCTTCCATTTGAAGGCGTACCATTTTCTGGTCGACTCCTTACGGGACGCCTCAACCACATTGAGGACCTCGTCGGGAAAGACCCAAGGCCTGGAACTCTAGCGCTCAGGAACCAGGCCATCAGGTGCAGGGATTGAAGGTCCGGATGGAACACCTTCCCTGATTGACTGAAAGCAGGTCCGGCGCTGGAAGCTGCCTCGAGCCTGGAGCTGAGGCTGAGGAGATCTGGTACCAGAACTGGCGGGGCCAGTCTGGGGCTATCAGGATCACCTGCGCCTTGTCCCTCCTTGCTGAGAAGCACCTTGTGAATCAAGGGAAGTGGGGAAAAGCGAGAAGCCCGGGTCCACAGCCTCGAGAAGGCATCCCCTGCAGCGAGCCCTGTTGAGGGGGGCATGAAACAGCCTCAGCTGCGTTCTCCTGAGGCAAACAGGTCCACCTGAGGTGTGCCCCAGTGGGAGAACAGATCTTGCACTACCACCGCAGGAGAGACCACTCGTGAGATGCAGCCCCTATCCGCTCAGGGCATCGGCCAGGGTGTTGGAGGCTCCTGCCACATGAATGGCTAGGAGATCCACCTCCAGGCTGCGCAGTGACCAAATGCGGAGAGCTTCCTTGCATAGAAGCATGGGCAGCCTCGCCTGGCGGTTCAGGTAGTACATGGTCGTGGTATTGTCCGTCTGGACTCAGACCACTTGACCCCGGAGAAATGGAGCAAAGCGGTGAGAGCTAGAGCAGACGCTCCGGAGCTCCAGCAGGTTGATGTGGCATCGGGACTCCCGCGGGACCAGAGGCCGTGCACTCTGTGTTCCCCAGATGGACACCCCAACCCATCAGAGAGGCGTCGGTCGATGAGAACCGTCGGCTCGGGGAGGACAAGCAGGATGCCCTCCTGCAGATGAAATGGAGCGTCCACCACTGGAGAGCGTTCCACATCTCCCGGGTCACTATCACTAGCTGGTCCAAAGGATCGCAGCGTTGTGACCACTGGCTGGCCAGTCCCCACTGAAGGGGGCGCGTGTGCCAGCGGGCCCAACGGACCACGCCGGTACAGGCCGCCATGAGACCCAGAAGGCGCAGGAAGTCCCGGGAAGGGCGCGATTGCCCAACCAGAAATGATTGGGCAAAGGAGGCAAGAACCTCGGCCCTGTCCGCCAGGAGCCGTGCTCTGGCTCGAAGAGAGTCAAGCTCTGCCCCGATGAACAGGATCACCTGCTTCAGCTCGAGTTCCGACTTGGCCTCGTTGATGAGAAGGCCTACTTGAGAGCAAACCTGGAGGGCCAGATCCCTGGACCGCTCCACCTCCCGTCTGGAGGAGGCTGCTTTCAGCCAATCGTCCAGGTAAGGGTACACCCGGCCCTCGGCGCCGCAGGAATGCTGTCACCACTGCCATGCATTTGGTGAAGACCCTGGGAGCTGGAGATAAGCCGAAGGGCATGGCTCGGAACTCGAAGAGGGATCCCTCCGCTCGAAAGCGGAGGAATCTCCGATGTGACGGATGGATAGGGACGTGAAAGAACGCGTCCTGTAGGTCCAGACAGCAGAACCACACGCCGTGTTCCAGAGATGGTATTACCTGTGCCAGAGTGACCATCCTGAAGGTTCGAGACCTTAGGAACTTGTTCAGGTTGTGTAGGTCGAGAATGGGGTGCCAGCCCCCCCGTCCGTTCCGGAACCAGGAAATACCTGGACACGAACCCCGGGTCTGAAGGGGGTCCTCTACCTCCGTGATCACCTCCTTTGGAGGAGGAAGCGATATGGCTCGGCGAGCCGCCAGTGAGGCTAGCGGACCCGAGGCCCCGAGGTGCGACGCTCTGAAGGGCGAGGCCTGCTCAAATTCCAGAGGTAGGCCTTTTCCCACCACCTCCAGTACCCACCTGTCCGTGGTAACAGTGGACCAGGCGGAAAGGAGTGTCTGAGCCGTCCCCCCACGGGGGGAACCAGGGTGGGTGACAGGGATGGGGCGACACCCCTCAGCCCGTCACTGGGCAGGCTTGGAGGAGGGACGCCGAGGGACCTCCTGGGCCTTACCTCCCTGCTTCCTGTTGGAGAAGCCGGACAGGCTTGGGATACCAAGGTCAAGCCTGCTGACCTGACGCTGGGCGGGCGTCATGGGCGAGAAGGATGAAAGGGCTTAGGCTGTGGCTTTGCGGCCTTGTACTTGGAGCGGAAGAGACCGAGTCCAAGGTAGCATTGGACTTGTCGATCCTCTGCAGGTGACCTTCCACCCCAGGGCCGAAGAGGTCAGTCCCCAAAAAGGGAACATCCGCCAACTTGTGCTGGGTATCCGAAGTAAAGGTGGATATCCTCAGCCAAGCCGGCGATGCTTGGCCACTCGGCCGCCACAGACCTGGCACATGAGTCCCGACGTCTAATGCAGTCTGGAGCTGCTGTTTAGCCACTGCCCTGCCTCTGGTCCCGCACCTGCCTGACCGTAGTCTGCAGATCTGCGGGAAGATGAGGACAACCTCATCCAGGAGCCCAACAGGGCGTGGAGAAAAATGTCATGAGGGCGGCCGAACTGGCCTGATGAAGGCGAGAGAGGGACTAGCATAGACTTTTAGCCCGGCATAATCCAATTTCTTGGATTCCCTGTCGGGAGGTTTGTCCACATCCCTGGCGTTCCCGGCACGCGGAAAATGCTGTCGGTAACCAACCCTCAGCCAAGGGTGTTCAAAACGGACAGGGAACCGTAGGGACCGCGATACCTGGCCAAAGGCGCAGGGCAGGAAGCAGGACGCTGCCAAAGTTCCAAGGCCGACCCACTATGGCTTTCGCCACGAAAGGCCTCCGTGGGAGAATCCTCGTCCAGAATCTCCGTGAGGGATACCTGGCCCATTTAAAACGGGTTCGAGCTTCATCCCGTGGACTCCGAGATGAGTGAAGCAACCCTAAGAAGGACGAAGGGCTATCGTCCATTGACTGCCCTCCGAGGACTCCAAGTCCATGCGCTTGGAGAAGAGGGAACCATCATCGGACTCAGAAGAGTCCTCAAAGAGCTGCTCGCCCTGGAGCCACCCTCCACCTGCCGAGGTTTATCGGGAGTGAGGGTGACAGACAGCCTATGGGGCAAACCCAAAGCCGACCGAATTTTTGGTCGAGCCCCAACTAATGGCTGTGGAGGCAGAGGTTCCACCAGAATCAGTGGGGCAGCTGGAACTGGCGAACAACGGCCTGAGAACAGGCTCTCGACTACAAGCGAGGGTTGTTTCGGCTGCTCGTGACAACCATAATGGCCGGGGAAGACAACTGGGTCGGCTTATTCCCGGTCAAAAGGAGCTGTTGCCACATAAGTTCCTCGTACCTCCGACGTAACTTGCGCCGAAGAAGCCTCCCCTCGTCCGAGGAAGAGGAAGAGCGGCGGTGCCGCTTGCCGCGGTGCCGAGACCTAAGGCGGCAGGATCGGTTGGACCGCAAGGATGTCCGAGACCGAAACCGAGAGTCTCGACTAGGCCGAGGGAGGCGAGGAGAAGTGTCGGAAATCGGCACTCCCCTCGGCTCGGACGATCCCACCGAAGGCTCCGGAACCGGAGGCACAGACGAGCCGACAGGATCCTCAACTCCCACCGGGGGAACCGGGGAGAGGGGATTCTCAGCTTCTCCAGCCGACAACCCGTCTAGCGGGTCGAGAAAAATCTCGACGCCGACAGGAGTCTCGGTCAACTGGCCTGACGGGGACACCGTGAAGCCAGTGGCCGAAGCTGAGGGGTCGACCGAAGTCGACTGTCGACAAGGGGAGGGGGATCTTTCCTGCTCCCAAGAGAGTCGACGGAGAGACTTATTTTTGCTCTTTTTGGACCTGGAAAAAGGTCCCGAAGAAATTGGACCCTCATCTTTAGTCGAGAGGGTCAGACAAAGCTTCTTAAAAGAAGCCGAGTATGAGGCACCGAGAGAGAGCGGGACAAATGCCGCAGCCGAGGTAGAAGCGGCCCGCACCGCCTCCTCTTTGAGGGCGATCATCTGCTCTAGCTGATCCGCCGAGCCCGCCGCCGCGGACACCGCCAATCGGGCCTCTTTAGATTTCACCGGTGGAATTCTTTTCTCGGGGCGCCCCAGTTGTAATCGGGCAGCATGGTCTTCAAGGACGTAGGCCGAAAAGGAAGAGCTCAAGGCCCAGGCAGTAGACGCACGTGGAGTGCGGATCCATCCTAGACATCTTCTGCCCGCAAGGGCACCTCCGAAAACCGGGAGTCGATTTGTCCATCGCAGCCGCGAGGAGAAGAAGACTGAAGTCTTTTAGCAAAAACTTTTAATTTCGAACTTTTCAAAGAATTAGGAACCAGTCTTAATCGAATGCGGTAAGGAGGGAACCTGAGCTTCCAAGCGGTAAGGAAGATCTGGCGTCTTGGGGCGGAGCCGAGAGTTTTACCACCCGGGTGGGTGGGAGGAGCCAGCCTGAAGACCTTCCCGCAAGATTTAAAGCGGCAAGGAACCTGCCAATAAGCGTGGATGAACAACATATCCATGTCCCTAGAACTATAGTTTTTATGAACATTATGTACAGTTGTCTTCAGCACATTACATAACGTTGTCTTCAGTACATTATGTACAGTCTTTAGCACATTATGTACAGTAGTCTTCAGCACATTATGTACAGTTTTTAAGCACATTATATAACGTTGTCTTCAGTACATTATGTACAGTTGTTTTCAGTACAATTTCCTGTCCCCTTAGATCTGCTTGCAATCCCAATACCTAATTTACAGACCACTATATGTAACCCCCCGATGCATGGACAGACACACAGTATATGTATGCACGTCTCTGAATTTCCCTATACCCAGTAGAATAAACACACTGTGTTATTTTCATTGAGAGTGGCACTGCTCACCCTGACAGGACCTGCCGTCATCCAGAAGCCGATAGCCGGTGTGACAGGTGCATTGCACTATCGCTCGCACGGTCTGGCACTTCTGAGAGCAACCTCCATTGTTCACACTGCAGCTCTCTTCTGCAGAGCGGGGACCTAGGGAAAACACAGACAGTTCCTTCTGTAGTAGTTGTTGTAGTAGTAGTAGTAGAGGAGGTCGTGCAGTCAAAAACTGTGGGGGAGTTCAAGAATGCATGGGACAGACATAAGGCAATTCTAGTGGGGGGGGGAGGAGGAAGTAGGCTGTTGGTTAGCTAGGATCTGCAGTTTATCCATTAGGTAGGGAAATGGGCAGACTAAGTGGGCCAAGCGGTCCTTATCTGCCACAAAATCTATGTTTTTAGTAGCAGTAGCACTAGTATTTATTGGAGGTGCCCTTCCCCAGAGGCCCAGGGTGCCATTACGTAAATTAGGGCCTAACTATAGTCAGATCTACAACTCAGTCATTCTAAATTAATATAAATAAGACTAAACAATTAATAAAACATTAAAAGGGGGTATGGATGTTACAAATCTGCCCCAAATACCTGCTGAACTAAACAAGTTTTCAGGCTCCTTTTAAAGACCTCCACCAAGGAGGCCTCCCTAAACATGCCAGGTAGCAAGTTACAAAGGACCAGGCCTGCTCCTTTAAATGCCCGGTCCTCTGATGTCTTCAGTCTTAATCTCGGCACTACCAGGAGGCCCTTTCCTCAGTGGAGTGGAGTGGAGTGGAGCAGGCGAGAGGGCACATAAGGATGCAGCGGTTCAGCCAGGTAGCCCAAGCCCAATCCGTGTAGGGCCTTATAGATTAAGAGACCCAATTTAAAAGAGACGTTATTTAACCGGCATCCAGTGCAGGTCATGCAGCGCTGGTGAAATATGGCACAATCTTGAAAAGCCTATTAGTAACTAGGCCACTGCATTCTGAAGGCATTATAGCGTACCTCCACTGACCCCAAGGTAAAGAGCTTTACAATAGTCGAGTCTCAAGGTCACGAACGTGTGTACCAGTGTGGCCAGGTTGCTAGGTAGGATAAGGGACCTAAATCTGGCTGATGTTACTCAAGTGGAAAAAGCCATTCCAGACTGCTGCCAACACTTTAGTCTCCACTGTCAGCCCCTCATCCAAAATGACACCAAGATTTTTCACCTTAGTGGTGGCCACCAGAAAAGAGGGACCAAGCCAAAGTCCGGTCTCTCCTCCTGCAGCCACCACTCCCCCCCCCCAGTCCAATCACTAGAACTTCAGTTTTATCTGGGTTAAGCCTCAGCCAGCTCAATGACGTCCATTCTTGGATTTTGGCCAGGCATCTATTAAACATGTCCACGGCACCCACCATCCTGACTGCAAAGCACTTGTAGAGCTGGGTAACATCTGCATAGCAATGAAACCCCAGCCCATATCTCTTAATAATATAGTATCATGGACTAAGCAAACCAAATTGACACTAAACCTGGACAAATGCTACATTATGCACATGGGAAAAAGTAATCCAAGAATACCATACATACGTGGAAACACTGCCATGAAAACAATTGAGGAGGAAAGGGATTTGGGTAACACTGTATCCAGTGATATGTCCTTTACGCCTCACTTCCAAAAAATAGCCCAGAGGGGAAATAGAATTATTAACTGCATAGTAAGACATATAACATCAAGGAGCAGGGAGGTCATGTTGCCATTGTACACATCCCTAGTTCGACCCGTAATGGAGTATGGTGCACAGGTGTGGGCACCCCACAAAAAGGGAGATATAGCACTGTTAGAAAGAGTCCAAAAATGAGCTACCAGGGCAATCCAGGGTATGGACAGTAAGGACTACGAAGCTTGTCTATTAGAACTCAACATGTACTCCTTGGAGACAAGAAGGAAAAGGGGAGATACGTGTTTAGCGCATAGGGTATGGAACAATGAAGATCTCTGGGACATCACTGGTTTAGATATGAACACAAACACATATGAAACTAGAGCCCACCCACTACAGCTTACAGCACCAATCAGAAGAAAGGTGCGTAGTACATGGTGGTTTAGTCCGAGAGTAGTCCATGACTGGAATAGACTTCCTTTGGAGGTCGTGGCCAGTCCATCAACCACATCATTTAAAACTAGATGGGATGCTTATATAAAACAAATCAGAATTTAGTAAATATAGCTGGCGAGCATCTAGGACGAAAGTCCATCAGCTCTGTACCTATCCCACATATCCTTTGACCTTACCCAGGGGCAGCATATAAACCGTGAACAGCATGGGTGACATGACAGAGCTCTGGGGTACACCAGAGAACAGAGCCACTGGGCGCAAGGAAAATCTTCCTAACACTACACCCTCTGCGTTCTCTGAGATAGGACTCAAACCAGCAGGTGACTTTGCCGGTGAGCCCTGCATGCTCCCTAAGCAGCCCACGGTCCATGGTATCAAAAGCTGATAAGAGCTCAGTGAGAATTGACTGCCCTTCCCCCATTTCTCACCCTGAGCAGATCATTATGCACCCAGGTAAGCACAGTGTCAGTGCTATGCCTAGTCCTAAATCTAAACTGGAGAGGATCAAAGATGTCAAAGGCTACGAGGTGCACCGCAAGCTGCAACGCAACTACCTTCTCAATAACCTTTCCCAGAGAGGGAAGGTTAGAGACTGGACATTAATTCGCCAAGACCTCCAGGTCCAAAGTTGGTTTCTTCAGAAGAGGCCTCACCTGAGTGCACTTAAGCACTACTGGAAAGCACACTTCTGATAAGGAGAACCAGACAATTTAGGTGAACACTGCGCAGATGTATGACACAATCCATGTGTAATCACATCAGATCTGGGTCCAGGTTACAAAATGTTGGCCACAGCTCTGAGATCACCTCACATATCTCTTCCATCGTCACTGGCCGGAACTCCTTGCAGGACCACTGACTGCATCCCCGACTAAGAGGCTCTCCACTGCTAGGCTGGAAAGCCTAGTTGGAGCGATTCCAGCCCTGATAGAAGGCACCCTATATGAGAAGAACCAAGTGAACTCCTCAGCATTTCGCAGGTGTTATAGTGCTCACAGGCTCCAGACAGGCCGGATGAAGAAGCCTGTCTACAGTCCGAAAGAGCTGAGCCGGTTGATTCCTCCCAGCAGCAATCTCCCATGACAAAAATTCAGCCTTTTTCCCAGTGATCGCCTTCTGATATTCCTTATAATCAGGGCCCCGTGTTTACTGCGGCACAGTGGACCTACATTCTGCGACAGGACCTCATACTTTCTGTGGCGGAACAACTGCTGATTCTGTGGCCATTCTTTGGCAGATAAATTGTGGTTAAACAGCATACCTTCAAGGGGATTGAGCCTTAATTAATCCTTCGACTGCCTTCGTGAAACCACTTTGCTACACTGAAAGTAAAACAGCAGGCATTTAACAGTATGTAGTCTTCTTATCTCAAATACCGAACTGCAATAACCCAAATCTGGTGCAGCCATGGGCATCAGAGTTCTTTTTTAATGACTTTTCCCTCCCACTCCAAATTTGAAGGCTCATCAGTTCTTCTTCTGGAAACTGGTGTCCTTTGCTGTACTCCTAGGTTATAATCGGAGGAGGACATGGACACACTCAGCTAAACTACACAGAAGGCAAAATCTGCTTCGATTTCTTCTGGTTTATATTTGCAATTGGCAGATATAGAGACTCCAACTTGAAAGCCATTTTAATTTTTTATTTTTATTTTGATCAATGTTCTTTTAGAGTATTGTTTTAAAACTAGGAATGCCCAAACTGCCTTGCAACAAACTCTTGTGTGCAGTGTGCAAATCTGTGTGTTAGGGGTTGTCGTCCTATAATAGTGCAAGAGTGTGTAACTTGCAGTGTCTGTAGGATTTGTTGACTCCTGAGTTTTCTTTTGGGGGACGCACTAAAAAATGCAAGAAAGTCATCTCATTAAGCTGGAGTAACCTTGGTTAGCATGTTCTCTTTGCCCAGCAACACAGGGGGTGATGGTTGTCTTCAGTCAGTGACCCTCATTTCACTTATGTATAGCAGCAATCAATACAACTCAATTCCGATTTTTTCCTTACCTGCTTGCTCCAGTTCCAGTACACCCTGGTCCCTAACTCTGCTGCAGCTAGGCAACTTGACCCTCCTTAAGAACAGATTGATGCCACCACATAGGCTGCAGTTCAAATTTGCCAAGAAATTACTGTCTTACTTGCAGGTACAGATCTGTGGCCCACAATGCAAAACTGTGTTCGATGTCCACTAATGGGGACAGAGTCCTCACTCAGTCTACTGCCAGCCACGTTTCTGCAATCAGTTCCTCCTCAGATCCCTACCACCACACCAAGAATGATGCCACCTCCACGGGCACCACTGAATCTTCTCACTTCTTGACTACAGTTCATCTTCCAGCTCTTCTTTCCAAATTCATCTTCCAGGGATTTAGCGTGCACCGTGAGCAGCCTCACAATGAGAAATGAACATGGCTGAGCTAACCACACCTACATCTACATAGCAGTAAATAATAACTGATGTGGACCTAATCAAGCTCTGCTACTCTTACTGCAGTCCCCACCCCCCACACACAATACTGCCCCCCCAAACAATATGTGTTGGACAGAGTTACCCAACAAGAGCCAGCACGAAGTCAAGATGCCATGCGGCCACTAGCTTTTCGGCCTTGTAGCGGGCAGCATCAGTTTGTTGCCCCTTCTATTGAATACGTGTGTCATGGCATACTTAACATATTAGTAGCTATGCCCTTGCCTTGTGTGACTGCATAGCATAGCTAGGATTCTGCAGCCGTGTGGCTGATTTTCCTAATTTCTGCGGTCAACCCTGATTTCTGCGTCCACTGCTGCAACAGCAGAATCGCAGTAAACATGGGGCCCTGTTTATAATGGGACATCAGAGCTAGTTTATCCTCCACAGCCTTGGACCTTCTCCAACAATGCTCTAACATTTACCCCCTGGCCTTCAATGCCCTCAACTCGTCAAACCAAGACAAGCTGAGGAGCATCACCAGGGCATGTACGCAAACTGGCGCAACAAGGTTAAGGACCCCAGTGACAACCTTATACAGGCTTCCACTGCCATCTCTGCACCTTAGGCGCAAGCTGCCAACATGTCCTACGTGCCCAGAATTGCCAAAAGTCCTTCTGGGCTGAGCCCTCTCAAACAGCAATACTGAACCACTGCCACTGGGGATGGACTACAAGGAGGTGCCCTGAAACTGAACCTGATAGCGCAGTGACCGGATCAATCTCGAGATTCCCTCCTCGAGTCCCAGGGAGAAAACCAGGCCCAAGGCGTGGCCGTGTTGATGGGTCGTGGGAGTAATCACTTCTGCAAGGCCCAGAGCTTCCATGCTCTGGAGGAAATCCTGATCAAATTGCAAACATCTGTCACCCACCCAGGCGTTGAAATCACCAAGAATGAGCCATCTCGGCAATTCCAAAACGAGGTCGGCAATGAATGACGCAATTTCTTACAGAAACTCCCCCTTGTGACCTGGAAGCTGGTGCACAAGGAGGATCTTGCAAGCCTGCACCTGGACCCTCACGACATGTAGTGCATACACCCCTAAATAAGCATACTGTACGCTTTATACCTTTGCCCCATGTAGGTCATTCCCCCCAAAGTGAGTGTACTTGAACTTCTGTACCATCCCCTCATGCAGGCATTCTCCCCAAAGTGAGCATATTCTATCCTTTGTACCATCACCACATGTACCGCATACTCCCCAAAGTGAGTGTGCTGTAGCCTTTGTACCATCACCAAATATCTGGCATACATTCCAAAGTGAGCGTACTGTACCCTTTGTACCATTCCCCCCATGTATGGCATACATTCCAAAGTAAGTGTACTGTACCCTTTGCACCATCACCCCATGTATAGCATACATCCCAAAGTGAGTGTACTGTACCCTTTGTACCATTCCCCCCATGTATGGCATATTCCCCAAAGTGAGCGTACTGCGCCCTTTGTACCATCCCGCCATTGGGGGCATACTCCTCAAAGTCAGTGCCCTGTACCCTTTGTACCATCACCACATGAAGGGCATACACCGCAAAGTGAGCATACTGTACCTTTTGTACCATCACCACATGTAAGGCATACAACACAAAGTGAGCGTACTGTACCCTCTGTACCATCACCAAATGTAGGGTGTACGCCTCAATATAAGCGCACTGCACCCTTTGTACCATCACCACTTGTAGGGCATACACCCCAAAGTGAGCATACTGTACCCTCTGTACCATCACCCCATGTAGGACATACAGTATACCCCAAAGTGAGCGTACTGTACCCTTTGTACCATCACAACATGTCGGACATACTCCCCAAAGTGAGAGTACTGTGCCCTCTGTACGATCACCACATGTAGGGCATTCTCCCTAAAGTGAGTGTACGCTACCCTTTATACCATCACCACATGTAGGGCATACACCCTAAAGTGAGTGTACTTTACCCTCTGTAACATCACTACATGCAGGGCTTACTCCCCAAAGTGAGCGTACTGTACCCTTTGTACCATCACTACCTGTAGGGCATACACCCCAAAGTGAGCTTACTGTACCCTATGCACCATCACATGTAGGGCATAATAACCAAAGTGAGCTTACTGTACCCTATGCACCATCACATGTAGGGCATAATAACCAAAGTGAGCTTACTGTACCCTATGCACCATCACATGTAGGGCATAATAACCAAAGTGAGCTTACTGTACCCTATGCACCATCACATGTAGGGCATACTCCCCAAAGTGAGCGTACTGTACCCTTTGCACCATCACCCCATGTACAGCATACTCCCCAAAGTGAGCTTACTGTACCCTATGCACCATCACATGTAGGGCATAATAACCAAAGTGAGCTTACTGTACCCTATGCACCATCACATGTAGGGCATAATAACCACAGTGAGCTTACTGTACCCTATGCACCATCACATGTAGGGCATAATAACCAAAGTGAGCTTACTGTACCCTATGCACCATCACATGTAAGGCATAATAACCAAAGTGAGCTATCAAAATTATGCACCATCACATGTAGGGCATGCACAACCACAGTGAGCTTACTGTACCCTATGCACCATCACATGTAGGGCATAATAACCAAAGTGAGCTTACTGTACCCTATGCACCATCACATGTAGGGCATAATAACCAAAGTGAGCTTACTGTACCCTATGCACCATCACATGTAGGGCATAATAACCAAAGTGAGCTTACTGTACCCTATGCACCATCACATGTAGGGCATACTCCTCAAAGTGAGCGAACTGTACCCTTTGCACCATCACCCCATGTACAGCATACTCCCCAAAGTGAGCTTACTGTACCCTGTGCACCATCATATGTAGGGCATAATAACCAAAGTGAGCTTACTGTACCCTATGTACCATCACATGTAGGGCATAATAACCACAGTGAACTTACTGTACCCTATGCACCATCACATGTAGGGCATAATAACCAAAGTGAGCTTACTGTACCCTATGCACCATCACATGTAGGGCATAATAACCAAAGTGAGCTTACTGTACCCTATGCACCATCACATGTAGGGCATAATAACCACAGTGAGCTTACTGTACCTATGCACCATCACATGTAGGGGCATAATAACCAAAGTGAGCTTACTGTACCCTATGCACCATCACATGTAGGGCATAATAACCAAAGTGAGCTTACTGTACCCTATGCACCATCACATGTAGGGCATAATAACCAAAGTGAGCTTACTGTACCCTATGCACCATCACATGTAGGGCATACTCCCCAAAGTGAGCGTACTGTACCCTTTGCACCATCACCCCATGTACAGCATACTCCCCACAGTGAGCGTACTCTACCCTTTATACCATCACTACATGTAGGGTATACACCCCAAAGTGAGCGTACTCTACCCTTTGTAACATCACTACATGCAGGGCATACTCCCCAAAGTGAGAATACTGTACCCTCTGTACCATGACACCATGTAGGGCATACTACCCAAAGTAAGCGTACGGGACCCTCCGTACCATCGCCCCATGTAGAGCATACTCCCCAAAGTGAGCATACTGTACCCTTTGTACCATCACCCCATGTAGGGGGTAAACCCCAATGTGAGGGTACTGTACCCTGTGTACCACCACTCCATGCAGAATATGACCCCTACTGAGTGAGCTGTACCCTCTGTACCATCACATGCATGGCATGCTCCCTACAGACAGCGAATTTTACAGACTGTGCCATCACTCTATGAAGGGCCTGCTCCCCATAGTGTACTTTAGTCTTATTTGGTCAGGAATCCTGATGCAGCGTCTTAGGGGGCTCCTGGTAGCAATGCTATTAGCGGATTTTAAAATGTTTGCACAATTCTGTACTCCCTCCTCTGAACGAAAATAGAGGACTAAACACGGCAGTGGCAAGTACAGTGTGTTTTCTAGGCCCATGCAGATATAGTGCTATCTCTTGTACTGTGTAGAGATCAGATACTGGGGACTGCTTTGAGGGGCTCTGTTTTTCTCTGTATTTTACCCAATGTACCGTCACGCCATGTAAGGTGTGCATCCTGATGTGGGGATACCCAATGTAGGGTGTGCTCCCCACAGCTGGCATACTGTGGTTACTGTACCACAATCCCATGTAGGGTGTGTGCCACTAAACAAGTAAGACAGATCCCTATACTAGAGGGGCGAATGTTGGCTCACACCTTAGTTCTGGGTCCAAGGAAGAATTCAATGTTGGCACAAATGGTTGTTTTCTTGATTGGAAGGCACAACACTGGTACGAAAAACAATTAAGTTTCCCCCCTCCCTCAATTCAGTTTATCTCTCCGGTTCAGGTGGGGATGTACCCCTCATTCGGCCCTTGGGCTAGCCTACCCAGCATCCTCCCAAGTCGTACAGATTGGGTGGCCCGCAGCTTGTCCCTATGGCAGGGCCCCCTCGGGGGAGGGGAAGAGACAGAGTTGAGCCAGAGACCCCAGCTGAGGCCTACACCTGGGAGAGTCATCCTGTTGCTGTCTGTGACAGGGCTGAATATGGCCCTGTCCCAGTTGTTATGGAGAAAGAGTTTAAATGCAAGGATCTGTTCTATTCTCTCCTTTTCTGTCTTCTCTCTGTCTGGTTGCACAACCAAATTTTCTCGTGAGACCTAGGACATGATCACCCAGACGGCTTTGCAATTCTCTGCTTCTCGCTATCTCTCTACCCCCACTTGCTATTCTGTCTTTTCTCCCTCCTCGCATATACGCGGGTATAAAAATATATGTGAATCTTTATGTGGAAATGTCACTAATACTGGGATCCCTTTGTTTAAAAACGTATATAATGTATACCGGGAAATATTCACTGTCTTTTTATTTTTGCCATTTACGCTGATTCCATATTAGCGTGAATATAAAAAAAACTGTGAATATTAGGTAAATCAATATACAATAGCAGCACCAGTGTTCCACCACTGAAAATAACATGAAGTGAACATGTCAGGTTGTGCTCAAAGAATGAAATACAAAGGGAGTGAAATTAAACTGTTATACAGTAGTTTTACTGTCGAAATGATTGCAAAAGGCTACTTGGAACTCAAGGGGTTACCGTGAAATACAATTTTTAAACCTTTTGCAGAAGATGTAAACAAGAGATTAGTTCTGGGTCACAATGTTCTTTTTGCTGCACCTGCTGAAACTGACAAGAACATTGGAAACTTACAAGAATACTGTGTGAGAAGCATGCATTTTCTTAACGAGCTCCTGCACAGACTTATAAAAAGGAGCTGCAATGTTTTGCAAAAAGCGACACCGAGACTGAGAGGGACAGATTGAAAATTGAGAAGAAACCCAGATGGACTTTCTCTGGTTACACTGCCTTTATAAATAGTTATACTGAACAATTTTTTATTTTTTTTTATTTTACTGTTATGAATAATAAAACTCTTGTTGTGAATTTTACAACTGCTCATGGTTTTCCTATGCTTCCTGATCTGTGCCTCGATGACACTGTCCCTGAGGGTTTTCTGCTTGCAGTTTTCCTTGGAGGCGCCTACGTGCAATGATGTCAGCATGTGGATGTACGTGCTCCCACGCACATCCTGCAGCTGTCCGCCTCGCGTCCGCCCTGCTGTTTGCAGTTTCAGCTGGTGTACACCCAGTCTCCACTGGGTGTCACTTGTGCACTGGAAGCTCATGAACCCCCACCCTGAAGGTGGAGAGCTGTCCATAGGACACTCATCCAACCTTCTCCCGGCCAGCCCTATGACACTCTGACCTTGCTCCTGAACCCAGGTCGCAAGTGTCGCAAGCAGTAGTGCTACCCCTGCACCGTCGGTCCGGCTAACAGCATTTATGTTAGCCAAGAGGAAAGAAAGGATGGCACACTTACGGCAGTTCTGGTGAGGACTCTCATCACTTCCATCTCCACAGTCATTCACTCCATTGCAGACTTTCCTGTGCCCAATACAGCGCCCGTTGTTGCACAAGAACTGGTCCTGAGCGCACAGCGGACTCTCTAAACAGAAAAAATCATCCTCAGTCAGAATTCAGACGCTCATGCTCTCCTTCAGTACATACTGCTGTTTTGTTTTTCTCGAAGATTTCTTTTTCTGTACACAGCCCTCTCTACCCTCCCAGTATCATCAACAGAAGTAGCAAAGCCTGTAGTACTGCTACCAGCTTCTCCTTCGAAACCCCACAATGCCAAACTTGGCACTTGCAGCACGGGCCAGCACATGGTGCTAAAGCATGCCTTCCCCCCTCCCCATCAATTTCCTTTTCTGCTCCCTTCTTTTACTGTTCACTGACTCCCTCCAGTCCCCCCAGGCTAATCACTGATCCTGGTCCTGCCTGAGCTCCTATGAGGTGCCATACTCCACAGAGATGCGACTGCCCCCCCCCCCCAGCTGAGGACAGGGTGAAGGGGGTATATTCCCAAACTTTGTCTTGTCAGGAGACAACCTCTTTCTGACCAGGCAGAGGGATGCAGCAGTGCCGGAAACCCTTCGTCATTGGAAACGGGGCACTTTTTTACTCATCTGGACCCAATAGGAGACACGCATGCATGAGCTGCGAGGACATACACACACACACACACAAGTGTGCTGTCATCCACAGCCAGCACAGCTCTTTCCACCACTGGCCATGCAGCTCCCTGCTGTGCCTTCATGGTAGTCCTCGGAGATGCTGAACCCCCGGCTGGCCAGCCTTTGACTGCCCGGCCTCGTTCCCAATCTGGGTCGCTGACATCATGAACGGTAGCACTACCGCTGTGCCGACCGGCTGAATGCCTCCTTTTTTAACCCTTTTGACTCTCCAGCCCCTCCACCCCCACTATGATCGAAGTTGCCACAGCTGTATCCTTATAGCTACTCATGCCAGTTCTGCTTGGGCATTACCTTCCTTTGGCCACTGCTGTAACCTCCACACTGTTCCATTATCATTAACACAGAAAATGTTTGTACTTTTGCAGATTATGGTACCTTGCATTGTCTGATATTCTGTGTTTTACATTATACTTGTCACTTTCTGCCATTGTAAATTCTTGCAATTTTATTTTCATGCCGTCTGATATTCTGTACTGCACACTGTGTTTGTCACTTTTTGTTTACTGTATTTCTTGCCATCTTGGAACTCCACATCCCCCCGTCCGCACCTGGGAATGAGCTCCAGTTCAGTGTACCTCTTTCCCAGTCAATGCATTTGATATTAAATATTTATGGGGAAGGTGTACGTGAATACAGGCAGACCAGGCCCCCACAGGGGCACAGCACCTTACTCTCACAGCGTGCTAGACGCCCTGCTGGATCCAGTGTGAGATTCCGGGGCTTGACAATAAACCCAATATCACTAGGATAGCTGGGAATTCCTTCCTTACATAACCCCACCCACCCCACACTGCCTGGCGGAAACATGCCTCACACCAGCATTTGGTTGCCATGCAGTTGTACTAGTGCACTGCGATAAAGCGTTTAAAATAAATTATCAGGAATTCTATTGATTTTTATTTATTTACCCAGAAGATACAATGTCTCATTTTCAGTGAGAGTCCTGTTTTTTTATCCAGGGAGTTCTTTGAACGCCTGGTTTCATTAACATCATATTCAGTTTGATTATCAAATATTACCTACCCCCTTTCTTGTTTCATTTTTAACCCCTTACAACCTCGCTATCAGCTTCCCCCATCTGACCCCGACTACCGTAGAGTGGGCCCTTGGGGATTCAGAAAAGAACAGTTACTCATCGTAACAACAGATCGTCAAGAGACTCTCCTCCATTACGTCACACCTTTGAAACTGTAAGCCGTCAGCATCAGGACCACTCCAAAACTTTTGCTGGCCAGGGGCTGCCCACAATGACGTGCAACATCAGTACCTATATAATTGTGGTCCGCCCCACTGCTCAACAGTTCTCTGCAGGAGATAAGTTCGGAGGGCCTCTTACCATGAAGAACCAAGAGACCAGACCAATACCAGGCACACAAGGAGAAGAATGGGACTGAAAACACAGTATACATACGGCACTTATGGACACTCCAAACAAGGCAGTGGACAAAACTGCAGGCTGATACCACAGAAAGGGGGAAGAAGGGTGGGTGCACTGTGGCTCAATGGAGGAGATTCAAAGAGCTACTGTTATGGGAACTGTTCTATCTCCATTGAGGGTATTTCTTCCATTGGGCCACACCTCTGGAATGATTTCCCAGCAGTACACAAGGTACCCAGGGAGGGTGGCAAAGTTTGATATGCAATCAGGACAGAAGGCCATGCAACACCGCAAGACCAAAGCCAGCATGCCTACATGAAACGATAGCTAAACTGTAGTGCTTAGTGAAAGTGTGCACCGTGCTTTATGTGGCAGCAGCACACAGGTCAGCTGCAGAAACATTCTGAAAGCAAGCAACATCAACTGGCCACATCACTTCTAGAGTGGCCACACACAGCACCAGCCTTTACCATACTTCTCATAACAAAATTCAATACAGTTACCCAGCCATTTGGACAGGCACTGTTTAACAGCGGTGCCTTCTTTCCGAGGGGTGACCAAAACAAAAAGCCGAGAGGACTTCCTGCAGTCCCTAGTGCAATCAAGATAGAAACGCTGTGTTCTGTGTAAGTGTATGGAGCAATGTCCCACCTTTGTTAGCGTGCTCAGGATAATACACCAGAAGATTTACAGTCTGATTCAATACCTTTGGCAGAAAATGAAGACTGGTCGCAAAGACACCCTATCTTTATGGAAAATCAGAAAAGTAGGCTCATGCATCAGAACCTGAAGCTCAGAAATACTATGAGTAAAAGTCGTGTTGACAAAAAACAGTGCTTTCCATTAAAGGAAATGCAGCTCACAGGAAGGAGCAGGGTCAAATGGAGCCAGAGCCTATTTCACAAGTGTGAAATTCAGGTCCCAAAACAGAACCGGTTAACAAACGAAGGACGCATGTACAAAATCCCCTTCAAAAATGTACAGGATGCCTCTAGTTATGCCACTGTGCACCTATCAATATCAAAGTCCAAAATGGATCCACGTGCACCTTACTGAATGAGTACTGGAGAACAGAGTCAGATAGGACAGAAAGTCCAGTACAGTACTGATAGGACATGTAAATGGGTCCATTCAATGGAAAGCTCACCTTAATGGAGAAGTGCCTCCACTTCAAAAAAAATTGTGTGTCTAGCAGAAGGCTTCCTAGCTGCAAGCAAGACATCAGCCACCTGGGGGGAGGACCCCAAAACGGGCAATGGCTATGTCTACAGGAGCTAGGCATGCAGGTGCAGAGCCACAGGTCCTGATGTACCAGGGACCCCTGAGCCCGCAACAGCAAGCCCTGACAAAGGGGGAGCTCAACAAGAGGGTCGACCATCAGATGTTGCAGAAGCGTAAACAAAATCTGGCAAGGCCAGAAGGAAGTCACCAGTATAAGGGTGGCATGCTCCGCCCACGGTTTGAGCAGAACCCTCTAAATGAGAGGAATTGGAGGAAAAGCATAAAGGAACCTCCCTATCCAGGAGGACAACACATCTCGCAAAAAACTCCATGTCCTGGAGTGAGCGAGCAGAAACATGGCAGTTTTGCTTTGAATGGGGATGCAGAAAGGTCCAACTCTGAATGATCATATCTTGCGAACAGGTCACTTACCACGAAGGGCAACAGTTCCCATTCATACACCAGGGACTGAGACCTGCCTAGCCTGTCTGCCAACATGATTTGGACACCTGGGAGAAACATGACTGACAACTGAAGGCCATGAGACATCAGTCAGTATCACAGTCTTATCACTTCCCTGCACACTGGGATAAGAATGAATGCCCCGTTGCTTTTTTATGAAGTGCATGACACTTACACTGTCGGTTCGAATCAGAAAGGCACTGGGGTTGAGGTGCTTCTGGAAAGCCTGGAGACCAAGCAGAAACAGCCCGCATCGCCAGGGCACTGATATGGAGATACGATACTAGACTGGTCCAGGAACCTTGGGTTTAATAGGAATTGAGATGGCACCCCAGCCAGACCCTGAGGCATCCATTATGTGGATCTGAATGGTAGTTCGAAAAAGGAAAAAAAAAAAGAATGAAACTCCCTGAAACAGGTTAAGGAGAAACATCCACCATACTAGAGCATGGCAGAGAAGGGACATGACAAGGACCATTTATTCCAGCTCATCCGTCAGCTAATCTCATCGTACCCGAAGAGTCCAAGTGGTACATGTATGTGGAGATGAGCAAAGAGAACCGTAATTTTGGCAGCAACCATCATCCAAGGAGATGTAACATCCTCCGAGCAGACACGTAATGACTCCTGTGTATCATCTGGGCCTGAGCAATCAGAGACTCTGCCCTTTCTGCAGGTAAGAAGGCACTGCCCACTGCCATGTCTAGCACTGCACCAACACACTGGAGGGGCTGACAAGGAACGAGTATGGATTTCAGTACATTTACTGTAACACACAGCTCCTCGAACAGCTGTCTCGTTCTGGACAGGGCCTTCAGCAGCCAATCATCCAAATACAGGAAGACATAAAGCACATCCTTACGAAAGGCCGCTGCCACAACTACTAAGCGTTTTGTAAATACCCACAATGCAGAGGATAAGCCAAAGGGCAAGACTCAGAACTAATAACAGCTGCAGGACAAGACTTGGAACTGATTGACGGCTGCCAGGCAAGACTCGGACCTGATAACGGCTGCCGGGCAAGACTCAGAACTGATGATGGCTGCCGGGCAAGACTCAGAACTGATGATGGCTGCCTTCCAACATGAAGCGGAGGTACTGCCTGTGGCACTTACAAATTTTTATATGAAAGTACGTGTCCTTCCCGTCCAGGGTACAGAGCCAGTCCCCCCTTTTGCAGCAGGGGTATGAGAGCCTAAAAAGACACTATCCGAAACTTTTTGTATTCGATGAACAGGTTTAGGTCTTTGAGGTCCAGTACAAAGAACAGAACTCCCATCCATCTGGGAACCCCGAAGTATCTAGAACTGAACCCTTTGTTTCTTTCTTGGGTTTGATAGCTCATTTGTGGATGACAACTGAGCCTCCTCTAGCAGAAGGGACAAGTGGCCAGAAGGATAATGAGAAGGAGGCGGGGGAAGAATTGGGGTAGATGCAAATCCAGAGCATGCCTCTTTTCCACTATTTCCAGGATCCACTTGTCTGTCGTGATTATGGTCTCGGATTAACACCTTTGAGCTGAAAGCTCGTTACACAGGTTCCACGTCAAGTAGGTATGAAAAATAAAAGCATCAGTTAACAGTACAACAGTTGAATAACAGAGTTTATACACAGGGTAGGTAAGAATTAACAAAAAACATGAGCTGAGTATGTTTGGCTGTAATGGCAGTGCCAAACTGTGGCTAAGTACTAAGTGCCGTATGAGGACAGAGTCCTAAGAGTAGAGAGTGTACAGAGAAGGTGAGCAGCCAAGAGGCCTTGTGGTCTCTCTCCACTTTGGCAGATGAAGGGAAATCCTGCCACCACTAGCACCTCCTGAGGTAACAGTGGAGGGGAGGAAATGGTGAATCTGAAAGTACTGGAAGCAGCAAGGGTGCCACTTTGATCGATAACCTTGGGTGCTTCTGAGTAGGCACCAGGAGGGAGAGTACCCGGAAGGGGACCACCACCACAGCTTTGTGTGCGGGGCTACTGACTGGAGGCACGGCCACCACGGGCCACAGACCTGGGAAATGAGCCCCTATCACACCCCCTGATGGGCTGAGAGGTCAGAGATTTGAATTACCTTAAAATCGGTCTGGAGAAGTGAGGCTCACGTAGAGCATTTTCAACATCACTTCGAAACAGCCTGGAGCCTCTAAAAAGGGCATTCAGCACAGCCTGTTGTACATCAGTAGCAAACCTAGCCTGAGCCACAAGCATCTCTGAATGCATATACCAGTCGCAGCAGCTCTGGCAGAAGCATAGGAACCATCATAGGCAGAGTATAAGAGAGGTCTTCCAGCATTCACACCAGATGAGGCGGCTTTAATCAAGTCAGTCTTGGCAGGACCATCAGACAGAGCCTCAATGTCAAATATAGCAGACATCCACAGGCTGTTCAGATATTTAATCATGCATGCATGGTAGTGTGCAATTCTTAGCACCAAGGACGCAGAGGAATAAGTTCTTTTTCCCATAACATCCATCCTCCTGGATTTTTTGTCAGGAGGCAAAGTAAAAAAAATTACCATAGTAATGTTTCTTCTTAAGGGATCCATCAGTAATACTCATAAACTGCAATCAGTCCACTGGATTGAGTTGCCCCAGAGACAGAACTTATGCTAACTATGGAATTTCTAATTAGAATGAAGTTCAAACTCAGCACTGTGGTCACTCTCCCCCCTAACTGCCCAAAGTCAGATTTATTTCTAGA
Source organism: Neoceratodus forsteri (assembly GCA_016271365.2). Lineage (NCBI taxonomy): Eukaryota > Metazoa > Chordata > Ceratodontiformes > Ceratodontidae > Neoceratodus > Neoceratodus forsteri. The sequence continues at coordinate 1,107,933,171 of CM028133.1, forward strand.
GTTAGGGGGAGTTGTATTCACTAAAACTAGCTAAATGGCTACCAAAAGGTTTTCAGAAATGTTGGTAAAAATTTGAAAAAATGGTAAACATGCAGACACACACACACACTGCAGACATTTTATTAGGCCACTTGTTCAGGATTGTAACACACTGTGATAAGGAAAAATCAAGACAATAAAAAAGAAGTAATTCTTGTGTGAACCTATTTACAGGTTCTGGAAGAGGATGCAGGGTAAGGGATTGTGAATATTACTGATGGATATTTTAAGAAGAAACATTACTATAGTAAGTCATTTTTTTCTTCTAACCCCAGGAATCCATCAGCATATATTCACAAGCAGCAGACTCCATAGCAGTACCTTGGGAGACTGGGTCCAGAACCTATTTAGGAAAAAGGTTCTGCAAGATAGCAGTGCCAAAGCTGGCATCTGTCAGGGACTGTATGTCCAGACAGTAATGTTTTATGAAGGGGAATGCCCCCTTGCTGCTGCCACAGAGGAAGAGATACCCATTCTAGAGTGTGCCCTCATACAGGGTGGAGGGGGGGAGATCTGCCAGTTTTCTCATAACTTAATTGCATGGAGGAGACTATCCAGCATGAGAAGGTTCTCCTGGATGCTGGTTTGCCTTTCCTCATTTCACCACTAGTGACAAAAAGCTGAGAACTGTTAGAACTGTCATCTTTTGTGCACTCCAGTTAGTGACATTTCCATCCACACAGTGGAGTTTTTGTTCCCCCAGCACTGGACTGCTCAGCGAAACACACAGGAAGGGCAACTGACCGGTTCAAGTGGAAGTTGGACACCACCTTAGGGAGGAATTCCCCATTAGTTCTAAGGGCTACCTTATCCCTATGGAAGAGTATGTACTATGGATCTGTACAGAGGGCTTGAAGCTCACTTGGCCTCCAAGCAGATGTCACAGCCACTAGGAGAACTGTTTTTCAAGTGACATATTTCAGGACAGCAATAGCCACAGGCTCAGAGGGAGCTTCCATTAGCTGGGCAATGCACACATTCAGGTCCCAGGGTGGGACAGGATCCCTCACAGAAGGGTATACATGGCTGAGGCCTTTAAAGAACTTTTTCAAAAGCGGTTGCAAGGCCAGAAACTTTCCTTTGATGTATGAGCTGAAACTGCTGCCAAATACACATCAGGGTGGAGGGCCTCAGGCCCAGGGACTGCAGGTGAACCAGCCAGTCCAAGACCGTAGGCAGACCTGCCTGCATAGGGATTATCTTTCTGGGAGACCACCAGAATGAACATCCATTTTTAAATATATGTTATTCTTGTTGCTGTTATTTTAGAAACCTTCAACACTTTTATTACTTCCTCTGGTAAGTTCAGGATAGAGAACTCTAGTTCTTCAAGAACCATGCCCTTAAGCATAGGGTTCTATTATTTGGAGATGTTGTCCTGCCTTAACACAGGGTCAACAAGTTGTGCCTCAGTGCAGGCTGATTGGAAACTTGCTGGACAGGGACAGAAGCATAGAGCAACAGATCTGCCTGGCCCAGTTTGGTGCTATCAGAATCAATGTTGCTGGCTCCCTCCTGGGCTCTACGAAAACCCTCTGCAGGAGTGGGAATAGAGGGAAAGCACATAGAAAATGCCCTGTCCAGTCCAGGACAGGGGCATCCTCTGGGACTGTCCCCATTGCTAGGGGACTGAAACAGAAATGTGGGAGCTGGTTGTTCTCCCAGGAAGCAAACAGGTCTATTTGGCGTACCCCACCGTCTGAACACTTATGCCAGCACCTACTGGTACACAGTCCATTCATGGTTTCCCTGCCTTATTCTGCTTAGACAATCTGCCAAGACACTGTCTTTCCCTGGCAGGTGCACTGCAGACAGATCTACACCTAGGTAATAGGCTAGGTTCCAGATCTGCAAGGCTTTTGGGCCTCGCCTTGAGAATCTTGTTGCTCCTTGTTTGTGTGATACATTATTGTGGTGTTGTCTGTTCGGATATGGACAGGCTGACCCCAAGATCTGGAAGGAAAAGGCTTGCACTGCTAGGAACAGTGCCCTGAGCTCCAGGAGGTTGATATGTTCCAGAATCTCCTGTGTGCTCCAGGTGCCACTCACAGTGAGGTCCTCTAAGTGGGCAGCCCACACCAGGAGTGAGCTGTCTGTTGTGAAGCTACATGTAGGGGATTGCTAGAAGGGAATACTCTCACAGAGGCGGTTCTCTTCCTTCCACCACTCTAGTCCCCACAGGGGATTGCTAGAAGGGAATACTCTCCCAGAGCCTGTCCTCTTCTTTCCACCAATCTAGTCCCCTTAGCAAAGCTTTTGCACTTGGCAAGTTTGGACAGAGGATCTCACCCTTGCAATCAGTGGTCCCTTAAGTAGTACTGAATGTAGCCGGCCCCATGGCACTGAGGCGCTGAATGCCACACCTCGCACCACTCCGGCAACCTGGATTTTGGAACGAATCTCGGTCATTGGGGGTTGGCTGGGTGGGGGGAGGGAGGGAGCTGGACAGAGCAGCTGAAAGGCAGCTCTCCTCTTCTGGGGCGGTACCTTGCCACCCCCACAGTCCAAGTACCCCCAGGTGGAGGCCTGAGGGTAGTGTAGGCGAGCAGGCAGCAGATACAGGGAGGGCACTGCGGCGTGCGCATGCCTCCACACGCGTACGCATGGCTGGGGGTGGGGAGAAAATTGGAAAAAACTGAGCTGGCAGGCTCCATGAAACCCTTGGCCGTGATCCCAGTGATGAGGTCATGGGTCCATGAACAGATGCAAGACCCCCCGTGGGGAGGGGAGGCGGAGCCCCATATGCCAGCTCCCAGGGGATAAAAATCTGAATGGGAAAAAAAAATGGTACTGAATGTCCCTCATCTGGAATCTGGCCACTGGCACTACTGCAGTGGAAGATGAACGTGTCCCATCAGCTGCAGAAAATCTCTTGTAGACCTTGACTGGCCCACTCTAAAGGATTCTGCAGTAGACATCAGATTCATTACCCTTGCTTGTGAAAGAAAGGCCTTCCCCTGCAGGGTGTCTTGCTCTGTGCCTATGAAAAGTCAATATACTTGAGCTGGCCCAATTTGTGACTTCTGCAGGTTTATCAGGAAGACCAGTTTTTCCAGGGCGCTTTTGACTAACTGCATAGACGGCCCTGTCTCTTGCTGTGTTTTTCCTGAGACTAACCAGTCATCCAGATAGGGGTAAACAACCACACATTGCCTCAGATATTCAGTCCCCATGCCTAGGCACTTTCTAAAAACCCCTGGCACTTCAGTGAGGCTGAAAAGAAGGGATGTGAACTGGTAGTGGCAGTTCCCTAGCCTGAACCTGAGGTACTTTCTGAGAGTGGGTCTGACTGGGATGAGGAAGGAAGTAAGTAGGCATCTTTCAGAACAAGTGACCCCAACCAGTCTCCCAACTGCAGAGATGCTATCGGTGAGCCCAGTGTAACCATTCTGAACCTTTTCTGTGTGTGTGTTCAGCTATCTCAGTTCTACAATGGATCACCACTCCCCATTTTTCTTGTGGGTCAGGAAATATTTGGAGAAGAGACCACTTGCCCCATTGTGCAGCAAGGACTTTCTCTTCTGCTCTTGCATGCAGTACAGTCTTTACCTCCAGCTCCAACAGGATGTTTTTTTTTTTTGCTGGGGTTTGAGGTGGGAACAGTTTTGGCGTCTACAGTTTGGGGAAGTTTCTGAACTGCAAGGAAAAACCTGGGCTCACTTCTTCCATGACCCACCTGTCTGTGGTGATTTTTTGACCATTCCTGGAAGTAGTCATCCAACCTTCCCCCCACTGGCAATGGTGGGGCAACCTAGGCAGAATTGTCAGGGGATCTGCATCTGTTGGGCCTTAGGGGCTGGTGTTGCCGCTGCATGCCTAGTGTCCCTTCTACCCCTGCCTGGGGATTTGCTTCTGTTGGGGCTTAGGGGCTGGTGTTGCAACTGCATGCCTACTGTCCCTTCTACCCCTGCCTGGGGATTAGCTTCTGTTGGGGCTTAGGGGCTGGTGCTGCAGCTGCATGCCTAGTGTCCCTTCTACCCCTGCCTGGGGATTTGCTTCTGTTGGGGCTTAGGGGCTGGTGTTGCAGCTGCATTCCTACTGTCCCTTCTACCCCTGCCTGGGGATTTGCTTCTGTTGGGGCTTAGGGGCTGGTATTGCAGTTGCATGCCTAGTGTCCCTTCTACCCCTGCCTGGGGATTTGCTTCTGTTGGGGCTTAGGGGCTGGTGTTGCAGTTGCATGCCTAGTGTCCCTTCTACCCCTGCCTTACAGAAAACTCTTTGGGGTGGATACTCATATGGAGCAAAGGGCCTTGGGTAGCAGCCCCTACCTCTGTCTTCTCTTTCATAATGCCTGTAGGAAGCTGAGGCCTCTTCTTTCTCAGTATTGTTCCTGTAGATGGTTTTGTACTCATCCACCTTTTTCATATATGCATCTGGCTTGTCAGCAATCAGGGAATTCCGCTCAAAGGAGAAATCCATAGCTTTTGGTTTGTGTGTCCAGAGACAGGATGGTAGCCCTAAGCCAGGTAAACCTTCTTAAGAAAACTACATGGGCCAGGATCCTTGAAGTAGTGTTGTTAGTGTCCACTGCCATGCAGCACTGGTACTTGGTGGCATCCACTGCTGATCTAGCCGTGTCCTCCAAGTCACCACTTGCTTTCTCACCAATACTGAGTTTGAAAGGGTCTTCTGGTACGGAGCTGTGTATGCTAGTTAAGCTGCTTGCCTGAGGAGCAAGGAAACTGATGTATAGACTTTCCTCTCCACGGTATCTAGCTTTCTGGAATCCTCAGGAGGCTGAGCAGAGAAATGCACTTTAGCCTTCTCACACAAGCAGCAGCCTGAACCACTCCCTCATGATCAGGGTGGAAATACAGGTACTCATCCCCCTGTCTGTCCACTTGATGATACTGTTCAATAGTCTTGTCAATACCTACAGCTGGGGTAGCTGCTGACAATAATCTTGTCAGTGGCTTCCTTGAGGGACTCTGGATGGGAAGCAGCAACATTCTTGTGGGAGCCAGACCCATCATACCCATGAACTCAGCCTCCTCGGCTTCACTGACGGGGATACTGAGGGTGTTTACCATTTACCTTACAAAGGAATAGTGGGATGTGTCGTCATCAGAAGGCATTGGAGGAATGCCAAATTCCTGCTCAGCTGAACAGTCTGGTTCCAGAGGTTCCCTCTCCTCCTCATCTCTATAATATATCTCTTCCTCCTCCACAGGCATTTGGTATGGAACCAGAGCATGGAAGACCTGGAAAAACTGCTTTTGTCATATAGTCATATCCTCTGCTGAGGGCATGTGTCTTGTGTCAACTGTCTGCTCCCTCCCTTTTTCAGAAGGAGTGGCAGACATTTTTCTCTGTTTTTTTGCAGACACAGTTTCTAGTGCCTGCTCCGAGGCTCTTTTACTTTTGCTCTTGCCATCACTGGTCTCAGGGTTCCCCTTTCAGATACCATGGGTTCTTCACTGTGCTTGTCTGATGGCTGATCAGCTTTTTCTTTCTTTTCTGTCCTCTTTGACAGAACTGCTGCTTGTTCTGAGGGACAAAACCCTAATCTGAGCCTTTAGTAGGTGACATGCAGGCAGAATGAGAAGCGATGAAGCTGGGGGAGTAGTTAAAGAGGGATGTGAGGAAGCACTACTTCACAGAAAGAGCGGTAGACACCTGGAATAGACTGCCAGCGGAAGTGGTGGAGGCGAAAACAGCAGGGGGCTTTAAGCATGCATGGAATATACATAAGAGAATATTTCTGAATAGGCAGGGAGTAGGTAGGATCACCAGAGAACAGTTAGGGCCTGTGAAGGCAGACTAGGTAGTGAACATCTGGGCAGACTGGGTGGGCCAAGCGGTCCTTTTCTGCTGACAAATTCTATTTTTCTATGAATCTGCTTCTGGAGCGGGTTTTCCCAAATGTCAGTGGGGGTGGATGTTGACGTGTTACTGGACCCTCCTGCAAAATGCTGTTGTAGACCTGCGACTGACAAGCTCCGTGAATGCCTGCTGTTACCCAGACTGTGTGCTACAGCTCAAGTGATGCAGCTCTCTTCACTGTCCCACTGCATGAGCAACCACCACCCCTCGTAAACTACCCCAAGTCAGTATGCAGAAACCTGTACCAAGGGGCTTATACCTACTGAAGTGGGGAATCAAAACAAAACCCAGTGACAAAACAAAAATAATGTAAAACTTAACCTACCTGTTTTCTCACAGTCCTCCTCATCACTGTTGTCTAAGCAGTCATCTTCCCCGTCACATCGCCATGACAACCGAACACAGCGCCCAGACTCACAGCGGAACTGATCCGCTGTACACATCGAGGTGGCTAAAAACAAATTCACAGTCAAAAATCAAGTAACTGGTTATCCTTGTTTTTGGTTTGTTAGTAAACTGCAGCAATGTGATTTCCTGCCAAACTGTTGACATGAAATGTTGCTTGTAATGCTAACTTTTTCTTTTGTTGGAATCTGAACACTTCTAATGAAAAGTACTGTATATGGCAAAATAAATAAATAAATGAATAAAATCAATTAAAACCCACCTAATGGCCCAGTGGTACTGCTCTGCACTACCAATTAGGTGAACTGGTCGGGAATGAGGCTGGGTCTGCATCCCTCCTGAGTCATACAGCCCAAAGACATAGTACAGCCTAGAGATTAAAGTCCTAAGTAGCGAACATGGGGCTCCAGAAGACCTTGGCCGGGAACTCACATCAGGTGCCTACATACTGTGTAACCCTGAGCAAGTCACTTTAACTCCCTGTTCTCTCTGGACACACCTGGCAACCGGCGGCGATTCAGTGTGCCTTTCCTGGCCCAAAAGTTCTAAAGCAAATAAAATCAGTGATTACTACAACCAACCCTCTGTGCCCGGGCAAGGAAGATGTCGGACACATGCTTGGGCCCCTCCTCTCCATGGATGCTGTGGATTCAGGGAGGACTGATACTCCAAGACTGGTGATGGACTGGAACAGACTACCGGATGAGGCCATTGGGGCTGAAGCAGTGGCAGGGTTCAAAAAAGGATGAGACAGGCACATGGGAGTAGTTTGTAAGGGGGCAGATGGGGTGCAGGAGGTAAGGACTGACATGGGGACCATCCCAAAATTAGGCAGGGTTGGTTTTATCTGCTGCAATCTTCTGTGTTTCTATGTCTTCCAGTGAACTTTATGACATCCAATTGCCTATCCAAATTTTGATATGTCAATGCTGTCTTCCAAACATGGTGTCCATAAGGTCGTTTGTCTTGCTGCTCTAAAATATCACGAATTATCTTGTTACTATTTTGCTGTCATTTTTTCAATCTATTCTATTAGTGTTTCCTGTTCGGACAGGGTTATACCTGATAATGGGCTACAAGTTTGCTCCGTGTACCCTACCAAGTCATCACTGAGTGAATGAATGAATGAGAATGAATTAATGAATAGTCAATGGTTGTCCAAAAAGGCAGACTGAAACAGCCAGATTTAATTTATTCTTAAACAGCAGCCGAAGCCTACAGGAGACTTTCATAAAACACAGCATTACGTCACAATTCGGCTTATACTGGACATTAGGTCTGTATCTATCCTCCCATTACTTACTACTGACGTCATATGCATTATAACATGATCTTTGTTCCTTGAGGGTTCATCAGCTCCTATTGCCTACCTGACAACATAATACTCTGCTTGGGACATCACAGTTATTCTCATGGCAACAGACTGTGATTTCACAACAGATGATTTATGACTTTGAGTAGGGAATAAGCCACGGGGGCGAATGATATGTAAGGGATTAGGATTTTTTTTTTTGTATGCATACTGTTCGATAATAAATAACGGGGAGCAGAAATCTACACAAGATATGCTGTATGAAATACAAGCTAAATTATAACTAAACACTAGGTTTTTACATTTTCCCAGAAGTGACAGCAGCTCTTTAAAGTAATATGGACATCCAACGGGAGACCATTACACAGCCTAGGGGCCACCCCCCCGAAGACTCGATCCCCAAATTTGAACAGGTAAAACGAGGAAGGCTGGCCAGCTCAGTGGCACTGAGAAGCATGGGACTGCTGTGCAAGTGGGTCACAGCCAAGCCCAAGACGGAAGGAGCAGACCGTGGCCCTGGGAAGACTGGGACTGTCTGGCATCTGGGTTCACGGCCCAAACCCAGCACAGCAGGAGTGGACCATGGCAGGGTGATGTCAACTACTCACAACTTTTTCCCCTCCCAAAACTGGATTTTGTGTTCCTGGTGGCTGCTTGAAGGCTACCACAATTTGGGGAGGTTAGCTATGTTGCACTGTTTCTGGAAGATGAGCTGATGGACCCAAATAGGTAATGTAATAGACAAAGAGCTCCAGTGCAACAGCGCTGAAGCAAGGCTTACCCTGGAAGGGCATGGGCAGTAAAGCCAAGTTCCAGTAAAATAACAAATTACACAAATTACACAAAATTACATGTATCCCAATAACACAAAGCGTCATGGGAAGCACAATAACTATGAATGAATTTAGACTGGTCTTGCTGACACTGACGAATCCTAACATGGACAAAACATGTGTGCATCATCTATTTTCAGCCTCTGCAAGTTGTGTGTGGGGCCCTTTGGCACCACACATTCCAGCTTAAAGCAGAACCAGCCTAAATTCTGTCCTGGTGATTTGCATACATTTCCCATGATGCTTTGCATTACAGGGGCATGTGTTATTTTGCATGTCTTTAACCCAGCAGGCAGACACCCCTGCAGCGTAGAAATGCTAGTAAACAAATGTTTAAAAAAAAAAAAAGAACTTACTGCAGTTTTTCTCATCGGATTGATCATCGCAGTCAAAGTCGCCATCACATCGCCACCCAGCATTGATACACAGACCACTGCTACACATGAACTCACCAGCACGGCAAGGTTGGTGGGAGGCTGTAGGAAAAGAAAACCAGAAGGTGTATATGAGACCAAAACTTTTACAGGTTAAACACGCAATACACTCCAGCACATAATATCAATGTGTGTGTCTCTCTCCATCCATCAGGACAAAAAACTAAGTTAATGTACACCTTTGGGTTTTTGAAAGCAACAGATGTAAAGAAATCCGATGTCAATTTTTTTACATGCCTAACTCCGCCCATCCCTGTCAACTCCACCAAAATGAATTCTAAAGTGCAATTCTGATCCCAATCCTGGAAAGCCCCTGGTCCTACACTAAATGAGTAAGCACTCCAGTCCTGTCTACTGCAGGGCCTAAAGAGCCCCCTACATCTTGCTTCCTATGTCCTGCTTCAAAGCAAGTTAGGAGTCAAGTCCTGTTTCAGCCCCGGACCTGTAGCTTGGTCTTAGGTTATGAGGCCAAAGGATGAGGATGAGAATGAGTACGGGGGGAAAAAACTCTTACACCACATTTCCCTCCATTTATAGTTACAGAACCCTAACAATGCATTAACACACGTTTTTACCATGAATTTTCTTACTTTCTGAAAAAGAAGAATTGTAACTTGCTTCACACAGGGCTCTGTATATGCCAGCAATAAGACACAATGAGATGTGGGTTATGGCCTGATAAGAGCACGCCCCAGATGTGTTATGAGCCTCAAGGCGTTTGCACCGAGTGCCTTTAGCACCTATGAAGTGCCTTTTATCAGGCCATATAACCCACACCTCAAAGTGTCTTATTGCGCTTATAAAATGGGCCCCCCAGTAAAAAAGTAAATAAAAAAAATATTGACATACAAGCTACATAAAAAAACTGAATAATTATAAGTTAAAAAAAAAAAAAGAAAAAGTAATCCCTGTCATTGAGTTGGAGTGGAGCTCTTTAGTCACTAGAGGAGACTGGTGTTTGTGTGTGCACTCCCCAGCCACCCACACACAAAGACTCAGAAGCACGTTTTTTTTTTTTTTTCTTTTATTCATAGTTGTTAAGTTTGTCCACCCAGTTTCACTCACAGCAGCTGGGACCGATTGTCCCATATCTGGTTATGTGTTTAGTATGATTGTGCACCCCCCAAGTACACAAACCATTTTATTTTTGCTTACTTTTTGAAGCTTCTCTGCTGGCTGCCCTGAGTGGGAGCGAGCGTGTTCAAACCGCCGGCCGTAAACAGTAGTTTCCTGCTTCGCGGTTCTGAAACCGCAAGTCAGAAAGGTAGAAAAACTCCTTTCACTTTTTGTTGACAGTACTATAATGCAGTGCATTTTTAGCATGTGGGTTGTCATGGCTTGCATTTTTAGGAGAGGACCAAGGGAAGGGGGTCGAGTGTGGAGATATTGCTAGGAGACTCCTGAGTAGCAGGACCGAGAGCAAGAGATGGGCAGTGAGTAAAAGAAAATCTTCAGAAGAGTAACAGCTTTTGTGAAAAGGCAAGCTTAACTGCACTGACTGGATTTTTCTGAGCATACCGTGTAGAGCAGGAGGAGAAGCGAGCTGCACTTGCAAGATGTTTTTTTGGGGGGGGCTCTGCTGGTGCAACTGCTCTGCCGGTTCCGCTGGATACCACTTGAGGAGCTGCAGCAGGACAGTGGTGGCATGCACTGATTTCAGTGTATGGTACGTTTCGCTTGGCACATGTAGTGCAGATTGTTCAGTTATGTCTTGATAAGGTCACGGCTGACAGAGGCTGTCAGCCAATCAGGATCAAGGAAATTCACTACCCATTTAGTCACAACACTTGAGTGATGAACAAAAGAACAAAGACTCTGACATGGAAGACAAGCTAGGTACTGTGTAGGCCCCGGACACTGTAGCTCAAACCTAATAGACCTAGACATGCCACCACTAGAAAACCAATTTAATTTTCTATTCTAAGTAAAAAGACAATACAGATAAAGTCAGAACTCCGATCCTGATTCACACAGGACCCAGAGTATCAGCTGTGGTCTCAACATGGCATCCAACTGACAGCTGCAGGCATTTCTGGGCATTACTGGTGGTTTGGCACGGTCTCAGCACAATGCCTTGTCTATACAGTATTTGCATGCTTCTCACCAACAGTTCAGCAGCAATTTTCTTGACGTCCTTTATGTGACTGAGTCAGTACATTTGTGGAATCAGTTAGTAACCAGCGTTTCCAGAAGCTATTGCTTTGCCAGCAGAACTAGCAAATTTAAAAGGAATAAGCTGCTTGCATATTAACGTATGTAGCCTCCTTAAAAAGATAACCTTAATACAAACCTGGCTAAATCATACCTCTCCTGACATACTTGTGATTTCCGAAACTTGGCTTAGACCCAGCACCACTGATAGAGAAGTAAACATACCCAACTATGCCTTGTTCAGAGCTGATAGGCATGCCAGAGGAGGAGGGGTAGCTATCTAGGTGAAGACAAATTTTCTGCCTCCTGCTTATCCTCATCTGTCGCCAGCGAATTCGAATGCCTAATTCTCAAAGTGGAAGTGCACAGACTACTGCACTCGCGTAATAGGATGCTACAGACTACCGTCTGCTGGCCTACAGCTTGTGTCATATCTAAGTGACAAGTTGGGACAGGGGCTGCCAGAAACTATTATTTTAGGAGACCTCAACTTTGACTGGCTCTCTAACACAGCTGCCCCCCTTGCATCCTTCTGTGATGAACATGGGCTGACGCAACTTATTACTGAACCAACACGCCCAAACATGAAGAACCCCAGTAAAAGTACACTTTTGGATGTGCTAATGGTGAGCAAACCTCATCTCTTCTCCCACGCTGATGTCTTCTTCTCAGACGCCAGTGACCATTGTTTTATTGCGGGAGTAAGATCCACCAACAACCCAGCACCCATCAGCAAGTTCTCTATGAAGAGATCCAGGCGCAACTTTAATGAACATGCCTACCTAAACGAACTTAAGTACTCCCTGAGTGGCAAGATTTCTACCTGGCCAAACGACACGCTAGCTTACAATATCTTCCACAACATTCTATCAAGGGCCCTTAATAAGTATGCTCCCTTATTAAAGTTGAACTAGGACCAAAACCTGTAAATGGTTCACCCTCAGATCAAGTCCTTGCTTCTAGAAAGAGATAAGCTCGGAAAAAAGCACCAGACTGAACACTGCAGAGGATTGGAACCAGTTCAGGAGACTCAGAAATTATGTACCAAAACAATCAGAGAATCGAAGACCACCTTCTTCACATCCGAACCTCGACTCTGCCACAAAGAGCCCAATCAAGCTCTGGAACACAATCAGTGATCTGCTAGGCCACTCCCAGGAATTCACTCCGACCAAGATTACCTCTGGTAACTTGACTATAACCTAAAAGATGGATATACTTAGCGCATTCAATAACCACTTTGCTACTGCAGGCATGGCATTTGATAACTCCCCTGCAAACATACTTCCGTCCCAGACTGCCAGCCAACTGCCTGAAACTCCGATAGCTCCGCCTTTCTCACTTCAACCTGCCACACTGAAAGAGGTAGAGGATCTCTTGCTTCAGTTGGATACTAGAAAAGTGCTGGGGCCAACTCCTTGACCCTTACTTCCTAAAATTGCCTACCACGTACTAGCGATACCCGTACCCACCTTTTAACTTATCCCTGTCTCAGGGCACTTACCACCTATATGGAAGACAGCACATGTCATACCACTGTTCAAATCAGGTGACCGTGGCGATCTCAATAACTACAGGCCAATTTCCCTCCTTCCGGTCCTGTCCAAGCTCCTAAAGAAAATTGTAAATGCACAGCTGAGGACTCACCTTGAGTCTAGGGAACTGCTAAATCCTATGCAGTCTGGATTCAGAGCTAAACATAGCACTATCTCAGCCGTCACCAAAGTTACTAACGACTGGCAGCGAATCTTGAGAGCAAAACTTTATTTGTGCTGTTTTCCTTGATCTAAGCAAGGCTTTCACACCGGCTCGACCATAGTCTGCTCCTCTCCACCCTTCAAACCATAGGTGTGGACCCTCCTCTCGCTTGGTTCACGGACTATCTACAGGGCGCCTAACAAGTTAAGTAAGGAGGCCTGTCCCTTAAAACTCTGCAAAGAGGGGTACCTCAAGGTTCTATATTAGGGCCTCATTTTTGCAATCTACATTAATAACATTGACTACTGTATAAAAGAAGCCAACATCCATCTGTTTGCAGATGATACAGTTCTCTACGTGAGTCACCCAACACCTGAAGCTGCCTGCAATGACCTACAGTCAGAATTCAACCTTTTGCAAAGCCAACTCCTCCAAAAAAAGCTACTCCTTAATGCCCAAAAAACTAAAGCGATGGTCCTCTCTCCTTTTATCCGTACAGCTAACCCTGTGTCCAGTGGGACAGTTCCCCAAATTACCACAGTTCTAGGTGAAAAACTAGAATTTGTTACAAAATTCAAGTATCTGGGAGTTTGGATAGACCAAAGACTCTCCTTCATTGAACATATCGAGGACTTGCTAAAATGACTTCGGCAAAGGCTTGGACTGTTTTTTAGAATCAGCCAATTTCTCACCAGAGATGCCAAGAAACAACTGGTCCAATCCATTTTCCTATCATTGGTTGATTACGCTGACTTCCTCTACAGCCAATGCCCCAACTCTTACATGGCTAAACTGGACACACTCTACCATCGAGCACTGGGGTTTATAGCAGGACTCCCCTTGACACACATCACTGCACCCTATATGCGGCAGTGGGATGGACATCACTAAAGTTCAGGCGCCACAGAAACGCCGCTCTCTGGACCTACAGAGCCATCTCTAATAAGCTGCCTTACTATATCTCCTGCTGTCTTCCCCTGAGTATAATTGGGAAATACGCGTTAAGAAGTTACTCAGCTATTACACTTAAAGTGCCAAAGCAAAATCCCTTGACAGGGCAGCCATAAGCAAGTGCTACCTACCTTATGGAGCGATCTACAAAAACCCCTCAAATTAAGCACTCTAATCGGTATAAATGCTTTCAAGATGCTTTATTTCCATACAATCAGAGAAGTATGTAACTGCTTCACCCACTCAGACCAGTACTGGTATATAGCCACGCCTTAGACCCAATTTTAAGTACTGACCCCCAGCTTGCTCCTCACCAGCCTAATTGTTCTCTCTCTTATCCCCTGTCTTATCAATACTAGGCCCATCCATCCCTTATTCTTCCTTTCCCAACCTCGGATGGAGCTCACTACCCTGGGTTGTGACATCCTACCATGCCCGTCTTTATAGCATTCAATCCGGGCTCCACATACTCCTTTTCTCCATCCACCTTCTCTACATCCAGCTTTACCAACTCCTTTCTGTGCACCGTGCCTCCTAGCCTTTCTCCCCTACTTCCTCCTACTTTCACCTCTACCTGGTGTATATTTTTTATTTTTTTCTTCAGTTACTTCCTCCTGCAACCTTAGATAACCTGCTTTATCTTCCTATAGACACTTCTATGTATGTAAATACTGTGTAATCTGTATAATATCTGTAAAATTCTATGTACATATGATCTTCTTTTTCTTCCTCTCTGTAAAGAGTATTATCTGTATTGCCTTGTAAATACCTGTGTTGACCTGTATATACAATTGTTCATGCTCCACCCAGGTCCATCTTGCAAATGAGCTTCTACTCAACGATGAACGCCTGGTTAAATAAATAAATAAATAAAGACTTGACTGGTTTCTTCCGCACAGTAGTAGCTTCTGCACGGAGGCACCTTCACCTATCCTGGGGACATCTGAACTTTGCACTACCCCACAGGTAAGGTAAAAACTGCCTTGCTGTTTACAGAAGCAGCTAATATGGTTAGCTTGTAATGTGGCACTGTCAACCAATTTTGGAGATATTTCAAACTTACCATTGTGGAAGGAATTCCAGGCTAAATGGAAATGGCCCGCATCCACAGGTTTTGTAAGCAGTGCTTATGTTGAATAACAGTCAACAACTGAAAGCAAAATGACTGGCACCTGCCATTTGTAAGGTTTTTATAAACCAGAAGGAACTCTCAAATGAATAATAAACTGTGGACTCAGTAGCAGCAGCACTTGTTGTCATTTAAAACTTAGGGCCAGATATTCAAAACTCTGCACTGGGCGCAAACCGTTTGCGCAGGTTTGGCACCAGGTTAGCGCGGGTCCGCTATATTCAAAAGGCCAAATAAGCATACGAAACTGCATTAGCGCAAGGCAAAATCATAATGTATGTAAGGGGCAAACTGAGGGGGCGTGTCAGCGTAATGCTATATTCAGCAAATAGCGCCATGCAAAGTGGTTTTGCACAACTAACTCAGCACTTTGCATGGTGCAAATTACTGCCCAGGAAAAGGTGGTCTTAACCCTGTGCAAATGAGCTTTGCACAACATTGTGGCTTTGCGCGGCATTTGCACGGCTTTTGCGCAACCCCAACCAATAAGTATGACACATAGAAAAAGTCATACATAGAGGAAACATGCTGCCCACTAATGGCATCATAATAATGCCATCATCTGCCACCAGTCCCAGCCATGCCAGGCAATAAGTGGTGACCCAGCTCCCAGTGGACACAATGGCAGTGCAGCCATACAGCACACACCTGCAGACCACCCTTCGGTGGACACAAACAGATGCCAGCACACACACACATGTGCAGCACTGAGGGCATGGAGGGTGTACAAGTGGCCAGGCTGCACCACATACTGGGTGCAGCCACGAGGCTGGGACAAGCCACACTGTGCACATGGGCCAGTGCTGGGAATACTCCAACACCAGTGTGCCTGTCTGATCGTATGTGCCCCCCCCCAGCCACATATTGCGCATCTGTACAGACGCCACAGCGCACACAGCCACCATGTATATGTCACTGTGAGCATCCCATGCCAATGGTGCAGCATCTGTGGGTCGCATGACAGCAGAAGAGTAATGTCCACTGTCAGTAAACATCTGCAAGTTGGGCCTGTCACTGTGTACAGTGCAGTGGTCATCACTACCCTACTTACCATAGGCATTGCTGTGTCCCTCACACTACTGGCCCCCCTTGCTACTGTAGTGTCTGCTGTGCACTGTAGCATAACCTACAGTTTGACAGTTGCATGCAGCACCACCACCTGTGCTGTGTAGTCCTCTGGGGCACAATACGCTATGCTGTACTGTACAAATTGTAGCCTGCAGCTATCACCATACACTCCCAGACAGACCTACAGGTGGAGATGTGGAAGACCCAGCCAGCCCCTGTACTTCCAGACAGACCTACAGGTGGAGCTGTGGGACCCTGCAGTAATGCTGGACAAACTGCATGCAAATCGGATCATAATGAGACGCTAATCTAGATGTTTGCCCAGAGACTACTTAAGTAGGCTCATCTGCATGCCACTTTTGAATATAGCAAAGTTTAGCCCCGTGCAAACGTGATTGCACCAGCCAAACAGCTTAGCTCCACGCTAAACCCACGCAAACGTGTTAGTGCTGCGCAAACATTTCGGAAATATTGTACAGTTTTGTACAATATAATTTCATCTGCACTGCTGCTTGCAGCTGTACTGAGTCCACGCATTTGCTGGCACATACACTGGCCACATGGTTCACTTCTACCTTCCTTCACATCGCTGTGCACTTGGCTGCTGTTGTGGTGTGCACTTCCTGGTTGCTATATTCAGAGCTGTCTTATTCCTGGGCTATGTTTGCACTGCACTCCCTGCCCAGATTGCCCGACTTCATTAGCATGCTATATTCAGCAGAAGTTTAGCACGGGGCTACCATTTTGAATATAAGCGGGCACAATAAGGTCAGAGCTGATTTATACGCTGGGCAGTGCTAATTTAGCCCTGGGGCAAAGTTTTGAGTATCTGGCCCTTGATGTTTAATTCATTCTTTAAAAAGTGTTTTTTTTTTTTTTACAAATCCACACGTTCACAAGGTGCATGAAGTGCAAGCAGTCCTTACAGTGGTTGATCATCACCTGCTGCTCGGGAGGCTGGTGAGTAACATAGAAGCACAGACACTGACGGCAGATAAGGCCCACCTAGTCTGCCCATTCCCTACGTATTGGATAAGCTGCAAATTCTAGTTAACCAACTGCCTACTTCCTCCTACCCTTCACTATAATTGCCCTATGTCTGTCCCATGCAAACTTGAATTTCCCCATTGTTTTTGACCCCACGACCTCCTCAGGAAGGTGGTTCCATGCGTCTACCACCCTCTCCATGAAAAAATACTTTGACGTTGCCCCTGAGCTGTACCCCCTCTATCTTCAAACTGTGCCCCCTTGTTCTTGCACATCTCTTTCTCTCAAAGATGCTCCTGTCTTGGGACTTTGTCGATTCCCTTGCAGTACTTGAATGTTTCTATCATGTGCCCCCCTTCCCTCCTTTCCTCAAGGGTGTACATATTAAGCTCTTTAGTGTCTCCTCATATGGCTTCTGGTGCAGACCCTGCACCATTTTAGTTGCCCTCCTCCGGACTGCCTCCATCCTGACTATGTCCTTGTGGAGATGGGGTCTCCAGAACTGCATGCAGTACTCCAGTATTGGAGTTGGGGACTCTTCTTTAAATTGGTTCGGCAGCTACCTAACAGATCATCCCCTTAGGGTGAGCTATCATGGGGTGATGTCGGGCAGCAGAGTTATGGAAGTAGGGGTGCCACAGGGTTCTATCCTGGGGCCCTTTCTGTTTTCAATATTTGTTTATAAACTTCCATCTTCTCTGCCTCATACTAATTGCTTAATGTATGCTGACAATATCATTCTTTTCCATAGCTCCCCCTCTGAGGACAAAATAGCTCACTGTCTGAGTACTGATTTTCAAATTATGTACACCTGGCTGAGATCTAATCATTTGTTGTTAAACACCAAAAAAACAAAGATCATGCTCTTTGGGGCCAGACAAAAACTAGCTAAAAGAGTGTCCTTAGTAATGCAGGATTCCACTGGTGTTGATTTGGAACAGGTTTATCAGTTCAAATATCTGGGGATCCTGTTAGATCCTTGTTTGCCATACTCACTGCACGTAAAATCTGTTTGCAGGCAGGTTAACCAAAGGTTGGGTGCGTTATTTAAGCTGCAGAATCTTTTAACTGAGCAAGCTAGATTAGCTGTAGCAATTAACGTACTATCATCAATAATGTACTAGAACTCTTGCCTGTTTCTGGGTTTAGCTAAGATAGATAGAAAATTACACACTACCACCTTTCACACAATTGACAGGTTTGCTCTCAGGGTCCCATTTTGGACACATCACTGTACTCTGTATAAGTTGACTGGCTGGGTACCCCCAACAAACACTGTCTTTATAGCCTAAACTCCTGAACCTTTAATGTCCTAAATCTGGGCCCACGTTCTCCCTTATACTCATTGCTTGAAATAAAAAATACTGATAGGGCCTTATGCTCAAATAGTTCACTATTACTTATCATTCCTAAGGTGACTACTAATATGAGTTGGTCTGCTTTTTCATATTCTGCCCCAATATTTTGGAATAGCCTGGATTTACACTCAAAGCTTTGCTATGATATATTTATTTTTTTTGCATAATATTTTTATTAGATTTTCTGCAAGGACCAGCTTAGAAAAACAACAAGCACAGGTATCAGCGTCATACAGATAATAAGACAATCATTATACAGATCAAGAGATTTTATATACATATATATATATATATATATATATACACACACATACACACACACACCCCAAGTGGCACGGCATAGAGGGAAATACCCAAAAGATAATCATACCAAATGTAACTAGTGCATGCAGTCAGAGGCTAAGCCTGGGGGGTAAATAAACCAATAGGCTCCCCAAGAACCCGGTGGTCAGTGGGTAAAACACCCACTCTACCCTCCGTAGGACCCAACTCAGAGATGATTCTTCAAAGCTCCGTATTTTAATAAACCAGAACAATAAAGTGTGGACTAGCAGATAAGCCAATTTACTTCCCGGTCCTTCACATACGTGGAGGACCATCCAAAGACCCCAAAAGCATAAAACAGTTCACAGGTCCACAAGTATGAAGGGGGTGGGGCGGGGTCTCTACCAAATGAGTAAATCCATAAGGGCAGTTCAAGTCCAGATCTGTACAGGCGCATCAGATCCAACAGATGAGAGTGCGACCAACTAAAATGCCAACATACGTGTGTCCCGCAACATCCCATTATCCCCCAATTTCAAAACAGATATTATAGATAGAACGACTGTGAACCTAGTAAGCCCTGAGGAGAACGTTTATTCACTAAGCAAGTACCCCTCCAAACAGTCATTCTCCCGCCACCTCCTCAGCTGTAGTGGCCAAACACAGTTCCTTCTCCAGAAGGCTCAGCATTTTCTCCGCCTCATGGGAATCATTAAATAGATAGGCCTTACCCTTCCATTCAAGCCAGAGTCTGACAGGAAACAGAAGCTGGTGAGGGATTTTCAATTGTCACAGGCGGCTCCTAATTCCATCATAGGCACGATGGAGCTGTCTGGTTCCGTAGGCTAAATCCGGGAAGAAATGTAAATCTGAGTCCCCATACCTAACCTGGCAATGCCTTCTAGCCGCCGACAGCACCCTATCCTGGTCACCGACACCAGTGCAGACCACAATGAAGGCCCGGGGCTCAGCCGGTGTTCCACCAACTCTCCTGGGGGTGAGTATGTAGGCTTTCTCAATAGCAATATGTCCTCCATCTTCCCCAAAGCCCAGGAGATCGGGAATGATGGTGCCGGCAAAGCAGAGAGAGTCCTCCCCCACTACAGACTTTGGCAGCCCCAAGACTCGAATATTCCTCTCCCGTGCCTGATTTTCCAGTAGTTCCAGGCACTGCCTCACCCAGGTGTTGTCCTTAATTAACTTTGTGGCAACATCCATAGTTTTGGACAAATTAGTGTCTGTCTTAGCTACCGATTGAGATGTAACATCCATCTGCGTCTCTAGGGCTGTTACCCGCGATGCGAGGGAGTCAAACTTGCAGTCCAACTCTTGGACTGTCCCGACGAGCTGTTGCAACGTGGCATTGACCATTGCTAGAGACACCTCCTCCAGCCCTGCACCACCAGGAGTCTCAGGCGTTGGGTCCTGTGAGGGCCCGGCATTTCGTCGTCCTCTGGGTTGAAAAAAAAATCACTGGTTGTTGCCACTGCTCCCTTGTTTTTCCCTATATTGACTGCAGGAAGGGTTAAACGATGCCTGGGGAGCTTGATCAATCAGAGAAGGGATATAAAGACTTATACTAAGTAACAAAACAGTTCAAGAGTTGCGAAGCTTCCAAAAATGGCTGCCTCCTTTATGACTGCTCAGCAGCGCCCCCCGGTATGATACTTTTAAGATGTCACTAAGA
Organism: Neoceratodus forsteri; assembly: GCA_016271365.2. Lineage (NCBI taxonomy): Eukaryota > Metazoa > Chordata > Ceratodontiformes > Ceratodontidae > Neoceratodus > Neoceratodus forsteri. Next base: position 1,107,953,310 of record CM028133.1, read on the forward strand.
CAGTGTTATGTTGAGTCCTTGAAATGTGATTGTTGGTAAATGTTGTAATTTTATCTGTCTTTTACTGTTGCATGTTGATTTACTTATGTAGCATCTCAACTGTCATAACGGTCCCAGGTCACTTTTGAAAAAGGGACTTGGCTCATACTGCTTACTCAGTAAACAAATGTTTAAATAAAATTAAAAAAATCCACATCAGTGTCCAGCAGCTCACAATGGTTCACAGGGGGCCTCCCATCTGTCCCTAACCAGTTTCATTCACAAGAGTTCTGTCAAAGGTAATAGATGTGTTAAAGGTGCCCAACTATTGTGATATGTTAATACCTGATGTGCTGTCTTTTGAGATGTAGCACAGCAAACCATTTTCCTTGTTTTAATAATGTACTGTCATTTCTGAGAACTGAACTCATTGCACTGATGATATATGTATGCACTGTCACTTTAAGAAAGGGTGTTTATAAGGAATACTCATTTAACACACCTTACAGATAACAGGTGCCTGTCTTTTTTGCTGTCAGTTCCAGGCTAAAACCTATATTATTGATGCAAATACTAAAACCATGTTATTTAATACTGGATGCACTGAAAAGGTGGCCTTCACCATAAGTGGCGTATGTGATTATGGGTCTCAAAAACTAAAAACTTATTTTAAAACTAGGAAACTTGGATCCGGTCCGTTAGTACAGAGGTAGGGCTACCACTTGCGATGCTGGCAACCCAGCTTCAGGAACAAGCCTTGCTTGACAGGGGGCTGGCCGCATGGAGGAGGGCTGAGCATGACAAAGGGCGCCTCTCCCGGGAGAGGGGAGCCGCATCTCACAATGCTACTGCCACCTGCAGACGTATGGGTGGTACAGCCACTTAGGCCATGGGGAGGGAGGAATGCTGCGCTGCGTGCCGCTGCAGCGTGCATCAGCAGGCTCGCATTGGGGACCTCAGTCCCACATGCTGGCACCCCTATGAGGGCAGGGAGCACACAAGACGAATTGGGGGGGGGGGGGGCAGTGTACATCTCCTCTGCCCTATGGCTCCATGAAGGCAGGTATATCTGTTCAAAATGCAGTACATAGATAGATACTTTATTTGTATAGCGCTCCTTTCCAAAGACATGGAGTGCTTCACAATCAATACAATACCACATTTTATAAGTATACAAAAATACAATTAAATCAGCACTAATATCCAATCAGACATAATTAATAAAACTATCTAATCAATCCCAGTAAACTCTATCTAAAAATTAAAAGCCTGGTTAAATAAATATGTTTTGATACCTTTTTTGAAGGTATCCACCGAGGGTGCCTCCCGTAGCTGTTTAGGGAGTAGATTCCATAGGGTAGGTGCAGCCACTGAGAATGCTCGATCACCCGAGTGGCGCAACCTCACCCTAGGAATATCCAGGAGACAACCCTCGGTGGAATGGGGAGCTCAGGATGGGCGGTGAGGCACAAAAGCTCTTGCAGGGTAGACTGGACCCCTTCAAGCAGCAGGGCTTTATAGGTCAGTAACCCGACCTTAAAGTAATCCTCACCCTAACGACAGCCAGTGCAGTTCCGAGAGGATGGGTGTGATATGATCATACTAACGCACACCCATCAATAATCTTGTCACTGCGTTCTGCACCAGCTGCAGTCGGCGGAGGTTTCCTCCAAATGGCCCTAGGTACAGGGCGTTGCAGTAATCCAGTCTGGAAGTTACAAAAGCATGTACTAGTGAGGCTAGGTCCTGGGGGGGGGGGGGGTTAACATGTTCCGAATCTGGGCAGTGTTCTTCAGATGATAAAATCCACTCTTAATAATGGCAGACACCTGAGCATCAAGTGTCAAGCTGCTGTCACAATCACACCCAGATTCTTCACCTGTTCGGATGGGGTCAGCAGCACTCCAATACAAGACTAGGTGGTCTCCACAAACCCCATCCCCCACAATGACCCAGGTCCACCACCAGCACCTCTGTCTTGTCCGGGTTGAGTCTCGGCCAGTTATGGTACATCCAAGTCCGGATCTCAGACAGGCAGCTGTTAAATACAGAGTCCACCATCTGGTTACTTGGTGCACAGGACAAGTACAGCTGGGTATCATCTGCATAACAGTGAAAGCCCAGCCCATACTGCCTGACAATGTCTCCCAAAGGCAGCATGTACAGTGTGAACAATAAGGGTGACAAGACCGACCCCTGCGGAACACCACAGGTAAGAGGCTTCAGGCTAGACGAGGCCAACCCCATCACTGCCCTCTGTACTCTACATTGTAAGTATGACCTGAACCATTTGATGACCTTACCGGACAGGCCACACCAGAACTGCAGTCGGTCAAGTAGCACCTCATGGTCCACAGTGTCAAACGCCACTAAGAGATCCAGGAGGACCAAGATGGAACAATCTCTCCTGTCTCTCGCCATTAGGAGATCATTAAGCACCTTCACCAGGGCAGTCTCCATACTGTGCCCTGCCCTAAACCAGGACTGGAAAATCTCATAGGTGGAGGAGGAATTAAAATGTTCTCCAAGCTGACTTGTCACCACTTTTTCTAAAACCTTCCCTAAAAATGTGAAGTTAGAGACCAGCCTGTAATTTGCGAGACAGTCCGGGTCCAATACATCCACCGCGCTGGGACAGAGAAGCATGAACAGTAAATACGAATACAAAACAATAAGTAAACTTACCAAGCAAAGTTCTCATAATTATGTGTGTGCAAGTTGAGACAGCATCCTGAGTGTGCGTAGCCTTTGAACTTTCAAGAGAGAGTAACACACCCATATAAAAACAGATGTAATACCACTGGGGCCTTCAGAGCTGGAACCATCCCTTTCTTCTGAAGAATACTCACCTTGCCTCTTTATGGAGATCTTCAGGACTGCATCCCCATTGGTGCTGAGTCTCCCCAGTGGTTCTGGGGATAGGTTAACAAAGAAAAATTCTGGGGTCTAATGTAGGCACAGTGGAGGCTAGCAGTCTGTTAATGAGGCATAATCAGAGAAGAAATGGCTGGCCCGTCGATGCAGTGGTGGCCCTACCACTCACAATGCCAGAGACCCAGATTTAGAAACAAGCCAGAGTCATCGAAGGGCTGGCCAGGGGAAGCAGGACTGAACATCTCCTCGGGGTGGGAGGGAAGCATCTTCTGCCATGTGACTGCCAACTGACTGACCACAGGTGGTGGTGGTTCAAGCATCAGAGAGACATGGAGATGCTTTTCAGCTTGATGGGACATCACCATGCCTTGTGTGAATGCCCATCACCCAGCCCAGCCCAGCCCTGCATTTCTGTTGGAGGGGACGAGGGCAAGGCAATGGGTGCAGCACAGGGGGGTGAGGTATGAACTGTACTCTTAACGCCTCGACACACGGACTGCCTGCCCAACTGCAGCAACCAAGCAGATTGGGGGGGACTGTGGCCCACTCTCCCCACCACAACTTGGAAGGGGAAGTCCAAGGTGATGGAAGGTGGGGTAAGTGACAGATGGTGGCGGTGGGGCTGGGAGGTTGCCGGTATATGTGCAGATGTGGCAGTTGTGGATGGGAGGGTATAAACAGAAAGAAAAAAAAACAACTATAATTGGTTAAGAACTGGAGAGTCCTTTCAGGCCAAAAATATCAGTAATTTGTTACCCAGAAACAACTGGGCACTAGCCAAAGGTGGATGTCATCTCTGCCACCCACGTTTCTATCTTTTCTGCAAATCTGTAAAGGCAAAAAAAGCATGTAGGAGTGCTGGAAAAATCAACTGGAAATAATCAACAGACTGTCAGACCGCACGTGCGGCAGATAGATGACTGCGGTGGGCTTGTTTTAAGCAATTTCAGTAATCAAGGGAAACAGCCTTCCCACATTCTTTGCTCCCTAAAGGAATGCCAAGACTTCAAAAGGGCCCCCAGCTAGCTCGATGGTAACGTCTGTTTTCACTTGATGTCTTTACACAAAGAGAGAGATGAGCAAGGAAAAAGTTAAGGGAAAAAATTCAAACTACAGTGCCACTAACACCAAGGTTAACAGGGGTCACTGTTGTAAGTATTGCTTATACTGGAGAACAGAGCAATTTAGGTGCCATACAAAATAATGTAAATTAATTTAAATTATTTACTTTGATTATGGATTGATTTTTATTTTTTTAATTAATTCATTCACATGTAATGCAAACTCCCCTCTAGCCATGTTGGGAGTGGTTCTGTGAAGAGTTCAGATTATTCCAGTTAGTATACAACCATCAGCAGATACAATAAGCATCTCAGGCAATGTAACTTACATTAGATACTCTACAAGTAAACAACCAGTAGTTACAACAAGCATCTCGAACAAGGTCACTAACATTTGATACTTTACAAGTATATGACCAGCAGTTACAATAAGCATCTTAAGCAAGGTCACTAACATTTGATACTCTACAAGTATACCACCAGCAGTTGCAAGGTCGCCTACATTAGATACTTTGCAAGTATACAACCAGCATTTACAATAACCATCTCAAGCAACGCAACCTACATTGGATACTTTATAACTACCACATACAAGGTAATTTACAGTGGATACTCTACCAGTATATGACCAACAGTTACAATAATCATCTCAAGCAAGGTAACTTACATAAGGTACTCTAGAAGTATGCAACCAACAGTTACAATAATCATCTCAAGCAACATGACTTACATTAGATACCCTATAACTACCTCATGCAAGGTAATTTACATTGATACTCTACAAGTATACGACCAGCAGTTACAATAATCATCTCAAGCAACGTAACTTACATAATTTACAGTAGATACTCTACTTTACAAGTATAAGATCAGCCTGGGACATTTCAATCTCCTGAGCATAGACTGGCCTCTTGAGATGACTAATGGCAATGCTTAAACAATTCCAGTCCATCTTTTTTGACTGGTTCTTACAGCAGCCTGTCCAACAGAGTAGTAGGTCTGAGGCCACTCTTGGCTGTGTTCTTAGCAGTGGGTCTGGAGTCGTCTTCAGTGTAAAAGTCAAGCAACCATATGTTTGCACTATTACGTATCCTACAGCTTTCCCCATAGACTAGTTCACCATATAATTACGTAAATATGTTTGCACTACTCCATATCCTACTTCTTTCCCCGTTCATTAGCTCCCCTGTATCCTGCACCTTCCCCCATTCAGTAGCTCCCCATATATTTATGTAAATATGCATGCACTATTCCATATCCTACACCTTGCCCCATTCACTAGCTCTGCATATATTTATGCACTATTCCGTATCCTACACCCTTCCCCATTCACTAGTTCACCATCTATTTTATCCTATGCCTTTCCCCATTCACTAGCTCACTATGTATTTATGTAAACATGTTTGCACTATTCTGTACCCTACACCCTTCCCCATTCACCAGTTCACAATGTATTTACATAAATATGTTTGCATATTACGTAGCCTGCAGCTTTCCACATTCACTAGTTCACCATGTACTGTATTTATGTAAATATTTTGTAATATTCCGTATCCTACACCTTCCCCATACACTAGTTCACTATATATTTATGCAACTATGTTTGCACTAGTCTGTTTCCTACACCTTGCCCCATTCACTAGCCCACCATGTATTTACATAAATATGTTTGCACTAGTCCATATCCTACACCTTTCCCAGGATGCACTTGGAAATGAGCTGCTGTTCCGTTCTGTGTGCCCCACTGGGTTTTATTTAAGCAACAATGAATGACAGGTCATGTGTCATGCTGGGATAATGTCACACCTCGGGTGGCTGGGCACGAGGCCACTGGCCAAGTGCATCAAACACCCAAGAAGTAAGATTATTGCCACGACACACGCCCTGGAGTGCATTATCACAATTATAAAATGGTTTGCTTGTAAAAGAAATAAGAAATAAAAAAGGTGAAAAAATACCTATTTAAAATACATTTTTAGTTGCTTTATGAATAGGTGTAATGTTGTGCTGGGAAAACAGCACTACTGAAGCTCAGCACTGACCAATCAGAGCCCAAGAATCTTTCTTGCCATTTTATAATTAAGCAATAATGCACTCCAGAGTGTGTGTCATGCTGGGATAAAGTCACGCCTCAGGTGGCTAAAGTATGAGGCCGCAGATCAAGCGTGTTCAACAACGAGAAGTGACGTTATCCCACATAACATACACCCTGGAGTGCATTACTGCTATTATACAATGGCTCTTTTTTAAACAGAATAAAAATAAAATTAAAACAGAAATTAAACAGCATTTGATTTGATTTTTCTGTGTGGCAGTATATTTAAATAAAATTAAGTTCTTGTTTTCTGTTTTTTCACTATGTGGAGCTGCCTGTATGTCCAGTAGGTGGACTGTGTCTGTGCTCTTTTCTGCGTCCCATTCTTGGCTGTTTGTGTTTAATTTTGTAGTTGCAATTATTTAGGCTTGACCAGACACCCCTCCTCCCTGCCTTGTTTCCTCCATTTTGCCTTTTTTATTTTTGGTAGCCGGTGAAATGTGCCCTGCTGTAACCTGCCCTGCTGAGTGGTTCCTTTCCACTGTACCTCATCTCCAATGCCCAGCTGACTGGCGGTTCACTGAGCGCAGTTCACACTGTACCTTCTTTCCCCCATACCTTCCGACTTGCTCTGACAGTTTACTTCAGCAGAGGTTCTCCTGGTACAGTTGGCGTATGTACTCGGAGAAAGAACTACTTCACAGGTGGCTGGAATGTTATGCCAGCACACACGATCACCTACTAGGGGCCACTGAGAATGGGAAGTAAAGCTGACCGTGGAGTTGGCACAGAGAGCAGTGGGGAAGCCGATCGCAGTCTTGGCTCCTTTTAAGATTTCATTTGTCACAAAAAAAAAGAACAATGAGGGGATTTTGTGCCATGTTGGGCACAGAAGATGTGTGCTGGGTTGTTTTGTGGCAGTGGGAAATAGGGATTTATGTTTAAAAAAATGTTAACTATGGCAAACTCCATGGCATGTGGAGTGATATTTTTTTTTTTTTAAATTTGATGCTGTCTTCTGTGTGCTGGGATAACATCACGGGTCAATGTCTCAGCTGACCAATCACAGGTGACACCCTCAGGTGTCAGCGTGGCTCAGTTGGTAGCACATCTGCCACTGGACCAGAAGGTCGTGGATCCTGGTCCCACACCGGGATTGAACTTGCACCTAAACTGCTGGCATCGGAGTGCAGTATTAGGGGGTGCTGTCCTTCGGATGAGACATTAAACCGAGGTCCCTTCTACCCATCCTGGTGCTGTCCTGGTGGGTGTCCAGGTGGAAGTAAAAGAACCCAGGGCACTCTTCGCAAAGAGTAGGGGACATTCCCAGTGTCCTGGCCAACATTCCCCTACCCATAAACCGGTTCATGCAATTATCCAGGCTGTGTACGGGGGGTGTTGATGTGCGATATGGCCGCCACTACACATTCAGTCACTTCATTACCAGTCTAGCATTGCTTGTAAAGTGCTTTGGGATACACTGTGTATGAAAAGCACTATATAAATGCTGATTCTTCTTTTTCTTCAATCAGATTTCAGGATTCTATCTTGCCATTGTATAATTGGATTTTTGTGCGCGATAGGTCAGCCTCATTTTGGTACATCACCTATTTCCTAGAGGGTCCTGTAGTGACATTATAGCAGCAGAGTAACTGTGCACATGCAATAGTGTACATGCGTGGCCATACACAACAAGGTTGTGTTTCCTTCAAAGGTATGTGATGAAGAGCCGGCCCGGTGGCGCTGAGGGTTGAGGCACTGGATGCCACACCTCGTGCTACGCCGGCGACCCGGGTTCGGGAACGGACTCGGGCGGCCGGGGGGGAGAGGGAGGATTGAGCATCCCAACGGATGCTCTCCTCCCTCAGGGGTGGGTAACCAAGAACGCTCAGCGTTCTGCATCCCTTCCATAGCCGGTGGAAGCACCGGCAGTAGGAAGGGTTGGAGGCGGCTTTGCTTGCCGGAGCCGGGGAGGGGGGACGTCACAGCGCATGAGGGCTGACGTGCGTCTGCACGCCACCACTCGGGACGTACGTCCCAAGTGCTGACATCTCAGGGGGAGTGGGACTCAAGGGGAGAAATTGGAAAAACCCCTCCGGCAGCCCTAGATGAAGGCCACTCCAGTACTACCCAGGGCCACCTACAGGACAGACCCCGCTGTGCGAGGAGAAAGATGAGGAGGCACTGTAGGGGCAGATCCCCAAGGTAGGCGTCTTGGGGGACATGAGCGGATGGAAGGAGTGGGCACCGGAGATAGGCAGGAGGATAAAGAAGAAAAGTAAAAAAAAAGGTATGTGATGACATTACAGAGACCTCAAGAGCAAAGCTTGAGAGGTCTGCATGATGTTATCACATGCCCGAGATGGAAACACAGCCTTAGTTGTATATAGGTACCCATACACTGCTTTATATAGTGCATGGATTTCCTCCAGAAAGTTTACTGTTGTACAGCTTTTCTGTAGCTGCTCCTGCTTGTGCCAGCGCCTCACTCTGCGACTGTGTTGCTCCTGATGATCTGTCACTCCTGCTCCTGCCCATCCACGGGTCTATAGATATAAGAAAGAATAAGGTATAATCCCTGGCCAGTGTTTATTTAAAAAAAAAAAAACTGCTAATGTACTAGAGTTTGGTGCCATGGCTGTCCGCGTCCAGATTGTCTCGGTCACCTGGTCAATGCTCGCTAAACGGTGCCACCATTTTTCCCCAACTTTTTTCTTCAACCCCTCATCTTAAACTAATCAGGTGGCATGTCAAGGCTGAAAAGTTGCTGTGGTATTGTTGTGATGTCAGAACGATACGACAAAACATTTTCATGATGTTTCAGCCTCCAGCAAGCAGAACACAATTCAACTGTACCACAAACAGATTGTTAAGTGTCTGGAAAGTCGTACACTGTAGGGGCTAACTATACACCATACAGTACAGTGGAACTGCATTACATTGCACAAAACACCACAAACTTGAGTAACTACATGTCTGTGCAATAAAATGGACAACACTATGTACAAATACCAGGCAAGTTACAGTAGGTGCAGCAATGCGTAAGAGAAAGGCATTTATGAGTGTTTATGTGGGAGGTGTATTTATGTATTTAAAAGTTTTACCAGGAAGGTGTACTGAGTGGACTACCGCTCGATTCCAGACGTGACCTGGGGGGGGGTGCAAGGGAGTCAACACAGAGTATCATACATCAGTAATGCATGAGTACAAAACACATTATGCACAGAAATAGGGGGTGGGGAGCAAGGGAGTCAATACAGTGTACCATACATCAGTAACGCATAAGTACAAAACACATTATGTACAGAAATACAGCCAGAGAATTAGATACAGCCAGTCTATCACAATTGTCGAAATAAATTCTGGTAGATACAGTCAGGTATGAGAGCAGGGGAGACAACACAGAATATAATACAATATCATGTAACACAATCTCAACTGTCTAGGTAAAGCACTTCTACATTAGGAACAGAATTTCAAAAATCGCCTACAACACGGAAATTTGGGATATAGCCAGGTAGAGTGAGATGGCCAGTTTAACTGCTGGACTATAGCTACACACGGACAGTGGGGTCTGCCGCCCTTGACTAGTCATGTTTTAGAGTTCCCAGTCATCACGGTACATGCACAGAAGGTGCAGAAGTGAGCTTTGAGGAGAAAGTTGAGTCAGTGGGCAGAGTTGGTTTGCCGCATGGCCAGTGGGAGGGAACTCCACAGTTTAGGCATGCGAGAGGAGAAAGCTGCCTGTCCTGCAGTGGTGGCCATCGTGGGACACTCAGGGAATGGGTGTCGAAATTTCTGAGGGAGTGCAAATGTGGGGGAGGTGAGGACAGGGCACCAGAGAGGTACAGGGGCAGAGATTGGGTTCGGAACTTGGCCGTGAGCCTGGTACAGTGAGACAACCTCCTATCCTGCAGTGAGGGGAGGTGCAAATCCTGGTAGCGGTAGCAGTGGTATGTGATGGGAGGACAGTCAAGGGCAAAAAGACAGGAGGAGTGGAAGAGGGTGTCCAGTCTGATTAAGGTAGCCTTGGGAGTGACACAATAGACTACATCGCCATAGTCAAAGATAGGGAGGATCATTTACTGTACAATCTCCTGCCGGGCCGATAGCGGGATGCACCCGTGGTTTCGGTACAGCACTCCAAGCTTGGGGTGCAGCTTCTTGTGGAGTGCCTCAACGTGTACAGAAAAATCGTGGTGACGGTCGAGCCATACCCTGAGGTATCTAAAAGAGAAGCAAGCCCCCAAGCTTTGTCCCGTCCAGGGTGTGGAAGATGGGGAGGGAGGGGAGCAGAGATAGTCTCTGCCTTGTGCCAAAGGTCATGGAGACGGTTTTCCTGGCGTTCAGAATAGCTGATTTAAGCGAAACCAGAGCCGGACTTCACTGAAATCAAGCTATAGTCAGGATGCCACATCAGAGGGAGAGGGGCCTGATGTATACAGGACTGTGTCATCCGCATACATTTAAAGTTACAGCTGATCTGATAAGCAGTTGCAGAAACTGAAGGGGTAGTTGTGTGTGGCCCTCTTGAAGGTTCTGATGGTTTGGAATCTTTTAATGTTTTCTGGAAGCAAATTCTAGTTGGTAACAGCAGACGCAGCGAAGGTTTTTTAAATAAAAAATTATTTTATTTTAAAATAAATAAAATGTAAACTCCCTTGTATAATGTACTCAAGAGTTCTTTTGTTTGGAGGTGGGTGGGTGTGGCAAATTAGATCTTGCTTCCAGGATTAATTTGCTCTTAAAAATGTTACGAGGAAAGCAATGACAGTTCTGTATTGTTAAGGCAAGATGTGCCTCTCAAAGTGAATAGATGCCACAAGGGATACGGTAGTGATGCTGTCTGGCCTTGGAGTTAGAGCCATATCAGGATTTAACCACAGCACAATGGGCAGAACAGTGTGAGCAGATACAATCATATTGCACAAGAATCCCCCCCCATTTGTGACCCGACCTGCTGCTGTGATGTTACCATGATCCAACATTGTTTGTATAACACAAGTCAAATACTTGCACACCTCACAACTACAAATACACATATTGTACACTACCTCGTCCCGCAGCCTTATCAAACTGAGATTGAAGATCCTTTTTATTTGAGAAGGTACTTGGATAGCCCATTCATTTTTAATTGACACTGTCCGTTTTACATAGCTAAGCTCAATATAGATTACTAATTAACTTGGTCCATCTGGAAGCCTGTTGTTTTTCTGGTCTTAATATTTTTTGTTATGTCTGGCAGCCCATCAGCAGAGTTGGTAATGTTGCTGTTCACGATAGTGGTGAGCCGGGTCGAGCATTGGAGGCCCTCAGGAGGAGAAGTGAGCAGCCCGTAAGAGGAAGGGAGGCTTGCCTCACTGTGCTGCTATTACCGGAATGGCCACAGATGGCGCTGTGGCTGAGAGGCTTAGAGCAGGGAAGGAGTATGACAGCTCTGGTGTGTGCATGCCTGGAGTTTTTGCCACTGGCATTTTTTTTTGGGGGGGGGGAGAGACAAGAAGTAAAAAGCTCGCGAGTACAGCATGATGGTGTTCCTGATACTGTCTGAACAGTAAGTATTTTTTTCTGTGAGAAAAGCCATATCTGCCTTTCTTTCCTGACTCAATGGGGGAACCTGTAAGCCAGAGCTGGACTTGTCAGGGATGGGAGGGGAAGCTGGATGACAATGTAACCTCTAGGTGGCGCTATCCGAAGGGGTACTACCCCTGCCTGCTTGGCTAGTAGCAGGTTAAGGGGCCTGGGTACTGAAACGGGTGCCTCCACCCGGAGGTCAGGGTTATTAGTGGTCAAGCTAACCTGGGCACAGCCCTCCGGGATACTGTAACCCCCCTCTTTCCCTTCTAGTGGCCTGAACAATATACAATAATCACTTTCACAATGACCCTTATTCACCAGGCAATTACCCATACTGTTTGCACTTACCACCAGGGCTGGTTACTCTAGCTTGACCCTCGGGACCCCCTGTAAAACAAGGTTATGCACAGCAAATAGCAATAGTACAGTACTTTGGCCCAAACTGGAACCACAGTCAGGTTAAATGCAAAAAGAGTTAGATCTGATTTATTCAGGGGATTTAAACAAGGAAGGGGTGTAATCAGGTTGATTTGCTTAAAGGCTATATCAATCAGACAGTTAAGCATGCACTTCAGAGTCCCTACACAGTCACACACTCTGGGTACCCAGGTAGGAAAACTGTGGACTAGCCAGGAATGTTGCCCGGGGTAGGCCAGCTCGCAGCTGGTTGGAGCCCTGTGATGGAAGAAAGCAGCATGCACAACACACACTATTTGTAATCCAGAGCTGAAGGGATCAGTTCGTGACAGAAAAGACAACAAAGCAATCAGATGACAACACTTTAGATTTAGCTGTTGTTGCAGGGAGTTACCCTGATGTTTACTCACGATACCCAATACAGGACACAGGCAGGATGAAATCGAGACAGCAGGTTGTTGAACTGGAGTGCCAGGAGAAGCAGGGCCCACACGAATCACTGAGGCATCGTTCCTATTCAAAGCGTTGAGCAGGGGACTGATCCCCAGGCAGGTCTCTCATCGATGGCTTTCTCTGTGCAGCGGGTAGTCTGGCTGGGCCAGTGTGGCAAACCCCAGGCCCAATGGAGGTGAATACGGATTCAGTCCGTAGGAGCTGGATGCAGCCTCCAGCAAGCAGAACACAGTTCAGCACACAGTGGGGAACCAAATCACAACCCACTAACAGCACACAGCACATTTACATGTAAGAGATTCTACTGTACCAGGCAGATTGCTATCCGGTTGCAATTACAGAGTCTCTGCACCAACCGGGAGTTCAGAGGTGGCTGGAAATCCTGACAGGCCAATTGCATTCAGCAAATCTTCGGTCTTCTTCAGGTTAAAGCCTGGTCACAGTCCAGTGGCTTAAATCACCCTCACAATTCGGATTCAGTCCGAATAAACTTCAATTTCCCTCTCAGGGACCGCAGGCAGACAGGCCGGCCAAATCTCAGCCCTTTCACAGTTCTCCTATGCGAATTACACAGGGGCTGCTGCTTGAATCACTCAAGCTGTTACCACTTTCGCTTCCCAATTCAGACTGACTGAAACTGCAAGCAGTCTGGGACTTTCCCCAGGATCCAAAAGGTTCGGTTGGCCGATTCCTCTGTCAGTCACAACAAGGCCCCCCCCCATGTTCATTTAGGCGCCAAAATGCAAAAATTGCAGCTCCTACAGAATTTTGCTCCCACAAAGCCCCTGGGGACAGACTCCATTTTAGAGTCCCCAAAGGTACTCAATGACCCATTTCAGCAGTCCAGGACCAAGATGGTGGAGATAAATTACAGAAATGTCCATGCTGCAAAGAAGGCAAGTTAAACAAACTGCAATATTATTACTATTCCAATAAATGATCAGCAAACAAGTACATCTTCTAACAGAGCTCCCTCTCAGATTAATTATGACTGCAATCTAGGCAGCTCTTAAAGAGACAGTAGACAGAGGCTATACAGGCACTCTCTGGCAATACATTTGTAGGGGAGTTACACCAGTCTATATTAGATCGGTAGGGCTGGCCAAATTGGATGGTTTGCAGGGCATGTTTCTGCCAATATCTTCTATGTTCGATGCAAAGAGTGGAAGGAGGGCTGGGAGGTGGATTAGAGGAGGGCAGTGGACATGGCCTATCTGGACTTCAGCAAGGCCTTTGACACTGTGCCACATAGAAGACTATTGCACAAACTGGGGAATATGGGTGTGGGCAGGACAGTAGTGTGGTGGGTAGGTAACTGGCTGGGAGGCAGGACACAGAGGATGGTGGTAAATGGCTGTCACTCCACAGAGGGAGGAGTGACCAGTGGGGTACCACAGGGATCAGTGCTGGGACAGGTCCTATTCAATATCTTCATCAGTGACATTGCGCAGGACCTAGAAGGCAGAATTTCACTTTTCGCTGATGACACAAAGCTCTGTAACAGAGTAGACACACCAGAGGTGTAGACAGAATGAGAAGGACCTGCAGAAACTTGAAGAATGGTCAGGGTTTGGCAGTTGAAATTCAATGCAAGGAAGTGCAAGATAATGCATATGGGGCACAAAACCCTGGCACAATATATCAGTTGGGGGTGAGGATATAGCATGCACCAAGCAGGAAAGGGATCTTGGGGTTATCATCTCTGATGACCTCAAGGTAGAGAAACAGTGTGACAAGGCAGCAGGTAAAGCAAATAGGATGCTGGGATGCATAGGCAGGGGCATCACCAGCAGGAAAAGGGAGGTCATAATTCCACTATACAAGACACTAGTGAGGCCCCACCTGGAGTACACTGTACAGATCTGGAGACCTTACCTACGTAAGGACATAGACAGGATAGAGAAGGTTCCGAGGAGGGCAACAAAGATAGTGCATGGATTGCATCACAAGTCCTATGAAGATAGGTTGAAGGAACTGAACATGTACTCCCTGGAGGACAGGAGGGAGAGAGGGGATATGATAGAGACATACAAGTATCTTACAGGGAGGAACAGGGTGCAGGAATATACTATTTGTAAGCGAAAAAGATGTTCCAGGACTAGAGGGCATGGGATGAAGTTGGAGGGAGGACGATTCAGAGGAAACGTGAGAAGAATTTCTTCACAGAACAGGTGGTGGACAAGCGGAACACACTGCCAGAGGAAGTGGTGGGGGCTGAAACAATCACGGGATTTAAGAATGCATGGGATAGACATAAAGGAATTCTGGAGGTCAGGGGTAAGGGGCAATAGACTTCTTGGAAAACATAAACTGAACTTACAAGCTCAAATGGGCAGACTGGGTGGGCCATAGGCCCTTATCTGCCGACACTGTCTATGTATCTATGTATGTATCTATGCCTGGGATGCAGGGGGGGATAGGAAAGGAAAAAGGTATATTTATTGTGTGAGGTGCTCAGAAGGGTTTTTCAAATGAGTGCCTCATAAATATAATGATGAGCCTTATCACACAGAGTCTCAACAAGGAGCTCCTCTCCCTCCTCTTCCGCCCTTCAGAAAGGGGGACTGCGGGCTCATCCGACAAACCATAAAAACTCACCACAATGGGGCAAAAATGAATCCCTTACGCATCACGTAGAAAGGCTCCAGCCAACGAAAAACAAAGACTAAGTCCTGGATGGCTTCGACAGAACTTGCTGAGTCAATATTATAAACCCGCTTCGAGTCATGTGACTCTAAAGCAGGAATCTGGCTGGCTGCTGAGCCGGTTGTTAATCTCCTAGAAATTCCTAGGTCACCAAACAGCCGGAGCAGAGCACTGAACAGTCATCAGAACCAAAGGGACACCGAACAAAGGCAGTAAAGTTAAACTCTAGTTTTTATAACCTCTTTCTTTTTTCTATACAGCCTTTTCTCCCTCTGTCCATGTGCGCGGCTATCAGCCATGTCCCAACTTCCTACCGACCACATCCCCTAGTACCCACCAGAGCAGTCCCCCATGAATTGCACCCATGGCGGAGCCAGGAGAAAGGGGGCTGTCCCCCCCCATGCACAAATCCAGATATCTCAGTAGGCGGCTGCCAGCATGGGGGAACGTGGGCACGGACTCACAAAGTCTGCAAAGCCCCTTTTCCATTGTTTCACTTCAGTCCCCTGCCATGGTGGCATATAAGTACAAGTTTATGGAGGCACGCATGTACTACAGAATCACGGCCCACCCTTCCTATGTCACTCGCACCTGCACTACCACCAGTCCTCCACCTGGTGGCAGTCAGAGGCTGAGACAGCACGCCTCCCCTCCCCAGAAGAGGAGATCAGTCCATGGGATGCTTGATCCTCAATCAATCAATCAAACCTTAATTTATCCATTTACAAGGTGGACCTGCTGTTGGCAGGGAAAATTGTACAGTTACATATAAATATACATAATACAAAAGGAACAACATGTTTACAGTACTGATAGGAGCAGAGTATTTACATTCCAAGTCACATGTACAAGGAAGATATACATAACACAACCCGAACGTTATATATATATATATATATATATATATATATACACACACACACACACACACACACAGTTCCCACAGGAGTAGGATGTGTATGGATGTCATATACAAACCATAGAAGAAAAAAAGAAAGATTATTTATATTCTTGTCCAGCAGAAACACGTTACAGGCCTGGATGGAAATTCCTAAGCTATGGAGGTGCACATAACAGTGTGTAAGCCTTAGATAAATGCGTTAGAACCGGGGTGGTGAATAAGAGGGATGCAGAGATCCTCTCCCAAACCCAGGTTGCTGACCTGGTGGGCAGCAGCGCTACTACTGAGCCACTGGACCGGCTTTTTATAACTTCTTCCTAAGGTTAAATCCTATTATTCAAGGCCCCTACCTTCTAAAATCACTCCCAAGTGAGACTGTAACCAGTCCAAACAGTAAAACCTTCACAGTCAGACCCAAAATATGGCTTTTTGAAAAAAATAAATACATATGAATGCTCTTGTATATAATGGTTTTGTATGCATTTTTTTTGTCAATTTATTGTATTTTGTAGACATGTTTATCAACTGATTGCTGTTGTATTGATCGATTCTGTTTTATCCCAGGTTGTGCGCCTGAAAATAGGCATTTATTAAGTCCAGCGAACCTACCAGTTATCAAAAACAAATAAATAAAACTAATTTATGCCGCTTGTGAAAACGGGCATTTATGTTCAACAGCTAACGAGTATAAAAAAAAATGACAATGACTAAATAAAAATAAATAAAAAAGAAATTAAAAGGTTTATAATCACAAAAAAAACAAAAACAAAAACTTCCCATCAAAGCCATATTTCTCCTGTTGTTCCCACCCTGCCCCCTTCTGGTCCACTCTCCCAGTCTCATCACCTGGCTTTTCTGTGACATACCTCATGCTCCGATTGACATGGAAGCACCCAGTTGTAGTGTGGGGCCTGCAGGGGACCGAGCTATCATCCGGCAGCTGTCGGGATTTATTCTGGCATTTTCTCTTAGGGCCCACAGTGAGTGCAATGACGCACTGTGCGCGATCTGACTCCGCCTCCTGGCATCCTGTGGGTGGGATTCCTTTCCCTTGCATCCTGCTGCACTGCAGATTCCTCCATGTGGCAGACCCTTAGCAGGATTCCTGTATCCCTCTCCCCAAGGAAGGAGAGTGGTCTAGGGACATTCAATCCTCCCTCCCCCTCCCCCAGGTCAGCCACCAATCGACCTGTTTCCATTCTCGAATCCGCGTCGCTGGTTAGCAGAGTCCTTTTTTGAGGAATTCCTGCCTGGCTGGGGTGCTCTAATTACCAGATACCACTGTCTTAACCTTTTAATCTCGTCTCCTCATGGTCTGCCAAGTGCAACTGTCAGGCTGCATTCCTTCTGGACCAGCAGAGAAAGGGTTGTGCATCAATCTGCCCAAACAGTACTCAAAAGACTCTCCCAGTCACTGGAACCGCTTCCCTACTGGTGCATGAGCTCATGGTTCACTCACAGCATTTTCAGAGCACCTCCCCCTCCCAGGGGGACAGCAGTTCAATCCCTGTCAACTCCCTGCAGGTTTGTGATATCAACACTACATACACCAGGGATGTACCAGAGGCCAGACTGTTTGTACTACCCACATACTACTGTAACTGATCATCCTTCACAACCCTATGTAACCCCTCCCCCCAGGTTGCACTGTGAGACGAGCAACTTGTTGTTCAGTGTGCCCTCCTGGTGAAACATTTCAATAAATAAATAAATCTCCATCCCAAACCTGCTCCCAAGAGTGACCTGCAACACGAGGTACAGCAGAACAACTCATCAACTCTAAAGCCTTGGCTTAATTTGAACCAGGGTCCAAGGATCAAGCCTGCCCATGACATTGCAATGCTCTACCCTTTCTACACACTGAGAACTCGATTTCCGAGCAGGGCTCCAATGTGAGCACCACCTTACTCCCACCTGATTAAGCGGATTTAGAAATCTCCCATCCTACTCACTGATGTCCTACTGAACTAATATTTCCTTATTGTATTTTTTTATTTTACAGTTTTGTTTACCGTGGATAGCCCCACTAAGATGCAGTATCTCGCCAGCCCGCCAGCACAGCGGTAGGGCTTCCATCTGTGATGCCGACATCCCGGGTTCAGGAATGGGCCTGAGAGTGGGAGGACCGGCTTTTGGGGGGGTGGGGGAGAGAAAGATGGAGCATCCAGGTGACGGCTCTCCTTCTCTGGGGGGGAGGGTTGAGTGACTGGTATAATACTGCTCCATGGCGAAGGCTGGGGATCAGTAACTACCAGCGCGGCGCCAGCTCTGAGGGGAGGTGTGACAGACGTTACGCTATGAGCAGCCACACCACTTCAAGTCACACCTCCCGGGGGTCAATAGGGAAAAATCAGAGGTTCCGCCTCACTAGATGACATCCTCCACACAGAGCAGACCTCGCACTGGCACCTGGGCTCCTGGTCCCGAGCCAACCACCCGTCTCCATCGGGAGGCATAGGGGGAACTTCCTGGTGGCCCCGTCCCTGGGTGGCAAGGCAGGCGTGTTCGCGAGCTGGTAGCTGAGGTGGCAGCACAGGGCACAGCAAGGTGGGCAGCCGACAGATGGGAGCGGACGTGGAGCCCTAGCAAAAAAAAAGATGGAGCATCTCATTTCCAGCTGGGTCCTGTTTCTTCCCAATTTCAGACCAGGAAGTGACTAAAGTACCAGACGGTTAAGTGACTTTTTCAGGGTCATGTAGAGGCTGTGGTGGGATTTGAACTTGGACCCCTGGGTTACAAAGTTTTTTTGTTTGTTTTTTTGCCACCTTATCAGCCCTGGCTGCCTCCCTTTTTTTTTTATTCAAGTTTAATAAAGTTTCAGAGCTTACACACTTTTCATAATTATACATAATGCCAGGGTAGGGATCATACAATCTTAAATTTCTCCAGAGGTAAAATGAAAAGAAACATTTCTACGGATCCAAATTCATTCCCGTTCAGACTAAAAACTAACATATCTTATTCAATACAAGTAGGCAAACGGGCCCCCCCAACACCCCTCCCCCTGAGGAACAGGTAGAGGGCTGCTGTCCGGCTCCCTCTAGACTGTTGGGTAACCAGAAGAGTCCGCTGACCTCCTCCTCATCATCAGCCCCCCCAGAGGTCCAGCTAAAACAATAATGCTTTCTGAAGGGACCAGTGTCTGGGTTCCAGATCCCTGTTGTCAGGTCTCCGAGGTCAGGTTTACTGTGACTAGCCATTTTGTCCATCTACGTACAAATGTCTTGATTTTATTGTTTATTTTATGGGTTAGCGCTTCCGTATTTTGTATCTCTTGTATTATGGTATACCGGTTGTTCAGGCTGGGAGGGTCTAGGGAGAGCCATCTCCTGGTAATCGCTTTGTGGGTGGCCGCCAGGAGGATATTCCAAAGGTACATGCTGTCCTCTCTCCTTACCCCCTCTGTGGGGATCCCCAGAACCAGATTCTTCAGTGACAGCTGTGGTGAGCAATCAGATAGTTTCATTAGTATATGGGACACCTGTTGCCAGAAAAAAATGGAGGGACCTGCACTCCCAGAATATGTGGGTATGATGCACCACCCGATTTCCACAATTCCTCCAACAATGTGGCGGGGCCCCGCCTCCCCATCTGTGCTGGATAATGGGAGTATAAAAAAACCTGACTCTCATCTTCCAGGTGAATTCCCTCCAGTTCGGAGAGAGGGTTGTTTTATTGCTGGATTGGATGACTATTCCCCATTCTTTCTCCGATAGACTCACCCCAGCTTCCTCCTCCCACTTAGCTTTAATACTCTGGGTGCTGCCTGCGTAAAGTTGCCAGACTGCTTTGTATAGGGCAGAGATATGGCCCTTTTTGAGGTCCCCCGGAGAGAACTGAACAGATCATAGTAAGTAAATGATCTGTTTGTTCATTTTGGTCAGCTTCTTTTTGGACTGTTTGGAGTTGTAGGAAGCGGTAGTGGTCCTTGTAACTGAGCTGATATATGTGTTTGACAGTTTGAACATCTATAGTTGTAGTCCCTGATGCCAACTGGCCTAGCCTGTGTAGGCCGAGTCTAGACCATTGCCGGAATGCATGATCCATTTTGCCTGGGAGGAACTCCTCCGATCATGCAAACCACTGAAGGGGCCATAGGGCTTTCCTCAACTTGTACTTCGCCCATAGTCTATGGGCCATCCTGAGGGTGCTTGTGAGAGGCAGGAGGGTGGGGTCCCCATTTTTATACGTGTGTTTGTCTAAGACTCTTGCTCCCAAAGGGGGGCTCCCGGAGAGGTGTAGTTCAATGTCCTTCCAGTGTGAGTCGTAAGATGCAGTGTTCCACAAGAGGACATGCATCAAATGGGCCACCAGGCTTAAGTCTTCGAGATTTGGGACCACTCTCCTGCCCCCCACTTTGTTTGTAGGATCTGCATTCTCAGCCTTGGTTTTCCGGGAGTCCAGATAAACTTTGATAAAGTCCTCTGCCAGGCCAGAAATTGTTTCAGAGTTAAAGTTATTGGGAGGGATTGGAACAGGTACAGGAATCTGGGGAGGACATTCATGGTTGTGGATTGAATCCTAGAGTATAGAGAGAGTTTCAGGAGCCCTCACTTTATAAAATCTTGTTGAACTTGGGACAACAAAGGGCTTAAGTTTGAAGGAAACAATTTGCTTAACTGTTTCGTAATTTGTATCCCTAGGTATTTAATTTTTTGTTTGTTCCAATTTAAGGGAAGGAGTGAGGTTATTTCGGGGGTGGTAGAAGAATTTCAGAATTTGTTTTGTCCTTATTTAGAGAGTAGCCCGCTTGGGAGCCAAATTTCTCTAGGATGTTCCAGACTTGAGGAGTAGACTGACTCAGGTTGGTTATGTACAGTAGGACATCGTCCGCATATAACAAAATTTTGTGCTCAGTAACTCCCACCTGTATCCCTGTGATGTTGGGATTTTCTCGAATTGCATATGCCAGAGGTACTATGCAAAGGGCAAAGAGCAGGGGGTCCAAGGGCATCCCTGCCTCGTTCCCCGGCTTAATTGGAACCTGTCCGAAATGCTGCCATTAATTCTTAGGTAGGCCTGTTGGGCCATGTAGATGGCCTTAAGGGCCTGCATCTTGGTCTGGGGAAATGCAAATTTCTCTAGGACTGCGAATAGAAAGGGCCATGATACCTTGTTGAATGCCTTTTCGGCATCAAGGCTCATTAGACAGGCTGGAGTCTTCTCCGAAGAGATTTTGTTTATGATATTAATAGTGTGCTTGACGCTGTCTGGGTCCTGTTGACCTGCTATAAATCCGGTTTGGTCCTGGAGAACCAAGTTGGGCAAGAGGTTATTTAGCCTAGTGACCAAGACTGATGTAAATATTTTATAATCCACGTTGAGTAATGAGATGGGGCAGTAAGACCCACACTCCACTGGGTCCTTACCTTGCTTGTGCAGGATCGTAATGGTGGCATAGTTCCAAGATGGGGGGACTGCCCTTCCCTCCCCCCAAACCTCATTAAAAGCCAGCAGCAAATGTGGAGCCAGCTCCTTATTTAGCATTTTGTAGAGTTCCCCACTGAACCCATCCGGGCCCGTGCATTTCCCTGTTTTCAGATGTTGGATGGCCACGTCTAGTTCCGACTGTCTAATGGGGGTTGAAAGGGCTGACTGTTGTTCCTGTGTCAGGGCAGGTATATTAAGGCCCTCAAGGAACCTGTGTTTCTCCTCCGGGGGGGATTCAATTTGGGGGTGGCAAAGATTCTTGTAGTGACTAAAAAAGGCTTCCATTATCTGATCCCCCTTACTTGTTAGTATGCCTGTTTTAGGGTGTTTACTCTTAAGGATATTAGTCCTAGCTTGGCGTTGTCCAAGTCCGAATGCAAGTAATTTGGTGGCCCTTGGGCTCCCCTCATAATAGGATTGCTTAAGAAAGCTTAAGGATTGTTCTGTTTCTGATTGCTGAATCTTTTGTATTAGTTTCTCTAATTTCCCCGTCAATCTGCTTGGTCCATTTTTACCTTTTGTTGGGATTCTAGGTTTCTGAGTTGTTTGCGAAGCAACTCTAATTGAGATTGTCTTTCTTTATGCATGAAGGAACCAATAGAAATGAGTTTGCCCCTCAACATGGTTTTTATTGTATCCCAGCTTATTTGTGGGGAAGAACCAGAAGAGGAGTTACAGGCTATGGTCAGCGCTATAACTTCTTTCATCTTATCTGCTGTTTCTCTGTCCCTCAACAAGGACATGTTCAGATGCCACTGGGTTTTCTTTCTGGGGAGGCTGAGGTCCAGCTCTACAAAGATTGGTTGATGGTCTGAGTGGGCTGCTGTGCCCATCCATGAGTGCCCAAACCTAGACAGGCCCTCTGCAAAGGTCAGAAACATATCACTGCGGGAGAAGACCCTGTGCCTTGGAGAGTGGCAAGTGTATTCTCTGGCCGCGAGGTATCTCTCAGGCCAGATGTCCAGCAGACCCACTTCTGCTAGTAACTTGCTGAAGAGTTTGGCGGTGTGAGTCCCCGGGGTCGGGATTTGGGAGGTGGAGTCCAACCTACAATCTAAGGTGAGGTTCCAGTCCCCCCCCCCAATCAGGAGGACTCCCCTAGACTTCTCGGCTACCATCTTGCTGAGGTCTGAATAGAAGCCAATAGGTGAGCCAGAGGGAGCGTAGACACTAAGCAATGAAAGTTGGCTGTCCTGCACCCTACCTATGACCAGCACAAACCTTCCCCCAGGGTCAGCCACCACCTATTCCTCCTCGAATGGCAATGTATCTGAAATAATAATAATAATAAAATTTATTTAGTTAAGCGCCTTTCAAATTTCCAAGGCGCTGTACATAAAAACATGAGAACACCAGCATAATCAATACATACAGTAAAACAACACAACAAATATTACAGGTTAAAATAACCAATTACAGCATAACAGGAAATGCTTTCTCCCATAAAAAGGACTTTAAGGCCTTTTTAGAACTTTCCACCGTCGTACTCTCTCGGAGCTGACAGGGCCGAGAATTCCAAAGGGTAGGAGCCGCAAAACCGAAGGCACGAGCTCCAGAGGACTTCAAATTTACCCTCGGAATCTCCAGCAACCCCTCGTCAGCCAAGCGGAGCTGTCTCAGAGGGATGTAGGGCACGAGAAGCTCTTTCAAGTAGTCAGGACCAAGACCGTGTAGGGCTTTGTAGGTCAAAAGACCCACTTTAAAGGTGATCCGTCACTGTATTGGCAGACAGTGCAGAGTGCGCAGCACCAGGGTAATATGAGACCTTCTTGAAGCCCCAGTCAACAAACGTGCTGCCGCATTCTGCACTAGCTGCAAGCGGCGGATATCAACCCCAGAAAGTCCTAGGTAAAGGGAGTTACAGTAATCGAGACGAGATGTCACGAAGGCGTGGACCAAAACCAGCAAATCACAAGGTGGAACCAGGTGCCTAATCCTGGCGAGGTTTCTAAGATGAAAAAATGCAGTCCTGACAACTGCAGACACCTGATAATAAAGGGTCAGACCAGTGTCAAGCTCCACACCCAGGTTACGCACCCGTTCAGAGGTAGGGATCTGGTCTACCCCCAGAATTAATCCAGAGGGGGACCCCGCCCCTAAACCCTCAACCCTGCGACCGGGGTCCACCACCATAACCTCGGTCTTTCCCAGATTCAACTTCAAACCACTGGTATTCATCCAGTCTTGGATATCAGCAAGGCAGTTATTCAGCACCGAGATAGCACTAACCTGGTCAGGTGCAAAAGACAGGTAGAGCTGGGTATCATCAGCATAGCAGTGAAACCTCAGCTCAAACCATCTTACAATGTCTCCGAGGGGTAGCATCTATACTGTGAATAACATGGGGAAAGCACCGAACCCTGAGGTACCCCACAAGGCAGAGAGAAGGCCTCGGATGAATGCAAACCCGCGACCACTCTCTGCGTTCTCCCCTCGAGGTAAGATGAAAACCATCTGAGGACCACACCCGATAGTCCACAAATGGACCTCAGGCGTTCGAGCAAAACCCCATGATCCACAGTATCAAAAGCTGAGGACAGATCAAGAAGAACCAAAATAGAGCGGTGTCTCCGATCTCTCGCCATCAGGAGATCATTGAGCACCCGAACCAGAGCAGTCTCGGTGCTATGCCTCTTACAAAACCAGACTGGAGAGGTTCGTATAAACTATGGATGGTCAAATGGTTATCCAATTGCCCGCCACAACTTTCTCAATGACCTTCCCCACAAAGGGAGGTTAGAATCGGCGGTAGTTTGCTAGGTCATCCGGGTCTAAAGAAGCTTTCTTCAGAAGGGGAGTCACCATCCCTTCCTTCAGAGAGCTAGGGAAAACTCCCGCCTCTAAAGAGCACCGGATAATCTGAGCAAGGACCGGGCCGATAGTCTCACTACAACCCATAATCAGGGAAGTAGGGCCCGGATCCAAACTACAGCATGTTGGGTGCATCTCACGGACAATCCTCATAGTGTCTACGAAATCCGGTAGATTAAAGGAACTCCAGGAAACTCCGGGCTCTGCAACAAAACATCGATCAACTGCAACAACCTTAAAGTGAGGTCGGGGACACTGCCTCCGAATGTCTTCCACCTTATTCGCAAAGAATCGAGCGATCTCCTCGCAATCAATTTGCGTGGCTTTCAAGCGGATCTGCCGACAGACCTGGGTTGCACAGTCTATCGACAGTTCTGAAAAGCTGAGCAGTCGATTCGGCGACAGAAATTTCCTGGACAGGAATTCTGCCTTCTTATGGGAAATTGCTGTTTGGTAGAGCTTATAATGCTCTAACAAAATAAGATGGTCGGCATCAGAGGCAGTCTTCCTCCAACGACGCTCCAACCTACGCAACCCTCTCAACGCCCCATCAAACCATGGGGCAACGGGATGGCGCGGGAGGGGGCGAAGACGGGCTGGTGCAATCTGATCCAGAGCAGCCGAGATGGCCCCATTATAGGCCACTACCAGCTGCTCAGGATCAGTGCCACTGTCAAACAACGAGAGGTCAATAACCGCCATCAGGTCTTCAGGGACAATGTCCCGCAATGGGTGGTACTTGACCAACTCCACAGGGGCCAACCTACCCAGGGGGGCCTCAAAATTGAACCCAACTGAGTAATGATCAGACCAACCGACTGGTTCCACCACCAAGTCGGACGCCTCGACCCCCAGGAGGAAAACCAGATCAAGAGAGTGACCTCCTTTGTGAGTAGCTGCGGAAACAACCTGTGTGAAGCCCAGAGATGTCATCACCCGGAGGAAATGTTGACCAAAAAGCTAAGATTTGTCGTCGACCACACTGAAGTCACCCAGCACCATCAATCTGGGCGACTCCAAGGCCATGTCGGCGGCAAAATCTGCTATTTCCTGCAGGAAAAGCTTCTCATCCCCTGGTGGACAGTAAATGAGGGCAATCCTGCAACCCACACCAGCTACCACAGTGCACTCAAATGATCTAGCCTCCTCAACTGGAACACCAGTTAGGCCCAATTCGGTCTTAAAACAGACCGCCACCCCTCCCCCCCTGCGCAATCCAATCTCGGCCGGTGTATATCCGAGAACCCGGCGGAACAGCGGTTCTTAAAACGGGTCAAGATTCCCATCCAACCAGGTCTCGGTAATGCCAGATCTGCCTATGACAAAGTCCGCACAAAGACCAGTCTTATTGCAGACAGATCTGGCATTGCACAACAGCGCCCGAGTTGGACAAGGATGACGAGTTGTCCCAACCACTTGCCTCCAGAACAGGAGGTGCCCTTGGGTATGGGAACCAGAACAGGACTACCGCCCAGAAGCCATTTCACTTCAGGGCGCCTTCAAGCCTAACCATCCCTTATGGGAGAGCACTGCTCACTCTGTTGTCCACAACCCCACGCCCCTAATTCCCTCCCTTCAGACAATCCCAGTGCCCGACTAACGATGATAAACATGGACTGGCAAGGGGGACAAGAAAAAGGGGCGGAAGGCAAGGAGAGCAGCGTCCGAATAACGAAAGACAGGTGGAGCCAGCCGGCACATCAGGCTGCTCAAAAGTTAAAGCAACAAATAAAATAAATAAAGCAACACCACAATCAATCTAACACTAAAACAAAAATTAAAAATTAAACTAAACCAATACTGTAGTACAACGACTATTAAATTATTTTATATCCACAAGCCCTCTCACGGCCAGGGGACATTAACAAAATAATAGAGCAAAAACTAATGACAAAATAATAAATAAATAGAGGGAATAATTTAAAGACCACCCTCCGGGACTCTCTCCCCGAACCGGAAGAGGTGGAATATAAGATGTAAACAACAAGCACTCTCACTGCATAAATTATCCCTCAAAAATAACTAAACAGTACATATCCTATATATAAAATACAAAATAAGAAAACATCAACGAATAAAATTCAATATACAAAGGACCTTCATTCACCATCCACATCAGCTGGGCAAAATAAGACGCCAAGGACAGTGACCAGCCCAAAAGGATCGGTGGCCTACTTCTACTCGGGGAGGACAACTGCTGGCCCAGGAGTGTAGGGAGAGAAAATTAAGGACCGGGCGAGGACCCCTCTCTTCTCCCTTTCTCTGGGAGGCATGGTAAATCGTATGGAACCTTTTAGTTTTAAGCTTCACCGTCTCCAATGGGGTGAGGTGAGTTTCTTGAAGCAAAATAATGTCACATTACTGTTCTTTAATAAACTTTAGGACCCTCTTTCTCTTTATCGGACTACTTAAACCATTGACATTATAAGATAAGGCTTTTGTGTCCAGCTGAACTATACTTAACCTCGCAATTGCTTCAGGGTATTTATATCATGAGATGTTCCTCTGAAAATCTGAGGCTTCTCCCTACCCCTTATACAGGGGGGGAAAAAAAAACGGGAAGTAAGAGCAAAGATTAGTCTACTTGTGTGCAGGCTCAGTATGAATCTAGTTCACCAAACTTAGTAGGGCAACTATTTACAATAAGTGAAGGTGAAACCTTCTTCTTGCCTGTGGGGGTGTTAGACAGGCTATGCTTCCAAGGTCAGGCAACCTCTAGTTGATGCCTGGGTGGTGCCCGTCTCAGGCACTAAGACCCGCTCCGGTTGGGATGAGTGGGTATCTAGTTCTGGGGAGTGCGGAGTTACTCTACGCCAGAGATCTAGCCACCGTCAGGTTAAGGGGTCTTGGTATGTGGTGAGCTCCCTTCCCCGAGTGTTCTGGGGCCCACCCCGCCATTGTCTTAATTGAGGACAATGTAAAGCAACCTCTTGTTCTCAGAGACCCCGTGACACCTCCTGAGGGGTACCCGGTTCTGCTTTTATTTTATCGGCTCCTGGGCCATCGCATTGATAATACCCAAGCGTTGCGGTATAAGGTCAAGAGGACGCCCTGCTTACTTCTAGCCGAGGGCTGCCCCATCCCCCGTGGCACTGCTGACTTGGCGGTGGCTCCCAGTCGCCGAGGCATAACAACATACTCAAACTGCCCACTCTAGGTCTCAAGAGGTAATGAGGCCTGCCAAGTAATCTTGGTTTTCCCAGGTGCACTTTTTAGTTGGGTTTTAAAACTATAACAATCTAAATAACTGTAAACTTTTCAAGTAAACTTCAGCTCATCAGCGAAAGAGTAGTTTAACATAATTAGAAGAAAACTTAGACGGGAAACCGCCTGACCTAATATGCTGTAACTCAACTAGTTTGTTCTCAAGTCTCTGCCATGAGTCCAGAAAGAAGAAAGACGCTGTTCCACGGCTGGCTCTTATGTATATTGCAGCTTCATGGAAGTGCTGCCAGTCAGGCTGTTTCGGCATCACAGTGACCGAAAAATAACCCCCTTCCCCCATTTAGACCCTCTTCTCTCCGACGTGGTACCTCAGCTATGCAGTTATTGTTGGTGCCAGAGTATTAAAACACTCTCACCTGTGGGGTTTTTGCTGCTGTATGGGGAGTGGTGTTAATGCGTCAGAGTGGGGGGCCTGGGCTGTTGCTCCGGTTTATCAAGATTGGTCAGCATCAACTGGGGCCCAGGGGGATCGGTCGGCAGGAAAACCAATCCTTCAGAGCGTCCCCAAATCAGGTGTCCTGTTATGCAGTCGATTTCTGGGCTGAATACTCTCCGGGATGGGAGTCGCCTCCATCAGTGTCTTCAGTAGTGCCGCAGAATCGAGTTGCTGAGCTGTACGTTTTGATTGTTGCCGCCACATCCACTTGCAGGTTGGAGTGAGGGATCGCCTGCTGAGTCCCCT
The DNA here is from genome assembly GCA_016271365.2 of Neoceratodus forsteri. NCBI lineage: Eukaryota > Metazoa > Chordata > Ceratodontiformes > Ceratodontidae > Neoceratodus > Neoceratodus forsteri. The sequence continues at coordinate 1,107,981,401 of CM028133.1, forward strand.
TTCTTTTGTGCCTTTTTTGCGCTATGATCCAAGCTGATTGGAGAAGGTCCTTCTCTAGCTGTTCTTCGTACAAGGTAGGTGTGTGGATGCCCATCGCATCTAAAAAGGGTTTGGCTGCTAGTAGATCTGCGAAGTCCCGGGGGCCCTGTTCTGTTTCTTTCCGGAGGCGGGCTGGGAAGAGCATTTGTGCTTTCAGATTTTTGCTTCTAATTTGATTCAAGATAACCCACAGAATTTTCTGCTGCTCCTGTACCACCGATGTACAGTCGTTGTCCAGAGTGATCCGATATTGTTGATACTTAATCTCCCTTTTCTTCCAGGCCCTGGTCAACAACTCTTCCTTGGTGGAGAAATATGTAAGCTTAACTATGAAAGACCGGGGCCTGGCCCCTGCGTAAGGAGGCCTCAAGGAGAGCGATCTAAGGGCTCTGTCCATGTTTAAGTCCAGATCATTGGGCAGGTCCAAGGGCTTCCTTCCCTTAAAAGTGTTTGCAGAAAAGATATGACAGTAGAGGCTTTCTTCTCAGCTCCCTCAGGGATCCTGTAAATTCGTAGATTTTGGCGCCTACTGCGCCCTTCCAAGTCATCCAGCTTGTGGTGAAGTTCTCTCTCCCTAGCCAGTAGGTATAGCAGTAGGCGATCATATTGGTCGCTTTGTTCCACCATGGCCAACAGGCCCCGCTCTAACTGGTCCACTCTATGCTCAATCCCATTTATGTCTGAAAGCAGGTCGGACAATGTTTTGTCTATTTTTGTGACAGTGCGGGCTGTTTGAAGAATTATTGCCGTTAGGTCTAGATCTTCCGTCTCCCGGCTGAGACTCAGAGGCCCTGGCTTCAGCTGTGGCCTCCTAGGCTGAAAGTTTGTTTTTTCCTTCATTAGAAGCTCTCGGAGTTTGTATGCTGGTGTCTCCGTTTGCTTAGTAGTGAGGGCTTTTGACCTTATAGATTTGGCAGGTGAATGCATGTTGATTCTAGGTCGATGTTTAGTGATTTTTTTGGCTGGTGGTCTGGAGTCTTAAGATCAGGCTGTCATCGGGTTCTTGACGTCACTGGAAGTCGGCTGCCTCCCTTTGACTGGTTCATCTGGTCCCATCACTGGGCTTCTTCAGGGCTTACCTCGTCTCTGTAGTCCCCTGCCACAGGACTGTGGGGGGGCATCCAGCTACCAGTGCAGGGCCTTCATCCTGCAGTCAGGGATTTTTTCTGAATTATGTTCGCTCTGGGCCCACTCGCGTGCAATGGACGTGATGTGCAAGCTCTCACCCCAATGCCCTGAGTGTGGGGTCCCTTCCCCCTCTGTGGTCTCGTTGCGCTGTCATCTAAACATCTCCAGACAAACAGCGGGACACACTCTCCCCCCCCCCCCGGGAAAAGACCTGTCCAGATGCTCAATCTTCCCTCTAGACGCCCCAAGAATGACCCGTGTCCATTCCTAAACCCGGGTCGCTGGCATGGCAGGAGGTGAGGTGCCCTGTGCCTCAGCTCTCTATGCCACTGGGCATGCCAAATGCCTGTGTTCCACCCACTGCACCATGTTGCTTCCATGGGTCAGTTAGGGCATAGTAAAATGGTCTGCACACTGCAGTTAATGAAAACAGGCCAGAGACCTGGGAGGCAGTTTGGCCCAGGAGATGGAGTATATAGCTGTGAACCTGGAGACCCAGGTTTGAATCCCACTGCTCACACTTACTGGTGCAACCCCGGAGCAAGTCTCTTAACCCTGTTGTGCTTAACCCCTCTCTAACTGCTCTCTAATCAGTCTTGGTGATCTTTAAGTCTGTGTGTGTTTTGGGGGGGGAGAAACAGCAGCAACATGCTCACCCCCTCCCTCTCCTAAACTGCATATAGTACTACCTTGACAAAGGAGTTACATGACCCCCATCCCCCGGCTCAGATCCATCCCAAAATTCCCCCTAAGAGCTATAATCCACACAATTGCAGCACAGTCCGAAAGCAACTTAACATTCAAGCCATCTCCACGGCACCCAGAAAGGGACACCCTCCTTCCACCAACTGTGCTGTGACAGCAGGGGACGTTTGAACAGGTGGCACACATTCCAGATGAATCCTACCTCCTATTTTAACTTAAGCACTCCTACTGTGCAGCCAGATTTCAAAATACCCAGTGCATTCCAAGTGCTGGCGGGGGGTGGGGGCGGGGGGAGTGGAGATATTTACTGTTCTTGAACATCTAACTGGCAGCCAGGGTTTCATTCGGACACAGAGTTCCAGTAAACTTTTATTTAATTTACAATGTTTAACCAAGGGAAATCCACTTCAGGCACTGGCTCCAAGTGCAAAGGTGTCCTGGCAGGAGACTGCAGTACAGTCTCATGTTGCTAATACAGACAACAGTACAACTGGTTCAACTAAGATTGCTACCTTGAAAGATTAATTTAAATACATTATAGCTGTACTATTTTAAAATATATACAGTATCTTTGGGAACGAGAAGTCACATCACGCATCACAAGTGCTCAACTCACGTATCAGAAACGACCACAATAACAGACATGCACAACTTGTACATCACAAATGCCTACAATAACAGACTTGCACAAGTCACACATCACAAACACACACACACACACACACACACACACACACACAATTACAGACACATACAACTCTCACATCACAAACTTGCACAAACAGATTTGCAACACAGGCATCACAAAACCACAAGATTATAGACATGAGCAACTAACACATTACAAATGAACACCACAGACACTCACATCTCTCACATTACAAAGGGACACAACAACAGATACCCACAACTCACACATCACAAACTCATGATTAGAGACACACAACTCACTCACAGTAACTGACTCACACAACTTGCATATCATAAATGCACACAAGTAGCACTTGTACATCACAAATGAACACAACCACTGAAAAAAACAGAACCCGCAGGTCACAAATGCAATTACTGACACATACAACTCACGCATCACACGCACAAGATTATGGACACATGCAACTCATGCATCACAAATATACACAATTACAGATGCACAACGGAAGGTTACTTACCAGTAACTCACTTTCCAGAGTATCTCCTCCACAGCACCACTCTCTCATCTTAGAGCCAGGGGCACAGTGATCCCATGGGAACCAGAAACATTTGTGCTGAAATGCACTTTTTTTTAATGCGTGAAAAAACAGCCAACAATCGGAAGAACAACAGATTCCACTATGTGAGAGAGGAAGACGAGACTGCTGCACAAAGACATACACACATAATAGACAAGTGCATAGACTAAGTGGGTGCCATTGACAACAACAAAAAAAGAGAAAACACAGCAGACGTACACATGTGAAGCAGTCATTGGAAATGAAAATCCCATAACCACATACATTTAGGCAAGATGCCAGACATGCACGTAAAGAAAGAAAAACATATTACATAAAGAAACAGAATCTGACGGTGTGACCCACTCTCTGCCCATTTTTCACTACCTATGTTATTACTGCAGACTCTACTTACTCTACAGCTCCTTCTCCCTCTCACCTCCTTTTCACAATGATTCCCTTGTGCTTATCCTATGCATTCTTGAACGCCACCACCATTTTCACCCCTCACCACCTCTGCTGGAAGGCTGTTCCAGGAATCCACCACTCTTTCTGTGAAGAAGTACTTCCTCACATCTCTACTGAATCTACCCCCCCCCCGCTTCATAGCATGTCCCCTTGTTCTTAAAGGATAACTGCAATGAATCTAGAACTCAGCTTTCCCAGCAGAAACTGTTTTTTAATACTGATTCAAATGCTGGTATTGCTCTAGCTGTCCAGGCTTTTTAGTTATCTTTGTGAGTGCTTCCGATTTACGTGCTGCTGGTAAGAACCATTTTGGAATTGTACAATGTAGTTTATGTCCTTGTTCTACACTTCCATTGTTCACACAACGCATTTATGTTCTACTATGGAACTCTGTGGTTGTTTGGGACATAAACTACATCATACAGTTCTAAAATGGTACTTACCACTAGATTGTAAAGCAGAAACTCCCACTGAGGTCACTAAAAGGCCTGTATAGATGGAACAATAACAGAATTTTTAACCAGTACTTAAAAAAAAGCTTCTATTGGGAAAAATGACTTACAGGTTCAGTGCAGTTCTCTTTTAAGCTTCTTTTTCTTGAAAACACTTTCCTCAGCCGGACCAGTGGTGCTGGAAGTTGAGGCACTGGTCACTACACCTCGCGCAACGCCGGCGACCTGGGTTCGGGAATGAGCCCAGGTCGGCAGGGAGAGAGAGGATTGAGCAAACCAGCTGATAAAGAATTGACTACCGCACGGAAGACATTTGATGTGGGTAACCAAAAATATGTAGTGGGACTCCCTGCCCTGGCCTGTAAACTGCGGTCCTGAGACAAAAGATATAGGACTGACCTAGTAACTGTGGACGGGCAGGGAGAATACAAAGCCTTCTACTGCCTGCAAGCCAGAAACGTAGCAGGAAAAATACTGCAGTGTACTGTACGCCCCACAGAAGGGTCTGGAAAGCGGGGGCTGGAGGTGGCTCAAGTGTGGCTCTATGGAGGAGAAACTAAAACATCAAGAACTGATGGGAAGTAACTTTCTTATCTACTAGGAGCCACTCTCCTCCACAGGGCCACACTCACTGGACAAACAAAAAGCAGTAAGAAAGCATGCTGAGGGAAGAAAATGAAGCTAGAGAAAAGGAAGGATAGCTCCCTACAGGCTCAAGAAAGCAACCCTAGCCATACCCCCACCCCCCATGAACAACACATGCCTGAAGTTCTCCGAGTGCCAGTGGTATACCAAGACATAGAGAGTAACTCAAGTGCTCAATGACAGCAGCATCCCTCAGAGGTGTGAGAACTCGCTTGTTTTTTGCATCACGGGGTGAGTCATTGAATCTAAAACTACCTGAGCCTCTTTTTTTAATACAGATTTCAGTAAAGTCCTAAAAAACTAAGATTTATGTTCCCAAAAAATTAAACCCGCATGTGACAGTCCATCTAGACTAAAATATCAATAATCAGTCTAGACATTTTTCTGATAGCTGTTCTGCTGTGGAGTGTGAGCGCCCCCCCCCCAGCTGTGGTTAATGAACATTCTTAGTTCTGCATAGTTTGTAATTGTTCTAAATCTTCTAACGTTTATAACAACTTTTCAGAAACACAGAAAAAAGAGGTTCAAAGTGCATTATATAGAGAATAATACATGGGGTGGTATGTTTAATGAGATTTTACACCCAACCCCCCGAGGTGCTGGATGCTACATAAACCCCGAGAGCGAAGCTCAGGGGTTTTATTTAAGACCACACTGAGGGTGTGTGTAAAATCTCATTTTAACACACCACCCCAGGTTGTTTTTTTTTTTTTTTAAACATGTCACTGCTTTTGCCGCTGGCATGCCTCATATCAGCACGACCGTCCCCCCCAGCTCCAACACCCCAGAATTACCGGGTCTTACCTTATGCCCGGCCCAGGAGCGGTGCCTGTGGAGGGTCGGGCGTCATCCTGCGTGCCGGGTGTTTTTCTTTTCCATTTTCCTCCCCCATTACCCAGGGTCCCAGGAGTAGACACATATATGCGTGAAGGTGCACATGCGCTCTACAGCCCTGGCAACAGCCGCTTCCACCAACACATTGGCCTAGCGCCGTTGCACCCCTCTGGCTTGTGCTGCAGCTTGGCCTCCATCAGGAGGCAGACCATGGCCAAGGGATGCAACCCCACCACCCTGGAGAGGAGAGGAGAGCTGCCTTTTGGCCACTCCTACCAGCTCTACACCCTCTCATCCCGCCAGCCTCCGGCGGCCCATGCTCATACCTGAACATGGGTTGCCAACATGGCGCGAGGCAAGGCGTCCCGCGCCTCAGCACCACTAGGCCGACCCATGTTTTATTTTATATAATTGCTGGGGAGCATTTTCTCTCTTCAGCAATTATATAAAACAGAACAGCCACGGTCTGGTCGGGATGAAGCACTGCCGGCATATGAGCAGCTCCTGAAACGTTTTCTTTTTTTTTTTTTTATTTATTTAGCTAAGGATTACTTGTTGCCAGGAGAAAATGTCAACTGCTGTGAGGCAAGGTTTATTTTTTTAAATCCACTTACCGCCAAGTGATGGTGGCGGCCAAGTGTCCGGAGCTGTATGAGGAGAGAGCGGAGCCAGAAGCATGCATGGAACAAGGGAAAACAGGCATGTATTTGCCGTTCTAACCTGTGGGTTATAATGGTGACTTATAATGGTTTCCCTATGGGAGAAAATGCTCCTCAGTTAATATAAAGGCATTATACCCTCGAAGGGAAACATGCATCTTGCGAAGGCTTCATGCATACTGGAAGCTTTACCCCCATGTGAGTCCTCGGTGGTGACGTCTAGTACAGAGCGGACTGACAAGTGGATAGTGTACATTAGTGTGCTCAGGTGTAGCATACCACAAAAGTGAGCTATGGATGAGGTTGTGACAGCTCTAACTGAGCAAAAAAGGCAGCTCGCTCACAACAGAACTTCAAATACATTACGTTTATGTGCAATCTACATCATACCCCAATCCCAGTGCTTCATGGTTCACTGCGGAGTGTGCCACAAGTGCCAGGATTATGGTATAGTGTAGACTGCACAATAAACTTTGTAATGTTTTTACAGTTCTGTTGTGATGGCTCTTTTTTTCCCTTGGATACTTCTATTAGCTCCAACGTGAACATAAGGTGAGCAGCACACATTTTTTTATTGTGGTACTTATGACGGTTCTAACAGAAATACCCAGCAACTGGGGAAAACACACATAGTGGAAGGACAGGTACGATGAACCATACTGAACAGGCCTATTGCTGAATGACAGGCTGAAGGCTGAGTAACCAATCAAGGGTTGGTAACTGCAGCCAACTTCTGTTTAGGTTATCTAGCTTGATGCCCTTGGTTCTCTACAGGATGTGCTATAAAAAGGGAGGGAAGGTGGCTAACGTGAAACAATTGTGCTGGACAATAAAGCCATTCCACTTTACCCTAGAGCAGAATCTGACAAACGAAAGGAACCTGAGACGCTGCTCTTCTGCATTTTGACTGACCTGACTTCAACAAATATTACTTGGTTAACAGAGATTCACCATCAAATGGTGAATCCAGGAGCCTTCCTCCTAGTTTTAGGAGATGGGTGGAGGAGCGGACCCAAGCAAGACACCCAAGTGCTGGTACTGTCACAGTGCTGTATGATGCAACTCAAAATGCATCAAAGGTCACCGGGAGCTGGAGGGCCAATGCTTTCGCTGTGGAGTGTGATGCATCTTGATATGCAGCAAAAAGCCACGAAGAGCTGGAGGGCCATTGCTGATCCGGTGCCATGAGATGCAACGTGACATCCATGAAAAGCCGCATGGAGCTGAAATCTGCTGCACTGTTTGTCCCCAGCAATGACAGACAAAATTGTGCTTTAAGGCAGGGTCCACAGGATTCCCTACCAATGTGGCGATGGACTCCCACACATTTTGAGCATACTTAACCATGTAGACCTAGTAACTGGTCACACACACTTAAAAGACCCTGAGGAACAGATATGCTTACCAAAATGTATCCAGTCTATGCGATTCCCTAACTGGAGGGAGGACTGTAGTGCTCCCTCCAGTAATTTCAAAGTAACAGCCTGAACTTCGGAGTGGAGGAATAATATTCCCATCATGGAGGGGAAAGATAACAGGAAGTGGCACTGAGGGGACAGGGACGCATTGGCAATGTAGCCAAAACGTTACAGCAATGAGCTGTGAACAAGCTTGGCACATCCAGCAGACCTGGACTGACTCCTACAACCTCCACCTGCAATATTGTGTAACCCTGAGCAGGTTGCTTAATCTCCCTATACTCCCGGGTCACCCCTGTAAACAGGCCTTGTCTCAGTGGGCCTTACCTGGTTATCAAAGAATTAAAGAAACATTCCACAAGATGTCTCCAAACCATGAGAGTGGAGGTTAATAAAATGTGTGGATTCACCACAGAAGGAGCATCTGTGATGTCCAGTGGATCCTTTCTAGGGTTCCAGGTTGGAAGCTAAAGTACAGTTACGTAAGAACTTACCGTAACAGTAGATCTTCGAGAACAGCTCTTGCAGCAGGTAACACCATTAGGACTGAAGCCGGCAGGCGGCAGGACCCAGGACCCCACGGAATTCTTCTAGCTAGCTATCTTCAGCGGGGACCACCCCCAACGTCGGTCCCACCTCCGACGTCAGGCGTAGTACATAAGGGGGCGGTCCCGCCAGATTCCCCAGTTCTCCTGCCGGAGACTTCCGGCCGCAGGCGATATCAGAATGGGAGACCGAGGATCCACCATCAGAAGGTAAAAGGGCGTAAACCCCTGCCAAAGGCTCAGAAAGCCATGCCTCCTCCAAGGGGGAAGGTGGGCGGGAAGGTACCTGCTGCAAGAGCTGTTCTCAAAGATCTACTGTTACGGTAAGTTCTTACGTAACTGTACTATCTTACTTCGAGATACAGCTAATGCAGCAGGTAACACCATTAGGACTGATTTCCAAGCAATAACGCTTGTAAGCATTCTGGGAGAAGAAACTAGGAAAGTCCATACCAAGTCCTTACTCTAGGACAGGGAGACCCTAGTAGCACGGCTAGGTCAAAACCGGCTCTTCATTGTGAAGCAATGTCCAGGCTATAATGCCTGATAAAAGTATGTACAGAGCTCCAAGTGGCTGCAGCACAGATGGCAGAGGAGGAGACGTTACTAAGTGCTGCAAAGGAGGTAGCCACCCCCTCTAGCAGAATGGCCCCGGACTGTGCCCGGAGGGGTTTCTGCTTTGTATCATAGCAGTATGATATACACTGGACAAGCCAGCGAAAAAGGGACTGCTTCGATACTGGTTGGCCCATCATCCTCTCAGCGAAGGAAACGAAGAGTTGCTCCGACTTGCGAAGCTGTTTAGTCCTGTTCAGGTAATACCTTAGACAGCGGTGAACATCCAGGGTGTGGAGCAGCGCTTCTTCTCCTCTATTAGAATATTTAGGGAAATATACAGGCAGGTCAATGTCCTGATTGAGAGTGAGTGCAGAGACCACCTTAGGTAAGAACTTAGGATTCATCCTCAGGGACACTCTGTCCTGGTGGAAAATCAAATAAGGTTCCTTACACATGAGAGCGTGAAGCTCGGAAATTCTCCTTGCTGACGTAACAGCAACTAAAAATAATGTTTTCCATGTCAGGAAACGCAGCTAGCAATCCGCGGCAAGTTCAAAAGGGGGAAGCGTGAGTTGTTCCAGGACAAGGAGTAGATCCCATGGAGGAACAGGGTCCTTAATGGGTGGCCTAAGGTGTAACACCCCTCTCAGAAAGTCTCGAGAGGCGTCAAGTTGCGCCACTGTGCGCTGTCCCACCGGGAGGTGGTAAGCAGAAATAGTGCAGAGGTACACCTTAATAGAGGAGTAGACGAGACCCGAACGGAAAAGGGAGAGCAGGTATTCTAACACCGCTTTCACCGGGCAACCTAGAGGGGAAAGGCCGCGTGCTTGCGACCACAGGCAAAAACGGCGCCATTTCATGGCGTACGTCGCATGTGTTTCTGGCTTTCTGGCCGTGGAAATAACTTCTGCCACCTCTTGCAAGACCCCGTGTCGCAAAATGGCTATGTCTCTAGGAGCCAAGCATGCAGGTTCAGTGAGCGTAAGTCCGCGTGGACTAGAGAACCTTCCTCCTGAGACAAGAGATGGGAGCTGAAAGGCAACAGAATTGGAGGTTCCCGGGACAGCTGCGTTAGCAAGGGGAACCAGATCTGTCTGGGCCAGAATGGGGCTACCAGGATCATTGTTGCATGCTCCCTGCGCAGTTTGAGAAGAACTCTCTGGATCAACGGGAAGGGAGGGAAAGCATAGAGGAATCTGTCCGCCCAGGAGAGGGACAACGCGTCTCGCCAGAAAACACCAGGCCCTGGATCTAGCGAGCAAAAATTGGGCAGTTTTGTTGATGGGGAAGCTAACAGGTCCAGTTCTGGAGTGCCCCATTGAAGAAACAGGTCCTCTGCTACCCTTGAAGAAGTTCCCACTGTGGACTCTGGCCTGGGAACGACTAGGCCGGTCTCATGATTGTACTGTCCACTCCGAGAACGTGAACTGCAATCAGGCTCGTGGCCATGTCGAATTCCAATCCCACACTCTCATCGCTTCCCTGCAAAGGGGTAAGAGGTGCGCCTCCTTTGTTGAGGTAATACATCACGCCGTATTGTCTGTTTGGAGCAAGAGAGTATTTGAGGGATCTCTGACTGAAAGGCCTGCAGGGCATAAGGACCGCCTCATCTCCAGAATGTTGATGTGGAGATGAGCTCTTGAGGGGTCCACATTCCCGGGACCTCACCCCATTCAGGTGTGCTCCCACCCCAGCCCTGAGGCGCCTGTGGAGAGGATTACCTCCGGGGACGGCGCTGTAAACGGGACACCCGCAGAAAGTGTCCCTGGGTCTAGCCACCACTGCCAATCTCGAATCACGGCGTTCGTGATTCTGACCGGATGCTGCATGTGGTCTTGCCTTTGGTCGCACTGCACCTTGAGCATCCACTGAGTAACCCGCATGTGGAGCCTTGCCAGAGGGACGGTCGGAATGGCCGCAGCCATGTGTCCGAGTAGACGAAGGACCAGCCTGGCAGGGACAGTCTTCTTCGCCGAGAGATCCCTGATGAGGGATCTGATGCGTTCCGCCTGTCGCCTGAAGAAATGCTTCCCTGAACGGTGTCCAGAACTGCGCCTATGAACTGCAGCTTCATGATGGTACAAGGAGAGACTTTTGTAATTGATTATGATGCCCAGAGACCGAAACAGAGTCTGGGTGCTCTGATAGCATCAACAACGCCTCTGGAGGCGCCATGAGAAGCCAATCATCCAAGTACGGAAACACATAGTGGCCCTGTCTCTTAGAGACGCTGCCACCACTGCCATGCATTTGGTAAAGACCCTCAGTCATGACAGTCCAAACGGGAGAGCTCGGAACTGGAAGTGGTGGCCGAGGAACTCGAAGCGCAGGAACCTCCTGTGCGCTTGAGCTACAGGTATATGCAGGTATGCATCCTGCATGTCCAGGGATGCTAAGAAGGCGTCCTTCTTTAGCATAGGAATAAGACCCTGTAGGGTCACCATGCGAAATCGTTTGTAGGCGACCGACATATTGAGGTCGCTGAGGTCCAGGATTGAATGGAGGTCCCCTGTTTTCTTCGGAACCAGAAAGAAGTGGGAATAGTATCCGTACCCTCTCTGGTTCTCTGGAACATACTCTACCACTTCCTTTTGCAGGAGCGCAAGTATTTCTTGCCTGATAAGCAATTTGTGCTGACTCGAGTAACGGGAGAGCAGAGGAGGCCTCGAGGGTGGCTTGTTCATAATTCTATAAAGTGGCCTTTTCGACAACTGAAGAACCCACCTGTCGGTGGTTATGGACTGCCATCCTGGCAGGTAATTATGATACGACCCCCGACCTTGATATCCCGTTGATCCTGAGGGGCGGGAGCCGGGAAGGAGTCAGGCTGTGGCGGCGGAGGGCCCGCGGGCTGAGCCAGTTTAGCTGGACGCTGACCTCGGCCCGCGGGCTGTCTTCCCTGGGCTCTGCGGAACTGGAGCCTCTGCTGTGGACCGTGCAGGACTGTTGTCTCTGTGTCTGTCCACGAAAACGCTTTGGTTCCTACGAAAGGAACTAAGCCTCGGCCGGCACATTGCCTGACCGACCTCACCGCTTCCCGGCCTCTTGAGCTTGGTGAGAACCTTTTCAGAGGGTGCACCAAAGAGAATCTTCCTTCAAAAGAGGCATCCATGATGTTCTTCTGACGTCCGGGTAATCGGAGACACGGAGCCATGAGTGTCTCCGGAGGCATACGCCTGAAGCTGCCGCTCTGGCCGAGGAGTCCGCAGAATCATACGCGGCTCGCAGCACCTGGGTTCCCACGTCCGAACCCGTACGGAGGAGCTGCAACATCTCCTCCTTCTGCTCATCTTCTGGCAATTTCTCCGCCAGATCCAGTCCCTGTTCCCACAAGGCATTCTGGAACTGTACCATGTGGGTCAAGTAGTTCAGGGACCTGATGATGCAAGTAGCGGAAGCCTACGTGCGCCTGCCCATAGCGTCCAGCTGTTTGGACTCCAGGTCTGGTGGCAGGGTGCTCAAATGTTGCGGTCTCTGGGACCGGTCATGAGAGGCTGTTATGACCAGAGAGTCGGCCAGAGGATGTTGAGCCAAGTACTGGTCCTCCTTAGGAGCCTTGTACAGGTGGTCAACTTTCTTTGGCATCACCGGGAGCAAGTGTGGACGCTTCCACGCTGCCTTGGTGACATCCACAAAAGTGTCCACCAAGGGTGGTACCACCACAGGCTTAGGATCCTTCTGCTGAAGATACCTAGCAAGGCGTAGTCTCTCGGGGTCTAATTCTTCCGCATCTCAGCCCATGTTCTCTTGGATGTGTCTCATGATCTCTGAGAACGATGGGTCATCCGGAGGAGATCTAGGAAGCTCACGTGGGTCTGGAGAGGGGATGTGAAGAGGAGAGGGGGATCTGGATCCGGTCGAGAACTCCGATCCCGTAACCTCCATTGAAGGCGAACGACGGTGTCTTCTGGGTCTCTTAGGACTGGGTGACCCTGAAGAAGATCTAGACGGAGGTCTCCTTTTATCAGGTCTCCCCCTTGGAGGGTCCGTAGGCTCCTGGAGGAGAGGTACTCAGCCTGCTGCCCCAGACAGAGAAGGGGGGGCAGGAGCCGGAGGGGTTGCAGGTGGCGGAGGAGGAGGAGGAAGAGGAGGCGGTGTGGGAACCATATCCCTTTTAATGGTATCCCACCAGTGAGTAAAGAGCTCCTTAACCTCGGAAAAGGAAGGCCTGACGACGGACCGGGTGCCGTGGCGTGGTCGTCGGTTCCGTCCGGCCCTCAGGGGCCTTCAGGTTGTGGGGAGGGTTCCCTGGGAGGTGTGACAGGACCGGGTTTGCCCATCTGGTCCTCGGGCTGCGTCAACTCCTCCTCTGTGATAGTTTCCTGACCGACGTCGGTAGGAGGTGTCGGGGTCCTCTTCTGTATATGTACAGGAATGGACGTCGGCCCTCCTGCCGACGCACCGAGAGGGCGTAAGGCCTCACCGCAACGAAGCGCCTGGCGGCGACGGCCCTGGACCTGTGATGAGTGGTCGATGTCGGACGGGCCGACGCTGGGTCCGACGGCTTCTTAAGAGAGGTAAGCTCCTTGGTCTTTCTCTGGGGAGGAGGAGGCAAGGAGACAGACCCGACGTCGGGTTCGGAATGGCAGGAACCCGACTTGTGATGATGATGACGGTCCCCAGACCTGACCAGGGCTTTGGAGGAAGATGACGAAGAGGGCCTGGAGGTCTTGGCCTGTGAGGAGGAAGAGGAGCCCAAAGGTTTCTTCACCACAGCGGGGGGAGGTGTGAGCCGGGCCCCTGAGGGCTTAACGGCGAATCGAGCCGAACCACGGGAGTCAGAGGCCCTAGACGGGACTTGAAGGAACCTCCCTGTGCTTCTCAGAGTGTTTCCGGGCCTTTTCTGCTGAATCCCCCTTGGAGGTGTCCATGGCCTTAATCTTCTCCTCGAGCAGGAATGCCTGTAAAGCCTTCTGGTGACGGATCCGGGTCTGGCTGTTGAACTCCTGACAGAAATTGCAGGACCAGGTGTCGTGGTCTGGGCCTAGGCACCAGACGCAGGCTGAATGCGGATCCTTGAACGGGATTTGCTTCCCACAGGCACACTTCGAGGGATGGCCTTCAACGGAGGTTGGAGAGGACATCAGACAGCAACTGAGCCGAAGAAATGAATGTTTTCCTCAAGGAAGAGCTTAACCGCAAGGCCGCGCCGCTAGAAACAACTAAGGGTTGAGACATGCAAGTCGACGGCGGAAAGAACTGGGGAACAGGGACCGCTTCTTTATGTACTACGCTTGATGTCGGAGGCGGACCGACGTCGGGGGCGGTCCCCGCTGAAGATAGCTAGCTAGAAGAATTCCGTGGGGTCCTGCCGCCTGCTGGCTTCAGTCCTAATGGTGTTACCTGCTGCAAGAGCTGTATCTCGAAGTAAGATGTGAACTTTAGGGCAGTCTGCACACTGGCAACAAAACCTGTGGAATGATGAGTCCCACATGGCAGGCAAAGCAGATTCTCTAGATGAAGTACTGTCAGAAGACTATACTCCCTCAACTTCTTCTGGCAACACTGACAAGGTAGGACAGAGGTTAAGGGTGCAGGTCACCCTATGTGTGGCATCCAGAACAGGCCTGGGAGCTCCAAAGTTTGTTTCTGAACCCCATGCTAACCTCCAGCAGATGCAGACAGTGAAAAATCCCTAACTAGAGAAGCCTGAGCTTGCACAGGTCGATGTCTAAGTGTTCCAGTATACGGACCAGGGAGATTATGGGCATTGGAGCTGGTAGTGGCACAAGCAGACAATCATGACCAATAGTAAGGCAAGTCACAGGTTCGAGCTTAGCGGGCCGAAAGTACAGAGGTAAGCATGGAAGAGACTGTGAAAAATCAGGGATGGAAAAAACTGCACCAGTCACATGACTCAGCATTATGTTGTGGGGGGGCCCCAAGGATTATGCAAAGGACAGAGAAAAGTCTGCACCGAGGAGGCCATGCATTACATGGTCAGTGCACTTCAGGGCTGATGCCTCCTTGGCAACAAAACATCTCCTGACGACATGGTGTATGAGCTCGAGGGCCCTTCACATGAGCAGGCTGCTGGGACGGAGCTGGCAACATGCCCAACAGGTACCAACAAGGTATTAGAACATGTCACACATAGCAACAAGGCCACAACAGAAAAGGTTTGAAAAGTGCTCTAGCTGTGGATGCCTGCAGGACAACAGGGAAGGGGAGTGAAACCATCTCAGGGTCTGACAGTATTTTGATGGTGTCCACAGTCTCCAGCCAACCACCTTCACCCTTGTCAAGTCCGAAGGGGAATGAGGGTGTGAGCTACTACACTATTTCTCCCAAACTAGGGAGGGAGACAATGACACCTAAGTGGACTTCAAAATCTTGGTTGCGACCTACAGGAAGTCCTCACACCAAAAGACTCACCTGAGGCCTGGAATTGACCGGCTCAATCCTTGAGGGTGAGGCCGGCAACTGCCCAATAGAGTGGACAGTTGGTGACCTCGTGGTTTCCCATAAGCGGGTCAGAGACTAAAGAGGGTCCAGGCTAACAGTTTTGTTTCTACAACATTACAGTACTTGAAAGGTGGCATTGTAATTAAGAAAGAAATTAGGAAAAGGAGTAATAAATACAGTATTTAAGGCCTATACAGTAAGCAAACCCATGGAGAACCAATGTGAAGTCCTGCTGTCCTTGAGGAGCTTCATGCTGTCACAGCAAGAAAAAAGGAACTGAGGTTTCGGTGGGGGGGTCTGTGCTGCTATATATATACTGCAGGACACATGCCACTATATGTCGTCACCATGCATGTGACAATGCTGAACCCCAAAAGTATCTGGTTCCCGTGGGGTCCTGGTGCCTCTTGGTCTATGACAAAAGAGTGCAACGCTGCAGAGGAGATAAGACTCTTAAAAGGTGTTCGGCATCTCAAATGCACAAGGTTACAGACATGCATAACTCATACTTCAAACACATATGATAACACACATGACAACTAAAACATCACATATGCACACAAGACATCCAACTCCTGCAACAAACTCACACTAAAGACATGCACAACTTGAGCATCGTAAACGCAGATGGTATAAGACATGCACAACTACACGAGTACAGAAATATTCAACTCCTGCATCACAAATGTACACAATTTGAAATTTTCACGTATGACGAATGCACACAATTACGGACACACAACTTGCACATTAGAGGGACACAATTACACAAAACTCTCACAAAACACACACGCACCCCCCCCCGAAGACTCACAGTTACAAAATGTGAGCTGCATCACACAACAACAAATATACCCAATTTTATGCCCCCCCGGACACAAGTCACATACCTCACACTCCTAACAGACATCCATCTTGTTTACAGACTCTTCTCCGAGTTATTCTCACTGTTCAGTAGTCCCCAAACCAGCCCGCCAGTCAGCACAGTGGCAGGACTACTGCTTATGACACCGATGACCTGGGTTCACTGAATGAGCCAGAGTCATCTGAGGATGGCTGGGGGATGAGGACTGAGCGTTCCACTGGATGTTCTTCTCCTCCTCGTCGGAGGAGAAGGACCAAGGTTTCTACCTCCCACTGGTGTAGTTTTCATCGTACAGTGCCCAGAGTCCCTAGAAATGGGCGCTTTTATAAATAAAATATCTATCTATCTATCTATCTAAGCCTACAGACAATGGGCATCCTTTAACTCTGAAGGTTTGTCATTTTAAGGGAACCCAGACATCAGGCAAATCCCTGTAAAACCCTGTGTGTGTGAGAGACGATATCTTTTTTTTTTTTTTTTTGTTAATATATCTTTATTGTTTTTACATGTTCCGGGAAGGGACGTACATCTCCATCTGTTCCTGAATGCCAGTCTGAGTCATAGGTCAGCAGAGAAGGTCATTGGGGGTAACTTACAGCAGTCGGACTCATCAGACCAGTCTCCACAGTCATCGTCCCCATCGCAGTGGTAGATATCTAGGATACAGCGGCCATAAGCACACTGGAACTCCTCCACACTGCAGGTCGTTACAGGCACATTTGATGCTGAAACACACAAACACAGTGGTACTGTTAACATAGGTAAGCAACATATTTATAAATTATTTAAAAAGACCTTTTTTTTTTTTACATTTTTGAATGCATTGAGATATTTGCGTATCCTGTTTTTCCTTATTTAAGGTCCTGGTTTCTGCTGCTACTGGTGCTCCTCCCCTCCTTCAGACCACTCAGCTGCTCCTTTACCAGCCTGTCTCGCCCCTTTGCTGCTGTCTGGGAACTATCCAGACCTCCTGTGTCTCCATCACTTGTCCCTAGAAAACAAAAAGGCCTCCTCTGGCCTAGTGGGGGAACCCCGTTACTCCTTACTTCCTCCTGCTGCCAGTTTGTCCCTCCTGGGGGGCCTCCCCTGGCCTAGAGAAGGAGCACCAACATATCTGAAGAGTGGTGGGTAAAGGGCCCCCCCCCCCAAGCCCCACAAAAGTGCAGCAGTGGGATTCCACATGCTCATGCACGCTGTGATTGTCACAGGGGGGTTTGGCAGACACTGCATGACTATGACACCTCCACCGCAGGCCACTTTAGCATTGCACTAATCCCCCTCCTCCTTTCCCCAGAGAAGAGTGTCCACTGAACACTCTGGACGCTCCCTGCCATCCGGGGCACAGGCACAAACCCATAGTTGCCAGCGTGCCAGAACAATCCTTCCCCCCATCATCAAGCACCATTGAGCCAGCTAACATTCATTCCGCATGGGCGGCCACCATCTCCTCACCTCCCCAGAACTGTTTTGATGATAACAGATAGTCCAAGCGCACACAATCACATTCTTCACCTTATGTTTAGAAAAGGCCCTCTTTTTTTTTCTTCCCCCAACTTATTTTCTGCTCCCCCAGCAGCAGAACTCTCTCTGGCATCTACTCACACCGAATCCGCTCTACCGCCCGCTGTAGACCCTGCCATCTTCATAGACATTACTTTCTCCCCGAGCACCGGCCCCCTTATGGGCCCGAGGAGACAGAGGGCGCAGTGGCAGGGAACCAGCATTGAGCATGTGGCAGAACGGTACTGGCAGGACCGTCGCCTATCTGGGCTGGAGGGGATATTTTCAGTGGTTGTCCCTGCTCACTCCCCAAGCGTGACGTCCCTGATACCATGGTGCATGGCAACCCTGCCGGCATCAGCCACGCTTGCCCCAATGTGTGGTCTGCATTCTGCAGCATGCCCACTCTCCACCCAGAGCCCTCCCCTCATGTGAGGAGAGCAGCCCATCAGACGCTTGCTCCTGTCCCTCCCCTGCCGACCCCCAGCACCAGAGTTCGCTCCCAAACTCGAGTTGCCAGTGTGTCACGAGGTGTGGCATCCAGCGCCTCAACCCTCAGTACTACTGGGCCGGCCAAGAAAAGGCTCTCTTTTGAATAAGAAGCAACAAATCTTGTGTTTTCCTGCCCTGTCCTTTGCAATGCATCAAAGAAGAAGGCATTGGACGGTGTTAGGAAGAAATTGACAGAAGCAGGAATTATTCACACAATGGTGTTTCCAGCTAAAGTAGGAGTTGTACGGCCTGGTGGCGCCGAGGGTTGAGGCGCTGGCGCCACATCTCGCACCATGCCAGTGACCCGGGTTTGGCAACGGACTCGGGCTGCCAGGGGTCGGCTGGGGAGGGAGAGGATCGAGCATCCAGAGGACAACTCTCCTTTCCCAAGGTGAGTAGTGGGCCATGCATCGCTCGCTAGTGGCCCCCGATGGAGATCAGGGGCACTGCAGTACGAAGCCTTTTAAGGGGTGGAGCGGCGGCAGACATCTGCACGTCAGCATCACTATACGTCTGCGCTCCAGGGGAAACATCAAGGAAAAAAGCTCCCCGGATAGGCGACGGCACCTCCAGTGCCCCACCGCAACACATCCGATGCCAGGTTTCCCATGTTGGCTCTCCCGATCCCTCGGCCTGCCTTGGTTCTGATGTTGGGGCCTGCCGGACCAGGTAGTTAGGTAGGGGAGTGTCTGTCCCCGATTTCCCAGTGTGGGAGCTTCAGGTGGGTGGTATGCGATGGCGGTGACAGAGGATGCCCAAGAGAGTTCCGGGACGGCGGAGACAGAAATAGTTGGAAAGAAAAAAAAGTAGGAGTTGTACATGAAAATAAACTTTTTTTTTTAAGACCCAGTGGCTGGTGCTGATCAGAGAGAAGCTGCTGGAAAAACTAAGGACATGAAAACTTGATATCTTTATTCATAGCGATTGTGGTTACTTAGCGGTCTGGGGAGGTTTGAGCCCCTTGGCTTTTGATGACTTAGTAAAATGCTATCCAATTTTCTTTATTTCCTGTTGATGCTGGAGGTTGCTGCAGGGATTTGCAGCCAAAGATAATTCAGGGTTTTGAGTGGACTGAATAGGACATTATGTTGATGCCCCCTGTGTTCTGGTTTTGTAACTTTGGACATACTTAAACTGTAAAGTTACTTACTGTAACTCAGATGTTCAAGAATATCTTCTCCATACAGCAGTACTCTTTGGTCTTCTGCCAGAGGCGCAAGGACCCCACAGGAGTAAAACTTTCACTCGAGGTGCTGGCAATGGTGTTGGTGTTGGCACTGGCACACGCTCGTCACAGGGCGCCGCATGAAAGAACTGTTGATGATGCCCTAACTGCCCTAGTTCTGTTAGCAAGTCTTGTGAAAAAACAATAAACACGATGCATGCGGTGGCATGAAGAAAAGAAAACAGATATAGCAAGCAAAAAGAAAAACTGAATATAAACGGCAAACAACCTAATTGGAAGGGAGGGAAAAGCTTCATTTCCTAAGATGCAGCCCCCTTAAGGGTAGACAGACTGTACACAAAATAACAATAAAAAATCACAAGCCCTGGACAAGGGAAGAAAACAAAAGGCTATGATTCCAGTCAGCTGCCCTGTTAGCGCTGTCAGGCAAAATATTCTGTGCCCAGGATGAAGGACAGCAGTCTAGTAATGCCAAAGGAAATCTGCATATGCCAATTACCAAAGATGCTAGGGTGGGGAAAAGTAGGTTACACACCTGTAACAGTAGTTCTAAGAGTGGTATATGTTGTTCATCCACACTGTTTGGCATGTCCTTTCCCTTTAAGAATCTTGCCAGAAGGTCTTGAAGCTGGCTCCTCCCACCCACCTGGGTGGTATAACCCTCGGCTCCACCCCATGACGCCAGAGCTTTGCCCGCTGGAAGCTCAGGTTGTGTGTTGAAGCCGGGGAGGTCGGATGGGTTCATGTGGATGAACAACATATACCACTCCTAGAACTGCTTTTACAGGTGAGTAACCTGTTTTTCTAGGATCATGGATACGTTGTTCAATCCACACTGTTTGGCAGACTCCAAGCAGTTCTCCAAGAGGAGGGAGGCAAGGCGCACACCCCCTCTGATATACTTACTTGGGGAACAGAGACTGGAGAACTGAGGCCCCAAAATCAGCATCCTGGCATGACTCTAGGTCGATGTGGTAGTGGGTAATGAAGGCATTTGCTGTCTTCCAGGTAGTAGCCCTGCAAATTTCCTGGACATGGACATCCCTGGAAGCAGCCACTGATGCAGCAGTATGGAAGGTAGAATGAGCTCTTATCCCTCTGGGAAGCTCCTTGCCCACCAACCTATGACAGAGATCAATGCAGGATGTAATCCATCTGCCAATCGTCCGCTTTGTTGCAGGTCTGCTAGGTGTGGCTTCAGAGTAGGTGAGAAACAGCTGGCGAACCTCTCCCCAAACTCCCGCTGTCCTCTCTTTATAATAAGAGAGCACTCATCTCAGGTCCAGAGTATGGAGCCTGAACTCGGCCTCCAAGGTGTAGTTCAGGTAGAACACAGGCAGAGTGAACACCTGATTAAGGTGGAACTCAGACACCACTTTCGGAAGCAGTTTCAGGTGGGGGTGCAGGACAACCTTGTCCCTGTGGAAGACCAGGTAAGGAGACTCCACCAAGAATGCCTGGAGCTCCCCAATCTTTCTGACTGACATGACAGCCACCAGGAAGGTGGTCTTCCATGACAAATGCGACATCTCACACTTGTGCATCAGTTTGAATGGCTTGCCCATGAGCTTTGCCAGTACCAGCAGTAGATCCCACGGAAGTGGAAGTTCATGCACAGGAGGAGATATGTGGTCGAGGCCTTTAAAGAAACACCAGACCACCTTCTCCTGCGCTACCGTCTGCTGACCGGCCCACGCCAGGTAAGCAGAGATGGCTGCCAGGTGCACCTTAAGGGTCCTAGACCAAAGACCACCTTTGGACGGAGACCAAAGGTAGTCTAGGATACTAGCCACTGGACAGAACAAAGGGTTCAGGCCCTTACCCTGACACCAAATGGAAGACAGTTTCCATCTTAAGACATAGCACCTCCTGGTCGACTCCTTCATGGATGCTTCCACTACTGTGAGTACATTCTCTGAGAGACCCAAAGCCTGGAACTCTAGCCACTCAGGAACCAGGCTGTCAGGTGCAGGGATTGAAGGTTCAGATGGAATACCTTCCCCTGATTGACAGATAACAGGTCCGGGCGTACTGGAGCCGAGGCGATCTGGATAGTAGAACTGGCATGGCCAATCTGGGGCTACCAGGATCACTTATACCTTGTCCCTCGTGACCTTAAGGATCACCTTATGAACTAAGGGATGTGAAGGGAAGGTATAGAAGAGGCCTGGGGGTCCATGGCCTCGAGAAGGCATCCCCTTGCAGCGAGCCCTGCTGAGGAGGCGGGCGTGAAACGGCCTCAACTTGGTGTTCTTCCTGGAGGCGAACAGATCCACCTGAGGTTTGTCCCAGTGGGAGAACAAAGCTATGTACTACCTCTGGATGAAGAGACCACTCATGGGACGTCTCGTCCACACAGCTGAGAGCGTCTGCCAGTTGATCTGTTGACCCACCATAGACTGTCATGATTCAAGATGGCGGCCACGCTGGGCTAGCCGCTTTGCTGCTCGTGTTATCCGTTTTTTCGTTTTATTTTTAAGTGCCTTTGGTGCCCTTGCTGTTTAATTCTGTTCAGTCCTCGTATTTTAAGTTTAATTTAAAGGGTGCCGTGTCTCGTCGTTTTGTTTAAGTGACGTGGCTGCTGATTTTGGACAGAGTCTCCGGACCAGTATTTGTCGGTCGGTTGGCTGTGTTCTTGGTCAGACTCTGACTGCTTGGATTGTTGGCACCAAACGCGCCTTCTGCTGGAATTGGATGCGGCTTCTCTGGAGGACTGCTGGAATTTTGGCTCTGCTCTGCTTCGCTGCTCCGTGTCGGGCAAGGCTTGTGTGGTTTGTGCTCTTGCATTCCCTTTGTCTGTCGCCTGACTTGCTGAGACCTGGATGCTGGATTTTAGAATTGGGGCTCACCTGGTGAGGCTGTATTGTTTCCACTATTTTTGGGTTTGGGGTTTGTTGCCTTCATACTGTTCCCCCCACCTAGTGAGCCTGGTGACTGTTTTCTCTATATTTATGTCGTGCTGTGATAAACTGTGAAGCCCTTACATCATTTGGATGATTTTACTTAGAATCACGGTTTGTGAACTAATTTAACTTTGGATTATCCAACCGTGCTCGGAGATTTGTTATATTCCTGAGGATCAAGCTTTCTAAGGACCTTGCAATTTTCCTCTAATATATGGTGGTATAGGGTTTCTCTGCTATCACAGGAGTTGGTTTTAATTTGTAGGGAGTGTTGCCTACCTGGTGGTCTCCAGCCAGGCAGGAGTGGCCCTTGGTGCCTCCCAGGGAGCTGGGGGAGACCGGGGCCTCTTCTAGGTTGCTTTGGGGTCAGCTGTAGTGCTGACCTGCGAGGCAACTTTAGCTGTTGGCTGCCGTCCGTCCGAGTGGGGGCAATGCTCCCTGCAGGAACATATCTCCTGACTGTATTTTATTGGTTTTATAATTAATTACTGGCATCTGAGGAGCAGCCGCTGGAAGATTTCAGGATTTTTCTGCTTATTTGACTTTCCGAACCTTTTCGTAAAGACTTTTCTGATTTCTTTGGACGCTACTGATGGAACACTGAGTGAGTGGTTTAGTCTTTGAACTGTAGGTAGTAAGAGCGATGGTTATTTATTATCACAAATTTGAATTTAACTCCATGCCATGTGAGAGGTGGTGTTGGGAGTTTATTTAATATTTTTAGTATTTGCTGCATGTGAGAGGTGCTGCATTATTTTAAGATATAAAATTGTTTAAAATTCAAATTTGTTTAATATTTAATAAGTTATTTTACTACGTTTTAAATTATTGTATTTTATTTTATTCTATTGTTTGTTATTTTTGAGTTGTTTTTGGTTTATGTTTGTTTATTTGGTTTGCTCTCCCTTCCTCTGTGAGAGAGAGTGGGGAGAGTGCGTTTATAATTGTGATATTTTTAGGTTTACTGTTAGGCTTATTTTTGTGATTTGTTTAATAATGACGGTTAAGATTATTCCCCACCAGCTCAGGGAATCCGCGCCTTTGAGTGCCCACTCGTTATCATCCGACACCTAGTTTAGGTGTCGGGCATTGGGCATTCTGAAGAGGCGAGACTAAGGTGGAAAGCTGGGCCTTGTGGGGGACGGGGTGGATTGGGGTTTTAGGTCCAGAAGACGCCCTAGCTAAATGGGTCAAGATAGAGGTTGTTCCTATCCTGTCCCCATACCCAAGAGTCCCAAAATATCGGACAGGTACCGAGGTCTTCCCGACATCTCACCTGCCTTGGCGGTGTTGTGCAATGCCAGATCTATTAAAACAAGACAGCTATTGTAGCTGATCTTGTTGGGTCAGCTGATCTGACTTGCATTACCGAGACTTGGCTGGATGAAAATGCTGACCCTATATTGGCCTCGGCAACTCCAGCGGGTTCTCGGTAATACACCGCCAAGGCAGGATCAGAAGGCGGAGGTGTGGCCATTATGTTTAAACTGAACTGGCCTTGTGGATGTTCCATTGGGGAACACCAGATCTTTGAATATATCCTGGTGAGGGTGCAGGTTGTGGGATTCTCCCTGCTCTACCGTCCACCAGGTGACGGTGCGAATATTCCTACAGGAGATTGCAGACTTCATTGTCGCACCTTGTGTTGAGGTTTCCCAGATTAATTCTTCTGGGCGACTTTCAACGCTTGGTCGACGATGAACTCTCCTATTTTGGTCAAAGTCTCCTCCAGTTGATGAGTGCACTGGGCCTGACACAGGTTGTTACCACCTCTACCCATATTGGAGGTCATTCATTAGATCTGGTCTTTCTCTTGGGTATGGAGATCACTGATTTGGGGTGGAACCAGTCAGTTGGTCGACCATTACACCATAAGGTTCAGTTTCAGGGCCCCTCTAATAGGTCTGCCCCTCACGGAGATGGTCCAATACCGCCCTTTTAAGGGTGTTGGCCCCAGTGACCTTATGGCGGTACTGGACCCTGTCTGAGTTTGTCGGGTGAATGCATGAGTCCAGAGGATCTGGTACTGCCTATAATAAGGCTGTGGGAGATGCACTGGACAAATTGCTCCTATCTCGTGTTCGGCCTCTCACTATCCGTCCCAAGGAGTCCATGGTTTGATGGCTCCTTGAAGGAATTAAGGCGAGTAGGTCAAGGCTGGAGAGAGCTCATGGAAATCGCCTTGATGTCGACAGGCTTAGATTCACAGCCCATTATGATGGCTACCAATCAGAAATCACTGTGAAGGCAGAATTCCTGTCCAGAGAGATTTCTGCTGCAAAGAATTGACCGGCTCAGCTTTTCCAGACTGTGGACAGGCTGTGCAATCCAGTCTGTCTTCAGCCTAGAGAAGCTTTTCTCAACTTAGATGTGAGGAGTTAGCTCGCTTCTGCAGATAAGGTTGCCGACATCAGGTCCGGCATCGGTCGACCTCTCTTTGGGGTCACGTGGAAACGGTTGTACTTAATCCTCGGCCTATCTGGTTGGAGTTTTCACCACCTGAATTCGCAGACATTGTGAAGATCATCCAATCAATGCGTCCAACTAGTTGTAGTTTGGATCCGGGTCCTACACCTCTGTTAGTAGGATGTGTTGACGTCATCTACCCAATCCTTGCTGACATTGTCTGGAAATCCTTGGAGAGGGTTTTTTTTCCTAATCCCCTTAAGGAGGCAGTTGTTCATCCACTCCTTAAAAAATCCTCCTTGGACCCAGACTGTCTAGCTAACTACCGGCCTATCTCTAACCTGCCATTTGTTGGTAAGGTTATTGAAAAGGCAGTTGCACTGCAATTGGATGAATATCTCACCTCTCATAATGTCTATGATACTCTCAATCTGGATTCAGGAAAAGGCATAGTACTGAGACTGCCCTTGTTCGGTATTGAGGACCTCCTAATGGCCAGAGATCGAAAGGCTTATACCATCCTGGTCCTTCTTGATCTTTCTGCTGCATTCACACTGTAGACCATGAGGTGCTACTGGAGCTGCGGAGGTTTTGTGGACTGTCTGGTACAGTCCACTTAATGGTTCCATCCTTACCTCACTGGTAGGTCTCAGAGAGTTGTCAACGGAATTTATTCCTCTGACACCTTCTCCTACCATGCGGGTACCGTAGGGTTCCATTTTAGCTCCTATGTTGTTTGCAGTGTATATGCTGCCATTAGGAGAAATCATCAGAGATACAGCTCGAGTTTTCACTGCTATGCGGATGATACTCAGCTGTATTTATCCTTTCTCCCGATCAGAGTGATGCACTCTCTGTACTTAACTGTCTGGATGAAATCAGAATTTGGATGAGTTCGGTTGGTTGAAGTAATCCGGATAAGACCGAGGTATTGGTTGGGCCCAGATCATCCTAGGAGGGGTTTGAGGCACATCCATCAGGCTTATCACTTGGTGGGTGCCGCTCTCTAGCTCTCGACAGGTGCGTAAATCATGCTATTTTTGATTTCCACGGTCTGACCCTGAAATCCCGGGTGTCAGCTGTTGTCAAACCTCTTTATCATCTGAGGAATATCGCCCGGTGAAACACCTGATTCCCCAGGAGGGATCTTCCGACTTTGGTTCACGCCTTTGTTACAACCTGTTTGGACTACTGTAATTCCCATACCTAGGGCTCAGGGATTGATATCCGCTCTGCAGCTAGTGCAGGACGCTGCAGCCAGGCTTTGACTGGGACTTCAGAACCAGTCTATTCATGCCTGCTTGTGAACTGCATTGGCTGCCTGTCGCGGTGGCAGTATCACCTTTAAGGTTGGTTTACTAACCTTAAAGCCTCTACGATCAGGGACCGGTTACCTGAAAGATCTTCTGATTCCCTATCGCCCCTCCACTCCGCCTAATGAGGATTGCTAGAGATTCCCAGGGTTCGCTTAAGTTATCAGGATCTCGTGCTTTTGCCTACTCAGCTCCTACCCTGTGAATTCTCTACCTCATTGGTTGAGAGAATGCCCGACCGTCGATAGTTTTAAAACTGCTTTAAAAACTTATCTTTTTAATTTGGCTTTTTTTTTTATAGTTTGTTTGCTTAATGTTGATTTCTGTTTTATTATCATGTACAGCGCCTTGATTTTGAAAGGCGCTTTATAAATAAACACGAATTGAATTGAATTGAAACTGAGGCTCCTGCCACATGGATGGACAGGAGATCTTTCTCCAGTCGGCTCACGAGGGTCCAGATGCGGAGCACTTCCCTGCACAACAGCTGGGAGTGCATGCCGCCCTGTTTGTTGAGGTAGTACATGGTTGTGGTATTGTCTGTCTGGACTTGTACCACTTAACCCCGAAGGAGCTGAGCAAATGCTGACAGTGCCAGTCTAACTGCTCTGAGCTTCAGCAGGTTGATATGATAGCAGGATTCCTCAGGGGTCCAGAACCCGTGGGCTCTGTGGTTCCCCATGTGGGCTCCCCAGCCTGTGAGAGAGGCATCGGTCGTGAGGACGACTATCGGCTCGGGATGGACAAACGGGACCCCTTCCTGCAAGTGATACAGGATGGTCCACCATTGGAGAGCGTCCCATATCTTCTGGGTCACAGTGACCAGCTGGTCAAAATGACCAAGACACTGTGTCCACTGGCTGGCCAGCTCCCATTGAAGGGGGCACATGTGCCACTGGGTCCATCGGACCATGGTGGTGCAGGCCGCCATGTACCACAGAAGGCGCAGAAAGTCCTGGGCAGGGCGCAAGTGCCCAATCAGAAATGATTGGGTAAAGGAGAAGAGACCCTCCGCCCTGTCTGTTGGGAGCTGGGCTCTGGCTTGGCAAGAGTCAGGCTCTGCCCCAATGAAACATATCACCCGCAAAGGTACACGTTCTGACTTGGCCTCGTTGATCAGAAGACCAAGTTCGGTGCAGGTTTGGAGGATCAGATCCCTGGACCCCTCTTGCTCCTGCTTGGAGGATCCCACCAGGAGCCAATCATTGAGATATAAGTAAACCTTGACCCCTCGACGCCGATGATCGGCCGCCACCACTGCAATGCATTTGGTGAAGACCCCCGTAGGGCCAATGACAGGCCAAATGACATGACTCAGAATTTGAATGGGGCTCCTTCTGCTTGAAAGCAAAGGAACCTCTGGTGAGATGGATGGATTGGGATGTAAAAGAACGCATCCTGGAGATCCAGAGAGCAGAACCACATGTTCTACTTCAGAGA
The DNA here is from genome assembly GCA_016271365.2 of Neoceratodus forsteri. Taxonomy (NCBI): domain Eukaryota; kingdom Metazoa; phylum Chordata; order Ceratodontiformes; family Ceratodontidae; genus Neoceratodus; species Neoceratodus forsteri. The sequence continues at coordinate 1,108,008,573 of CM028133.1, forward strand.
TGGTATGATCTGGGACAGAGTTACCATCCTGAAGGTGCAGGGACCGAGGAACTGATTCAGGTCGTGCAGATCTAGAATGGGGCACCAACCCCCCCGTCCGCTTCAGAACCAGGAAGTAACTGGATACGAACACTGGGTTGACCGGGGGGGTCTGAGACTCCGGCCACCACCTCCTTGTGGAGGAGTTGGGCGATGTCGTCTCAAAGAGCCAACTGAGTGTGTACCGACACCAAATCCTCCCGTGGGGCACGGGCTCAGCTTGGAGGGTACTGCTTGAATTCCAGAGGCACTCCCTGATCCACCACTTCTAGAACCCACCTGTCCATGGTAACAGCAGACCAGGCGGAAAGGAAGTGGTGGAACTGGCCCCGCCACGGGAGGACCCAGAGCTTGCGTGACAGGTATGAGGGTGGCCACCCCCATCCCGTCACTGGGCAGGCTTAGAGGAAGAGGGTCCAAAGTGAGGACCACCGGAGCATCGACCTCCAGGCTTACAGGCCGCTGGAGGCCAGGGCTTGGGCCGAGGGCACCAAGACTGTGCCTGCTGTTGCTGCCCCGCTTGGAAGTGGGGCTGCTTGGCCGCAGGAGCAGGGTGCCGAAATGGCTTTTTCTTCTGCTTTTTGGAACCCTGAGATTCCTTCTGTGCAGAAGTGACAGAGTCCAAGGTGGCACTGGACTTCTCGATGCATTGGAGGTGACCATCCACACCTGGATCCAAGAGGATGGTGCCCAGGAAAGGACCGTCCATTAGTTTGTGTTGAGTATCCACCGTGAAGGTGGAGACCCTCAACCAAGCCCTGCGGTGCATGACAACCATGGCTGCCACCGAATGGGAGCATGAATCCCCAAGGTCCAGAGCTGTCTGGAGTTGCTGCTTGGCAACAGCCCAACCCTGGTCCTGGACCTACTTGACCGTGGTTTGGAGGTCTGCAGGGAGGTGAGGAAGAACCTCATCAATGGAGCCCAGCAGGGCATGAAAGAAATGCATCATGACGATGGCCAAGCTTGCCTGATGGAGGCCTAATGTAGAGGCAACACAGACTTTGTAGGCAGAATGGTCCAGTTTTTTGGACTCTTTGTCCGGAGGTCTATCAGTATCTGCCGAACTACCTGAGCGTCTGAACACAGATTCGGTCACCAAACCCTCAGCCAAGGGATGCTCTGTGAACCCTGAAAGGGACCCTATGGGCACCACATATTTGCGGGCCATGCGCGCAGAAGGTGCAGGACAGGAGGCAGGATGCCGCCAAAGCTCCAAAGCCAAACCAACAATGGCCTCGGCCACTGAAAAGGCTTCCATCAGAGAATCCCCTCGTTTAAGGATATCCGGCCCATTTCTGTACAGGCTCGAACGGCATCTCTATGGATTCAGAGATAAGCTGGAGAATGCCCATAAAGGAAGAGGGGCCTTCCTCTGTCGAGAGACTACCAACTGATTCGTTGTCCAAGGGACGTGAATGAAGGTCAAGAATCATCGAACTCCAAGGAGTCTGGATAAAATCGGCCAGCCACCTGAGTCTCTCTCCACCCACTTGGGACGGTCAGGAGTGAGTGTAACAGAGAGCCTACGTGGGAGGCCCAGAACAGGCAGAGACTCTGAAAGGCACCCCTGCCAGCGGCTGTTTAGGTGGCAGCTCCACCAAAGTTGGTGGAGAGGCTGATTTTAGCCGAACTGTTTTCTCAGCTCGAAGGAGAACAGCAGTCTTGAGGCGGCTCTGGGGAGTTGGCCACTTAGGAGGCGATGAGCCAAGTGATGGCCGAAATAGCCTGAGTTGGCTTTTGACCAGACAAATTAGCTGGTTGCCACATAAGGTCTTCATAGTGATGGAGTTTCCAAGCTTCCTCATCCGAGGAGGAAGAAGAAGGTCGGCGACACCTCTTTTGGAGCGCTTTATGTGCCTTCTTGACGATGGGCGTAAGAATCTGGACCTCGACTTCATCGTTGGGGAGATGGACGGGGTCAAGTGGAAGGCACGAGGGAGACTGGTGGCTGGTGGAACTTCTAGGTCCAGGACCGGGTCCTCAATGAGTTGCCCAGCAGGCTGAGTCTCCTCATTGGGGAGAGGCAGGACCAGGGTCCTGGCTAAGGAGTTGTCCTCCTTGGGTGACAACGGCTCGACTGGGTTGAGGATTATCTCCACCGGGTCGTCGTCCAGTGTCTGGGCCGGCTGGCCTGACGGTGGGACCGAGAAACCAGTGGCGATGGTACAACAGCACTGATTGTCTCTGTGCATGTGCAAGTTGTGGTGCTCGGGACTTCCGAAAACGGCCACAACGGTTCAGTGATGGCAGAGAAAGTTTAGAAATTTTGTATTTTTATTCTTGCCTGGAACACAGCAGGACACCAATGTTTCTTTTTCAATGTAAAAAAAAAACAACAAAAAAAAAAAAAACAGAGACTATGGGGGCCAGGACAGAATGGAGTGTTTTCACGGATTTTCACGGACTTTGGTCAGGTTGGGGGGGGGGGAGAGAGAGATGAGAGAGATCCCTGACATCGTGACGCAACCGCGGAAAAAGTGACAAGTTATTTATTTACTTTTGCCCATACACTACACAAGACAATGGATGGGTGTGACCGGGAGCTCCTGCCACTCTTAAGGACCAACCTTTTCTTAAATCTGTTGCAACAGTTCTTCTATTTCTAAGCCTAATCTATCCTTTACTATTTCTAGTCCATAAGGTTGGCCACCTGTGGGCACCCCCCGCCTATGCTACAGTGTCCTCTTTAATTTTCATTTTTCCCTCTTAGGTCCTCGTACAGGGAGGTTATTGTGGTGACCTCCAAGTATATGTAACACAGATTGTGTTTGTTGTTGGATTTAGTATGTAATAGCACTATGTTATAAAATACCTTGATGTATATACCTTATGTTTATGAAACGTGTAAATGTTGAAAATACCATGGCACTAGGTGTTTTTGATAATGGTAAAAAGTACTAGGTGACTATTATAGAAATTAAGCTAGTTGTGCTATTTAAAATGCATGTAAATTGTTGTAAACTTAACAAGCCAGAAATGTCAGTGATTTGCATATATCCCATGATGCACTGCATTATGGAAGTATGTATGATGTTGTATTTCTTTGAAACTTGATTTGTTGCCAATGCCCTTTGGGGTAACCCTTCTTTCAGTGATTCTGCATTAAGGCTCTTTGTTTATACCTTTTTTTTCCCCCGCTCTCTCTTTTTGAGCCCCCACTACGTAAGCAAATGGGGCTTGCATAGGGGTGGTTGGTACATCTTAACTAGTAAATGGGATCAGAGATCAGTGTCAGCAGATACTGGCTAAGTGCAGAGAAAGAACATTCACAGTCTGTTGCTGCAAACTGATGTACTGAAGAAGAAATATGCCATTGCAGAAGCTTATTCGGTGTCTGGTCCATCTGTTATCCCACAACCCCTCCACAGTGGGCAACAGTAAAAAACAACACTGCTGTTCGCTTCTTGCGGTTGTATGACAACCGAAAACCTCTCGAGCTTCGCTTTCGAGGTTTACATGGTTGTCATGACAACCTCTCTAAGTGAACAGCAGTGTTGTTGTTGTTCACTGTTGCCCATCCTTTACCGTCTATATAATCCTGTGCAATTCCATATGCAGGTTTGCTGACTCCAGCCCAGATTTTCTCATCACTGCACTTTACAAACACTTAGGCTTGTCTTCTCTTGACGCACACATTACTTATTTTACCCTCATCAGTTTTAGATGTTTCATTAGATTTTTGTTTACGGTAGATGCTAGTCACAGCGCTGGCTCTCTGAGTACTAGATCTGCTCATACTCGTATCATAACTCCTGCCACTCTTCTGTTCCTCCCCGGGCCAAAATTCTTTTATTTATAAAAGCCATGACATTCTGAAATACTCTGTCTGCTTCATTACACTCTAATGATTCGCAGAATGCGTTTAAAATGGTGTTACAAAAGCACTGTTTGAACTTGCCTATGTGCAAGTGAAATGTCACCTGATTCCTGTACATACACAGATGTATTCCGTAACACAGAAACACAGGATCTGATGGCAGATAAGGAGTGCCTGGCCCACCCAGTCTGCCCATTCCTCACTACTTACACTATTACCGCAGACTGTACCCAATCTACAACTCTATCTCCTTCCCCTCTTCTTTTCCAGTATACTCTCCTTGTGCTTATCCCATGCATTTTTGAAACCCACCACTGTTTTCCACCCCCCTACTGGAAGGCTGTTCCAAGAATCCATCACTCTTTCTATGAAGAAGTACTTCCTCACATCTCTCCTGAACCTGCACAGGGCCTGCCTTGGGGTAGGGGGTCGCAGTTTGGGCAGCTGCCCCTTGCAGGGCCCTGTACTTCAGTTTCTTTGGAAGAAAAAAAAAAAAGACCCTCATGTCTGAACTAAATGTTTCTCATTTGCAGGACGCATTTGTCATCAGTGTATTTATGAAGTGCTTTTTGAAGGTCAGGGGGGATTCTAAGGTATGAAGATCCTCTGGGAAACAGTTCCAAAACTTAGCAGCTGCACCTTAGAGAGCTCTCTGCCCCATGACAGTTGATAGCTTCAGTCAATCTAGAGAGCGACTAGAAGAAGACCTCAGTAGGCGAGAGTTTCGCCTGCATCGGTTAGAGTAACTCAGAATAAGTGGTGATTTGGGCACTTTATGTAGGATTTTGAATATGAGAGCCAAATAACTGGTCCCTGCGGGTTTGGGGTGGGGTGGGGAGCCACCCAATCATTTGATATAAGGAGCAGTGGTGAGTGCAGTAGGGGACTTGTATCACAAACCTACATGTATTATTATACGCTGTATTCAATCTACTGATAAGTTGCGTCGAGGTAGGGGAGAATATTTATTTTATGTGCAACTTTTTGATATTTGATCAACACAGGACTGTCTTGTAAACTGGACTTAACAGTCCAAATGAGATGTATTCCTGTATAAAAATGACATTTTACCTGCCTACCTAATCTGGGAGAGCAGTAGTCAAGGATGGAAGAATGGCACCACGGCCTATTGCTAGTCTAGCTTCAGGGGTCAGTAGCTTTGGGCTGTGTAACTTTAGAGTACAGATGTGGGGTGGAGGCGGGGGTGTAATTTGTTTGTTCAGCCAGCTAGGAGTTTTGGGTGACATCTACTGTCTACTCCTGTGGAAGAAAGCAGACTCTCAGAGTCCTGACTAGGTGCAGGGTTTACGCGTCCGTGAACGGGAAGCAGTGCTGCACGGGGCTGGTCTGTCACACGCTGTCTGAATTGTTTATACTGTTATGAGAAGCTCTGGCATTCTGAACGTCGATATGATTCAGATCATTACAAAACCCACAGCATCTCTGGCATTATCATCAAATGAATGAACAGTACCACTAAAGGCCACAAAATTAAGGGTAGCAGGATATTTAAAATAAGAAGTCATTCCAAGCCTGAATAAACACTGTTTGACTTCCAGAAAAATAAGCCCCATGTCTGCCAACCACTTCAGGAGAGAAAAAACAATAAGGACTTTGCTGCCTTTGAAAAATAGCTGTCTCATTTCTCTAGCTATTAAGATTTCTTCCTTAACAAAGTAACACAACAGTATGTGATTATAGTTCAGGGCTTGCTACCACTCTAGCCTCTAGCTCCTAAGGATCAGTGGGCTCCCTATCTCAAGGCCGTATTTTTAATCTGTGAAGCTGGAATGAACTGCTGTAAAAGGAGATCTTGGCTGGCCTGGTAGCATTGGCTTGTGACGCCAGCTTAATCTCGGGTTCAGTAGCTGAGCCTGGGTTGCTGGAGGGCTGGCCGGGGGGAGAAGGATTGAGTGCCCGCAGGGTTGTTCTCCTTCTCTGGGGGTGGAAAGGGGGCTGCAGACCTCGCTGCTATACCACCACCTGGGTGACCTCAGGTGGTGGTGCAGTTGAAGTAACAGTAGACAATGGAAGGGGTGGATGTCGGCCAAGGACCCGAGAGTAGGCACGTCTCAGCATGCCCTCGTCTCATTGGCCCTCCCTGAGCGCAGACGTCGGCAGGGACTGAGAACACAGGAAAAAAAACCATGGCCGCACTAGAAGATGGGCCTCGGCACCGGTGACTGGGAGGAGCCTGAGGAGCAGCTCCGGGTGTCCACTCCCCTGAGATCCAGAGGGACTGGGGGTGTTCCCTCTGCCCCACCTGGGGGCTCAATGAATACTGGAGCAGAAGCACTCGATTGGAGCAGGCATCCTTGGGTCCCACCAGCGCAGCCTGATTGGTGCACTGAGGACCCTGATGGAAGGAGCGGCTGTGGCAGCAGAAGGTGGCATAAAGAATAAGTTTAAAAAAAAGAAAAAAAAAAAGAGAGATCATGTTCCCTCCCTCTGAGACCTCCAAAATCCTGATATAGTCATCAATCTTGTCAAACAGTTTGTTGATTTCGATATTTGGTTCTGTCCTCTGAGTATTTTGTTTGAATAGGCAACACTAGCCTTTTACTCCTGCTGTACATGATTTCGTTTGTAAAGCTGTTTAACTAATATGACAGTTAAGCGAACACCAGACTACAGATTGCCGGTTATAGAGGACCCCACGTTTTTCCTCTGCCCTGGGCCCCGCAAAGTCTAAGGCCATCTCTGAATCTGCATATTCATTCTGTATTGTTGCGCTTATTTACATCTCCAGGTCCACCTTGAAACTGGGCATCTAATGCTCTTGGGTCCTATCCGGTTATGAAATTACAAATAAAATTTAAAAAAATACTTTCATAATTTTCACTTGAGTAATTTTCACGCCACACACGTCTCCTCTGGGGTCTGGTCCTTTAGGATCTGCATTTGCAAGACTTTCAGGTAACTGCAATTGCCATCTGGTTCTTGTGCCATGATGCAGCTTAAGCTGTTTTTCATTTTTATGGCTTCCAAAAACTGGCACGAGTTATCTGACCACAGACAGACAGATTCACAGCTCTTATTCAGATCCAGACTGAATGGCTGCTTATAAGATATTCCCAAATAGGTATGCCCCCCTTACGGCGACACCAACACAGTGAAATACACACCTGTCGGCAAAATTGATGAAAAATACAGGACCGGGAGACGCACAGGAATCATGTTGACCACAAGTTGCGGTCGACATGATTCCTGTTGGTGAAATGCCGGTCGACAAAAAGAATGTTGAATATGTACCTGTTGCTGTTGGTCGATACCAAACAGTCTCGACTTACGTGCTTTTTTTCTGTCTGTTACACACAAACTGTATGACAATGTATTTGTTTGTTTTTGTATATCTCGTGTCCCTGGATCGCTGCTGTAAAAAGGGATTATATGCGCCAGTAAGCAAACTTTGTCAGCAAATAGTTAAATCAATCAAATTACTAAATAAATTATACCCCCCCAAATGATGAGGTATTTTATACAATTCCTTTAAAGCTCAATGGGCCATATCTATTTAGTTGCATGTTTTATAATGTACAGTATGTAATATGAGTGGTGTTGCCAATATTGCGTATACTGTGTGGTTATATTTCTCCCTTAAGCTGTTTTTCGCCTAAGTGTTATATTTATCGCTGACTGTATTCCTGTATGTAATATTTTGTACCTTGTACCTAACTATATAATATTGTAAATCACTGCTGTTTCACTTTTTATGCTGCCCTACCCAGGACCTCCTTGTAAATGAGCCTGCTCAATGAAGCCTTTTCCTGGTGAAAGAAGTAAATACAAATACGGCATATTTTATAAAGAGTAAATTCTAAACAAAATGAGCGATAAAAAATACAGGTTACTCACCTGTAACAGGAGTTCTAGGAATGGTATATGTTGTTCATCCACACTCATTGGCAGTATCCTTGCCGCTTTAAATCTTGCCGGAAGGTCTTCAAGCTTGCTCCTCCCACCCACCCGGGTGGTATAACTCTCGGCTCCGCCCCATGAAGCCAGATCTGGCCCGCTGGAAGCTCAGGTTGTGCGTCGAAGCCGGGAGGTCGGGTGGGTAGGTAATGGATGAACAACATATACCATTCCTAGAACTCCTGTTACAGGTGAGTAACCTGTATTTAGGGACATGGATATGTTGTTCATCCACACTCATTGGCAGACTCTAGCAGTTCTCCGGGAGGAGGGAGGCAAGACGCACACCCCATATACTTACTTGGGAAAGAGAGACTGGAGAACCGAGGCCCCAAAACCAGCATCCCGGCGTGACTCAAGGTCGATGTGGTAGTGGGTAATGAAGGTGTTTGCTGACTTCCAGGTAGCAGCCCTGCAGATTTCCTGGATAGAGGCGTCCTGGAAGCAGCCACCGTTGCAGCAGTATGGCGGGTAGAATGAGCTCTTATCCCTCTGGGAGGCTCCATGCCCTGCCAACTTATAGCAGAGATCTATGCAGGAGGTTACCCACCTGCTTGTCGTCCGCTTGGCTGCAGGTCTGCCAGATGCGGCTTCAGCGTAGGTGACAAACAGTTGGCGAACCTCTCCCCGAATTTCAGCCGTGTGCTCCTTATAATAAGCGAATGCCCTTCTAGGGTCCAGAGTATGGAGCCTATATTCGGCCTCCGAGGTGTGATTGGGGTAGAACACCGGCAGAGTCAACACCTGGTTAAGGTGAAACTCCGACACCACCTTCGGAAGGAATTTCGGGTGGGGGCGCAGGACAACCTTGTCCCTGTGGAAGACCAGGTAAGGAGACTCGATGGAAAGCGCCTGGAGCTCTCCCATCCTTCTGGCTGGACGTGATAGCCACCAAGAAGGCGGTCTTCCCACAGGTGAGAGAGAGCACCTGTGCATAGGTTCGAATGGCTTGCCCATGAGCTTTGCCAGTACCAGCAGTAGATCCCACGGAGGGGGTTCCCATGACTGGAGGGAAATGTGATCAAGGCCTTTGAAAAAGCCGCCAGACCACCTCTCTCTCTGCCACCGACTGCTTCCCCGCCCGCCCGGTAAGCAGAGATGGCTGCCAGGTGCACCCTTAGGGTCGCCGACCTAAGCCCTGACTAGAAAGGGACCATAAATAGTCCAAGATGCTTGCTAAGGAACAGGAGGAAGGGTCCAAGCCCTTGTCTGACACCAAATGGAAAACCTTTTCCATTTGAAGGCATAGCATTTTTCTGGTCGACTCTACGGGACGCCTCAACTACATTGAGGACCTCGTCGGAAAGACCCAAAGCCTGGAACTCTAGCCGCTAGAACCAGGCGTCAGGTGTAGGGATTGAAGGTCCGGATGGAACACCTTCCCCTGATTGACTGAGAGCAGGTCCGGCGAGCTGAAGCTGCCGTGAGTCCTGGAGCTGAGACTGAGGAGATCTGGGTACCAGAACTGGCGAGGCCAGTCTGGGGCTATCAGAATCACCTGCGCCTTGTCCCTCCTCGCCTTGAGAAGCACCTTGTGGATCAAGGGAAATGGGGGAAAGGCGTAAAAGAGGCCCGGGGTCCATTGCCTCGAGAAGGCATCCCCCTGCAGCGAGCCCTGCTGAGGGGGGCGGGCATGGAACAGACTCAGCTTCGCGTTCTCCATGGAGGCAAACAGGTCCACCTGAGGTGTGCCCCAAAGGGAGAACAGATGCTGTACTACCTCCGGCAGGAGAGACCACTCGTGGGATGCAGCCCCTATCCGCTCAGGGCATCGGCCAGGTGTTGGAGGCTCCTGCCACGTGAATGGCTAGGAGATCCGCCCAGGCTGCGCACGAGTGACCAAATGCGGAGAGCTTCCTTGCATAGAAGCATGGAGCGCGTCCCCGCCTGGCGGTTTAGATAGTACATGGTCGTGGTATTGTCCGCCTGGACTCGGACCACTTGACCCCGGAGGAACGGAGCAAAGGCGGTGAGAGCTAGGCGACCGCCTGGAGCTCCAGCAGGTTGATGTGGCATCGGGACTCCAAGGGACCAGAGGCCATGAGCCCGGTGTTCCCCAGATGGGCACCCCAACCCATCAGAGAGGCATCGGTCGACAGAGAGACCGCTGCTCGGGCGGACGAACGGGATGCCCTCCTGCAAATGATCTGGAACGGTCCACCACTGGAGAGCATTCCACATCCCCTGTGTCACCGACACAAGCTGGTCCAAGGGATCGCAGCGCCAGACCACTGGCTGGCCAGTCCTCACTGAAGGGACGATGTTCCAGCGGGCCCAACGGACCACGCTGGTACAGGCCGCCATGAGACCCAGGAGGCGCAGGAAGTCCCGGGAGGGCGCAATTGCCCAACCAGAAATGATCGGGCAAAGGAGGAAAGAACCTCGGCCCTGTCCGCCCGGAGCCGCCTGGCTCGAAGAGAGTCGAGCTGCGCCCGATGAATAAAATCACCTGCTTCGCTCGAGTCCGACTTGGCCTCGCTTGATAAGGAGGCCCAGTTGAGAGCAGACCTGGAGGGCCAGATCTCTGGCCCACTCCGCCTCCTTCCTGGAGGGAGCTGCTATCAGCCAGTCGTCCAGGTAAGGGTACACCGACCCTCGGCCAAGAGGAATGCTGTCACCACTGCCATGCATTTGGTGAAGACCCTGGGAGCTGGAGACAAGCCGAAGGGCATGGCTTGGAACTCGAAGAGAGATCCTTCCGCTCGGAAGCGAAGGAATCTCTGGTGAGACGGACGGATAGGGACGTGGAAAAACGCGTCCTGCAAGTCCAGAGAGCAGAACCACACGCCGCGTTCCAAGGATGGTATTATCTGAGCCAGAGTGACCATCCTGAAGGTTCGAGACCTTAGGAACTTGTTTAGGTCGTGTAGGTCGAGAATGGGGCGCCAGCCCCCCGTCCGTTTCGGAACCAGGAAGTACCTGGACACAAACCCTGGGTCTGAAGGAGGGTCCACCACCTCTCTTACCACCTCCTTCTGGAGGAGGAGAGTGATGTCGGCTCGACGAGCCGCCAGTGAGGCTGGGGATCCCGAGGCCCCCCGAGGGGCGACGGCTCTGAAGGGTGGTGCCTGCTCGAATTCCAGAGGCAGGCCTCTTCCCACCACCTCCAAGACCCACCTGTCCGTGGGTAACAGCGGACCAGGCGGAACGGAAGTGCCGAGCCGCCCTCACGGGGACCTAGGGGGAAGGTGACGGGATGGGGCGACACCCCTCAGCCTGGCCACTGGGCAGGCTTGGAGGAGGGACCGCCGAGGGACCTCCTGGGCCCTTTCCTCCTGCCTCCTGTTAGAGGAAGCCGGCTTGGGTTTGGGATGCCAGGCTTAGCCTGCTGGCCCTGACGCTGCTGGGCCGGGCGCCGGGCAGCAGAAGGAAAGGGCTTAGGCTGTGGTTTGCGGCCTTGTCCTTCTGAGCGGAAGAGACCGAGTCCAAGGTGGCATTGACTTCTCGATCCTCTGCAGGTGACCTTCCACCCCAGGGCCAGAGGTCAGTCCCCAAAAGGGAACATCCGCCAACTTGTGCTGGGTATCCGGCAAAGGTGGATATCCTCAGCCAAGCCCGCCGACGATAGCCACCGCGGCCGCCACCGATCTGGCACATGAGTCCCCACATCCAAAGCAGTCTGAGCTGCTGTTTGGCCACTGCTCTGCCCTGGTCCCGCACCTGCTTAACCGTAGTCTGCAGATCGGCGGGAAGATGAGGGATGACCTCATCCAGGGAGCCCAACAGGGCATGAGAAAATGTGCCATGAGGACGCCGAACTGGCTCCATCGAAGGGGCCGCAGAGGACGAAATGTAGGGACTTTTCGCCCGGTTATAGTCCACCCTTGGACTCTTGTCAGGAGGTTTGTCCACATCCCTGGCGCAGCCGGGCGCTACCGGAAAACGCTGTCGGTAACCAACCCTCAGCAGAGGGGTGTTCAAAACCGACAAGGAACCGGTAGGGACCGTGACACTTCCTGGCCATCCTGGCCGGGCGCAGGGCAGGAAGCAGGGCGCCGCCAAAGTTCCAGTGCTGGACCCACTATGGCCTCGGCCACCGGAAAGGCCTCCGCCGGAGAATCCCTCGGTCCAGAATCTCCGTGAGGGGATACCTGGCCCGCTTGGAACGGGTTCGAGCTCCATCCCGTAGACTCGAGATGAGCCAAGCAGTCCTAGGAAGGACGACGGGTATCGTCCATTGGCTGACCTCCTGAAGACTCCAAGTCCAGTCGCTTGGAGAAGAAGGAGGAATCATCTTCGGACTCGGAAGAGTCCTCAAGAGCTGCTCTGGCCTGAGCCACCCTTCACCTGCCGAGGTCGGTCGGGAGTGAGGGTAACTGACAGCCGATGGGGTAAACCCTTAGCCGACCGAGAATCCTTGGTCGGAGCCCCAATTGGTGGCTGTGGAGGCGGAGGTTCCACCGCAATCGGTGGAGCAGCTGGTTTTGGCCGAACAACCGGCCTGGGTATAGGCCTCGGGCAAGTCGAGGGTTGTGTCGGCTGCCCGTGACAGTTACTTAATGGCCGGGAAGGCGCGGAGTCGCTTATTCCGGCCAAGAGGAGTTGTTGCAACATAAGGTCTCGTATCACCGACGTATTTACGCCAAGCCTCCTCATCCGAGGAGGAGGACGAGGACGTAGCGGGCGACGCCGCTATCAAGGGTGTCGAGACCGAGACCGCTTATGACGGTGGAACGGCTGGACCGCGAAGAGGTCCGAGACCGAGACCGAGAGTCCCGGAATTTCGGGTCGGTGCAGGGAGGTGTCGCCGGAACCGACACTCCCTTCGGCTCGGAAGGTCCATCCGAGGGCTCCGGAACCGGAGGCACAGGCGAGCCCACGGGATCCTCAACTCCTCCCTGGGAACCGGGAGAGGGGAATCTCGGCTGCTAAAGGCGACAGCCCGTTTAATGGGTCGAAAAATCTCGACTTCATCAGTGGAGTCTCGTCAACTGACCTGACGGGACACCGTGAGGCCAGTGGTCAGGCCGAGCGGTCGATCAGGCCGACGGTCGACGGCCCGGGAGAGGGACCTTTCCGCCTCCCAAGAGCGCCGACGGAGGGACTTACCCTTGTCCTTCTTTTTGACCGAGAAAAGGTCCAGCAGACGCAGGCCCTCTCCTTTAGTGGAGAGGGACAGACAAAGCTCCTTAAAGGAACCGGTGTAGGAAGAACCCAGAGAGGCGGGATAATGCGCGGCCGAGGAAGATGCGGCCCAGCGCCGCCTCCTCTTGAGGCGCACCATCCGCCGAGCTGATCCGCCGAGCCCGCCGCTGACACCGCCAACCGGGCCTCCTTGGACTTCACCGAGGGAACGCTTCGGGACGGCCCAGTTGCACTCGGGCAGCACGGTTCCCTGCGGACGAGGGGCCGAGAAAGATGAGCACAGGTCGCAAGCCCGCGGTCGTGCTCAAGGCCCAAGCAGTAGACACACGTGGAGTGTGGATCCGTCCGAGACATCTTCACCGCATGGGCATCTCCAAACTGAGTCGATTTATCCATCGCAGTCAGCGAGGGATCAAGACTGAAGTCTTTTGCAAAGTATTATTTTAAATCCGCAAACGGAGAAATAGGAACTAGTCACAAACGCAGAGCGTTAAGGAGGGAACCTGAGCTTCCAAGCGGTAAGGAAGATCTGGCGTCATGGGGCGGAGCCGAGAGTTATACCACCCGGGTGGGTGGGAGGAGCAAGCTTGAAGACCTTCCGGCAAGATTTAAAGCGGCAAGGATACTGCCAATGAGTGTGGATGAACAACATATCCATGTCCCTAGAAACAATTAATATTGGGCTGAAAACAAACACATGAAATAACACACTGGGCATATTAAACATTCTCCACACATGCCCAACTTTCTAATGATATTTAAAACTGTAAACAAAACAAAAAAAAAAAAAACAAAGTTTGTGTTCCCTTAAATTTAGCTGAAATGAAGCCAGTCACAAGAACTAAGCAGCTGTCCCGAACCCCACCGCTAGATGGCAGCAGATAACAGAAAGTTGAGGGTAAACCACTGCTGATTGTTTCTGTGCAGGTCTGCGATCATCCTGGCTGCTAAAGGGGGACCCCAAGCACTACTTACAGTACACACTCGGCTAACAGGCCATGCAGCTGAACCACAATCAGACTGCAGGGAGGGATTCATCGGCCTGATACACACACTGCGCCTCGGTGCTTATCCTTTATTTTTTTTAGTTACTCTCTTTTCCTCCTCGTCTGACTAGTCCCCTTCCACCAGTCACCCCAGCCCCAACATCTTGGCATCCTCCAGGACTCAGTCACCTGCCAGTGTCTGCCTCCAGGCTTGTCTCTTCTCCCTCTCTGCTGTGGGGTTCCCAACCCCCGCCGAATAGAGTCCGTTGACTTGGATGGGCCTGGATGGCTCAGTGCGGGGCCTGCAGGTTACCAGCTATATCCTGCCAAATCAGGAGTTTCCTTTGGTTCTCCCCTGGGAGGTGCAAATGTGCCACGCGTCATGACGCATGTCACATGCTACCGTACAACTCCCTATACTCTGGTGGTTCTACAGTGCCTTCCCCCGAGCCTCCGCAAGGGGTCAGGCAGTTCAGGCATACGGTGGGCTCTGCTTCCCCCCACTCCTGAAAGAGAGCAGTCCCTTGGATACTTAATCCTCCTCCCTCCCTCCCGGCTGACCCTCTGAACCTGGTTCGTCTGCGCTGCAAGTGGTAACACTACCACTGTGCCAGCAGGCTGGCACATAACCATTTAGGATAACTGGCCAGCATTTTTTTCTTACGGCTAAACCAGTTGATATTCAACGTAATAACCCACGGATTATAACGGCAAGCATGCACTCTGCCATTCAAGAGCAGGCACTCCCTAATTGGGTTTCCATCTCCTTGGGGGCGAGCTGAACATTTCCACAAACTCAGTGGTTCCGTATCCCCGGTAGCGAGAAGCCAGCAGAGCAACAGTCCTCTCGTTGTCTTTTTTTTTTTTTTTTTAAATAAAATATCTGCTAGATCCCACCGTAAAATAAAAAAAAGATGGTCTGGGTGCCGTGCAGCAGCAAGATGGCAGCAGCTTTCTAAATCAGCTCTATCACCATAACTTTTAAATATACCTAAAACTCATACTAAACCCTGAAATACCTCACAACAGTACCGACGCCTATACGAAACTCTCGGGAATAAAATGGGTCCGAAAAAAGACAGCAAACACATGTCTTTCTTTCTCCCACGGGCTCATCTAAAGGATCGGGGCTGACATCACAAAGTGGTCTGGTGGCTCCGGAATTTCCAGCAGCACAGATTATGGCAATGCTCTCAAAGATACAAGCTATAGGTGAGGAAATCAATAAAAGACTTGCTGCAGTTGAAGCCAAGCTCACCGAAAATGATGTTAAAATTAGCTAAAATACTTCAGCCATTAAAGAGCTTAGCGCGGCGAACACCAGACAGGCAGACTGCAACGCAGCCTTTGTATGGAACTTTAATTTCCTGAAAAGCAAAATCGAGACCCTGGAGAACACCCAGAGACAGGTCCACATGCGTGTGGTGGGCTTTCTTCCCAGGTTAGCTGGAAAAACTTATTTGCATAACACGGTAACCAGAATGATCTTCCAGGATCTACAGCTTTCACCTCAAGACTTGGATGTTACAACTGTAAGTTTTTGCCATACTGCAAAGGCTGTGACCACAAGGTGATCCAACTCAGAGACAGCTCACAGCTATTATCACCCTGTCATCCCCGGAGGCCCAGATACCCCTGTTACAAGTAGCACGTTCAAGGCCCATTCCAGACTGGATGGGCCTTGCGGCCTATCTGCCATCAACTTCTATGTTTCTATGTTTGGGAGGGCAGCCGCCTGGCCTTTTTCCCCTGACCTGTCAGCTCAGACTCAAAGTCCGAAAAAGGAGCTAATGGTGTCCAGGCACAACTTACCTATCCAGCATGGCTGCAACTACGGCTAGACTTCAAGGTGCATATTTTTATGGACCCTAAAGCTGCAGCTGACTTTGCTGGAAAACTCCTTGTGAAGAAGAACCCTCTGGAGGTCAGTTCAGATGAGGAGGGTTGATAGACCGATCAGTAGAGTTTATTCTCTTCATTGTGCTGTAACCATTTGCTCTGGGTGAACGCTCACAATCGATAAACCCAGCACTGGCTGGGTATTGCTTCTTTGCCTTCTGTAGATCTCGCTACAGCTCTGCTTCGTTTAGTCAGGCTATTAATGCGAGTCTGAAGTACTAGTTGAGGGCTATGATATTTTGTTTGGTTCACGGGACCAAATTGCAGCGCCAATAAATAGCTTGGTTTAAATGTTATAAAAATTGGCCGGGGGATGGGAAGGGTTTAAAGTTAGTGTACATATACACTGCTCAGTTTGTGAACATTCAAAGGACACCTGTAGATAACTCCTGATGACCCAGGGTGGGCTGTGTAGTCCTACCTAGATCTGTGGGTTTCGGAAAAGCAACTTACCTGAGACCAGGACATCTACAAATTGAAATATCCATATTTCCTTCATCTATCAGCTCCTCCACACAATGTTAGTCCTGCTAGGGGTTGGGGAGGCTGGCTTCTTAGTCTAATTACAATAGATATGGGTGAGAGTGTAAGTGCCCTACAGTTTAATCTAACCAAACTTTACCCCTGTGCCTAAAGTCAGGCAGTCTCCTACACTGTATTTATTTTATTTGGAAAATGTTTCACCAGGAAAGACAACATGAGCTGTACACAGCTCGTTTCCAGAAGCGTCCTGGACGGGGGGGGGGGGGTTCAAGAATTGGGAGAACAGGCAAACACATAGCAATAACAGAGCAATACAAGTACAATTACTAAAACAAAACAGTGCAGTACAATTACAGAGCAGAAATAACCCAGACCAACCGGGCCAGGGTAAACAAAACCATGTTTGGATATAACGTACATTGCAACAACCCAAGAGCAGGTGATCCAGTAGGGTAAAGGTTAGAGGATGGATAACACATTTGAAGTTTTGAGCTGCTAGAAGTAGTAGGCTGAGCACACGATTCGAAGTGCTACTGTATACCCTAGGGAAGGCAGTTATAAGACAAGTGGGGAAGTGGATAGGCGAGCGGTAGAGGGTGGGGGATGGAAAAGGGAGAGAGAGGGACAGTCAAGATCTAACCCTTTCTGGATGCTGAGAACCCTGTAAGGGGTACAGGACCTGACAGAAAGGGAGCAGGGAGGTAGACAACAGAGGGCGGAGGAACAGGAGGGGAGGTGAGGGATACAGAAGTAGGGGGATGGGCAGGTGATGGATTTGAAACTGGGGGGGAAAAGGGAGAGGGGAAAAAGAGAGAGAGACAATCTATTCCCCTTCAGGATGCAGAGAACCCTGCAAGGTGTCAGGATTAGAAAGTGGGGGGAAAGGAAGAAGTGTAGAAGAGAGGGAGCCAGGATCTATACCCCTTCAGGATAACACAGAACCCTGCAAGAGGGACAGGACCAGGCAGAAAAGGAGGAGACAGAAGGGGGGCAGGGAGGAGGAGGAGTGGAATCTGGCGGGTGACCGGAGGGGAGAAGAGGGATAAGGAATAGGGAGGCTGAAGAAAATAGGGGTAAATTAGGAATGGAAAAAGGGACAGCATCAGTTGGGGGGGGGGAGAGAAGAGGGGTAGTGGGAGGGAAGGACAGCAGTAGAGTGTTGAAATAGCACAGGAGGTTGTGGATGGTGGCAGAGTCAAAATGGCACAGTAGGTTGTGGTAGGGGGTGGGAAGAGGACTATAATAGGTGGTAGCATGTGAGGAAGTAATCCGAGGAAGGGTTCAGTTAGAAGATAGGAGGTACAGTAAGTCAGGGATAGAGGAGCAGGGGATAGTGCGCAAGGGTGGGGAGGGTTGCGAAGGGGGGCTAGTAACAAGTACAGTTAGGTAAACAAAAGTAAAGTAGAGCTAAAGGTTAATATGCCATGGCTGGGAGGGTTGAAGGAGGGCTAAGAACAAGTTCAGTTAAGGGGAATAGAAATTATGAAAGGCTAAGGAGACCGAAAATGGGGAAGAGGAAAGTCAGACAGGAGGTGGCAGTGAGTGCCAAAGCTTTGGTCGGCGGTAGGAGAAAGCTTCCTGGCCTATGGAGGTAGAGCAACGAGGAATAGCTGGAGTGCATGTGTCAGTGGATCTGAGAGGGTGGGAGGAGGGAGGTGGAGCAGAGAGTAAGGAGGAGAGGTAAGAGGGGAGAGTCCCAAACCAGAATTTAGAAGTGAACTTGTGCAGTGAGAGAGACACCTGCATGCAAGGAAGGGGGAAGCTAGAGAATGGCACAAGGTACAGTGATGTGTGCGGGAGGGGGAATCAAGAGCAAAGTGACAGAAAGCATTGAAGAGAGTATCCAACTTGGTAAGGAAAGACTCTGTAGCAGCACTGTAGACTATGTCACAATAGTCAAAACTAGGGAGTATCATTTTCTGAACAAGATCACGCCTAACCAGTAGTGGTAAGGAACTACGGTTCCTGTAAAGGGCACTGAGCTTGGGGCGCAGTTTTTTCAGGATGGTGTCGATATGTACAGAAAAGCTAAACTGTTGGTCAAGCCAGACACCCAGGTATTTGAAGGAGGTGGTGTCCTCTAGTGTTGTCTCATCAAGGGTGTGGAAGGAGGGAAGGGAGGGCAGCCTAGAGAGTCTCTGCCTAGTGCCAAAGGTCATGGATACTGTCTTCTTGGCACTGAGGAAGAGTTGATGTGAGCTTAGCCAGCACTGAACATTACTGAAGTCAAGTTGTAGTCTGGAAGTCGCATCAGAGGGAGATTTACCAGAGGTGAACAAGACCGTGTCATCAGCATACATATGGATATAGGATGAGGAGCATACTGATGGTAGGTTGTTTAGAAAAATTGAGTATAAGAGTGGGCCAAGTATAGAGCCCTGAAGCACACCAGTAGAGATGGATAGTGGAGGGGACGTAGAGTCAGCTATTTTAACAAACTGAGTTCTACCTACCAGGCAGGCTCTGAACCAGTTACAGGCAGACAGAGACAAGCCAGCTGACAAGAGAGTTTTGAGGATGAGGGAGTGGGAGACTGCGTCGAAAGCCTTGGCAAGGTCAACAAAGATAGCAGAAGTAATGTGACCTCTATCCATGGCAGAATGGAGTCAGCGAGTCTAAGTAGGGAAGTGGTTATGGAGTGATTCTTCCGAAAACCAGAGTGGAAGGGAGTGAAGAAGGAATCATCATCAAGAAAGGAGGAGAGTTGAGAGAGAAAAAGGTGTTCCTGAAGTTTAGCCAGAGTGTGTAGAAGCGAGATGTGGCGGTAATTCCCAGGAGATGAGATATCACCTCCATTTGGTACAGGGAGAACTGTGGCATGTGTCCAGGCTTCAGGGATAGTCACAGTGTGGAAAGACAAGTTGAAGAGATCAGCGAGAGGGAGGGAAATAGCAGGAGCAGAAAGGCATAGCAGCATAGGGTCAAGGCCATCGGGGGAGTTGCCCTTAGTTGGGTTGATAGAGAGCAGTGCCTTTAAGGTGTTATTGGGAGAGATGGGTAAAGAGGCAAAACTCTCCGCTAACAGGTGGCGTTGGGAGGAATCGAGAGTGAGGGAAGAGGTTGTAAGGGGGTGGGAGGGAGGCTAACGGGTGGAGGCACAGGAAGTAAAGTAGTAACCGAATTCCGCCGCTACTGTAGGATGGTTGGCAATGAGTTGGCTGTTTATTTTGAGCAGTGGGGATGGGGGTTTAGTTTGGGGAAGAGACAAGTGAGTGAACTACTTTCCAAAACTTTGATGGGTTGTTTATGTTAGTATTAAAGGTGGACCGGAAATATTCCGCTTTGGCCAGGCAGATGGCTTTGGTACAGGCATTTCGGAGTGTCCGGAAGATAGCATAGTCATGAGGGAGTTTGGAAGATTTGTGGGTTTTCCATGCTTTATCACGTGCTTGTTGACAGGCCAGGAGTTCAAAGGTTACCCAAGGGAAGTGACTACCTTGCACTCTAACTTGCTTCAGGGGAGTATGTTTGTTCCAGACGTTGATGAAATTATCTTTGAAATAAGCCAGGGCGTGACTGATAGTTTTGGCTGAGGAAATAGGTGCCCAGTCAGCGTGAATTGAGTCATGATGTAGAGGGGCAAGGTCTAATGTCTTGTAAGAGCGGATCGTTAGTAGTCTGTGGGGTGCCTTAGGTCTGTGTACTTTCCTAACTGTGTAGATCATACGATGATAATTAAGAGCGTCTGGCAGTAGGCCCAACTGGATTACTCTGTGAGGATGGAAGGTGAGAGCCCAGTCTACGAGACTGTGGTTATGGGATTTGTAGTTTAGGCGAGTAGGTTCTGTGATTAACTGGGACAGGTTAAGGGCAGCTATTTCAGTACAAGTCTTATCTAGGGTGGATGACAACCAGTTCAGGTTTAGATCCCCTAACAGGTAGGGCTCACCTGAGGAGGTAAGGGACCCAATAGTGGTGATTACATCAGTGGATACAGAGGGGTGTAGACCAGGATGGCAACAGGCTCCTGCGATAAATATCGGTATGGACTTACTGTTCTTCTATTTAGAGATTATGACCGTCCTTTTAAATGCAATGTACATTCAGTCTGGAGGTCTGTGTACCTCAGTTCTTTTCTTTATGTATTACAGTATCTTCTGTAATTTCATACAACTCATAAATAAACAATTTAAAAAAAAAAAAGAAAGAAAAAACTATCTCATTGATCCCGCTGATCGCCAACTCGAATGGAACAGAGCCGCGGCTGACTTTGCACAGCTGAAGCCGAAGGTGAACGCGATCACTGAACAGAAAGTCTAAGAGTCAAAAATAAACAAATACTTCTAAGCAAAAAAAAAAAAAACACCAGGCAGAGACAGACTGTGTGAGTGAGTGTGTGTGTATACAGACAGTTAGTGAGACCCCATCTGGAGTACTGCGTACAGTTCTGGAGACCCCATCTCCGCAAGAACATAGGATGGAGGCAGTCCAGAGGAGGGCAACTGAAGTGGTGCAGGGTCTGCACCAAAAGCCATACAAAGAAAGACTAAAAGTGCTTAATATGTATACCCTTGGGGGGGACGTGATAGAAACTTTCAAGTACCTCAAGGGAATCAAACAAGTCCAGTAGGGTAGCATCATTCAGAAAAAGAGATGTGCAAGAATAAGGGGGCACAATTTGAAGATAGAGGGGTAACGTCTCAAGGGCAACGTGAGGAAGAATTTTTTCACAGAGAGGGTGGTGGGCGTATGGAACAGCCTTCCTGAGGAGGTCGTGGGGTCAAAAACAGTGGGGAAATTCAAGAATGCATGGGACAGACTCAAGTCAATTCTGGAGAAAGGCAGGAAGAAGTAGGCTGTTTGGTTAACTAGGATCTGCAGCTTATGCAACAGGTAGGGAAATTATCAGACTGGGTGGGCCAAGCAGTCCTTGTCTGCCGTCAAAGTCTATGTTTCTGTGTGTGTGCACAACACACACAGACAGGAATCAGGCTGGAAAAAATTGCTGGCCAGCTTATTATATAAAATAAAAAATGGGAAAGTGTGACACACTGGAAATTAATGCACACCCTCAATGAGGGAGACTTTAATAAACCCCCTCGGGCTTCGCTCTCGGGGTTTATGTAGCATCCCACACCGCGGGTATGCATTAAATTTAATTATAAAATGGGCTCAATATTTTGAACCTTGTGATTGGTTGTACCCATTTTAAAATCCTTGTGCCCGAGTTTCCCTTGTCTGCCTGCTCCCTCGCTTGCCCACCTGCTTCTCTCAGTTACTCTGCTGACAAGACACCACATGCTCTCAGGCACCAGTGAAACTATAACCCACCCCCCAAACACACCTCCAAGTCAGTTATATTAAATAATTCATGGCAAAAAACTCAGTTTAATGCATCAGTTAGGGTTGTTCCACAGCGACATAAGCGAGGAAATTCGATGTTAGGGGTGAAAGCCCCCCCTTGCACCCCCCAACCGGTATCGGGGTGTGCGTTGGGGTCGTCGGCCCTCTCACCCCATTCCATGTGTAAACAAGCTGAGGTGGTGACGTATAGGAGAATGGGGTGAGCGTTAGGACCGATGACCCCAATGCACACCCCAATGCCGGTTGGGGGGCGGGGTAGGGAGTGCAAGAGGGGGGCTTTCAACCCAAACATCAAATTTCCTCACTTTTGTTGCTGTGGAACAACCCCAACTGATGCATTAAACAGAGTTTTTTGCCATGAATTTCCCTTATTTTTGAGAATGAGGACTATAGTCAATGGAATGTGGTGGTGGGACCATGTGATTTTTTGTCACATAGTAACGGTAAGTGCAACGCAAAACCAAGCGCAAACAGTTACGCACATGGCAATGCAAACGTAAATGGTAATGCAAACAGTAATAGAAACACAAGCGCAAAGTGATGCCAAAGCGAACAGTGACGCAAACGGAGACGCAAACGCAAGCGCGTACAGAAATGCAAATGGTAACCGCATGGTCACAGTACCACACTTGGAAATGCAAATGGTGACGGTAACATCAACAATAACACCAAAGAAAACAGAAAAGCAAGCGCATACGGAAACGCAAACTGTAACGTGCACAGCGACGATACCGCAATTGTAAACGCAAATGGTAATGGTAACAGCAACAATAACGCCAAAGGAAAGAAAAATGCAAGCGTGTACGGAAACACAAACCGTAACACACACAGTCATGGTAAAGCAATTGGAAATGCAAATGGTAACGGTAATAGCAATGATGATGCAAAACGAAAGACAAACGCAAACGGAAGGGCGGCTACAAACGCAAACAGTAATGCACACAGTGACGCAAACTGAAATGCAAACAGAAACAGTAGTGGAGACGTAAATGGTAACAGTAATGCAAACGCAAGTGCAAATGAAAACACAAAGGGTAACGCACACGGTGGCGTACACAGGAATGCTACCGCAAACGGGTACGGAAATGCAAGTGGAACCGCTAAGTGGAGCGCACACCCTGGTTTTCCCCAACAGCTGCAGAGAGAAACACAGTGACTACAAAGAAAGTATGCATAATAATGGGCCTCGGACCAGAAAATGAGCACTTGGAATACTAAATTGCTTATATCTCAGGAACTGTACGACATAGAAAAAAATTTACATTTCATATGATTCATGACTTTTATGGCTAGTTTTGGACTTAGCTCCCTACTGAGGGCTAAGCATTTTGATTAAAAAGTCCCTGATTTCGTGACTGCTTCCTAGATCCGCCCTGGTACAGCGCCGCAATGTTAGTCTATGGAAAAAGCATCAACTCGAGTACCGTAACTTTGCATCCCTGCAATATTTTTTCACCAACTACCAAAAGGCACATCTGTGGGATGTTGGCTTTCTTCCTCCAAATTTCAGCCCAAAAGACCAAACCGTCATTTGCAGCAGGGTGGCAAACAATTCTTGTTATTTTAGCCATAGTGTTGCAAAGTAGTGTGGTGATTTGCGACACTTTTGCAAAAAAAAAAAAAAAATCACAAAAGTGTCACAAGTGCGACACTACAGATTACAAAAATTTGAAAAACATTTCTGGGGTGTTTAATCCCCCAAAAAAAGACATAGCTAGCATCCTCAGGGCTTGACTAGGTGAACACAAAAAGAATTGTGTCCCTAGAGGGTCCCAAATTTAAATGTCAAGCATTTCTGTAACCAGTAACAAAAAAAAAAAAAAAAAGGCTGACTCATGACACTACAGGGGTCATTCATTTGCTACACTAAAAACTGCATTTGCAACACTGTCAAACTTTTTAACTTTTCCCATTGACTATAATGGGAAACTTCTTTTTTGAATAACTTTTGAACCGTTTAATATTTTTTCACAAAATCTTCGAAAGGCACATCGGGACCCCGCTGCATGTTCCCTGAAGTTTTCGGACTGGTCGCTCAAACCGTTGGCATGAGCAAAGAATGCGCAAAAAAGTGTAAATGCACTACAGAATGTCACTTAACTCCGGAACCGTACTACAACCGGTACGAAACTTGGCAGATCCCAAGATCTATGCTACCGTTCAGTGCCTGCTAAATTTCAGGCAAATCAGTCATACAGTGGCAAAGTTATTAAGGTGAAAAATTGCACCATTTAACCTTAAATGGGGTACTCAACCCTAACTATAGTGGCACTACTGTGCCACTATAATTAAAAAATAAATACCATCCTCCTTCATGTTTTCACACCACAGTTGCTCCCGGACCGTCCTATGCTATATTGTTGCTCCTGGACCGTCCTGCTCCATTCATTCCTACACAGGTGCTGCCACATCACTCCCTATGATCGGTTTTCTCACACCCCACCCCTACCCAAAAAAACTGTTACTTAACATAAAAAACTACCGTCCTCCTACTTCACTGCTGTGTTCTCACAACAGGAAGCACATTTTCTTACAGCTGCTCTCGTGTGGCACCACTAAATTGAGTAAACAGTAACACACTGCTCGATACGCTGGCTTTTCTCTTGGTCCTAAAACAAATAAAAAAAAAACCTTTAATCAATTAGATAATTGCAAAAAAATAAATGTGTGTGTGTGTGCAAGTCTCTGAGAGCCATGACACTCCCACCTAAAATGTACAACTACGGGGGCCACAGTAGGACAAAAGTCCTGAAGTCTTAAACGACACATCCAGGTGGAGGAACTATTTTACTTAAAATACAGACACAAAATTTACTTATTACGTAATTCTAATAATTTTAATCCTGACATGCATCTAAAATTTAGATGCCCACTTCGTAAGGAAAATAAGCCACTCCAGGATATGCATTAGACAGTTCTAACGCACGGCTAGGGGGCTGGACGCACTCAGCCTGCGGCCTCGTGTGTTAGAACTGTCTAATGCACACCTCTTCGTGTCTTATTGCTTACGTATCACACACTTCCCCATACTTTATTCTAAATATAATTGCCCCTGCATCTGCATCAAAACTTAAGATTCTGTTCTCTCACTAAGATTCACTCAGAAAAGGGGGGAGAGCAAGAAGACAAAAGCCCATGTAAGCTCCCATCGTTCATCCATAATAAGGGAAATATCAGTTAATAAAAAAGTGTCAAGGTTGTTTTTAAACAATACTTTTATGTTGCTAATAATTATTTCTGTTGGTAGAGAATTCCAGGGTTTTATTATTCTTTGTGTGAAAAAATATCCACGTTTAGTGGAGGAAAACTTATTTCTTTTTAATTGTAAAGGGTGGCCTCTCGTATTGACATTTATTTGCTTGGATTCAATGCCCATCTCAGTCATTAGATAACCATCATTTATAATTCCCTCACAAGCAGAAGATCACCCTTTAATCTTCTTTTTTCTAACGACATTAATCCAAATTTATTTAATCTTTGATCACAGTTCAGGGATTCAGCACCGTGTATGTATTTTGTAACTTTTCTCTGAATCTTTTCCATTTGTTTAATATCTTTTTTTTTTTTGTAGGGAGACCATATTTGGGATACGTAGTCCAACAGTGGGCAAATATATGATCTATAAAGGTGTAAAATGACTGGAGTCCTGTCTAGATTTTATATTTCTCCTAATGGCCCACCATAATTTGTTTGCCTTATTGATATTTTCTGAAAGTTGATTTTCAAAGTCTAATTCTTTATCTATAATAATGCCTTGGTCTTTTTCGGCTTTGGATTTCTTTAATTGCTGGTTATTTAACCCATTACCTGCAATCGCTCCATATGAAGTCCGAACTATCCATTGTTTACCTGACACAAAATGGCCGCCCAGGAGTAATTCATTAACGTATAACTTGTTTGAGTGTTTGCTACACCAAAATGCATCACACTGCTCTTACCGATGTTAAATAATAGTCCATAAGTTTGTCTAGATCTTTTTGTAATGTTGCAATTTCCTCTGCTGTTATACGGGGCCTCCGATTTTACAATCATCAGCATATTTTATTATCCAACTGTCCAGATCTGTAGCTAAATCTGCAATAAAAATTTGAAAAATACGTGGGGACAAGACTGAACCTTGTGGTACACCACCTGTGACTGGCCTCTAGCCTGAGTGAGGACCGTCAATCAGTACTCTCTGAGAGCGACAGGAAAACCAATTTTTAATGCAGTTTATGTAACATGAATGTACAGTATATTTAAATAATTTAATTTAGGTATAAGAGCCCAGTGAGGTATGGAGTCAAAAGCTTTTTTTAAATCCAGGAAGACGACATCACAGGGTACTTTGTTATCTAAGTTATTACTGACCTTCTCATAAAAACATAATAGGTTTGTGGAACACAAACAACTCTTACAAAAACCATGCCGATTTTCATCTAAAATCCCTAAGCTGGTTATTAGTCTGTCTTTGATTATTCCTTCCAGAAGTTTGCAAAAAAACAGGCGTTAGGCTAATGGGCCTATACTTTTCAACATCGCCTCTATCGCCCTCCTTATACAGAGGTACACGTTAGCGCATCTCCAGTCATCTGGCACCTCTCCGGACTATAACTGAATAAAAGATGTAAGGGAATACAAGATGTTTGCGCATTAATTTAACCATATCTGTTGTTATGCCATCGGGGCCAGGAGCGGAGCCAGATTTAAGACCTTGTCGTTTATCACTAATTTCTTCCTTAGTAATGCAAACGTCAGATTTAACAATAGATTTATTAATGTCTGGGGTGAAAATGTCTTACTTATCAAATGCCTTGCAGAAATCTTCATTCAATATATTTGCCATTTCAGTGGGATTGTTGATTGTGTTCATTTGTGTTATTATTGGTCCAACATTATGTTTGTTTTCTTAAAGAGTTGATGTAACTGTAGAATAATTTGTCACCTTTAGTCACCTGATCTGCTAATTTTCTTCCATATGTTTTTCTGTTGAATTACCATGGAAGCCTGGGTTTATTTCATCACAAAAAAGTGAACAAGAAAAATCAAATGTTTTCCCTACATATCAAAAACTCTCTAACTTCAGAAGCTTGGATTTTAATTTAAAAACAGGCATTCTTCCCAACTTTGGAGTACGGTTGTCACTTACTATACAAAATCCCAAACTGCAGCTTTGCTAAATACAAGACAGCTTTCAATAACATCTGCTGCTTCAGCCTGTCCAAAACTTAATCTCACCACTGTACACTGTTTATTTATTTATTGAATTTTGGTACTGGGTAGGCCCACTGAGACAAGACAGTCCATTTTTCAGTGGCGACCCAGAAAGTGCAGTAAACTGCCATTGTAACAGTAGATACAAACAAGATATACATAGAGGATAGATTACAATAACAGGTACAGCAAGTGTGGATACAACACCATAACACATTGACGCTCAAATAATTGTAGAATTATGGTACAAATGACAACTACAAGATACACTGTATTGAGATTTTGATGCCCTTTCATCATCAAATGGGATTTTCTGTACAATTTATTAACAGTTGCTATTAAACTATACAGAACTTCATTTCCCATAGAGTTGGTGCCAAGTATTTAGGCCTGCTTAACAAGTTAAAGGAGGAACAGTCCGCACTAAGAGCCCCACACCCAAGTGTGGGGGCCGGTCCCAATTTGCACTTTCTGTGTAAAAAAAATGTTTCTTACTATTTCCTGCAGCATACTAGGTTGTACCAGACTGATTCTGCTGACTTAGAAGCTGACAAGTTCTGTAACTGCAAATCCCAGAATCCCCTGCATCTGACATCAGAGCTGGAGGGGGCTGCAGCAGTGGGAGAATCAACAGACTGCAGTGCAGGTGGAGTTTTTATAAGGTCTGGGGCTAGATTCACAAAAACTCGCAAAGTGCAGTGCAAAAGTTTGTGTTGCCCTTTGCGATTGCCCAGGTGGTAAAAAATGCTATTCACAGATGGATAGCATAGGGCGCTATCAGACTGTGAATAGAGCTAGGTGGAGGCAGAGATAACCTCATTACCACTACTAACCCCACTAACGCTGCACCAACCTGCATGCTTATAAATGGCCCCACAATGAATAGCGCCGGTGCACTATTTGTGATCCACAAAAACAGCCATGTAAATGAGCCCACTGGGCATACAAGACACTAGCTGGACATTTGCATGCCCATTATGGGCCCATTTACATGGGCTGCAAGGGAATTTTGCACCCCCTCTCCAACACATACTGCCGTTCCCCTAGTGAGAGAAAACCTTCCCTGGTGGTGTAGTGGTACCTCCGCCCTACCCAGTCTCTGACGGCCATTCCAACATTTAAAAAAGTCTTCCCTGGTAGTCCAGTGTTCCCTCCCCCTTACCAGTCTCTGATTGCCATCCCGTAATATAAGATTTAATTTCCCTGGTAGTCTAGTGGTCACTCCCCGGTCTTCGATCACTGTCCCATAACATAAGATTTAATTTCCCTGGTAGTCCAGTGGTTCCTCTTTCCTTCCTCGAGCCCCGATCACCACCCCATCATGAATGCTATAATAACCCTGGTGGTCTAATGGTCCCCTCACCCTATCCCCGATCTCTCCCTGCTCCTAATGTAGAAAATAATCCTGGTGGCCTAGGGGCCTTCCGACCCACCCATCCCCAAATTGCCCCTATCACACGTAGATCATTTCTCTGGTAGTCTAGTGGACTCCCACCTGTCATTCATTGACCTCAGCTTGCTCTTCAGCCAGTGACAGCACAGCTCAATACCGCAGCTGGCCGCTCACTGAACCTCAATGAGCCTGTACTTCAGTCGGCATCCAGCTGCAGTGGTGAGGAGGGATGTGCTGGTCACTGGCTGGGGAGCGGGTTGGGGGGTCAATGTCTGACAGGGTGAGGGATCCACTAGACCACCCGATCTACATGTGATAGGGACAGATCAGGGATGTGTGGGGGGACTGCTAGACCACCAGGGTTATTTTCCACGTTAGGAGCAGGGAGGGATTGGGGATAGGGTGAGGGGATCACTAGACCACCAGGGTTATTATGGTATTCATGATAGGGCAGCAATCGGGGCTCGAGGGAGGGACCACTGGACTACCAGGAAAATGTAATCATATATTACAAGACGCCGATTGGAGGACAGGGAAGGGGCTACTGGACTACCAGGTATATTACATTTATATTACGGGACAGTGATTGGAGAGCAGGGTGGAGTGGGAACCACCACCACCAGGGAACAATGTACCTTTTGTGTTGTTTTTTTTTTTAAACTAAGGGATGGCAATCCACTTTCGGGGACAGGAAGGGGTCTCTATACCACCACTGCAACAGTCACCTTTTTTAATATAGGGACGACAATCAGCGAGGGCTGCAGTACCTCCCCCAGCCACAAGGGTTGCACAGACTTACCGCCAGGTCTGGCTTGGTGGTATTTCCTCCACGCAAGGGACCCTCACAAATGGCCCTAGCGTGGAGAAAATAGTTTGTGAATGGGAGTACGCGGATATGCAGGTCCCTTCCCCCTCATTTGCATTGCATCCCCCTCAAAACTTTGCCCCGTCACAAACCCAGTTTGTGGGTGCAAACTGGGCTTTTGTGAATACCACACCGTGGCAAAACCCAATTTGCACGGTGCAAACTGGGTTTGCGTTGGTGCAAAATTTTATGAATTTGGCCCCTGATCTTTTGTTTGCTGGTCCCGCTGTCCTCCCGGGTCCAAGTACAGTCACAGAAGTTGTTTGCAGTTATAGAAATTGTCAACTTGCAGACGGATTCTGCTGACTTGCAAGCTCACATTTTCTGTAACTGCAAATCCCCTGCAACTGACAACAGAGCAAGGCTGTAGTAGTGGGAGATTTAATAGCTTGCAGTGCATGTTAGAGATTTCATCAGCTCGGATCAGATGTTTGAGAATCCCACTGTTCTGCCAGCGCTAAAGATAGTCCTCTGTGACTGTACTGAGAACCAGGAGGACAGCGGAACCAGCAAAGACAAGATCAGAGCTTATAAAAACTATACTGTACATGCACTGCAGGCTATTGAATCTCCCATGCTGCAGCCCTGCTCCAACATCAGCTGCATGGGATTCTTGGGAGTTGTAGCTACAGAAAATTTCAGTTTACAAGTTGGCAGAATCAGTCTGAGACAATCTACTATACTGCAATAAACACTATATATATATATATATATATATATATATATATATATACATATACACACACACACACACACACACACACACACACACTTACTTTACATGGACTCAAATACGAACAACATCCCGATTCAGCGTCACAGCCTCACTGTTACAAGCATATGTTGCTCTGACAGTGCCTGGAGTTGGGCAGGGAAGGTTTTGGCTCCACAGTGGGTAGGTAACGTTCATGTCACACTCTCAATGTTACAGGCAGGTGTCACTGTGACAGTGTGTAGCGTGGGGTAGGGAACAGGACAGGCTCCGGAGTGTGGTAGGTAATGGCAGTGACACCGCCTCACTGTTATCATCAGGTGTTGCTGTGACCATGTATAGAGCCGGGTAGGGAACAGGACAGGCTCCGGAGTGTGGAAGGTAATGTCAGTGACACCGCCTCACTGTTATCATCAGGTGTCGCTGTGACCATGTATAGAGCCGGGTAGGGAACAGGACAGGCTCCGGAGTGTGGCAGGTAATGTCAGTGACACCGCCTCACTGTTATCATCAGGTGTCGCTGTGACCATGTATAGAGCCGGTAGGAACAGGACAGACTCGGAGTGTGGCAGGTAATGGCAGAGACACCGCCACTGTTATCATCAGGTGTCTCATGCACTATGTATAGAGCCGGTAGGAACAGGACAGGCCCGGAGTGTGGTAGGTAATGGCAGTGACACCGCCTCACTGTTATCATCAGGTGTCGCATGGACCATGTATAGAGCTGAGTAGGAACAGGACAGGCTCCGGAGTGTGGTAGGTAATGGCAGTGACACCGCCTCACTGTTATCATCAGGTGTCGCTGTGACCATGTATAGAGCCGGGTAGGGAACAGGACAGGCTCCGGAGTGTGGCAGATAATGGCAGTGACACCGCCTCACTGTTATCATCAGGTGTCGCTGCGACCATGTATAGAGCCGGGTAGGGAACAGGACAGGCCCCGGAGTGTGGCAGGTAATGGCAGTGACACCGCCTCACTGTTATCATCAGGTGTCGCATGCACCATGTATAGAGCCGGGTAGGGAACAGGACAGACCCAGAGTGGCAGGTAATGGCAGTGACACCGCCTCACTGTTATCATCAGGTGTCGCTGTGACCATGTATAGAGCCGGGTAGGGAACAGGACAGGACCCAGAGTGTGGCAGGTAATGGCAGTGACACCGCCTCACTGTTATCATCAGGTGTCGCTGCGACCATGTATAGAGCCGGGTAGGGAACAGGACAGGACCCAGAGTGTGGTAGGTAATGGCAGTGACACCGCCTCACTGTTATCATCAGGTGTCGCTGTGACCATGTATAGAGCCGGGTAGGGAACAGGACAGACTCCGGAGTGTGGCAGGTAATGGCAGTGACACCGCCTCACTGTTATCATCAGGTGTCGCTGTGACCATGTATAGAGCCGGGTAGAGAACAGGACAGACTCCGGAGTGTGGCAGGTAATGGCAGAGACACCGCCTCACTGTTATCATCAGGTGTCGCTGCGACCATGTATAGAGCCGGGTAGGGAACAGGACAGGCTCCGGAGTGTGGTAGGTAATGGCAGTGACACCGCCTCACTGTTATCATCAGGTGTCGCTGCGACCATGTATAGAGCCGGTAGGGAACAGGACAGGTCTGGTGTGTAGGTAATGGCAGTGACACCGCCTCACTGTTATCATCAGGTGTCGCTGTGACCATGTATAGAGCCGGGTAGGAACAGGACAGGCCCGGAGGTGGCAGATAATGGCAGTGACACCGCCTCACTGTTATATCAGGTGTCAGCGACCATGTATAGAGCCGGGTAGGGAACAGGACAGGACCCAGAGTGTGGCAGGTAATGGCAGTGACACCCCTCACTGTTATCATCAGGTGTCGCCATGCACTATGTATAGAGCCGGTAGGGAACAGGACAGGACCCAGAGTGTGGCAGGTAATGGCAGTGACACCGCCTCACTGTTATCATCAGGTGTCGCTGTGACCATGTATAGAGCCGGGTAGGGAACAGGACAGGACCCAGAGTGTGGCAGGTAATGGCAGTGACACCGCCTCACTGTTATCATCAGGTGTCGCTGTGACCATGTATAGAGCCGGGTAGGGAACAGGACAGGACCCAGAGTGTGGTAGGTAATGGCAGTGACACCGCCTCACTGTTATCATCAGGTGTCGCTGTGACCATGTATAGAGCCGGGTAGGGAACAGGACAGGATCCAGAGTGTGGCAAGTAATGGCAGTGACACCGCCTCACTGTTATCATCAGGTGTTGCTGCGATGGTGCGTACAGCTGGGCAGGGAAGGGAACAGGCTCCACAGTGAGGTAGGTAACTTCATGGTGTCCGAGCCTCACATGTACCAAAAGGTGTCACTGTATTTTCTTGTAGTGATATGTTTGGCACATTAGAGAAAACATGGGAAATGAAAGAGTTAGTAACAATATACAGTACCAAAAAAAAAAAAAATCAGAATTCAATTATCTTTGTACCTGCTGCCTCTAACCATATCAGCTCTCTGTATTTCCTACTGATCCCCTCAGAGAGACTCCCTCTATTATCTGATGGTTAAAATCTCCATCTGAAAAAAACCCCAAACAAAACAAAGATAACAAAAGAAAAAAATCTTCTGAGAACTCAGTTGCTTTGAAGTTTTCTTTTTGAACCCAGTTCCCTTAAGAGCGCTCTTGGTCCCTGAAGTAATGAGCTACTGCATTTGGTATCAAAAGGAATCCTCACGACCCAGCCTCCTTTGAAAAGAGACAGTGCAAACACTCAAAACAAAGCACCTGTGCCGTCTGAGGGGCGGGGGGAATCGCCATTCAGCCTGCCGCTGCTTTGAAAGTGATATGTGCCCAGCCTGCTCCCTTGGTTATTGACTTCTGTTTGCAAATGACACAGTCCTTTGAAAAGTGTGATTAGAAGGTAATGACTCTAAATGAGAAGGAGTCCCTTTGTGAAAGGCACGAGGGGTGGGATTTACTTGCCAATTTAAAAATGATTGGGTAGGCTTACCTAAATGTTACTTAGAGAAACATTTCTACTTCAGCACTCAAAGGATTGCATTAGGTGCATTCTCAAAAGGGTACTTTATATACAGGGACCAGACTGTCAATGTGACCCGAATACTGAGGGTGTCTCATGAGATGGGGAAGGGGGCACTGTATAACTAAGAGGTAACCTCAGGACAGGAATTACGAATGTATGAAAAATGCCAGCAGATAGAGGCCCTACGGTCTATTGAGTCTGCTTGAGTGTGCAGCTATCAGTTTATTACTCTGCAACTGCCCCCCCCCAAGCTCCTCCTTGCATAGCACTGACTTTCCCTCTGACCTTTTCCCACCCCCTCTTAAAACTGCACACCGACTTTAATGATACCACCTCCTCTGGTAGTGCGTTCAACCCAGCAACCACCCTTTCTGTGAAGTAGTGCCTTCTCATTTCCCTCCTAAATCTTCTCCCCTCCAATTTCAGACTGTGCCCCCTAGTGTCTCTCCCTCCCTTTAATGTAAAAATCCCCTCTGTACTAACATTGTTTATGCCCCTCATATATTTGAAGCTTTCTGTCATCTCCCCTCTATCCCTCCTATACTCCAGGAAGTACATGTTTAGCTGCCTTAGCCTCTCTCTGTAGGGTATGCCCTCCATTCCTGTGATCATCCTGGTTGCTCCGCCCTGGACCCCTCCAGCAACTTGACATCCTTCTTTAAGTAGGGTCACCAGTACTGTATGCAGTACTCCAGGTTAGGTCTGACCATGACCTCTATAGTGGTAATACTGTATAACCTCCCTCCTGCTGGAGGTGATTCCCCAGGCAATACACCCCAACACCTTATTAACTTTAGCTGCTGCCTTCCTGCACTGTGCTGAATGGTTCATTTGTCTTGTGATTAGCACACCAAGGTCCTTCTCCTCTTCGGGCTGGTGGTGGAGGAGATGAGGTGCTGGTCGCCACACCTCACGCCGGCGCTATGGTAACGAGCCTGGATCTCCTGGGGTCAGCAGGAGCAAGAGAGGACTGAGTGTCCGGAGGACTGCTCTCCTCTCTCGGGGAGGGAGGGAGGGAGGTCCTGACATCTGCCTGGACTGCCCTCTGGCAGTGGCTGGAGAGCAGTATGGGTTGGGTGGCACATAACCAGCATTCTTACATCAGTGGGGAGACAGGAGAAAACGTGAAAAGGGAGCTGGCAGGCTCTGTGATGGCCCAACGTGTCCCCGCGGCTGCCCAGACTTCCAGATTATGCTTGGGGGGGGGGGATCAACATTGCCCTCCTTGGCCCCATCGCAGGGGACAAGCCGTGGGGGAATTACAGGGTCGCTGGGGTGGGGACTCTCAGGCACAGAGGATGAGTCCCTCTGAGGGAGGGCCATAGCCACCTGCCAGGCTCCAGGGAGGACAAAAATCTATATGGGAAAAAAAAAAAAAAGATCCTTCTCCTCCTCCATAACTGTACCCCTCCCCCCCAGCCTGCAGCACAACCTCTGGTTTCTCACTCCCAAGAGCAAGACTTTGCGCTTCCTCACGTTGAAACCCAGCAGCCAAGTGTCCGACTAGTGCTCAAGCTTAGCCCGCCCCTCCTGTAGCCCTAGTCCTTCCTCTGTGCCGTCCACCACTGCACTGATGTTTGTGTCATCTGCAAATATGCCAATCTTATTCTTGATCTCATCTGCGATGACAGCAATAAAGATGCCAAACAACACTGGACCCAGCACTGAGCCTTGTGGAACCCCACTGGTTACAGCCTTAGGAGTTGAGAAATCCCCCCTAGAACAACCCTCTGCTGCCAATCCCACAGCCAGTTTTGGACCCACTCCGCCAGCTTCTCCCCTGCCCCCAGGTAACCCAGTTTGCTAATCAACCTCCCATGTGGCACCCAATCAAAGGCCTTGCTGAAGTCCAAATACAGGACATCCACTGCCTGGTCCCTGTCGATTGCTCTAGTTACCCAGTCGTAGCAGTCAACCATGTCTGTCTGGCAGGATCTGCCTGTGACAAACACATGCTGTCTGCTGTCCTTGAGAGCAGTCTCCTCCAGAAGGACTGTCAGCCTCTCCTTGAGGATAGTCTCCATAAGCTTCTCCACAATAGAGGTGAGACTGATTGGCCTATAGTTGCCTGGCTCATGCTTGGGCCCACTTTTATGGATGGGCACCACATCGGTCATCTTCCAGTCCTGGGGCACATAACCAGTCCCCAGGGCGGTGCTGAACAAGTCTGCCAGCAGTGCTGCTAGGACCTCTGCCATTTCCCTCAGCACCCTGAGGTGTATACCATCTGTATCTGGTGCCCTATCCACCCATCAGGGCCCTAAGACCTTCCAGCACTCTGCTCACTGGATTACCCCTTCCGTTAACTCTGCCCACCCCCCATTACCCATCCCTCCCTTCCTCTGTGGCACTGGCTCCAACTTCTCGCTGGTAAACACAGAACAGAAGTAGTCATTGAGCACTTCTGCTTGCTCCACCCCACCCACCTCCATCTACCTTGATCCTAACAATTGATCCTTACAGCATCTTCTCTCCTTTATGTACTTGAAGAAATCATTTCCTCTGTCTAATCCCTTGTGCCACCTAAGCTCCTTTAGCCTGCGCTGACCGGTCTGCTCACCCCCTCTGGATTTCTTGATGTACCTCCATATCCTCCTCCAGTTTGGATCTCATGTATTTTCTGAAGGTAGCCCTTTTTTCATTAACCCTCCCTAACACCTCCCTGCTCATCCAGCTTGGCCTCTTAGACCTGGCCTTTTAGATTTGGAGCTTTGAACACAAGTTGGTGGCCTCTGCTATCCCAAGTTTGATAATTTCCCATTTCTGGTTAGCATCCATGTGTGGGTGGATACTAGCGAGGTGCCTTTCCAGTATGTTCATCATTTTTGCGCAGTCTGCCCACCTGAAGTCTGTTACCATTGTCCTTCTTCTGGCTGTTTCCTTACCTATACTAAGTGAGAACCACACTGTGTAGTGGTTGCTCCCTGCCAGGGAATCCTCCACCCCCAACTCCAGGACGTTCTCTCCATTTGTCAGCACGAGGTTCACTAGGTCCTAACAGAGCAAAAAAAGGCGTAGGCCCATAATAGCTCTGATGTCAAGACAAATTCTAATAGTCAAACTTCCCTTTGTTTGAAATACAAATATCAAGATTTTTTTTGAAATTTTCCTTTGAACCACTTGAAATCACTTTTAATGGCAACCTATTCCACAAAGAAACTGTTCTTAAAGTATAAAAATATTTTCTATCCTTTGTTTTAAATCTCTTTTTTATCTGTAAAGGGAGTCCCCTAGTAATTATTTGATCGTTTTTAAATTCCAAGTCCAAATTCAATATTAATAATGTATTATTTAATATATCATAAATAACAGAATATCACCTCTCTGTCTTCTAAGCTCCAGACTATTCAATCCCAATCTCTCCATTCTATCATCGTATGAATATTGATTCATTACAAATATAGATTTGGTATATCTTCTCTGTATTTTTCAACTCTTTTGATCTCTGTTATTTTATAGGGAGACCATATATATGATCCATAATCCAAAATAGGTGTCACATATGACAGCTATAAGGGCAACAAGACCTCAGTTGCTCTACTTTTTATATTCTTTTTAATTGAGACAATTACCCTATTAGCTTTTGCAATTACAGATGTTTTATGTGCTTTAAAATTTAGCTTATTATCAGTAAGTATCCCAAGGTATTTTTCTGTAGCTTTGGATTCAATAAGTTCCCCATCCAAATAATATACCTGATTTAGATGTTTACCCATATGTAGAACACCACATTTTTTATCATTTATTTGCATCCCCTATTTTTTTACCCATGCACTTATTGCATTGATATTTTGGATATATTGAATTTGATCAGGAGTCTGACTTGGGCTGCACATTTTAATATTGTCAGCATATTTTGAAATAGTGCTCCCTATGTTAACATCCTGGTCTGCCATAAACATCTGAAAAATCAAAGGTCCCAACACAGACCCCTGTGGGACTCCCCTTGTCACCTGAACTTCCTTAGACACATGACCACGAATTGAAACCACTTGAGAACGGTTATCAAGCCAATCATTTATCCATCTAACATAGTTTTTCTTTATTCCTAATGAATTCAATTTTTGATAAATTGCCCAATATGGAACTCGATCAAAAGCTTTATTTAAATCAAATAGGAGTACATCAACAGGGACACCATTATCCCTCAATTTGCTAACCTGATTGTAAAAGGTGACCTTATTTGTAGCACATGAATACCCCTTCTTTAAACCATGCTGATTCTGATCAGACAATTGCTCATTATTGAAATGTTGATTTATTCTATCTTTTATAAGAGTTTCTAATATTTTACATGGTATAGATGTTAAGCTTATAGGTCTATCATTTTCAACACGTGTTTTACTACCAGATTTATGAATAGGAGTTACCTTAGATTTTTTCCATTCTTTTGGTACTGTCCAATAATTCAATGATTTTTCATACAATAATTTCAAGGGTAACCAGATCTTATCTTTCATAAGGTTAAGCACAGTGGAGGTTATGTTATCTATTCCGGGTGTACTATGTTCTTTTAATTTATGAATTGCAGCAATGATTTCTTCCTTAGAAAAACGGTACTGTTCTTCTAATGTCCCATAATCATTCTGAGTAGTATGCATAATTTGTTCTTCATATACAGAAAAAAAAAATAAAATGAATTGGCTATTTCTATTGGTTCAGTAACAACTCCTTCATTAACTATAACAGAAAAGAAGTCACCATTGCTCTTTTTTAGCGAGTTACTATAACTTAAAAACTGTTTACTGTTCGATTTTGAGACTGTCCTAGCTAGATATAGTTCATAATCTTTTTTAGCTTTATTAATCTAATTCTTACACATTTTTTTAATTTGCTTAAATTTAGACCAATTTAATTCTGTTTTCCATTTGATATATTTACCATATAGTTTATTTTTCTTTTTAATTAATTTGTTTAAACTTTTATTTAATCATTTAGGTTTTCTTCCAGATGTATTATAATTATTAATTTGTTTAACTTGGGTATTCATACTTCTATGAATAACAGTTTTAATAATATCCCATGTCTCTTCTATAGATTTTTCTGATAATTTATCCTCCCATTGTATCCTACTTAGTTCTTTATGTATTTCATCTATATTTGCTGCTTTATATAGATATATTTTGGTACACCCTGAAATAATTGTCTTTTTATGATCAAGAGAAAATAACACACAAGAATGGTCACTATTTCCAATTGGAGATACGGTCTTACAATCAACGAGTTTAATATCCTCCGTTGTTAGCACTAGAGAGTTTAATATCCTCCGTTGTTAGCACTAGAGAGTTTAATATCCTCCATTGTTAGCACTAGAGAGTTTAATATCCTCTGTTGTTAGCACTAGAGAGTTTAATATCCTCCGTTGTTAGCACTAAATCTAGGATTTTATTAGTTCTAGTATGTTGTTTTATAGTCTGAATCAAATTATTTTCATTACAAAAATCCAAAAAGTCTTTACTTTGATTACTACTGTAACAGCAATATTTTTGACCCAATCTATGTCTGGGAAATTAAAATCACCTGTCAGAACTTGACCAAATTCAAGTGCCATTGAAATTTCATCCATTATTAATTCCATTATATTAGATATGTTGTATTAGGAGGTCTGCAACAGAGACCCAAATTGAATTCAGTTTTATTTTCTTTTAAGATCTTGATCCATAAGGTTTCAGTATGATTATTTACACCAGTTTTTATTCTATCAGTAATATCCACATATTCTAAATTCTTTGATACATGAACAGCTACTCCCCTTCCCTTCCGCCCTTTCCTATCCCTACAAATAATGTTATAACCATGTATATTATAATTTCACACATTGTTTACTCCAAGCCATGTTTCGGTTACCAAAGCCACATCTATATTTTTGGAATCTAATATGATTTCTAATTCACTAAGTTTACTATGCAAACTCCTAACGCTACTAAGTAAACACTTAATTATATGTGTTTTATCAACAGGTTTATCTCCAGGTGCTGGATTTTTTTAAGATGGTTGTTTTCCAGCTCCCCCTATAACTTAGTTTAAATTAGTTTGTTCCATATGTCTTAACAGTATCACTCAGCAGATCTGTGCCATCATTACTCAGGTGCATCCCATCTTTACTGAATAAATGTCTATTACCAGAAAAAACAGACCATGGCCCAGATATTCAAAAGGGTTGCGCATGGCGCAACAATTATTACACCATGCACAACCCAGTGATGCACCCCGCGCGATATTCAAACAGAATTGTGCCTGGCACAACTCCGGCTGCACCGGGAGTCGAGATCAGTAATGTATATGGCGCAGGGGGTGTCTATGCATACCTGCACATCCCGATATCCAGCCCGGGATGTGTAGAGTATGCATGTGCAACCCTACTTGGCGCCAAGCACAAAGTTGATCCAAAAAAAAGGAATAGCTGGCCACCACAGGTGAGCTGCCATTGCAGTGCGCAACACGGCAGCTGCCACCTGTGGGTGGCCACCCGAGCTCCAGCTGCACCTCTGTGGCAGTGCCCCCCCATGCCCGATCACGGGCATGTATAAAAATAAAGATATTCCAATATCCATGGTGGTCCAGTGGACTGCTCTCAGCCCGATCACGGGCATGTGTAAAAATAAAGATATTCCAATATCCCTGGTGGTCCAGTGGACTGCTCTCAGCCCGATCGTGGGCATGTGTATATAAAAAGTACATCCACTATCCCTGGTGGTCCAGAGGACCCCCCTTCCCACCTGCCCACTGATCCCATGCCTCGCCTCCAGTCAGCCGGCGGGCGGCAGCACTCCGCCCCGCCCACTGACACGCCTACTGGTCCACAGCGCAAAGGGGCATGGGATCAGTGGCAGGGGAGGGGTCCTCTGACCACCAGGGATAGTGGATGTACTTTTATATACACATGCCCGTGATCGGGCTGAGACGTCCACTGGACCACCAGGATATTGGACATCTTTATTTTTTACACATGCCCACGATCGGGTTGAGCATGAGGCATCAGGCTTGGGAAATACTACACTACTGAACAGGGTACAGTTGGGATTTCAGTACAAACGGTATCGGGGCTGGGAGGCGGGATACTACACTACTGAACAGGGTACAGCTGGGGATTTCCAGTATGAACAGGGATTGGCGCTGTTGGGGGGGCACTACACTACTGAACAGGGTACGCTAGGGATTTCAGTACTAATGGGGTCGGGGCTGGGGAGGACACTACACTACTGAAAGGAAATACGTTGGGGGGTTTGATATACATGGGGATCATGTGAGGGAAGTACCACTGGACTACCAGGGTAGACAGGGGATGTCACCTGTGTGCATTCATTCGGGGCTGGGAAGAGGTTTGCCCAACACATTCAGCCAGGCACAGCCATGTTAATCAGCTCATAATGAGCATGCATGGGGCACAGCTGCACCATGCATGCCCAATGAGCTCATCAGCATGTGTTGGCTGAATATCGCCCTTGGGGAACGTCGCATCCAGGTTTGTGGCACGCAATCCCCCACTGGTGGTGTGCAGCCCTGACCCTTGATGCACCCACCATGGCAGCTGCCTACTTTGTGCTGCACATCCAGGGTCCCATATTCACACAGGTTGCATGATCTGTACCAATCGCACATTCTGTTTGAAAATTGCAACAGTGCCGGCCAGCGCATCTGTTTTGCGCGACACACTGTTCTGCGCTCGCACCCAGCCAGTACTGAATATGTACCCTTGGGTTTTTAGAAGCTTCACAGAGGCTAAGATCTTCGATTTGGACATTGTTTTGACCTATAAAGGCCATAGGGCCAGCAATACTTTTAGTTATACACATGTTGAATTTTTTTGCTATACCACTTGGCTGCATCTTCCTAAGTGTAAAGTTATCAGTTTGAGCCACTTAATGTAGGGTACCCCTGTACTCTTGTAACAAAACAGGTAACTGACTGCCTATGTGTAAATGCCTGAAAGTGTGTTTTACCCAAAAGTTACGATACAATGTTTTACATTACTATATGAATAAAAATTAATGGCACATGAATGCAATTGTTCTTCTTGAAAATAGTGTAACTGCGTATGTCTGATTTTTGTAAGTCATTACAGTCTGCGTATTATCTGTATACCACTGCCTGAATGTTCAATGTTGATCGTTATATCTGTTTTATACATGAATTGTTCAATGGATGCAATTGTAAAAGACAGCTTGCTCTCAATTTTGCTTTCCAATAAATTGAACTGAATTGATAAAGATTAACAAATAAAACAAAACTGAAAGGCTATGCCGTGTAATAGCATGTTTAAAGCACTGCAAGCATGTTTCCAAGTACAAGTGAGAAAGGCCTTGCAGGTCCTTTCGTTCCCTCCCTCCTAATACATATATGTCAAAATTAACCCTCTGCCATTTCAATTTGCTGCACAAATTGTAAACAATCGTTCTAATTGAAATTAACTTTATGGTATTCACACTTGCAAAAGACAGTGCAGCATAAGCCATCTGTGCAACTCTTCTCCAGCACCTGAATTTTGTCTTTCAGAGTTTCTACCACATCGTGAATAAATGAGAATGGAGTACAAATGCTGCACAAAAATGAGAGCAAGGCGGGGGGGGGGGGGTGTTGTGTTCCCAAGGGCTGCGGGTGCTCTGATTTCCAGAGGCTGAGGATTGATATAGACGCTGGTGTATTACACACTGCTGTGGGCTCCCTGCCCAAGCGCCGAGTTCGATGCAAGTCCCACTGCTCCTCACTGCCTGTCCTCATTATCTCCGGAGCTGCCTTTATCTGCGGAGATGAAAGGAAACCCCCTTTAGACAGTTGACAGGACAGAGCTGCTTGCAAGGCTCTTTGAAGTTTCTCCTGATCTCCACCACCAAGACAGACATGGGGGGGGGGGCCTTTAATAGAACAGAAAAGAACAAAGCAGCAGCAGTAACCAGTAGGGCTGAGTAACTGGTGTAACTGGTGTGATGCTAGGACAGAGACCAGAGTAACTGGTGCAATGATGGAATACAGCTTACAGTAACTGGTGCAATGCGGGGACAGAGCTCAGAGTAACTAGTGCAATGCTGGGACAGAGCTCAGAGAAAATGGTGCAATGCTAGGACAGAGCTCAGAGTAACTGGTGCAAAGGTGGGACACAGCTCAGAGTAACTGGTGGAATGCTTGAACAGAGATCAGAGTAATTGGTGCACTGATGGGACAGAGGTTAAGAGTAACTGGTGCAATGCTGGGGCAGAGATCAGAGTAACTGGTGCAATGCTGGGACAGAGATCACAGTAACTGGTGCAGTGCTGGGCAGTGGCGGCTCTACACCAGGGCCCGCCAGGGCACGTGCCCTGGTAAAATAATGCTGTGCCCCAGTTGGTGCCCCATATGGTGCAGAGCTTCCCCCATAGTGACAATACATCAGTGCCCTGGCTGCTATCTGTTGTGCCCCAGCTGTGCCCTGGTAACCATTTGTGTCTGGAGCCGCTAGTGGTGCTGGGACAGAGATCACAGTAACTGGTGCAATGCTGGGACGGAGATCAGAGTAACTGGTGCAATGCTGGGGCAGAGATCAGAGTAACTGGTGCAATGCTGGGACAGAGATCACAGTAACTGGTGCAATGCTGGGACAGAGATCAGAATAACTGGTGCAATGCTCGGGCAGAGATCTGAGTAACTGGTGCAATGCTGGGACAGAGATCACAGTAACTGGTGCAATGCTGGGACAGAGATCAGAGTAACTGGTGCAATGCTGGGGCAGAGATCAGAGTAACTGGTGCAATGCTGGGACAGAGATCAGAGTAACTGGTGCAATGCTGGGACAGAGATCAGAGTATCTGGTGCAATGCTGGGACAGAGGTCAGGGTAACAGGTACAAGGCTGGGGCAGAGATCAGAGTAACTGGTGCAATGCTGGAGAGAGCAGAGAGTAACTGGTGCAATGCTGGCAGAGAGCTCAGAGTAACTGTTGCACTGCTAGGGCAGAGATCAAAGTAACTGGTGCAATGCTGGGACACAGCTCAGAGTAACTGTTGCAATGCTGGGACAGAGATCAGAGTAACTGTTGCAATGCTGGGACAGAGATCAGAGTAACTGGTGCAAAGCCGGGACAGAGATCAGAGGAAAGAACAGTTATGTAAGAATTTACCGTAACAGCAGATCTTCGAAAGGATCTCAGTCATCAGGTTACCCCATAAGAACTTTCGCCAGCGGTGAAGGGGAATCCACACGGAAGATTTTCAGCAGTACAACTGGGGCCACCCATGCCATCAACATCCACCAACGTCAGTAACCCTATACTGGCGTAGGCGGCCCCACTCCCTCCTCAGTTCTTTTCCGCCAGAGACGAAGGGAGCAAGGCTCACGCCCTGGGGAACCTAGGAGAGACCGAGGGACCTAGCTCTAGATAAAAGTGATGGAATACAGCAGATAGCCAGGTCCGAACAGGACTCCCAAGAAGGGGGATATTGGGAGGGAAATCATATCTGATGACTGGGATCCCCTCGAAGATCTGCTGTTACGGTAAGTTCTTACGTAACTGTTCTATCATCCTCGGGGGGGGGGTATCTCAGTCATCAGGTAACACCGTAGGAATGAGTACCAAGAAGTGACAAGTAAAAACAGACAGTCAGGGAGGCTGGATCTCCATAAACGTAAGACAGGAGTTCTTGTAACACAGCCCTGCCAAAATCTGCACAAGCTCTTGAGGCAATGTCCAAACTATAATGCCTGGTGAAACTGTGGACTCTACTCCAGGTGGCAGCCACACAAATGTCAGTGGCTGAAACCCCTTTGAAACAAGCCACCGAAGCTGCCATGCCTCTGGTGGAGTGAGCTCTGACGGCACCAGGCAATTCTTTGCCATACTTGTGGTAGCAGAACTCAATGCAATTTGCCAACTATTTGGATAAACACTGCTTAGAAACTGAAACACCCTCCCGACCTGGGGCGAAAGAAACCAACAACTGCTTAGACTTTCTGGACTCCTTAGTCCTGAGCAGATGATACTTCAAACTTCTGCACACATCTAGCATATGGAGCAGTGCTTCCTCTGGAATGGCACACTCAGGAAAATAAACAGGAAGGTGGAGAGACTGATTTAAGTGTGAACTCAGAAACCACCTTGGGGAGAAACTTAGGATTTGTGCGCAAAGATACCCTGTCTTTGTGAAAAATCAAATAAGGCTCTTTGCACCAGAGGGCCTGAAGCTCTGAAATTCTTTGAGCAGAAGTAATTTCAACTAAAAACAGCGCTTTCCAAGAGAGAAAGCACAAATCGCAATTCACGACTGGCTCAGAAGGAGATAGGGTCAATTTTTCCTAAACGAAATTTAAGTCCCAAGCCAGGACAGGGGAACGGATTGATGGCTTCAGGTGCAGGATGCCCTTTAGAAAGATGAAGGACACATCTAGCTGAGCAATTGTGTGGTCACCCATGGGCTCATGAAAGGCAGAAACAGCCAAAAGGTGGACCTTGAGAAAGGAATACTGGAGGCCAGAGTCGGACAAAGAAATCAGTTAGCCCAGGACATACTAAACAGGCAAAAGAGTCTAAGGATTGTTTGGCAGCCCAGATGGCAAACCACTTCCACTTCATGGAATAAGTGGCATGAGTGGAAGGCTTGCAGGCAGCCACCAGGACGTCTGCTACTCTGTTAGAAACTCTGAACCTGGCGATGGCTACATCCTCAGGAGCCACACATGCAGATGGAGGGACTTTAGGTTGGGATGGACCAGGGTTCCTTGATCCTGGGTCAGCAGACTCCTGCAAAGGGGCAGAGGGACCGGAGGTTCCTCTGCCAGCTGCTGAAACAAAGGGAACCATATTTGGCAAGGCCAGAATGAGGCTATCAAGATCGTACTGGCCCCCTCCATTTGCAGCTTGAGCAGCACCCTTTGTATTAGTGGAAA
Organism: Neoceratodus forsteri; assembly: GCA_016271365.2. Classification (NCBI taxonomy): domain Eukaryota; kingdom Metazoa; phylum Chordata; order Ceratodontiformes; family Ceratodontidae; genus Neoceratodus; species Neoceratodus forsteri. The sequence continues at coordinate 1,108,053,136 of CM028133.1, forward strand.
TGGGTGGAATGCATATAGAAATCTCCCGCTCCAGGAGAGGGACAACGTGTCTCACCAGAAAACTCCATAGATTTGTGTTGAGTGGGCAGGCAAAAAGCTCCAACTCTGGACGACCCCATCTTTCGAACAGATCTTCTGCGATGGATGAGAGAAGCTCCCAGTCGTGCATGCTGGACTGAAACCTGCTGAGACTGTCCACCAGGGTGTTTACAACACCTGGCATGTGGACCGCGGAGTGTGTCAGACTGTGCTCCAGGGCCCAATACCACACTCACATGGCCTCCCTGAAAAGGGGGTATGAGTGAGTCCTGCCCTGCTTGTTGATGTAATAAACTACACTCAGACTGTTCAACTGCACCAGCACTTGGCCTCGAGTAAGGTGCTCCTGAAGGACCTGCATGGCATAGAGTACTACTCATCTCCGGGACACTGATATGCAGGGTGGCTTCCCACTGGGACCATAAGCCCTGGGTTTGAAAGGGACCCAGGTGCACGCCCCAGGCTAGACCCAAAGCATCCATGGTTAGGATCTGATGTGGGGAAGGAATCTGGAAAGGGTCCCCCTGCAGAAGATTCGAGGGGTTCATCCAACACTGCAGAACTCTACGGACTGGGGAGGAGATCAGGACTAGCTGGTCCAACTCATTCGTGCACTGGTCCCACTGCACTCTGAGGGTCCACTGAAGGGTGTGCATGTGAAGCCTGCCCAGCAGAACAGTAGGGATGGCCACAGTCATTAAAACCTAGATGCCTGAGGTACAGCCTGGCAGGGATGTACTGACTGTGAGCGACTGCCTGGGCCTGAGCTATAAGGCATTCTGCCCTGTTTTGGGGTAAGAAAGTCTTTCCTGCTTGGAGTCCAGAACTGCCCCAATGTATTGCAGTCCTTGGGACAGTACTAGAACAGACTTGGGCAGGTTGACGGTTATGCCCAGAGATTGAAACAGCTGGAGAGTGCGCTCCAGAGTCAGCCACAGCTGTTCCCGGGACCGGGCCCTGAGAAGTCAATCATCCAGGTAAGAGAAGACATACAGCCCTCCCTTCTGAGGGCTGCTGTGACTGCTGCTAAGCATTTGGTAAAGACACGTGGTGCAGAGGATGAGCCAGGGTTAACACTTTGAACTGCTAGTGTTCTCCCTGAAACGCAAAGTGGAGAAACCTCCTGTGAGGAGGGAAGACCAAAATATACAGGTAGGCGTCCTGCATGTTCAGTGAGCAGCGCCAGTCCCGTCTTGAGGAGGGGCAAGATGCCTCATAAAGTTACCATCCGGAACTTTCTGTACCGGACAAAGAGATTGAGGTCCTTGAAGTATAAGATGGGTCTCAGATCTCCAGTCTTCTTGGGGATCAGAAAGAACCTCGAATAAAACCCTTGGTTTTCTCTGTCGCCTTGGCACTGGCTCGATTGCCTGCTTGTGCAGGACAGACTGCACCTCCTCCCAAAGAACAGATAGGTGGGCAAGGAAGTAGGCTGAGGGAGGGGAAGGGGTATTTGGAGGCTGCTGCTGAATGAGCTCCAAAGAGTGACCGCACTCTATGATTTGCAAGACCCAAGTATCTGAAGGGATGGTTCTCCACTGATTCAGATGGAGGGAGAACCGGCCTCCGATCACTGCCTCCTGGGTTAGGACCAGGAGAGGGTGGTCTGGCAAGGAGTCCAGTGGAAGCAGGGCCAGCTGTGGAGGCTGGACCGTCAGTTTTGGGACACTTGGCTGCCACTCCAGCATTAGACGGGGCAGGCAAAGAAGACTGGGCTCTGCGCCTGCCCTGGGTGTGGGTGCCCGAACCTGGTCTATTGGTCTGTCTACGAAAAGCAGAGCACCCTCTACCACAGGGTTGAGTGTGGTAGAGAGAGTGGACCGACTTAAGGGTTGTGCAACAGGCTTGTAGGTCATTGATGAGGTCCTGGACATCAGGGCCGAAGAGCCTGGTGCCACTGTATGGGGTGCTGAGCACCTTGTTTTGCACATAAGCTGCAAAGCCAGAGACCCTCAGCCAGGAATGCCTACGAGAGCAAATGCCTGTGGCAGCTGCCCTAGCCACCGTGTCAGCCAAAACACAGAGGGCCCGAAGGAAATTTTGCTGACATTGTCTGCAGTTTGCCGGCACTGAAGCAGTTCCTGTCTCTGGGTGCCATCGGGGAGGGCTTGGGCAGCTGCCTTGCCCTTCTTCCAGCTGGCATTTTGGAACCCGACCATATGTGACAGACAGTTTACAATCCTCAGGCCTATGGTAGAGGAGACGTTAACCCTCTTACCCCAGAGGTCAATCCTGTGGGATTACTTGTCTGGGGGAAGGGAACTAAGGTCCTTAGGTGCCTTAGACCTGTCATAGCTGCCTTTATGACAACAGTGTCAGTTTCAGCCTGGGCAACAAAAAAAAGGAAGGTCTGGGGAGCATTATACAACTGGTCTGCCCTGCGTGGCATAGCTGGCACTATGTCTGGCATGTGCCATGCAGCCGTAATGGCATTTTTTAGGGCTGGTAGCATAGGAGGGTTAATTTTAGGTGGAGAATCGGGGATCTCCAAGTAGTCAGCCAGTTCTTCCTGGTGACATCCTCCTCCTCAGTCTGGAAGTCCATAGTGGCAGACAGCTGTTTCATGACATCATAGAAGGTAGCATCCTCAGGGGAGACCTGGGAGTATGCTCAGAGTCCTCACAGACTGAAGAGGCAGTGGACTTGTCAGAAAGAAGGATTCCTTCTAATCCTCTTCATTCTCTATGTCATCAGGGAGGATGACGTCAGGGTGGTACTCCTCCTCAACATCAACCTCCTTATCTAGGTCTGGCATTGGCGCAGTCATCGGTGGCCCTCGTGGAGGTTCCCTTGGATGACGAATGGGTGTCAACGACAAAGCTGTCGACGGTGCCAGCAATGAAGGCCTACTGAAAGCACTGAACTGCCGAACCAGTACACTGGCGAACTTAAGTAGTACCTCGTTCAGGTCTATGGTCGTCGTTGATGGAGGGGGATTCAACGGCACAGACGCCCACAGCCGGCCGACCAGAGAGCCCAACAAGCCTGTAGCCCTTGGACAGGAAGGAGCAGGCATCAACAAAGGAGCTGTAGATGATAAGCCTGTCATCCATGGAGGAAGGAACCCAAGTGTTGGGCGTAGAAACTGTCAGTATGGGTCTGACAGGAATAGAGACCTGGACTGCTGGTCACTTCATCGAGGCAGACGCTGCTGTTAAGACCCCCCGACAGAGAAGCTGACGGGAGCAGGATGGCCAGAGGGAGTGGTCGTGATCCCGGGTCTTTTTGCAGACACCTCCCCCAGAGGACTTGTCTCGGCCTTGGAGGCCTGGGAGCCTCATGAACCTGGTGGTTGACGAAGCAGCCAGGGCCCTGGAGGACCCCTGCCCAGAGCTGGCTGCTTGCTGCTCCATCAGGAATTTTTTGAGAATAATCTTGCGTCACCCGAGGGTTGTTTGGTTAAATTTCTGGCAGAGCTCGCAGTCGAAGACTTTGTGGTCTGGCCCAAGACAGCAGACACAGTGTGTTCATCTGTACAGGCGATCTTTCCACAGCGGCATCGCTGGAAAAGGGAAGAAGAAGGTGGATTAACTCTCGATGTAAACAAGCATTTGTCAATGCTGAACACTGGTTGCTTGTTAAACAGAGAGACTTGCAGTTGGGCACAGGAGCAGCTGTGTGGGTGGCAACGGCCCCCGAGGTAAAGAGATCGCCTGAGCAGGGGTGTCGGAAGATAGTAAAAGCTGTGGGGCTGAGGACTGAAAGGGCACTTATTAGGGGTACAAAGGGCACTTTTCTAAAACTGTTTTTGCTGTACTGAAATATAATAAAGGCACATTTATGATGTAGATTGCAATGTTAAGAATGGAGTTATATCATATAGGAATATTTAACCCTTACATGGCCGCAGACTGATATATATCAGTCCAGAACTCCAATGTGTTCTAATTCTGTCGGCAGTCTAGGGGTTAATACACAATATTAAGAGCTGAGAGTCAAACTCTGTAGGCTATTGATCATGGTCAGTTAGATAGGGATTCTGGATCAAAACAAACACAGGGAGTTCTAAGGTGGTGGGAAAGTCTGGACCTGAACGCTTTTAAGCTAGAAGCATCTAGGAGTGTATGGTGGCTGGAAAGACTGGATCTGAACACTTGTCAGCTAGAAGCATTCCTCAGGTGGGGAGGGGTCCCCTTCACTGTCCTCCTAATCTGCTGACATCAGTTTCTAGTGTCTGCAGCATGGAAACATTACCCAAGTGCCCCTGAAGCCACGCACCGTGCCAACCAGCTTGGCACTGCCATAGTAAGCATTACAAAGGAGCAGGGTTAACCAAAGAAAAGAATACATTGATTGCATAGCACAGGAAGCACTTCTAAAAGCAAATTTAAACAGGCGCATTAATTGTGCTAGGGTTTAAAAACGAAATGTTTGTCTTTCACACAGTTTGTTGCACATGGTATCTGGATGGATCAGGCTGTAGAAACATGTTACTTAAAAATCTTCTCTGCTAAGGCAGCTAAATATAGGTTGGAGAGTTCCAGGCAGCTTTTCATCGGAAAGTTTTCTTTATACTCATCCACACTCCACTTCTTAAGCAAACAATATTGCAAGAAAATAAAAGGAAGAGCCAGAGCATTTACCCTTAGCCACAATAAAATACATGGCAAGAAAAAATGTTTTCATCTAAGCAACCCGTGTAGTATAAAAAGGACCCCTACAATCCTAAATTCAACCGAGACTGTTTGTACGCACCTGACCAATATTTTTAACCTGGTTAACCATGATTTACCTTTACGAAAACTAAAGGACCTATTGCTGAGCAAAACTGTACTAAGATGGTTCTCTAGTTCTCACTGATCATACACAATAAGTAAGGCTGAAATGAGTTTTGTCCTCGTACTGCCCAATAAAAAATGAGATGCCAAAAGGTTTTATTCTGGATCCCGTGCAGTTTTTTTTAAAATTATAGATCAATTACCAGGCTGTTAGGCCTCCAAATCAATATTCCGTTCAGCAGATGCTGCAATTTGTGTCCATGTAAAAGAAAAAATTATATATATACATATATATATATATATATATACACACACACACACACACACACACACATATCAGTAACTGATCTGAAATCAGACTTCAATAGCATACAATTCTGGTTATAAAGCAGACTTCTGCTTAATAAAAAGACAAACCCCATGCTACTGGGGAGGGATATGGCACAATGAATACCCAATTCCAAAATGCACACTTAGATGGTGCCTTTAAGAAAATGTGCACACCATTAACGGAACAGCGTAACCCTTTTTGCATCATACTACTTCAAGTTGAAACCCCACATTTAATTATTGCTTACTTCCTGTACGTTCTGTAAAAGTCATTGGTGCTGCTGGTGGTGTGATCTGCCTCCACCCTTAGCTGAACTGAAATGCATGGCAACTGTGTAATTATACCCAACCCGGTTTTGTTTGAAACACTTTACCTACTGTTACTGCTCTCTTCCCAAACATTAAGAACACCCCCAAGCAGCGCAGCCACTCATGATGCGATAGTCTCCTCTGCTCCCACTGCATCTTGGGTAGCCAGACTGTGCTGGGGGTGTCCCCAAGTACAGGACAGATGCAGTGAGAGTCGATAAAGGAATGTAAATACATATTTCTTCGTGATAATACCACTATGGTGGGCAGTCTTTCACTTTTAAAAAGAAAAAAGGAATCGGAATCAAACTGGCAGCCGAATCAGCACATCCTACAGAATGTGAGCTTATCGTAAAATGTGTTTTTTAAACTAGGGACATTTCGAGGCCTATTGGGGTTGACAGTGTCCCTTTAAATACTAAGGGGTCTAACTGGACTCGAACGTTACCGTAATGGAATGTTACAGAATAAGTTCTGTTAATGTGTTACATGTTTAGGGATTTTATTATATTTGTTATACTATAACTTGCTTCATGATGCGTGACAACTCTGTGAATGGCCCTATGGTCCCGGTAGTCCTAGCCTACTGAAACATAAAATAAATTCATTCATTCATGCTTAGACTCTGAGGCACATGTGAACTACTTAAACACACATCCACCGAAAGCCTGGATCCCTATATTTGCAGGAGTATCACATTACAGAGATCAGCCAAAACTCCTTTAGCTTTCTGTCTCCAAAACTCGTGGCTAGCATTCCTGCAGATGTGAAGCCCACTGAACTGCATTACCTATTAGCAATCCCTTCGTACCAGGGTGGGACAATTCAGTGCGTCAGCCGATGGTCAGTTTGTGACTGCAAACATCTGGCATCCCCCATTTACACAGAGACTTAGCTGGGCTTTATACATGGCAGTTTTGGGGGTAGGGGTGGTGGTACCTGGAGGCTGTGCACCCCTGACTGAGACAGAGGACTGGGCTTGGGGAGTTCAGTACACTCACAGGTAGTATACTAAAGAGAAGTCTGCAGGAAAAGCAGTCTATAGGATCCAGACAAGGATACTAGGAGAGCAGAACTGAATTCAAATTCCGGATAAACTTATGTGATGAAAGGAAGCTAGTTCCTGCAAAAGAATAAACTACCAAATCTCCGCAGAAACATTTTAAGCTGAGCTATATAAGCTGTGTTGCTTTGTTGTTAAAGCACCTGTAAATTACCTATAGCACATCTTTTTTTCTCTTTTGTTACTTTCCCGTGGAGTCGAATTGTTTCTCGGGTTCCCCAACCCATGAGAGGTATCTGAAGCGACCCTACTGCTTAACCAGAACATGCCTCCTCTCCCAGTACCGTGTTCCCAAACCCAACAACTTCCTCCAAAAGTTGCACCACTTACTTCAAACGTCTTTCCTTTTCTGTCATGCTGACCTCCCTTCCAGCGGCCTGAGCTCAAGTTGAGAGCACGGAATGTACCACCAAGGAGGGGAATGCACGTCAGAAAAGACATATCCGCGCTCTATCACACCCCAGCTAGAACAAAGTATTGTGCAATCCAAGGGGATATCCTAGAGAACGTAAAAAAAAAAAAAAAAAAAAACCACACACAAAAATGTGACCTTACTTCTTTGTGCCTCCCTCCACAGTCTTCTACAATTCACTCCCCCACTGACTCACGCAGTCACCAGTGGACTGAAGGTTATTCTTGGAGGGTTGGACCAAGGGAGCACGGCGGGTAGGCAGGATGGAGTAGGTGAGTGAGAGCACGGATGGACACTGGCGCAGAGGAGGAGGGACACTGAACTGTAAGCCCCGCTGACCAACATGGCGGAGTACCGTTTCATGGAGGAGGATTACCAGGAGATCACCCGAGGGGGAAGGAAAGGTGGGTAGCTTGAGGAGGAGGCTTGCAATCGGACAGAGGGCAACTGTGTGATGTTGCAGCACTCTCTCTCTCGCGCTCTCTTTCTTTCTGAGGGGAGGGGTGGGACTGAGAATGCAAATCAAAGGTCCAAAGCCCTCTCTGATTGGAGCGGCTTTGGTCCTTTGAACAGCATGCCCGTTCGGTCCACCCAGCAGTGAGCTGCGTCAAGACCACACTGAATGGTCATTGGTTCAGACTGCCGAGCCCCTAGATTGTGTACTGCAATGGGCTCAGCAGCGACACATCCCCCAAATCCCTTATTGCAACAATACACTGGCTTGCGCGCAACCAACGTAAAAATACATCACTACAGATAACTCCATATATGCGGCCTATCTCAATGTTAGGTGTATCATCAGCATTTATCTCCACTTTGAACAGGTCACAGTGGAACCCTTCACCAATGGGAGGGCAACTTCCATAATGCCTGATGACATCACAGTTGCCTCTGCTGTACTTGGATTAACCCCCATAAAAAGAATGAAATGTTTAAAGCTTTACAATTTAAACTACATGACTGTATAACCTGGACACACTATGAATAGCATGATTAGGAATATACCTTTACTGCCACTTGAGAGGAGGCAGGACTTAAATTTTGTCTTGCCTCGTCACTCTAAAAGACCTATGCTTCCAGCATCAATTCTAAGGATTTCCTGTGTATATTTGATTCAGCCCGTGTTTTATTTGCAGCCCAGATGTTGACGCAGGCAGCACTCTGAATAGTTATCCAAATATTTATATCGTAATAAACAGACAGACAGACAGTGGGGAAATACAAAAATAAAAATCCGAACTTTTAGCTGTAAAGAATAGCGATTAAAGTAAAGAGAAAAAAAAAAGAGTCGGGGAAGGAGAAGTGTAATGTGTGTGAAGTATAAGAGATAAAACAAAATTCGGAACATTGTTCAATTAACAGTGAATATAATTGCCTCTTCTTCCAAAGTGAGTGTTCATCACAGCTTATTTCATTTCTTTAACTCATTTACAGCACGGGATCCAAACCCACTGTAGCGCACATCTTCTTGAGCTTTTTGTGGGGTCACAGGTGCAGGGGAGCGGTCTGATCTGAACATGTAGACAGAAGGGAAATTTAAATTAAATGACTTCTGTGTGCACTAGTTTGGTTGCCACTTGCAGGGATAAACTCCATTCTGCAGTACTTGGCTTCTCAGACACAGTATGGGCCACTGAGTTGTAATTTTTTCTGTTTTATAACTTTCTTTTTATCCCGCCTGTACTACCCTCCCTGTCCACTTCTTTGGACCACTGATCAACCCCCACAGACCACTGACATGGAGTCTGCCCTTAGAGTACCTGGTCTTTCCACCGTACTTTCATGATGCCCGGATATCCCCCCGGGTGGGGCGAGGAAGTGCCCTTCTTCCTCGATCTTGCTTGAGGAGAGCCGGCACAGCGGAGTCTGCCCATGAGTTGATGGCTGCGAGGCACAGATTGGTCTTCATCTAGAACCGAGTGGGGGTGTTTCTGTTTTTCTGTTCCCTTCCACCCCCTAAGGACGCCGGCTTGGGTAGACGACATGCTGATGCACAATGCTACCAAGTGCCTGACAGTGTCCTCCCCTCCCCGACTCCAGCACCATGGATCCGCCACAGCCCCGAAAGTCAGTGCTCCCACCGACCCTCAGGGATGTTGGGTGCGACAAACACCCCTGGAATCCCACCCCGAAGAAGGAGAGCATACGTTGGGATGCTCAATCCTCCTCCCCCTGCCGACCCCCAACAACCCGAGTTTGATCCCGAACCCAGGTCACCAGCATGGTGCGAGGTGTGGCGTCCAGCGCCTCAACCCTCAATGCCACCGGGCTGGCCAACTGAGTTGTAACTTTGAAGTGTGTGTGAATCTGGGTTATTTCAAGGTTTCCCGAGGAACTAAAATTTAATATTTACCATATATTGAGAAATATTAATCAAACATCAATCCAAAATAAAAATAGTTTGGAGGGAGATAACAGTTTAGCAATTAGCCATCGGGTATTGAAAGTAGTCCTGCAAGGGTCTAGGCTTCAAACCCAAGCACTGTTAACTCCCAAACACAGAATATACAGCACACACTACACAAACAAACTTTTAAAACATTCACACCCCCCATGATGACTCACGTAGTCACCAGTGGACTGGAAGTTATTCTTGGAGGGTCGGACTGAGGGAGTGTGGCAGGTAGCCAGGATGGAGTAGGCGAGTGAGGGCACAGGCAGACACCGGCGCAAAGGAGGAGGAATGCCAAATTGTAACCCCCGCTCACCAACGTGGTGGAGTACCGTTTCACGGAGGAGGATTACCGGGAGATCACCTGAGGGGAGAGAGAGATGGAGGGAGGGTGGGTAGCTTGAGGAGGAGGCTTGCGGTCGGGCAGAGGAGTAATTGAGTGATGTTGCAGCATTCTGTCTCTCTCTCTCTCTCTCTCTGTGTGTGGGGAAGGGGCAGGACTGAGAATGCAAATCAAAGGACCAAAACCCTCTCTGACTGGAGCAGCTTTGGTCCTTTAAAATACATTTATTTATTATTTATTTAGCTTTTGTTGACCAGGTAGGTACACTAGACAAGTAATATGCCTATTTCCAGGTACGACCCGGGAGAGTACAATGAAAATACAGGTTCAAACAGGGTACATAACAACAAGAGGGGCAACATACAGAGAAACAGAAGAGCAAGGTGAACATAGATAGTCTGCAGTAAGTAGTAATAGGTAAAATAGATATACATACAGAGTAAAATAGGCCAAGTCATTCAATAGTAATAGCAGTACATGACTGTTTAGCCCACCCAGCAGAGAGTTGTGTCTGGACCACACCGAGTTGTCATTGGTGTAGACTGCCGAGCCCCTAGTTTTGTGTACTACAACTGGCACGGCAGTGACAAACACCCCCAAATCCCCCACTGCAACAATATTTTGGTATGCGCATGCGGGCAACCAGGAGAAAATCTCTAAAAAACCTTTCAGTGGAAAGTAGAAGAAAAAAACGACCATAGGCCGAAAAAAGGTGCAAAGCACTACAATGGCTCTTTCGTGGAGACTGTCCTTGCAAGTCGACGATGGGAAAGAACTGAGGAGGGAGTAAGGCCACCTACGCCTATACAGGGTTGCTGATGTCAGCGGACATCAACAGCATTACCAGCCCCAGTTGCACTGCTGAAAATCTTCTGTGTGGATTCCTCTTCACCGATGGCAAAAGTTCTTACAGTGTTCCTGAACACTGATATACCCCAAAGAAGATCTAGTGCAATGCTGAGACAGAGATTAGATTAACTGGTGCAGTGCTGGGACAGAGATCAATGTAACTGGGGCAATGCTGGGACAGAGATCAGAGTAACTGGGGCAATGCTGGGACAGAGATCAGTGTAACTGGGACAATGCTGGGACTGAGATCAGAGTAACTGGGGCAATGCTGGGACAGAGATCAGAGTAACTGGTGCAATGCTGAGACAGAGATCAGATTAACTGGTGCAATGCTGGAACAGAAATCAATATAACTGGGCAAAGCTTATTCGGACAGAGATCAGAGTAACTGGTGCAATGCTGGGACAGAGATCAGTGTAACTGGTGCAATGCTGGGACAGAGATCAGAGTAACTGGTGCAATGCTGGGACAGAGATCAGTGTAACTGGGCAATGCTTACTCGGACAGAGATCAGAGTAACTGGTGCAATTCTGGGACAGAGATCAGTGTAACTGGTGCAATGCTGGGACAGAGATCAGAGTAACTGGTGCAATGCTGGGACAGTGATCACAGTAACTGGTGCAATGCTGGGGCAGAGATCAGAGTAACTGGTGCAATGCTGGGGCAGAGATCAGAGTAACTGGTGCAATGCTGGTACAGAGGTCACAGTAACTGGTGCAATCATACCTCTCAACCTCCTGCCTCAAAAATCAGGGACAAGGCTTAAAACAATCAGGGGCAAAGGACTAAAATCAGGGACACATCTTCAAAATTGGTGGTATCCACTCAGGAAGCTGGTAGAATAAGGGCTTTTGTGTAAAATGCATTTTCTAAGGAAGAACAAGTCTGTAATTTTAATGTTTGACATTATTTTGTACTTACAATCCCCACTGTTTGGTCATGGAAACATGATTTTTAGGAGGGACAGAGTAAACTTTTGAGGCAAAATCAGGGACATCCCTGAAAATCAGGGACAGTTGAGAGGTATGGGTGCAATGCTGGGACAGTGATCACAGTAACTGGTGCAATGCTGGGACAGTGATCACAGTAACTGGTGCAATGCTGGGACAGTGATCACAGTAACTGGTGCAATGCTGGGACGGAGATCAGAGTAACTGGTGCAATGCTGGGACAGTGATCACAATAACTGGGGCAATGCTGGGACAGAGATCAGAGAAACTGGTGTAATGCTGGGAGAGAGATCAGAGTAACCGGTGCAATGCTGGGGCAGAAATCACAGTAACTGGTGTAATGCTGGGAGAGAGATCAGAGTAACTGGTGCAATACTGGGGTAGAGATCAGAGTACCTGGTGCCATGCTGGGACACAGAACAGATTAACTGGTGCCATGCTGGGACAGAGCTTAGAATAACTGGTGCAATGCTGGGACAGAGATCAGAGAAACTGGTGTAATGCTGGGAGAGAGATCAGAGTAACCGGTGCAATGCTGGGGCAGAAATCACAGTAACTGGTGTAATGCTGGGAGAGAGATCAGAGTAACTGGTGCAATACTGGGGTAGAGATCAGAGTACCTGGTGCCATGCTGGGACACAGAACAGATTAACTGGTGCCATGCTGGGACAGAGCTTAGAATAACTGGTGCAATGCTTACTCGACAGAGATCAGAGTAACTGGTGCAATGCTCAGACAGAGCTTAAAGTAACTGGTGTAACTAGTGCAATCCTGGGATAGAGCTTAATGTAACTGGTACAATTCTGGGAAAGAGATCAGAGTAACTGGTGCACTCCTGGGACAGAGCTTAGAGTAACTGTTGCAATGCTCAGACAGAGATCACAGTAACTGGGGGCGCTGTTCAGCCCGAGCAACGAGCAGCAACTTTTCAGAGCTCAGTGCAGTTAGCTACCAAATCTACTCTAATCCTCCCTTTCACAGGCTCTAAAACTGAATTTTGATAGAAGCAATGATTTGATAGAACGACCTCAGCTTCACTAGGATGGGTAATCCTAAGAGAGATAAAATAGCTGTTGCGGCCGGGAGAAACAAGGGGCCTACTAGACCTGAAGAAACCACGCAGGCTGATGAGGCCTCTAGCTTGGGAGAAACACTGACTACCCTGGGGAGCAAACTGCAGACTTTTTTTTTTTTTGTAACTCAAATTTTATTTCATACATCACATGTACAGCTCATACATAGAATCATCTCATTATACATATCTGGAAATTTATTTCGAATACAATTCTTCTTTCTACAGTCAGGTTTTCATTACCTTTTCACTTCCTGAAGTAAAGGTACAATATTCCATTAAACAGGGGTAACCCTTCTCTATCCCCCTACTCTTCTGATTTACCACTTCACCCGGATGATCTTGTATGCTTATAATGAGGTGTACATTTCCTTAAGAAACCTATGTGTCCTCTAGCTCATATTGCAGACTTTAATTGCCTCCATGTCTACCCTCAACCAGAAAATGGATGATTTTAACGGACGGGTCCTGGTCCTTGAAACATCAGCACACGGAATGAAAGGAAAACTGCAACAGATCAGCAAGCAAGCTGACGCATCAACTGGAGCGACAGCTCTAATGGCTAAAGAACTACAGCATCTGCGAGCTAGAACAGAAACCCTAGAGAACCAGTCCCGATCAGCAAACATCCAGATAGTGGGGTTACCTGAATGTTTGGAGGGTGACCACCCAATTATGAACATTCATGACTGGCTATTGGAGAAAGTACAGCCGGAGGGAGTACAAGAGACTTGGGACATCCAAAAAATATATCGAGTGCCCCCTCCTCCCCCAAGGACGGGCATCAAATGCAGCAGAACCTCGTACCCTGATGCTGATCACCTCGAGTGCTGGAGTCAGGGATAAGATCCTTTATTAAGCTCATTGAGCGGCTCCATTAATGCAAGATGAGAATCCTGTGCATGTGTTCCCACCTATCAGTTACGCCACGTGGCAGCAGCGTAAAAAGTTTGATGCAGTGAGGCGAATGCTTCGAGACCTGAATATATCGCACACCATTGTTTTCCCAGCACAGCTCCGGATCGTCTACCAGAATAAAACATTTATCTTCTCGGATCCTATTGAAGCTGGTAAATGGGTGGACAGTAGGATGGCGGAATCGAGAGTTAGACCGGAGGAATCGGAAGATGAAGACACTCTGGATGTACCGGTACCTTGAGACATAGTACTTTCTGGGACTTTCTTAGAGACTGTAGTTTGCTAAGTGTTGTATTTTGGCACTTTAATTTGTGCATTGTTTGAATGTTATAAATGGTTGCCTTCACAGATAAAAAGGTAGGTCTCTCAGTCATCTTTGGGAGCCTAGTCACTTAGCAAATACAAGTTAGGTTGGCTCCTCTGTTCTTTCCTGTTGCTGTTCTGCTTTCTCCCCATTCGTAGTTTGTAGCTTGGGAGGATGTGGTTGCAGACTCTGTACCCAATATGAGATGTTGGCTGCATAATTATCATCTTTTTTCCCTTTTTCATTAAGCATTTATACATGGCATCAGTTGTCCCATACAGGGATGCTGATACTACTGAATTAGATTGCTGGGCAATCCTGTTTCATCAAGACAGCCAATGTAGCTCCGGGACTCACGAATGGCAAAATATGGACTTAATTTTAGGAAACCTCAGAATTGTAGCTACCTCAAATTGTGTACCACTATACAGCTGATGCATAATGTACCCTTTGATTAAGGGAAACTTTTCCCAAATGATGTTTAAGAAGACAGTCTGCTGTATGTAATTTTTGTCATAATACTTTATGATTGCTGGAACAGAGATCACAGTAACTGGCGCAACACTGGGACAGAGATCAGAGTAACTGGTGCAATGCTGGGACAGAGGTCACAGTAACTGGTGCAAAGCTGGGACAGGGATCAGAGTAACTGGTGCAATGCTGGTACAGAGGTCACAGTAACTGGTGCAGATGCTGGGACAGAGATCACAGTAACTGGTGCAATACTGGGACAGAGATCAGAGTAACTAGTGCAATACTGGGACAGAGATCAGAGTAACTGGTGCTATACTGGGACAGAGACCAGAGTAACTGGTACAATGCAGGGACAGAGATCAGAGTAACTGGTGCAGATGCTGGGACAGAGATCAGAGTAACTGGTGCAGATGCTGGGACAGAGACCAGAGTAACTGGTGCAATACTGGGACAGAGACCAGAGTAACTGGTGCAATACTGGGACAGAGACCAGAGTAACTGGTACAATGCTGGGACACAAATCAGAGTAACTGGTGCAATGGTGGGGCAGAGATCAGAGTAATTGGTGCAGATGCTGGGACAGAGATCAGAGTAACTGGTGCAGATGCTGGGACAGAGACCAGAGTAACTGGTGCAATACTGGGACAGAGACCAGAGTAACTGGTGCAATACTGGGACAGAGACCAGAGTAACTGGTACAATGCTGGGACACAAATCAGAGTAACTGGTGCAATGGTGGGGCAGAGATCAGAGTAATTGGTGCAGTGTTGAGAGAGAGAGAGATAAGAGTAACTGGTGCAATGCTGGGACATAGCTTACAGTAACTGGTGTAACTAATAAAATGCTTGGACAGATACCCATGTAACTGGTAAAATGCTTGGACAGAGATCCGGGTAACTGGTGGAATGCTGGGGCAGAGATCACAGTAACTGGTGCAATGCTGGGACAGAGATCACAGTAACTGGTGCAATGCTGGGACAGAGATCACAGTAACTGGTGCAGTGCTGGGACAGAGATCAGAGTAACTGATGCAATGCTGGGACACAGCTTACAGTAACTAGTGAAACTAATAAAATGCTTGGACAGAGATCCGAGTAACTGGTGCAATGCTGGGACAGAAATCAGAGTAACTGGTGCAATGCTGGGGCAGAGATCAGAGTAACTGGTGCAATGCTGGGAGATAGCTTAGAATAACTGGTGCAATGCTGGGTCAGAGACCAAAGTAACTGGTGCAATGCTGGGACACAGCTTACAGTAACTGGTGTAACTAATAAAATGCTTGGACAGAGATCCGAGTAACTGGTGCAATGCTGGGACAGAGATCAGAGTAACTGGTGCAATGCTGGGTCAGAGACCAAAGTAACTGGTGCAATGCTGGGATACAGCTTACAGTAACTAGTGTAACTGGTGCAATGCTGGGACATGGCTTACTGTACCGGGTGTAACTGGTGCAATGCTGGACATAGCTTACTGTAACTGGTATAACTGGTGCAATGATGGGGCAGAGCTCAGAGTAATTGGTGCAGTTTTGGGAGGGAGATAAGAATAACTGGTGCAATGCTAGAGCAGAGATCACAGTAACTGGTGCAATGCTGGGACAAAAATCAGAGTAACTGGTGCAATGATGGGGCAGAGCTCAGAGTAATTGGTGCAGTTTTGGGAGGGAGATAAGAATAACTGGTGCAATGCTGGAGCAGAGATCACAGTAACTGGTGCAATGCTGGGACAAAAATCAGAGTAACTGGTGCAATGCTAAGACACAGCTTACAGTAACTGGTATAACTAATAAAATGCTTGGACAGATATCCAAGTAGCTGGTAACTGATGTAGCTGGTAAAATGCTAAGACAGAGATACGAGTAACTGGTGCAATGCTGGGACAGATATCAGAGTAACTGGTACAATGCTGGGACACAGCTTACAGTAACTGGCATAACTAATAAAGTGCTAGGACAGACACGAGTAACTGGTGCAATGCTGGGACAGAGATCAGAGTAACTGGTGCAATGATAGGGCAGAGCTCAGAGTAACTGGTGCAGTGATGGGAGAGAGATCAGAGTAACTGGTGCAGTACTGGGACATAGATCAGAGTAACTGGTGCAATGCTAGGGCAGAGATCACAGTAACTGGTATAATGATGGGGCAGAGCTCAGAGTAACTGGTGCAATGATGGGGCAGAGCTCAGAGTAACTGGTGCAATGATGGGGCAGAGCTCAGAGTAACTGGTGCAATGCTGGAACACAGTTTACAGTAACTGGTATAACTGTTGCAATGCTGGGACATAGCTTACAGTAACTGGTGTAACTAATAAAATGCTAGGACAGAGATACGAGTAACTGGTGCAATGCTGGGACAGAGATCAGAGTAACGGGTGCAATGCTGGGACAGAGATCAGAGTAACTGGTGCAATGCTGGGACAGAGATCAGAGTAACTGGTGCAATGCTGGGACAGAGATCAGAGTAACTGGTGCAATGCTGGGACAGAGATCAGAGTAACTGGTGTAATGATGGGGCAGAGCTCAGAGTAACTGGTGTAATGATGGGGCAGAGATCAGAGTAACTGGTGTAATGATGGGGCAGAGCTCAGAGTATCTGGTGCAATGCTGGGACACAGTTTACAGTAACTGGTATAACTGGTGCAATGCTGGGACATAGCTTACAGTAACTGGTGTAACTAATAAAATGCTAGGACAGAGATACGAGTAACTGGTGCAATGCTGGGACAGATAGAGTAACCGTTACAATGCTGGGACACAGCTTACAGTAACTGGTATAACTGGTGCAGTGCTGAGAGACAGCTCAAGAGTAGCTGGTGCAATGCTGGGACAAAGAGCACAGTTACTGGTGCAATGATGGGGCAGAGCTCAGAGTAACTGGTGCAGTGCTGAGACAGAGATCAGAGTAACTGGTTCAATGCTGGGACAGAGATCAGAGTAACTGGTTCAATGCTGGGACAAAGAGCACAGTAACTGGTGCAATGATGGGGCAGAGATTAGAGTAACTGGTATAACTGGTGCAATGCTGGGAGAGGGCTCAAGAGTAGCTGGTGCAATGCTGGGACAAAGAGCACAGTAACTGGTGCAATGATGGGGCAGAGCTCAGAGTAACTGGTGCAGTGCTGGGACAGAGATCAGAGTAACTGGTTCAATGCTGGGACAGAGATCACAGTAACTGGTGCAATGCAGGGACAAAGAGCACAGTAACTGGTGCAAGGATGGGGCAGAGTTTAGAGTAACTGGTGCAGTGCTAGGACAAAGATCAGAGTAACTGATGCAGTGCTGGGGCAGAGATTACAATAACTAGTACAATGCTGGGAGAGAGCGTAGAATAACTGGTGCAATGCTGGGTCAGAAACCAGAGTAACTGGTGCAGTACTGGGACAGAGATCAGAGTAAGTGGTTCAATGCTGGGACAGAGATCAGAGTAACTGGTTCAATGCTGGGACAGAGATCAGAGTAACTGGTGCAATGCTGGGACAGAGATCAGAGTAACTGGTGCAAGAATGGGGCAGAGTTTAGAGTAACTGGTGCAAGAATGGGGCAGAGTTTAGAGTAACTGGTGCAGTGCTGGGACACAGCTTACGGTAACTGGTGCAATGCTGGGACAGAGATCAGAGTAACTGGTGCAATGCTGGGACAGAGATCAGAGTAACTGGTGCAATGCTGGGACAGTGATCAGAGTAACTGGTGCAATGCTGGGACAGAGCTCAGAGGAACTGGTATAGTGGTGGGACAGAGATCAGAGTAACTGGTGCAATGCTGGGACAGAGCTCAGAGGAACTGGTATAGTTGTGGGACAGAGATCAGAGTAAGTGGTGCAATGCTGGGACAGGGCGTCAAGTAAATTATCTAACTGGCAGAATGCTGGGACAGAGCTCCAAATAACTGGTGTAATGCTGGGAGAGAGCTCCAGGTAACTGGTGTAACTGGTACAATACTGTAGCAGGGCTCTAGACAGGCAAGGCAGGAGCATAACCAAAAAAGAGCCACATTTGAACATCTACCAAGTCGCTGCAAGCTGATCATATTTTCCATTTTTTCGACTGCACTCCTGAGATGAAATGAACAACCTAATGGACTGTAAAAAGTAGGCAGAAGCACTTTCCATCTTTTGGATGAAACGTTAAACCAAGATCCTGTCTCTGCCTGTTGTGGTTGTTCAGGTGGACATTAAAGATCCCATGGCACTTCTCGAAAAGAAATGGTGAATTTTTTATTGAAAAGGAAATCAAGTATACAGAGGAAAAAATGGAATTAAATATTCAAAGAGCCCGGAGCATGAAAGGCAGCAAATAATGCACACGCAGAGGAAAATGGAAAGAAAAAACAGGTATAGAGACTCAGACTCGCTCGTATCCAAAAATGATGTCAGAGCCCAAGGGAAAGTTTTCTATTATACTGCACACTGTAAGGTACTGTGCATACTTCCAACCTACTTAACATTCCGGACTGCACTTTCAATCAATCTCAGTAAGGCTTTTGATCTATTCTGATCTGCTGTGATATATAACAACTTCTAACATACAAATAAAATGCTGGAGGGTGTAGTCAGAATCCTGGCATCATGGATATATGATATTTCTTAGGCAAATGTAGATTACCATACATTAGGTAAATGATGCAGAACACCAAATCTGCTTCTGGAGAGTCCAAAAGGTCTCAAACTGTAGGGGAATTTCCGCAGTATTGTGGCCAAACTCCCCCTCCCCTGATTCACTAAAAAACACAACCGACAGCTCAATTTCATACCTCTCAACCTTTTGTCACTGAAATGAGGGACAGGGACATTTCTGGACACTCAAAATGAGGGACAATGAGGAACACAGACCCTTAGAACAAGGGTCACATCCTTAAACATGGAGATGTAAGCTCAGAACACTGTGAAAACCAGTGTTTACATGTACAAAGTTTATTTTTGTTTTAGTATTTTAGAATATTAAGAGTTTCTGCTTTAAAGTCTGAATTTACAGCACATTCTCTGTGTGGGCAGCACCTTTTCCATGAGGGACGGATGAGGGACAGAGCAATTTTAAGGGGGTAAAATGAGAGATCTCCCTCGTAAAGAGGGACACTTGAGAGGTATGCTCAATTTTGTTCCGTATGTAAGTTTCCATTGATTGCCTCTGCCCCACCCCCCAAAAAAAAAAACGAGGCTGAAAATAGCCCTTCTTGCCCAGTTTAAAAAAAAAAAAAAAACTTTCTTTGCAGTTTTTAGTAAGGCAGAACTGTTAAAAACTGAACCGCTGGACTGCTCAATCAAAACTGCAAACTCCATCACTGTCATTGTTTTTACATTTTTTTTGTTTTTTTGTTTTTTATACTTACTATTTCTCCCCTTGGCCCCCGGTCGGCTCCTGCTTCTAGACATCCTATTTCTTCCAGTCGCCGTCCGTCCGTCCCACATCTGTCTCCAAATCGGGCCACCACCTTGCTACCCCACGGCTTACCACCACGGCAGGGAGCCCCCAACTCCCCAGCAGGACCGGATCCAGTACAGGTGGCACCCTCGGAGACGGTGTGGTAGTCGGATAGCCATCAAGCCACTCAATCTGGCTGCCATTTTCCCCTTTTCTTTGGCGGTGAAGCATGCAATGTTGACAGTGGGCGTGCCAGGCGCGCGACAACACACAACGCGCCCACCGGCTGTTCCACCTCCGTGCCCCACTGTATTGGCCAGGCGTGCCAACACCTAGCCTCCGCTAGGTGTCAGGCAAATGCCGGCCCCTGTTCCTCACCCTCCCTGGGAGAGGAAAGCTGTCCTCTGGATGCTCGATCCTCTCCCACCTCAGCCAGCCCCCTCACTGTCATTGTTAGCATAGTGTAACTTCCAGTTTAGGCCACAGTTTCTGCGGTAACTCTTTAAAAAGATGACAACATTTATTTTCTGTGCTAGCACACAGACAGGAATCGAGCACAACAGTAAATAAATTTGATAACATAAAACTTCCGTAAAATAAAATCTTTAGGACTTTGCCATCAAATAACGGAAGCATGGTCCAAGGGACTGCTCTCTTCAGTGGAAACTAAAGATCTGCAAACTGAAATTCTGGGAGGCTTGAGACCAGAACAGTGGGAGAGAATCACTAAGTTCCGAGGCACCATGCACCCTGCAGAGATGATGCACAAGTCTGTCAGGGCTGTTCTAATTCATGTCGTTAAATTCTCTGTGCTATGGTATCAGACCGCTAGACTGAAGGTATGGCAGCACTATGGTACACAAGACATCACAATGTACTTTACTTACGGCAGTTATCCTCGTCGGAGCCATCCTTGCAGTCCATGTCACCATCACAGTACCAATGCTCAGCGATGCAGCTCCCGTCTTGGCACCGGAACTCCTTGTCAGAGCACCTTCTCAGGTCTATATCAGAAGAATGACAAAACAACACAGTCATGCACTGGAATGGGCCAAGGAGCAGGCAACAAAGTAGGGGGCAGGCAAGGGGAACGATCACACGATTTTTCAGTTTAAAGGGGCATGCCCATGTCCCCTAAACAAATGTGCTGGGACTGTACAGTTACATAAGAATTTATCGTAACAGTAGATCTTCAAAAGGAGCTCTTGTAGCAGGCCAACACAGGTAGGACTAAGCCATCAGGCATGAGGTCCACACAGAAACTTTCTAGCTAGTGGTGTACGAGAGGGACCGCCCACCACCAACATCATCCCACTGACATCAGCCTATCCTATGAGAAAGGCAGTCCCCCACACCATCTTCAGTTCTTTCACCGGCGACCCGAATCGGGCAGCAGAAGAAGGAATCAAGGAAGTTTCCCGAGAGCCAAAGAAGGAAGAGAAAGCAGAAGACTCACTCGCATGGAAGAGGAGACAGATGAGAAAGGCAGACAGAGAACAGGGGGCAGGAGGGAGAGAAAATCATGACCTGCTGCACAAGCTCCTCTCGAAGATCTACTGTTACAGTAAGTTCTTATATACCTGTACTATCTTACTTCATGGGAGGCTCTAGCAGCAGGCCAACACTGGTAGGATTGAGTCCGAAGCAGTTCTGGCAGTATAGGAAGCAGCACCGGGACGAGGAGCGACCGTAGCTGAATTATTTATTTGAATTTTGGTAACCGGGTGAGCACGCTGAGACATTACAGTCCCTTTTTCAGGGGCAACCTGGAAAGTGTAGAACATAGACAATGACATGGCAGTAGCAGTGGATACATTTACATCATTCACTGATTTACAAAAAAATCATCATTTACAGAAACATTCACAGATTAAACATTTACAGATTACAAAGACATGGCAGTTACAGTGGATATATCTACATTGTTTGTAGATTTACAAAATGCACCATTTACAGATACACATACATCAAATATTTACATAAACAGAAGGGGTCAGGGAGCAGGGATTCTTATACATATGAGGATCAGTGAGTGGGAAACATTTGTGTGTAGCATTATGGAAGTCGGACCAGGAGTCAACGAAAGCAGGAGTAAAGTGATGAGGCATTGAGGTGGTGTAATAGGGAGGATTGGAACTTAGTGAGGGAGATGTAGGATAAGGCAGAATGTGGTAGTGAGTTCCAGCTAGACACTGCCGAGAAGGCAAAAGATCTCCAGGCCACTGCTATCCGATGTTTGGGCAGTACGAGAAGAGGGAGGGAGATGGATCTAAGAGCATGTGGCGGTTGCCGGAGCTCAATAACCTCAGTAAGGCAAGGAGGGGTGTAACGGTGGACCAGTTTGTGAACTAGACAGCGTGGCATACTAGAGTTTGGATTCGTACATTAGCCAACCAAGGGAGGAGAGGACGTCGCAGTGGTGGTGACGAGCACTGACCCCTAAGGCAAACCTTCCCACCCTATGATAGGCCTGTTTAAGGTGAGATAGGATGGTTCTATTCATTGAAAGTAGTAGTGGGGCGCCATACATAAGGAGGAGCAGGTGGGTGGCGGCCGCAATCTTGTGGCATGAAGCCGATGTGATGAAGGGCCGTATGCAGTACAGCAGACCCAGATTTTGGTTTAGAGCTTTGGTTAGGAGGGTGACATGAGTGTTCAGGGAAAGCGAGGAATCTAAGGTGATACCCAGATATTTAAAGGCTGGGATGGATTCAAGGGCATCACCATTATGGGACAGTATCGCAAGAGGGGGGGTGGGGATACAGCCAGGAGGAGGGACTGGAGAACAGCATGAACTTTTTTGTTTTGTGTTGAGGACTAGTTGGTTATCTAGAAACCAGCCCTCGAGAATTCGGAAGTCTGAATTGAGTATGCTCTCGAGCCACCCAACGTCGGATGAAGAACAGTAAACAATGGCGTCATCAGCATAAAGTTGCACAGAGGTCCCTCCGCAGTTATTTGGCAATTCATTAATGAATAGGAAAAATAATAATTACTGGCTCAGGATGGAGCTCTGAGGGACGCCGCGGGTTACTGGTCTGAGATCCGTGAGAGAACCGGACTGTGATAGGGCTGAATAAGATCCTGCCCCCTTTGTTAAGCAGAAATAGTTTAAATGCAAGGGTCTGTTCTATCCTCTCGTTTTCTGTCTCTTCTCTGTCTGGTTGTGCAACCAAATTTTCTTGTGAGACCTAGGCACTGATTACTCGGACGGTTTCGCAATTCTTCACCTCTCACTATCTTCTCTGCCTTCCCTTGCTATTTCTGTTGTTTCTTACCCCTTGCATATCTGCAGCTATACACAAATATATGTGAATCTCTGTGTAAAACTGTATGTGATACTGGGATCCTTTGTTTAAAATGTACATAGTTATAGAGTTGAAATGATTACAAAAGGCTACTTGGAACTCAAGGGGTTAACCAGAGATGCAGTGTTTAAGCCCTTTGCAGAGTTGTCAACAAGAAATCAGTTCTGAGATACCATGTACTATTTTGCTGCACCTGCGAGGAATGAAACTTACAAGAACATTCTGTGAGAAGCAGGCTCCCTTAACGAGTTCCCAGAAAAAGGAAAAAAGCAACAATGCTTTTGCTAGAGAAACAACGAGAGTGAGAGACAAACTTGGAATTAAAGGAGAAGTCCACCGAAAACTTGAAAAAATATATGTTGTGCAGAGTGTTTTAATTTGTATGTGAAGTTCTAGTGTTTCCTTCCCTCTGACTGGTATTAGGAGTTTTTCCTAAATTAGTCTGCCATGTCCCCAAGAAGGGAAGAAGACTCTGTGTAATCAGAGTCACCTTCATCCTCCTCATCCGGCTCACTTTTTTTTTTTTTTTTTGAAATTGCTATTTATTGGCCTTCCTGCCTGCCATCCCCGACCCTTCAGGAGCCTCAAGGTAGACATCCCTCTGCCTTCCACCCTGCCCGTATGACCCCACAGGAACCCAATACAGCATCGGTTTACCCCCCGAGCGGGGATGGGGCAGAGCCCCCTTACCCCAACAATCAACTTTCGTCGGTCCGGGGCCATCGGGCGGGCGAAGGCACATCGAGGGCACGTCTCCGGAGGCTCCATCTTCCTGGCGATGGCAGGCGTTTTTCCGCTTTTCTCCCACCCCCTACAGCGTAGGACCCCTGACGTCAAGGCGCAGAGCACCGACGTCCCGCTGTATGTCGGCAGCCCTTCCCCTTAACACTGGGGGCTTGCAGTAATCCGAGCCTCTGCTCGGAGTCAGACAAGTGTTCGGGCTATAGCCTTAACCCTCCCCGGAGTAGGCGAGCTGTCGTGGGACGCTCAAGCCTAACTCCCCCCGGCCAGCCCACCAGTGACCAGAGTCCACTCCCGAACCCGGGTCGCCGGCGTGGAGCGAGGTGTGGCATCCAGCGCCTCAACCCTCAGCGCCACCGGGCCGGCCATCCGGCTCACTTTTGATTGGCAAACGCTGGTCCTGGTGACCGCCAGAACTGGCATCAGGTTTATTCCCAGTAGTGCGAGGGTTGCTGGGACCAGGTCGGCTGGTTCCTGGGAAGGGTGGTCCCCAAGGGACTTCCGAGGGGACGCTGGGACCGGGCCCACAGGGTTGAGATTCTGCTTCTGCATGAAAGCCCACCAAGATGTAAAAAGGGCATTATAATCCACTGGTGGAGGGTAGTTATAGACCTGAGGATAGGGGTAGGCCGGTGCCAGATAAGTAAAATGCAGCAGCGGTCCCTGAGGGGCCAGCGTTGGGTACCTCGGCAGACGTTCAACAGGCTGCAGGTCCGGCGCTGGGCCCACTGGTTGTGGCTAAGGCTGGACAGGCACCGGCCCACTGGGAGCTGGCCAAGGAAACCTGGGAGGAGTATCCAGTGGCACTGGAAGAGGAGAGACCTGCGCCGGGGTGGGGGGGACAAGAACCTCCCTGGCAAAGGCTGAGGTGACACTGGACTTGGGAGATGCCAGCAGCCTGCAGAGGGGACTGCCTAGAAAGACTGGTGTCGGCCTCCAAAGAGGGAGACTGACGCAGGCAGCATCCTGGCTGGGAGGCGGGGTGCCAGTAGAAGACCCGGTGCCTGATGCATCACAGGCTGAGCCTCTTAGCTGAGAGCCCGCAGAAGTCAGGGGCCTGAGCGTCAGGAGCTGGGGTGCAGGAGACAAAACTCCCTTTCCCAAAGAGCAGCCACCCACCACAGAATTAAGGGTAGGCGGTGGGGCTGCCTGTAGTCCTGCAGGAGTACTGATGGGGCCATGGAGGCCAACTTCCTGTGGGATGAGGACCCAGCTGCAGTCGACGGTTTGTGAGGAGACTGCAAGCAGGAAGCAGACCAGGTCTGGTCTTGGTCCTGGTCCTTGTCCCGGTGCTTGTGCTTCCAGCTGGACTTTTCCTGGGACTGGGAGGAAGATGAAGCCCCAGAGGACAGGGCTGGTGAAGCCAAAGAGCTCCTGGCCTGCAGTTCCTGTTCCATCGCGATGAGCTTCTGCTTGATGGGATTACTCGCCAGAATTTTCAGTTAACATCTCTGTGTGTGACCTGGTTAAATTTCTGGCAGATCTAGCAGGCTTCAGTGTCCTGGCTGGGGCCTAGGCACTGAATGCAAGCAAAATGTCTACCTTTTTCTGGAATCTGTTTGCTAAAGGCACACTTTGTGGAGCGGTTGGAAGACGAGGCAGGTTGAGAAGACATAAACCTGAGTCCGGTAACACTGAAAACTCAATGTTAACACTAAAGAAAAAGAGAAAATAAGCAAGTGCAAAACACGCAGGAAATAGCGGTCGACTGTAGCTGTGGCAGTTTCAGTGGTCCGGCATGCATGGGTTAACTGCAGGAAAGACCTGAGGAGGGTGTGGGGGACTACTCGCCTTTATACGATAGGCTGACGTCGGCGACAGGCAAGTCCCCTGTGGTACACTGATAGCTAGAAAGTTTCCGTGTGGTCCTGGCGGCTTAGTCCTACCGATGATGGCCTCCTGCAACAGCCTCCCTCAAAGTAAGATCTACAGATCCCATTAAAAAATCTGCATCATTAAGTATTTTTTTTTTTTTTATTTACTTTGAGCTGTATGCATGTTTATATCTGGTTAACCTTGGGATCCTTGAGGCAGGGGCATGTGATCAGTACCGGCAGTGTCCACACAAAAATTCAAAAAAGAATACTGACTTCAAACTTGAAAAACTTATGCAGGTACCCCAAAAACCCCGTCAATGAAGTCGCTCACTTGCATCAACAAAGGCACAGCTGCGGGGGTCAATGGAAGATCTAAAACGGGGATGGCAGGCAAGGGGGGTGTCGCGGGATCAACCAGATATAAAATGTGTATACAACTCGCAGTAAATTTAACAAAAAAACAACATTTTTTAATAATACAAATTTCTTAATCAGGATGTCCTGGCCCCAGCACATTAGTTTTAGGGACATGATGATTCCCATTTCAGCCTGAGTACACACTGAACAAGACACCCTGAAAAAAAGCCTGCAGCCACAATATCTGCAAACTTACCTTCACCCTCCTCCTGCAGTAACACTCCCCCCTAGTTGTTGCACAGTAACACCCACCCATAAATCCACAGCTGCAGTATTTAGATCCCATTTGTAAATTCCCAGCAGCACGGCAATGGCCCACGGTTGCTGCTGCTGAAGGCCCTCATTCATCAGTTTTGCCATTCTGATTCCCAACACTAACATCAGCGATCCAAGCGGCAGTCATTCAAGAAGAGGGTGGAGTCACTAGCACTGTCATGCCCTTGGGTCACTACATGCATGCATGTGTGTGTACAAGCTTGTGTATGTTAACATGTGTGTGTATATATACATACATGTGCATTTATATGATTAACAGATGACATTTCTCATGCCGTATCGGGAAGGGGGGGGGCGCAGTAAGACGCTTCCAATGCCTGGCAACACTTGACACTTCTCACACCATGTCTGGGGAGATCATTAAGACACTTCCAATGCCTGACAACACATGACACTTCTCATACCATGTTTGTTTGGGGTGGGGGGCCATAACATACACCCACTGCTAGTCCCCACATGATATCTGTCACACCATGTATGTTCCGGGAGGAGGGTGGTCCTTAACACACACCTACTGCCAGTCGGCATACGACATATTTCACACCATGTTTGTTCGGGGTCCAACACACTCTCAATACCTGACAACACATTACATTTCTCACATCATGTTCCTTCTGGAGGGTTCCTTACCGCACTGCTCATCGCTGTTGTCCCCGCAGTCGTTATCTCCATCACAATGCCAAAGGCTACGGATGCAGTATCCATTCTGACAGTGGAACTCATCTTCTTCACACTCTCTGGGAGCTACAGTTCAGAAAATAAAGTACAGAAATGTGTTGTTATTAGAACAGGCTCTCAGCCTTTTACATGTCAGAACACAGGCCGGCCACGTAGGGAGGTGAGAGCACATCATTGTGGCACCTGGGAAAACTGGGTTTGCGTGAGCATCCTGTAATTGAAACTGGGGCCATCTAGGGTGCGAACGCATCATGAAGGGGAGCTGCTCAGTACCTGGGGGGGAGGGAAGGAGGAAGTGGGAGGAGACTGTCACATTTAAGCACTCCTTGCTGGTTGACCAATCACAGAGTGTCACCAGAACTGACTGTAACAACAAACACTCTTTCACCTCCTGGCCTACAGAAGGGTGCAGCATGGTGACCCTGACAATCTGTGTGGGGGACAGAGGCAAGGAGACAAAACAGAGAAAAATAAAAAATAAAAAAATTGACTCCAAGTGCCAGGAGCAGAGTTCAACTCCAGATCCTGTGGCTCTCAGTCCATTACTTTACCCATTAAACCTGGGATTCGAACCAGGGTCTCCCATCACCCCCACCCCCACCCATTGCAGTTGTTTGCTGTAACCCAGCAGACAACACTTGCTTCTCCACCTTCTGTATGTAAACATGCAAACACTATTTGCACATAAAATATACTGCACTGTGAAGTATGAATACCGGCATTGTTACTGCTTCACAGCACACAGCTCACCACTGGAGTCTCGTGGTATGTCATTCCATGTCCCGGCCAGTCTACCAATTCTAGAGACAACAGACATTAAAGGAGCTGCCAGTTTAGGCAGAGAATGAACTGTTATTTTTTTCCAATGCATATTCATTCTTGCAATAGTTTAATGCACTTTAAACATCTTGTTCTACTGTACTTGGGAACCTAGTTCTTTGGACAGTAATACATTTCTCCCTTTTACAGTACCAAGCCCTTCCCTATTAATTATTATCTGTGAGGATCGTTCAGATTTCAATCTGTGTCCTATGCCACCACTCATCTCCTCACTGGCACAAAGTCACTGGTGTAGAAATCATGTTGTATTACTCTGTACTAGACAGCAGTGTGGTGCACAGCATTGTACTGTGAAACAAGGGCTCACAGGTTCAAATTCCACCATGGCCACTGGCTGTGTGACCTTGAGCAAGTCAATTAACCTCCCATTATTTGTACTGTTAAAGAGGAAGGGGGTAACTGTACAGAGGAGGATCAAGAAAAGATCTTGAACAAATACTTCTGCTCTAAATTCACCGTAGAAGGGAAGGGGGAGGGACCTCGAAAAAGCACAAGGAGAGTTGATGGGAGGGAAGTGGACACCAGTCCACTTTATAAGGAGAAACTCCAGAAAGCATTAGTTAACCTGAAGGTGTACAAAGCTATGGGGCCAGATGGGGTACATCCAAGGGAGCTCAGGAAAGTAATGGCTGCACCTCTGACAGACATATTTAACACATCACTGGAGACTGGTGTGGTCCCAGGGGACCGCAGAAGGGCAGAGTTAGTCCCACTTCACAAAAGAGGTAGCAGGGAGGAGGCGGGTAATTATAGGCCTGTCAGCCAACATCGTTGGTGGGTAAGTTAATGGAAACACTACTAAATGAAAGGATTGTGGAATATCTGGTTTTCAATTTATCACAGGATCCAAGTCAACATGGTTTCACAGGGGGAAGGTCATGCCAAAAAAAAAAATGATAAGATTTGTTTGACTTGGTGACCAAGGAGTTAGATTAGGGAGCGGCAGTGGACATGGCCTACCTGGACTTCAGCAAGGCTATAAAGAGTGTTCCTCGCTGGAGACTGGTAAAGAAGTTGGGGTGGGTATTAAGGTAGTAACCTGGGTAAGAAACTGGCTAGAGGACAGGACACAAAGGATAGTGATAAACAGAGTTCACTCTGAGGAAGGAAAGGTGACAAGCAGGGTGCTTGAAGGATCAGTGCTGGGACCAGTCCTCTTTAAGGTCTCTATAACTGACATAGTGGAGGAACTACAAGGAAAAGTCTGCCTCTCTGCAGATGACACAAAGATCTGCAACACTGTGGACATTCGGGGGGAGGGGGAAGGATGAGTAGGGATCTGAAAACACTGGAGGGGTTTTAATACAAAAAAGTGCAATGTAATGCACTTGGGCCATAGAAACCCAGGAGCAGAGTACAAAATGGGTGGAGTGATACTGACAGACTAAGCAAGAAAGAGACCTAGAAGTAATCATATCAGATGACCTAAAGGTGGCTAGGCAGTGTGACAAGGCAGTTGGGAGGACTACTAGGATACTGGGGTTCACAGGAAGGGGTATCACCAGCAGAAAGAGAGTGGTGGTGTTGCCTCTGTACAGACTGCTGGTAAGACCCCACCTTGAGTACTGTGTCCAGTTCTGGAGATCACGTCTCAGAAAGGACATAAGAGTGGAAGAGATCAAGAAGAGGGAAACGAAAATGGTGCAACAGCTGCATCAGAAGCCCCATGAGGCGAGATTAAAGAAGAAGAAGAAGAATCAGCATTTATATAGTGCTTTTCATACACAGTATCCCAAAGCGCTTTACAAGCAATGCTAGACTGGTAGTGAAGTGACTGAATGTGTGGTGGCGGCCATATCGCACATCTTCACCCACACACAGCCTGGATAATTGCATGAACCGGTTTATGGGAAGGGGAACGTTGGCCAGGACACCGGGAATGTTCCCTGCTCTTTGCAAAGAGTGCCCTGGGTTCTTTTACTTCCACCAGGACAACACCAGGATGGGCAGAAGGGACCTCGGTTTAACGTCTCATCCGAAGGACGGCACACCCCAGCAGTACAGCACCCCCCAATACTGCACTCGGATGCCAGCGATTTTTAGGTGTAGAGAGAGAGAGGGGCGATATGATAGAAACCTTTAAATACCTCACGGGGGTTAATAAGGTACAGGAGGGGGTGTTTTTCAGAGGACAAGGTGCTCTAGAACAAGGGAGCACGTGAAGAAGCTGGAGGAGAGTAAATTCAAGAGGGATGTGAGGAAGCACTTTGTCACAGAAAGGGTGATGGATACCTGGAAAAGCCTTCCAGCGGAGGTAGTGGGGGCAAAAACAGTGGCGGAGCTCAAAAATGCCTGGGAGAGTCACAAGAGAATCATAGGGAAAAGGAGGGGAAGCGATGGTACTGTAGATCAAGTGAGGTCTGCAGCAAAAAATGAAGGTAAAAAAAAATAAACAGGCAGGCAGATTAGATGGGCCCAATGTCCCTTATCTGCCGCCGTGTCCTAAGTTTCTCCCTGTGCTTCAGTTCCGCCAAGCTATAAAAAATGTTTTCTGGGAAAAAACACCCACTACCAGACTGTCCCAAGAAGGGCGTTGAGAAATCCAATTGAGGAGTGCCCCAGCCCTCAGCTCTGCCTGAGGGGCTATCCACAGCACCACAATGGCCCTGGAAGAAACTGAGGCCCAGACGCCAGTGACAGAAGAGGGCATAAATAGAATGGGGAAAAATGCTGCTTTCTGCTACCATGTAAGAGTACCAGGTTCTCGCTGCTATCATGACACCCGGCTCCAGGCCAGAACGACTGAGGGAGTGTTATGGAAGCAGCACTCAATGGCACCAGGAGTGGTGGGTGCCAGCCCTCCCGCTGCTTTACTTACTACTACAGGCGCCGACGGCAGGTGCTGCAGTGTGGCTAACAACACACTACCAGATTCAGTCTGCTGCTGGGTAGGCAAGGGACAGTGATGGCAGTAAGTGGGAGTCGCC
The DNA here is from genome assembly GCA_016271365.2 of Neoceratodus forsteri. Lineage (NCBI taxonomy): Eukaryota > Metazoa > Chordata > Ceratodontiformes > Ceratodontidae > Neoceratodus > Neoceratodus forsteri. The sequence continues at coordinate 1,108,083,668 of CM028133.1, forward strand.
ACGGAGACAGCAGGAAAAACAGGCCAGCCTTCCAAACTGGATGATGGCTGTCATGTTCACTGTCTTCTTACACCCCAAGAGCCTCCCCATCAACCACCGTGCACACTGGATGCTATCCCCTTCGTGGTAGGAGGGACTCGCTATGTGATGAACAGAAGCCTCTGGTGGTGGTGCAATGGACTGTCTAGATGGACCCTTCAGGGGCCAGGGGGAAACCCAAACAGGAGGAAGGGCTTAGGTGAGCCTGAAAGAGTAAGGTGGTAGGGGGCTGTGAAGAAGCACAAAAACGGCTCTTTCTGTAGCCCAAGACCCCACTCCCAAATGCAGTGCATGGAAAGGAGGGTGCATGAGGATTGAAAATAATGTTTCAAATGTACTCACTTGTAACTGTTGTTTCATTTCTAGCATTCCTTCTGCAGTCACACTTGTGCAGTATACTGAGCATGGACAAAGGCCTCAGAGAGCCAACGGGTTACAGCTTCAGCTCCTTCTTCATGCACCCTCGCCTCTCCATGCCTATTTCAAGGTTTAACTGCAGGATAACTGAAGGCTTCCCAATGTAGCCCAACTTAGGGCTAGTAGCTAGTGGATGTTGGAAGGCTCAGTGTGATTGCAGAAGGAACACCAGTAGTGACATAACAGTTTCCGGTGAGTAATGCTGTCTTACAACTACCCAAATTCCTTTTATGTAGTCACACGTGTACAGACTACTAGGAGTACCCAGGCTGCAAGTGGCTGCAGGTCGAGGCTATAATAGGCCTGATACAAAGATACATATAGAATAAATAACAGATAAGGGTGGTATACAAGGATGTATACTCATCAAGGGGGCTAATGAGGGCTATAAGCCCACCAGTGCGAATGGCAGGTGACCTTATTGCCCTAAGCAGCCCCTGAGATGGATATACCTCTGAGTGTTCCACCCTTATCCACTGTTTGCTGAATCAGCAGTAGCCATGTAGGGGAGAGAAGCAGGGGTCGAGATGGCAAAGGACAGTGTTTGGCAGACCGTTCCCCATCATTCGACAGAGAGACCAACCTCGCCACGCGCACACACGACAATGTGGGCTGGATTTGCCCTCCCTCCAGCCAATCAGGGACTGGCTTTGACTTCAGGCAGCGAAGTCTGCCAAATCTAAATTTAAAACCCAACTTGCAGTGGCTCCCAGCCACAGCGCAGCAGCCACTTAGGGAAGAGAAGCAGGGGTAGAGGGGGCATGGGGCAGCTGGGTCAGCTCCCAGGTTGGGGGCTGACCAAATGAGCAGACATGAAAGACCATTAGGCCTACTCTGCTGGCATTTTAGTATGTTAGTATACTTCTGATCAGTATTTACAATAGAAGGGGTAGGTGACAGGCCAAAGATAAAGAACAGGGGCAGAATTCATGGCAGGGAGGTGGACACTAGTCCTTTTACAGGGGAGGACGTCCTCATGGTACTAGAAAAATCAAAAGTTGATAAGGCAATGGGACCGGATGGGGTTCACCCTAGGATACCGAAGGAGATCAGAGAGGTGTTGGCTGCACCCCTGATAGCTTTGTTCAACTTATCACTGGAAACAGGGGTGGTTCCGAGGGACTGGAGAAGGTCAGATAAGGAAGCACTAGGGTCCCAACAGGCAGACTGTACTAGGGACCCAACAGGCAGACTGCACTAGGGTCCCAACAGGCAGACAAAGCAGGCGGCACTACAGTCCTCTAGGCAGGAACGCTGCAGGCAGAATCTTGGCCAGACGCAGTCCAATGTGAAAGTCCCTACAAAAACACTGGTACCAGGAGTAAAGTTCCTTAGCGGCATTAGTGTTTAGGACCTGAAGCATCTGAGGGACAATCTGCCCCATTCAGAACACTGGAGCAAGTCAGGGGCCACAGGGAAAGCCCATGGGGGCCTAATAATAAGCACCACTGCTCTAAAGGCACAAAGCAAGGGCATTATGGTGCAAGGAGAGACCGAGGATTGGCAGTGATCAACTGTCCGTGTCTGAAAATTTTCAGACAGCATGTTTGGGTAACTATTTTCCTGAAGGAGAGAGGATGATACACTGCTGAGAGAACACTGCAGAACAGAGCTCCCTCCTTACATTTCCTCAGACAGAGCTGCTCACCAAACAGCAAGCCTTTGTATAATTTGACTCAACACTTAATCAAGCTGTGCTGTACAGAGTCCCAGGTGAAAGGTCACCAGTGCTGGAAGGCCAAACACATTAACAACATCCTGCTCTGACACACAAGAGGTCAGGGGTCAATGCAGTCACCCCTTCCACTGGTGTTTTCCTTTTTTCATATATGGTTCTAACTATTCCCCATCTAAGCTTCAGTGCCTCACTGCGTAAGGGTATTAAAGGAAGCACAAACAATGGCTGCCCGTGAGTATGAGCACAACACACTCTCAATTCAGTTCCAACTGCCGAAGCACCAAGATATTAGAATGCCTCTGAACCCAAATTATCAAACCCCATTTCTGTTCAATAAGAAAGACAGTCCATGCCTCTCACTCACCTGCCCCACTGGAGGCCTTTCCCAAAATAAAGATACAGCTGCACACAGCATTTCTCTACACATTTTACTGGTTTGTTAACATTTACTACAGTGATGTGATGGGGATAGGTTAAGGGTGTCCCTATAAGAGTGCAGTGGGGTGGGGATAGGGTAAGGGTGTCCCTATAAGTGTAGGATTTGATGGGGATAGATTAAGGGTGTCCCTACAAGAGTATGATGTGATGGGGATAGGTTAAGGGAGTCCCTATAAAAGTACAATGTGCTGGCCCGGTGGTGCAGAAGGCGAGGTGCTGGACACCTTACCTCCAGCGCACTCCAGCGACCAGGTTCGAGGCGGACTCGGGTCATCAGAAGCCGACATGGGGGGAAGGGTCAGAGCAGGATCTAGCTCCTAACAGCGGCTCTCCTCTCCCAGGGAGGGAGGAGGGTGGCCCTCCCTCCCCGCAGACCCGCCGCCTCAGGTGGAAGTCTGAGTGGTGGCTCTGGAGAGTAATGGGTGACGGTGGGGTGGGAGTCCTGCAGTGTGTGGAGCGTCGTGCCTCCACACGCGTGCTCCTGCCAAGGACGTGAGGGTGGGCAAAATGGGGGGCGATGGCTAAACAATTAAAAAAATAAAGAATATGATGTGGTGGGGACAGGTTAAGGGCCCCCTATAAGAAAAGAAAGGGAGACAGGCACCTGCAACAATGGACACACTTGTGTTCTCCAAAACATAGGACTTCAATCTCTTCCAATAAGAATGTTGTGGGGATACAAGTTAAGGGTGTCCCTACAAGCATAAGATGTGGTGGGGACAGGTTAAGGGTGTCCCTACAAGCATAAGATGTGGTGGGGACAGGTTAAGGGTGTCCCTACAAGCATAAGATGTGGTGGGGATATAGGTTAAGGGTGTCCCTACAAGCATAAGATGTGGTGGGGACATAGGTTAAGGGTGTCCCTACAAGCATAAGATATGGTGGGGACAGGTTAAGGGTGTCCCTACAAGCATAAGATGTGGTGGGAACAGGTTAAGGGTGTCCCTATAAGAGTACGATATGGTGGGGATAGTTTAAGGGTGTTCCTACAAGAGTATGATATGGTGGGGACAGGTTAGGGGTGTCCCTATAAGAGTACGATATGGTGGGGATAGTTTAAGGGTGTTCCTACAAGAGTACGATATGGTGGGGATAGTTTAAGGGTATTCCTACAAGAGTACGATATGGTGGGGACAGGTTAAAGGTGTCCCTATAAGAGTATGATGTGATGGAATAGTTCAAGGGTGTCCCTATAAGAGTACCATGTGATAGGAATAGTTTAAGGAGGTCCCTATAAGAGTACAATATGGTAGGGATCGTTTAAGGGTGTCCTTATAAGAGTACGATATTGTGGGGACAGGAAGAGTGTGATGTGGTGGGGTAGGTTAACGTTAGAGGCACTAACATGAACTGCAGTCTATCTCCCACTGCCGCTGTCGTCTCTGATGTCAACTGCAGGGGATTCTGGGATTTGTATTAACAGAAGATGCCCGTCTAGAAGTAAGCAAAATTAGTCTGATACGATCCACTATACTACACTAAACAGTAAGTGAACCAAACTTTCTTCCACACAAAGTGCACACTGGGACTAGCCCCACACTTTGCTGTGGGCTCCTGATATCAACTTTTCCCCTTCAAAAAGCAGTAAATAGGCCATATCAAAGGGAATTAAAAAGTCAGAGGAATTTACATAATTTTTTTTTAATCAAGGTTTTTATCCTCAATCACATCACAGGCGGCTTTCTCAGCCCCGTCCCTTTCCCCCTCTGCCGGCAACCTGCCTTCCCAGTCCACCAAGCCCCATATCCCCCATGAATCGCCCCCCCCCACCTCCATGGTGAGGTCAGTAAGGGGAGGGCCATCCTCCCCTACCCAGAGACTCAGCGTTCAGATTTGTGGGTCGGCGGACTGGCAGCAGCACGGATCGAGGGCTAGCAGGCAGGGCTTCATGAAGTCTATGACTGCCATTTTCCCCATTTTCTCTCATGTGCTGGGGCCTCAGCAAAGCAGACATGCATGTGCGTAGAGGTGCACATCCACCCGGAACTGGCAACCCCATCGACCCATCTGGTTTAAGGCCAGCGCCGCTTAGCCCCATTCACCAACACTACCACCGAGCCTCCACCAGTGGCAGCCAAGAGTCAGGCAGAGCGTACCTCCTCAATCCAGGAATGAAGAGCTGCCTATCAGCCATTCAATCTTCTCTCAACCCCTCCAAGCCGACCCCCGGCGACCCGAGTTCGTTCCCAAACCTGGGTCACTGGTATGGGAGATGCCCTCTGCACCACCGGCCTGGTCAGGAACTTACATAATTAAGCAATATAACAAAAGATAAAATAACCATACACAGAAAGGGGATAATGGTGAGCAAACACAACCTAGTGATGTCACATCGATGGTATAACAAGGTTAGTAAAATATTAATTTCAGCACATAACGACGTTCTAACATATATTATATAGAGGATAATGTATGATCATCGATTGGTAACCGGTTTGTTAACCATCGAGAGGTTGCCAGGGCGACTGTGTGAACCTCGAGAAAGAAGCTCGAGAGGTCCACCTCGCCAAGGCAACCTCGAGATGGTGCAACAAACTGGTTGCCGATCGATGTACCATACATTAAATTTTATAGAGTATGGTACCAATATCGTTTACAAAAACAATGAAGCAGGTCCTTACTGTCGTCATTTCAGTCACTCCCGCTCCGGGTCATGCTCTCACCGCTGCAGCCATTTCAAGAAGGCTGTCAGGTTCTAGCTGCGTGCACACGCAAAGCGATTCCGGTCATTATACCATCAATGTGCTGTACCATCAATGGGTTAACAACCTAGTGATGTCGCATCAATGGTATAACAAGGTTAGTAAAAGATGAATTTTAGCATATAACAACGTTGTAACATACATTCTAAAATGACTAGCAGGTATAGGAGAGAAGGGAAGGGTAATAGCACAGACTGGGACACAGAAGAAGGCAGAAGGAGTTCAAATCAGAAGAGAAGGAGGTCACGAGTGGGGTATCACAGGGATCTGTCCTGGGTCTGTTCCTCTCAATATGTTCATCGGTAACATTTCTGAGGGAATCCTGGACAAGTTGTGTCTCTTCACAGAGGACGCTAACTTCTGTGGGAGGGTGGAAAGTGACAAGAGAATCAAGGAAATGCAGAGTATCTTACAAAAGCTAAAGAGGTGGTCTAATGTTTGGCAGTAGAAATTCAACGCCAAAAAGTGCAACGTGATGTGCCTAGGGAACAAGAACCCCAGGACAGAGTACCGGATGTGTAGGTTGAGATGACACTATGGCTGAGGAACGAGACCTTAGAGTTATCATCGACTCCCTCAAACAATCACATCAGTGCAACAAAGCATATAGCAAAGCTAGTAGGATGCTGGGATGTATCGTGAGGGGTACTGACAGCAGAAGGGAAGAGGTAATACTGCCCCTATATAGATCCTTAGTGATGCCACACACGAAGTACTGCGCCCAGCTCTGGTGTCCTCACCTAAGGAAGGATAAGGATAGGCTGGAGACAGTGCAGTGCAGGGAAAAGATAATGATTCAGGCCAACAGGGTAGGTTCTATGAGGAGGGCCTCAAGGCACTGAAAATATACTTGCTGGAGTCCAGAAGCGAGAGGGGAGATATGATAAAGATCCAGACCTTCAAGTTCCTAAAAGGAATTAACAAGGTGAACTGCGGGGAATGATTCAGCTTGAAGACTAGTTTGTGGTTACATTGACATGAGTGGAAACTGACAGGAGGGAGGTTCAGGAGGAAGCATTATTTTACAGAAGGGGTGTAAAGCCATGAACAGTCTATCAGTCAAAGTGTTGGGTGCCAAAACCATTAGTGGTTTCAAGTACAGTTGGGACAGAATGAAGGGTACAGTGGTTGTCTGAGGCAGCAGAAACTGGGAGGAGAATGAGGGGAAGAATGGGGAGGCCTAGGACCCTGAAGCAACAGCAGGTCCTGGGGCTAAATAGATTGCTCAGGCAGACTGGAGGGTATAGTGGTTGCTCAGGGTGGTAGAAACTGTGAAAAGAATAGGGGGAAGGAAGGAAGGGAAGGGCTAGAACCCTGGAGGGACAGTAGATCCCAGGAATAAATAGGGAAGTTGGGCAGACTGGATAGACCTTTGGTCTTTTTCTGCCATCATTGTTTATGTTTATGTGTTTCTATGAGTAAGTTGGGTAAAGGGCAGACTAATCAATGTCAGAGCAGGTGTGTGAGGGAGCAAAATGAACTCTTAGACAATGGTCTTTAGGGTAGTCCTGGTTATACTACAGCTGTAGCTCTGCCTACTGTGCTCTGCTTTGTGCTGTAATTATCAATTCTTTGATTACGCTGCCCTGCCCTGTGGTTTTACTATTGTTTTGTATTATCATGTTGTCACTGGTTTTATCATGTATGTTTCCAGGTCGTGCCTAAAAACAGGCCTCTTTACACGTAGCACCCTTACCTGGTGAACAAAATTCAGTATATTCTATCTGGTAATTACAGGGACGTGACATCAAAGAGACAATGTTTTAAGATGAAGGATCAAACTAACATGCTAAAAATCAGAGACGTGCACTTCCTTTGGGGGGAAAGTTACAATTTCTTTTAAGCTGAACATTGCTATAATTACATATGATTGTGTTCCATTCTGCCTCCAAAAACAACTGCCACCCCCAAAAAAAAAACAAACAGAAAAGCAGTGAACAGAACTATACATACTGTCCCAGTGGAACCAGGTGCTTTATAGAGGAATCGGAGGTTGGAGGAAGAAATTAAGTCAGAGGACTTGCCAGACGCTCTATAACATATCAAAGAAGGCCATTTCTCTACTGTAGTCCCTTGACCTCAAGGATCAGAAAAGCTTCACGTAGCCTCTCTTTCCCCTTATAACTCTTCTAGGATTCCTTTCTTAACATTTTTTCTCTACTTCCCTTCTTAAAATTCTGTCTTATGTTGGGCTTCTGAAACTGTCCGTGATCAGGGTGAGTAAAAGTTTCTCTCGTAGAGGTGACAACATTTTATGGTTGCAGCTGTGACCAGAGTGGTGGATGATTTCCTATTGGTGGGGTGGGGGGTCAGCATATTTCTATATTAATATTTAGTCCTTTCTCAGCCAGAGTTCATTAACAACAAAATAAGAAAAATAATCTTGAGAGTGCAAAACACATTAGTTCATTGAAAAAGAAAAACATTACGTTGACAAATCAGAAATCTTTTAGTACTTCTTTTAGCCGGCCCGGTGGCATGGAGGGCTGAGGCACTGGATGCCACACCTTGCATCACGCCTGCGACCCAGGTTTGAGAACGAGCCCGGGTCGGCAGGGGAAGGAGTGGATTGAGCGTCTGCGGACTGCTCTCCTCTCCCTGGGGAGGGTTCAGGGCTTGCACCGTGCTGCAGTGGCCCCCAATGGAGATCAGAGGTTCCACAGTCATGGTGCAACTAGAGGGAGGAGTACAGCAGACATTGGCACCGTTGTACCCAGACATCACTGCACATCTGTACTTCTGGGAAGGGGGGAACACGGTGGAAAATGGCGGTCAGTTATGGCGGCTTGATGGCCGTGCCCATATGGAATCGTGCCTGGATATTAGATCTGGGCCCGGCAGCCAGAATTAGGGGGTCCACGCTGCAGGTACTATATGTGCTAGACCTGTGTGATGAGCCGTGGGGGTCGCACGGGGTGCAGAGGATGGCGGCTGGACGATTGCAGACCGAGCTACAGGGAGTAAGAAAGCGGGTCATGATAACAACAACAAAAATATAAATCTTTTAGTATTTCTATAAATTGAGTGATGGCTTTCATTTAGACAACTAGCACCTCTAGTTAACTATTTAACTCTCTCCCGGACAGCACTATCTCAGGTTTCAGATGTGCAACTGTCACTATGCAGAATGTGCTCACTGTATGCATCACCGCGTTGTATGGAATTTGCATTCATAGGCCCAAGATGGATAAACATCATCTTGTTGATTATGCTCACACTGTACGTCTCACTGCATTTTATGTCACTTGTACCACTCACTTGATTGTACTCATTTTTATCTTGCTGCATTTGTTACCTTGCACCCTATATAACATGTGCCTTCGAATAGGTCATCCTACTGGACGCACTCCTGCATCCTTGCACCTTAAGTTGTCTTGCCAAACTTTGCACTGTACCAACAGTAGCATCACATTAATGTTTTCGTTGTTACGAGTCAAACCCTGCTTGTAACCTCCCAGGTCTTGCCTGAAAACAGGCAAATGTCTGCCTCGTGCACCTACCCGGTCAACAAAACCTAAATAAAATAAATACAAATATCAAAGGTTGCTTTAATTAATATAAAGCAGCTCTGAAAATGTCCTCCATTGACTTGTATTTGGGACGCCCCCACACTCTCCCTGGTTTGATGTCACAAAATGTTTGAGTGCGGGGGTGGAGCCGGCAGACCGGGAAGTGGAAGGGATCGGCTGTCTGTTTGGCACATCCCTTCCCTCCTACAGTGGACATACCGAAAACATTCCATTGTTACCTCACAAGACTATCGCCAGTATAAGGTAATGGGTTAATGTACTGAAAAACTCATTTTTAAAATCTTGGAACTTCCCTTTAAAACTAACCAGGGAAGATTCTGAAGTAATAGATGCACCATCCGTAGATGATGATCCATCTGAATGCTAATGATTCTTTTCAATATGGTAGCCAGCTGCTCCACAGAAAGTAGAGTTACATAAGAACTTACTCTAATAGTAGATCTTCGAGAAGAGCTCTTGCAGCGGGTAATAACCATTAGGACTATGCCACCAGGCACTAGGGCCCCACAAAAAATTCTAGCTAGCAGTCCAAGAAGGGGGACCACCCCTGACATCATCCTCAGTATATAGGAGGCTGTCACCTGGCACCACCTCAGTTTATCCACCGGAGACCTGGCTAGCATAAAGGATAGGACAAACCGAGGAGGCTTTGTCATCTTGATAGGGACATGCAGGAAGAAGCACTGGGTGAAGGAGGGAGAGAAAGCATATCTGCTGCAAGAGCTCTTCTCGAAGATCTACTGTTAAGGTAAGTTCTTACGCAACTGTACTATCTCACTTTGAGACAGTGCTCTTGCAGCAGATAATAACCGTTAGAACTGAGTCCCAAGCAGTACTGGGATAACACCAGGTCAGACAGGCGGTGGATATAAGAATGCTCCTAGGATCCTATGAGAGCAGACCCTAGAGGATCACCAGGCCGAAACCTGCCCTCCTTCTGGAAGCAATGTCCAAACTGTAGTGATGAACAAAGGTGTGTACTGAACTCCAGGTGGCTGCAGCACAGAGATCTGCTGCTGACATATTTTTGAGACATGCGAAAGAAGTCGCTTATTCCTCTGGTCGAATGACCTCTGACAGGGCCCGGAAGGGATTTGCCATACTTTTCATGGCAGAACACAATGTAGTTGACTAACCACTTGGACATAGTCTGTTTGGTGACTGGTGCCCCTAACATCCATTGGGCAAAGGACACGAACGATTGGTCTGACTTCCTTATGGACCATGTACGGTCAACATAATACCTAAGGATTCTATGTACATCTAGAGAGAGTGTAACAATGCCTCCCCTTTGTTAAGAGTATTCAGGGTAGCAGACCAGCAGGTTAATGTCTTGGTTGAAAGTAAACTCTTGACACCACCTTCAGGAGAAATTTAGAGTTTGTGCGAAGGGACACTTTGTCCCTATGAAAAACCAAATATGGCTCCTTACATGAGAGCCTGGAGCTCAGAAATCCTCCAGGCAGAGTTAACAGCAACTAAAAATAACACTTCCCAAGAGAGAAAGCGAGGCTCGCAACTCGCAGCTGGCTCAAAGGGGGGCAATGTTAACTTCGCCAGCATAAAGAGCAGATCCCATGGGAGGCTTACCCATGCCACTCTAGCAAGGCTGACGATGGCTTAGAGACCGACGTCTGGTCTGACTCCAGAGTGATGGAGACAGACAACAACGGGGGTTGTTGCTGGTCCGAAGGAATAGGCACGGAGGGTGCTCACAACCCTGGCGCCTGTCATGGTCATCAAACCGGAGGATGAGGCCTTACTGACGGCAGGGCCCAAATGGACACCTAACAAAGCAGAAGTAACAGAGGCCAAGTACTCGGCCCTAGACCCTAGCATTTGTTTGTGGGATCTGATGGCCAGAGACACTGAAGAGAGAGCCTGGGAAGGCCCTTGCCCCGAACCACCACTTGACGCCTTGGAAGAAGCAGCGGGCTTAGTGGTCGAAAGCCCTGGAAGAGCTAGTGACCCCAGTCGGCAGAATTCGACCTCCAGCCGGAGGCCTTGGAGCTCTTGTGCAGGGAATGGGACCTTGTGCTGCGGTCCCAGGCACAGGAGGCAAGCCAAATGACCATCTTTGGCCGGAATTTGTTTGCCGCACGCACACTTTGCCCTACGCCGTGGTGTAGAAGTAGAAGACTTGGTAGACATAAAAAGGTGATCGATAAACTCGAAGAGTTGAACTGTGGGGAGTGTCGAGAAAAAATGGCAGTCGATGGTAGCAGGAGGCGTCCATGGAGCCGAAATGCAGGGTCGACTGTGGGAAAAAAACTGAGATGGTGCCAGGGGACTGCCTCCTATATATTGAGGATGACACCGAGGGCAGAGCCGATGTTGGGGCAGCCCCATCTTGGACTGCTAGTGAGGAATTTTCCATGGGCCACTGCTGGTGCAGCATGTTCTAACATTGTTACCTGCCAAAAGAGAACTATCTCAAAGTGAGATCAAGAATATGCATGTCTTTCCATGAACTGTGCATGTGGTATATGTATTTCTGGCATTTGGTAAAACTGCCTGTAACCGATACTTTATGGCTGCTAAAATTCCCTATTTGGGAAACATATGATTATGTAGTTCAATATGCCCCATTTAAGTCTGTGTATTCTGAAACCCATGTGTTGCAAAAAAATTGGCCCATGTGACCCAGTTCACCTAGTCCTGTTCAAACAATAAATAAAAAACAAAAAGTAATAGTGTTTCACACACCAGCTGAAAAAACAGAAGTAAGTTTTCACAGCATCTGCTAAATACGAGGTAGATACAAAGATGGTCATATTTTAATTTATGGATTTAATAGTCTATCCAAATATATGGACTAATGTTTGGGCGACCATACACAAAATGCCTGTTTCTCCATCGAGGGGCTGAGATACCAGCGTATAGATCTCGAAAGCAAATCTCGAGAGGTCCATGCTGGCATCTCAACCCTGAGATGGAAACACAAGGCGAGTTGTGTATGGTCACCCATATTTTATTTGTTATAGTGTATGGTTGAAAAAACACCAACACGGCTGACATTTTTTTTTTTTTAAATGCAATTACTATAACACTTAAGTACAGTGAGAGCATTCAAGCAGAGAAAGTGAAACCAGGCAGCGGGAGTCAGCGGGAGGGAATCGCAGCTACAGTTAATGCTAGAATGTGCACAGTAAGGATTTAGAATGTGCACAACAACTTTAGAACAAGCACAGCATGGTTTTTCACTCGTTTGAATTCAGTGCACAATAACGCCAAACCATACACTATTATCAGAAACCCACCTAAGGCGTACTTGGCCACACTTCAATCACTAGGCACTTCTAACCTCTTCAAATCCCATTTTAAAAATGCCCTCTTAATCGCCACGGTTTGTAAATGTCCTTCCAGACTTGGGACGGGGGCATGGTGGAACCATATGCTTCACTTGTCTTTAAGCAATTTATCCAATTTCACCGTTTACTTTCCTCTGAGCTACAGTTACTGCATATTGGCAGAGTGGCAGTTTTTTTGTCCAACCTCTGCTTTCGCTTTGGCCTCTATCTTGTATTGAATTATTTCTTCTGCTGGACTGGACTGTAGGTACCACCTCAACTCGTATGCCGACTCTAATGTATTGCATGTTGAATCTAATGTATTGTATGGCCTTGATGGAGGAGGAACATCTGGATATCATGGCAGTCACAGAAACATGGTACACACAGAACCATGACTGGGACGTAAACATACCAGGATACACTATCTACAGGAGGGACAGGGAGGGTAAAAGAGGAGGAGGAGTAGCTCTTTACATAAGGGAAGGAATCAAAGCAACAGAACAAAAGGGTAAACAGGGAGGAGAAGAAGCACTGTGGGTCAATTTGGAGGCAGGCAATGGCACCACAATCCGCACAGGGGTTGAAGACAGACCCTCTCAGGGGAGGAAATGGACAAGGAAATGATAGAAAGTATACTCAGAATGGCAGATAAAGGGAGATATTGCTGATGGGTGATCTGAATATGCCAGATGTTAACTGGAGTGAAGTTGCAGCAGCCACTGAAGAGTGGGGTTATTCTAGATGCCCTACAGGGGCATGCCTAGACAACTAATATTGGAACCCACTGAGAGGGAGCAATCTAGACCTGGTCCTCTCAAATGGAGATAGAGAGAGGATCACAGATGTAGAAGTGCGAAATATCTGGGAACTAGTGACCATCGAACAGTATGGTTCACAATAAACACAGCAATAGAGTAAAGCACACAAAGGCAAAAGTACTGGACTTCAGGAGGGCTGACTTTGCCAAAATGGGTGAGTGCCTAAGGAATGCACTAGCAAATGGGCAGGAAGGAGGGTGGAAGAACAATGGGAATAATAAAACTGCCATCACAGAGGTAACAAGCCTTTGTGTGAAGCAAATAAACAAAACAAAACGATGAAGAAACCACTATGGTTCTCAAAGGAGGTGGCAGGACGGTTCAAGAGAAAAGAAAGCATTCAGAAAGTACAAAGAATCACAGAAGGAGCAGGACAGAGAATTGCATCAGTTAAAGCAAAAGGAAGCTGGGAAGGCAGTCAGAACAGCAAAGGCCCAAACTGAGGAAAAGATAGCCAACTCAGTTAAAGAAGGGGATAAAACCTTTTTTAGGTACATCAGGGAGCGAAGGAAGACTAAGGGAGGGATAGTGAGGCTTAATAAAGGGAAGGGGGTGGGCAGAGGGAGACTGTGAAAAGGCAGAGATACTAAACAAATATTTTTGCTCAGTATTTACAAATGCAGAGGGTACCTAAAACAAACAATAGAAACACTCTGGATACAGAAGCTGATACCAGCCCATTTACAGAAGAAAGAGTTCTGAAAGAACTCTTAAAACTGAAGGTGGACAAAGCAATGGGGCCTGATGGGATTCATCCCAGAATTCTAAAAGAACTAACGTAGAACTAGTGGCACCACTGACTACCCTCTTTAACAAATCATGGGAGGATGGGGTGGTACCCAAGGACTGGAGAAGGGCAGATGTGATTCCCCTTCACAAAAGTGGGAGCAGGGCAGAAACAGGAAACTACAGACCTGTTAGTTTAACCTCAGTGATAGGGAAAATGATGGAATCACTTCTGAAGGAAAGAACTGTCGAGTACCTAGAGGCCAGAGGGGTGGACCCAAGGCAGCACGGATTCACAGCGGGAAGGTCATGCCAGACGACTCTAATAGATTTCTTTGACTGGGTGACCAAAGTAGTAGATCAGGGAGGGGCTGTGGACATGGCCTACCTAGACTTAAGCAAGGCATTTGACTCAGTCCCACACAAAAGATTAATATACAAGTTAGCCAGCCTGGGAGTGGGTCCCAAGATGATAGCCTGGGTAAAGAATTGGCTGGAGAATAAGACACAGAGAGTAATAGTAAATGGAGTCCACTCTGAAGAAAGGGGGGTTACTAGTGGGGTGCCGCAGGGTTCAGTATTAGGACCGGTCCTCTTCAATGTTTTTGTAAGTGACATTGTAGAGGGGCTGGAAGGAAAAGCATGTCTCTTTGCAGATGACACAAAGATATGCAACAGAGTTGATGCACAAGGTGGGGTGGAGAGGATGAGAAGGGACTTGGCAAGGTTAGAGGAATGGTCAGATGTATGGCAGCTTAGATTTAATGCTAAGAAGTGCAAGGTAATGCACCTGGGAAACAAAAACCCAGGGGAAGAGTACACAATGGGGGGTGAGATACTAACAACAACAAAAATGGAAAGGGACCTGGGGGTAGTTATATCAGATGACTTAAAGGTGGGCAAGCAATGTGAGAGGGCAGTAAGGAGGGCTGGGGGATACTGGGATGCATAGGGAGAGGCATCACCAGTAGAAAACAGGAAGTTGTTATCCCTCTGTACAGACAGCTGGTGAGACCCCATCTGGAGTACTGTGTGCAGTTCTGGAGACCCACTCTCCGCAAGGACATAGACAAGATGGAAGCTGTCCAGAGGAGGGCAACTAAAATGGTGCAGGGTCTGCACCGGAAGACATATGAAGAGAGACTAAAGGAGCTTAATATGTATAGCCTCGAGGAAAGGAGGGAGAGGGGGGACATGATAGAAACTTTCAAGTACCTCAAGGGAATCAACAAAGTCCAAGAGGGTAGCATCTTTCAGAAAAAGAGATGTGCAAGAACAAGGGGGCACAATTTGAAGATGGGGGCGGCTCAGAGGTAATTTAAGGAAGTATTTTTTCACAGAGAGGGTTGTGGATGCATGGAACGGCCTTCTGGAGGAGGTTGTGGAGTCAAAAACAGTGGTTGAATTCAAGCATGCATGGGACAGCCATAAGGCAATTCTAGGGGTTGGGGGTTTAAAAGAAGTAGGCTGCTGGTTAACTAGGATCTGCAGCTTATCCATTAGGTAGGCCAAGCGGTCCTTATCTGCCGTCAAATTCTATGTTTCTATGTATGTTGAATCTAATGTATTGCATGTTGGATCTAATGTATTGCATGCGCCACCTAGATTGCCTGGGTCAATCCTGAAAATGGTCCTTCAAACCAGTGTACCTACCTGGTTGTTGAATAAATAAAACTCCTACCCCAGTTACCCTTCCCCTCTCTCCCTCAACCCATCTATGGATTCAGACTTGGTTTTGCTCCAGTTTCAACTAATGTGAAGATATGTAAGGCAAGATACCCCTTCCCTCAAGTAACCACTTCAAAAATACTGAAGCTTTCTTCTGAATATTTATGTAAACAGGGATGCTAATGAAATAGGATTCGATTATGTACAACAGTTGTAATGCTCGTCTTTGGTAAGGTAATGTACTGGATGACATTTATAATAAGTTAAAGAGATTCACCAACGTAAAAATAAATACTCCTGCACCTGAAATATAGGTGCCTTACCCCCACAGGAGTCGATAATTGTGAACATTTCCATTTATAATCATTTCAGATAAAAACTGCATCACTTGTAAAAGTCTGGAAACAGGGTCCCACGGACTTCCCTGTTACAAGTGCCGCCCTTGCTCCGCCCCCACACTCAGTAACGTTATGATGAGATGCCAGCAAGAGCGCGGGGGTGCGCTCCATTATAATGAATGGGCGGCGGCTTTTCCAGCAATTTTATATATTATCATGGCCAGTTAGTAATGAAACGTGGGCACCGGTCGACTAACAAGTTTTTTTCTGAAATGATTATAAATGGAAATGTTCACAATTTTTAACTCCTGTGGGGGGGGGTAAGGCACCTATATTTCAGGTGCAACAGTCTTCACTGGTGAATCTCTTAAGCCATTTGTATTTATTGTGTGTTTAATTATTTTACGAAATAAAAATGAATCAATACTATAGTATAAAAATGTAACAGCAGTACAATACTTTAACAGCTGTACAAAATACAGTAACATCCCAGAGTCAGCTATTCGAACAAAGCAGGATAACACCCACACCACCATATATGTACCGCCCCCCCATGCTACACACTACCATGAGTGTGCACACACAGGATGACAGCTTTTTGTTTGTAATACCAAGCCTACCCATGAGCCAAGGAAGAGCCTGTCAGCTAGTAGACCATCTTATACTCATGGAAATCAGGAAATGATGGGGGCGGAAACAAATGTAAAACAGAGGGAAATCCAGTCTGTAAACAAGAGGGAAATCCAGTCTGTAAGCACAGTTGAGTTCCCTCATTTGTTTAACTTGCGGGAGAGCCAGGTTCGATTCAGATAGCAACACTTTTTAAACTTAGCCATGAGGGGACAGCCTTGGTGGTACTTTTTCACTATAATCTGGTCAATTTTGTTTCTCTTTTTCCAGTCCGACCCTAAGGCCAACTGCCTCCTCCTGCCAGCACACATGATGTGCATTCCATCACTAAAGATTGGGGGGAGGAACTGTGTCAATACAGAGATGAAAGGTCACAGCAGCTCTTTCCCAGAAGTCAGGTGCAGTTACAGCAGGGGTCGTGACCTCTTTGTAGCACGGCTGCTCCTCCTCATGAACTTTTCTGTCCCTGGTCCCCTCCCACCCCCTACTTGCTCTCATTTAGCACAGAGCTCCAAGGGTCTCCAGGAAGAAACACATTTCCAGAATAGTTGACAGACTGTTGGGAGAAATAAGGGCATGAAGCTCAGGGGAAGCAACTACCTGGTCTCTCCCCTAGGCTGCAGAAACAAGTACAGCAGGCTACTGGTTGCCTACGCTGGCCCACACACTGGAACAGACTTCCATGTACCCTAAATATGCCACACTTCAGAAGCTTGTTCCATCTCGGTGTAGCTAGGAACATAAGAGTTTGTATACCATTTTGGACACACTGACTTTCTTTGTTGCCCCCATCCTCTTTGATGGCCCAGTTGTACCCTTTTGTTCCCCTATCCTGCTTGTTGTACCCAGTTTGTTGCCCCTAGATGCAACCTGTTTGGTGTTCTACCGTTGTATATCCCAATGCTTTGTTAAGCATGGGGCAAAAATAAAGCAGCACCCAGTTGTATGCATTTGCACAGTGACTTGCTTACACAGAGCACCAACAATTATATTATACAATCAGAAGGTGGGACAAAGCGTGCCCTCGGGGATGGACAAAATGTTGCCCCTCAAGAGTAAATTTGTACACCATGGCTTACATGGTGTATGTACTGCCTACACCCCACAGACCCTGGTTGCTGTAACTATTCACAAACCTAGTGCCACGGTATAAGCTGACTGTACCTATCCCACTTACACGTGGATAATCCTGTCCTCCGGCATGTAGATGTCTGTGCCTCCCCCACCTCCCATACAGCTGAAGTGTATGTAACAGGATTATCTTTTCTCTATACTTACATACACCATAAAATGTATCCACCTGAAACTGTAACCATAAAATATTTGTTAACAACAGTTACTAAGACCCCCATGAAAACAAGACCACACATCTCAAGGGGCATGCTGGCGATCCTGCTGACTGCACACTTCACAAAATCCATATATGAAACAGAGGTTTTAAGCGTGTCCATTCACTAGTTTATTTACTAAGGATAGCCCCACCTAAGACGCAACATCTCATTTTCGGGTCAACTTGCTCAAGGTCACACAATGTGTAGGTGGTAGGATTCAAACCACTGATCCCCTGTATCACAATGTAGTACTCTTACCAATAGGCCACTCAGTCACCCACTGCCTTGCAAACAGGTCCAGGGCTTCACTGCAGCATTCCATGGTAGATTTTACCGAATTAAACTTAACACAGCGTGGGCTTTGTGAAGAGTTGTTAATAAATATTTGGGTTTCAGCGAGTCCGATTCACCAGCTCACTCAACAAATAGTTACTGGAATCTGAAACACTACAATTTAACAACAGTTTGGATAAATATGTGCCCAAGGGATCCACTGAGGCTTCTACCACTGAGAAGTGGAGGATGGACTCTACAGGTAAACATGCCTTCCTCCATCTCAGATCAGAGTACAGCACTGAATATAGCGGCCTCGAGAGGCGCCATGCTAAAAGTATCCATAGTGGATCTAGGGCCAGCAAATGTTCGCCACGAAATGTCCTTTTATGAGTATTGGTCCTGGGGCCTTTGGGCAGGTTCAAGATTATTTT
This sequence comes from Neoceratodus forsteri, assembly GCA_016271365.2. Classification (NCBI taxonomy): domain Eukaryota; kingdom Metazoa; phylum Chordata; order Ceratodontiformes; family Ceratodontidae; genus Neoceratodus; species Neoceratodus forsteri. Next base: position 1,108,101,983 of record CM028133.1, read on the forward strand.
AGTGCAGGGTATAAACTGCTATCTTGTAAAAGAAAAAGTGACACGTAGATCAATAAAAAGCTGCAAAGAAGAACAAAGAAAATGGTGGGGTGGGGGGAGAGATTCAGTCCAGGTCAGATAACGCAACAATTCATGGACACCCACCAGCAGCAATTCCCATCCTGCCCCTCCTTTGGAAGTGCTGGATCTTTAAACAGACACGTTTCTTTGTCTCTCCAATATACTGCCTGAAAGTTGTTTTTTTCTTTCTGGTTATTTATTTTTTTGGGAACAGCTGTCCATTGGTCAGACTCCCCACTTTCACAGGGAGGGTATGATGTAAAAATTAATGTTAGCCTTAGAGATCTGTGGTAGTTTAAGGTGACAGTAAGCCAATTTCAGATGTCTGAAAAATATGTAAAACAGACTACTACTTCCTTGGTCAGAAACCTTCCTTATCAACACCCCCCACCCGCAATATACCATTAAAATCCAACTGCCACTCCCTGCCAAGTACTATGTCACAGTGCTGGCAGGAGACCATTAATTTTTCACAAGTTGTCATCGACCCTGGGTAGTCCAGATGAGATGCAAGGGCTCGTTTTCAGTGGGGAAGGGGGATCTATTTCAAGGCAATTCTTTACCAGGTTTCCTCATAAAAGAGATTTTCATTTCAACTGGGCCTCCTCCTGGTTTAATAAGAAGATATAAATAAAGTCATCATTTTGATTCTACAATTCATTTACAGCCCAGCTGGCTCACAGCACCCAATTTACAGCAGGGCTCAGTCCTCACAGCTTGGGAGCAGCTGAAGCACTGTGGGTCATCATCATCAGATGACCTGCTCAGGGTCACACAAATCCAGGAGGGTCTGCTGTGTGAGACGGAAGGTCACAGACTCCCCTCCACCTCTTGGATTAACAGAAGCCTCCAATCTAGCCACAATTACCCAGCAGTCTGGCTCAGTTCTGCTGCTATTTCTGCCTATCTCACCTTTATTACAAAAAACAAACAAACAAAAAAAAATGGTATGCATTAAAAACAGCAGCACAGACGATACACCAGCTTATCATAACGTGATTTTGGACTGCAAAATCTCCCAAACCCAAATCAGGGTTTTGTCCTGTTAAGAAAAAAAAAAAAAATATATATATATATATATATAGTTATGGCTAGAGTACAGTTGATAACAAAGCTTTTTTCAGAATGGAGAATGAAATTTCATAATTTCATCGCCAGAAATTACACCACAATCACATTCCCTCATTCCTTTTATTTCTTGGGGAATGGTTTATTTAAGTAAGTGTTGCCAAAAGTTTGGCGAACAGGATAGGTGGGTGGGGGACAGGCTCCCTTGATTAGAAATAGAAACAAACAAGAAAAACTGAATGACAGAATGACATTTGAATGACATCAGCAAATTTAATTTTCTGAGCTGGGTCATTCTGATTTCTGTCACAAAATGTACTTGGCACCCAAAGCAGTGATTCCGTTTAGGCCAATTACCCTATCTCTCGGAATCAACCTCTCCACATTTCTCCCCACAGCCCCCGTGTTTTTTTATTTTTACTTGCTGTTTATGCTCCCCCCTGCCCACGGCACTCCACTCCCTTTGGGAGTCGCCTCTGGCCTTCTAATCCCCGCCCTCTTACCTGGAGCCCGGAGCAGTCCATCCCCCATGTAGCCGTGGCCTGCCCGCCTGGCGGGGACAAGGTGGGGCCCGTACACCCCAAATTCCTGAGTTTCATTGGGATGTCATACTCTGGGACAGGTAGGGGTATTGGGGAATCAGGGTCTGGTGCTCTGTCTTCCGGAAATGCTGCAAGCCATTTTCCGGTTTTCCTGTGCCACGAGACATGCACCCTGACGTCAAGGCACTGAGTGCAGACGTCCGTCACAAAGCTCCCCCTATGAGTGGCTGAGTTTGCTGTACCTCAAGCCTCCACCGGGGCCAGCCAAGCACCAAGCCCTGGTCTCCCCGAGAAGGCGAGCAGTCGCTGGGACGCTCAAGCCTCCCCTCCAGCTCCCCAGGCTCAATCCCGAACCCAAGTCGCTGGTGTCACGAGCAGTAGCAGTACTGCTGCACCGACATACCGATCAGCCCCCATGGTTTACCCCATGTGGTGGGGATCCCTCTTCTGAGCATCTGGAGGAAAAGTCCACATCCAATTATGTGGAGCCAGACAATAGGGGATAGACGTCCTCTTTTCCAATCACCAGGGAGCCATCAGCATGGCACGGTGACTTGCGAGGGGCACTCCCATCTGCGCCACCAACCAGCACCGCAAACCACCTGTACTAAGTGGGAACATATATGTCCCTGTCTTTCTTGGCCTGATGTGTGAGCTGTTAAAGCTATGTTGTGCCGGGAACTTCTGGTGACGTCGTAGAGAGAATGGCAGCCTAGATCTAGTGGCTCCCGAACGATCCTGCATCAACCCTCCTAAAATAACGCATCCATTGCCATCCGTTTACCGCTGAGCCAGGAGGGTAACCCAAAAATGCCAAAGAAGAGAGGGGAAAACAAATTTTCAATCCTAGCAGACCGCAGCGAGGAGAAGTCTCAGGACGAGGGTTCGGAGGGCGAAGACTCGAGGGCCTCGTCATCCTCGCACCGGGGCAGCACAACGTCTGAGCAGGCATCCCATATAGTGCTTCAGAAACAAATGGCCCAGATGTTGGCAGAAATAAGAGATTTCCGCAGAGAAATGAAATCGATGGTGACTGCTCTCCGCACAGACATAGGAAAGCTGGAGCAACGCCTGAAACCAGTGAGGCCCGCATCGCAGGGACGGAGGGAAGGCTGGTTGACGCGGAGCATGCCATAGTACAACTCAATGGGGAAGTCAAGGCCCTGAGGGCTCGGGCCGAAGATGCAGAGAGTCGCAGCTGGGAAGATCTGGAGATCGGAGGGTGGGGAGAGAGGTAGGAGGTGAGCGAGAGTGCAGTGGCAATTTGAGCTCCTTAAATCAAGCTGCATTGAAGCATGAGGCATGGGGAAAAGTATACCTCGATCCCTGGTTTGGGGGGTTAGACAAGGAGGGGAAAGCAGAGCTGGGGGGTGGAGGGAGAATCGGAGGGAGAGGGTGGGAGGGTATGCGAGGGAGATGGTCAGTCGGGTCATGCGGACCACCTAGCTGAAGCGAAGGAGTTGATCAATCCTATCTAAGCCGATTAGTAGGAGGCCACGGACACCAACGACCTCAGACCCAGTACTCAACTAAGGGGAGGATGATGAAGGGTGGGGGGAGGGAGAAGGATGGAATTGGGGGCAGGATGAAGGAGGGTTGAAAAAGGGGGTGGAATCTGGGGCGAAACATAGCAGCAAACCACAAGACTGTGTTCTACAGGCCCATATGAAGGTGAACTAGCCACTAAGCATCGACACATAAATACGTGGCATAAGAACTGTAATGCTGACAGTATGGACAAGAAGGGGCGGGGGTTGGGGTGGGTGGGGAGGGACTAGGGAATGATAAACATGCATGATATTGCCGGGGCGGGTCTGAGCCACCCTCCCCCCTTCCTCACCTCGCGACTGGAGGGGTGCGCGCCGGGGGTGGGGTGGGGGAATCCTCACCTGCAACAGTTACGGGAAGCCTCCCCCCTTTTGCTCGGGCTCTTGGGGATGAGAGCTGTATCCTGCAGAGTAAAGGAATGGGGATGCTAAAATGTGAGGGCAGTGAATGGGACTGGCCTTACCCAGGCAGCTCAGCCTCCGCTTACTCATAGCTAATGCTTGTGGATGATGTATGGGTCCAGTTACCCTTCTCGCCTAGGACGCTAGGAAGTCAGAATGATGGCCTGGTCTGCCGGGTGGGACGCTGGGGGCCCTCCTCGACGGCTGGCCGGGTTGGGGAAGATGTGCGAGCCAGCTTGAGGCTGCACCCCTGTGCTGCGAGGGGCCCCCGTGACCCCTCCCAGCTTCCTTCCGGGGGGTGCCCTCCTGGAGGTGAATAAGATGGAGCCACGTCAGCTGGTGCCTATGAGCTGATGGCTTCCAATATACCGGGGAGCATATGGCCGACTCCTGGAGGGAGGTGTGGGGCCAGTACTCCCTATGGATTCCAGTGCCGCGACTGTGCACAGTTGGACGCGGACATGCAGCGGTTGGGTCCGTCTGTCTCCCCCTTCTGGGTGTGATGGGCTGAACAGATGAATGACTCACCGCACCCAGCCTGGACCTACGTGCATAGGACGGAGGCTTGGCCCTGGGCTCGCTCTTCTCTCCCCAGCTGGGTCCTGGCTGCGCCCTATTTTGAGACCCGAGGTGGGAAATAGTCTCCTCAGACTAGTATGTTCCCCCACAAGTCACAGCTGGGATCTTAGGGGACCACAGGTGCGGCTTATAATCGTCACCTATCCTCTTTACCCTTTCCCAAGTAGCACTTGGTGCTAAAGCTCAGTGATTCTGGGAAATTGGTAAGGTTCTCCTTACCACAGGGTCAGGATCTCCTGACTCGTGGAAGTACCAGTTCATAAGTTATGAATGCTGTAATGTTTAAATGTTATGTAATATGTTTTAATGTGTTCTGCACCAGTTATGTACTGTTGTGTATTGAATGTTGTGATGTTTTAGTCACCAGATCCGAGCAAATGTGCTCAGTGGGGGAGTTCCAGAAGTTGCAGACCTAGGGCCCCACAAGGGCGAGGGAGGTATAAACTAGAGAGGAAATTGGAAACAAAGACATGGATACAGCTAAGGTGAAATTACTCTCTTTAAACATAAATGGCCTTGCGTCACCTATTAAGAGGTCAAGGACCCTAGCCTTTATTAGGCGTTCCAAAGCCAACCTGACATACCTGCAGGAGACGCACATGAGTGTGGCTGAACATGCAAAATTGGCCAAATTTAGCAGAGGGCAGGTTTTTCATTCTTCTGCCAAAGCCGGAAGACGTAGGGTAGTAGCCATAATAATCTCCCCGGGTACTTCGTTTAAAGCCGAGTATACCTGGGCTGATCAGGAGGGGCGCATGATTCTGGTGCAAGGTGCATTACATGACAAACCAGTAACATTAGTTAATGTATAGTTCCCCCCAGGAACCCTGGTGGCTCACCTCAAACCTCTACTAGATAAAATTATACAAAAAACAAAGGGGGTACTCATGATGGCAGGCGACCTTAACCTCGTCATGGACCCCAACCTAGATTCTACTAATACCAAACCCCCTAAACAGTTGGTAACCGAAAGATTTTTCAAAAGATCTGCAAACGAAGCTGGATGGTGTGATGCCTGGAGGAAGCTCCATCCCCACTCGAGAAATTACACCTATTATTCCCTGGTCCACCAAACCTATTCCCGCATTGATCAGGTGTACACGCAGGTGGAGAACCTGGGGTTGCTGCACGATATTCAAATTGGGGACACTGCGGTTTCAGACCATGCCCCTCAGACGTCCATGTGGGACTTTGAGCTTCAGCCCAAGCGGACCATTATGGAGGCTTAATCCATATTATCTGCGCTCTAAGAAGTTCTGCGAATTTCTTTTAGAGAAAGTCCAGGAGATAAAAGCTGATAACCCTGTCACGGATTCTACCCCTGCCATGTATTGGGATACAATTAAGACTGTACTCAGGGGACATATAATAAAACACACTGCAGAACGGGAAAGACAGCGTAAAGCGCAAAAACTTAAGTTGGAAGACACCCTTCACTTCTTACAAATGGCACACAAACAAGGGGATGCAACGGTACTCCCCCCAGTTGCAGCAAACCAGATTTGAGCTGGACCGGTTAATACAACAGCAAACCGAGATGGCCCTGACCTTCCTACGCCAGAAGTTTTATGAGGTGGGTCCAAGAGCTACTCGATTGCTGGCATACCAAATCCGGAAGCAAAAAAAAGCGTCTACGATCCTATCTGTGCACCACCCTACGGGAGGTCGATGTCTCACTAAGACATATGAAATTGCGGAAGCCTTTACCACGTACTACAGGTCCCTATACACCCCAGAAAACACAGCGTCCTCACACCAAATAGCGGAATTCCTACGATCAATCACCCTGCCGCGGCTGACAGAAGACCAAAACCAGGCCCTGACCTCCCCAATAACAGAGATGGAATTGGTGGCTGCCATCGCGAATGCCAAGTCACAGAAGTCACCTGGGCCAGACGGACATGGGGCGGAGTTTTATAAGGTGGTAAAAGGCCCAGATTCTTGCTAACCTCCTTAATGTTTTTAACCCTTAGGCTGCCGCCGACAAGATATCTTGTCCTAAAAACCTATGCGTTCTAAATCTTCCGGACCCCCCCCCCTCCCGTCTTGGTCATATGCTACGATATCTGTAATCCCTAAACCGAACAAGAACCCACAACTATGCGCCTCTTATAGACCCATATCGGTACTTAATCAAGACTATAAGCTATTTATGGCAATTTTAACTCATCGGGTGGATCAGGTACTCCCTCTGTTAATTCATAAGGATCAGACTGGATTTGTTCGATCCCGCTCTACCACAGATAGTATAAGATGGACCCTCTACATTGTACATCACATGCACACTGGAGGGGTACCATCCATGCTAGTCAGCCTAGATGCCGAAAAGGCATTTGACAGGGTGGCATGGCCTTTCCTCTATGCAACTTTACATAAGTTTGGCTTCCCTCCCACCCTAACAGCTGTCCTACAAAACATTTACGCCTCTCTACAGGCGTGCGTGAAGGTGAATGGACACCACTCAGCTTATTTTCCCCTATATAGGGGGACAAGGCAGGGATGCCCCTTCTCCCCCCCTCCTGTTCGCGGCCTTTATTGAGCCTTTGGCCCAGAAGATTAGGGAAGCGCAAGATATAGAGGGGGTGGAACTGGGAGAAACTGAGCACCGGATAGCCCTCTACGCGGATGACATCCTGCTATATCTGCGAAATCCCGAACAATCTCTTCCTGCAGTTAAGCTAATACTAGAATCCTTTGGTCTGGTGTCGGGATACAAGTTGAACCTTACTAAAACAGAGATGCTTGCCTTTCACTACTCCCCTATACAAAAAGTCCGGACGGATATCCCGGGAAGGTGGGGCCTAGAAAAACTAAGATATCTGGGAGTACATATTCCTAAATCTCCCCTAGAATTTTACAGACATAACTATGCTCCCTTCGTAATGCAACTTAAAGCGGATATATCCTCGTGGACGACTCTCCCTCTGGGGCTGGCTCGAAGGATTGACCTAATTAGGATGGCCTCCCTCCCGAGAGCACTATACCTTTTCCAGAATGTCCCCATCCACCTTCCTTTAAAAACTTTCAAAGAAATAAATCACCATATTTGTAATTTTGTTTGGGCAAATAACAGACCTCGGGTACGTCTAAAAATTCTCACTCTTCCCCGGGATGGGGGAGGCATGGGCCTCCCAGACCTGAGACTTTACCAGCAGGCGGTAAATGTGAAGCATCTGATGTCCAGACAAACCAAAACAAACAACCCACACTGGTTGGACATAGAACGAGCGTTGATGGATGATTCTACATTCCACAGAGCCCTGTACCAACACAGGGAGGATAGGACCCTATATAAGCATGAAAATCCATGGCTCATGGCCTCGATTAGAGGCTGGCGGACCATTAAATGAAACCATCGACTGACCCCATTTTTACCGCTTATTTGCCCAATCTCCAGCCTGAGTGACTTCCCCCCCAAACAGCCTAGATGGCAGCTTTCGGCAGTGGGAGAGAAGAGGACTGAGATATTTGGGACAGGTTGTGAACCAGGGCACAATGTGGGCTTACGCAGACATTCAAAGGAAATATAATCTACCAAAGGGAGACTTCTACTGGTACTTGCAGCTCAGACACTACATAGACCACCTACTCCATATGGTTTGGGACCATGAACAGCTCCCACCATTAATACAGAGCCAAACTGTTCTCAATAAAACCTTAAAACAAAATAATTTGATCTCGTTGTACTATCAAGCCTTGAGGGTGCAGAGCCTTACATGCACAGATGGCATTCGTGAGCAGTGGAGTCAAGAATCTGGCTATCCAATAACTCCCGAGGACTGGCAACAGGCCTGGAGATACTCGGCTAGAGTGTCCAGCTCACACATATGAAGAGAGTTCGCGTGGAAATGCCTAATTTGATACTTTAGAACCCCGATAATCACGAGTCATTACAGGCCAGAGCTCCAGGCCACTTGCTGCGCCTTTGTGGCAACATGAGGGCAAATCACACCCACATAATGTGGCAATGTCCATCCCTGAAACCTTATCTTATGCTCCTGCAATCCCACCTTCAGGAGATATTGGACCCTCACTTCCGGCTGACAGTGGAGATGTTTCTGTTCTCCGTTTTCCCCCAAAACTTGCATGGCCCAATTACTAGCTATTTACTACTCATTCTCCTTACGGCAGCAAAGAAGTCCATTACGAAGCAGTGGTTGACACATAAAACACCCACGATACAAGACTGGTGGAACATTACTAGACAAATCTACACTATGGAGAAAATAACACACAGCTTAAATAATCAAGAAGGAAAATTTGTCACCAGGTGGGCTAGGTGGCAAATATATTACATGCTAAAAGACCCTACATTTGTGCCACGAGTGGGGGGCTGATGAGAGGGGGGACCCCTCCCTACTCTCCCCCACCGCATGTGGCCCAAGGGTCAGGGGGGGGCAGCTGTTTCGCTGACATGGGGGCCTGTGGTCTGCCACTGAGGAGAGCACCCTCAAGAGATTCTCGATACGCAGATAATAAACATCATTTTTCCGGATACGTACCTGAGTCATACAGAACTGGGCGCCTAGGATCTTTTCCAGGAGGTTGATCTGGCCTCCTTGTCGTTGGAGGAACCTGAAGCTATCCAAGGTCTGGGAGACCTTAAATCTCGCCTTTTTATCATTAGGCCAAGAATAACTGATTAGGAGCTACCCTCCCCTAGGAACTGTGCTCAATCTGGACTTTAGATCCTTCTGTTGTTTCATTATCATGAACTATTATACCCTCACTGAAACTGTAAATGTATACCTGCATGAAATTAATCTCGTTGGTCTGGATGACATGTTTGTAAATATGTTATAAAACCTCAATAAGATGAAATTAAAAAAAAAAAAAAACACCTATGCTGTGCCACACCCCTCTCCCTGAGGCAGATCACACTTCTGCCTCTGAGCTGCTTGACATACAGAGATTTGAACTTGCTCCTGCACCCACATGAGGGCAGCCATTTTTTTTTTTTCTTCCCTGCAATAGCCTGTCGGGGGACATACCCTGTTTCCAGGGATCTACCCTGTTTTGGCCCATTACCTGCCCTCCCCCACCCCTTGTCCCGCCATCTTCCACAGTTCTTCCATCCATGGCAGGTGCTTCAGGAGAAGGCCCTTCCCCCTCCCATAAGGCAGTCCCGTATGTGGACCAGGATCCAAAGTCTCTAGGGACTAGGACCCAATCGGGGCCCACAGGAGCCGTGGCCGTCTTTTTCTCCTGGGTTCCTCCCTCCTCTCTGGCGTGGGCATAGTCCATCAAGCTGCCTCAGCTGCATGTAGCGTCAAAGCTCCCTTGGCCAGCCGGCCTGCCGGCACAGCGGTTGGATTTCCGCTTGTGACGCCAGCGACCCGAGTTCGGGAACGAGCCCAGGAGCTGGAGGGCCAGCCGGGGGGAGAGGACTTGAGCGTCCTAGGGACTGCTCGTCCTCTCCGGTGGGTAGGGGGGAACCAGAGCTCAGCTCTTGTCTGGCCCCGGGTGGAGACCAGAGGTACAGCAAGCCCGATGTTTAACAGAGGGGTGAGATGCCAGACGTCGGCGCTTCAGCGCCTTGACGTCCGGGGACATGGCACGCCGAGAGAACATCGGAAAGAAAACCACGCAGCCTCCCAGTAGACGGAGCACCAGGCCCTGACCTTCAATGCCCCTACCGGCCCGGAGACAGTGTCCCAACAAAATACAGACGCATCGGGGTGTAAGGGCCCCCACCCCGTACCCGCCTGGGGGGTATAACCACGGCTCCATGGGGGATGGACTGCACCGGTCACCAGGTAGGTGAGCAAGGGCTGAAAAGGCCGTAGGTGGCTCCTGAAGAAGGGAAAGCTGCGAGGAGAGGGGAGTAGCAATAAAATAAAAAAAAAAAAAAGCTCCCTTGGCCAACTGTGGGGGTTGGTGTGGCACCATAGCCAGGTGCCATCCCTCCCCAACTGACATGGTGTCCTCATTTTGCTCCCAAATCTGGGGCGCCTACACTGGATGGGGCGATAGCCTGGTTTTAAAAACATATTATTACCCTGCTATGTTCTTATCCAGCCCATGGCTGGACGTCTTGTGCAAACTGAACTGCAGGCCTTAAAGTGTAAGTGCCGGACGCACTATGTCAGAGAAACAGCAGCTCTAACCGTCTAGCTACTGCCAATTTCCTTTAAAACAGCAAGTGTACTGCCTGAAATAAATACAGTACTAACTTTCAAAATGAGTGCACCATTACCTCTTGTATCCGAAGTATTTTCCATTTCGCCAATTTGAACATTTTCTACTTGGCCCGACTGCTCGGTGTGATATGTGGAACAGCACTGTACCTGGAGACTGACAGCCACTGCAGTTCTGTTCCTCCTCACGTGTCATCAGCTTTCTCATCTCTTGGACTGTGACATCACATCTGACCAAGACGAGCCGGTCACCTGCTGCAGATCACTCACCTGTGATGTCACGATGAGTGAGGTCACAATGCTGATCAGGTATGAGGAGAAACAGCACTAGACATGTTAGTCTCCAGGTAAATTACTGCTCTTCACATCCCACCTAGTACTAGCAGGTGGGAAACCTTCTGGGCCACCCCCGATGGTGCAACAGACAATGCGTCATGCGCACCAGTATGCCAGCGACCCAGGTTTGGGAGTGGACCCGAGTGGAGTGGTCGAAGACGCTGCCACTCATCAGCACTCCCAGCTGGGGAGGAATGGTGCTTGGATAAGCCACTACAGCGAACCCTATGATGAGCAGAGAAGCATGTCTCCACCATAGGGGTGCGCTGCATGCATGTGAAGCCTGACGGGGCATTACCCAGTACCTGTGGAGGGACCTGATTAGGTTACTCGCCTGTGACTGTAGTTCTAGGAGTGGTATATGGTTCACATCCACACTCTGGCAGATCCACTGGAATGAGATGATTAATCGGATGTCTTTCAGCTAAGCTCCTCCCACCACCTGGGCAGCTATATCCCCCGACTCTGCCCCGTGACATCAGATCTTGCACACTGGAAGCAGGATCAGGTGCCACTTGCCAGGAGAGGTCAGGTGTGCGGTGTGGATGTGAATTATATACCACTCCTAGAACTACAGTTACCAGGTGAGTAACCTATACTTCCAGGGGCGTGGATATGGTTCACTCATCCACACTCCAGCAGACTCCTAGCAGTTCTCCAGGAGGAGGGGGCAAAGCACACACTCTTACTTGGCACAAAGAGACTGGAGAACCGAGGTCCCAAAACATGCATCCCCGTGAGACTGAAGGTTGTTGCAGCAGTAGGACATGAAGGTATATGCCGACCTCCGGGTAGCGGCCCTACAGATCTCCTGTATTGGTGTAAGTAGGCAGCCACTAAGACAGCAGTAGGTCTCGTGGAATGAGCCCCTAATCCCTACAGGAGGCTCCTGACCAGCCAACCTATAGCAGAGGTTGATTGAAGACATAATCCACCTTGCAACTGTCTGCTTTGCTGCCAGTCTGCCAGGCGCAGCTTCAGCGTAGGTGACAAACAGCTGGCAAGCCTGTCCCCGAATTCCAGCCATATGCTCCACATACAGGAGAGCCTTCTCAGTAGGTACAGGGTATAGTGCCCACAGTCAGCCTCCAAAAAGGGGTTGGCAAAGTATACTGGTAAGTTACTCACCTGGTTATGGTGAAACTCCGATACCACTTTCGGGAAGAATTTCGGGTTGGGGTGAAGGACGACTTTTTCCCCGTGTAAGACCAGGTAGGGAGACTCCACCAAGAGCACCTGGACCTCCCCAATCCTTCTGCCAGATGCGATGGCCACCACGAAGACAGTCTTCCACAACAGGTGATACACACCTGTGCACTGACTCGACTGGCTTGCCCATGAGCACAGCCAGGGTCAGCAGTAAATCCCACAGTGGAGATGAATCGCAAAACAGAGAGGACAAGTGATCAAGGTCCTTATAAGGTGCCCGTCCGCCTTCTCCTGGGACACTGTCAGCATACCGGCCCATGTCTGGTAAGCAGAAATGGTTGCTAGGTGCACTTAAAGGGTCGCCGCTCGCAGTCCCAGCTGGGAAAGAAACCAGTGGCAGTCCAGAATGCCAGCCACATGGCAAGCAAAGGGATCAAGCTCCTTGCCCTAGCGCCAAATGGAAAACCACTTCCATTTAAAAGGCACTGCACCCACAAGTCAACTCCTTCCTGGATGCCTCCACAATGGGGAGGACATCCTGGGGAGACCCAAGGCCTGGAACTCTAGCCACTCAGGAACCAGGCTATGGGGTGCAGGACTGTACCTCAACATTTGGTCAGCAGGTCCGGGCGGAGAGGTAGTTGCTGTGGAGACTGGCTCCTGTGGCTGAGGAGATCCAGGTACCAGAACTACCTTGGCCAGTCTGGAGCTATCAGGATCATCCACACCTCATCCTTCCTGGCCCTGATCAGTACCCAGTGGATCAAGGGGAAGGGAGGAAAGGCATACATGAGACATGGGGTCCAAGGCCTCGTCAAGGCATCCCCCATCATTGTGACAGACTGCCGGGGGCAGGTACAAATTGCCTCAGTTTGGTGTTCTCCCAGGAGGTTAACAGATCCAAAGCTACGCCCCACAGGGTGGACAGGTGGTTCATCACCTCCCGATTCAGAGACCACTTGTGTGACGTTCTCTGCTACCAGTCTGACAGCATTTGTCAGCTGACTGTTCTCCCCCATGGCATGAATACCCAGGAGATCGGTGCCCAGGCTGCACATGAGGTTCCAGGTGCGGAGGGCCTCCTGACACAAGAGAAGGGAGTGTGTGCCACCCTGTCCAGGTTAAACATGGTTGTGGTATTGTCAGTCTGGACTTGAATGACCTGACCCCTGATTAGAGGAGCAAATTCCATCAGTGCCAAACGTATTGCATGGTGCTCCAGCAAGTTTATGTGGTGACAGGACTCTCTGGAGGACCAGAACCCATGGGCCATGTGATCTCTCAGGTGTGCTCCTGACCCCACCAGATACACATCAGCTGTCAGAGTGACAGTCGGCTCTGCGTAAACAAACTGGATTCCTTCCTCCAGATGTTCCAGGGCCAGCCACCACTGGATGGCATCCCACATCAGCTGGATCACCATGACCAGCTGGTCCAAGTGACCAAGGTGCTGGGAACACTGATAGTCCAGCTCCCACTAAAGGGGGTGCATCCTCCAGTGGGCCCAGCGGACCACATTGGTGCAGGATGCCATGTACCCCAGCAGCTGTAGGAAATCCTGGGCAGGGCGCAAGAGCCCAACCTGAAGAGATCGGGGAAAGAAGGTAAGATCCTGTGCCCAGTCTGTTGGGAGGCAGGCCTTGGCCCACAGAGAGTTTAGTTCTGCTCCAATGAACTCGACCACCTGCTTTGGTACCAGTTTGGACTTGTCTGGGTTGACCAAGATACCCAGTTCTCTGCAGGTCTGGAAAGCCACGACTGTGGATCTCACCATGGCCTCTCTGGACGGATGGCTATCAGCCAGTCATCTGGGTAGGGGGTACACTCTGATACCCAGGCATCGCATGTGTGCCGCCACCACTGCCATGCGCTTAGTGGAGACCCTGAGAGCTGAGGAGAGACCAAACAGAATGACCTGGAACTGGTACAGGATCTCCTCCACTCAGAATCAGAGGTACCAATGGTGGGGCCTGCAGACTGTATCCTGGAGGTCCAGGAAGCAAAACCACATGTTCTGTTCCAGGGATGGTATAATCTGGCTCAGAGTGGCCATCCTGAACTTATGTTTCTGTACTGTAACCCTGACTGGCAAAGGTATCCAGGATACAGTCTACAGCCCCTTTCTCAAGGAGCTGAGCGATGCCCCGAGGGCGGACAATGTGTCTTGAGACACCCCAGACTCTCAAGGTGCAAGGAGTAAGTAGGGCAGGACAACCTCAAAATCAAGACAGTCCTCAGCCCACTACGTCCAACGTCCACTTGACTGATGTGATAGTGAACCAACATGGCAAGAAGAGACATAGCCGGCCTCCAACAAGTAGAGCAGTTGGGGACAGACCAGAGGGATGTCACCCCCAACCTGTTACTGGGCAGCTCCTGCAGGGGCACTATTACTCTGACCCCCCCTTTCTGGACCTTAACTACTGCACTTCTTGGGGCACCAGGTCTGAAACTGCCCCTGTTGGGGCTGCTGCTGCCGGGGAGGCTGTGACTGGAAGGCCAGGTACTGAAAGGCTGACCTCTTAGGCTACTTCATTTACTTCTGGGATCAAGTCACATAATCAATGGTGGCACTGGACTTCTCGATCCTCTTGAGATGCCCTTCCACCCCAGGGCCACAAAGGTCAGTGCCCAGAAAGGGAACATCTGCCAGCCTCTGTTGGGTGTCGCCGTGAAGGTGGACAAGCACAGACATGTCCTACAATGCATGAAGACAGCCTCTGCTGCCACACGGGTGCAAGAGTCGCCCATGTCCAAGACAGTCTGAAACTAGTATTTAGTCAGTGGCTGATCGTGGTCTCTGATGAGTTCCACCATCACCCGTTGCTCCGGGGGGTGGTGGGAGAGGATCATTGCAAACATTTCCACCATGGAATGCCCACAAGTCGCCATCATGACGGCATAGCTAGCCTGCCAAAGACCCAGGATAGACTTTCCAAAGACCCAGGATAGACAAAGTATACACCTTTTTAGCGGCAGGGTCAATCTTATGGGACTCCTTGTCTAGAGGCTTGTCCATGTTCCCCTGGTGCCCTGACCTATGGAACTCCAAGTTCGTAACCAACCCTTCGGCTGAAGAGTGTTCAGAAAACCCTGACAGAGAGTCCCTAGGGACTGAGTACTTGCAAACCATATGGACAGAGTGTGCCTTGCTGGATGCTGAATGCTGAAAGAGCTCCAGGGCCGGTCCCTAGATGGCCTCAGCAATGGGGAAGGCAACCTTCAGGGATTCACCCAGTTCAAAATGTCTGTAAGAGAGTATTTAGCCCTCTTCCAGACTTGTTCAAAAGGGATGGATGTGGACTCCGCAATCAGCCGGAGCAGAGCCCCAACTGAGACCGACCCTTGGTTGGTGGAGGGCTCCTCGGTTGAGCCATAGTCGAAGAGCAGAGCCCCAGAGGTGGCTTCTTGTGATACATTGTAAATCCAGAGACACAGTTGAGGAAACTATGAGAAAAGACAACCTTAGTGTAGAAAACTTCAAATGTAACTTCGCCAATGTCGCAGAGAAAATACTAAGCGGAGCGCAAAGCAGGTGACCTGTTCTTCCAGCAGAAAGAAAGATTTGACACCACAGGGTGGAGTTGGGGGATATATCCACCCAGGTAGGGGGAGGAGCTTAGCTCAAAGACGTCAGGTCAATGATCACATTCCAGTGGATCTATCAGAGTGTGAATAAGTAAACCATATCCACGCCTGTGGAACAGAAGTTTTAATGCACTCAAAAGGGCTGCTCTAGTGCCGACTACCAATTGTCCAGATTCACCAGTAATGACACAAACACCATCACTACAGTTGACAAAGGGTGGCAACATTTATTTACTCATTACTAAGTGGCAAACCAGTTTACATGGACTCACTGTCTATGTGCCCCAGCGCTGTCAAGTTTTGTCAGGACTGGGGACTGTGAGAAAACAACAAAAATCCATGCATCTCCTCCATCTGTATGGTGGCTGCTGGTATCCTCAGGCCCCACTCCATATGAATCCCCACTGCCCTGTAGTGGGGGCAGCAGCTGAGACCTTGCTCTGTGTCAATTCTCACTGTTCCAACAGTGGGGAAGCAGCAGAGGTCCTGCTCTGTGTTGATCCTTACAGGTCCAACAGTGCGAAGAGGAGCTGATGGGCTGGGAGGTTCTCGGGCAATACTGAATGTTATGCAAAGGTGGCAGTCAGATGCCAAAAAGATCTGTCAAAGAAAAGCTAGAAAACCTTCTAATGAGAAAATAGAAAAAAGAACTTCAGAAAGAAAAAAATAACAGACTACTTTTAAACATTAATAACATTTTCTGCCTGCTATCTTTGGCGCTAATAGCTCTTTAAATGTGCTGTTACCCTGAGCTCTAGTACTCTGCATATTACAAACTCAATATTTGCCACCAGAGGGCAGTCTGCATTTCTTGGCGTACAAATTCACGTTCACCACCAGCTGGCAGTCTGCATTTCTCTGATTCCAAACTCAACATTCACCACTAGATGGCAGTCTGCATATTTCAGATTACTGCTCCCATATACACTGCCCTTTTCTGCTGGGGGGGGCACCTCAGCCTCCCTGCCAAAACATTATGTACGAGAGAAACACAAAAAAAAAAAAACCTTGCTGTATGAGTGTAGAATATTAAAGGAATAATGCCTGACAGGGTAGGTGTTATGCTGGGATAACATCCCACCTCGGGTGGTTGGGCCCGAGGGCGTTCAACACCCGAGAAGGGATGTTATCCCAGCATAACACCCACCCTGGAGGGCATTATTCCTATTATACAATGGCTGATTGTTTTATAGTTAAAAAAATAATTTTAAAGAATGTTTTTGTTAGTGTGTAAAAATATTTTTGTTTCTCAAGACAGAAAAAAGCTCAGGACCATGCTCCATATCCTACAAACAATCAGCAGGGGGTTATGCCAGGATAACATCCCTGCTGTGACAGCCAACTGACCAGTCAGAAGCCAGGATTCTTTCTTGCCATTGCATAATCTGTTATTTGAAACTCCAGACCTGAACAATGCCCGTTCTTTATTTATTTATTTAGTTTTTGTTAACCGGGTAAGTGCACTAGCCAGCAAGTGACTGTTTTCAGGCACGACCCGGGAGGTAAAATTACAGAACATAACGATACAGTAAGGATAACGAAAATACATGATGCACAGAAATACAGGAAGATACATATGGCAGGATACAATGCATGACAAAGGAAAATACAAGGCAAAATACATTTCAAGGACATTTTCCATTGAGCGCATACATAAAGTGCATTGAAGGACCTAGGAAAGGGAGGAGTAGGTGTAGGGGTAAGCCAGAAACAAGATGGAAAATGACAAAAGGGGAAGGTGAGGAGGTGAGGAAAGGATAGAGGCAAGGCAAGGGCAAAGCAGGGGGCTAAAGAAATGGCTAAGAATATAAGGACACGAGCGGTGGCAGGAATAGGGAGGTAGGAGGGAGTAGAGGAGGATGGCCGGGAGGGGAGGGAGGGTGAGGTTAAAAGCCGGCAAATACGGCTAGCCAGCGAAAGGTTCCAACCTCTGCGGCCTAGTCGGTGGAGCCGAAAGACACAAGCGGAGAAAGGTGACAGGGGTTACGGCAAAGACGGCAACATGGCAAAAGGTAGCAGAATGCGGCTGGGCTGGTGGAACCGATAGACGGCAGGGCAAGGGTGATGATGCCGTAGAGGAGGAGAAGCGAAGAGTTCCGACAGTAGTGGAAAGGTAACAACGCCAAGCCGAGCCAGTGGAACCGAGACACGGCAGGGCAGGGAAGAAGAGGTCGGTAGGAGGAGGTAAGTTTACGGCAAGTGGGGTAATAGGGAACAATGCTCAGCTGGGAGGGTGGGACGAGCGAACGGGCAGGGGTGACTCAGGAGGAGGTAAAGGCGAGGCAAGCAAGCAGAGAAAGGAAGGGGAGGCAGAGGGGAGGGGAAAAGGAGAGTGCAGGAGATGTGGTCGGGGGAGAGAGAGCAGGGGTTGGTGAAGGAAGGCTGAGAGGTGAGGGGAGAAGAGAACAGGGATCAAGGGAAGCCAAGTGGTGGCAGGAAGTAAACAACAACTTG
The DNA here is from genome assembly GCA_016271365.2 of Neoceratodus forsteri. Lineage (NCBI taxonomy): Eukaryota > Metazoa > Chordata > Ceratodontiformes > Ceratodontidae > Neoceratodus > Neoceratodus forsteri. The sequence goes on from CM028133.1 coordinate 1,108,119,845, forward strand.
TAAATGGCAAAGCTAATATTTGGCATATAGTCAAACAGATTCAAGCAGCAATTATAGTAAAACCACATAAAACAACCATTGGGAAAGGCACAAGTGCTAGCAATAAGGAAGTGGGGAAAACAGGTTAAGAGCAAGGTGATCAGGTAGGATCAAAGCAAACACATTTGTCCAAAGCAGTAAGAAAAGTCCAGAGTTTGCCCTTAAAAGTTGCATGAGTAGGGACATCCCTTAGTTCCTGAGGCAGCAGGTTCCACAGGTGAGGAGCAGCATAACGGAAGGAGCCCATGCCCTTTTTTGTCCGACAGAGGGGGATGGATAATAAGGTCTGATCTGCAGATCTAAGGTTCCGTGTGGGAATAGCTGGTCTAAGGAGTTCTGATAGGATAGCAGGTTTGGATGTCCTTATGATGGTATCTGATAGATTGTACAGGTAGTATTGTCTGGTAGAGGGAGAGGAGAGCCAGCCAAGGTCTTGATATAGTTGGCAGTGATGCTGCAGTCGAGGTGTTTTGGTTGCATACCTGCATACATTATTGAAAGTAGTGTCCCACAGATGCAGTGCAGATTTATTGGCCAAAGACAGAATGGGACAGCCATATGTAAAGGTTGGTAACAGTATACCTCTAGCTACTGCCAGTTTAGCAGCAGGGGTAAGGAGGTAGTTGGTTCTGTAAGCAGCCCCTAACTTGCAATTTACTGACTTGCAAGTATCCTGGATGTGTGTGCACTCTCTGTGTTAATTTCAACTTAGACTGTTTGCACTAGTACCCAGACCCAGCTCCCAGAGTCACCTGCTCTTAAAAGAGACACAGTCCTGTTCAAGTTTCTTTAGATAAGCAGATCAAACACAACACAATCCCCCTTTCATTGGTCATTATGAGTTCATAGCCTCTCAAAGCAAATACAAACAACCCCCCCCCCCCCAAAAAAAAGTCTGCCCAGTGGTTGGGCTTCCACTTTCGATGCCAATGCCCTGGGTTTGGGAATGGACCAATGGAGTCAGAGGGCCAGCCAGGGGTAAGAGGACTGAGCATCCTCGAGACTGCTCTCCTTCTCCTCCGGGGGCAGGAGGGGGATGGGGGGTGACCAGCGTGCGACTGACCCCTGGCAGAGGCCAGGTAGAATACAGCTGCTACAGCCGTGTGACTGACCCCTGGCAGAGGCCAGGTAGAATACAGCTGCTGCAGCCGTGTGACTGACCCCTGGCAGAGGCCAGGTAGAATACAGCTGCTGCAGCCGTGTGACTGACCCCTGGCAGAGGCCAGGTAGAATACAGCTGCTGCAGCCAATCTGTTAAGGAGGCATGCTGGATGTCAGAGCTTCGGTGCACTATGTCACGCCTTCCGAGGAGCCATACTTGGAAAAACTGCTACCGGCTCCTTAAATGACACCCTGCTTCTCCGGCTCCACTCTGCCCTCTATGACACCTGGCTGGCAACCAAGTTGTACAGTCTTCGTTGGGATTGGCACGATCCACGGCTCCACTCTAGGGGCAAGCTAGGGAGGACCCCGGTGGATTCCTCTACTGGGACTGTTACAGGCTTCCATGGGACTGGGCCCACTTGGCGGTCCTGCCCAGAGGGGGTAAGCCTGAGTAGATTGTCATCCAGGTCCAAGTCCAAGTATAGTCAATCAAAAAAAAAAAAGGCTTATCAAGGGAAGGAGAAGAGAAGGACTCAAGTTTTGGTCATGTTTTCCACTCATGCCCCACAAACAGCTACAACTGCCACATAATTATTATCAGCGCACCAAGCCTGAACAGAACAGAGCAGCTCGGAGGAAGCACAGACAAGCTGTAAGAGAAGGGGAAACCCACCTAACATTGTCATGATGACTCTAGAGCAGTGTTTCTCAAGCCCAAAATTCTTGTGGCCTTCACAGGCCACCACCAGAACTTGTGGTAGGAGTGTGCCCACTCTATTCTTCAACCCAACACTCCTGATATAATAAATATCTCTTTTAAGAGTGGGCAGTAAGTCAAGTGCCATACATCTGTTCCCTTTCAAATGCAGCAACCATCTGTTGAGGAAAAACATCACATGTTTGACCACTACTCCCAAAAAAGCTCTGTGGCCGTAAACAATGGCGCCGATGGCCATGTGTGGCCAGACTCCCCAAACTACACATTTGGTCATTTTCCCTTGCCTCACTAGGACTTGTGTTTTTTTTACTTTTATTCGGTATGCACAAAATACACACTCGGTTACAACACATTATATCATGGTCGGATTATGTCCACATTCCCCACGTGTGCTACACAGTCGGACATCTACAGCATTACTAAACAAGCAACGTAGCCGTTACTGAATGGGTAGTTACAGGAGCATAATCTTTACAGAATGCAGTAAGTGGTTTACCCTGAAAGCTAAACAATACCCAAAGCCTACATAAGTTACTGTTCAATGCCCCTGCTATGAGAAAAAGTCCTAAACTGCAGAGAAAGATTAAACACCAAGAAAAAAAATAACAACTCTGGGTCAGAGTCCACAGTGAGCCGTGGGAGATGATAAAACAAATTAATCGTCCTGTGATATACACAAGACAGTGGCAGGGATAACACCCCCCCCCCACCCGGAACCCCTAGGAGTTGTAGGGCATTAGGATCCCCTGCATTACTAATGAAATTGTTAAAACCCACAGAAATATTTTCTGTTCCATTGCTGCTCAGTAAAAACAGTATACTCACTAGAGCAGCGGACCTGGGATACCACTTGTTATTTGGACTTGTTCTTAAATAAATACTGGACTTGACCAACTCTGGCACAATGCCGTCACCTTGGTGATCACATGCAGCAGTCCGGGCAGGAGTGGCTTGGGAAGCCAGACGTCACCTGGTTCCACGTGACATCATGCAGCTGTGAGCACATGAGGCACCTACAGCTGACGTCCTGTGTGTGCAGAAAAAGCAGAAAAACCGGGAGTTCCAAGATGACGCACTGTGCGGTATTCTTGGACCCCACACAGTCAACACTACTACAGACGCTTAATCTGGAATTCATTGAGGGGATTTGGGGCACCCAGAGTCATGGATCCAACGTGCCCCCCCCCCCCAAACACACATGGCAACTGCCTGCACCATTTTTATTAAACCTAAGCACAACAGTGCCAATGTAGGCCGGTCACCTACCCAGCTGCACTTGTCCACACCCAAGGTTAGACATGCAGGGCAGGGCATTCACTACCGCCGGCCTCCTCTGCGCAGCCTTGCACCCCCTCCCAACTGGTGATGTGGTGCACTGGGGGCAGATCAGCAGACACAGGCAGGGATCCAATGATGCCCATCCTAACCCCAGAGTGGATCCCCTTTTCTGCATATCCCAGAATGAAATGTAGTTCGGGCAAGTGCCCCAGTGGCTGTTCCCAGCCCTCTCTGCATGACTGGCAGGCTAGAACAGCATGGCATTGGGGGAGGTTGACTGTCACGCAGCAGCTATGGCAGGGTCCCTGCCCACATAGCCTGTGCCCCCTTCTCCTAGAACTCCACGCCTTACTGAATGATGCAGAGTGTGGGTACGCCCCCTGGCCACTCCCCCGGTCTGTTCGCACACATAGCTACACGGGCGGACAAGGGATTGGGTGCTGAAGGGGTGCACACCCCTTTCATGAATGCCGTGGGGTCTGCAGGACCCCCGATGTGTGGCCAATCAACTAATGGCCACCTACGTGCCCTGGATACATGGTGCATAGATAGGCTCTGCACATATTTTGTGCATAGAACCCAATATATTCTAAAACTTCTGTGGCCTTTTTTTAATATTTAAAATCAGTTTTACTTTTATCCCCACCAGCTATGTTGTTCCTTTGTCAGATGTTTACATAACATTATTGATATTAAACAATATGGAGTAGCTCCAGACAACCCAGGCGCTTTCTGATCTCCTGGTTTCTGTGATTTTTCTTGCTGACCTCACCAAAACCTTATACTGCATGAATTCTGTACTAGTGAAAAAATATGCATCTCCTGTGTTTTTTCTGCACCATACAGAAACCAAAATACAGCGCCCCCCCCCCCCCTTTCCTGGAGAAGCTCTCAGTGCATATTCACCTGCTGTCTCCTGTTGTTCATGTGGAAGGTAACCATAGACTCTATGGGTTAAACGGGCAGAAATGTCTACTGAGAAGAAAACAGGACAGCATTCAGTCAAACATGGGTTGGACTGGTCCAGTAGCGCAGTGGTACTACTATCACTGCTGCGTCGGTAAACCCGGTTCAGGAGCAAACTCAAGTTGTGAGGGACTGGCCAGGGAAGGGGTATGTGGACTGCTCTCCCCCTCTGGTGTGGGGAGGGGCATACCTCATACAATGTGCCAACACCTAGCGAAGGCTGCATGTTGCGGCAGTCAGGACTCTCCAGCAAGGGGAAGGGGCACTGGCAGGCGTGGCCGCGTCATTGCATGCCGGACACTTCAAGGGGAAATGAAATGGAGGAAACGCCTACTTGTACCTGCAGCATGGACTGTCCCCCACAGGCCCAGCACCAGCAATCAGGCACCTCAGACACCAGGTCCTGCTCCTGAGGGTCTAGTCAAGTCCTTCTGGCCTAGTTACGATGGTAAGTCCTGGGGATGGTTGGTGATTGGGCTAAGGGAACTGTCCAGCAAAAGGGCAAGCCAAGGGAAATAGATGGATAAACACTAGATTAAGGGGGAAAAAATAGGCTGGTACTCACGGCAGTCTTGTTCATCAGAATCATCCTCGCAATCGTTATCACCATCACAGACCCAGGAGCGGCGGATACATTTCCCATTGTCACAGTGAAAATCCAATGGCGAACACGTGGGTAACACTGCAAAGAGTCATAAAAAAAGGGAAAATAAATACTGTGAAATCCAAATAAAAAGGTGATGTCTAAAGAAACCGTACCCAGCCTACTCTGTGTGGGGGTGCCTCACTAGTTTTAATTATTTTGCGATGTGTTTTCCCAGGATAGCACAGTTGAGATGCAATCCCTAATTTTCAGCGGTGTCCTGCGTGTATCTGTTTTTACAGCTGGGTATACTAAAAGGAAAATAAGAGACTTGCTCATGGTCTCAATTTAAGGCCCTAGTGAAATCTGAACCTCTGCCTCCAGGTTTGCAAGCCAGAGTTCCAGTCACTACACCGTACCTCCACTAGTAGGGGTCTCCCTTCACACCCAACTCTACAGGCACAGCTTAGACTCTAGGAAAGGGAAAGGCCAGCAGAGTTTAACAGTATAGCTGCACACATTTAATTTCACTCCCCACCCCAACACCACACACACACACACACACACACACACACACACACACACACACACACACACACACACACACACAACTGCACTGACTTGGAACAGTGTCTTCAAGTTATTGCCTGGGAAGAAAGAAAAGATGTGTGAACTGACCAAAGTAACAGAAGCAAGTTGAGAGTCCAAAGGTTGCTGCATTCATTTATTTACAATTTTTAACCAGGAAGATACACTGAGCAGTAACCTATTTGCCGCTAAGTGCATCATGGGGTGGAAGAAGAGACAACGAAAAAAGGGATACAAAGTGAGAGGGGGAAGGAGGGAAAATGTTACATGCAGCAAGCACAAGTACAGCGCAAGAAAAAGGCAAACATACAGCAAACCGTAATTACGCAGAAACGGTCATTAATCAATTGGTGCACTCAGGCAGTGAACAAAGTTACATGCACAGAGATCCAGAATCAAGGGGGAGAAATGAAAGGGTTAACACAGGAATTAAAAATGGAAGCAAATATACTAGCTCATCGCAAGATTCAGGCGAGCGTGACTGTCCCCTAGTTGCTCAAATAGCCCATCGTGACTGTCCCCTACTTGTTTGAGTAGCCTTGCGTGACTGTCCCCCTACTTTCTCGAGTCGCCCATTGTGACTGTCCTCTACTTGCACCAGTAGCCAATTGTGACTGTCCCCTACTTGCTCTAGTAGCTTATCATGACTATATCCTACTTGCTCCAGTAGCCCATCGTGATGGTCCCCTACTTGCTCCAGTAGCCCATTGTGACTGTGTCCTACTTGCTCCAGTAGCCCATCGTGATGGTACCCCACTTGCTCCAGTAGCCCATCGTGATGGTCCCCTACTTGCTCCAGTAGCCCATCGTGCCGGTCCCCTACTTGCTCCAGTAGCCCATCGAGACTGTATCCTACTTGCTCCAGCAGCCCCTGACTGTATCCTACTTCTTCTAGTAGCCCATCATGACTGTGTCCTACTTGCTCCAGTAGCCCATTGTGACTGTATCCTACTTGCTCCAATAGCCCATTGTGACTGCATCCTGCTTGCTCCAATAGCCCATCATGACTACTCCTATTTGTGCTAGTAGCCCATGACTGTCCCCTACTTGCTCTAGTAGCCCATCGTGACTGTCCCCTACTTAATCCAGTAGCCCATCATGACTGTCCTCCACTTGCTCCAGTAATCTATCGTGACTATCCCCTACTTGCTTCAGTAGCCCATCATGACTGTATCCTACTTGCTCTAGTAGCCCATCGGCACTGTCCCCTACTTGCTCCAGTAGCCCACTGTGACTGTCCCCTACTTGCTCCAGTAGCCCGTGACTGTCCCTTACTTCCTCCAGTAGCCCATCTTGACTGTCCCCCACTTGCTCTAGTAGCCCACTGTGGCTGTCCCCTACTCGTTCCAGTAGCCCATCATGACTGTCCCCTACTTGCTCTAGCAACCCATCATGACTATCCCCTACTTGCTGTAGTAGCGCATCGTGACGGTCCCCTACTTGCTCTAGTAGCCTATTGTGACTGTCCCCTATTTGCTCTAGTAGACCTTCATGACTGTCTCCTACTTGCTCTAGCAGCCCATTGTGACTGTCCCTACTTGCTCTAGGAGCCCCTAGGGACTGTCCCCTACTTGCTCTAGTACCCATCATGACTATCCCCTACTTGCTCCAGTAGTACTTTGTGACTGTCTCCTACCTAAATAGCCCATCTTGACTGTCCGCTATTTGCTCCAGTAGCCCATCATGACTTACTCCCTGCTAGTAGCCCATCGAGACTGACCACCCACTTGCTCTAGCAGTCCACAGTGACCATCCCACTTCTTAATCTAGTACCCCATCGTGATGGTCTCAGACTTTTTCAGTAGTTATTACACTTTAGGTCACTTGCTCTAGTAGCCCACTGTGACTGTTCCCCTACTTTCTCCAGTAGCCCATCATGACTGTCCCCTTCTTGAGTAGCCCATCATGACTCTCCCTTACTTGCTTGAGTAGCTCCTTATGACTGTCCCCTTCTTGATCCAGTAGTCCATCGTGACTGTCCTCTACTTGCTCTAGTAGCCCATGACTGTCCCCTGCTTGCTCCAGTAGCCCCTTGTGACTGTACCCAACTCATTCCAGTAGCCCATCATGACTGACCCCTACTTGCTGTAGTAGCGCATGACAGTCCCCTATTTGCTCTAGTAGACCATCGTGACTGTCTCCTACTTGCTCTAGTAGACCATTGTGACTGTCCCCTGCTTGCTCTAGTAGACCACTGTGACTGTCCCCTACTTGCTCTAGTAGACCATTGTGACTGTCCCCTACTTGCTCTAGGAGCCCCTTGTGACTGTCCCCTACTTGCTCTAGTACCCATCATGACTATCCCCTACTTGCTCCAGCAGTCACTTGTGTGAGTCCTCCTACCTACATAGCCCATCTTGACTGTCCGCTACTTGCTCCAGTAGCATCCATGACTTACCTCCCGCTAGTGTCACCCAGGACTAACCACCCCCTTGCTCTAGCAGCCCACACTGGCCATCCCACTTCTTGTTCTAGTACCTCATCATGACGGTCTCCGACCTTTTCAGTAGCTATTAACTTTAGGTCAACATTCCCCTAGTTTTGCATTAAAGGAGTAGTACACCCTCATAGCTTGTAATAGTAGTTTGTTTCCTTGTCAGAAGATGACCCTTTCTGTGTCGCTGTTGAGGATGTATGTTTTTTCTTTAGTTTGTTTTCACAGTTCACACCAGCCCCTGTAACTAGCCTGGGGGTCTCCATTATCTGGCTGTTGAATTAGCATATGAGAACATGATGTTGCATCACCCATTTACACCATGGGCTCAATTCTCAGAGCTCCTGGAATACAGTGCAAAGTGCCCCTTGTGCCAAAAGATGCACTGGGAGTGATTCTCCAATGCAGCCTGTGACAACCACAGGCTGGGTGCGCCAAAGGGTGCTTGCACTGTCTTTGAGGTACAAAATGGGCTGCAGCATGGTGCTCGCGGGCTTGCGGCAGCTGCAAGCTGCTGTATCCCGATATTTGGATTCTCTGCACCCTCCCAGAGGGGACATTTCTAAGTATCCATAGACAAGCCTGGGCTGGTCCAAGGGTACTTAGATGCATGTCCTCTGAGAGCATTTAGTGCACCAGTGTGCCATGGCCGCTCCTCCCCATCCTCGATCCCCACTGAAATAAATTCATTCCCATCCCTGGTCCCCATTTCAATATATTCATTCCCATCCCTGGAGGCTAGCATTATCCCCAATCCCTATGTTTTATTTATTTAGTTTTTGTTTACCGCGTAAGTACACTAGCCAACACAATGACTATTTTCAGGTACGACCCGGGAGAGTACAACATAAAATAAGACAGGTACAAAACATTTCCATTTTTTAACATGGGGAGAAAGCAAACAGAAGTTTTAGGCAACGGTACATAATATAAAAACATCTTAACATAACAGAGTTAATAAAAAGCATTTCAGGTTCACACGTGGTGAGGAAACAGATACCAGGGCTTAAATAGGAGGTAAACAAAACATCCGTAGGCCACGGTGGGCAAGGTAAGTAGCAACTGTTGGGGCAAACAAGGATAGGTCAAGCAAATTACAGTTCAGCAGAGATTTCAATGTTAAAGGTCAAACTAAAAGGTATAGAGGATTGAGAGATTGGAAAACAGCAAGGGAGGGCAAGTCTTTAGGGCTAAGTAAAATTAATTCCCATCCCTGGTGGCTAGCATTCCCCCCATCTCCGTTTTAATAAATTCATTCCTGTCCCTGGTCCTCTACAGCTCTGATCCCTGTTACATAAATTAATCTCTGTCCCTGGTGGGTTATCCTCCCCCACCCCAGTCACGGTATGCCTGAACAGTAAAGTATTTATTTCCTGGTGGGCTAGCAGCCCACCCTCCACCCTGATCTGACTAAATAATAATGTATTCCTTCCCATGGTGGTTTAATGGACACACACACACACACACACACACACACACACACACACACACACACACACACACACCGGCAGGCAGTGCCCCACACCACACTGCTCCCCATCCATTCGCCAGTCGAGAGGGTGAATGGGGAGGGATCAGGTGGTGGGGCACGCCAGCTGGGGTGGGGAGGCCACTAGACCACCAGGGAAAGGAATACATTATTATTCAAGTGGACTGGGGTGGGGGGGGCCGCTACACCAGCAGGGAATAAATACTTTACAATTCGGGCAGCTTGGGGCAGGGGGAATACACTAGACCACCAGGGAATAAATTATTTACTATTTGGGCAGATGATTGGGGCTGCAAGGTGGATCTGCTAGACCACCAGGGACAGAGATAAATTTATGTAACTGGGGACCAGGGCTGGGGTGGGTCTGCTAGACTACCAGGGAATAAATACTTTATTAGTGAGGCAGATCGGGGCTGTGAGGGTCCACTAGACCACCAGGGATGGGGGTACTTATATTAACAGAGGATCAGGAGACGGCTGCTAGACCACCAAGGACTGCATATTTACACAGGTTTAAGTACTGCCTGACCATGCCAGCAGCTTGCGGCAAACCTCTCGGGTGCGCGCTCTCTCTTTGGTGCATGGCCACCTTTGCCACAGGCTGCTGGACTTTGCCACCAGGACCCTACCAGATAGTGAATCAGGCGCAGGGTTCCTGGCACACCAACAGTCAGAGCAAAGTGCCATTGGTGCAGCTTTTGCTGGCCTTTGATAATCGAGCCCCAGGTATCTCAATGCTAAAAGTACACATAACCTGAAAAAACTCTCTAAAAAACCACACAGATTGAATGTACTTTAAAGGAAAAAATGACCTGCATTTCATTAGACAGTTTGTAAAGCTAACCAAAGTTAAACGTGGTATTTCACACCTTACTGAAGTTTGTTTTGCTTGAATTCTAAGTAAGCAGACAGGCATACAATGGAGTCTAATGGGTACCGACACGTCATTTTCTCGTATGCTAATGCAGCTGTCAGGCACAATGAGATTTCAACAATCATAAAATGGAGACCCCCATGATAGTTACAGAGACTGGTATAAACAGTGAAAATGAACAAAGGCAAACACATATGTCCCCAACAGCTACACAGAAAGAGTTGTCTGTTGACAAGGAAACAAATAACATTTACAAGATATGAGGGTGTACTGCTCCTTTAAAGGAGTTTAAGACTCAACCAATGTGCTGGGCAGGTGATTCCAACTGGTCACACAAAAGATGAGGAAGAGATTTTTTTTGTTTTTGTTTTTTTTATTATTTGCTTCATGGGGTGAAGGAAGGGCTGGATGCAAAAAGGAGATCAAAAGCTCCTACATAAGAAACAGTGACTGAGACGCTATCCTGTCCTATCTTGATACATTTCAGCATGTTTTCCAAATGAGGCACAGATACTGGCTCTTGAAGTTAACTAACAAGTCCCTCACGGTAGTGCAGCCTTGACATGGCGGCATCTAGATCAAAGTCGCCAGCTGCACTCTATTTAGACTCATGTCTGCTAAGTTAATTCAGTATGCCCTTTATTGTAGTAATCCCTTGTCTAGGCTTCCACCTAGGGCTCATCACAGCATGGAAGGGCGGAGAGGAAGTCCGTCGGTTGAACAAGAGCCTTGTGCCGTTATTTTACATGTGCACTCAAACAGCACTACAGTACATAGCAAGACAGGACACCAGGTGCACTCACGCCAGTTTATACAGCAGGAGACACGTAAACCTTTCTTGACATCAATTGTTTTGTCTCCAGGTTGTAGTGAGGGTTTCTGCTTTGGTTTTAAAGGGAAGCTAAACCAATGGTTTTACACTTTTAATATAACTGGGACATTTATGCACGTTTAAAGTCTGTTCAGTAACCCCAGGATATTGTTGTGTATATTTTGAAATAGTTTTTTTTTTTTTTTTTTTTTTACAGATTAGGTTCTTTTATTAATGCCCCCACCAAAAAAATATTATTTTCTGTTTTCCACCCTCCATGCCCCCAGCAGGTTGGCAGTGCAGTAAGGAGTGGAAGGGCTTCCTTCAAATAATAGAGGCAAGCCGCCCTGATGCACCAGTGCCAGTCGACCCAGGTTCAAGAGTGAACCAGAATAGTCGCATTAGGAGGCAGGGTGGGCTGGCAGTGGGCTACAGCACCGCACTGACCCCTGTGGCTGAGCCAGGGAGTTTGCTCCTGATGGAGCAAGAAGTGCTGCTTGTGCATGCGGCTGACGGAGGCTGCGCTCATGTCGTGGAGGAGGAAGGGATCAGCGAAAATGGGAGAAAACAGCCATATGAATGATTGTCTGGTCTTTGGGCTCCCCTGGGTCTTAGCACCTGCCAGTGCAGGATCCTGTCCCCAGAGCCCCTGCCACGAAGGGTAGAACCACGGGGGTAGTCAGTGGGCTGCCACAAACCATAAGAGGCCCCAGACACAGGTCCGAACAGGGTAAATCCCTTTGACTGGGATATATAGCTAATAGCTTGGCAGAAGACACCAGGAGAAAGGACTGCTGTGTGACTGGACTTCTCTGCTGGGACTAAAGTAGAAGAACTTTTGTATTTGACTTTTAATTTAGGGTAAAAAAACTAACATACAAAAAAAAAGTGTGTGTTTGGGTTAACTGAACTGAATGGGTATCTGAAGAGTTATCTAGGTGTAAATCTCAGGTGACTGAAAGGACTTAACTGCTGTGAGGTTTAAATTACTTGTAGAAAGATCTGGTAAGTAGGGGGAGTGGCTTAGCTTGAAGGAAGCTACATTTAAAGACTGCCTTAGAAAGTTTCTGCTAATAGCTTGGCAGAAGACACCAGGAGAAACGACTGCTGTGTGACTGGACTTCTCTGCTGGGACTACATTGCCCTCCACCCCAAGCTAGTTCTATTTTTATAGGCACAGAATTTGACTGACAACAGGAACTTCCTGTTTAGGGGCAGGAAGTGAGTGATCACAGAACCACCAAGGACCCACCATCCTAGAAGGGCAAGAGTAGCTCTCCGGCCTCCTCTAGCTGCTGGAGGTCTGCCTCTGAGCAAGTAAGTGGTCTACTTCGAAATATAGGATATTCTTGTCTCAGAACAGGACAATCAGGAGCTTAAAGGGCACACAGGCAGAAAGTAAGGAGAGAGAGAAAAAACAGAGGAAAGAGTAAGGATTGCAAACAGTTAAGGGCCAGAAATAAGACATGATTGGAGTGGTGCAGTGCAGTGGCTGTGGAGCAGCAGTCTTCCGGGAGATGTTCTGGAGGATGCGGTGTTGTCTCATCTGCAGGCACCTCTCTGGGCTGAGGGAGGAGGTTGCTCATCTCCAGGCTGGGTTGGCCAGGATTTTGGGACCTCCTCTTCCATCCAGGGACCACCAGTGCCACTGCCGTTGCCTCAGAGGTTGCCAAGAAAGAGGCGGTTGGACCACAGTGGCTCAGGGAGGGTGAGGGTGGTGGAAAGAGACGCATCCCTCCCACTGTACCTCTCCACATTCCCTATGCCATTCTGGCAGCGTGTGGTTCCTCTATGGAGGCACCCACAGTGGAGACCAAGGAGAATGTTGAACCTCCACAAAGGAGACCCACAGGAGGGTGGCAGGGGACCCTGCAGGGGAGGAAACAACTCCTGGTGGGGGACTCCATTGTTAGGAAGGTAGAACTGGGGAAGGAAGGGAGAGGAGGTAGGTGCCTGCCTGGCGCCATGGCTTGCAGGGACAGGAAGTGAACTCAGGATTGCCGGAGCAGCTGCACAGGGAGGGAGCTGGATGTCATTGTCCACCTAGGGACAAATGACCGGCTAAGAAAGGGATTAGAGAAGTGCAGGAAGAGTTTGTGGAATTGGGGAGGGTCTTAGTCAAGTAGCACGCACGTGAACCTTCTCGGAAGTGCTACCTATCTATGGCATAGAGAGAGGCTAGGGTGTTCCGCACCATGGGTTTCAATCAGTGGTTGAAAAACTGGTGTGGAGCTCAGGGATTTGGCTTCATTGGGGACTGGGGGTCCACCTGGAGTGATGCAAGCCTATACTGGCATGATGGTCTGCATCTGTCCGGGAGGGGAACCAGGATCCTAGGTGATAGGTTTAAATGCTTCATTGGCAAGCTTTTAAACTAGCCAAGGGGGGAGGCACTGGAAAGGAGCAGGAAAATCCTAGCCCCCAAATAATCACGGTAGTAAGTGCGGCAAACACCAACATAGAGGTGTCGATAGGGAGAAGGGCAGGGTAAATGAAGAAAGTGACAAAGGCAAGAAGGACAGGGATAGGGTAAAGGGAGTAAGGCCATCAGGAAATGGAGGGTAATGAGTACCAATGCCGTAGTCTTGGCAACAAGTTCCCTGAGCTGATGGCCTAATGGAAGAGGGATGCCTGGATATCGAAGTAGTCACAGAAACATGGTACACAGAGAACCATGACTGGGATGTTAACATACCAGGGTACATAACCCACAGGAGAGACAGGCAGGGGAGAAGAGGAGGAGTAGCTCTCATGTAAAGGAAGGGATAAAAGCAACTGAACAAAAGAGTAAACAGGGAGGAGAGGAGGCACTGTGGGTCACCTTGGAGACTGGAAAGGGCACCACAATCCGCATGGGGTTGTGTACAGACCCCCATGTCAGGGGAAGGAATGGACAAGGATATGATAGAAGGCATTCTTAAAATGGCAGAGAAAGGGGAGATACTGTTGATGGGAGACCTGAATATGCCAGATGTTAACTGGAGCACATTTGCTGCAGCCACATCCAAGAGCAGGGCCATTCTTGATGCCCTACAGGTGGCAGGCATTAGACAGTTAGTTTGGAACCCACTCATGAGGGAGCAATCTTAAGACCTCGATTCAAACGGGGCAGTGAGAGGATCTCAGATCTAGAAGTGGGTTGCCATCTGGGGACAAGTGACCATCAAACAGTGTGGTTCACGTTAAACTCAGCTACAGAGTCAAGCCATACAAAGTGAGAGTACTGGACTTTAGGAGGGCTGACTTTGCAAGATGGGAGAGTGCCTCAGAAAGCACTAGCAAACAGGCTAGAAGGAGGTGTGGAGCAACAATGGGAATTATCAAACTGCCATCACAGAGGCAACAAGCCTTTGTGTGAAGCAAATGAACAAATCAAAACAAAAGAAAAAGCCACTATGGTTCTCAAAAGAGGTGGCTGGAAAGTCAGGAAGAAAAGATAGCATTCGGAAGTATAAGGAAACACAGAAGGAGCAGGACAGAGAGCTGTACCAGTTAAGGCAGAAGGAAGCAGGGAGGGAAGTCAGAATAGCAAAGGCCCAAACTGAAGAAAAGATAGCCAACTCAGTTAAGAAGGAGATAAAACCTTTATAGGTACATCAGCGGATGAGAAAGACAAAGGAGGGATAGTGAGGCTGAATAGAATGAACAGTGGGTGGGCAGAGGGGACAGTGAAAAGCAGGAATACTGAACGAATATTTCGCTCAGTATTCTCAAGAGAGGAGGGGAGTGCCTAATCCAATTAACAGAAGCACTCTTGATAGGGGGTCGATCCCAGTCCTTTCACAGAAGAAAGGGTTCTGCAAGAACCCTAAACTGAAGGTGGACAAAACAATGGGTCCTGATGGAATTCACCCCAGAATTCTAAAAGAATTAAGGGAGGAACTAGTGAAACCACTGGCTACTCTTTTTAATAAATCATGGAGGATGGTGTGGTACCCAGGACTGGAGGAAGGCGGATGTGATTCCCCTTCACAAAAGTGGGTCCAAGACAGAGGCAGGAAACTACAGACCTGTCAGTCTGACCTCTGTGGGGAAAGTGATGGAGTCACTTCTGGAGGAAAAGAATAGTCGAGTACCTAGAGGCCAGTGGAGCACAGGACCCAAGGCAGCATGGGTTCACAGCGGGAAGGTCATGTCAGACTAATCTAATAGATTTCTTTGACTGGGTGACCAAAGTAGTAGACCAGGAGGGCTGTGGACATGGCCTACCTAGACTTTAGCAAGGCATTTGACACAGTCCCACACACGCAGATTAATAGTCAAATTAACCAGCCGGGAGTGGGGAACCAGGGTGGTAGCCTGGGTAAAACATTGGCTGGACAACAGGACACAGAAGGTAATTGTAAATAGGTCCATTCTGAAAAAAAGAGGGGGTTACTAGTGGGGTGCCATGAGAGTTCAGTGTGGGTCAGTCCTTTTGTCTTCATCAGTGACATTGCGAGGGACTGGAAGGAAAAGTATGCCTTTTGCAGATGACACAAAAATCTGCAACAGGGTTGATATACAAGGAGGCGTGGAAAGGATGAAAGGACTTTGCAAGGTTGGAGGAATGGTCAGAAGTATGGCAGCTAGGATTCAATGCAAAGAAGTGCAAAATAATGCACCTGGGAAACAAGAACCCAGGGGAAGAATACACAATGGGTGGGGAGGTAGTAACAACAACAAAAAAGGAAAGGGACCTGGGGGTAATCATATCAGATGACCTTAAGGTTAGCAAGCAATGTGAGAAGGCAGTAGGGAGGGCTGGAGGTATACTAGGATGTATAGGGAGAGGCATCAGCAGCAGAAAACAGGAAGTTGTTATCCCTCTGTACAGACAGTTGGTGAGACCCCATCTGGAGTACTGTGTCCAGTTCTGGAGACCCCATCTCCGCAAGGACATAGACAGGATAGAGGCAGTCAGAGGAGGGCAACTAAAATGGTGCAGGGTCTGAGAGAAGCCGTATGAGGAGAGACTAAAGGAGCTTATATGTATACCCTTGAGGAAAGAAGGGAGAGGGGGACATGATAGAAACTTTTAAGTACCTCAGTGGAATCAACAAAGTCCAAGAGGGTAGCATTTTCAGAAAAAGAGACTTGCAAGAACAAGGGGACACAATTGAAAGATAGAAGGAGGGCGGTTCAGGGGCAATGTGAGGAAGTATTATTTCACATAGAGGGTAGTGGATGCATGGAACAGCCTTCCTGAGGAGGTTGTGGGGTCTAAAACTGTGGGAGAATTCAAAAATGCATGGGACAGACATAAGGCAATTCTTGTGGGGGGTAGGAAGAAATAGGCTGTTGGTTAACTAGGATCTGCGGCCTATCCTGTAGGTAGGGAAATGGGCAGACTAGATGGGCCTAGCGGTCCTTATCTGCCGTCAAAGTCTATGTTTCTATATCCCTAGAACAATGGATGTGGCCATAGAGAAAAACCTCTACTGAAACAAGAAATACAGGAAACCCCAGTGGGAGGAGGACAGGGGAGACTACCAGGAAAGGGGTCTGGCAGTACAGTCTAGAGGTTAGAGTAATGTGCTTGGTACATACAACAGGCCTGGGTTTGATACCCACAACTCTGAGGAAGTCACTTAACCTCTCCAGTGTTCCCGGGTCACCCCTGAAAACAAGCACTTGTGACTAGTGGGGCTTACCCAGTTGTCAAAGAACTAAAAAAAAGCTGAAAACTGTAAGCAGAGAAGTAAGAAAAGCCAAGGCAGATACAGATTTGAGGATAACATAAGGGGCAAGGAAGGTGATGACATCTTTTTTGGGTCACCCAAAAAAAAAGGATGACGAAAGAAAGTGTTGTCTTGCTGAGAAAAGGGCTAGAGTGAATGGAGGACAGCAGAGGAAAGGCAGAAGTACTCAATGAACACTTCTTCTTAGTATTCACTAAGGAAAAGGAAGGACCAGTTTCACAGGAAAAATAAGCATGGGGGGGGGGGTAAGGATGCTCAAGGAGGTGATGACCTAGAAAGGGTTCTCAATGAACTTGGGGCACTCAAGGTGGGTAAATCTCCTTGCTACATGGCATGCACCACTAGGGTGCTGAAAGGGTTGGCGGTAGCTCTAGCAACCCCCCTGGCAAACTTGTTCAATAGTTTATTTGACATAGGCATGGTGCCACGAGAGTGGCAGACTGCTGATGCAGTACCATTGCACAAGAGTGGAGAGGTGGTGAAATGTTAATCTACATGCAGGCTGACATACAGAAGGTTGAAAAACAAATTGAAAAGAAGAACATCCCAATAACAACGTTGGTTCGCAGCAAATGAAGAGGAAGAGCACTGAGATCAGACATGATCTTGGATTTGAGGGGCATAACTGGCCAAAACAAATGTAGGGAGTTGAAGGGTTATAATTACTTCCTAGTCTTGCACATTTTTAAGGAGAGTTAAGATGGGGAGGGAGTGCTTTCTTAGATTTTATTGACCATATTACAAAATCAGCATAAACATGCTAAAGTTCTGGATAAATCAAGCGCCGACTGAAAATCGCCGTGTCTGGTTCGGGGTGTGGAGGTACGCGGAGACATGGAGGGTTGGGGCTGGACCTGCCCAGAGGGATGGGGAAGCTGTGTTGAGAGGGTGTTAAAATATAAATAACAAAACAAAATTTATGCTTCATCCTAGGTATCAAAAATATACAGCAAGTTTCCTCAGGCAAATAAAACAGGCAGACATAGGTTAGACTGCACTGAGCATAAAACACTGGGTTACTCACTGAAGCCAAGTCACATCACTGTAGAATTAACAGGTGCAAAACATAAGCAGCAGCCAAAGTGTTAAAATCTAGGCAAAAGGTTATCTGAGCTGGGGGCCGTAGTAGAACCCCTCGATGAGGGCTGCAGGGGGAGAGAGGATGAGTGCAAGGAGGGTGGGAAGCAGCAGCAGCTGCCAAGGGTCGGTTGGCTCAACTGAGTGGTAACACTGAACAGAAACCCCCATTAGCAACACACAGCAATGTGCGTATAATGCGTTTCCCTGCTGTAACAGAATGCTGTAGATCCCCATGCGATCTGTAGTATTGGATTATAGCTGCACACAGGTCACTTCCCACCAAGTTGCTATCCTGTAGGCTCCTCAGAACAGGGTCATTCGCATTTTCCTGTTTTGGGCCACACTATGCCCATCACTCCATCATATACCGACCAAAAATGTACTTTTTACTATGCTAAATAAAAGGTGAGGGGAGTGAGCTCTGTAACTTGTCAGTGGGTTATGAAGCCTTCACTTCTAGGTGTCTGTACAAAATCCAGCACAGGCCTGCAATGGCTGGTTAGCTCCACCAATGAGCTGACTGGGTTGGGGGGGGGGCCTTACGGAACACAAAAATTAGGGCCAACCTTGATCTGACTTATGGTGCTTCTCCCAGTCTCACTGTGGTCTGGTTAAGCCTGGCTAGTGAAGGGGCATTGTGAGGGACAGCACCAGTCAGCCATAGGGAGAGTACAGACGAGCTGTGCTGCTTCTAGTGGGTAAAAAGACCACGGATGGGACACTTGATCTGGGTGCAGGAAATGGCTCTCGAGGGTTAATGAATACCTCACTGAGTTCATTCAAAGCCCAGTACTCATTAGGATACTCAATAGATGGAAGGTTTAATAGACACTCTAGTGTCACCATGGTGATGGACTGCAAGCATTCCTCTAAACCTCCCACCCCCAACCAGAGGGGACCATCTATTTCCGACTGGAAAAGGTGACCCCCCCTCCCCGGATACTACAGACATCTACATGGAGGCTCTGCTCAACAAGTTAGCAGCAGAAAAACAACACCCTCCTTTACAAAACAGGACAGAGCTCATAGCAAGTGTCATAGGTCCCGCTGGCATATTGCCAGCACTCGTACATTCACTCCATCAAGAATTCTGTCTGATTAATGCAAACCACAGGACATTTCTGTGTATGACCTCAAATCTCCCTCGGTTAATGCTCCACAACGCAGCCTACAATCAGTCTGTAAAAACTGGAACCATCAGACCACCAGGTGGCCTAACAGGAGTGTTTCGTGCTACCAAAGGGGGTGACCCAGGTCTTGGATTGAACTCGGGTCGCTAGCAGCTGGGCAGTCAGGGTTTGGGAAGAATCCCAGCCCAGCAAGGGTGGCGCCATTTCCACTGCTGCAACAAACCAGTATGGTTGGGTGGCACAGGGTGATGGTGACCAGTACTCTCAAGCTTATGCCTCTGATGCTGAGTGAGGGCTATCAGCGTTTGGAGATTGCAGGTTAGGATTCCTGATGAAGGAGACTGGTCAGTAGTGAGGAGTGCAAAAATACTGATGAAAACGTTTTTTGAATGATAGCTATGGCTCTGAAATGTTGCAAGCATGTGGCCTGCCAGTGGAAAATTGAGGAAGCAACCTGGAACCGGCAAGTCTAAGTCAATCCCTTTTTTGGGAAGTCAGTGGAAATAAAGACAAACCATAATCTAGTAACTTCTGCACTTCACCTCAGAAGTGTGGGCACTAGACCCAGTACAGGGCAAACTCGGTGGAGGGCTGCACCAGCTGGTGCGAGGGGAGGGGTCACTGGCATGGCTGCAGACACACGGTCTGTGATACCACCATAACCCACTCCGAGGATGCGTGTGCATACACACTGTGCCACACACACACACCTTGGGGTGTTCAATCACAAGAAGAAACTGAAGCCCAGACTTAGAAATGTCTGAGGATAAAACTAGCATCTCATCCTGAGTGCTGGAATAGAAGACAAAAGGTAACACAAGATCCCAGCAGGCTGTCACACTATAGCAGTTCCACTGCCCAGGTTGTTCCACCCCACCCCCACCCCAAAAAATCTTTTCAGCTGTCACAATCAAAGGTTTGCACAAATCCTGGGACCAAACTACATTATTCGCACAACGTCTCTCCAGGAGACAGTGTCTAGTTGCTTGGACGGGATTTAGGATATTAGCAATGGTTTAAGGAGGGTATAGTTACCGTTTACGCTGCCTTATGCAGTGTAATTGATCTAAATTAAAATTCCAAACCCCTGCAGCTGTCTGCTTAACATATCTCACACCACCTTGATGTTCCTTTGTTACAACAGAATGAAAAGAAAAAATCCTCAAATGCCAAGATCTAAGTACTAGACATTGCAATATTAATTTCTATAGCGCCCATCTGTGTGATGCGCCCCAAGGAGCTTTCCAATAAAAAGATTAATCCAGAAAAAAAGGGTAAAAGTCAAAAGAAGAGCCGAAGGCTATCCCATAAGACGCTGTCTTGGAGCAAGGTTTACACTTTTCCAAGGCTTCAGTTTCCTTTGCATGCTGAGGTGAAGCTACAGTGGAGCTCTGGATGCGAAAGATGGAAGTCTTAGGGACGTTCGGTTGGAAAGGATGGAATAGAATAGAACTTTAATATTGCACCTCTCGTACACACACTATAACCTAAGCCATTTTACAAAGTAACAAGTTAGATGCTGGTAGTGCAAGGACTGTTTGCAACATACGAGCAGTAACCATAAAGTGCCCTTACAGTAATATTTATTGAATCTTGGATTAACAACCTTTGAGCATTAATGCTCCTTTGCAAAGGTTCCACGTCATATGATTACAAGTTATTAGGCAGAGAAAACACAGGTTCATTTCAAGAGATAAGAGGTTTGCAGGAATAATAGTATTACAGGCAACAAGGCAGTAAAAACATATGGTACATTACTACCAGGAGAGGAGTCTTACATATCAGAATTACAGGGAATTAAAAAGAAGACATACTAGTTAAATGATAAATTTACAATGGTACAAAAATATTCAGAGTGGCAGGAATCAAGTACAAAGATTCTGCTGGTTACTAGGATTTGAGGAGGTTGCCCGGATCCGGAGATTCTGGGCGATAAGTAGGAGGGGAAGGGGGAGGCTGAAGGGGGACAGTGAGGGGAAGGAGTGAGAGGAAGACAGGGGAAGGAAGGGGCAGGTGCAGGGACTGTGTGGGGGGGAACTGAGGGCGTGGAGAGTGGGGCTAAAGGAGTGGTGAGAGGGGTAAGGCAGAGGAAGAGGTACATGGGAGAGAGGGCGGAAAACAGGGCAAGCTCAAGGACTTCAAGATGTTATGGTAGGAGCAACCCAGAGGGTGTTGTCAATACTGTAAGACAAGGAGGAGGAGAATCTCCGCAGGAGGAGAGAATGGTTACGGAGGTGTGACTATATCGCTAGAGGTAAGGCACAAGGAGCTTTAGTACAAACAGCTGTACTGCATTAAAACCTGCATTACAGGGGGCTGGGATGGTCAGGACACTGGGGATAACTCCCATATTCTTTAAGAGCCATGAACCTAGCCTGCTCCGTGGTGCCGACTGTCGCGGTGCCCACCTGGCATGCTGATGACCTGGGTTCATGACCCGCGACTGGAGCAGAGACTAGCAGGGAGGGTGAAGACCTCCATATCGACACTCTCTTCCCCAGGAGGGAGGGTACAGCTTGCACTGCCCTTGAGCTGCTCCTGGTGGTGGGCTGGCAGAAGTGCACTAGGCAGCATGGGTGACCACACACTGTCGTGAGTCCTTCCCAAGAGACACCACAGACATGCAGCTCTGACATGGTAGGGGGGATGGCAACCCTGCAGCACTGGATGGCGGCCTCTGGCAAGCCCCAACGTGCCACTTGACCACCCAGCACAACGTGCCTCCCACCCCCCGACAAGCCCAGTGTTAGAGGCACTTCCTGCTCAGTACTCGGAGGGGGGAGGGAGGGGGCAGGAATAGGCCAGACCATATGGGGTGTCAGAGATCTCAGGGGAGCCTGGAGATAGATATGGCAGTGAGGGTTCAGTCTGGTGGGCAGAGGGGGTGAGCCTGAGAAAGCCTGAAGGAGTGGGGCTGTAGGGGGCCTGGGAGGAGCAAAAAAAAAAAAAAAACTATGAACCTGGAGACAGAGATCTGAATCCTACAACCTCCACTTACTCAAAGTACAACCCTGAGCAAGACATTTAACCTGGTTTTATTGTTGTTTTCAAGTTCAGTGCTTAGTATTGGCATTAAGAGTTCCATGCGTTGCCTGCTTATATAGCCATCTTTACCCAAAGCTGAAGAGGCCCAGATTTTTTTTTAAAACTGGAGCCAAAAACGAGTGGAAGCTGTCAGGGCTACACGAGTGCCTACACTGCAGATGCATGAGGCGCTGAATTCAATTCCAGCTGATCTTGCACAACACAGTATGTAGGGGCTGAAGAGGACAAGATTTACAGTTGGGACGGCAAGGAAACAATGTGCATATCTCTCAAAGGAGCGCAGACAGATCTACAGAGAGAGCAGATACCGCTACTGACACCAAACTGTGCAATAGGGTAGACACTCCGGTGGGGGGTGGAAAAGATGAGCAGTGACCTGCTCAAACTCGAAGAGTCGTCAAGGGTATGCCAGCTGGGTTTCCATGTGAAAAACTGCAAAATAATGCACTTGTGGCACAGAAACCAAGGGGCAAAGTACAACATTGGCGGGGGGGAGGAACTGATGACCACCAGGCAAGAAAGAGACCTGGGGGTGATCATACTGGATGACCTAAAGGTGGCCAGACGATGCGACAGGGCAGATGGGTGGATGAGTGCGATGCTAGGGTGCATAAGGAGGGGTATCACCAGCAGAAACACGGAGATGGTTTTGCTTCTGTATAGATTGCTGGTAAGACCCACCTAGAATACTGTGTCCAGTCCAGTTCATGAGACCACATCTCAGAAAGGACATAAACAGAGTAGATGCGGTCTAAAGGAGGGCAACTAAAATGGTGCAGGGTCTGCATCAGAAGCCTTACAAGGAGAAATTAAAGGACTTAAATATTTTTATTTATTTTATTTAGTTTTTGTTTACCGGGTAAGTGCACTAGCCAACACAACGACTATTTTCAGGCACGACCCGGGAGAGTACAACATAATGAACAAGTACAAGAACATTTTGACAGGGAGAGAAGCAAACACTACATTGTTCAAGGAAAGGAGCAAATGTACAAAAATGTAAGAACCATGAGGGAACTACTTCAACATAACAGAGGTAATAGGTAGCATTACAGGTTCTCATTGTGGTGAAAACAATTTTAACATGGTACAAGTAGAGGGAAACAGAAAGCATAACAGTAAACCACAGTAGGCAAGACAAGCAGCAATTGTTTAGGGGATAAACACAGGATAATTCAGGCAAACAGTTTATAGTATAGAATTGGGTATCGGGTCTAACTCTGAAAAATAAAATCTATAGGATTAAAGAGGAGGAGGAGGGCAGGAGGAGACAGTAAGGTAGTATAATGAGAAGAGGGTAAGGAAAGGAGGGAAGAGTAGCAGGAGTAGGGAAGGACATGTATAGGAGGGAGGTGAAAAGGTGAAGGACCAGGCAAGAGAGAGACAAGGCAGAGGGATCATGGCATGAAAGAGTTGGGGCGGAGATACAGGAGGGCGGAGATAGGGTTTTGAGAGATAGGAGAACTTGCCGGGCAGGCAAGCCTATAGGACTTGGGGAACAAGGTCAAGACATATACAGAGAGGAATGAGAGAGCACTGGGGCATGCGATTTTACCAGGACTATCAGGTGGGATCAAAACAAGTGCAGGGGCCAGTACGCAATAGATAACGACGAAGCTCATTCTTAAAGCACCAATAGGACCCAGCCGATTTGAGTTCAGGGGCAAGAGTATTTTAGAACTGGGGAGCCACACACTTGAAAGCCCCAGTGCCTTTTGTGGTAGAGCATCTTGGAACTTGGAGTAGAGAGCTGTCAGCAGACCTCAGTCCATGAGAGACTGAGTGGGGAATTAGAAGCTCTGCCAGAGATTTTGGGGTTTTGAGCCTTACAATAGAGTCAGTAAGGGAACCCAGACAATATTGTCTTGTTGCCATGGGGGAGAGCCATCCTAGGTCATCGTAAAGCTGACAGCGGTGCTTTTGTCTTGAGGAGGAGGATGCATATCGACATATGTTATTGTGACATCCCATTTCTGAATGGTAGTTTTGTGAGCACTAGATAGGATGGGGGCACTGTAGGTTAGGGAAGGTAGCAGTATACCCCTAGCAATGGCTTGTTTAGCAGATTGCGTTAGCAACTAACCAGATTTGTATGCTGCACCAAGTTTGCTATTTACAGTCTTGCAGATGGATTGAATGTGCAGGCTGAGATCAAGGGATTGGTCAAGCAGGACACCAAGATAGTTAAAATATTTTTATCACCTAGGTCGTGAACTGTAAGAGAGGAGGGGCACCTACGAAGTTTTGGGGCAGAGACAAAAAGCATGACCTTGGTTTTCTTCATGTTTAGGATCAGTTTGTGTTCGTACAGCCAGTTCTGTATATTTCTGAAATCAGTTGAGAATGCTGAGTTTAGATTCTCCACTTTGTTATCGCTGGTATAAATGACGAGATCATCTGCGTACAAGAGAGAGGAGCAACTTTTCAGTGCACAGGGGACATTATTTATAAAGAGAGAGGAGAGGACCCAGAATGGAGCCCTGTGGTACACCCACGTTTACTGAGGCAACCTCAGAAACGGCTGAGTTGAATTTCACTGCTTGTGACCTGTTGGATAAATAGCTGCTAAACCAGCGTACAACTGGAGAGGAGAAACCCAGGCTGCGCAAGCAGGATAGAAGCAGGGGGTGGTCCACAAGGTCAAAGGCCTTTGTAAGGTCTATAAAAACAGCACCAGTAAGTTTGCCTGAGTCCATGTTTGAGAGAATATCTGAGGTAAGTTTTAGTAGCTCAGTAGATGTGCTATGGTTTTTCCTGAAACCATGTTGAGCATCAGAGAGGGAACCTCACTTTGAAAGGAAGTCACGTGTTTGGGTAGTGACAGCCTTTTCAAGTAGCTTGGACAATACTGAGAGAATGGCTATAGGTCTGTAATTGTTGATATCTTTTTTGTCCCCTTTTTTGAAGACAGGAGTTATTCGAGCAACTTTCCATAGGACCGGGACAGTGCCACTGGACAGGGATAATGTATATATTTTCGCCAGTGGGGAGGCTATGTAGGCAGCAGGAAGTCTGAGTAGGTGGGGTTCAAGGAGGTCAGACCTGACACTAGTATTTTCAGATATGGATAAGAGAAGTTTAAAGACCTCTTGTGCAGTAATTGCCTTAAAGTAGAAAGGAGGAGTATGCAGAGATATCTGGGAAGCTGTAGAGGAGCCAAGTGTCCTGTGGGGCCCTCTGTCCTGGAGGGGAGAGGTCTACAGTGGGAAAGCAGAGATATACAGACAGATCCGAGAACTTCTGGTTGAGAGCGTTTGCAATAGTCTTCGGATCATTACAGTGCGCCCTATTTAGTATCATATCCTTAGGGGTGTGGGACTGGGAGGATCCCAATAAGGTTTTTGATATGGGCCCAACATTTCCTGGAGTCCGATGCTGAGCTCACGAGCAGTTCCTGACAGTATTTACTTTTGGCTAATCTTATTTTCCTTTTACAGAGATTTCTGCAGGTCCTATAAGTGTTAAAATCAGCCATATGCCCAGTTTGTTTAAAGTGCTTCCATAGCTCGTCCCTCTCACATAGCACGGTCAAGAGGTCCTTGTGTAGCAACCTAGCTGGCTTGCCTCTTACTCTCCTGGTGATCTTAGGGGCATGCCTAGACTGGACAGCAGTAAATTTATTGAGAAAGATGTGCAGAGCCTCTTCTACGCTGTCTGTGCAGTAGATATCAGTCCAATTTACACAAGAAATGTCCTGAAGGAACGCCTTTTCATTAAGCTGTCCAAAATTCGTGAAGGTAACATAACGAGGTGGAGGAGATGGCGGGGCTCCTGAGGCCCGCCTGCAGAAAACTGGAGTATGGTCAGTTATAGCATCCGCAAGGATCCCTGTGGAGATCATATGCTCAGGCCAGGTTGTAAGTAACCAGTCTATAAGGGTACCAGTTCTGGTTGGATTTGGAGTCCTGGTCGGGTCTGTAATCATCTATGTAGGTTATAGGTGCTAGTCACTGATACCAACGAACTATGAGCAGGACCCAGCCAATTTGGGTTAATATCCCCAAGAATTATAGCCTCATTTTGGTTTATATTTGAAAAAGTTTTGTCGAGCAGATCTTGCAATCCAGTCAAGCCACCAGAAGGAGGATTATAGGCACAGACTATATGGAGCTTCCTTGCACCTAACGTAACAGTGACATGTAGATGTTCACATAGCTCAGAAGAGGCCGGGTCGAGGACAGTTGTTAGGTTGGGGTGAGATCTGTGATAGATGGCAACACCACCGCCATGTTTGGTTTTCAACCTATCACTCCGTATCAGGGAGTAGTTGGCTATTGTGCAGAGAGCGTCAGGTATTCCTGGATATATACACACTGGAAGGGAGAATATGATAGAGACCTTTAAATACCTCACAGGGGTAAACAAGATACAAGAGAGAAGTATTTTTCCAGACAAAAAAAAGATGCTCAAGGACAAGGGGGCACGATAAGAAGCTGGAGGGGGTAGATTCAGGAGAGATGTTAGGAAGTACTTCTTCACAGAGTGGTGGATTCCTGGAACAGCCTTCCAGTGGAGGTGGTGAAGGCAAAAACAGTGGTGGGGTTCAAGAATGCATGGAATAAGCATAAGGGAATCTTGGGGAACGAGAAAGGGGGGGGGGGGTGAAAGGGCCGGAGATCAAGTAGGATGTGCGGTCATACAATAAGCAGGGAAAAATGGGCACACTAGGTTGGCCAAGCAGTGATTATCTGCTGGCAATTTCTATGTTTCTGTTTAAGATGCACTGTCACTGTGGTATAATGGCATGCCATGGGACACGACTGAGAAGTGCTGGTACCTCACAGTTATACACACCCCAGAGTGCCTTGTAACAATTATAAAATGGTTCTTCTGCTTTTGTCAATCTAATGTGGAACTCCCCACATCATTTTGTGTGTGAGTGTGAGAGTGAAGGGGGTTGGGGGTCTTTGTTACTTTGCAGCTTGAAAACCTTATAGTTTTATTATCTGTAATCCACTAATCTATTTACTGCTATAAGCCAGGGCTTAGCTGTCCACCATTTACTGTATATTACCGTCTACTTCATTTTGTACTGCTACCACCTGCTGTACTTATTGCCATCCTGCCTATTTAGCATCGCCCTCATTCCCCACCCCATTTGTGCATTTTCTGCTCCCTCCCTACCAGGGTATAGTCCACATTCCCCCTAAATTGTTAATTTCGGCTCACAACCTATCTGGGTGTAACTCACATCCCCCTCTCAATTTGTTCATTTAGGCTTCCGCCTTATCTAGGTGAAGCACACATCCCCCTTCAATTTGTTGATTTAGGTCTTCCACCCTTCTGGTGGAAGCCCCCACCGTTCATTTATGCTTTATTTTTTATTCTTTTGGTAACCAGGTAAGGCCCACTAGGCACAGGTGCCTGTTTTCAGGGGTGACCCAGGAGCACTGGGGAGGTTAAGTGACTTGCTCAGAGTCACACAGTATGCAAATGGCAATTGTGGGAATCAAACTCAGATCTGCTAAATGGTTCAAGCTCATTCACAGCTCCTTAATCTAACCTCTAGGCTATACTGCCTGCCACCTCATCTGGATGAAGCCCACATCCCCTTGTTTTTTTACCAACAGGTCCTTACCCTATCTGGGTGAAGCCTGCCTCCTCCCTAAATTGTCCATCTAGGCCTCCCACCCTATCTAGGTGTAGCCAGCAGCCCCCTGACTGGTTTTCCAGCCTACAGTAGACTCGTCCACCATGTTGCTCCACTTCCTAGCTATCCTTCCCCTCCTCATCTCCCTCTCCTCCCTCCCCTTCCCCAACCTGCCCATCCTCCCTTCTCTCCCTCCCCCACTCCCCCGGCGTCCTGGCTGCTGCCTCTTACCTGCTCCTTGGCTACATCTGGAAGCTGTCCGACACCTCCTGCCCCCCCTTCCCACTCCCCCCTCCCTGGCCACCCCCTCAACCTCCTTCCTCTAAGTAGGTCTGCGGCTCTTTAAGCTCCTTGCATGCTTGCTACTCCTGGTGGCGGGGGCATCTAGCTGAATGCTGGTCCTGCCCATACCCCACCAATGCACCTTCCTAATGGACTGTGGGTAGCCCACCTTAACATCTGCAGCCTCCTCCTGAAGCTGGATCTGCTGCAGACCCTCATGGTCAGCCTCCAGCCGGATGTGCTCGTCATCTCGGAATCGTGGCTCACGCAAGGTCCAAGGCTCTGCAGTGTCCATATCTGGTTACTTCACAGCTAGGCAGGATCGCCCCAAGGGAGGCAAAGGTGTTGCAATCTACCTCTCCTCTAGCATCCAATTTGTACCTGTGCTGTCAATCTCTTCCCCCTCCACCTATGAGCTGCTCCTCCTCAGACTCTCATTCCCCTTCACAATCCCATTTTTTTGTAGCAGGAGTGTACTGCTACCCTGGCATAACCCCTACATCAGTCACTAAACTCCTCTCCTTCATCTGATCCCACTTCCCCTGGTGAGTTGTTGATACTTGGGGATTTTAACATTAATTGTCTCTCCCCCTCAGTGCTCAGACTTAGCCAGAAGGTTAAATCCCTCCAACTATCCCAACTAATTTCAGACTCCACCTGGCATAATCATAAATCCTCGAACCACACTCTTCTGGACTGGGTACTCCCCACTCACCCCCACTGTACTGCGAATGGAGGTATCCTTCCAGATGCACTCAGTAAACACCATATGGTCCTTAGTGTGTGCGCAAGATCCACTGCCCCAAAGCCCCTCCTAAAATCCTCCTATGGTCCTTCAGGTTGCTGGATTTGTCCCCCCTCCACACCAACTGGCCGGTCACTGACTGGCCCTGTTGTGCCTGGGTTATGCCCCCTACTGCCCCACATATATAATACACTGTCTCTGGTCTATTATTTATTTTGTTTATTTATTTTTATTTAAAATTTGATGACCGGGAAAGGCACACTGAGCCGAGACTCGTTTCCAGGTGCGACCCGGGTACAGTTTGTACAGGGAGCAACAAAAAAAACAGGAAATACAGACAGTTATCACAATCATTTTAAATAGTACAGTACAATTACTGAAGATGTTACATTTGGTCAGTATGGAGTGTGAGAGAGATGAAGTGAGGTCTACCTGGGGTTGGTGTCTATGGTGAGTTAGAAGGGACTGTGTGGTGCCTCTGTAGCGCACTGGGACCATTTGAGCACTTAGGACAGTGTGGATTGGGTCGGAGCCTGAGGAGCTGGGTAAAGGCAGAACTAGAAGGGGCCTGGCGAAGGTAGGAGGGCAGTAAATTCCAGAGAAGGGGAAGGCAGTACGAGAAGGCAACTTGGCCGGAAAGAGGGCGAGGGCAGGGGAGGTGGAAGATGCAAGGGTTCCTGTAGCGAAGAGAGTAGTTTGGGGAGGTGGTAGGGTTAAGCTGGGAAGCGAGGTATGGGGGGAGGGAACCAAACCAGAATTTAGCTAAGAGGGAGGCGCTGTGGATGGTACGCCTGTGAGAAAGCGGGTTGAGGGAGAGTGGAGTGTAGAGCAGGCAGTGGCGAATCGGCAGAAGGAATTGAGCAGGATGTCAAGTCTGGAAAAGGAGGATGATGGGGCCATTCCATAGACTATGTCTGCATAGTCTATAACTGGCAAGATTGTTTTATGTACAAGCTCGCAATGGGTGGGGATCGGTAAGCAGGATTTGTGGCGATAGAGGATTGCGAGTTTAGTGCAGATTGCCTCGACATGAGTGGAGAAGTTGAGGTGGCTGTCCAGCCATACTCCCAAGTATTTGAAGGCTGAGACTCGCTCCAGAGGTAAGCCGTCCAAGGTGAAGAGGGCTGGGGGAGGAGGGGGCTGGGAGCGTAGCCAGCATCTGTCTGGAGCCAAAAACCATGGAGACTGTTTTTTTTTTTTGCATTAAGAGTGAGTTGGTTCTCGAGGAGCCAGGAATGGACTCTACTGAAGTCATTCTGAAGAATGGGGAGGACACTGTCATGGGAGGGGCCCGAGGCAAAGATGGGCGTATCATCTGTGTATAGATGTACGCTGACGGAGAAGCAGGTGGAGGGAAGGTCGTTTATGAAGGGAGAGAAGAGGATGATACTGCTATTTTGCACTAACATTGTACATTTGAGCACCCACCGTATAAGCATTGGTGCTAGGAATGTGCTTTGCTGCTAATATGTGCTAATGTTTATCATGCATGATTCATTATACTTCACTATAATACATTTATCTAGATTATGTTTGTCTTTCATATATATTCCATATATAATTTACCTAATCACTGATAAGATGACTCTGAGGGATCGGTAATTATTGTGCACTTATATTCTCATATAATTATATGTAGTGTGTGTTTTACACTCAGGCACATATGCCATGTGTAATAGAGCTCTGTTAGCACTTCTCTTTGTCTCTGCTGACAGAGAGAGAGAGAGACTCCTTGTTTAGTCTCTAAGATAAGTAATACCACATGTAAATTAAAAGTGTCAGCATTCTCTTTGTCTAAGGTTTATGCAAACAAAAGCATTATTTCTGGTCTTATATTATACTCATTAGTAATTCTGTCTCCCAAGTAATTATCCAATAAAAATGTATTGTATAACATTATTTATAATATAGAGCCAATACATAAGGATCTTTATATCTGCTATCTAGATGTTATCTCACTATATAGCACTGGGTTTGCCAGTTCTGGCTCCTAAAAAAAACTGTACATTCTCACTACAGCCACAGACATCACAACGTTATAGCTGTCTGAAACTACTACGCCCTACCTAAGGAAAACCAGGGTCCAGGGTTCTCACCTTCCCTGGATCTCCACTGAGCTGTTGACCTGCCTTAGAGTTTGTGATCTGGCCTAGAGCTCATAAAAGATCATTGGTACCCCTGCTGCCCTGTTAAATTATCTAACCTTCATAATGCTTGCACCAAAGCCTCCAGGCTTGCAAAATCCGATTATTTCACATCACACTCCAGAACAACCTTAACCACCTCTTCAAGTTCTGGAAAGTTACCTGCTCCTTTTTGTCCCCTCCAACCTACTCCTCCCTACCTGTCCTCCAGGTTAGCAATTCCCACATCACTTATCCTACTGCTGCTGATGCTTCTTTCAACTCCTCCTTCACCACCTGCTCCCTATCTCTCCTAACCCTCCCACTTCCCCTCCACACACACACACACACACTTCCCCCTCTTCCCTTGTAGACCTTCTCTCCTACCACTCCCTCGGCCTCTCTTAAGGCCCTTTTAGCTCTTAAACCCCACAAGGGCACAGCCCAGATGGCCTTGACCCCAAGCTTCTGTACTTCTCTACCCCAGCCTTGGTCCTCTCCATCTCTCTCCTCCTTAACCTCTCCTTCTCTTTTGCCCCTGATGCCTGAAAGCAGGCTACTGTTATCCCCTTCCCCAAAGGGGGTGATCCTTCCGCTCCTGAAAACATTCCGTCCATTTCCCTCCTCCTGACTTTGGACAAGCTCCAGGAACGCCTTGTCCTCTCACAACTCACACCGTTCCTTGACTCCTCTTTTTTTCACTCCCTTCCCGTCTGGTTTCAGGAAGTCCCACTCCACTTCTGTTTCCCTCCTCTGACTCATGGACCAGGACCAAATCATTTCAGCCATCTTTGTCAAGTTGCAAAAGCCTTCAACACTGTCACACCCTCTTCTCCTGGACAAGCTAAAGGCAGCGGGGCTCTCTTTCTCCTTAATCAGCTGTTCCACTCCTACCTAGAGGGCAGGTCACAAGCTCTCCATGTTGGAGACACCCTCACTCTTCTACTTCCTTATCTGTTCTGGCATCCCACACGGATCAGTCTTGGGACTCATCCTCTTCTCCATATTCCAAAATGATCTGCCCTCAGCTTGTTCCTCTGTGTCTATTCACATGTACACAGATAACATGGGATCACTACCAAAAACCAAAACCCGTTTCCCTATACACTGTTGCCCAGAATCTCAAACCACAAAATCCCGACAGTGAGATTTTGCCCACTCCCTCCCTCTCAGAGTTTGTTATATTAATTCTGGGGAGTTGCAGGGGGCGAAGCCCCCTGAAACATGGAAAACAAGCAAAATCCCACTGTCAGAATTCTGTATTCCGTATTCTGGGCTTGGGCAACAGTAGGTTGGGGAAACGGGTTTCGGTTTTTAGTAGTAGATCCAATAACATTGTGCTGTTTGCCTCTTTTTTTTTTTTTTGTAAATATATTTTTATTTAACCGGCATGGTAAAGACATATTCAGTTCTGTATAGTACAGTTACAGGTGCAAGTGAAAATTTAACGGAGTTCACCTATCATACATTCAGAAACAGCTCCAATATACGAGTTAATAAAATGATGCACCCTGCCCTTAGGTACAACTCAGGCTCGGGGTGGTAAGCTGCCTTTCTTTTTTCCCCACAGAGCATGGAATTCAGTTTTGTGAACTGGCTCAAAATCGTTACGTTGGGACTTGCCCTGAACTGTCGTTCAATTAAACAGATGGCAGGGATGGAGGTGAGAAAGATAGGATACATGGGATCCCCAGTTCTGCTGAATAGCCAATTCAAGTAACATGCTGTAGAAGTAAAGAGAAGGGTGTTTCATCTCCAGGGGTCCAGTCCAGTAATCACTGATCTACAGACGAGGGTTCCCCTCTGTGTTGCCCGTGAATGGTAAAGCTGTTATTAAGGTACAAAATTACAGTCCTTTGGGCATGTTATAAGGCACTCATCCTGTCCAGTGCAAGTTAAATGTTTCTATATGGTAATTTAAGGAATATGTAATCTTTTCTGTTTTATAGATTTAGTGGGTTGTTGTTCTCCAGGACTCTATGGTAGGTAGTGTCGGTGTCAGCCACAATTGTGTAACTGTTTTTTTAGTAGTCGTTATTAGGATTCTTAGTAGGCACTGGGTATGAGGGTTATGGAATCCTGGAGGGTACTGTAGCAATAGGTATACTGCTGCAGAAAGTACTACTGGGTTTTGAACTAGCTCTTGCAACTGATGTTCCAGGTTACGAAGGTAGGTCTGTATGAGTGAGAACTCCCAAAAGATGTGGGTATGTGTTGATCTCTGCTCACCACACAGGCGCCAGCAAGCATGTGGTGAATCGAAGGCAGCAGTGATGACGGTATCCCATGATAATAGCGACTGCAAAACAGCAAACGTCAAAACAGCTACTGTCATAATAGCGAATGACACATAATAGCGACTCATAATTACAGTGTTCTGAATATGCAATTCTCTCCAAAATCAATGAGCGGCGTGGTGTTAGAATATTTAAGATGGGGAGTGCAGGGGGCGCAGCCCACCGCATATGTATCAAGTCATCATACCAAGAACAACTGTTGAAAGAACAGGTAGTAGTAGCTGTTATGGGCTTTGGCAGTCGCTATTTTGACGGTCGCTATTTCGTATTCGCTATTATCACATGGAACCGTGATGACTGGGGTGCGAAAATGCAGTGATGACCGGAGTGCAAAAATAACAGATCGTGTGCTTCCATGCATATTAATGCCAAGGGTGGCTGCTGGCTGTTATGCACGAGTAGGTTTGGCAGGTTCTACCCCATTGCTCGGAGGTAATTTGTAGCCCCAGTTCTGCTGCCTACCAGTTAGGCACTACCTTTGTTTGGGAGCTCCAGGAAGCCTGCGGGACTTTTTGTCAAGCACTACTATAAGTTCCTAACTTTGTCAAGCACTACTGTAAGTTCCTAATTTTGTCAAGCACTACTGTAAGTTTCTAACTTTGTCAGCACTACCATAAGTTCCTAACTTTGCAATCACTACCATAAGTTCCTAACTTTGTCAAGCACTACCATAAGTTCCTAACTTTGTCAAGCACTACCATAAGTTCCTAACTTTGTCAAGCACTACTGTAAGTTCCTAATTTTGTCAAGCACTACTATAAGTTCCTAATTTTGTCAAGCACTACTATAAGTTCCTAACTTTGTCAAGCACTACTATAAGTTCCTAACTTTGTCAAGCACTACTGTAAGTTCCTAATTTTGTCAAGCACTACTATAAGTTCCTAATTTTGTCAAGCACTACTATAAGTTCCTAACTTTGTCAAGCACTACCATAAGTTTCTAACTTTGTCAAGCACTACTATAAGTTCCTATCTTTGTCAAGCACTGCTATAAGTTCCCAACTTTTGTTTGCTCTTATGCTATAATGGTGTGCCTCAGTGTTTTGATAGTCAATTCCCTTTTGTCAGGCTTTGGGTCAAGTACTTGGCCAACACCTAAGAGTAGCCGTCCCGTAGCCTGAAGGCCTTGGCCTTCATTTGAATTAGAAAATGACAACTAAATTTGACTTCATTTATCTGGCCAATGATACCAACCTTCTTTATACAGCATGTACTGATGCTTGGGCCTTCAGGTTTTGTAATCCTGGCTACTCCCCCATCTTCTAAATATTCTGTTTATCCAGTAAATTCTATGTACGCTTTAAAATATTCTGCTTATCCATGTAAATGCCTTGATTTGTACTGTGCCTGTAGCTTACTGACTCTGGCCCCTTGTAACCTCCTGTGTCATACCTGAAAATAGGCATTGGATTGTCTAGTATACCTACCTGGTCAACAAAAACTAAATAAGAAAATACGCGATGCGATTTGTTGCATATTTTGGTTCCATATTTAAAAGGTAACCATGGGTACCTAAGTTGTGGCATTCTGAGCTGCTGTCGGGAGTGCTGACAGACAACGACGAATCTAGAGATACTGTGCTGCTTGCTTCTGGTCCTCTGCAGCGACGGACCTTGCTGTCCATCTCCAAAAGGATTTTGATAATGTTCAGCATTGGTTCTGTTCTAACCTTCTGTCCTTCAACACCAAGAAAACTGTCTCCATGACCTTTGGCTCCCGTCAGAGACTTGCCAGACTCTCCCCCCCCCCCCTCCTCCTTTCACACCCTTGATGATACTGTGCTTGCTGAGGTCTCTTTGTTTAAATACCATGGGGTCTAGCTGGACCAGCACCGTGACTTCTCAGCACACACTGATGCCATCAGCTACAACCTTCCTCCCAAACTGGGAGCGCTGTGATATCCCACTCCCTGCCTGCAGCGACCTAGTCACGAAGCTGATCATTCCTCACCCCCTCCCCCGGACACATCTGGTAAATACAGGTTACTCACCTGTAACAGGAGTGGTATATGTTGTTCATCCACACTGTCTGGCAGGTACCTTGCCCCTTTAAGATGGACCGGAAAGTCTTCAAGCTGGCTCCTCCCACCCACCCGGGTGATGAAACTCTCGGCTCTGCCCCATGACGCCAGATCTAGCCCGCTGGAAACCAGGTTGTGCCCTGAAGCCGGGGAGGTCGGATGGGTCCGTGTGGATGAACAACATATACCACTCCTAGAACTCCTGTTACAGGTGAGTAACCTGTATTTCTAGGGGCATAGATATGTTGTTCTATCCACTCTTTCTGGCAGACTCCTAGCAGTTCTCTGGGAGGAGGGAGGCAAGGCACACACACCCTACTTAAGGAACAGGGACTGGAGAACTGAGGTTCCAAAACCAGTATCCCAGCATGACAAGGTCGATGTGGTAATGGTAAATGAAGGTGTGTGCTGACTTCCAGGTAGCGGCCCTGCAGATTTCCTGAATAGGGACATCCCTAGAAGCAGCCACCGATGCAGCGATATGAT
The DNA here is from genome assembly GCA_016271365.2 of Neoceratodus forsteri. Lineage (NCBI taxonomy): Eukaryota > Metazoa > Chordata > Ceratodontiformes > Ceratodontidae > Neoceratodus > Neoceratodus forsteri. The sequence goes on from CM028133.1 coordinate 1,108,155,207, forward strand.
GGGTGGAATGAGTCCTAAGCCCTACGGGAGGCTCCCTACCCACCAACCTATAGCAGAGATCAATGCAGGAAGCGATCCACCTGCCAATCGTCCGCTTTGCCGCAGGTTTGCTAGGTGCAGCTTCAGCGTAGGTGACAAACAGCTGGCAAACCTGTCCCCGAACTTCCACGGTATGCTTTTTGTATTAAGCGAGCACTCTTCTCAGGTCCAAAGTATGGAGTCTATACTTGGCCTCAAAGGTGTGACTGGGGTAGAACACTGGCAGGGTCAACACCTGGTTCAGGTGAAACTCTAACACCACCTTCGGGAAGAAATTTCGGGTGGAGGTGCAGGACAACCTTGTCCCTGTGGAAGACCAGGTAGGAAGCTTCAATGGAAAGTGCCTGGAGCTCCCTAATCCTTCTGGCTTATGTGATAGCCACCAAGAAAGCGGTCTTCCATGATAGGTGAGAGATGTCACACCTGTGCATCAGTTCAAATGCTTGCCCATGAGCTTGGCCAATACCAGCAGTAAATCCCACGGAGGTGGTGGTTCACGCAACGGAGGGGATAAGTGATCTAGGCCTTTAAAAAAGCACCAGACCACCTTCTCCTGTGCCGACTGCTGGCCCATGCCCAGTAAGCAGAGATGGCTGCCAGGTACACCTTGAGGGTCGTCGACCGAAGCCCCTGCTGGGGAAGGGACCACAGGTAGTCCAGAATGCTAGCCAGCGGAAAGGATGAGGGGTCCAACCCCTTGCCCTGACACCAAATGGAGAATCTCTTCCATTTGAAGGCATAGCATTTTCTGGTCGACTCCTTGCGGGACACCTCAACGATGCTGAGGACCTCATCGGAAAGAACCAAGGCCTGGAACTCAGAACCAGGCCGTCAGGTGCAGGGATTGAAGGTCTGGATGGAGTACCGTCCCCTCGTTGATGAAGAGCAGGTCCGGGTGGGCTGGAAGCCGCCTCGACAGCCTGAAGCTGAGGCTAAGGAGATCTGGATACCAGAACTGGTGAGGACAGTCTGGGGCTACCAGGATCACTTGCACCTTGTCCCTCCTGATCTTGAGGAGCACCTTGTGGATATCAAGGGCAGAAGAGGGAAGGCATAGAAGAGTCCCGGGGTCCACGGCCTGGAGAAGGCACCCCCCTGCAGCGAGCCCTCCTGAGGGGGGCAGGCATGGTATAGCCTCAGTTTGGCGTTCTCCCGGGAGGTGAACAGGTCCACCTGAGGTGTGCCCAAGTGGGAGAACAGGTCTTGTACTATCTCCGGCAGGAGACACCACTCGTGAGATGCATCTCCTATCCGGTTGAGGGCATCAGCCAGACTGTTTGAGGCTCCTGCCACATGAATGGCTAGAAGATCCGCCTCTAGGCGGAGTACAAGAAACCAAATGTGAAGAGCTTCCTTGACCAGAGGCAAGGAGTGCATCCTGCCCTGTCTGTTGAGATAGTACATGGTCGTGGTGTTGTCTGTATAGACCTGGAACACTTGACCCCGAACAAAAGGAGCGAAAGCAGTCAGGGCTAGCCAGACCGCTCAGAGCTTCAGCAGGCTGATGTGGCATCAGGACTCTTGAGGGGGCCAGAGTCCGTGGGCTCTGTGCTCCCCCATATGGGCACACCAAACCATCAGAGAGATGTCATTTGTCAGGATGACTGTCGGCTCAGGGTGGATGAACGGGATTCCCTACCACAGATGAGCCTAGACGAGCCACCACTGCAGGCCATCCCACATCTCCTGGGTCACAGAGACTGGCTGGTCTAGATGACCTGAGCGCTGAGACCACTGGCAGGCCAGCCCCCACTGCAGGGGGCACATATGCCAGCGGGCCCAATGGACCACGCTGGTGCAAGCCGCCATGAGACCCAGAAGGTGCAGGAAGTTTCGGGCAGGGCGCAGTTGCCCAACCAGAAATGATTGGGCAAAGGAGGAAAGGACCTTGGCCCTGTCCACCGGGAGCCAGGCTCTGGCTTGTAGAGAGTTGAGCGCCACCCCAATGAACTGAATCACCTGTGCGGGCACGAGTTCCGACTTGGCCTTATTGATGAGAAGGCAGAGTTGAGAGCAAGCTTGGAGGGCCAGATCTCTGGACCGCTCCACCTCCAACCTGGAGGGACCTGCTATCAGCCAGTCGTCCAGGTAAGGGTAGACCCAGACCCCTCAGTGCCGCAGGAATGCCAACACCACTGCGATGCATTTGGTGAAGACCCTGGGAGCTGATGAGAGGCCGAAGGACATGACCCCGAATTCGTAGAGGGTTCCCTCTGCCCAAAAGCAGAGGAACCGCTGATGAGACGGAGACGGATTGGGACATGAAATAACATGTCCTGGAAGTCCAGGGAGCAGAACCACATGCCCTGCTTCAGGGATGGTATTATCTGAGCCAGAGTTACCATCCAAAAGGTGCGCAGCCTTAGGAACTTGTTCAGGTCGTACAGATCGAGAATGGGGAGCCAGCCCCCTCATCCGTTTTGGAACCAGGAAGTACCTGGAAACAAACCCTGGGCATGGAGGAAGATCCACAACCTTGCTGACTACCCCCCTGTAGAAGAGCTGGTCATTGTTGTCTCGGAGAGCCGACTGGGAGGCTGCAGACCCAGTAGCCCCCCGTGGGGCGCAGGCTCGAAAGGTAGGGACCTGCTCGAACACCAGAGGCAGGCCCCTGCCGACCACTTCCAGCACCCAGCGGTCCATGGTGACAGCGGACCAGGCAGAGAAGTAGTGGTTGAGCCCAGGGGAGGTGAGACAAGGTTGGGGGTGGCACCCCGCAACCCATCACTGGGCAGGCTTGGAGGAGGAGTGACTGGCTGAGGAGCCTCCGGGGCCCTTCCCAGGGCTTCCTGGCCAAGGAAGCGACAGACTTGGCTCTAGGGCACCAAGTTTGAGTCTGCTGGCCCTGCTGCTGGGCAGGTCTTGCCGCAGGAGCAGAGGGACAAAAGGGCTTACACTGCTGATGGTGGCCTTTGTCCTTCTGTGCAAATGTGACCAAATCTAGAGTGGCACTGGATTTTTCAATGCGCTGGAGGTGACCCTCCACACCGGGCCCGAACAGGTCAGTGCCCAGAAAAAGAACATCTGTGAGCTTGTGTTGGGTGTCTGCCATGAAGGTCGAGATCCACAACCAAGCCCTGCAGCGTATGGCCACTGCGGCCACTACCGAACAGGCACAAGAGTCTCCAATGTCCAGAGCTGTCTGGAGCTGCTGCTTTGCCACCGCCCTTCCCTGATCCCGGACCTGCTTGACCATGGTCTTAAGGTCGGCCGGAAGATGAGGGAGCACCTCATCCAGGGAGCCCAACAGGGCATGAGAGAAGTGTGCCATCATAACAGCCGAGCTGGCCTGGTGAAGGCCCAAAGAGGTGGCAGCGTACACTTTTCTCCCCGAGTAGTCCAATTTCTTGGACTCCTTATCGGGGGGCTTGTCCACATCGCTTGTGTTGCCCAGGCACCTGAAGACAGAATCTGCCACCAACCCCTCGGCCGAGGGGTGCTCCGAGAAGCCAGAGAGAGAGCCAGTAGGGACCGCGTACGTGCGAGCCATCCTGGCCGATGGAGCTGGGCAGGAGGCTGGGCGCTGCCAGAGTTCTAATGCCGGGCCCACAATGGCTATGGGGAAGGCCTCCATGGAGGAGTCTCCCCTGTCCAGAATCTCTGTAAGGGGATATCTGGCCCATTTCTGCACGGGTCTGAGAGGCATCCCGGTGGACTCTGAGATGAGCTGAAGGCTAGGATTCCAGGTCAACTGGACAGGAATGCAACGAGGAGTCTTCAGACAAAGAGTCCGTGTACAGCTGGTGACTGCCTGAGCCACTCTCCACTCGTTGAGGGCGATCGGGGGTGAGACTGACCGACAACCCATGGGGCAAACCTTGAGCCGACTGAAAATCCTTGGTCGGCTTCCCATTCTTCGGCTGGGGAGGCGGTGGTGCCACCACAATGGGCGGGGCAGCCGGTTTTGGCAGAGCCGTCGGCGCTGGAACCAGGTTCTCGACTGAGGAACTGGTGGCGGGAGTCTGCTTCAGCCATTCAGACAACAGCCACTTAACTGCTGGTGTGGAAGCTGGCGTCGGTTTGCTGCCAGCCAAAAGGAGCTGTTCCACATTAGATTCTCAGAACGCCGACACAACTTGGGCCGGAGCCTCTCCTCAGCTGAGGAGGATGAGGAAGAAGAGCGGCAGCACCGCTTTCTGCGATGTCGGGACCGAGACCGCCGATGTCAGTGGGATTTCCCCGAAGTGGAGGAGGACCGAGACCGAGACCTGCGGCGGTGCTGGTGGTGGGCCAAGAAAGGAGCAGGGGGAACCCGCTGCCCCTCCGGTTCAGGGTGCTGAACCGGGGACTTCGGCTCAATGGTCTGAGGCACTTCCTCGGAAGGCACCGGAAGCACCAGTGTCAGAGAGAGATCTGTCGGCCTCCTCACTCAACAACCTGTCGGTGGGCTTGAGAAAAATCTCGGCCGCGTCAACAGGCATCTCAGCTGACTGGTCTGACGGGGACACCGTGAAACCTGCGGCCCGGGTCGCAAAATCGACTGAAGTCGAGAACCGACGGTCCAGAGAACAAGATTTCTCCCACTCCCAAGAGCGTCAACGGTAGGTCTTACCTTTTTTCGGATCCTTCTTCCAGGACTGAGGGGTGTGAGAGACCCGGAAGGACCCTCCCCTTCAGTCGAGAGGGACTGGCACAGCTCCCGAAAGGAAGCCGTGTAAGAAGAGCCCAGTTGGAGTGGAATAAAGGCCGAAGCCAAAGAGGAGCTCGCCGCGGCCTGGGTCGCCTCTTCCTCAACGTCCATGAGCTGTTTAAGCCATTCCAGTTGTTCCGCACAGCCTACTGCTGTGGACACCCCAATGGGCCTACTTTAATTTGACCGGCAGGTACAGTTTCTCCAGTCGCCCCAGCTGGAGTCGGGCAGTGCGGTCTTCGAGCACCGACGGAGAAAAGGACAGACATCTTGCAAGCCTGCAGATCATGGTCATGCCCGAGGCAATAAACGCAACAAAGGCGTGGGGGTCGGTGCATGACATCTTCTGCCCGCAGGGGCATTGGCGGAACCCTGGGACAGTCTTGTCCTCCGTCGCAGCCACGAGGGAAAAGGGTGAAGACTGAACTCAGAACGAGTTTCAAGGTAAGTTTAGAAAAAAGAGTAACGGCAATTACGGAGGAATTCCAGAAGAAGCCTCTGGAACCATAAGGCTTGCCTTTCGATCCTGAAGATGATGCAAACTAATTATTAGTCAGTTAAAATGTGTGCCTGCTTTGATTTTACAACATGCAGGGCTGTTGATGCAAATACAACCAAAGGATAGTAACTCCTGCATTAAGAATATGGGATAAATATAATTATCTGCTTGGTCAACCAGGAACTGTTGTTTTTCTTGCTGTCTCTTGAAGGCTTTACTGTTGAAGATGTTTGGTGGGGGGAGAAAATGAGGGAAGGGGAGATTTACTTTACCTAAGATCAAAAGAATATCTGTGGAGACAGTGACCATAAAGGTCACAGAGTTCAGTATCCGTAAGAATCTCACCTAATTTGTTTTTTACTCCACTAGTTTAACGTGGTTAGCCACCCTAAAAGTAATTTGTATAACATTACTTTGATGGTACCCCCATATGCTGTATCATGTGGCACCAGACAAATAATACTGTTGCTAATATATGTGAATCACAAATAGTGATGGAACAATGTAACCAAGCTCCGACGTCTGTAAAGCGTTTTCAGTGCTTAACTGAAAATGAATAAAATAAAAAAAATAAATAAATAAAAAAGAGCCATGTTTCGAGCTAAGTTAAGTTTAGTTAGTGTGGGTGAGGGAGGTTACGAGTGGGCGGTCATGGAGTGTGATAGCAGGAAGAGTTCGCTAAGACTCCAGCACAAACAGACAAATGACGTTTTGAAAACGTGAGCGAGCAAGCAGCAATGGGAGGGAGGGAGGGTATGAGCCGGCAGGGAAGGGGGCATCCTAGCAAGGGAGGATGCTGCACAGAGTTAGCCAAAGATTTAGCACAAACAGAAAAAAAATTTGGAAAGAAAATAAGGACAGTACATTTTTAAAAATGAGACGTGGATAGAGTGAAAAACATCTACATGACTGTTTTGCAGGTGCAGCAGAAAAGCTGTAAAAAAGTCTCAGCCAATCAGTACGAAGGGATTTCCTCCAACATTTTTTTTTTTTTTTATTTATTTGAAATCATTAAAAACCAACCTTATTCAGGTGTCTTCAAACAAAGAACTAACATCTGTGTTCCAACACTCACCGTCTCCCCTCCCCACCATTCACCAGTCTATCTGCTGGAGTTCATCTGTGGGACTGGCCTGATACTTCACTGGGACAGTGACTACACAGAAGCATAGACGGTTCATTCACATGAGGGACTGTGAGACATTGTCAGTGGCTCACAGCAGCAAGATCGGCACCCCTGCCCCTGTGTGAACCTTACCGTTTGGCAATTTTCTGTTGTGTGGCGCTGCCACCACGATCCCTCTTTCCTTGGGTTTGTGGAGTGGTGTTGGTGGTTTCCTGTCCCCTGTGAACATCAAAACCACCTGCAACACCACAATTCCCCACCCAAAGTAGGGACAAAACTGGAATCACCAGAAGGGAAAAGGGCAGTGGCAACATCGATGCGGTATGAACGCGGCACTATAGCGCTTCCAAAGAATTTTTAAGAACGATTAAAAAGTAGTGGCTGTGGCAAAGTGCAGTGTGAACAAGCCTAGAAACACAGAATCTGATGGCAGATAAGGACCACTTGGCCCACCCAGTCTGCCGATTTTTCCCTACGTACTGTAGCACCACAGACACTACTTGATCTCAGACTCTGCGCCCCCCCCAGCCTTGCCACTAAGGTTCCCTTACTTATACCTGCGATGTATTTGGAAGTCTCTATCATAGCCCCCCCTTCTCCCTTCTTTCCTCCAGAGTGTACATATTGAGGTCCTTCAGTCTCTCTTCATGGGGCTTTTGATGCAGATCCTGCACCACCTTAGTTGCCCTCCTCTGGACCGCCTCCACTCTATGTCCTTCCAGAGATGAGGTCTTCAGAGCCGGACACAGTACTCTAGGCTGAGGTCTCACCAGCGAGCTATACAGAGGTAACACCACCTCCCTCTGTCTGCTGGTGATACCTCTCCCTATGTACAACACTGAGGGTTCCCAAAAGGACGAAACTCCTAGCTGTAGTTTGTCACTCTCAGTCTGCACTGAAACAAATGTAACAGCCTGTTTTCACCTGGACTGGTGGCAGCGGCTGGTCATGCACCACATGGCTGAATGGGATAGTCCTGATCCCAACTCCCCTGCCCTGGGATGGTGGGGTCCAGGGCAGAATGCAGAGGTACTGCGCACTAACCCCAGTGGAAGGGATACAGTCAGCTCACTGAATAACCGCCTCCCCTCTGGTGGAGTTGATCTGGTCTCGGCATTGTGGGTGACCACGTGATGTTGGTCAGCCTCACCCAACATACAGCAAGAGCAGTCACAGGCGAGTGCCAGAGAACTGGGAGGGACCAAAAAAAAAAAACAGAGTAGAAAATCAGGCCCCAACTGGATGACAACAGATAAACTGTCCACCTTAGAAACTGCTGAACACTGCAGTGGGCCCCCCATGGCTCTCCCTGTCTTAGGCTTCGTCCTCAGTAGCGGGGAACCACACACACTAGCCTCAGGGCAAGACATGAGGGTCTGGTCTGGAACCACTCACAACAAGTGCTATGCAAGAGGAGCAGCCGAGACAGAGCTACCTAAAGAAGGAATATGAGATATGAGGTCATTGGTGAGCGGCTGTGGAGAAAAATGTGAATCAAAAGAGAAAGTCTGTTTTTGAACAATACTTGGTGCCTTATCAGCTGCCTGCCCCTACACAAGGAATCGCATACCACAGATCTATGATGTTTTGTAGGGGTATCACTAGGAAAATACAGTTTGTACCCTAATGCCCCGTTTGTTGCCCCAGTTATATACATAATCCTGTTTGTTGCTCTACTGCTGCACTGCCTACTGCAGAGTGACGGGTGAGAGAAAATGAAAACAGAAGCCAGCTGTATGCATTGACAAAGTGGTTTCATAACATCAGAAGGTGAAGCAAATGTTGCCCTTACAGCAGGGCACAACTTTGCCCCAAGAAAACAGATCTGTGGCCCGCGCAGTGGTAGAGTTACCGTTTGTGAGGCCAGCAACCCAGGTTCAGTAGAGAGCCTAGGCTGCTGGAGGGCTGGCCGGGGACTCCTTCAGGGAGGGTGGGCTGCAGATTCCGCTGCAATACCACCATCTGGGTGACCACAGGTGGAGATGCAAATCGGTATCGCTGAGTGCAGGGAGGGTAGGACATCGGTCGAGGTCCAGAGCAGTGGCACATCTCGGCGTGCCCTTGCCTCACTGGACCTCCTTGTGTGCCATCGTCTAAGGGGCAGGGGGACCAGAAAACAAAAAACACCCCGCATCTGCGCTAGGAGATGGGCCACGGCGCCTTAGCCACACACGACCAGAATTTGGGGAGAGGCTCAGTTGGACCACACGACACACTGGAAATTGGCTGAGGGGATGATCCGGAGTCTCCCTCCTACCTCACCTGGGGTGTTATCCAAGGCTGGATGGGGGTCCGGTCCACCAAAGCAGTCCCCAATATGCCTGGCAGAGCCCTGCTGGAAGGGGCAGATGCGGTGAGGAAGGGGGCATAAACAGCAAGTAAAAAATTAAAAAAATAGATTTGTACATGCAACAAGCTGGTGGTACAGTGGGGAAGCTATGGAAGTAAGATGAGGGGGTTCAGGGTGGGTGCCAGGAAGTATTACTTCATAGAGAGGGTGCTGCAGGGATGGGACAAGCTGCCAGAAAAGGTGGTAACTGCAAAATTCATGGAGAGCTTTATGAGGGGGTGGGACAGATACAGGGAGTAAGGGGGTAAGACTTGGACCTATGAAAGACAAGCACCCCCACAATGAGGAGACACGACAGACTGCAAGGCTTTCTTCTGCTGGCTTCTTTCTAGGTTCCTATAGCTTGCATGGTGCCTGCATTGCTACGTCCCTGATGTCTGACACTGGGCTTGGGGCTTTAGTGTATACATGTGGTTAAGAAAGAAAGGGTCGCACAGAAACCAAACAATTGTATTTATTTAGTTAGTGATTCAGAATTGGGGCAGTTGTTCTCTCCTTGTTTTCTGGATGAATCCTACATTCTGTTGTTCTACACCACCTCTCAGTGCACTAAATGTTGATGCATGTATTTTAAACGTTTTCACCACAATGGCAAGCATAGGGGAGGAGCACAGCTCATTTACAGGTGTGCACTGGTGAAACGGGTACAGCGGGAAAAACTCAATAAACAGAACGATATAATAGAGTGCGTAGGCAAACAGTGGTCAACTAAAGAACTCTGAGCAGACGTGCAAAATGAGGCCGTGTGCACAACAGTAGGTGGGTATTAATCCAAGAGCAAGGTATATTTTGGCTTCTAATAAAGTTGAGTGCAGAGTTGGGAAATTCATGGAAAGGCAACCAAAAAAGCAGAAACAAACCTGATAACTAGAATAGGAATGAACTACGTTAATAGGAAGTTATTATCCCTCTGTACAGACAGCTGGTGAGACCCCATCTGGAGTACTGTGTGCAGTTCTGGAGACCCAATCTCCACAAAGACATAGACAGGATGGAAGCTGTCCAGAGGAGGGCAACTAAAATGGTGCAGGGTCTGCACCGGAAGACATAAGAAGAGAGACTTAAGGAGCTTAATATGTATAGCCTCGAGGAAAGAAGGAGAGGGGGACATGATAGAAACATTCAAGTACCTCAAGGGAATCAACAAAGTCCAAGAGGTAGCATCTTTCAAAAAAGGTGTGCAAGAACAAGAGGGCACAATTTGAAGATAGAGGGGCGGCTCAGAGGTAATTTAAGGAAGTATTTTTACAGAGAGGGTTGTGGATGCATGGAACGGCCTTCCGGAGGAGGTTGTGGAGTCAAAATCAGTGGTGGAATTCAAGCATGCATGGGATAGTCATAAGGCAGTTCTGGGGGGTGGGGGTAGGAAGAAGTAGGCTGCTGGTTAACTAGGATCTGCAGCTTATCCAGTAGGTAGGGAAATGGGCAGACTGGGTGGGCCAAGCGGTCCTTATCTGCCGTCAAATTCTATGTTTCTATGTTACGTTAGGACAGCTAAAACAATAAATTAGACCTACAGAAAGGTATGGAGAGAGGGGGTTAAATATTGTATAAATAGGTTTCAGTAAGAGTTTCAGAATCCAGCCACCTCTGCATTTTGATAAGGGGGTAGCAGACCAGTTTTTTGTTTTGGGTTTTTTAGTAAGGGGACTGCAGCTGATTGATCTTTCAAGGGTCAGGCAGGGGAGCCAAGAATAGCTGGCCCAGCTATCACCAGCTGCCTACATCAGTCTATTTTTATTTATTTTTATTTTTTATTTATTTATTGTATAATCGGATTTACAACCTTTGAGCCAGCGGCTCATTTACAAAGGAACCTCGTCACAGAGAGGACACACACGATTAACATAGTTTACAGAGTACAGTCAAGACAGAGTAACAGATTTTTACATGTTTACAGAACACAGACATACAGAGTCAACATAGTATTACATAGGTTTCAAAGTGGGAAGGTTGGTGTCCCAGTCTCTTCTGATCAATGTGTAGATTGGTCAGCCCTTTGCACACTTATTATGTGCGTAAGGGTTTCCCCGTCTCGGACTGCCTGTCTCACCACTAGCAGAGTGCTAGTTTTCTGCAGTGTGTCCTCTCCTGCCCTGTTCTCAGATCTGTTTTCAAGCAGCAAGATCACTAGGAATCTAATCTATGCACTATGTTTGGGAGGTGGGGGGGTCAGAGAAGGGGAAGAACTCTAACAGTAACTGTAGGTTTCTTTACAAAACACAAAGGGACCCTCTTCAAAGGCTTTTCTGTGGCAGGGAATAAATACTTTTGTCACCCTCGGAAGCTGTAAAAAAAGAATTTGCTGAATACCACCTCCGCCCCCACAGGGGAAGAACTCATTTTGCAAATGACCGCAGTCTTCTTACAAGCTTCGAGGGAAAAAGGTGTTGAAGATTGTTATCAGAAGATATCCATTTCCAAGGCAGCAATGTGTCATGGGGGGAGGCTGAACTCTGCAGCAAGATTGATTTCAAACTCTCTGTAGTGGCCTCTCCAGTCTCCAACCTTCCACCTGCTGTACGCCATAAACAAAAGAACCGGCACTCTAAAGGGATGGCGAAATAGAGGGGGGTTTCTCTTAAGTTATGGAACCTTTTTTTATTTTTCTAAAGCACGAATGCGGAACATACGGAACTAAAAGCTGGACTCGGAACTTTAGTGTCAATCACAAATGAAGGGGACACTCACGCACTCCTCTTAACTGTAACTGATTTTCAAGGACATCCTAGGCTCAGTCCCTTGTAAATCTGCCATTTTTTGTCACTGAAAAGCAGGGATCTGAATCATAAAATATTGACCGGACAGTAATGTCACAGTCCTGTTCTCATTTAGAAGATGCTTTTCATGCTAAGTAGGCCCAATAATACTGCAAGGGTTTTAACGGATATTTCCATTTTGTAAGATGTGGCCCTCACTTTAGTCATTTGTTCCTCATATTTTTTTTTTTTTTAAGTTTGCTTGCCAATGGTGTAAGCAAACATATTGCTGTCACTCTGTGAAAGGGCATTTAGGGGCTTGGCCGTTGTCCTCCAATCCCAGGCTTAGGCTTAGCGATCTCCTCCCTTGTATCGCCCACTATCCACCTACCCTCTTGTTTTCACTTTGATCTGCTTCACTAATCACAGAGCTAAAAAGTGGCCAGCAGAAGCTGCTGTAATAATGTGTACTGTGACGAAGGTTCCTAATAGGAACTGTGGGGCTTTCTGTACCACGCATCTGTCTTGTTTATTTGTTTTTGTTTTTGCTTTTAAACAGGATCAATCAGCACTAAGAGCCCCTCACCCAAGTGTGGCACTGGTCCTAATTTGAACTTTGTGGAAAAACGTTTGTGTTTTTTACTTACTGTGTACTGTAATGTAGCAGACTGATTCTACTGACTTACAGGCTAACATGTTCTGTAACTACAAATCCCAGAAACCCCTGCATCGGACATCGGAGCAGGGCTGCAGCAGTGGAAGAGTCAACAGCCTATACTGTATGTATTAATTTATTTATTAATTTATTTTGTATTTAAAATTTGATGACTTCATAGGCACTCTGAGCTGGAGCTTATTTCCAGGTGTGACCCTGGGAAGGGGATACAACAACAACAACAACAACAATTGCACATATATGAACAATGCAATTAAGTAATGTATTTCAGAGAAAAGAAGAAAAAAAAACAAAACAATGTGGAGGTGTACAAAGTCATCAGTTATGGGGTTTATATCATGCCAGTTATTATCCTGTTCAACAACTGGTCAGTGGTGATGTCGGTACCAAATCAGTAACAATGTGATCACAATGCTGATACGGATTGTAGAGGAATACTGTACCACTAAATGTGTCAACAACTGACTGCATTTTTTTTTTTTAATCTTCTGCAGCATTTGCATTCTGGACTGTGTTGTCCCCACTTATAAAACAAGCTTTTAGTTGTTTTATATATGTGGATATACACACATACATACACACACACACACACACACACAGTGGCACCCTCTTATAACGGACACGTTTGTGCATGCAGGTTTTGTCCATTATAAGGGGTGTCCGCTACATCCCAAATTCTTAAAATATGATTTTCCCCCACCACAGCTGACACACAAGAGTTAAAATGAGAATATGCCCCCTAATCTGCCAACCAAACACATGGGGAGCTTCTATCTGCAGCTGATTGGGAACTGAACAATACACAAGACTGGAAAATGTTGCTGTGCACTACCCGTGTTCATCGGGAGCAGGGGATAAGCAGTAAACGTGAGTGGAAAATGTTGCTGTACAGTACCCGTGTTCATCGGGATCAGGGGATGAGCAGTAAACGTGAGTGGAAAATGTTGCTGTACAGTACCCGTGTTCATCGGGATCAGGGGATGAGCAGTAAACGTGAGTGGAAAATGTTGCTGTACAGTACCCGTGTTCATCGGGATCAGGGGATGAGCAGTAGACGTGAGTGGAAAATGTTGCTGTACAGAACCTATGCTGATTGGGGGATCATATCAGGAACAGGTACGAGGGGAACTTAGGGTTCCCAAGACCCTACCCCACCCTTGGCTTCCAACCCTAAGACCCCACTCCCACCCTGCATGCAGAAACAGGTGTGATGGGTGTGCCTTGGCATTTTGAACCCTAACGCTCACCCCATTCTCTTATTCTGCCCTCATCTTTGCTTTCTTAGTTTTGGAATGGGAACCTGTTCCTGAATACACAGTGGGAGTGGGATGCTAGGCTTGGGAACACTAAGATCGTATTTCCCTACCTTTGACTCTTCAACCCTAATGGTGCATTAACACAGTTTTTTGCAATGAATTTCCTTACGTTTTCAGATAGTTTATTTGTATTCTTATTTGCCTGTGGGAGCGCAGGGCGTTTTGGGCCAGCGCTCCCACCCTCCATAACTGTCCTTATGTCACAGTAGGAGCGCTCCCATGCTCCGAGATGTTTCTTACTTTAGTGTGGCAGTGCAGGGTCCTTTGGACCCTGCGCACCCATCCCTCCGTAGATGTGTGACCAAATTATCAGCATTGTCATCTTATTACCCCAGCACACGAACCCAGTATAGAAACATTTCAAATGTCCACCAAAAACATAATTCTGCACAACTGCAACGCCATTCCCTGCCACAGGTGCGAAAATACATTTTGGACAGGATTTGAAAAATCACAGCTGTCACATACGTGAGGTTGGGTAATAAGAAGGCTATGTTCAAAATCTCGGCTCAAAATATTTAAAATTTACGAATTTATGAGTGGGCGTACAGAAACTACAATAAATTGTTATAACTTTGGCATTTTTTCATATTTTGTCTCCTAATTTTGAACATAGTCTTCTTATGACGTCACCTCAAACTCCGTAGGTGAAAATGTTTAAATCCGTGGCAAAACACCATTCTGCGCCACAGGTGCGAAAACACATTTCGGGCAGGATGTGAATAATGACAGCTGTACTGTTCATGAGGTGGTGTGAAAATGGCTATGCTGAAAATTTGGAGTGAAAATATTAAAAAAATTAGCAAAGTTTCACATGTGCACAGAAAAATGTCAACAAGCGTATGTAACTTGGCCATTTTTACAAATGTATTCACCAAATTTCCACATTGGCTTTTTGGGACCCCAGCTCATGAACAGTAGCACTGTCTATTCGTTAATCGTTCCCAAAAGATGATTTTGCGCAGTGACTGTGAAATCACCTTCCGGGCCCGATTAACGAAACGGCAGTGACAGTGTTCATGAGGTGGGGTGCCAAAAAGCCCATGTTGAAAACCTGGTGCAAAAATACCACAAAATGTCAAAGATATCAAGATACTTAAAAGAAAAAAATTTTGCAATTTGTGGCACAACCGAAACATGTTGTGCAGAAAACAATTGGAACATGGATATAGATGGCTCTAATAGGATCTACAAAAATAGAGGAGAACGTAAGGGTGGTGGAATTGCCCTTTATATAAATGAAGAATTAAAAGCCTATGAGATCTGGCCTGGTGGCGCCGAGGGTTGAGGCGCTGGACGCCACACCTCGTGCCACGCTGGCGACCCGGGTTCGGGAACAAGCCTGGGACGTCACGGACCGGCAGGTGAGGGAAAGGATTGAGCGTCTGAGGACAGCTCTCCTCTCCGGGGGGGTGACACTCGCTCAGTGCCTGACTTGCCTCTGGCGGAAGCAGGAGGCATAGCAGACATGAGTGCGCACAAGGGGTTGGGAAGTGACGGGCGTCGGCGGATACGCCTTGACGTCAGGGCAGAGGCCACTCCCGAGAAGCATCAGAAATACCCCACTGCACTCCTGCATAGATGGAGCACCAGGCCCCGATCCCCAACACTCCTACCTGCCCCGGTGACTGGTGTCATGACGAGACAAGAAATTCGGGGTGCTTGCCTCCCCATCTCGTCCCCGCCGGGGGGTAAGCCAAGGCTACGTGGAGGACAGACCACCACAGGATATAGGTAGGAGGTGGGGACTAGAACGGCCATAGGCGTCTCCCGAAGAGAGGGGAGTGCCGTGGGAGGGAAGGAATATAAATAGAAAGTTAAAAAAAAAAAAAGCTTACGAGCTCTGTTAAAAACTGTCATTGTTTGCTGATCACCTGCTTTCTTAATAATATGACAGTTTGTCTAACCTGTCTTCTTTGCAGCATGGACTTTTTCTGTTAAGCACCACCACTTTGGTTCTGGACTGCCAGTATGCACCAATCAGTATCTTTGGGGGCCCTAAAATGGAGCCTGCCCCCAGGGGTCTAGTGGGAGTGAATTTCTGTAGGAATTGTTTTCCCCCTTTGGCGCCTAAATGGACCTGGAGGGGGAGACCTTGCTGTGACAGACAGATGGATCAACGAATCGAACCTTTCGGATCAGTGGGAAATTCCTGAGCTGCCTGCAGCAGTGAGTCAGTCTGAAGTAGGAGTTAAGAGTGAGAGGAGCTTGAGAGATTCGAGCAGCTGCTCCTGTGTAGTTTGCAGGGGAAATTGGCGAGAAGGCTGTGTCTGGCCTGCCTGCCAACATCTTCCTAAGTGAAGAAACCTTAAAATTAGTATCGGACTTCATCCGAACCTATGACTTTCAGCCTGAATAGTGACTTAAGTTCGCCTGAAGAGGACCGAAGACTTGCTGTTGTGCGATCGGCCTGTCAGGACTTCCACCAGAGCAAACGGTTTGTGCAGAAAATCCTGTGAATTACAACCAGACTGTCATCCGAACTCTGGTACTTCCTTGCCTTTACTATAAGTGTGCTGAATGCGAATAGTTGGTCGCAGTTTGGTTCCCCACTGCTTCAATGTGTCATGCTTGCTGGAAGCAGTATCCAGTAACTCAGACCGGACTGAATCATTTCCTTCAACCTGTCTGGGCCTCAACACTACGGCCCTGATTGTCACTTACATTGCAGAGAACCACCCAATGAGAGACCTGCCTGGGGATTCGGCTCCCTGCTCAACATCAACAAACAGGAATGACACCACGGTGAATCTGTGGGCCCTGCTTCTCCTGGCAAACCAGCACTTCATCCTGAGGTCTCCACTTCGTCCCTCCTGCAACCTGGTCTGGGTATCGTGAGTAAATCACAAGGTAGCTCCCTGCAACTACCTCCTAATCAAAGTGTGTCATCTGATTTGTTTTGATCGATTGTCACGAACTGAGCCCTCTGGCTCCGAAATACAAATATTGGGTTAAAGTGCATGTTGTGTTTTCTTTTTCCTAAGGGCCCCAGCAACAGCTGCAACACTGGCCTACCCCAGGCAATGCTTCAGGCTAGCCTGTCACTCCAACTGGGTACCCAGAGTGTGTCTGAATGTGATAGAGGGACTCTTAGAGGCATGCATGCTTAAACCTGATTTAATCAATACTAAAATCAAGCACCAGATTACACCCCTTCCTTGTTCATACCCCCAAATAAATCAGATCTGAATCTTTTTGCACTTAAACTGTTTGTGGTGTACCTCTGTACAGACAGCACTGAAATACTGTTGGTTGTTGTGGTAAATCTTGTTTTAAGGGGGGTCTCCAGGGCCGAGCCAGCTGATCTAGCCCTGGTGGTAAGTGCAACAAGTGTGGGGTTGAATCTGTTGTCAGGTGTTAATTGCAGCTGTGTATTCAGTGAACCATTTAGGCCACTAGAGATAAAAAGAGGGGGGTAACAGTGTCCCGGAGGGCTGTACCCAAGGCAGCTACGCTACCACTGACCCTGTCCTCCGGGTTGAGGCACTTGTTCCTAGAACTCAGGCCCCTCACCCCCTGCTCTCAGTCACGCAGGCAGGGGTAGTATCCCTTGGGGTTGCGCCACCTAGGGGTTAATATATATATATATATACACACACACACACACACACACACACACACACACATATATACACACACACACACACATATATATAGTCACTGGACAAGGGTCATGCGGTGGATGTACTTTACCTGGATTTCAGCAAGGCCTTCGATTCAGTGCCACACGGTAGGTTGACCTGCAAGTTGAAGAGTCTGGGAGTAGGGAGAAAACTAGTCAGATGGGTTGAAAACTGGCTGGGGGAGAGACAGCAGAGGGTAGTGGGGGGGTGAGGCATCAGAGCCCAGGGCAGTGACAAGTGGTGTCCTTCAGGGCTCAATACTGGGACCAGTCCTGCTTAATGCTTTCATTGCAGACACAGCAGTAGGGATCAAGAGTAGGATCAGGGGGGCGCTGTGGAGCCCGAGCTCGTGGCAGCTAGATTTTTTAGCTCCTATAAAACTCAAAATTTGCCTATTTCCAGTATTTAAAAGCCAGAAAGACTCGCATTATCAGAACCGTGAAACCTCGATATATAAAGATGGGCAATCCTCATAAGGATCGTGCTGGTACTTCGGGAGGAAAACCTACAAGTTCTGCACAACATGTGCGTGCTGGCATCGACATCCAGGCCCCATGTCAGACTTTGCCTGAACCTGAGGAAACGATGGCATCAATTGGGCTAAAGCTGCAAAGAATAATTTCCTCTGTCTCTGATCTGAGCGCTAAGGTAGACACTTTTAATACCAGAATTACAGTTGTTGAAAAAACGGTCGAGACTATTCAGACGGAGATGGTCGAAGTGAAACGGAGCAGTGAATCAACGTCCGCAGCCACCAGTCTCCTTATTAAAGAGAACTCTCATCTACGAGCTAGACTGGAGACAATCGAGAATCAAAACTGCTCGTCTCACCTTCAGATCCTCGGTTTGCCTGAAGGGATCGAGGGGGATCACCCCTTTATGTTCCTACAAGGCTGGTTTAATGAAAAGTTAACACCGGAAGATCAGACAAGTAGATTTAACCTGCAAAAGGCCTATTGAATCACCCACCGGGGATACCGAGAGGAGTCTGAAACCCAACGCACCTTGCTGGTAATAACAGACAGAATTGGAACCAGGGACAAAATTCTACGGCTGGCGAGACAAGCTAGCCCAATTATGCAAGACGACTGGGCAGTTCATATTTTCCCAGATATAAGTTTTGCCACTCAGGAGAGGCGCAAACGTTTTGAAGGGGTACGCAAGAAACTTCGAGAGGTCTCAATTACCCATGCGATGGTCTTTCCGGCGCGCCTTAGAGTGGTCTTCGAGGGCAAAGTTTGGATGTTCTCAGATCCAGGAGAAGCAGGCAAGTGGGCTTCTCGGTTTATAGAAAAGCGGAGGAAGCATCTAAAGAGTAATGGCACAGAAGATAGTGATATGGAGGAGGCTGAGGGAGATTGATTCTGCAAACATTTGTTTTTTCTTCTCCTTTTCTTTTCCTTACATGATGGATCTACTAAATATCTGATGCATGGCTGGACTACTACTTGTGGACTCTAATGCAACCTGAACAGGGATACTGTGTTTTAAGTTGGATTCAGCAATAGTCTTTAAAAACCTATTATAGGTTACTAGTTGCATTAGTAACAGGTTTATAGCAATATTTCAAGACTGCTCATATATGGTGTCTTTACTAGAAATACTATGACTGAAGTTTTAAACTTATGTTTAAAGTTATTTTGAGGATAACTCAGCCTTTGTTTATTAGCTATGTTTGGGCTTAATATTGCTATCTCATGCCGTACCCACACTGATATACCTTGCCAGTAACTGCTCTATGGGTATGTATTAAAACTTAAGGGAAACAGAGCGACGCCACAACTCCTAAGGGGGAGGTAGAATACTGGACTTTTAAACAATGACTTTAGTATACAAAAGAGTCGCTCTGCTCTTGGGCTTCTTTAACAGCCTTAGTTTTGATAGCTATAATAGTAATAGTGTAAATTAAGGTATCCCCTCACATGAGGTATCAAAATATTCAGGATGCACATATCCTTTTATTAAGGAGTTGTTAAACGCTCTCTGTACTAAAATGATGTATGAGGATTGTCTTGAATATGGATGAACATATGATGTAAATCAAATGAAACTAAAAAAATAAAGTTAAAAAAAAAAGAGTAAGATCAGTCTCTTCGCAGACACCACCAAGATCTGTGCTGAGGTGGATGGGGGGGGGGAAAGTACTTCAGGAGGAGTTGGCAAAACTGGAGGAATGGTCACACACCTGGCAGCTTGAGTTCAATGCCAAGAAGTGCAAGGTGATGCATTTTGGAGCCAGGAACCCAGGATACAGTTACTGGTTGAATGGTGTCCAATTATCCCCATCCAAGGAGGAGAAGGATCTGGGAGTGCTGGTGACCGGGAAAATGAACCACTTGGCACGGTGCAGGAAGGCAGCGGCAAAGGCAAACAGGATGCTAGGGTGACTAGCAAGGGGGTTTACATCTAGAAGTAGTGAAGTCATATTGCCTCTGTACAGGTCCCTGGTGAGGTCACACTTGGGAGTACTGCATGCAGTTCTGGTGCCCTTACTTTAAAAGGGACATCAAACTACTGGAGGCAGTGCAACACAGAGCGACAAAGATGATCCTGGGGTTGCAGGATAGACCTTACGAAGAAAGACTAAGAGCTTAATATGTATAACCTGGAGGATAGAAGACAGAGAGGGGACAGGATCGAGACCTTCAAGTACCTGAAGGGGATGAACAGAGTGGGAAACAGAGGTGGGTTCACTGTCAGAGCAAAAGAGAATCCACAGGGCACTCCCTGAAGTTGGAGGGCAGATTCAGGAGGGAAATGAGGAGGCACTATTTCACTGAAAGGGTGGTAGCGGGGTGGAATGCACTGCCTGAGGAAGTCATATCACTGCAGTCAGTTGGGAGCTTCAAGAGGAGGTGGGACAGATTCAAGGGAGAGTACAAACCGGGAGGGGAGGAGATAATTGGGGGGGGGGGGCGCGGCTGCAGTCTAATGGACTGATGTGCTACACACTCGAGCAGACTAGATAGACCATAAGACCTGTATCTGCTGGCAATTTCGTGTACGTACACTACCGGTCAAAAGTTTTATAACACCCCCATTTTTCCAGTTTTTATTGAAATTTAAGCAATTCAAGTCCAGTGAATAACCTGAAATGGTACAAAGGTAAGCGGTAAACTGCTAGAGGTTTAAAAAAAAAGTTTAGGTTAGCAAAAACTGCTTTAGAGAAATTGCAAAGAAAGCCAAGGTGTCAGTGAGTACAGTTTCCTACACCATCAAAAGGCACTTGGAAACTGGAGGAAACTCTGACAGGAAGAGGTCTGGCAGACCCAAAGCCACAACAGAATCAGAAGACAAGTTTCTGAGAGTCAACAGCTTGCGTGATAGGCAGCTCACAGGACAACAGCACAGAGTGACTGGCACCCTGAACCAAATGGGCTACCACAGCATTTTGCAGCGCCATGCAATACCCTCTGGTCTACGCCTAGTTGGTCAGAGGTTCATCCTACAGCAAGATAATGACCCAAAACATACCTCCAGGCTATGTCAGAACTACCTTCAAGGAAAAGAACAAGACGGTAGGCTTCAAATCATGGAATGGCCAGCACAGTCTCCAGACTTAAACCCCATCGAGCTGGTTTGGGATGAACTGGACAGAAGGGTGAAAGCAAAGCAACCTACAAGTGCAACACATTTGTGGGAACTTCTGCAACAGTGTTGGGAAGAACTTCCCGAACAATATTTGATGTCCATTGTAGGAAGAATGCCGAGGAGTGTGTTCGGGCGTATTACAGTATATCTGCAAAAGGTGGCTACTTTGATGAGACAAAATTTAAATTAAATTTTGTTAAACAAAATGATTCTATGATTTCTTTTTTATCTCCAATTGTTTACTTGTTCTATGCTTTAATTTCAGAGTACATTGAGACATTAACCTGCGTAAATTTCAATAAAAACTGGAAAAATGGGGGTGTTCTAAAACCTTTGACTGGTAGTGTACATTTTTTATATATATATATATATATATATATATATATATATATATATATATATATATGGGATATACAATGGAGAGCTGTCAGATAAATGATTTATCTAACATGAAAGTGCTGTTTGACCTCAGGTAACCTCATGAGTGGTGTATGCCATGAGTGAGGTGTCCGAGGTCAAACAGCACAAGTGTCAGATAAATCACTTATCTGACAGCTAACCGTTGTGTATTTCATTTACGCAATAGGGATGCTTTCTGTCAGTGCAGGGGCATTTGCTTTTGATTGCTTGTCTTTTTTGCATGTGTTTGTCAAAAAAGTGAACAAAAAATTGCATTTTCTGCTCTTTTCTGCTAATTACAAAAATATCTATAAGGTATCTATAAATGAAACACTACTCATTTGGTAGATAATTTTGTGCTGAACAACTTTCATGCTCACAGTACAATGCTACCTTTCTTCATTTTAAAGTTATTCACATTTGAATATGGGTAGTACTGTTACTGAGGCCGAACATTCTAAATGAGTTCCGGAGTGATTGTGACATAGCTACTATATGGATATATTTTTTTTTTTATTTCATTTTTATTGTAAGAGACATCATAGATACAGCATAGGGTGTAACACTTCTCAAGTTACAAGTCTTGATTAAGGAAAAGCAATTTAACTTACATACACCTCTTCTTAAGCAGAGTTATAATAGAATTCATACTTAAGCTGAGTTACTACAGCCCCTTAACATGTCAGGCAGGCGAGCGCACCTCAATCCCAGGAATAGGAAGATGGGTCACCAGGGCCCCCCCCCGCCCTGTAGAAGATTATAAGAAGGGCCTCTAGGAAGATGAAACATTTGTGAGGGACCCCCCCCCCACCACAACTACCAGGGGACAAATTCGGAATCCACCTGGGAGAAAAACAATATCCACTGCTGCCCTTCCTCAGAACTCGCTCATGCTTGTTGTGGAGTCTGGCTGTCACAGATTCAAGTCTGTAAATGTCACACACTATTTTGTGCCAGTCTGATACTGCGAGAGGTTCTTTTAACATCCATCTACGAGTGATTGCCTTTTTGGCTGCTAGCTAATAAAAAAAAGTGGGAGTAAGGTATTCGTCCGTCTTGGACTATGGAGCAAAAATGGACATCAACACCATCTCTGCCGTTAATTCTATGGGTTTATTCATACAGTTCCCTAATTCCACCCGTAAAGTTAGCCAAAAAAGGCATCAAGACTGAGCAAACCCAGAATATATGTCCCAGGTCAGCCATACTACAGTTACAAGCCCTCCGGCAATGCCCACAGGGGGCAGGCATATACTTTACAAGCACAGCAGGAGAGTGAAAGAATCTGGACCGAGACTTCCATGCGAATTCTCGCCAAATATTTGAGGCAGTGATTTTGGTTGCTTCCTGAGTAACCATTTCCCACTGTGCAAGAGAGATCTCCATTTCTAAATCTTTATTCCAGGCTTCCAGGACTGAGTTGGCCGAGTCTTCCAGAGTATCTCGTGTTATTCTATAGAAATGGCCTATAAGTTTTCCCGCTAGTGTGTCTCTGAGGAGGACCCAATAAGTGGGTAGTGGTGAGGGGCAGCAAGTCCCTTTGCCTTAAGATATAGTTTCTCACCTGGGTATATCGGTATTCATCTCTAGCAGGAAGAGAATATTTGTGCTGAACAGCTGCAAAAGATAAAATATCTGAATTATTTACTAGTTGGTAGAAGTAACTGAGGCCTAGCCTCCGCCAGTTTCTGAAGGTTGTATCTAGATAAGCTGGGTAGAATTGTTGGCCTCCCAATATAAGGGTAAGGAAGAAACTAATTTGTTTGAATGGTTTCTTATTTTTAAATGTACACCATACTCTGAGAATCTGAGCAGTGTAAGGAGAAAAGTCTGAGCGGAGGAGACAGCTCTGGAGCAGAAAAAGCATTTTTTTCTATATCATAAAGGTCATTTATTAGGAACTCTATGTCTTTCCAAGTCAGAGAGTTAGAAGAGGAAAGCCAGAGAATGAGTATTTTTATGTCTGCTTGCACGCATGTGCAAGAAACATAGTGCCATCATCCGAGTTTTCGGAGGTGTGTCACCTCCTCTTCCAATTCAGTCAGTGTGTTGGCAGGCGCGGCCCCTGTCCGCCAATGCATGCTGGAGCTGTCTATGACAAGCTCCAAAATGCAGTGGCATACAGTTGAAAGGGGGAGCTACGCTTCAGTGAGTAGAGATAAGATATCGCCTGCTCATGCGCAGCTCCCCCTACACACACAGAAACGCACCCCCCACACACACACACTCTATAGCCGACGGGGGTGCCCAATCCCCTGTCAACTGTGCTGCTCCCCAAAGCTCTTCCAAATGCCATGCTGGGTGCCCACCCCAGCGGCGTGGCAACTCTATCGGAGCCGACAGGGGTGCCCAACTCCGGCCGGCTTCACTGTCCCCCCGAGTAGCAGGGTGCCACGCTGGGAGCCCAGCCCCATGGCAACAAATGCCATACGGACGGGGTGCCTAACTCTCGGCCGGTTCCACGCCCCCCAGCCATCCTTCTGCCACACTGGGAGCCCACCCAGCGTGGAAAACGTCCCGTGTCATCTTTTTTTTTAAATACCTGAAAATTAAAACGGTCCCACGGGCTTCTCCCTCCCCCACAACCCGCACTCCACCCACTGCGCACCGCCTCCCACACCCCCATCCCATACTTACCTCCGGAGCTCGGCGCACAATCTTTGGTGGACCAGAAACACGCCTGCACTCTTCAAAGCCAACCGCGAACTGAAGAAATGCCGGTAAGCTGTATAATGGGATAGATAGGGTTTTTCAACTTTGCTGCATATCTCAGGCATTTTTGAATTTTTGCACCAAATTTTCAACATGGGGTTTTGGGACCCTTCTCGCAAATGCTGTCACTGTCATGCCGTTATTCGGGCCGAAGGGTGATTTACATGATCACTGCGAAATCACCTTTGGTTCGATTAACAACGACACTGCCAGTGTTCATAAGGTGGGCTCTCAAGAAGCCTATTTTGAAAATTTGGTGGAAAATTCCAAAACGACTGTTTTACGAATGCTTATGCAGTTCCTACGACGCCGTAAGTTCGCGAATTTTCAATATTTTTACTCCAGGTTTTCAACATTGCCATTTTACCACACCTTCTTATGAGTAGTATAGCTGTCATTTTTCACATCTCACCCAAAATGCGTTTCACTTCCATGTAGCGCTGATGGCGCGTCGGTGTCTTAAACCAATGTACTGGGACAAATTAGAAACCACAGTGACACTGTTCATGAGCAAAGGTCTTAAATGGCTATGTTGAAAATTTGGTGAAAAATTTCAAAATGACTGTCTTATAAGCGCGGCGCTATGCAGTTCCTATGCATGCTCATAAGTTTGCTAATTTAATATTTTCACTCCAGATTTTCAACATTGCCATTTTATTACACTTCCTTATGAACAGTACAGCTGCCATTTTTCATATGCCGCCCAAAATGTGTTTTCGCACATGTAGCGCACAATGGTGCTGTTGGTGTGCGAAAGCAATGTTTGGGACAGATTAAGAAAATCACAGTTACACTGTTCATGAGCAGAGGTCTTAAAATGGCTATGTTGAAAATTTGGTGACAAAAGTCCATAAAATGACTTGTTACGAGTGAGCATTATGCAGTTTCCACGCACCCTCGTAAGTTCATGACTTTGTAATATTTTAAGTCCAGATTTTCACCAGTGGCATTTTTCCACACTTCCTTATTTACAGTACAGCTGTCATTTTTCACAACATGGCGGAAGTGTGTTTTCACACTTTCGGCGCAGAGATGCGTGGTCGCTGTGGGAAATCATTAGTCGACAGATAAAAGAAAATCACAGTGACACTCTTCATGATCGGAGGCACCAAAATGCCTGAGTTGACAATCTGCTGTAAAAAATCCCCAACCCTAAATTGAGACACGGGTGCGCACAGTTTCTATGCACGCCTGCACTTACCCATTTTAAATATTTTTACTGCAGATTTCAACATTGCATTTTTTTTTTACACCTCCCCATGAACAGTACAGCTGTCATTTTACATCCTGTTCGAATGTTTTGCACCTGTGGTGCTAAATGCCGTAGTCGCTGTGCATAGGCAGCTGCTAACAAACTGATATTCCCCTGTTCATGAGGTGGGGTCACAAAAACCATATTGAACATTTGGAGTAAAAATACCAATGAATGCCTGAGGTATTCGGTTTCCAAACCATAACACCCAACCCTGTAGAGAATGACAGGCATCAGGGTGTGACTTGGGATTCTTGCCTGTAATGCTCATACCATTCCACAGCCTGCAGCCAGTGAGAGACATCGAGGTATGCCTTGGACTCTTTGGCCCCAAAGTTCACCCCATTCTCCTATATCGCACCCATCTCACCGTATTTCCTAATGGAATGGGGTGTGCATAAGGGCCAAAGACCCCAAGGAACACCGTGACACTTGTCAGTGTCTGCAGGGTGGGGTGTGGTGAAAAGGCGTGGCCATTATGCCTGGCGAGCCAAAGGCACACCCCAATGCCTGTCACTCTCTGCAGGGTGGTGGTGGGGTTGGCTTCAGTTCAATACTTCACTGCCATTCCTATTACGCAGCTCTAACTTCTACACTACCACTGCCAAATGCCAGCAAGCAAACATTCGGCATTGACAAATGCTTGTTAAGAATGCTGCCACTGCATACATCTTCAGGTCAGGGAGGTTCAAACCCCACGCCCTGGTTGTGAGGGAGAGACAACATGGTATTAACGAACCCTTGGCCTCTGCCCATCCCAGATAAAAGAAGAAATCATCCTGTTCCAGCATTTAAAACAGATGGGAAAGCTGGGATAGTCTGGAACAAGTAAAGTAACCTGGGAAGACTATTCATTTGTATGGTTTCTATTCTTTGAGAAAAAGTTAGTTTTAGGTTGCCCCACCTGGCTAAGTCTTCCTGGACCAGAAGAGAGACAGGCTCATAGTTAACAAGATCAAGGTGCTCTTAAGTTTTGTGGAATATATATTCCCAGGTAAATTTTGTTCAGTGCCACTTTAGGGGAAAGGATTCCCTCAGGTTCTATGAAGGAATAAAATTAAGCATGAGAGCGTCTGTCTTAGTGATGTTCAACTTAAACTTCGGCAGATCCTCATACCTCCTGAAGGTATCCCCCGGGATAGAAGATTCAGGGGTAAGAAGAGTTAAGAGAATGTCCTTGGCAAAGAGAGATATCTTATATATTTTTTGACCTAAAAGTATGCCTTCTACTCGGGGGTTTTGTCTAATGGACATAGCTAAGGGTCCATGTATAATGCAAAAAAATAAGGGGAAAGAGGGCATCCCTGGCATGTTCCCTGATGTAACCGAATAGGAGAGGACACTGCCCCATTTAAACAAAGATAGACTTGGGTTTGGGAGTATATGTTTAAGCCAGGAGAGAAAAAGGCTGGAAAAGGAGAAACATTCAAGTATATCCCAAAGAAAATTCCATGACACTGTTACATAGAAACATAGACTTTGACGTCAGATAAGGACCGCTTGGCCCATCTAGTCTGCCCATTTCCCTACCTACAGGATAGGCCACAGATCCTAGTTAACCAACAGCCTATTTTTTCCTACCCCCCCACAACAATTGCCTTATGTCTGTCCCATGCATTCTTGAATTCTACCACAGTTTTAGACCCCACAACCTCCTCAGGAAGGGTGTTCCATGCATCCACTACCTTCTTTGTGAAATAATACTTCCTCACATTGCCCCTGAACCGCCCTCCTATCTTTAAATTGTGTCCCCTTGTTCTTGCACGTCTTTTTCTGAAAGAAAAAAAAGTGTCACTGGCAGTGGTGGGATTCGAACCCACGCACCCAAAGAGACTGGAGCCTTGATCCAGCGCCTTAGACCGCTCGGCCACACTACCGAATGCCTGTATATGGATACATTTTATTTATTCAACGGCTGTGAAGATAAATGGATTTATTCAATAAGTTTTGAGCCCACTCCTATTGCATAAATATAAATATGTATACATAGATACATATATTCATGGCAAAAACTCTGTTAATGCAGCAGTTAGTGTTCATACCACAGCAACAAAAGCATGGAAATGTGGTGTTAGGGTTACCACTCCACTCCCACCTACCAACAGGCATCGGGGTATGCACTGGGAACGTTGGCCTAACTCTCACCCCATGCCATGTGTAAACAAGCTGAGGTGGTGTAGTATAGGAAAATGGGGTGAGACGCATGACGACCCCAATGCACACCCCGATGCCTGTTGGAGTGTGTGTGTGTGTGTGTGTGTGTGTGTGTGGAGGGTAATCCTAACTGCACATTTCCATGCTTTTGTCACTGTGGTAGGAACCCTAACTGATGCATTAATGGAGTTTTCTGCCATGAATTTCCCTTCTTTTTGAGAAAGTGTAATGTAACTGGTAAGTGGTATGTGTTAGTGGGAGCGCGGGCTCCCTTCACATTGCCAATTTTTTTGCGCAATGGTATGTGTATGTGGGAGTGCGGGCCCTCTGGGCCCTGCACTCCCACTCACATATAAGTACGGAGCCATACAGCAGCCCTATAGGGCAAGGAACCCTTGAAACAGTAATGTGCCATTATCTCAGCAATCGTAGGAGCTACAAAAGAAATTCAAGTGTCATTGTAATCGTGACAGTGAGTCGTCTATGCGATATACATCAACCTAATCAGTATCTTGCATTGTTTACGAGATATGTGCATTGAAATGCACTGAAAAGGCACCCTTGGAACATGTTTTGGCAGTATATTTGTAACCGTAGAAGACAAGAAAACAATTCCACTGCTAGCGTAGCCTATGATTTCCAAACTTGTTTCTGCAGGTTAGTTCACCTAAAGGTAACCTAAGCTGTAGGTAGCGAAAAATCCATAGCTTGCTTCGTTTTTGAGATACAGGAACCAAAAGGCATCACGGGCACCGCAGTGTTATCCTAAGGGAAATTTCTCAACTTCGGAATGCTGTAACTTTGGTCCCCTTGAATGTTTTGGCACCAAACTACCAAAAGGCGTATTTGTGGGACCAGGGCTTGCCACCCTTCAGATTTCAGCCCAGAAGATCCAACCTTCAGTTGCAGGGTGATAGCAAAGATTTGCTGTTTTGTTTTTTTTGGTTTTTTTTTAATACTTTCGCAAATCACGAACGTTTCGCAAAAAAGTAGCAAGAAACTTTCGCATTTACTGAAGTATTTCAGCAGTTTCTTTCCTGATTTGTGAAATTATTTTTTCTCTGATGTTTAAAACGGCATTTCTGGGGGGTTTTACCCCCCCAAAAAAGACAGGGCCAGCATCCTCAGGACCCGACTAGGTAAACCCAAGAGTCAATGTTTACCTAGAGGGTCCCAAAACTTAAATGCCAGCAATTTTTCTCTCTCACTAACTGAAAACAAGATGGTCGCAGAATGAAAGTAAAATACAGGTTACTCACCTGTAACAGGAGTTCTAGGAATGGTATAAGTTGTTCATCCACACTTATTGGCAGGTTCCTTGCCGTTTTAAATCTTGCCGGAAGGTCTTCAAGCTGGCTCCTCCCACCCACCCGGGTGGTAAAACTCTCGGCTCCGCCCCATGACGCCAGATCTGGCTTGCTGGAAGCTCAGGTTGTGCGTCGAAGCCGGGGAGGTCGGGAGGGTCGTGTGGATGAACAACATACACCATTCCTAGAACTCCTGTTACAGGTGAGTAACCTGTATTTCTAGGGACATGGATATGTTGTTCATCCACACTTATTGGCAGACTCCCTAGCAGTTCTCCAGGAGGAGGGAGGCAAGGCGCACACCCCCAATACTTACTTGGGAAATAAGGACTGGAGAACAGAGGCCCCAAAACCAGCATCCCGGCGCGACTCAAGGTCGATGTGGTAATGGGTAATAAAGGTGTGTGCTGACTTCCAGGTAGCAGCCCTGCAGATTTCCTGGATAGGGACATCCCTGGAAGCAGCCACCGATGCAGCAGTATGACGGGTAGAATGAGCTCTTATCCCTCTGGGAGGCTCCATGCCTGCCAACTTATAGCAGAGATCTATGCAGGAGGTGATCCACCTGCTTATCGTCCGCTTGGCTGCAGGTCTGCCAGGTGCGGCTTCAGTAGATGACAAACAGCTGGTGAACCTCTCCCTGGTTTCTCAGCCGCGGCGCCTTATAATAAGCGAGCGCCTCTCAGGGTCCAAAGTATGGAGCCTGTATTCGCCTCCGAGGTGTGATTGGGGTAGAACACCATAGAGTCAACACCTTGTTAAGGTGAAACTCCGACACCACCTTCGGAAGGAATTTCGGGTGGGGGGCGAGGGACAACCTTGTCCCTGTGGAAGACCAGGTAAGGAGACTCAATGCAGAGCGCCTGGAGTTCTCCATCCTTCTGGCTGACGTGGATAGCCACCAAGAATGCGGTCTTCCACGACAGGTGAGAGAGTTCACACCTGTGCATTGGTCTCAATGGCTTGCCCATGAGCTTTGCCAGTACCAGCAGTAAATCCCACGGAGGTGGAGGTTCTCGCACCGAAGGGGAAATGTGATCAAGGCCTTTGAAAAAGCGCCAGACCACCTTCTCCTGCGCCACCGACTGCTCCCCGGCCCGCGCCCGGTAAGCAGAGATGGCTGCCAGGTGCACCTTTAGGGTCGTCGACCTAAGCCCTTGACTAGAAAGGGACCATAAATAGTCCAAAATGCTTGCCAAGGAACAGGAGGAAGGGTCCAAGCCCTTACCCGGACACCAAATGGAAAACCTCTTCCATTTGAAGGCGTAGCATTTCCTGGTCGACTCCTTACGGGACGCCTCAACAACATTGAGGACCTCGTCGGAAAGACCCAAGGCCTGGAACTCTAGCCGCTCAGGAACCAGGCCGCCAGGTGCAGGGATTGAAGGTCCGATGGAACACCTTCCCTGACTGACTAAGAGCAGGTCCGGCGAGCTGGAAGCTGCCTCGGAGCCTGGAGCTGAGGCTGAGGAGATCTGGGTACCAGAACTGGCGGGCCAGTCTGGGGCTATCAGGATCACCTGCTTGTCCCCCTTGCTTTGAGAAGCACCTTGTGAATCAAGGGAAATGGGGAAAGGCGAGAAGAGGCCCGGGGTCCACAGCCTCGGAAGGCATCCCCTGCAGCGAGCCCTGTTGAGGGGGCGGCATGAAACAGCCTCAGCTTGCTCTCCTGGAGGCAAACAGGTCCACCTGAGGTGTGCCCCAGTGGGAGAACAGATCTTGTACTACTCTGGCAGGAGAGACCACTCGTGAGATGCAGCCCCTATCCGGCTCAGGGCATCGGCCAGGGTGTTGGAGGCTCCTGCCACATGAATGGCTAGAGATCCGCCTCCAGGCTGCGCACGAGTGACCAAATGCGGAGAGCTTCCTTGCACAGAAGCATGGAGCGCGTCCCGCCCTGGCGGTTCAGGTAGTACATGGTCGTGGTATTGTCCGTCTGGACTCGGACCACTTGACCCCTGGAGAAACGGAGCAAAGGCGGTGAGAGCTAGGCGGACCGCTCGGAGCTCCAGCAGGTTGATGTGGCATCGGGACTCCCGCGGGGACCAGAGGCCGTGCACTCGGTGTTCCCCCAGATGGGCACCCCAACCCATCAGAGAGGCATCGGTCGATAGAGAGACCGTCGGCTCGGGGCGGACAAACGGGATGCCCTCCTGCAGATGGGATGGAACGGTCCACCACTGGAGAGCGTTCCACATCTCCTGGGTCACTATCACTAGCTGGTCCAATGGATCGCAGCGTTGTGACCACTGGCTGGCCAGTCCCACTGAAGGGGGCGCATGTGCCAGCGTGCCCAACGGACCACGCTGGTACAGGCCGCCATGAGACCCAGGAGGCACAGGAAGTCCCGGCAGAAAGCGATTGCCCAACCAGAAATGATTGGGCAAGGAGGTAAGAACTCGGCCCTGTCCGCCGGGGAGCGTGCTCTGGCTCGAGAGAGTCGAGCTCTGCCCGATGAACAGGATCACCTGCTTCGGCTCGAGTTCCGACTTGGCCTCGTTGATGAGAAGGCCGACTTGAGAGCAAACCTGGAGGGCCAGATCTCTGGACCGCTCCACCTCCCATCTGGAGGGGGCTGCTACCAGCCAATCGTCCAGGTAAGGGTACATTCGGACCCCTCGGCGCCGCAGGAATGCTGTCACCACTGCCATGCATTTGGCGAAGACCCTGGGAGCTGGAGATAAGCCGAAGGGCATGGCTTGGAACTTGAAGAGGGATCCTTCCGCTCGAAAGCGGAGGAATCTCCGATGTGACGGACGGATAGGGATGTGAAAGAACGCCGGCCCCTGTAGGTCCAGAGAGCAGAACCACACCGTGTTCCAGAGATGGTATTATCTGCGCCAGAGTGACCATTCTGAAGGTTCGAGACCTTAGGAACTTGTTCAGGTCGTGTAGGTCGAGAATGGGCGCCAGTCCCCCGTCTGCTTCGAACCAGGAAATACCTGGACACGAACCCGGGTCTAAAGGGGTCCCCTACCTCCGTGATCCTCCCTTTTGGAGGAGGAGGGCGATGATGGCTCGACAGCCGCCAGTGAGGCTGCTGAGTCCCCGAGGCCCCCGAGGTGCGACGTGCTGAAGGGCGGGCCTGCTCTAATTTTAGAGGTAGGCTCTTCCCACCACCTTCAGGCACCCACCTGTCCGTGGTAACAGCGGACCAGGCGGAAAGGAAGTGTCTGAGCCGTCCCCCACGGGGGGAACCAGGGGTGAGGTGACAGGGATGGGGGCAACACTCCTCAGCCCGTCACTGGGCAGGCTTGGAGGAGGGACCAGCCGAGGGACCTCCTGGGCCTTTACCTCCCCGCTTCCTGTTGGAGGAAGCCGACGGCTTGGGTTTGGGATACCAGCTCGAGCCTGCTGGCCCTGATGTTGCTGGGCGGGACGCGCCGCAGGCGCAGAAGAACCGAAGGGCTTAGGCTGTGGCTGCGGCCTTTGTCCTTCTATGGAAGAGACAGAGTCCAAGGTAGCATTGGACTTCTCGATCCTCTGCAGGTGACCTTCCACCCCAGGGCTGAAGAGGTCAGTCCCCAAAAAGGGAACATCCGCCAACTTGTGCTGGGTATCCGAGGTAAAGGTGGATATCCTCAGCCAAGCCCGACAACGCATGGCCACTGCGGCTGCCACAGACCTGGCACAAAAGTCCCCGATGTCTAAAGCAGTCTGGAGCTGCTATTTGGCCACTGCCCTGCCCTGCCCTGGTCCCGCACCTGCCTGACCGTAGTCTGCAGATCTGCGGGAAGATGAGGGACAACCTCATCCAGGAAGCCCAAATGTGCCATGAGGACGGCCGAACTGGCCTGACGAAGGCCGAGAGAGGACGCAGCATAGACTTTTCGCCCAGCATAATCCAATTTCTTGGATTCCTTGTCGGAGGTTTGTCCATCCCTGCATGCCTCGCACGCCAGAAAACGCTGTCGGTAACCAACCCCTCAGCCGAGGGGTGTTCCGAAAAACCGGACAGGGAACCGGTAGGGACCGCATACTTCCTGGCCAACCAGGCCGAAGGTCAGGGCAGGAAGCAGGACGCTGCCAAAGTTCCAAGGCCGGACCCACTATGGCTCGCCACCGGAAAGGCTCTGAGGAGAATCCTCGTCCAGAATCTCCGTTAGGGGATACCTGGCCGCTTAGAAACAGGTTCGAGCTTCATCCCGTGGACCGTAGATGAGTCAAGCAACCCTAAGAAGGACGGAGGGCTATCGCCCACCGACTGCCCTCCCGAGGACTCCAAGTCCATGCGCTTGGAGAAGAGGGAGGAACCATCATCAGACTCAGAAGAGTCCTCGAAGAGCTGCCCCGGGCCTGAGCCACCCTCCACCTGCCGAGGTTTATCGGGAGTGAGGGTGACAGACAGCCTATGGGGCAAACCCAAGGCCGACTGAGAATTTTTGGTCGGAGCCCCAACTAATGGCTGTGGAGGCGGAGATTCCACCAAAATCGGTGGGGCAGCTGGAATTGGCTGAACAACCGGCCTGAGAACAGGCTCCTCGGCTACAACGAGGGGTTGTTTCGCCGCCCGGTGACAGCCACTTAATGGCCGGAGAAGACGACTGGTCGCTTTTTCCCGTCAAAGGAGCTGTTGCCACATGAGTTCCTCG
The DNA here is from genome assembly GCA_016271365.2 of Neoceratodus forsteri. Taxonomy (NCBI): domain Eukaryota; kingdom Metazoa; phylum Chordata; order Ceratodontiformes; family Ceratodontidae; genus Neoceratodus; species Neoceratodus forsteri. The sequence goes on from CM028133.1 coordinate 1,108,188,172, forward strand.
TATCCGGGCAACTTTGCGCCAAAGCCTCCCCTCGTCCGAGGAAGAGGAAGAGCGGCGGCGCCGCTTGCTGCGGTGCAGAGACCGCCTATGGCGGCGGGATCGGTTGGACCGCGAGGATGTCCGAGACCGAGAGTCTCGACTAGGCCAAGGAAGGCGAGGAGAAGTGTCAGAAGACGGCACTCCCCTCGGGTCGGACGATCCCACCAAAGGCTCCGGAACCGGAGGCACAGACGAGCCGATGGGATCCTCAACTCCCACCGGGGGAACCGGGGAGAGGGGATTTTCAGCTTCCAGTCGACAACTCCTAACGGGTCGAGAAAAATCTCGACCGCTGGCCGACGGGAGTCCTGGCCAACTGGCCTGACGGGACACCGTGAAGCCAGTGGCCGAAGCTGAGGGGTCGGACCGTCGACTGTCGACAAGGGGAGGGATCTTTCCCGCTCCCAAGAGCGTCGACGGAGAGACTTACTTTTGCTCTTTTTGGACCTGGAAAAAGATCCCGAAGAAGTTGGACCCTCACCTTGGTCGAGAGGGTCAGACAAAGCTCCTTAAAAGAAGCCGAGTACGAGGCACCGAGAGAGAGCGGGACAAATGCCACAGCCGAGGTAGAAGTGGTCCACGCCGCCTCCTCTTCGAGGGCGATCATCTGCTCGAGCTGATCCGCCGAGCAGCCCGCCGCCGCGGACACCGCCAATCGGGCCTCTTTAGATTTCACCGGTGGAATTCTTTTCTCGGGGCGCCCCAGTTGTAATCGGGCAGCACGGTCTTCAAGGACGTAGGCCGAAAAGGAAGAGCACAAGTCGCAGGCCTGCGGGTCGTGCTCAAGGCCCAGGCAGTAGACGCACGTGGAGTGCAGATCCGTCCTAGACATCTTCTGCCCGCAAGGGCACCCTGAAAACCGGGAGTCGATTTGTCCATCGCAGCCGCGAGGAGAAGAAGACCGAAGTCTTTTTAGCAAAAAAAACTTTTTGATTTTGAACTTTCAAAGAATTAGGAACCAGTCTTAAACGCAGAGCGTTAAGGAGGGAACCTGAGCTTCCAAGCGGTAAGGAAGATCTGGCGTCATGGGGCGGAGCCAAGAGTTTTACCACCCGGGTGGGTGGGAGGAGCCAGCTTGAAGACCTTCCGGCAAGATTTAAAGCGGCAAGGAACCTGCCAATAAGTGTGGATGAACAACATATCCATGTCCCTAGAAAGGGCCATTTGCTAAAGTAAAATTGCATTTGCAAAACGTTCATGAGACACACATTTTTTTCCCCATTGACTATAAACGGGAAATTTGTTTTTTGAATAACTTTTTGAACGGTTTAATATTTTTTACACCAGATCTTCGAAAGGCACATCAGTAACCCAGACTGCATTGTCTCTGAACATTTCGGACCCAACAGACAAATCGTGCGGGCTGTAAGCGCGAGCAAAGAAACGTGAAAAGAGTCTGTTTTTTTGCATTCTACAGCTCCGCAACTGTACATCCAACCGTAACGCAACTTGCCAGATCCAGAGACCTGTGGTACCAGACCGAGCATGCAAAATTTCAGGCAAATCTGTCATACGGTGGCAAAGTTATTAAGGTGCAACATTTGAGGTTTAACATTAAAGTGCTTACTCAACCCCTAACTATAGTGCCACTACCGTGGCACTGTAATATATATATTATATATAGTTTAAGTGAGGTGTGCAATAGTCAGAATAATCAATGGTCATGTGACATATTTTGACACTGTTGCCAAGACCGTCAATATACGGATTGGACTACTACACAAACACAAGCACTGTATGCCTGCGGATGCCCTTAAACTAGCCATCTACAGCTCTGTCACCTCTATCATTGACTACGGCCTTGCCATCTATGGCTGTGCCCCAACAAGTGCCCTCCGCAGGATCTCAGTTGCTCTCAACAAAGCCTGTAGACTACTGATGGGTGCAGCCCGACAAACTCACACCTGTGACCTCTATGCACAGGCCAGCTGGCTACCCCTATGCAGCAGAATACAATACCAGACCTGCTTACTTACCAAAAAGATTCTCCTTGGTCTCATGCCACCTGGTGTTAGCTCACTCCTTACTACCTACAGTGGCACTCAACAAACACGTGGTGCCCAATCTCTAACCTTTCAGGTTCCCAGATGTCGTACCTCCATGGGTCAGTGGTTCTTTATCTATAGAGCCGCTCAATGGTTCAATTCCTCAATAAAGAAGCACTTTCCTCTACTACACTTGGACCCTTCAAAAGGAATCTCAAACTTTACCTCACCTCTACCAATCAATGTGACTGTTTCGTTGAACAGAGATCTCTAAACACCTCCCAGCTCACTCATGTCTCACAGCCCGCCTTTCCCAATCTCATTCCTCTGGCACTGGGCCTTCCTTGTGACTCCTTTCCTGCTTCACATCTCCACTGATACAAGACATTTTCACCACCATCGGACAGTGGCCCATTAGCCTGCCAACTTCCTCTCCCAGTCGCATGCCTGCAATACTAACTGCCTATGGTGCCCTCTATCTCTATTGTTACCGCAGCCAGCTGCCTACTCAAGCTGCTCTGCTTTATGAATATTATCTCAAAGTATGTTATAACTGAGTATCATTATTTTTCTTTTAGTTGTTTTGGTTGTTTATTGTGCATTCTTTTACTACCTCTGTATGTATGTTGACCCTCATCCTTTGACGTGGAACCTTTGTAAACGAGCAGTTTCTGCTCAAAGGTATTTGTAATCCGAGAATTTAATAAATAAATAAATAAAATAAATAAATGTTTTGACTAATCCGGTTAAGGAATTTTCATGACCCATTTCATAATAAACTGCGTTTATGCCACTGCTGCCTCTGCATAAAAGACTCACAGCTACAGTATTCCACGGGAACAGCATGATGCCATTTTTAGTCTCCGCAGTTTTCCTCCTGCTAAATCACAGAAGCTTAACGCCAAAAAAGGACCATACCGGCCCATCTAGTCTGCCAAACGAGCAAACTCTGTGCCTGGATACATAAAAAAGAACCATGTCACTATAAATTTATATCTTTTTTTTTTTTTTTTAAATAAAGAAAAGCTTACAATAAAGGGCTGGAGTAACAAATAATTACAGACTTGGGTCTACAACGGCATCAAAGTATTGCAGACCTGAGAGATCAGGAAAGAGACAGCAGGGGGGAAAAAAGTACATCCTCACAACCACATGGTAAATCCGTGGACATTTTTTGTGCACTTAAAATGCATTTTATACTGTTTATCCATGCTTCCAGTGAACTGAAACAACCTATATTTTAAATTCCAACTATCTTTAAAGAGCTATTGTACTGAAAATCAAATTACGGGGATGGTTACTGTGAAACTGCAACCATCCCCTTAACTAAACCACCACGGTCCACTTTGCTGCTGGTATCTGAGATACAGTTGAACTTCAATTGCTCTGCCCACATCCAGTTGTGGTTGGCTGACAGCAAACTAATTTTAAACTGTAGAAAGACAATGGCAATGCTGTTTCATTCCAGGCTTAAGCTTTGGACAGGCACGCCTCGCCTTTCCCTGCCCTGTACTACAGGTTCCCTACTGGAAGAAGTCAGCAGTTTTTTTTTTTTTTTTGTTCCACCTCCCCAATAGTTTGGACCCTCCCCACCCTCTACCCTCATGCCCAGGCTGGCCTCTGGAGGGGCCACCAGGGGACCTCACGGACACTGTAGGCAAGGCCCGCTTACCCCGGGTCAGGGCCACGGAATGGGACCCTGGCGAATGTCAGAGGCAGAGGATGGTGGAGCGGGTTGTCGTGTTGGGGGCTTTTTCCAACTGTTTGATCCCTTGGGGTCAGGGATGTGAATGACATCCAGCGTCCGCCCGAATGTACTGGCAGCAGTAGCCCCAGCCTCTGCTAGGGATCCATGATAAGCCAGACACTCTTTCCATCCCTACCCCGGAGAAGGGAGAGTAGTCCCTAGGAAGCGCAATCCTTGTCCCCAGGCTGGCCCTCCAGGTCTGTTCCCGAGTCACTGGCGTCGCAACTGGAAATCCTACTACTGCGCCAGCGCATCAGTTCAAAATTCAGCAGTTTCAAATACTTAGGGATCAACCCTGGACCACTCACTGGATTTCTCCAAATCTGTCAGCTCTAAAGCTAGGCAAAGTTTACAGCGTGCAGCTTCTCTCCCAAAGTATGCCTGGCCATTGCACAAGAAGTACTGCTGCCAGCTCTTCACTATGGCTGCTGGCCTACCTTGGCACACGTGAAACAACCCGTTCAAAGTGAGATGTGACTTACAACAGTATCTGTCACTTTTCCCCTGACCATTCCCCAGCTTACCCACCACTACTTACTCTGCAATGGCCTGGCTTTACTATCCCTAGATGGAAATCGCTCTTTTCTCCCGGGCTGTCTTCTTTGAGCAGGCTCCCAAGGTGTGCTAGCTGACCACTTACAATATCCCACAGCAGCTTACCGACCGACATCCACAGGATGCCCTCTACTCCAAGAACACCAGACATACCCCAAAGACTGGCCAGCCTACCTTGGCTTTTTATGCTTCCAAATAAACAAAGTCCCTGCCTTCTACTGTAAGGTTTGCACCCAATGGCATGCATTCCAGCAGGATCCTCAAGGAATTCCTGTTCCTCTCTAGTACTTGTTCCTGAACTTCAGCTCTACTTGTCGCAAGTGGAAACAGGCAAACTGCTCATCTACTGACAAGTATAAAAAAATGACAATAAACTTGATGAAGTTCTACTACCACTACCATTTGTGGCACAAACTTTAATTGCACCGTTCACTTCACATACTACTGCTATGCTCTGCCTCTTGTGACTCAGGCTGCCTCCACATTTGCTATCTACTGTATATACGGAGGTTTTATTTTTATTTTTTTATTTCAGTAAGTCTAGGATTACAAATACCTTTGAGCCAAGGCTCTTTTACAAAAGTTTCACGTCAGAGAAATACAAATTATGGGGAACATCAAGACAGATATTACAGCAATGTGGACATTGCAAGCAGATTAATACAATTCAAGGGTACCACTGTAAGCAAGGCAGCCAGCAGCATCTGTCAGAGAAAACAGACAAGAGAAAAGAAGGGCCAGAGTCATGGGGGGAGGAATGTAGGTGGGGGAGAGAGTGAAAAGTGCAGCACTGGGGTACAAAGATGTGAGGGTAGAATCCAGTGAGGAGGGGAGGGGGGACCACTACAGCAGGCAGGGAAGTGGAGAAACCAGGTTAAGTTGGGCAGTCACAGGAGCTGTTGGTAGTGAGATTGTCCCAGAGCCTAGTTTTAAACACACCAATTGTTGGGGCAGAGGAGATGGTGGGGCTGAGGCCATTGAACCAGAGCGGCGCTTGAAAAGCAAAAAAGGAAGTCTTGCTTATCTGACAATTGCTGCTATGTTTACTGTGCACTGTTTCTTCTGTTAACTGTCTGTTTTGTGAACACGCTGCCCTGACTTGTATCGTCGTACTGTAAAACAGAAGTGCAGAGCAGCAGGGTCCTGAATATTAGAGCAAATCTGACCCTCTGGCTGTCTACCAGGGATTGTATTATTATTTATTACTATTTACTTGACTATTTTAAAGGGCATGTCTAGCCGATATTGTTTTATTGAAGTTTATATTTATTTGCATTTATTGTCTATGTAGGTTTGAATTTTTGTACAGTGCTCCGAGCCTCCGGGATTGGGCACTCTGTAAATAAGGTTTACCTACTTACTAATCACTGTGTTTGGGACACTTCAACACATGAAACTTGGCACAACAAAAAGAAGAGTATTCCGGAGCTGAGCCAAGTTTCATTTCTTGCTGTGTCTTGTACTGTCGTTATACTGTTGTTTTTGTATTATCATGTTGCCACTGGTTTTCTTGTGCTTTACACTTCCAGGTTATGCCTCAAAATGGGCATCTTTATACCTGGTGCCCTCACCTGGTGAACAGAAATAAAAACAGATATACATTCCATCCTGTCATTTTAACTGCAGCCAGTGAAATGTGAAAAAGGTCCGTCCTGTCCGTAAAACTTATTTGGGTCGAAAGGGAGCTCACCTGTCACCTGAAGCAGTTCTGGATCAGCTCAGTCATTCATGACCAACACCTCACTGGCAGCTTAAAGTGCTTTTAAACATAGCTCGACTCCTCAGTGCTTGACTCACACTCAGACTATGAATAATTTAATTCCTTTCAATGAAAGGAGCCATCGACACTGTGTGCAGAAACGCAAAGTGTAACACTGTCAGGCTGAATTTTCCCCTTCACAGGGGAGCTCAGCGTACAAGCTTGAAATATTTATCACCCCCCAATGCATTGCAAGATGCTACAAACTACAAAACGTGACTTCTCCAGCAAACTGCAAAGGGACTTGTTTTTTCCTTTTTTTTTTTTAATAACTCTTCCAAAAACAATCACCTGGACAGTGTGAAAGATAGTCAGGAGGGACCTCAGTTTAATGTCTCATCTGAAGACTGCGCACCCCAGCAGTACAGGTCCTCCCAGTACTGTACTCTCAGGTGCCAACGTTTATGGTTTGAGCCCAAGTTCCAGTATGGGACTAGAACCCACGACCTTCTGGCCCAGAGGTGGACGTGCTGCCAACGGAGCCACACTGACACCAAACTGGATTCAGGGTGGCCATGACCAAATGGTGTTGTAGGGGAAGCTGTGCATGAAAGGGTCAGCTGCAGGGGATGTCACTCTACTGGGTGGCTCAGGGCTAGGCCAGCTGTGAATTTAAAATTCACCAACGAAGTGGCCACTTGTGCTTCAGTGTTTTTGTTTAGTGCCCGTTGTGCAGGGGGGAAAAATCCCATTAAGTGGCGAATTAGTGCACATCAGGTAGCTTTTTCTACACCAAGTACAAAGTGTGAATTTTGATGCAACGCACTGTGCAAAGTTCTGCACTTCGTGGCACACTATGTGACACAGGGGCTGAGAGCCACTGAAAAAGGTTTTTCTTGTTGTTTTTTTTTTTCATTTTGCACAGAGCTGCCCAGGGGCACATCTGCCGCTTGACTTTTCAACAGCAAACCAGATTCAGGGTGATAGGGTCAGCTCCCCCCCACCCCCCAAATCCAGTGTTCTTGCTGATAGGGTAAGACTCCCTGTTCCTGCTCCTCTTACCGACAGTAAACTTGATACAGGGTGGCAGTGCTCCCCCTGGTACTGTAAAGGGGGGGGCTCTGCCTATGAGGATTAAGATGCAAGAACTGAGGTGGTTGGGAGTTCAGAGCCAGCCTGTGATTGGACCAGGCACTGACTCCTTCAGGTGGGTGAGGACTGTGGCCCACAGACAACTGATGGAGAGCCATTCCCCCAAGAAAGGAAGATAAAGATAAGAAAAATAACATTTTGCGGATGTCCATATGACTTGAGTCACGTTATTTAATGATAAAGTGCTTCTTTTGTGGCGTTTTCTCCCTCCATACAGTTGGCCCCCAATAGCCCATGTCAGCCTCTATCCACACTCCAACTCCAAGGCTCCTGGATACTCAGTGGCTTACCCCCAACAGCAAGGCCACCTACCAGCAGCAGGATGTGGAGATCCTGATGGGCCAGGCAGAGTGCAAGTCTGGGAGGCCAAGAGCCACCTCAAAGTAGAAGCCACTGTTTCACTTTCTTGGGGAGACATGGGGTGGAGACCCACTTCAAAGGGGAAGACATTCTCCATCTTCGGGGAGAAGAGACATAGGGCTGACAGCCACATCAAAGGAGAAGACATTTTCTGTTTTCTTGGTGGGGGAGACATGGGGTCAAGAGTCACTTCAAAGCAGAAGCCATTTTCTATTTTCTTGGGGCGGAGACAGAGGGGCCACAAACCACCTCAACGGAGAAGCCATTTTCTGTTTTCTGGGGGTACATAGGGTCCGAAACCCATCTCAAAGAAGAAGCCATTTTTCATTTTCTTAGGTGGGGGGGACAGACACTGAGAACCACCTTAAAGGAAGAGCCATTTTCCATTTTCTTAGGGGGAGGGAAAGACAGGGGCAGAAAGCCATCTCGGAGGAGAAGCAATTTTCTGTTTTCTTTGTGTGGGGGAGACGTAAGGGAAGAGATCCACGTCAAAGGAGAAGCCATTTTCCATTTTCTTGGGGAGGGATACAGAGGTAGAGAGCCATGTGAAAGGAGAAGCCATTTTCTGTTTTCTGGGGGAGGAGCACAGGGATTGAGAGCCCCCTCAAAGGAGAAGCCATTTCTGTTTTCTTGGGGGGGGGGGAAACAGAGGGATCAAGAACCACCTCAAAAGAGAAGCCATTTTTCATTTTCTTGATGGGGCGGGAGAGACATAAGGGCTGAGCCACCTCAAAGGAAAAGCCATTTTCCATTATCTTGGGAGGGGCACAGGGGCTGAAAGCCATGTCAAAGGCAAAGACATTTTCTATTTTCTTGGGGGGGGGGGAGACATGGTGGCAGAGAGCCACCTCAAAGGAGAAAACATTTTCTTTATCCCCTTCCCCCTGGCTCCTGGGATGCTGACACATGTGCATCTAACCACAGAAGCGCATGTGCACACTTTGCCCCTCTCTGCTTTGATACAGCCTTGCATCCTATGGCTACACCCCCCCCCCCAAAAAAACACAATGTGTTGGGCATCTCTGGGCTGCCACTGGGGTTATTTAAGGAACAGGACAGCCATGTTACTTACCCCAGGTAAGGAGAACACTGCCATGAACAGCACCTCTATCCAGGCCACCAGAACCCAGGGATCCAGGCTGATGAGGCATCTCTATGCTGGCCACCGGAACACAGTGGGATCCAGGCTGGTGATGCATCTCTATCCTGGCCACCAGAACACAGGGGGATCCAGGCTGGTGATGCATCTCTATCCTGGCCACCGGAACACAGGGGGATCCAGGCTGGTGATGCATCTCTATCCTGGCCACCGGAACACAGGGGGAATCCAGGCTGGTGATGCATCTCTATCCTGGCTGCCAGAAAACAGGGATCCGGGCTGCTGATGCATCTCTATCCTGGCCATCGGAACACAGGGATCCAGGCTGGTGATGCATCTCTATCCTGGCCAACAGAACACAGGGGATCCCGGCTGGTGATTTATCTCTATCCTGGCCACCAGAACACGGGGGATCCAGGCTGGTGATGCATCTCTATGCTGGCCACTGGAACACAGGGATCCAGGCTAGCGACGCATCTCTGCCCTGGCCACTGGAACACAGGGGATCCAGGCTGGTAATGCATCTCTATGCTAGCCACCGGAACACAGGGGGATCCAGGCTGGTGATGCATTTCTATCCTAGCCATCAGAACACAGGGATCTAGACTGGTGATGCATCTATATCCTGTCCACTGGAACACAGAGATCCAGGCTGGTGATGCATCTCCATCCTGGCCACCAGAACACAGGGATCCAGGCTGCTGATGCATCTCCATCCTGGCCACCAGAACGTAGGGATCCAGACTGCTGATGCATCTCTATCCTGGCCACTGGAACACAGGGATCCAGGCTGGTGATGCATCTCTATCCTGGCCACCGGAACACAGGGGGATCCAGGCTGGTGATGCATCTCTATCCTGGTCACCGGAACACAGGGGGAATCCAGGCTGGTGATGCATCTCTGTCCTGGCTGCCAGAAAACAGGGATCCGGGCTGCTGATGCATCTCTATCCTGGCCATCGGAACACAGGGATCCAGGCTGGTGATGCATCTCTATCCTGGCCAACAGAACACAGGGGGATCCCGGCTGGTGATTTATCTCTATCCTGGCCACCAGAACACAGGGGGATCCAGGCTGGTGATGCATCTCTATGCTGGCCACTGGAACACAGGGATCCAGGCAAGCGACGCATCTCTGCCCTGGCCACTGGAACACAGGGGATCCAGGCTGGTAATGCATCTCTATGCTAGCCACCGGAACACAGGGGGATCCAGGCTGGTGATGCATTTCTATCCTAGCCATCAGAACACAGGGATCTAGACTGGTGATGCATCTATATCCTGTCCACTGGAACACAGAGATCCAGGCTGGTGATGCATCTCCATCCTGGCCACCAGAATGTAGGGATCCAGACTGCTGATGCATCACTATCCTGGCCACCAGAACACAGGGATCCAGGCTGCTGATGCGTCTCCATCCTGGCCACCAGAACACAGGGATCCAGACTACTGATGCATCTCTATCCTGGCCACCAGAACACAGGGATCCAGGCTGCTGATGCGTCTCCATCCTGGCCACCAGAACACAGGGATCCAGACTGCTGATGCGTCTCCATCCTGACCACCAGAACACAGGGATCCAGACTGCTGATGCATCTCCATCCTGGCCACCAGAACACAGGGATCCAGACTGGTGATTTATCTCTATCCTGGCCACCAGAACACAGTGGGATCCCGGCTGGTGATTTATCTCTATCCTGGCCACCAGAACACAGGGGGATCCCGGCTGGTGATTTATCTCTATCCTGGCCACCAGAACACAGGGGGATCCAGGCTGGTGATGCATCTCTATGCTGGCCACTGGAACACAAGGGATCCAGGCTGGCGACGCATCTCTGCCCTGACCACTGGAACACAGGGGATCCAGGCTGGTAATGCATCTCTATGCTAGCCACCGGAACACAGGGGGATCCAGGCTGGTGATGCATTTCTATCCTAGCCATCAGAACACAGGGATCTAGACTGGTGATGCATCTATATCCTGTCCACTGGAACACAGAGATCCAGGCTGGTGATGCATCTCCATTCTGGCCACCAGAACACAGGGATCCAGACTGCTGATGCATCTCCATCCTGGCCACCAGAACACAGGGATCCAGACTGGTGATGCATCTCTATCCTGGCCACCAGAACGTAGGGATCCAGACTGCTGATGCATCTCTATCCTGGCCATTGGAACACAGGGATCCAGGCTGGTGATGCACCTGTATCCTGTCCACTGGAACACAGAGATTCAGGCTGGTGATGTATCTCTATCCTGGCCATCAGAATGCAGAGATCCAGACTAGTGGTGCAAACTCAGGTTGCCTGCAGTGCTACCTCTGGACCATGCTGCTGCCCAAGGATAAGGTTTTTATGTGGGGAATTCTTCTGGGGGAAGACGGGAATGGAGTTCTACAAAAACTGCACAGATGCCCCAGGAGAAATTTATGAAAAACAACTGCAAGACACATTTCAGCTGGCATTGAATACAACTGTTCAATAAGCATTTCATTTTTCAGGATAACCATCCACATTAACATGGAAGCAGGAACTACCGCCTTTCGCATGAAACGTTAAACTGAGGTCCCATCTGCCTGGATTGGTGGTAGTTCAGGTGGATGTTGAAGATCCCATGGCACTTATCAGAATGAGTAGGGGAATTTCCCTGGTGTCTTGGCCAAATTTTCCTCATTCACTAAAAATACCACCAACAGCTTAATCTGGTTCAAGGTCAGTTGGCATTCATCAGTATCCCCCTCCCCAGGTCGTACCTGAAAATAGGCAGGATTTGTCTAGTGCACTTACCCGTCAACAAAAACTAAAAAAAATAAATAAAAATAAAATGTCCTTTAGATAAGATCAGCTTTGGCTGCTTGTCTGCACCAAACTTCATAACAGAAGCACAGAAAAGGACAGATGACGACTCAAGTCCAAGTCTGCCCAGAGGCCCTGCCTGACAAACATTTCAGCCTTACCTATGCCCCTTCCCCAATATCTTACCTCCAATATCTACCCCCTTGCAGATTACACCCCAGGTTGCACCACTGTGTTCTGAAACTGTCTGTGGTCTCTGCAATAACCACAGGGCTGGACAGTCTGTTCAATATTTCTGTTCCACCCCTCTCAATGAAAAAATGTGTTCTGATGTCCTTAACCCCTCTCCTAGCCTAAGAGTGGCTACGAGTGGGGACCTTAGGGGTCGAACTGCACTTCTTTTTCAACAGTTTTGTCTAGTCAACCCTTCTGTGCCCCTTCCCTCAAATGTATTTGTACTTCTCTTTCATACCCTTCCCCCATCCCTTCTGTCTCCTTAAGTACATGCTGTGGTCCCCCACTCTCTCCTTATAGGTCTCACCCTGCCAGCTTGTCACGGCTCCAGAGCTGCACACCATACTCCAGGTGCGGTGCGCAATAATCCTCTGTTCATGACTCATGACCACTGGGTTATGATGTTCACCAGAAAAAAAAAATAATGGTAAAATCACAACAACATAGAATCTGTCGGCAGAAGACGGCCCACTGGTCCCTCGTGTCTGCCCATTTCTATCCAACGCTGCATGAGACAGCTCTAGAATATCCTCTCTCTTCCCCTGTTACCCTCCTTTTCTGGTGCTGTCTTTACAAAACCCTTGTAACTGTCCCACCCTCATTTGATATCCGCCCCCCCACACTGATTTCACATGGATCACCTCCTCCAGCAGCCTGTTCCACCCCACCACCACCACCCTCTCTGTGCAAAACTACTTCCTGGTGTCTTTGACTTTCTTTTAATGTGCTGCTTCACTGATGCAATGCCCAGACTTCCACTTATGAAAATGGAATTTGATTGCTACATTCATAGGTGCCGGAACGGGGGGGCCACGGCCCTACCACTTTCATAAGTGGCCCTGTCACTTTTTGCTATCATGGTAATATATTCAATAGGGGAACATTTACCCCTTATGTCCATGGCCCTACCACTTTCATAAGTGGCCCTGTCACTTTTTGCAATCATAGTAATATATTCAACAGGGGGACATTTACCCCTTATGTCCTTGGCCCTACCACTTTTCAAACCATTCTGGCACCACTGGCAACATTCACCATCAATCAGTGGGCCCCTTAGTTTCACAACAACCGATAATGTCAAAACCTGCATGACAGGCTGTGGAAAGAAATGAATTACTCAATAAAAAGTATACACAAGAAAAACCACGGGACCACAGTGTGAAATGTACGCAGCTACTCAGGGCAGATCTAATGGGCATTGACGCTGTTTATATGTCAAGACGCACAGATTTTTTTTTAATTTAACTTTTCTATGCACCAGAATATCCACATTTATTTTTTAATAGCTGTTTGAACCCCCCCCCCCCCCAAAGTCTCTGTCTGCACGTTCCTATTCAGGTTTGAGCTGCCAGCAACCCCTCGGCCCAGTCTGCCACTAACTAACCCCCTATCATAGCTGCTGAGGAGCCACACGAGCAGGGCTCGATGGTGCTGGTGGCAACCACACAGATGGCTCCTTTTTCCGGTATTTCTCCCCAGCCCATATTCCCCACCCCCACCCCAAGGTGTAAGCGCAGCCAGTGTTGACCTCATGCGCACACACTACCCCTACAGCAAGAGCAAGCTCCTTGGTGCAACTGCAGGGGGTCGCTGTGGTGCAGGAATTTGCTGCCTAGCCACCCCAACTGAGGCGCACTGTCATGTGGCAGGAAACCAAGCCTGGCCTGCCTCCAGATACAGCGATCGGAGCTCACTCCCAAACGCAGCCTGCCTACATGATGGTGCGGCTCCATCAGGGTGGCCAGGAATATCCACATTCAAGTTACAAGCCTAGCTTTCAAGTGGGCCCTGAGGACAGATACAGCAGCAGGCGGTACTAACAAATGTACCATTACACAGTGCATAATACATAAGTTGGTGTGTGTAACCACAGTTTTATACACATCCAAGACCTGTGATGATACACAAACCCCAAGAGCGAAGCTTGAGAGGTCTATGAAAGCATCACACACTGAGGGTGTATATAAAATTCTGGGTTACACCCCCACCCATCTTGTTTCTTTCTTTTTTTTTTTTTTTATAATTACTAGATAATGTTTTTAATTAAATCATTAGACTGTATCTGGTGCTTTAGAACCATGCACTCGAGTGACAGGTCCTGATTATACATGTTTGGTTCTAATGCATAATTACAACACAGTTATGTATGCATTTAAAAATTCTAATCAATAATTCAAAATTATTTACAGATTGAGGCAGCACCGCTGAAAATAACAAATGGAATACAAGTCACATGTACATGTTTACAGAGGGTAGTACTGTGTACTCCCATCGAGAGGGGTAGCTTATCTGTGGAGTGGGAGGCTGGGGTATCAAGGGTGTAACAGTGAGTACAAATACATGGGCCAAAATGAAAGAGAGGATGCTAAATAACAGAAAAAATACAAAATGTAAGCTGAAATATTTTCCTAAAGTGTCCTCTGACATATCAGAAGTTCTGAAAAGTAAACACTACAAATTCTTCAGGCTCCAACTGCAGCTTAAGGCCCTGATTAGCATTTTAAGCACATAAGTACACAGTTACATACTTTGCAATATGTACCGCTGTCATTATTTACTCTGGCCATTGCTTCCAGCCCGAGAGGCTGCCCACCGCCATCTCACGGGCAGCGAGGCACACTCCCAGCTATCGATATGTTTATGTGCCCCGCTGAGCCGTGGATGACCACCAGAGGGAACATCCAGGGACAAAAAACGTGGAAGGAAGTAAAACCATGACTTACTGCAGCCTCCTTCATCACTGTGGTCCCCACAATCGTTGTCACCGTCGCACTGCCACTGGGCGGGGATGCAGGTACACTCGCCCGATGCGCTTACTGCACACGTGAAGTGGTTCCGTCCACATGAGCATTCTGTATTGCTGCCAGCCACAACTGTTGGAAACAAGAAAGAAGGGGGATCAAGATTACAAAAAAAGTCCAAAGTGAAATCCCCAGCTTGCTAGATACAGATGCTGTAACCACACACTCAGTGCTACCCTTCTCACCTCTTCCTGTTCATTAGGCTCTGAACCTAAAATTAGCTCTTTATTTCTTGACTTTTGATAAACAGGTAGGTCCACAGAGACCAGCTGTCCCTTTTTTTTTTTAGGGGCAACTTGGAGATAATTACATAGCTCAGAGTATACAGTTGACATTTAGGTGTACAGGCATTACAAGAGACAAGATTAAAGGGAGAACTGCACTGAATCTGTAAGTTATTTTCCCTGCAGAAGCTACCTGTTCCAATTCTGTTCTTGTTCTGTCTGTACAGGCCTTTTTGTAACATTAGTGGGTTTTCCTGACTTGCTGTGACAGTAAATACCATTTTAGAACTTTCAGATGTAGTTGACATCCCTCTCATCCACACAGTTATGTAGTAGAACACAGATGTATTACGATGACAATGTAAGAGCCTAGAAAATACATAAACTACTTCACACCATTCTAAAATGGCCCTTGCTACCAGTGTGGAAATCAGAAACACCCACTGAGACAGCGAAAAAGCTGGCATAGCAGCCAGCCCAGTGGAGAAGTATGCCCACCACGCCAGCAACCCAGGTTCAGGAACAGACGAGGGTCACTCACTGGGCCAGTATGGTGAGGAAGGATCGAGTGTCCTACAGCCACTCTACTTCCTCAGGGAGGGGGGAAAGCAGTTCCCACTGCAGGGATTGTCACCTGGCAGAGGCCGGGCGGCAGTGCAGCAGGAGGACATGCAAGCAAGGGGTAGGGGGGGGAGCGTGATGTGCTGGCACACATGTCCTGATGCTCCAGTCCAGGGGAGGAAATCTGGAGGAAGAAGATGCCAAGCTGCTCCTGGCTGGCACCCCAAGCAGGATATCGCATAATCAACATGGCTGGCCACCCACCCAATGTCATCTGGCAAGTGGAGGATAATCAGTAAGTCTGTGAGAAGGTCGGTAACAGGGCTGAGTAGAGGACAAAATACTGATAACTGGAAAAATATCTTACAGGTTCAGCACAGTTCCTTAAGTGTAGAAATATAAACACATGGTTTATACTGCCAATAATTACTTACTGTGAACAAATTACACACAAAGAGATACAAGCAACCACAGGAACAATCGAAAATTACAGAAAAGGTGATGAAGAAAATGAAGAAGACGTTGAATATAAAGTGGCAACTGATCGCTGTTCTAACATGTCTGCCAAACGAACTGAGGCGACAGCGGGAAAGAAATGAAGGGTGGGCACGGGACCACCACTTTTATAGTCGGACTGACGTCACATCACCCGACATGGGGGGGCGGTCCCCGCTGATGATTGCTAGCTACAAGTTTGCAGTTGGAACCTGACGCCAGAGGGAGCAGTCCTATACGTGAAGACCTACTGCAGTAATCCTCTCAAAGTATTTATTTATCTTATTTATTTATCAAGTCTAGGATTACAAATAGTAAGTAAGATTAATATTTGTGCAGGATAAGATTAAATAGCAAGTACAGAACCATCTGCAGCAGTAAAATACAGTACATAACCCCCCCCCCCAAAATATGGCACAGGTTTAAAAAAAAAAAAAAGAATTAAGAAGTAATTCATGCAGGGATTTGAAGGTGTGGTGCATACAGTACATACTTCCTCCGATGCATATAAAGTGCTGCAAACCTAGACAAAAACACATTGTGGGACGCACCCGCAGTACGTTTTTCTGATTTTGGAGTGTTCGTGCATACACCTGCCCCAATTTAAATGGCATAACCGGCCTATAAACAATGGATAAAAGCCAGTATGCAGCTTATCTAAAGCACTGCCCACCAAGAATTCAGAAACCTAAAGTAACATTACAGTTTTGGGTAAGTGCTTCTTCAGAAAATGAGTTTCATTCAGAGCCACTTCCCCCACCATCTGCGCTTTGACCCTTGATGTTTCTTCCACTGCAGTTCGGCTGGGCTGTCCCAAAGGTCCCCCGACAGCCATCTATAATTTATCTGCAAGAGGGCAGAGTGGAATAAATAAGATTAAAAATTAAAACAAAGAGAAAACCACTTTGGAGTCCTGGGAAATGTTTTCTTCTTTTTATGGCCTCACCAATAGAATACAGGTTTGCAGTTTGCTAGACAGACCGCTGTCTGGGATAACAGGAGGGAGTCCCAGTGGGGCAAGAAAGCTCAGACTGGTCACTCACGCAGACAGCCAGCCCCTGAAATATTGAGGAGGTTAACAAAACACTAAAGGTAGGAGTCCCACCGGCCTTTGTGCCGGGCCCAGTATTCAAAAAAGCAGCCAGAAAACCATCAGCTCAACAAGGAAAAAGTGTGACCACTGTTTTCCAATATTACCCAGCGGTACATGAATACATGAAAGGTAATGCATTTGGTTGGGGTGCAAACGACAAAGCAATTCCACAATACTGTGAACAAGAAATCTTGCACTCGCCAACAAAATTAAGAAGCAGAATGCAGCTCTCGACAGTTTAAAAAATGTCCATTATATTCAGGTGCAGGTACGACACAACACACCTTGACGCGTTTCGGAACAAGAGCCTTTCTCAAAAGGCATGTAACATTGAAAAAATAGTCGCCTTATACACTAGTCATAGTGACATCACATATGACATCAGCAGCGACATCATAAACTAAAGTGCTTATAGTGACAAAACTTACATTCAATAAATACAGTACGATTCACCCATATCTAATTACGATTCCTAATATTTATACAGTTTTTATTTGTACTTTTTATATGGAGTTTAACAAGTTGAATCTCACTGTTTTTAAATTGTGCCTTTTGAGAACGGACTTTGTTTGGAAGCGCATCAAGGTGCGTTGTATTGTACCTGCACCTGAATAAAATGGGCATTTTTTAAACTACTGAGAGTCACGTTCCGCTTCTTACATTTTGGTGGTGAGTGCAAGATTTCTTGTTTACAACACGATTACCTAGCTGTATCCTAAATTTCCTGAAAACTTTAGGTCTTACATCAATACCTACAGGGACTCCTGCAAGCAGAGGCTAACAGTGGAGTAGCTTTGGGTGCCCCACAGCCATCATGGAATAAATTTCTCATTAGGTACAAGGCTGCTTAAACTTACCAGGCTTTTTGTGTGATCGTGAATGAAATTTTACCGGAGTATGTAACCTACGAGAGTATGTAACCATTTTAAAAAGTTCTAGACTACAGTTTACATTTTGTTATTGATACATAATGATATATTGTAACATGGCAATAATACTGCACTGAAAAAAGCAGCAGTAATTGGACAAAACAGATCATGTGACCATATGGCAGCCGGGCATTAATTCCCAAGATATGCCCTGCTGTGTGATACCAGCAGTAGTCACACGTGTAAAGTGAAATATGAATTTTCCACCCACCCAGTGGACACTGTGGATGTCCTAGCAAGTCGTTTACCTGGAATGAGGCTGAAGTCAAGCAAATACGTCTTCCACCCTTCCAGAAATGAAGAGCACACCCCAAAAGATAGAAAACTGTTGTACTTCCAGCACAGCAGGAGGAAGTGAAATTCAGTAGTTTGAAAACTATACCTGCAGAGACACTCAGCAGCCCATAGCAGTCCGACCGAGAGACGAGAAATACTGAGAAAACTTGCGGCAAGCATAGTCCCTCAACGTCTGCAATGAATATTCGTGTAGATATACGACCCCATAAATGTTAATTCTGCGAGTTTGCCCGACAACTAATGTCCGCGTCAGTATTTCCAGTGTCAGATCGCCACATCGAAACGAGTAATGTTATACTTTGTAATGCAAAACATGAGCTGAACAGGAGTTGTAGCTGTTCAAAACAGTATTTCACAACAACAGTTATAAAAGTGCTGCACAGTACAGTAAAAAACATGTTTGCAACGAAGAGGGTAGTATGCAAATAAAATAGTTAATCCCACAATGCACAGCACATGTTTTCTAATTAACAAGTGAAATGCACACATCCAGTTAATGTTCTACAAACTCAAGTTATGCACCACATATGTAAAAGTGCAAGAAAGAAAAATAGTCTGTTTTTAAGAAATAATGATAATAGTCATAGCAATATAAATAAGCATGGTTCCCAAATTGATGTTATTGTTCTATCAATATAACCACATTGGTATAAAGACTAGAAACATTTAGTCCTTAGAAAGTGTCTGTATTTTATTGTATAACTAATATTAGCCATTTTACAAGTGTATTAAGCCACGAGAAAGGAGGTATTTACAAGGAAGTAATGTACGGTTGAAGCACCCGGCCTTGTGCACCCCCCCCAAAAAAAAAACCATGCATTTACTCCTTGTAAATGCCTCCTTTCTTGTGGCTTAATGCTTACATCTTTTTACTACCAGCCAGTGCTCCTACAGTCCTACACCATTACCTTCACTGACTCCTGCTGGGAGAGGCTGTGAGCTCCCCCACAGCCAGTGCTCCTACACTGACTCCTGCTGAGAGAGGCTGGGATGGGAGTAGCTGTGCGCTCCCCCACAGCCAGTGCTCCTACACCATTACCTACACTGACTCCTACTGGGAGAGGCTGGGATGGGAGTAGATGTGAGCTCCCCCACAGCCAGTGCTCCTACACCATTACCTACACTGACTCCTACTGGGAGAGGCTGGGATGGGAGTAGATGTGAGCTCCCCCACAGCCAGTGCTCCTACACCATTACCTACACTGACTCCTGCTGGGAGAGGCTGGGATGGGAGTAGCTGTGCGCTCCCCCACAGCCAGTGCTCCTACACCATTACCTACACTGACTCCTGCTGGGAGAGGCTGGGACTGTAGTAGCTGTTAGTTCCCCCACAGCCAGTGCTCCCACAACTTTGCTGAAGTTGCACGTAACCTAAGTCTTACTTTCTGTACATTCCAGGATCTCTCACTGCATAGGGATGGTATCCCTTCCTTTAAGCACCTTGGTGTATGGCTTGATCGTAACCTTGACTTCTCTATACATATCTGTGCCATTCTTAAGAAACTATCTCCTAAACTTGAAGCCTTTTACTGTAATACAGATTGCCTCCCACTCCCAGTCTGCAGGTAAACTGCTCTAAAAACGATTTTGTCAGTGTTTGACTACACAGATGTGGTCTAAGGGGCTGCTCCAAAATTTTACCTGGCCAGATTACAGCCTCTCTATCTTCCAGTCCTTTTGCTGTTTTGCCTCAAACTCCCTTCATCTCATTCACCACTCTCTCCTCTATCAATCCCACTCCCTGCTATCCTCAGACTCCTGTCATCCACTTGATTGTTTCCTTTCTTTCTAAATTCGTATTTTCCTCTCTTCCTCCCTACCTTAGCGGTCTCCTATCTTATATTCCACCTTCCAACTACTCCCTCTGTTCCTCTGACTCTTGCTGTCTTCCAGTTTCTGCCTGTTGAACCTCTTCTCGACACTCTGCAATCTCATTCCGATTCCCATTAATATGGAACACTCTTCCAATCTCCCTCCATCTTTTCCCGTCGTCTACGTATTAAATCCTTTCTCCAAAACACACTCTCTCTCTCGGTCTCTGACAGAGTCTCTGACCTTCTACGCTTCCGGGCCCTAGACATTCCCTATCCAGTAATTATTTGGTGATGCACTTTTGTCATTTTTGTACTTTTTCCACCATGCCTTTTCTCCTTTATTTAACTGAGTTTTGCCTTAGGGCTACAGTTGGTTCAAAAAAGTATCTTGAATATTATATCTGGTAGCTGACTGTTCTTGATTTCATATAATTTATATATCCTGACATGTCATAATCTGACCCGTCTGTCAGCTCTGTCGTATGTGTACCACTTTTACTAATTCTTCATACCCCTGTGTATGTAATGTTTACTGTTGACATCTGTATTATTCCTGGACTATCTGTATTACTGTATGTACTTACAATACTTTCTTTAGATCTTGACTCTGTAATATTTTGCCTTGTCAATGTAATTTTTTTAAAAGTTTCACCAGGGCCCGGTGGCGCATAGGGCTGAGGCGCTGGCGCCTTACCTCAAACCACGCCAGCAACTCGGGTTCAGGAATGGACTCGGGTCACTGGGGGTTGGCAGGGGGCGGGAGAGGATTGAGCATCCTAAGGACTGCTCTCCTCCCCAGGGGTGGGTTAGGATCATGCCTCGCTCTGTGGCGGCCCCGGTGGAGACGGGGCACTACAAGCAACGCGGCGTCAGGGAACCAGAAAAGCAGAAAATGCGTCCGGCGACGGATGACAGCCTCCTGGATCCCCCGCCTCCATGGAACCCCCGAAGAGCCAGGGGAATACTGATCCCAGCAGCATCAGGGCCGAGAGCAAGAATGCCTGAAAGCAATTTCCCTCCGGAAGGAGGGGACCCGTTCGACGAAGGGTTCACGTCGGGCTACCCTGGTCGCGCGATCTGGCATTGGGAGAAGCTGCATAGGGAGGGTTCGAATGAGACTGGGTAGTCCTTGGCAGAAGGCCTGAAGGAGAGGCCAGTCGGACACAGGGGATGATAAACAAATAATGCAAAAAAAAAAAAAAAAAGTTTCACCAGGAAAGTCACACTGAGCTAAAAGCTTGTTTCCAAATGTGTCCTGGGGGAAGGGGAGGTGAATAGTAACATACAAAAAATTTACATTATACACAGCCAAAACAGGACTGGCGGCATTACAGTGTGTAACAGTGCAAATTACGGGGTAGTTACAGACATATATACAAATACAAACCATATTAAAACCAGGTTGTAGGAAATTAGTGGACATTACATTCAGAATACATAGCAAAACAGGATTTGCAGACTTTTGTAAGACAGTGCAAATTACAGGAGAGTTACAGCCATACACATAAAACACAATAAAACACAATCAGGAATGTAGGGAAACTGGGCATTACGTTCAGATATCTGGTACGAAAATTGCACTGTTGTGTTCCGGCTGAGTCTAGGTCAGTAGGTTTTAAGTGCATTATGTTCCGATAGGTGTATGAACGTTTGAGAAGCAGAAGTAAGGGGAGGGTGCAGATGGGAGGGAGAAAGAGAGTAGGGGAGAGGTATCTGAGAAGCAAAAGTAATGGAAGTGTACGTGGGAGGGAGAAAAAGAGTAGACGGAAGGTAGATGATTAGGAACAGGTACAGGAGGAGGTGTTGAGGCTGAAGAGAAGGTATGTTAGTGCACAAGCTGACGGGGCATTTAGGATAGTGTTATGGAGGGAGTTCCAGAGCCTAGGGAAGTGCTGGCTGAAAGCTGCCTGATTAGTCCTAATAATCCTAGTAACTCCTAATTAACTCCAGGTCACCCCTGAGAAAGGGACTCAAGTCTCAGGGGCCTACCCGGTTAACAAAATCAATAAATAAAAATGATATACTCCTATATTGTATTTGGCTACTATCGTTGTTACTGTGTGCCCTTTGTTCCCTCTCCCCCAGATCATATCTGGAAACGAGCCTTCACACAGTTTGCCTTTCCCAGTTACCTTATTTCAAATCAATAAACTTTGCATCAGGATCTCACCTTCCTCTATCCGTCAAAGGAGGGCACTTATACCTTCACACATAATATCAGGGACATCTCAACAGCCACACGATTTTTTTTTTTTTGCTCCCGCCCCTGCACCCCGGCCAGCCACTCCTTCGGGTCACCAAGAACCACTGCGTCACCCATCTCCCTCGCTGCCATCTGCCATCCCATATTGGCAGCCCCCCATGTAACTCGATGTATCCCTTCATTGGGTGGGTCCTCTCCTTCCAGGGATGAAACACCAGTAGGCATAAGCAGTTGGCCCAAGTGCTGCTGGGCTCAGACCGGGCTGTCTGGGCTCTGTGGTGGCAAGGGTCCAGCGGCCGTCATGTGGTCAGATGGGGTGCCATTTTCAATTTTCTCCCTTGGGAGCGCGGTGTGCCACTAACGTCAAGGAGCATGCCGATGTCCATCACGCTCCCCAAGTCAACGGGGCCAGACACATTGCTGTTCTCCCAGCCTCTGCCAGGAGACAGCAAACGACGGTCCACAGACCATCCTTCCCCTTGGGAGAAGGCGAACAGTTGTTGGGTGCTCAAGCCTTCTCCCCCCCAGCCAGCCCTCTGGCGCCCGAGTCCATTCTCAATTCCAGGTCGCCGGCGTAGCAAGCAGAAATCCAACTGCTGCGACGACAGGTCAGCTAGCCACATGATTTAACAAACTATCCCTGGTCCACACCACGCATTCCTTCAGGGATTCTGTTAAAAGGAAAATCAGCGAGATATCTAACAAAGCATCTTTTCTTATTACTTTATATTTGTTTCTGATTACTTTTGTATTTTTAATACTTGCACTGTTCAGTGTTATTTCTGTGACACTGTATATTACAGGACAGTCCTGAAAACAGAGTATAGCGGCCTTATCCTGTCCAAACCTAAATAAACGTCAGTTTAGCAGGGTGAAAGATCGTTTGACTACTTTGATCCTAAGTTATTTAGCACTCGGCCAGCTACACTTAATCTTACTGGCCAAATTCAGCAAGGGAGGAGTATCCAGTCAGCAGCGTGAGTCCGGCAGGAGAGGTGCTACACACCCTTTATTGCGGGCAGTGGTTTCCAGCTTGTCAGCCCCTCCACTGGGATGGTGTGTTCTAGCCTTGCAGTCCAGTCCCTCCATGCTATTCTGTCTGGTCGGAGAAGGGGTCACCTCTCCTGGAGCCCATGCTTGCACTAACCCCTCGGAAGATGTGCACAAGCCGTGATTTTGCCATGCCAGTAAAGACGAGCTGCCATATCCAGGCAGCACTGGGAAAGAAACAGGGTGGGAGTGATGGTGCCTTAAACGCCGGTTAACAAGTCCACGCCATTCTTTATAGTGGAGAGCTCACTATGGAGACCACACTCAACGGGAACCATCCAACATCTACAGAAAGACTTTGGGATGTTTGGGGAGGATCACAGTGGCCTGCAGGGGGATTCAGCTGCAAATGTTTCAGAGGACAGTCAGTTTCTGATTTTGATGGGGGGGGGGAATGTAATTGTTTATTTCCTGGTTCAATATGCAGCAGAGAGAGGCGAAAAGCTGTCTTCAATTCCAGTGCGTCAGTGATGCACCCAAAAAATCCCAACACAGCAAAACTTCAATGTGACTCACCCGAGTTTAATTTAAACTTAATTAAATATGTCATAACCCATTATCACACAACCACAAACATGCAGAAAAGCAGACTGGGGGATATACTGCACACAAAATTACTCACACACACACACAAACACACACGCATGCATTCCAGGGACATTTAACTCCAATGTTACACTTTGCGCCGGCATTAACATCATTTTTTGAAATTTATTTTCTTACTTTTTGACAACCTGGCACCTTCACTTTCTGCCTTTCTCACCGTGAGGAACACTGCATCATGTGCTTACTGGGCCCGATCAGTAGCTTGCTATGTGAAGCAGTTGTATTATCTCACGCACTGCACCAGACCTGTTCCGCACTTCACAAGCAGCCTTGCAAGCTACTCACAAAGCAGCTGCATTATACGGATTGCTTTCTACCTGTACTTTGCTCTGCATATGACAGGGGTCAAAACTGCCGTTGGCCCACTAGTCAAACGCTGGTAAGTAAATAAACCTTTATGTTTCAAGCACCCATTCCCAGGGGCTCAGAACGCTGTACAAAGTATCAAATTTTACTACACATAAAATAAACAATAAAACAATATCACCTGAGCTAAACAACACAAACTAAATGCATGAACAATAGTAAACAGTTATACTGTCAATAAAATCAACAGCCAGTGACCATGAGGGATTTAAAAGCAGAATACCTCCTAAAAAAGGTGCGATTTCCACACTAGTGACCTGGGTTCGAGCCCAGAGCCTGGATGTCAAGAGCAGAGTCTGGCAGGGAGGGAGTTTAGTGCATCCTCCGAGCACTTCCTTCATTTTGGGAGGCTGAGTCCCAGACAGCTGTTCAACAGTTCCTGGTGGTGGCAAGTGGCTGGCATTCTTGGTGTCGTGTGGCCATAATGTGCTGAACGCCCCCGCCCTCAGGATACTGCTGTGGCCAGACTGCAATATGGGAGGTGGGTGAGCTGGGAGAAAACAGGGAAATTAGACGCTTGGCTGACCGGATGACGACGGCCGGTCCCCCCTCGCCACAAAGCCCGGAAGTGTCGCTGCCGATCTCTGCTGCGCCCAGGATACATAGAATGCCTATAGGCCACTCGTCTCCCAGTGCCCCAGTGGGAGAGGGGCCCTCCCGATGAAGGGACATGTCTGGTTACTCGGGTTGTGGCATTCACGGTGGCAGCAGATGGCGAAGGGACATGGCGGTGGGGCAGAGGCCTAGGAGGCCTGAAGGAGTGGCCGGCCAAGGGCTTGGGGAGGAGCATAAATAAATAAGACAAAAAATGTTGGGATTTCAGATCCCTCGTAAAGGTCTCCATCGAAGGAGCCTCCCTCAGAGGTCCAAGAAGAGAGTTCCAGAGGGCTGGGATGGCTACTGCAAAAGTTCTGTCCCCGGAATATTTTAGTTGGGGCCTTGGATCCACAAAAAGGTCCTCTTTAGAGAAGTGGAGAGGATGGATAGATGGACAGATAGATAGATTTTGTATCGGGCTTGTAACATTTGCCTTTAAAGAGCTTCTGACACGATCCAGGCAGGCAACTCATACGTGTAGTTGCCTACCCTTGGAGCTTTTTCAGCTATAAATTAAGATTTTCTGCCAAGTGTTTTTTTAAAATATTTCACTTGTAAATTCCCGGCTCGTACCTTCCTGGTATGAGCCAAGTAGCCACTGAGCACTGCCAATAGCATAATTATGATGCAAGGTCAGCAATGGGACTGCAGGCACCCTATGGAGAATGCAATGGAATGGGGAGGGGGGATGCCTACATGTACTAAGATTATCATTGCTGGCATGTTTACATGTATGAGGCTACTATATATATATATATATATATATATATATATATATATATATATATGTGTGTATGAAGATAATGTATTAACCCCATACATGTAAACACGCCAGCAAAGATAATCTCAGTACATTTAGGCAGATACCCTTACATTGCCTCAGTGCAGGGAGAAGTGACCCCCAACTACCACCTCCTGCCTGGCGGGGGGCTGAGCAAGGAGTCATGCCTTTTTTTTTCATTATTATTATTTACAATTTTTGCATTTTCTCCCCAGTTGTCTCCCTGCCTGGGACCCCGGCAGACAAGCGGAGGAGCACACGAACGACAGGTATCGGCTTGGCGCCTTCTGCCCCACCCCTGGCAATTGCCTGCTGCTCCCTCTGCTTCCCCGTCAGATCTCCACCCGAAGGGAGAGTAACTACGGGGGGGGGGGGCAAGCAACCATCCCTCTGAGAGGAAAGCTGCCTTTTGGCTGCTCAATCCTGCTCCCTCCCCCTCCCCATGTCGGCTCCCAGATGACCCAAGGTCATTCCCAAACACGGGTCGCCGGCGTGACACAAGGTAAGGCGTCCAGCGCCTCAGCACCACCGGGCCAGCTGCAAGGAGCCATGCTGAGGTAGCACCTGCGACAGGGGCCGCACCACCTCCTCTGGGGAAATGCCCAGTGGTGGAGGTAGGAGTAGGTAGGGCTGCGGCTATTCTGAGTCTACCCTGCAGTTTGGAGCTGGGTTTAGGCCTATGGGCAGCATGCCAAAAGGGTACTCGCTGACCACGCCTAGGTTGGTTGGTGTGGTGCATAGAAAGAACTGACCGCAAGGTGCAGCTGGTGGCCTGCAGGTTTGAAAGAATCTCCTGCACGCCTGCCCCGAACAGTTTATACCCTCTAAAGGGGGCATTCAGGATGAACTGTTGTATGTCCTGGGCATAGCCCAGCACCCTCAGCCCAGAATGGCATCTCAGGCAAATGCCTACCGCAGCTACCCAGGCCGAGGCATCCACAGCATCATGGGCAGAGCAGAGAAGGTGCTTGCCGACATCACCCCCAACTGACTGCTCTGGAACAGCTGCTGCTTCAGAGGGTCTTCTGGGAGGGCTTTAGCTACTTCCTTGGCCTGAGACCAAAGTTGGTTCTGAAATTGGACCGTATGGGTGAAATAGTTAAGGACCCTGATGGTCAAACTGGTAGAGGCGGAGATCCCGCTTGCTAATGAGGTCCAACCACTGGGATTCCTTGTCTGGTGGGAGGGAACTGATGTGTTTTGACCTCCTTGTACGGTCGTGGGCAGCACTGATGACCAGAGTCTGCTTGAGGTTGTACAGCAAAGAAGGGCTTCCCAGCAGGGACCTGGTACAGCTATGGCAGGAACCAAGCTGAGGCAATGCCAGGTAGCAACGCGGTGACATCCTCAAAAGGTTCTATCAATGGAGGAATGACCAGAGGAGGGATGTCCAAGCGACCCAGGTAAGTAGATAGATGGCAACTGATAGGGTCCTGCTCCTCCATGTCAAACCCCATGGCCGCCTGCAATGGTCTCAGAATGGAGACAAAGGAAGAGTCATCCGGGGGGGACTGTGGGACATACTTGGGGGTCAGCTCACTATCGGAAGACACCGCAGAGGTGGAGTGGGAGAGGGTAACGCCACCTTCATCTCCAGCATCTCTCTCATCCTCACTGTCATGCAGAAGGAGGTCTGGGTGATACTCATCCTCATCCCCCGGTTCCTGAGGGGGGTTACAGGACTACTGATCCAGAGGTGCATGCCATTGCCCCAGAAGGGGAGGGGGCATGGGGGCAGGCATAGTAGCCCTCTGCAGTGTCGATACATGTGGGGCAGCAAGCCTAGCTTACATAAAATCCCACAGGCATGCAAGGTAGAGGAGGCCACTCCCGAAGAGGTCAGCCCTGCTGTGACAGAGTGCAAAGCAGAGACCACAAGCAGCAAGTTGGGCAAGACCAGGGCTTGGTGCAGTTGTTATCCTGGTGTTTGTGCTTCCTGCTCTGTTTGTCCCAGGCCTTGGAGGAGGTTGATCCAGAGGACAGGGCTAGAGAAGTGGAGGAACTCCTGGCCTGTAGCTCCTTCTCCATGTGGGTGACCTGCTGCTTTAATAAGAAGTTTTCCAGGGTCTTCTGGCAGCGCCACCTGGTAGCCTGGTTGAAGCCACACAAACTTTGCAGGCCTGGATGTCATGGCCTGGGTCTAGGCAGCAGGCACAACTGTTGTAGTCTTTCTCATAAATCTTCTCACCACAAGCACACCTTCTAAAGAGCTTTTCGGACACAGAGCCTGGCATAAACAAAAAAAGAATCACTTTAAAGTAATGCTACACTAGGGAGAGAGAAAAGGCAAAGAATATTGATGAAGAAATGGCAGTTGACTGAAGCTGGTGTAAACTCTGAGAGGTCCGACGTGTGATGGTCGACGCCAGGAAAAGAACTGAGGAGGCGTGGGGGCCGCCCACTATTATAGAATAGGGCGACATCAGCACGTGACGGAGTGGGTGGCGCCCTGGAAGACTGCTAGCTAGAAAAGTTTCCATGTGGTCCTGGCACCTGGTGGCTGCAGTTCCATAGCTGTGGCCTGCTGCAAGAGATACCCTCGAAGTAAGATCGAGGAGGAAGGAAGAAACAGGCTGTTGGTTAACTAGGATCTGCAGCTTATCCAGTAGGTAGGGAAATGGGCAGACTAGGTGGGCCAAGCTGTCCTTATCTGCCTTCAAAGTCTATGTTTCTATATTTCAATGTTTCAGCAGTAGTAGTACACGCCCCTATAATATATAGAAACATAAAATTTGACAGCAGATAAGGACCACTTGGCCCACCTAGTCTGCCCATTTCCCTACTTCTTGGATAAGCTGCAGATCCTAGTTAACCAACAGCCTACTTCCTCCTACCCCCCACTAGAATTGCCTTTTGTCTGTCCCATGCATTCTTGAATTCCCCCACCATTTTTGACTCCACTATCTCCTCAGGAAGGCTGTTCCATGTATCCACAACCCTCTCCGTGAAAAAAAATACTTCCTCACATTACCTCTGAGCTGTCCCCCCTCTATCTTCATATAATCCATATTTATGTTCACATGCATACACACACACATACTGACACCAACAAAAATCAGTCATCGACACTCCTGACTGTAAGCAGACAAAAGACTTTCACACGCAAACTTCCTACGCTTTCCATAAACACACTGACACAGTTGGGGGTTGTTGAGAAATGCAGCCCAGCAAACAGAAATTGGGCTGCAGTCGTATTTCTGAAGGTATACCAGTACTGATAATCCTTTCCTAACTGCAGCTTGGTTCAGGCAGGGTGGACAGTGAGATAGACAAACTGAGCCTCTCCCAGCTCCACCTGATGCTGCTAGGCTGGTGCTCTGTTCTCACCTCCTCATCTCTTGCCGTTATTAATGTGAAGTAATCTGATCGTGAGGCACCACCGCTCATGTCACTTTTAAAGTCATTCTGACAGGTGCACCCAGGAGTAGCCTAGCATGTGCAAAAAACACATATCAGCAGCTCAATACACACAGCGAGCAGCTAGAGGCTAGGGGAACTATGGGACATTAACGTCAGCAGGTTTATTAACAGCCCCGGCTGATCAACTGGCACAAGATACAAGAACAACTGACTTTCTAAGAGAGGTAACTGGTATTAGCTTGGGCATATGCATGGTATTTAGGTAAAGTCAGTGAAAATAGAGAAGGGCATGGTAGATGCAGATATTATTAAATCGCTGTACATAAGGGCACAATACAGGAAGGGGCAATGGCGTATCAGCATTTCGCGTTATTAGCAACGCGATCTCGGCCGGTGAGTACCCAGATGTTAGAAAATGCCGGCTACATCGGAGATTTATCAAACGTTACAAGTGTCTGCTGGCCCAGTGGTGTGGACAGTTGAGGCATCCATACCTTACCTCCTGCCATGCCAGTGACCCATGCTGGGTTGCCGGCGATCAGCCAGGGAGGAGGAGGATTGAGCGTCCCTAGGACAGCTCTCCTCCTCTGGGGAGGAGGGATGCAGCAGCCGGCATTAGCCTCGCCCCTAGCAGAGGCTACGGGCTGGCACACTGATGCTGCCAAGACCATGGGGCAGAGGCTGGGTAGACACCAGGGGTGCAGCATATGGGAACATGCGCAGCGCCGCCACTGGGGTCCTTGCACACCCCCGGTATGCTCGGAAGAAAAACAAGGGAAAATGCCAGCGGTTGGATGATGGCGGGCACCCGCAGGCCCCACCCCAGCCAGTCAGACCAGCGGAACCAGATCCTGAAGCAGTGGGGGTGAGCACTCCCCCCATCAACCCCACCGGGGGGCAAGCCCTGGGGGAAAGACACTGGCGCTGGCAGACGTCAGGGGCACGGGACTTGCATGCCCGCCTGATCGTAGGCCACCGCGACAGAAACAGTAAGAAAAAAAAAGTTGCTAAAGTATTTAAGTATACAATCAACAGTGTGACTGCAGGGGATCCGAGTACTGAAGCCCGATCTGTGCAGCAGTCTGGGCTTAATGTCTGCCCACAGATCTCCTTTAACAAGCTGCCCCCCACTGCCCACCCACCCACCACCACCACCCCACCCCCACCCCCACCTTCAGAGTTAGTACTGCAAGATATATGCTTTGCTGGAGAACTCAGAATCTGAGAATAAAACCTTAGGAGTGGGTCTGTTAGCAATGGTCTGCATCTTGCTTTCCACGATGAGCCGTGTGATGCTTCTGGGGGAAACTTTAGAAATTATATGTGTATTTCCTGATTTTAGTTAGAATAAGGGGCAGATAAGGGAAAGGGGAAATTGTTTAACCAGGAGCTTGTTTCCAGGTGCAACCTGGGAGCACAAGGAAGTTAAGTGACTTGCTCAGGTTTACACAGCATGCAAGTGGAGGCTAATCCCATCAGCCCCCGCTTGCATACTGTATGACACAGAGCAAGTCACTTAACTTCCTTGTGCTCCCAGGTGGGACCTGGAAACGAGCTCTGACTTAGTGTGCCTTTCCTGGTTAAACAAATCCCCCTTTCCCTTATCTGCCCCTTATCCTAACTAGGGAACTGGGTATGGAAACAGGATCCTTGCCCTTTGGAGCTCACAAAGCATACAATAAGAGGATCTGCATTGCAATTTGCCACCCAAAAAAAGGCTACTGTTGATCAAGCGCAGCTTTAATTAGCATAAGTTGTTAAATCGACTGATTTACTGCAGTGCTGTAAAAAGTTCCAAACTACGGAATTTTCCCCCCACTAAAGCAAAAAGTAAAGAACTGCAGTAATATTTCCATCAATTTGAGTATGTATGTGTGTGTGTATATATATATATATATATATATATATATATATACACATACACACACACAACACACACACACACACACACATACATACACACACACACACACATACATATATATATATATGTGTGTATGTATGTATTAATGTCAGAAGTTCTACCAGGAAAGTCATACTGAGCTGGTATTTATTAGCTTGTTTCCAGACGCATCCTGGGGAAGGGAGAAGAGAGGAGAAAAGAACATATACAATGTACAGTGTATAAAAATGCAATAAATTGGAAATAAATCAAAATATACAATCTAAGAACACTTGAAGAATAAATTGTCAAATTTAAAATTACTATACAGTAAATTGTGGAATGAGCAAAAGAACACTAAACAGGAAACAGAACAACAAAAAAGAAACTGGGAGAAATGACAAACTAGGGGAGGGAAGTGCATGTTACGGTGTTGGAGGGAAGCAGGTGAAAAAGGAATTCACCCCAATATCAGAAGCAGCTGCAGGAATGAACAGAGAACTGACAGAGGAGAGACTGCAGAGGGGAGGCAAGTAACAGAGCGAACAGGAGGGGAAGGAACCCCAAAGTTTAGAGAAACAGAACAAGAAGGTAGCTTGGCCAGCAGTAGATTTCACTTGAGGGACAGCAAGACAGCAAGTATTGCAAAAGGAGTTAGAGGACAAATGGGTGTGGGGGGGGGCAGGAGAGAGACAAACCAATATTTGGAGATAAGGGAAACAGTGGGAAAGGCACCTGGCATCAAGGGGGGAGGAGGAGAAGAGGGGAGAGTACAGAGTACAATGGTATGTGCACAGGGGTTTATCAAGGGCAAAGCGACAGCAGGAGTGAAAGCCCCCCCCCCGCAACTGCGCTTTTCTGGACCGCATCTTAAAGGTGAAAATAACTTTAGTGAAACTGCTCCTTAAATCTGGCAGGTCGCTAAGTAAGCATTAATCACCGCCAGATGAGGGCTCTGCCAGTGGATTAATGCCCGCCCGGGGGGGGGGGTGGTGGTGCGGGTTCCAAACTGTCACAGAGGGCATTAATCCACGGCAGAGCCCGAGGCTGAAGGTGATTAATGCGCTTGTACGCGACGAGCCTATGTTACCGGCATCATTATAAACCAGAGGCTTACGAGTTGCATGAACTACAAACTCATTCATCACATACGGTCCATCTTCACCTTCATTCAGACACAGAATAATTTATGAGACAGGTGCGCTGCTTCAACATCTGCCCGAGCCCGTTAACCAGGAATTCAACACTGGGCTCATTTGAAAGTTTTCAAGTTCAGATGCTACTAGGACACAGCTTCATGCCTCATTTATTACCGGAAAGTTACAGACCCCGCCCCCGTTTTAAACCACAGCGCCTTATCTTCTGTAGCATTCACAAAAATGAGTCACATTCTCAGATCCTTCTGTCCCAATAGGTGACCTGTGGCTTGTGGCCATTCACATCAATCCTGCGCTGTTTCAGAGCCCCAGTGAGAGCCGTGTTACAAGAACTGTTGTATTCCATGTATGGCCTTCCAGTGCTTTAAACAATTTTGTAACACGGCTCTCCTCAGCGCTACAATGATTGTGAGGATCGCTTGATACCCTATACCTGACTGAAGCCGAGCAGGTATTAAGCCAGACATAACGCCCGGTCGGTCAGTACCAGCTTGTGGCCATGGAGGCACCCGAGGGTAGCAGTCCGCTGGGGCAGTACCAGATTGGCCAGGAGGCAAAGGGCAGCACTGAGAAGGCAAGAAACCGCTGAGATGCCATCGGAAGCGCCGCTGGGAGCAGAGCGCACTAGGTGGTAGCAGCACCCGGTGGAGGGCAGCAGGATTGAGCCCTGAAATTCTCGGACTGCAGGAGGCACTCATCAGATCCGCAACCAGCATCATGTCAGAGCACCGCAATCATGCAGGATGAACAGGTAAAGCCTGTGTCTCTGCCTGTAAGCGTGAACCGATCCTGGCCGCCGCAGGTGATGCCGGTAACATAGGCTCGTTGTCGCCGCGACGTGCCTATGTTACATCAGTTTAAATTACCTCGCCACTAGCAAATTACAGTTCATATGGCTAGTCTGTGTATTGACACCAACATAAACCAGTATCCAGAAAAGGTACAATAACATTTAAGAAAAAAAAAAAACAGCGAAACTCAGCACGCCTCTACTTTGTTTGGTGGATGTCAATGCTGCCGTTTCCGGGTCTTGACCTCTACAATATGGCGGCGCATTACGCGCTCTCTACCCACGGTCACGCTTGGCATGTAATGACGCTGCGAACGTAGTCTCTTCTAGTTTGTGCTGGCAGCTTTGGGCTACTTTTGCAACAGCCCTGTTTGTCAGTATTTTTCTTAAAATGCTTTTTAGGCTAACGTCGCGAATTGGTTTCAAGTATGGAACTTCTAACGGGCTGTATGACTGTGATTTCAAACGGAGGGGAATTTGCACTCTATGACAGACAAGAAGGGGTTTAACCCCCCTGCATGAGGCTGGCAGTGAGAATGTTTCTGTCTTGTTTACCAGTTAACTTTCAAACCAAGGCATTTTTCCTCCGACCAGAAAACTGTGCGAACAGGCTGTGCATCGGGTTTCTGGGGGAACACCGCCACATCAGGTATGAGCTGGAGGACTTGCTACCAATATTGTCCTGCAATCTCATCTCCTAGTCCCAATGGGTGACCACATTCAATGCTTGAAATAACAGCACCAATCCGGCAGCCAGCACCGCGGTCGGAGCACCGCAATCATGCAGGACTGAACAGGTAAAGCCTGTGTTCTCTGCCTGTAAGCAGTGAACCGATCCTGGCCGCCAGAAGTGATGCCGGTAACATAGGCTCGTTGTCGCCGCAACGAGCCTATGTTACAAGTGCATTAATCACCTTCAGCCTCGGGCTCTGCAGGTGGATTAATGCCAGCTGGGCAGTTGACCCCTCGCCGCGCCTCAGGCACCAACCTCTAGCCGGCATTAATCCATCGGCAGAGCCTCATCTGGCGGGGATTAATGCTTACGTAACATAACTTCTCTTTTCCTACTCATGATGTTTCTTTTTATACAATGTATCATCCGGTTGCGTTTTGTTTATGACATGTCCTCAGTGCTCTGTTGTTTTCAGGTTTCTGCCACTTGCCTTCACATTTCCTTCAGTTCTCTAGCTCTCTGTAGGTAAAGGTCACTGGCTTGGTTAGTAATGCTTTTGCCACAGGCCAGGAAGACTGAATGGTTGTGGGTTCAAGTCCTGAACCAGGAGCAGAACTACCAGTAACTAACGTATTGCACTGTAAAGCACTTTGGAATACAGTGTGTATTGAAGGCACTATATACACTCAAATTACATTATACAGTCCCTACACTACCACTAGGGGGCTGGAAGTAAGGGCGAGTGGTGGGACAGGGCCGGCTATTGTCAGAGTGGGGAGGGGGGCAGTGGACAGCAGTTAATGGCTGGGTGGTCAAGGAGGCATGGGACTTGGTGTTACTGACCTGTATCAGTGATCACGGGTGGGAAGACGTAGTGCAGGTAGCACATACATGCGAGTGATAGGGGGGAGGGCAGGTACAGTGCAGATGTCAGTGGGCAGAAGGGTAGAGCAGACAGCCAGGGACTGTAAATCGCACAACAGATGGCCAATTGGGTGGGGGCGGGGGATATGCCAGTACACCAATATGCAAGTGCTGTCAGCTGATTTGCATAGGCACACTCGCATCCATTTAAGCTGCTTGCCAAGGGGCTAGTGCCTCGGTAATTTACATTTATATAGTGCCTTCCATATATAGTTCTGTATCCCAAAGTGATTTACAAGCAACTTATTTCAACAGACTAGCCTAACTGAGATGTCACAAGAGAAGGTGAGCAGTAGGGAGCCTCAGGGATCAGTGCTGGGACTAGTCCTGTTAAATGTCTTTATAAGTGACACTGCAGAGGAGTTGGAAGGGAAGGTCTGCCTCTTTGCAGATGACACCAAACTCTGCAATAGGGTGGACACTCCAGGGGATGGAAAGGAGAAGCAGTAACCTGAGAAAATTTGAGGCGTGGTCAAGGGTATGGCAGCTGGGTTTCAATGCAAAAAAAGTGCAAAATAATGCACTTGGGGTACAGGAACCAGGGAAGGAGTACAAAATGGAGGCGGTGGTGGTGGGGTTCCTGACGACCATCAAGCAGGAAAGGGACTCAGAGGTGACATCAGGTGACTTAAAGGTGGCAAGGCAGCGCAGCAAAGCAGTTGGGAGGGCAAGTGGAATGCTGGGGTGCATAGGGAGGGGTATCACCCACAGCAAGAGGGAGGCAGTGTTGCCTCTCTATAGGGGGCCGGTAAAACCCCACCTACAGTACCGTATCCAGTTCTGGAAACATCTCAGAAAGGACATACCTCCTCACTGTGTGGAATGTGCTCCAATCTGCACTACAGCTGCAGACCCTGACCCCCCTCAATATATTCAAAAGGATGATCAGTGATACTACTTCCGAACCCGCCACTGCTTTTAACTCACTCTCCTAGGCCTATCCTTCCTCTAATGTTTTTCTCTAGTATCCCTTCCTTGGGCTGCCTTTGTATTATTCAGCCTGCACTTATACTTACTGTTGTAAATATCGTTTTTTTTGTGTGATTTGTTGTATTTCTGTGTTACTTGCTACAAACTGCCAAGCTAGCCAAGTGTTATGTAACACCCGTGTTGCCCCTGAAAAAGGGACCCCCTGGGCTCAGTGGGCTTACCCAGTCACCAAAATGTAATAACTAAATAGCAACTCATATGTATTTCAGACCAACAGTAGTTGTTATTACTCATACCATGTACCTCAACTTTGAACTCCCCTGTACTGTTGTGTTTATGTTACGTTTCTGAATTATGTCTCTCCCTAAATATGTTGCATAAGGGACCTCCTTGCAAATGAGCTTGCTCAATGGATTCTTATCCCTTCACAATAAACTAAACTAAACTTAGCGTGGTCCAGAGGAGAGCAACTAAAATGGTGCAGGGTCTGCATCAGAAGCCTTATGAGGAGAGACTAAAGGAGTTCAATATGTAGACCCTGGAAGAGAAGAGAGAGGGGGGATATCATAAGAGACTTTTAAATACCTCACTGAGGGGTAAACAAGGTACAACATGGAAGTATTTTTCAGAAAAAAAAGATGTTCAAGGACAAGGGGGCATGATAAGAAGCTAGAGGGGGATAGAATCAGGAGAGATGTGAGGAAGTACTTCTTCACAGAGAGAGTGATAGATTCCTAGAACAGTCTTCCAGTGGAGGTGGTGGAGGGAGCAAAAACAGTGGTGGGGTTCAGGAATGCATGGGATAGGCATAAGGGAATCTTTGAGAAAGGAAAGAGGGTGGGGGTGAATGGGACAGAGAACAAATAGGATGTGCAGTGATAACTACAGGAGGGGAAAAACGGGCAAACTGCTGGAAAATTCTGTTTTTGTGTTCCCATCTCATTTCATGTGGGGTACTGCTTCTGCTTGGGACAGCTTGCTGCCACTCAGTATTAACGGATACTAGACTATAAATTCCAAGTCCTTAATTCATTCATGTGTTTCAAAATAAATCAAAGTGCAATATTCAGTTTGTGTCAACTTCATAAACGTAAAGTTGTCTCACAATATTGTGTTTCACCATGTTATAACCATGTGCCACAACTCGGGGCCTGTAAAAAAAAAAAAAAAAACCTGTTCTACTACTAATGATGTACAAGGACTGCCACAGATACAGAACACTATAATGGACAGAAAAACTAATGCAGTGCTCAGTGCTTTCACAATTCCCCACCCTCCTTGACGGACAAGGATGGGTGGTGTCCTTTGGGCTAGCCATGGACAGATGGGATTGGACAGGTCTCATGCAGATTCCTAGTACGGTGACAGGCAAACACATGATGCAGCCCCTGGAAAAACATACCAGCACTGGGCAAAATAATCTGAAATACGAAGTTTTACACACTAGCTTTCTCCATGGATGAAAACAGTTGGCACACAACACTGGTAAAGTAGAGAGACAGAGAGAGAGAGAGAGAGAGGGAGTGTGTGTGTGTGTGTGTGTGTGTGTGTGTGTGTGTTCTCACTAGATTTTTATATACAATACTGGTGAAGTAGCACCAGTCTGTTAGTGTTGAGATAGTGTGCCTGTCACAACCTGTTTTCTCTCCCCAACCCCCATCTTCCAGTGCCCACTGGCATCCTATCCTCCCTCAGACGCAGCCCCTTCTACCTGCCAGACTCGCCTCACTTACCTCCTTGGAATTCCATTCAAACCTCAACCTGTCATCCTGGAGCAAGCTTGTCCTGTTCGGGGACTGCTCATTTCAGCTTTGGTTAGTTTGTCCCCTGGGCTCACACCTAGGGTGGAACGAACACTTATCGGATAAGGGTCCTTAGATAAGTGTGCTGGCGGATCTGTTGGCATGAAGGGGACTGAGAGGCCATCATCTGGAGTACCAATTCGGCACTTATGCCTTTTCTGTCCCACCCTCCCACAACCTTGAACATGCTGCAGATGGCCTGGGGAACCTGATGGCCCATAGTCACCTACGCTGTCAAAGGCACCTCCACACACCACAACCAGGAGCTGCAATACACAGCAGTGCAGTGAGCCCCCCAGACACTGTGAACCCTACTTTCTGGCCTCCGCTCCAGATGTCCCAGGTAAGGGTCGCAACCCCGGGTCACCAGCAAGCCCGAGCAATCTCTTATCATTCAACATCACAGAGCCAACACCAAGCTCCTGCTCTTGACAGCTTATGACTCTATGCCTTGGCCCCTAGGACTGCCCGTGGCAACTGGCATAAACTCAGTCCGAAGGGTTAATATTTTACAACATTTTTGAAGCACCAGTTTAGTAGTTTTTTAGCTGAAATTGTTTAATTCACACAATATCCCCTGGTTTAGTAATTTTTTGGCACATGAATAACTAAATGAAAAAAAAATTACAAGTTAGCTTTTAAAACTTACTGGTTCACTAGACCTTAAAGTTAGACATGAACAAACTAGAAAACCACAGAAATTACTTAATAGTAAATGTTAACACTTATGTAGTCATGAGAACACAGTACGACACCTCTGAGTTGGTTATTAAAAAGAATGTAATTAATGTTACTATTTGACTTTAAAAAAAGTTTGCAATTCTACTGCCAAACTGCCAGACTTTACTTTAAAAAAACATGTTGAGCATGCAAGCTCAAAGTCCAACATAGCGAGAAATATACTAAGACAACTCGTGCATATAACAGGACACGGGCGTACGATAACAAAAACTAAAATGCAAAAATCCATCAAGTACATGGTGAGATATAAAAGAAGCGATTTTCTTTTTACCTTCACAAATTGATGCTTGAGCAGTAAAATGTGTCTAGGACTCGGAAAGACATACAATAAAGAGTTGCCATTTCTAACTTTTGCAAATTCTTTTATGAATACTAAGCACCAGCAAGTAAACAGTGAAAAATAAAACAGCTCAATTTCTTCCTAAAATTAAAGCTTTACATGACAAAAACAATTTTATGTACTAAAACACGAACATTCCTACACGAACAAAATATATAAAGAACTTCGCAGTACATATTAACCCAGGCAGGCAGATACTGTAGGCGGACACACGTGGCGGAGCGACATGTCCCTGTGTGACAACTACTTTCTGAATGGCGTGCAGAGTGATATACAAAGTACGCTATAGGGCGCAGGTGCACACGTCTGCAGCTTTGTGCATGCTACAGATCCGGCACCCTGCAAGGCTAGGTCTGCTGCTTCCATCAGGGCAAAGCAAGCAAAGGTGTTAGTTGCTATATACACTTCTTAAGAAGTAAGTAAAATGAATTGATCAAATTTAAATTTATCATGAGACAATGCCACTCTCGGGGCAGTGTGAGACAGGAGCAAGGCTCCCAGGGCTACAGTTACTCCTGAATTTGATTTAAAAACATGAAAAGAAGCCGTAATCAAGGAGAGCTGTAGAGCTAAGCATAGCTTGGCCAGTGACAGCACAGCTCACCTTTATTGTACATAATAAATGTACTTAATCTCACAATCTATGGGTCTTTTTTTTTTTTTTTTTGTTAAGTGGGTGCCGCCTCTTTATGTTTGTAAATTTTACCTTCAGACTTTGATGATACTCTAGATCTTGGAAGCGGACTCCTTCCCCATTTTGTGACATTCTTGTATTTTAGAGGGAAATGGAATAGGCCACAGAGGAACTGTTCCCATATACTTGCACTGGTTATACAGGATAACAGAACAATTCACTTTCTGTAGGACATGTAAGGAATAATGTTTGGACGACCATATACAATGAGCCTACGTTTCCACTGAGGGGTTGAGATACCAGTGTATTAATCTCAAGAGCGAAGTTTGAGAGGTCCATGCTGGTATCTCAACCCTGAGATGGAAACGCAAGGCAAGTTGTGTGTGGTCGCCCATATTTTATTTGTTATAGTGTATGGTTTTAAGCCGGCCCATCCAGTATAAAATCTCCCAGTAGCTCCTTTACAGGTATGGCTGAAATGTCCCTTGTTTCACCTTTGTCAAGGAGGAAAGAGTTTACCAGCTTCATGTCTAAGGCAGTTTGTTGAGCTGTTCACTTGTTTTCTTGTCTAAGGATGAACGTTTCTCACTCAGACATTGGTTTTAAGTGAACTGCAACTGACAATTTTTTTTTTTTTTTTTTTAAGTACCGCTGTTGTGATTTCTGTGCGGTACACTGAATGGAACAAGTGAAAGCAGTCGGCAGGAGTGAGCATGAGGGACCTGGAGGTATACTGATCAAAACAAGTGAAGGTCGGTGGGAGCAGGCGCGGGAGAATTACAGGTACAATTAATGGAACGTGTACAATAAGGTTTTTGACCTGTCTGAATTCCATGCACAGTAAGCTGTAACCAACCATACACTATAATGTGATCGAACGGAAAACACAGAAAAATTGCCCTGCAATTACAGGGGAAAAAAAAAAAATCAGACTGATTTGGGAGCACAGCACCCCTTCCCCCCATAAGGGATGCCATGAATGAACATGTTACCCAAAGAAGGCTGGACCTCCCCCA
Source organism: Neoceratodus forsteri (assembly GCA_016271365.2). Lineage (NCBI taxonomy): Eukaryota > Metazoa > Chordata > Ceratodontiformes > Ceratodontidae > Neoceratodus > Neoceratodus forsteri. Next base: position 1,108,227,904 of record CM028133.1, read on the forward strand.
TAATAATGTGAAAAGATGGAGGGTAAGCAGTCTGACAAAGGCACAAGACAGCTATTTATTTTTTTACCTCTTTTTCTCCTGTATTTTACCCCTTGGTTCTCTCTCATTCACCCTAAACAATCAGGGTTCCTCCTGCTCACGCCATGGCCCGGAGGGCAGGTGAGCAGTTGTTTTTATAGCAAATGGCAATGCTGCTGCTTGGTTCACCAGTCATGGGTACATGTGTGCAGAGGTGGCCCCACACCCTCCCTCGAGAGCCGAGTGACTCACCTCTGTGCCACATATGGCATTAGTCGGGCTCCAGTGTGGGAATCTGGGGATCGCATTCAAACCCTGGTACTCCAGGTGATTTAAGCAGGGCACACTTCTGCTGTTTCACCACTAGGCTGCACTTGACCTGTGTCTGGCTCTGGTGTGGGATTGTGGGAATCGCATTCAAATACTGGAATTCCAGGTGGTTTAAGTGGGTGCACTGCTGCTGTCTCGCTACTGGTCTGACCCGAGTATCCATTATCTGATGGACTGGTACAACTGCTCCCCGTCCCTGCTGTCTCTCCTCACTCCTCTCAGAGGCCATTCTCCCTACCCACTGGAGCGGACACAATGTAAGTTTATACTTCTGGGTACAGGATGATACGAAAGACTTTGGGTCCTTTGCTATCGGGTTTGCATTAGCTATTATTCTGCTAGTGTCCTGGGTCCAACGATTTGGGGAAGGCCTCGTTTACACTGAAGTACAGGAGACTCCTGGAAAAGGCCTGGTTCAATTTCTACATTATGGCAAGCTCCAGGGTGGTCTGGTCTATGGCCCCATGACCCCCTGGCCATCCCTCACAGGACGATACTCTCTCTTGACGTGATCCCAACAGAGTGTTGGATTTCCATCTGACCTTGCTAATGGTCAGCTTATCCATGTTTGAACAAGAGCGGCACACTGGACCTGGCAAAGTGGGGTCAGCACGGTTTTCTTTTACGGCACTTCCTGCCCTTAGATTGTCCCTCTAACAGTGGTGTCACATGTCTGTTTTCCCAGAATTGCTATGAGGGGGAAGGGAGAAGAATCCCTGGAACTGATAGACTGTGTTTGTGCTGCTGCATTCCTCTAGGACCCCTGGTGTTGCACAGCAAATTTCTTTTTTATAAAGGTTTTTATTCTCTTCCAGGTCTGAGTGGGCGGACTATCAGCACTGTCCCTGCCAACCACCTCCCCCAATGACTGACTCAAAGAGTCCCCCGTGGTGGGGCGAGGAGGTGATGGGTCATTCTTCCCCCACCAAGAGACACACATCCAGACCACAAGCCTTGGTCCCTGGGTAGTGATGCGGGCCGGGATTGCCAGGCAGGGCTTCAGAAAGCCCACTCAGCCTACTTTTCCACCTTTCTTGGTTCCCCCAACCCCTGCTGTGGTCAGTGAACAACAGTGCATGCCGTGTGGAGACACACATACTCCATCAGACCGTGGCCCCTCCCCCTTTGTACCATCCTACTTGCACTGCCACCTGGTGGCAGTCTACAGCAGAACGATAAAGCCTCCTTCCCCAGGAGAGAAGTCACTGGAATGCTCAATCCTCTTCTCCCCATCCAACCCCCAGTGACCCGAGCCCGTTCCTGAACCCGGGTCATCAGTGTGGTAGAAGTGAGGTACACAGTGCCTCAGCCCTCTGCACCACTGGGCTGGCATTTGCACAATAAATTTAGAAGTTTTTTTTTTTTTCTTGAAACTTGACAAATTTATTAAAGTAGCAATGGTCAGCTTACACACAGATGGTCTGATACAACTGTAAAGATGAGCAAGTCACTACAAGTTCTTAAATGTCCTGTAACTTGTTAGTGGGTTCCAGGGCTTAGGACCTTTCCAGCACAGTGCCTCTCTCAGGCTGCTCTCTCTTCTTCCCCACTCTGGTCTCCACATACTCCCTTACCCCTCTCTTTTCTTTCAACCCATATATCCTTGACAAGATCTTTCCTCTGGCCGCTCCTTCACTGTATGAAAAATTGGTACCCATGTAACTCCTGAATCCTCTGCAACTTGTTCATTGTAATTTGTGCCATGTAGTTTACTGGAACCTTGTAACACTTACTCTGTGTTTCCTTTTGTTTTCATTGTTGTACTTTGTAACCAATTCAAGCTGAATACTGTACCATGAGATTGTCCTTGCTTCCTTCATTTTATGACGTGGAGCTTTTGTAAATGAACCCCTGGCTCAAAGTTTGTAATTCTGAGATTTCAATAAATAAATCAAATAAAAAGTACCAAGCTAGGTGATATTAATTTCAAAGTTTATATGACGCTCCCCAAGGAAGCCACACACTTCTCAAGAGGGCAAAAGTCACATCTCTGTTTCCCTTGAGCAGGGTCAGACAGTAAGAGTTGTACTGTGTGGGTCCCCTGTTGTGAGGTAAACGGACCTCAACGAGATGGCTGCTGGGTGAGCTGTCCCTTTGGGGGGGGGGGGCTGACATCAGCAAAATGAATACTGATCCTGTACAAGATAAAGATGGCCACCATGACGCCACCCACACCCAAGAACTCTATAAATGGTGGCCATGATTGACTAGCGCACCCATTCATGCTGGATCAAACAAGCCATCGAACAGACTAATTGGCAGCTCATTTATTAATTTTTCTACAACTTATTTATCCAGGATAGCTCAGCTCTGATGCAACATCATATTTCCAGAGGGGCACAGTTTCTACCCAGTTTCACAGCACAGTACACTGGTGAACTGGGAGCTCAAGTGACTTGTTCAAGGTCACACAATGTGTATTTGGCTACAGTGGGGTTTGAACCTGTGATCCGGTTCCCACACCAGCACTCTAACTACTACACAAAACTGTCTCCACTATAGGAAGAGTTCTGGTGGCGAGTGCTTGGGGAGCTAGTAGGGTTGTATTTCCTGCGCTGCAGCCTGCCCTGACCTTGGGGGGAGGGGGTGCGCTATGATACTGGGCCAGCACACTACCTCTTCATCATCCCCTCTGCCTTGCTGCCCACCCTGACAGGTGAGTGCTCACATGCATCCGCATCAGTGCGACTGTGCCAGTGATGGTACCCCATAATGGCCTACTAACAAAGCTGGGGGGGGGAGATGGGGGGGCAGTTGATCAGGCGAGTGGAAGATTGGCTTATGGGGCAAATACAGAGAGTGGTGGTTGGAGGGATAATCTCCTCACCCAGGAGGGTCATCAGTGGAGTCCCCCAGGGTTCGGTCCTGGGGCCACTCCTGTTCAATTCCTATGTCTCGGACATAGGGAGGGGTGTTAGGAGTAGGCTGAGCCTCTTTGCAGATGACTCAAAACTGGGAGCACAGGCAGGAGGGGAGAGAGGCCCTCCAGGGGGATCTGGATACCCTGGGGGGGGGAGGGTCAAGGAAGTGGGGAGTGAAGTTCAATGCAGGGAAATGTAGGGTGCTGCATCTGGGGGTCAGAAACCCGGGCCATGCATACACCCTGGGGGGTCACACTGCAACCACATCGGGCGAGAGGGACTCAGAAGTAGTGGTGGACAGCAAAATGAATAACACTGAGAATTGTCGAAGAGCTGCAGCAAAAGCAAACAGGATACTGGACTGCATAACCAGGGGGATTACCTCCAGGAGGAGGTAGGTGATCCCCGCTCTGTATAATGCCCTGGTTAGGCCGTATCTTGAGTACTGTGTACAGTTCTGGAGACCCCATCTTAAGAAGGACATAGTGCTGCTGGAGAGGGTCCAGAAGAGGGTGATCAGGATGATTCAGGGCATGGAGGGTAGGCCCGATGAGGAGAGACTGGAAGAACTCAATTTGTATGCATTAGAAGACAGGAGGGACATGACAGAGGTTTTAAAGTATGTAAAGGGGATAAATAAGGGCAGAGCCAGGGAAGTGTTCAGGCTTAAGAAGGGGGGGAACTACCAGGGGGCATGTGTAGAAGCTGGAGGGGGGTACAGGAGGGAGCGCGGGAGACACTTCTTCACAGAGAGGGTGGTGGAACCATGAAACGCACTGCCCAGGAGTCTGGTGGAAGAGAACACAGCGGAAGGACTCAAGAAGGGTTGGGACAGGTACAGGGGGATACTGAAGCCAGGGAAGACCACCTCTGGGGCTGGGGGGGGTGGAGGAGCGAGCTCCCAGTAGGGGGCTGGCTTCCGAGCAGACACAATAGACTATGGGGTCTATTCTGCTGGCTTTTACTATGATATTATGATTGTGTGGTCTGCTCCAATTATGGGCCCATGTAAACTCTTCATCATCCTCGTGCTGTTGCTGGCTCTGACTCGGTAGATTCTGTGCCCCGTACACACTACCCCACTGGATGCAGATATGTCCCTGGAACACCGTGTTGCAATATGGAGCTGCAGCTTTTCTTTACTGCTCCCTGACTCGCTGGAGTTACGCAGCGGGTTTTAGTGGTGTCTATTTATTGGTGGGTCTTTGCATAATTCTTTACGTGCTGAATTGTCAATCCTGCAATGGCAGCACAGCCAAAGCGACCAAGGGAGAGCAAGAGGCCGTCCTCACTGTACAGGCATCAGGCTCGGCCAGTGGCTCTACGTGGTGCAAGCAACTGTGACACAGCCAAGACAGACCCCCGCTGAGGACCCGACACTCGACAATCCCAATCAAACACCAAGGTACAATTTCCGTCAGAATAAAATGCTGGACCGAAGCAGGTTAGCCTTTGGGGAACAGCCTCTCATTGCTGCAGGAAGCAGAAACAAACTGATGGGACTGAGCATGTGATACAACTAACTCTGCATGCCTAACACCCTCATTGGAACGGTCACGTAACAATAAAATGAATTCTGCTACTGCTTCCACTTCTTTTTAATAAAAATAGTTACCCCCAAAAAATTGAAGTACAAGTTTTGATTTGGACAAATGGAATGGGGCCATTTTAGAAAATGGTGTATCAGTGGCCCTGGCTCGCAATACTTATCCCTCTCTCTCTGCATTTTCCATTCTTTCTTCGTATCCTACTCTTCTATTTTTCCTCTCTGTGTCGGGAGGGAGGAGATGGAAGAAGAAAAAGGGAAAAAGGAGGAAGGAAACAAACTGGCAGTGTGCAGCAGCAGCGCCTCTGATTAATTCATTCAGAAGGCAGCAATTTGTGGTTAGAGGGTTAGACGCTGATTACTTAATTAACCTCAACAGTCACAGCTGGGAGACTGAACTTCACAACCAATGACAGAGGTGTCCATGCCAAACAAATAGCAACAGTTCCTGGTCCCCTCAATGAATCACTTCAGTTGTTGCCAGCGCAGTTCTGCAGAACCAAAACTGCACAACACAAATCAAGGTGACAAAGGGGCCTAAGGCCTCCATCCCACTCCTTATGTATGGAATCCCAAGCGAGGCAGAGTGGGGCTTCTTTTTACTTACTTAAAAACAATTTACCCAACCTAGCCCAAATGAGGTAAACCATCTCGCTTACGGTGGGGTGCCATTTTACAAGCTGGGAAGGACTGAAGCATCAGGCTGTTCTCTTGTACTTCAGTCTTTATGTACCACTATGGTTCATCCTATGGCATTAGGAACTAAGCAAGGCGGTGAGCCCATATGCGCTCCTGTATCTAGGTGCAACAGGAAATGGAATTACCATTTAAGGTATATCTATTCATCTTTAGTTTTACTATTATTTCTCAAGGGAGACTATTCCAAGGGCTGACTACATGCTGGGTAAAAAAAAGATCTTTTTTTGGTATGAAATTTGCACGGCATAAGCTGTAATTGTGTCCTCTGGTTCCTTTATTATGGTTTTTAGTTTGAAATTTAGCTCTTTAAAAAGATCTCTATCTTGGATTAGAGTGTGGTACATGCACTGATCTATTTTAAAGTAATGTGCCCTGTGACTTCGGAAGGAGCACTCCAGTTCTATAATGCACACCCTAGAGGGGCTTATTACACTTATAAAATAGCTCTAAATAGGTTTTCGGGAGAGGAAAATGAGGTTTGGTACCTGACTGTGTGTTTATACAGATTCAATGCACAGTCATGTGACACCTCTCGGCCAATGACATTTCCAGATTTTTTTCTGGCCATTTTATAAATGTAAATATTTCAGTGAGTTTTCCTGAATAGCATCTAAGGTTAAAAAAAGCTGTGCAGAGACCAGACTGGTGGTGTCACAGTACAGAGCTGCACTATCATGGGGGAGACCGGGTTAACATAGTGAGCCTGACTCCCAGCCCCAGCTGAAAGAGTCTCAGGGGTGCTGCTTCTAGAGGCACTGCTTGTGACCTCTCACAGTTGGGGAGGGGGCGAATTTGGCCATCCAGCTACAATAGCCCCTTCAAGTCAGGGAGCGGATCCAATGTTGTGAATGGCCACATGATGTCGTTCGGCCCTTCCACCACTAAGGATCATACGGGGGGGGGGGGCGCATCAACTTACAAGAGAAGTGGGTGTGGCAGAAAGGGTAGGATTGGGCAGACCAGGACACATGATGTCTGAACTGCTCCGCGGAATGTACTGCCCTCTATGTTGTATCAGGCCCACTGCAGGGGTGAAGCTACAGTGATGGTCGACGGGGGAGGGAGGCAGTCCACAGAGGCAGACACAGTGTCAAAGGCAGACCGTGCAAGGACAGAAGGTTGGGAGGAGATAAAAATTCTTAATAAGCATAAACACTACACTGCCAATTAAAAATTAAAGCAGTCAAAGTAGGGAATAGAGACAAGACTGAACAGAAACCTAATGAAGCAGACAAACATCCGGTTAGTATTAGTGGGGTTGGGGGGGTATGAAGACATTAACTTGAAACTCAAAAACTGCTGTAATGTCAGGAAAACACTATTGTGTTCGTAGAAGTGCCGTTCTGGGATGGGGTTTTTAAGGATGATGTCACTACGAGTACGCTGGAGCTAGGGAGTCTGCACGCTTGCCAGCACCTGGTTTCAACTGCAAAGAAACCACAAATCTCTTCCATTTGGAAAGAGACATCTCTCTGCCTGGGAAGGGATGGCAGTTGTGGTTGGTGGTCAGAAGAGAAGGGAAGGGTGCAATCACTCTCCATTTTGGGGAGGGGGTTCAAAAGGAAGGGAAACAAGTAGTATTTTTATCCTGAGGGGAGATTAGTTATGCCCTTCCCCCCAGACACACAGCCACAAAACCCATACTATTAGTTCAACAGCAGACTCCAGGATCAGCACTGGCACCAGCTATTCAGGGGTTCTATGCTAATGTTTCTACTGGGAGGCAGTGCCAGTTTTAGACCAAATGGCACCCCAAGCAGAAATACTTGTAGTGCCCCCTTTACCACTTCCACTGCCCCCCTCTTCTCCCTTCTGCCAAACCCCACATCCAAGAAGTATCGAGGCAGTATAGGTCTAAGGCTCTGAGCTGCAAATCTGGAGACCTGGGTTTGAATCCCACAGCCCCCACTTGCATACTGTGTGACCCTGAGCAAGTCACTTAACTTCCCCGTACTCCCAGGTCGCACCTGGAAACAAGCTTTCAGCTTAGTGTCTCTCTCCTGGTTAAGCAATTGAAAAAACAAAAGTGGTAAAAACTCTATGAATACAAGGGGAACAACAACAGTTTTGTTTCTGACAGTAACACTTTTCACATTTCAAGCTGTTCTGTACTTCTGCTTTCTACTTTACTGCACCCATTCTGTGCTGGTGCCCCAAGCGGCCGCTTGGTTCATTTGTGCCAAAACCACCTCTGCTTGGGCCTTAATAACAGTGAGATGCCCCAAAACAACTACCTCCCTTCAGCTTGCTACCTCCTTTCGTATCATCTTTGAGTTTAAGGAAGAGTCCCTTACTGGCTCCTGCAAACTCTGAAATAAGAACACAATCACAGAGGGCACAGCAGAACACAGAATTAGCAATCAGTTCTTTAGCAAACTGGAGCCAGGCTGACACAGACAACCACTCAGGTACGGCCACCCTTTCTCTGTGAAAAAGAAAGCTCAGGATTCAAAATGGAATTTGTCATTTTAAACACCACTCTGAGTCAAATTCTTATATTAAACAAATTCTGTTTGAGCCACATTTCTAACAGCAACTGGAACATGTAGAAAATCCCCATTCTGTACCACGTATAAAAAACAAAAAAACCCAAAAAAATTCTAGGATTTTGTATACTGGAATTGCTCATTATTAAAAATGTAAACTCAGTGCCCTACTTGGGGTCCTGCTTTCACCCAGTTTCCAGCTGGGAAGGGTTCCAAGCACAGAAAGCTCAAGGGACTTGTTCAAAAGTCTCACGGTGAGTCTGTGGTTGTGGTGAGATTCGAACCTGCCGTCCTCTGGGTCACAGTTCCATGCTCCAACCACTGGGCTGGACTGCAACCACCACACAGGTATATATATTTTTTTTTAATTTATATTTTATTCATTTTAAAAAATGAAAATGTTACAAATACATGTAACTCCTGGTAAGAAACAGTCGAATATATTATTTAGGGGAATAAATTCCCTTATTAGACAGGATAAAGTGTCTCTCACTTACATACATACTGTATCAGAGAGGCAGTCAGAATAAACAGCACTAAATAAGGTAAATCCATAAAAACTTTGAAACTGTAGCCCATGAGCGCATGACTTGGCCCTTACAAAAAAAACAGGATGCTTACAAAAGTTCCTATGCCCTTGCGAGCAACAGGTGTCATGCGTAGACTAGATGTTAACTATAACATTTATTTTAGCGATTGCGTTTTCAACACTCTCACTGCTCAGGTCAAATACCTCACGCTCAACTAACTTGAGGGACAGTTACCCCTTAATGTTCGAGTTAATCTCGAAGAAATATTTGATCTAATTCCTCAATCCTTCCCAACTCCATCAGTAAGGAGAACGTAGGCAGCTCCTCTATTTAAAAATGACTCTCATATAGCCGGCCCGGTGGCGCTGAGGGCTGAGGTGCTGGACACCACACCTCGCGTCACGCTGGCAACCCGTGTTTGGGAACGATCATGGGTCGCCGGGGGTTGGGAGAGGATTGAGCGGCCGATGACAGCTCTCCTCTCCCGGGAAAAGGGGGGGGTATGTCGTCCAGCTCCTTGGCTGCCCCCAGTGGAGGATGGGGCTAGAGCCAGGGAGACAAATAGTGTGGCATTGGTATGCACATGCACATTCATGGGTGCAAGGGGATGGATCACAGAAAAGACTGGCTGCCGGCTCCATAGCAGCCCCCACCAGTACTCCGGTGCCACGGCCTCACGGATCTCTCAGGCCCGCTCCAGATAATGCTGGGGGGAACGTCTTCCACCCCACAACGTAACCTGGGGAAACAGGGCCCAGGGGATGCCGGGGAGGCAGTAGCAGGAGGGGGGTTAGAAGGGCGCGGGTGGGCTGAAGGGAGGAAAAATACTTAGATTTTTTTTAAAAATGACTCACATATACAACAGGTTCTTAAGGGCAACAGTGCAGCCTTTTATGGGCGCTGCCTCTATCGAAATGTTAAATCACAAAATGCATTATTTAAACCCAACAAAAAATGCTCTTACCTTTCTGGTATGGAGAAAGCTAGTTTACAAATTTTTAGCTATTCCTGAATGCTATTCATAATGAAACAACAGGCACTGCAGTAATCTTAACAGTAGAGACTGAAGTGAATGGGCATACTGCGACTAAGCAGTAGAGTTTGTAGGATCCCAAGCCAAAGGATAAATTACTGTCCCTCAGGTGTCGTCGTCTTCTTTGATCCGGTCTTCGGAATTTTTAGTTGTCCCCATCCTTGCCGCTCCAGTGGAGGAGGGGATCTGGGCCAAAAACAAGGAAAATCAGGGCATCTGTACATACGTGTATGCACATACCACCATTTCCCACTGGCCTTCCTTGTAGATTTATCGAGGCTCCCTTTTTAAGAGAAAGGGAAGCATTTTAGAAACAAAAAATAAACTCCTTGAATCAGCATATGGGCTACATGAGCCCCTTTGTTTTTAGTCTGAGCTTCTGTTAATCCCAGACTGAGACAGGTACTCTCATCCACTCGATGTAACTCCTGTTTAGACGTCAGGCTCGTAATCAGAGCACCAGCCCATTTCCCTTGTGAGTCTTCTGCAGCTGCCATTTAATAAGTGCTTTTCAAGGACAGAGATAACTCTCAAAGTGCTTTACAAAGCAGTCAGAGACACTGGGAGTGCAGTGACTGCACACAAACATGGCAGCAGTGTTCAAATTAAACTTTATGAGCTTTGGGAGGTAAGGGGGCCCACAAAGGTCATATCTTTGCATTGAGCCCCCCCACCCACTCACTCACCATCAGTCAATGGCAGTGATGCATGAGCTACTGCAGCTCACTTGGGGGGGGGGGGGCCTGGAAGGTACTCCTGTAATTCTGACACTACACAGCAGTCCTTATAGTGTATACACTTATGAGTTAGAAACAGGAAGTGATGCAACAGTAAACAGTCTCAATAGGGAGCATGTGACGGATAAGGAGTGATGCACCTGCAACTTTAGGCACCAACATGCAAGCACAGAAAGCAATGCACTCTGTTTTGCCATATGCTCCGTGTTCCATGGCTTATTTAGTGCCTATCTGCTGTATATGTCATGTGTAATGTTCACCTTCTGGATTCCCTTCCCATTTGGACTTTAGTTGGGAGATACTCGTATCCTGTATGGAGCGATATCTTTATTCTGTATGTAAGTACTCTGTTTCCCAACTGGGACTGTTGCTCCATTTTACTTTATAAAATAAAATATAAATTGCAGAAAGCAACACTCTCTGAGTGAAGTAATCTGAAAAAGAGCTAAACTGCAAAAAATTTACAAATTACAGCTGGACTGGTGGAGTGGCAGACTGAGGTGCTGGACACCTTACCTCCTGCCACGCCAGTGAGAAGGTTTAGGAACAGACCAGGGTCACTTGGGGGGCTAGCCCGGTGAAGAAGGATTGAACGTACCGAGGATAGCTCTCCTACCTCGGGGTGGGGTTCTACTCCTGCCACTCGCCTGGCAGAAGCTGGCTGCAGTGCTGTTGGGACCAGAAGACATGGGGGGGGGGGGACTTATGTTGATGCAACACACGTGTGTCATCACACACATATGCGTGCATCGTACGGAGATGCCCTAGGGAGAAAAAAACGGTGAAAACTACTGCAGCTTCCTCAATATCCCCCACAAGCACCACACGACCTTATATAGCAGGCCATCTGCTAGTAAGGCTCTGTGTAAGTGGTAGTTAACCCTTAAGTTCACGAGATGGGTTAGTGATGGGACTAGGGTTTGCCACAGAGACCACGGATGGGTGGAGAAACACAGGTATAAAAATATAAATGACAGCCCGGCCCGGTGGTGTTGAGGGTCGAGGCGCTGGATGCCACCCCTCGCACCATGCCGGCAACCCACATTCAGGAACAAGCGCGGGCCCAGGTCAGGGAGAGAAAGACTGAGCGTCCAGACAGCCTTCTTCTCTGGGGCTCAACAGTTGGTACTAGCCTGGCCCCTAGTGGTGGCTGATGTCTGATGCACTGACACTGCAAGACAGGAATGGAAGTGGTGCAGATGCTTGATAGGGGCACGCTCAGGAGCGTGCACGGCACCGTAGCAGGTGTCACTGCATGCGCCGCCCCGATAAAAGAAAAAATGGAAAAAAGCAGCACCCCACAGAGGACAAAGGGGGAGCTCGCAGGCCCTGCACCTGGCCAGCTACGGCACAGGAACAATAGATCCAGTCTTGGAGGCATTGGGCCCCCCCCGACCCCACTAGGGGGGTAAGCCCTAAGGCAACTACTGTGCCGGTTGGTGGACACCGGGGTGACAGGGCTGGGGCTCCCCCAGACTGTGAAGGCTGTGGAGGCAAGGTGCATAAAAAAAAAAAATAAAAAAAAACCCCAACAAATTATAAATTATAAAAAAACAATTACAGCATTCGTTTGACCTGCCTAAAATATAATGAAGTCTTCTTTGCTATTTCACTCTTTCTGATTCTTCCAACTCGGACCGCTCTTCTTTAGAAACATAGAAACATAGACTTTGATGGCAGATAAGGACCACTTGGCCCACCCAGTCTGCCCATTTCCCTACCTATTGGATAAGCTGCAGATTCTAGTTAACCAACAGCCTACTTCCTGCAAACCCCCCACTATAATTGCCTTATGTCTGTCCCATGCATGTCTGAATTCCCCCACTGTTTTAGACCCCACAACCTCTCCAGGAAGGCAGTTTCATGCGTCCACCACTCTCTCAGTGAAAAAGAATTTCCTCACATTACCCCTGAGCTGGCCCCCCCTCTAACTTAAAAATTGTGCCCCCTTGTTCTTACACATCTCTTTTTTCTGAAAGATGCTACCCTCCTGGCCTTTGTTGATTCCCTTGAGGTACTTAAAAGTTTCTATTGTGTCCCCCCGTCCCTCCTTTCATCAAGAGTATACATATTAAGCTCTCTCAGTCTCTCTTCATATGGTTTCTGCCGCAGACCCTGCACCATTTTAGTTGCCCTCCTCTGGACTGCTTCCATCCTGTCTATGTCCTTGCGTAGATGGGGTCTCCAAAACTGCACACAGTATTCCAGATGGGGTCTCACCAACTGTCTATATAGAGAGATAACCACTTCCCTTTTTCTACTTGTGATGCCCCTCCCTATGCATCCCAGTATCCCCCTGGCTTTCCTACTGACTTCTCACATTGCTTACCCACCTTTAGGTCATCTGATATGACTAGCCCCAGGTCCCTTTCCATTTTGTTGTTGTTAGTACCTCCCTGCTATGTGTACTCTTATCCTGGGTTTTATTTCCCAGGTGCATTACTTTGCACTTCTTTGCATTGAATCTAAGTTGCCATATGTCTGACCATTCCTCCAACCTTGCCAAGTCCCTTCTCATCATTTCTACCTCTGTGTATCAACTCTGTTACAGATCTTTGTGTCATCTGCAAAGAGGCATACCTTTCCTTCCAGACCCTCTGCAATGTCACCTATAAAGACGTTAAAGTGGACTGGACCCAGTACTGAGCCCTGAGGTACTGCACTAGTAACCCCCCTTTCTTCAGAATGTGTTCCATTCACTATTACCTTCTGTGTCCTGTTGTGCAGCCAGTTTGCTACCCAGGCTACCACCCTGGAACCCACTCCCAGGCTGGCTAACTTGATTATTAATCTTTTGTGGGGGACTGTGTCAAATGCCTTGCTAAAGTCTAGGTAGGCCATATCCACAGCCCCTCCCTGGTCTATTACTTTGGTCACCCAGTCAAAGAAATTGATTAGATTCATCTGACAAGACCTTCCTGCTGTGAATCCATGCTGCTTTGGGTCCTGTGCTCCGCTGGCCTCTAGGTGCTCAACAATTCTTTCCTTCAGAAGTGATTCCATCATTTTCCCCACCACTGAGGTCAAACTAACAGGTCTCTAGTTTCCTGCATCTGCCTTGCTCCCAGTTTTGTGAAGGGGAATCACATCTGCCCTTAGCAGTGACGAGGCCTGCAGTTCCTTGGTTGTGGTTGTACACTGGGTCCAAGGAGTGTTGTGCCTTATAGCTCAGTGCTGCCCACACACTGTGCTGGACTCTGCTGCCCACACACTGTGCTGGGGGACTAGTTGCTGGTATAAATTACATTTCACTTCTATGTTTATATTGTTTGGGCTCTGTGGTTGCATTTCTTTTTGTCTCTAAGCCAGAAAGTTGTGGGGGACCTGGGCTCATACCCAGTGCTGACACAGCCTGAGCGATGTGACTGTACACCAGTAAACATGGCAGCCACTATGGCTATACAACATCCCACCCACATCTGCGGACAGTGGATGAGTACCAATTTACTGGCTGAATGAGGTGGGGGGGGTCTCTTGACCAAGAGGTGGTTTATCCCCCCTTTGTTTCCCAGAATGCCATGGGATAGTTTAATTCCACCCAAATTACTAGGAGGAACAAGCACTGGTTTAGCATCTCATTAGCTGTCATTAGTGTATGGGCGGCACTGAACTATAAGGCACAACACTCCTTGGATCCAGTGTACAACCACAACCATGGAACTGCAGGCCTCGTCACTGCTAAACGTCAGGTGTGTGTGTGTGTGCGTGCGCGCGCAAAAAGCATTTCCAAGAAGAAAGCAAATTTCATGAGGTAGGATCAGCAGCATAGATAATGCGGTAGTAACTTGAAATGCTTCAGGGTTGACCCAAGGGCGATTTCTGTGGAAAACTGTAGCCAAAACATAAAGTGCAGTGCTTGTGCTTTAAAGAGGCACAAGCCATGCAATCTGTTTGACACGGAATGCAGTGCTACTTCAGGAGGTTAATTCTGTGTGAAATAAGGATTTACCAAACGTAGGTGCATGGACGCTGACAGCAGAAAAAGGCTCCGGGATCATCCAGACTGCCCACCCTATCCAACTATTCTGCCTAACCTCAAACCTGTACTACTAATCTTTTCCACCCCCCTCATCCCATTGAGCACCCTCCATACCGTACTTTTTACCCTCCTGTTTGGTACAACTTTATAAGTTAATAGGGCCTCTGAGGGGGGTCTCTTAGGGTATAAGAGACACTGAGTGTCAGGTTTGGGCGAAGGGACCATGGAGTGGTTCTGTCTGCCCAAACCTCACAGTCAGAGTCTCTTATTTACTTAAGTCATCCTCCCCCCCTGGCATGAAGTGGAGCGTCCTCCTCCAACACTCCCACACGACAGCACACTGTACACAGGATAAGCTGTAGTGGCTCTGCACACTGACTGGCTAAAATCCCGTTAGAGATTTATAACAGCAGTCACAGCATAGCGTTTCGATGTATATGGAGTATCGCTGTATAGTATTAGTACTGCGCATCATTACTGCTGCCTGTTTTAGAGAGCTCATGCTTATTTTAGTTTTTCTGGATTCTTCTGCACCCCCTTTTTTTTCCAGCAGTATCTCTTCTTTTTCCCAGTATGATGAATTAGCAGTGTATGAAGAACATGCGCCTCTGCTGCCTTGAACCTGGATCCAGTCTCTTCTGAGCACTGACTGCCCTGCCACAGACATTTTTATGTTGCTTCATTTTTCACATACCACCTGTGTTACTAGTATTACTGGGTTCTGTCATTTTAAATAATTACCTATTTCATTTTTGAACATGGCACAGTAAACTGGTCAATGGCCTTTAAAGAAAATCATGTAAGCCACTGAGACAGTGTAGTGCAACATTTTTACATTTTTTTTTTCTAAATACAGTGTATTTACAGCTGTCCGTTTAACTTCATTCACCGATTTTCCTGTTTTTACAGTCGGAGGTTTTCTGGGCTTTTTACTCTGTATCCCCTGTTTCTCTTCTAGTCCACCATGTCTGCACCTCTGTTTGGTGGTGGTTCTTCAGCACATGGACTTGGCTGGTTCACCTCGGATGAGTATCTCTGTTGTAACTGTGTTGGCCATTTCCTGTCTCGGGAGATGTGGTGGAGTTCCTACAGTCGGAGGGAATCGCTAGTTTTTTAGCTACTCAGCATTATGATCATTTCTAACCCGACTCCCCACCCCTCCTTACCCTCTTCAGCTATGAATCTGTTTTGCCACTTTGAATGCAGTTAACTGAGCCTACCATGCACTGTAGTCCAGATACCATGACTTACTGTATTATTGTCTGTTCTGGATTCTCTGACTTGATGTCCTCATCCAAAGTCATACAAAGTCCCATTAATATGTCCAGGATATCCTCTCGCCTGTATTCGGAGAATCCAAAAACTAAACTCTTGGGGATACCCCAGCCAATGCTGTCATAAGTAAAACCATGACTTGGGGTTCACACCAATAGTCCACACCAGTGATGCGTCTCCTTTTTTTTTTTTTTTTTTACAACGCACCAAGACATTAAGGGCGATGTTCCATGGCTAGACCGCCATTCCATCTAATGGGATGCCTTACAAAAAGTAAAATCACTAACTAGGCTTCACACAGGTTCAGGGTCTTACTTATCTGAAGTCATCCCATTAGAAGGTTTAGACTGGCTACTGTCCTCCTCTTTTCCTTTCATTCCCACACCAGTTCTGAATTTACGTCATTTTCCTTACAGGCCACATATCTAAGGCTGACATTTCAGAGCTAGTGGCCACGCCCCCTGAGGAAGTGGTTTTCTGACCTCGAGGCACTGGGTCTCGTTTAGCCGTGCTGGTCGAGTCTGTATACTCTCTGTACTGTGAGCACTTCTGTTAATTTCTCACTCATCCCCTTAAAAGTCTGCAGGTTTTCACCAGACTGCTTTCTCTTTTTTGACATTCAAAGGTCTTCCCCAGAGGTGAGGGACTGAGGCCCAACCAAGCTTCAACTGCCCAATCAGCAGCAACTGACCAATGTGTCTGTCAGTCGAAAGCTCACATGATGAGATAATCAGAAGCTGGCAAGACACACACACACTGGCGTCCACATGCTCTCCACTCCTGAACACATCTTTAACCACCAGCTGCGCACCCACCTGGGGTCTCTCTGGTATCAGTAAAGCAGAGACGCACTGCCCTCCCTCCCCTTAGAAGGCGATCAGCCTGTGGTATGCTAAGTCCTCCTCCTCCTCCTCCTGACGGCTCTCCAATGCTCTGTGCATGGAACCTAGGTCAGCAGCACCAAGACTGTGAACACTGCATGAACAAGCCAGCCCTTCCACTTTGCAGACTGTGTGAATGCTCTCTGTTCTTCCTGTGAGTTTCTACTATCATTGCCCAAATGCAATCTGAACTCAGCCAATGAGTATATTCGCCCTTTTATGGAATAACCCCCATGCCCTGCTAGGAACATGCCCAGGCCTGATAAATGAAGCAAAAGCACTTAAAGTACACGTTAAGAACGCATTTCCCTGTAACTACTTCTAATGGCATCCTCATGTCTAGTCACTCATAGCACTTGTAAAAAATGCCAGTAACACTGCAACAGCCAATTAAACTTAGACCGGAATCTCTGCTGTAATTTAGGTTGTTAATCTTGCCCGAGATACAGCTGAAGATGGGACTTTAGCTCCGCTTACTTCCCATGACAGATAGATACACAAATCAATCAATCAACAAATAAAGACCAGTGTGTCTACAGACAGGATACCCCTGTCTTCATGACACAAGATGGCTCCCCTTCCCAAGTCCCCCATTTTGTAGACCTTGTGGTGTGTGGCTCGACTGAAAATGGTGATATCTCCTCCCACGTTAATGCCATCTCCAAACGGCTCTTCCCAAACTTGAAGCCATGTATCACAACCAACCCTGTCTCCCATTCCCAGTCGGATGAGGGATCCACATTAATGCCAACCACAAATAGCTCCTCCCTAAACGCTGTGCTGTCCTGCCTCTATCCATTTCTACCACTGGGTGGGCTTGAGCACTGGAAAATTTACTGTGAGAGGCTATGTGTTCCTTTATTTTATTCGCCGAATCCATTCAAGATTCAAGACAGCCCTCACTGACATACCAAAATAAGTAATGTGGCAACTATTCCATTCTAAACTGTTTGAAATGCCTAATATGATGTACTTGCTTTTTCAATATATGTTCTACAACCAATAAACACACAGTTTAAAAAAAAAAAGTGCAAGTATATTTGAGGTCTTGTCTAACATTTCTGAGGGGAGAAGGAAGAGGAGAAAGCAACACAGATAAAGAAGAAATCCAATTTTATCGTGGTGCAGTTACTCATATGGAAAGAGCTGCAACAGAGCTGTTTACAACACGACCTCTGGATTGAAGTCTCTGACAGAAATAATAATTCAGTCAGGGCTGGTCGGCCGGCAGGCAGGCTGTGTGCCAGGCCTGAAGTGCTACTGTGGTTGGGAGCTCTGGATGACTTTTGGATGTAGAGAGATTGCATTGATCCCAGGCCAAGAGAAACATGCAAACCAAAGAGGGAGATTTGTGAAATCATAATACAGCAGGACACTGTGCTTGTACAGGGATAGAGATGTGACGGAGTCTGAAAACCCTTTGTGCGGTTCCAGGCTGTATAATTAGCTGCATTACTCACATGCAAGGGAGCTAGGTTTGGCTGAAGAAGAAGAAAAATAATAATAAAAAAATCTTTATTGCCCTTCAAGTATGGGAGTTCTAGTAACTGTTCCCCTGAGAGCCGCGCACTGGTCTCTGGCAAAAGGGTCAGGAAAAGTTTTTGAGAAGCTTAGCTGATTGGGGGGGGGGCTAAATCCACATACTTCAGTGTTGGGGTTCAAATCAGACCATACCCTGGGAAAGCCAGTGTAAATACTGTCCCTCTTCTCACAGGGACAGGACTAAGTCACTTGCAGCACTGGAGACGGGACCAGTGTAGCTGGGTGGAAAGGCGCAGTGCTTCCACTGGGTATCATCTCCACGTGCCAGCTTTAAAACAGGACACAAGGAAACAGAGGTGTCAAACAGTGTTACATAGATACCGTTGGCAGATAAGGACTGCCAGGCCCATCCAGTCTGCCTGTGTATGCTACCTGTATAAGCAGCCTGTGACCCTACATGGTCATTTGCTTAAACTTTTACTTCCCATCTCTAATATTCCCTTATTCCGGTCCCATGCAGGTGTAACCCCCCTGCAAATGGGGGTTCCCAAAAGACTTCCAGGAGCTTGCTTGAATGCTCCAAGCCTGAATGGTGTTTGGCATTTAAGCCATTTATCAGTGAGTGTTTTTAGAGCCTCTGGTACTGTCTCTTTAAGAGCTGTCTGCTTGCAGACATAATTAGTTTGTATGGGGGACTGTGTGCTTTCTGTTCGAGTACCACCGAGCTGCTGCAATTCACTCCATTTTTGCAGTCACTAGAGTGCAAAGGGAACCTATCTGAAAGATGTAACTGTTTGCCAGAAATCATTTAGAGTAATAATGAAATTACAGTTTGTCTAACCTGCTTTTGCAGTCAGAACTGTGTCTGCCTAGTTCCCCATTCTGGTTTTGAACTGCTGAACTGGACCAATCAGTGTGGGGTAAGCTAGCTCTAAAATGGTGCCTTGGACGAATCAGAACTTGGACTCATAATCTGAGCCAGCCATAAGAGGATTGTATGGCAGTGACTTTGGGAGATGTAGTTTAGACTTCGGCGCCTTTTTGGACCAACAGGAGCAGTCTATTGTGAGTGACAGCCAATCCAGTCAAGAACTGGGAGGAACTCAAAGGAAGTGCCCGGTTTTGTCTGTTGGAGTTGCAGTTGAGCTCTGGAGTGAAGAAGGAAGGAGCCCTGTGCTTTTTCAGTGTGCAGTTTTAGTCGGGAAACGTGTGTAAGGCCCAGAGTTCCGGTCTGCAGCTTGTGTAACTGCTTGTTAGGACTGAATCTGCCCTGTGAAGAGAATCAAAGGATATCTGAAGAGTAGAAACCAGGCTCACCCTGTAGAAGACTGGAGAAATTGCTGAACTGCACTCGGTCTGTCAGGAACTGAATCTGCTGTGTGTTCTCCGGGTTTGTGCAGTAATTGCGATCGGGATAGAGAAGCAGCCTGCCTGGTATAGTACTTTCTGTTTTACCATATAAATGTTGAAGAGGCTTGTGTACCTCAAGTGAATCCTGCTGCCATTAAAGGACTTTTGCCTGTTGCAGTTTGCCATATAAATGTGTGAGGAGTCTCGTGGAGCTCAAGAGTAGCCCTGCTGACATTGAAGGACCCTATCTTGTTTGGAGGTCGTGAGTACTAATTCAGGGTCGCTCCTGTTGAATTGCCACATTGAATCCAAATGGAATCACTGTACTGCTGACTGTTTAAACTAATTTTCTTTCTCTGTGGAAAGGGCCCTACCAGCTGCCACGGTTTGGACTAGCCACTAGGCTTGGGTACCCAGGGACAGTAACTGGTAGGGATAGGCCTGTGCACAGAGCCATAGGTAGATGAGGAGTAAAGTGATAAGCTAATTAACCTGATTTCCTGTCCTTGTTATATTGCCCCAAATAAATCCGAGCTGCTTGTTTCAGCAAAGTTATACTGCCTGAGGTATTTGTCTATGTTAAAGTATTGTACTGTGATTGTTGCACTGTATCTTATTTTACAGGAGGTCCCAGTGCCTGAACCAGCCCTGGGGGTAAGTGTATACTGTGAAGGTAATTCTGATATATTGTGTGGGCCACTAGTGGGAAGAAAGGGGGGTTGCAGTGTCCCAGAGGGCTGTGACTAAGTAAGTTTAACTATTGCAAACCCTGACCTCTGGGTGGAGGCACCCGCCATTGGATCCAGGCCCCTCAACCTGTTAGTGGCAAATCAGGAAGGGGTAGTAGCCCCTGGGATAGCGCCATCTAGGGGTTACACATGTTTGAAACCTGCTACCGTACAGGCAGCCACCACCTCCTGGGGCAGGCTACTCCATGCATCCACCACCCTCTCAGTAAAAAATAACTTTTTCACATTTCCCCTTATGCGGCCCCCACCAGAGTCATGGCATGCCCTCTTGTCCTGGCATTGCTTTTAAACTGGAAGATATTATCCCCTTTAACTTTGTTAATGCCACTGAGGTATTTGAACATTTCTTTCATATCACCCCGCTCCCTCCTCTGCTCTAGTGTATAGATATCGCGGTCCCTCACTCTTTCCTCATAAGGTTTGTGATGCAAACCCTTCACCACCTTCGCTGCCCTCCTCTGTACCTTTTCTATCTTGTCAATGTCCTTAAGAAGGTGAGGCCTCCAGAACTGGACACAGTGCCCCAAGTGAGGCCTCACCAGGGTTTTGTACAGTGGAACTATTACCTGCCTCCTTTGGTTTGATACCCCTTCCAATACAACCCAATATCCCGCTGGCCTTGGATGTCTGCCTGGTGGCCTTCAACTCATCTGTGATTATGACCCCAAGTCCCTTTCCGCCCTAGTAACTGTCAGCAGCTCCCCCCATCCTGTAGCTCACTCCAGGGTTCCTGCTCTCCACGTGCGCAATTTTGCACTTCTTTATGTTAAACCTCAGTTGCCACGTTTCCAACCAACTCTCCAATTTTTCTAGGTCGTTTCTCACCCTTTCCACCCCCTCTGGAGTACCCACCCTGTTGCAGATCTTGGTGTCATCTGCAAACAGGCACACCTTCCCCTTCAGCCCATCTGCAATGTCGCTGATGAAGACACTTAAGAGGACCGGCTCGAGAACTGACTCGAGGTACTCCGCTGGTCACCTCCATTTCCTCTGATGGGGTTCCATTTACCACTACCCTCTATTTTCTGTCCCTTTACCAGTTACCAATCCAGCTCACCACCTTGCGGCCCACCCCCAGACTACCGAGCTTGTTGAACGGTCTCTATGTGGATCGGTATCAAAGGCTTTGTTGAAACTGAGGTAGGCCTGTAGTTCCCTGCATCTTCGTTGCTGCCCTACCTAAGTAATGCTTGATGCGTATTCCTAATTTGACCAATTCCTGTACTTGCTGCCTGCATGGCAGCTTCTAACGCTTACTCCCCCCACTCACTTCCCATCCCCCCTCCAGACCACCAATCCCTTCCCCCCACCGTCCCTTACCCCCTAGTACCTGGACTGGACAAAGTCTCTTCTGGCGGATATACACAACCCAACCCACCAGATCTCTCTCTCTCTCTGTCTGTCCCTTCCCCCCTCACACTACCAGTGTGTGATACATCATCATTTCCTTACAGTTTATTTTGTACATATGCTGTTAGGTACTATTCATGTATACGCTGTAATAACCATTTACTCATGTATCGATGTAATATTCTCATTTTTTATTGGCAAACAACCACTAAGTACTGACTATTCCCTCAATTGTTATCAACCTGTTGTTCTCTCATGTTTATATGTTTTATCTCTTAGCTCTGTATGTTCTGTTTTGTACCCAATTGACGTGGAACCTCTGTAAATGAGCTTTTAGCTGAAACGTACTTGTAATCCAAGAATTCAATAAATAAATAAAAAATAAAAGGTGACATCTACTGCCCCCCTCCCCCCACTGCCTTTGTCACCTAGTCAAAGAAATCTATCAGATTAGTTTGACAGGACCATCCTGCGGTGAAACCATGTTGCCTGGAATCCAGCATCCCTATGGCTTCCAGGTGCTCCACTATTCCTTCCTTTCTTAAAGGGAAACACCATGGACTGTAGCTACTGCACCCTGCTGCGGTGCCCTTGCTGCAATGCCTTTTCATTGTGGTAGTGGGAATGTACTTACATTACTGTCCCCGTTAGTTAAGTCCCTTCCACTGCTACGATCCCGCCATTACTCCCGTTGCCGGTCGCCATGTCCCTTTCTTGCCCTTTGTTCACCGGATGTGCATTCCATTTGTGAACGCGCACGCACGGAGTTGTGCGCGTTCTGCAGTTCATACGCTCATGCTCACAGTTTGTCACAGTACCGGCTGGACTCGAGCGTGTTTGTATTTGCCTCCGTGAACCAAGCAGAATGAACATGTTACCCATACATGCTTATAGTTAACAGTTTGTAACATTTTACCTGCTACCGAATGCTAGTTGTTGGCAACACGTTATTAGTGTCAGACTCCAGTTCCACCAGTGCAGCATAAGCAAAAACAAGCACTGGGGGAAAAATTACATTCACGGTATCAGAGTGTTTGTAGACAAGAGACTCGAAAACAATAGCTAGAACCCTGACGAATCACAAAGTGACAGTTGTTAAAAAGGAGGAAGTGGCAGCATATCTCGAGCTGTGCAAGTAGAGACCATCGTAACTATGAAATGGAGGATCAAAACACCACCTCTGAAAGGGAATCTGTGACTGATTCACAGTGCGGAAAAGGTGCTGACAAATGAATATCTGCCACAGGTCATGTATGAAATATTCCCCCTCCCCCACCCCTGGACAAAGACGTATATGGCGGGAGGTGGATGCAGGATACAGATTTCATCTTCAAAGCGCCCCAGACTCGCACCCCCCCAATGAAATACTCATACAGCAGCACTGATCCTGTTATTCTTAACCTTTTCTGCAATGTTGCAAAGAAAAAAAATACACGTATTACTTCCTTCACAACCTGTAATGACACCAGCACCAGAGTCGGAGATATAATCAATAATTAAATATTATTTATTCACTGAAGTCTTTCCAGTATAGTACCATCCTGTATATACATCCCACATCCCCAAGAAATAGTCACAAACTCTTAGTAAAGCGCCACGAAGTTCAGATTTTCTAAAAGTCCATTACAAACTTTGGGGGTTAATTTGTTGGGTGTTGTAAGTGACAAAGTTGGCAAAATGTTCCTGTTGGTGAATGAAAACAGGTACATACTGAATAACTAGGATCTACCAGTTCTCACTCACCAACAGGCAGATTTCAAATGTATATACGGGATGGTGCTATAGTGAAAATTATGCAAAGTGGATTTTTACACAGAAAGAATAAAGTGTGTGCCTTTAAAAAAAAAAAAAAAATATATTAAAAAGACTTCAATGAATAAATTGTTACACAATACTGACTTTAGGCATGCCCCGGTCACTATCTACTCCATCACTGGACCACTGTCACCTCTCTTGGCATCCCCAAAGGACTTACTCCAAAGCTTTGGCTTTCCGCAATACAAACTCCTTTTAGGTTATGGTTACCAAGTTCCATACAAGTGACGTCGCGTCTCACCGGCGCTAGCTTCAGTACAAATGTATGGTACCGTGTTGAGGACCACAGTCACTTCTGCCCCCTAGAACGAGTATCGTCCTCTGAATGAAGTCTGTTGTCCCTTTCAAATCGAGCAATTGGTACTCAACCCTCATGCAGCAGTAGTCGGTATCTATTTCTCATGCGGACGCATCATTAGATGCCTTCACGACGAAAGGCATGCAACTGGATAGGGGTGCTTTGCTACCAGATGCACAGATTCTGGCCAGTCCACAGTTAGAAATCCTTATCTGATGGATTCTCAGGAGCTGCTTGTGTACCATTCTGGTGATCAGTTTACTTCTGCCATGAGTGTGCTGCTTCTAAACAGTAGCAGTGCTGACATAGAAAAACAAACGATAAGTAGACCGGCTACCCACACCCACTGCAACCGTGGCGAACCATGGGTAATACGAATGAACCAAACTGCTTATTTTATGCAGCTAGTGGCACAAAGCAGTCACTGAGACAACTGTGCTCGCTTCTGGGAAGAGAAGTGAAATGCTGCAGCAGTAGTTCTTGCTTGTTGGCATATACTCTGTTTATTTTACACACGCGGCACTAGTAAAGGATGTTCCTTTACCCCTACTAGCTCATGAGACATGGTTATCATACTGCCTCTAGTGTGAACTTAGGGCCACCCTTCTCTCTCTCTCTAACTCCGAAGTCTGATTGCAACCCATTAAGAACATAAGAAAACTGCCAGCAGAAACAGGCAGTGCTGGTCTAGCTAGTCTGCTCGTGTGCAGAACAGCTGTCACCATCCCCTGACCCCCCCCCCCGGCTATCCTCCACCCCATCTTCCCCAGCCCCCGTCTCCTTCCCAGTGCCAGTTTCTTTCCTAGACATGCCACCCCCACTCCTTTTGAAAATGTCCTACTGCTTTCAATCATATCGACTACTCCTGTAGTGAATTCCCAGTTAACACCCCAATTTCTATGCATAACTGTATCCTCATTTTGTTTTTAAATCTACTCCCTCTAGTTTGACACTGGTGCCCCTTGTGGTCCCCTCCATTTTTAACTTCAAAATACCCTCTACTCCAACCTTATTCAGAACCTTTAGGAACTTGAAGGTTTCTATCATCATATGGATTATCCGTCATGGCTGCAATCATCTCTGTCACCACCCGTGCTTGACCAACTGCAATAGTTAGAAGACCATGGAAGCACTATTGAAGGAGAGATTGGTGTAACATCTGGTTGTCAATGGACTACAGGACCCAAGGCAGCATGGTTTCACCAGGGGAAGTTCATGTCAGACCAACCTCATTGAATTTTTTGACTGGGTGACTAGGGAGGTGGATCAGGGGAGGGCAGTGGACATGGCCTATCTGGACTTCAGCAAGGCCTTTGACACTGTGCCACACAGAAGACTATTACAAACTGGGGAATATGGTGTGGGCAGGACAGTAGTGTGGTGGGTAGGTAACTGGCTGGGCGGCAGGACACAGAGGGTGGTGGTAAATGGCTGTCACTCCACAGAGGAAGAGTGACCAGTGGGGTACCACAGGGATCAGTGCTGGGACCAGTCCTATTCAACATCTTCATCAGTGACATTACGCAGGACCTAGAAGGCAGAATTTCACTGTTCACTGATGACACAAAGCTCTGTAACAGAGTAGACACACTAGAGGTGTAGACAGAATGAGAAGGGACCTGCAGAAACTTGAAGAATGGTCAGGGGTTTGGCAGTTGAAATTCAATGCAAAGAAGTGCAAGATAATGCATATGGGGCACAAAAACCCTGGCACAATATATCAGCTGGGAGGTGAGGATATAGCATGCACCAAGCAGGAAATGGATCTTGGGGTTATCATCTCTGATGACCTCAAGGTAGGGAAACAGTGTGACAAGGCAGCAGGTAAAGCAAACAGGATGCTGGGACGCATAGGCAGGGGCATCACCAGCAGGAAAAGGGAGGTCATAATTCCACTATGCAAGACACTAGTGAGGCCCCACCTGGAGTACAGTGTACAGTTCTGGAGACCTTACCTACGTAAGGGCATAGACAGAGTAGAGAAGGTTCAGAGGAGGGCAACAAAGATGGTACATGGATTGCATCACAAGTCCTATGAGGACAGGTTGAAGGAACTGAATATGTACTCCCTGGAAGAGAGGAGGGAGAGAGGGGATATGATAGAGACATACAAGTATCTTACAGGAAGGAACAAGGTGCAGGAATACACTATTTTTAAGTGAAAAAGATGTTCCAGGACTAGAAGGCATGGGATGAAGTTGGAGGGAGGACGATTCAGAAAAAACGTGAGGAAGAATTTATTCACAGAACGCGTGGTGGACAAGTGGAACACCCTGCCAGAGGAAGTGGTGGGGGCTGAAACAATCACGGGATTTAAGAATGCATGGGATAGACATAAAGGAATTCTGGAGGTCAGGGGTAAGGGGCAACAGACTTCTAGGAAAATATAAGCTGAACTTACAAGCTCAAATGGGCAGACTGGGTGGGCCATAGGCCCTTATCTGCCGACACTGTCTATGTATCTATGTATGCATCTTCAAATCAGTGAAGCAGAACTGCACAGTACTTACAAGTGTGATCTACACAAGGATTTGTGCAAGTGAAGAATGACTTCCTCCCTCCCGGATGTTGTTCCTCTGTCGATGTATCCCAGCTTTTCATTTGCCTGTGGCTGCCACTTTTCCGTACTGCTCATAGTGCTGCATGTCACCACCGACTATCACAATTATATCCTTTTCCTCCCTGGACTCCTGTAAACTCCCTAGCCAGTAGACGACCCCGGTGTTTCTAGCTCGCAGGATAATGTCCTTGTATTTTGTGGCGCTGAACAACAACTGCCATAGTGCACACCGTTTCTCTAGTCTTGCCAAATAATCCAAGTTTTCCAGTCTCCCCCCCCTCTATATCAACCATCCCACAGAGCTTAGTATTGTCTGCAAAAAGGCAAACTGTACTTTTTGATCAGTGCCACTACGTAACCAATTAAGATGTTCAATAGCACTGGAGCAAGCAGTGATCCCTGTGAGAATTTAATGCAATTCGTGTGCGGTGCTAACTGAGCCCCTTCCCTTACAGGACTGGCACTGTTGTTCAGTTGTATACTGCATATATGTATTACGGATTTTGGTACAGAAACTGCACTGACAATCTCATTAGTGCATTTATATGTCACAATTTTTTCTTCTTACTGCTCAATTAACACTTGTCCTCATAGCCAGATGATACTAGGGGCCCAAAATAGAAGGCCAGCACTGTTTTTCGTTCTCCGAAAACAACACAGATGCAGCACAATACAGTAAGCACAGAAATGTTCAACTCTGTTGTTGCCAGAAGTATCAGTGTATTTGTGTCAAACGGCCAAGGTGACACGGTTGAATACTGGAATATGACAGACTAAGTATGTTGCGATCATACTGAGGTAAGCCATAATGCAATTTATGGATATCAGTGTATGTCCTGGGTGATTGTCTATTCTGTGCCTAACACATAATATTTATGCTCCGATTGTGTCATATATGTGGTGTTGTATTTTGTATGCAATGCGCAACAGATAATCAATTCATAAGGAGAAACGCAGTATGTAATGTGTGCCTTCTTAATTACCATTGGAGCGTTTGATACAAAAGTAATAGAGCTGTGGCACACATTAAGGAACATACCTTGGCTAGCAGGCAACATACATCGCAATTTACCAACTGCATACACAGAGATTCCCACACAGCAATACCTCTCACCTCAGTATGAAGGCAATGTACACTGGTTAAGTGTTAGTCTTCTGTATGTGGCTATTTCAAGGATTGTTGCAGATGGGAGCGGATTTCTGTCATTCACTGCAGTGGGCTGGTTATTGGTCCTGCCAACCAATGGAGGGCACAGTGCCATAGATGCCCGTGGCAATTACCGCTGAGTGACTTGCTGAATTTAAAAAAGGAAATTGTACACACATACATATAAGCATGCATGACAGAATCAAAGCCATGTTTGTTCATGTACATATTGATATATTCAGTAAAATGTGTCCTTTCAGTGAACAGCGGTTCAATACAGGCATTTTCCACACTGGGCAACCTCATTATAATATGCACTGTGAGTTTCAGATGCTACAACCGAACAGGTGGTGTGTAGAGGCACAGGTGGTGAGCTGAACAAAGAACCTGAGACTTCTGACTTACGATAGAAGGGACAGCATCCACAATGAACATGTCATGCAAGATCTTGCGCGGCAAAATCAAAAACCGAATGGCTGAACCCCATCCATTTACGCGAACGGTATCTAAAACACGGCAATGCCGTGGGCAACTAAAAATAGATACGACTGGCATGTATGAACGAAATACATTAGTCACAATTCCACCAGTGCAGCTGGCAGTTGATTACCCCCTCAGCAGTGAGTGTCACCACGACCCTCAGGAGACAAGGAAAAATCATCAAGGGTTCACAGCAGAGCAGCAGCCACTCTTCTCAATTTCGAAATGTCACAGTGCGCTTCCCTCATTAATTAGCATTTGTACACCACATACCAAGTGAAATACAGAAGAGACGCCACACACTATGGGCATACAGATATTACGTGCATGGCACAGAATACGCAATTATTAACAGCCTACACACATGGAAAATGACACAGGGCATACAGTGATATCCACAAACAGCAATTGGCACACCTCGCTAAGACTGTAAAGTGCACTGACTGACAGTGCAACAGTGCAAGTGTTTCTCTCTGTTGGCGGTTATGTCAACGGAGGTCAAAGATGGCAGCCAATTCCTGTCGCTCTGTGCGGTGGGTGGGTATTTGGTAGAGCCACAGAATACAAGAATGATCTGATATACAATGAATTACAGCTCTTTTACACTTTTTTGATGCTGCAGTGGGGGCAACAGTGACACTATTGATTGGGCTGGGGTTCAGGCGTGATCAAAGTTGATTGCAGACAGTGGCGCATCGACTGATGAGGCTTCCCTGGCTTCTTCTGTGATTCTCTTATCTGTTTTACTTCCTCGGTCTGTGAACCCTCCTCGTCTGCATGGGAACTGTTTCAAACGGACAGCTTTTCATCACTGGGCATGGACCTGAGGGGGAACAGAAAGTCACAGGTCTGTGTGGAGAAGGTGCACAACAATCAAGGGACTCCACTTGCAACAGAACGCATTATGATCGGCTTGATGAGGCGCTCATGACAGAACATCTGATGCAGGCAAGCTTGGTCAGTACAGCACAGTATAGAGCATGGAGGGAAACAATCAAGGGAGTAGGTGTGAGGACAGGACCCCATGGAACATGGAAAGGAACACGGCCGTGGATATTTGACTGTGGGGGGGACAGTCAGACCACCATCAGGATGTGGGAGGAAAAGTGGGATGGTACACCACTGTGCTACGGTTCACTTCGATCTTTTTGGTACAGCATGATCATGGGAACACGCATGCTACTACCGACATGTGTGCACTGTAGTACATAGCGTGCTCACCACGGGTCAAGCTAATACGCGCAGAAGCAGAACACTAGCTGTGGGGGAGCGAGACCACAGTTAGCAGCACCACGCTGGTTGTTTATATTCTCGGTGCGGCATTCCCGGCAAAAGCGGCGTGGCATGGAGCACAACAATGGGGCAGGACAACTACACAAAAAGGAACATAACTCAAGAAACACACAGTGGACCACCTCATGCTGAGAACACAGGTGACTTGAACTGGTAAGGTAAAGTACACCATAGGAAACCCCGATGACTAGTGTTCCCCTTTAAGAAGGGTCTCCATTATCTTTCTGACTACAGAGGTTTATTTATTTATTTATTTATTTGCTTTTGTTAACCGGGCAAGCACACTAGACACCAGGTGCCTATTTTCAGGTGCGACCCGGGAGAGTTACAGGTGAGAACATTATACATAAACAGTAGAGGATACAAAATACATAGTAGGGATAGGCATGTCGGGGCAAGCATTCCCCAGGAGAGACTGCAGGTGAGAACATCATACATAAGCAGTAGAGGGTACAAAATTAAAGAAGAGATAGGCAGTTCAGGGCAGGCATAGTACAGGGAGAGTTAGGTAGGAACTTTGTACATGGGCAGTTAAGGATTCAAAAATACATAGGAGAGACGGGCATGAAGGTGGTCCAAATGTTACATTCAGCTAGCAATGTGGGGTTATGGAGGGATGCACATGGGGTGTAAACAGGGTAGGGCAATTCTAGGGCAGTGCATGGTTGGGAGGAGTTCACTCGTAGACGGTTGAGGAGGAAGGTAGACAAAACCCCAACTAGTGAGGTGTTTCGCCCTGGCTTTTGGACGGAGGAGCGACCGAAGCAGAACAGAAGGGGAGGTAGTAAGTGCCAACGAAGGGGATGGGGGGCCCCATTACAGGGGTCAGGGCAGGAGTTTCTGGGTGGGAGGGGAAGAAGTGCAGGTGCGGCCGAGGCTAAGGTCCGTCCGAACAGACTGGGGGTGGTGGGGAGGGCTACGGGGGCAGGGACAGGGGAAGAGGGTTTCAGGAAGCGCCAGAGGAAGCTTTGAAGCTGGGATGAGAGGAGGAGGTCCTAACTTGCTCAGGGAGCGAGTTCCAAAGTTTTCGAGCATAGATGTGGAAGGACCGATCTCCTGCAGTGCTCCTGGTCCTTGGAACCACGCGTTCCTGGGATGTCCCAGATCTTAAGTGGTAGGATGGTGGACCGAGTTTGAGGGGAAGGGCTAGGGCGGGGGGGTGTTGGAACGAAGGACGTTGTCCACGAAATTACCTAGAACGAAGGAACGGTGCTTCTGTGGAGGGAGCCAATCCAGGCGTTGTAAAGGTCACAGCGGTGAGTGAGGGGAGGGGCGGAGAGTGCAAAGGCAGACATTATTGTAAGCCGTGGTCCCATTTTTGAAAGGCTGATTTGGGGACTGGGGCAAAAGTTACGAGACCATAGCAAAGTGAGGGGAGGAGGACTCCCTGGTGAGGGGCAGGCGGGCAGCGAGGTAAGACAGTTGATAGCTCGATAGAAGGCAGAGCCAAGTTTGCAGTTAGTGGCCTTGCAGACATTGTCGAGATGTGTAAGGTGGTGAGGTCCAGCTGTGGGGTCAAGGTGACGCCCAGGTATTTGGTGGAGGAGACCGACTCGAGGGCGCGAGCCATCGCCCCATTGATCAACAGAGGGCTGGGCAGGATTTGATTTTGTTGAGGGACCCAAACAGCATGGCTTGGGTTTTTGAGGTCGAGGTGAGCCTGTGGTCCCAGCCAGGTTTGGATGCTGCTCAAAGTCAGCGTTCAGTTTGGGAGTTAATTATGGAGATGTCGCGAGCTGGTCAGGAGGACGAGGTCATCCCGGCACAGAGTGGTGTGGGAATGGGTAGTGACAGATGGGAGGAGTTGATGAACAGCAAGAATAGAGTTGGGCCAAGGACGGACCCTGGGGAACTCCCACGGGACTGGAGAGAGTTTGGAGAAGGTCCGTTAAAGTTGGTGTATTGCTGACGGTTGGAGAGGTAGTTTAGGAACCAGGCATGGAGGAGGAGGAGAACCCAAGGGATTGGAGCGTGGAGCCGAGGAGAGAGTGGTCAACCCTGTCAAAGGCTTTAGAGAGATCCACGAAAATGGCTCCAGTGAGATTTCCTTGGTCGGCATGTGCCCTGATCTGTGAGGTGACAACAGCGAGGGCGGTGGACGTGCTGTGCCCTTTCCTGAAGCCGTGCTGGGCAGGGGAGAGGATGTTGTAGTCCTGGATGTATTGGGAGAGCTGGGAGCCAATGGCTTTCTCAAGCAGTTTACAGGTGGCGGACAGTATGGCGATGGGGCAGTAATTGCGAGGATCTTTAGGGTTCCCTTGCTTTAGGACAGGGATAACCTTAGCCACTTTCCAGAGGTCTGGGATAATCCCAGTGCAGATGGAGGAGTTGAAGAGGTGCGTGACTGGCCTAGCGAGGGTGTGCCCCAGTCTGACAGTTTTGGCTCAAGGCAGTCGTGCCCAGCCTGTGGGGCAGAGGCCTGAGAGCAGCTTCTGGGTCTCAATGTGTGACACTTGTCTCAGATGGAATGGGGGCCGGGGGTGGAGGCCGAGAGAGGGGGCGTCAAGAAGGCAGGTGCTGGGAGGTTGGGGAGGGGAGAGGGGTAGCTCAGAGAACAGGGAGTTAAAGGAGTTTGCAATGGTAAGGGGATTGTTGCAGCTGACACCATCGACAAGCAGGTCAGTGACCTGAGGTTTAGCTGACCCCCCAATGGCATTTTTAATATTCTGCCAGAAACTCCTTGGGTTGGTGCCGGAGGAGAGTAGGGCAGCTTTGCAGAACTCACTTTTAGCTGCACGGATGGCACTCTTGCAAGAGTTTCTGAGGTGCCTGTAGGCCATGAGATCCCTGTTGTTCTGGGATACCTTATAGGATGCCCAGCATTTGTCCCTGGCCTTCATTAGGAAGAGTAGGCTGCCATTTAACCATTTGATGACGGTGCCCCTCACCCTTCTCCTAGTGAGGGGGGCATATTTGTTCTGAAGGGGGATAAACTTAGCTAGGAATAGATCCAAGGCTTGTGAGGGGTCAATAGAGGCCATAACCTCGGACCAGTCTACAGCTAGGAGGTCGGACAGGAAGTCATGGGGATTAAGTTTGGAATAGTCCCTCAGCTTGATCACTTTGCTAAGTATTTTGGGCTGGGAGATGCCCCAGACACAGTAGATAGGAGAGTGGTCGGAGATGACGTCAGGGAAGGTGCCAGAGGATAAGATGTTGGCAGGCCTGTTGGAGAGGAACCAGTCGATGAGGGAGCCCGAGTTCCCCTGTGCAGTGAGCCTGGTGGGGCCGGTAATGATTTGGTTTAGTGAAAGGCCGAGAGCA
The DNA here is from genome assembly GCA_016271365.2 of Neoceratodus forsteri. NCBI lineage: Eukaryota > Metazoa > Chordata > Ceratodontiformes > Ceratodontidae > Neoceratodus > Neoceratodus forsteri. The sequence continues at coordinate 1,108,260,067 of CM028133.1, forward strand.
GTGTCTACGTACAGGTGGCGATTGGTTCCCCAACCATTTGAGGTTGAAGTCACCAAATACGAGGAGTTCGTTGGGACCCACTTTTTGGCAATGGAGTCTAGCAGGAGGAGAGGCCAGGTAGTGCAGACTTGGGAGGGATGTGGTGCATACCAGGCGAATCTTCTTAGAGTTCCCCTGCAGTAGGAGGGTGTGCAGGAACTCACAGGCAGGTAGGTCGGTAGGTGAGTGGTCAAGGGAGGACAGGTTTAGATGAGCCTTATAGTAGAGGATCACCCCACCGCCCTTCTTCTTGCCTGGTCGGTCGCACCGGAGGTGGTTATAACCCGGGAGGGTGCACTGGGCATCAGGGATGTGGGGTTTGAGTCAGGGTTTCGGAGAGGCCCAGGATATCTGGCTGGTGAAGGGCGACCCAAGCTGTGAGCTCAGCCAGGTTATGTAGAAGGCCGACATATCTGCGTGGGTGATTTTGAGCCTTTGGAGGAGAGCCAGGGGGGTGGGTTGGGAATCGGAGGGGTGGATAGCGGATGGGGTGGAGGGGCCATGTCCTGAGGTGAGCCCTGGTGGTGGCAGGTGGACTGAAGGACAGGAGGGTAGGACCCTTTAAGGGGAGCAGCGAGGGGAGAGAGAAGTGAGGGGAGAGATGGGGAGTAAGGGGTTGTGGTCCTGAAAGGGATTTGAACAGTAAGGAAAAGTGAGAGAGGGAGGTAGGGCTAGAGTTAAGTGAGTTGCTAGTGTTCTAGGCTGATAGGGCGGCCACTAGTGGTGGAAGAAAATAACCTGCAAATGGAAAACAGGGCTGATAGGTTATTTTCAACACCACGTGGCTCGCCACAGCCTATTTAACGAGGAGCCGACCAAGGGTGGTGGTGGGGGTGGGGGGGAGGGCTGAGGTTCACTCCGAATTACCTGGCTGACTCGAGTGTCTTCTGGCTGCTGGGGGAGGGTCACACCGGGGGGACGTCTGTTGAGACAAAGAGCAGCAGAGAGATTAAATAAGGTAAGGGGGTTGGGGGAAGTCTGATCGCACGAGTTGGATGCACGGGGTGGGGGGAGTAGTAAAATGGAGAGAGCCACTCGTGCTGGTCCAGGTACAGGTCAGGCAGGCCAGAGCCAGAAGGGGGAGAGATTACAGGCAGAGACAAATAATACTTTGGCTAAGCAGGCAAAACTCTCTTCTATGCACTTAAAAACACCAATAATAGGGTACAGTGAGTATGGCAGAGGAAAAACAGTCAATCAGAGCTGTGATACGGCTGTGGAGGCGCACCGGCCGTTTAAAATTGGCGCCAAGGCTGCCGCACAGCAGGAGAGAGAGAGTCCGAGTGCAAGGCTGCAGGTGGCCGGTTTTAGCAGCGCGGTGCAGTTCAAACCACCGACGGACGTCAGGCCAGTGGGCTGCTAGTTGCAGGAGGGCTGAGGTTCACTCTGAATTACCTGGCTGACTCGAGCGTCTTCTGGCTGCTGGGGAGGGTCACACTGGGGGACGTCTGTTGAGACAAAGAGCAGCAGAGAGATTAAATAAGGTAAGGGGGGTGGGGGAAGTCTGATCGCACAAGTTGGATGCACGGGGTGGGGGGAGTAGTAAAATGGAGAGAGCCACTCGTGCTGGTCCAGGTACAGGTCAGGCAGGCCAGAGCCAGAATGGGGAGAGATTACAGGCAGAAACAAATAATACTTTGGCTAAGCAGGCAAAACTCTCTTCTATGCACTTAAAAACACCAATAATAGGGTACAGTGAGTATGGCAGAGGAAAAACAGTGATCAGAGCTGCGATACGGCTGTGGAGGCGCACCGGCCGTTTAAAATTGGCGCCAAGGCTGCCGCACTGCAGGAGAGAGAGAGTCCGAGTGCAAGGCTGCAGGCGGCCGGTTTTAGCAGCGCGGTGCAGTTCAAACCACCGACGGACGTCAGGCCAGTGGGCTGCTAGTTGCAGGAGGGCTGAGGTTCACTCTGAATTACCTGGCTGACTCGAGCGTCTTCCGGCTGCTGGGGGAGGGTCACAATCAGGAGCCCTCACGACCGCTGAGACTCCAGGGGGACATCTGGCTGACTCGAGCGTCTTCTGGCTGCTGGGGGAGGGTCACAATCAGGAGTCCTCACGACCGCTGAGACCTCGGGGGGATGTCTGGCTGACTCGAGCGCCTTCTGGCTGCTGGGGAGGGTCACAATCAGGAGCCCTCACGACCGCTGAGACTCCGGGGGGACGTCTGGCTGACTCGAGCGTCTTCTGGCTGCTGGGGGAGGGTCACAATCAGGAGCCCTCACGACCGCTGAGACTCCGGGGGGACGTCTGGCTGACTCGAGCGTCTTCTGGCTGCTGGGGGAGGGTCACAATCAGGAGCCCTCACGACCGCTGAGACCCCGGGGGGACGCCTGGCTGACTCGAGCGTCTTCTGGCTGCTGGGGGAGGGTCACAATCAGGAGCCCTCACGACCGCTGAGACTCCGGGGGGACGTCTGTTAGACTAAGTGGCCTGTAGTTCCCTGCATCTTCTCTGCTGCCACTCTTGTGAAGAAGGACAACATCTGCTCTTCTCCAGTCCTCTGGGACCACACCAGTGTCTAGGGACTCACTGCACAGGTCTGCTAGAGGGGCTGCCAGTTCCATCCTCACTTCCCTTAGGATCCTGGGATGTATGCCATCTGGTTACATGGCTTTGTCAGCTTTCAGCTTTGTAAGCTCTTCTGGGACCCTCTCCTCTGTGAACAGACTGGAGTTTACCTCCTTTCCCTCTGTTCCTTTGAAGTCTAGCTGTGGTCTCTGCCCCTCCCCCTCCACAGTGACGACCGAACAGAAGTACTTGTTCAGGACTGATGCTTCCCTTCCCCCCCATCTCTCTCTACAATCTCCCCCGTCTTCCCCCTTGGCCATCCTTCTCTAACTAATATACCTGTAGAATGTTGTCCCCCTTTTTAACCGATCAAGCTATTCTTTCCTCTGTTTGTGCTTTTGCGCTTCTCACAGCCTTTCCTGTCTCCCTCAGACAATTCCGGTACATTTCCCTGTCCTCTTCCCTCTGTGTCTCCTTATACTTCCTGAAGGCTAACCTCTTGGCACTTACTTTTTCTGCCACCACCCTAGAATCAAAATTGTTTTCTTCTTCTCTTTCCCTTGTCTATCAGCCTAAACATTGTCTCGTCACCTCCTCTATGTCCTCTCGGATATGTGCCCATTTCTCCTCAACACCCTCAACTATCCCCGCTCTTTGACAGTGTTTCCTTGGGCTGTATTCCCATCCTGGTAAAGTCAACCCTTCTGAAATCTAAGACCCTTGCCTTTGAATGGGTAGACTGAATCCCTGTGTGCACCTTGAACCATACCATATAGTGGTCACGGGACCCTAGTTGACCTTCCACCGTGAGATCTGCGACCCTGTCCTCATTGATCAGTACCAGATCCTGGACTGCCCCGTTTCTGGTGGGTTCCTGCACCAGTTGCCAGAGGCCTGCCCCCTCAAGAGAGTCCATGAAGTCCCGTTCCCTGGCTGAAGTCTGCTGGTATGGACCAGTCTACTTCCAGCATGTTAAAATCTCTCATCAGTGGAACTTCCCCTTTTGCTGCCACGTCATGCATGTTTTCCATCAGTAACTTGTCAATTTCTTCCCCCTGAGCGGGGTGTCTGTAGATGACCCCCTTGTGAATGGCTGTTCCACTGCCTGACTCAAGGGTGACCCATACTTCCTCTGTTTGTCCACGTCTGTCCTGTTGAGAGACTGTCGATTAAAAAAAAAATAAGTAGATTGCTTTTTGGTGCACGATGTGATGTTTTTTTTGGGTATAAAGCATCCTTTCTGTGGGCCTCATGAGCTGTATTTACAGTACTGGCAACCCCGCCCCCCCCAAGGAACAGTCCACTTCAGTTAGAATACATGTGCATGCTAAGGACTGCCACATACAGTAATGTTGATCGTAAATTTACTGTGGCTAATGTTCCCCCCCTCCATCCCATTAATGCTGCTGCTCAGAATCCCTTCCCTCCTGCTAAGAAGCTTGTGTTAGCCTGCAAAGTCAGTGACCAACTCTGCCACGTTCACCTGTGATGCCAGTACCAACTGGCAGCAGGAAAGTGTCCCCCTCCCCCAATATGCAACTAAAGGCAGGTTGGGGATGCATAAAAACTGCCAGCACGGCAGCAGGCCTGTTGTTCCAGATGCTGCTAATTGTTAGCGAATTTTTACCTAAAAAATTATATTGTGAAATGCTAGCAAATCATGTTTAAGGTTCAAAAGCTAGTAGAAGAAACGTAATTTTGTGCAAAACTTACACAGTGTACCACAGTAAATAAAATACTGAAAACAAACAGTCGGGCTATGGAGTTAATTTCTTTCCACTAATAATACAATGAATCCAGTTCACATGAGGATACATAAACAGGGTGCATTTTAGCCACAGCAGGTAGGGTTTTTCTGTCCCTAGCGCTCAACCACAGTTTTTTTTTTTTTATATAACACAGACGTTAAAAGCAGGCCTTTCAGTCTGGATTACAGCTGCTCTGATAGAATGCGAGTGAATCAGACACCACCAATTTTCTTAGATACTGCTGGTATCCCACTACTGGATCCCATCTCCTAGAATCGAACAGGATACCAACTATCTTTTTTTTGCAAATTATTTTTATTAGATTTTTCCATAATACAACCACACATACATACTTATGTTCCATTTGTCTTAGTCCATTTACATTAAACCCATCGACAATCCCCTCTCCCCCCACCATCCAAAAAAAAAAAAGGCCCCTTTTAGAACCCCCTCCTTTCTCATCTCTCTTGCTATCTGTGCCTTCTTTTCCTTACAACCATCAGTTTTGGTTTTATTATGACTCTTAAGATTTGTAATACCCAAACTTCGGGCTCCTCCTCTAGTCCATTTTCTTCCTTTAGCCTTTCATCTTTACACCCCCTTAGTCCTCCCGCCTCTCAGCACCCCAAGCCATCCTCCTCAGTTCTCCAACCCTTTTTCCATGATTTCCCTTTCAATCAGAGAGAGCGATACTACACAAGTCCCCCACATTGCCCAAAATTGCTCTTCCCTATTCTTTGTCATATAATACAGCTTTTCCATGCCGAGAGCCTGCAGGCACAAGTTCCCCCACTGCTGCAGAATAGGAACGTCCCCCAATATCCATGTATTTAATATACAATGTCTGGCCATTGCAACCAGAATTCTTACACATCTTGGAAGGGGTTTCAACTCCTCCTCCTCTGAGTCATCTACTCCAAATAGGAGAAAACACGGATTTTTCCCCACATGCCCTCCCGACACCTTACCTACTTCCTTAGCAACACCTTCCCAAATTAGTGCCAATTGTTGGCACTCCCAAAAGCAGTGTATATAGGTACCAACCTCAGTTTTACATCTTTTACATAGGGGTGAGATCTCCGGACGGTATTTGTGCACCAGGTTTGGGGAGCAATATATCCTATGTAGGAACTTATAAAAGGATTCCCGATACTTGTTACAGACCAATAGTCCCTTGTGTTGTTGGAATAGCACCTCCTAGCCCTGGTCAGGAATCTCCTTCCCCAGGTCTCTGCACCACAGTGCTCTAGTTTTACAAACATAAGACGGCCTGTATTCCCGCCCCATCCTCGCCGCTCTTCCTATAATACCCTTCGCCTCCTTCCGGGTACTGAGCAGTAGTTGTTCCATCTCCTCGAGGGGTGAATCCTTCCCCTGGTTTTTCCTAATGTTCTTGGCGTAGTCTGTTGCCTGAAAGATCCGGAACATGCCTAAGCCCATCTCCCCCCCTAACTCTACCCCTGTCCCTTCCCCTATTTCCCTCCAAAAATCTTTAACACACTTTACCCCTTTTTCTTCCCACAGCCGGAATTCAGTATCGTTCATTCACACTATAAACTCAGGATTCCCCCTAAATGGAAGCAGCAGTGTCTCTTCTTTCATATTTACCCCAACCCATTTTCGAAGTTGCTCCCAACCGTCCAGCACCGAGACCACCAGGGGATTCGAGTCTGATCGATTGCTATACGCTTTTTTCCCTCCTATCCTTAAAAATGCAGACAACCTTACTCCCTCCTTCCCTTCCTCTAGGTCTAACCATCTAGCTCCCAGTGGTCTATTCACCCAGTCCCCTATCAGCCTGTACTGCATAGCCAATGCATAATTCCTAACATCTGGGAAATTCAGCCCCCCTCTATCCGAATCTGCCTGAAGCCTACGGAGACTCACCCTAGGCCTCTTCCCACACCACAGAAACCCCGAAAAGGCCTTTTCTAATCTTTTGACATCCTTCTTATTAAAGCCCTCTGGTAACATCTGCATCAAATATAAAATACGCGGTAGCATGTTCATCTTTAAAAGGTTTATTAGCCCCAACCACGACAGTGGAAGGCCCCTCCATCTTCTTAGCTCCTGCTCTACAATCTGAACTATCGTTCCATAATTAAGTTTATACAGCTGACTCAGCTCATGGCCTATTCGAATGCCTAAGTATGTAAATTCTGCTTCTGCCTTCCTTAAACCCCACGCCGTTTCCCCGTGCTCTCTTTCCATACTTCCCCACAACATAATTTCAGATTTATGGATGTTTAGCCGGAAAAAAATCACAAATTCCTTTATTATTTCTAACAATGGGATAACAGACCTGGCTGGGTCCCGTACAAACAGCAGCATATCATCAGCGTAAAGGGCAATTTTATATTCCTCCCCTGAGTTCCCAACTACCCCACTAATTCCTACACAGCTTCTGATGGCTACCGCCAATGTCTCGATCGCCATAGTAAATAGCAGGGCCAAGAGGGGACATCCCTGTCGGGTCCCCCTATGGAGAGCAAGCCGTCCAGTTAGACCCCCATTCACCAGAACCCTAGCCACTGGGGCCTCATACAGGTTTCCTACCCATCCAATAAATCTTTCCCCTAGGCCAAATTTCCGTAGGACCCCAAATAAGTACTTCTATTCTATGCGGTCAAAGGCCTTTTTGGCGTCCATTGTAAGCACCGCAATATCTTTGCGTCCCCGGACTGCCCTCCATATCACATTGAGGAGCCTCCTCATGTTATAATACGAGTACCTACCCGCTACAAAACCCGTCTGGCCCGGATGCACCAATTCCAGTAAAAACCGGTCCAGTCTCCTGGCTAAGATCTTGGCATCGCAATTCAGCAGCGAGATTGGCCTGTATGCCGAACATTCTTGCTCATCCTTCCCTGGCTTGGGAACTAGGCAAACAACCACTTCCCCAAATGAGGTCGGGAGGACTCTCCCCTCCTTCCCTGCCTCCTCAAAGACCCTCAGAAGGGGTTCTACAACCTGCCCTGAGAATGTTTTTTTATAAAACTCTATGGGAAACCCGTCCGGTCCACTAGCCTTACCCGGTTTCATGCATTGTACGGCCTGTCTGATTTCCATCTGTGTGATCTCCCCATTTAACTGTTCCTGCTTCTCCTCATTCAAACCAGGTATTTTAATTCTCTCGAGAAAGCTGGCAGCAATATCCTCCATACCTTCACACTCAGCTTGGTACAATAGTTCATAATACCGCTGAAACCTATTTCTTATCGCGATCTTGTCCGTGACCAACTGCCCCTCCTCTCCCTTAATTCCCGGTATACACACACAGGTCCTTCTACCCTTTAATCAACCTAACCATTAAAGGACCAGATCTGTTACCCCACTCAAACATCCTACTCCTGGCCAGTCTACCGGCTAAACGGGCCTCTCCTAGGAGAAGTGCATTTAGGGCCTCCCTAGCAGCTCTCAAATTCTTACCCCCATTTCCCTTCGGCCTCTCCACCACCTCCCTCTCCCACCTTTTAACCTCGTCCTCCAACTGCCTTCTAGTAGCTTCCTTTTTCTTTTTGTATTGGGCCACATATCTGATAATAGCTCCCCTAATATATGCCTTTCCAGCTTCCCAATATATCCCAGAGGACTCTACTGATTCCTCGTTCGTCTCTTTATAATACTGCCACTGCTGTTCTACATATTCTATAAATCCTTCTCTTCTTAGTAAATACCTAGGAAATTTCCACGGAGGAGGGTCCTCTCTATCCTCTTTCATCTCCACCTCCACCCTGGCCATAGCATGGTCCGAAAACATAATGGGGCTGTGTGCAATTTTTTGTACTCTACTTAACCACGACCTCGGTATATAGATATAATCTATTCTGGTCCACGTGTTATGTAGATTAGAGTAAAAGGTAAATCCCTTCTCCCCCAGATGCTTGGTCCTCCAGCAGTCTATTTCATCCAAATCCAGCATCCCCTCCTGCCATCTCTTCATTTTCCCTGCCCTCCTGTCCTTCCCTTCTGAGTGGTCTAGGTTTTCCTGCATAATCGCATTTAGGTCTCCACCCAAAATTAGCCCTTTAAATTGTTCCCTCATCAGTACATCGAGGACCTCCTGGTAAAAGGCAGGATCGAATACCGAGGGGGCATAAACACTCCCAAAAGTGACCTTCTCCCCGTACAGCTCCCCTTCCACAAATACATACCTACCTTCCCTCTTATCTCCAACTATCCTAGAGCAAAGAAAGGGAACTCTCTTCCCCACCAGGATCACCACACCTCTTTTGTGGGCCTTATAAGGAGATGCATAACATCTACCAACCCATCCTCTTTCCAGCTTCTCATGTTCTCTGCTGGTTAAATGTGTTTCCTGTAGGAGAGCTATTTGAGCACCCTGTCGATGCAATGCTGTCAATACACTTGTCCTTTTGGCTGGAGTTGAGATTCTTTTTACATTCCAACAAACAACCCCCAGAGTTGTACCCTTCATCATTGCTTTCGTGTACTTTCCCCTTCTTTCTTTCGCATTTCTCCACAAGCCCGATTGACTAACATTTTTAGGGTGGCACACAAACCCCTTTTTAACCCCAGAAAACAGAAATCCATGATGTATCCCAACATAATTTGACATACATAACCCTCCCCAAACATTCCCCCCGCCCTCCCCAGATTTTGACAACCTCCTCCCGCCCCACACAGGCTTCTCAGACCCCTCCCTCCATCTCCACATTTGATAACTGAGATAGCTCATTCGCCCACTCATTGTACAGTAAATGTTCTGCCTCAACCCCCCATTACTTTCCGGCAGATCTTACACAAATCCAAATAAAAGATTCCCAACTTCAAAAAATGAAAAACATTTGATATACAACATATGAATCCTTGTTCCGGACATGGACCCCGCCCTTCCCCAATATCCTGTTCCAGCAGCATCTTTATACCTACTTCTCCCACTTACTGAATCTCCCTTCCCCACCATATTATGCCAGTCTTTTTCACCCTTGTCTTCACAGATTCAACATCGGAGGGCTTATAGGAGCGGAGGGGACGCCGGCCCCGCTCTCAGAGCACACGTGGCGCCAGCAGACCTCCCTTCCCCCACTTTCCAACCTCGGCATCCTCGTGTCCACAGGGGAATCAGTCCTCTTTTCTTTAGCGGGAGCATAATACTCCAGTCCTTGTTCACAGTCCCACGCAATTTCCCGTCATATCGCTGCTTCATTGATCTTTCTGTAGCCATCCATCGAACCTCTCTCCTTCCGCTTCCTCTGCTCCCCTCCACTTTCCTCTTCAGCTCCGCTTCCCAAATCCATACATAGCAGGAGCCCACTCCTGTCTCAACAAGCTACCAGTTAATACAAGGAGTCTCTAAGTCCAAAGCACCGGATCAAGTTCAACACCCTGCCATTTAGAACATTAGGGCACGGATTCCAACAAGTAATAACTGCAGCAAACTTTTATTCATAGAAGGCCGTATAACACCTCAGCTTAGACAATCTCCACCTCTGCTACCAGTCGTGCTTTTCACTTTCACCCTGCTTTCTTTTTAAGCTCGTCCACGAACACCGTCGCCCTTTTCAGATCCCAGAAGGTGTATGTTGCTCCCTCGTGCTTGACTTTCAAAATCGCAGGGTACAGCATAAATCCCTCCACTTTCATTTCTCGAAGCTGTGCTAGCAATGGGCCAAAAGCTCTGCGTTTCTTCAGGACCCTGTTTGAATAATCCTGTGCTAGGAAAAGCCTCTCTCCTTCATATCGCAGCTCTTTCATATTCCGATATGCTCAAAGCATCTTCTTCCTGTCCTGAAAGTTGTGAAAACGAAAGATAATCTGCCTCAGGGGTTGCCCATCTGGAGGATGCGCAGCGACTGCTCTATGAGCGTGTTCCAGCTTCAGCTTCCCATGCTTGGGCTTCATTCCCAACATGTTAGGGAGTTTAACTGCACAGAAAGTCATAATGTCAGAGCCCTCCTTCCCCTCTGCCAGGCCTCTGATCCTTAAATTGAGTCGCCTTGCATAGTTCTCTTGGTAATCGTGCTGCTCAATTGGCTCCGCCAGTTCCTTCTCAAGATTCCCCATACGAGCAGCCATGGGATCCACTTCATCCTCCAACTTAGATACCCTCTCCTCCACCTCAGTGATTCTGCCTGCCTGCGCATCCAGTATTTCCATCAAATTCTGCAATCTGCCATCAATCTTTTTTTCTAGGCTGTCCCGTTGCTCCTCGAGCGCTTCCATAACTTGGCCCAAAACCTCGCGGCCTACTAGAGCCACCTCACCTGCAGAGAGCGAAATCGGGCCTGGTGCCTCCGGGGCCTTTGCTGCTGCCCTCTTCCCTTGCCCTTTCATGGTGGATTTCGAGCTTTTCCCCCCACTCGGCAGTAGATATTTGTCCATTACACTTCCTACACTGTTCTTCACCCTCAGGAGTCGATTTAATTTGCAAAATGTGCTAAAATACCACTTTTATTTACTGCGGGTAAGGGAGCTGCGGGAACCTACGTCTTCACCGACAGCTGCTCATTAGCGCTCCCCGGATACAAACTATCTGATGTGACTATCTGGGATCTAAGGCAGACATTGACCTCAGATCCCGCTATTCAACCTCGGATCAAAAATCTGAATGGTGTCACATACGATCTGGGATCTGAGTTGGATAGATGGGCTATCTGCTGGATCCCATTAGGACCGTCAAAAGCACTATCCGAGCAGTTGGGAGCCAATATGAACCAGGAATAACTGTAAATGGAGCCAGAGAGAGAGTGAGTGTGTGTGCGTGCATGTGCGCGAGTGTGTACATAAGTGCATTGTGTGTGTGTGTGTGGGGGGGGGGTTCTAACACAATTTCACAGCTGGGAAGGATGGAAGCTCGAGGACATCAAGTAACATACCCACTATCACACTGTGCATCTGTGGACGCGGTTGGATTTGAACCGGGGGATCTTCCGCTTTACAGTTCGATGTTCAAACTACTGGAGCATGGTGATGCCCTCTTCACAGGGTGATCCAGCCTTGCAACACAGACCCCAGTGTATCAGAATGGTGTTTAGCTGCTTGTATCTCCTAAAGGGCGGCGATTTATTTCTTAAATAATTTACAGGTGTTGAGAAGCACTGCAGCATTTCCAAACTCTCTCTACTTAAAGAAGCTGAATTTGTTAGTTGGCAAAAAATGTAAAAAAAGTTTGTCAAAGCAAAAAAATGGTTTCGACATCCTCGGATTCCTGCTTAGTGTAGTTTTCACTTTCTCAAATATTTTTAAAACAGACAATTCATTAAAGATGGCCAACACTTACAATTTATAAAAAAAACTCTCTTCAGTTGAGGTTACTTTTGAATGTGCATGCTATGTTCATATTGTGGATACATCAGGATGGTACTGCCACATTTCTGATGGTAAACAGCACAGCACTGTACCAATATATTTAATTTTTTCATGGGGGTGGCATAGCAGGGGAGCAGGAAATTAATGAACTTCAACATACTGTCTCATCATTCAGAAATTAAAGAAAATGATAAGAAAAACAGGAATACTGGTGTTTTTACCTTCCTAAAAAAACACAGGAAAACCAGAGACAAGCAGGCAAAAGCCCATCTACTGTCACTATCTCAACAACTGTATCCTTCAAGCTGGCCTGCTGGCACAGCGGTTGGATTTCCACTTATGACGCCAATGACCCGGGTTTGGGAATGGACCCGGGAGTCGGAGGGATGGCTGGGAGAGAAGGACTGAGCGTCCTGGAGGCTGCTCTCCTTCCCCAGGAGAGGGAGGGGAAGAGTGTCCGGCACTTTACAGACCCCTGGCGGAGGCTGGAGGTACCGCTGCGATCGGCAACAGTATATTGGGGGGGCAGGACAGACACTGAACGTCACTGCACGTCCCTACCCCTGGGGCAGCAAGCAGCAAAAAAGCCGGCCCCTCGGCATGACAACCCGTTCCACCATCCACTGCTTCAGATGCCCACTGGGGGGTACCGCTCCCGTGGCCCTGACCCAGGGGTAATCCAGGACTTGCCTATGATGTATGCTAGAGGGGAGCACCCCGCGACCCCACCCAGGGGGGGCAAGCCTGGGCATGCGGCAGCAGGCAGGACGGATCTGAGGACAAGAGGGGTATGGACAAAAACAAAGTAGAAATTAAAACTGTATCCTTCAATACCCCTGAGGCTCATGAAGTGAGCTAATGTTTTTTTAAAAATCCACTAGTGTCTTACTACCCACCACCTCTGTGGAAGTGGATTCCAAGCTGCCACCACCCTCTGTGTGAACCAACTCTCCTTTCATCTGTTCTGAAGTGTTCCCTCTCAGCTGATGCTCATTACCTCCACTTATAACATTGGTTGAAAAAGGGAGGCAACTCAACTGGTCAAAGAGCATCAGGTGACCATTGATTAAATCTCCTACTTAATCAACCTGAAGCAATATCCCTGAGCACAGAAAGTGCAGTCGGTATCATTCCCTGCTCCAGAAAAGGAAACAGAATAGTAGAAATTTAAAATGGGTGAGGTGGGAGCACTGGAAGCAGTCACAGGGGGAAGAGCGGGTCAATCACGGAGCAGCAGCGAGACGAGGATGGCACGGGAGTGACTGTCAGTAGCACTGAAGTGGGAGACAGTGAGGGACAGCAAGAGAGAGTGAGTGCGTTGCTACAGAGATGAGCAGCTAAATTGTAAGTGGGTCGGTGAGGGATGTTCAATGCAGGACTGAGGACTGACACAGTAGCAGTCAGGAAGGGAGAGACAGACACAGGTGTAAGTTAAAGAGAGCACAGTGTTACGAAGCTGAGCAGATTACAGACAGGCACAGTAGGTGTAAGTTAAAACAAATATACAAGAAATTCAGACAGACACAACAGTAGTCGGGAAGAGAGAGAAAGACTTGGCTGTAAGTGAAAACAAATATTTGAGAAAGTCAGCCAGTTGAAATCTGTCCTGCTGCCACACACGTTCCCCCAAAGAGCTCCACCAGAACTGTGAGAGACAGGAACTCAGAACCACATGGTGAGTGTATCAGGCTAGTTTCAACACCATCTCCCAGAGAGCTTCACCTGAACTGGGAGAGAGCGAGAGGAAGAGCGAGAAAGTCAGGATCGCATAAAAGCAACATAGAATGTAATATGGGAAAGTGTGTGGCAGCAGAAGCACTACAAAGACATGGGCTCCAAGGAGAGTGTATGTGTGTGTTGGGGGGGGGGGGCAAAGTAAAGCATGTTTTAAAATGTTGCAAAGTATGTTATGGAAATCAAATGTCAGAAATGATGTGAGCACTGTATGCTGTAAGCACTGTATTTCTGACATTTGCGTTTCCATACAATGAATCAAATGTGCATCTGTTGCCGTGGACTGCTTTAGCAGTGGCAGGAAACAGTGACATTTCTGCCATTTAAAGAGGGGCAAAAATGTTTTCTGTATGTTTGGAAAGAAATAATGAATAACCCATGTTGTAAGCACAATAGCCCACTCCAACATATGGGGTTATAAGGATTTAATCCACACCCCCGGTGCTGTGAGGACACTCGGCCTGCAGCCGCATGCCCCAATGCACCCAGGGAATGGATTAAATTCCTATAACCCCATACCCTGTCGTGGGTTATTGCTTACTTATTTAGCTACCGCCCCTGCACTCTCTCCTTTATCTTGCCACATCACCTTTATTCAGAGGGGCTAGAACTGTGCAGTAATCCATTTGGGGGATCACCAATAATCCATACAGGGCATGATTACAGTGCAGTGCCAGGACACAATATTTCACTTGATGCAATCTAAAATTTGCTTCCATTTTCTGACATCCATTTTGCACTGATACCCTTGTTTTAGTGTCTCGACTAAAAACCCACGGTCAAACTCCTTTACTAATGTACCCAGTCTTGTATCATTTAGAGTACAGCTAGCTCCTACATTCATGCATCCGGAATCTATAACTGTACAGCGTACAACTTATCCATCTCAAATCTTATTTTAGCAGATTTTGCCAAGGCAGCCAAGCATATTGAGTTCTCTCTATATACCTATGATATCCTCATCCGAGTCTACAACGTGACCAATTTATTTGGTAAATTTGGCTATCCAGGCTGAAAACAAACACAGAAGTGAGCTCATATCCCCAGCAACAGCTGCAGCTTTGGGTAATTCCTCCTCGATTTGCGGCTGCTGCCTTTGTTCTGTGTTCATCTGCCTTGGCATCAACCCTTCAGGAGACAGAGCGAGGGCCTCCAACAGAGATGGAAGACCAAGACTGAGCTGCAGGTCTTCTGTTAATGTTTTCAAGACAGCCCCCCTCCCCCCAAAGAAAACTACTGATGCTGGGTCTAAGTATATAAAAAGGAGTGACTGGTCACCCCTCATCCAACATGCAGCAGTGACCCACGCTTCAAACTGTGAAGGTGGCCACTGTACTCTAAACAAGGGAAACAGCTGGCTACCGGAGTGCAAGAGGGGTTTATAAATTTCAATTTATTTACTTATTTTCATTTATATTTTGGTGACTGGGTAGACCCACTGAGACCGAAACAGTCCCTTTTTCAGCTGCGACCCGGAATTAATTATATGCAGCTATAAACATAACAAAATACAGACATGTCATTTCACAATTAACAGTCAATACAGACATACTGACCCAGTCAAGGATACAGTGGCAGGTTAATTGCAATCAACATCAATAGGAGAAGAAGTACTATTATACACAAGACCTTCACAGTAAGATTGATGTCCCAATAAGGTTAGCTTGGCAGCAGGGAGTCGGCTGACTCAGCAGTAGTAGTTGCAGAGGCTCAGTTACAACAGTTGGGCTTTAAGACCCTTCTTGAAGCCCCCAAGGGAGGTACATTCCTGGAAACTGCTAGGGAGGCCACTCCAGATGGGAGGGATTAAGGCAGCATAGGACCGGAGTCCTAGGGAAATCCTAACACTGGGGACTTGGAGAAGCTGACGGCCGGAGGATCTTAGTGTTCTCCCATTCTTTTTGGGAGCTAATGTGTTAATTAGGCTAGGAGGGGCGTCATTTTGCTGGAGCTTAAAAGCAAGGCACAGTGAGGAATATGATAATCTGCCCTCAAGAGCAGGCCACCTTACAGATAATAGTACCTTGCAGTGATGCTCCCATGGTGGCACCCCTGCAGCGAAGTGCCCTATCCTGTGATACAGTACTTTTAGGCTTTGCATTTCAGAGCTACTTACAGAATGTAGTAAAGGGGCCCCAAATAGCAAGGTTGGAAGGAGTGTGCCAGTGGAAACCTTGAATTTGGATTCACGAGTGAGGAAAGGGCTCACGCAATATAAAAGATCTAATGTTTGGTTGAGTTTCTTGGTCAGATGGTCAATGTGGCCTTTAAAGGAGCAGTCTTAGTCTAAGTATACACCTAGGTATTTGATACAATCGATCACTTCAATTTTTGAGCCATTGGAAAGAGCTGGGGAAAATAAATGTGAACGGGTTGGGCTTTAAGGGCCAAATAGCATGGCTTTGGTCTTTTAGTATTTAGAACTAATTTATTAGTAAGAAACCAATTCTCAAGTAGACCAAGGTCTTGACCAAGAAGGTTGTTTAGCTGGACAGTGTCTCAGGAGGACCTATAAAGCACAACATCGTCTGCATATAAAGGTCACCTTGGCCCCACCACAATGTTGAGGCAAATCATTAATAAATAGGGAAAACAGGAGCGGTCCTAGTATCATACCCTGGGGGATACCATCCATGATAGGGCGTTTATCGAACTTAGCTCTATGCCATCTGACAATTTGTGATCTGCCGTCAAGGTAGTCCGAGAACCACTGAGTAGACAGACGATTAAGACCAAGAGATGTTAGTTTAGTGATAAGCTGCTGATGATTCACCAAGTCAAATGCTTTGGTGAGGTCTATAAAGACTGCACCAGTTGGAAGGCCATCATCTAGAGCCGTGAAGATATCCCCAGTAAGGCTAATCAGGGCTGTGTTGGTATCATGATTTTTTCTAAAACCATGTTGTTGTTCAGTTAATAAATTGTTCCGTTCAACATATTCCTGGACCTGCTGGTATACAGTCCTCTCTAACACTTAGAGTGCGGAGGATGGATATTGGTCAGTAATTCTCAACAAGCTCAATATCCCCACCTTTAGGGATAGGAGTGACCAAGGCAACTTTCCACACAGTGGGGACTTTGCCTTCAAGCAGCGATCTGTTTAGGAGCCAAGTGACTGGAGATGGGTTCTATGTCATAATAGCAATCGAGAAACAGCGATCGCGTTTATGACGAGTGTACATCACCAAAAATCAATTTCAGCAATGCATACTCGCAGCACAGAAAAAAAAGGCGCCCGAGACCTACAAGTCTCATTTTTAATGTGGCAGGTTGTGCCCCCCCGCACTTCTCTACTTATGGATTCTCAACTCCAGCAGGGTGCATGTCAGGGGGTGCAAGATCTAATTAAAATACATGCCGCCAGGTGGCAAAAACCAAAAACAAAAAAAAAACCTGCACCATGCTGGACCAGAACCCGGTACCCCGTGCCTCCCAACCGACCACCCTCCCCACGACACCAGCGATCCAGCTCGGCAGCTGCTCGCCGCAACCCCTCCCACATGCCATCCCTCCCTGCCTCCCCCGCAGGTGCGAGTACACGTACCCACTAGTTCCTGTTGTGGTTTTCGCCAACTGCAGTATCCAGTTGCCCTCCTCCCTGGGTAGCTGTGATCACAGTCGCCGACACTGAGTCGCTGTTTTTCTAGGCGCTCAATCTCAATCACTATGGTCATGGACTACTTTGGAGAGGCAATGCCGTGGGCTGAGATTCTGAGGAGTCTGGGTTCCAGCTTGTCAAACCCAGCAGAGCCAGAGGATTTGATTTTTTTTTTTAGTAATTTCTGGACCTCAGATTTAGTTGCAAGTTTGAAGTGAAAATTAGGGTAAGGGGTTTCCTCTTGCAAATGATTCTTTTGGGGAGGGGGGGGTCCAGAGGGATTATTTTTACATTTGTCCAGGTCAGTGAGGAATGTGTTTTGTGCATTAGCAGCATCTTGTGGGTCGGTATAGTGGACACCATTTGCCACTATGTCACTTTTTTTCATGGGTGGTGTTCCCCTTTAGGAGTTAACTTGGGACCAAAATTTTTTAGGGTCCGAAAGGATTTTAGTTTGTAGGTTCTGGAGGTAGTGTCTTTTAGCTGATTTTAGTTCCTTTTCACACTTGTTTCTCAATTTTCTATATTCCACCCAATCCTTAGTTAGATTAGAATTTTTCCCAGGCTTTGCCTCTCATCCTCATTTGTTTTTTTAAGTCTCTGGACAGCCACTTTTCGCGTTTTCTCTTGACTCTGATTTATTTTAGGGGGCATGCTTATTGTCGGCCGAGAGGAAGTTACTGATGAAGAAATCAAGGGCAAAGTCCAGAATGGGGGTTAGCTTGATTTGAGTCCAATCCACAACTGCTAGGTTTTCAAGAAAGGAGCAGGTGTTGAAACTGGAATAATCCCAAGCCCAAAAAATTCTGGGTAGAGGGTTGGGATGGTCGTTTTTCCAGATGCTGAATATAGGGGCATGATCACTTGTGGAGTCTGCAAAAGTCCCAACCAGTTTGAAACTACCGGGGCTGGAAGTGAGAATCCAGTCTAATGTGGTGTGGTTTCCTGATTTAATGTTCAACCTAGTGGGTGCTTGGATCAATTGGGTCAAGTTGGCCTCTAGCAAGCTGGATTTTATATCACAAATGGTGTGCTGACCCCGGTGGAGGTTAAAGTCGCCAAGGATTATTTTCTTCCACTGAGGTAGCCCCAGGAACAGAGCCAGAAGGCTCTTTAAGGCATCTTTTGCAGTCTTAGGTGGGTGTATTGGCAAACCTTTTACCCCCCCCCCCCCAAGTTCAACCAAAGGGCAAACCTGAGGGGCAAATTCAGTGGAGGAAATTCAAAAATGCATATGACTAGCATAGGGGGAACCCTAGTGATAGGAAAGAGATCAAAGCCAGAGATCAAGTAGGGTCTATGGTTTCTGCAGCAGGTAGACATGATGGACAGACTGGGTGGGCCTAACGGTCCTTATCTGCCGTCAGTTTCTAAGTTAATTACATTTATTCAACAGTAACTTTGCAAATGGATAAAGACAGGGTCTCCAGAAGCAGATTAGGCAGGGAACATCTGGGCAGACAATGGGCCAAGCGGTCCTTTTCTGCCACCAAATCCTATTTTACAATGGCTGCCACAAATGCTGCTCTCTGATTGGACATGTCAGGTCACCTTACTAACATACTAAAATGCCAGCAGAATAGGCCTAACGGTCTTTCGTGTCTGCTCGTTTGGTCAGCCTCCACCCTGGGTGCTGACCTTGCTGCCCCCCTCGCCTCCTCTGGCTTCTCCCTTCCCAGTTCCGGATATTCTTGCTGCATTGGATTTTGCTTCTAGAACCCTTCCCCTGTACCTGTCCCACCCCCTCTTGAACCCCTCAACTGCCTCTGCCTCCACCAGCCCCCTAGGCAGCGCATTTCATGGCTCTACCACCCTCTCAGTGAAGTAGCACCTCCTCCTTTCTCCCCTGAATCTTCCCTCCAGCTTCCACCCATGCCCTCTAGTGGCCCCTCCTCCTTCTTCAAGCACCCTGACTGTTCCTCCCCATATACCCTCTTCATGTACCTGAAGACCTCTATCATGTCCCCGGTCCCTCTCTCTTCCAATATGTACATATTTAGCTCTTGAGCTCTCCTCATCGTCCTGTCCCCAAGGCCCCAAATCATTTTGGTTGCCCTCCTCTGGACCCTCTCCAGGAGGGTAATGTCCCTCTTTAAGTGTGGCCTCCAAAACTGCACGAGTACTCAAGGTGCGGCCTCACAAGCAGTTATACAGAGGAGTATCACTTCCTCCTTCTGGAGGTGATCCCCTAGCGATGCATCCCAGCATCCTGTTGGCCTTGGCTGCTGCCCTCCTACAAGTCTCCGAGTTGTTCATCTTGACATCCACCACCACCCCCAGGTCCCTCTCAGCCATCGAGACTTGTAGCATTCCCCCCAGGGTGTACACTTGGCCTGGGTTTCTGGCCCCCAGGTGGAGTACCTTGCATTTCCCTGCATTGAACCTCAGCTTCCACTTTCTAGACCATCTTTCCAGAGCCTCCAGGTCCCCCTGTAGGGCCACCCTCCCCTCCTCCCCATGCCTAAATGTGACTGTGGCTGGTTCCTCCAACCAAATGCATCACGGACACATCATCGCATGTCAAAAATGTGTCGACTCTTCCCGTCACGTACCTAAGATTTGACGTTTTATGAGGGCTCATATGGCACCACTGAGTGAGCCTGCCTGGTGGCACTGCACCAGTCTCCTGTCTCGTGTTTTTGGAATATTACTAAGCAGGAGTTCGATTCACATTTCTTATACTTAAAAATTTCACAACACTGCCTGCTGGGACATATTTAACTTATCTCATGCAGTTAGAATAGTAAATTAAACCAGTCACACCCGGTGCCAGCACTAAGTGTATGCTGACACTGCAGTGACCATTTTCTTTGGATGAACCAGCAACGTGGGCCTAAGGGTATTCCTGAATGCACAGTACTACATATTCTAAGCATATGCCAACCCTGTGTACAAGTTCAAAATAACACACTCCAGGGTGCTGCATCCACTGGCGTATACAATATAGGTACTCCTCCAGTGTATGCTGTGGAGCACTCCGCCTGCAGCCTCATGTATCGGTGCACATGCACTGGAGGTGGTCCTCAATATTCCAGTGAACGCACACCCTGTGGTGTATTACTGCTTAACTGGTAATTATACATGTGTTTTTAACCCTGGAAGCTGTCCGACAAAAGAGTAGAAGAGGGGAGGCTGCCCCTAAACTGGGTCCAGTTATCAGCGTTGTCCCAAACACTACAATAACAAACAAGCCCCTTCCAACATGACAGTAATACTCTGCATGTTAGGACAATTATGTTATTTATTTAATAATTTTATATATTTTTTTAGTTTCCTTGCCAACATTAGCCAACTGAGATGCAATACTTTGGGGGTTCTGCCTTGACCAAGTTTTACAACTAATAGGGACTGAAGCACAGGGAGGTCAAGTAATTAGCTCAAGGTCACAAGGTGACTCTCAGTGAGCCAATGACATTGCTAGAATTCAAACTTAGGATCTCGTGTCTCACAATGGAGTCTAACCAGTGTACTACACTACTATATCCCAGCATGAAGGGCTACGAGAAGTTCAATAATCATCTTCAATATGCTCCACACCAAGAACAATTGTAATTAAAAAAAAAAACATAATATAATTAAATGGTACCCAGGAAGGGGCGTAGCTAGCAGCCTTCACAAGAAGATGGGGGTTTCATTTGACCCTGCTGTGCATAAGATGAAAACACTCTAGAAAAGCATATTTTTATTTTCTTTTTGACCCCCACAGAAAGTATTTATGCTTTATGTACTTATATTAAGATTTATTCGAGAAGTGACTATTGTCAGTTATGTATGCGCTTTTTCCTTAATTTTTTCTCTGACAAAAATATCAAAAAATAAAGTATAAAAAAAAAAAAAAACACTTTAGCACTTCAAAGGGTATCTTCGATAGAGCCAAGAACCATTCACTAACTGTGTGAATTTTATTGTCTTTGAACATTGGGGAAGCCGAGACGGGCACAAAAAAACAATTCAGGAAAAGGGAAAGTGCCACTGGCCACCTTGGACTACCCCAATGGCTGGAAAAGACCAGGCACCAGAGAGTGAGGCAGAGCCCTCTGATAAAGCAGTCTTAGATGGGGTTCGAAAATTAAAACACCAAATGGACGTTTATTTGAAACAAAGGTCAACTTGGTTTCTGCCGAAGTGAAAACCACCATGGACACTGCTGTTAAACCCTTAGAAGACTGTGGACGTATATATACGTCCAGAATCTATATACGTTCACACATATTCAGTTCTCAAAGGGTTTTAAGCCACATACAGTGGTTACAGGACTGATTAAACACAAGAAGTTGCTTCCATCCCCTCTAGAAAATCCGGAGAACACTACTACAGCTGCACGTCTCCATTTACTGGGCACACCTGAGGGGGAGGGAAACACTGCCCCCCACTGCTTATGTGGTAAGTCTCTTCACCACATCTCTCAACTGGGCCCAGTATAGACAGCCCATCAGATCACACGTAGGAAAAGGCCCACTGATCCCAAGACTCCATGTACACTTGTTACAGTCATGGAGAGACTGAAGGCAAGGACACTATTTTAATGGCAGCGAAAAATAAAGGGCACTTGTTTCCTTCTAAGGGTTGTCAAATTTACTTTTTTTCCAGACAAAAAAAGGGGGGGGGACGGGGAATGGCACAGAGGAGATGCAGGTGGCACTGATAAAAGCAAACTAATAAGAGGAAACACGCTCAAGCTGCACCCCTCGTAGATGCCACTTCTTTAAACAAAACAAAAAAAAATGACTTGTGTACTTCTCAAGTTCAAAACACAGTCTTATCTGTCGCCCTGACAAAGCGAGCATAGTGACTCATGAAACGTTGGTGTTTGGAGACTTGTCTGTCCAGAGTCCGCAGAAGAAACAAAATCTTTTGATTGGTCAGAACAACAGTACAGCCATGTTGTTATATGCCCATAATTACATGCCTGAACTTCTTTCAGGCTGGCAGCCTTAGTACCTGTCAAAGCAAGGATCACTACACCCTCGAGTGCACAGCTGTGGCAGCCAATTCTCTGCATGTGCGGACCTGCAGCAGCCAATGGTCTTGATCCACGTAGTGTTACAGGCAGAAAGGAAGGCTCAGACAGCCCAGTAAGTACTCTGTGCAGCTTGGGTTGTGTTGCAGTGCACTCAAGCCGTGCTATCAAGGAAGCCTGAGGTGTTGGTGAGATTGAGGAAGCCACGAGAGCCATACGGTCAAGAAGAGAATTTTTTTTTTTTTTTTTAATTCTTTGGTAGCCAGGTAAAGGCCCACTAGGCACAAGTGGCTGTTTTCAGTGGCGACCCAGGAGCACTGGGGAGGTTAAATGACTTGCTCAGAGTCGCACAGTATGCAGGTGGGTTGTGGGAATCAAACCCAGGTCTGCTGGATGTACCAGGCTCATTAACAGCTCATTACTCTAACCTCTAGGCTATACTGCTAGCCCTTTACTCACAGCTCCCCATCCAGATGTCTTACAGCCTACTTATAACATCTGTAAGAAAAACTACTTGCTGTAATGTGCTTACACATGTTATAAGTGGAACAAAAAGACTCGAGGGATGTGTGATTATGGTCAAGAATCCCAGTTCTCTCTCAGGTGCTTAAAGGTACTCGGCACAAGAGCCTCATGCCTAACAACCCCTCCAGAGGCATGTTATTAATAGTCCATAATCAATGTTATGATGTTGTTATGCATGTCTGAAGAACACAGAGGTTCGGATGGGGGGGGGCCTAACAACTGCTGCAACTTTTTGTCCTCTTACATGGCACAACTGTGGGGGAGGGGCTCTCAGCTTTTAATGGGGTGGGAGAACCACAGGAAACATTCCGGAGACCATGTTTCCATTCTTTGTTAGGCCATCATTCACTTTTTTTTTTTTTTTTTTATTATTTTTGGGGAGGGAGGGTGCACCAAGGGGTTCAGCTGACAGAACCCTTGTCTTTGCCAGGCACATGGCCCTCGCAGCCTGAAAAGCAGCTCCTGTGAAAAACACTAGTCAATCTTGTCCGTTTTGTAAGCCCTAAGAACCGCACAACCTGACAAAGAATCACTTGTTATCTTTCAGCCTGTCTCCCTTTCTATTCAGTGCGCTGAAGTAACATTTCCAAGTGAATGAGCACTGCACAAGGGGGCGAAGCTGGTCCTTACATGGATAGTCGCAATCCCTGCCAAACTGACATGGGGTGGGGGGGGTGGGGGACCAACAACAAAAAAAGCATTATGTTCCTGTTCTCCTCTTGAGAGAGTCAAAAGGGCTATTTGGAAAGGCAGTCTGGAAGACTTGAGATAAATAGCTGCGCTAGTTAATAATTAACTTCCCAAAGGGTTAACCCATGGTGCCACTTACTCTCCTCCTCCAAGCTTAAGCTAAAAAGACAGAACTTTCTGCTGCACCAGACAGCAAAAATCCACTGCTGTAGGACTGAAGTACTGTGCATATCTGTCTACAAGTCTAGTTTTTGGCACTAAAAATGAGCACCCATAAAGGGAAGTTCGATTACATGCAAAGTCAACCTATCTGTGGGGTATGCAAGGGTTAACCACTTTTTCGCAACAGCAGAAATACAACTGACTACAAATACAGCCACACTAGTAAGACTGATATGCCCAATGTTAGTCAGAAAAAAATTATTCTGGCTTTCAATTTGGGCAACAAATTCCGACTATAAAACAGACATGGTAAAATAGGGTTCGACTTCCATGCATGGCTAATTTATGAGGCAGAACATATTTCATCATTAAGTAGCCACAGCTATTCCAGTCTAGGAGTGTGGAGGGCTGAAGCACTGGACAACTTATCTCCTGCCCCACACTAACAACCCAGGTTCGGAAATGGACCAGAGTCGCTCGGGGATGGCTGGGAGCAGGAGAGTCAAATCGGATGCCCAAACTGTGGAACTTCCTTCCAGAGGCTCTTCGGCACTCTACCTCCTCTCAACACCTTAACTCTCTCCTTAAAACATACTTCACCACCGCATGCACCTGAGCACATCTCAGAACTAGGGCTTAGTTACCCACGTATACAGTGATAACCAGTTTACTGGGGTCACCACTTCTTTACAATGCACTTGATCTTGTAGCTGTCCAGCTACTACTGCACTATGTATTGTCTGTAATTGTCCAACTCTACTATTGCGCTATGTAATCTATGAACTGTTTTGTATTGTTGAAATGTCGCTTTGGTGCACCTTATTTGTATATCCTTACACCTCTCACCCAGGACGCATTTGGAATTGAGTAGTAGTCTGCTTAGTATGCCTGCCTGGTAAAACGTTTAAATAAAGAAAGTGTCCATTGATGGCTCTCCTCCTTCAGAGTGTGTGTGTGTGTGTGTGTGTGTGTGTGTGTGGGGAGAGGAAATGGCAGATGCTGCTGCTTGACTGCTGGCCACGTTGGGCAGTACAGCATGCAGCCACATCTTAGAAGACCGTGGACAAGCGCAGCTGCAGGACGCGTTTACGCCACAGGCTCCACACCAGTGCATGTGCACTGAACTCGGATGAGACCAATCATAGGAAACGTCCGGGAACTGCATAACAGGAAGCTCCACCTGCCTCAACCTGCGCCGCCCCGACCTCCAGGGTTTGAGAAAAAGGCCGTCTCTCCTCTGGAAGAGGCTAAAAAACCAGCCAGTACCCCAGGAACAAATAACAGCTTTTGGAAAAACAGTAGCTACAGCTATAACTGTAATTAAGTAGTCTGAGCCCTGGCTATTGGGGGGACAGTTTTATTATTCAAGGTTTTATTCCACAGCATGTTCTGCCTTCAGCTGTTCACTGCTTTGTATTCCGGCATGGGACAACAGTGGCTGGAGCATTCAGATGGGGATATATACTGGAAGTGGAGAGTAAGAGCAGGCAAACTGGAGGGGCCATGCTGCCATGAATGCTGGAGGAACTCTTACAGTGCGATGTGCGCCGGGAGGGTACGTATAGTTCAACATATATGCTCAGCCCGTCTGTGTGATCCCAAGCTGCACTCACTGCTGACCCTGGAAGCAGAGGTTACACAGATAACCAGGAGTGGCATCAAGGGGCAGAACTGTACCAGGACTGGGAGCTGGCTTCAAGAACAAACAGTGCAAAGGACAGCTGTTCTTGTGGCATGCTCACACAAGGCAAGGCAACTGTATTTATAGAGCGCCCTCTACCAAGGTCCTGGGGCGGCTTCACATACACATCAATAAAAAGGCAAATAATAAAGAGAGTATTTGAGTGGCTTAAACATGGCGGTGGGGGCGGGGGCTTCTACTTGGTTGAAGGGGAACATTAAGCACACTCAGCCCTGCACTAAAATGTACAGCTGGTCCCACTTTGCAAAAACGTATTTGTTACTTATTGTTTACTACCGTATAGTAGATCGTATCAGAATGACTCTGCTGACTTGCAAGCTGACATTTTCTGTAACTACAAATCTCCTGCAGCTGACATCAGAGCAGAGCTGCAGTCGCCTATAGTGCATGTAAGAGCTTGTATATGCCTGTATTAGAGGTTTGCCCGTCCCACTGTTTTCCCAGTCTGAGGTACAGTTCTCTGTGTTTGTGCTGAGGACAGCAGGACCAGCAAATAAAAGACCGACGTTTATAAAAACTATACATGCACCGCCGGCCGCTGAGTCTCCCACGGCTGCAGCCCTCCTCTGATGGCAGCCGCGGGGAATGAAACTCAGTTGTGGGAGCTGGCATGCAACTGAGCGGCTGCATCCTGACTATGCTGCGCACGCTGTTGGCTCCGGCCAGCGGGGACCTACAGTGACGATATTTTTGCTACTAGAATATTTTGATATTTCCACTCTAGGTCCCACAAAAGCAGAACTATCACTGATTATGTGCCCTATGATATATTCACAGATATTGCATAAAAATGTATAATAGTCCCTAATGTAGTTCTCCATGCACTACTCCAGCAACATTTTTTTTTTTTGTATTATCTATTTGTACCCCCTACGTGCTCCAGAGCCACCTTTCCTTCGGGCCGCCATAGTCCACAGGCACTCCCCTACTATCTCCCCCTTCAACCACCTACCTCACATCTGCAGCCTTCCACGGGGTAGCCCAGTGTAACCCTTCACCGGGTGGGTCCCCTCTCCTCCGAGGGGGAAGTCACTGGCGGGAGGAACCAGCACACTACTCTTTTGGTCCCAGGCGCTGCTGAGGCATTCTGTGGCTCTCCAAGGGAGTCTTCAGAGGTGCCTGGGGCCGGCAGACTTCCGGGGCAGTTTTTCCAGTTTTCTTGTTCCCCTTGCGTGCCGCTTCTTGTAGTGCCTCCAGTCTCCACTGGAGACCGCTACATGAGCAAGGCCAATCCCAAACCCACCCCAAGATAGGAGAGCAGTCCGTCAGACGCTCAATCCCATCCTCCCCGGCTGCCCCCCCAAGGACCTGGGTCCATTCCCGAACCCAGGTCGCCGGCGTGGGTCGTGGTAAGGCACCAGCACTTCAACCCTCTACGCCACTGGGGCGGCTCCAACAACATTTTAATTCTGCAAACCCTAGTGGTAAAAGAACTGGCAATACAAATACAGTTCTTGGGTTTCGCCAAAAACTGCCCAGAGTAATATGGCCAGCAGATTTCAGTGTTTCACACTGGTACGTCTGATCCAGTGCTTTATGATAGCTATGCATTAGTGCACCACAGTCCCTATACCATGCAAACTGTATGCAATTAATGGATTGCCCAAACCTTGCTAGGAAAAGAAGGCAAACCAATCCCAGCCATACAAGAAATGTCAATCAACACAGCCATCTGAGGCAGGCTAATCAAACACAGCCAACCAAAACCAGTCATCTGAGGAAAGGTAACTAAACCAGCCATCAGAGTAAGGGCAGTCAGGTCCAGCCAATAGAGGATGATCGACCAAATCCAGCCATCAAAGCAAGGCCGACAAACGCCAGCCATCCATGGGAGGTCAGCCGAACACAGTTATCCGAGGAAGGTCAACCAAACACAGGGTAACCTAACCCAGTAAAAAAAAAAAAAAATTAAATAAAATAAAAAGTGAGCCCTACCCCTGAGGATGTGCAAATAAGGAGGCATATGGTTAACAGGTGAGGAAAGTCCGTTAAGACATTCCCTTGGTACAGTCCCAAGAGGGTGGAACTGGAACATTGTGCAAAAGACCTTAGAGTGGGCACTGCTATCACAGTAACCAAATCCAGCTATCCAAGGAACAGCAACCAAATCTAGCCATCTGAGGAACGGCAACCAGCCCCAGCAATCTGAGGAAGCCAACCAAAACCAGCTAACAGTAGAAGGGCAACCAAACCCAGCCATCCAAAGAAGGTCAAGCAAACCCAGCCATCTGAGACAGGTCGAACAAAGCCAGCTATTTAAGGTAGACCAGCCAAAGCCATCCATCCATGAAAGGACAATCAAATGCAGCCATCCTCAGAAAGTCAACCAAACCTGGCCTTACGAGGAAGGCCACTCAAACTCTGCCAGCTGAGGAAAGGCAACCAAAACCAGTCAACAAAACAACCAAATCCAGCCATCCAAGGAAGGCTAACCAAACCCAGATAGCCAATGTGGAGGGCAACCAATCCAGACATCCAAAGTACTGTTTTACTTTTGTTATCATTCCAGTAGTATGCAGCTGGTGAAGGATAGCCCTTATAGTGTACAAATGCATTCACTACAGTACTTAAACACCTGCGTAATCCATATCATTTCAATGGGAGCTACAAAATTCCTAAACAGTCAAGAATGAGGGCTAAATGAAAGATGTCCATGGGGGGGGGGGAGAGAAGAGATGCTCTGAGCACTATGGCCAGCACTGCAAAAGCCTCCCGCCCACCTCTAAAAGTCAGAAGTGAGCAGCTGCTCATCACAGCAGCACCAATACATTATATTACAGAAGAGACAGCCACCAACTGCACTGCAAAGCTAATGGCGCATCGTTGGAAGCACAAAGGCAGCATTCTTCCAGCGGTTTAGAAAACAGGAGTACTACGAGTGGGCTACATGGGACCACCTGATTTTTTTTCAAGTCTCGTGAATTCCATGTTCCTGTGAGCAGTTCTGAACTTTGGGGAATGGGAAGTAAATATGGCAACTCCAAAAAAGGGGTACCAGCTTCTAAAAGAAACACAGAAAGATCGAACAAGTGTTTGGGGAGAAACACAGACTCCCAGCAGATCCTACTGGATCATGACACCCAAGTATATGCCCAGCCTGTTCCATTATCTATCACAACTTTCCACCACCTTCCTAATCTGTGCCTGCAAACCTCTATCTATCCATATGTGTGTGTATGTGTGTGTGTGTGCGCGCGTGTCAGTCTATCTCTATAATACAAGGATGGGACTTTTCCCCATAAAAGTGGTCAGCAGTTATCGTCCTGTATACCATTCCCAGTACAGACAATTACAATTAAAACTAACTGTAACCATTCAACTGTATCATATAAAATAAAAGGTGGGTAAGTCTGCTATACTCTGAAATAAACCCACTGAGGGTGCTAACCAGATCACAAAGCCACTTGTCCTTCGGACTTGTGGCTTTATGATCTGATAAGCCTCTCCATGGGTTTATTTCCTTGTATACAACACTTACCCATCATGTATTCTACTTAAAGAAACATAGAAATTGACAGCAGATAAGGATCGCTAGAGGCCCATCTAGTCTGCCTGTTTTCCCTGCCTAATGTAAAAGCCGAAGACCCTACTTGATCTCTGGCGTTACCTCCTTGTTCCTATTGAATCACCTCACTGTGTTTGCCCCCTCCACCTCTACTGGGAGTCTATTCCATGCATCCACCACCCCTTCTGTGAAGAAATACTTCCTCACGCTACCCCTTAGTTTACCCCCTTCCAAAGCAGTGTCAGTGGCTCAGTAGGTAGCACACTCGCCTCTGAGGCCGGGAGATCAGAGGGCTGTGGGTTCAGTTCCCACATCTGGCACTTGCGTTAATATCCCAGTACTGACACTGTAATGCAGCATGAGAGGGGTGCTACATTTCTGAGGTGCCGCCTTTCGGATGAGACGTTAAACCGAGGTCCCATCTGCCTGGTTTGGTGGTAGTTCAGGTGGATATCAAAGATCCCATGGCACTTATCGAAAAGAGTAGGGGTATGTTTATTAAAAGCAAAATCAAATATACAATAATCAAGGAAAAAATTACATAGATGCATACATCATAAAACTGAAAACATAAGCAGGTCTGAAAAACTAAATACAATAGAGGTGAATCAAAAGTCCCAATATCGTTCCCATATATTCCTCTTCAATATTTTCCTTTCCTTCTTTCAAGCTGCTCCAGATACAGTAGAATCCTTTTGAATAAGTCTTCAGAAGTGAAACGTCGCTGCTGAAACAAAACCACATCTGACCTGCCATACCCAATATAGAATCACAACTGCTATAATATTCAAGGTACTGGAATTACATCTGACCAGGATTCTGGAAATAAACCAAAGAATAAGGCTCTTTGATCCCATTGACACCAGACCTTATCCCAGAAATGGATGCTTCCATAAAAACCAAAAATGCAAAATAAAAGGGCAAGAAAATATAATGAGTCATTGTTTCCGTGAGTTCCACACATGATTCCCGGAAACAATTTCTATCCACTAGCTGTTTATGTTTTTGGTTCCCTGCATATTGATTTTACCATGTGCACTTAACCATGTAATATCCCACATTGATACTGGACACGGGATCCATAAGGCGTTACTAATCTGTAGTTGCTCTACAGGTGTAAAGCTGGGAAATATATTCACATTAAAATGGGATTCTACTATCTCTAAATACAGTTGTTTAGACAATTTTTTAATCATAAGGGCTCTAAATGTTCCATATTTTTAGCATATCAAATACTATTCCCAGTCTATCGACAGGACATATTTCCTTTTATTTTTGTGTAAAATTTCCACTGTTCCATTCAGGAAAAATATCTTTAATAGACATATATACTAAAGGAAGCCAAGTTTGAATAGAGTCTTGGACCAATGGTTTTAAGTTGGTTGTGAAAAAATTGTATAAAAAATACAACCGGATGAATCATAGAGACCCCTCCTTTTCGATAGGGTTGTAATAGAACATTCCGCTGAATAGATTAAGGCGGCTTCCCCGAAGCATGAAAAAAGAGAGCCAAAAGAGGTACAAAATGACATTTAGGTATTGGAAAATATGCGCCTATATGCAAAATAGGGTAATAAACAAGTTTTAATCAAAAAATACGCTTTTTCCCCAAAGACCATCTATGCCATTTACTAACTTTTTCTACCGTATTCAGAGCAATTTCCCAATTATATTTAGCTGCATCTGAACTCCAAAATACACTTAATAACTTATGTGGGAATCTACTACCTTGATTCCTTGAATAGAAACCACCGATCAGTAGAAAGGGTTAGGTCAAACACACACTTTTCTGCAAATTCAAACTGGACCCAATAACTGATAAAAACTGGTAATACATCAGTTAACAAATGACCTTCTGCAATGTTAGGTACTAAAACACAAAGATCATCTGCATAACAAATTATTTTAGAATGAATGCCTGAAAGACCTGAAAATCTTGGAGATTGATGAAGTAGTCAATAATAGGGTCCAAAGCTATCACAAATAATAAAGGACTCAGAGGGCATCCTTGTCAAGACTCCTCTCATTGATATAACATGGGGTCCTAGTCTCCCATTAATATACGGCTTAACATAGGCCAAAGAATAACATAAAACAATCCAATTTATAAAAATTAGCGGAAAACCAAAACATTTAAGGGTTAACCAAATAAATTCCTGAAAAATGCTATCAAAAGCTTTGACAGATCAAAATTAAATAAATATCCTTTTAAGGAACCATGACAACCCTGAGAAAATAGTTCTCTGATCAGTATTAAGGCATCATGAATGGATCTACCAGAGATTGAACAATACTGAAATGGGGAAAGCAGAGAAGGCAAATATTTAGAAATCCTATTCCCTAACAACTTGGCTAAAATTTTGTAGTCTGTATTTAACAAATGTAATAGGCCTCCAATTCCTCAAATCCTGTCTATCTCTCTTTTTATATAAAAAGCATTAAACCTTCAGACATCTGATCTGTCAGTCGATCCTCCTGTAAAACCATTAAAGACAGCTACCAACTGACATGGTATGAGTCTCCATAAAACTTATAAATCTCTGCTGACAAACCATCAGAACCAGGGGCTACTTTATCCAAGACCTAAAATAACATCTTTCACTTTTCACAAGAGAAAGGCTTTATAAGTCCTTCTTGTTGTGATGTTGTTAATGTAGGCATATTTAATATTTGTAATATCATTGTCATATCTGTAGTAACAACCTCTGGGGTGTCAAATGTACGCTGTATAAATTTTGTGACATATGCCATAAGTTCTTCTTGCCCTTTGACAACTTGGCCTTGTTCATCCAATAATTGATGTATTTGTTTACCACCAGCTTTCCCAGCATCGACTCTCAAGGGAGTTAAATTGACTCTGAGTTCCAGTCGCTTTGAATTTTGTTCGAAAAGTATGGATTTTGCCTATCATACTGCACTTTAGCCAATGCGGTTTTGACTTTTGTATACGGGCAGAATGATCCAAACCATATAAATGAGAGTCAGTAAATAATGTCAATAATTCCGTCAGAGGCGCTTGAGGTATGATGTCTTTCATCAGCTAAGGACCGGCATATGATTTAAAATATGAGATCACATATAATTTAGTATCAGTCCACCAATCAATAATGGAATCATAGATAGAAATTACTGTAGTACGGTCCGTGATTAACCTCGTAAGACCTTGAATAAAAACAGGAAGTAACAATAAAGATGAGTTAACTCTCCACACCCCAGGGCCCTGTGATAACGCATCTTCCAATTGGATTTGTATTCCTATCAAAAGATGGTCAGAAGTTGCCATAGGTATTGTAAAACCTTTGACTATGCCAGTGGTTTGCAAACTAACCAATAATCAATCCGTGAGTGCAAGGTCCCTTTCCTAAAGGTAGCTGCACTGGGCTAAGACATCCACTAATTTTTAATTCTGTAATAAGATTATGTAAAGCATGGGTGTCACAATAAGTTTTCCTACTGGAAGGATTTCTAAACTAGTATTAAAATCTCCACCCCATAGAATTATGCGATTTGTGCACAGAAAAGGTTTAATTTGCGCAAAAGCTGAATCTTAACTGCTTTCTGCTGTGGTGCATAAATATTTATGAGCCTATAAGGAAACCCCTGCCATATAAGATCTAGTAAAAACTCTGCCCGGTACTAAATCCACACTTTGTAAAATGAAGAAGTAGTAAAACAAAACCAACACCAGAACAGAGGTCTTGTCCTAATGACCAATATGACGGTCCTAAACCCCATTCCCTGAAGCTATTGTGATGTCTTCTGTGGTATACAACCGAATATCTTGTAAAAATAAACATCATAGGCCAGACTACGAAGTGTCAAAAGTTGCCATTCGCTTATAGTTGAACGAATACTATTTACATTCAAACTTGCAAGACGTATGGCTGATATGAGAAAACCACTAAAAAGGAAGAAAGCTCTGTAGAAATAACCCTCTCATTTCTTTTTTTCTCACTCTAGCAGACTTCTTTTCAAATAGCCCCAGAACTTTCAGGTCAAAGGTAACGATGCGAGCGACATGGAAAGAATAGGAAGAGATAAATTCTCAACGCCTCCATCTTCTTCCTCCATGGCCTCACCCCAACTTTGTAGGGGTTCATACGGGTTAGATAGTGGGATGGATATATGGCCTACCTGTTTGGCAGAGCCAAGTCTCCGAGCCACTGGTGGGGGGAGAAGTTTCTCCATGCTCTTCATCATCTTTGGAGTACTAGAAACACCCGCCTATCCTTTCTACAGAGGATTGGTCTATAATTCCCAAAATATCAGTGGGGTCATGGGAAATAAGGGATGCAGAGGGTTCAGGAAGGTTAGAGATTCAGAAGTTGCAGGAGGTTCAGGCAAAACAGGGGCATTTACAATGGAGGTAGTGAAAGAAGGAATTTTTCCATTAGTTGTAACAGGTGGAAGTAAACTGGGGGGTCCCATAACAGAGGATTTAGCAATATAAGCATCATGTTCTGCATAGCCTGTAGTGTTATGTCCGCCATGGGCAGGCTTGAAAATACATGTAAGTATCACTGCATAAATTATAAGTGGGAGGAACTGTACAAGCCAACACAGTATGACCTATCATACCGCATGAAGTACATTTCAGTTTATCACAATCAGAGCTCAGATGGACAATGAGCCACATCTATAGCATGATCTCGTTGCCCTGGGTAAACAATATACCACAGTCTCGACTCTAGAAAAACAATTAGGCAGATGCTGAATACCAAACTCATTAATTTTAAGTTGCACAGTAAATTTCCACCCTCCCGTCCAAAACCATTTACATCAATTAAAGCATGTGGTGTGCAGTAACTGTGCAACGCTGTTCCAACCAATACAATATATCTAAAACATTTACTCCTTCATTCCTAAAAAGGACAGTAATGACTTTATGTGTAGGCCTAGTAATGGGAATAATCACAAAATGCTTTCAGACAGGGTCTGCACGAGCATTATAGTAAGCAGACCAGAATTTATCTAGCAATGCAGCAGTAAGGAAAGAAACATCAAAATTAGAGTCTCCTGAAGAGTGTATTAGAGCATACACATCTGAGGGTTTAATCTTTAAAGATTGTATTATTAAAGTCTTTCCTACAAAGTCCCGGTCTGGAGGAAGGTCCATATCCCCCTTGTAATGTATACGGCTACAAATCTTTTCCTCAGTGGGACCTCTGACTGTTTAAAAAGAGAAGCGAAGCTGGCTGGTTTACTAGCAGGCTTAACAGCAGAAGGAGCAACAACTGAGTTCTGCAAAGCAGTAACAACGCTCATGTCTGCTTGAAAGTACTGACCTTCCCACTGTGGTGGTCTCAATGTTCTGTTTCAGCGATGAAACGATATCCATGTCTGCAGGGGTTTGAAATGTAGAATTTGATTCCTCCGTCGTTTCGCAAATCTCCATGCTGAGAATCAGGAACTAACAGCGAAGTGATGCAGCAGTTTGGTCCGTCACTGAAAAGTGTTCTCCCGCTGCACTCACTGCATCCAAACGGTCCATCTGGTTCACCAATCCATTCCCAGGCAAGGGAAAATTAGATCTGGTATCCATGCAGTCGGAGTCCTAATCCAGCCTGCTTTCTCTAGCTTGCTCAGGGACCATGTGGAAAGATGAGCCTAAAAGGAAATAGGTCCTCTATCGTGTACTGGTCGCCGATCTGTTTCCATAGGGGCTGTAATTGCATGAACGCTGCTCCTTTTACTGTACTCTTAGAAGCTGTTTGACCATTCTCTGGTCGCTTCCTTTTTTCTCCTCTTCTGGTATAAGAATTTGGTCACCATCTGTTCTTCCTGGCGCGGTGTTCTCCACTGAAGACATCTCCTTCACAGGTATGTCATTTTCAGTACATTCTGAAACGCTAGCACTGGTAGGGATATCTCTGCAATCTTGCTCTGGTCCTGCAGTCCAGCACTCCACACCTCCGTCTTCCAACGGCTGAGACATACTGAGGTGGAGTCAGATGCCTCATGGGAAGGGTCCCCACCCATCAGAGTAGGGGAATTTCCGTGTCCTGGCCAAATTTCCCTCATTCACTAAAAATACCACCAACAGCTTAATCTGGTTCAAGGTCAGTTGGCATTCATCTGTATCCCCCTCCCCCGGGTCATGCCTGAAAATAGGCAGGATTTGTCTAGTGCACTTACCCGGTCAACAAAAGCCAAATAAATAAATAAAACCTCATGTCATGCCCCCTCGTTCCTGGACATCTCCTTTTCTGAAAGAGGTTACCCTCTGGTAGCTTGGCAGAAGACACCAGGAGAAAGGACTGCTGTGTGACTGGACTTCTCTGCTGGGACTATAGTAGAAGAACTTTTGTATTTGACCTTTAATTAAGGGTAAAAAAACTAACATACAAAAAAAAAAAATGTGTGTTTGGGTTAACTGAACTGAATGGGTATCGGAAGAGTTATCTAGGTGTAAATCTCAGGTGACTGAAAGGACTTAACTGCTGTGAGGTTTAAATTACTTGTAGAAAGATCTGGTAAGTAGGGGGAGTGGCTTAGCTAGAAGGAAGCTACATTTAAAAAACTGCCTTAGAAAGTTTCTGCTAGTAGCTTGGCAAGAAGACACCATGAGAAAGGACTGCTGTGTGACTGACTTCTGCTGGGACTATATTGCCCCCCAAGCTAGTCTCTATTTTTATAGGCACAGGATTTGACTGAAACAGGAACTTCCTGTTTAGGAGCAGGAAGTGAGTGATCACAGAACCACCAAGGACTCACCATCCTAGAAGGGCAAGAGTAGCCTCCGCCCCTCTAGCTGCTGGAGGTCTGCCTCTGAGCAAGTAAGTGGTCTACTGCGAAATATAGGATATTCTTGTCTCAGAACAGGACAATCAGGAGCTTAAAGGGCACACAGGCAGAAACTAAGGAGAGAGAGAAAAAAAAAAACAGAGGAAAGAGTAAAGATTGCAAACAGTTAAGGGGCCAGAAATAAGACATGATTGGAGTGGTGCAGTGCAGTGGCTGTGGAGCAGCAGTCTTCCGGGAGATGTTCTGGAGGATGTGTTGTCCCATCTGCAGGCACCTCTCTGGGCTGAGGGAGGAGGTTGCTCATCTCCAGGCTGAGTTGGCCAGGATTTGTGGGACCTCCCTTCCATCCAGGGACCACCAGTGCCACTGCCGCTGCCTCAGAGGTTGCAAGAAAGAGGAGCGGCTGGACCACAGTGGGCCAGGGAGGGTGAGGGTGGTGGAACAGAGGCACATCCCTCCTGTTGTACCTCTCTCACACCCTATGCCATTTGGCAAAGTGTGGTTCCTCTAGGAGACATCACAGTGGAGACCAAGGAGAATGTTGGGAACTCTCACAAAGGAGACCCACAGGAGGGTGGCAGGGGACCCTGCAGGGGAAAACAACTCCTGGTGGGGGACTCCATTGTTAGGAAGGTAGAACTGGGGAGGAAGGGAGAGGAGGTAAGGTGCCTGCCTGCGCCATGGCGTTTACGGACGGGAGCGAATCTCAGGATTGCCAGAGCAGCTGCACAGGGAGGGAGTTGGATGTCATTGTCCACCTAGGGACAAATGATCTGGCTAAGAAAGGGATTAGAGAAGTGCAGGAAGAGTTTGTGGAATTGGGGAGGGGCCTTAGTCAAGTAGCAGGCACGGTAACCTTCTCGGAGGTGCTACCCATCTATGGCATAGGAGAGACTAGGGTGTTCCGCACCATGGGATTCAATCAGTGGTTGAAAAACTGGTGTGGAGCTCAGGGATTTGGCTTCATTGGGGACTGGGGGTCCACCTGGAGTGATGCAAGCCTATACTGGCATAATGGGCTGCATCTGTCCAGGAGGGGAACCAGGAACCTAGGTGATAGGTTTAAATGCTTCATTGGCAAGCTTTTAAACTAGCTAAGGGGGGAGGCACTGGAAAGGAGCAGGAAAATCCTAGCCCCCTCAAATAATCACGGTAGTAAGTGCGGCAAACACCAACATAGAGGTGTCGATAGGGAGAAGGGCAGGGGTAAATGGAGAAAGTGACAAAGGCAAGAAGGACAGGGATGGGGCAAAAGGGAGTAAGGCCATCAGGAAATGGAGGGTAATGAGTACCAATGCTCGTAGTCTGGGCAACAAGCTCCCTGAGCTGATGGCCTTAATGGAAGAGGGATGCCTGGATATCGTAAGAAGTCACAGAAACATGGTACACAGAGAACCATGACTGGGATGTTAACATACCAGGGTACATAACCTACAAGAGAGACAGGCAGGGAGGAGTAGCTTTCATGTAAAGGAAGGGATAAAAGCAACTGAACAAAACAGTAAACAGGGAGGAGAGGAGGCACTGTGGGTCACCTTGGAGACTGGAAAGGCACCACAATCCGCACAGGGTTAGGTACAGACCCTATGTCAGGGGAAGGAATGGACAAGGATATGATAGAAGGCATTCTAGAATGGCA
The DNA here is from genome assembly GCA_016271365.2 of Neoceratodus forsteri. Lineage (NCBI taxonomy): Eukaryota > Metazoa > Chordata > Ceratodontiformes > Ceratodontidae > Neoceratodus > Neoceratodus forsteri. The sequence continues at coordinate 1,108,296,897 of CM028133.1, forward strand.
GAGAAAGGGAGATACTGTTGATGGGAGACCTGAATATGCCAGATGTTAACTGGAGCACATTTGCTGCAGCCACATCCAAGAGCAGGGCCATTCTTGATGCCCTACAGGTGGCAGGCATTAGACAGTTAGTTTGAACCCACTGTGAGGGAGCATCTAGACCTCGTGATCTCAAACGGGGCAGTGAGAGGATCTCAGATCTGGAAGTGGGTTGTCATCTGGGGACAAGTGACCATCAAACAGTGTGGTTCACATTAAACTCAGCTACAGAGTCAAGCCACACAAAAGTGAGGGTACTGGACTTCAGGAGGGCTGACTTTGGCAAGATGGGATAGTGCCTCAGAAAAGCACTAGCAAACAGGCTAGAAGGAGGTGGAGCAACAATGGGGAATTATCAAAACTGCCATCACAGAGGCAACAAGCCTTTGTGTGAAGCAAATAAACAAATCAAAATGAAAGAAAAAGCCACTGTGGTTCTCAAAAGAGGTGGCTGTGAAAGTCAGGAAGAAAAGATAGCATTCTGGAAGTATAAGGAAACACAGAAGGAGCAGGACAGAGAGCTGTACCAGTTAAGGCAGAAGGAAGCAGGAGGGAAGTCAGAATAGCAAAGGCCCAAACTGAGGAAAAGATAGCCAACTCAGTTAAGAAGGGGATAAAACCTTTATAGGTACATCAGGAGCGAGAAAGACAAAGGGAGGGATAGTGAGGCTGAATAGAATGAACGGTGGGTGGGCAGAGGGGACAGTGAAAGCAGGAATACTGAACCAATATTTCTGCTCAGTATTCACGAAAGAGGAGGGGGAAGTGTCAATCCAATTAACAGAAGCACTCTTGATAGGGGGGTCGATCCCAGTCCTTTCACAGAAGAAAGGGTTCTGCAAGAACTCCTAAAACTGAAGGTGGACAAAGCAATGGGTCCTGATGGAATTCACCCCAGAATTCTAAAAGAATTAAGGGAGGAACTAGTGAAACCACTGGCTACTCTTTTTAATAAATCATGGGAGGATGGTGTGGTACCCGAGGACTGGAGGAAGGCGGATGTGATTCCCCTTCACAAAAGTGGGTCCAAGACAGAGGCAGGAAACTACAGACCTGTCAGTCTGACCTCTGTGGTAGGGAAAGTGATGGAGTCACTTCTGAAGGAAAGAATAGTCGAGTACCAAGAGGTCAGTGGAGCACAGGACCCAAGGCAGCATGGGTTCACAGCGGGAAGGTCATGTCAGACGAATCTAATTGATTTCTCTGACTGGGTGACCAAAGTAGTAGACCAGGAAGGGGCTGTGGACATGGCCTACCTAGACTTTAGCAAGGCATTTGACAGTCCCAAAAAAGATTAATAGTCAAATTAACCAGCCTGGGAGTGGGACCCAGGTGGTAGCCTGGGTAAAACATTGGCTGGACAACAGGACACAGAAGGTAATTGTAAATGGAGTCCACTCTGAAGAAAGGGGGTTACTAGTGGGGTACCGAGGGTTCAGTATTGGGTCCAGTCCTTTTTAATGTCTTCATCAGTGACATTGCAGAGGGACTGGGAGGAAAAGTATGCATTTTTGCAGATGACACAAAGATCTGCAACAGGGTTGATACACAAGGAGGCGTGGAAAGGATGAAAAGGGACTTGGCAAGGTTGGAGGAATGGTCAGAAGTATGGCAGCTAGGATTCAATGCAAAGAAGTGCAAAATAATGCACCTGGGAAACAAGAACCCAGGGGAAGAATACACAATGGGTGGGAGGTAGTAACAACAACAAAAAAGGAAAGGGACCTGGGGGTAATCATATCAGATGACCTTAAGGTTAGCAAGCAATGTGAGAATGCAGTAGGGAGGGCTGGGGGTATACTGGGATGTATAGGGAGAGGCATCAGCAGCAGAAAACAGGAAGTTGTTATCCCTCTGTACAGACAGTTGGTGAGACCCCATCTGGAGTACTGTGTGCAGTTCTGAGACCCCATCTGCAAGGACATAGACAGGATAGAGGCAGTCCAGAGGAGGGCAACTAAAATGGTGCAGGGTCTGCAAGAGAAGCCGATGAGGAGAGACTAAAGGAGCTTAATATGTATACCCTTGAGGAAAGAAGGGAGGGGGGACATGATAGAAACTTTTAAGTACCTCAGTGGAATCAACAAAGTCCAAGAGGGTAGCATCTTTCAAAAAGAGGTGTGCAAGAACAAGAGGGCACAATTTGAAGATAGAGGGGGGCAGCTCAGGTAATTAGGTAAGTATTTCTTCACAGAGAGGGTAGTGGATGCATGGAATGGCCTTCCGGAGGAGGATGTGGAGTCAAAACTGTGGGAGAATTCAAGAATGCATGGGACAGACATAAGGCAATTCTTGTGGGGGTAGGAAGAAATAGGCTGTTGGTTAACTAGGATCTGCAGCCTATCCTGTAGGTAGGGAAATGGGCAGACTAGATGGGCCTAGCGGTCCTTGTCTGCCGTCAAAGTCTATGTTTCTATGTTTACCCTATTTTTGCCTTTTAGATATTTGTAGGTTTCTGTCATATCTCTCCTGTCTCTTCTCTCCTCCAGGGTATATATATTGAGGTCACCCAGTCTCTCCTCATATGACTTTTGGTGCAGGCCCCGCACCCTCTTTGTTGCCCTTCTTTGAACTGCCTCCACCCTGTCTACGTCCTTACGGAGATGCGGCCTCCAGAACTGGACACCGTATTCCAAATGAGGGCCTCACCAATGATCTGCACAGTGGCATCACCGCCTCCTTCCGTCTGCTGGTGATACCTCTCCCCCAATGCACCCCAGCATCCCACTGGCTCTCCCCACAACCCTGGCACATTGTTTGGCCCCCTTTAGGTCATCAGATACGATTACCCCCCAATCCCTTTCCTGTTTGGTGACCTTCAGTTTCCACCCCATCATGTAATCCTCCCCGGTGTTTCTGCGCCCCAAATGCATGATTTTGCACTTTTTCGCATTAAATCTCAGCTGCCACACTCTGGACCATTCCTCCAGTTTACCTAGGTTCCTCCTCATTTTTCCACCCCTCCCGTAGTGTCCATCCCATTGCAGATCTTCGTGTTATCTGCAAAGAGGCACACCTTCCCCTCCAGCCCCTCTGCAATGTTACTTATAAAGACATTAAACAGGACTGGGCCCAGGACTGATCCCTGTGGCACCCCGCTGGTCACCCTCCTTTCCTCAGACTAAGCACCATTTACCACGACCCTCTGTCTTCTATCACTCAACCAGTTCCTTATCCAGTTGACCACTTTGTGACCCACTCCCAGGCTGCCCAGCTTGTTCACAAGTCTTCTACGTGGCACGGTATCGAAGGCCTTACCGAAATCCAGGTACGCTACATCCACTACCCCCCCCATTATGTATTCTATTCTTATTATGTAGTCTATATTATATACACACACATATTATATATATATATATATATATATATATATATATATATATATATATATGAAAATCTATTTATAAAATGGTCAAGGACAAAGAATCAATAACATTGGACAAAGACCATCAGATGACTGCATATATCAAAGCGCCGACCGCACACCTGCACTTTTACCCTCCAAAACAATTTTGATATTTTATAAGATAGATAAACGATTTGTGTGTGGTCGCTGCTTGATATATGCACGCTTTTGGGTGGTTGATGCACACCAAGGCGCAGTGGTATCAGAGCACCACCGCACATCTTAGAGTGGTTTATCTATTACATATATATATATATATATATTTATACACACACACACACACACACACACACACACACACACACACACGTAAGCAATAAGAAACGACGGGATGTGCATTATGGTGTGATAAGTGCACTCCTAGGGGTGCAGTTAGGCACGAGGCTGAAGGCAGAGTGCTGGTTGTCCCTAGGAGTGCGGTTATTACACCATAATGCACAACCCTGGAGTGTCTTATTGCGCTTATAAAATGGCCTTTTATTTTTAGAAGCAGTTTTTTTAATTTTGAAACACATTTTTAAATAAGTAAAAATGTAAGTGAATCTGTGCTTTTAACATAAAATAGTCCTTCCGCCAATTGGTACTAGATTAAAGTAGTGTTATACAGTGTGTGCCTCCCTGCCCACTTAAGCTTCTTACTCCCCTGCCAGCCACAACAATTCTCAAATCCTGTTTTCCTCATTCTAAGTATGGCACATAGCCCCCTTACTTTATTTTATTCTCCTCACTTGTAGACAAAACTAAAAGGAAGCCATAACAGAGGCTTCTCAGTTCTCCGACGCTACAAGCATGAGCCTGGTTCAAAACTGCCACACTCACTGACAGCATCATGAACTGCTCGCTCTGTCCGAAAAGATAAACAGCAGGGTGAGTCATTTACCACCTTTTCTCTTTGTTTATATAGTATTATTGCTTACTTTCTTCATTCTGTTTTTTTTTTCCTCTGCGTTTCCCCACATTCAAGAAATAGAATGTTTATCATGGAATGTTTAGCATGGAATACAGGGATTCAAAATTCTGCTCAGTTCTGCTAGCAGAATGTTCCTCAACTAACGTACTATACACACACAACAAAGGCCTGTTTTAGAGACAGAGACTCTGTTATCTCACTGTCAGGGCAAGCAAAAGAGATTTCCCTGATGAGCAGGTAAAGATAGAAGGGGGATTTTTCACTGTTAGCAAACAAATAGTTGTAATGAAAACTATAAACAATACTTAATGTTTCTAATTTGTTTATGTGTGTAAGGAGAGTATGATGATCTGGTAAACAACATTTAATTAATTTGTTTTATTTTATATTTAAGGTAGTTTTATTTTTAGGGCCCAGTTGAAGGTTTCTTCAGTGTAAAGGCAGCAGCCATGTTTGTTGTGGAAGATCAGTTCTGGTTGTAATGAGACTGATTTACTCATTGTGCGATGTGGTTTAGGACCAGGATGAATGTGCGTATACAGAGACTTAATGTACGGTCAGCTGATCTCTCTTGGCCAATGTGATTTCTAGCTTTTTTCTTGCCATTTTATAAATATACACACACACACACACACACACACATTATCTACACACATGAATAAACGATGGCAAAGTCTGGTATATAAAGAAATAATACCATTGAGGGGTGAAACATGCCATAAAGCCATGAGCCTGAAGGGCAAGTGGCCTTTATGAGCTTGTTCGACCCAGAGACGGTATTATTTCAAGAGGATGCTGGCCTATGCGATCTTCTATTTAATATAATAGAGTAGGCTGGACACTTTTTGTTGTGTCCTATGTTTTACCATCGCGTTGGGGAGGGGGCTATTACATGTGTTATTAAGGGGTCTACTACTTTTTTTTTTATTAATGGTCTAGTTAGATGTGTTACTGGGGTGGTTTGTAGTGTATAGGGCAGTAGCGTCTTAGTAAGGTGTTACTAACACATTAACATAGTGGTAGTGTATATAAATAGATATATATGTTGGGGGGTCAGCTTGGGCTTAAGCTGGAAGCCCCCCCAAACTCTATGCCTATGTTACATGTTAATAATACATTAAAATAAACCCTGATATCCACCTAACCAACAATCCTTCTATCTGCCTCAGATGTCTAATGCAATCTTGAACAATTTGCCTTTAATTTATGTCTCAGGAGTCAGATGTTCATTAGAATCAAGACTGGCCAAAACATGGGTGCCTTTTACCAGGTAGCTGAAGTCCCGACAAGGCCAAAACACAGAACAGTCGTCATCATGACATTGACAATAATGCTGAAGGTTTAAGGGCTGTTGTGAATTTTTTTTTTTTTTTTTTAATTACATTTTCTGTGCTGGGTAGAAGAGCCCACTCAGGCCCACAACCACATCTCGCAGGGTCTTCCTTAACCACACAGTCTCCAGGCTTCAATGAGGAAAGCACAAACCCAGTCATGGGGTTGGGGGGGGGGTAGGTAGTGTGTGGTGGCCATCATTCTGGCAGCCTCTGTTGTTCTTTCCTGTTGAAAGCTGGTCATATCCTTCCTTCCTCACCTCCTCTCCCACCCCCAGCTACTTCTGACATGAACAACCGACAATGCCTACCTATGGCCGGTCTCCCTCAGCTACTTCTGATGCGCATAATCGACAACGCCCAGCAATGGCCACTCTCCTCCCCTATCTTCACAGTCCCCCAAATGTCCCAGCTGGGAAACCATCCCGGACCGTTCTCCCTTGCACTTGTATGTAACTTACACGGTTTGCATGATGTGCTGATAGTTGCTATGTTTGACTCCTATGTATTAGTGAAACTTTAAAGTATGTGCAACCTGATGTGACTTTTTGTACCCTAACTGATGTGCAATGTTGTCTGTATCTGTACGCAATTGTTTTCTGTTTGTTAACTGAGTTGGAACCTTTGAAAACGAGTCACTGACTCAACGGTATTAATCCTAAACTGAAATAATTAAATAAAGCCAGCCTGAGAGCCGTCCACGGTATGCAGTCACTCACAGGGCTGACACAGTGCGCTCCCACTGCCCCTTCCACAACACCCACAGTGCGTCACAGTAGCATAATATCAATCAATTAATAATCTATTTAGCCAGGTGGAACACCATTAAGAACAACTCATTTACAAAGTGGGCCTGGGTGGCAGTACAGTGATAGTCATACAAAACATAGGATTACACAGGCAATTGGGGAAAAACACAAAGTAAAAATATACTTGTGCATAATAGATTAACCCAACAGTAGGGTGAAATATACAATATATACATGAATTCTAGATTACGGGTAAATACAATATATACATGAATTCTAGATTACGGGTAAATACAATATATACATGAATTCTAGGGCCGGCCCATTGGCGCAGCAGTTGGATTTCTGCTTGCGACGCCGGCAACCCGGGTTCAGGAACGGATCCGGGGCACTGGAGGGCCGCCGGGTGGGGGAGAGAAGGATCGAGCGCCCCATGACTGCTCTCCTTCTCCAGGTGGGAGGGTGGTGAAGCATTCGGCGCAAGGGCAACACCCAGTGGAGGCTGGCTAACGCCACAAGTGTCGACACCTGGCAATCTCAGGGCCGGGGCGGACACAGGCCGTCATTGCACGTCCCTGCCCCTGCCTACAGGGGAAAAAAATATGCAGCCTGCTGCCATGATGATGCCTGCCCCTCCACTCTAATAAGCTCCCAGGCCGACTCCCAGACCTATCCCATCATTGGCGGCACTTGGGGGGTGCAGCTACCCCACCCTGGGGGGAAATCCAGGGGGTATCTGAGGAGTCATGGCTCATGTGGGAGTTGGAACAGAGAGGGCCGTGACCTGGGTGGATGGACCAGCGACAGGCTGTGCCAAAAAGAGAAAATAAACAAAAAAAAAAAAACGTGAATTCTAGATTACGGGCAAATACAATATATACTAACATACTAACACACTAAAATGCCAGCAGAATAGGCCTACTGGTCTTTCGCGTCTGCTCGTTTGGTCAGCCCCTACCCTGGGAGCTGACCTTACTGCCCCTCTCGCCTTCTCTGGCTTCTCCCTTCCCAGTTCTGGATATTCTCGCTGCATTGGATTTTGCTTCCAGAACCCTTCCCCTATACCTGTCCCACCCCTCTTGAACCCCTCCACCGCTCCTGCCTCCACCAGCCCCCAGGCAACGATTCCATGGCTCCACCACCTCTCAGTGAAGTAGCACCTCCTCCTTTCTCCTGAATCTTCCCTCCAGCTTCCACCCATGCCCTCTAGTGGCCCCTCCTCCTTCCTTCAAGCACCCTGACTGTTTCTCCTTATTTACCCCCTTCATGTACCTGAAGACCTCTATTATGTCCCCCGGTCCCTTCTCTCTTCCAATGTGACATATTTAGCTCTTCGAGCCTCTCCTCATAGGTCCTGTCCCCAAGCCCAAAATCATTTTGGTTGCCCTCCTGACCCTTCCAGGAGGTTAATGTCCTCTTAAGTGTGGCCTCAAAACTGCACACAGTACTCGAGATGTGGCCTCACCAAGCAGTTATACAGAGGGAGTATCACTTCCCTCCTTCTAGAAGTGATCCCCCTAGCGATGCATCCCAGCATCCTGCTGGCCTTGGCTGCTGCCCTCCTACAAGTCTCCGAGTTTTTCATCTTGACATCCACCACCACCCCAAGGGTGTACATGAATTCTAGATTATGGATAAATACAATATATACATTAATTCTTGACACAGGGCATGATGCATTCAGAGTAAGCAATCAGGTTGTATACAATGCTAAGGGAGAGGTGAAGGGGGGAGGGTAGGGTACCCACAGGGAGAACAAGGAAGGGGGTAGGGGAGGAAGGTGGATGGGGGTGGTGAGTAATAGAAGATTAATTCCATTAATACACATGCCTAGAGGTGTCCTGCAACAGGCCCCAGTAGGTAAGAAGGACAGGTGTCAGGGGTAACAATTACAGGAGTCAATAACATGTCGTCTTAGTAATGATTTAAAGGTCCGCATTTTAATATGGGATGAAAGCTTCGAGGATTTCTACAATTTATTCCTGAGGATGGAAAGGGAATGGCTTAAAGAGGAGGACCCGAAGCAGGTTCTATAATGGGGTATGTCAATATTCTGGTGATGGTGAAGTCTTTATGATCATCTTGTCCACCCATCCTGCAACACAGCAGTGACTATACCGTGATTGAAGTATGGACACATGGACACACCTCTCAGCTAATCTGCTGTGTAACCTTCAATGCCAGGCTCTGTAATATTGCTTCGAAGGCCTGAACAGTTCCATTTTCCACAACCTCATCAGGTATGCTGTTCTACACATTAACCACCCTCTGTTGGAAGTAATGCTTTCCAATATCTGCCCTTATCCTGCCGCCCCCACCACCACCCTGGTCTGAACGCACATCTTCTAGTTCAGTTTGGCTCACACGGTCAAACATGTACAGTATTTCAGCCCTCCATGGATTCCGGGCAACTCTGTGGAGGAAGTATCAACACATGTATTGCAGTCTTTCTCACCTGCAACAGAGCGGGTCGCTATGGGGGCAGTGCAACAGTACCACCATCCCAAAGATGGATCAAGAAACTCTCAGAAGTATTTGTGGTCTCCGGGCTGTTCACTCAATTCACATGGACAGGGCTACTTGGGCTTCTTCACAAACCTTACTGCTGGACCCTCAGAGAGATCCCACCGTTTGGGATTTTTTGAACCTAAAGAGTTTTTCACACCCAAAGTTCTCCATTGCAAGAGTGTGAGATTACCGTGCTCTCATCCCCATTTCTCACGGTGCTGCACCTTCTTGGCGTTTTATCTGAATCCCTGACCTTTCTGCCTTCACTGTCGTTCCACCTGTTTACCTTTAGTGACTGCCATAGAAACCAACTCGACACACAATGCCTCCTTGTAATCATCTTCACTAAATGAATAAATGAATAACTGACTGGCACAGCCAGGCTTTAATCTACAGCAACATCGGGGTGGGCCACTAACGCCGGAGCAATAGATCCACACTAAGGACAATCACACTGCTCAGTATAAACATTCGAGACTCCCTGGATAATGGGACGGATTTTATTGGACACAAAGAGGTATTGTGCATGGATGACTTAGTACACAACCTTTCAGGGCCACACAGTTCCCTTCATCAGGCGCCCAACTTTTAAGCACTTCAGCCCATCAGTGCAGCAGCAGCGGCAGCTATACCACTTGCAATGCCGAGAACCAGGGATTGGGAGTTGAGCCTACGTTACTGAACGTCTGGCCGGGGAAGGAAGATTGAGCGTCCAAGGGACTGCTTTCCTTCTCTGGGGCACGGGGGTGGGGGGGTTCAGGCACTCGGTGTATGACTGCTGACAAGCAGGGGCTAGCTGGTAGCTCACCTTGGCCTCACTTGAGGGGGTGGTGCTGCAGACACCCATGTGCTGCATGGGGAAGCACGTACAGATGTGCCTGGGTGTCACTGCACGGGCAGCACTGGGGCAGAAAAAGCGGGGAAAATCGTAGCCAACCGCAGATAAAACCTAGCCCCACACCCACATTCATCAACAGGGCTTTGTTACCCAATCCAGGGGGTAGCTCCGGATTTCACCTCTGCCACAGGTGGACTATATAGTGTGGCAGAGTCGCAGAGAAGCAGAAGCAACCCTGTCCCAAAGTGGAAGTGGAGGGAGGGGTCCACACAGTGGTGTGTCATGGGTGGTCTGGAGCTCCAGGAACCTAGGTAGGAAGCCTCAGTGGATGGGATGGTGGTGCTGACGGCAGACTAAGAAGGCCCTGGTCAGTATGTTGGGGGAGATAACCAAGTTAGGGGAAAAAAACTACTTCTAAATATAATATTTACGTTAGTCCAATACATGGTTTCCCACGGTCCAAGGTGTTCAACCACCAACATCTGCTATAAAATCCTTCCCTTTAATCATCTTTAAAACATATTTTTTTCTAAAATGGCTTGAGAAATTCAAGTAATCTGCTGATTGGTCTGTCGTTGGCAAAACCCATGTATTTATGTCAGCACAGCCCAAAGGTGGGTGTTAATTTGCCTGTTGAGACCACACCTGCGAAAAACACCAGGGTTTTCCTGTTCCGTAGCTCTAATGTGAGCAATATAAAAATGTTTTTTCCTTGGGTTGTCCAGTGCCCCAACGACAGCACATCATGCCCAAATGTGGGTGGCCAGGGATCAAGAGTTAGCCATTATTGGGTCACTGCCGTCTGATCTGAGCTAAGGCAACACTACGTTTATCCAGTGTTCTTTTTGCTACCCACAATTAGGATGTCACGATAACACAACGTGACGATATATCATGATAAATCCCAGCAATAATTTATCGCTATAAAAGAAATACAGCAATTATCGCGCAGTCCAATATACTGTGATAAATCACCTTGGCTTTCTCATCTCTGCTGCTCCAGCATCCTGTCCCTTCTCCATCTGTGACCAAAATCCCAATTCCCCACCTTCCCCAATATAAGTACTAGTACTTTTACTGATATTAGAAGTGCTAAATATATATTATCTATATATATATATATATATATATATATATATATTTTTTTTAACACACAAATATAGTGATCTTAAAATCTGATACTGTAACATCTTACTCACAATGCTGCTTTTCTGCTGATGTCACAGAGTGACCTGAGTGCAGGGAGTGCTGCATTGGGCCATAATCTGCTAACTGGGCTGGGGTGATACCTGTGGAGGTAGAACACAGCAGGTATAAACCTATTTCTAACCTGCAGTGTTGATCACAAACCTCGGTGACTGCCTCTGCCACCAGAGGCAGACTCACACCACGGGCAACCCTTGGTACACTCAGATCACACTGTGACTCACCACCCCCAGGTAAGATCCTAGGGGGAAGAAACTTCAGGGATTGGGGCGCATTGAAGAAGTGCTGGAGCTAGTGGGAAATGTCTCAGCAGAAAATGGTAGGACGGAAGCTGAGGGTAAGCCAAGTCGTCACAGGAGAAAAAGACAGATGGCTAAAAAAGGCTTCATGGGGCACATCTCTTTTTTTTTTTTAATTTCTCTTTTGTCTCCTCTGTTCACAAATGCCTCTCATTCAAACACATGGCTAACACCCAACCACATCACCGTATCTACTCTTACAGGCTGCAGCGTGACTCACCCCTCATGCTAGGGTCCTCAGGGTGCCCCCAAACTCCTCACTTAACTCCGAATTAGATGCATGTTGTAGTGGTGGTTGTACAAGGTCAGAGAGTACCATACGATGCATCACCCTAGACGCCCAGGTTTTTCCACCTTTCTGTCCTCCTGAGAAGTTGGTGACAGTGGCTCGATGTGTGTGTACATGTAGCTGCATGACACCAGAGTCAGCCACTGCACCCCTCCCATGCTGCCCCTCCCTGCACTACCATCGGTGGTCCCTCAGGAGGCAATGTAGTGACAGAGCTGGCCTCTCTCCCCAGAGAAGAGCACCCCACTAACCTTCCTTCCCAGCAGGCCCTCTGACGGCCCAAGTTTGTTCTCAAACCCAGATCACCAGTGTGAAAAGCAGTGTAGGTATCGCTGCACGCCCGGCACGGCTGCACAGATCCATCACTGCTGTCGTTCAGAAATCCTGCAGCACTATAGGAAGTGCCAGTTTTCCAGCAGTGAAGGAGAGGTTCATGCCTTTTGTGGACACAAATGAAAGAAACATATGAACCGGAGCAGAAAGTCTTGTTGGGGGGGGGGGGGGTGCTTTTATCTCACCATCTTCAAGGTACTGACAGTAATTTAACAGTACAGGTACATACACACACACACACACACACACACACACACGGACACAGACACTGTAACAAATGGATGTGTACTTCCCCCAAAAGGAAAAGGAAGATGAACGCTGTGAAGAAAAGGCATTAGGAGGCCTCCCGCAGGTAAAAAGGATTCTGGGACTTCAGATTCTCAAGTTTGTTCCATCTCCTGTGTACTTTTTTTTGTTCATTTCTAATGAGAAGAAAAAAAACACCCTCGCGCAGGTTTCTGAGATGTGAAACAGTTAATCATCACATAGATTCCTGTGAGGGGGGCAGTGCTCTCCATTCATCCCGATTTATCTGTATAGCCAAATCTCGCAGGCTCCCTTCTTCCCCTGCCCAGCAGGGTACCCGAAAATGGCGTGTGAACATTTCTCTCTCCTCCTGCTCGATCTGAAACAGGAACAATGGTCCCTGCCAACAGAGTTCCCTAACAATTCCTCTCTCCCTGCGGCTACATTTTCTAATTTTTTTCTGTTAAAAAAGCAGCAAAGCAATGTAACAAACAAAATGAAGAAGAAAAAAAAAGATTAGCAATAGCACAAACTCTGACTCTCAGGTTCTCAGGACCCGTCTGACCTGCGGTTTTGTGGGAAGGTGATCACTTAAAAAGTGAAAGAATTTACCAGAAATCGCGTTTCTCTTCTGTTTAGAACTCAATTCGGGAAGCCTTAGGGTTTGTTTTTTGTTTTGTTTTTTTTGTCTGGCAGCTTAATTAAAAAAAAAAACAAAAACAAAAAAAAAACGAAGACATGGAGGCTTGAGGCCTGCTCTGGTCTACAAATTATCAAAAGCTGGAGGGATTTATTTTCCCATCGAAGCAGGGAGTGAGAGATGCAGATCCAGAGACAGCATAGAGTGTGTGATACAGGACCAGGGACAAAAACAATCTATAAGAAAAATCATCATTCTACTTTTACCGAAAAGGTTCCGAGAAGTCTTTGGTAAACTTAGTAGGCGGGGGGCGGTCATGCAGTGCAAAGCAGAAGATATGTTAACTGTATTCATGAAATGTCTGGGTATGGGGGAGGGAGATAAAAGCTATCAGGGTGTTGGATTATCCTCGATACCCATGTCTCTCACAAACTAAATTGAACCTTCAAAAAGTTGGGGGTGATAAAATCAGAGTCAAATCTCTGCCCATGTTTCCCACAAAATGCAATGTAGCACTCAATTGTTTGGGTGGGGTGGGGGATAAAGACCCATCATGGGGCCAGACACCTCTGTGCCTACATCTGTCACAAACTGCAATGTATTCCTGTATATTTTGGGTATTTATTTATGATTTATCTATTTAGTTTCAAATGTTTTACCAGAAAAGACACACTGAGTTGGTATCGGCTTGTTTCCAAATGCGTCGGGGAAGTGAGAACAGTGCAAATACAATGTACAAAAATGCAATAATACAGAAATAAGGAAAACAAAAGCAAATCACAGCATAATGCTTTGAAGTAATAACACTGCAATACAACATACTGCAGAAAGCGCAAAAGAACATTAAGCACCGAGTAACAGTACGACAATGTGAGAGGTACTGTAGGAGTAGTGACAGATAACAAGGGTGGGGGGCCTGTAATGGTGTCACTGCGGAATGGACAGCAGCGAACAGAAGTGTGCCCCCGGGACAGGAGCAACTGTAACAGTAAGTAAGTAGAGAGATTTCAGAGCAGGAAGGGGAGGAGCAGAGCGAGTGGAAGGGGGAAGAGAGCCCCATAGTTTAGGGAAGCGGAACGGGAAGGTAGCTTGACCAGCACTGGATTGTATATGGGGGAAAGCAAGAGAGTGGGAGCAAACACCGTGAAGGGAGTAAGATGTTGTTGGAGGGGGGGGTGGTAGAACATGCATGGAGAGAGAGCCAAATCAAAATCTGGACATGAAGGAGGCGCAGCGGGCAAGGTGCCTGGCATCAAGAGAGGGGAAGGAGGTGTACAAAGAACAGTGGTGAGTGCGCAGGGGGTTTGTAAAGGGCAAAGCGATAGAAGGAGAGCAAGAGGGGGTTCAGTCTGGTTCAGGTGGTTCTGAGAGCAGCACTTTAAACAATGTCCCCATAGTCAAAAACAGAGAGAACTGTCTTAGGATCTCTCTGCAGGCAGGAAGCGAGGTGCTACTCTCATTCCTGAAAGCGCACCAAGTTTAGGGCAGGGCTTCTTGTGGACTGTATCCACTGAACAGAGAAATCAAGATAACAGTCCAACCAGATCCGGAGGTACTTGAAGGAGGAGACATCTTCAAATCGCTGCACCATCAATGGTACGGCAGTAGGGAAGAGGGGCGACTGTAGCAAGCCTCTGCTTGGTGCCTAAAGTCATACAGACAGTTTTCTTGGCATTGAGGGGCAGCTGGTTTTCAGGGAACCAGTACTGGATGTTGTTAAAGCCCAGATTGAGCTGGACCACGAGGTCATGTATCATCTGCATACATGTGAATGGGTACAAAGGAACAGGCAGGCAGTGGAGAGGTCATTTAGAATTAGGGAGGTGGAGAGGATAAAAAGCCATCTCTGGGTTCAAGTCTCTTGCTAACTGCAACATATCCCTGTGTAGTTTTAGTACTGGGGAGAAGGAGGGAATAAAAAGCCATTGAGAGTCAGACATCTCTGTTCCCATGTCTCTGACAAACTGCAGTGCATCCCTCGATAGTTTTGAGTCTAACGGTAGGATTAGGGAAGGGAAATCACTTCAAATAAAAAAGGTAACTGGCAGACCTCACCTCTCTCTGCCCATCTCTGCCTCATTCACTCTCAGAATCTGTAGTGGGAAAGACAAAACGTGACTTAACTGGCCAACTGTATGTATATCGGGGATTAATCAATGATCACCTGATTGCTCTGTATCAGTCAGGTACCTGTCTTCCCCTACCTGATGTTATAACTGGGAATACTACGTGGAGCTCCACAGATCTGGCACACCAACCAGCACAGCTGCTGGGTCTGAACCCCCAACTGACAGACAACTAGGTTTTCTGGGAAAGCTTTCCACCCCCAAACACATATGGGCATTCTGGTAGCTCCCACATTAAATGTCCACAGCCCCAGAGAATGGCCCATGACTGCTCACTCAAGAGCAGTGGCTCTCTGAACATCTCAAGTCTCCAGAAGTCAAGTGTGCCCCAGCCACTGAGGGGCCAGCATTAGCCCTCTGATTATCACCAGTCCCACAGAAGTCAAATGCACCACCTCTGCAACATTCCCTGGCCTGTGGCAGAATCTAGTATTGTAATGCACAATTGACGGGCCCCCCCCCCCCCCGGAAAACAAAAAAGTCCAACTGCTTTAATCAGAGCCTCCGTGAGTTATGTACCATTCTTATCAAACTCTGCAGCTAGGAATATTCCAGATGGCAGGAGGTGGCACAATATTAGCTGGCATTCAAAACCAAACATGTAGTTAAAAAAAAAATTCATGTAACCTAAGTAAGTCTTGAACCTGGGACCCTTAGAACTGTCCTAAGTGAGATTTGAAACTGGGACTCCTGGAACACTCCTAGTCCACCCTTAGAACTGTCCTATGTGAGATTTGAAACTGGGACACCTGGAACACTCCTAGTCCACACACTCCATCTCACACATTTAAAGCAGTACAAGATCGGCTAAAGACATCCAAAGCTGCTTTACGTTGGTGTAAATTGTGTTACTGCCTGATGTTTGTCAACATGCTCAACGTAGCAGATTTATACAGTAAACCAGAGATGGAGCATCAAGAATGACCAGGGCACTACAAGGTGTCAAACTGCATCATCTAGCGGCTCATAAGGTTGCACACTCACCTGGCTGGGAGATCGGATGTGTGTGGGTTCTAGTCCCACACGAGGAACTTGGGTTAAATCCCAATACTACTGTAATGCATCATGAGGGGGTGCTGCTCTCCTGAGGTGCCATCTTTCAGATAAGACGTTAAACCGAGGTCCCGTCTGCCTGTTCCAGTGGTTGTTCAGGCAGTCGTTAAAGAGCCCATGACACTTCTCGAGAAGAGTAGGGGACTTTTTCCCAGTGTCCTAGCCAAATTTCCCCCAATTCACTAAAATACCACCAACAGCTTAATCTGGTTCAGTAAGTCAGTCTGCATCTGTACCCCACGCCCTCCTCCACACCGGGAGGAGGCTGAAAATAGACAGAATTGCTTAGCCTCCCTTTCCCAGTCAACAAAAACTAAATAAATAAGCAAATAATGAACCACGGCAAGGTGTGCAGTATAGGATTTTAATGCACGCCCCATGGGTGTAGTAAGGCACGTGGCTGAAGGCAGAGTGTTCTTGTGCCCCTGGAAAGTGTATTAAAATCCTATAATGCACACCCTGGAGGTGTGCATTATAGGATTTTACGCTTATAAAATGGCTCTAAGTGGGCTTTTTGGAGAGGAAAATGAGATTTGGCGCCTGACCATGTGTTTACAGAGATTTAATAATTAAATCTTTTATTACCAAAATCAGCTCTAGGACCGAGACAGAGCGCAAGACCTCCTCATGTCACCTACAAACAAGTGTAGTAACTGCAAATCTCCTGTGGAATTCTGACAGCATTGAGCTTTACCTCGGGAGTAAAAACTGTTGCTGGATCATTCACACCACCACCACATCTGCAACCCAAGGATTGTCCACTATGTTTCAAATGCAGCGGCTAAACTAATGGAGTTCTCTAGGCACTTTATGGCCTCTCCCAGTTAGAAGCTACATACCGTGCCATCATGGATGACCAACCCCCTAAATTATCAGCCAGGGCCACATAGGCTCTCCATTCACCTCTCTATCCCATTTTGTTGCTCAGCATTTTTTTTTTTTTCTAAACACGTTCAAATGCTCAGCTCGTGGCCCTGTCAAAAGCTGGGGTTTTCAACAACATAATACACTCTTTCTACTCCTCTTGCTGCCCAACTTTCTCCCACCCCACTAACTCCTGACGAAGCCCACCTGGCTGACACTCACTGGCTTGCACTCCCTTGCCCCTGTTTCTTGCGCTCCTGCTTATGCTCCTCCTCTTACTGTCCCCCTTTTCCCAACTGTATTTACTGGCACCAACTGCGCTCCTGTTTACCTGCATTTGTTTCCCCCCCCCCAATCTATTTTGCACTTTAATGAATTTGTTAGTCTGCCCTATACCCTAATACTTAAACCTGTTTTTGAATCTACTTGGGCCGTAATGCTTCTTGTATCAGCTGTCATTTTTGTTGTTGTACTGTACTTGCCTTGTCTCAACTTAATTGTCTGTATTTTTTATGTTCCACTATGTTATTTAGTCCTGACGTGGAACCTTTGTAAGTGAGTTCACAGCTCAAATGCATCTCCTACATTTCAAATAAAATAAAATAAATAAATAAATAAATGCTGAGTTCAGTCTTGCTAATACTGTAACAGCAAACTGAGATTACTTTTTCGGAAAGGAGGCAGAGTTTATTGACCTGTTTCATTTTATAGTTTGTTTACCCAGAGTAGCCCAACCATATGCTGAAAAGGAAACGGGTCCTTGAAGGACGCAGAGTGTTGCTGGATGAAAGCCAAAGACTACAGGCAGAGCTGCTGCTCCTTGGTGGCCAAAGGCACGAGAGTGATAAAGTTGTCAACCCCCACCACCCAGCCCCTGCCTACTGCTATGCGTACAGGCAGTGCCATTTCACTCCCCTCAGGGTAGAGTGTTCTACAAGGAAGTTCTTTGATTAGAGCAAACCCGAAACCAAAATATCCTTCCCTTTTGCTCATTTCAAGGGCCACCTGTAATCTCACAACCATGGAGTCACTAATGACTCAACCATGGGGTCATGAGTGACCGCACAACCATGGGGTCACCAGTGATTTCAACCATGGAGGCACGAGTGACCTCAAAACCATGGGGTCACGAGTGACCTCAAAACCATGGGGTCACGAGTGACCTCAAAACCATGGGGTCACGAGTGACCTCAAAACCATGGGGTCATCGGCCGGCCCGGTGGTGCTAGAGGTTGAGGTGCTGGACACAACACCTCATGCCATGCCAGTGACCCAAGTTTGGGAATGAGCCAGGGTCACTGGGGTCAGAGGGTGAGAGGATTGAGCGTCCAGAGGACTGCTCTCCTCTCTTTGGGAGGGAGGGTTTGTCGTCCCGTCTGCCAATCGCCCTCTGGTGGGGTCTTGGGGGGGGGGGGCAATGCAGGTTGAGTTCAGCATGTAGCTGGCAGGTGTGGCGTGCAGCTGCCCCAACACGT
Organism: Neoceratodus forsteri; assembly: GCA_016271365.2. Lineage (NCBI taxonomy): Eukaryota > Metazoa > Chordata > Ceratodontiformes > Ceratodontidae > Neoceratodus > Neoceratodus forsteri. The sequence goes on from CM028133.1 coordinate 1,108,315,206, forward strand.
GCACGCTCACACTGATGTCGGAGAGGATCACAAGAAAATGGAAAATATGGCGGCCAGGGGCTCCGTGACACATAGTTACATGCCTGCCAGTTCTCCGCATTGCCTGCCCTGGATTTAGATTGTGTTCCAGGAGGAGGGAGCTCCCTTCCCGGCCCAGCCACAGGGGGTAATCCGTTTGGGGGGTCTTGGGGTGGTGATTGGGCTGCAGCCAGAGTCACAGGGCTGAGTTGCTGCCCCTGGTTGCCCTGTGGAGGAATATAAAATACATAAAGACAAAAAAAAAAAAAAATATGGAGTCACCAGTGACCACACAACCATGGGGTCACGAGTGACCACACAACCATGGGGTCACAAGTGATCTCACAATCATGGGGTCACGAGTGATCTCACAGCCATGGGGTCACGAGTGATCTCACAGCCATGGGGTCACCAGCGCACTCACAGCCATGGGGTCACCAGCACCCTCACAGCCATGGGGTCACCAGCGACCTCACAACCATGGGTTACGAGTGACCGCACAACCATGGGGTCACCAGTGACCGCACAACCATGGGGTCACCAGTGACCGCACAACCATGGGGTCACCAGTGACCGCACAACCATGGGGTCACCAGTGACCGCACAACCATGGGGTCACCAGTGACCGCACAACCATGGGGTCACCAGTGACCTCACAACCATGGGGTCACCAGTGACCTCAAAACCATGGGGTCACCAGTGACCTCAAAACCATGGGGTCACCAGTGACCTCAAAACCATGGAATCCCCAGTAACCTCAAAACCACAGAGTCGCCAAAGATCTCAAAACCATGGGATCACAGGACCTCCCCGATGGCTAGGTAGCAGCCCACCAGGCTGCCACACAGGCGACCAGAGTTCAGGAATGGGCGCAAGTCGCCATGTCAGGAAGCAGACCAGTCATAGCAAAGTTTACTGTTCAACATATCTTTCATTACAATATTGCAAATATAGAAATAAGACGTGTATAGGAAGTCCATAAATACAGTTTTTAAAATATATCCTGTATGCACATACATACACATTGGAACTGAGGGATAAATACTCAGTTGTACAGACAGAAGGAGGCACGTGCCCATTTAGTCAGTCTCCCACTCCTAGAGGTCCACATCTTTTCCTCCTGTTTTGAGGATACATTCGTCTATCCTTTTTTAGGATACATCGAAGGTTTATGCCTCTACCACCTTTCCGGTCAAGCTACTCCATGTTCTTAATGCCTTTTATACAAAATATTCCCTACTACTCTTTTTAGCATATTCTTGCTTTGTTGCTTATTGTGTGATCTTAATGTTTTTCCCCACCTTTGTATTCGATGTCAAATTCTGTTATTCGCTATCCCCAGGGCTTTATGAAGCTGTACGCTGTCTCCTCTGGCTCTTCTTTCCCCTGGTGTGAACAGTCCCAGCTTTACCACGCTCTGTTCATACTGTCTTCTCTCTTAATTTTGGAATCAACCTTGTTGCCCTGTGTTACGCCCTCTCCAAAAAGCCCCTATCCCTTCTCAAATATGGGCTCCAAAAAGAGGTTCCGTTGTCCAAATGTGGACTTATCTTATATAGGGGCACTGGGCATTATATGGTGTTCTGTCCCGGTTATGAAGAATGTTTTAATGCATCCACTTAATCTATCGGCCGCTACTGCCACCCTTTTGCATTGTTGTTCATGGGAAAGGTTATTACTAATATTCCCAAATCTCTGTTTTGACTTCTTTTAAATATTTTCCCTTCAATGTTACATCCTTTCCTTTGGTTGTTTCCCCCAGATGCAACAACATGCATTTGTCAGTGGTCTTTTTTTTTTTTTATTCTATTTCCTGCCGGTCACGGCCCAAGGAGGCATCTCTCAGGCATCCTGCCTGTTCCTGCCCGCCTGACGTCCCACTGTACCTGTGCCTCCTCTCTCCACCCCTTCCTGCAGCCAGCACCCCCAGCTTAACCCCTCTGGGGTGGGGCCACCCTTCCTCGTTGGGCGCTCTTCACTTTTTAGACTCAGGCTGTGGGAGTGGGCCCCTGGGTGGAGGACCTGGAAGGCCAGGCAGCGTGGATCCAGCGGTGGGCATGGGGGTCAGGTGCCATCGCCTCCCCCTCAGAGTTGGGCTTTTCCAGTGTTCTTTGTGCCCCTCCCACTGCGTGGTGCACCCATGATGCTCTGGCGCAAGGCAACCCTGCCAGCATTATCCACGCAGTGTAATGTGCAGCCGATGCATTGCGGCGCCCCAAATCTCCACACCGGGAGCCACTGGCATGCCGAGCTATCCCAACCCGGGGAAGAGAACAGCCCAGCGGGCGCTCGATCCTTGCCCCATCCCTGCCGACCCCGTTGCCCGAGCTCACTCCCGAACTTGGATCGCTGGCGTGGCGTGAGGTATGGTGTCCAGCACCTCAACCCTCAGCGCCACCGGTCAGTGTTAGAAGTAATTTTGTACGTATCTGCCCAATGTTCAATCTCAAGTCCTTTACCTGTCTATCATATTTACTATCAGTTTCCACTCCCCCCACCAACCCTCTATATTTCCTTTTCTGGCATTTCACTGACCAGTATCTTGAAAGGTATTGGTAGAGGCCTTTATAAAGTTTATCTATGAATACAGAAAGGCAAATGCAAACTGCCTGGAGGGAATCCAGGCTGAGGCAGCTGCTGAGAGGAAGTGTGCCTTGTCCTGGGAGGGTTGTTGATGGTTCCAGTGCCATGGGAGCCCTGCAGGCCAGCCAAAGTGACTGCTCCATCCACAGGGGTACACCATGCATGCCATGACCAACAGGCATTGCTTACACTAAAAAAGGGGGAGGAGGGTGGTGGATGCTGGGAGAAAACAACCCAGGAAAAAAACACCAGGCTGCTGTTGAAATCCTGCCAGCAGGACACATCCTTGGGAGTCAACACATCAGGATCCAGGGAGAAAAAACAGTCTAAAAAAATGGGGTCACAAGTTCAAATCCCACCACTGCATGACCCCGAGTTGGTCATTTGCTCTTGACCTCCCTGTGCTTCAGTTACATACCACTGTAAAATTGGGTAGCATTGGCAACTCACTCCAGATCACACAAACATGTCACTCATCTTACCCCCTAACCTCGGTCTCCCAGGAGTTGCCCTCCCTGGTGGGGCCACGGAGTTATCCTAGTCCCCAAACTGGCTGAATCCAGGTAAAGAAGGGGCGCCAAGGTCGACCGTGCAGGACATCTGGTTGTTATTTCTGCTTTTCTTCCCCACTCACCGGGGACATTGGTGGCAAGGGTGCGCTAGTGTGTTCCATCAGATGCCCCCCTGTAGAGTGCCACCCGTAGTTCCACCTGTGGACACCTAGCTGGTGCTTGCACAGCATTGTCTGTTAACAACATCTCCCTGAAGGACAGCATCCACCAGGATGCTCAATCATTCCTTCCACAGCAGGCCCCGCATCAACTCTAACTCATTCCTGATCGCAGCCTGCTAGCACTGTGAGCGGCGGCGTACCGCTGTGCCGACAGGCCGGCTGAAGGAACCAGTATTTCAGAAACAGCTTCCTCAAGACAAAGTGAGAGGTTCAACACAAATATCTACAACCTTTTTATTTAGTATGCTTTATCCTCCCACTGGACCAGCCCACAATCAGCCCAACCTCCACCCCCAACCCTGTCACCCGTCCCCGGATTTACCTTCTCAGTGCTCCTTCCTGGCTCACCCTCCAGGGTGGGACCCTTCTTCCCCCCGACTTTTAGTTCCGTGTCCGGGGAACACCACGAGGCAATGGTGCAGGACCTGCAGAGCAAGGCAGGTGGCATACTGTGCGGTCGGGTGTTTGCCTTGTTTCTGTCCCTGGGAGGTGTGGCGTACAATGTCATTATTGACGGTCATGACAACGTTTGCCTCACCTCCCAATCTAGCACGTGCCGGCTGTCAGACTCCCGGCTTCCACCAGGGGTCTGTCATGCTTTGTCTTTTTAAGGAGGCAGTATAGCACAGTGGGTTAAAGCCCTGAGCTGCAGATCTTGAGACCTGGGTTTGAATCTCACAGCCACCTAGGTGCATACTGTGTGATTCTAAGCAAGTCGCTTAACTTCCTTGTGCTCCCAGCTCGCATCTGGGAAACAAGCTTTGGCTTAGTGTGCTACTCCTGGTTAAACAATGTTCCCTTTCCCTTTTGTCTGTAACATGAGAATAATGTAGAGGCAACAGTGTGCAACGCTTTTATTTACACAACTGAGGGATGTGATACCACATAAACAAGACCAAACGTCGAGTGTGTTTCACACACCAAGGATGTGTTTAACAAATAAGGAGTTTGACAGTTGCCCAAATTTTACTGTACGTAAATTACTGGTTTTGTGTTTTGTCACGCAGTGCAAGCGTGAATGGCTTAACACATGCCTCAGAACAGCTGAGGTGGAGCACGAATAATCTCTGGAAGGTGGAGGGTGTAAAAGACTTATACCTACTGGTATTAGGTTGTGATCATACCGAACTAGTAATTACAGTGTAGTTTGTTGCCATGGGCAGCACTATGAACGCGCAGCAAATGCACTGTTTAGTTAGAAAAATTCAATACTGAAGCAGATACCTGAGGCCCGATTTTTAGTCATGGTGGGTGGCAACACAAAAAAACGTGTGGCAAACTGGCTTCCTGTTGCAGCACGACCAAAAACTGCTACATGCACAAAAGTTTAACTTGGGTGCTGGGGGAAAGATTCTGCCTGGCGACTATGTTGCAACGTAGATCACTTGGCCAGAATATAGTGGGCACAAACAGGCTTAGCACCCACTAGCATGCTGGCTTGCGACTCCCATGACTGCCTGGGCATGGCAGAGCAACAGTGCCTGGTGCTATGCCATGGCCTGAGAGCACCAGTACTGGAACTACCACCAAAGATGGCCCCTGTACCCACAAAACCTCCTACCTGGAGGCCCAGTTCTGAGCCAATGCTGTATTGCTTTTTTCTGGCTCTGCATGGCCTTACATGGCAAGTCACATGTGGGGTACCTCAGGTATCAGTCCTGGGGCCAGTACTCTTCAATATCTTCATCGGTGACATTGCAGATGGACTGGAGGGTAAGGTTTGTCTGTCTGCAGATGGCACCAAGATCTGCAACAGAGAAGATGATCCAGATGGGGTGGGCAGAATGAGAAGAGATCTGGATAAACTAGCACAATGGTCGGAAGAGTGGCAACTGGGGTTTAACGCAAAGAAGTGCAAGATCATGCACATAGGGAAGAGAAACCCTGAAGCCACCTACAGGCTGGGAGGGGAGTTGCTGGCAGTCACAAGGGAAGAAAGAGACTTGGGCGTCATCATCACCAATGACCTGAAATCATCCAAGCAGACCACTAAAGCAGTAGGTAAGGCTAGAGGATGTTTGGGTGTATTAGTAGGGGTATCAAGTCGTAAGAGGGAGCTAATAATCCTCTTTATAAGACACTGGTTAGGCCCCATCCGAAGTATTGCGTGCAGTACTGGAGGCCACACCTTCACAAGGACAGTAACCAAATTGAGGCAGTCCAGAAAAGGGAAACCAAAATGGTGTAGGGCCTGCATCAGAAAACACGAGGACAGATTAACTGAGCTCAATATGTATACCCTAGGGCAAAGGGGAGAGAGAGAGAGAGAGAGAGGTGATATGATTGAAACATTCAAACACCTTAAGGGCATTAACAAGGTGAAAGAGTTTAACATGTTTCAATAGAAGAAAAATAGCAGGACAAGAGGACACAGCATGAGATTAGAGGGAGGCCGATTGAGGGGTAATATGAGGAAGTTCTTTTTCACAGAAAGGGTGGTGGATGCATGGAACGGCCTACCTCAGGAAGTGGTGGCTATGAATACAGTGCAGGGCTTCAAACAGGCATGGGATAGGCATAAAGGAGCAATACAGATGAGTATGAATAGATAGGCCATTGACAGAGCAAGGCCAACAGCATATTCATAAGGTAGAAAAGGAAATAGGTAGACTGGATGGGTCTTGCAGTCCTTATCTGCCATCAACTTCTATGTTTCTCGTTACCCGACAGCCCTGTGTATGCCCCCCAACATCCACCCGCTCAAAAACTCCTGATCATTTTGGTGCCTGGTAGACCCCACCCCACCCCACCCAGAAGCGCTCCACTACCTGAGTTTTCATCAATGGTTCCATGCTCACCTCGGTCCTGTAGGTTCCTCCGGAGGCAACGGCTATTTATAGAGACACCCTATAGCTGGCCTGTAGTAGATCAGCAAGCAATTGGGGGGGGGGGTTGTTACAAAATTCTTTGAGGGTTGCCATGTTATGTGTATAACCCTCTGGACCATCTGAATTGTGACCTCTCCCCCCCCTGCCCTTTTTCTCAAGCGGTCAGAATGTCACTAGCAACCACACAGGCAATGGCCACTTATTAACAGTCCTTTGCAACACTGTATCGGGACTCTGCTCTTCAAACTGGGGGGAGTTTATCACAGGAGGTTAAGTGACTTGCTCAAGGTCAAACAGTTAAGTGGCAGCTGTTTTTTTTTTTTTGGGGGGGGGTCAAACCTGGAGCTCGGTATTCAAAGCTCTGTGCTCTAAGCACAAGTTTCCCACTTCCTTCAGAACATATATGTCTAACAGCACATTATACATTCTGAAATATTTTAAGGGGTGGGGATGAACTTGTAACTTAGATTTTATTACATTTTAAATTAATAGCAACACGTACACGGAGACAATTTTATAGTCAACAAGTAAACAGGCAGGCAGTTTCTTTCTGTAAATATCTGACAGTATGCAGTGGCACAGGCAGCGCAAGATTTTGGGGTGGGTGGACAAAGATGAAAAAAGACCATGTTCTTGCCACTTTGCTTCCAGGATACGTTTCCCCAATACATTTTTAACAAAAATGTATGTTTGATATCCTTAGATTCATAATCTGTATATTTTAATTTCCTTAGATATTAAAAACAGCTTTTAAAATTATTTTTTTAATTAATGACTAAGGTCATTATAAGATGGCCATCACTAGCAATATTTAAAAATCTGTACCATTGCGGGTACCTTTTAACTGTAAAAACTGGATTTTTTACTGTGGATGTATTATGATGGTGTTAGCATGTTTCTAATGGTAAAAAGCACTACACCACGCCAAGAGGTTTAAATTCTTTTCAAGGTGGGCCTTGCAGGGGAGAAAAAAAACTTTAAAAAATGTCAAAAATCAGCCAACCCGGTGGTGCTGAGGGTTGAGGCGCTGGCCACGCCAGCGACCCGGGTTCAGGAGTGAGCTCAGGACGCCGGGGGTCAGCAGGGGAGGGAGAGGACCGAGCATCCCATGACAGCTCTCCTCTCTCGGGGATGGGTGGGCACGTTGTCCCGCTCCATGGCTGCCTCCTGGTGGAGGATGGGCAAGGCAGGCATTTTATTTTCTGGCGCCCAATCCCAGAGGCTCTGGGCGCCGTACAAAAAACACAAAAATTTAATTTAAAGTACATATATAACATAATCCACCATACAAAACAACCCAGCCATTATATATAAATAGTATCTCTTCAGTTAAAAAGGTCTAATAACCATGGCATTATACAGTGTCTGAGAAGGCCTGTCTAAACAGATAAGACTTTAGGCGGGCCTCAAATACGTCCACCGATGGGGCCTCCTTCACTAATGGCGGGAGCAAATTCCACATGACAGGGCCGGTAATACTAAAAGTTCAATCGCCGGCTGTTTTCAGTCTTGTCCTGGGGATCGCCAAGAAACCCCTCGAGAAGGACCAGAGGGGATGAACCGAGGCAGCGGGTGTAAGAAGGTCAGTCAGGTAGCAAGGGCCCAGTCCATGTAGGGCCTTATAGGTGAGCAAGCCCACCTTAAAAAGCACCCTCCATGGAACTGATAGCCAGTGCAATTCCCGCAGCACCAGGGTGACATGACAGTATTTCGACTGACCAGTTAACAGCCTGGCAGCTGCATTCTTGGGGGGCCAAACCACGGGAGATGCAAGAACGTGGCTTTGTGACGTGCGTGCCTCCATGCGAATTCACGGCCACAGTGGAAGGACCAGAAAAAGGAGGAAAAACACGGCTGCAGGCTCCGTGAAGTCCCTTCCAGCAAGCCGGTGTATCGGGACCACCCGTAATAGCCCGCTCTGGATATGGTCATGGGGGGGGACTGCCCCCTCCTGCCCTGCCACAGGGGGTAATCCATGGGGGAACTAGGGCACGGGAGTACCTGGGGGGAGGCGACCAAAGACTGGAGAAGAGACAGATTACTGCCTGCACAGCCAAGGAGGATAAAAATGAATACGAGGGGGAAAAAAACAAAAAAAACTTCAAAATCATCTCAGTTTAGGAAAGAAAGAAAATAAAAATAAAAACTAGTATAGGGCTGTTTTTTACCAGAAATACATTCATTACTTACAAAACAGACCTCATATCTAGCAAATATTGCTCATTTAATAAAAGCAATATGCATGTCAACAGTTATTATAATGAAAAGGGTCTCAGAAGTAGAGCTTTCTGATTGGCTGTAAGCATTCTATCCGCCTTACGTTAATTTTTTATTAACATACATGTAGAGGGTAATCATATGCTAATTAAAACACCATTTTTGTTATAAACAGCAATAAGGCACTCCAAGGGGTTATGTTAATGGTCAGTTAATCACCCTCTAGGGGCATGTGGCACTCAGCTATGCCTCGTGCAACATTACACCCCAAGAGGATGATTAACAGACCACTAAAATAACCCCCTGGTCATGCCTTATTACTTAAAAATTTTGACCCATGCTTTTTTATTCTGTTTTACATTTCCCCTCATCTCCTGTCTTGTAATATACCATTTTTCACAATTCTGAGTTTGCTGAATTTTTATTTATTTTTTGTTAGATTTGCAATAATAAATGTATGCTCTTTTTAATATAGCTACTCCCAGATTTTCATCACTTTTTTCTGTTGTTTTTGAGCATCTGTTGTGTAAAGCAGCAGTGCAACAAACGGTGCTTTCTTTCCTTCAAAAAGCTAGTTTCAGCTACTATTAATAAAATATCAACATACCTGTTATATTATTCACTTTTCTAGGTGCTGCCCATGCTGTGCTCTATGAGTTTTTTTTTTTTTTTTTATTTTCACAATCCTAACCCTTACCAGGTCTACAATAGTATTTCTAAGCCAACTGTTCCAGAAAAAAAGAGATGATTTGATACCTTTTATTGGACCAACATAGATGTTACCAATATGGCAACATAACTAATGTTCTAAGCCAAAGGTAGCAGTCATCTCTTTTAATTTTTTTCTTTGAGGAAAAAAAAAAAATAAAACATTTTAAAATACTAACATTTTAGTGGTACTAAAAAAATGTTACTGCCAAATAGAACTGGGAGGTGGCTGGAATCTTTCATAGTGAAAAACGGTCGGGTCACATTTTTTGCCTAGTCTCATTCCACTGCCACTTTTTCTGGTGACCAAAATGAACTAACATGCAACAGGCACTGCTCCCTGACCAGAATGGGACGAGTGTTCGAAACTAGCTGAGAATACAGAGAAAAACACGAGGATAGGCATAGTAATGGAGAGCTCGCTCTTCTATTACAAATATAAAAAAAAACTAAAGTGCTAAACCAGAATCAAAATGGGGTTAAAAGGGCATCCTACATGACAGGAAATGGAAGCTGATCTAAAACAGAAATTAAAAAAAAAAAAAAGGGGGCGGGGAGGAGTGAAATATTAATAACATACACTGCTGTTGCAGCTTTAAAAAGACAAAATCCAGCAACACTTGTTCAGGCTGTTCCGATCGATGCCAGCAATGAAGAACATTTTCTCTAAGTGAAGAGTATTAATCATTTCATTCTGTCGTTTGATTTCGCAGGTGATCTCAAACATGGCATGGGCACACGCGCGTGTATACACACCAATGGACACTCAAAATGTGAACAAAAGGGGGAAGAACAAAGGAAAATGATTTGGGCAGAGGGATATGGGGCTATTTATTTTTTGATTTATTGAAACCTTTCTACCAGGAAAAGCCTACTGATCCAGAATAGCTAGTTTCCAGAACCATCCTGGGGGAGGGGTTACCAGGGAGACAGTACAGCAGCAGTATACAAAACAATGACACCACCCCAGATGACAGGTGTAAGTTTGAACATGAAGTGGTTGAAAAACAGGATTACACCTGTACCCCTAATAATTTGCAATATGCAAAAATACAGAGAAAACTGCAGTTCCACAGAAAACAGGAGCTAAAGATCACCTTTTCTGGTGCTTTCCCTCAACCAAATAAGGATCCTTACCAAGTCCAATGCTACATAAATCCAAATTTTCCATTGCCTGTAATTCGGGAAGAAAGGAACCAAATTTTGGCTCAGTGGAGCAGACCCCCAATTTTTTTTGTTTCCTATTTAGTCTTTTTGCGCTTTGCCTTCCACTTGCCGGGACATCCGCCTGGTCACAGACCCTCTGCTGCGGCATCCCACATGAGCCACTCTACCGGGACCCCCTGGATTACCCCCCAGGGCAGAGATGTGGCACCCGGCCCTAAGGTGCTACGAACAACGGGAAAGGGCGGGAGTCGGCCTGGAGAGCCGATTGCAGCCGAGGGGCGGGCATCACGTAGGCAGTGGTGGAAGGCTTATTTTTTTCTGCCCTGTGGGGGAGGTGGGAATGTGCAATAATGCCAGCGTCCGTCCCACTCCCTGGAACCTTGTCGACACCGGATGCTGTGGTGCTCTTGGCCACCGCCAGGGGTCCCCCCGTGCACCGGCAACATCCCACGCCCTCCCCCCCCCACAGAAGGAGAGCAGTCGTGGGATGCTCAATCCTTCTCTTCCCGGCTGGCCCTCCAATGACCAGAGTCCATTCCCGAACCCAGGTCACCGGCACCACAAGCAGAAATACAACCGCTGTGTCGGCGGACTGGCTTACAATTTGGATTCACCCCCCCCCCAATGCTCTCAAGTATATAGAAGTGCAGGGCCAAGCTCCATAGACTTGTACAGGGGAGTAGGGACCCATTTTAAACCTAGTGCCAACTGAAACAAATCAAGGTCACTGCTCAACTAACAAGGGCCTTGTTAGTTCAGTGGTGGCCTTTGTTCAAATCGGTACTCTAAAGTGGTAAAAAAAGTTAGTTAAAAACGAGTCCCTATACAAGTCTATAGATAGTGCGCCCCCCCACACTCTCCATATGCTTCCCTTCCCTGACGAATTACAGGCAGCAAAAAATTCAGATTTATGTAGCACTGGACTTGGAGCCAGGTAAGGGTCCTTATGTGGTTTCGGGGGGGGGGGGTGCAACTGAAGAAAGAGCTGGAAAGGCGCTTCTCAGGTGCAGGTGTGAGCAGTGTCTGTATGGAGAGTGCAGGTGTGAGTACTGGATGTATACAGAGTGCAGGTGTAAATAGTATACAGTATGTATGGGGAGTGCAGGTGTGAGTAGTGTATGTATGGAGAGTGCAGGTGTGAGTAGTGTATGTATGGGGAGTGCAAGTGTGAGTAGTGTATGTATGGGGAGTGCAGGTGTGAGTAGTGTATGTATGGGGAGTGCAGGTGTGAGTAGTGTATGTATGGGGAGTGCAAGTGTGAGTAGTGTATGTATGGGGAGTGCAGGTGTGAGTAGTGTATGTATGGGGAGTGCAAGTGTGAGTAGTGTATGTATGGAGAGTGCCAGTGTGACTAGTGTATGTATGTATGCATGTATGGGGAGTGCAGGTGTGAGTAGTGTATGTATGGGGAGTGCAAGTGTAAGTAGTGTTTGTATGTATGGAGAGTGCAGGTGTGAGTAGTGTATGTATGGGGAGTGAAGGTGTGAGTAGTGTATGTATGGGGAGTGCAAGTGTAAGTAGTGTTTGTATGTATGGAGAGGGCAGGTGTGAGTAGTGTTTGTAGGCATGGAGAGTGCAGGTGTGAGTAGTGTATGTAGGTATGGAGAGTGCAGGCGTGAGTAGTGTATGTAGGTATGGAGAGTGCAGGCGTGAGTAGTGTATGTAGGTATGTATGGGGAGAGCAGGTGTGAGTAGTGTATGTATAAGGAGAGCAGGTGTGAGTAGTGTATGTATGGGGAGAGCAGGTGTGAGTAGTGTATGTATGGGGTGAGCAGGTGTGAGTAGTGTATGTATAGGGAGAGCAGGTGTGAGTAGTGTATGTATGGGGTAAGCAGGTGTGAGTAGTGTATGTATAGGGAGAGCAGGTGTGAGTAGTGTATGTTGGTATGTATGGGGAGAGCAGGTGTGAGTAGTGTATGTATAAGGAGAGCAGGTGTGAGTAGTGTATGTATGGAGAGTGCAGGTGTGAGTAATGTATGTATGTATGTATGTATGGAGAGTGCAGGTGTGAGTAGTGGATGTATGGAGAACAGCTAACGAAGCAGAGGGAGCTGAAGCAGCACAAATGTTGGATGGTAGGGAGGACCAGAGTTTAAGGAGCCTGTATCTCAGAATATCCCAGAAACACAGAATTTGACAGCAGATAAGGACCGCTTGGCCCACTCAGTCTGCCTAGAAAAAGAACTGACCAGCAGAGGAAAGACCAGCTATGGAATGTTTTACCACCAACAGCTATGGGTGTCGAATCTGTTATACCAGGGATGGAAACAGAGGCTTTCACATCACAAAATGTGAGCAAATATGACACCACCTGCAACGCAATTTCCACTAATTCTAGAGTTGTTGTGTGTTTTATACCTTAGGGACAATATACAGGGCTTAGTCCTGCCACTGCCCAGCACTGGGACAGACATGCAAGCTCTCGCAGTAAATATGCTCCTTGGAGCACATAATTAAACCCCGACTGTCCTTACAGTCTACATCCCGTCTGGACAAAAGGCCACTGGGCTGGACTCTCTCATTTACCTCTGCCCTACACAATTACCTTTCCCTCAGCTGTTCCTGCTTTAACCCATCTTAATACCTATCCCCAGTTTCTGCCTTCCTACCATGCCCCTCCACCCAGCAAGGTTCTCAACATCCTGAAGGGGTAAATCAGGAAATGGTTACCCCTTCTCCTCATATTCAGTTCTTGCTGCTCCCCCTCTCTTCTCCACCTGCCCTCTGGGTCACCAGTGTGCACACCCTAACCCCATCCTTTTTACTCCAACAGCACTTGCATACTACCTCAAGCCTGCTCCTGGTACACTCGTGCACTATAAATGGTTCTATCGCATTGCTACTGTTTTGTACGTTTATATGTTCTTTTGTAATGATTTTGGACATGGACTGTAATTTACCCAATGTTCCACTACTGTTTATTGTACAATACCTTGTGTTCCAACTGTTGCACAATCTTACAATGTTGTATTGTTTGTACTACCCACACACTATTGTAACTGATCATCCTTCACAACCCCGTGTAACCCATCCCCCCCCATGTCGCACTGTGAGATAAAGCAACCTGTCGTTCAGTGTACTCTCATGGTGAAACATTTCAATAAATAAATAAAAAAATCTCCCCTGTAGCCTCAATAGGCTCCTTTAAACAAAAGCTTAGGAATCACCTTGTTTCTATGGTCAGCTGTGGTTGCCCTCATTAACTTCATATGGTTCCAACCAGCGGTCTCCCACCTACTCCACCCCCTGGGACATCCAATACTCTGCCCACTTCCTTTCTAATCCTTGCCTGTTTCCCTGTAGAGAGTCTGAACCTGCCAATTCTCTTATCTCCCCCTCCTTGTCTACCTGCCAACTTGACAGTCACTGCAACAATTTATTCGACAGTCCCGCTCCCCGACCCTCGTTCGACGAGGCCCCTTGAGTCAACGTATTTCTCACCCTGCACACTTACCTCTTACTCATCATCCTCGCAGTGTCAGTGGCTCAGCAGGTAGCATACTCACCTCTGAGGTCGGGAGATCAGCAGGCTGTGGGTTCTATCCCCACACCAGGCACTTGGGTTAACATCCCAATACTGACACTGTAGTGCAGCATGAGGGGGGTGCTGCACTCCTGAGGTGCCGTCTTTTGAATGAGACGTTAAACCGAGGTCCCATCTGCCTGTTCTGGTGGTAGTTCAGGTGGATGTTAAAGATCCATGGCATTTCTCGAAAAGAGTAGGGGAATTTCCCCGGTGCAATGGCCAAACTTCCTCCATTCACGGAAAATACCGCCAACAGCTTAATCTGATTCAAGGTCAGTTGGCATTCATCTGTATCCCCCTCCCCCGGGTCGTGCCTGAAAATAGGCAGGATTTGTCTAGTGCACTTACCCGGTCAACAAAAACTAAATACAATAAATAAAAATGAATTAAAAAAAAAAAAAATCCTGTACCTTCCTTGAAAATGTTGCCACTTAATGTAGATTGTCTGCTTTGTTGTTTCTTTTGTTATGTAGTCCTACAATGTACTGCATTGTATGCTCTTGTCCTTTAATTACCTGTTTATTTGTAATACCAACTGTTGTTAATGTATTTGTTTTACCTGTCGTTTAACCTATGTAATTACCTGTAATACCAACTGTTGTCACTGGATTTGTTTTACCTGTCGTTGAACCTATGTAATTATCTTAATTACCTGTTTACCTGTAATACCAACTGTTGTCACTGGATTTGTTTTACCTGTCGTTGAACCTATATAATGAGCTTGTTCTCAAAGGTGTTAATCAGAGATCACAATACATAAATTCCAGACTTTGCAGTAAAAACTAAAGCAAACTGCTACATCTTTTTTTTTTTTTTTTTTTATAATTTCTGTGTATTTACAACATTTAAGAAGGAACCGGATAATTAATGACTTGGATAGGAATAATTTAAAAGGCTGTAGAGACTTGGGATCAGCGCAAACAGCAGCCCAGAGAGAGCTACCCCACCTGTGAGCTGTGCTCCCGCCCCCCTTCACAACTGGAACTGAAGCATGGACATTTATATTTACACAATGAATGAGACTAAAACAAACTGTCCAACCATATTCTGGGTATGGTGGGGGGACTAAAGTAATACAGGTTTACACTGCAAGCGTCATCCCTACTACCTGATACAAGTGCCAAGCAATACAGTGGATGTGAGTAATAAAGGAGCGGACTCCATTTGTAAATGCATTGCCCAACACTCACAGAACCAAAAACAGAAAGCCACCCTGCGTGCTGCCTCCCAAGTAGTATTGCAGGTTTAGCCACAAGGACCCATTCTTTGACTAATAGGTCTTTTTTAACCTGTTACTGTATTTATTGATCAGCATAATCCCAGGATGTCCCTCGCAGACTAGTGTCTTTTCCACGAGAAACAATAAACAAGATATACTCCCTCTCTAAAGTGTGTTTAGCAGAAGAGGAAACTGCTGAACTCGAGAAACTGAAGAGTTATACTAATTAAAAAAATGTGTGTGTGTTTCCACCACCTCATCATTCAGCATCCCACAACCACCACTGCTCCCCGACACAGTGCATTTTAATGAACAGCTGTTTCCTACTAGGACATTCAGTACCAGAAATGCATAAAGCGTTGAACGAACCTTCTCACCACAGAAAACAAAAAAACAAAAACAGTTAGAACAAGCCTAGCAAAACGCTGGTCCTTTTCCCACACTCCTTTCACCAGTCATTCCAGCCAGAGGGTCCTTCCACCACTGCAGAAGCAGGGTTCATCTCCTACTATGCTGGGACCAGTACAGTCTTTTGTGTTTTAGTTTCCGAAACTGCGGGGGGGGCCTTATTGTCTCCTCCCTACCCACCAGCCTACACAGCTTGTAGGCTTTCTTTTAGTTTTTTCAGCAACTTTAATTTCTGTCTGTTGCTAAGGAAGGCTCAGTTGTTGTAAAGAACGTCTGTAAAGTGAAACAGCGGCATTCTGCTCTTTCGACTGTGTGACCACCTGGTCTCACAGCTGATCACCAGTGGCGGTGACTTTCTTTGGTTCATTCTTGATGACCCACTGGTCACGTGGCCGACTCAGTGGTGTGCTTGAATGCTATGTGTGTGTGTGTGTATACTTTTTTTTTTTTTTTTTTTTTTTTTAAACAGCTTATTTACCCAGGAGTTTCCACCTGAGATGCAGTATCGCGTTTTCAGTGGGGTCCTGCATTTACAGCTAGGTGGACTGAAGCAGGCAGAGATGAAGTGCGATGACAACCTAGCTGCAGGATATGCACTACCAGAGAAATGAAGTGTGTCCGGGAAATTTCAGATCCAACCATATGAACCTACAGTTCAGTGGTTAGAGCACTAGGATGGTATTCTGGGGTCCTGGGTTCAATTCCCAGTAGGTTACATTGTTTCTTTCTCACTACATTTAGAGATTAAGTGCCTAACTTGGCGGAGCTGAACGTGGGTCTGCTGGTTCCTACCGCTGTGCTCTGGCCACGTGCAGGATATATAGAGGATATGATGTGGGTTGACTTAGTATACATAGGGGATATTACCTGGGTTGACTTTAGAGACCATTTTTATCTGTATGAAAGGGTACCGGTCTGCTGATATCCCACGAGTGGCAAAGCCATGAGAGAGATAGCAACAGATCAATATCCTAACCACGGCATTCTTTACAAACCCAGTGCAAAAACCGCTCCAGGGAAGCACTTCACATCACTAGATTTGTTTCCCCCCAAGTGTTTCAGAGTCTCGAGATGCTCCGTCTTTCACAATTAACAATTTCTTGAAACAGATTTTTATGTTAACAGCATAAAATTCACACTTTGTCTCAGCAGAACTCACATAAAACTTCCTAAACATCAGAATTTCAGAACCTACAATTTTACTGCTGGAGACTTTTTTTTTTTTTTTTTTAATAAAAAGAGAATCTTCCTGTTAAACTTCATCTGTTCACAGCCGACCCAGTAGCACGGAGGCTTGAGGGTCTAGTGCCTTACCTGCTCTGCTTGAATTGTTTTACTCTCACCAACAGGTCTCAATTTGTACCGTATGTACATATCTTTTATACTGATGATTATGCTTTTGTTTTATTGTATTATATAGGAGTTTCCATGTTTCCCTTTCCCCCAGGATGCATCTGGAAACGAGACGTCATCAGCTCAGTAAGTCTTTCCTGGTGAAACTTTTGAAATAAATCAATAACCAGGTAAACCTCACTGCTGATGCTAGACGCCTCATAGTGGCAAGCTCAGTACAGTCACTGGTTGACTCTGGTCTACCTGTCTACGCAGCTGCCTGCGGCTCGATTCTCAGCAGAATAAATCTGATCTGTAACAAGGCGCGTCACTTTGTGGTTGGGGCTGACAAGCGCACACACAGCTGCATCCTCTACACTCAAACAAACTGGTCACCTGTACCTGGCAGAATTAAGTTCCAGGCATGTCTACTGGCCAAGAAGGTGCTACTGGGCTTAACCCCCTCCAGTCCTAACTCACCGCTTCCGCCCTGTCGCCAATCTCTGCAACACCAGGAGCATGGCTCAGAATGCCCTTTACCTGCCTTTCCGCCGTATTCCATTGGCACACGTTTATTCACTGTTAGGGTCGCTGGCTGGTTAAATGAGCTGCCCGATACCTTGCTTAACCTACCGAAGTTTGACCAGTTTAAGAGAGCACTACGGGCAACCCTAACAGTTGAATGCAACTGTCACTGCTTATCATCCTGAGTCCCTCCTGATATACACGCTGAACTGGGTCAGACTCCGGCTCGCAGGCCATGTACCAGTACTGTGCTTGATCTACACTGCTTCTTTTTACCTGCCTTATTGCAAAACTGTATACAACTGATCCAGCCTGTTTATCTGTACTTGTCTGACCTCATTCCACTGGAACGCACTTGTTGTATTTGTTATGTTGCCTTGTAATCTCCGTTACTGACGTGGAATCTTTGTAAAAGAGCACTTGTACTCAGAGGTATTCTCCGAAAATTTCCAGTTAATAAATATTTATTCCCCTTCTGTATAAGCCTCATCCCATGGGTTGCAGTGAATCCCTGCCCCTTTTAAATCAAAGGAATTCAAATTTTAATCACTAATTAGTACACCACACTGTCCCATAAAGTCTCCGGCTGTACCCCCTTCCCTGCCCCATTTCACCATATATCTAGTTTTTTTTTTCTCTTTTTCAGAGACTCCTGGAGCCTGCAAGCCCTTGCTACCTGTGGAGTTCATCACTCGCTGCCATTCACACAGACACCCCAGTACCTCCAGCCATGCCCTTAGCTCCAATGTATCCCTACAATGTGGCCCAGTGGTTACAGCACCAGCTTGGAAATCAGGAGATCACAGGTTCCAACCTTGCTACAGCCAAGCACCCACTGGCTGACACTGGGCAAGTCACTTAACCTCCCAGTGCCCCGGTCCACTTAGATGTGGAAATGAGCAGCACCGGACCCCACTGGAAAACAGATGGTTCATTTCAGCTGAGCTAACTGATGTAAATAAAAAGTAAAATAAGATAAAAATTAAAAAAGGCTGTAAGAGTGGTCTCGCCGAATTCTTAGGGTACTGGAACCGTTAACTGGAGGGGAACAGTTCTCATACCGTAAGAATGTGAGGCCACTATTACAGCTTTAAGCGCAGTGTCCAAGGATGCAGTAATATAGTATGGCGATCAGTAATGTATTAAAAACCCTCCTCCAAACGTGCCCATTTCTTTTTTTTTTTGCTGTCACTTTATTATGCCTTGCTCTAGCCCAATCTCTGGAGGGAGCCCATAGTCCCAACCCTCAGCCGATGCCGACCGATACCACCAGGGCTTCCCAACCCCGCCAAAGACCAGATCCAGTGTGGCTGGCACCGTGGCTATTTGGGGGCGGTACCTGCGAGGCCCCCTCCGTCATCCTGTCACAGCAATCTTTTCTCCTCCAGGTGTACACCCTCCCTCAGAGGCGAAGCATGCAATGACGTGACGCTGGTGCAGTAGCACACACGCTCCCGTCCCATCATCTGCCGTGCCTCTGCCCCATGTCGGCAGCTTCGGTGTGCCGCCCCCAGCCTCTGCCAAGGGCCTGGCATTTGACGACCACTGAACTCCATCCTCCCCAGAGGAGGAGAAGAGCAGTCCTTGCGATGCTCGATCCTTCTCCTCCCCTGCCGACCCCTGGCAGCCAACACACGTTCCCAAACATGGGTTGCTGGCATGGCATGAGGTGTGGCTTCCAGCGCCTCAACCCTCAGCGCTACCAGGGCCAGCTCAAATGTGTCCATTTCCAGGGCATCTATGCCTTAGACACCCTTTACAGTATAAGACTGCCTCTTGCACAGGCTGAAGGATCACTCAGATTGGTCAGGAAAGAGCATTCCCTCAATCTAGAACGCTTGAACAATGCCGCAAAAATATGGGAAACTGAACTGAAAGGGCAGAGACCCAGGTGGGGCATCTACTGAAAATGAGACACTGTCCCTCAGCAGAACTATTCCGGGTAAATCTGTTCCTTCACTTTTCTAAACTACACAGGTGCACCCCCCCACCCCAAAAAAAAAAGAAAAGTTGTCCTAAAACAAGTTACAGGCTCTATTCTTGTAATGAGGAACACGCACAGAACCCCTGTGCATTCCACATGGCGAATCTAACCGATATGAACATGAACTAGGGCACTAATCAGAGCCGCTCAAAGCGAGACCAGGTGCTCCCCACCGTCATGGCTGTATGCTTATTTGCACTCTGGGAAGTTTGAATGAATTTGAATAAATATCTAATTTTGTAACACGTCTTGTGTGGACAGCAACTTGTTGAAAAGCAAAGGCGGTGAGTGCCATAACTTTCCCAGTACTGTATACGAACATGAACTAATTATGTAACTATTTATAATGACTAGATACCATTCTGATGGAGAGGGTATTTGTAGCCATGTGTTAACCCTCAAACAACAGGATGTGTTAAATACTGTGATAACCGCACTAGTAACACAGTGCAACTTTAGGTATAAATTAACTTCTAAATTTTAGAACTTCTAAACCCAGCATTCTCTGCTCAGACAGCTGCTAAAACAGCTGACAAAGGGACCTGTGTGACACCGACCGCTTACCTACTGTGACATCTATCTACAGTATTTGTGCAAGTCTGATAATAGGGGGGTCTCACGCTATATAACATCTAATGGATACCTAACAGTGCAACCCAAAAACCAAATTAAAAACACCTGGAGTGCCCTTGTGATTCACAACTAAATCCCTGCACACCACAACCAAGCAAGCCTGAATACGGACCTGAATACAGAACATCTTCCACAAAGTGCTTCAGGGGACTTCCCAGCAAGACGCTGGCATGCCGCACACATTTATCTCCAGCCCTGGGCACAAATAAACTATCAATTGTGTCACAGCAGTTCCCCTGTCAGCTGGAGGGGGTGTTCTGATATGTTTAAATCACTTTGTCTTCCCCCCCAGCAATCTGGAAGAAAGGATGTTAAGCGTGGCAAATTCAGCTTACAGCATTTCTCAGAGATGACCCCATCTGTCACTGCCCTCACCAACACTACCACAGAGATGGAAGGAGACAGTTTTTTAAGGGGAGGGGTATGAATTGAGACCACCACAATCTGTCATTGGGTCCTCAATCATAGGCTGGCAGAGGGTGCATGCCAAGCCTTGAAACTCACCACCCCTTCTGGCTAAGGCTACGTTGCTGCGCACTCTGTCAGACACAGCTTCTACAATGTATTTAAACCACGGTGCCCGCGGTGGACTTTTTTTTGTGTTAGTTACACCATTTATTCACCCCAGCCCAGCTAAGGAGCAACATCTCACTGGCAGTGGGGGTTCCTACTTCTACCGAAGCCATAAGGCATGGGTGTGAGCAGGCCACCATGGGAACTGTGGTTACAACTTACACTGAATGGGACAAGGACCTGAGGAGTTGGGTATGAAAATACAAGAAGATGCGATGTTAAACATCGTGGTGGGTGATGGTGTTCAAGTTGCATTTAATGGGGAACGAGAATAAGTCCTGAGATACCAGTGCCACTTCCAAAATGAGCTGAGCCCTACTTCTGTTTTATTTCTCCAAGAGACACCATTCAGTGGGGGCCAGGACAGCCCAGCTAGGATGCAACATCTCATTTCACACCTGACACCATTATGGCGAGGGTTGCTCAACCCTCTTTATGAATACGTCGTGCCCCCCACCAGCTGATACACCCTAAAAATAGCAAGGAGGCCCCTAAATTCTTAAGCAGCGTTATCTCTTTATCTGCAGTCTGCCTTGAGAAAAACATGGGGAAGGGGCACACCTGCTCCATGCTCCGACAATCCCTCACACTACAGATGACAGACATGAAGAGGGGGCGGAATCACATGACTGAGAAAAAACACAGAGAGAGATGTGGCTGTAAAACCAGTCCATCACATAAGCAAATACAGGCACCTTTTGGAACAAAATTACAAACATGGCGTGCCCCCACCCAAGGCCTCTTCGCACCAGCACAGTGAAGAAAAGGAGGCGGGGACATTGCACAATAGACTGTATTTTGAAGAACACCTGGCAGCAGGTAGCAGGGGCTGTTTGTACAGATGTATCGCGGCAACAACTGCACAGGTGGCCTTCACAAGCCCTTTTAGCAAAGTTTAATCACCGCCCTCTCTCCAGTCTTCTTGACATGCAGTACCGTGACTGCTACAGCAGCCCGTCAGCTTCAAGTCTTTATAGGGCATCAGGGCAAGATTACAGTCTGCTCGCAGTCCCAGGTCTGCCTTCCCCTTTAAAAACTCACCAGATGTACCACGCAACTAACAAAACATTCCTCACGGATACTGAAGATGGAAGAAAAAATAAGCCCATACACTACAGACTGGCCCAAAACAGAAACCAACATCTGCCAAAAACAGGACCTGGATCTAGCAGATTTCATATACATTCTCATACCAAGTATACTGCACGTCAAGATACCCCAATAGCATTCTCGCACAAACAGCTCCTGGCACTACTAAATCAAACTAACATCTCCTTAATGGGGACAGGACATTTATGACGTTCTGCGACTGTTTATAACGTTCTCACTTACAGAAATGAAATTCATACCTCCAGCTGCTCTGTACATAACTGTAGTTAAAATGAACACTGATGTGTAAACCATGTTTTTTATTTTCTTCTTTTTATGAACAACATTCAATACAGTTCCTTTCACGGAACCAGAAATTTGGAGTTTTTACTATGTCATGGTTTCTGTACGGAATGCTAAGTATGAGTTGCTGACCTACACACAACGGGTAGAATATTCAAAGAGGCTGCGCCATGTACACAGCCACCAATGCGCCCAGCACATATTCAAAGGGGTAAGTTAACGCTGCATAACACCCGATGCACCAAGACGCATCGGTAATGTATGCGGCGCAAGTGCGGGGGGGCGTGCCCATGCATATGCGGCACATCCCCGATATTCAGCCCGGGATGTGCAGTGCATATGCTGGCACAAACCCACCTTGTGCCACTCAGGGAGGCACAAAGTTGTGCCTGGGAACACCAAGAGCAAGTCCTGGCCACCCACAGTCGAGCTGTCATATTGCAGGGCGCAACACAGCAGCCACCAGCCATGGGTGGCCACCCGCTCACCCAGAACACTGTCCACTAGCCCTCTGCCCTGGGAGCATTGCCCCCCCCGCCCAATCGCAGGTATGTGTCAAAAATATCCCTGGTGATCCGGTAGACCGCTCCCCATTGCGGGCATATGTGAGAAGTATCCCTGGTGGTCCAGTGGACTGCTCCCTATCGCCCGATCAAGGGCATATGTAAGAAGTGGAGGCAGTATGGCGCAGTGGGTTAAGGCTCTGAGCTGCAAATCTGGAGACCTGGGTTTGAATCCCAGAGCCCCCTAGGTGCATACTGTGTGACCCTGAGCAAGTCACTTAACTTCCTCGTGCTCCCAGGTTGCACCTGCAAACAAGCTTTCATCTTAGTGTGTCTCACCTGGTAAAAATAATTGGTAAATAATTGGTAAAAAATTGGTAAAGAAGTATCCCTAGTGGTCCAGTGGACTGCTCCCTATCGCCCAATCGCAGGCATACGTTAAATCTATCCCTGATGGTCCAGTGGACCCCTTCCCGTGCCTGATCGCAGGCGAAATCGTGTCGCACCTGGTGGTCAGTGGTACCCCCCCACCGCCCACTGTGGTTCCCGCCACCCAGCACCCCCCCCAGCGAACGCAGCAGGAGCCCGCCTGCATGCCGACTGACAGGCGTACAGTACTGTCAGTACACCCGTTGGTCACTATGTGGGCCAATGGGCAAACAGACCATACTGTACTACACAGGCCCGATATGTGAGTGAACGCGTTCATTCACGTATCGGGTCTGTGTAGTACAATATGGTCTGTACGCCCACTGGCCCACGCAGCAGACCAACAGGCATACTGACAGTGCTGTACTCCGTCAGTCGGCGGGCAGCATGTGGAGCGCTGACTGGGGGTGCTGGGTGCAGCGAGACCACAGTGGGCGTAATGGGAGGGGTACCACTGGACCACCAGGGGTGCGACATGATTTCTGCCCACGATCGGGCACTGGGGGGGGACGCTGGACCACCAGGGATTATTTTAACAGATGCCCGCGATTGGGTGTATGGGTGCGGGGTTCGCCAAAGGACTGCAGGGCGTCGGTCCCTGATGGCTGCAGCCTGGCAGGGGATCGGCGCACCGCATGCAAATGGGGCCATAATGACATGCAAGTGGCCCCATTTGCACCGTGCATGCATAATGGCCTCATTTGCATTCCCAGTGCTGAATATCGCGGTTAATAGCAACCGCACTTGTGCTGGCACATCCCCCGGCTCCCCTCCTGCCGCCTGCACTGGCACAGTGCCACTGCGCTGTGCGCAGTGTGTGTGCCCTCAGTGTCGTATTCAACGGTGCTGAGCCATGGTACAGCACCGTTGAATATCACATGGTCCATGCCCTAGCGTAACTTTGCGCCCCTGCCCAGCACAGTCTGAATATCCCACCCAAAGAGTTTAGGGTTCTGCACACAACCCCTGACAGAGTTAAAATTCCAAATTACTTGTTCCATGAAAGGAACTATACAGGATGTTTCCCATAAAATCAAAACAATACAAAACACAGTTTCTCTCACAAGTTTTTATTCAGACACAATGAAACAGGGGTCACTTGGGGGGCATGAATATAATTTTTGAACCCAAGAATATAACAAACAGCTGCCAATTAGAAATAATTTCCTGTCCTCTTTAAAGTGCAGGTTCCTATTTTCAAAGTTCCTGCTCCCCCAACCATATTACACAGCTCACCTGGCCCACAGTCCATTGTCATGCATGTGTCCATTTATTGCTACAATTTTAAAAAGTTACAGCACTTGTAAACCCACCCCCGTCCACCACAGCCACAAACAAAGCCACTTCCATAAGCGGATGACACACCCTCATGTAGGCACACGTAGCCCCTTTTTGTGAGGCTATTAAACAAAGCGCCCATGTACTTTTAGTCAGTTCAATGGGGCGATTTTTTATACAGTTTAGTAGCATATGAGTTGGGATTTTAAGAAATCAAGTGACTGCTCGACTAACAGGGTCCTTGTTATCAGCGGTCGCTTTGATTCTTAAAATCCAACCTATATGCTACTAAAATGTACAGAAAAGTCACCCCCATTGAACTGAATCTCGGCTACTGACCACTACAAAATGGTGCAAATACAAAACAGGATCAGAAATCTGGGAATAACAGAAACAAGAGCAGAAAACACCAACAGAAGAGGAGGAGAACATTCTAAAAATTCCAGCTGATGGCCCCAGAATATCAGGACAGTATGCTGCCAACATCTCAATCAATCAATCAAAATCTTTATTTATCCAGGCGGGCACCATTGAGCAAGGCTCATTTGCAAGGTGGACCTGGTCATGAATACATCAAAGTACAGTACAGAAGCAGGTATACAAAAAGCAATAATATACAAGGAAGAAAAAGTATATACAGTGTATACAGTACGGTACAAGGTTGAAATAAATAAAAAAAAAACAGCATTATTTTGCAATTGAAGTAGTAAGCAGATGTACAATCAACCATAGGCATACAGGGGTTATAAGCAAAGATCTTTTGTGTGAGGCAGCCGGCAACTACACATATAGGGGAAAGAGGCCGTGTATGGGGTGGCAGGTTAGAGAGGTAAAGAAGAGGAGGGATACATTACCGACGACTGGAGGAAAAGTTGAGCTAAAACCACAGAAAGTGACGGTGGCTGTCGTGTACTTGTTTATTATGATAATGACGGAGGCGGGGTAGATAATTGGGACACTATTATGGATGGAGTGGGACTTTAGCCAGGCTGGAGCAGACAGGGAAGGGTGGGTGCGGCAGGAAGAGTCAATAGGGAAAGAGTGGGAGGCAGTATGGCGCAGTGGGTTAAGGCTCTGAGCTGCAAATCTGGAGACCTGGGTTTGAATCCCACAGCCCCCTAGGTGCATACTGTGTGACCCTGAGCAAGTCACTTAACTTCCTTGTGCTCCCAGGTTGCACCTGCAAACAAGTTTTCAGCTTAGTGTGTCTCACCTGGTAAAAATAAAAAAAAAAAAAAAAAGTGAGAGCCAGGGGTAGAAACATGGCGAGCGTCAGGATGGAAAGGGGGAGTTGCGGAATTAGTGGGCTAGCGGTGAGGAAAACATTTGCAAGGTGCTTTCATGTAGCAATCGTAGAGTGCCTTGAAGATACTCAGGCTAACAGGGCAGCTCAGCTTCAAGTTCCTTTGTAAACCGTTCCACAATGTGGGTAAAGAGAAGCTTAGAGCAGCTTTGCTGAAACGAGTTTTGACCCTTGGAACTTGGAGGGCAATTAGGGAATAGCTCCTTAGAGCGTAGGTGCCTAACACACTCTGGAGAATACAATCTGAGACATATGAGGGGAGCTTGTTGGTCACCGCTCTGAAGGCCCATAGGGCGGTGTTTCTATTCCTCCTATAGTGAAGGGAAGTCCAGCCTAACAATGAGTACAGGGAGCACTGGTGTGTGGTGCATCTCACTAATGCATGCGAAAACAGAATAGACAGATAGCTGGTGGTCAACAGCATTTTTTATTTTTTTTTTATTTTATTTAAACAGCAGTTTGGGAAAACCTTTGAGCCATAGGCTCATTTACAAAGGTACCTTGTCACAGTAAGACAAACGAAAATACACAGTATAGCAGTACAACAAATAAGTATAACAGTAACTTAAGACATAGATACAAACAAGTTGGTACAGGTAGGATTGATGCAAACAATACCAGAGTTATGTTGTCTTTAGCAGCTTAGTAGTAAGCTTTGTCATAAGTATTGAGTACGGCTTTGACTAATGGCAATTACAGCATCGGGTGTTAATAAGGTGGTTACGTAAGGAAGTTTTGAAGCACGATATAGTTGGAGCTTCGGAGATGGAGGGGGGCAGTGTGTTGAACCAGGAGGGGGCCCTAAAGCTGAAGGGTCTTTGGCCGTGAGAGGTCCTAGCTCTAGGGATAACAAGAGAAGTTTTCCCAGAGGTCCGAGTATGAACTAGTGGGACAGAGCGGCGTATGGTGGTGGTCAATCCTGGCGGGGATAGCCCAAGGAGGGTCTTTTTTGTAAGGGTACAGGTCAGATATTTGAGGTGCTCGTCAAGATCAAGCTTTTGTGTACAGTAGACAGGTGTGTGTCAGCCTAGGTGCCCCAGTAATTAACCTGCAGGCCTTATTCAGGTAGTGCGAATTTTATGGAGTGCGGTCTGATCAGCAGCACCATACACGGCAGTCCATAGTCCCTAGGGACAGGATAGAGGAGGTGATCATGAGTCAAGAGCCTCCGGGAGGCAGTGTTTATACCGGCTAAGATGCCCAACTGGATATTAGTGGCAGTGGCTAGGCAGCGATGTGTCCATGGAAGGAGAGGGAGGGCCAAATGGATCCCTAGGTATTTATAGGAGCAAACTTGTTCGGTGGGAAAGAGGACCCAGAGTGAATGAGGAGTTTGAAGTTGCAGGACTTGTTTTGAGGATAAGTGAAGAACATGGTTTTGTTTTTTAGATTTATCACCAATCTATGTTCCTGAACCAGCCTCGGCTTCAGCGAAGGACTTCTGCAGCGAGTCCTGGAGGGCAATAGGGTTACGACTTGAGGCAAAGATGACTGCATCATCAGCATACAAAGAATGTTCCCGAGCAAGAGCGTGGAAGGGTGTTAAGGTAAAGGAGAATAGTAAGGGGCCCAGAATGGAGCCCTGGGGAACCCAGAAAGATGGGACAGATGTCTGAGTAGGTCCATTAATTTTTATACGCTGTGAGCGTCAGACAGATAACTGGTGCACCAGGAGATAGGCCCAGCAGCAAAACCAGAGAGACTAAGGGCATCAGAAGGAGGGGTGGGAGACAGTGTCGAAAGCTTTCGAGAGGTCAATGAAGACCGCACCAGCCAGAGAACCAGTGTCTAAGGAGGAGTGGAGAAAGTTGGAGAACTCTAGGAGGGCTGTGTTGGTACTGTGGCCCGCTCGGAAGCCATGCTGCTCAGGACATAGGACATTGTAGGTGGAGAGGTAGTCAGAGATTTGAGAGGCCACCACTTTTTCCAAGGCCTTGGAGAGAGGAGAGAGAATGGAGATTGGTCGATAGTTTCCAGCCACAGTCCTATCACCACCTTTAAAGATAGGGTGACAGTGGCGACTTTCCAGGCAGTTGGAACCTTCCCCAGGCAAAGAGAGTGGTTGATGAGGCATGTGATCAGGGTAAGGACTGTATCTAAGACCAGCCATAGGATACACGGATCCAGGGTGTCACTGCCTGTACTATTACTCTTGAGGGCAGTGACAAGGTGCGGCCTAGGTTCTTGGGCAGAAACACGGCGGAGGAGAAAATAAGGGTAAGAAAGATTTACGGCAGGTGCTGGGGGAGGAGGGTCAAAACAATTTGTAGGGAGGATAGGGCTAAGGTCAGTGAATGAGGTGTTGAGATTAAACCAAGATACCACTGTATGGGAACAGGAAAAAGTATGGTCATTTGCTAAAACCTCCACATCGATGATAGACCTAAAAATACAACAATTTTAAATATTTCACAATCTATATTTTCACTCCCCATGAAACTCCACAAAATGAAACAAACACCCTCCCCAGAGTTGTAAGTCTGAAGACCCAGAAAGTAACAATACACATTTTCTTGCACTACCCTCTAATAAAATTGTACTGGTTATTACACTGCAATGGAATGTTTCTGCCCAATCAGTGAGAATGGCCATACCTCAATTTTGTGTTCAGCCATCTCCTCGTGCTGCATATCAGACACGCTTGTTACCCGACATTTTCATTTTACAAAATCCTATAGCCTCCACACCAGCACTGCAGCCAAAAGATACCCAAACTGGGAAAGACCCTAGAACTCTCCTCCAAAAAAAACAAACTAAAACGTTTGATCTGGAAGTTCCTGTTTCCAACCAGGCCGCTGCATTAATCCTATGGTCTCCACACTGCCGCACCAAGCTGTAACGGATGCCACAGAATCGTGCATAATCACAGCATCTGACATGGACGCCCCAAAATTGGGGGTGGGCAGCACAGAAATGAAATATTTTTAATCACAGGGAAAGAAAAAATGTATATGCAACGCATACCATAATCATGTTATGGTGATGCATGGCCATATAATATGATTACAGGTACAGTAAGGGGTATTTCTTTCCATTTCACAAGGGTCTCACACTGGTTGTGCAAACAGAACCACTCAACTTCGTTTTGTGGTCCTCTGGCCCAACCGGCACAAGAGATCTTTGTGAAACAGTAAGAAACATACATTCCTATATCCATAATTAGAGACCTGTGTTTTTCTTAAATAGAAATAACAAGAAATTCAAGGTATAAAAAGAAATAAAACAAAAACTTTGAAACATGAAAAGTTTTAAAAAAATTGCTTTTTTGGCAAAATCTAAATAAATGCTTGCCGCAGTTGTTGTTTAGGCTCCGTTGTTATCACAGAGACGGTCCACAAGGAAGCGGCAGCAGAATAGTCCGATTCACAAAACCTTTCAACACCACAGCATAATGCTGCTTAACACAATGTAGTATACTAGGAATGGGATTTCTAGTGCGTGTAAGGTCATTTTTAAGCAGCAGTGCAACAACAAATATTTTTCCAAAAAAGCTAGTTTCAGCTACAGTTGCGGAAAATACTAGCATAGCTGTCAAATGTACTTGTCTAGGTATTCCCATACTGCGCACCACGAATCTTTTTCTGTTTTTTTTTATCCTAATCCTTACCACGTCTAAAATGCTATTTCTATGCAAAATGTGGCACCAATTTTTTCTTGAGAAAAATCTAAATTAAAACAATATTGAAATACTCACATTTTGGTGGAATTATAAAATTAATGCCAGCAAATAAAACTGGAAGATGTCTGGAATTTTTTTCAGTGCAAAAAAAGGCAGGGTCAAATTTTTTGCCCAGTTTTTCTGCTTTGAGGTATTTTACGAATGTAAATGTGATAAAAAGAAATAAAACTACATTTTCAATGAATAAAAAGAAATAACACGAAATTCCAGAAAAATTAAAACAATACAAAATAAAATGAATTTCGCGGGACTCGACCCATAATCATATAGACATTTGGTGATCTCTGAACTTGCTAGGAATTGCTGACTTTTCCAGCCTGATTTAAGTATCACAGGGTACATAGACCAAAGACAAGCAGCTGTAAGCAGGAGACATTCATCTGCATTAATCAAGAATATCGCCTAAAAACAAATACTAAAACACTGGCTCAATAAACAACCCCCCAACCAAACAGGAATGGCTAAGTGAAATGCTAAAGGCAGTAAGACTGAAGAAACTGGCACATAACTGAAGAGGCGTTCACAACGCCCATCAGAGGAAGTACAACACTCTAGATGCCCTCATTACCATTAATGATGATGAAGAAAACACACAAGATACAGAACAGCAAACAAGAGGAAGACAGAGATTGTAAGCTCCCCACCAGATCTTACAAAAGTGATGCTCATTGACAAAATTCAGAAAGTCAAGTAAAAATAAGAATCAGTAACATCTCACCAAAAAGACACGCCCCACCACCATAACGCAAAAAGGCACGCCCCACCACCATAAAGCAAAATACACGCCCCACCACAACGCAAAAGGACACGTCCCACCACCATAACGCAGAAAGACACACCCCACCACCATTAATCGAGCGATCGCTTTGATTTGTTAAAATCCGTTGTTGAATGGGTATAAAATCTTTGAAAATCACCCCATTCAAGTCATGCAGAGCCTACGCACATACCTCGTTTACTGACATCACAAAACGGGCTGCACGTGGTGGCGTGGCCGTAGGATCCAGCGGGTCTGGGAATAAAATTCCGAGGGGCATAACTTTTAAATAGCCATTAAAAAAAAAAGGAAAACTTTGCACATTTGGACTCCTGGCCAGGTCAGCCATCATTTGGTTTTCAGTAAGGGGCTAGTTGAAAGCTGCTCTTTAAACTGAGCAACTGCCAAAAAAGTTAGTGACATATTCGTTACATGTCTAGACTCCTTGTTAATGTTCCCTCTATCCACGTCTCCCCTTTCTTTCCCCTATTGGCAGTTGCCTCCTCCCCCCCCTTCTAATAATACTCAACAAGAGCATGCACTAGTGAAAAATGAACTCTTATAAATGACAAAGATCTCTCAAGGACTCTGCCTAGTAGCCTATCATCAGCTGTTACACGTGTTTTTATTCAATGACTGAGGGTTCCACTGTCAAAAAATACAGCAAGCAGAAAAACAGGTTGGAAATTACCCGTTATACATGTTATTGTGCTGTATTGACGAAATTGAACTAAAATATTAGTTACAAAACAAAAAGACCAGATACAGCTCCCGTTCAGTTGGGTCCTGATCTTTACAACTTACTTGGCCATGACAGCCGAGATGGGATGCAACATCTGATTTTCAGTGGCGGGGTTGGGGGGCGCTAGCTATGTCTACCCAGTTTTTTTTTTTGTTTTTTTTTTAAGAATCTTAGGGGCTAAATCCCAGGGAAATTAAGCGACTTGCTGAAGGTCTCACAGTACGAGCTGGCAACTGACAGTAGTATTTGTAGGAATGTACCATGGGTTCCAGTACACCGACCTGTTAGCTTCTGTATTAACTGGCTAACTCTTTGAAATGTAAAAGCTATTTCTGACACCCTCCTCTGAACCTCCTGCAAACTAGGTGCTGCACCTGACTGGATATCAGGAATTGGACGCCCTTTGACAGGCATGCTCTCAGTTCATGGACGACAGAACTTCTACTTGTTGGGTTAGATCACCAGGTATCAGCACTGAAGTGTGGCCTCCAGCTGCCAATTTTCGATGGGATACAGCATGAGGCAGCTAGGGAAGTTTGCAGCCTGGTAGCAGTCTTTGATGGATAGCTAGCCTTAGAGTCCCAGGTGTCAGAGTTTGTTAAGGGCTGCTTATTCCACTTAGAAAACACTACCTGACTGAGCCCCTATCCTGATCCTGCATCTCTGCACACACTGGTACAGGCCTTGGTCACCTCCAAACAGGACCACTGCAATGCGCCTATACAAGGCCTTGCCGGGTGATCAACTGCGCTGTGTGCAGTTCAGAAAGTCTGAGCATTGAGAGGGCACAACATAGTACTGTGTCGCTGTTGGTCCTGAACTGACTCCTGTTACGTGGCGGCCTGGCTCCTGTTACGTGGCGGACTGGCAACAAGGTGCTTTTACATAATTAAAGGCACTACTAAGTTTTCCATTTGACATTGTGTGGCTGAGCAAGGTACGCCGAGTCGAAGATCATTTCCAGGGTATTCTGAGAGGACAGGGAGGTTAAGTAACTTGCTCAGGGTCACACAGTATGGAAATGTAGGTTGTAGGAATTAAACCCAGGTCTCTTGGATGTACCAAGCTCATTCACAGCTCACTGCACAAACCTCTAGCCTATACTGCCAGCCCATGATGTGATCCTGGTGTGGAAAACATTTAAATAGCTTTTAGGGTTTCCTGCACAGAATGCCCCGGGTGGTATCAACAGAACTCCCAAATGCCACCAAGGATTTAAATTTCAGAACATTCTGTGTTTTATTACCCAAGCCAGATTGCTTAACAGGTAATGTCCTCCAACAGCGTTTGTAGAAGTCCAAACATTCAACTGTACATAATGGTTGTCTCAGTGGGAATTCCTCCTTGGCCGATGCCCCACCCCCTTTCCCCAACAATGTCATTAGCTCACTCTTTAGTGCCCCAACATTCTGAACCCCATCGGGGGGGCATTAACAAGGTGACCTTCCCTTTTCCCCTGCTGGACTACAATCCAGTCTGGAATGTGCAGGGAGTGAGGAGTCTCAGAGTTCGGAAGCAGTGATACTAGAAGTCAAAATTTTTATCTCCTGGATAGCCCCCAACTCCTTTCTCCTACCCCCTACACAGCACCACGCACAGCCGTTCCAGTAGTGCACACAGCATGCAAGTTATGGACATGCCCATTTGCTGTTTTTTTTTTAAATTGGTGTGCGTTTTACCCCTACAGCTGACCCTCCCCCAAATTGGTTCTATCCCCCACACCCAGCCCCATCTCCTGCCTTCCCCGGGACTTACCTCAGCTCCACTGCACCTTGCCATACCCCTCAGAGCGGGGCCATCCATATGGACTCTATCCCCCGATGGAGACTAGGTCAGTTCGTTTTGCCGCGAGAGCCACAGTCAGCGGTGTGGGGCCTGCAGTAAGGGGTGGCTGTCCTCCTACAGCGGTTAGGGATATTCTCCTCGTCTGTTGTTCCCCGCCCCTAGGATGCCGAGCTCTAGTGCACGCACACACCGAGCATGCCCATGCTCCAGGGTGGGTCAACGTCCTACTACTCAATTCCATGGCGCTGACTGCAATGTCACCTATAGTCACCCAGGTGGCGGTAGTACCTTGGTGTCTGATCAT
The DNA here is from genome assembly GCA_016271365.2 of Neoceratodus forsteri. Classification (NCBI taxonomy): domain Eukaryota; kingdom Metazoa; phylum Chordata; order Ceratodontiformes; family Ceratodontidae; genus Neoceratodus; species Neoceratodus forsteri. The sequence goes on from CM028133.1 coordinate 1,108,347,832, forward strand.
CCCCCTTCCCAGAGGTGGAGAGCATCCTCTGGAATGCTCTGCTCACCACCCTCAGCTGGCCCTCTGATGAATCAGGCTCATTCTTGAACCCGAGTCATCAGCATCGTGAGCGGTAATCTACCACAGTGCCAGCGGGCCCGCCTAGACATGCCCCTTCTTCTGTACACCTGCTTGTGGTAGGATCCTCCCCCTCCATCTGACCCCCAGCCAAACAGCAGGTCGCCAGTTCGAGGATTGCCACTGCATGGAGAGGGCCTGCAGTGGGACAGATTAACTGCTAAGTAGCTTGTGGGCAGCACAGCTGAACAGGCTGCCACAGAATTTATTGGAGGGGAAAGCAGAGATGCAGAGTGTGGAGCTAGAGGGAGATGGGTGGATTCGGGCTACAAACGGGAAACATATGAGAGAGAGAGAGAGAGAAAACGAATACATCTAACTTGTTTCATTCTGCTCTGCACAATAAAACATTAAAAGATTTCCAATGCTGTGCTTCCTAAATCACTTACAATGCACTGCACTCCAGCAGTGACCCCAGGCCACAGTCGACGGTGGGGAGGGAAGGTACAGATTCTGATATACAAAGGCTTTATTGACACTGTCCTTCACCACAGGCCATTCCGTATTTAACACTCTCACCATTATGGTAAATGCTGCTCAAATCTCCTTGCAAATCTCCACCCCCCAAGCTGGTACTCCTCAGAAATAGCAGGGTGACCCCAGTTCTTTAGCAATAAGTCTATCTGCAGCCTACCTTAAGAAAAACACAAGGGGGGAGGGGGGTAGGCACACACCTGCTCCATGCTCCGACATTCCCTCATACTATAGATGACAGACAAGAAGGTGGGGAGGGAGGAATCCTACAACTTAGGAAAAAAAAAAATAAAGAGATGCCACAGCAAAACATATAAGCAGTTTCTGGAACAGAATTAAAAGAAGACACATGGCGCACTTCCACCTGAGGCCTCTTTACACCAGCATAGCAAAAGAGAAGGAGGTGGGGGCACTGCATAATAGATCCCACTTTGAAGAACACCTGGAAGCAGGTAGCAGAGGCAGGGCCCCAAACACCTGACGGATGTATAGCAGCAATGACTGAACAGGTGGCCTTCACAAGCCCTTTTATGCATGCTTTAGTTTAACTTTTTGGCCCCCCCAAACCCTTCAGCTTCTTCATCGCCTGATGTCCCCCCACAACTGCCTCTCCTTTCAGGTTTCGAGTTATAACTGTAAAAGAAGCTAAGTCTTACATCTCTAACATCCTGGGCAAGAGCCGCTACAGTGGAGACTCCCCGGACTTAAAACTCCTCCACCTATCCCTTGAAGCTGTCCTAGTCTCCCTCACTAAAATCCTAAACCGCTCCCTCTGTCTGGGGGAGTTCCCCACCCCCTGGAAAAGGGCTGTCATCACCCCACTTCTGAAAGGTGGTGAGCGTACCTCCCCTGCTAATTACCGGCTGATCTCTATTCTGCCCCCCCCTCTCTTAAGGCCCTAGAAAAAATAGCAACCAATCAGCTCTCCAAACAGCTATCTAAATTTAACCTCTTATGCCCCGAGCAGCATGGGTTCTGCAGGGGTCACAGCACCACCACAGCTCTCCTTGAATACACCTCTTACATCCACAAGGCCACAGATCTGGGGCACTTAGTTGGGTCAGTTTACATCGACCTAACTAAGGCATTTGACACTGTCCATCATTCCCTTCTCCTTAGATCCCTGTCTAAAGTGGGTCTGACTCCAGATACTACAGTCTGGTTTGAAAACTACCTATCAAACAGGTCACAGCAGGTCAAACTTGGCACAACCCTCTCCTCCTGCCTCCCAGTTCACTCTGGGGTCCCTCAAGGCTCCATTTAGGCCCCCTTCTATTTAGCCTTTTCCTTACCTCACTACCCGGAGCCTGAGCCTTTACAGCGACAACGCAGTCTTTTACTGGAGCAACCCTCAGCCTCTACCACTGCAGGATGCCCTACAGAAGTCTTTCACGGAAGCAGAGACCTGGTTCACAGAGCACAGGCTAGTAATAAACTATAAGAAAGCTAAGACCATGATCTTTGCACACCGTCAGAACCACTACCATGATTTCACGCTACTTGTCAACACCACCCAAGGCTCTCCACTTGAGCAGGTAAACGCTTTCAAATACTTGGGCATCACCCTTGACTCCTCCCTCACCTATCATGCGCATATTAATACCCTCTGTAACACCATCAACTCCAGAATTGGATTCCTCTATCGGATTAAACACTGTCTGCCTAATGAGGGGCTGCGCCTTGCTGTGTCGTATTCGGTCCTCTCTGTGCTGGACTATGGAATTGTGTTCTATGGCTCAGCTGACAGCACTGCTCTCTGTCGCATCAAGACAGCGCTAAACAAGGCCTGTCACCTGGTGACAGGCTGCAATAGAGCTACCCACATGTGTGACCTCTACAATCGCTCAAACTGGCTAAATTTCGAGAGTCGCCTTAAGTACCACACATGCCTCCTAGCGAAGAAAATACAGTGGAATCTCACCCCACCTAGCCTAACGGGGCCTCATCCAACCCTACTTCCCACAAAGATTCACCAGAAGTACCTCCAAGGTCCCCTTATTTGCCCCCACCGCAGGACATCTATGGGTCAGAGAGCCTTTTATCACAGAGCTCCAAGCTGGTTAAATGACCTACCCGTTGCTCTAACTGCTGGTACAAAAACTGGCCATTTTAAAACCTCACTCAAGGTATTTCTCGCTAACAACTCTACTTGCAACTGCTCCTATGTAGTTGGTAAATTGAATCAGAAGGGGGCTTCCAAGCTAGGAGTGAGGAGGTGTTGCTGCCCTTGTATAAGACAATGGTCAGGCCCATTTTGGATTACTGTTCTGCAGTTTTCTGTCCTTATCTTGTAAAATATATTAGAGTGATGGAGAGGCTGCAGAGAACCTATACAACAATGATAAATGGGGGAGGGATATATCTTATGATGAGAGACTGGAAAGATCGAGTTTGTGGACATTAGAGAGTAGAAGAAAGAGGGGTGATTTATTGTTATTTAAAATCCTGAGAGATGAAGTTTTAAAGCTTGACTTGGGGTTGGAGTAGATAGTAAAACCTTATTATTTACGTTGTCACAATGAACAATTGAGGGAGGAAATGGTGAGAACAGAGTGGAGAAGGAATGGATTTAAGAGTAGGGCAGTTAGATGGTGGAATGGTTTTGCCACAGGAGGTGGTAGATGCTGAAAGTATTAAGTATTTTTAAAAACAGGTTAGATAGATTTCTTACAGAAGTTGGTGACTTAGGTCATCGCCACTGAACGGTGGGGGAAGTCTTTAGGGGCAAATGCCTTTTGACTTCCTTATACTCTCCAGTATGAACTTCTAGTAGTACTATACTAACCCGGCCCCTGCCACCTCACTTACTCTGTCTTTACAATCTGTATCCTGCTTTCTGGAATTTCTGCTGCTGTTGTTGCACACAACTCTGGGCAGCCTCTGCCCTCTGCTAAGGAATGTTACTCAGTTTCTTTACTGTACCTACTATTGTCAGTAATATAGGGATTGTTTGATGTCCGGCACCTGCTCTTGTGATGTTGTATTATCTGCCGTTTTGCACACGACTCTGGGCTGTCTATGCCCTCTGCTATGTTATGTTATTCAGTTCTTTACCTTACCTGATAATGTACTATGTGGACCCACTGATGTCTTGCGCCTGTACTTGTGATGTTGTACTATGTTTACCGACGAGGAGCCTCAGCAAAAAAAGAGTCTTTGACTCAAAGGGTGTAATTCTGAATTCTCAATAAATAAATAAATAAAGGGAAAGTCCCCTCAACCTTTTTTTTTCTGTATACCTGTGTACTCTGTAGATATGAACAATGATTCCCTCTCTTTCATCCCCTAATTTTAATATAAAATCGAAATTTAAATACCTGTAAATTTTCTTTCTCCAACGGCTGGTCTCCAGGCTTCCTTACTCCGGGGCTGCACCTCCTGACACAGGCAGGCAGGAATCAGACTTCTGCAGCAGGGGACATCCAGCCCCCACTTCCTGTCTCCCTCAGTTCTTCCTAAAGCAGTCCAATGTGGCAATGCTACAAAAACTTGGAAACAGAAAACTAGAATTTTAAGGCATATATGGCCGTGAGGCCAGCCAACTATATTAAGGCATATATGGCCGTGAGGCCAGCCAACTATACACATTCTGGGAGGGAATCCAAAGCCCGGAGACCAACCGTCGGAGAAAGAAAATTTACACGTATTTAAATTTCAATTTCTCTCTCCTAAGCTGGTCTCCGGGCTTCCTTACTCCTGGGATATACAAAAGCAGTACGTCTCCCCAGATGTCCCGGGTGGGAAGAATGTCAGGAACCCTTAAGGATCCACCACCGCTTGAAGCACTCTGTGGCCAAAGGATGCCTCATCCGAGGACATCACTTCCAGCAAATAAAATTATCAAGTGGCCGCTCTGCACAAGTGTGCTGTCGATGCTTCCCTGAAGTACGTCCACGAAGGGGCCATAGCTCTGGTGGAATGGGCTCTCCCTAGGCCAGGCAAGTTACTCCGGCCTGATCATAAACCATGGAAGTGGCTGATAGAATCCATCTGGATGTAGAGCCTTTTGAATCCCTGTTACCCATAATTTTGGCCCATAGCTGACATGAACAAACTTGAAGTTTTGTGAATAGCTTCCTCTCTCAATATACATTTTCGTCAGGGGCAGACTGGATGGGCCTCAGGGTTCCCATTTGCCCTCAACCTCCAAGTCTCTAGGACTATCATCTCCCAGGTCTAGAGGATGCAATTCCCCTTCCTTATTGCTTTTGGATAGTGGGCAGAAGGAAGGAAGAATGAACCCTTGATTGTAATGGAAGTGAAGCATAACTTTGGCACAAAACCTGGAATTGCTCGAGCCTGATAAAAAACAGTGTATGGCTCTTGGGTAAGCAATGCTTTTAGTTTGCTGATTCTCCTGGCTGAAGCGATAGCTATGAGAAAAAAAAGGTAACCTTTAATTTGAAACGCGTGATGGATATCTCCTTGATAGGCTCTAAGGGGGGGCCTTGGCCATAGCCTTGAGCACCAGATTAAGCCTCCAGGGCGAAAGCTTTGGCGGGTTGGAAGGCATCTTAATGTTGCTGTCTTTAGAAACCTACAGACATGGGTATATGACTTCAATGATTCCCCTGAATCCGTCAACAAGAGTGCCCCCCAGTGCAAAAACCTGAACTTGTAAAGTGGCTGGTTGCAGTCCTTTGTCCATCCATCTGAAAGGAACTGCAATAGAACAGGCAACTATATTGGATAGTTCTATATGAAGCCTGAACCACAATTTTCTCCAGATTCAGTAATGCACTTTGGAGGAAGAAGAGAGACATAAGTTCCCCATCATGTCTATAACAGGAGCTGTGTATCCAAGCGCCTTGAAAGTTTTCCCCTCTCAATCTCCAGGCCTAGAGAGATATGTTGTTTAAATGGGATGCCGGGCCGGACCTTGATGGAGAATGCCCAGGCTGAACTTGAATGTTAGACGTGATCACCTTGACAGACAAATGATAACTGGGAACTATGTGCAGAAAAGCCATAAGGGGCAGACTAAAATCATGACTGTCCTTTCCTGAACCACTTTGTGAAGGACTCTTGATAGAGGTGGTATTGGAGGAAAGGCATACAGGAGACCAAACTCATCCCAGTTTAGGGGAAAAGGTGTCCTGAGCCACCGCTGGTTCATCCTTGGCCAGGGAGCAGAATTGCTTTACCTTAGAGTTCTGCCAGCAGGCAAAAAAAACTGTCTGAGGATTGCCCCACTGTTCTGTCAAGACGTAGGAGGCACAATCCTTCAGCTCCCATTCCACTGGTCGACCAACCTAGTGACTAAGCTAGTCTGCCGTGTCGTTTACCTGTCCTGGTATATACATCGCTCAGTGGTGCTCGGCCCACTGAAAGAGATGGGGTTCCCTTAGCTTTTTAAGCTTCTTGTGCCTCCTTGATGGTTGGTATATGCCAACGTTGACAGACTGTCGGTTGGAACCAGACTATCCTGGGCAACACCTGATGCCGGTGAGCCATCCCCAGCTCCCGAGACTTGCATCGGACGTAATTCAGATTTGGTGAGGATGGCCTAACTTGTGACCCTTCATGACCTCTGTCCTCCGAGACCGGCACTGGAGGGAGGGTTTACTCTGTCTCAATGATCCATATGAGGAAAAAATAAATAAATAAATAAGTGGGCAGCTGAGGAGTTAAACTCCTTGATGAGCTTTAGCAGAATCCAAAAATTAGTTTTCGGTGGGGGAGGATCATTGTGTCATGATGTCTGCCCCCAGAAGGATCAAGGTCTGGTTTGGAATTAGGGAACTCTTTCTCCAGTTGATGAGAAAACAGAGTGCCAGCGGGTACCAGACCACCTCTGCCACTGCTTGTAATGTTTGGTTGAGCTGTGGGGCCTTTATGTGGACTATGACCGGCACTGGCACCTTCAATTCTGTCCATAGGTCTGAGGAAGACCCCAATGGTAGAGTCTGAATTGAAGTACAGCTCTGCCACTCTGAACCGGAGATTGTGCGTGTGACGTTACTGAGTGGGAAGGGTAATAGGCATCTTGCAGATCTATGGATGCCAGAAAAAAACCCTTTTTGTGATTCCCTGATTGATGACAAGGTTTCCACCTTGCAGGGTCTGCTGCGGACAAACCTATTCAAGAATTTGAGAACTATGACTGGCCTGAATCCCCGTACAAGGTTCAAAATTGGCACCAGTCCACTAGCCAAATGCTGGTAGATTTTGTATCGGGCTAGTCAATATTTTATTTAAGTAGCCTGTGGGCTTGTCCTGGAGAAGATAATATTTCAATAAGAACACCAGCTGGGCCAGTAGAAAAGTCTGAGGGGCTAGTGGATTTTTCTAGTCCCTAGTCCTGCTGGGTAGTAGGTACAAAACTTAATTTCAACCCCTGCCATGTGTTTTGGCATGATTAATCCCCTGTGTGTTTTGTCACGATGAGACATGGGAAACTAGCCCATCTGCAGTAATCCCGTAATGGCCTATATGGTTGCCATCTTTCAGATGGATTGCCAGTGATGGTGAAGGGTACCACATGAGGTAGTGGGGGTTTGTATTAGGTGCTGATAATGTCTATGACCCCTCTGTCCGACTTAGTTTGGGCCCATTCCTCGAGAATTTTTAGAAAACCTGCCCCCTACTGGGGGATGTGCCCAGATAGCATGTTCTTTCTCCCGGAGAAATTAGTATTTTGATCCTTATTGTAACTGAGGTAATGCAAAAAGCATCTGGGACATGAGGATGAAGACTGGCCCCTGCCTCTTGATGTGGGATGTGCACCTTGGCATCTCTTCATAATCCCTCACTACCTCCCTGAGGGCTGAGCCAAGCAGGAGATTCCCTACACCGGGAGAGTTAACCGACTGGCTCTTGTAGAGGCGATTGTTTGCCAGACCCAAAGCCAGAGGCTGCAGCGAGCCGAAGGTGAATATGTGGTCCGCACCTTACCACCTCTCCAAGAACAGTAGCTGATGAAGAATAGGTCTGATCCTCTCTGGATCACTTACAGAAAAATAAAAGGCTAAAATTGGGACCCCAGACAGAGCATTTCAGGCCAAAAAAGGAGTGGTTAGGGAACTCTTTCTCTGGTTGTCGCCGAGACGTTGTTGATGCTTGGAGGACCCAGTTTCAAGAGGCATCCACATCCTTATGCACTGGGTCTCTGAGAAGCCCCTCCTTCGGTTGGGATGACCGACAGCTTGGTTAGGTATGAAATCAGAGGGTCGATTGTGGGGCAGCCAAACCACTTTTTCAGCTTGCTTCTTGTCCAACTGAGAAGCTTAGAGATCTGCCGGGCCACTGGATAGGCGCGTTCTGGACCTTGCCCTTCCTCCTATCACAAGTCCTCTATGTCTGAAGGAGTAGGGAGGCGGCAGCTGCCAGGTAAAGCCTGTTTCAACTGGGTGGGAGCTCCGGGGAAGATACGAGGTAAATCTCGACTATGACCTGGGTATAAAAATGACTAGGCCCTCCAGGACAGAGATTCTGGGCAATGAGTCACAGAGTCTGATGATGCTGAGCCCCCTGGTTCCCCCACTCTGTTCAGAGGGGAGAAGAAATGGAGTCTGAGGAGCCCTGGGAATGCTCCCAGTTACTCTTTCTCTTATTAGTGCCCCCTAGATCTACTTCGAGTCTGTGGGATGTGAGGGCAACTGCTCGGGGTCCTCCTTCTTATGCCTTCTTGTGAGGACTCCCCTCTGGAGACCCCTCAGGTGCCCGCTGCCCTCTCAGACCTGGTGGTTGTTGCTCGCTCAGACCTGGCTGTTGGCTATCAGTCTGAGTCTAGGAAGGGGCTGCCTCTTTCGAGTCCTCGACATTCACTGCGTTGCCTGCTCCCCTATTAGGCAAAGTGATCCAGAGAAGGTGGTCAGAAGCGGGGATGAAACCTCCTGCGTTGCTGGCATTGATTTTCCCTGAAAGGTGTGCCTGAGGCCATGCCCCAAATGTTCCTATTCACCCTTTTTAATCAGTGTACTCTCTCCCCGGGAGGAGTACTGGCTATGGTGTTGAAGCTGCCAGAATTGCTGCTGGTCCTTTAAGGGCAAAATACTGAGGTGCATGAATTGCATCAAGTTGAACTAAAGTCAGTAGATAAACAGAACCTATTTTTATGTTGGGGGGGGGGGGGTTGCCCGACATCGAGGGAAGAGTAGCTCTCCTAATGCCCTGCATTGACGAACTGTATCTAGTCCGTGGTCTGTGCGCATTGCCGCCAGACTAGTTGGGCCACACGCCTTCTTCAGCGACGAGCAGCACCCTTTGAAGTGCTTGTTCCCCCAAAAAAGCTCAAGTCCCCTGAAAGTGCTTCGGGGCTGAGATTAAGTTGAAAAGTGGGCTCCGTCAATGAGCCTTGAGCCCCTGGGTGCTCAACGACGAGCTGTGCCTCTGAGCAGCCTATTAGTAGGCCCGCCAGTGCAATACCGCATCCGTTATTTTGCCCATGGAGCGAAAAAGGCTGCCGCGACCCATCTGTGTTGAGCATGGCCTCCGTCGATGAGCCTGGCCACTGAAGAGCTCATCGATGGAAAAAGGGGCTCCGTGGGTGTACTTTTGGGTCCCGGTTCCAACGTGCCAGCACACCACAGCAGCTGCTCGCCCTCTTGGCGGTTGCGCTTAGCAATCCCAGTGTCAGCCTCCACTGATTAACAAATAATTGCTTTCCCTCCGAACTGCTGAGCTGATTTGGAATAAAAATACTTTCCCCTTCTAATCCTCTGAAGATGGGGGGGGGGCCCTTAGCGCGGGAAACTGAGAGGCCAGACTGAACAGCACATGTGGCTGAGGCTGGTACCGCGCAGGAGAAGGGCGGGGGGTGCCAGTCTGACCAGCATGCATGGCTGAGATTGGGACTCCCTCGGAGCTGAGAGGGCTACATCCCTAGACATCCTCCTGAAACATCCTGAAATTGTAGGAGCAGAGATAGCTGCCTCCTGAAAAACTGAGAGAAGCCAGTCTGTCCAGCATGCGGGGCTGAGACTGGGGCCCCCCAAGAGCGGAGAGAGGGCTATGTCATGGATCCATCCATCCCTGCTCTCTGAGAAATCCATAGTAAAAATGTCCAAACTTACAGTCCTGAAGTCTTCAGCCCTGTCACCATACTGACAGAGTTCTTCTGCAAAGTACCTGCTCCCTGCAAGGCAGGAAGTAAACTGAGGGAGACAGGAAGTGGGGGGCTGGATGTCTCCTGCTGCAGAGGTCTGATTCCTGCCTGCCTGTCTGTGTCAAGAGGTGCGGCCCAGGAGTAAGGAAGCCCAGAGACCAGCTTAGGAGAGAGAATGAGGTTGCTTCACTTTGTTCTGCCCTGGTGTGAAAACCTGTTTGCCTCCATTGGAAAGGTCATGATCCCACTCACGCAAGGCATCATAGGAGCCGATGATGCATATCTGGACAAGTCAGCATAAGTTACACTCTCAAGTCCCTGTATTCACCGAAAAGCATTTCTTTTTTCTAACTCAGATACACTTTAAACTACAGAAAACAGCAGGGCATTTACTATGCCTTGAAATGTTTCATGGCCACCATAAAACAAGAACACAGGGACTGCAGTGGACAGCAACAACACTAATACAGTATAGGCTCGTTCACACGGCTAATTCTGCGGCGCTCCTGGAGGTGCACAGCAGCAAGATTGTTGCCACTGTGCACGTCTGAATGCTGCAGTTTGGCCATTTCGTGCTCTGTTGCAGTCGCGATCGCTGTTTTGTGGTGGTGCAGGCGTCTTGCGGCATTTCACTTTGTCATGTAAACCGCCCGCACCACCTACAACACTGTAGCAGGCTTTTCCTAGCCAGCACTTGTGGTTGACAGTGCCCGCAGGTTAAGAACTTTTGCTTGCTACCCGAGTTCAGCCAAATGTCCGTTCTGGCAGTGTAAAGAAAGTTGAACTCAGGAAAGTATTTTATTGCAAACCGAGGGTAAAATTTAAAGAAAACACGGGATCAGAGTGGAGCCCTGACAGCAGGCATACATATATGCATATTCATAAGTGCACGCCCACATCACGGCTCTACTCTGAGATCGTTTTTCCTTTAATTTTTAGCCCTCAATTTGCAATAAAAAACACTTCCTCAAATTCAGCTCTATTTACAGAGCCAAAAACAAGGTTTAGATGCACTTGGGTCGGAAGACCCATCCTCGAGCAGCGGCACTACAGTAGGAAACCCGACCCATACCCACACCTCCTTCCCGGCCAGAACACTGCTTGAATTGCCGCACCTTCGATGGGAACATCTACAGCGCTCCACTGGCCATGCCATCTGAATGCTGATCCACAGCGTTTCAGCAAGCATGGCCACAGCAATCGACAAGGTGGCGATTTTGTGTGAACAAGCCTTATGACTGCTGCAGCCTTTAGCTCTAAAACATCATAAAAATTCAAGGATGCCATACATAAATCGGGTCACGACCTTTGCGATAGAGTCAAGCAGGTTTTCACACCAGACAACTTGATTTACATTTAAATCCTGAGGCAATTAGGAGGGTGCAGTGGAGGCAATTACTGCTCATGCCTGCAAACTAGACAGGTAAGCAGAATAAAAGGCTGAAGGGACCCTCCCTTTAATCACGCCACCTGCTCCCCCCCCCCAACATCTCCCCATGCTTGCTGCCATACAGTAAGTACTGTGACTGCTACACCAGTAAAAGCCAGCAGAGCTACTTAAAGGAAACTCTTACTAGCCCGATAAAAAAAAAGTCTGCTAGCATTTGGCTAGTGGGCTGGTGCCAATTTCTACCACTGCACTCCCTCCATTCCTCTACCAGGAGCCACCTCACGGTTCCCAGGGCTAGATTAAAGACATCAGGCGACTGGTCATTTCAAGTCGCCAGTCCAGCCCTGTGGAACTCCTTCCCAGCTATCGTGAGGGAGGCCCCAACGGTCGAGATATTTAAGAAGGGGCTGAAGGCTCATTTGTTTTTCACTGGCTTTCCCTGGTAATATCTGATAATAACCTGAGTTTTATTTTGCCATATTTATGAATATGCGTATATTTATGGCTGTTGCTCCTACATTACATGTTTTTATCCGTTTTCTCTACCTGTTTTTATGTAAGGCGCCCAGACTCTCAGGCACTGGGCGCCACAGAAATACAACTGCCTTGCCTTACAAGACCTGCTCAAGAGACCTATGCTCTGCTGGATCAACTGAGCCGACGGTTCCCAACACAATCCTGGGGTCCCCACCTTTCCATCTATTCCATCTACTTTACGTGTTTCATATGGGACCCAGGCCTTTTGTGTCTATAGCTCCTGGTTCCAGGACTGCCTATCTGGATTTGCATTTCTCCTCACACATTTTAACATGTAAATGAAAACTGAAAACATTTTTATTACAATCATCTCTGTACAATAATCTCTGGTTGCTACCTGACGTGGTACTCATGTACCTATATTATGACTACTGTGATCTATCTATTACCAAGCGTGTACCACCAGTGAATGCCTGTAACACTGGCTGGTTTTTTAATCTAAGTGTTATGTACTGTACTGTTTTGTTTGCTGTGATGTATTGCTCTCTTGACGAGGTGCCTTTGTAAATGAGACTATGACTCAAAGGTTTGTAAACTGATCTAATAAACAAATAAAATAAAATAAATAAATAAAATCAGTATTCTGAGAAGCTTGTTATTTCCTCTGTTTTAACAGTTTCCTTGCAATGACTATACAGGGCTTTTAAATGTTTGTACAGCACTCAAACTTTTGAGTGCTATTACTATTAAAGGCTATTTCATTGCAAAAAAAAAACACATTTTAAATTAAAAGAAATGTTTAGAGCCAGAGATGACAGAAGTCAGACTGGGCCTCCTGTTGCTAGTTTTACTGTGGAGATTACTGACAGAATGTTAACAGTGATCAGGACAGTGTTTGTGGTAGAATGCAGACATTAGCATATAGCCCCATTCAGTGACCCCCTGTTAAACAGTTATGCGAGAATAACCAGACAGCAGCCCTGCATCATGGCTTTTTTTTACATTTTTTTTGTTAAATATGATACATTATAACTCAGTCCATCCATTTTTCAGTTGCACAATGATTAACAGCAACAACTGTGGTTCCCACAAACGCCTGATTCAGTGAGGAAAAAAAAAAAAGTGATTTAGTACAAAAACTGAGCCTTGGACATCAGGAAAAAGGCCTTTCACAGCCATTTTTCAATCATCACGTCAAAAGATTGGCTTCAGATTTCATTCCAGCTTCAAAAACAATTCTGTTTGTATGGAAGGTGTTCTACGAAACAAAATTCCATTCCTTCTAGTGCCGTTCCCCTCTACAAGCAAGGAAGACAAGGAAAGGAATTTGGCTTTATGTAGCACTTTACATACGAGGTGCTTCCCAAAGCACTTTACAATACAATTATATTCTATACAGCCTGCTTCATACACACGCTATCCCAAAGTGCATTATAATCTATTAGAAATTGGTAACTTTTAATCCCTTTTTCCTCCTGGCCCTTGTTTTTGTGCCTGGAGGTGCCCCAAAGGCCTGTCACTGACCTTGTCAAGGACTTGCTCACAACAGTGTGGTGATGGCCTACCCTGTTGGCCATCTGGTGCCTGCAGGGGACACCAACTAGTGGCGGGTCGACCTGGGACTTCCTCCTACAGTTTTTCTCCTCGAGCAGTCGGCGTGCAATAATGCATACGCACCTGCAGGCACATATGGTGCCAGTGTCTATCCACAACCTCATTCCCACTGGCATCTCCACTGGGTGGCAGTCAGGCAGCAGAACTGAGAATCCCCCCTCCCCTAACCAGGACGGCAGTCCACGGGACGTTCAATCTTCCCTCCCTCAGCCAGCCCCCGAAGAGCCCTGCTTGTCACTGAACATGTGTAGTGGGCATCACAAGAGGCAGCCCTACCACAACGCCAACTGGCTGGCTTGGTAGCATTTATTAAGCATGATCAAGCAGATTGTGGGAGATTAAGGACAGTTTAGGGGGTTAAGTACTGCAAACCATGAACCCCCCCCCCTTCCCAAGACCAGCCCCAGTCACTGACTTGCTGTGTGACCCTGAGGCAGTCTCTTCACCTTTCAGCGCTTTGACCGCCCAGCCATAAAACTGGTTCAAAGAAGCACGCGCGTACACATCACACACACACACACACACACACACACACACACACACACACACACACTCCAAGAGAGAGATTTTTAGACTGTAGTGTAAATTAAAAGCACCCTCGTCCAATCAAAGAGCTAATGCTCCAGGCTACCACAGAGGGAGAGTGCGGTCCACAGGCATCTGTGCAACCAATCAGAGGGCACTAAGCCAGCATGCCCTACAAAGTCAGCTGTTCACTTCCTTCCCAGCCAGACGAATGCTGCAGTTGTGGAGTGGGGGACTGTGGGGAAAGTGATTTAAGGGATTTTATAATCCCTTCTCCCCCCCCCCACCCCTTTACAGAGGAAGCAGTTTTGTACCACGAGGAGAGAGCTGAGCTTGTCTGGACTGGTACCACCAAACCGTTCCACCATGTATGTTTTTTGCACTGCTGAAGTAAAAGACAAAAGAGGGAGCGAATGCACAAGGTAGCTTACTCCAAAGGCCTCATTTAAATGGAGGCAGGCAAGCTGTATAAATCACAGGCCCATATATGTCGAAGCAGCACCAACCCCCACCAGCGGTGGTGAGACAGTAACAAATTCTCAGCCCTGGCTGGCTTCAGAGCTCGAAGGGCAGGACTGAGCACTTCAATTAATAACGCTGACACAAGGGCGAGGAGCCCTCAAAGACAAGGGGGAGGGCACACACATTTCATGGGAAATCAGAAGGAATGAGTCTCTGTGATCAGTGGGTACTGTTCCTGGTGTCGTTTCTCTTCACCACACAGGAATAATTCAACAGAGGGTTACCCAGCAAGTGCCTAGCCTGTGACTGGTCTGTCAGTCTATCTCAAAAGGAAAAAACACAACAGGGGAGCCAATCCAGAATTTCAAAACCGCTAACTCCTCCTCTCTCACCCAAAAATATCCTTTCATCTTACAGCAAAAAGAAAAGAAAAGAAAAACAAAACAAAACATAAGATTAAAATAAAAACAGGTTTGTGATCGTGGCCTTCCGAATTTTCGTCTGACAGCCAAGCTTTTTGTGATTTGAGGCAACCAATTCATGCTGAAGCCGTCTTCTAGTTTGGATAACATGGTTTTAAAATCATGGTCTCTGTTACTGCTATGTCAAGTTGCAAGGGAAAAAAAAACAAGCTTCACGATTAGTGGCCACACTATATGATAATTTCTAAGTTGTCACAGCTCCTGTAATGGTAACCTTACATGCAATTAAGGATATCACAATAGTAAGTTTGGAGTACTGCAATATTTGTGTAAAACAATGTAATGATGGGAATGGAGCCCTACTGATCAGACGCACTTAGTCCGACTTGTAAGTTAAATACATAAACCGTAGTTAAATTCTGTATTTTTGCCCCTTTTGTTTTAAATCTTGTTCAATTTGTGGATTAGTTATCGAGCGTGCTGCATTCCAAATCTGAAGTGGATCGGACGCTGCTATGAAGGGCAAACCGAAGGGAATTGCTGGGGCAAGTTTATCACGCTATACTGCCATACATCATGCTACCCAATTATCACAGTACTGTTTTTTTTTACGATAAATTGCCAGCTGTGAGAAATATCTTGGTGTATCATCGTGACATAGTAATGCATCACGGCAGTTTTGGGGGCCACTGGTGATTTTAAGAGATCCTTAACCAGCTGGTTACTGGAGGTTTCATTTATTTTGCCCTCCCAGGGATTTATTTAACTCTAAAAATTGATTAGCGTTTTGCTCATAAAAGTGCTAAATCTTTGTGAAAATGCATAGCTCTTGCCTCACTGTGTTTAACAAACACAGCACTTCTAGAAAATCTATATAAATACTTTCTGTACAGTTAGTGTAGTCCCAAGAAATAAAACTGCTAATCAATTTAAAACCCTGCCCCCCCTTTTTTTTAATCCTCCTTCGGATGAGATGTTGAACTGAGGTCCCATTTGCCTTTCCTGGTGGTTGTTCAGGTGGACATTAAAGATCCTATGGCACTTCTCAAAACAAAGTAGGGAACTTTCCCTGGTGTCCTAGCCAAATTTCCTCCCATTCACTAAAATATCACCAACAGCCATCTGGTTCAATTTCAGTTAGTTTGCACCTGTACCCCCCACCACCACCACCACCACCTGAGGCTGAAATATGGCAGTATTGACTAGTCCTCTTTTCCTGATAAACAAAAACAAAATAATTAATAGTCTGTGACTACTTGTACAGTTAAGCGGTAGCTTTGAATTTGTGCCCACAAAAAAAAAAAGGTGACCTGTGAAATGGTTAGGGTTATTTGGAGGTAGTATAGCGTAGTGGTTAAGAGGATTGAGCTGCTGTGGCCCGGAGGCACAAAGGGCTGAGGTGCTGGACGTCGCACCATGCCAGCAACAAGCCGGGGACGTTGAATGGGCTGCCAGCTGGCAGCTCTCCTCCTCAGGAGGGTGTAAGAGGGCCTCTTGGTGCTTGGCTGCAACCCAGTGGAGGCTGGGTGGCAGTGCCGCCTCTGAGAAGCTAGGTGCTAAACCACGGGGAGGGTAGATGGGTCTGGTCTGGAGCTGTGGTGCACAAGTGCGCCTTCACGCACATGCAATGCTACTCGGGGCCCCGGTAACTGAAAGGGGGGAAACAGGTGGAAAAAAAAAAAAAAATCGGGGTCACCAGCACAATGAAGCCTCCGGGCTGCCTCAGGAGTTCCACCGGACGCCGTATAGAAGATCCTGAAAGACCCCCAGGCTGGCAAGGAGGCAGAGGACAGTAGCAATCCACCACGGCGGATAAAAAAAAGTTAAAAAAAAAAAAAAAAAAAAAAAAAGAGCAGTGAGCTGCAAACCTGGAGAACTGGGTTTGAATCTCATAGCCACCACTTGCATACTGTGTGACCGTGAGCAAGTCACTTAACTTCCCTGTGCTCCCAGGATGCACCTGGAAACAAGTCTCAACTTAGTGCATCTTTCCTGGCCAAAAACTGTAAAATAAAAATATTTATTTGTATTAACAGTTAAAGGACCGAGAGTACAGGGGGAAAAAATGAAATGTGCTCTTTTTCCAAGCGCATGCTATAAAAACAGCATTGTGGATCCGGGCAATGCTGTCTGAGGGGGGTGGGTGTTTGAGGGCACGGAGTATTTGAAAAGGCACTGGGACTCCACTCGCACACACACACACACACAAAAAAAAAAAAGCATGGGGCAAGTCCATGTAAAATCCTTCACAGGGAAAAACAGTGATTGTTCTTGACCTCTCTCTCCCCACACACATATTATACCCTTAGTTTAGTCTGACAGTGGAAATTGAAAAAACATGGCCAGGAATTTATACCCACAGTAAACAGCTAGGGTACTGCGCCCCCCCCCCCCAAATCCCAGAAAACAAGTCACTAACAGGAAAAGGGAAACTAAGATGAAAAAAACAACATTCAGAGCTAGCTGAAATGTCAGCCACACTGCGTATGACTGTGTTCAGCCCCCCCCCCAGCAGAAGGCTTCCTTACGCTCATTCACTCCACTCCTTAAGTCATTCTATAAAACCCAAAAGCTACTAAATCAGACACAAAACAAATCCAGACTCGCTTCCCGGGCCAAATGAGAAGTCACTCAATGGCACAGGCTAACACAATGGACACATTTTCACTGCCAATACTCCTCTTGTTTTCCTCTCAGCTTTCATTTCCTCATGTTTTTGCTGCCCCTTCAATGAAATAAAAAAGAAATAATTTAGCTGAGCCATGACCACTCTGTGCCCCAAATAAACGTTGCGACAGCCTGACAGGTAGCTGGGGGCTGTCACAACAACGTCCACTGTTAGGCCGGTTTAGCCTACAATCTAGACAGTGCAAACATGGATTCCCCACACCGTGCACTGCTTTCGTCAGTTTCCTACAGTTTCATAAATGTCATTTATCTTGGAGACAGGATGTCACCAAGATTTGCTTTATTTTGGAGGGAAGGGAGGATTTCTGAGCACTGCCATCAGTCAGATGTCCATACCTGTGTGGCTGTGTTTGCCAGTGATGTTCCATTGAAATTTGAATACAAACAGAATAAACTGGCGACAGTAAAAGATGTAAGTTCCAGACTGCGGTAGTTTAATACGAAACCAAATAGAGTCTTGAGTAGCCCGACCTCAAATCTTTATAAACAAATAAAGTTAGATCTTGCAATAAATACACTGCGCATGTGTAGATCAGTAGTCACTGTGTGAGATGGGTTTAAGAGGCAGCGAAGTAAAAGCGCAGCTTTGGACGTCGCAGTATCAGAGTTCCTTATATAACGGAGGTTTGGACGTCACTGTATTGTTACCGTGGATGATCTCCAATACCATGATTTTATTTATTTACTGGATTTTGGTAACCAGTAGGCCCACTGAAACAAGATAGCTTTTTTTCAGAGGTGAACCAGGAATTAAGTGCATACATTTTATGTGTGTGATCCCCTAGTATTTGAGTTTTTGAGATCTAATGTATTGTTAGCCACACTGTATGCACTGTTATTTATGCCTAGCTCTTATTTACTCTACACGGACTATTGTATTATAGCAACATTTAGCTTATGGGTTTTTGTTATGACCTACCTAGGTCCACCTTGCAAATTAGTCTGTCTCAATGGTGTTTCGCCGGTAAAATAAAGATGATTAACTGATAGATTTGATAGTGTACATGATCAGGAAAGAACGAGGGGATACACAAGAATAAATACTTAGAAAAGTCAAAACAGAGCACACGCAAACAATAGGGACAGCATTGGTATTCAATATAACTTAGGTTTGAGAACAGGACAATAAAAATGCGAGTGCATCAGTAAGCTAGTACAGGCTCACTATATCGATCCTAGAGAGAACAAGTACTGTACATCGACTACTGGGAAGTAAATAATCATGCTTCATGGTATACTACGGTTTTCAGGCTTTTCAACACATTCTTTTAGGTGCTTTTAGGAGCAACTGTCCTTCTGTCCCAACTCTTCCTGACAGTCCCCGACACGAGAATCTGAGCAGACTTTTTTTTTTTGTACAAAAATGACTACTTCCAGAATATCAGGGTATTCACGATAACTGTGGTATTGTGTGTCACGGTTATCACACCATCAACATTTGATACTGTGACATCCTTAGGCACAGCAGAAGCACACTACACTGCCACCACCTGGGAGACTGAAGTCTGTGTGCAATCCCCCAGAATCCTTTACTGCAGTCAAATGCAGGACAAACCCATCGCAAGGGTGGTGTCACCCAGGCCACACTGCAGGCAGATGCTGGAGGGCAGCTTGCCGCGGCCAGGGAGGGTTGATGGCAGCCCACAGCAACCCCTGCAGGCGGGCCAGGGGAGCATATTCCTCCGCAGGGACACACTGAGACATTGAGGCTGAAGGGCGCATCCCACACCAAAGGGGAGGAGAGGCGAAGCGAGGGGAGAAAACATCTTTGGCCTCCGTATGACTGCAATCACCTGAACGGGAAATATCCACAGGCAATGGCAGGAAGGGGGAAATATATATGGAAAAAAAGCATTTAAGTATACAAAAAACTACGAAAGAAACCTCCTAGATACAAAATTCTGAACATCACACTCTCAAAGCAGTACAGTATAGCAGTCACAGAATAGGGCTGTGAGCCAGGAGACTGGCAGTTCAAATCCTACAAGAGCCACTGACTCACTGTGTGACTGTTACATGACCTCCATAGGATTCTGCCCCCCCCCCCGCGATGTAAAACTGTAGAGAACCAGGTGTTTATCTCCCACTGAAAGAGGGTAAAGACCACCACTCTGCATTCATGCACGGGCCCCTTGCTGGCCAAAGAGAGGTACTGGAGTCGGCTGTAAAGGTAACGGAATGGCCACCCAAATGGTCACAGGAAGGGTGCAGCTACAGCTACTGTGATAGACTGGGTGGGTGATGGGGGCACCACAGCGAGAAACATACAGGAAGAGAGAATAAAAAATTATAGAAACAGCCTCCCATGGGACATTAGTTCGCAGGCTGGTGGTCAGCTGGCCATTGGCTTTTAAAATCTGGTAGCCAAATCAAATTTTTTAATGGCCTAATTTATAATGGTTCTATACAGCACTACTACCACCGTGGGAAAAATGACATTGTGGCCAGTGGATCAGCTGGCTATTAACTTTCAAAATCTGGTAGCCAAGCCAATTTTTTTTTTAGTGGCACTGACCACATGTCTATCCAATTTGCCTCCCCCCCACCCCCAGCCCCAACTGATAAGATGCTTTACTTCAGCTGACTATCTTGGGCACCTGATGCTTTCATCGGAGGCACCATACACAACCCGCACTGTCCTGTCATACAAACTGTAAATAACACAGCAAGCGAGGCCACATGAACAGCAACCATTGGTTGTATCCATATAAATACTGCAGGCTAGTTCACGTATTACTCCTGCTGAGAACAGTGCTCTCATGTAAAAGCTTATGTGGCTCATCTAATTATCACTCTGGAAACCTCTGAGGACAATATGGCAGATTAAATTTGGGTGGGAAAACAAAGGCTCATCTATTTGTGATGGAATGCAAGAAACGGCAGGGATTTTAAAAAAGTGTGTGTGTGTGTGTGCGTGCGTGATGTCCGTGCAAGTGTGTGTGTATGCAAGTGTGAGTGTACAAATGTGTTCTGTATGGGTGTGTGTGTGTGTGTGTGCGTGTGCATACATGCATGTTTGCTGTTTGTTCTTAAAAATCTTTAACCAGCAAAACCTCTATGGAACGCAGCATGCTCTCCCCTCAAACTATGGTGATAAATGGGGGTCAAAACAGAGGTGGACTGCCACTAGCCACACAGATGTTTCACTGGCCAAACTGGAATCGGGGGGGGGCGCAAGCAACACTAGAGTCAGAACCCAGGATGGTCCTTTCCTTGACTTGTTCAGCAACTCTGCTATAACACAAGGACCAGCCCTTCCCATGAACCCCCGAGAAGGCCGTGCTGCTTTCAGCAACTCTTGCTCTGGCGGGGATTTAAATCAATATTCTCTACCAAACTAAAATGCAACATATGGTTCCTGGTGAAGCCTCATCAGCCTAGCCAACAAAAGGAATTCCATACTGCTATCCATGATGCTTTGCACTGGGTTTAGGACTTTCAAATGTATGTGTGTTTGGGAGAAAGAGACAGAAATAGAAAAATCTGGACATCTGTCCTCTCCTGGCATCCTGTCTGGATCCTATCTACAGCTCTTCTTGAAAACAGTCTCTCCTTCATGCTACCTCTGAGTGTACTAAGTAAGCAATAACACAGAGCAGGGTATGTGGTGATGTGAAATTATTACATGGCCATGTGACCAGTTCTGACCAATCAGACTGCTTGTTTGATCAAATCATTTTATAAATGTCTGTTTGTCCCTGGGGATGGCCTGTTAATTATCTAGGAAGTGAATGCAATACGCTGATGAATCCCAGAAGATCAAAACCCATGTCTATTCTTTGTCACTCCCAGTCTACACTGGAACAAATGTAAACGCCAATCTCCAGGTTATCTTTTGACCTCAGTGAAGCCTTGTCAGCCTACACAAGAACAGCACACCACTACTCATGGTGCTCTGTACTGGACTTGGGGCTTCAGAATGTAGACAGGCACATGGTTGGTAAAGAAACACAGAAGCCCAACAATATGAACTACAACTCAAAATACTCTCTGTCCCATGCAGATGGCAATACAGGTTGGGTGTCTCCCACCTTCTCATACAGCAGCAGACATCTGTTTTGGAAAGCAAAAGGTGCCCCATATGACAGGAAAAAAACCTGGGCACTCACCACCTCGTTAATTTAATGATGCCACTGGGCAAGGAGGATTCTTTAGAAAAGCTCAAAGAGTGACATCTTTGTTCTGGTACACACAAAGATTCCTTAGGCGGTCACCAGGCGTCTGGAATATTTGTTTGCACCAAAATAGAGATGCCACTTTTTGCACTTTTCTAAGTAATCTTCCTTGTCCAGTGCATCATGTAAAACAGTGCAGCAATGAGTGTCCAAATTGTTCTGTTTTGTACTACTGTCTCTATTGCAAACACCACCTTCCTACTGCAAACTCTCTGCAGTCTGCTTTTGAATGCCCCTTGTGACACTCCATGCAGCCTGACTGTAGACAAATAAGAGCTGGTGATACTAGATTTTTTCGTGGTGTGGGTGTGTGTGTGTGTGTGTGTGTGTTTGTTTGGGGTATGTGCCTCATTTGTTATTCCATAACTGGGAACTAGTCCCATATATACTTGCCGACTGGCTGAGTCTCGCTATTGCTAACCCAGCATCCCTCCATTGTGACCTTTGCTCAATAATCCTAGCATGCCAACGCAGGCCTGAGAGGCTACTGCCTCCTGTTAAAGTCATTACAGTCACAAGACAAGAGTACAAGCAGCATGGCTGGAACGAGGCATTTCCAGATAACCACAGCGCACAGACAGAAACCCACAAGGGCCTGGTTCAGGAGTTCAAAAATGAGCATAAGAAAACAGAGGCGCCCTGTGTTTGTTACAAAATATTTCCAGAAACACATCTGCCTTTTCGCTCAGATTTCTCGATTCCCCTCAATCTGCCCCCGGAACCCAGTGTGTTTGAGAGTGATGTTAAGGACAGGGACAACGAGGCAGGAGTTTTTCAGGTCTACATCCCACCACACCCACCAGTCCACTCTGCAACCCTGAGCCATGAATTCCCTGTGCTTCAGACCCTCCCAGGCCTAAAACTCGGTAAGATTCCCCCTCCTCACAAGACAAGAAAGTCTGATGGTTCCAAGTTTCAGCCCCCAGTTCTGCACTTCAGCTTCACCCCCAACAACAGCTGAGCACACTACGACCGACACACCAGTGCAGCATATTACTCCACTTAGTCAGTCACATGGACCAGGACCCCAAGTTTTCCAAACCAAAGGCTTCTCAGTCGGCGTGGCTGCAGAAAGATGCGTGCCATCTGCAGCATTCTGTGTTTCTTCATCAGCTAATCAATGATGCCTTCAGACACTACCAAAAGGAAAAAAATCAAAAGGCCAACCCCGGGAGGAAGGCTTACTTGAACTGCCATCCGCCACCTCCCAAGGTTCCTGGCTGTTGCTCGAAGTCCGTGAAGCAGCGGCCATCTCTCGCTAGCTCAAATGTGTGTGGCACGAAGAGACAGCCAGGCTGCAGGAAATCTCTGGCGCCTCCTCGTAGAGAAGACTGCCCTCCTTGAGGTTATTTGGCTAGTTTTTACGGTAGAGATCCACAAAGACGTGACTTTTTATCAATAGTGGCAAGCAACTAGCAACTCATTAAACCCAATGGACACAAGCATGACACTGAGACCTGGATCTCGCAATCAGATTTTACTTAGAATAAACAGAGTAAAGGAAAGGGGAACTTGTTTAACCAGGAAAGGCACACTAAGCTGAAGCTTGATTCCAGGTGCGACCTGGGAGCACAAGGAAGTGAAGTGACTTGCTCAGGATCACAGCATGCAAGTAGGGGCTGTGGGATTCAAACCCAGGTCTCCAGGTTTGCAGCTCAGAGCCTTAAACCACTTCGCTATACTGCCTCCTTAGAGATATATACACACACACACACACATTATATACATATATATATATTTTTATTAAAGATTACCACATAGCATTGCAGGTAACACAGAGTCCTGAAATCATACCCTTTCTTTGTGCTGGCACGATCCTGGTGGGGTTGGGTGGGGTGGGGTGTGAGAGAGAGAGCTCAAAAAGCTCTGTTCCAGTCTCTACTGTCAAGAGTTAATCTTGGTATCTTCTCTCCCCTCCTTTCTTCTCCTTGGTTGGCAAGCAAAAGCCCGGATCAAGAATTAGGCACATACACAGTCACAAAGTTACGCCCTAAAGTTGAAGGTCCGAATCTCGACTACCCACTCCGGTGGGTCA
This sequence comes from Neoceratodus forsteri, assembly GCA_016271365.2. Classification (NCBI taxonomy): domain Eukaryota; kingdom Metazoa; phylum Chordata; order Ceratodontiformes; family Ceratodontidae; genus Neoceratodus; species Neoceratodus forsteri. The sequence goes on from CM028133.1 coordinate 1,108,371,257, forward strand.
GCCCCAGTTATGCCTGTACTGCAGATTGCTCCCACAGTCTGCCACTCCCACTGGCTGAAAGGATTTCAGCTCGGGAATCAAACCATTGACTCTGGCAATTAAACGTCTTTGCACTGTTAATGAGTGTGGAACTTGGCAGTAAAATGCTCTGTTGGTTTCCTTGCACCTTCCCTGAAAGCATGTGCAGTGTACAGTTTAGCTGGCAGATAGCTTGAAGGCTGGCTTATCTTGGGTTTGGTTTTTTTTGTCTCAGCTTACCCTGCCTATCGTAAGCCAAAGGACATTAAAATGTCTGCCGTCTCAGGTTTGATCAGGTCCCTCCTCGTTCACCACAGTTCATGAGCCCTCCATGAGATCCGGGTTTGAATCTTACTTCCATACACTAAGGACATGTTTTTAACTCCTTTTGGCTGGAGGGAAGAGTCCTCAAACCATCTCTGTTACACTGATCCATGAGCGACCAGCGTAGGAAGATCTACGACATCCAGACTGTTAATTTCAATAATTCAGAAACACAACAACAGATCATTTCACTTTAAGCAGTAAGAGACATGCAGGTGTTCGCATATCTCCCTAAGAAAGTAACTCCCTTATTTTCTCAGACTTAACCCCTAATTAAATTCACTTTGTTCAAAGAGGAGATTGTTTTGCCATCTAGGAGTATGAAGGCTACTGATTCAGGCTCATGACATCATTCTACTTGGAAATTTCCATTTCAAGCTAGGATTCCGTCTTTAACCTTAATTTCTGTGGCCTAGTCAGGGCCTGTATGCTTACTACAATGTGCAGAGTGTGCACTTCATATTTGCTATTACATATGACATGCACCAATATTTGACCATTCTCCTTACATCCTGCATCCTTTGCTTTGAGGCTACAGTGGCATTTCGTCAGCCCAGTCCCCTGATCCTGGCAGAGGAGACCGACAGCACCAACCAGGGACACTTTCAATTTGCGGAACCTCATGCATGTCGCATGCTGCCAACAGCCTGGAGTGAGTGTGTACATGCAAAGATTCTTCGCCAATGCTCCCTGCTCACCTGACCCCAGCAGCCGTGCAACTCACTTCTCCACTGCACCAGGCCCACTGGACAACTTCCTTGGAGGGCTATAACAAACCCTGGGCCAAGAATTTTGTGAGCCCTCACCAGGGTTCATCCTGCAAAATCATTGAGAGCCTTATCCTGGGCTTATACTGTTCAGAGACACTGCCAGAGAAAGGCAATGAAAGCCGTGAAGTTGTGCCAAACGTGCACCTGTTGAAAGAAACCAGTGAGAGTTTGAGCCTGTTAGCATGGCTGCATACTGAAGCTGCTGAGCTGTACAGAGCAGAGACAGAGACCTGCATCCTACTCAGGTTGCTCGGGAGCCAGGTAAGGGGCCTGCTAGCCCTATCTAGTGGGGTAGAGCGGGGAGGCATGGGGTGCATGCCTGGGTACATGTGTACTTTTGATCTGTAGGAGGAGTTAGATCGTGGGGGTCGCCTTAGGGGCTGGGCTCACTGGGAACCGGGAAACCGCTGCGTAATGCTTCTGTGACAGAGCTGAGCCAGAAGGGATGTGCCCTGAGAGGTTTGAGCCAGAAGGGCTGTGCTGCTGCTGCAAAATGTCAGAGAGAGAGTTCTGAAGCATTTCATCCCCTGCGCTGTGCAATGTTTTCCACCTCGACTGAATTGCTGCGTCTGTGGGTCAGGTGAGTGCTGGCTTTGCTGGCTGGGGGTCTTGTATACTTTCCCTATTTGGATTACAAGTTGGTTTTCAAGCACTTTTCATTTGGATTTCAAATTCTTATACTGTGCTAACACACTACGGCTGACTGGGGCGGGGGGGTATTAAACTGCAAGCTTACTAATTTCATCAAGTGCACCACTGAAAGAACCTGCACAATGTAGCTATCAGGCCTGCACCAGGATGTTCGTGTAATTCCCGAGTACCCTGTGTCACTGGTTCTTGTGTCATACTTGAAATCATAGTTTTATTATTGGTACTAGCTAAAAAAGTTTACCGCACCCTGTGTAGTATAATTCATCCTTTTGTGCCCCTTGACTGGGCAAGTGCTTAACAGTCTGTGTGGGATCTGACAGGGTGGCAGTGATCCACAGTACAGTGGCTCCCGGTGGGCATAGCCACTGGGTGGGCGTGCTCAAGGTTCCTGCAGCTTCCAGGCCTGTGTTCCTAAATAAAAGCACTGTTAGTTTATTGAATTTTACTTCCGTGTGTGCGCACTGTTTGTATAACCTGACTGAAATGTTTATTGGTGAAGATAACTGTCTTACTGGTCCCCGGGGGTGGTCCAGAGTAGGGAGGTGGGTAGTTACTGCATCCCAGGGAGAGGTACTGCACACATCTGGCCCACTTATTCTGGGTGGAGACACTGCGCTATCACTGATTTGTTCTGGTACAAACCCCCCCCTACTGCAGGAAAAAGGGCAAAACGCATCCCCCTCAACCAGGTGAGACCTGTACAGCCATCAGGCAAGGGTGTGAACACAGACATGACGACCTGGGGGGTAGAGATGCAGCAAAATTTTTATTTCACCAGTGAAATTCCGGCAAAATCAGGAACTTCGCTGCAAAATATTTTGTGAAATTTCGCGCATTCTGAGAAATATTTAGCAGGCGTAAAATGCAAAATTTCACCCACGAAATGCGGAACTTCGCCGGCAAAATGCGGAATTTCATCCACGAGCAGGAGAAATTCTGCATTTCGCAGGCAAGATTTCTCATTTTGCTGGTGAAATTCTGCATTTCGCTAGCGAAATTTCTTATTTTGTACCCGCGAAATGTGCAAATTGGAGGCCCCGGAGGACGGCCCGATGGAGTAACTAAAGGGGCCAACGGGCGTGGAGGAGGAGCAGGGTCTGGAACCCCTTTTGGGGGTGGTGGAGCTACCGTTAAGCCTGTGGAAGATCCTCTGTCAGGAATTCCTAACGGAAGGTCTCCGTCCCTTGGATCCTGTGGTTCTGGGGACAACAGTGGAGGCTCCGATGGAGAAGGAGGGGGGGATCACCATGGAGGGAACCCCAGGGTGACCCTTGCCCCTCAGCTGGAACAACCCTGACATCTGGCAGTGCATCGTCAGGACTGCCAGGATGGTCCGATGGACGTAAAGTGGTCGAGCGATCGTCTGAGGGTCCAACGACCAACTTAGCGACCTGGGTCGCGCAAGAGTTGGAGACACTGACCCCTGACTTACTGACCCATCGGGCACTTGGAGGGTCTGACGAGCGGTTTAAATCGGCCACACCTGCCAGCTTAGGACCTGTGGTTGTAATGGACCTAAGGGTGGTGGAAGCCTCAGACGTATCCAAAGCATGCACTGTCACTGTTACCAGTAGCGGCAGGGAGGGGGCAGGGGGCCGAATGCTGCTCTTTAGGAGGGAGTGTAGGCTTGGCTGCAGCACTCATCTTCCCAGAGAATGAGGGCCGCTGCTCACCCGAAGTGCCCGAGAGCAACTTCGGATGACAGGGGCACTGCTCCTGGTCCCGGTGTTTTTCTTTGACCCTCTTCTTGTGGGAGTCTGTCGGAGGACAGCAGGAGGCGCTTTTGAGTTTCCGGAGCTCCTTTTCCATTGCTGCCATTTTTAGTTTGAGAAGATGTGTCTGAGGGACTACTGGTGCCATTTCCATGTGGCCTGGCTGAACTGGGAGCAGGCCTCACACTCCGACGTTATGGTCCTGGCCCAAGTACAAGAGGTTGATCCTTATGTGGTAGCTGGACGCCGCAAGAATCACACTCGTTTTTATGCAATTTTATTGATGAGGTGGAAGACACACACACACACAGATATGTTAAATGAATATCAAAGAGAAAAAACAGATGCTCAACTGAAAGTAAGGCGATCGATCTGCTGCAATGAGCTTCAGAAGGTGCGACATGCACAGGTCAATGGTGGGAAAGAACTGGAGGGTGGACGTGGGGACCACCCACTATATAGTGTCACGCTGATGTCAGTCACGTGACGTCGAGCGGGCGGTCCCCCGTCAACACTGCTAGCTAAAGTTTTGGTGTGGTCCCGATGCCAGAGGGCGCAGTCCTACAAGTTATTACTCACTGCAAGAGCCCTCTCCAAGTAAGATCCACCGCTGCTCTTCTCCAGTCTTCGGGAACTTCTCCACTCTCCAGTGATTTGGTGAAGAGTTCTGCTAGGGGTTTTGCCAGTTCTTTTCTCAGCTCCTTCAAGATTCCTGGATGCATGTTATCTGGCCCCGAGGCCTTATCCACCTGCAGGTTGTTTAGTGCTTCCAGGACTTCATCCTCCGTGAAGGGGCACATATCAACCCCTGTACGTGGGGTGTTTTTTGTACCACTGGGCCATTTCCCTCTTTTTCCTCAGTAAAAAAACAAACAAAAGTACCTATTTAGGACCACCAGTTTTTTTTGCAGTCCCCCTCCACTATAGTCCCCTCTTCTGCCACTATTCTTACTAAACCTCCCTTAGTTTTCCTTCTCTCTTTTATATACCTAAAGGTCTTGTCACCTTTTTTTTCCCTTCTGCAATCCTCAGCTTCGTCTGGGCTTTAGCACTCCTTATCACTTTTCCTGCTTCCTTCATTTTCTGTTTGTAGTTTTCTTTATCTTCTTCATTATTTGCCACTCTGTACTTTTTTATAGGCTGCCCTTTTCGCTTTTACAGTGGTTGCCACCTCCTTGGAATACCACAGTGGCTTTTTCTTCTTCTCTGCCTTGTTTATTTTCCTGGTGTATTGTTCTGTGATGGTCTCACCAGATGTTTTTAGCCAGGCTCTGGGAATTCGTAGAAGGCCCTTGGAGGAGGAGCGGAGAGAGTCAGGAGGTCACTCAGGTAACCAGGACCCAGACCGTATAGGGCTTTACAGCTAAGAAGACCCACCTCGAAGGTGATTCTCCACCTCACCGGGAGCCGGTGCATGTCACGCAGGACCGGACTCACATGACAGGACCTCTAAAGGCCCATCAGCAACCTGGCTGCTGCATTCTGCACCAGCTGCAGGCACCGGAGAACCCCTCCATTAACCCCCAGATAAAGAACGTTGAAATAGTCAAGTCTAGACATCACAAATGTGTACACCAGTGAAGGCAGGTCATCTGGCAAGATCAAGGCTTTAATCTGGGTGATATTTCTCAAGTGGTAGAAACCACTCTGAACAACAGATGATACCTGGGCCTCAAGTGTCAATCTGTCACTGAGGACAGTGGCCAGATTTTCACCTTGGTAGAGGCCACAAGCGGGATAGTACCCAGCATCAAGCTAATGCCCACCCCAGCAGCCTCTGCCTCCCACTGACTACCAGGCTCTATCACCAGTACCTCTGTTTTGCCAGGGTTGAGCCTCAGCCCGTTACAGGACATCCAGTCTTGAATCTTAGCCAGACACATATTTAGTACTACCACTGCAACACAAGTCCCAAGCACAGAAGACACATACACATGGGTGTTATCTGCAAAGTAGTGAAAACCTACGCTGTAACATCTAATGATCTCACCCAGGGGCAGCATGTACACTGCAAACAACATGGGTGAGGATCAAGCCCTGGGCAACTCCACATGGCAGGGGCCTAAGATAGGAGGAGGAGAAGCTCTACATCACCACCCTCTGCATCCTACCAGTGAGAAAAGACTCCTACCAGTTGATATTATTATTATTATTAATCTTTATTTCTACAGTGCCTTTCAAAATTTAAAAACAAATCAAACATATCAAATCTTAAATATAAAACAGCAGATACAGTTAACAAATAAAATCAATTATCAAACGCTTGAATTCATAAATGTGTTTTCAGGGCCTTTTTAAACCCCTCCACTGTCGTGCACTCCCGTAACTGACGGGGTAGAGAATTCCAGAGGGTAGGGGCCGTGAGTCCACAGAGCTCCCTTAGGCGATCCAACAACACACCATGGTCCGCTGTGTCAAAAGTTAAGGAGAGATCAAGGAGAACAAGAACTGACCGTTCTCATCTATCCCTAGCCCTGAGGAGATCATTGTGCCCCCTAACACAGTTTCAGTACAGCGTCTAGACCTAAATCCCGACTGGAGGGGCTCAAAGATATCAAAAGCAGTGAGTGCCAGCGACCCGAGTTCGGGAGTGAGCTCGGGTACCGTGGGTCGGCAGGGGAGGGAGACGATTGAGCGCCTGCTTGGCTACTCTCCTCTCCCGGGGGAGGGCATGGGGTCATCCGGTACACTGCGTGGGTGAAGCAGGCAGGGTTGCTGTGCGCCGCAGCGTCAGGAGTGCACCACGCTCTGGGGGTGGTGGGATGGGTGGAGGGCTTTCGGGGACTAAAAGCAGAAGACCCCTCCCACCCCCGGACAGACGACAGCCCTTCCAGAGCCTCTGCCACACGCCCAGTGCCAGCTCCCTGCCACTGCCCCTTCGGTCTCCCTGGGTCATAGCTGCCCCGGGCCCAGGGAGGAATCTTAACGACTTTGAAGATGGCAGGGAGCACATCAGGCGGTGAAGTGAGACGGCAAGTGTAGTAGCCAGACAGTGTTCCGGTGCTAGGGGGTGAAAACAGAATGGGAAAAAAAAAAATAGTGAGGTAGGCTTCTAGCTGCAGAGACACTATTTTCTCGATAACCTTACTCAAAGAGGGGAGGTTAGAGATAGGTCTATAATTCGCCAAGACGTCAGGGTCAAGAGATGGTTTCCTCAAGAGGGGCTTCACCAGTGCCTCTTTTAGAGTACTAGGGAACAATCCCTCCGACAGCAAGCACCGGACTATCTTGGCAAATACTGGACCAACAGACTCCATGCATCTCACGAGGAAACGTGCTGGGCTCCGGTCCAGTTCACAAAATGTGGACCGCAGCATCAAGATTACCTCAAAGACCTCCTCCACTTCTACTGACCTGAACTCATCCCCAGGCAACTGAAGTGCAGTTTAAAACAGCCAACCAACCACTGCGGGGCTACAACTGCCCCATCGGATAGATCCCTGCTAGAGGACACTCTGTCAAAGAAGAACAGAGTGAACTCTTCACACTTAGCAGCTGTAATTGCACTCTTTGGCTGTAGACAGCCCAGATGAAGCAGCCTGTCTACAGTCCTAAAGAGCTCAGCCAGTCTGTTCCTCCCACAGCAATCTCCCTGAACAGGAATGCTGCCTTCATATGGGAGCTTTCCCTTTGGTTACTCAACCGCAGTGAGTTTTCGAAGCCAGTCTATCCTCCTCTGATCCGGACGTTCACCAACAATGCTCTAACTTCCGACCTCTGTTCTTCATCTCCATGACAGCCCCATCAAATCACAGGAATCTCAAGCAAGAGGACCTGGGTCATATACAGACCGGTGCAACAGAGTCGAGAACCCTATTGTACAATGATCTGACCAAATGACTGGCTCAGTCTTGAGATCATTGATCTCAAGCCCAGTGAGAATACTAGGTCCAAGATCTGCCCATGGCTATGAGTCGCAGTAACAAATGCTTGTGTGAGGCTCAGCAAATTCATCATCTGGAGGAAGTCCTGTCTAAACTGCGATACTTCATCATTGATCCAGGCACTGAAGTCATCCAGGATCAACCACCTAGGCAACTCCAACACCCTCTCAGCAATGAAGTCTGTGACTTCTAGGCATGTACTCCAGCACAATATGGGTGGGGAACATCTCTATAAATGCACACTGTTCAAGGATACCCAGGGTTTGGCTGGACCCATATATTCAATATGCTGCCTGAGCTCCTCTCAGGACAGGAGGAGATCAATGCAAAACACAAATAAGGCAATTCAGCTCCTATGATGGTGCAGTGTTCTTTATTTTCATGGTATGCGCCACCTATCAGGCAACATTTCATAGCGATAGCAGCTTCATCAGGTATGGTGGTTTCTCAGCTAACGATATTCCTATGTTCACAGGAACTGAATTACAGCCATTGCTTAAGATAATTGCCAGATTTTATAACCTACCAGGGAAGAAATGCTCCTTCATTTTCACAGCCAAACACTGTGCTTTTTCAGAGTGTGCCAACAAAAACCTGGGACTGGCCAGCTTCCCACTGTTCAGAAGCGCTTCTGGACAGTGGGGAACCAGCTACAAGAGGGGAGGCTCCCAAAAGTCGAGAGAGAAGCAGGGCACGGTTCGCTCATGAGAGGGGAGAGGATCCCCAGCGCTCATGAGGGGACCGGAACCCTTCAGTGTTCATGAAAAAGGGAATCCTTAGTACCTGTAACAGGGAGAGGAACCTCCTGTAGTCATGAGAGGGGTGGGCTCACCAGACCTTGAACAAGGGGTGAGACTCCAGTTGGCAAGCGAGGGGTGGGTTACCAGTGCTCATAAGGGGGTGAGCCCACAGCACCCATGAGAGGGGATGGGGCCTTAGCACTTGCAAGAGGTGAAGGGCCTCCCCCCTCCCGTGCTCACAGGAGAAAGAGAAGAGGTCTCTAGAGCTGGGGGGGGGAGGTCCTCAGAGCCTTCCAGAGGAGGTGGCAGGGGTCCAGATAATTTTTGGGACTGGAAGATATTTACTGGTGGCTTCTTTAGACTGGTAGCATCTCCTTCTATATGGAAGTAATGTAATTCGTAGACCAGTGTTGGACCCCCGCCTCTACACCAAGTCTCAAACCCACCGGACACCTCCAGTCACTGGTTTTTGCTTAGTACCACTATGGAGCTAGACGTACCTTCCTGATGCTACTGTATATAGTGCTGCGACTTACCACAACAACCTTGATGGCCAACAGCTAGACGTACCTTCCTGATGCTACTGTAAATAGTGCTGCGACTTACCACAACAACCTTGATGGCCAACAGCTAGACGTAGCTTCCTGATGCTACTGTATATAGTGCTGCGACTTACCACAACAACCTTGATGGCCAACAGCTAGACGTACCTTCCTGATGCTACTGTATATAGTGCTGCGACTTACCACAACAACCTTGATGGCCAACAGCTAGACGTACCTTCCTGATGCTACTGTATAGTGCTGCGACTCACCACAACAGCCTTGATGGCCAACAGCTAGGCGTACCTTCCTGATGCTACTGTATATAGTGCTGCGACTTACCACAACAACCTTGATGGCCAACAGCTAGACGTACCTTCCTGATGCTACTGTATATAGTGCTGCGACTTACCACAACAACCTTGATGGCCAACAGCTAGATGTACCTTCCTGATGCTACTGTATATAGTGCTGCGACTTATCACAACAACCTTGATGGCCAACCACTTAGCGACTTCTGACATTGTCTCCTGCAGTGTACATGTTCAAGGGTGATACTGATGTTCTTTTCTGTCTCCATCCTTACTGTTTCCACTCTGTTAGTGCACAGTGTCATTGCTGCGAATATCGCGTGGTGCTGACAATTTTGTGCACATGTAGCAAATATACTTAAAATGTACTGGGGAGTAAATCATACAAAAAATTGTAGTAAAATACTCCTTTACTCCCCTTATCTGTTCCCCTGGGAGGTGGGGTCCCCAGCGCTCATGAGAGGAGGGGGTCCTCAGAGTCTTCAAGGGGAGGTGGGGTCCCCAGCACTCACAAGAAGGGGGGGGATTATCCATGGAGCTCACGAGAGGAAGTGGGGCCCCAAGTGCTCATAAGAAGGGTGGAGTCCCCCTGCGATATGCTTCAGAAGCTTTCACAGGACAGGGACTGGGTCACAATGTAGATCAACAGTGGAGCTGTAAAGCCCACACCACAAAAAACGAACTTCCAAAAAGAACAAGCTGTACATGCAAGCTGAGGTGGTGTGGTCCGGATGTTACAGGCAATGCAGCCGAGGTGGTGTGGTCTGGATGTTACAGGCAGTGTACTCTAGTCGTTAGACTACCATCTTGGGGATGAGGAGATCACAGATTCAAACCCCGCTAGAGACAAATACTTACTGTGTGACCTTGGGCAAGTCACTTAACCTCCCAGTGCTCCAGTCCACCCAGCTGCAGAAATGGGTACAAACTGTTTATTAACAAAAAAAAAAAAAAAAAGAAGGGAGGAGGAAGAGAACCCAGTGCAAATAAGATGTTGCATCTCAGCTGTGCTACCCTGGGTAAATACACTGTAAAATAAAACACATATACACACACAAACTATCTTCTCACAGGCTGCATATGACTTCAACTTTCAGACATGATCAGACTCAAGTAAGAAGGCCATACTCACGGGGGTGGGGGGTTACATTAAGTTTTCTACCAGCTGCAGAAGTTTTGTCCCAGTCCCAAAACAAGCGAGGCTAAGTCATTTTACGTGCATCTTCGTCTGCCCACATGGGTAACAGCTGATTGTTAGCATCCGTTAGCTTACTTTGGGACCCCTAACATGTGAAAAATGACTCCCATCCAGCACATACACTCATGGCACAGGAACGCTGCCGCTGTGTCGTTCCAGCACATGTGGCCGAGGAGGAAGAAGTTCACTTATAAACCGGAGAAAAGTTTTCAGACAAAAACTCTCCTAATTTAGAAGTCAGCCTCTGCTACTTTGCGAATATGTTGTTGCCATGCTGTGTGCAGAAGAGCACCCTGCCCAGGCTGCTCTGCCAGTGTCATTATGTATATTTTAAATCACTAACATGATTTTAGTCAATCAGCGCACAGAGCCACTGTGCCTCTTATCTGCGAACAGTGTGTTCTCGTGCAGGGGCATTAGGAGAGAGTGCTCCACCTCACCACTAGAGGGGAAGACGGCACAATACAACCAAATACTCAACTTATTATAGGCCACATGAGCTAAACTCAAGTGATTTAGAAGTTAATAGGGTCTCCGAGGGATATCTCTTATGGTATAAGAGACTCCTGTCAAGCGGTATGGGCAGACAGAACCACTCGACTTCACTTCGCAGTCCTCTCACCCTAACCTCCCTACCCTCCCTCAGATGTCCCTATTAACTTAGACTATGTCTAATGTGCTGGTCACATGACAAAGAAGTGGGATAGCTGGGCTCAGGGAGAGTTAGAGCAGTCAGGCAGAGGCACATCCCAGATCCTATTCCTCTCAAGAACTCATATGCCACACTGGCAAATGAGGACAACCAAATAGAGGTACCCAGGGAAGTGGAAGGAAAGGATGTGGAGGTTAGGCAAGGAGGTGACCTCAGTGGGGAAAGCAGTGGACCCCAGAAGAGGAGGAAGCGAATCCTGGTGGGGGACTCCATCGTAAGAGGGATCCAGCTAGGAACACAGGAGAGGGAGGACAGGGAGGTGAGGTGCCTACCAGGTGCCATGGCATGGAGGGATGGAAGGAAGATACTGGGGATCACTGGGAAGGCAAGACGGGAGGGTGAGCTGGATGTCATTATCCACCTAGGTACTAATGACTTGGCAAATGGGGAGCCAAAGGAAGTTCAGGAAGAGTTTAGGAAACTGGGGAGGGGTCTCAAGCAAGTAGCTACTTCTGTCACTTTCTCAGAAGTACTACCTGTGAGAGGCAAGGGAGAGCATAAGTGCATGCACCAGGAACTTTAACTCATGGTTGAAGAACTGGTGCTGTGAGGAAGGGTTTGATTCATTGGTGACTGGGGACCCACCTGGAGGGATGGAGGTTTGTTCAAGCCTGACGGCCTGCATCCATCCTGCAGGGGAATCAAGCACTCAATGATAAGTTTAAATGCTACATTGACAAGCATTTAAACTAGCAAAGGGGTGCAGGCCAACAAGGACGGTACCTACTTGCTCACCCCACAGCTAGTAGTGGAACCAGTGAACCAGAAGAGTGGCTATCTCTGCAAAGCAGTGTGCAAAAGATGGAGATTAGTGTCCAAAAGGTGGATAAGCAGAAAGGGGCAAAATTCAGCAGAAGGGCAAACAGCAAGGAGAACCAGGGATAAATGACAACCAAGGAAGGGGCTGGAGTAGAACAGTGAAGCAGTCTAGGAGGTCAAATCATGGAAAGCCATGTGTGCAAATGCCAGGAGCCTTAGCAACAAGATGGAAGATCTGGAGGTTGTCATGGTACAGTCAGACCTGGACATTGTGGCCATCACTGAAACCTGGTGTAATGATAACCATGACTGGGAGATGGCCATACCTGGCTACAACATATTCAGAAGAGACAGAGCAGGCAGGAAGGGAGGAGGAGTGGCACTGTATGTGAAAAATGACATAAGGGCCACAGAGATCCAGGAGGAACAAAATGGGGGAGAGATACTGTGGGTTAAGCTGGAAAGGAAAATGGGGACAGCCATCCGCACAGGTGTGGTCTATAGACCACCACCCCAGGAGGAAGAAACAGATAGGGAGCTGATGCTAGCCATCTGAAGGATGGCAGACAAGAGTGAGGTAGTACTGGTTGGAGACTTCAATATTCCAGACGTGGACTGGAGCATCCCAGCATCAGCATCAACTAGGAGCAGATTTATCCTGGACTCCCTTCAGGGTGCCTTCCTCAAGCAACTGGTCATGGAACCAACTCGGCAGAAGGCAATACTGGACCTTGTGCTCACAAACAGGGACAGTGTGATGGGGGTAACAGTGGGGGAGCACCTGGGTAACAGTGACCACCAGTCATTGTGGTTTGAAATCACAGAAAGGGCAGAACCAAACCACACAAAAACACGGATCCTGGATTTTAGGGGGGCAGACTTTGGGAAAATGGGGAGATACTTGAAAGAGGCATTAAGGGGAATGGGACAGGAATCAGGGGTTGAGGAACAGTGGGCAGTATTTAAAATGGGGATTATAAGAACAACAGAATTATGCATTAAGCAGGTTAGCAAGAGGAAAAGGAAGAGGAGACCATTATGGTTTTCCAAAGAGGTAGCAAAGAAAGTGAAAGCCAAAAAGATTGCATTCAGGCAATACAAAAGACACAGGCAGAAGGGGATAGGGAGAAGTACCAGGAGAAACAAAGGGAGGCAGGGAAGTCAGTAAGGGAAGCCAAAGCTCAGACAGAAGAACACATTGCAAAATCAGTGGGTAAAGGGGACAAAACCTTTACAGGTACATAAGTGAAAAAGAAAGACAAAGGGAGGATAGTGAGACTGAAGGGGAGGATGGGAGCCGTGGAGGATGACAACAATAAAGCTGACATATTGAACAGGTATTTCTGCTCAGTCTTTATTAAGGAAGAGGGGGGTAATGGGTCTGAAGGGAGTACAAGGGGTGAGAATGGTGCAGAAATGGACACAAGTCCCTTTACACGAGAAAGGGTCCTGAAGTAACTGGAAGTAATAAGAGCTGATAAAGCAATGGGGACAGATGGGGTGCACCCCAGGGTCCTTAAAGAACTAAGAGAGGTGGTGGCTGAACCTCTGGCTATCCTGTTCAGCCAATCACTGGAAACAGGGGAGGTACCCAAAGACTGGAGGACAGCAGATGCAGTCCCCTTATACAAAAGTGGGAACAAAGAGGAAGCAGGGAACTACAGACCAGTCAGCCTCACCTCGGTAGTGGGAAAGATCATGGAAGCACTACTGAAGGAGAGATTGGTGGAACATCTGGTTGTCAATGGACACAGGACCCAAGGCAGCATGGTTTCACCAGGGGGAGGTCATGTCAGACCAACCTCATTGAATTTTTTGACTGGGTGACTAGGGAGGTGGATCAGGGAGGGCAGTGGACATGGCCTATCTGGACTTCAGCAAGGCCTTTGACACTGTGCCACATAGAAGACTATTACACAAACTGGGGGAATATGGGTGTGGGCAGGACAGTAGTGTGGTGGGTAGGTAACTGGCTGGGTGGCAGGACACAGAGGGTGGTGGTAAATGGCTGTCACTCCACAGAGGGAAGAGTAACCAGTGGGTACCACAGGGATCAGTGCTGGGACCGGTCCTATTCAACATCTTCATCAGTGACATTGCACAGGATCTAGAAGGCAGAATTTCACTGTTCGCTGATGACACAAAGCTCTGTAACAGAGTAGACACACCAGAGGGTGTAGACAGAATGAGAAGGGACCTGCAGAAACTTGAAGAATTGTCAAGGGTTTGGCAGTTGAAATTCAATGCAAAGTGCAAGATAATGCATATGGGGCACAAAAACCCTGGCACAATATATCAGTTGGGGGTGAGGATATAGCATGCACCAAGCAGGAACAGGATCTTGGGTTGTCATCTCTGATGACCTCAAGGTAGGGAAACAGTGTGACAAGGCATCAGGTAAAGCAAATAGGATGCTGGGATGCATAGGCAGGGCATCACCAGCAGGAAGGAGGTCATAGTTCCGCTATCACGAGACACTAGTGAGGCCCCACCTGGAGTACAGTGTACAGTTCTGGAGACCATACCTACGTAAGGACATAGACAGGGTAGAGAAGGTTCAGAGGAGGGCAACAAAGATGGTGCATGGGTTGCATCACAAGTCCTATGAAGACAGGTTGAAGGAACTGAACATGTACTCCCTGGAGGAGAGGAGAGAGGGGATATGATAGAGACATACAAGTATCTTACAGGGAGGAACAGGGTGCAGGAAAACACTATTTTTAAGCGAAAAAGATGTTTCAGGACTAGAGGGCATGGGATGAAGTTGGAGGGAGGGACGATTCAGAGGAAACATGAGAAGAATTTCTTCACAGAACGGGTGGTGGACAAGTGGAACACCCTGCCAGAGGAAGTGGTGGGGGCTGAAACAATCACGGGATTTAAGAATGCATGGGATAGACATAAAGGAATTCTAGAGGGCAGGGGTAAGGGGAAACAGACTTCTAGGAAAACAAACTGAACTTACAAGCTCAAATGGGCAGACTAGGTGGGCCATAGGCCCTTATCTGCCGACACTGTCTATGTATCTATGTAGCTGTAGTTGCTTCACTTTGATACACTTCAGAAAAGTTTTAGCTTTTTGTTTTGTTTACACAATTAATTCTTCATGCTTCTTCCTCCCTTGTGCTGCTTCCATTGCCTGGTCAGGCCCAGCCCCTTAAACTCCTGTCACCAGCGTTTACCATCCTCCATCCATTTTATAAAGGTAATAATGCACACTAAGAATGTGGGTCATTATGGGATTTACCCACTTCTTGTGTGGTTTAAGGCACTTGGCTGCACCTTGTGCCACACCATAGAAGGCGTGGGCAAACCCCACCATGACCCATGCTCTGTCATGCTGTATTGCTTACATAACAGCATAGGAAGCGGTATTTAAAACAAAAATAGCTTCCACAGGAAGAGTAAACTTACAAGTCTCAGACACTGCCCAGCTGAGGGGCCTGCTACAGGGGACTACAGAGAGCCTTAAGAGGTAAAGCCTCCTTCCATCCAGCCTGTTTGCGGAGAGGTGTTACCCAGTCTGCGCGGTCTGCCCCACCCACCCACGGTCGGCTCTTAATTTATTGCTGCTTACAGGTCACATGACCCAGTATCCACTTTGCCATTTGCAGCTTATACTCGCCGACCACTAGGGGTTGCTGCTGTGCATCCCCCAAGCACCACTCTATCTCTCTCCTCATCTCCACTCCTTACCAACAGCTACTATTGGCACTGGCCACTAGGAGTCACTATAGCACCCCTCCTAACTACTACTTCCTCCTCACCTACACCACTCTGCACCCTCCTAATCTCTACTCCCACCTTATCTACTACTGTCCCTTGTGAGTTTCAAACCCTCTACCACTAAGCCAATGAGTCAGGCTATTGACTCCCTCTGATCCATAACTTGTATACCTTTTGGCCCCATACTCAGCTAAAATAATACCTTCTGCTGTCCCCAAACCCTGTATGCTTGACACCTGAGTCAGCAGCTCTACCACTGGACTAGCAAGCTGATACAAACTACTCTGGTTCCCTAAAGCTCTTATAGCTTCTTGGCACCATAATTCAGCTAGAAAAATTCTCTCTGCTGTCCCACTGCGGTTCTCAAACCCTGCTCACTTGGCCCCAAAGTCAGCAGCTCTGCCTTTAAGCCACCAAGCCAAGATATAATTCTTTTGAATCTGAAAACTCTGAAAGCTTTTGCTCCTTAAATATACCAAAATACTCTACTGTCCTACCACAGGTCTCAAACCCAGTACCTTTGGGACTGAAGTCTAGAGCTCTACCACCAGGCCATCAAGCCAAGAAATAATTCTACTGGCTCTTAAAACTTTTGCTCCTTAACTCTCCCCCCCCCTCCCCAAAAACAAATAAGGGCATTCCACTGTCCTTCCCCAAGTCCCAAACCCAGCACCTTTGAGACCGAAGTCAGCAGCTCTATTCACCAAGTCAGCAATCCAAGACAATTTTGACTTAATTTCTACAGCTCTTAAAGCTTTGCCCCTCCCCTCCCAGCCACTGTGCCCTAACTCCAAGGCTACCTGGCATCATGAGTACTAAAGTCCACCTCATATGCCTCATCTTCTTACACTTCCTGGAACCTACCTCCTACCAGCCAGACCTCAGCCCTTGCCCATGGTCTATGGTACCCACATACCTTACCACTGTAGCCCACCCACCCACCACCATGTCAATTCCCCGGACTGCATCCAACCCTGTGCTACCCCCCAACCCCACCTCCACCCTGGCTCCACCACCTCTGCATCTTCCAGACCCTCCAAATCCTGCCCATTCCCTGTTCAGCCACTGCTTGCCCAGCCCCTCAAAGTACCCACAAGAAACTAAAACTGCCACCCTAGGGCTAGAGCCTTAGTCATATACTACTCCTCTCTGGTAATATCCACCCAAACTCAGGCCCTGCCCCCGCCAATCCACCAACTAAGTCCAACGGACTCCGAACTGCCTCCATGAACGTATGCAGCCTGCTTAAAAAATTTGCTGCCGTTCAGTGCTGGGTTATATCACATCAACCAGACATCTTAGCACTAGTAGAAACCTGGCTAACGAAGTCCAATCTGGACTCCTTTGTCTCCCTCCCAGGCTACACCCTATTTCGCGAGGATCGAGTAGGTAAACGTGGAGGTGGTTGTGTGTTCTGTGCTCATGACACCATCGTAGGCCACGCCCTCCCAGCCCCCATGCTTGTAGATGGTGCCCAGGCCCTCACCCTCAAACTCATCCCAGACCCATCCAAGAGCCCCCCACTATCTCACAGTCTCTATATTCCCCCAAGGAACCAGACCCCTGCAATATCATCTCTCACTGAATCTCTCTCCTCCCTCCCCCATAAGGCTCAACAAGTCCTAGTAGGAGACCTCAATGTAAACTGGCTCAGTCCCACTGCCTCACCGATAAAGACACACTTTCGCTGTACTGTACTGGACCTGACCCAACCTGTCACACAACCCACCAGATGTAACCAAAAGTCAGGGACAAGCACCCGAGACATCACTGTCTCAAACCGACCCCAAAAGGTTCAAGATATTCAAGTCCTCCCAGATTCTTTAAGTGACCACTCCCCTCTCCTATTCCTCTGGTCTACCCCCACCCCCAAACAAGTAGCCCAAACCACTCACTGCAGGTGCTTTAGCCCAGGAGGACTGCTAAAATTCAGGCAGTTCCTCGCTCACATTGACTGGTCTCCCATCCTTCAGGCAACGAGCATTGACACTGCCCTCGACCTATTCTCAGAGGCTTTTACCAAGGCCTGTGATCTTTTTGCACCCTTCACCATGATCCGCTCCAAAAAAACAAAATGCACCCTGGTTCATCCCTGCCCTACTCCAACTACTCAAGGACAGGGATAACCTTTGGCATATTGCCACCAAGACTGGTCAGGCCGCCGACAGACAGGCATATAATGCTGCCCGGAACAGGTGCACATGGGCCATCCGCAAAGCCAAGGCAAACCACTACCAGGCCACCCTCACCTCCTCATGGGGCTGCGCCTGGAACTTCTGGGACAATATAAAAGAAACAACTGGGAAATCACGCCCTACCCACCAGCACACCTTACAGTCAATGGCACCACCATCACTGACCCCACCAACATTGCCAACTGCCTTAACTCCTCCTTTACCGATCTTAGCCCTGTCCTCCCGAGTAACTTTTTTGACCCTACACACAACCTGCCGCCTTCAGTTCCACAGCGTCCCCGGTTCTACCTATGCAAGGTGTCCATTCAGAAAAGCCAAACCACTCCTGCTTAAAGCACTAAAAGGCACCAGTCCTAGCAGCGACCCCCTGGACCCAAAAATACTCAGGCTGGTCCTGGATGAGGTTCTGGTCCCACTTACAGAACTACTGAACCGATCCCTCCGTCTGGGGCAATTCCCCACAGCATGGAAAACTGCAACAGTCACACCTATCCACAAAGGTGGTGACCGGTCTGCCCCCAGCAACTATCGGCCAATTTCCATTCTCCCCCCCTCTCCAAAGCCTTAGAAAAAGTGGTGGCCACCCAACTCATGGAATATCTAGCAAAATATAACATCCTGTGTCCAGAACAGCATGGCTTCCGCGCTGGTCACAGTACAGGCACAGCTTTAATGGAGTTCTCCAACTTTCTACACGCATCCCTGGACCACGGCTCCCTAGTTGGAGCACTGTACATTGACATCTCTAAGGCCTTTGACACTGTCTCCCACCCACTCCTACTAAATGCCCTCAACCATACAGGTTTCTCTGGTGGCCCCCTCACCTGGTGTGCGAGCTACCTATCAGCCCACTCCAAGCGTGTCAAAATCAATGGGATACTCTCATAAACCTGTCCCATCTGCTCAGGGGTTCCCCAGGGCTCTATACTGGGCCCACTACTCTTTAGACTGTACCTAAACGCCCTGCCTCTGCTATATACTGACGATGACGCAATTTATGCAGCTCACAAAAATCTCACCTCCCTCCAAGACTCCCTCCAGCACTCTTTCAATGATGCTGAGAATTGGTTTAAGCAGAGCAGACTAGTAATTAACCTCAAAAAATACTAAGGCAATGCTCTTTGCCCACCCCCAGAACAAAGCCAGCAAAAGTCCCCTCCAAATCTTCCCGAGCACTTGTCAACCACTCGAACAAGTTTACTCTTACAAGTACCTTGGAATAACATTTGACTCGGCCCTCACCTTTCATGCCCAAATTACCACCCTTGCTTCCGCCGCAAACGCGCGCTCTGGCATCCTCTACCGGCACAAGGACTGCCTCCCACCTGATGCCCTCAGACTCGCCATCACATCCGCAGTAATGTCCCTTATTGATTACGTCCTCCCAGTATATGGTGCTGCTGACTCCACTGCCCTCAGCAAGATTAGACTCCCACTAAATAAGGCTTGCAGGCTACTGACCAATGCCCCCAGACTCACCCACATCTGTCAAGTCTATGACATGGCCAAATTCCTAAACCTCGACGAACGCATCTGCTACCAAACCGGCCCGCTAACCAAGAAAATCCTACTTGGCCCCCGGGATGTCTGCCTCCATCCAATTTACACACCCCAGAGCCACCACCCGAACTTCGGATATGGTCACTGTACTAGTGCCCAGGACTAGGACCTCCCGGCTCAGAGGTCATTCAGCTACAGAGCCCCTACCTGGTTCAACTCACTTCCCACAGCCATTTCCAACACAGCCAAAATTACCCCTTCAAAGCTGCCTAACAGATCTGCTGTTCAACACTGCTGCTGCACCTGTCACTAAAAGATACTCTGCTGTTCTTCTGGCACTATTGACATGGCCACTGGGTTGAACACCCACCCACCCACCCAATCCCCCTGGCCCTCTCTCATCTGCCAGTACCTGCTGGTACTACTTGAAATGTTTATTTATCTACACCTGTTCAAGCAATTGTACGTAATACTATGTATCTCTGTTCATGCAACCTATATAATACTGTGTTGACTCTGTATGTCTGTATTCTGTAAACATGTAAAAATCTGTTACTCTGTCTTGACTGTACTCTGTAAACTATGTTAACCATGTGTGTCCTCTCTGTCACAAGGTACCTTTGTAAACGAGCCGCTGGCTCAAAGGTTGTAAATTCGATTATACAATAAATAAAATAAAATTAAAGTTCTGTGCTGTCCTCCTTTAAATGTGATGTAATCTGTAAAATGTTACAAGTGTTTAGGAAATATGGAATTCTGCAAATGGAAAAAGACCCCAGCCAGGTCCATCAAGTCTGTCCAGCCCCTACCTTGGCCACTTGCCACTCCAGCACTGGTCAGACCATAAATTTGCCAAAGCAACACTCACTTCCTGTGGGGCCAGCTCCACTTTTCCTGTGCCCCCCCCCCCCACATCCTTTGCTGCTGCCCTTCCACACCCCATGAAGCTACCCTACCCACAGTTAAAAGGTATCCACCGTCTGAACCTTATAAGGGACACTGTCAACCCCCTTAGGCCTCAAAGTGTCCCTAGTTTAAACAACACGGGTTACGACTGTTCACATTCTGTAGAACTGTTGATATAACTGGCAATTTGATTCAGATTTCTTTTAAAAGGTGGAAAACAGACCGCCTACCATACTGGTGTTACCACACAAAAACATGTTTACATTCCTCGATCAAGTCCCTCTACATCTTTCCTAGACTTGGGAACGCTCCCAGCACAGTCAAGCCACTCATGATGCAGTGGGAGGAGGGGATACACAATCCAACATGAATGTCTGCACTGTTCGGGGGTCCTGACAATCAGAAGTACGCAAAAAGTAAGGATTTGAAACAAAACAAGGCTGGGTACAGCATTACCATCTGTGTGCATTTCAGTTCCACTAACAAAGGAGGCAGATAAAACAACCAGCAACATCAATTAATTTTACAAAAGATAAGCAGTCATAAAATGTGGATTTTTTTAACTAGAAACAATATTATGCAAAAAAGGTTGACCATGTCCCTTTAATGAGCTCCTGTGGCAGATGACTCCATTTGTCCACTACCCTCTCCATGAAGAAGTATTTCCTCACGTCCCCCCCCTTAATCTGCTTCCCTTTATTTCATGAATTTTTTTTTTTTATTTCATAATTTGTGACCAGGAGAGACAGACTAAGCCGAGGCTACACGACACTGAAGGTACTTTTTGCCTCTAGGTTGCGCTCCCCCCCCCCCATGAAGGATTATACAGTATTTACGGCATAGATCCTGAAGATATGGCATAGGGTTAAACAACATAAAGCACTAAAACGAATATCTTTTTATACACGGATACTGGCTGACGAAATGTTCCTCCTGCTAGTATGGATACTACCTTTCATTCTTAGAGGGGACTGGGCCTCAACTATTTTTACCAGTTCCTTAATAATACAGGTATTCGCTCTTTTTCAGAACTACAAAATGCTTTTTCTTTCCCAGACAGAGACCTATTTTGATTCTCTCAGGTGAGAAATTATATTTTATGGCGGAGGGACATTATGGCATGTCCTCACCCCCCCCAACCTTCTTCTCCCCATCTTTCTGGATTGGAGGGCAATTTCTGGGAGAATTTAATTGGCCACATATATAAAATGCTCAGGGCTTTGTTGGGTGATTCTTCATTACCAGTCCTAGAAGCCTGGAATAAATATGTGGATTTACAGGTTCCTTTTTCAACCTGGCAGGAAGCAACTATGAAAGCTATTAGGATAACCTCTTCCAACATCTGGAGGGAGTCTGCATGGAAATCCCGGTCACGATACTTTAGATCCCCAGAGATATTAACAAAATATCTTCCGGCGTCATTTGGCACCTGCTGGAGGGGTTATAACTATAAACTAGCTGACTTGGGCTTTGTGTTTTGGTTTTTCCCCAGATTGACTCAGTTCCGGTGTTCGCTACAGCGGAAGTGGGGAGACTGTTTGGGGAAAAACACTGAATTGACAGCAGAAATAGTGGTCCTTTCGATTTACCCCATCACAGACCACGATGGGCCCACACTTTGCTCCCAGTAGACGTACTTGCCGCCAGAAAGGCGATAACTCGTAGATGGATGACACCCCTGACTCCCTGGGTTAGTGTCTCCAAATGTTTAGGGATTTCTAATACCGTGGCAAGAATGGACCCCATTCTTTAGCCAGGGCATATTCAAAACTCAAGAAATTAGTACTGTATTAATCTTTGATGTTTGCTGAGAGTGCTCTTCTCAGCACACGCAACGTCCCCAAAATAGCTTCCTTTTGCAGTTCATAAGGTGTCACAAATATTGGTAGCATATTTAAATGTGCCTGAAAATTCTTTTTGATTAGTCCCATTGCTCCAAGCACTACTGGAACAATCTGTGTGTCCTTATTCCACATCAGTTTGGTTTCTGACTGCATATCTTGGTATTTCATGATTTTGTGTCTCTCTGTACGCAGCACACTGTAGTCACTAGGGGTGGCTATTTCAATCAGTAATGCTACCTTTGTCCTCTTTTCTTGTATTACAATATCAGGCTTTCTTGCTTCCACTTTCTTGGCTGTTGGTATGGGGTGATCCCATGTGATCATTACTCAGTGGGGGACTGACGATGTATAATCCAGATTTATAAATTAGAATATTTAATTGCAAAACTCAAAATAATTAACCCCTTCAAAACAAAATGGTGCAGATGGGTTTTGCGTTTTGATGCATGGGGGCATAGTGGGAGGGACCTTATAGTGGTTTGGTTTTGGGGAGTTGGTCGGCCGCCTGCCTTGAGTGGAGAAGGGTTGGTCCGAATCATATTTAAAACTGTCCAGCTTCTAATGTCGAGCGATAAGTATTCTGCAATACATAAATGTCATATAATCATACTTATTCATATAACATATACAGCTTTTGAAATGATCTGATGGTATTTATTGCATTCTATAATTTGCCTCTTAATAAAAAGAAATTAAAAAAAAAAAAAGACTAAGCCAACGCTGATTTCCAGGTGTGTCCTGGGGGCACAGGTAAGTTAAGTGACTTGCTCAGGGTCATACAGCATGCAAGTGGGGGCTCTGAGATTCAAACCCAGTTCTCCAGGTTTGCAGCTCCATGCTCTTAACCACTATACTAATACTGCCTCCCCAACAGTCTCTTTAGCTTCCAGTTGTACCATCACTTGATGCTGTGCTTATTACTCCGAAACAGTCCTTGTCTGTCCATCCTGTTGATACCCTTCAGGTATTGATGGTTTCAATCATCCCCCCCCCCCCAGTCCCCATCAAATACAGGGGAAGTGGGTCTCTAGAAATAAAACTGCCTTTCTTGCGTGTCATAAGTAACGTGACCATGACATCACCGAAAACCCATTAACCTCCAGAAATGTCACCAGTCTCCTTCAGGATCACTTCCATAAGCTTGACTAACAGGTCTGTAGTTGCCTGGCTTGTCCTTTGGGCCTCTCTTGTGGGTAGGCATCACATGAGCCATCTTCCAGTCCTGTGGTACGCATCCTGTGTCCAGCAAGGTGTTGAACAGGTCCGCCAATGGCCCGGCCAACACCTCCACCATTTCCCTCAGCACACTGGGGTGAATGCCATCTGGACCTGGTGCCTTATCCTCCCTCAGTGCCATCACACCCTCCAGTACCCTACTCTCCGTAAACATCCAGTCAGTCATCCCTTCCCTCCGCCATCCCAGTCCAAGGAGGTAGTAGGCCGCCCTCCTCCTTCATGAACACAGAGCAGAAGTATTCATTCAGTGCTTCTGCCTGTTCCGCTCCCTTTTCCCCCCTCCCGCCCCTCTTGATCTGCAGTATCTGGTCCCTGCAACTCCTTATCTTCTTTGACCTCCTTGCTACACCTCCTGTCCCCCTCCCCGGTCCTCTTGAATCTCTGAAAATTGCTTTCATTGCTCTCACGCCCTCCAACACCTTCCTGTTCAGCCAACATGGCTTTTTAGCTCTGCTCTTCTTGCTCAGAGTCCTGGTGCATGCTTCAGTAGCCTCCTTCAGGCCAAGTTTGATGATATCCCACTTCTGTTGTGCATCCATCTCTGGCCTAATCCCCTCTAGGCATCCTTTCAGGATTTCCTGCACCTTCCCAAAGTCCATCACCCTTGGTGCTGATCCTACTGACTCCCTGCTCAAGCTGAGCATGAATCACACAGACTAGTGGTCACTCCCAGCTAATGGGCCCTCCACCCTTAGTTCCCTCACCGCCTCCCTGTTTGATAGTACCAGGTCCAGTGTATTACCTAGCTGAGTTGACATGCTGACCATCTGCGCCAGAAGTACCTGTTCCCTGACACTAGAGGTGGCAGGGATTCCCCAATCCAGCCCAGGTAGACTGAAGCCCCCCATGATCCACACACTCCCTTTTGTACATACCTGCCGAATCTGATCCGCTAACTCCCCAACTACCTCCTCAGACTGAGCTGGTGGCCTATACTCCACCCCCCAGCCTCAGTTCCCCACCTCTAGAATCCAGGAACTGCATTCACAAGCGCCTTTGTCCTCCCTTCCTCACCCTCGTCCCTTGTGCATCTAATCCCATCCCTTACATAAATTGCCACCCCACCCCTCTGTCCTTCCTATAAATTCTGTACCCTGGGATCGCCAGATCCCGGTCGTGGTGTTGGGTGGCCCAAGCCTCCATGATGGCCGCAATGTCCACCATCCCTTCAGCTAAGAAAGCCTGTAGCTCAGCTGTTTTGTTATGCAGGCTCCTCGCATTCAGGGAGACCACCTTCCACCCAGTTCCATTCTTCTGTCTAACTCGTGCCCCCTCAACATGACCCCTCCCCTGCGGCCCACCCCTGAAGCAAGCACTGCTGTTGTGAAGGGGTCAACTCGTTTGGCTCCCCTATCCAGTGACCTTGCATACTAGCTGCCCACTCGCCTCCTCCCCCCTCCCAGTTTAAAAACCCATTTGATGCTATGTAATCCTCCAGTTTACGCTTCAAGACCCCTTGCCCTGCCATACTTAAGTGTAATCTGTCCTTTGTGTACAGGTCGCTGTTGTCCCATGTGTTCCCTCAATCTCACACCATCTCATACTCATGGGTACGACACCACCCTCCCAGCCAAGAGCTGAACTCCATTATCCTGTCCTTTCTCGCTGTTCTCGCTCTGGGTACTAGTAACACTTCGGAAAAGGCCACTGAGCTCCTTATCTCCGTACACAACTTCCCCAATTCCTCAAATCTCTCTGTGACCAATTCCACCATGCTATCTCCAAGGGGCAGATCCTCTGAGGATCAGTTAAATGCACTGAACATGCTGGCACAGTGGTGCTGAGGTACTGAATGGCACACCTCACGCCATGCCGACGACCTGAATTCGGGAACGACCTCGGGTTGCCATGTGTCATCGGGGGGTGAGGGACAAGGAGCTGGACTGAGCTGCCGACAGGCATCTCTCCTCTCCCAGGGAGGGATCTGGAGTCTCCCGGGCTCTTGGCTGCCACCGAGTGGAAGCTTGGTGGTACAGCCAAGCCTAAGGGGAGACTCAGCGCGAGGCCGGGTGGGGGGGGAGAGGGGCTGTCACCGGAGCCATGGGGTGCGTGCTCACTTCCATGGGCACGTACAGCCATGTTCTGGGGTTAGGAGGGAGAAAAAACAAGTAAATACCTATGTCTCCCCATTGCTGAAGTAAGGGTGTGTGTGTGTGTGTGTGTGTGTGTGCGCCTCTCTCTCATATATATATATATATATATATACATATACATATACACACACACACACACACACACATATATATACACACACACATACATACATATATAAAAGGCAAAAATCCGATTTAATGCATTAGTTAGGGTTGTTCCTGGCGACAAAAGTGAGAAATTCGGTGTTAGGGTTGAAAACCCTTGGACCCCCAGCCCACAACCCGGCATTGGGGTGTGCACTGAGGTCATCAACTAACTCTCACCCCATCACATGTGTAGCTAGCAGAAGTATAGGAGAATGGGTGAGAGTTAGACCAAACAACAAGCACCCTTTAATGCCGGTTTGGGGGGTGGGCTGGGGGTTCAAGGGTTTTCAACCTAACACCGACTTCCTCACTTTGTCACTGTGGAACAACCCTAATGCATTAAACGGAGTTTTTTGCCTCTAATTTCCCTTCTTTTTGAGAATGATAACGAGAAATAGTGAATGTAATGCAGCAGCAAGAGCACGGGGCCCGGTGGCATAGTAACAGGAACAGCAATGCAAACAGAAGCGCTAACAGTGGCTCACATGGTAACGCAAGTGCGAATGAGAACAGAAAGGGTAACGCACACGGTGGCATAGACGGGAAGGGTCTGCCACGTGATGTGTTGTCACATAGTAACATGGTGCCTGCAAACGGAAATGTCAATGGGCATGGTGACGCAAAGTGAAACAGAAAGAGAAACAGTACTGTAGACACAAATGGCAAAAAATAACAGAAACGCAAGCGCAAATGAAAACACAAAGGATAACGCACATGGTGGCGCAGACGTCAACGGTAAGTGAAACAGAGTACGGAACGCAAGCGGAAAGGGCAACGTAACAGTAATATAGCGCACAGGCTGGTTTCCCCAAAACCTGCATAGAGAAAGACAGTGAGTACAAAGAATGTATGCATAATAATGGGTATCGGAGCAGAAAATGAGGACTTGGAATACTAAATAGGTTATATCTCAGGAACCGTACGACGTAGAAAAAAATTTTAAAAGTCATATGATTTACTACTGTCCTGGCTAGTTTTACACTTTTTTCTGACGAAAAGTCCGTATCTCGCACCGTTTCCGAGATACGGGCCCTGAAAACGCAACGAATGCCGTAATGTTATCCTCACGGGAAAAAGAGAAGTTTGGAGCGCCATAACTTTGCCTCCCTGTAATATTTTTCATCAAACCACTGAAAGGCACATCTGTGGGCTGTTGACTGTCTTCCTCCAAATTTCGGAAAAAGACCAAACCGTTATTTTGCAGCAGGGTGCCAAAGGATTCCTGTAATGTGTCGGACGCCGTAATGTTATCCTATGGGAAAAAATCGTCAACTTTGGAGTGCCGTAACTTTGCCGCCGTGTAATATTTTCTCAACACAACACTGAAAGGCACATCTGTGCAATGTCAGCTGCGTTACCTCCAAATTTCAGCCCAAAACTCCCAACCGTTCTTTTGTAGCGCAGTGCCAAAGAATTGCTGTCATTTTCCCACAGACTAGAAAACTACTGTCGCAATTTGTGAACGCTTTCACAAAAATTTGCGACACTTTCGTGAGCATGAAAGTACTTTGCAAAAGTACTTTTTCCAGAAATTTGAAAAACATATTTCTGGGGTGTTTTACCCCAAAATAAAGACATGACTAGCATCCTCAGGATCCGACTAGGTGAATACAAAAAGAATTAGGTTGCTAGAGGGTCCCAAATTTAAATGCCAAGCATTTTTCTGATCACTAACTGAAAACAAAATGGCGGATTTGAGAAAGTAACAGGGCCATTTGCAAAAGTAAAAATGCATTTGCGACACTGTCGAACTTTTTAACTTTTCCCATTGACTTATAATGGGAAATTGTTTTTTGAATAACTTTTGAACCGTTTAATATTTTTTCACCCAATCTTCGAAAGGCACATCGGGGACCCCGGCCGCACGTTCCCTGAAGATTTTGGGCCGGTCGTGCAAACCGTGCGACCTGTAGGCGTGACCGTAGAATTCCAGAAAAAGCGTAAACGCATGCGCAGATCATGCTTAATAACTCCGCAGCCGTATATCCGACCGGTATGAAACTTGGCAGATCCCAAGGCCTATGGTTCTTGATCGTGTATTACAACTTTCAGGCAAATCCGTCAAACGGTTGCAAAGTTATTAAGGTGCAAAATTTTGGGTTTAACATAGAAATGGCTCCTCAACCCTAACTATGGTAGCACTAGCGTGCTACCATAATAATATACATATATACATATTTATATACACACACACATATATAGATATATATATAGATATATATATCGATCGACACTGAACATGTATTCACTTGAAACCAGAAGAGAAATGGGGGATATGATAAGAGACCTTCAACTTCCTGAAAGGAATAAACAAGATGGATTATAAGGAGCTGTCCAACGTAAACAGAGACGCTAGGACAAAGGGCCAGGAGTGAAGGCAATGAAGGAAGGTTTAAAAAGGATGCAAGGAAGAATTACTTCACAGGAAGAGTGGCTGAGCTATGGAAAGGTGTGCTGGCAGAGGTAGTGGGTGCCCAAACCATAAATGGCTTGAAAAATGGCTGGGATAGAGTCAAGGGTATATTAGCTACTCAGCGGGAAGTGGGGGTGGGGTGGGGCAGAAATATGGCTAACAAAAGGGGAAGAGTGTAAGCAAAGATCCCAGAAAGACAGCAGATCATGGGGTATGACAGGGTAGTATTAGCAGACTGGGTGGACTCTGCTGTCACCCATCTATGTTTCTATGTTTCAAGAAAGAAAGTTTGTTTAGGTATAAACACTAATCATTACTAGCATTAATGGGACACAGAATATAGGAAAAGTAAACTTTTTTTTTTTTTAAATCGATTTATTCATCATAAATCACCCAACTGAGCCGAAACATCTTTTTTTGGGGGGGACGGGGGTCCTGCTTTTACTTAGTTCTACAGCTGTAAGTGACTGAAGCCAAAGCAACCAACTTCAGGGGGTGGGAGCAAAGTGGCCAGGTCCACCCCCTGAAATTTCCAGCTTCAACTCTCGCTAAAGGAAAGCAGCACAAAACAGTGGGGGCAAACACCAGGGCTGCAAAAATGCCCGTTTAAAACAACCTATATGGTTTAAACTAAATTCCGCTAACCTTTCTCCAGCTATGTAGCTTTGTATCTTGCTCCTTGAGGCGCCATGTCAAAAGTGCTGCCGCACCGGAAGACGGAGTGTGCCCCTGGCATCCTGTCCTGTGCTGGAAGGCTCGTAAAAATGACAAGCGAGGCACATCTACCCGGGAGAAAAATAAACATTGTGGCATGTAGAGATATGATAACTACACCTCTGTATCCAATTCCCGGTGAAAACAGACTGTGTAATGTACTTTACATCATTATGAAAGTTGCAGCTCGAGTTAGGTCATCTTGCAATAGTAAGTGGTGCTACTACGCAGCAAACTTCAACTGCATAATGTAAAAACACAATACAACGACTCGTTTCACCGAAATGAATATAGAAATGTTATTATCATATCTCTACATGCCACAACATCTATTCCTCCAGGAAATGACGGCACTCTACGAGCACATCTGACACCAGAACAGAATACTCGAGAACACCTCCATCTTCCCGATGCGGCAGCACTGACATCGCGCTCTCAGGAAACAAGATAAGAGAAGCTACATGGCTAAGGAAAGGTTAGCTGAATTTAGTTTAAACCATATAGATTGTTTTAAACGGGCGTTTCTGCAGCCCTGGTGTTTGCCCCCACTGTTTTGTGCTGCTTTCCTTTAACAGTGAGCCCTGCCTGGCTGCACAGCTACATTACTTTCGATCACTGCAGTTTTTAGAGAGACTTTCAAGTACCTCAGCAGGATTAACAAAGTTCAGGAGGGCAGCATCCTTCAGAACAGAAGACGTGCAAGAACAAGGGGTCACAATATGAGGCTAGAGGGGGGAAGACTCAAGGGCAATATGAGAAAGTATTTTTTTCATGAAAAGGGTGGTGGATGCATGGAACAAGTCTCCCTGCGGAGGTCATAGGGACTAAAACTACAGGTGAATTCAAGAATGCATGGGACAGACAGAAGGCCTCCTAATGACCTCCTGATGGCGAGGGATAGAAGGGACCGTACCATCTTGGTCCTCCTAGACCTCTCTGTGGCGTTCGACACTGTGGACCATGAGGTGTTACTTGACTGCCTGCGGTCCTGGTATGGCCTGTCCGAAAATATCAACTGGTTCAGGTCATACCTGACGGAGAGTGCAGAGGGAGACCATGGGAATCTTCTCATCAAGTCTGAAGCCTCTGTGCTGTGGTGTTCCGGAGGGTTTGGTCTGGTCACCTCTGTTGTTCACGGTGTACATGCTGCCACTGCAGGACATTATCAGGCGGTACGGGCTGGGTTTTCACCGCTATGCAAAGGATACCCAGCTGTACCTGTCCTGTGCACCCAACAGCCTGGTATCAGACTCTGTATTTAATAGCTGCCTTGAGGAAATCCAAATATGGATTGTCTCACAATTGGCTTAGGCTCAACCCAGACAAGACTGAGGTACTGATGGTGGAGCCAGGTCATCAGGGTGGGGGGGGGTGCAGCATTACCCCCTGATCTTGTGCTAGGGGGTGTGCCTTTAGCCCCCTCTAGGCAGGTGAAGAATGTGGGAGTAATCCTAGACTGCGGTCTGACACTTGACGCACAGGTGTCAGCTGTGGTGAGAAGTGGGTTTTATCATCTCAGGAATATTGCCCAAATTCGAACCCTGATCCCAACTGATGACCTGCCCACACTGGTGCATGCTTTCTCCACTTCCAGGTTGGACTACTGCAATGCCCTGTACCTAGGGTTATCTGGAGGCAACCTCCACAGGCTGCAGCTGGTGCATAACGTCATCATGAGATTATTGATGGGGCTGAAAAGATGCAAACACATCACCCTGGTGCTCCGTGAACTGCACTGGCTGCTGGTCCGGTGGAGCGTTGTCTTTAAGATAGGGATATTGACCTATAAGACCTTGCATGAGCAGGGTCCAGTCTACCAGCAGGAGCTCCTTGTGCCTCACCGTCCGGCCCGGGCCCTCCGTTCTGCCGGAGGTGGCCTTCTTAGAATTCCCAGGGTTAGGCTGCGGCACTCAGAAGACAGAGCGTTTGCAGCAGCTGTGCCTACCCTGTGGAACTCCCTACCTGATTTTTTAAGGGAGACCCCCCTCGACAGAAGCCTTTAAGAAGGGCCTCAAAACATATTTATTTCATCAAGCTTTTAATTGAACGTGTTTTAAAATGGATAGCACTTTATGATGGATAGATAAGTTTACGCTCCCAGCTGTATTTTGCTGTCATTTTAAATTTGTTTTACTGTATTTTTTAAAATGTTTCTGTACAATTTGTATGTCTATACTGTGCAGCACCCAGAGTCCACGGAGATGGGTGCTATATAAATAAAATATCTATCTATCTAAGGCGACCCTATTGGTAGGAAGGAAGGAAGGAGAAGGTAAGCTACAGATCAAATAGGATCTGGAGTTTATACAATAGGTAGGAAAATGGGCAGACTAGGTGGACCAAGAGGTCCTTATCTTCAGTCACATTCTATATTTCTATGTTTACACCACCACCACCACCACCACTCCTTTCCTCCCCTGAGAAAGAAAAGTTCTCTCCTATGACTGAAGCACAGGAAGGTCAACTAACTTACTAACAGTCAAGTGGCTCAACAGAGAAAGCTGAACCTGGATCTCCTAATTCCCAAACCAGTGCTTTGTAGCTCTATACCAAGCTGCCCTAGGTTTTGGTGTGTAACACCTCTGCTACCGGGTTACTAGAAATCCCAGTAAGACCTAGTGGTAGCCAGGGAAGGCAGCTTGTGAAACTCCAGTTAAATGGATTTCACACTGTCTCACTCTGTTCACAGTCTCAGCTGGGACTGAGGGATGACATCACCAACAGAACTACTGCAGCTGCATGAGCCACAGTGGAATCTGCAGCAAGGAGTTGGAGTAGAATGTTGGGAGGTTTGAACAGCAGTCTGTGGTCAGTTGGAGTTTGGAGCTTGTTGTGAGAGGAGCACAGCAGCTCTGTGTTAGGCTCTTGGAGCCTCAGCCCTGACATAGGGCTACAAGTAGAGAAAGGTGTGTGTTTCCACCTAAAGAGAGATACAGTGAGCAATTTTTAAAGTGGTGGAGACCGCTGAATTGGGTCTCAGGAAGGTTTACCTGCATTTCCAGGGGCAACCCCTTGGCTACTGCTAGTGGAGAAGCTGCCTTATTTTGTCCAAGAGTTTGGGAAACAAGACGATTTTGTGATTCGCCTGTGGGGCACCTGCACCGGAGGGCGAGTTCTGCTCTTTCTAAAGGGCCCATGTTTCACCCTGGAACTGTGTAAAAGTGGGGATTGGACTACTGAAGTAGTGGGAGGCCTAGAATAATAGGTTTAGCCAAAAGTAAAATTATGTTCAAGTCCAGCACATAGGGGAAGTCAAGACATGTAGAGGAGATGTGACATACGTCTACCCAGTAATCTACATTGCCAAGCTTTCAGAAAAGAGTTGTTTAGTTTCGAGAAATGGCCGGGTATGGATTGTGGGAGCTGTAGGTGGGAGACCCCCCATCTTTAGTAACCAGGTCTACCTCTACGGATTTGCTCTGTGGATTTCTACTTTGCCTCATGCACTTGGCCACCGATGAGGGAAGTACCCAGACGTGGGATTGGAAGGAAAATTCCCTCTAGGAGTCAAAGACTCTAAGGTGGTTTGGGGAGCCACCAATTGGAAAACTGGTTCATTCCCATAATGGACCGTGGATCAAGTGGCTGGCGGGGGAGCCGGGCCAATGGGGAAAACCCAAGTAGTGTACAAGTCGGGCTGTGTACGTACCCAAAGCTGCGTGCAAGTCCGGGCTGTGTGCCTGGTGGGTTTACAGCCTAAGGGCTGGAAATGTGAAGAAGTGTTCTGTTATCTCTAATCTGCATTACCAGGAATGTAGCCCTGGTTGGGGGGGGGGGGGTCCGTCTATGCTTTGTTTGTTCAGTTTGGATCTGAATAAAAGCCACACTGTAGAATCCCATTCCTGGTTTTGGACATTACAGTTATTGCTTCCTGTGTTCGGATTTACTTGGGTGCCCCTGTGCAGAGTAGCCAAACCTAGACCCCCTGTGCCGAGTAACCTAGTCCTCCCCGAACCCAGTCCCCACCAGATACTTTTGTCAGCTTCAACAGCATGCTACCTGTCGTTTTGCAAAAGGGCAGGGGTCCGGGGGTTACACTGGTTTAAAAGTTTTCACTTGCTATGTATCACCCTTTGTCCTGCTTGCCCCTTCTGGATGGGCCTCTACAGTCCAGTCACCCACCATCCCTGGGACTTGATTTGCCCCGGTGGCTGGGTCAGCTGGACATGCCTTTGTGCGGAGGGCCGTCCATCATCCTGCTCTGGCAGGATGGTTTTTCTCCAATGCCACTTGCCCCAGGGACATCGACGTGCAGTGACACATCTGTCGACTTCCCCATCCTTCTGGGCCTCCCATCTGCCATGACACCTTGCCTCTGCTTGGTGTCAGGCACACTGCAAGAGGCACATCTCGTTCACTCCACGAGAGGACAGTAGTCCTCTGGATGCTCAGTACTGACCCCCAGTGACTGAAATTCGCTGTCAAACCCAGGTTGTCAGTGTGGCCGATGGTAGCACTACCAGCAAGCCAGCCTCTAAAGGTCAAGTTTTGAGGGTTTATTTCCCCATAATCTGTTCATGCTCCTTGGCTGAGGCAGGTTAGGGCTCCCATCTGCCCTGCCACATTGGCCCCTAGCATCCAACACCTTCCCGAATTTACCTGGTCAGCTGAAACCTCCACAGATTCCCCATCATAGCAGGGTCAGGAGAGGGAGGGCCATCCCCTCCACAGACATATCCCGTGGCAGGCAGCAAGTCACTCCAGTGGTGAGGTGGGTAGGGGTGCAGCATGCAGCGCATCATAGATGCCTGCCTCATCGCTGGGAGAGGAGAGCAGTCTGTTGGGCCTTCATCCCCCCCAACAAATCAAAATCGAACCCGGGTGGCAGCATGGCTGGCAGTAGTGCTACCACCGAGCCCGCTAAGCATCAAGTTTTGAAGCCATTCATATGAAGTTGCCTCTTTACTGAGCAGTCACCCGACTCTCTACAATACTGGTAAGTTACCAGGATATCAGCCTCGGAATCAAATCATTTTGTTCACTAGTATCTAAAGCAATTCCCTGTACAGAAGCCCAAACCTGGTACACAGTCAGTGCTGGAAGGGTTTCAAATCGCAATGCACTCCCAAACTGGGAGCCAAAGCAGACTCTTCCAAATGGGAGCCATGCCACCAGATTCCTCAGACAGAGTCACAATGCCAGCATCTGCTTCCATACTACATGGGGTTGTTAGGCAACATGACAGGTGTATATGGGGGGGGGGATTATGAACAACATGACACAGAGTTAGTGAGTGCATGTGTGTGTGTATATATATATATATATATATATATATATATATATATATATATATATATATATATATATATATATATATATATATATATACATATACATACATACATACATACACACACACATATATATATATATATATATATATGTATAGAAGTGAGGGACAGGGTTAAACTACAGGAGTAGGTGCGCATTAGAGAGCGATTGCGCCCCTACAGGGGTCGGTGCTGTCACAATCTCGCTCAGCCGGTCAACCTTCTACTCCCAAAGTGCCAACCTCTGAGCGTATGATTTGTGTACAGTGAACAGACAAGGTAACCCTCTTGTCTGTTTTGTGGGTTCAAGTCACCGTAGTCTCAAGCTCTGAAGGGATTCAAACTGATAACCTCTTGTTAGCGTACCCAATTATCAGGCTCAGATAATTCTGTCTTCAGTGGGCCAGATATCTTTGCCTACGGGCACCCAACCAGGTCTTTCAAATGAACCCTTAGAACTCTATGCAAGACTTTTAGAGAACTCTATCCATTTCCCAGTTTGGTATACAATAAGCCCATACACAGTGTTACTATAACCTTTAAAAGCTCCACTTAAAATAAAAAGAAATGTCAAGGCACTCCAGCAGTTTCGTTTGTAAAAACACATCTTTACTTTAAAAATATCAAAACAGAACAATAATCACAGAACAAATATATATCCCAACACACACAGCCTTAAAACAAACAGGTAAAAAAAAAAGTACAGTTCCTACAATTCATACATTCAAACTGGTATAATCTAATGCTTACTTTATTTCAGTGCTTTGAGGATCTCCCTTCTCTCAGTCAGAAATATTTTCTTGTGTGTCTCTGTCAGGTTCTTTCAGCAATTAAGCACACTACTGAGCCGGCCTTCTCACTAGGTCACTAACTCTGCCTTGGTGTATCAAACTCTATATTTTACAACACAGGGTCTCCAAATAAAATATTTAAAAAAAACATATAAGATGACCTCACTGACGTTCCTCTCCACATGTTAACTGGTCAGAACTGGTTTGTGCTCTGCTACACGTACATCTCAAAAGTTTCTTTGATCTAAGTCACTGTATTCAAAGCAAAAGTGCATTGGCCTCTTTAATCCCATCTGGACCTTGGAATCTACACCTCAGGTCTTTCTGATGTAATTCAAGGGGTCCCCGGGAATGTATTTTGGACCTTCCAAATCCGTCTGGGTCCTCCATGGCTCAGACAGCAAACCTCTTCGATGTCCATTCTGGCCTCTCTCGACACCCTTCCCCACAAGTCCTTCCTGGCAAATATGCAAGTCAAAGGATCTCCCTGAGGGGCATTATGAATGGCTAATCTTATTTCCTGGGATGAAAGCAAATTGACAAGGTAACTGCACCGCAGATCTCTGTAGTTTAAAATACCTCCTGACCTTTGAACTTATGCCTGGGGGGGTCTTGATGTGTCAGTTCCAGTAAGACAGCCTTTTCCTTGAACTGACCTTCCCTTCAAATATTTTATATGTAATAACAAAAATTAATACAGCACTCGAGCACTCAGAGCCACTGTCTATGTCACAGGTGCACATTAGAGAGG
Organism: Neoceratodus forsteri; assembly: GCA_016271365.2. NCBI lineage: Eukaryota > Metazoa > Chordata > Ceratodontiformes > Ceratodontidae > Neoceratodus > Neoceratodus forsteri. The sequence continues at coordinate 1,108,406,464 of CM028133.1, forward strand.
GACTGCACCCCTACAGGGGTAGGTGCGCATTAGATAGGGACTGCGTCCCTACAGGGGTAGGTGTGCATTAGAGAGGGACTGCATCCCTACAGGAACAGATGCGCATTAGAGAGGGACTGTGCCCTTACAGGAGAAGGTGTGCATTAGAGAGGGACTGCGCCCCTACAGGGGTAGGTGTGCATTAGATATGGACTGCGCCCCTACAGGGGTAGGTGTACCTTGAAGAGTGACTGCACCCCTACGGGGTAGGTGTGCATTAGAGAGGGACTGCGCCCCTACAGGAGTAGGTGCATATTAGAGAGGGACTGTGGCCCCCAAAAGGAGTAGGTTCATATTAGAGAGGGACTGCACCCCTGCAGGAGTAGGTGTGTATTAGAGTGGGACTGCTATAAACCCTGAGGCAGTGTAGTATGTCATGTCTGTCAAGGGGGAGCTGTTGTACAACATGAGGTAGTATGTTTGTGTGTGAAGGGGGTATTGGTTAATATGGGTGTGTGTGTGTTTCTTCAGGGACCATGTAGTCTGCACAATTTAAACTGCATTATGCATGCCTCAGTCAAGTGTAGACCCACAAATAGGCCAGAAGGAGCACACATAGGCTGAGGGTATGCAATGTCCAAAATACATACTCCAATGAAAAAAAAATGAGTTTGGCACCATGCTGTTCCCTCCATCCCCCACCCCAATCACCAAAAATGATACTACTATTTAAGCATTACATGCCAAGACACGATTCCGAGTCGCATGGCCTTTTATCTGATGAATTGTGAAGTGACTTTCCAATTCATTTGAATCATCCAAGGCTGATTAGATGGTCAAAGACTCAGCCAAGCCAGACCTTGGGAAGGAGGGGGAGGGGAGACAGAAAGGCTCGGAGATCCAGAGTTCACTTGAAAATGTCTAACACAACTTATGAACCTGCCAAAAACAAAAACCTTAAAAAAAAAAAAAAACCTCTGCCATTTCCAAACTGCAAGGGACTGCCTTTACGGGAATGAAAAGGACCCCCCCCACACACACACACACACACTTGTGAGAAGGAGGTAGAAATATTTATTGAAACACAGCTGTTGTTTACAGGGCTTGTGATATTGTTCCGGGAGTGCAAGAGCGCAAACATCCACTTAGGATCCCCAGGGAGTCCTCCTGAAGAATCAGGCCCTACTTTAAGTTCCGTCTTTGTGAGTCCAGCACAGCAGTAAACCTCATTGTAATAAAAGGAGAAGAAAACTCCCATAGAAAGGAGAAGAAGGGAAAAAGCTACAAGCAACTTCTCTCTACACCCCCACCCCCCTGCCCCCAAACCTCAAAGATAGATCGAGGTGTTTTTTTCTTTAAAAAGAAAAGCTCCCCCTCAGCTAAATTTAAGGCAACAAGTCACATTTCTGAACCCTCTATTATCTGCAGGAGAACTTCCCACTGGCTCGAGGCGCAGTCGCAGCGGAATCCTGGGGTCTCTATTTGTGAAGGTCCCTATTGATTTTGTCAGTGGTGATGAGTGGGCCCTGAGCCGTTCCCACAATCCCCTGCAGAGGGAAGATTCTCCCACAATGCCCAGTGGGGGAGAAGATGGCTTGAACAAAAAGCACTAAAGTTAAAATCTGGAACGCTGCTGATTTGCAAAGCAGCTTTTTTTTTTTTTTTCTCTTCTTTCTTTCATTTTTTTTGTTTAGTTACCGAGGCATTCTGTAAGGGGATAGATAAGGAGAGAGAAATCATCTTACCTTAAATAAAAGAAAGGGGTAAATGATTTATCAGTGCTTTTGTGCAGCCTCCACCACCACCACCACCAAGGCAGTCCAGCAACAGAAACCTGTTTACAGATCATTAAAGTGCTTCTCTCGTTAGTGCAGAAACCGACCTTGAAATGTCAGCTTTTCTCGTCTTCTACTTTATCTAATCTAGTAAAGTAAATTCAGAATCTTGTCCTGCAGAGATTCAACTCGTCCTTTCCCCATCATTTATTCTGGGCAGGTGGTGTTTGGGAGAATTCTTCTATCTAGGATGAGCTACTGCAGTAAGACACCTTTTCTCAGCCCAGTCCAGTGGCACCAGCTTCTGGTGCCCTACACCGCCACATGCGAGACCCAGGATTGAGTCCTAATCCTGAATCACCAGCCAGTGGAGTACAGGCGTGAGAAGAAGTCCTCTCGCTCCAACTCTCTTGGGGGGTGCTGGCCTGTTGACTCACCAGGGAGTCTCCTATAGTGGGAGTGGAGATCGCCCTGATGTCGTGTGTGACCATGCGACGTCCAGTATCCCCTGCCCATAGGACAGTGCTGTGGTCAGCCATTAAGTGATGGCAGCACTGAAGGTGGACAAGGCTATGGGACCAGACGGGATACACCCAAAGGTACTGAAAGAACTCAGGGAGGTGCTGGCTGCAACGCTGATAGTCCTGTTCAACAGCTCATCGGAAACCGGCATTGTTCCGCAGGTCTGGAGAAGAGCTGATGTGGTCCCTATACATAAGAGCGGCAGCAGGGAGGAGGCTTGCAAATACAGCCCAGTCAGTCTTACTTTGGTAGTGGGGAAATGAATGGAAACCCAACTGAAAAAAAGAATGGTAGGCTATCTTGAATCTAATGGGCTGCAAGACCACAGGCAGCATGTATTCACAAAGTGTATGGGGGTGTGTGTATGTGTGTGTGTGTGTGTGGGGGGGGGGTCATGCCAGATGCCAGATATATGAATGTGCCAGCAGAGAAAGGCCTTACAGTCTATCTAGTCTGCTTGAGTGTGCAGTTTTCAGTGTGTTTACAGAATCTGATAAATTTCTTTGACTGGGTGACCAGTGAACTAGATCAGGGAAGAGCAGTGGATGTGGCCTATCTGGATTTTATTAAAGCCGTCAACACTGTGCCTCACAGGAGGCTGATAAAGAAACTGAGCAGCCATGGGGTAGGATCCAAAGTGGTGAATTAGGTTAGAAGCTGGTTAATGGTCGCGCCACGCTGGTGATCTAGGTTTGGGAGCAAGTCTGGGCCGCCAGGGGTCAGCCGGGGAGGAGGGTCGAGGAGTCAGGATGGAGCACTTGCAAGGCAGCTCTCCTCTCCTCTCTGGGGAGGAACGTGGGGTTCTCCCAGCTCATGGTTGCCTCCCTGGTGGGGGCCAGGGGGCAGTGCCAAGCCACAGGGGGAACCTGGCATTAGGCTGGGAGCACAGAAGGGGCCGTCACCGGAGCCGCGATGCACATGGGCTGTGGCGTTCCAGGGTCCCGGGACTAATGGGGGCAAAAATACAAAAAAGAATGTCTCCCCCATTGCCAAGAAGGTGAGGTGGCAACAGGGGAGCAAAAAGGAAGTCAGAATAAAAAAAAAAAAAAGAAGCTGGTTAATGGACGGGAGACAGAGGGTGGTGGTTAATGGCAATTACTTAATGATCTGAGAGTGACCACAGGGCTCAGTACTGGGACCAGTCCTCTTCAATGTCCCCATAAGTGACACTGCAGAAGAACTGGAAGGTAAGATGTGCCTTTTTGCAGACAATACCAAAACAGGGTGGACACTCAGGAGGGGGTGGAGAGAATGTGCAGGGAACTTGGGAAAGTTGAGGAATAGTCACGCGTAAGGCAGTTGGGGGTTCAATGCCAAAAAGTGTGAAATCATGCACCTAGGGCATAGATACCCAGCAGCCGAGTACAAGATGGGGGTACTGATAGTCAACGAACAGGAAAGGGACCTTGGGGTTATCATATCTGATGACCTCACTGTTTCAGGGCAGTGTGACAAAGCAGTGGGTAGGGGTAGTGGGATGCTAGGGTGCATACAGAGGGGCATCTCCAGCAAGAGGAGGGAAGTAGTGCTGCCACTGTATCGTTCCTTGATGAGACCCCCACCCTAGAGTACTGCGTACAGTTTTGGAGGCCGCACCTCAAAAGGGACATAGGCAGGGTGGAGGCAGTCCAGAGGAGGGCAACTAAAATGGTGCAGCGGTTGCACAAGAAGCCATATGAGGTGAGACTACTATCAACATGCACCCCCTGGAAGTGAGGAGAGCAAGAGGTGACATGACAGAGACCTACATGTACTTCTTAGGGGTGAACAGGGTGCAGGAGCGGAGTCTCTTTCAAATGAGTAAGAGCACCAGGACAAGAGGCATGTCATGAAGTTGGGGGGGGGCAGTTTAAGAGAGATGTGAGGAAATGCTTCTCTACTGAGAGGGTGGTAGACATCTGGAACAGACTACCAATGGAAATGGTGGCCGCGAAAACAGTTGGGGGGCTTCAAGTATGTGTGGTATAAACACAGGGGTATATTAGAAAACAGGCAAGGAGGAGGGAGGGTTGCCGGAGACCAGTTAGGGTCTGCAGAGACAGGCTGGGTAGGGAACATTTGGACAGACTGGGTGGGCCAACCAGTCCTTTTCTGCCAACAAATTCTATACTTCTATGTATCATATGCCTGGAATGGCAGAGTACTGCACACCCTGCACAGAGAGTATTACCTGCCCAATGCAGAGTGTTATACCCCCAGCACAGCAGGGTATATTACATGCCAGACACAGCAGGGTACTTCAGCAAAACAAATTATTACACACCTAGCATAGCATTTAATGCCAAACGCAATATGGTATTACACACCCAGATTGGTAGGGTTTTATGTGACCCACATGATAAGTATTCCAGTGTGGCAGGACAATACACACCTGGGGAGCAGTACTCCCACAAAGTCGTAGTTCTTTTTTTTTTTTTTAGAATCTTGGAGGGGCAGTATGCTGGTCCACTAGAAATATTTTGGAGTGCAGAACTACAAGGTCCTAGTTCTGACCCAAAAACCTGGCAAACAGAGGAACAGAAACCAGTTCACTTTCTCTGTCCTAATCACCCTCCCCCCATAGAAGACATAAACCCCAATATCCTGGAAGACTGCCAAGCTGAATGTTGTTGTGAAAGGTTTTAATCAGTCACTTGGGGGCCCTTTCACTCAGATCCATTTCAGATTTTATTTGTAGAGCTTAAGCCTATTAGCTCATGGGAGCACTGAAAACAAAAAGGCCACGGAAAGGTAACAGTCAGCTTCAAACAGATTATACTCTGCTCCAAACCCTACCAGCGAGGGGGTTTGTTCCTTGGCAGTTTCCTCCACTGGCGAGGCTTCGCTGTGTGGCTACATGGAGAGACAGGCATGTATAAGGCTTGCACTGAACGCGGCACAGTGTTACATGACTGACAAAGCCTCAGAAACATAGAATGTGTCAGCAGAATGGGTCTGGTACCCATCTAGTCTGCCCTAGTTTCCCTGCCTAACACTAACATAGAAACATAGACTTTGACGGCAGATAAGGACCACTTGGCCCACCCAGTCTGCCCATTTCCCTACCTACTGGATAAGCTGCAGATTCTAGTTAACCAACAGCCTATTTCCTGCAACCCCCCACTATAATTGCCTTATGTCTGTCCCATGCATGTTTGAATTCCTCCACTGTTTTAGACCCCACAACCTCTCCAGGAAGGCGGTTCCATCGTCCACCACTCTCTCTGAGAAAAAGAATTCTCACATTACCCCTGAGCCGTCCCCCCTCTAACTTTAAATTGTGCCCCCTTGTTCTTACACATCTCTTTTTCTGAAAGATGCTACCCTCCTGGACTTTGTTGATTCCCTTGAGGTACTTAAAAGTTTCTATCATGTCCCCCTGTCCCTCCTTTCATCAAGGGTATACATATTAAGCTCTCTCAGTCTCTCTTCATCTGGTTTCTGATGTAGACCCTGCACCATTTTAGTTGCCCTCCTCTGGACTGCTTCCATCCTGTCTATGTCCTTGCGTAGATGAGGTCTCCAAACTGCATAGTACTCCAGATGGGGTCTCACCAACTGTCTGTATAGAGGGATAACCACTTCCCTTTTTCTACTTGTGATGCCCCTCCCTATGCATCCCAGTATCCCCCTGGCTTTCCCTACTGACTTCTCACATTGCATACCCACCTTTAGGTCATCTGATATGACTACACCCAGATCCCTTTCCATTATTGTTGTTGTTAGTACCTCCCCTACTATTGTGTACTCTTCTCCTGGATTTTTATTTCCCAGGTGCATTACTTTGCACTTCTTTGCACTGAATCTAAGTTGCCATATGTCTGACTTCCTCCAACCTTGCCAAGTCCCTTCTCATCCTTTCTACCCCCCTTGTGTATCAACTCTGTTACAGATCTTTGTGTCATCCGCAAACAGGCATACCTTTCCTTCCAGACCCTCTGCAATGTCACCTATAAAGACGTTAAAGAGGACTGGACCCAGTACTGAGCCCTGAGGTACTCCACTAGTAACCCCCCTTTCTTTAGAATGTGTTCCATTCACTATTACCTTCTGTGTCCTGTTGTGCAGCCAGTTTGCTACCCAGGCTACCACCCTGGGACCCACTCCCAGGCTGGCTAACTTGATTATTAATCTTTTGTGCGAGACTGTGTCAAATGCCTTGCTAAAGTCTAGGTAGGCCATATCCACAGCCCCTCCTGGTCTATTACTTTGGTCACCAGTCAAAAGAAATCGATTAGATTTGTCTGACATGACCTTCCTGCTGTGAATCCATGCTGCTTTGGGTCCAGTGCCGCTTACCTCTAGGTACTGAACAATTCTTTCTTTCAAGTGATTCCATCATTTTCCCCACCACTGAGGTCAAACTAACAGGTCTGTAGTTTCCTGCTTCTGCCTTGCCCACTTTTGTGAAGGAGAATCACATCTGCCCTCCTCCAGTCCTCAGGTACTACCCCATCTTCCCATGATTTGTTAAAAGTGTGGTTAGTGGTGTCACTAGGTCCTCCTTAGCTCTTTTTAGAGTTCTAGGGTGAATCCCGTCAGGCCCCATTGCTTTGTCCACCTTGAGTTTTAGAAGTTCTTTCAGTACTCTTTCTTCTTTAAATGGACTGGTATCAACCCCACTATCCAGAGTGCTTCTACTGTTTGGTTTAGGTAACTCCTCCTCTTCTTCTTTTGTGAATACTGAGCAAAAGTATTCATTCATTATCTCTGCCTTTTCACTGTCTCCCTCTGCCCACCTCCCCTCTCCTTTATTAATCTTTCCTATCCCTCCCTTAACCTTTCTATGTTCCTAATGTACCTATAAAAGGTTTTATCCCCCTTCTTAACTGAGTTGGCTATCCTTTCCTCGGTTTGGGCCTTTGCTTTCTGACTGCCTTCCCACTTCTTTCTGCTTTAATTGATACAGTTCCTGTCGTGCTCTGTCTGTGATTCCTTATACTTTTTGAATGCAGCCTTTTCTCCTTAACCTTCCCGACACTTATTTTGACAGCCATAGTGGTTTTTATTCCGCTTTGTTTTCTTTATTTGTTTCACACAAAGGCTTGTTGCCTCCATGATGGCAGTTTTGATTTTTCTCCATTGTTCTTCCACCCCTCCTTTCTGGCCATTTGCTAATGCATTCCTCAGGTATTCACTCATTTTGTCAAAGTCAGCCCTTCTAAAGTCCAGTATCCTTGTATTTGTATGGCTTGTCTCCATGGTTGTGTTTATTGTGAAGCACACTGTGCAGTGGTCGCTTGTTCCCAGGTGTCTACTGACTTCTAAGTTTGTGATCCTCTCTCCATTTGAAGTACCAGGTCTAATATTGCTCCCTCCCAGTGGGTTCCACCACTAGCTGTCTAAAAGCATGCTCCTATGTAGGCATCGAGAATAGCCCTGCTCTTGGATGTGGCTGCAGTCCATGTTACCCAGTTAACAACTGGCATAGTCAGGTCCCCCATCAACAGTATCTCCCCTTTTTCAGCCATTTTGAGAATGCCCTCTATCATTTTCTTGTCCATTTCCTCCCCTTGAGACGGGGGTCTGTATACAACCCCTGTGCGGATTGTGATGCCATTCCCTGTCTCCAATGTGACCCAGAGTTCCTCTTGTCCTCCCCCTTTACCTTTTAGTTCTGTTACTTTGATCCCTTCCCTTATGTAGAGAGCTACTCCACCTCCTCTTTTACCCTCCCTGTCCCTTCTGTAGATTGTGTACCCTGGTATGTTGACATCCCAGTCATGGTTCTCCGTGTACCATGTTTCTGTGACTGCCACAATATCCAAGTGTTCCACTTCCATCGGGGCTACTAGCTCTGGAAGCTTGTTTCCCAGACTACGGGCATTGGTACTCATTGCCCTCCTACACCCTGGACTCTGTCTGGTCACAGGTGTCCCTCCCACCTCCCTTACCTCTACTTATTATACCCATGTGCCTATCCCACACATGTTTGAAGCTCCCCACCACCTCTTCTGGCAGGCTGTTCCAGGCATCTACCACCCTTTCTGTGAAGTATTTCCTCATCCCTCTTAAGCTAAACACCCCCCCCGCTTTATAGCATGCCCCGTGTTGTGGTGCTCCTCCTCTTCAGAGACTCCCTTCCTGCATCTTTGTCACCCCCATGAGGTACTTAAAGGTCTCAATCATGTCCCCTCTTGCTCTCCTGTCCTCTAGGGAGTACTCTGGAGTACAAGGGAGAGACCTGCTGGAGTCTTTCCGCTTCTTTCCTTTCACACCCTTAATGGTGCGACAACTCAAGATGTCACCTCCTTCCAGTATCTCGGGGTCTGGTTAGACCACCGCCTAGGTTTTTCTGCTCATGTGGATGCAATCCACAACAAGCGTCGCCCCATGCTTGGGCCACTCTGCAGAAGTAACGGAAGCATTCCGCTTTCTGCATGCAGTGAAATCCTAAGATGATTCTGCCCATTTCTGACTATGGAGACAATGTTTATAGTGCTGCTCCAGAGTCTACTTTAGCGAGACTGGATCTTGTCTTTCACTCCTTTTGTCGCTTTGCCCTTGATAAACCCATGCGTACTCATCACTGTACCTTGTATTCTTCTCTTTCCCTCCCTCCCCTCCCTTGATGCCAGGTACTTCACCCACTGTGTCTTCTTTATCTCTCAATTTTGGTTTGGCTCTCTCCTCTCGTATGTAACCTCCCTCTCCCTTTATCCTCTTACTCTCTCCATAATGCTTGCTCTCACTCTTTTGGTTGCCTGCAAATTAAAATCTACTGCTAGCCAAGCTGCCTGCTCATTTCACTTCCCTAAAACTTTTGGAATCCCCCCCCCCCAAATCCACTGTGATCCCTCCTTTCCTGCTCTTAAATCTCTCCTCTGGGAGTTCTCTGTTGTTTCTGATACTGGGTTACTTCTTACCTGTAACTTATCTAATTATCTGTTCCTCAGCACTTCCCCATTTCCCCAGTATAAGTGATTTCCCCAGTTTCTTATTTAGGGGTCAAAACTAAGTTTTCCATCCACTAGCCAGCAGGGCTAGTGAGTGGAAAAATCCACTAGCCCAACAGACTTTTTCACTGGCCCAGCTGATGTGCTTATTGAAATGTTACTTTCTCCTGTACAAGGCCACAGAACTAGTTAAAGGAAAATCTTATTAGCCCAATTCAAAATCTACCAGCATTTGGCTAGTGGGTGGCTGTCAATGTCGATCCCTGTTATGTTGATATTTAATTATTCTTTTGTTTAGTTCCACAGTTTACTGTGTGGTTAACTTACTGTCAATTTATTCCTAGGCATAATTGTCTTGTTTCTTTTTGACATGCTCATTCCATTCCATGTATTTTATATTTCTGTATGTTGTATCTGTTATCTTTTCCTCCCTTCCCCTCCTCCAGGACGCATCTGGAAACGAGCTGTTACCAGCTCAGTATGTCTTTCCTGGTAAAACCTTTGAAATAAATAAATAAATACTTGTTGCTCTCCCACAGCTTCTCCTTGTGTGGTATCTCTTATAACCCCCGCACCTTTATAGTAGCCCTCTGGACCGCTTCTACCCTGTCACTGTCCTTGCAGAGGTGTGGCCTCCAGAACTGGACACAGTACTCCAGGTGGGGTCTCACTAGTGAGCTTTACAGAGGCAACACCACCTCTGTTCTCCTGCTACAGATCCCCCTCCCTATGCACCCCAGCATACATCTCGCCTTGCCTACTGCCCTGTCACCTTGAGATCATCAGGTATGACCACCCCAGGATCACTCTCCTGTACCCCCCTCATCTTATACACACCACCGCCAGGTTTCCCGACCATACATACTGTAGGTGCATGAATTTGCATTTTTCGGCACTGAAACTCAGCTGCCCTCCCTAAACCACTGCCTTGTTTCCCCAGATCCCTTTGCAGTCTCTCTACCCCTCTCTGGCATCCACCCTGTTGTATATCTTTGTGTCATATACAAAGAGACACACCTTCCCCTCCAGTTCCTCAACAATGTTACTTATGAAGATACTGAAGAGGAAAGGAGCCAGTACCAATCCCTATGGTACTCCACAGGTCACTCTCACATCCTCTAAGTGACTGCCATTTACCACCACCCTCTGCCTTCTTTCAACCAGTTAGATACCCAGCTCACCACTTTCGCCCCCACCCCCACACTGCTAAGTTTCAGTAACAGCTTCCTGTGTAGTACAGTGTCCAGACAGGCCACATCCATTGCGGCCCCCTGATCCACCTCTCTAGTCAACCAGTCAAAGAAATCTATGAGAGTTTTCTGACATGATCTCCCCCCTGTAGAACTGTGTTGCTCATAGGTCTCCAGGTACTCCACCTGTCTCCCCTTCGGCAAGGATTGCACTAACTTCTCCACCAATGATGTGAGACTGACTGCTCTGTAATTACTGGCCTCCTCCCTGCTGCCGCTCTTGTGCAGAGAGATCACATTGGCCCTTCTCTGTTCCTCTGGAACTACCCTCCCCAATCTCCAAAGATTGCTAAATCATGTTGCCAGAGGGGTGGCTAGCACTGTGCTCAGTCCCTTTGTACCCTTGGGTGAATCCTGTCCAGTCCCATTGCCTTCTTTTCCATTAGGGCTTCCAACCCCCCCCCCCTCTCTTCCACAAATGGACTTGTGTCCACCCCCCAACACCGATGCCTGTTAATGCATGTTGGCCTGCTCCCTCTTCCACTGTGAAGACAGAGCAGAAGTATTCAAATACATTTTTAGTTTTTTTTTTTTTCCTTTCCATTATTTGTTTAGCCATTCCCCCCCACCCATTTTTGCCCACCCTCACGTCCTTGGCGTAAGCGTATGCATGTGGAGGCACACGCTCGTCACACACTGCGGGACGCCCCACCATACCAGTTGCCCATTACCTGCCTGCGCCGCCACCGGATTCCACCCTGAGGCAGTGGGACGCAGGGACAGTGCCCCCAGGAGAGGAGAGCCACCGTTAGACAGCTCAATCCTGCTCCCCAATGCAGCTCCCATCCAACCTGGTCGTTCCCAAACCCAGGTTGCCGGTATGGCACAAGGTAAGGCAGAAATGCCTCATGCCACCGGCCGCAAATTTTAACTTTTCTTGGTCTTCCTCTGCATAATCTCCCCCTAGCGATTTACGTTATACAACCCCTTGCCTTCCTCTTTTTGCTCACATACCTGAAGAAAGTCCTGGGTGATCTTTTCCTCAGTTTGAGCCTTTGCTGTGCCTACCTTCCTTCTTGCCTCCCTTTGTTTCTCTAGATATACCTCCCCGTCTGTTTGCGTTTGGGTCTCCTTGTACTTCCTGAAAGCTGTTTTTCTAACATACTAAAATGCCAGCAGAATAGGCCTAACAGTCTCTTGAGTCTGCTCGATTTTCAGCACCTGCACTGAGGGTCGATTTTGGTGTCTCCCCCCCCCCGGGTTATACCGTCCCCAGCCCCAAATGTTCCACCTGTATTGGGCCTGGTCAGATTTACTGGCCTGGTCAGATTTACTCTCCCCCTGTACCTGTCCCATCCCCTCTTAAACCCGCCCATAGTCTCCACCTCTACCAGCTCCCTGGGCAGTGCATTCCATGGCTCCACCACCCTTTCAGTGAAATAACATCTCCTCCTCTCCCCTCTGAGCCTGCCCCTTCCAGCTTACATCCATGACCTCTTGTTGCCCCACCCTCCTTCCTTAGGAGCACTCTGACTGGGCCTCCTTTATTGATCCCTTTCATGTACTTAAAGACCTCTATCATGTCCCCCTGTCCTCCTCTCCTCCAGGGTGTACATGTCGAGCTCCTTGAGCCTCTCCTCATAGGTCCTCTCCCCCAGGCCCCAGATCATTTTGCTTGCCCTCCTTTAGACCCTCTCTAGGAGTGTTATGTCCCTCTTTAAATGTGGTCTCCAAAACTATACACAATACTCGAGTTGTGGTCTAACCAAGCAGTTGTAGAGTGGAAGGATCACTGCCGCCTTTCTGGAGGTAATCCCCCTGGCGATGCATCCCATTTGCCCTTGCTGTTACCCTCCTACAGGTCTCTGAGTTGTTCATTTTGATATCTACCACTACCCCCAGGTCTCCCTCACCCTCTGTGACTTGAATCATGTCTCCTCCCAGGGTATACCCTTGGCCTGGGTTTCTGACTACAAGGTGCAGAACCTTGCACTTTCCCACACTGAATTTTAGTTTCCATTTTTCCGACCACCTTTCCAAACCCTCCAGGTCCTCCTGCAAGGCCACCCTCCCTTCCTCCCCATCCACCCCTGCACCCAGCTGATGTCTGAGATATAGGCGTTGAACAGGAGTGGCCCCAGCACTGACCCCTAGGGAACCTCACTAGTAACCCACCTTGGGGATGAGACTAACCCTCTAACCACCACCTTCTGAGTACGCTCAGAGAGCCACTTTCCTATCCATCTTAACAACTGTCTCCCTACCCCCATTTCCTTCAGCTTAGCCAGCAGGCCACTGTGGGGTACCGAATCAAATGCCTTGCTAAAGTCCCTTACGACCTTAGCCACCTCCTCTGAGAACCACAGCGGCCTCTTTCTCCTCTTACCCTTCCTTAAACAGCTTACCATTCCTTAATTATTCTCTCCTTTATTCTATTTCTCTGTGCCTCCACCCCTACGTATTTCCTAAGGCAGTCACCCATTTCTTTAAAATCTGCTCTCCTGGCCGGCCCATCAGCACAGCGGTTGGATTTCCACTTGCGACGCCAGCGACCCAGGTTCAGGAACGGACCCGGTTCGCCAGAGGACCGGCTGGGGGGAAAGGATGAAGCGTCCCATGGATGGCTCTCCTTCTCCAGGGGGAGGGTGGGGTAGTATCTGGCGCAAGGAGGACCCCTGGTGGAGGCCTGGGGTTGCTCACGCTACCAGCGCTTGACAGTATGGGAGGCTAGGCGGACGCTGGTGTCATTGCACGTCCCCGCCTCCAAAACAGAAAAGCGGAAAAAAGAGTAGGCGGGGAGGGTCCACTGTCTAGGTGAAGCCCTCCCTGGGGCTTCAATTAGCCGTCATCACTGTCACTCCCCCGACCAGTCACTAGTTCCGTAGCTCGGATACGGGGGTCCGATGCTGCAGCCCCGCCCTCTGCGGGGGCAAGCTGGGGGTAACTGGGGGAAAAAAAAGACGGCCATAGATAGGTAGTGGAAGTCCCAGGGGCCATGACCAGGGTTGAGGGTTGAGAGTAGGGACCCTCCAAATAAAGAGAAAATACAATAAATAAATAAAACACTGCACACTGCAAGCCACAATGGGTGAGCGGGATTTAGGGGCGGTGGTAGACATCAAAATGAATAACTCTGAAAACAGTAGAAGAACCGCAGCCAAAGCAAACAAGATACTGGGCTGCATAGCCAGGGGAATTACATCCAGGAAGAGGGAGGTGATCCTTACTCTGTACAATGCCTTGGTCAGGCCGCAACTTGAGTACTGTGTTCAGTTCTGGAGACCTCATCTGAAGAATGACATAGCACTGTTGGAGAGAGTTCAGAGGAGAGCGACCAGGATGATTCAGGGAATGGAGGGGAGGACCTATAAGGAGAGACTGAAGGAGCTTGGGATGTACACACTGGAGGAGAGGAGGGACGGGGAGACATTATAGGAGTCTTCAAGTATGTAAAAGGAATAACTGATAGCGGAAACAAGGAGCTGTTTAGGTTAAAAAAGGGGGGAACAACGAGGGGGCATGAGTGGAAACTTGAGGGGGGAAATTATAGGGGGGGAACGTAGGAGGCATTATTTCACTGAGAGGGTGGTGGAGCCATGGAATGTGCTGCCCAAGAGGCTGGTGAAGGAAGGCACAGTGGAGGGCTTCAAAAGGGGTGGGACATGTACAACGGGATTCTAAATCCAATGAAGACCCTCTTGGGGGCTGGTGGGGGTGGAATAGCAAGCAACTACTAGGTGGCTGGCTACCGAGCAGACATGACAGACCATTAGGCCTATTCTGATGGCTTTTAGTATGTTAAAATCCGCTCTCCTGAAGACCAGGACTCTTGTCACAGTGAGGTTCTTCTCCTGTCGAATCCGTATGCCAAACCACACTGTGCAATGATCACTCGTACCTGCTGCCCTGTCCCTAGTAGGAAATGTAACCAGCTGCCCGAGAAATGCCTCTTGTAGGGAGTCTACGATGACCTTTCTCCTAGTTGTAGCTGCAGCCAGATGTTCCAGTCCACATCCAGTAGATTAAAGTAACCCATAATTACCACTTCCCCTTTGATTGTCATTTTGTCTATGGCCTCCCCCCAAACTGTCCAATTCCTACCCTTGTATTGGTGGCCTATACACCACCATCACGGCTATAAAAAGACCCCAGACTCCATTCCTACGCCAACCCAAAGAACCTCCTGCCCCTCTTTTCCCCCGTGTCCCTGTATTTCTGTGGCCCTTATATCTTCCCTTACATATAAAAACAAGCAACAACAACAACAACAAAAAACTCCTTTTCCTTCCTTCCCTAGCCTTTCAAAAAATGTTGCAACCTGGTATGGCCACCTTCCAGCTGTGGTTGCCAGTGCACCATGATTCTGTTATGGCCACCAGATCCAGGTCTGCCTCTGCTACAGTAGCCCCGAGGTCGGGAATTTTGTTTCCTAGGCTGCATGCATTGGCGCACGTGGCTCTCCGCTCCTTTTGTCCCTCCCTGCCCCCGCTATGCCCTCCCTTCCAGAGTCCATCCTTCTGCTTTCTCTGTTCCCTAGTACTATCCTTCCCCTCTTTATGCTCCCTCTGCCCACCCTCCCTAGTATTTTTCTCAGCCTTAGTTTCACCTCTCAACCCCCCCGTCCCTCCCACACTTGCCCTACTCTCCATTACCCCTGAGGAATTTATTTCCCCTGGACTGTTTTTCATTTCTACTTCATTATCGGGGGGGAGGGTCATTCACCGCCTCCCTTGTTTTCTTCTGCCTCCCCCTCTTGGCTAATTTAAATGCCCATCAAAACCTTCCACCAGGTCTACTGTTCCCTTCCTGGATGGAGGCCATCCCATCTGTACAGGTCTTTATCCCTCCAGGTAGGATCCCAGTCCCTGATGTAGCCAAACCTCTCCTCCCTCCACCATGCCTTCAACTAGTTGTTGAAGACCATGGTGCTGTGTTCCCTCTCCCTCCCCCCTGCACAGGCAGCACCTCAGTCAAGGCCACCATGCGTGCTACCTGCTTCAGGCCCCTCCCCTGCTCCTTAAACCTATCCTGCACCACCCTGGCTGCGTTCCCTGACAGTTCATGTGTCCCCAAATGAACGACATCCAGCTCCCCCTCCTGACCCACTGCCCTAACGATCTGCTCCCCATTCCTCCGTGATAAGGCACCAGGTAGGCACCTCACCTCCCTCCCACACACCAGAGACACTATGGCCTTCAGTGTAAATTTAATAGTAGTAGTAGTAAAAACGTTTATTCATTTTTAAATGAATTAATCTGATAACTCAACTGAGACATGCTCATTTCCAGTGAGGTCCTTAATAAACTTGGTAAATCGGCAAGTGTTCTGTAGACACTTTCATTAGGTGTTCAAGAGGGGTTCAACACTATCTCTGGTTACTACGGTTAGCATAGCAGAGGGATGGACTCTATGGACAAATGGTCTTAGTCCAACTCATTCCACCAACATACCAATGTAAAACGCCCTCTGGGACACAGTACAACAACAACAGCGGCCCTCTAGGACACAGCACAGCAGTGGCCCTCTGGGATACAGCATGGGACACAGCACAACAGTGATCCTCTGGGATACAGCACAACAGTGGCCCTTTGGGGTTCAGCATAGGATATAGCACAGCAGTGGCCCTCTGGGATACAGCACAACACTGGCCCTCTGGGATACAGCACAACAGTGACCCTGTGGGACACAGAAAGAACAAAAGGAAGGCAAGGGGCAGGGGAAGTTGTGAAAGTGGAGAGAAAAAACAGCATATGAACATCAGGGCAGACTGGAAGGACTCTGTCTTTTTCTGTCCTGATGGAATAATGTATCTAGCACTGCAGTGGCCCTCTGGGATGAAAAGTTAAAATAGGTTCCTGTAGATACACTGCTTAGTAACCTGGTGGTGGTGGGGAGCTACAAAAGGGTAAAGATGCAGATGCAGCACTGCAGTAACCCCCTATGGGTTCGGAAGGGTAACAATGTGGCCCTGATTAGTAAACATAGGGCCTTGGGATACAAAGATGTATAGAAAGGGTTCTGTAGCTACAGCATAGCAGTAACTCTGTAGGGAGTTAAAAAAAAAAAGAGTAGAGACGGGGTCCCTTTAGATACAGCAATGAGGTAACCCCCTGGGGCCCTGGGGGGGGTACGTAAGGGTAAAGATGGGATCCTGGAGATACAGCACTGTAGAAGTCCTCTTGGCTACAACATTTCAGTGGCCCTCTGGCATACAGCACTGCAGAGGCGCTCTGGGATACAGGTGGGTAATGATGGGATTGTATACATACACCATTGTAGTGAGTCTTTGGGATACAGCACAGCAGTGGTCCTCTGTGGTACAGAATGGTAACTATAGGGTCCTGTATATACAGTACTGCAGTGGCTCTCTGTGGTAGAGACTAGTAACTATAGGGTGCTGCTTATACAGCACTGCAGTGGTCCTCTGTGGTACAGAAAGGTAACCTGGATGCCTTATCTCGCATCATGTCGGCAACCCAGGTTTGGGAAACCTCGGGTCATCAGGGAGCCAGTGGGGGGGGGGGGCAGGATACAGCCACCGAAAAGGCAGCGCTCCTCTCCCGGGGAGGTTGCTTGCCCCTCCTTAGTTCCGCTCCCATCGGGTGGAGGTCAGATGGGAAGCGCAGGTGGAGGGGGCAGCAGGCGATTGCCGGGGAGGAGACGGAAGAGGCAGAGCTGGTACCCAGCGTGCGTGTGCGCCTCCATGCAAGTGTCTGCCGGGGTCCCAGGATCTGGGGAGAAAATGAGAAAAAACCAAAAATTGTAAATAAAAAAAAAAAAAACACAAGTAACTATAGGGCCCTGCAGGTACAACACTGCACCAACCAGAATGGTAACTATGGGGCCCTGTACATATAGCACTGGCCCTCTGTGGTATAGAATGGTAACTACAGGGCCCAGTAGATACAAGCCATGCACTGGCTCTCTGTGACCTGGAACGGTGACTCCAGGCCCTGTAGACAGCACTGCAACTACTCTCTGTGGTACAGAATGGTAACTATGGGCCCTGTAGATACAGCATTGCAATGGTGCTCTGCGCTTCAGAATGGCAACTACAGGCCCTGTAGACACAGCACTGCAGTGGCCTCTGTGATACAGAATTTTAACTATGGACCCTGTAGACAACCCCTCTGTGGTACAGAATGGAAACTATGGACCCTGTAGACAACAAAATGGTAACTACAGGCCCTGTAGACAGCACTGCAGTTACTCTGTGGTAGAGAATGGTAACTATGGGCCCCATAGCTACAACACTGCAGTGACCCTCTTTGGCACATAATGGAAACTACGGGCCCTGTAGATACAGCACTGCAGTGGCCCTCTGTGGTATACAAAGAGGTAACTATGGAGCCCTGCTGGTATAGCACAGCACCAGCCAGAATGGTAACTCCGGGGCCCTATAGCTATAACACTGCAGTGGCCCACTGTGATGCAGAATGGTAACTATGGGGCCCCAAAGATATAGCATTGCACGGACCCTCTGTGGTACAGAAAGGTAACTATGGGGCCCTGCAGGTACAGCACTGCACCATCCAAAATGGTAACTATGGGGCCCTGTAGATATAACACTGCAGTTGCCCACTGTGGTACAGAATGGTAACTACAGGGCCCCAAAGATACAGCACTGCACTGGCCCTCTGCGAAACACAATGGTAACTACGGGGCCCTGTAGATACAGCACTGTAATGGCCCTCTGTAGTACATCACAGTAACTATGGGACCCTGTACATAAAGCACTGCAGTGGCCCTCTCTGGTACAGAATCATAATTATGGGGCCCTGTAGACAGAGTTCTGCATTGCCCTGGTACTGAATGGTATCTATGGGGCCCTGTAGATACAGCACAGCAATGGTCCTCTGAGGTACAGAATGGTAACTATGGGGCCCTGTAGATAGAACACTGTAGTGGCCCTGTGAGTACAGAAGGGCAAAGATGAAGCCCTTTAGGTAATGCACTGTAGTGGCCCTCAGGGAGTACAGAAGAGTAAAGATGGAGCCCTGAAGATAATGCACTGCAGTAGTCCTCTGTGACACACAATAGTAACTACTGGGCCCTGTAGCTACAGCACTGCACTAGCCCTCTGTGGTACAGAATGGTAACTATGGGGCCCCTTAGATACAGCATTGCATTGGCCCTCTGTGGTACAGAACAGTAACTACTGGGCCCTGTAGATACATTGCACTTGGCCTTCTGTGGTACTCAGTGGTAACTACAGGGCCCTGTAGCTACAGCACTGCACTGGCTCTCTGTGGTGCACAATGGTAGCTATGGGGACCTGTAGATACAGGGCTGCATTGTGGTACACAACAGTAACTATGGGGCCCTTTAGATACACTACACTGTCCCTCTGTAGGTACAACACTGCACCGACCAGAATGGTAACTATAGGGCCCTGTACATACAGCACTGCACTGGCCCTCTGTGGTACAGAATGGTAACTATGGGGCCCCTTAGATACAGCACTGTAGTACAGAATGGTAACTATGGGACCCTGTAGATGCTGCAGTGCAGTGGCCCTCTGTGTGGTACACAGTGGTAACTACAGGGCCCTGTAGATACAGCACTGTAGTGGCCCACAGTGGTACAGAATGGTAACTATGGGGCCCTGTAGATACAGAGCTGCAGTGGCCATCTGTGGTACAAAATGGTAACTATGGAGCCATGTAGATACAGCATGCACTGGCCTTATTGCAGGGTCCTGCAGATACAGCACTGCACTGGCCTTCTGTGATGCAGAATAACTAAGCGACCCTACAGATAGAGCACTGCACTGGCCCACTGTGGTACAGAATGGTAACTATGGGGCCTTGTAGATAATGCACTGTAGTGCCCCTCTGGCAGTACAGAAAGGTAAAGATGAAGCCCTGTACCTAATGTACTGTCGTGGAGCTCTGGGAGTCAAGAAGTGTAAGATGGAGTCCCGTAAAGAACTGCACTGCAGTGGCTCTCTGGGAGTACAGGGGGTAAAGATGGAGCCCTATAGATAATGCACTGCAGTGGCTCTCTGGCTGTACGGAAGGGTAAAGATGGAGCCCTGTAGACAATGCACTGCAGTGGCTCTCTGGCAGTACGGAAGGGTAAAGATGGAGCCCTGTAGATAATGCACTGCGGTGGCTCTCTGGCAGTACGGAAGGGTAAAGATGGAGCACTGTAGATAATGCACTGCGGTGGCTCTCTGGCAGTATGGAAGGGTAAAGATGGAGCCCTGCAGATAATGCGCTGCAGTGGCTCTCTGGCAGTATGGAAGGGTAAAGATGGAGCCCTGTAGATAATGCGCTGTAGTGGCCCTATGAGGAGTACAGAAGAATGAAGATGGGGCCTGTAGATTAAGCACTGCAGTGGCCCTCTGAGAAGCAGAGAAGGGTAATGATGGCACCTACTAAGTACATTCTGAAGAAAGGGTGGTTACTAGCAGGGTACCATAGAGTTCATTACTGGGACCGGTCCTCTTTAATGTCTTTATAGGAGACACTGTGGAGGGGCTGGAAGGAAAAGTATGCTTCTTTACAGACGACACAAAAATCTGCAACAGGGCTGATACACAGTGGGGATGGAAATGAGAAGGGACTTGGCAAGATTGGAAGAATGGTCAAAACTATGGCAGCTTAGATGCAATGCAAAGTAATGCACCTTATGAAACAAAAATACTCTTGTACATAATGGGGGGGGGGGTGAGACACTGACAACAACAAAAATGGAAAAGAACCTGAGGGTAGTTGTATCAGATGACCTAAAGGTGGGAAAGCAATGTGAGAAGGCAGTAAGGAGGGCTGGGGGAATACTGGGATGCCTAAGGAGAGGCATCACCAGTAGAAAACAGGAAGTTGTTATCCCTCTGTACAGACAGTTGGTGAGACCCCATATGGAGTACTGCGTGCAGTTCTGGAGACCCCATCTCCGCAAAGACATAGACAGGGTGGAGACTGCCCAGAGGAGGGCAACCAAAACGGTGCATGGTCTGCACCAAAAGACATACGAAGAAAGACTAAAGGAGTTTAATATGTACAACCTCGAGGAAAGGAGGGAGAGGAGGGACATGATAGAAACTTTCAAGTACCTCAAGGGAACCAAGAGGGTAGCATTTTTCAGAAAAAGATGTGCAAGAACAAAGGGGCGCAATTTGAAGATAGAGGGGGGATGGCTCAGAGGTAATGTGAGGAAATATTTTTTCACAGAGAGGGTTGTGGATGCATGGAATGGCCTTCCTGAGGAGGTTGTGGAGTCACAAACAGTGGGGGAAATTCAAGAATACATGGGACAGACATAAGGCAATTCTAGGGGTTGGGGGTAGGAAGAAGTAGGCTGTTGGTTAACTAGGATCTGCAGCTTATCCATTAGGTAGGGGAAATGGGCAGACTGGGTGGCCCAAGCGGTCCTTATCTGCTGTCAAAGTCTGTGTTTCTATGTTTCAGAACTACAGCAGCAGTACTGAAGCAGCAAGGACAACAGGGTAAAGATCCAGCCCTGCTTTTACTTGCCCATGATTTCCTCGGACTGAGGATCACAGACAGTTGAACCACTCTCAGAACACAGTGATTGCAATATGAGAAGGAAGACCCAAAAAAAAAAAAACCCAAAAAAACAGAGCTGTTTCCATCCACAGGCGTACCGCGTTTTTACGAATGCCAAGAGAAAAAGGACAAATCCTCAGAAACTGACATGCCTACCCCAGCAGAATTACAAGGCTGCTATAAACCAAACCCTTTAATTACAGAAAAAAAAAAGTGATTTCGTTTTATAGCTGATAATAAAAAAATGATTCATTTGATGAAAATTGCTCCCAGTAGCACGGACAGATGTGCAGCTGAGTAAGTGCCTAAGTTAAACAAAGGCCGTCCGTCTACACAGCCAACTCCACTGTGGAGCAGGGCCAAATCAATACTGTATTTATTTCCTCAACCTCCTTCCCGTTTATTCCTTAGGTTGGTGCCAAATGTTACTACAAACTTAAAATGTTCCAATCTAACCCATCTGAGCCATGCCGCTCTCATTACCCAGTGCTGTTTCACTACTAGCCATTTACTTTGAAATCAAATGGCAATTTCAATAAGCGTCTCGGTTTCCTAGTAAAGTGAACATGAACATCCCCTTCCCCCACCCCTCCTGGTAGCAGACGTCTTGACCATTATTTTTATCAGGTGAGTGAGAAGGGCCAAAGGCACCACTTCCCCAGAACGAGGTCATCTGCAGTCACCATCACTCACCATTACCGCCTCTCCCAACACTGTCTGTATACAGTGCATTTCCTCTGCCTCCGAGTTTTGTTTGGTTAGATTACCAGCAGCAGTGTGTGGTTAAGCGGCTACAGTGCAACCCGTCTGTCAGCGCAAAGGTAGCGATACTGCTCGCGATGATGGCAATCTGGGTTCGAGAACGAGCCCAAGTGACTGGAGGGCTGGGGGATGGAAGATTGAGCATCCTATTTGACACCCTCTTTTTTTTGGCGGGGGTGCTGTCCCCATTACCACACTGTCACCTGGGTGACCACAGATGGTACCACAGTGGGGAGACATGAGGGAGGCGCGGTTACTGGCTCACTGTCATGCAAGCGGTAGGCAATAGCATGTGTGCACTTGGTGCTCCTCGAATGCCGACGACTTCCATGCAAGAGGGGAACTGGAAATCAACACAGGGCAAATGGGAAACCTGAGGATGGCAAGATGGACAGGTAAGTTCCAGCCCCAGCTCCAGGGAATGGCCACTCCCCCACTTTGGAGATCCCTATATATGAGGGACCAACTGCTTCCCCAACTCTGCTGCAGTCCGGGAACGGGGTGTCTTGAGGAGTCAAGAGTGATAGATACCATGTCACTTCGAGAAGAGGAGGGGAATTTCCCTGATGTCCTGGCCAAATTTTTTCCCATTCACTCAACTACCACCAACAGCTCAAAGGCTTACATTCATGCTCAGTGGCCCATGTTAGTCGTTTGGGGTGAATGGCTTGTAGCTGGCTTGCCCCTGCTCTTTGGAACAAGCTGCAAGTCACACTCATGATGTAGACAAATGTGAATGTTGCTAGTTACTTTTCAATACTCTAAACTGTTCTATGGACATTTCCTCCCCCTTCGTTGCTGTGCGATTTGCTTTTAATGAACTGCTTTTAGAGAACAGATGCAGAAGCAAATGGTTTGATACATTTTATGGGACTAACATAGATGTTACAAAAAGAAAAAACAGTGCCTAAGCTTTCAGACCATAGAGAAATCTTTCTGGTTATATTTTTTAATTTGCTGTACACGTTACTATTAATTCCTGTAATATGTTATTGCTATTGACCCATTGTTTTGCTATTTATCTAACCAGGATCTCCTTGCAAATGAGCACAGCTCAATTGAGCCATTTCCTGGTTAAACAAATAAATACAAATAGTCTGAAAGCCCACGAAACACTCTTTCAAATGAGGCTTCGGGCTCATCAGTAGCTGGAAGCACTTCAGAGTTATAGATGACTGAATCTGCTCAATATACATACATACATACATACATACATACATACATACATACATAGTTGCCAGCAAATTAGGCCTATCGGTCTATCTTGTCTGCCAGACTCAGCTCACTGGTAGTGTATAGCAGCTGCTTTACCCCCCATTTCCCCCTCCTCCCCTTCTCTTCCCTGTATACACTGCTGTTCACCAAACCCCCCACCCTGTACTGTGCCCTGTACCTGTCCCAACCCTTCTGGAAACCTCCCAGAGTTACCATTTTACCAGGTCATCCAGCAGTGCATTCTAGGGTGCCACCACCCTCTCAGTGAAATAATGCCCCCTTGCCTCTCCTCTGTACCGTCCCCCAGCCAACTTTAGACTATGACCTCACGTAGTCACCTCCTCCCTTAACTTAAAAAGACCCTCCTTGTTCCCTCTGTTGAACCCCTTTAGGTACTTGAAGGTCTCCATCACATCCCCCTATCCCTTCTGTCCTCCAAAGAGTACATGTTCAGCTCTCTAAGTCTGTCCTCATAGGATAAACCCCCTCAGACCACTAAGCATCCTCGTCACCCTTCTCTGGACTCTCTCCAGCAGTGTGATGTCCTTTTTTAGGGCTGGATGTCCTTTTTTAGGCGGGGGTGCCAGAACTGCACACAGTACTCCAGATGCGGCCTCACCAATGAGGTGTACAGGGGAAGTATAACCCTCCCTTCTCCTGGACGTTATCCCCCTGGCTATACACCGAAGCATTTTCTTTGCCTTAGCCGCTGCTCTTCTGCACTGCTCCGAGTGGTCCCCTTTAGCATCAGTCATCACCCCAGATCCTTCATCGTCGTGGCCTTCAGCTGTACCCCCCAAAGTGGTAGTTATACCCAGGGTTCCTATCACCCAGGTGCAGAACACTACATTTGTGTGCGTTAAACCCTACCTGCCACATGTGGGCCTAGTTTTCCAGCCTCCCCAGGTCATCCTGTAGTGCCCTCCTACCCTCCTCACCGTCTACCACTGCCCCAATTTAGAATCATCAGAGAACAAGGTCATTTTACTACCAACCCCATCCCCGATGTCCTCAATGAGTACATTAGAAAGGATAGGGCCCAAAACTGAACCTAGTAGAACCCTGCTGATGACCTCTCCGAGTGTCGTGACTTCACCCCCTACCAGCACCCTCTGCTGTCTATTTCTAAGCTAGTTAGCTACCCACCCTACCAATTTATCTCCCACTCCCAGTTCCCTCAATTTCCAAATTAGCCTTCCGTGTGGGACCGAATCGAAAGCCTTGCTGAAGTCCAGGTACAGGACATCAACTGGCTTTCCTCCATCAAGGGATCTTATTACCCAGTTGCAAAATTTGACCAGGTTAGTTTGACACGATTTCCCCCAGACAAACCCATGTTGGTTATCATCCTGAAAACCATTTACCTCCAGGAACTCCACCATCCATTTCTTTAAGATGGCCTCCAACATTTTCCCCTCTAAGTATGTCAGGCTGACCGGTTTGTAGTTCCCCAGTTCATCCAGAGGTCCACACTTGTGGAGGGGCACGACATGGGCCAACCTCCAGTCTAGAAAGATGCATCCTAATTGGAGGGAGGAATTGAATAGTTCCATCATTGGAACTGTCAGGACATCCACCAGTTCCTTCAGAACCCTGGGGTGGATGCCGTCTGGCCCTGGAGCTTTATCTGTCCTCAAGGACTTGAGAGCCTCCCTCACCCTCCCTACCTGGATCTCCCCATCTGTGAGAGGCCCCCCCATGTCCCCCTTTTCTGCCCCCTCCCCGAGGCAATGGCCCATCCCCTTCCCTAGTGAAGACCGAGCTGAAATAATTATTTAACACTTCAGCCTGTTCTATCCCCCCCCACGAATACTACATTGCAGCCATTTTTAGACAGTGTGATGTCCTCGAGGAACAAGCCGTGCCTAACTACACTGAGCTAAGCACAGCTTGTTCCTCGATGACATCACAATGTTCTACAAATGACTGCACTGCAGTATTAAAGCAGCAGTACTCGTCGGCCAGCCAAAAAATTCATCATATCAGTATATTAAACAGCTGGAATAGCAAAGGAAAACATTACGCAAAAAAGAGAGGGTAACGCTAACCATTTCCATAAATGAGTAGCAGTAGACTGCTAACCATTTTTCAGTGAGCTCATGGCACTACAGACAACATTTATAAACCTATCTATATCATTTTAAATGTTGCTAATCATTCTGTGCCAAGTGCTATACATGTTCACAGATGATCAGCACTTCAGCATGCAAAACTACTAAACAGTTTTCAGCTTAGTTAATATCCTGCGTATAGTTTTGTGGCAAAAAAAAAAAAATTGTTTCTGACATCCTTAGATTGCTCAGTGTATTTTTAGTTTCCTCAGACATTGCTGAAACAGCTTTTACAGCACATGTAATTCATGACTGAGATCTTTAAATATGGCCACCATTCGCAAATTACTGAAACTCTTCCGTTGAGGTTACCTATTCAATGTACATGCTGTTTCTGACGGTAAACAGCACAATGCTTTAGTAAGATATTTAATTTTGTCATGGCGGGGTAGGGCACAAGGAGTTGGTACTCTTAAAAACTTCAAAATCCCCTATCTTGGTTCAAGAATGAAAGAAAACAAAAAGAAAAATGGGTATTTTGAGATTGTTGCAAGAAAAACACTATTATTGAAAAAAAATACATGGTGACTAACAAATACTGCAGCTTTAATATTTCTGTAATAATTTGTTCTCTGATTTTCATCTTTAAAGGAGACATACCAGTTACCCTGTATGTTACAATCTATAAAAGGTATTCAGCACTACAAAATAAGCATTGGAAGAAATTATACAATAAAATACTCCAACTGCATTAAATTGCCTCTGTTCATCGAGTCCAGGTCTAGGAGCTGATAGGCATCTGTTATTCCACTCCTTGTTGCATGGAGAAGGGTGTAGGAGAGGGTGGAGCACGGGGATGGAGAAATAAAGCAATTGAACTGGAGGCAGGAAGGAAGGTGAGGACAGCTAAAGTACGAACAGAGGGGGAGGACAGCTAAAGAGATCAAAAAGTGGACAAGACCTTCTACAGGTATGTGGAGGAAAAGAGGACAAGGGAAAGATGGTGAGAATCGGGGGTGGACTACTGAGGAAGATCAAGAGAAAATGGAAATTCTAAACTATTACTTCTGCTCCGTCTTCACGGTAGAGGGTGGAGGGGACAGACCAGCATGCTGCAGTAAGCACCGGGGGGAGGGGGGTGAACACCAGTCCATTCTCAGTGGAGAGGTTCAGCAAGGGACTGGAAACCTTAAAGGAGTATAAAGTAATGCAGCCAGATGGGATTCATCCAGAGGTCCTAAAGGAACCGAGCACGGTGCTGACCACCCCTCTGGCAGTGCTTTTTGGCACCTCGGTGGAGACTGAGACGGTTCCAGAGGACTGAAGTGGTTCCTCTGCAAAAAAGCAGCAGTTGAGAGAATGCTAGCAACTACAGACCAGTCAATTTCATGTCAGTACTGGGGAAGTTAATGGAGACATTCCTGAAGGAGAAGCTTGTGAAGCACCTGGAGGCAAAATGGTTGCAGGACCACCAACAGCATGGTTTCAGAGGCGGGAGGTCATGTCAAACTAATCTCATAGATTTCTTCATCTGGGTTACCAGGAAGGGGGATCAAGGGACAGCAATGGACATGGCCTATCTGTACTTCAGGAAGGCTTTTGATACTGTGCACCCATGGCAGGTTTGGGGGGGGGGGGGCGGTGAGGGCAAGGAGTAGGGATGGAGAATGGTCCAGATTAATGCCAGGAGCATGAGCAACAAGATGCCCAAGCTTCAGGCAATGCTAACTGAAGGGGAGGTGGATGTGGCAACAGTCACTGAAACTTCGGCCACTCCTCAGCACGACTGGGACCTGAACCTGATGGGGTACACTGTGTTCAGGAAGGACAGGGCTGTGGGCAGGGGAGGTGGGGTGGCACTCATCATTAGGAACAGCAGAAACACAGAATCAGACATACCCTCATAATGCAAAGCATCATGGGCTGTATATTCAAATCACCATGAACTATCATGCTGGTTCAACTTTAAGTAGAAATGCATGGTGTTGAAAGGCCTCTCACACAGTCTGCAAAGGGTGCTAACAAAAGACACATACATGTGTTTCGTCCTTCCAGGACTCATCAGTGTGCCTCATCTGTGTGACACCCCAGTGGAATGAACCAGCTACCCTAAGATGGTCTATCTGGGTTATGTTGCGGTGAGCCCAATAAAAACAAAAAACAAGCTAAAAGACAAAGTACCTCAGCACGCAAGCACTGAACAGGCATAATATTCTGTGGTGATTTGCATATACAGCCCATGATGCTTTGCATTATGGGGGTATGTGTGATTTTGTATTTCTTTGAAACTTGGCTTCCTGGCCAGTGCCCTTTGGGGGTAACCATTAGGAACAGCATCAATATATGCAGGGTGGAGGGGGCAGAAGGAAACGTAGAGGCGTTATAGGTTTCCTTGCAGGCACCTCGGGGTGGGTTTATAGGCCACACATGCAGGTGGAAGAACCTGAGAAAGGCCTGGTGGCGAATCTCAGGGACCACTGTGGTCAGGGGGAGGGCAGAACTGTGGTGCTGGGTGACCTAAACATGCCAGGGGTTGATTGGGGAACTACGGCATCCTCATCGACTAGGGAGCAGCGCCTGCTGGGCATCTTCCAGAATGCATTCCTTTCCCAACTCGTGGCTGATCCAACAAGGGTGGTCGTATCCTGGATGTGGTCCTGTTGGATGGCGATCTGGTTAGGAATCTAGTGGTGGGGGACCCACTGGCAGGCAGTGATCATGCCACAGGTTTGGTTTTCCCTAGATCTGGGAGAAGGGGGGGGGAATAGCACTAAAACGGTGGTGATGGACTTTAGGGGTGTGGACTTTAAGGGTATGGAGGGGATCCTCAAGGGGCATCTGGAGGGATCAGACCAGACATGGGCACAGAGAGCAGGTGGGAAATTACTAAAAGAGGGCTCCTGGAAGCTACCAAGGCCTGCACAAAGGTCCGATGCAAGTTTGGTACAGCCAGAAAGCTGAGCTGGTGGACCAGGGAGGTCCAGGAGGTGGTGAGGGAGAAAAGAGCTGCTTATAGGGTCTGGGGGGGTAGAGGAGCGAGCTCCCAGTAGGGGGCTAGCTTCCAAGCAGACACAATAGACCATGGGGCCTATTCTGCTGGCTTTTACTGTGATACTACAGACGATACAAGCTCTCGCGTGGGATCATGGACAGGGAGGAGTACGATATGATATCCTAAAAGGTAACCAGGGTGGTGAGATCGGCCAAAGCAAGGACGGAGCAGAGGCTGGCACTGGGGATCAGAAGCGGGGGAAAAGGGTTCTTTAGGTATATATCAGGGAAAGAAGTAAAGTGAAGGGGCAGACTAGCAGACTGAGGTCATGAAGTGGGTGGCAGAGGAAGCCAGGGAGCAGGCGGAGGTACTTAACGAATACTTTGCCTCATTCTTCACTAGAGACGATGGAGGGTCAACACCTCACAGGGGAGGCGGGCTAGGAATGATGACGGGGGGGGGGAGGTCATGGATGTTGAAATTCCTGTTAGTAGGGTGAGGGAATCCCTTAAGTCCCTGAAAACGGATAAGGCACTAGGTCAAAGGAGATGGCAGATGTCCTTGCTGCACACCTCTGGTGGACCTTTTCAACTCCTCACTTCACACGGGGTGGGTGCCTCAGGATTGGAGGATGACCCATGTTGTGCCAATCAACAAAAGCGGCTCATGGAAGGAGCCGGGTAACATCAGTGGTAGGCAAAATTATGGAGACCACCTAGAAAGAGAGGCTAGAGGTGTTTCTGGAGACACGGAGCCATCTGGATGATCACCAACATGGCTTTGTTCAGGGCAGATCGTGTCACACTAACCTTGTGGAGTTCTACAATTGGGTGACAAAGGCGCTGGACCAGGGCAGGCCGGTGGATGTCCTCTTTCTACACTTCAGCAAGGCGTCTGATTCGGTGCCACACCCTGGGTTGCTGGACAACCTGGGGGAATGGGGGTGGGGGAAAGGATGGTCAGGTGGATAGGAAACTGGCTAACTGGGCGGTTTCAGAAGGCAGTAGCCGGGGGGGGGTAGGTATCATCTCCTAGGAAGGTCATTAGTGGGGTCCCACAAGGGTCAGTGCTGGGTCCACTCCTGTTTAATGCTTACATCTCGGACATCAGCGATGGTATCAGGAGTGAGATGAGCCTCTCTGCCGATGACTTGAAGCTGGGGGCGGTGGTGGATGAGCAGGAGGGTAGAAGAGCCCTACAGGGGGACCTGGAGACTCTGGAGAGGTGGTCACGTACCTGGAAACTGAGGTTTAATGCCAAGAAATGCAGTGTTCTCTACTTGGGGCTTATGGACCCAGCTTGTGGAGTGGGTTGGGGCTTTACTGGTTCGGGAAGGGAAAAGGATCTTGGGTGGTCGTGGATGCCAAAATGGAATAACAGCCAGCAGTGTGGGAGGCTGCGACTAAAAGCAAATAAAATGCTCGGGAAGCATCGCCAGGGGGTTAACCTCTAAGAGACGGGAGGTGCTTCTCCCTCTGTATAACTGCCTGGTTAGACCGCACCTAGAGTACTGCGTGCAGTTTTGGCGCCCGTACTTGGAAAAAGGACATTGAACTTCTCGAGAGGGTCCAGAGGAGGGTGACCAGGATGATGCAGGGTCTGGGGGAATGATCCTATGAGGAGAGTCTTGAGGAGCTCAACTTGTACTCCCTGGAAGAGAGGAGGGACAGAGGGGATATGATTGAGGTCTTTAAATATCTAAAGGAAGTAAACAGGGTCAGCCTAAATAGGGTGTTCCAGCTAAGGGAGGAGGGGGCCACCAGGGGGCACTCCATGAGGCTGGCTGGTGGGAGGCTCAGGGGTGAGACTAGGAGATGCAACTTCACCGAGAGGGTGGTGGACCCCTGGAACGTACTGCCTGCGGAACTAGTGGCTGTTACTACAGTGGAGGGATTCAAGAGGGGCTGGGATAGGTATAAGGGGAAGGTAAAACTGAGTAGTGCCAGACCTGGAGGTGCAACTCCGATAGGGGATGGGGGGGGTGGGTTTACAGTGGAGGTGGGGAGGGCAGCAACGGTGTCCTGACTGAGTGCTGAGTCTCGAGCAGACTTGATAGACCTTTAGGCCTACTCTGCTGGCATGTTAGTATGTAAACAACAGGTTCCAACTGACATCCAGTAAAATCACGGCTTATTATCAATATAACACATTTACATGTGGGAAAAGAGCAAGAAACAGTAATTTAGTAAGTATTGCAATATATAATACAACTGCAACATATAACAGATAGTATTGCAGCAGTCTATTATATCCGTTGTATCTATATGCTGAACAATAGAGACTGTATTGATGCAGACATTGTAGTTAAAGTTTAAAATGGCTACCAACTGGAAGCATTTGATAACACAAGTGTAAATGAAACAGTATCTGAATAGTTTGCATGACAAGAGTTCTGAGAAGTCATTAATCATATTTGTCCCATGTAATAAACAATTTTTCTTGTTTTTCTTACCTGGTAAAACCATTATAAAAGTTACCCACAAAACAATTAGGATCAGGTATATGCTTATCTGCGGATGATACAAATATCTGCAACAGGATTTTCACTCACGAAGGGGTGGAGAGAATGCAAAGGGATCTGCGGAAACTAAAGAACTGGTCTAGGGGGTGGCAGTTGGGTTTCAATGCCGAAAAGTGCAAGGTCATGCACTCAGGGCTGCAGAACCCAGGGGCTAGGTATAAGAAGGGGGAAATGGAGCTTACAATCACCAAGCAAGAAAGAGACCTACAGGATCATCATATCTGATGACCTCAAGGCAGCTGGGCAGTGTGTCGAAGCAGTGAGAAATGCTAGCAGGATGATGCGCTGTATTGAGAGAGGGATTTCTAACAGGAGGAGGGAGGTGGTGCCGCCATTGTATCGCTCACTGGTGAGGCCCCACCTGGAGTACCATGTCCAGTTCTGGGGCCATACCTCCGCAAGGACATGGAAAGAGTAGAGGAGGTACAAAGGAGGGCAACCAAAAAGGTCAGGGGGTTGCATGAGAAGCCATATGAGGAAAGGCTACAGGAACTCAACTTGTACACCTCTAGAAGAGAGGACAGCGAGAGGGGACATGACTGAAACCTGCAAGTTCATCACTGGAGTGAACAAGGTGCAAGTGGAGGGTGTATTTCAGAGAAAGGAAGGCACTTATACAAGGGAGCATGCAACGAAGCTAAAATGGGGACGTTTAAGAGAGATGTGTGGAAATACTTCTTCATGGAAAGGGTGGTGGGTGATTGCAACAGCCTGCCAGAGGAGGTAGTGGGGGCAGAGACTGTGGGGAGCTTCAAGCATTCATGGGATAGGCACAGGAGCATATTATGTAGAGGAACAGGGGGTGGGAGTGACACCTATGACCAACTAGGGACAGTGGTGACGGAATAGACAGGGACATGGAGCAGACTGGATGGGCCTCAAGGTCCTTTCCTGCCGACAAAAACAATGTTTCTACGTAACAATGACAAAGCAGGGCAGGTGGGCTGGGAAAAGAAGGGGACGGAAGGTTGGGGGATAATGAACATGGGTCCTCATATGTTTAAAAGATAAAAATGGTTTCAACTGGGTGCTGTCGAGCATGAGTAATGGTTTATGAAATCTACATTATAACTTTTCAACATTAACTCAACAGTGGCCAACATTCAATAGTACTTCCACGGTCTCTTTTGGGTAGCTAAGGTCAGCAGGTCATCTTGCAGATATATAGGAGTGTCACTGTTTCATGTTTGGTTAAAGGGAAGGTCCCCTCCGGCTTTTTTTCTGTTTACCTCTGTAGTCTGCAGGCATGAATGACTGCCTCTATTGCAAGCGCCTAATTTCATCAGGATTTAAACTTAAATGAAGTTACTTAAGCCTGTTGTGAAAACCTGTTTGACTCCATTACAAAGGTCATGACCCGACTTGTAAGGCATCCTGGGATTTTATGATGCTTTATGGCTACAGCCTGCAGCAGTTCTACTGTATCAGTACTACTCATGTCCTCTGCAGTCCCTATGTTCTTGTACTGACCGTCACATTTTCAAGATACAGTAACTGCCCTGCTGTTTTTGGTAGTTTAAAGTGTACTGAAATGAAAAAATGCTTTTAAAGAAGAAGGTTTGTGTTTGTAAAGTTTTATTTCTGCTTTGTTGAATAGTTTTGTAGAACAGGTTCTTATTTTTGCAGCCTGAGCGTGCAGTCTCTTTGTCCTCATTATTTTTTTCCTGTGTGGACTAACAAACAAGGTTGAAGGCCAGCATGAGATAAAAACTCAGGGACTGCAGAGGACATCAACAACACTGACTGATACAGTAGAACTGAAGACCTTAACCCTAGAGCATCAACAAATACCATGATGTCTGGAATGAATCGGGTCACGACCTTTGTAATGAAGTCAATCAGCTTTTCACACCAGGCTTAAGTAATTTCATTTAAATCCTTATGAAATTAGGATGGTGCAACAGAGGTCGATCAGCCCTGCCAGACCACGGACCTCCATGTGTAGCCCCATGGCTCCTGTAGCCTGCCACTTCTGCCATCACCTCAACCGCCTCCCGGACCAGTGCTGGCGGATCCAGTCCATGCTTTGGGCCACGGACCTCCGCCAAGCATGGCCTCGGCTCCTGTAGCCTGCCGCTTCTCCGTCACCTCAACCCGCCTCGCGACCAGCGCCACATGGATCCAGCCCCTGCTTCGGGCCACCGGACCTCCGCGAAGCATGGCCGCGACTCCTGTAGCCTGCCGCTTCTGCCGTCACCTCAACCCACCTCCCGGACCAGCGCCGACGGGTAAGACCTCAGACC
The DNA here is from genome assembly GCA_016271365.2 of Neoceratodus forsteri. Taxonomy (NCBI): domain Eukaryota; kingdom Metazoa; phylum Chordata; order Ceratodontiformes; family Ceratodontidae; genus Neoceratodus; species Neoceratodus forsteri. The sequence continues at coordinate 1,108,439,100 of CM028133.1, forward strand.
TAGGTCGGTTAAGCCGTGAGCGGCTGCCATTGGTCACAGCACCAACAGCTAGTGCCCGATTGGACCTCCTGCTTCCCCGGACTGCCGCTGATTGGTTGGCTCTGTTCTCCCTGCCTTGTTCTGCTCACTGGGCGCTACGCCCATAGACTTCTACTGGATTTTGCCGTAATTTTTTGCCCTGCACTACTAGTGTCTGGAATTGTGTTAAATTGTTACTGCATCTGCTTTTATTTCCTAAAACTGTACTAGAAACTGGTATTTTGTTTACGGCCTGATTTTCCCCCTTGAATCATCTTTGCTTTTCTCTCAGCGCTCATGCTCTCTCTCTCTCTCTCTCTCTCTCTCCCCCTCCCTCCCCTGACCTTAGCTATCCTTCCTAAAAACTCCTCTCTACGCTCTGCCCTGCACCCCGCCTCCCACGGCACCAGGATCTTCAAAACCGATTTCGGTCTTTGTCTCTTGGCTGCCTCCCCACCCCCCCTCCAACCTTTATTCTTCCTCTCACTTGTCTGCCTCTCTGCTTCCCTGGCTCCCCACCCACCGATTTAGCCAGTGCATCACCTCTGCAGCTTCCCCTCCCCAGGTCTTAAATCCCTCTCTCCTCTCCTCTCTCCCTCAGATCCAGCCCCTGCTTTGGGCCACCGGACCTCCACCAAGCACGGCCGCGGCTCCTGTAGCCTTACGCTTCTGCCATCACCTTAACCCACCTCCCGGACGAGCGCCGACGGGTAAGACCTCAGACCTAGGTCGGTTAAGCCGTGAGTGGCTGCCATTGATCACAGTACCAACAGCTAGTGCCAGATTGGACCTCCTGCTTCCCGGACTGCCGCTGATTGGCTGGCTCTGTTCTCCCTGCCTTGCTCTGCTCGCTGGGTGCTGTGCCCATAGACTTCTATTGGATTTTGCCGTAATTCTTTGCCCGCCCGCCTCTGGTATGTTATATCTAAGTACACCTTAATCCCGCCCACTCACTACCTAAACCCCACCTCTCTTTACTCATTGGCTCCCCTCTATTGACACCTTTTCTACCCCCCACGCCTACTTCCTTCCCCCTAATCATCCCTTGCCGGCTCTCTCAATCTCCCTCATACCCTCTGCCATCCACCGTCTCAGCTGTTCTATCCACGCACTCTCACTGTCTGTCCAAATATGCCTTCTCCTTCCCTCTGTCACCTGTACATCTACGCCAGCGATGGCGGTACTCTCACACCTGTTCCTTCCTCTCCTGTTCCTTCTTTCTCTGCCCTCTCTCCTCTCTCCCCTGGCCCCACCCATCCCCACCCTCCATCCTCCTTATTGCTTCTTGTTACTCGCGGTACCCTCCATTACTATATGTGTCCCCCGTATGGCCCTCCTCACAGTGTTACCATGATACCTTCCCGAATCATAAACTTTCTCAAGTCGTATCATCTTCCTACACTATAGCAACTTGTAACTCACGGACTTGGTCGTATGGTGCCCACCTATCTCCCCACCTACAAACAACGATCTAAATTGTCCCTTAAGGTTCTATGCCTTTGCTCTCTTAAACTCATTCTCTTCCTACTACTTACATCAGGAAATGTCTACCCGAACCCGGGCCCTGTCTGCCCATGCCCTAGAAAACCCCCTGGGACTCTAACTCTGGCTACCATTAATATATTGCAGTCTTCTGCCAAAGACTGATGCCCTCCAAGCCTTCATCTGCCAGCACAACCCGGATATTCTTGCTGTTGTTGAAACCTGGCTTGACTACAAAAGTCCCTGATCGTGCTTTAACAATACAGGGGTACAACATTCACAGGTTGGACCAGGTAGCAAAGAAAGGGGGAGGATGTGCCATATATCAAAGACTCTCATGTGGCACCCTATAGATACTGTCTTATCTGCTGACTCGGCCCAGATCCTTCCAATCAAAATTCTCTTAGGGCCAAATCAAAAAGCCCTTACCATTATCACTGTATACATTCCACCTAGAGTTCAAAGACCTGGTCTCCATGATGTTATGAGCTTTGTAAACACTCTGCCCCCGGACTCTGAACTTATTCTGCTAGGAGATTTCAATATTAACTGACTTGCGCCTGATGCAAGTGCCCACAAAGACTATGACAGCTGCTAACCTCTTGCAGATGGTTACGTCTGCTACCAGGACTAACTATAAAATGGGCACCAGTACCCTGCTTGACTGGGTACTCACCAATCACCCTGCTAGGATCTCTCGCACCACAGTCCTGCCAGACTCTCTCAGTGACCACTCACCAATCATCTGTGAATGGACAAACAAATTCGTAAAGCCCTCCCCCCAAAAAATCTTCTCCAATAGAGTCCTACCTCCTGGCAATCTGATCCACCTCAAACAGTATCTAAAGTCTCAAGACTGGTCATCGATATATCTGGCAACCGATGTCAACCTTGCTCTTGACCATCTCATCTCGACCTTCAACAAAGCTTGTGACCTCTATGCCCCGGTTAAGAGGCGTAAGACTAAATCTATCTGCAACCCCTGGATCACGGCAGGGCTACTAGCCCAATTGAAATGGAGGGACCACCTCTGGGCTGTGGCTCAAACTACCGGAAAGCTACCTGACACTCAAAAATATAAACAAGCCCGAAATGACTGTACTAAGGCCATATGGCTCACGAAAAGCTCCTATTACAAAGAAGCACTCACAAACACGTGGGGTAACGGATGAGCTTTCTGGGAGAATATGAAGGAACTTGCAGGGAAGCAGATTGAAACACCTCCAACCATGCTAGTAGTAGATGGCTCAACTACCCTCGACCCAATGGTCATTGCAAACACCTTCAACAAGGCATTCACACATCTCAGCTCAGTCCTCCCCCTTGACTACTTCGAACAAAGCACCTCCATCTCCAGCCCCCCCTCAACCGCAATCTCATCTACCTCTCTTCTACTTTAAGGAGGTCAGACCGTATGTTGCACGCTGCTATATTGTCACAGCTATCTCCAAATCCAGAACCAGTGGTGATACCTTGGACCTTAAGCTTCTGTCACTTACCCTTGATTAACTTCTTTTCCCCTAAACAAAAATTCTGAATCTCTCCCTTACTAGTAGTAAATCCCGGAGAGATGAAAAATTGCAATTGTGACCCCTGTCCTCAAGAGTGGTGACAGGTCAAATTACTCTAACTATCGACCTATCTCAGTGCTACCTCTGCTCTCTAAGGCCCGAGCAGATCGTGTCTGACCAACTTACTGACAATCTGGAGAAATACAACATCCTAACTACAAAACAACATGGCTTCTGGAAAGGTCACAGTACCACCACTATCCTCCTTGAGCTCACCGGAGCAGTTCATAAATCCCTTGACAACGGACAGCTCACGGGGGCAGTTTTCATCGACTTATCCAAGGCCTTCGATACTATCCACCACAGGCTTCTTATTGATCAGCTACTAATCGCTGGCCTATCGCCGGACTCTGCATTATGGTTCAACAGCTACCTAGATCACCGATGGCAAAGAGTAAAAATTGCCAGTGCTCTCTCCGATTCCCTGCCCATCTGCTCAGGTGTACCTCAGAGTTCCATCCTGGGCCCCCTGCTTTTCAGCCTCTTTTTGAACTCACTGCCACAATCCTGTTCTAAGCCCATCTTATTGTATGTGGATGATGCAGCTGTCTCCTCATCCCACAAAGACCCTTTAACACTGCAACGTACTCTCCAGCATGACTTCTGCTCCATTGAGTCGTGGTTCCACAAGCACAAACTAGTGTTAAATCACAAGAAAACTAAATCAATGCTCTTCCATAGCCCCCAAAACCCGCATAAGCAACACCAGCTGGCTATCTCTACTGCAAATGGTAATACCCTTGATCAGGTCCAGTCTTTCAAATATCTAGGGATCCTACTAGATCCTTGCCTCTCATATGTGGCTCACGTTGATAATGTGGCCAGAGCTGCAAATACCCGACATGGTCTACTCTATAAACATAGGCAACATCTTACCCGAGGCACTGACGATTGCCGTACAGAGATCAGTGGTCTCGGTCATCGACTATGGTCTCATCAATTATAGCTCTGCCACGACGACAGCCCTCAGATGGATAGCAGTTACCCTAAATAAGGCCTGTCGACTAATTACTGGTGCCCACCATCTTACCCACACCTGCGACTTGTATGCTCAGACCGGTTGGCTCCAACTATCAAGCCGAATCAAGTACCTCACTTGTACAATGGCGAAGAAAATCCACCTTGGCCTTGCACCCCCTGGAGTCATAGCTCTACTACCTGAGAACACCAATCAATGGAGCTCCAGGAGATCAAAGCAGCAGCTTCTGAAAGTTCCCCATTGTCGTAGTAGCCTGGGCCAACGCTCCTTTGCCTACAAAGCTCTACTCTGGCTAAATGACCTCAGCCACACCATCTCCTCAGCCAAAACACTTGGGCTGTTCAAAACCAGTCTCCGGCACTATTTCTCTACCTCCAGCTCCTGTGATTGCTTCCCTAAGCTGAGGCATTCACTTTCACTGTAAGCTGGTGGCACCCTACCACTGACATGTCAAGCTGCCCACCTCAAATCTCTCCTACCCAAATGCTCTTACTTCCTCTCCCCGTCCCTGCCTCCCTCCCTCCCTTCCTGCCCCTCCTCCCCATCTGCTGCATTATCCCTCCTCTTCGCTACCCCCCTTTTCTTGACACAGCACTTACTGGATATCTCCTCTGACAAATGCCTCTGGCTGCTTCATCGTCTCACTCTCCACCATGCCGCTGTTCGTCATACTAGCAGACCTGATACCTGTACTGTCTGTAACCATTGCATTGCTTCACTCTGTGAAATGTTTTGTCTACCACTTGTATTTCTCTGACGTGGAACCTTTGTAAAAGAGCCTTGGCTCAAAGGTATTTGTAATCTTAGATCTAAATAAATAAAAATAAAATTCTTCATGCCTGCAAATTACACAGGTAAACAGGAAAAAAGCCTGAGGGGACCGTCCCTTTAAGCTCCTCTAGGAGGACTTGCTGCTTTAAATATTGAGCAGACACAATCATTTCTATCAGGGTTTCTCATATGGTCAGGCCATCCTCACTGGGGAGGCCCCAACCTGTCCCAGGGGAGGCTCAAGCAAGTCTAAAAAAGTACTCTATTTAAATTTTGAGAGTTTTAGATATTTTGTGTAAAGGGATGAGGCAAACTGAAGGAGGCTAACAGCAGGTGAATTTATGTATTTTTTTACATACTGGTGACCAGGAAAGGTACACTAAGCTAAGGTTTGTTTCAAGTGTATCTAGGGAAGGGAGTGAAAACAATTACAATTCAAAAGGTAACTGCAAACATGTCAAGCAATGCCAAATGAAAAATAGTACAAACAAACAGGAACAATTAAATAATGGCAGGTAACAACTGACCAATTAGACTGGTGGCAGAACAGCCCAAATGCAAGGCTTAAGCAGAGAGGTACTAGGAGCAAGAGCAGGAGAGAGCAAAAGGACCCCTGAGAAGTTGTGTAAGAGCAGGGTAAGAGGGAGAGGCAGAGGTGGGTAGGAAGGTCATTCCAGACAGAGGGGAAACAGACAAAGAAAGCAGTCTGATCTACGAAGGTATTGCAACAAGGGCTAACAATGGTTCGAGAGTCAAAATAGCAGAGGAAGTAGGCTGGCCTTGTGAGGTGGGGTTACGGGCGTTACAAGAAGCTGAAGAAAATGAGAGCCAAATAGTCAAAGAAGTTTCCCTTTATTCGGGACGTACTATGCAAAGTATGCTATTCTCCTATGGGGAGACCCAAGATTATTTCAACATTTGGGGGAGGCTCAAGATCTTTTCCATGGCTTTGGGGGAGGACCAGTATAGTGCTTCCAGCTAAAGGTGAGCCCAGTATCTCAGTGGAAGAGCGTTCCAGTGTGTTTCACACTATATTAGCCAGTGTACAAGAATGTTTCCCTTTAATCTGGTTAAATTTCGATTGGTCTGCATCTGTATCTCTACCAACCAACCCCAACCCCGATGAGGCTGAAAATAATAGTATTGTCCAGCACTCCCTTTACGGTCAACAAAAACTAAAATAAAATAAATAAATAAATAATCACACCCTTGCTTAAATTCCACAACTGATTTGGCACAATCCACTTACCTTGGTATCTTGTTCCACTTCTCTTGGACCTTTTCCATAAATAAATAGTTCCCAATGGAGAGAGAAGTGGTGAAATGTAATGTACCACAAAGGGGAGTGGTGTGTGCCCAACCAGTGGTACAATCTGAGCAAGCTGATATGAAAACCTGAATTATGTACTGTTTACTTTTTATGGATTAAATTCTGTCCCGTTCTCTTCTTCATGGAACCAGTCATTCTGAATTGGGGCTACGTCCCAGTTTATGTACAGCACTCTTGAACACTGCTCTGACAGGGAAACACAACCTGTGCAGATTTCTGTACACGACCAGGGATGTAGAAAAAAACCTCCAAATTCATATTCAAATGTGATACACACCGGCCCACAAGAAATATGCAGTTTATTCCATGAGTAAGAGTGCGGGACCATAACACATGTACTGACTGCAGCCATGACTCTCTGCTGCTATACTGCCCCTTCCAGGGCCTTTTTACAAACTAGTTGTTTTTCCTAACTGTAGCGATCCTGGTGTGCATAAAATCTAATAAATAAATTACTAATAACTGACTAAAACTCTCACGCGTGTCAGAGAGATGTGTGTGTAACATGCCCCTCCCCCACTTTCACAAGCAGAACAAATATTTACCTGATGCCCATGCAGGGCTTTCAGGTCAGCCCCTCCCCCTTAAGAGACCCAGCAACGGAGCTGGCAGGTCATGGAGCAGGGCCCAAGAGTACCTGGACATCTTCTGTCTGCGATTTTTCCTCATTTCCACCCCAGCCCACTAGAAGCCTGCTCCCAGGGAGCTCCCCAGGCAACCGCATTCAAGCATGTGCAGGTACAGGTACAGGTACAACTGAAACCGAAGATGACCCTCTCTGAAGTGGGGGGGTGGGGTGGAAAAGTGAGCACCCATTAGGAGGCTGGCTACCGAGCAGACACGACAGACCATCAGGCCTATTCTGCTGGCTTCTAGTATGTATGTTACAGCCAGCAGTGAGGGCAGCAACCTTCCCTCCACCGAGGAGGACCATGCAAGTGTGCACAAGTACTGCAGCCAGGGCAGCGCCCCTCCGAGGAGGACCAGACAAGCGTGCACAGGTACTGCAGCGGAGGCAGTGACCCTCCCTCAAACGAGGAGGACCAGACCCAGTACGCAGACATGCCAATGTGAGGCCCAGGCAGTGTCCTCCCTCCAGCGATAATTCAGCAGCACTGCCTGTGGTCACACAGGTAGCAGTATTGCAGTCAAGGCAGTAACCCTCCATCCCTAGAGGAGGAAAGCATGTCGGACTCTCAATCCCCCTACCCCCAATGAAAGCATGGTGCTCAGGCCATGATCCTGAGTCACCGGACCACAAATGACAAAACTGCCACAGTGTCTACGGGCAAGCAAAAGCTATCAATTGTAGTTATTATATTTATTTATTTGAATATTGGTGAGTAGGAAAGGAACACTAAGCCAAGGCTCGTTTCCAGGAGTGACCTGGGGAGGGTGACTGTTGGGAAGAACAGGTGCATACAAGATGCATTGAAATGGCCCAGAGATTATCCTTTAGTTAACATGCCAATATAACCGGGGCAACAGCGAAATACACCAACAATGCAAAAATTAAAATTATAAGAGGGATCCATGACAAGGAGGCCAGGCATAGTGAATAAATAACTGCAGACGAATGAACAATAATTATACTAAAAGGAGATGACAATTATTCAAAAATTCAAATTAATTTTAAATTAGATCTTCTTACGAAGATTTATCTATTACTGAGGTCACTGACCTACTCAGAAAGCAGCTCATGGCCTGAGAGTCGGAGGCCTTGTGCAGTGAGAAAAGTTACTAATACAAAACTGCCACAATCAAGTCTAACAGATCTCTGTCACAGATTGCTTGCAGAGTCCACAAAATGAAAATTTAAAGGGGAAAGAAAACTTTTCACTACAACAGCAACACAAAATCTGGAATGAATTGAGCTTACAAATAAAAGCTGTTTAGGAGTCAGCACCCCAGAGATTTAAAAAAAAAAAAAAAAATGGCTAACAGCCCAGGTGAAATCACTGTAATCACTGAAACCGCACTTGGTGAGTTTCAAATTAGTTTGCTCTGATGCCAGTTAGCCTTAATAAAAATAAGCAGATTTATAAGGCAGGTTACCTGCCCAAGCTGTGAACCTGTAATTTTTATACTGAACTATTTATTTCCACAGGCAAGTCCATGCACACTTCATCCAGGACTACAGCACCAGGAGTTTAACTTGCTTAAGGTCAAAAAGACACTAAGAAGCTCCTCTGAGATTTGAACCCAGGACTCCTGGTTCTCAAGACGATGCTCCAGCCACTAGACCATGCTGCCTTCTTAAAGTCTTGCAGCTTTTTCCCTGTATACCCTGTGCACAGGCTGGTCCATCGGTGCTGCAGCTCCCGACACCAACGACCCAAATTCAAGAACGAGCCTGGGACATGAGAACCAACCAGTGGGGGAAGGGGGAGTCCAAGTGTCCCAGTGGGCACTTTCCTCCACTGGGGAGGGTGGGCTGTGTCGCCTCCGTCATCATCGCCTGTAGGAGACAAGGTGGTACTGCAGCAGTCAGCGAAGTAAAGGATGACACTGCAGACCATGCAGTTGGGCACATGCATACAGACAGCTGCCCCTTCACCGATGAAGAAGACGTGATGGTCAATATGGCCAGAAGTCACTGACCTTGTTGGAGCATAACCTCAACTTTTCAACTCACATTGACTGCATGTATAAAAAACTTGACCCCAAGCTTGGTGCGCTGTAATGCAACTAATTCTGCCTTCCTCTGCCGGTCCGCTATGACATCATGCTACACAGATTTAGTCTACAGCACTATCCTAACATCTACACTTGCCACGCTGTATTCCCTTTGTCATTCCTTCTGCCGCCTCACCCATACTGCTCCATCTCTCACCCACCACTGCTCTCTCTATGCAAATTTATCTCTCCCCTCCCTATGGGTCTGGCGTCTCTTGCACTGTTCTTCTTGCCTGGCCAAATACTGTCTGGCTACTGTTCCCATGTAACTCTCCTCTCTATTTAACCCTGCCATTCTGTCCTCCTACTCCCTCCATTCATCCAAGGCGCATTCTTTTCTTATCACTCACTGCCCCACAGGATACTCTTTACCTCTAGGAAGAGAGGAAGAGTAGTCCTGATGCATTACCGACTCCTAGGAGACCACGGCGGGCAGTGTAGCCACGTCCTCTAAGTGGGAGGGGACGACGACAACAATGCTTACGTGCCTGCCTTCAATGCACTTGCACATCATGATGTCAAGAGGCTAGGGAACCTGGAACAAGGAAAATCCCCACTCGGAGAAGAATAAAGGATCTCACCATCTTCTACTGATGCAAGCAACCTTCCAGACAACTGGAGTGTGACTTTGGCTCTTCTGAAGGCCTCACTGTGGGAAGCAAGCCACGGTAGTCTGTCTGAAGGAGGTAAGCCCTAGGAGAAGAAGAGATGATGGAACTGGAGTGCTGAAGGTCGAGGACCGAAAGGAGGGTCCCAGGTCCGAATGGGAGCAGGAGTATTTACAGAAAGATATAGATATATAGGGTGCATATGCAATGCTTTTGAGGATCAATTTCAGCAACTATTATTGAAACTTTTAGGGTGGAGAGACGTACAGTGAGAATATCATGTTTATTCTCACTCTAGGTCCATTTATGCACACAGCAGGTCCATGGTGGCAATGGAGGTACAGTGCAGATCCCTTCTTTCAGGTGTGCTGTAAACCATCAGCCTCACTGCTGAAGGTAGCCAATGAATAATCAGGACGTGGGAGTTTTTCATGCAATAGTATAATAAAAGGCATTGTTTTCAATAGGGCAGTGGCATAGTGCTACACAGACACATACGTTGCAAAACACCTCGTTAATGCTCCAGTTAGGGTGAAAGTGACAAAAGTTGGGAAATGAGGCGTTAGATTTCTTTTCACCCTCCCAAACCAGGCAGGAGAGCAGGTGTGGGGTGTGCCTTGGCTTCTCAAGCTAATGCTCACCCCATTCCATCTGTAAATAAGGTCAGATGTGTAGACTTTATAAGAATGGGGTGAGCGTAGGCTGAGAAGCCCAAGGCACACCCAACACCTACCTGCTCTCCTGCCTGGTTTGGGAGGGTTGGGGAAACCCTAACGCCTCATTTCCCAACTTTTGTGGCTTTCACTATAACTGGAGCATTAACAAAGTTTTTTGCAACTTATTTCCTTACTTTCTGAGACTGTATAATAGTAACCTTATTTTACTGTGGGAGTGCTGGGTCCTTTAGACCCTGCACTTCCATCCCTCCATAGATGCATATATGTATGTAGCTGTGCAAGCACAGGGTTCTCCAGGCCCTGCACTTCCATTTATAGGACAACAGTGACCAAATTGTTAACACAGCCAACTCATTACCCCACCTCATGTACCTGATACAGAAACATTTTCGAATCCCTGCTAAAACTTAATTCTGTGCAACTGCAACGCCGTTCCATACCACAGATGCCAAAACACATTTTGGGCAGGATTTGAAAAATGACACGTAGGGTAATAAGAAGGCCATGTTGAAAATCTGGGGTCAAAATATCTAAAATTTCCAGCATTATGAGCATGCATAGCAAAATTGCAACCAATGGTCATAAACTTTGGCATTTTTCCATATTCTGACCCCAAATTTTGAACATAGTCTTCTTATGACCCCACCTCATAAATCCCGTAGGTGAAAATGTTCAAATCCGTGCCAAAATGCCATTCCACACCACAGGTGCGAAAACACAGTTCAGACAGGATGTGAAAAATGACAGCTGTACTATTCATGAGGTGGTGTGAAAAAATGGCTATGTTGAAAATTTGGAGCCAAAATATTGAAACTTACCAAAGTTATGTGCGTGCATAGAAAAATTTCAACAAACGCTCATAACTCTGCCATTTTTAGGAATGTTTTCACCAAATGTTCAGCACAGCCTTTTTGGACCCCACATCATGAACACTGACAGTAACATTTCACTATTCGGTCCCGAAAAGAGATTTCGTGCGGTGACCACAAAATCACCTTCCAGGCCCGATTAACGAAATGACAGTGCCAGTGTTCATGAGGTGAGGTCCCAAAAAGCCAATGTTGAAAATCTGGTGGAAAAAGTCCTAAAAATGGCAAAGCTACGAATGTAAGTTTTTTTTTCATACTTTATTTTTACTATTATTAAAACTGACATACAGTTTAAGAACAAGCATGGAATTGCCATACAATATAATATAATATATCTGCCATGAGGATGCCACTCCTCTTGGTATCATCAAAAGAAATTTATCATATGCTTACACATGCATCATTGAGGGGATCTAGAAAATAAAACTGAATCCGGGGTAGCCGTGGACCTCTGAATTATAATGCAAATGGTTAAGCAAAATCAGGCCAAGGAGAGAAAAGGTATTTCAAGCCATAAAAAAGGTGCAATTGGAAATGGAAACCAACCCCGGCCAGCGGTATGGCGGTTGAATTTCCGCTTGCAGCATGCCGCACCTGGGTTCGGGAACAGACCGGTTCACTGGAGGGCCGGCTGGGGAGAAGGATTGAGTGTCCTATAGACAGCTCTCCTTCTCTGGGAGGAGGGTGGAAGTGCCCGGCACGTCGGACGGACCAGCAGAGGCTGAGGGTCCCACAACACCGCGCCGTGATTCAATGGAGGCGGGGTGGATGCTGGACGTCACTGCACATCCCGCCCTGGAGAAAAATTAAGAAAATGGAGGGAGGAGAGCCTCTGTCTGCTTATGAAGCCCTCCCAGGCTTCAGTGTACTACTGCCGCACTCCAACCAGATACTAGTTCCACAGCCGAATTTAGGGAACCGGTGTCAGGCCCTCCGGGGTGGAGCCGGGGCAACTGGGAGTTGCGGCACTTGGCAGAGTTTTCGGAGCCATGACCAGGGCAGAGACAGGATGGAGGCCTCCTGGGAAAAATGATAAAAAAAAAAAGGAAATGGAAACCAAAGCAAAGGTGCAACACTGCTGCTGGCACCTGCACTGTAGCGTTAATAAAGCTTAGCTACACATAACAGAATCTGTGCTCCAAGACTTTATGTGGCCCTTTTTTCAAATGTCAACCAACAATTAACCTTTACAATAATGCAATATAAATATGACGAAAACTGCGAGTCTCCCGATCCGTAATTTAGCCCTTGGTTCCTGTATCCATGCAATCCAACTACCAATGAAGCCAAACTTTTCCAAAGTGCACATCTCATAAAACTAGGAGGGCCTGTTTGATCAGTCTGGACAACATTGAACGAAGAGGAACCTCGCAGTGTATGATATTTTGAACAGTAAATACAAAGAGAATAACTGATAGGTTTGTGTGTATTACCAGGGAGTAACAGTATCGAGAGGTTCTGGACACATGAACCTCGAGAGGTTCCAATGTGACCAGAACCTCGAGATGTCAGTACTCCCTGGTAATGGACACACAAACCTATTGGTTATTTTTTTTAATATATGGATCTGACCTTTGTTTGTAATGGCCAGTCGACCGCTTCAATGGAGAACTGACTTTGTACTGGTCGATCGGTGCACTGCTCCACGCTGTGTGCTGAGCATCCTGCTCGCTCATGACGGTTCCAACCCCCTGCCCGTTTTTTGGTAATACAGATCCTACCTGCTCTTCATGACCGGAACGGCAGGCTCAACCAGATATTTTCATTTGGTGAGGCAAAAAAAAAAAAAAAAAAATGGAGAAACGCAACTATCGAGTTCGCTCTCGGTAAGCGAGAGAAGGGCCGCCATGTTTTTTAAAACTGTTCACAGGAAAAGTGGCCAATGAGGAGGCATGCTTAGGACGTGGGGGGCAGAAGGTATCTTTTTGGATGCTTGCAACGATAGTATTATCACCATAAAAACTATACAATTAAAAGTGATTGACAGTACTATTATCACTGAACCTCTGAGGGTATAACCGAATTTTTTTTGTATGCTTTAGAGACGTATTAACTTGAAGATCCATATATTAAATAGTATTCAATGGCTATACATCAGCTCGTGTCACCATTAATTAAATAAAAAAAAAAAAAAAAAACTGCTGGGGGGCTGTGCCTTCATACTGAAAATCCTGTTTGAGAAATCTTGAATACTGTGCTTTGGTATCTATAATGTTTCCATTACCCGCATGGATGCCTTATTGATACATTATGATATTGGTCTTTTGGCTTTACAATAATGCAGCTACCCCTTGTAGTTCTATACACCTGTAGAATCTGGTTATGTCCTGCCCTGCATTTCTGCAGTTTGTAATCTCCCGGATCACATCTCACGATAGGCATGCATTTGTTCAGTATGCTTATACCTGGTCAATATATAGAGAACAGTGTATGGGTGCCCATACGCAACAAGGCTGTGTTTCCACTGAGGGTATGTCATGACATCATACAGACCACGAGAGTGAAGCTCGAGAGGTCTCTATGATGTCATCACATCCCCAGAGATGGAGAAACAGCCTTAGCTGCTGTTTTATATACTGGATGTGTTTTTTCCCCCCAATAGTTGTAGCCCGGCCAGTTTATCAGTAAAGTACCTTCATTTTTTTTTTTACTTTGTATTTTTCCTGCGCCTTACTTACCCCTGTTCTCCACTCAGTCGGGCTTCCTCATACAGGCACACCTCAATCTCGGGGTCTGCCCCTAGAGTACTCGGACACACTGACCTTGACCCTTGATGCCCGGTTAACCCCCCGGTGTGGGGTGAGGAGGGGATCCCCCTAGCCCTCCCCAAAAGCCATATTCCCTGCATTGTGTCCTGCACAGTGGAGTCTGCCCCGATAAATTAAGGGTGCCTGCAACGAGGAGCCGTCACCTAGGAGCGACAGGGGGTTGTTTCCTATGTTCAACCCCAGACGTCTGCGTGCAATGAGGGCCTAGGAGCGAGGAGACATGCTGAGGCGTGCCTCCTGCTCCGCCCCTCTGCAGACGTCTGCCCGTCCCATTTCTGCTGCTATCTCCGCCTACCACACCTTCCACCCGAGCACCCCCAGGTGGCGGTATCGCAGCGGGAGTTTTGCAGGTAACCCTACCCGGAGAAGGAGAGCAGCCGTCGGGCGCTCCATCCTTCTCTTCCCCGGCTGACCCCCGGCGAACCGTGCTCGCTCCCGAACACGGGTCGCCGGCATGGTACGAGGTAAGGCGTCCAGCGCCTCAGCCCTCAGCGCCACCGGGCCGGCTAGTAAAGTACCTTCATTAACTGGTCCCATTCGCTACAGCACCTCACTGTGACTCCAATGGTGTCAGTCCTGAGAATCCGTCACTCCCACTCCCTACTGTCTGTGGCCACAGTATTTATTTTTTAAAAGACATAAAAAAAAAAACTAATACATTAGTTCAGTTTGGTAACACAGAGCTGTTGGCTGTCTGTGTCCAAACTGTCTGGGTCCACCACTCAGCACTGGCTAAATGGCACCGCCATTCTGACCCAGAGTTTTTTCCTTGTAGCCACATCTTCAACCAATCGGGTGGCACTCTAAGGCTGAAGAGTTGTCGTGGTATCATTGTGATGTCAGAACAATACCACAACAACATTTCATGACCTTTGAACTGTACCACATCATTTGAGAGTGTATGGAAATCCAGACACAATAGGGTCCAACCATACACTATACAGAGAATAACGGACGGGGTGTTGTACATTATGGGTTATTTTTACACACCCAAGGTGTGCCATACCACTTAAACCACAAGTGTGAAGCATGAGTGGTTTGTGACAGTATTACACTCAGAGGATGCTTTTTAAAAAAAGTGAATAACATAACACCCCATACTTTATTTTATATAACTGCTGGTCAGCTTAGTGTTGTGTGATTAAAAAAAAAAAAAAAAAGGTCCATTGTCCTTTCTGTGGCATTTCACTTCTGTGAGCACAAAGTGGTGGCAGCTTTCACTTTCAGGCCCTGTTCACACTAGGAAGCTTAAAACGGTTTACCTGCCTTAAACCATTTTAAGGTCCCGGAACACGGTTTGCGTTCACACTGTAACACGGTTAAAACAGTGTTACAAACATGTTCTAAAACCGTGCTAAAACCCTGCTAAGAGCTAACAGCAGTGTGTACGCAAACCATGCTGTAACACGGGTTAAGGCAACAAATTCGGCGAGAAAATCCATTTTGTCAGCCACAGAATAAAAAAAATGATACATTACAGGCACCACTGTGCAGTGGAAGAATCCCCAATTTTGCCAATGTATGTTTTGTCCCAATCGGTTTTGGTTTGTGTTCAAGGGTATCCCGTCACGCACTGTGGCACCAGTCGGAACTCATAATGCTTTGAGCTGGTGCCACAGTCATGCCTGGGAACCCTTTCCACCTGGCACAGTTGTCTGAATTGAGTGTGAATGCTCAGACAACCGTGCTATGGACCGATTTATAAAACGTTTTCAGTAGTTTTATTCAGGGCATGGAGGGGAGGCCTTATGAGGAGAGACTGGAAGAGCTTGGGCTTTACTCACTGGAGGAGAGGAGGGATAGGGGAGACATAATAAGAGGTTTTCAAGTATGTAAAGGGAATAATTAGGAGTGGAACCAGGGAGTTGTTTAGGCTGAAGAAGGGGGGGAGTAACCAGGGGCCATGAGTGGAAGCTTGAGTGGGGAAATTACAGGGGGGAACGTAGGAAGCATTTTTTCACTGAGAGGGTGGTGGAGCCATGGAATCGGGAGGTTGGTGGAGGGCTTCAAGAAGGGGTGGGACAGATACAAGGGGAAACTGAATCTAGAGAAGACCCTCTTGGGGGCTGGGGGGTGGTGAGGTGGGCAGCTATTAGGTTGCTGGCTTTCGAGCAGACAAGACAGACCATTTGGCCTATTCTGCTGGCTTTTAGTATGTTAGTATAAATGGTCCCTAGTGTGAACAGGGCCTCAGCTTGACCGACACCCATGACGTAAATGGAACCTGGTTATTACGGCATTCAGAACGGATGTCAGTCCAGCCAATAAATGGTGTCACCAGTAATTATTTCGCAAAGGTGATGTATTCACAGTCTAAAAGGGGTAGGGCTAGCACTCCTTCACCAGACACGATGCGTCTGCCCTCTGGTGGAGAGACGGGGTTTGCACACAAAATCACAGAGATAATGTGTTCTCTCTCTGTCTCTGTCTCTCTCTGTCTCTCTCTGTCTCTCTCTGTCTCTCTCTGTCTCTCTCTGTCTCTCTCTCTCTCTCTCTCTCTCTCTCGGCAGGGCTACAAGCTTCACACAGATACACAGATGTTGATGGCAGATAAGGGCCTATGGCCCGCCTAGTCTGCCCATGTGCACATGTACTTAGCATCCTCCAACGACCGGGATCCCCTGATGCCTATCCCATGTACTCACTGCCTGGGGAAAGGCAAGGCTATGGCATGCTTTTCAGAGGGGACACGTTACATCTCCGGGGAAGAGACGGGACTAGCGCAAGCTTCTTGGAGGTGTTGAGGTAGTTTATGTTCCTTTCAGTCACAGAGTTCTATATTAGAACATAGTGCCAGAACTGGAAGAGCTCAGCAAGGGACATAAAATACATCATACAGTTCTAAAACAGCCTTTAGCAGCAGTGTGTGCATCATAAACACTCACTGAATTTACTAACAAGGCCAGTAAAGCTGCAACACTAACCAAATGTGAACCAGTATACATAAAAATCAGGCCTGCGTTTTGCATACGAGATAATCTTTTTATATGTAATGGTTCACATTTGGTTACTTTTCTAGCTTTACAGGCCTTCTAGAAACATAGAATTTGATGGCACCTAGTCTGCCCATTCCCCCCCCGCCTATACTGTCACAGACACCACTTAGTCTCTAGTTCCTTCGCACCCACCCCTTGCATCTGGCTCCTTGCCCCCACCGCCTTGCTTCCCACTAAGATTCCTTTGTGCCTGTCCCATGCATGCTTGAAGCCGGCCACGTTTTCACCCCTCCCTCCCTCCCTCCCTCCCTGACTGTTCCAGGCATCCACTGCTCTTTCAGTGAAGAAGTACTTCCTCGCATCTCTCTGAATCTACCCCCTCACTTCAGTGCATGTCCCCTTGTTCTCATGCATCTTTTCCTCTCTGACAAATGCTCCCCACCAGTGCCACATTTACCCCTCCCCGTGAGGTATTTAAAAGTTTCCACCATGTCTCTCCTCTCCCTTAGTAAACTCAGCGGTATTTCTGATGTGCACACTGCTAGCAAGGACCATTTTGGAACTGCAAGATGTGGCTGAAAGGGACAAAAACTACATCATACAGCGTTATAATGGTCCTTACCAGCAGTGTGCACAAGTTAGAAACACCCACTGTTTACTAAATGCCGTACACATACTCTCGAGCCTCACTTCCCACAGCAAGGCATCATGGGTATATAAATGTAAATCAGGATGTCAATGCGGTCAGCCCACCGGCACAATGGTAGTGCTACCACTTATGGCACCAACGACCCGAGGTCGGGAGCAAACTCGGGAGTCGGAGGGTCAGCCGGGAGGAGAAGGATCAAGCATCCCAAGGACTGCTGTCCTCCTCCTGGGAGGGAGGGGATCAGTGGCCGGCCTTAGCCTGGTCCATGGTGGTGGCTGGGCACCGTCACACTGACACTGTACAATTCGGGGGACGGAGGCAGGGCAAATGCCCATCATGCTGTGCATGGGAGTGTGGGCGGCACTGCCACTGGTGCAACTGCATGCCACTTCCTCCACACCATGGAAGGAAACCGGAAAATACTGCCGACTGGTAGAATGACACCAATCACCAGCAGGCTCCGCCAACTATCGGGCACATTCTGGCGAATCTGGATCCTGTTCCTGGGGGAGAAGAGTGGGGGTGGGAGGGGCAAACACTGGGGAAGAGCCAGATGAGGTAAGTTCTGGTGGACACCGGGGTGATGTGGTTGGGGGAACCGGTGGATAGGGGCTGGTCGGCATGGGGAGCATAAAGAAATTAACAACAAAAAAGGAAAAAAAAAAATCAGGATGCCAAAGCTTTGCCAGAATAGACATCGTCTTTCACACAGGCTTGAACATCTGAAGGCACGCAGTGTCACGACACTCTGAAGCCTCATTTCCAGAGCAAGGCATCCAATCTGGAACCAGTATTTAAATAAAAAACAGCTTCTACTACAGCAAAACACTAACTTACAGGTTCAACGCAGTTCTCCATGAAGGGGAACAGCGGGAGGGGTTAAAAAAAAAAAAAAAAGAAGAAACAACATCAGTGGAGCACAGCATAAAGGGACAAAAATAGGGACATGGAGATACAGGGAGCATGAATAATGGTGCTGACTCAGGCCCTCTCCCTCTGATTATTATATCTTACAAAAGAAATGAGTGTTCATGGGATGTGGATCACAAGTAAATCTCGTGGAATGTTATATTGATATTCCACATTAGGTGTAGACATGCTTGTCGACCACAAAGATACCAATGTCTGCAACACAGCACTCCATTTCCGGACATTTATTGCACTTTGTTGTTTTTATTACTGCTGTAAACGAATTAAGCAATCTAGTTTCAGAGCCCTACCTAGCCTTGTTTGGGGACTGTAATTATTATGATGTTAAGTTCAACAGATAAAGAGCCCTGTTCTCACAGCAGCCTGCTCTACGTTCCTGGCAGTCGGGCACTCGGCGTGTCATAACAAAGCATCGAGTAGTAATGAGGGACGTCTTCAATGGGATTAATGTACTTGAGAATCTAGGAGTGGGGGCCCCGCATTTAAGCCAGCCCACCTGTCTTTTTGGACGGTTAATCTGTCTTTCAATTCAGGCACGCATCTCCCCATCCAGGACAGGCAAACTATGGATCGGGGAAGGCATCTGGAAGCAGGGGTTAGGTAACGTTTATATTTAGGACCATGAATCACAGTGTAATTACAGAGAGGCATAACACCGCCAAATGGAGCAGGAAAACCTGTTGGAATGCCAGGAACTCTTATCAGTTTTTAAACAAGTCTGCTGTTGAAAAAAAAAAAAAAGTCTATTACAGTTTGGGAACTGACAGAATGAACTGTCGTTTATGTCCAGAGTTTAATATTTTTCTTACTGATAACTAGTCCAAGACCAGCATCCAGCAAAGAATCTTGTATCCTAGAAATGTTTTCACTGGTCCAGTTCCACTTTTCTATTTTCTCTCCCGGATCCACTCATGTCCTGCCTCCTGACGTGCACCCCCAAGAGTGTCTGATCCAGAGACTGGCTGTGTGACCCATGTTCCTTCCATGACTTCTTCTGGATAATTTAAAACTGAAGGCTCAAGGAACTGGATATAAAAATATATAATTAAATTTAACCCTGCAGTTAGCAACCAATCCCTCAACTGTGATATAAACAGAAATGTGTTGCTCCTTGATCAGTGTGTCGGGTGCCAAATCCCACAGATCAGCCAAGATTTCCATGTTTAATTAGCACTTAAGGAAAAATGTTCTATATTTCAGAGGATAGCGGGCATCTGGAACAGGATTTTAGAGGTAAACCATCAAACTAAGAATGTATTTAAAATATAAAACTGATACAGCGGTCCTGTGGCATGGAGGGCTGAGGCGCTGGCTACTCACCTCCTGTTACACTGGCGATCTGGATTTGGGAATGGATGCAGGTTGCTCAGGCACCAGCTGGGAGAGGGAGGATCAAGCTCTCCCCTCCCTCGGGGGTAAATGTCACCCGCTGCTATACTGCAACCTGGAGGTATCCAGGTGGCAGTGGAGGTCTGGGCATGTCAGAAGAGATGGGCAAACTTAGGCGTGTTTGGACGCCTCCGCAGAGGCAGAGCTCGTCTGCCTCGCCACGACACAGTCAGGCCATGGGGAAAGCTAACCAAGGAGGTAAAACCCCTCTGTCCGCAGGATGAAGTCTGGGCCCTCGCAGGTCCTGCACCGGTAACCAGGCACCCCGCTACAGTCCAGTAGCCTAAGTCCCAGAGAAGCCAGGTGATGGGACCGGAGGGGATCAAATAGTGAATAAACATATTCAAAACGGGCTACTGTCAAAATACTACCATGGAGAAGTGGCAGGTATTCTCGATGGGTTTTCACGGCCTACTTCTACTTTAAAGCCCTTAAGTGATTCAGAGTTTTTTAAAATTTTATTTATTTTTTTTTTTTTTTTATTTAATATGCTTTTGTTTGCCTACTGCCTATGCAGCTCAGCCCGGCCAATCCCTGGTCCCCCCCCTCACCCCCGGGACTTACCTCCATGCAGACGATACCCCTTGGATTTCCCCCCAGGGTGGGGCCACCTCAGTGAGCCCGCGATGATGGAAGAAGGGTGCCGGCAGGGGCGCCTACCAACACTGTCTCCTTGGCTTGCCCCAAGGGGGGAGTGCGGGGTACGCTGGGTGCAGCAGACAACAGGATAGGTAATTTTTCCAGAGTGGCAGGGTGGGCGATCAGGGCCATGGGAAGCGGGGCGTCACTGATGGTGGCTGCAATTTTGTCAGTGTCAGTGGCTCAGTAGGTAGCACACTCACCTCTGAGGCCAGGAGATCAGAGGGCTGTGGGTTCAGTTCCCACATCTGGCACTTGGGTTAATATCCCAATACTGACACTGTACTGCAGCATGAGAGGGGTACTGCACTTCTGAGGTGCCGTCTTTCGGATGAGACGTTAAACCGAGGTCCCATCTGCCTGGATTCGTGGTAGTTCAGGTGGATGTTAAAGATCCCATGGCACTTATCGAAAAGAGTAGTGGAATTTCCCCGGTGTCCTGGCCAAATTTCCCTCATTCACGAAAAATACCACCAACAGCTTAATGTGGTTCAAAATCAGTTGGCATTCATCTGTATCCCCTTCCCCCGGGTCGTACCTGAAAATAGGCAGGATTTGTCTAGTGCACTTACCCGGTCAACAAAAACTAAATAAATAAAATAAATACATTTTGCTGATTTTTTTCCCCTGAAGGAGGCATGCTGTGTAATGATGCCAGCGTCCGACATGCCTCCAGAGAAATATAGGTGCTGGTCGCAGCGAAACCTCCAGCCTCCACTAGGTGTCCGACTTGCGCTGGACACACAGGCCCTCCCCCCCGGAGGACAGCCATCCCTGGGATGCTCAATCCTTCTCCACCGGCTGGCCTGCCAACTCCCGGGTCGTCGGTGTCGCAGACTGATGCCATGCCACTGCGCCAGCAGGCTGGTGAGTTTCTTTTTAGTGGTCTAGGACAAAACCAGCATGTCCCGGACCTAGAACCAGTGGAATTCTGAACTACTTTTTATTTATTTATTTATTTTGTTAACCGGGTAAATATGTGAGCCAAGGCCCTTTTTCATATGCGACCTGAGACTATAAAAACAGTCACAAGAAGTTATACAAAAAGATAACTTTTACATTCACATTCATTGTGTTACCTATTGATACCAGTAGGTAACACAAAGGCAGAAAAGACATTTCTCAATCATGCAGTGCTTACAGCTCACCCACAGGTCTCTTGGAGAACTGGCTTAGAATGGCCACTGCATTTGCGAGTCACAAAGTAAAATGGCATTGCACAGCTGATGTGGACTGAATGCAAAAAGATGCGTCATGCCAGCGCTGTTTGTACACACGATACACACTTCCGGACTCTTGCTCAGACAGCAAAGTATTTTTAGCCACGGTCCTGAATCCAGTCCAATGAATCAGAGGGCCACACTTGTTGTGCAGGGATTCAAAACGGTTCATCATCCTTTCTATCTATCGTCCAGGAACCGTGTCTGGAAATATTTACTTGTCCCCAAAATTCATTCAGTAGACCACCCTGATCATAAAAGTTTAAAGAGCTACTGACACTTCGTGGAAACGTTGGCATTTATTTTTATGCACTACTTATTTTACGTAATAATGCAAGACCATGGTTCAGAGTTCTGTGAGTTACTCACCCTTTTGGGGCGATGAACAGCTCAAGGCAAAGCGAATGCTGGTGCCTTGAGGGTGACCCTTGGAGTGCCTTCTTGCTATTATTTTTTGTTTACGTAAAAAAAAAAAAAAAAAGCATGCAGCTAAGTGGTATCCTACTTGAGTGAGGGTTTCAAGAGGTCAGCATCAGAATGCGGCCAGCCAATCAGATTGCGGAACAGCCTACTTCTGTTTTATAATTTTTGTTCTTTTATCTGCAAGTCTGTCACACTGGGCCACCAAAGTTGGTGCAAAGAGGCTAGCTTTGCCTTCATATACTGGTTTGTGTAGTTGGCAGCAAAGCCACAAAAGGAACTTTGCTTCGCAGGCACAGATTCCCACAGTGTCAACTACCCTTTGAGTATGAAAGCCTTAAAAAAAAAAAAAAACACACACACACACACACACACACACACACACACATCACAGTACACCAGCGGTCACCCACCATGACTATAACCAAGTGGACTTGCACAGAATAAAGAAGGTCCCCAGGCAGTCCCCCTCCCCATATCACACAGTCAGCCAGTCACTAGCCGCACTGTGCAGCAGCACCGCACAGCACTCCTCCCAGTTGCTGACTTCATTCACAGTGGTCAAGATTTAGTGTCAACCCCCCCCCACACACACCCTTGCTGTGACCCATTAAACCTACCCTAAGGCGTAGTCACAGTCCCCGGCCTCCACTCGGACTCGTGATCTTTAGTAGCACCTAGCTACACATCCGCCCTGTCCCACTGCTTTGTAAGAAAGGAGTTGTACACAAGCAGATGGTCCTTTGCACAGAGCATTACGTGATACAGCCAAGGCAACTGAACTCAGAGGCCATGCAACTCGATGTTACAGATTTGACCAAAGGGAGGACTAGTTGGAGCAAACACCAGGGACTGTGACCAGTGAACACAGGGATCCATATGCACATCGACTCTGACCAACCACTGCAACAACAGCATCCTGAGATCAGAACGATGGTACAGCAGCAGCCAGCCATCACAACAATGGTACAGCAGCATCCGGTCATCAGAACGATGGTATGACAGCATCCTGACATCTGAACGATGGTGCGCAGCATCTGGACATCCGAACGATGGTACGACAGCATCCTGACATCTGAACAATGGTACAACAGCATGTCAACGTCAGAACGATGGTACAACAGCATGTCAACGTCAGAACGATGGTACAACAGCATCTTAACATCAGAACGATGGTACAAGAGAGTGTCAATGTCAGAACGATGGTACAACTGTATACTGACATCTGAACAAGAGAACAGCAGCATCTTGATATCTGAATGATGGTGCAACAGCATCCTGACATCTGAATGATTTGGTATCTTAATGCTGGTACAACAGCATCGTCAGAACGATGGTACAACAGCATCTTAACGTCAGAATAATGGTACAACAGCATCCTGATATCTGAGCAATGGTACAACAGCATCCTGACATGAGAAGAATGGTACAATAGCATCCTGACATCAGAACAATGGTGCAAAAGCAAACAGCATCCTGAGGTCACAGCAATGGTACAACAGCATCCTGAGGTCAGAATAATGGTATAACAGCATCCTGAGGTTAGAGCAACGGTACAACAGCATGCTGTGGTCAGGCCAACGGTAAAATAGCATGCTGAGGTCACAGCAATGGTACAACAGCATCCTCAGGTCACAGCAAAGGTACAACAGCATCCTGACCTCAGAACAATGATACAGAAACAGACACATAGACGATGAAGGCAGAAAAAGTTTGACAGTCCGCCTAGTCTGCTCATACTACCCTACCATACTGGCATGATGGTCTGCATCTGTCCAGGAGGGGAACCAGGATCCTAGGTGATAGGTTTAAATGCTTCATTGGCAAGCATTTAAACTAGCCAAAGGGGCACGCACTGAAAAGGAGCAGAGAAATTCTAGCCCCCTCACGCCCCCCCCCCAAAAAAAAAAATCAGGGTAGTTAGTGAGATAAACAACAAAATAGAGAAGTCTACAGGGAGAAGGGCAGAGGTAAATGAAGAAAAATGTAAAGGCAGTAAGGACAGGGATGGGGCAAAAAGGGGTAAGGCCTTAAAAAAATGGAGGGTAATAAGTACCAGTGCCCATAGTCTAGGTAACAAGCTCCTTGAACTGGTGGCCTTGATGGAAGAGGGACACCCGGATATTGTGGCAGTCACAGAAACATGGTACACAGAAAACCATGACTGGGATGTCAACACACCAGGGTACACAATCTACAGGAGGGATAGGGAGGGTAAAGAGGAGGAGGAGCTCTCTACGTAAGGGAAGGAATCAAAGCAATGGAACTAAATGGTAAACAAGGAGGAGAGGAGGCACTGTGGGTCACCCTGGAGACCAGAAACGGCACCACAATCCACACAGGGGTTGTATACAGACCTCCATCTCAGGGGGAGGAAATGGACAAGGAAATGATAGAAGGCATCCTTAGGGTGGCAGAGAAAGGGGAGATACTGCTGATGGGGGATCTGAATATGTCAGATGTTAACTGGAGCACCTTTGCTGCAGCCACATCCAAGAACAGGGTCATTCTCGATGCCCTACAGGGGGCATTCCTCAGACAGCTAGTGTTGAAACCCACACGGGAGGGAGCAATCTTAGATATGGTACTCTCAAACGGAGATGGAGAGAGGATCTCAGATCTAGAAGTGGGTAGCCATCTGGGAACAAGTGACCAACAAACAGTGTGGCTCACGATAAACACAGCTGCAAAGTCAAGCCATACAAAAGTGAGGGTACTAGACTTTAGGAGGGCTGACTTTGTCAAAATGGGAGAGTGCCTCAGAAAACCACTAGCAAACAGACAAGAAGGAGGGGTGGAGGAACAATGGGGAAGCATCAAATCTGCCATCACAGGGCAACAAGCCTTTGTGTGAAGCAAATAAACAAATCAAAATGAAAGAAAAAAACACTATGGTTCTCAAAAGAGGTGGCGCAGAAGGTTAAGGGAAAAAAAGATGCATTCAAGAAGTATAAGGATACACAGAAGGACCAGGACAGAGAACTGTACCAGTTAAAGCAGAAGGAAACAGGGAAGGCAGTCAGAATAGCAAAGGTCCAAATCAAGGAAAAGACAGCCAACTCAGTTAAGAAGGGGGATAAAACCTTTTATAGGTAGATTAGGGAGCAAAGAAAGACCAAGAGAGGGATAGTGAAGCTTAATAAAGGGAGGGTGGGTGGGCAGAGAGGGACAGTGAAAAGCAGGGATACTGAACGAATACTTCTGCTCAGTTTTCACAAAAGAAGAGGAGGGGGAGGTACCTAATCCAATCAATAGAAGCACTCTGGCTAGGGAGCTCGATACCAGTCCTTTCACAGAAGAAAGGGTTCTGAAAGAACTCCTAAAACTGAAGGTGGACAAAGCAATGGGGCCTGATGGGATTCACCCCAGAATTCTAAAAGAACTAAGGGGAGAACTAGTGACACCACTGACTACCCTTTTTAACAAACCATGGGAGGATGGTGTGGTACCTAAGGACTGGAGGAGGGCGGATGTGATTCCACTGCACAAAAGTGGGAGCAAAGCAGAGGCAGGAAACTATAGACCTGTTAGCTTGACCTCAGTGGTAGGGAAAATGATTAAATCACTTCTGAAGGAAAGAAATGCTGAGTACCTAGAGGCCAGTGGGGCACAGGACCCAAGGCAGCATGGATTCACAGCAGAAAGGTCATGTCAGACGAATGTGACAGATTTCTTTGACTGGGTGACCAAAGTAGAAGACCAGGAAGGGGCTGTGGACATGGTTTACCTAGACTTCAAGCAAGGCATTTGACACAGTATCACACAAAAGATTAATAAACAAATTAGCCAGCCTGGGAGTGGGTCCCAGGGTGGTAGCCTGGGTAAAAAATTGGCTGGACAACAGGAGACAGAGGGTAATAGTAAACGAAGTCCACTCTAAAGAAAGGGAGGTTACTAGTGGGGTACCGCAAGGTTTAGTACTGGGTCCAGTCCTTTTTAAGGTCTTTATAAGGTGACATTGCAGAGGGACTGGAAGGAAAAGTATGCCTCTTTGCAGACGACACAAAGATCTGCAACAGGGTTGATACACAAGGGGGGGGGTGGAAAGGATGAGAAGGGACTTGGCAAGGTTGGAGTAATGGTCAAATGTATGGCAGCTTAGATTCAATGCAAAGAAGTGCAAAATAATGCACCTGGGAAACAAAAACCCAGGGGAAGACTACACAATGGAAGGGGGAGAAGGTGTTAACAACAAAAATGGAGAGAGACCTGGGGGTAGTCATATCACATGACCTAAAGGAAAGCAAGCAATGTGAGAACGCAGTAAGGATGGCTGGGGGGATACTGGGATGTATAGGGAGAGGCACCACCAGTAGAAAACAGGAAGTTGTTATTCCCATGTACAGACAGTTGGTGAGACCCCATCTGGAGTACTGCGTGCAGTTCTGGAGACCCCATCTCTGCAAGGACATAGACAGGATGGAGGCAGTCCAGAGGAGGGCAAGTAAAATGGTGCAGGGTCTGCAACAGAAGCCAATGCCATACGAAGAGAGATTAAAGGAGCTTAACATGCATACCCTTGAGGAAAGGGGTTGGGGGGGGGGAACATGATAGAAACTTTCAAGTACCTCAAGGGAATCAACAACTTCAAAGAGGGTAGGATCTTTCAGAAAAAGAGATGTGCAAGAACAAGGGGACACAATTTGAAGATAAGAGGGGGGACAGCTCAGGGCAATGTGAGGAAGTATTTTTTTCACAGAGAGGGTGGTGGATGCATGGTACAGCCTTCCTGAGGTGGTCGTGGGGTCAACAAAGTGGGGGAATTCAAGAATGCATGGGACAGACATAAGGCAATTCTGGTGGGGGATAGGAAGAAGTAGGATGTTGGTTAACTAGGATCTGCGGCTTATCCGTTAGGTGGGAAATGGGCAGACTAGGTGGGCCAAGCGGTCCTTATCTGCTGTCAAACTCTATGTTTCTACAATACCCCAGGACTTCTGAAGTCATTTATGGTACCGGCACTTACCACCTCTGCCAGCAGACCAATCCATGGCTCAGTCACTCTTTCTATAAGATAACCCCCCCCCCCGCTCATTAATCTTCACTGATGACCCCTTGTGCTAGCTTCTCTGCTCCTTGTCAATAGCTCTTCACAGTTCATTGTGTTTATTCCTTTCAGGAACATGAAGATCTCTACGATATCCCCACCCCTACATGGTTTAGAGTGCATACATGTTCAGCGCCTTTAGCCGATCCTCACAAGATCTGCCTTCCTGGCTCTGAATCACCTTGGTCACCCCTGTGCTGTACCATCCTTAGCCTGTCCCTGTCTTTTTTTTTTTTTTTTTTCAGGTGGGGACTCCAGAACTGATACAGTACTCCAGGCGTGGCCTTACCAGTGACCTATACAGAAGTAACAATAGCTACTGCTTCCTACTGTCGCACCCTCTCTCAATGCAGCCTAACATCCTGTTGGTCTTGCTCATGCCTCGTTATACTGGCTGGTTTGTTTAAGGAAGTCCCTAATGATGACTCCTAGGTCCCTGATGACTCTTAGCATCCTATTATCAGATGGACAGTACACCAAGGTTGTGATGTTGCCATTTCCCTTATAAGATAAAATCTAGATTTAGTAGTTGCCGTATTGGTCCTTGCAAGAATAGATCCAGAAGCAAATGATTTGATACCTTTTAATGGACCAACATAGATGTAACAACAAGAACAAAGTGCTCTAGCTTTGTTACATCTATGTTGGATACCTTATAAGATAGTGACCAGTCACACTAGAATGGTTTTATACAACTGACTAAATCACTTACGCTCTCTGATAGAGAGCGCCAGATGTGGGCTGGCCCGCTGGCTGCCACAGCAGTAGCATTACCGTTTGCAGCGCTGATAACTCTGGTTCAGGAACAAGCCCAAGTCAGATGGACAGCCGGGGCAGGGGGGAGAAGAGGGTGGAAGTGAGCGAAACATCCCAGACGACGCTCTCCACCTCGGGGAGAGTGGGTTCCACTCTGCTACTGCCATCTGGGTGACCACAGGTGGCAGAGCAAGCAGCGTCCTGAAACTGGGGGTGCGGAGACGCCGACTTGTTCCAATGTACAATGCACACATGCATGCATGCACACATGTCTCAAAAGTACTCTCAGCACCCCATAGGTATTGGACCAAGAAAATGGAGAAAAACGAATGACAGGTGCAGCAGGAGGATGTTCACCCCCCAATGTAGGCTCCCCACCACTGACCAAGGTACTCCTCTAACCACACCGACCAAGTCTCCGTTGAGAGGAACTGGGACCCTCCTGACTGCCCTGTCCTGTGGGGGCCGGGGGGCCAGGGTGCTTGTAGGACAGGCAGGCAAGTCCCAGAAAAGGCGGGTGAGGGGGCTAGGCGTAGGCACAGGACCAATGGGGGCCACCTGACCTGGACAGAAAAATATAGTAAATTTAAAAAAAAAAAAAAAAAAAAAGGGAATGCCAGCTATTTTAGTGCAGTGTAAGCACATGCTTTCTCTCCAACCATTCTCCTCTGGATTTCATTTATTGCCGGTTGTCCACACGCGATGCTACAACACTCCGCTTGTGGCATCATAATCACATCCACTACAAAATACCACAAATTGTTTCTTTTTGTACACTGTAATCTATTGCGTACGGCTGTCGCGGTCATTCCAGGACCCCTTCTGCATCTCAAAGGGTTTTCCCAAATAAGTTTTTTAATGTAATACGAAGCGACATGCTCCAGATCTCACAGTAAGTGATTCCAGAGGAATTCACACCGTGGTCCCCGAGACTCTCGGCTCTGTGCTCTAAGCAGCTCTCAATTATGGGGCCACATCCACAAAATGTTATGTTCACTTAGCAACAAAGACAACAGAGAAGTTCTGCTTTAAAATATTAGTGAAGGACGTGGGACAGTCGAGAGATATGGGTATGGGAACACACCTCATGATGCAGGTTAGTTGAAACTGGTATGGGAGAGTCACCTCTTGTTATCTGGGACAGTCGAGAGATAAGTCACTCCTCATTTTGTGAGACAGTTCAGAAGAATAAGAG
Source organism: Neoceratodus forsteri (assembly GCA_016271365.2). Lineage (NCBI taxonomy): Eukaryota > Metazoa > Chordata > Ceratodontiformes > Ceratodontidae > Neoceratodus > Neoceratodus forsteri. The sequence goes on from CM028133.1 coordinate 1,108,468,030, forward strand.
GGTTGCCCCTCATTACGTGGAATAGTTGAGAAGTATCGGCAGAATGTGCCTCCTTATACGTAACAGAGGTATACAGGGTCATCCCTCACTATGTGGGATAGTTGAGAAGTATCGGCAGAATGTGCCTCCTTATATGTAACAGAGGTGTACAGGGTCATCCCTCACTATGTGGGGCAGTTGAGAGGTATCAGAGGATTGTTCCTTATTATATGAGGCAACTGAGAGGTACAGGGGTTGTCCCGCATAACTGGGACAACTGAGAGGTACTGGGGAGGTTGTTTCTCACTATGTGGGGCAGTTGAGAGGTACAGAGAGTTATCCCTCACTATGTGGGACAGTTAAGAGGTTCAGGGAGTCATCCTTCATTATGTGGAACATTTGAGAGGTTCAGGTAATCATCCCTCATTATGTGGGGCAGTTGAGGTATACAGAGGGTCGTCCCTCATTATGTGGGGCAGGTGAGAGGTACTGGGAAGTTGTTCCTCATTATATGGGGTAGTTGAGAGGTACTGGGGGTCGTCCCTCGTTATGTGGGTCAGTTGAGAGGTTTAGGGAGTCATCCCTCATTATATGGGACAGTTGAGAGGTACAGGGGGTCATCCCTTATTATGTGGGACAGTTGAGAGGTTTAGGGAGTCATCCCTCATTATATGGGACAGTTGAGAGGTACAGGGGGTCATCCCTTATTATGTGGGACAGTTGAGAGGTACTGGGAAGTTGTTCCTCATTATGTAGGGCAGTTGAGATATATAGGGATTTGTCCCTCATTACGTGGGGCTGTTGAGAGGTACAGGGGGTCGTCCCTCATTATGTGGGTCAGCTGAGAGGTACAGGGGGTCGCCTCTCATTATGTGTGACAGTTGAGAGGTACGGGGGTCTCCCTCATCACGTGGGACAGTGGAGAGGTACAGGTAGTCGTCCCTCATTATGTGAGAAAACTGAGCAGTATAGGAGGTCACCCTCATCATGTGTGACAGTTGAGAGGTACGGGGGTCATCCATCATTATGTGGGGCAGTTGAGAGGTACAAGGGATCATCCCTCATTATGCGGGACAGTTAGGAGGTACATGGGGTCATCCTCATTATATGGGACAGTTGAGAGTTACAGAGGGTCGTCCCTCATTGTGTGGGACAGTTGAGAGGTACAGGGGGCTGTCCCTCATTATGTAGGGCAGTTGAGAGTTGTAGGGGGTCGTCCCTCATTGTGTGGGACAGCTGAGAGGTATAGGGGGTCATCCCTCATTATGTTAAATAGTTGAGCGGTGCAGGAGGTCACCCTCATCATGTGGGACAGCTGAAAGGCACAGGGGTCATCCATTGTTGTGTGGGACAGTTGAGAGGTATAGGGATCGTCCCTCATTTTGTGGGACAGTAGAAAAGTACAGGGGATTAGCATTTTGTTTGTGGAATAGTTGAGGAATAAAGGGGATCATCTCTCATTATGTGGGACAGTAGAGAGGTATGGGGGTCATCCCTCATTAGGTGGGACAGTTGTGAGGTATAGGGGGTTGTCCCTCAGTAAGTGGGACAGTAGAGGTTTATGGGGTTGTCTCTTGCAATGTGGATAGTAGTGGACAGGTATTAATCTCCCTTCATTATGACGGACAGCTGAGAAACAGTGGCGGAGGGAGTCATCACTTGTTATAACAGATGATAAAATTTGACTCCAGACAGATGACTATCGAGCTGGCAAGACAATCAAGTACCACATTATGACAGACAGCCTGACAAAGGGGCCAAAGTCCATTAAACCTTCTGTGAGAAGGTAAAGACTGTGACAATAATATGCCCATTTAACACTTGCTAGTGCTCCTGCATGAACTTTAAACTCTTTAAATAGAGATGTCCCTTGGAAACATAGCATAAAGGAAGTGACAATAACCCTCCCGGCTTTTGTTCATGTTTCAAGTAGGAATGATGGCCTGGGGTCACCTAACGACATTCAGTTGTGGAAGGCCGTCATGAATACAGACCCTGATCGATTAGGTCACTGGGAGGGGGTGTAGGAGGAGAGACACACACTATTAATTACCTATCAGCTGAGGAGCCGATCCAACGCAGACAAAGCCAACAAGAGACAAACGAACAACATTCTATTTGAGTTTGTCGACAAACCACCGAGCGTGTGGGTTAGACCCAATGCCCCATCGGAAAACCGTGGGCACCCTCACAGGTCTCTTTAAAGAAAAGGACGCCTGCAGTCTGCACAAGGTCAGAAGGTCATCACCACATGTTGGGAAACTTTCAAGCTTGAGGGGCAGGGAGGATTCAATTTGACACTGTTTAGGCAAGAGTAGGTAGCTAGCAAAGAACAGAAAAAAAAACAAAACAAAAAAACAAAAAAAAACAATGAATGAATCCTCCAAGGGATCTCGGCACAGCTGTAACCCTAATAACTTCAGGTTTAATACTGCAGTGGTACACTTGTGTAATGCTCACATAGGAACATATTCCTCTCTCAAATGCCGTACCACTGGCATACTGCTGATAGACTCCAGAATATTTTTATTTTACAATATAGTTACCCAAGATAGCGCAGCTGAAACACAACTTCCCATCTGCTGTCCTGTTAGAACCTCTGCTATGCTAAATGATAAGGGTGATGCATGTCACATGAGTAGAGGGTTGGGTATTAATATCACAGTACACATCAGCTATAAAAAGGAAGGTCTGCAACACTAATTGGCGGAGGCCTATTGTATACAAACTGTTAAACTCTGGAAAGGGTTGTAGCACTCTATCTGGTGGAGGCCTATAGTATACAAAGGGACCGACATTCAAACGCAGAACTGGATGGCTTAATGGATTGGATTGGTAGTGGGTTAAGGAGCCTTTCACCTCTAGGTCACTGGTTCAAATTCAGCACACGTTGGCAGTGGTAGAAAGCCATTATCCCCTGAGGGCTGTTCAGTGGCCTATGTGAAATGAGCTGTGGTGGTCTCAGTCCAGTTCCCAGTGGGCAGGTGTCCACGTCATAAACCAACAACACAGCTGGCACTAACTGGCACCCCTGTTGGCAGTCTCACATGAGTGGCCAAGGACTGAAGGAGTATGGATTCTGAACAACCTTCTCCCCTGTGTGGTGGTCTCTCCATGGCAAGGTTGAGGCACATTGGCCGGGCAGTGCAGGGAAGCTTGCACTGTGATTGCCTGTGCTGTACCAGTCATGTGGATAAATAGAGGGCTTCCAGTTCCGCTGCTGTCAATCCAGCACCTTTCACGAGCACTAAATTCACACACAGGGGAAAAAAAAAAAAGGAAGCACAACGTAAATATTTGCACCATGCTTTCATCCGACCGGGGAGAAGAGGGGCTGCTATATTTAGTCAGCTAGCAGGATAGTGGTATCCGACTGAATACCGTAACGTGTCGGCGCAGCACTATGTGAAACTGCACTGCCCCGATACACACCTGGACTGTATACAGTCCTCAGGGAATCACGCTGCCTGAAGCAGATGGCGCCAAGACCCCTGTGGGCTATATTCAGCCAAAACATGCAAATGAGCCCACTGGGCATGCAAGGCGCTAGGAAGCCATCTGCATGGTGTATGGCAGCCCAGGAGTGCCCATCTAGAGAATGACCGACACATTTCTTGGTGGTTAGTGGCACCCCACCCCGAACACATTTTGTTTTATGACAGCTATCCCTGGTTGTCTAGTGGCACCCCAGAACACCCATGTCGTACTATGATAGCTATTCCTGGTGTCCAGTGGCACCCCCACACCCCCCCGTCACCCATTTATAACTATTAAGTACACCCTGGTGTCCAATGGTTCTCCCCGATTATCTATTGCTAAAAGTAATCAGCTGTGTTCCACTGTCCCCCCCACCCTTCCTGCCTACTCACAGACCACTACCCTGCACACATACATATCTCCTACCCAGGTGTCCGGCTATCAGTAATGCCCAACATATGGTGACCGGCACAGCCCTTTTTCAGCTGGCCGCTACATGGCGGTCAGATGACTTTTACTTTGTCAATGGAGATGGGGAACCACTGGACACCAGTGTGTGGGAAAACAGTCATTTCTGTAACTTTCCTACCCCCAAAGCTCTAGCCCCCATTAAGCTTTTGGTATAAAAACAATATTTTTCGACAGTTTACCTGTATCTTTATTTTCTGAGTTCATTCAAACATGGCGATAGTGCGGCGCTCCATTTCATCTAATGGTGTGGCACCACACCGCTTGCTCCAATGGATTTGTAACGGAGCACGCGATGCCGCATCATTAGATGAAATGGAACCGCACAATGTCCGCCATGTCTGGCAATCAGAAAATAAAGATACAGTAAGTAAACCTGGCGAAAAAAATATTTTTTTTATGCCAAAAGCTTAATCGGAGGGTAAAGCTTTCGGGGGTGGGAAAGTTACAAAAATGACTGTTTTCCTTTAATAACTGTAAACTAGTTCATTCATTTAAACAAATCCTCTTAATAGCAGCACTGTCAATGTTTTTTTTTTTTTTTTTAAATCCAACAGATCCAAATCCGAATCCACTACTAATTATTTAGGCCATTCTAATACTGGTGGCAGCAACAGGGAAACAATATTTGAGAGAGTGTCATACAGGTCTTGTACATTTACTACTGAATAATCAACGCATCTTGTTTTCCGAAAGTCAAAAATCCATGATCACAAATCCAGCTTGTGGAGAGTACTGCACAAGGTGTGAACAGCCTGGTTGTGCATCTTGAGACAGCAGACGCATGCAGCACACCGCACTTCCTGGAACCAAATCTTGGTAAGGAAAACTCCAAGACCACCTGAACAGCCTGCTTGCTTCATCATCCTCCAGCTCAGCTGGGTCAACAGGCTGCAAATCTCCTGTTTTTTGTTTTAAAAAAAGAAAACGCATCCAGATAAAGCACGTTCCAGTACTGGCTACACCATCTGCAGAATAGCCTACCCCCAACGCAACTGGCAATTCCAGACTCCAGTTTACTTAAAAACTCAAGTCACATTTCGCCCTCTCCTGCCACAATAGATGTAGGCCAATAATTTTCCATTTTCAGCAGAAAACAGGAATTTGTCATTTTTTTTTAACCAGCACTTGTGAGTCAATTTTTTTCACGAGAAACACACTATTTGAATCACCATCATGCAAACCACCCCAGGTGCTGCAAAATCCCCCATTTTGAGGCAAATCTTTGTACAAATCATGCCGATTCGCCCACAGTTTCTGGGGAAAAAACACTGAAAAAACTAATTTTAAGATATTGTCAAATGAAACTGTCAATTTATGAAAATGGAGGGAATTCACTAGGAATGCCCCATCAGCCTATCAGATGCATTTACTTCTAGTCTTTCAAGTCACGAGGGGGTACATAACCACAATGTAGGGGAAAATAACCAATTCACTTTTTCCTTTTTTTTTTTACACATTTCTTAGCATGTGGCTTATCCCCATTCCCCACCTTTGGGCTGGCACCCCCAGTCCCACCCTACTGTTCTTTGTCCACACCACAATCCTAACCTGGCCTTGTGGTGATCTGTAGCCAACGCTCACAGCAGAGCAACCTACGTGTGGCAGGACAGCAGTGCTTTAAGTCCTCAATGCCATGCGCCGTTCGTGGTCGCGGAGCTGACATTGGATCTTTTTCCTGTTTTTTTTTTTTCTGCCCCCTCCTCTGTTTCTTGGGACACACAAGAGCAGGAATGTAGCGCATACCTCCCTGACTCAACGCATCCCCATCCTCACTCCCTATGGCCAGAAGCACCGACACGCAATATATGAAGGCCCCTTCTGGCCCAGCTGCAGGGGTCACCAAACCTCAGGGATACAGCAGACTAACACAGGCAGCACCTCCACCCTGGCTGCTAAAGCACAGGAATCAGGAATCGTACTGCAAATCCAGTTCTCCTACATGGCAGAGCAATACTTAAACTCTGGGTACCTGGATGCTACGTTATACTTTATTTTTGTTTGCAGGTATGTCAGCTGGAACCTTTCTAGCTATATTTATACCTTTGGACCAGGTCAGCTAAAATCTGCAAAATTATTAAAGTACGAAAAAGTCACTTGCACAACGTCAAGCTAACCAAAGACATCACCCTTCCCCTTCAGCAGATATGACCCTGAAGTACTTCACAAATTTAGGGTCACACCTACTGATTCTTTCCTTCACAGTCTCCTGGTCACTCCCGAAAACCTGGAAACCCAAAAAAGGGACACTATCAACCCCTGTAGGCCTCAAACTGTCCCTAGATTAAAAAACACATGTTATGATTGCTCACGTTCTGTAGAAATTGCGGCTGTAGCTGGTAGTTTGATTCAGATTCAGTTTTTTCTTTTTAAAAGTAAAAAACAGACTGCTCATCATACTGGGGTTACCACACAAAAACGTATTTGTTTACAGTCCTTGATCAACTCCCACTGCTTCTTTCCTGGACTTGGGAACCCCCCCCCCCCCAACACAATCTAGCCACTCACGATGCTGTGGGGCAAGAGAAGAGAAAACTACTGCATCCTGAGTGGCTGTACTGTTTGGGGGTGTTCCTAATGTTCAGAAGTATGCAATAAGAGTAGATCAAGGATTTGAAGCAAACCAGTGCTGGGTATAATTGCACCATTCCCATGCATTTCAGTTCTGCTAAGAAAGGAAGCAGATAAACAACCAACAACTCCAATGAGTTTTAGAGAAGGCATGCAACCATAAAATGCGGGTTTTCAACTAGAAATGGTATGATGCAAAAAGGGCTGACGATGCCACTTAAAATATAACGCATCACACATTTTTTATTTCTCCCTTCTGGACGCCCAAACCCGCCTTGCCCTGTGGTCACCTTGAGGGACTGTGGTCATGTGACTTTTTTTGTTTCATTTCTTTAAATGCCCCGTCAGCCAGGAAATACTGCACCTTTCTAAAGAGGAGACAGCAGCGCTGCATGATACGTGTTTATGAACCCGGATAACTACTGTGAAGAAATACTATATCGTATTTGACTTGGAGACAAGCCAAGAGAGACAGACAGATTAACGGGACCACCATGTCCTGAAGAAGCCCAACAGGGCACGATGCTGGGTTCAGGCTGCCAGAATATAGAAATAATATTTTTCTAAAGTTTCATACTTTAACTTTATGAATGGACCGATTTCTTGTGGTTTTCCATGGAACTGTTGCTGTAATCAGCCCACATGATGAGAGAGCTCCTGCGGCAAAGTAGAGGAATACCCACAGGCGTTTAAACCTCTTGAGCACTGCTGTTAACATACCAATCTTATCTACTCTGTGGTATACCCTGAATGTAAAAGTACAACGTAGATTCCACTGGAACTAACTGCGTTTTGTCAGACCCACAGTGTTTCTGCCTATGATCATCTTTCCCGTTACATTTCTGGTTTACCCGGTTTGCTATTTTTTTTTTTTTTTTACTGAGTTTTAAACAGAGGTGCTGTACTACTGTTATCAGGACTGTAAATGAGGGAAGATCCCGTTAGTACTGAAGCACTCTGACCAGCACAAGGAGAGAGACTACTGTACCATCTTCGTATGGCTACCCAGCTTTATTAAATTGCAGTAAATGAACAAATTAATTACGGGGGTCTGCTCCCAAAACAAGGGTAGAGTGAGACTCAGTAGCCCCTTCCCCCGACTTGGGTTTTTCTACAACCTCTGCTACCCAGCAACAAGTCAATGGAAATAACTGGGGACAACTCCCAGTGCGGCCATTAGCCATCTCGTCCATCACTACTGCATTTCTGACAAGCACGCCCTCACAGTGACCTTGTAGTCTCAGAGAAGTCCGTGGCTCTTACTGCCCATCAACCCAAGACGTACAATGCTAGGGGACCAAAAAGGAGACATATGTGCAGCTAGACAGAAACCATATATGTCTGCATGTAAGTCAAGCTTTTGGCACCATCAATAGGAACTTGGCAAAGGGAACTCTATATGCAAGGCTGATTTATCGACAAGATCAACTTAAACATATAGCCTCTGTGACTCTCTAATCATTTTTTTTTTTTTTTTTTTTTTTACTTTCTATTTTTTGCCCCCATTTCTCCCAGCCAGCTGCCAGATCCTCCCTTCCACCTGACCAAGTCCTCTGCCCATCATAGGAGACCTCAGATATTCCAAACCGCCACCCACCAGCCTCTGCTCGACATCCTCTCTGGACACCCTAGGCATAACCCACAGCTTGTCCCCTGCCAGGGGGATCTCCTAGTTCCCCAAGCCTTCACTTGATGGTTGAGGCCCGGAAGGTGTCAGAAGGACCCTACTGTGGCGTTGGGTGACTTCATCTGCCTGGTGCTGCTGGGGTATTTTTCCCTGCTAAGCCCTCCCTTATCCCTCCACAGGACATGGTCCTGAGAAGTGACCTGGCAGAGCACCTATCAGGGCCGTCAGAAGGGTGGATGAGTCCAGACCTACCTCTAGAAATCCCCTGCCGTCCTCACTCTGGGCGTATGACACTTCCGCATCACCTGCCAGGACAGCGGGTGTGTGCCAACATAAGGCCACTGCAGAGGGACCACTTATTCCTTCTTGCATGATACGCCCTCCCTATGGGCCACCAGGGGGCAGTCATGCATCAGAAGGAGTCGTCCACCCTCCCTGAGGCAGAAGGCATACAAGCAGATGTCAGAACCCCACCTCACTGGTCAGTACCACATATCCCAGACTCAGAGCATGACCCCAGGTTGTCTGGATGGCAAACAGTAGCTCTACACCGTGCTTCCTGCATGTTTTTAATCAACAGCTCCGCTAGACTAGTACACCAACCCACCACACACCCCCCGACCCAAACACACGTTCTGGCAGCTCTTCTTGACAAGAGAGCCATCCTTTGCCCGATTTCCTCCTGGGAGCAGTCAGTGCCACATCAGGTTGGAAGATGCAACTGCATACACTGCTAACTGGGAGAATTACATTTTAGTCAATGTCTTCCGTATGCTGTGTGTTTGAACCCTCAATGACCTTTCAACTACATTACCAATGACCTGGAAGTGCACTTGTGAGAGCTCATCCCTCTCATAAATCCACAGCAGAAAGAGAGAAGAAACTGTTGAAAGGGCCATGCAAGCCTCAGGGCTTTTATTGCATTTTCAGTGCAACTGTCAAGTGTACTCTGGCCTTAGCAACCAAGTACAGTTAGAAGAAAATGGCCAGTCCCACATCATGGGGACCTGTTCATTACCGGTACCACAGCTTGAAGTACCACTTTGCCCCTCCAGGAGAGCAGCACCATCACACTGTACCTACAGAGGTACAGCACGGGAACTCAGAGCATGCTGGAAGGTTTAGTGGTCAGCACTTGTTCTACAAAACCCGCTTTTAACTCATTACGTCCAATAACGTCATATGAAGTCCAAACTATCTATTGTTTACCTGACACACAATGGCTGCCCAGCTAATAATGAGTTAATATAGGGAGGAAATCTGATCTAGAGGTTAGAGTGCGGAGCTGTAAACCAGAAGTTCAAGGTTTGAATCCCTCAACGGCCACATCTTCACTGCGTGACATGGAGCGTGACACTCAACCTCTCTGTGCTCAACGTTTCCGTAATCTCTCACTCTAATGCATCCCTGTACTCGCTGCATCTCCCTGTACACTGAAAACAGCAACATTCTCTCTGCTGGTCTGTAAAGCGCTTTGGAATACAGACTGCAGGCAAAGCTCTGTATAAAGCCAAAGTCCTCCATTTTCTTAATTTAAGTAAAGTTATTTACTTGCCACTAAAAGTAGATCTTCAAGAGAATCTCCTCCATTGAGTCACTTTTATAAACGGAGGAAGCAGTATAGCGCAGTGGTTTAAGGCTCTGAGCTGCAAATCTGGTGACATCCAGCAGACCAGACCTGGGTTTGAATCCCACAGCTTCCACCTGCATACTGTGTGACCCTGAGCAAGTCACTTAGCTTCCCTGTGCTCCCAGGTCGCACCTGGAAACAAGCTTTCAGCTTAGTGTGCTACTCCTGGTTAAACAACTAAATAAAAAAAATAAATAAATAAAACACATGTAGGCTGCTGGCATCATGACAACCTGGAAACGTTAGCCTAGCTAGGGACACATACACTGATGTACTTTGGTACTACTTACAGAACATGGAGCATGCCAAGTGGACCGAATTAGTGGCTACCCTGGGGTCTCCGGCTCATGTCCTCAGATCTGTCACTGAAGGACACCAAAAGTCTCTTTGGACAGCCGTGCTTACTCCATAGTAGGACAAAAGCCATTCATGAAGGAAAAGTCAATAAAGCCCTCTTTAACAGAATGTCACCGCAAACCCTTTAAGTCTCCCTCCAAGTTCAGGTCACCGCTGAATCACAATGAGGATAAGTCTCAGATTGTCTTATCAGCCTCTGTCGTCGGCCCAACCATCATTCAGACGCCAAAGCTGGGCGCAGGCTCTGGCTCCCCTGTTGTCAGTGGCATGCATTCCATTCCCAGCGTGCTGTCAGTGACTACTGTCCCACTGTCACTTTCTTGAACTCAGCCGGCCAGTGTCATCGACACTAGTGCTGTTGTTCTGGCTACTGCCTGTGAATTATGTTAGAGGCTACTGCCTTCACTGCCATTGCTGATTACTCAGTCGATGGTACAGCCTTTTTCACCACTCCCGTTGATGTGGGCTTTGTGTCCCTCTGGGACTACGGTCCCTGCCACTGTGCCACTCATTCTGCTGCCTCAGCAGCCTGTGACCCCTGTGGTCACTCCACCCCCTCCTCAGCCTGAGGAGGAAGAGGATGAATCCAATACAGACATCCTGGATGTTGAAGATGGTGCTGAAGAGGTGGAGTGACCCATTTATAGGTTTGACATTAGCTCTACTGTCTCCTCTTGTAGTGAAGACTCTGGTATATTCTCTCAGGTATCCTCCTGAGGTTACCCGATTTCAGGCTCTGCTGTGCCTCATGCAGGCCAAGCTAGGAGCTGCTGCTGAGGAAGGGGACTCCACTTAGTGGAATCTGCATGAATTCTTGGAGGTCCTCATGATTGTTCCTCCCATTTTCCCTGCTTTGGAGGATGTTACTACAGGGGTTCGAAATTGGCAGCCACACACCAGATTATGCCACATGCCAGCGCCTGCTGGGCGCCTTGTGTTCAGATCACTCCAACAACGTACTGGAGCCAGATCATAGTGAAAAGCTCCAAGCAGTCAGCTGGAGCCATCTATTTAACAACAACAAGAAACAACTCATTTTTGTTCTTTACTGACTCAGGAGGTGCAGGGTGGGTCATGGGAAAGACAGTCAGTGAGGATTAGGGATATAAATAGTAAATAGGCAAGGAGAAGGGATGATGGCCGGAGACCAGTTAGGGTCTGCGGAGACAGACAAGGCAGGGAACATCTGGGCAGACTGGATGGGCCAAGCAGTCCTTTTCTGCTGACAAATTCTATGTTTCCATGACATGTGTCACTGGCCAATCCCAGCATCCACAGCCACAAAGCCATCCTCATCAGCCTATCCCCCAACAGACAGTAGCATGGCATGGCAGCATGCCGTAAGTGAGCGCACAGACTGGGAATGGGCACGCAAGCCTGGTGCCAAAAGTATCACTTTACTTAGCAGCCTAAGCGAGCCAGTGAGTGGCGATGCGACGTGCTCGGTATTTCAGCAGCCTGCCCCACTGCCTGTGTCACACTGGCTGGACTGGTGGTGCTGCTGTTGAGACGGAGTGAGCTCAGCTTTGTGGCGACCATGTGGACGCAGTGGGTGTGACAGAAGGATGAGACACAAGGCAGAGCTGCAGCTAGAACTGGGGTCGGGTTGGTGAGGTCGGCCGCATCTTTGGCCTCTCTGCTGAGCTTTCTCAGGACAGTCCGTTTGTGACTCCAGCAGCGGCAAGGGCCTCAGTTGCGGAGTCGGTTGTAGTTAACGGGCAAGTGCAGCTGCAGTGAGCAGCATGCTGACAGTTGGGTCACTGATAGTTGGTCCAGCAGCTGGCATCACTGTCGCAACTTACTGTGCCAGTGGGGCAATCAACGATACCAAAAAAGGCACATCAGCAGCAGCAGTGGGATTTGGCTGTGGTGAAGTCGTCCGTCCAGTTCTACAGAACCTTCCAGAACGGCTCGAGAACGCACACCCTGAGGAACCACAGCCAGGTAAGCAGAAGACTGACTGCAGTGCTGTTGAGGAACGGGCAGGAGAATGCAGACAGACAGGCTGACCGGGACAGGGTCCACTGCTGTGCTGGGTCATGGTGATCTCTGCACTAAAAAAATGAGTAGAGAGTTTTCTGTGTTCTGATTGGCTGAGAGGTACCTTTGGACATGCCCACGTCCTTGTCAGTATATACTGTGCCAGCCAGTATCTCTTCAGCCAGTCAGGACTGACAATAACAGAGATCGCTGTGCCAACCTCTGTGCTGTAGTGGCGGAGCCGTCCCCCAACGCTTTGTAACAGTACCCAAGTGCACTACATTATCCTATCCAGTGAACTAAAGTAAAACATCTATGATGAAAACTCTGACCTCTGTTGCCTCCGCCTCAGAAGCAGCTGCCGACTTCTTTGCTTCACAGAGAACTGTCCGTGATCCATCAAGAATTGTCACGCGTGCTGCCAAGAAACGGCTTTCAAATGAAAGCAGACACCCATACCCCCACCAGCTCTTTGAAACACTGTTTAAAAAAATAACTGTAAAATCCTGTAAATCAAGCCTTCTAATGGCTATGTAACCCCGAGCAAACCACTGGCAGCCAGTCACTCAGGAAAGTGATCCGAGAAAAGCGCTTAGTACAGTGGCTGGTAAGGGACATGCTACCAGAAACAGCTGAATCAACGTCAAAATGAAATGCATTAAAACTAAACACCTTGTGAAGCATTCTTCTGTGTGGGGGGATGGGGGCATAAAAAATACATACTCCACGGTATTTGTTTCTGTGTGGAGGGGGACAGACAGACATTAACACCCTCTGCTTCCACCGACAAACATTAACCCCCTCCACCAGGGCCGCAGAAATGGGGGGAAAAGTTGGGATGTTGTCCGGGGCCCCGAGCTCAGGAGGGGCCCACCTGAGGAGCTGGCATTAGCTGGTTTGGGAAACAGGGGCCCCATTTCAAGTGACTTATCCTGGGCCCCAAAATTCATAGCTGCAGCCCTGCCCTCCACTGCCTTTTTCATTAAAGAGCAGCTGATGCCTCAAAGAAAACTTAATCCCCTGGTGTGACATCACAATCTGTTGCCATTGGAGTAACTGTGATGTCACAAGCAGAGCATTATGACCTCGGGTATGGAGAAAGTAACAGGATTAGATGAACTCTTCAGCAGCAAAGATCCTGTTTTCATGCAAATGACCTCAATAATAAATAATGGGGAGGAGAAATATAGAACTAATGCGATATACAAGCAGAAATGTGTCTAAATATTATGTCTCATTAAAGCTCTCCTATGGCGTCAGCTGCTCTTTAAACAACAAAGACTACTTTTCTACTTATGTAACCCCCCTGCAAATGGGGGTTCCCAAAAGACTTCCAGGAGCTTGCTTGAATGCTCCAAGCCTGAATGGTGTTTGGCATTTAAGCCATTTATCAGTGAGTGTTTTTAGAGCCTCTGGTACTGTCTCTTTAAGAGCTGTCTGCTTGCAGACATAATTAGTTTGTATGGGGACTGTGCTTCTCTGAGTACCACTCGAGCTGCTGCCAATTCACTTCATTTTGCAGTCACTAGGAGTGCAAAGGAACCTATCTGAAAGATGTAACTGTTTGCCAGAAATCATTTAGGTAATAATGAAATTACAGTTTGTCTAACCTGCTTTCTTTGCAGTCAGAACTTGTCTGCCTAGTTCCCCATTCTGGTTTTGAACTGCTGAACTGGACCAATCAGTGTGGGGTAGCTAAGCGCTAAAATGGTGCCTTGGACGAATCAGAACTTGGACTCATAATCTGAGCCAGCCACAAGAGGATTGTATGGGCAGTGACTCTGGGAGATGTAGTTTAGACTTGAGCGCCTTTTGGACCAACAGCAGCAGTCTATTGTGGTGACATCCAATCCAGTCAAGAACTGGGAGGAACTCAAAGGAAGTGCCGGTTTTGTCTGTTGGAGTTTCAGTTTAGATCTGGCAGTGAAGGGGAAAGAAACCTGTGCTCCTTCAGTGCACAGTTTCAGTCAAAACGTGTGTAAGGCCCAGAGTTCCGGTCTGCAGCTTGTGTAACTGCTTGTTAGGACTGAATCTGTCCTGTGAAAAGAATCAAAGGATCTCTGAAGAGTAGAAACCAGGCTCACCCTGTAGAAGACTGGAGAAATTGCTGAATTGCACTCGGTCTGTCAGGAACTGAATCTGCTGTGTGTTCTCCCGGGTATTGTGCAGTAATTGCGATCGGGATAGAGAAGCAGCCTGCCTGGTATAGTACTTTCTTTTTTACCATATAAATGTGTAAAGAGTCTCGTGGAGCTCAAGTAGCCCTGCTGACGTTGAAGGACCCTATCTTGTTTGGAGGTCGTGAGTACTAATTCAGGGTCGCTCCCTGTTGAATTGCCACATTAAATCCAAATGGAATCACTGTACTGCTGACTGTTTAAACTAATTTTTCTTTTCACTGTGAAAGGGCCCCTACCAACTGCCACCAGTTTGGACTAGCCACTAGGGCTTGGAGGTACCCAGGGACAGTAACTGGTAGGGATAGGCCTAATGCACAGAGCCATAGATAGATAGTAAAGTGATAAGCTAGTTAACCTGATTTCCCCTGTCCTTGTTATATCCCCTAAATAAATCAGAGCTGCTTGTTTCAGCAAAGTTATACTGCCTGAGGTATTTGTCTATGTTAAAGTACTGTACTGTGATTGTTGCACTGTATCTTATTTCACAGGAGGTCCCAGTGCGGAACTAGTCCTGGGGGTAAGTGTATACTGTGAAGGTAATTCTGATATATTGTGTGGGCCACTAGTGGGAAGAAAGGGGGGTTGCAGTGTCCCAGAGGGCTGTGACCAAGTAAGTTTAACTATTGCAAACCCTGACCTCCGGGTGGAGGCACCCGCCATTGGATCCAGGCCCCTCAACCTGTTAGTGGCAAATCAGGCAGGGGTAGTAGCCCCTGGGATAGCGCCATCTAGGGGTTACACTTAGATTTTTTTTTTTTGTAAGTGTTTACCACTTTTTATTTGGATTTGTGAATTTTTATTTATTTATTTATGTTTAGCTGGGGGATCCATCTTTTAAGCACAATAACGTTCTCCAAGGTGTGGATTCTAACCTGATAAGAGCACTTCCCAAACCAGGCTATACCTCGTGCCTCATTATGCACCTGGCACATGTTCTTATTAGGCCATAACTCACACCTCATCATGTATTACTCCTTACTCATTCCTTTTACAGGGCGTGAGTTAAGGCAGAATGTTGGCTCATAATGTCAGGAAAATGCAGAGTTATTTTTAGTTTATGACAAGCAGGTAACAATTCTTCTGCAGCATGCTTTCTCAATTGTGTTGGGCAACTGACCTGGCTCCCACTTTCTTTTCACAGTTCAGAGAGTAGGAAAGATGTAATCAGAGGTCCACTCATTGTGCAAAATGTTTTAAGTCCCATCCTGGCTGTGATTTCTTAGGTATTGTGCAACCTGCTTAGGACATTAATAGCAATTACAGAGTCCCTAATACGCAGGTTGCACAGCAGCATTACGATTTTTGTTTTTAATTGTGCATGACAAGAAATTTATTTTTGAAGATTTTATAAATTTTAAATGGCGGAATATAAAAGGTTCCCAAGAAAATACTGAAATTGGCTTTTTACTTCAAGCCCTGCCACGGCAGGGTTGGTGAAGATAGTCACTTTAGGACCAGGTTTGTACTAGACTAGTAAAAAAGGGGTGAGGGGATAGATTTTTCCAGTATCTAGCCCTGCTGGCAAGTTGCTGAAAAAGTTTCACTCCCTGTAGTAGTATAGTTGCCTGGCACATGCCCAGTACTATCCTGGCTGTCGCTCGCAAGGCAGACAAACAATGTCCATCCCTTACTACCACAGCTTTTTGGGCCGCCCCACCTCAGTAGCGGCTCTAGCCACAAATGGTTACCAGGGCACAGCTGGGGCACAACCGATGGCAGCCAGGGCACTGATATATTGTTACTATGGGGGAAGCTCTGCATCATATGGGGCACCAACTGGGGCACAGCATTTTTTTTTTTTTTTTTTTTTTTTTTTACCGGGGCACGTGCCCTGGCGGGCCCTGGTGTAGAGCCGCCACTGCCCCACCTAAAACAGACTATGATCATTATGGCTACTCAGGACCCTTTTCAGGGCTCCTCGTCACATAAGCTCTTTGCCTCTTGACAAAGAATCCAGAAATTTGGATGCTATGAGCAAATAGATGTTTGCCTCTGCCTCTCTAGGCCTCTATACTGCCAGTTACCAGGCTTATATGATTACACATCTAAATAGCTTCTGGAAGTCCTTATCTGCCATGGTGGATTAGAAGTAGCCCAACATCAGTACTAAAACAAATGTCCAGCGCGGTGTTTACAGAAACACAGACTTTGATGGCAGATAAGGGCCGCTTGGGCCCACCCACTCTGCCCATTTCCCTACCTATTGGATAAGCTGCAGATCCTAGTTTTACCAACAGCCTACTTCCTCCTACCTCCCACTAGAATTGCCTAATGTCTGTCCGATGCATTCTTAAATTCCCCCACTGTTTTTGACCCCACACCCTCCTCAGGAAGGCCGTTCCACGCGTCCACCACCCTCTCCATGAAAAAATACTTCTTCACGTTGCCCCCTGAGTCGTTCCCCTCCATCTTCAAATTGTGCCCCCTTGTTCTTGCACATCTCTTTTTCTGAAAGATAATACCCTCTTGGACTTTGTTGATTCCTTTGAGGTATCTGAAAGTTTCTATCATGTCCCCCCTCTCCCTCCTTTCCTTGAGAGTATACATGTTAAGCTCCTTTAGTCTCTCTTCGTATGGCTTCTGGTGCAGACCCTGCACCATTTCAGTTGCCCTCCTCTGGACTGCTTCCATCTTGACTATGTCCTTGCAGAGATGGGGTCTCCAGAACTGCACGCAGTACTCCAGATGGGGTCTCACCAACTGTCTGTACTGAGGGATTACAACTTCCTGTTTTCTACTGGTGATGCCTCTCCCTATGCATCCCAGTATCCCCCCAGCCCTCCTTACTGCCTTCTCACATTGCTTGCCCACCTTTAGGTCATCTGATATCACTACCCCCAGGTCCCTTTCCATTCTTGTTGTTGTTAATATCTCTCCCCCCCCCACTGTGTACTCTTACCATGGTTTTTTTTTGCCCTGCATTACTTTTCACATAGAACAGAAGTTGGAAAGAATTTACTGTGTTCTGCATACAACACCTGTAATACTTCCACTTGTCCAAAGGTCTGGCTTTAAGGAGGGAGCTGTCCTCAAAAGAAGACTTTGCCATTTCAATAGACCTGTGGAAAAGCAGTGATAACCGCCCCACTAGCCACCAGCCCAGTGGTGCTGAGGGTTGAGGTGCTGAACACCACACCTCACACCATGTCGATGACCCGGGTTTGGGAACGGACTCGGCCCACCGGGGGGTCAGCAGGGAATGAAAGGGACCGAGCATCCAGAGGACTGCTCTCCTTTCCCGGGGGGGGGGGCCCAAGTACCGCTCCTTATCAGCCCCTGATGGAGAGCAGGGCCAACGCAAGGAACTTGCGTTGCCGTGACTAGGGGTGGAGCGGTGGCAGCTGTCGGCACGTCAATGCCTGGACATCATTGCATGACTGCACTCCAGGAGGGGAAACAATCATGCTAAAATACGTCGGAGGACCAGGGAGGCGACGAAGGCTCCAGGGACCTAGCCCACATCCCCAGCGCCGGACCATCCCTCAGAGAGTGCCCCGAGGCCCTCAACCAAGGACTGACCCTCTAATTACAAAAAGGCCACCAGGTAGGGGGTGGGCCCTCCCTCGGGAAGGGGATCGGGGGGGGTTGGAAGGTTCTTGGCAGAGGGTCCCAGAGGAGGGACGTCTCGGCGGGGAGTAGAGGCAACGGTTGGGTGGGTACTTCCGAGAGATGCCCTGGTACACCAGAGTGAATAAACAGAATCTTAAAAAAAAAAAAAAAAAAAAAAAATCCCCACTAGCCTTTATAGAAGCAATGATTTTTAAATTTTCAAAAATGGCCAATTCCGTTCAGCAAAACTGGGGGTACGTGCATGATGAACTGGTGCAAACAGAGCCTTTCATGAAAAACTGACTCCCAAGTGCTGGCTTAAAACTGTCTCTGTCTCTCTCTCTCTCTCTCCTCTCATGTCATGTCCTGCCCCAGCCTGTCCCTGGTGTGAGATGTACATTGTCTGCCCTGACAGAGAGACTTTCCTTCGGGTCTACGCCAGAGGACCACCCCTGCCTCTGCCTGGATAACAGACTGTCAGAGCATCAGTCTGGCTTTATGGACAGTATTTACAGACAGTGTCTGCATTAGGACTGGAAACAGCAATCCGATTCATAAAAATGATTGCCCCAAGGTTTTGACTCTGTTCCTCACGTGGGCCTGTTGGATAAGCTGGGAGAAATGGGGTTGGGGGACCAGATGGATAGGCAATTGGCTCCAGGACCGGACCCAGAGGGTCGTAGTTGGTGGGATAGTCTCATCCCCAAGGAGGGTCATTAGTGGGGTCCCACAGGGATCAGTCCTTGGGCCCCTTCTGTTCAACGCCTACGTATCCGACATAAGGACAGGAATCAGGAGTGAGATGAGTCTCTTTGCAGATGACTCAAACTGGGGGGCGGTGGTGGATGGGGAGGAGGGGAGGGTGGCCCTACAGGGGGACCTGGAGGCTCTGGAAAGATGGTCTAGAAAGTGGAAGCCGAGGTTCAATGCAGGGAAATGCAAGGTACTCCACCTGGGGGCCAGAAACCCAGGCCAAGTGTACATCCTGGGGGAAATGCTACAAGTCTCGATGGCTGAGAGGGACCTGGGGGTGGTGGTGGATGTCAAGATGAACAACTCGGAGACTTGTAGGAGGGCAGCAGCCAAGGCCAACAGGATGCTGGGATGCATCGCTAGGGGGATCACCTCCAGAAGGAGGGAAGTGATACTCCCTCTGTATAACTGCTTGGTGAGGCCGCACCTTGAGTACTGCGTGCAGTTTTGGAGGCCACACTTAAAGAGGGACATTAACCTCCTGGAGAGGGTCCAGAGGAGGGCAACCAAAATGATTTGGGGCTTGGGGGACAGGACCTATGAGGAGAGGCTCAAGAGCTAAATATGTACACATTGGAAGAGAGAGGGACCAGGGGACATGATAGGAGGTCTTCAGGTACATGAAGAGGGTAAATAGGGAGGAACAGTCAGGGTGCTTGAAGGAAGGAGGAAGGGGCCACTAGAGGCATGGGTGGAAGCTGGAGGGGAAGATTCATGGGAGAAAGGAGGAGGTGCTACTTCACTGAGAGGGTGGTGGAACCATGGAATGCACTGCCTAGGGGCTGGTGGAGGCAGAGACAGTGGAGGGGTTCAAGAGGGGGTGGGACAGGTACAGGGGAAGGGTTCTGGAAGCAAAATCCAATGCAGCAAGAATATCCGGAACTGGGAAGGGAGAAGCCAGAGAAGGCGAGGGGGACAGCAAGGTCGGCACTCAGGGTGGGGGCTGACCAAATGAGCAGACACGAAAGACCGTCAGGCCTATTCTGCTGGCATTTTAGTATGTTAGTATGTTAGTAAGGTTGGCCCGTCGGTGCAGTGGCAGTGTTACCCTTTGCAACGCTGATGACCCGAGTTCAGGACTGGGCCCAGGACACTGGGGCCAGCCGGGGAGGATCATGCATCCCTGAGGATGTACTTCTCCAGGGAAGGAGGGATCTAGACTCCGCTGCAATATTGCATTTTGGGCGATCACAAGTGGTGGTACAGCTGGGGCTGTGTGGTGGAAAGTGGGGGGGCTGGGGAACGTTGATGGACTCAAGAGTTCTGGAACACAATTATGTGTCTGCACACTCCACTCAGACTGCTCACCAACATCCCACGGAGCGGATCAAGGGGAAAATCCTGGCACTGCACACAAGGATGTCAGCAGGCCGGAGCTCCACCAAGGCCAACCACCTAACTTTGCCTAATCATGTGTGTTCCAGCAGGTGGTTGCCAATAACCCATTGGGTGTGGCCCTTAGAAAGAGTAGAAAGGTTCAGCAATGGAGAACGCCTTAGGTCTGGGGGTAGCCTGGCCCCCCCCAAAAAAGGGGCCAATTCAGAAAGAGGAAAAAAAAATTTAAATAAAAATTGCCACTGGATTTGTCAATTCCTCCAAGGCAGCCACTAGTTTAGGAATTCTACAAGTTCAAGACAACATTACAGGGATTTTGCTTCCAGCAATTGGGCTTTACTGTAAAATGAGATGTTTCAGAACAAAGCCACAAAGAGCATGTTTCCTACCCCCTTCCCCCTCCCTCTTTCACTGACCAACCTGCAATTTCATGTATTACTTTTTTTCCCTCCTTCATCCAAGACGTGTAATTAAGATCTATGATGACAACGTATGGAACTGAATTTGCCCTGATGGAGCTTGTTAAACCTTGGCAGAGCTTGCTTAGACTGCAATTAGGAACAGAGTCTGCAGCAATGTGTTGCACATCTTGTCCGGGGGCGAGGGGGGGGGCGCAAACCTCCCTCCTCCCAGAAGGCCTTGGTCTCACTTCTCAGCAAGCAGGATCCTAGCACCAACTCCAACCAAAGTTGATAAGAGGCACTCTACTACAGCAGCATAACCGCCTATATCCAACTCTCGTCAGCACTACAAAAACAAAGGTCAAGGGAAGTGCTTTAGATAACGCTGCCATCAAGGAGTAATACTCACCATTTTTGACACTAGGTGAGTAAAATACAATTTTAGAAGTAAAAGCACGTCAAATCTGGATAAGGCAGGTCGTTCTCCACCCTACCCCCCCCAAATCGTGCTATTTGTCCTCCTGCACTGACGCAACTGGTCCCCTTCTGACAGCGATTCCAAGCCCAGTCACGTATCTTATCCAGGATTTATCCCCTCTTACCAGAACCACAAGGGTGGGGGGCCACAGTCAGTAGTTGCCATCACCAACCTGCTGAATGGGGTTGTTTTCCCCAATTTCTCCCCACTGCTGAAGCTACTCGTGTACAATGATGCAGATGCAATGCTTATGTACTGCACACTAATGGCGTATGTGATGTGGCAACCACTGGGATACCCACCTAGCCTCTGCTGGGTGGCATTATGGCAACAGTACACACAGATCCATTCCTTGAAGGAGGAGAGCAATCCTTGGGTTGCTCAACCTTCCTTCTCCTGGCCGGCCCCTAGTGACCCAAGTCCATTTCTGAACACGGGTCACTGACGTTCTAGACGGTACAGCTACTACCTTGCCACCGGGGTGGCCTTAAATCAACTCCCCATAGTGCTCCTTTCTATTTTTCATTTTTCTCCTTGTACACCCCCACAGCGTGAACATGCATGTGTGGAGGCACGCACACAACACGACTCCGCGCTTCTGTCTCCCAGCCTTTGGTGCTGCCCTCCAGCCTCCACTAGGGGGCAGCCAAGAAGTTGGATGACAGCCCTCCCCTATTCAGGAGGGGAGAGCAGTCCATCGGACGCTCGATCCTCTCCCTCCCCTGCTGACCCCCGGCAATCCAAGGTCGCTCCAGACCCTGGGTCGCTGACATGGCGCGAGGTGTGGCATCCAGCACCTGAACTCTCAACACCATCAGGCTGGCCAAATCAGCTCTTTTTTAAACAACTATGAAGCATTCTGAAGTGCTGGATAGGACTACCAGGCTTGTTAGTGTATCCCAGTACTATGTATTCAACTCAACTGACATCCATAACCTGCAACCTCACTACTAACTGTGCCTTCTGTGCCGAGGTACGTTGTTACACGGAGTATACTATATCGACTTACCCATCTTTCATGTTGTGTTGTCCTGAATGGCATGTACTACACTACACTAGACAATACACTACTGCATGTAATGTACTACCAAGGAAAGTATGGCCACAGGATGTACCACCAACATGCAATAAAATGCAGTGGTACGGATTGTACCCATGAAACGGCATGGACTGTACCCATGCAACAACAATGCTACGGCATAGACTGTACCCATGCAACGGCATGGACTGTAGCCATAAAATGCAATGCTATGGCATGGACTGAACCCATGCAACCAGGGCCAGATTAAGGGGGGGACAAATGGGGCAAATGCCCCAGGCCCCCGCCATAACTAGCCCCAAGTGATAGTCAGAAGTGAGACACTTTTGGTAGGTGGCCAGGGTGGTTTGTAAATCATGCCACCTTCCTCGGCCAGAAGCCGCAGCGCAGTCAACCTCCCCATAGGCCCCCGGCAGCTTTGCTCCTTAAAACGTCAGGAAAGCAGCGTGACTTCAGAAGAAGCACATTTGTTAAATAAAATTTTAAAAACACACACAAGCCCCCTGCCACAGATAGGCCCCCCGGCAAGCCTACATTGCAGATTTCTCTCATTCCCCCTTCCCTCAGGTGGTACAGTACTGATAAGAATTTGTAATAAATCATGCCTCCCCTCCCCCCACGAGTCAAGCGTGAATCAACCCCAGAGCTTGCTCCATAAAACAAAACAAACAAAAAAAATGACTTTGGGAGAGGCTTTCTTAAGTAAAAGAAAACAAAACACAAGCCCCCGGACCCTCCTGCTACAGATAGGCCCCCGGCAAGCCAACATTGCAGAAGATTTCTCGTTTCCCCACCCTCCTCCTCCATTATATTCAGCCTGCAGCTAGGGTCGGGTGACTTGCTAGAAAAACAAACTGGCACTGTGTGGCACAAGAAGTGAAGAAGGCTAACTATGCAAGCACCGTGATCTACCTCCTTAGGATACTGACAGGTTTTCCACTTTTTTGAGTCTGGGACTGGACCTGGACCGGTGCAAGTTGCGACCAGACCTGGGCTGCTGCTGCATAATACGAGGAGCGGTGCCAGGACCAGGAGCTTTGCATACAATCGTCTAGGCAGCATTTTTTAAACCACTCTTTCTTGGCAGTTTTGAGGCTCAGCATGCACTTTGCCAGCGGCAGCAACTGCACTCGCAATCTATGCGCACGGCCACTCTATTGCTAGCAGCATGATTAATCGATGCACTGTACTAAACTGCCTGCTGCTGCTAAACTAAGGAGTTTCAGACAGAGCACAAGCAACAGCAGACAGCTTGAGTTCAGTAAGTGGCTTAGAAAGTTGATATCTGTATTTTATTTTATGCTGAGATAATTGATCTGAGCTTGTTCAAAGAAGAGATAAAGGGATGTGGGTGTGTGTATACATGCATGGATCCTCTAACTCTGAAATAAAGGAATTAATCATTCCTTTGATTTCCATGAGCAGATAAAGGTATGACATCAATCTGTTTATTTGGAGTCATAGCATTTGTACATGGAACTGCACACTTCTGTACAATGGGTACATACAGTAACTTACTGTTGTTTGAGCAGGATGCATACCTCTTAGTAAAGCACTGTTTATTTTGTTTAATTTATTTCCTTAAAATAAACTTGTGATTAAAGAGTTACCTAGAGATTACTTTGCTTTTCTGAACAGGGTCTAGAGGAGAGCGACTTCAATAAAAGCCCCAAAACTCACCACAGAGCATCTAGACCCCAGAGCATCTGGAGCCTGCAGCCTTCATGTCTTGTACAGTACAATAAATATAACATTACAGACTATGACAACATGACAGGGTGTTGTACTTCAAGTTACTTTTTTCTCCTGTGAATAATGGGGGTAGTCTCCCCATATGGTGGTTGTTATGGTTAATAAACAACGTGCTCAGTAAATGTTGCGCAAAATAAAACATTTTGGTATGGAAAGTTGGGCGTTTTACATGGCCACCCAAGTTGTGAGTGTCCCAGGCCCCCCATGGCTTGATCTGGCCCTGCATGCAATGGCATAGACTGTACCCATGCAACGGCATAGACTGTACCCATAAAATGCAATGCAATGGCATGGACTGAACCCATGCAACAACAATGCAACGGCACAGACTGTACCTATGCAACTGCATGGACTGTACCCATGCACTACAATGTCATGGACTCTACCCAAGCAATACAGTGTACTGCCTTTGACTGTACTACCACCACGCAACACAATGTACCACTTTTGGCTGCATCACCTCAATGCAATGCACCAGAACTGTACCCATGCAATACATACAGATTAGTGGATGGGCGACCATCCACAACAAGGCTGTGTTTCAATCGAGGGAGTTGATGGCATCAGAGACCTCAAGAGCTTTGCCCTCGAGGTCTCGCTGGTGTCATCAGCTCCCGAGATTAAACACAGCCTTAGTTGTGGATGGCCACCCATCCACTGTTTTATACAGTACATGGTTAGGCCTTATTGTGGTTTGTTCCATATTTTTATTTATTTATTTTTTTGTACTTTCAGGTTACCTTCTGCCCTGGTGCTGCTGGCTCCTACTTCTCCCCACTCACACTTGCTTCGATGTCTCCCCGCTCTCACTCGCTCCGAGTTCTCCCCGCTCCAGCTTCAGTTTTAGGCAGTTTCTATTTTTAAATAAAATACCAAAAAAATCACAGCTGGCCCGTCAGCACAGTGGTTGGACTTCCGCTTGCGACACTGGCGACCTGGGTTTGGAAGCGGACTCTGGTCGCTGGAGGGCTGGCCAGGGGAGAAGGCTTGAGCATCTGACAGCTCGGCTTCTCCAGGGGGGAGGGTGGGGATGTGGTCTGGCGTCTGCTGACTCCCGGTGGAGACTGGATTTATAACAGTGCACTGACCAATTAACTGGGGATCGTAACAGACGTCGGCGTATGCCTAGACATCATGGCACGCTGCGCTCCCGGGGAGAAATTGGGAAAATTTCTCCTCTGTTCGACTGGATGACAGCCATCCGGTCCCTCCACTGCCATGAGTGTCCTGGTCGGGCCCCCAGAAAGACCACCTCAGCAGCACCTGAGGGGCCAAGTGTTGTGCTGGCCGGCCCCTACCGGTGCCTTTCTCCTCGGAGGGGGAGAACCCATCTGGTGAAGGGTTATACCGCGTTACCCCGAGTGTGGCTGCCATATGAGGTGGCGGTGGATGGTGGCAATAGGCGGGGGTGCAAGCGAGTGGTAGGAGGAGTAAGACCATTGATGGCCCGAAGGAGAGCCCGACGGGGGAGATACAGGGGAGGGGAAAAAAAAAATCACCTTTGTGACACTGTGAGGCTCTTCATGTCAAAACAAGGAGGGTCTACCGGCGCTCATAAAATCGTGCTGCCACTTTTCCAAACGTTTTTCAGTTGAAGCTAGTCAAGACAGCCAATCAGGTGGCAGGAAAGGCTGAAAAGTTGTTGTACTATTGATGTGACGTCAGAACGATAGTACAACAACTTTTTTTGACCTTTGAACTGTCCTACAACAAGATTTTGCAAGCCACTGATTTTCATCCACAATAAGCCCTAACCATATACTATAATGTAATGCCAGGCTGTACCCACGTAATACAATGTACCGAAATGCACTGCACCACCGCCATGAAGCAATTAAGCAATAACGATCGAGAAGTCATTCATTTATGAAGGATTAACGACCGGTTGGGAGGGATGGGTGGCCCAAGGCGCAGGAAATGACCGGCTTCGAGGTTGTTACAAGTCTAAGTCTAATTGCAATAACAACTTTCAGTTTTGACAATTTTATTTTTTACCGCAATTCAACTTTAAAGTCGAGTGGCATGAGCCGTGCATGTCGCACAGCGTCAGCTAGCAGATGGATTGGTCGTTCTAAGACATTAATGACAGATCCAGTAGTCAACCCGGAGCCTTGTTAGGCTCATGAATAATTAAGACTTATAATACAATGTACCACCTTGGCAGCATTGCCATCATGAACTGTAGTGCCTTATAACATGGGTTCCTAAAATACTGTCTTCTGATTGGTCCAAACAGGTCACCTGACCGTGGATTAATGTCATATACCCACAGTTGCATGGCCACATGGCTTTATTTCACTTTTTTTTTTTGTTTGTTTGTTTTTTTTTTTAGGTAAAACTCAAGCAAAACATTGCCCATGTTATAAGAGGATTAACCCACTCCAGGGTATGGGTTTACTGAGCATTAATCCACGCCTGGGGGGCAGAGATCACTCGGCTTCGCCTCGTGATTCTGGACCCCCCCAGGCATGGATTAATGCTCAGTAAACCCATACCCTGGAGTGGGTTAATCCTTCCATGTAATGCCTTTTTTTTGGTATGAAAGTTTTTATTAATGTTACACACATTTCAGACTTTACATATGATCAATCCTGGCCAAAGTGGAATTCCACTCTATGAAAATACATCTCTCTACCTATAATGGATTATCCAATTTAGGGAAAAGAGGAAATTGTTTAACCAGGAAAGGCACACTAAGCCAAAGCTTGTTTCCAGGTGAGACCTGGGAGCGCAAGGAAGTTAAGTGACTTGCTCAGGGCCTCACAGTATGCAAGTGGGGGTTGTAGGATTCAAACCCAGGTCTCTAAGTTTGCAGCTCAGTGCCCTTAACCCCTGTGTTATACTTCCCTCCGATGTAAATTCCGTGCCACTGCAAAGTAAATTTATGTATTTACTTTTCTAAATTATGTTAGTCTTGTATAAAAATAGTACAGAAGGTCATAATGTTCTATCAATGCTCTTAGGAACAAGCTACATCTGACTTCGGTGATAAGATTACTGGTCAGTTTGTTCTGCGTCTAAAATGCTTTCTTAATATTACAGGTACACAACTAGGAAAATAAAGTTATTTCAAAGGTAATTCGGGATTAGGGTTTGGGGAAAATTTGGATTCTAACGAGCAGGGGGCTATACAAGGGGATACTGTCAAGCAAAGTACTCCGCCATCACTGTTAAAACTTGTTTTTGTAAACACTCCTTTCTTCATCTGAAATTACTCTTCTCCTCTATTTCATATGCAGCCCCTGACAAAGGCTTGTACTGAGCTGAAACACTGGTGAACAGGCTGGTATGCAGGAGTAGCAGACTGCACTTTTGAAACGTTAAATGGCAGTGGTAAACTGTGAATCTGACTGTGTGAACAAATAAATGTACCTTTTTGCCTCACAACGTTGCAATCTGTGGGTTTCTGTGCCTGAGTGCACTACATTTTGAGAACTATGTATTCTAATGCTGCATGCGATTAGTTTTCCATTTTGTATATCTGGTTTGCCTGCGTGTGCCAGACACGTAGCGTACGGGGGACTGGTCGAAGCCAACTTTTTGTAATTGTTTTGCTTGCCATATTAAGCAATATCCTGATCAGATAGTTTATTTTAGAGCCTTTAAGGGTCGGAGGGAAAAATCGGAGGATGAGTGTCTGTCCATCACGTTGGGGCACAACTAAAAATATGTCCATCATGGCTCTGTGTATTGCAATCCAACAGGACATTGGAACATGAGTGTGATACACTTTCCGTTCACCGCACCACCATGCAATGTGAAGTACCACGATGGACTGGTGTACACCAGGCAATGCATTCTACCAGCATGAGTTGTAGTTCCACCATACAATATGTACAATGCATTATCGTGCACTGTAGTCCCACCATGCAATACATAGCTCCGCCATGGTCTGTACCACCACCATATAATGCAATGTACCGCCATGGACTGTACCATCACCATATAATGCAATGTACCGCCATGGTCTGTATCACCACCATATAATGCAGTGTACCGTCATGGACTGTACCATCACCATATAATGCAATGTACCGCCATGGTCTGTATCACCACCATATAATGCAGTGTACCGTCATGGACTGTACCACCACCATATAATGCAATGTACCTTCATGGATTGTACCACCACCAGAAAATGCAGTGTACCGTGATGGATTGTACTACCACCACCATAAAATGCAGTGTACCGTGATGGATTGTACCACCACCACCATAAAATGCAGTGTACCATCGTGGACTGTACCACCACCATATAATGCAATGTACCGTGATGGATTGTACCACCACCACCACCACCATAAAATGCAGTGTACCGTCATGGACTGTACCACCACCATATAATGCAATGTACAGTCATGGACTGTACCACCACCATATAATGCAATGTACAGTCATGGACTGTACCACCACCATATAATGCAATGTACAGTCATGGACTGTACCACCACCATATAATGTAATGTACTGTCATGGATTGTACCACCTTCTAGTGTTCTACAGTGGCAGTTATTCCTTCCCAGATGTCTGGCACAGATCATTAGTGTAATCCGAAGTGTTTTTTTTTTTTTTTAAGTATGCTTTTTACTGCCGATCCCGACAGTACAACACCCTATCTGGCTAACCTTCTAGTGCAGTAAAGGACAGTTAGCAAAAAACCTTGCCATCACGGTCAAGTACTCCAGGTCGGAGGCAACTCATATGTGCAGTTGCCTGCCCTAGGAGCCGTTTTAGCTGTACTTTACCATTTAAAAATATGCCCTTTGTAAAACCTGTTTCGCCACTTCCGTGCCTGATTAAGAGACTAGGCCTAGCTTGTCCCAAGCAAAAGCAAAAATATCCAGCGCACACAAGCAGTTGCAAAATAATTCACAAAGGTGTAGAGGGTTCTATGTAATACTGTGAGTGCAAAATGGCAACAGGAAAAGAGCAAGACAAAAAGGAGCGATCGAGAAAACAGGCTCGCGAAATGGCAAACAACTGCCATAGTGAGTTTCTGCAGGGCACCTCCTGCATTCTTTTTTTTTATTATACAATTATATATATAACTCCGAGGGGGACACAACTTGGGGAGGGGGAGAAAGCCATAGGTCACCATTTTGACAATCGCTGTTTTTCCAGGTCGCTCTTTTCCCCCTCATGATTTTGCAGTCGCTGTTTTTAAACTCGCGATCTTGCACTCACGGTTTCCAAGGGATACCGATGTACAGACACATACAGAAAGCCAAAGATGCCCTACACAGAAATTGTCGGCAGATAAGGACCGCCAGGCCCATCCAGTCTGCCCGTACGCCCTATACATTGTATGTGGCCACTGACCCTATGTGATCAATGGCTTTTCATCACTCCATCCCCTCTCAAGGTTCCCTTGTGCCTGTCCCAGGCATGCTTAAACCCCTCCACTGTGCTTTCCCCCACTGCCTCCTGTGGCGGACTAGTCCAAGCATCAACTACCCTTTCTGTGTAGAAAAACATCCTCACATTACCTCTTAATCTACCCCCCTCCAATTTCATATCATGACCCCTTGTTCTAGTACTTTTTCTACATTGGAAAAGGTCCCCCACCTGCACCTTGTTTATGTCCTTGAGGTACTTGAATGTTTCAATCATGTCCCCCTGCTGTCTCCCCTCCTCCAGTGAGTACATATTGAGGTCCCTTCGTCTCTCCTTATATGTTCTGTGGTGCAAGCCCTGCACCATCTTTGTTGCCCTTCTCTGGATAGTCTCCACCTTATCTATGTCCTTGCGCAGGTGTGGCCTCCAGAACTCCATGCATTACTCCAGGTGAAGCCTTACCAATGTGTTTTTTTTTTTTGTTTTTTTAAATTGGGTTCATATTCTCACAGATTACTTACATAGCCATTCGGATCAGTCAGTTCATCTTACAGAGTTTCACATACACATGACAGCATAAGGAGGATGCAAGTAGGCTCATTGCCTTGTTTCAGCCCGATACATCATATATTCCACTTTGATATAAAGATGTCCTTTCTGCCCTTTGCCCTCCCCTTGCCTTGACAGACAGTCTCTCTCCTCTTCAGTGTTCCAATAATTCATGACATTCAGTTCTTTATCTCTTACATGATGAGATCCATTCTTATTTTAATTCACATATTAAATTCAGTATAAATGTTGAGCTTCACTCCCCAGTCTCCAACTGTTGTATGGTGTTAGTTACCCCTTTCAGGTTTCTCACCTCAGCCTCGTGTTCTTAAAACAAATACCCCTTGCTTATATGTAGTCCTCTGTGGGACAAAATCCATGTACTGTTCTAGTTGGTATGTCACCTATTTTCGCCATTTAATGTTGAACTTCTCAACTCTATCTAGCAGTCTTGTGGAGAGGCGTTCCAGGGCATATTTCTCCCTAGTCAGAGCCAGCCATGCTGCCTTAGAAGGGGACCTATTAGTGTAACATAATCTTGTAATAGTCTTATGGGCTGCTATGATTAATTTGGTGATTTGTTTAAGTACCTTCTTGTCAATTTGAAACCCAGCGGGTTTAATAAATGTTAAAATGTAAGTTGGGGTAAATAGTTCAGGGGTCCCATATATTGCCACTAGTTCCCCAATGACTTCAGTCCAAAAGTTCACCACCCACCCCTGGACAAAGCCAGAGGACAGGACTCTGATCTGCCATATTGCCCTCCAGCAGTCTCCCGTTATTTCTCCATATTTGGCTAGTATGGCTGGGGGGCCCTGAAAAAGCGAGACCTAAGCTTCCAAATGTATTCCCTCCAATATGGCAAGGAGAATGTTTTAAATGCTCGTAGTGCGGACTTTGTCCATACCAATTCATTTTATATCCACTTGTAACTCTTCTGACCATCTGATTCTAATAGAGTTAGTCGAGTCTCCCATTCTCTCAGTAAGTGCCTTATAAATTTTGCTGTTCTGAAGTAGTTCCCATGCTATGAGCCTGTATTAACTGCAATAGCTGCGTGGGACATTCTGTAAAGGCCGCCAGTGGACACTCATGAGGAAGTAGATGAGATTTAACATGTAAATAAGATATAAAGTACATTTGGGGAAGATTATATTTTGCTTGCAAGGAAATAAAGGGGAGCAGTCCAGTGACCCCCACCAACTGATTAATATAATATACCCCATACCGTTGCCATTCTGCCAAGTAAGGCCCCACTGGGCCACTGCTAAAATTGGCATTAAACACCCATGTTCCCAATAACAGCCTCTCAGGGAAAGTTAATAAGTCGTCAAAGAGTTTAAGCCAGTTTTTTAGGGGCTCCCTGGTGAATTTTGGGTAGTTTACAAGCGTACAGCATTTGGGTGGGTTGCTGAAAAGATGCTCCTGGGGGGTATACAAATCTCCCCATGTTAATTCTAGTTGTTTCCAGTGGGCCTCATACTGTGGATTTATCCAGCTGAGGATCACTTTTAATTGGGCTGCCACTGCATATTTTCTGAGGTCTGGGAGATTTAGGCCACCTTTCTTCCTAGCCAGCTGTAGGACAGTATAGATCTAATTCTAGGGGGTTTGTCTCTCCAAATAAAGCAAGATATTATTCTATCCCATGCCTGGAAGTAGATTTGAGAGGGGCGGAATGGTAGGGTCTGAAGAAAAAAACAATATCTGGGGAACATGTTTTGTTTGATAGTTTCTGTTCTACTAAGGAAACTTTAAGGGAGTGGAGCCCACTTGGATAGGTCTTCAGTCAGTTTTAGTGTCAGGGGTTCTAAATTTAGCATTTCAGCATGTATAGGGTTTCTTGTCAGCTTTATTCCCAGACATCGCATCTCCTGTCTGTGCCATTTAAATGAAAATTCTCTTTTAAGCTTGGTAGAGAGGGCAAAGTTATAGGTTAGTACTTCCGTTTTTGTTTCATTTATTTTATATCTGGCTATTTCACCAAAGGCTTGCAGTTGTTCCCATACTGCTGGGATTGATGACTCAGGATCTATTATGGCCAGCTTTCTTGACCGCCTCCCTCAGCCGACATGCCCTAACACTGCACTGCCTTTAGTTAGCTGTCTGATTGTACCTGCCCATCCTAGCAAGACCTTGTGTGATAGCTGTTTACCTTGTCTCTGAATCTGTTATTGCTTGAGATCTACTGTCTGTACCTGCATGTACCCTGTAAATTACTGTTACCTGTCTGTATAATGTTATTGCTTGTACCTTGCCTCTGTAATGTTATTGCCTGTACCTTTGTAATTCTCCCGGGTCGCACCTGAAAACAGGCACCTGACTGTCTAGCGTGCTTACCCGGTAAACAAAAGCTAAATAAATAAATAAACAAACCAGGCCTGCTGGATGTATCAAGCTCACTCACAGCTCATTACACTAACCTGTAGGCTACACTGCCAGCAGTGTTTGTCTGTTTATGTTTTTAAACAAGAAGTTTATGGAAAGTTTCAAAAGATTACAAACAATACATCACTTTAACTGAACAAACATATGTTTCTTTCAAGCTTATACAGTGTACGTCCTAGAAAGATTTCACTCAGCTGCGTCCCTTATATAAAAGGATAGATTTGGACACAACTGCACATGAGTTATGCTCAATGGTTTTATCAAACACACAGAAAAAAAGGAATGAAATGGAAATGAAACATCTTATTCCAGCAATGATATGAAATAAAAAGAAAAAAAATGGATGTACCGATTTTCGTGCTTGTGTTAACTGCTGACTAGATTGCCCAAAACATGTTTCACAGTACTGCTACTTACAGGGCACACAGACTAAAATAAAGTTTAAATATTGATCAAATGAAGGGCACTAGATTAGTCCATCGGCCGCACACACATACCCCACCCTTCCTCCTTCTGAAAAGCAGATGGAAGGGGGGGGGGGAGAACATGTTTGTCAACTCTTAAGTTTCTAAACTGTTCCCATTCAATTGTGAAAAAATAAGCCTGCAAATAATTGGATTCCAGAGATAAAAGATTTCACAAAAGACAGGCGGATGACAAATCCCATTTAAAGCTAAATGGGGGCTGCTGTCCCAGGGGGCCCTATCACCCACACAATGTCAGGCCCCGTTAAAAGTTAAAAAGGCACCGAATTAAGCCCTTCACAAGTCCCGTTTGGAGGGCTGAGCCGTTTTGATACAGTGTCCGCAGAGGCTTGGGGATGAAGGGGGCCGCCTTCCAATGGAGTACTTGATTTCAGCTACTTCATTAGGGAACTCTGCTTCTTTCACAGGCGTCTGCCTACACCCCTTCCCCCTCCTTCTTTCTTTCCCCCCAACCCCTTGTATTTGAAAAGCCCATTCGGGAGGAGATATTGTTTGTTTAATACAGTGTGTGTTCCTAAAGCCTTTCCATTGATTTAGCACTTGGAAGAAGCAGTCCATGAATGTGGATGAAGGCTGCTAGAAAAAAAAAAAAAAGTTGACATGGCTGTACTTGGGGGAGGGGGGGGATTTGTGGTGAAGAAGTTGCCTTTGTTCACTTAGCACATTAATGGGACCTAATCCAGATGCATGGGCCTTGCATTCTAATGAGGTGGCATGTCTGGGGGGACCAGGACTTCAGAACACTGACAGTGAGAGACATTCCTCGCGAGAGCGCGTCTGTGTGTGTGTGTGTGTGTGTCTCTTGCTCACTTTTCCCTGTGAAGGACACACAGAAGATTCCATTCGACACTGACCACTTTTTGGGAACAGGGTAACAACCTAACCCAGTTATGAAAAACAGCCCTTCCCAACTCCCTTACAGATACACACGCCACCCCCCCAACACACACACACACACACCAACACTCTTCACACACCCACACTCCCACAGTTCCCACCCCCACACACTACCCTCCCACACCCACCCCATAACCCCATACACTCAACTTATCATATATATTCATTAGAAAGTTTCAAAGGAGCCAGCCCAGCCTTGGGCATCAGGGGCCAGATGGCAAAGTATTGCTGTTGATGAGTCCAATTACCCTGGTTCAGGAATGAGCCTGGGGCATCAGAGGCCAGATGGCGCAGCACTGCTGCTCATGAGTCTGACAACCCCAGTTCAGGAACGAGCCTTGGGCATCAGGGGCCAGCTGGTGCAGCACTGTCGTTCATGAGTCTGATGACCCTGGTTTGGGAATGAGCCTGGGGAATCAGGGGCTGGCTGGCGCAGCACTGCCGCTCACGAGTCTTTGGTTTGGGAAAGAGCCTGGGGCATCAGGGGCCAGCTGGCACAGCACTGCCACTCAACAGTCTGATGACACCGGTTCAGGAATGTGTCTGGGGTGGGAGGGGCCAGCCAGTGCCGCACTGCTGTTCACGTGTCTGACAGTCCTGGTTCAGGAATGAGCCTGGGACGTCAGGGGCCAGCTGGCACAGCAGTGCCACTCACGAGTCTGACAACCCCAGTTCAGGAATGAGCCCAGGGCATCAGGGGCCGACTGGCTCAGCAGTGCCAGTCATGAGTCTGACGACTCCTGTTCAGGAATGAGCCTGGGGCGTCAGAGGCAAACCTGCTCAGCACTGCCAGTCACGGGTCTGACAACCCTGGTTCAGGAATGAGCCTGGGGTGTCAGGAGCCAGATTTTGGGGGGGGGGTGAGATCAAGTGATCCACAAGATGCTCTCTTACTCTGGGGTGGACGAGAAAAGAGACTATGCTGCCACAGCATTACATGGTGACCATAGGTGCAATCACAGCTGCTGGTGGGAGGGCAGACACCAACGACTCCGGAGCACAAGGAGGCACTCCCTAGAGTTCTTGCCATCGGGGCCTGGTGGAACATGGAAACACTGGATTTGATGGCAGGTAAGGCCCACCAAGTTTGTCCATTTTTCCCTGCCTATAGTATTACCATAGATTCTACTTGCTATCCGACCCATTCCCCCAATTCCCTTTCCCTAGTGGTAGTACTAGTAAAACATTGTAAGTACAAATGTGGGCTGAGGCCTGTTTTAAGTTAGATTTAACTACAGCTACCTATTCCATGCATTCCTGAAGCCCTCCACTGTTTTTGCCCCCACCACCTCCGCTGGAAGGCTATTCCAAGAATCCACCGCTCTTTCTGCAAAGTACTTCCTCATCTCTCTTTCCTGAATCTACCTCCCTCTATCTTCTTATTATGGCTCCTTGTCTCCGAGCACCTTTCTTTCTGTAAAATACTTCCCATATACATTATTTAGCTCCATGAGGTATTTAAAGGTCTCTAACATATCTCCCCTCTCTTCCAGGCTGTACATATTTAATTAGTGTCTCATCGTAGGGCTTCTAATGCAGACCCTACAATGTTTTTGTTGCCTTCCTCTGGACCGCCTCCACTCTGTGTATGTCCTTGCAGAGATGTGGTCTCCAGAACCAGACACAGTACTCTAGGTGGTGTCTTACCAACGATCTTACAGAGGCAACACCACCTCCCTTTTTCTGCTGATGATACCCCTCCCTATGCACCCCAGTATCCCACTAGCCCTCCCAACTGCCCTGTCAAACTGCCTGGCCACCTTCAGGTCTTCCGATATGAGTACCCCCAGGTCGCTTTCCTGCTTAGTGGTTGTCAGTACCACTCCTCCCATTTTGTACTCTGCCCCTGGGTTTCTGTGCCCCAAATGCATCGTTTTGCACTTTTTGGCATACCCTTGATCGCTCCAGTTTTCTCCGGTCTCTTCTCATCCTTTCCACCCCCACCCCCCAGAGTGTCCACCCTACTGCATATTTTGGTGTCATCTGCAAAGACGCATACTTTCCCTTCCAGCTTCTCTGCAATGTCACTTATAAGGACATTAAAAAAGGACTGGTACCAGCCCTGAAACCGAGGCACCACAATGGTCACCCTACCTTCCTCAAAGTGAACTCCAATTAATACCACCCGCTGCCACCTATCCCCCAAACAATTTCTTACCCAATTTACCACCTTTGGACCACTCCAAAGCTACCCAGCTTGTTTACAAGCCCCCATTTGGAACGGTGTCGAGAGTCTACTGAAATCTAGGTAGGCCATGTCCAACACTCCACCCTGATCCAATTCTTGGTTACCCAGTCAAAGAAATCAATGTATCAGATTCATCTGGCATGACCCCCGGTGAATTCATGCTGCCTCAGGTCTTGTAACCCACTGGATTCAAGATATTCTACAATCTTTTCCTCGAGCAGTGACTCCATTGACTTTCCCACCACCAGTATCTGGCTGACTGGCCTGCAACTGCCAGACTCTTCCCTGCTATCACTTTCATGAAGTGGGACTACATCTGCCCTTCTCCAGGTCTCTGGAACCACTCCTGTTTCCAATGAGCTGTTAAACAGGGCTGTCGGAGATGCAGCCAGTACCTCCCTGAGCTCCCTCAGTACTATAGGATGCACCCAATCTGGCCCCATTGCTTTGTCCACTTTCAGATTAGTGAGTCCCTTCAACACACTCTCCTCTAAAAACCTGACTACTGGCCACCTCCCTCCCCAACACTCCTGTTACTTTTTTGTGGCCCCTCCCCATCTCCTTCCTCTATGAACACTGAACAAAAGTATTTGTTAAGGATGTCTGCCTTTTCCTGCTCTCTGGTGGGGAAAAGAGAAACGCTGATGAAAAACGCCACAGCATGCGTTGTGCAGCTGGCACTCTTGCGTCTTGCTGATCTGACTTGACACCTATTCCGACACAAGATGAATCTGCCGGGGGGGGGCAGAAGTGCAGGGGGTCTTTGCACCCAAGCTTTTTACACTTAGTGTCAGTGGCTCAGCAGGTAGCACACTCACCTCTGAGGCCAGGAGGGCTGTGGGTTCTAGCCCCACACCAGGCACTTGGGTTAATATCCCAATACTGACACTGCAGTGCAGCATGAGGGGGATGCTGCACTCCTGAGGTGCTGTCTTTCGGATTAGACATTAAACCGAGGTCCCATGTGGTATGTCAGGTGGA
Source organism: Neoceratodus forsteri (assembly GCA_016271365.2). Classification (NCBI taxonomy): domain Eukaryota; kingdom Metazoa; phylum Chordata; order Ceratodontiformes; family Ceratodontidae; genus Neoceratodus; species Neoceratodus forsteri. The sequence goes on from CM028133.1 coordinate 1,108,504,428, forward strand.
TGTTAAAGATCCCATGACATTTCTCGAAAAGAGCAGGGGAACTTCCCCAGTGCCCTGGCCAAATCCCCCCCCCCCCACTAAAAAAAATAAAATAAAATAACCACCACCAACAGCTTAATCTGGTTCAGAGTCAGTTGGCATTCATCTGTATCCCCCTTCGTGCCTGAAAATAGGCAGAATTCGTCTTGTGCACTTAGCCGGTCAACAAAAAACTAAATAAATAGTTTTAAGCTATTTTCATGCAACTAAGGTATTTTTCCAGAACTCCTAGCAACAAGGTATCCAGGTAGGCACAAAGGCTTCTATAGGGAACTGAAAAAAAAACTCAGCAGGAGCTATAGTTCATGGATGGACTGGCTTCAGAAATGCAGAAAATACAAGAGACCAGCATACACTCACCAAACAGGTGTACAACAATATGCACAATTTATTGCAGTAGTTTTAGTGACCACCAATCCAACACAAGAGGTGCCGATAGCTGTGTTAAAGCACTACTTCATCAAGGCAGGTGGTTCTCCTTCAGTATCGTCTGCTTGTAGGGATTTTCTGTACTGGGTCACACTCCCTATTTATGCTCCGTCTAGGGCCAGTGAGTTTCTATTTTCAGCGGAAAACGCTGATGAAAAATGGAACTGGTAATTTTTAAAACAAACACTTGGGAGACAATTTTTGGCAAAAAAAAAAAAAAACACAACTATTTACACCACTTTATCATGCAAACCACCTCATTCTGCACCACCATTTTCTGAAACAACCTCACTTTTGCAATATTTTTGTAGAAAACTTGCAGATTTGCCCTCAATTTGGGGAAAAAACCAAAAAAAAATGGATTTTAAGATTTTTGCCAAATAGAAATGGCCATTTTTGGAACTAGAAAATCATTGGCTTTACCTTTCCTGGTTCCTGGTCATACTCTGAGTTTTAAATTAATCTCAATCCTGGTCAGATCTACTCTGCGTATCAATGTTATGTTCCCAGTTACAGCCATTTCTTCAGGTGTCAGCTGCGTTTAGTTTGCTTTACTGACACAGAAAGGAGGGGCTAGGAAATTTGGGAAAGGGGACACAGATGCAATCCAAAGGATACTGAACCAGGTTAAGCTGTTGGTGGGTTTAGGGAATGAGGAAAATTGGCCAGAACCTGGGAAAATTCCCCTGCTCCTTTAGCGCCAGGGGATCTTTACAATTTGGGTGGTGGAACTATAGAACATTTTTCAGCTGAGGTGGTGAGCACTAAAACCATTAGTGGTTTTCAAACATGGTTGAGACGCAGCGAAGGGTATAGTGGTTACTCGGAACGACAGAAAATGGACAGGAATGGGACAGCGCTAAGACACTGGTTGGGCAATAGGTCCCGGGGTGAGATAGGGTACCACAGGCAGACTGGGTGAACCACTGGTCTTTCTCTGCCATCACTATGTTCCTATGTTTAATGTCCACCTCAACAACCATCAGTACAGGCAGACGGGACCACAGTTTAATGAGGCACTAGAAATCAGCTGCTTCTCTGGGCAGCAGAGTCCTCAGCCAGACATTAATCTATTGATGGATAATGCTTATCCTTTAGATACAGTGCTGTTCCCCTCTTTCAGAACAAAACAAAACTATATACAGAAGTTCAAAACCATGGTAATTAACTTTGGAAGATGATGTGTGGCAGGAATGGTGATAAGGTGGCGTGCGACTCTGCACCTTTAACTGCAATCGCCATGACGATTTCCGGAGACATTACATGGGACATGGTTGATAAGAGGTCTAGTGTGTGCACACGCTGCCATCTCTTACCAACCTGGCAGGGCACCATCACTCACGAGACGCATTAAGAGAACAAAGGCTTAGATAAGTCACACTTCAGCAGAAGACGCAGGAAGGGTAACTATTCCGGTCATCTGCCACAGAAGAGAACCAAAACCCTTGGTCTGTATGGTCTCTCTAGTGCTTTATGAGTCAATCCTCAGAAACTCAAGTGAGTGTCAGGAACACGTTCCCTGGATGTGGGATGTGAAGTCGACCCCAGGCCTTATCTAGCTTAGCTAACAAGTCGTACAACATACTTGGAGAATGCAGTCAGCTCTTTCTCCCAGAATAACACTTACAGAGAGGCAGGGAGCCAGGAATGTTAGAAGCTTTGTTAGTCCAGTTGGTCCAGAAGCAGCTGATCCCTGACCGCTGCCTTGCTCCAAGGCATATCCATGCTTCTGTCACTGCACACTTGTGAAACCCAGTGTTGTGTTAAGTACAGGAGAAAAACCACCATAGAACACAAACATTTACACTACACACAAAAAATAAAAGATCCCCTGCATGCATACTTAACACATTCACCAGGTAAACTAAACCAAGAAATGTGATTGCTCAAAACACGATGACATGACCATGCAGTATTCCACTACAGGTCACAAATACTTACAAAGATAGTTCAACTAAAAAGGCTTAACCTTTCACTTCTATCCAACTGGCCAGCACACCTGCCATGCTAGGCTGCAATATTACCAGAGTCTGTTGCACAATATATAGAAGTTGTGTGAAGCCCCACTCCGCCCCCCACACACTCCAACCCCCCAAACATCAGCTTTGAAAAAAAGTTGAATGAGGAAGCAGGTTGCTGTGTGAGCTGCAATTTGCTTCCCAACTGCTGCCATGGAAGAATTTTGTTCCAAGACTCCAGTTTGATGAGAGGGAAACGGGAACTGATTAACTAACCCCACATCCTGATTGCATACATACTAAAATGCCAGTAGAATAGGTCTAACAGCCTCTCGTGTCTGCTCGATTTTCAGCACCCGCAGTGAGGACTGATTTTGGTGTCCCCCTCCCCCTTGGGTTATACCATCCCCAGTCCCAGATGTTCCGCCTGTATTGGGCCTGGTCAGATTTACCCTCCCCCTGTACCTGTCCCATCCCCTCTTAAACCTGTCCACAGTCTCCACCTCTACCAGCTCCCTGGGCAGTGCATTCCATGGCTCCACCACCCTTTCAGTGAAATAACATCTCCTCTCCCCCCTAAGCCTGCCCCCTTCCAGCTTACACCCGTGACCTCTTGTTGCCCTGCCCTCCTTCCTTTGGAGCACCCTTACTGGGCCTCCTTTATTGATCCCTTTCATGTACCTAAAGACCTATTTCATGCCCCCCTGTCCCTCCTCTCCTCCAGGGTGCACATGTCGAGCTCCTTGATGTCTTTACTCAAGGTCTGAAAAAAGGGGCACCCCCTCTCCAGCCTCCGAGCACAGCTGCTCCATCTTCTGACAAGCTAGATGCAAGTGGCAGAAATGGCGCATAGATTTAGCTACCTGCTATCCCACAGGAACCTGCAAATGTAATACACAGATCTGGAAGCAGAAACAGAGATATGGGGGGACAGGATAAGCGTTCTAGTAGGCAGCATAGCCTAGCGGAAAGAATGCAGAGCGGAGTACATGGAGACGCAGGGTTGGATCTTGCCACTCATATCCTCACCGTTTCTTTTTTTTATTTACAATTTGTCAACTAAGACAGGCACACTGAGCCAGGGCTCATTTCCAGGGGTGACTTGGGAAGATACTGCAAGGAGTGAAACAGCAATAATAAAGTGACAACAGGTGCATGAATATGAACAATAAAATCCTAGTACAAGTAATGAATTCCACAAAAGGAAAAAATATATATAAAATGTGTTCAGGTTATGGGGTAGGCAAGTCCAGATGAAAGCTAAAGGAGCGTGCCATCAGCGTGCGGCAAGATAGTTGCACAGAATCACGGTGCAGTAAAATTCAGATTATAAAAGTACACTAAACTGTTTGCTATACAACAGAGTAAAAGGCAAAAAATAGGTAAAATAGCGGAGAGGTGGCTACAGCATGGGTAGTTGTGATGTGGAGAGAAGAGGAAGAAGCCCAGCTGCAGATACATGCTTTGAGGTGTTTCAGGAAGAGTGGTTTGAGAGAGAGAGTGCAGGGAGGAAGAGACAGACAGATGGGAAAGAGGATACCGTTCTGCAGTGTTGGAAGGTGGATACAGAAAGCAGACTGGCCTGCTATGGATTTACAGTGAGGGATATGAAAGGAACAAGCAGCGGGGTGAACGGAGGCAGGACAAGAAGGGGATGGCAAGGTTAAGGTGAGAAGAGAGGTAAGTGGGAAAAGCGGCAAGCTAGTACTGGCCATGAAAGAGGAGAAGTGTGAGAGACGGAGGGCCTCAAGGGAGAGGAAAGACAGATTACCATAAAGAGAGCAGTGATGGATGAAAGATGGAGCACTAAGGGCAAAGCGGCAGAACGAATGAAAAAAGGGGCCAAGTCTGGCAAGTATAGACTTTGGGGCAGTGCTATAGACCATATCTGCGTAGTCAAGCACCGGCAAGATCATCTTAAGGTTGATTTCTCGGCAAGCTGTGAGAAGAAGGCAGGATTTGTGACCCTGAACATATCTCTTGACCCTCATGCCCATAACTTCTGTAACTGTTTTCTACTCTGTTTCTGTGCTGTATGAAGCTGACTTAATGGCCAGCAGCAATATTCTCTCCCACTCCCTCTCCTGCATTGTAAAATGGTTTGTCTGTGGCCCAGACCGACGGCACTGGTGGAAAGCAGTGAGACACCCAGGTTCACACTGGACCAAACCTCCCTGCCCTGGGCCAGAGGAGCTGAAGGTACACTGCCGAGGTGGTGCGTTCATGTTCCAGAGGGAGGGAGAGACTTGTACGCCTCCTGGTGGCCAAAGGGGTAACCACACAGTCTCACATGGGCTTCTCCCCACCCCTGCACATGACAGCATTAGGGAAAAAAAAAGATATCACCCAGTTCCCCATGCCGGGAGGGGGTCTGCAGGTCAGAGCCACAGGAGTGCGTGTCGCAGGATCATGGGGGTGGCATCCGAAGGGTCCTCCGTAGGTCCAGGGCTGATGCTCGCTAGAGTGGCACTGGATTGGAGCTGGCTGCTGCTAGCATGGCAAGGCAGAAAGTGAACTAAAAAAAAGCTTTTTCTATGAAAGGTGCTATGAAAAGTGTCATTGCTTTCCTTTCCTGTATGCAGACAGGTACAAAGAGAAGCATGAGATGGTGGAATGTCTCTGAAACTCACCCAGAAGCACCCCCATATTCCCCAGCAACTCCCAGCAGCATAATTTCACCAAAACTATAGGGTTCCCAAAACGAGGATGACATTGATGCAGCTGAGGAACGTAATCGCACAACTGCCAGTTTCGGACCCCTGAATAATGGTTCATTCTGTACCACTTTTCAGAGTTTCTCAGCAAAGATCAGTTTATCAGGTGATGGGGGGGGGGAATTTAAATATGCAACTACCTGTAGATATAGGCAAAAAAACAAAGCCAGATTGTGAAACTGGCTTCTGGAAAATTAGAGGGAATTAACAAAAATCAGTTTAACATTTTGCTGATCAAGAACGGAAGCCTTGACAATTTTCTTGTAAATGCTAATGATAACATATATGCCAGCTAATTAGCCAACAGTCTTCAGCTGGGGGAAAGAAATGGTAAATTGCTAATACACAGCATCTGATAATCAGCTTAGCTTGAGACACACTTTGAAAGAAAGGAGAGAGAACGCGCGCAAATATGTCAGTCGGGAACAGCTTTCTCTACGCAGAGGGCATGCTGCAAGAACAAAGCAATGCAAGATGAAAAAATTCAGCATCCAATTTTTCACTGGTATCTCGGACAGAGTAATGTGATACAGTTCCCCACTGGAACAGTCAATTCTGTCACGGTATCATTTTTTTTTGAAGTCCACGTTATATAGTTTCTTTAATGCCACCTCAGTGTCTCAGCTGCCCCTAGCCATGCAGGGGTTTGCTACGCAGCTCGGTATTTAGCTACAAATATCATTTTGCATTATTTTTTTCAAAGTCGCCAAAGAGCTACCAAATTTCCATAGGATGCAGATCAACAATTCAAATATCTTTCTTTTTTAAAAGGTTCTGTTAATGGTTTTCCTCACCTGGCTAAAAATGTTTTAGTGAAAATTAACCAAACTCTCCGATATGGTTTTTGACTTCTGGCTTAAATACAGCTATCTCCACCCATAAGAGAGGCAGAGTGGTATTGTGTCTACAGAGTACAGGCGTGGGAACCAGGAGGCCCAGGTTCAAATCCCATCCCTGGCCACTTGTGCGCTTTGCGACCTGGGCAAGTCACTTCAAGCTACAGGATTTGCTAGCTGGCAAGAAATGTCATTTTTTGAAGCAAAAAATATATTTCTGACATCCTTAGTTCTCTCAGATATTTTTAAAACAGCTTTTATATCTAATTTCATAATTAGTGACTCACGCCACTCGCAAATGTTAAAAGGTGAGGTTACGGTTGAATGTTCATTCTAGATTAATGTAGCTGTATTAGGATGCTGTTCCCACATGCTTCTGATGGTAAACAGCACAACACTGCACCCAAGACATTTAATTTTTTTACTGCGGGCATAACATGGAGTGGGAACTTTAAAAAAACTTTAAATATCCTGTATTTTCATTTCAGGAATCAAAGAAAACTGGGTATCTTGATATTTTTGCCAGTAATACATTATTGCTTAAAAAAAGGACATACCTGGAAACAAGCTATAACAGCTTAGTGCGCCTTTCCTGATAAAAAAAAAGTTACACATAAATAACATTTTAATAAATAACATGGGTTAATTTCAGAAAAACAAGAATGCATTTTAAGCTGTAGCCTTAAGAAGCGCAGGAACAATTTGGCTACTTGTAAAATGTTAGTTTGTAGACCAAATAAAATGTGACCAGTGCCTCATGCTGGAAGACTGGAATGTTGTGGGTTTAGGTCCCTCCCCAGGAACACGATTTAATACCAAACACTGGCACTTTAGTGCAGCACTAGGGGGCACAACACTGTTGAGGTGCTGTCTGTCCCTCAAATGAAACGTTAAACCAAAGTCCCTTCCGCCTATCTCTTGTAGCTGTCCAGATGGAAGTGAAAGATCTTGTGGAACTTATCGCCAAGAGAGTGTCTGAGATTTCCGCCACTGTCATCAACAGTCCCCCAACAGGTCCATGTAACCGACCCCACAGGTTGCGCCTGGAAACTAGCTGTCAGAACTTACAGTGCCTTTTCTGGTCACACATGAAAAATATAATTAATCCCATGTAACCTACTCAGGAACACACCTGGAAATGAGTTGCCTTTCCTAGACAAACATTACAAACACATAAATGAAAACACCCCCTTTTGTGACAACCGTATTTCAGCCAGCAAGGGCAGATGAATTGTTTAGTAGAATGCCAGACTACAGAGCCCACCAACGGTATAGCTTCTCAAGCCAGTGGTGGAGCTTAGAACACCAGTTTGGTGTTGGGATGAGAAGTGATAAGATGGCAGAGCGACAGGAGGGTACATGTGTGCCTTCTGGGCACCCTAGCCTCCGGTCACTTGCCAGGCCACCTCAGAATGCAAAGACCCTTTTCACTTGCAGCAGTTGTCTATGGATCCCGTATCTGAATAACAGAACTTCTCATCTTGTTGTCTGGCAGCCTCCGGGGACAGATACCACGAGAGTCAGTGGTGATGACTCCTGGGGACTTGGGAGTCTGAATGTCATTTCGTGTAGACTGCTATCACATCTAGTGGCAGTGTAAGGGAGACACCAGGAGGGTGTGTGTACCCCCCAAGGGGCTGCCCCTCAAGGGAAGTTCCTAGCGACACTGTGATGCACCAGAGATCCTACCGAAGATGGATGTTCACCTTTGTGAGGGGCGATCGCCAGCTGTGCTGCAAATGGTGGGAAACCTGGTGAGGGACAGAACTGCTGATCACCGTAGGAGAGTCACCCATTATTTGGATGGGCAGTCCCATGTTGGGATGAACATCGGAGATACTGCCTCTGCCACAGGGTCTGGGGCGACTGCCACAGGGCAGGCTGAGGTACACGCTGCTGCGTCAGTTCCCAGCACACCATCCAGTAAGAGTAAGGAGCTGGTTGAGGTGAAATGCCCAGATCTTGTGTTGTCATCAGTGGACGTTCCTACAGCATGCAACCTCCTGCACACCAGCTGAATAAACACTAGGGTGTCATGTAGTGTGCGTGTGTGAGAAATGTGTGAACCCAAAGCTCACAGCAAGTTGGGAGAGCTGGTAAATTCAGGAATGCTTTGTCCTGAGGTACAAACTAACCCACTGGTGATCTGTAAGGAGTAAGAGGGGTCATTTGGCTCCTGAGGATGCATATAGGGTACAACCTAAACAAAGGGATCCTAAGGTTCCCACTCATGTCCAGGGTGAGGCTCGAACCTGACTTACAGAGCTAACCAGGAGAATGGTCAGAGACTAGTGTTTCTATGTTTGTAAACAAAACAGTTCAGTATAGCTTGCTGCAACTAAACACTGTCACGTGGCTTTATCTACTGTACTTAAGACCATGGTAATGGGAGAGGCGATTACAGCAGCAGCAGTTTTTAAGAGCTTGGGGTCTAGTTTATCAAACCTGCTGATCCTTCTGCTTTAAATTGTTTTAGGAGGGTCAGCACTTCTTTTCTGTAGTAAGGTTCACCGATTCTGTCTGAGTGCAGCGATTGTGCCTGAGCAGGGGTGTTCAGAGGAGATCCCGGGGATGGGGTTTTAAATCTATCCAGATCAGTGAAGCACTTATTAAAGGTATTTCAATAGCCTCTTACTAGCTTACCCTCGGCCAGAATATCACGTTCAGAAGGACTGGCTCAACCCTTTAGAAGGGCGCTGATGTGAGACCAGAACTTGCTGGGGTTAGACAAGCTATTTTCTTGCAGATGTCAGATTTAATTTTCTTCTGGCTGTCGTAAGATTAGTCTTCCAAGAAATGTTGTAAGAAACAGTTCTGACATCATATCCAGTTATTACGGCATTTCAATCCCCGGCGTTATTTTAATTTGGGGGGGGGGATTCGGGGGGGGTGGGTCGAGACCCTCGCAAAAAGCAGTATTTTCACTGTGTTGTCTCTGCATTATTACCGCTCTGTGATTTTACAGAGCGCTGTATATGGTGTCGCTGTACAGCACAGTATGTTGCTGCGCTATTTTTGTACATGACATACTGACCCCTTGCCGTGCACCTGGTTGACACGGAGAAAGTAACAGCTGATCAATCACCCTTCCGGGAAACCTTAACACAGTCTAACTGAGAACAGCAGTGACAGTGTCTGTCGCTTGCTCTTATGTCATTCATATATATATATATATATATATATATATATATATATATATATATATATATATATGTATACATACATACATACACACACACACACACACACACACATATACACACACACATACATACATATATACATACACACATACATACATATATACATACACACATACATACATATATACATACACACATACATACATATATACATACACACACACATACATACACACACACACATGTGTGTGTGTGTCTATCTATATACTGTGTATATGTGTGTGTGTGTGTGTCTATCTATATACTGTGTATATGTGTGTGTGTGTGTGTATATATAAAAAATATATACATACACACACACACACACACACACACACACACACACACACACACACACACACACCCATTAACTCCAAGTTCTGGTTGCTATCAGACAATAACAGATATTAGAAAAAAATACAATATGGCGACAGAGTGCTCTTTTTTACTCTGATGGTTTATGTGGCAAAACTCATCTTGGATGTTTAGAGCAAACCTGAATCAGTCACCCATATATTATTTTATATACATTTATAGCGCTCTAGAAAGCTCTCTCTGCTTATCCCTCACTTTGTACCCTTCTTGCAGGATGCACCAGGAAGTGAGCAAATTGTCGGCTCAGCATGCCTTTCCTGGTGAAACATTTCGATAAAATAAACACAATAAAAAGCTTCACTACTAAATCCCGACAATCACTAGCCAGACACCCAGACGCCCGAGACAAAGATCCTGACACCGAAATCCCAACAGCGGGATTTTGCCCGCAGCGGACTGTCTTTTCATGTTTTGGGGGGTTTTGCCCCCCCCCCGCACCCCTGTAATTATTATAACTAACTCCGCCACAGGCAAAATCCCACTGTCGGGATTTTGGCGTCCGGATCTTCGTTTCTGGCTTCCAGGTGTCGGGCTACCGACTGTTGGAATTTAGTAGTGATGCCCTCTATAAATCTATATTGCATCCAGATGGGCACAAGGAAAGAGGAGGCGGGGTGTACTGGTGTTGGGGGACTCCATACTCAAGGGGATCAGATGGGGCAGCAAGGGGGAGAGGCACAGTCAGATATGGGTGCAGTCCATACCAGGATTAAAGGCAGACGTGGCAGAACAGGCAATACTAAGGTGCGTAAAGAGGGGTAGGAGGAAACCACACATTGTGGTACATGTGGGGACAAATGACCTAGCGGGGGAAACGGTGGAGGTAACAAGGGAGAGGATTGAGGAAGTGGGAAGGTTGTGTGAGGAGACTGGGGAGTCTGTGGAATTCTCTGAAGTGTTCCCAGTACCCTGTGCAAGCACTGTGAGAAAGGAGAGGATTAGAGAGTTGAACACATGGTTGGCAGAATGGTGTCGAACTAAGTGGTATGGGGTTGTGGGAGGCTGGGGCAGTACCTAGGATGATAACAATCTGTTTGCAAGGGATAGGGTGCACCTGAGTGGGCAGGAGAAGGAGGTATTAAAGCAAAGACTGGGGAGGTATATTGCAACAAGGGTGGATTTAAACTAGATGGGGAGGATGGCAAGTGGACAGTAGGTAGGCAGGGATCCGACAGAGTGGAGTCACAGCTTACTCCCCCCCCCCCCGGCTAGCAGGGAAGGACTCAGGGTGGCCAAGAAAGGAGGGAGTAGCAGGGAGGAGATGGAGGCTAGTGAAGGGAAGGGGGCATTATGGAGGGTGGTCTCACTGAATGCAAGAAGCCTAGGAAACAAATCCGCTGAGCTACAGGCACTCTTAGCAGTGTGGAGGGTGGATATTGCAGCTGTCACAGAAATGTGGGCAACTGAGCACCAGGACTGGGATCTGGCAATCCCAGGATACAAACTATACAGGAAGGACCATAAGAAGGGGGGGGCTGGGGTGGCAGTCTATGTGAGGGACAGGAACAAATGCACAAGGGACGAAAGAGAAGAAAGGAGAACAGAGGCAATCTGGCTGCAGCTTCTAGACTCAAGGGGTAGGAAATTGAGGTTTGGGGTGGTATACAGGTTGCCGTCCCAGTCTGAGGAGCTTGACAGAAAAGGAGGAGGAGCAGGCAGAAGCACTGAATGAATACTTTTGCTCAATGTTCATGGAAAAAAAAAGGGGGGACCGCTACCAGCATGGGCTGGGAGGGTGGGGACAGGGGGGAGAGGAGGCGACAGATGGAAGAATTGAGGCAAATAGAGTCCTAGAGGGACTGAGGGGATTGAAGGTAGACAAGGCACCAGGGCCGGATGGTATCCACCCCAGGGTGCTGAGGGAGATGGCGGAGCCGCTGGCAGATCTGTACAGCACCTCACTGGAGTCGGGATGTGTGCCACTGGACTGGAGGATGGCACATGTAGTACCATTACAAGAGCGGGCCAAGGGATGAACCGGGTAATTATCATCCAGTTAAGTCTCGCCTCCATAGTGTGCAAACTCATGGAAACGATACTAAAGGAAAGACTGGTGTCGTACCTGGAGGACAGTGGCCTCCAGGATGTGAGGCAGCATGGGTTTGTTTCAGGGAAGTCTTGTCAAACCAACTTCATACAATATTATGACTGGGTGACAGGTGAGCTGGATAAGGGTCATGCGGTGGATGTTCTTTACTTGAACTTCAGCAAGGCCTTCAATTCAGTGCATCATGGGCGGCTTGGGGGGGAAGCCAACTGGTGTAGGGTAGGGGCAAAAATGATAAACTGGATTACAAGCTGGCTGAGTGGCAGGCTACAACGGGTGGTGGTGGTGGTGAGAGGAGAGCTCTCAACTCCAAGGCCGGTGATGAAAGAGGTGCCACAGGACTCTGTGTTGGGGCCAGTATTGTTTGGGCTCTTCATATCAGACACTGCACACGGGGTGGTGAGCAAGGTAAGTCTGTTCACTGACGACACCAAAATCGGAGCAGTGATGGATGGAGAGGAGGGATGGAAGCAGCTAAAGTGGGACCTATGTAAGCTAGAGGAGTGGTCAGAGAGGTGACAGCTGGGGTTCAATGCAAAGAAGTGCAAGATTATGCACTTTGGGGTGAAGAACCCAAGGAGAGAATACTGGCTGGGGGGGTTAAGCTGGGGATCACTGAGGAGGAGAAGGACCTACGGGGTATTGATAACAGAGACCATGAACAACACTGCCCAGTGCAGGAGAGCAGCTGCAAAAGCAAACAAAATGCTGGGGTGCATAGCGAGTGGGTTTTCATCCAGGCGAAGAGAGGTGATCTTGCCCCTCTACAGGTCACTGGTAAGGCCGCACTTAGTACTGTGTGCAGTTTTGGAGGCTATACCTAAAGCGTGATATCAGGCTACTGGAGGGGGTAGCAGAGGAGGGCAACAAAGATGATATGTGGAATGGAGGGGAGAGACTATGAGAGCAGGCTTGGAGACCTAAATATGTACACCCTGGAGGACAGAAGGGACAGGGGGACATGATAGAGACATTCAAGTATCTGAGGGGAATCAATAAGGATGGGCCTTTAAGTTAAGGAAGGGGAGGGTCAACAGGGGGCATGGGCTAAGAATGGGGGGGAAGATTTAGGAAAGAAATGAGGAGACACTATTTCACAGAGCGGGTGGTAGCAAAATGGAATGCCCTACCAGAATGGGTGGTATCGTGTAAATCTGTGAACAGCTTCAAAAGGGCATGGAACAGGGGAGAGTGAGGGTGTGGGGTGGCAGTGGGATAACAAAGGGAGGGGTGGGGCAGCTGCAAACTAGGGGTGTTGGCTGCACACTCGAGCAGACTTAGATAGACCGGGTGGTCTGTTTCTGCGGGCACATTCGTATGTTCGTATACATACATACACACATACATACAACAGGCAGAGTGCAGCAAGCCCTCCGCCCTTATAGAAGGAATAAATCAAGGTGCCCCATTGTGCAGGATATACAAATATCCCGTGGATGAAAGCACCTGGAAGCATCTCATGCTTCACACACCTGGAGGCGTCTCATGCTTCACGATGCTTTGGAAGTGGTCGGACATCTCAGCACAACCAGAACTCCTGGTGGATATTACTCCTTTGAGGCATATGCATGTACGGACAGTGAACTTCAAACAAGATGGCAGCTCCCGCTAGAGCCTCAGTGGTGCTCATATAACCAGGGCTAAATGAAACATTCCAAACAATACAGCACCCACCTCCTGGTTCAATATGTCACATCATATAAAGTAAATACTTACCAGTACAGAGGATTTTGTGATCAGTCATCTGTACTCATGCAGCTCAGTATAAAATCTGTAGATCGCCTCCACAGAAGGCTGTCTAAAGTGCCGATACACAGTTCATACAAGGCGATTAGAGCGCAGAACAGCTTGCCACCACCAAAATCCCCAACGTTTCACCCGCATTTCAAATGTGCTTCATCAAAGTGTTCTATGGATTTTATGCTGTGCTACATGAGTACAGATGAAGGCTCACCAAATCCATGTACTGGCGAGTAGGCACTGTATTTATATTTATATTTGTTTATCTATTGTTATTTATTTATTTATTTATTCTTTGATAGCCAGGTAAGGCCCACTAGGCACAAATGCCTGTTTTCAGGGGTGACCCGGGAGCACTGGGGAGGTTATGTGACTTGCTTAGTCATACAATACGTAAGTGGAGGTTGTGGAAATTAAACCCATGTCTTCTGGACATGCCACGCTTATTTACAGCTCGTTAGTCTAACCTCTAGGCTATACTGCCAGCCCATACTGAACCAGGAGGTGGGCACTGTAGTTTTGGAATGTTTCACTTTTATAGACAGCAAACAGGATTTCCAAAGGGATCTATATTTAATCTAGCTGCCCGATTTTCAACTGCAGACCTGCATCTACGTCAACCAGCACAATCAGTCCATCTGCAAGATCGCAACACATCGATAATTCAAAGCATAAATTAGTTTTGGAGACTTTTTGGTTTTCATTTAGTAGTTCCAAAGGGGAAAAAAAAAAAAGACATTCCGTGTACTCAAGTCTGAGAGGTACAGCTATAATATTCAAGTTATTCCCAGCCACAAAACGTCTTTCAAAGACTCCTCCTCACACTGCCAGCGGTATCAGATCCCATTTAATGTGTGGAAACAGACATCTCTTGACAAGAATTGAAAGGAAACAGCATCTTAACACTTCAGTAACAGTTTGTCACCGTCAACAACTATTTCCATAAATAGGAGGAAGCTCAAGTGCTTCAATTCCAGTGCAAAAAAAAAAAAAATATTTTAAAGGTGCCGTGATAATGTCCAAATAAAGCTCGACAAATTCATTAGCAGCAAACTGCTCTAGATTTAGCTTCACCCGGCCACTATCCAGTCCTAGATGGTACTGATGCTTGATTGGGGGGGGGGGCTGAATTTTATTTATTCTGTTTTTGGCTCCCTGATCCTGGTGGGGATGTACCATATAATCAGTCCTTTCTAACCCCCATCCATCCTGCAGACCTCTGCAGGTATCGATGTTCCAGGAGACTGGAAGTAACCCATCCGGGGTGGGGGAGAGATATCCTAATCTGGACACCAGCTGCCGTCGCTCAGTGGGAGAGTGGGAGGGGTTGGAGTCCTGGTGTCATGCTGCATGAACTACAGAGTTTTCCGTCTTTGTGCCCTCCTGGTGTTGTAGACTTGCAATGGCAACGTCTGCCACTCCACCACTCCCCCTGCAGCAGCGGCCTCTTGGTGCACAGCCTCCCCCCCCCCCCCAGCCATCGCTAGGTGTCAAAAGTATTGCCAGAGCACGAATCCTCCCTCCTCGGCGGTAGAGAGCTGTCAGACTGATGTGCAATCCTCCTCCCTCTCACCAACCCTCTGGCCTTGTTCCCAAACCCAGGTCATTGGGGCCACGAGCTGTAGTGCTACCGTAGCATCGGCAGGCCAGCCTCGTTTTGGGGATCCGATTAGCATCTCTGCCAATCAACTAAACTTTATTAAGGAACCGCCCAGGTTTAATTAGTAATTTCATTAAATTGCTATTTGTATCTACAAGGTACAGTCCAGAAAAGAGTTCAACTGTGGGAAAAGTGTGTCAAATTGCAAGAAAATTACCACAAATTGGTACTTTTTACCACAATTGTGGGGAACAAATATCACAATTCGTAAACTGTTATGGCAATGCAACAGATCAGCTGTTGGTCTGTAAATCAAGGCTGCGTTTGTTTAGCAAAAAGTAGGGTGTTTTTTGTGCTACGTTATATGCCTTGCAATGTACTATAACTACAATAAAGAATGCGTGATAAAGTAGCGCAATATTGTATATGGGAGTCCTCAATTCTACACCGATTTCTGCAGCTACTGAAAAATTGTTGTAGTACAGTTCAAAGGTCAAAAAAGTTGTACTATCGTTCTGACGTCACATCGATGGTGCAACAACTTTCCTGTCTGGCCTGCCACCTCTTTGGCCGAAGACACTTCGGGGAAAAATGGCGTCGGCAGTTAACAAGCAGCAAGCAGTGGATTGAGTCAGTTTAGACACTGGCAGCCGTAGACGGCTCCGTGTTACCAAACTGAAGGGGCTTATCAGTTTTTTTTTTTTCCTTTTAAAATATTAACACTATGGCCACTGATGAGCGGGATGATGGAACAGAGCCTGTGATGTGCCGATGCCAGCAGGAGCAATGAACGTGAGTGAGAATGAACACAGATAAGTTCAAATTAAAAGAATCTGAAGTGTCTGTTTGAATCGAGGGCTCCCATATACTATATAAAACAGTATATGGGGTAACCATACATAGCAAGGCTGTGTTTCCATCTTGGGTTTGTGCTGACATCATCAGACCTCTCGAGATTCGCTCTCGAGGTCTCCAATGTCATCACAAACTCTCGATGGAAACACAGTCTTGTTGTGTATGGTTACTCACACACTATTCTATATATTTAGGTCCCTGCACACCCGCAATAAGCTCCCATCTAATAAACACAAGCTCAGCCACCCACACCTCCAGAAACCTCAACCTGCTCGCTCAATATCTACCTGTGTTGTGGTCAAACTCAAAGAGTACGCGAATACCACCGGCCTGCAATACGCCATGCTTGTAACTGCTTTTGTTTCTCTAAAAGACAACCAAGTTCTCACTATATGCGTAGCTGTTAGATTAATTGTGTGACTGGGTTTTCTCCTCAGCTTCTGCTGCTCTGGGAACTCAATGGATGGGGCATCTCATGGGGCTATTCCAGCAGACTGAATTTCAATTGTTTGACTTTTTTTTTTTTATTATTATTATTATTGAGTGTGCTGTTGATTTTCTTTCTGAAATAAATAAATGAGCACTGTTTAGTTGACCAAGGCTGTTGTTTCTGGAAGCCTGCAGGCACTTTCTAGAGCTGGAATGGAAGATGACTACCTCTGTCTGCAATATTACAATACCACTTTGCCACAACTTCCAAAAACACAGCTCATTTTCCAAAGACACAAAAATACACACTGACACACACACACACACACACACACACACACACTCGCAAACACTCAGCTGGTTATTTAGAGAGAAAAAAAAAAATTAATTGAGAACTGGATTCTTAGCGTTTGCTGTTTTGGTAAAAATTAATGTTTGTTTGTGAAAAGAATCGCATGGAAGTCAAGATAAAACACACTTCCCACAGAAACACAGTTGTCTCCTTCAAACTTTTCTTCTCACTTGCGCTCACACTAACCCCCCCCAAAAAAAACAAAAAAAAAAAAAACACACTTTTGATAGAAGCTTTCAGGTATATGGTATAGTCACCAATTCAGAAGTTCTGATTTGTCTCTGTGTACAACTGCCACAGACTTGCTAGCTCGGGATTGGGGGGGGGACAGACAGAGGTGAAGTAAGTCTGTACAAAAGTTAACACAGATCCAAGATGATCACAAGCTGCAAGCTTTCTTTGAAGTACTTGGTTATGCTTGATGTTTTGAAGGGGGAAAATAAACGTAAAGCTTTTTCTTTGCGTGTGCAAGAAGAGTCTTATAAAGTGACACCAGTGCACACACACGCGCGCGGGGGGGGGGAGTGGAGTCTGTGAGCAGTAGCTCAGATTGCTTAAGGGTGTCAAACATCAACAAATGTGCCTATCTCCCACAAACAGCTCAGTCCTTCTGCTGGCCTGAAACATTTACGATTGTGTACGTTGTTGTGTTTAAAGTGTCATCTAAGCCCTGCCAAACAGAGGGACTGCTATTCTAAAATTTTGTTTTTTACTGCCCCCCCCCATGGTGCCCCGTCTCTTTAAAGGGCTGTCTGCAGCCATTCCCTTCCAGTTCCTGCATTCCTGCCCAGATCAGACTGCTGTCCTAACTTGCACAGAGTGTCAGGAAAAAAATCAGCAGGCATCTGCAAAGGGAGACACCGTAACTTTCCAGACCCCAGTCCCACCAGTTCGACACAAGGGAAACAAAACAAGTGTATAGGTTTCTTTATCTTTCCCCACACAAAAAAAAAAAAAAAAGAAATATATCACATTCACAGTATCAGAGAGAAGGGAGGAAAGGGATTCAAAAACAGCAGCTAAAACTCTGATGAATTAGGAGACAGTTGTGAAAGAATAAAAAGTGGCAGCATATTTCTTGTGCGAGGAAAGACAGCTGAAACCATATAATGCAAGATCAAACACAGGCTTTGAAACAGAGTCTGTGACTGAATCACAGTGCGGACATGCTCCAGAGAAATGAAGATCCGCCACCGCTCATGGAAGGAATATTCCCTCCCCGCCCCCCACCGTCAAAGACATTTATGGGAAGGGGTTGCAGGACACAACTATCTTCTGCAAAACCACCCCAGACCCCCACCTCCCCACATAATAAAATAATTATGTAACAGCAGCGATCCAGTTACATAAAACTCTTTCTTTAAGGAGCTAAAGAAAGCTAAAAAAAAAAAAAAAAAAAAAAAATCTAAAATTACACAATCCTAACGACGTAGAACAAACCCCAAGTGCTCAGTGTTGCACCACTCGGGGTATGTGCCCACATCGTGCCCCTCCACCTGAGTAATAGTGCCCTGGGGTACACACTAAGAAAACACTGGTAAAAGGCAGGAGAAAGGTGCCCAAGTTTCAATGAACTTGAAGCCTTACTGTGCAGCAAGCTAAGAATTTCAAAAAAAAAAAAAAAAAAAAAAAAGATTAAAGGCAACTGCCTTCCATGCCTCTCCACCACTCACAAAGTGTAGCTCTGCCTTGCCCTTCAAAATGAAGAGGATATGGCTAAAGCAGTGCAACACTTTCTTAAAGATGAACAGATTTAAGACTATTGGGAATTGTACGTTTTGTATTAAGGAATGTTTCTATCAAGTTAAATTTGTGTTACTCATCTGTGTGTGCAGAAATAGCTGTAACTTCATGCAGAACATCAGTATATCTTCCTGAAGCAAGGGTAAAAGTTGGATATGAAATACCTAGCGCTATGCATAAATGCACAGCAGTTGAGAGGCAGGCTGCCTTTAGCCTGCAAGCCACCGTTTTCTGAAGAAGCTGTGTTTCCAGGACTGGTTCACATTCCATTCCGTCACTGTTCCAGATTTAATGGCCTTCTGTAAACATTGTATTTATTTCCGATTTACACACTCTTGTAAGGACACCCTTAGAGCTGCAGTGATGTGGCTGTCAAGCTTTCAGATTGTTGTCAGAAGTCTGCACTGCATCGTGTTCTGTTACAGAACTACACTACATCACAGAGTTCTAAAATGGGCATTTACCACCAGTGTGTGAATACTGAAACCGAGAAAGCATCCACGGAGTCTGCTAAATATTCAGTAAAGATGGAACAATAACAGAGCTGAAACCAGTATTCTTAACACAGATTATACAGGGAAAATTAGTTAGAGATTCAATGCTGCTCTCCTTTAAGACAGTTTTTAGCTGATTCTCAAGTCTGCCTGAGACACCAGAAGCTAGTTAGGTGCCTGTTCTACAGAAAGCGCACACACACAGACTGCCTGTGCAGTCATGCCAACTCTCTCACTAGCAAGTCACCCAAACTACTGCTGCATTTATAGATCAGTATCACATAATCCCCTGACAACCCCAATTCAGTCAGTTTTAAAGGGTCCCCAACCCCACGGTCATGCTGATCAGCGAACACAAAGCCAGAATGTCCTCCTTAGCTCAACTCAAAGCAGCCCAAGAGATCTCCTAACACACACACACACACACACACACACACACACACACACATACTCTTCGGGCAATGAGAAAACCAGAGGGCCTTGCCAGCCTTCTCTCTGTGCACCACACACCACAGGTGCAGGGGTGCCCAAGAACCCATAAAGCTGACTTAAGCACCATCAATGTTTTAAGGGCATCAACTAAAAAGGACAGGGATCCCGGCCATAGGAAAAATACTACCTACTGGCAGTGAGCAACCACAAAACTTAATAAAAGTTGGCACCCCTGACACAGACACGCACACACACACACACACACACACACACACAGTTCAGGGCAGTCAGAGCACCCCAAAACCAAAGGGTTCTCACACATGACAGGAACAGCTGACCCCCTTTACAGGGTGACTGGAGCCACAGTACGTAGCCCCCCCCACCCCGATGACATCTCTAAAGTACAGCCTCAATCAAAATGATTAGGGAGAGAGGGTGCTTTTAGGCAAGTCCTCTGCCATTTCTATCCAAACCCTATAACTTGCCATGCAAGATCTCACCTGCCCCCCCCCCCACAAAACAAAGGCACTACTTCATAAATGCAAACACAGTTCAGCACTTTTAGAGACGCTCCTACCAAATTAAAGCTTCTGTTAAATGCGTGAACCAGCCAAGGCTTTAAACACCCCTTGCAAAGTCCGAACTCACTGAGCTTTTAACCAATCCCACTGTCAAGGTCTGTCAGCCCGCTTAAGTCATTGACTCAATTTCCCCCCAATCTGTGAATCCTCTTAAGTATGTGACCAAGACAACATCCTTGGAATCTGTAAAAAAAAAAAAAAAAAACTCCTAAATGTCTGCAGTCATCAAAGTGCTCCCCCCACTCCCCCAAGTGTGCAGCACACACCCCTACTTCCCCGAATGTGCGGCACCCCCCATTCCCTCAAGTGTGCGGCACACAAACCACTCCAGTGCACCCCCTCCTCGAAAGTGCGGTGCACCCCTCTCCCTGAAAATGTGTGGCGCACCCCCTCCCCAAAGTATATGGCACACACCCCTCCCCAAAGTGTACAGTACACACACACAAAGTGTGCAGCACCCCCTCCCCAAAGTGCACGGCATCCAGTCCCTAAAGTGTACAACCCCCGTGACACCCCCACATTATGTACACCTGCTCCTCCCCGAACAGTGCAACAGTCCCTAAACACTATGCAACACTTTGCACCCCTTTTCATAACAAGGGTCCCTCTCTCCTTACCTTGGCTGCACAGTACGATGCCGGCCACAGTGGCCCACACTAGTAGGGGGAGCGGGTCCATGGGGTCCCACAGCAAAAGGCAGTCTCTCTCGCTCTCTGTCCTTCCAAATACGACCCGCAGTAACTTGTTGTCCGAGAGCCAAGCCCTCTACTGCCCGGTCTCTCTCACTTCATGCCGCGAGCGGGTGGATGGCGAGGGTCCCTGTGGTCGGCTCAGGGCACAAACAGCGGCGCCCTCCTCGCACAGTCTTCCTGCCCGGCTCGCGCTGCACAGTAATTAATCACTGCCTGCTGCTCGCCTCGCGCTCCCAACTCCAGCTATGCTGTGCCTCGCGCTGTTCCACTCTCGATGCGCTTGTCTCCCTCTCTTGAGCAGCTCCGCTCTGTATCGCTCTCCTCACTAACTACCAGCTCCGTCCTGCGACTCTTCGCCTCGAGCTCCTCTAGACTTCTCTGCCAGGCGAGGTTTACTCCGCTCTGTAACTCGCATTACTCCCAGCACTGGATCAAAAGGGAGCCGCGTGGAATGAACCACAGCGCCAACAAGACTGGAGAAGGGGGTGGGTAGAGAGCGTAGTGAATGGGAGGAAGGGAGTCTCGGCATGCAGACACGCCTGCAGGCAATAGGCGAACGGAGATTGTACTCGCGTCTGTCCTGCGCGGATGGTTCGTGGCAGACGGTGGGGGTCCGGTCCTAGGTACGAGGGTCTCAGTTTGTTTTCCCCCTCCCACACTTCCTAGGAGTCGGGGCGGGGGCGTGGTTGTGTTGGCAGAGCCTTGAATAGCTTGCCGTGTCCCACGCAGTTGGAACAGAAGCTGAGCTGGAGTGGCGGTTTGGAAACGCTGAGGAGTATCTGGGCAAGTAGGGCATGGCGTAGTAGTTGCTAGACAAGTCGGGCATCTGCTGGGGGGTCAGTTAATTTATTTTCAGTGGAGGTCTAGAACTTCCAGGAGTCGAAATCTGGAAGTCATTCCAATTTTTTGCAAGTCAAAATACTTCCAGAATCAATCCCACCTTTGGAAGTCAATATTCTAGGAAGGACAACTTTATGGATGTTAAGGGGCCAAAGGAGTAATGAGGTGTAAAAGTTGGGAAGGAGGGAGTATTTAGTATCCATTCTTGTCTCGCTGGCGCTACGCAGGGAAAGCAAGCAATGGTAATTCAACCAACCAAAGAGTCGGTAGCTGGTGCTGCAAGCATGCCTCTCAGCTGCCCTTCATTAGCAAGGACGTCTGTCACTTTTACCCCTAAAAAATGCTGTGTCCCTCATTGAACATGTACCAGCCACAAAGAGAACGTGATGCAAATTCAGACTTCAGAATGGAAAGTCATAATATTGTAAGGAGCTAGATCAAACATAAACATTGTACAAGGAAACGCAGTGATTTATTTACACAGTGGAGTGTGTGTGTGTCTCATTATCCCTTCATTGTGAGTGCCCCATCCCTCATTTCAGTGGCAAAAGGTCAGAGGCATTTGTGACGCTGTTTGCTCAAGGAACAGGGTTGGCAACCCCAAGGATGACCCCACCACTGATTCACCAAGACTCCTTGATGTGTGGGGCTGGTGAGTTAGGGTTGAAACCTTAACACCACATTTCCCTATTTTAGTGGCATTGTTACTCTAACTGGTGCATTAACAACGTTTTTTTTTTTGCAAAGAATTTCCACTCTTTTTGAGACAGTGAAATTGCATCCTTATTAGTGTGAACATGCAGATGAGGGACCCTGTGCCATGGGAAGACTTCTTCCACTTTTAGAAGCGTAGGGCTTGTCTGATCACCCCCCAGGGAATGCAAGCTGCAAAGTTGTCCACAGAGCTGGTACCATATAATGAAGACAACTGTCCTCATTCAGTCTTTATATATTCACTCTTACAGAAAAGGCAAAGAGATGTGAAAGAACAAAGAGAGAATGCTTGAAATGTGAATGTGTAAAGAGTGAATGAGGACAGTTCTCTTCTCCCCCCTCCACCATCCAGCTGGGTCACTGAGCTCACCCTCAAACTCAGCTCCCTGGCACGGGCTCACAAAGCATAGAAACATAGAATTTGACCACAGATAAGGATCTCTTAGGCCATCCAGTCTGCCCATTTCTCCCTAGCCACACGACCACCGTAGATCGTGCCTAATCTACAGCTCATTCTCCCTCACCCTTTCCTTTCCACTATGATTCCCTTGTGCTTATCTCATGCGTTCATGAACCCCATCATTGTTTTCGCCCCACCACCTCTGCTTAAAGGCTGTTCCAATGTAACCCCCAGACCCCTGCCTTTTTGCAAAACGACAGGTGGCATGCTGTTGAAGCTGACAGCAGTACCTGGTGGGGACTGGGTTCGGGGAGGATAAGGTTACTCAGCACAGGGGGCCTAAGTTTGGCTACTCTGCACAGGGGCACCCAAGTAAATCCGAACATAGGAAGCAATAACTGTAATGTCCAGAACCAGGAATGGGATTCTACAGTGTGGCTTTTATTCACATCCAAGCTGAACAAACAAAGCATAGATGGCCCCCAACGGGGCTACATTCCTGATAATGCAGATTAGAGACAACAGAATACCTGTTCACTATTTCCAGCCCTCAGGCTCTGAACCCACCAGGCACACAGCTCAGACTTGCACGCAGCTTTGCGTACACAGCCCGACTTGTACACTACTTGGATTTTCTCCACTGGCCCAGCTCCCCCGCCGGCTACTTGATCCGTGGTCCATTTAGGGAAATGAAGCACTATTCCTGTTGTGGCTCCCCAAACCACCTTAGAGCCTTCGACTCCTAGAGGGAATTTTCCTTCCAATCCCACGTCTGGGTACTTCCCTCATCACTGGCCAAGTGCATGAGGCAACGTAGAAATCCACAGAGCAAATCCGTTGCAGTGGACCTGGTTACTAAAGATGGGGGGTCTCCCACCTCCAGCTCCCACAATCCATACCCAGCCATTTCTCTGGAAACTAAACAACTCTGTTCTGAAAGCTTGGCAATGTAAATTACTGGGTAGACGTATGTCACATCTCCTCTATATGTCTTGACTTCCCATAAGTGCTGGACTTGAACATACTTTTACTTTTTGGCTAAGCCTATTACTCTAGGCCTCCCACTACTTCAGTAGTCCAATCCCCACTGTCACACAAGTCCCAGAGTGAAAACATGGGCCCTTTAGAAAGAGCAGTAACTCACCCTCCGGTTGCAGGTGCCCCACAGGCGATTCACAAAATCTTCTTGTTTCCCAAAACTTGGACCAAATAAGGCAGCTTCTCCACTAGCAGAAAAACCGGGGGTTGCCCCTGGAATATGCAGGAAACTGTTCCTGCCCCGTCCCCTGAGGGATGGGGCACTGAGACCCGAATCAGCGGTCTCCACCACTTTAAAACTGCTTCTGTGTCTCTCTTTTGGTGGAGACACACACCCTTTTTTCTGAATGTAGCCCTATGTCAGGGCTGAGGCTCCACGAGCCTATACTGTGCTGCTCTCTTAGCAAGCTCCAAACTCCAACTGACCTACAGACTACTGTTCAAACCTCCCAACATTCTATTCCAACTCCCTGCTGCAGATTCCATTGTGGCTCATGCAGCTGCGACAGTTCTATGGTGATGTCATCCCTCAGTCTCAGCTGAGACTGAGAACAGAGTGAGACAGTGTGAAATCCATTTAACTGGAGTTTCACAAGCTGCATTCCCTGCTCCACCACTAGGTCTTACTAAGATTCTAGTAACCCGGGTAACAAAGGGGGTTACACTCGCCCTTGACCAGGAAAATGACTGTCCGCGGTCATTGTTTACCCGGCTTTAGGCCATCCTACCCTATGTGCTACCTGCGGAGGGGGGTGATCAGGTCCCCTCCTACCATATGCGAGTACAGGCAGGCAACACTAAGGGCCTAGAGGCCTTTAGCTGACATATCAGCCTCTACACTACTGACTTGCTATGGACGCCTAGTGGCTCTGGTAGAACTGTCCAGAGCATAGCCCTAATAGCTCAGCACTGCAACCCCTACTGCAGGTCAGGGCCACAGCCTGTCTATCTCCCGCTAGCCCTCTAGGGAAATCTGCCTGCCTCTAACTTAATACCCCAAAATTAAAAACAACCCGGGGACCTCCCTGACCTTGGGCAACCTGCAACCACACACCAAGAAAATAATACCACATTATTACATCACTTTACTGCTTCCTCCCTACCCCCACAA
The DNA here is from genome assembly GCA_016271365.2 of Neoceratodus forsteri. Lineage (NCBI taxonomy): Eukaryota > Metazoa > Chordata > Ceratodontiformes > Ceratodontidae > Neoceratodus > Neoceratodus forsteri. The sequence continues at coordinate 1,108,529,029 of CM028133.1, forward strand.
CCACACCTGTGGAAGGAGAAGGGTTAATACAGTAACAATAACAGCAACACAGTACTTTAAATCACTACACACTAAAGTACTAATGAGGAACTCCGATGAGCCCTTCCTCCTCCTCTTCTTGTCTTCTCTTCTATCTTCTCTAGGAACACCTGCAAGAAAAAAAAAGACAACACACACTCCTAATCTGCATACACAGTCTACCTAAACCTCTTCCATCAAAACACTGAAGAATCCCAAAAATATATGTAACCCCCCTGCAAATGGGGGTTCCCAAAAGACTTCCAGGAGCTTGCTTGAATGCTCCAAGCCTGAATGGTGTTTGGCATTTAAGCCATTTATCAGTGAGTGTTTTTAGAACCTCTGGTACTGTCTCTTTAAGAGCTGTCTGCTTGCAGACATAATTAGTTTGTATGGGGGACTGTGTGTTTCTTTGATTGAGTACCACTCAAGCTGCTGCCAATTCACTTCATTTTTGCAGTCACTAGGGTGCAAAGGAACCTATCTGAAAGATGTAACTGTTTGCCAGAAATTATTTAGAGTAATAATGAAATTACAGTTTGTCTAACCTGCTTTCTTTGCAGTCAGAACTGTGTCTGCTAGTTCCCCATTCTAGTTTTGAACTGCTGAACTGGACCAATCAGTGTGGGGTAAGCTAGGTCTAAAATGGTGCCTTGGGCGAATCAGAACTTGGACTCATAATCTGAGCCAGCCACAGAGGATTGTATAGACAGTGACTCTGGGAGATGTAGTTTAGACTTCAGCACCTTTTGGACCAACAGCAGCAGTCTATTGTGAGTGACAGCCAATCCAGTCAAGAACTGGGAGGAACTCTAAGGAGTGCCGGTTTTGTCGGTTGAGTTTCAGTTGAGCTTGGCAGTGAAGAAGGAAGGAGCCCTGTGCTTTTCAGTGTGCAGTTTTAGTCAAAAACGTGTGTAAGGCCCAGGTTCGGTCTGCAGCTTGTTAGGACTGAATCCGTCCTGTGAAGAGAATCAAGGATATCTGAAGAGTAGAACCGGGCTCACCCTGTAGAAGACTGGAGGAATTGCTGAAAATTGCACTCGGTCTGTCAGGAACTGAATCTGCTGTGTGTTCTCCCGGGTATTGTGCAGTAATTGCGATCGGGATACAGATGCAGCCTGCCTGGTATAGTGCTTTCTTTTATATAAATGTGTGAAGAGGTTTGTGTACCTCAAGTGAGCCCTGCTGACATTGAAGGACCCTATCTTATTTGGAGGTCGTGAGTACTAATTCAGGGTCGCTCCCTGTTGAATTGCCACATTAAATCCAAATGGAATTACTGTACTGCTGACTGTTTAATTCTCCTTTTCTCTGTGTGAAAGGGCCCTACCAGCTGCCACGGTTTGGACTAGCCACTAGGGCTTGGGTACCCAGGACAGTAACTGATAGGATAGGCCTGTGCACAGAGCCATAGGTAGATGAGTAGAGTGATAAGCTAATTAACCTGATTTCCCCTGTCCTTGTTATATCCCTAAATAAATCAGAGCTGCTTGTTTCAGCAAAGTTATACTGCCTGAGGTATTTGTCTATGTTAAAGTACTGTACTGTGATTGTTGCACTGTATCTTATTTCACAGGAGGTCCCAGTGCGGAACCAGTCCTGGGGTAAGTGTATACTGTAAAGGTAATTCTGATGTATTGTGTGGGCCACTAGTGGGAAGAAAGGGGTTGCAGTGTCCCAGAGGGCTGTGACAAAGTTAGTTTAACTATTGTAAACCCTGACCTCTGGGTGGAGGCACCCGCCATTGGATCCAGGCCCCTCAACCTGTTAGTGGCAAATCAGGCGGGGTAGTAGCCCCTGGGATAGCGCCATCTAGGGTTACATATATATATATATATATATATATTTTTTAGAAAAGGTAGAAAACAGTATATACATTAGAAAACAACGACATTATTTACAATACACATTTGGGGGGATGGAGTGCCCTAAAAGTCCCAACTAGTGACCACAGTGCCCGAAAGCTAGTCCATTAAAGAGTCTCTCCGGGCCGGAGCCTGGTGAAGCACAGTTCTAACAGGCCAAAGTCCCAAAGGGGAGAGTCTTTGAGGACAGTTCACACATTTTGGAGTCTGATAGTGTAGGGTGTGTACTGCAATGTCATAAAGATAGAAAAGTTTGGACTTACCAGCCCCTTGTAGTACGAAAAATTCTGAACCGACCTGCACCTCTGACGAAGACTCTCCCTGGCAGCATTTCTTCCGATACAGCTGAGCGTACATCTTCCAGGAACTACAGGAGGGCACATCTGGGAACTGCTGGGTTGATGTAATCTCTGGTGATGGAACCTTAGAACAGGAACAAAAAAGAAAACAGCTGGTCTGACGTTATCCAATTACCAGGCGATGAAGCAGGATACAGCTGGGCTGGTGTCCTCTCTGGATCTGAAGTCATCTGGTGGGCCAGTCGATGGATTCTGGAAAGGCCAGTACACCATAGAACTGATGAATGTGGGGCACCTGAGTCCTGGATGTCCATACTGGCAGATCAATAAAGGCACTTCACAGTCTGGTGTGGCAGTATTGACTACCACTGCTCGGCTTTCCATTTAGTGGGCACGGGCACATTTGCTGGGAGGTCCTTGCACTGAGGCCAATAATACCGGGGGTCAGGTGCTTAAATTATTACCCCATCTGGGCGCACATAATTCACACAGTGGGAGATTTCACGTCCCGCTCCATCCACTATTCGCACTCTGTCCATAAACAGTGTCCTGCCTCTCTTCCACTGGGTATATTTCTCGTGAAACAGTCTGTTTTTTACATGCTTGTTGGCTCCAGGATGTACACTTTTCATTGTTTCGGCCCAGATCCAGGATTTCCTGCTGTTCTCAATCTCCTCCCAGACTTTCCGAGGAAAGGTCATACCATAGATCTCATTTGCCTTTCTACGAACCAGTCTCTCCTCTTTACTAGCTTTGATCAACCTGAGACTGCTGGCCTGGCTTGGGGGTGGCCAGTCCTGGTTCTGTCAGCTACGCATCCTTAACGAAATTAAAAATGGATCCCTGACTTCCTCTTCTTCTATAGCCAGGGCAGTGGCATCACCACTCTCTTTCATGTATTCCTCCAAGGCAAGCTCTTGAGGCTGTGTACCCGTTCCTTTTTCACAAGGCCACATAGGTTCCCCCTCATCTTCCTCTTCACTGAGGATCTGCACCTAGGAGTGAGCAGTCATTCTCACCCCCGAGACTATCCATTCATCACTAGGCGTGGAGGTCGACACCTCCCATTCAAAGGCCTCCCGCATATCATCTTCTCCTATGAGACATGGGCTCAGCCCCCAGGGGTCTACTGATGCTTTATCTGAACTTTTCTTCTGGGATCCAGCATCCAAAACTTAAACTTCAGGTTTAGTCTCTACCTCTGCACCCTCTAGCTTTGTGCCACACTCCCCCGAGGGGCCTTCCTCCACAGGTTCCGCCTGGTGCTGTGTGCTGCCAACTGCAGATTCCTGAACCTTTATCCATGTGGGAGCCAAACGAATTTGAGGCGCTTTATACAAGCCATATTTTCTAGGCATCCAGCACAGTGAGGTATCATGAAGATGTCCCTTCCAGGTCTCAAGCATATTTGACATACATTTTTTTTTATTTATTTAGCTTTTGTTGACCGGGTAAGTGCACTAGACAAATCCTGCCTATTTTCAGGCACGACCCGGGGGAGGGGGATACAGATAAATGCCAACTGACCTTGAACCAGATTAAGCTGTTGGTGGTATTTTTAGTGAATGAGGGAAATTTGGCCAGGACACCGGGGAAATTCCCCTGCTCTTTTCGATAAGTGCCATGGGATCTTTAACATCCACCTGAACTACCACCAATCCAGGCAGATGGGACCTCGGTTTTTAACGTCTCATCCGAAAGACGGCACCTCAGAAATGCAGCACCCCTCTCATGCTGCATTACAGTGTCAGTACTGGGATATTAACCCAAGTGCCAGATGTGGGAACTGAACCCACAGCCCTCTGATCTCCTGGCCTCAGAGGCGAGTGTGCTACCTACTGAGCCACTGACACTGATGAACTACATGCACTGGAAAACCAGGAATTGCCACATGAGGAGGCAGTTGTCCTCCATAGCACCACTTTTCAATATCCCTCAGTCTATTCACTGCTGCTGTTACTGCAACCCGGGCATGATCCGGGTAGCGAGCTGGTTCTGAGGCCATAACTGCAGAAAAACAAACAAAAGCTCACTGTAACTGAAAGTCCCACTTCACTGAACACCTGCTTTACTTTTAAAATGGCTCCTCTGCTGCTGTGTTTACTTTACTACCCCACCCTGTAATGGCGGCGGCAGCACTCCTGTGCATCAACCTTGAGAAATTGGGTCAAGCCACTGTGCACCTGATTTACACACACTACTGATAACTTTTGCTCAAACTGCACAAACTTGCTCTGTTCTTGTTCTAAACACATTTACATGATTTTCCACAGACTTTTTACATGCTGGAAACATTTCTTTGACTCACAGTCCCTTAAAGCTTCAGGTTTTTAAGCACAGGATTGCCTTTAAAACTAGTGCTGCACATTTGGCTACAACTCATAGTCTCTCTCTGGCTTTAAACTTTAAACTGATGCTAAACTCATTACTATGCACACAGTCAATGGCTTAACAGACTTGCACTTGCTGGCAGGACTTGACACAGTCGTTACTTGCAAAGCGACTACACTGCTGCACATATATTTTGCTGGCATTTGGCAGAAAATCACTGTTTGAGCAACTTCACTGTTAGTACTTACTGTTATCAGTAGCTGTTTGCTGTGATGGGGAAAAACAGCCTGCAGCCAGTTCTTGGAGGCCTCAGAACAGAAACGGGCGGGCAGTTCTGCCGATCGTCTCCTCGAGCACCACACTTGCAATTCAGATGATCGAATCGCGGGTTGAGCCCAATTTTGAACAAAACAAGTATTTTTTTAAATGTTTACAGCATTTTTTAACATTCCACAACACTCCTCCACAAGCCAGTACACGCACTCCACTCACACTCCCTCTCGAATGCTGGGGCAGTCACTGTAGAGCTGGCTGAGGGAAGGGACTGATTGCAGCCTCACCAATCACACAACGCCATGCAAATGAGTCTCTTCTTCCTCGCGAGTGCTCTTCTCCTCACGGCAATCGTCGAGCAGGCAAATTTAAACTGCAGAATGCAACTTTTTTTTTTTTTCTTAACTGACTCCACGTCGGGAGCCCATTTCAGCCATTTAACATAGCCATTACACTTGCAAGTCTCTCAGTTTATTCAGAAAGCATTTCCAACGTCCAGGGCACAATTTTCCTGTTGCTACTCCTAGTCTTCCACACTTTTCTTTACCACAGTTCTTTTAAAAGCAGGCAAAAACGCTGTAAACAATTGATGCAGGACAAGGGCACACTCTTTGGCTTTACTGCTCCTTGGTAAACAGTTGGCAATTTAAACAGCAGCATAAGATCCACAGCACACAGCGACACACTAATTAAATTGCTTCAGCTTTTAGGTTACCCACTACCAGATAGCCAAAATGCTAGCCCCTTGCCCGAGCACCTTCCTCCCAGAATTAAATCCAAAGAGGTGCCTCCATTTTTGTATCCCCCGGACCCCTGCCTTTTTGCAAACGACAGGTGGCATGCTGTTGAAGCTGACAGCAGTACCTGGTGGGGACTGGGTTCGGAGGATGAGGTTACTCGGCACAGGGGACCTAAGTTTGGCTACTCTGCACAGGGGCACCCAAGTAAATCTGAACACAGGAAGCAATAACTGTAATGTCCAGAACCAGGAATGAGATTCTACAGTGTGGCTTTTATTCACATCCAAGCTGAACAAACAAAGCATAGACGGACCCCCACGGGGCTACATTCCTGGTAATGCAGATTAGAGACAACAGAATACCTGTTCTACCATTTCCAGCCCTCAGGCTCTGACCCCAGGCACAGCCGGACTTGCGCAGCTTTGGGTACACAGCCTGACTTATGCATCTGCGGTTTTCCCCACTGTGCGGCTCCCTGCCAGCCACTTGATTCAAGGTCCATTTTGGGAAATGAACCAGTATTCCTGCTGTGGCTCCCAAACCACCTTAGAGCCTTCGACTCCTAGAGGGAATTTTCCTTCCAATCCCACATCTGGGTACTTCCCTCATCACTGGCCAAGTGCATGAGACAAAGTAGAAATCCACAGAGCAAATCCGTAGAGGTGGACCTGGTTACTAAAGATGGGGGGGTCTCCCACCTCCAGCTCCCATAATCCATACCAGTCAATTTCTCTGGAAATTAAACAACTCTGTTCTGAAAGCTTGGCAATGTAGATTACTGGGTAGACGTATGTCACATTTCCTCTACATGTCTTGATTTCCCATAAGTGCTGCACTTGAACATACTTTTACTTTTTGGCTAAGCCTACTACTCTAGGCCTCCCACTACTTCAGTAGTCCAATCCCCACTATCACACAAGTCCCAGGGTGAAAACATGGGCCCTTTAGAAAGAGCAGTAACTCACCCTCCGGTTGCAGGTGCCCCACAGGCGATTCACAAAATCTTCTTGTTTCCCAAAACTTGGACCAAATAAGGCAGCTTCTCCACTAGCAGAAAAACCAGTAGGGTTGCCTCTGGAATATGCAGGAAACCCTTCCTGATGGGGCACTGAGACCCGAATCAGCGGTCTCCACCACTTTAAAACTGTTTCTGTGTCTCTCTTTTGGTGGAGACACACACCCTTTTTTCTGAATGTAGCCCTATGTCAGGGCTGAGGCTCCACGAGCCTACACAGAGCTGCTGTGCTGCTCTCTCAGCAAGCTGCAAACTCCAACTGACCTACAGACTACTGTTCAAATCTCCCAACATTCTACTCCAACTCCCTGCTGCAGATTCCAGTGTGGCTCATGCAGCTGCGACAGTTCTATGGCGATGTCATCCCTCAGTCTCAGCTGAAACTGAGAACAGAGTGAGACAGAGTGAAATCCATTTAGCTGGAGTTTCACAAGCTGCCTTCCCCGCCTACCACTAGGTCTTACTGGGATTCTAGTAACCCCGGGTAACAAGGGGGTTACACCAATAATCCACCACTCTTTCTGTGAAGAAGTATTCCTCACATCTCTCATGAATCTGCCCCACTCCAGCTTCATAGCATGTCCCTTTATTTTTGAGCAACTTTTTTTCTGAAAAGTACTCCCCTCCTGTACCTTATTTACTCTTGTGAGGTATTTAAAAGTCTCTTGTCATGTCCTCCCCTTCCTCCTCTGTTCCAGGGTGCACATACTGAGGTCTTTTAATTTCTCCTCATAGGGCTTTTGATGCAGACCCTGCACCATTTTAGTTGCCCTCCTCTGGACCAACTCCATGCTATGTCCTTCCAGAGATGTGGTCTCCAGACCTGGATGCAGTGGTCTAGGTGGGATCTTACCAGCGATCTACACAGAGGCAACATCACCTCCCTCTTCCTGCTAGTGATACCCCTCCCTATGCACCCAAAACATTCCACCCGTCCTCCCTACTGCCTTGCACTGCCTAGCCACCTTTAGATCATCTGATATTATTACCCCTAAATTTTTTTCCTGCTTGGTGGTCATCAATACTACTCCACCCAATTGTATTCCGCCCTGGGTTTCTGTGTCATAAGTGCATTATTTTGCACTTTTTTACATTGAAACCCAGCTGCTATACCCTTGACCACTCCTCTAGTTTTCTCAGATCTCTGCTTATCCTTTCAACATCCCTAAAAAGACCCATACTGGGACCCCCTACTCACTGTTGTTTGGTAGTCTGTAGCTTTACCGCTGATTGGGGTTGGGCACCTCAGTGTCGGGCTACATTTGGCAAATGGGAGTGGGCAACCTGGAGGGGAGGAGGTCCAGAGAAGCAGTACTGAGGGTGGGCACCCCAGTCCACTTATGGTAAATAAAAAAATAAGTACTGAGAAAGGTGGGCGGGCAACCTGGAGTAGAGGAGGAGGAGGAGGGAGGAATATGCGGTACCGGGGGTGCGCACCCGGTCCACTTAAGAGATAGATAGATAGAAAATGATTATGATAATATACAAGTCAATTAGTTTTAAATAACATTTATTTTCCATGAAGAAACACCATCAATAAATAACAGAATATACAAAGCTTTGTAATTATTGCACATTTTTATAAGTTCAACGTGTGTATACAGTTTAGTAATGAGTATATGCTTGTGCAACTTCATTAATAGACTGATAGTATTTGAATGCTTATGTTGTTGACTGTGATAGATTCTTTGGCAGTTCACATTCTCTGTCCCACAGGAACTACCACTTTGTTGGGGTACCATGAAGGCAAAGGAACTCTCTTGAGGAGGGTTCCACCCCTAGAGGTGCTGTGGGAAGGTAATTCCTTTAGGCTAAAGGTACCTTAGGAAGGACCCCCCCCCAGGGAGAGAGGCATGCCACTGGAGGAGGAAGGGAGGATGGAGGGGCAAAGAAGGAATGCATCTGGATGAGACTGCAGGAAGCTGACTTAAACAGCTCAGGAAGGGGGCGTGACTAGTTGCTCCCACCCACTGAACTGCAGTCATAGTCTTTGATTTCAATGTGTGTACGCAACTTAGTGATGAGTATATGCTTGTGCAACTTCATTGATAGACTGAGTATTTAAATGCTAATGTTGTTGATTGTGATAAAGATACTTTGGTTGTTCGCACTCTCTCTTTCTCTCTCCCATAGGGAACTACCACCCTGTTGGGGTATCAAGAAGGCAAAGGAGCCCTCATGAGGAGGGTTCCATCCCTAGAGATACCACGGGAACATAATTCCTTTAGGTTAAAGGTACCTTAGGAAGTAGCCCCCCCAAAAAGTCGAGCAGAAGTGGTGAATGCAGAAACTGGATGAGCATGGACTAAAAGAGTAGTGATAACATGTAACGGGTGTAGGAGGATTGTGCAATGACTTATGAATTCGGTATTGATAGCAGAAGGGTATGACTTCCATAAGGAGGGAGGGAATGGCAAAGTAGAAGGAAGGTCACCATCCAACCCCGGCTCAAATGCAAAAATCTACCTCGGTCAAAATGTACTACTATAGATATAGGTATAGTACTTGATGGGTTACCTAACCTTTATGACCTTCAGCATGGAGGAAAGGAAAAGCCCCCTGTTTTTATCATATTTCTATTCATCCTTCTCACCACAGAGCAGATCTCCGCGATAACCGGCCGCCGACACCCGCACCTCCCCCGGGCCCGGTCTGGCAGCCCCACAGAGCCTGCCTTTCATCGCTCACACACTCTGTATGCAGGATCCTCTCCAGGAGCCAAGGGACCCCGGGCACAGCCATCAGCCACCAAGATTGCTGCCCCTCTATTTTCCGCCTGATTACTTGCCCCTGGAGGGCCGGACGTGCAATGGCGTCCAAGCACATACGTGCTGACCCCCATCGTGCTCTCCCCCCACTGCTGCTCACTGCTGTAGTGCTGCTGGCCTCTGCCAGTCACTGCTACAGTGTGCTGCAGTACCAACACCCACCCCAGAGGAAGGAGAGCAGTTGTGGGACGCTAAATCCTTCCTCTCCCCTGCCAGCCCCCGGCGGCCCAAGTCCGTTCCCGAACCTGGATCGCCGGCGTGGCCCAAGGTGTGGCGTCCAGCCCTCAACCCTCAGCACCACTGGGCTAGCTTAGGAAGAGCCCCCTGTGAGGGGGAAACCTCTGAGGATCCAAGGCCTTGGTTGTCGTCCCTCCAAGCTTGAGAGGAATTAATGATGACTCACTGCTGCAATTTAGAGACTCAATTCAGGGGAAGATTTTTTAGAGGAAGGGCTCTCACTCCCTCTAATGGGAAAGCCATGGGGGTGCTGTGAGTGGAGGTCTCTACAGCTAAAGGGGGGGCCATGCTGGGGCTCACTCCTTCTCATTTGAGGAGGATAGCAATGGCCGCTGAAAGACACTCACCTGGCCTCGAAGTGAAGCCTAGGGGGAGAAGCAAAACCCAGGAGGGGTAGGGCCAAGCCCTGGAGGGGCGAGAATAGGAGGATTGGACAGTCTTCACCCTTGAGGGGAAGGAAGGACAAGGGAGGGCATAGAATGGAGACCAGGTGAATTGTAGGTGGCTTTATGGAGAATAGCTTTGTCAGCAGCTAAAGGAGCCCCCTTGGACTTGGAGGCCCCATCCTCTAGCAGCTGATGTCTTAAATGCTACATCAAGAGGTGCTGCTGACACTGTCTGCAAGACCAAAGACTTCTCTTAGAGCGGAGGACCTTTTCACCATAATGGTGGAAGAGAAGGACCCCACCCCTGGTGAAGGATCCATCCTCAAGATGCGGATTTCAAGGGGCAGAGCCATGCTAGGTAGAGAGAGGCAGGAATACGACTGAGAGTGCAGGATTGGTAGTACAACTAGTAGAATTGAGAACAGCAATAGACAGCATGAGTGGTGTGCAACTGTTAGCACTGAGTATGTGAGACTGCATGACGTGAAATGCATCTGCACTGCGGACGGGGAGACAGCATGATGTAGAGTGCAACTGCAATTGGTAGCATTGAGTAAGGCAAGGAGGCAAGCTGGAGCAATGGAAAACAATTAGTATTGGTAGGAAATGCAGTAGCATGGGGAATCAAACTAGGAAGCAGTGTACTGCTGGAGTAAGTAATCAAACCACTAAACCCAAAGGGAGTGGTTGCTATGCTACGAGTCAGGTGTAAGCAGTTTAGGAGTTGAAAGGAACAGGAGACTGCAAATGGTACAAATAACAGTGCAGGTTAGCAGGGAGACTGCATCTGGTGCAAAAACACAGCAAACATACACAAATAAGGGCATCACAGATGATACTTCTCACTACAGCCCCTGGAAATATTACGGTTGCCCCCATCCATGGCCCCGGTGCTTATTCTAGCAGCTAAAAAAGCTATTACCAGACAATGGAAACAGACTCGAGTCCCCACTAGGGGAGATTGGCACAATAGTGTCAATATTGAAGAAAATGAAAAAGTTCCAGGCCAGCTCCAAAGTTCACTTGTGTGCATGACATTTATTTATTTTTCTTGTATAGCCTTTGCTGGATCCCATTACGGTTCCTTTTTTTTTTTTTTTTCAGAAATTTTTTTTTCCTCAAATTTAAATTAGTTGTTATATAGAACCACTTCTGCCAATTTTAGAATTAATTCATTTGGTGGCCTTAATGTTTCCCTTTCACGGATGTGACGTTTTGGAGGGTTTCTAAGCCTTCTTTGCGTAGCATGGAGGTGTACAGATTTTTCACATCAGTTGTTACCATTAGTTTATCATTGAGGTCAATTTGTTTGGTGTTAAATTCTTCTAATATTTGAGTTAAATGTCTGGAGTCCTTTAGAAAAGCATCCGATTTTTCCACTAGTAACTTACAATGAAAATCAATAAAGACTGATAATGGTCCAGTAATGGAATCCTGTCCTGAAATTTTAGATTTCCCTGGTGGATGTAACGGATTTTTATGGATTTTTTTGGAAGTATGTAGAGTAATGGAATTTTTGGAAATTTACATCTCAAGGCTTCTCCCACCCACTCATCTATCAATTTTCTATCTGCTGCCTTTTCAACTACATATAAAATAAAAAAAAAAGTTTGTATAATTACACTAACACCAAATAGAGCCTTAGCAAAGTATTTGATACTTATAATAACATGTTTATAAAGTATATAATGTAATAATCAAATGATATTTAGTAGAGCGTCTTTGTTTTTCCTGTGGAACTCAGTCTATGAACTGGAAGTGAACACCTAAACATATGATGTGGTGCATAAACCTTGTGCTAGTATTATAAGGTAATTAGGAGATTAATCCACTCCTAAAGTTTTGAACCTTAAAAAACCTTTTTGGCTGGCCCGGTGGCACTAAGGGTTGAGGCACTGGATGCCACACCTCGCGCCATGCTGGCGATCTGTGTTTGAGAGCGAGCATGAGCCACTGGGGGTCAGCAGGGGAGAAGAGAGAGAGGATCGTGCATCCGACGACTGCTCTTCTCTTCCGGGGATGGGTGGGTACGTCGTCCTGCTCCTTGGCTGTCTCCCAGTGGAGGATGGGGGGGGGGTAGCGCCAGCAGGGAGACAAATAGCGTGGCTTTGTGACACGGGCACACTTCCACGCATGTGTGTTCATGGCTGTGAGGGGGAGGGACCAAGTAAAGAGTAAAAACATGGCTGCTGACTCTATGATGCCCCTCAAGTACTCCGGCACTGCTGCCTCAGGAACTCCCAGGCCTGCTGCGGGTGTGTACTCAGGAGTAGGAGAGGAAAGCCCTCCTCCCTTCCGTCTTGCCACGGGGGGTAATCTGTGGGGGATACAGGGCATGGGGGATGCTGAGGGTGAGGCAGCAACTGGGGACAGGAGGACAGATGCTTGCCGGCATGCTGAGGAGGAAAAACACTTAAATAAAAAAAAAAAAATAATTAAAACAAAAAAAAAAACTTTTTAATTGTGTCTGACTGATATAGACATCTAATGATTACTAAGTACAATTTTTTATGTTGATTTTTTAGCCTATCTTCCCTGAAGAAGAGATCAAATGTTATATCTCAAAATGGATATTTAAAGGCTATACAAGAAAAAGAAATGCATTTTATGCACACAAGCGAACTTTGGAGGTGGCCTGGAACTTTTTCATTTTCTTCAATATTGATATCCAGTTTCACACAGGCTCTAAAGAATGGAGAATAAGGCTATTACAACTATTTGGAGCACGTTATTATAAAACACAATTGTCAATGAAATATATGGAATGCATGACAGCATATTTAAAGGATACTTTACAGCAGTTCAGAACAAGATGAGAAGCATGGGTACTTTATATAATGCAATATGATAAATAGTTTGTTCCATAATATTAAATCTAAGTAAACTATATAGACTGGTAAGGGACTGAAGGACATTCTTGATCAGCTTCCTTTTGTATTTTCATAAGACCTGTTAAGAGAGAGGTAAGGTAGGGTTAATTGGTGATTGCTCTGCAGAAGTTATTGTGAAAGGGAGCTCCTGCCACTCGAGGACCAACCTTTTCTTAAATCTGTTGCAACAGTTCTTCTATTTCTTAGCCTAATCTATTCTTTACAGTTTCTAGTTCATAAGGTTGGCCACCTATGGGCACCCCCTTCACTTTCTTGACTATGCTATAGTGTCCTCTTTAATTTTCCTTTTCCCTCTCATGTCCTTGTACAGGGAGGTTATTGTTGTGACCTCCAAGCTGATGTAAAACAACAGGCTGTGTTCCTCGTTGTTGGATTTAGTTTGCAATGGCACTATGTCATAAAATACTTTAATGTATACAGAGTTCCCCATTCATTACAAATGAGAGGCGGGCCGCCGCACTATCTTAAATGGCCACCTCTCATTTTAAAGTGCCGCCACTGTTTAAAGACTCGTACTCAGCTAGGACCATGCTTGATACGAAACTCACACTAAAAGCATCGTGCTGCGCTAGGACCATGCGCGAGTCACGAGAATTGCATTGCCGCAGAGTGGGACTGGCATTCAGGTGCTGGCAGTGACGTCGTGACGTTGGGAGGACACTTCGGGTGCTGGCAGTGACGTCGTGACGTTGGGAGGACACTTCGGGTGCTGGTAGTGACGTCGTGAAGTTGGGAGGACACAGGAGTTCGGGTGCTGGCAGCGACGTTCAGGTTGCTCAGTTCGGGTGCTTCCGAATCCAGGATCATGTGATGACTGCTCCGATGGTCACCAGGTCGCTCGGGAGGAAGGCGCCAAATCTGCAGGGGTGACAGCTGACTTGCCCTATCAGAGGCTATTTTACTTGGGTAAGTCCCAGTTAAGTACAGACTGTCACTTTGGAGCTTCACATTTGGCTTCAGCCTTGCGTGGGACAGTGGATCTCTGCAGTTTGTGTTCAGGTTGCGTTTTACCAAGCAGCTTGTCAGACAGTAGTTTGCAGCACATTTTCAGCCTGATTGTTTTCAGCCTGATTGCATTTTTAATAGATGCAGTGCACTAGCATTAGTGGAGTGGGGTCGTGGGGGGGGGAGGAGGAGAGAGTGGTCTCACAGAGACTAGTGCTAGGCAGCTCACTCCATAGTTTGGTTTTCTTGCTGCTTTGAAAAAAAATTTAAAATAAAAAATAAAATAAAAATTAAAAAAAAAAAAAAATATTTGTGTGAGAAAAAAAAAAATCTGGTCTCCTTAACTGTGCCACCAGGGGGTCTGTCCCACTAGTCAGGTTGTGCAGTGTTGCTCCGTCAGTGGTCACTTGTTCTGAATCCTAATTCAGGGAATAAAAAAATATTTGTGTGAGAAAAAAAATCTGGTCTCCTTAACTGCCACGAGGTCTGTCCCACTAGTCAGGTTGTGCAGTGTTGCTCCGTCAGTGGTCACTTGTTCTGAATCCTAATTTAGGGAATAAAAAAAATATTTGTGTGAGAAAAAAAAAACTGGTCTCCTTAACTGTGCCACCAGGGGGTCTGTCCCACTAGTCAGGTTGTGCAGTGTTGCTCCGTCAGTGGTCACTTGTTCTGAATCCTAATTCAGGGAATAAAAAAAATATTTGTGTGAGAAAAAAAAATCTGGTCTCCTTAACTGTGCCACCAGGGGGTCTGTCCCACTAGTCAGGTTGTGCAGTGTTGCTCCGTCAGTGGTCACTTGTTCTGAATCCTAATTCAGGAATTAAAAAAAATATTTGTGTGAGAAAAAAAAAATCTGGTCTCCTTAACTGTGCCACCAGGAGGTCTGTCCCACTAGTCAGGTTGTGCAGTGTTGCTCCGTCAGTGGTCCCTTGTTCTGAATCCTAATTCAGGGAATAAAAAATATTTGTGTGAGAAAAAAAAAATCTGGTCTCCTTAACTGTGCCACCAGGGGGTCTGTCCCACTAGTCAGGTTGTGCAGTGTTGCTCCGTCAGTGGTCACTTGTTCTGAATCCTAATTCAGGGAATAAAAAAAATATTTGTGTGAGAAAAAAAAAATCTGGTCTCCTTAACTGTGCCACCAGGGGGTCTGTCCCACTAGTCAGGTTGTGCAGTGTTGCTCCGTCAGTGGTCACTTGTTCTGAATCCTAATTCAGGGAATAAAAAAAATATTTGTGTGAGAAAAAAAAAATCTGGTCTCCTTAACTGTGCCACCAGGGGGTCTGTCCCACTAGTCAGGTTGTGCAGTGTTGCTCCGTCAGTGGTCACTTGTTCTGAATCCTAATTCAGGGAATAAAAAAAATATTTGTGTGAGAAAAAAAAAATCTGGTCTCCTTAACTGTGCCACCAGGGGGTCTGTCCCACTAGTCAGGTTGTGCAGTGTTGCTCCGTCAGTGGTCACTTGTTCTGAATCCTGATTCAGGGAATAAAAAATATTTGTGTGAGAAAAAATATTTAGGGCTCAACCAGCATTACGTCTCGTTCTGTATTGACAAATAAACACACGACAACAATTAGGGAAAAAAAAAAAAGCATAATTGTAATTTGTACACAATGCAGAAACTAACTAACTTTGGTTTCAAATTAACTCAAAAACGGAAACATCCTGATCAAGATGACAATTGTGAGTCGATGATTGGGACAATGCCAGTTGGTCCAGTTGATATCGATGTCATTGTCCAAAAACCTCCCTACACTTCCTCCTGTAATACAGAAAAAAACACCTCTAAGCATAGAGCAACAGGATTTTATACTGGCTGGCTTAACAAATACTGTTGGTTACAGTACAAAGAAAATGATGGCATGTTTTGTGCATTTGCATAAAACATAAACAGATGCTCAAATCAGGAACAGTTTGGGTACTCAGTGGGTGTAAGACATTCAGAGAAGATGCTATAAAAGGCATCAGAACAGTTCAGTTCACGTTGTTGCTGCTGAACTGGAAGCTAACTGCAGAATTTCAGCTTCAAAAGGTGGAATAGAGCAGGCAATGCAGCAGAGCCATGACCCTGGAACAAGAAGCTTTGTGGCATCCTTACGTTGCATGTACTGGCTAATAAAAATGAGCTGCCTCACACACGAAATATGGCTCACTGTTGGATCTCGCCAAATCATTGGGATGCAAATACCTAGACAATATACATATTGCTGATGCTGTTAAATATCGTTCTGATCGAACTGTCAGAGAAATGGTTCTCTCTCTGGGTGAGGTGGTCAGGAGATCAGTTCTTGCAGATTTGAAGGCTGAAATTTTTTCATATTTAGTGGACGAAACAACTGATATTGCTGTTATGAAGCAGCTCATTTTGTATGGTATGTACTGCAAAGAAGGAAACCCAGAGTTTCTTTCCTGGGACTTGAGGAACTAATTGATGGAAAGGCAGACACAATTGTTAAAAATGCTGGAGTTCTCTGATAACAATCAAATCTCGGTTGATCATCTTGCAGGGTTAGGCAGTGATGGAGCAGCGTTATGCTGGAGCAGGCAAAGCAGGGGTGGCTAAAAGCTGAAAGAAGTCAGCCCAATTCTTGTTGAAAATCACTGTATGGCTCACGGGGCCTTGGCTGTAAAGGCAGCAGCAAATGAAGTGAGCGTCATTAAAAGTTTAATCAAACACTAGATCACTTATACAGATATTATGAAAACTCTGCTGTTCGCATGGCTGCCCTGAAAGAAATTCAGCAGGCAATGGAAAACCCTGTTTAAAGCCTAAACAGGCAAAAGCAGTTAGGTGGTTGTCCCATGATGCAGCATGTGACACACTAAGGAAGATTTTCCCATCTGTTGTTACGTCCTTGCATAGAGAGGCCTCTGAAAGGCATGATCCCCAAGCTGTGGGCCTAGTAAAAATGGTGGAAAACTGGGAGTTTTTCTCTATTTTATGCATTATGTGTGACATACTTCCACACCTTAGCATCTTATCTAAATGCTTTCAAACATCAGCTCTGAATTTTACTGATATAAAGAGGCATTTACATTCCACTTTAGAGATTCTTAGGGCACGCCTACTGGTACCTGGTCAGTACTTCTCCTCCGTTTCGCCTGAACTAGTACTCCTGAATGATAATGGCCTGAACTTGCCATTTAGCGAACCACAGTTGAATCATTTCACAACCTCTGTGCGTGACAAGTTTATTAGGGCCTAATTGCTCAAATTGAGCAAAGGTTTCCAAGCACAGAACTTTTGGATGCGTTCAGTATCTGACCCCAGCATGATACAGGAAGTTGATATTGAACAGTTGGAAGGGTATGGTAGTGATAGCCTTGAGATTATTCTTGGTCACTATGCTACTGTTGTGGATGTAGATGCTTCTGCACTGGAATGGGCTTCCCTCGTAGTCTCATGTTCCAGAAAAGATGGCTTTTAAGACTATTTCTGATGTGCTGCGCTCTAACTACTAAGTATGTAGACCTGTATCCAAACATATCTACTTTGGCAGAGCTGGCAATGATAATACCCATGTCAACTGCAGATTGTGAGAGGGGTTTTCTGCACTGAATCGAATAAACTGGGGAGCGAAATAGATTAAGTGCCAGTGTGCTAAATGCACTTATGCTTATCTCAATTGAGGGCCCCGATGTTGACAGTTTCCTTATTTGGAAGCTGCAGCTCATTGGGCAGGACTACGAAACCGAAGATTAGATCTTGCCTTGCAGGCACTAGTAAAGAGTTGTAGTATGGCCTCACCAAACTGTTGCTGGCCTGCAACTAGAATGCAGAGGTTCTCCAGTATGTTTTGTCACACATTTGCTGCTGCATTACTACAGAGGCCTCCAGATCATCATATTACTCTTATTTCTTGTTTCTTATGCATTTATTGCATCCCGAGCGACTGACTTCGCCCACCGATAGCTCCGCCCCTGGTGACCCCGCCCCCTGTGGCTCCTCCCCTTACCACCGCTCTATATTTTCACGCAATGTGGAACACTGGTATATACCTTATGTATAAAAAACCTATAAATGTTGAAAATACCATGGTACTAGGTGTTTTTGATAAAGGTACAAAGTTACTAGGGAACTGTATGATAAAAGTTAAGTTAGTTGTGCTATTTAAAATGCATGTAAATTGCTGTAAACTGAACAAGTCTGAAATTTCATGGTGATTTGCATATATCCCATGATGCTTTGCCTTATGGAAGTATGTGTGATGTTGTGTTTCTTTGAAACTTGGCTTTATTACCAATGCCCTTTACCCCAAAAACCCTTGCGTCAATGCTTCTGCACTGAGGTTCTTTGTCTTTAGCCTGTTTTTTTTTGTTTTTTTTTATTTGAGCCCCCACCACCCAAGCAAACAAGACCCGCATAGGGGAAGCTGAATCTCGACTAAAAAGTTTGATCACAGATCAGTAAGTCGGTAGGTGCTGACTAAGTGCAGAGGAAGGACATACATAGTCTATTGTTGCAAACTGATGTACCGAAGAAGGGATATGCCATTGCTAAAAGTAATCTTCTGTATTTTGAATACACAGAGATTGTGTGTTGAACCTGAAGTTCGGTGTCTGGTCCATCTGTTATCCCACAACCCCTCCACAGTTATGCCTTTTTTAAATGCGAAATTGTATGTAAGTTTACCCAGGGTTATTTGTCATTATTTGCATTATAATAACTGGGGAGCGTTTTCTCCCATAGGGAAACCCATTATAATTTGCCGTTATAAGGCAAGGCAAGTTTTATTTAAAAGACACCCAGTCCAGGAGGTTCTGGGCTCTGTACATAAAAATTAATATTAAACAACTTTCAATAAATAAGCATTATCAAAAACACGATAATTAATGAATAAAATAACTAATAAAATTAAAGAAAATCAGGAAAATAGAAATATAACAAGTCAGAACAGGACAATATTTACATAACTGTGTCTGGAAAAGCTTGCTCAAAAAGGAAGGCTTTGAGGCATGCCTTAAATACCTCCACTGAAGGGGCCTCCCTAATTGATGGTGGTAGCAAATTCCACAGGATGGGGCCGGCGACACTAAAAGCTCTGTTACCGGCAGTTTTTAACCTCGTCCTGGGAATTGCCAGGAGGCCCCTCGAGGAGGAGTGGAGGGAGTGGACCGAGGTAGCAGGTGTAAGAAGGTCCACCAGATAACCAGGGCCCAGGCCATGTAGGGCCCTAAAGGTGAGCAAGTCCACCTTAAAGAGGATCCTCCATCTGACTGGCAGCCAGTGCAGTTCACACAAGCACTGGGGTAATGTGGCAGTACTTAGGCTGCCCTGTCAACAACCTGGCAGCTGCATTCTGCGCTAGCTGAAGCCGGTGGAGGATACCTCCCGAGACCCCAAGGTAGAGCGCATTACAGTAATCAAGCCTCGACATCACAAAGGCATGCACCAAGGTAGGGAGGTCCAGGGGTGGAACCAGGGGCTTAATCCTGGTGATATTCCTCAGATGGTAGAAGCTAGTATGGACCAAGGCCGACACCTGAGCCTCAAGTGTCAGGCCGCTATCCAGAATAACGCCCAGGTTGCGCACCCTGGAGGAGGCCTTCAAAGGCACAGAACCCAGGACAAGTCCTGTCTCTGCACCCAAGGCCATCCTATCACACCCTCTGTTCGATTCCACTACCAGTACCTCCGTCTTATCGGAATTAAGTCACAACCAGCTGGAGGCCATCCAGTCATTGATTTCGGCAAGACAGCTGTTAAGCACGTCCATGGCGTTGGGTGTCCCAGGTACAAAGGAAAGCCACAACTGGGTATCATCAGCATAGCAATGAAAACCCAAGTCGTATTTCCTAATGATCCTTCCCAGGGGCAGCATGTACACGGCGAACAACATTGGCGACAAGACTGAACCCTGAGGTACTCCACAAAACAGGGGAGTAGGGGAGGAGGAGAAATTCCCCATCATTGCTCTCTGTCTCCTGATTGTGAGAAAGGAGTCAAACCAGCAGATGACCATGCTGGCAAGTCCACAAAATTCCCTCAGGCGGTCAAGCAGCACACAATGTTTCACTGTGTCAAATGCTGAGGAGAGATCAAGGAGAACGAGAATTGTCCCTTCCCCTCGATCTCTCGCCCTGAGAAGGTCATTGTGCACACGAACTAACGCAGTTTCTGCACTGTGCCTCGCCCAAAACCCAGACTGGAGAGGCTCGTATAGATCAAAGGCCATGAGGTGCTCCTCAAGCTGAAGTGCCACAATCTTCTCAACAACCTTACCCAGGAATGGAAGTTTGGAGATTGGATGGTAATTTGTCATGACATTAGGGTCCAGAGATGGCTTTTTCAGAAGGGGTCTCACCAATGCCTCCTTTAAGGAAAGATCCCCTCAGACAAGGAGCACTGGACAATCAAGGCAAACACCAGGCCAACAGAGTCAACACATCCCATTAAGAAACACGTCAGCACTGGGTCCGGTTCACAGTATGTGTGCCTCAGCCTGGAGGCAACCCCAATGACCTCAGCCATCTCCACTGGTCTAAACTCACCCCAACCAGGCGGAGTGCTCTCTGGGCACCTGAGGCGATCACTGTCGGCCAGATAATGGCCCACTGGCGAAATTCCATGTCTGATGGCGGACACTCTGTCCAAGAAGAACTGAGCAAACTCTTCACATAAAGCATTTGGAAAAGCTTTTTTCAGCTGTAGGCAGGCTGGGTTTAGCAGCCTATCCACAGTCCAAAAAAGCACAGTTGGTTGGTTCTTTCTGGCCACAATCTCCCTGGACAGGAACTCTGCCTTCTTACGGTTGATTGCCCCTGGTACTCACCATAGTGAGCATGCAGGGCCAGCTTGTCCACCTCCAGACCAGTCCTCTGCCAGCAGTGCTCCAGCCTCCGACCCAGGGTCTTCATCACTTTGAGCTCCCCATCAAACCACTGAGACCTAAAGTGAGAAGATCCGGGTTGTATATGGACCGGTGCAAGGGAGTCAAGTGCCTCAGACATGACCTTATTATAGGCGATG
The DNA here is from genome assembly GCA_016271365.2 of Neoceratodus forsteri. Lineage (NCBI taxonomy): Eukaryota > Metazoa > Chordata > Ceratodontiformes > Ceratodontidae > Neoceratodus > Neoceratodus forsteri. The sequence continues at coordinate 1,108,549,765 of CM028133.1, forward strand.
ACCGTGGTGCACGTACCCACCCCACATGCAGTGTCCATACTAGATAGATCAGCCACTGCCAGAAAATCCTCTAGGGTCACACCCCTCAAAGGGCGGTAGCTGACCATCTTCACAGGGGAGGGCTCTTGGGGGGGTGGCCTGAACAAGAACTCCACCATGCAATGATCGGACCAAATTACCTGATCAGTCTTGAGGTTATTAATCTCAAGCCCCAGTGAGAAGACCAGGTCCAACATGTGGCTGCCCTGATGGCTCATGGAGGAAACTTCCTGTGACAGGCCCAGTGATGCCATCATCTGGAGGAAGTTGTAACCAAGCCTAGAAGATTCATCATCGGCCCAGACCTTGAAGTCCCCCAGAATTAAACATCTGCGGGCCTCCAACGTCTCACTGATGATGTAATTGTCTACCTCCTGCAGAAATTCTTCAGACGCCCAAGGGGGACGGTAAATCAGGAGAATTCTGCAGCCTGCGCTTGGACCCCGATGCACGGCCACACATTCAAAAAGAACCCAGTCTTCCCACTGGGTGGATGGTGAATCCCAGCTCAGATCTAAAACAGATGGCAACTCCCCCGCCCCCACAGTCCACTCTGGGGCAGTGCACAACAGAGTCCCTGGGGGGGGGATTGGCCGCAGCAAAAACAGGGTCAGCATTGTCACCCACCCAGGTCTCTGTAATGCATGCCAGATCGATTGACAAAACAAGATCTGCAATAATTGCAGTCTTATTTCTTATTGACCTGGCATTGCATAGCACTGCCCGCAAGGGATTGGTGAAAGGTGCAGCCCCTCTGGCTACCTGCCCACTTGGTCTGGTGAGAGCCCATGGGTTATAACGGTGAACATGCACCGGGTTTCCAACGCTCCACGCATGCGCCTGCCTCTGCTCTGTCCACTGACATGGTGCTGGACACTACACCAGTCGACTGGACACCACCAGTATCACTCGGTAGTAAGTCAATTAAAAAAAAGAAACTTGCCTCTCAACTGTTTAACCCCTAATGCAATCCTCACTCGGCTAAACCTTAAAAAAAGAAAAAAGGTTTCAGCTGCCGCTCGGCCACAGACCGCGCACTGCGCTTCCTCCGCACTGGACCGTGCCTGTTTTATTTTATATAATTGCTGTGCTGAGAAACCGCTCCCCAGCAATTATATAAAATAAAACATGGGTGGTGTGTTTAACTCGAGATTTTACATGCCTCTATAGTGTTGGATGCCTAAATAACCCTCGAAGCCGTCAGGTTTATGGCATTCACCTCGGAGGTGTGTGTAAAATCAAATTAAACACACCACCCCATGTATTATTGTATGTGTCATGTGTAACCCCCTTGTTCCCAGAGGTTACTAGAATCCCAGTTAGAATCAGTGGCAGGCAGGGAAGGCAGCTTGTGAAATGCCAGGTTAATGGGTTTCACACTGTCGCACTGTTTTCAGCCTCAGCTGAGCTGGAGTGATGATGTAAGCTTAGAACTCTCGCAGCGGCATAAACCACACTCTGGCAAACAGTTGTCAGCTAGAGTAGAATGTTCAGTAGTGTTGGAGTGTGAGTTCCTGGAGGAGGATGCAGCTTGCTGTGCAGCTCCTCATTTAGCTCTGAAAGAGAGTTACCTCTTTAGTTTTGGGTAGTTTGTTCTCACCCTAGAAGAAGAACATAGAAGACAGTGTCTGAAGTGGTGGAGACCTTGCTAAGTGGGGTTCCCTTTGCCCCATCCCAGGAGGGATGGGGGTGATCTTCCAGGTTCAGGGGCAATCCTCTCAATCCATTCTGTCTGGTGAAGCTGGTTTGGACATCTTCATTTGTCGTGAGTACGACTTTTCTTCTGAGTAAGCCCAGGAGTGGCACCTGCAATACCTAGGGGTGGATTGCTCTGACAAAGGAACTCTGTCACGTAGACTTTCTGTGTTTTTAAAAGTGTCTGCCTACGTTTGAGTCCAGTATGTGACCGTCCAAGTACAGAACTTTTAACTTCTGACACCTCGGAGGTGTATGTATAGTATGTTAAGTGTGAAATACATTTCAGGACAGTTTTCTACAGTTGTGTGGTGTTATTAACCAGATGAATGGCTGAGTATAAACTTGGAAGCAAAAGGTGGGAGACCCTCATCTGGAGTGATCCTGTTTACCTCTCCGGGTTCAGTTTGGGCACCAGTACTTTTTCATTTAGTGCATCTAGCCAATGCCTAATGGAAGTAGTTACCCCTGGATGTGGGTTGTTTTCTCTCTGTTTACCCCAGTATGGTGGGTTCTGAAAGTTCCTGAGCCTGGATGTGCTCCTTTGTGTTTGTGTGCTCCACCTTTATTCCTCATGAAATATGGGAAAGTGTCCTAGTACTGGCCATGTGTGCCTAGTCGATGGGAAATGTACCAGTTCTGGCCGTGTGTGCCAATCTCCATTTCAGAACCAGGGTGTTCGCTGTATTGTGTTACTTCAAGCTATGCTAAATGGGAATGTCAGGAATTTCTGTACCCTGGAGAATCTGCAGCACCAGTGTGTGTAGCCCTATGGGGGTCCATCTTCGTTTTGTGATTATTTCTACTATGTTACGTGAATAAAAGCCACACTCTAGAATCCCAGCCTGGTTCGGACAGTATTGTAATTGCTTCCTTGTCTGGATTTACTTGGGTGCACCTGTCCAGAAGTGCAAACCAAGCATAATTATGAGCAAACATTTTCTCTCAGGGACCTGGGTTGCTGGCCATGGTAATTGGTCCCTCCAGGCTTGTGCCATGTAGCCACACTTGGGTTTGACTGTTCCAGTGTAACAGTCCGGTCACCTACCATAATGGTGGCCATTTCTCTGTTTTCCAACTCTGTATTCACTTATGTAAACCCCCACCCCTTTCGTTTGCCCCTAGATGTCTGTGGTGAGAGGAACAGCCCTGCTAGTTAAACAAGGGGGGGGGGGCTTACATATTCATCCCTGGTGCTCTGTTCTGTTGTAATTAATTATGCTTACTGCCCATATCAATTGTACTATATAAGAAGCAGTAAAAAGAAGTCATCTAAAACAAAGACAGCAAATAGAGCTTGGAGGAGCACAAGGCAAATTAAATGAGCTAAGGCAAGGTGCTAGTTTGTTATAAAAAGTCTAGACTCTTGCTACCTCAACAAAGAATGCAGTATTCAGCAGTGATGTTCTTGCATAAGATTATAAATCAAGAAACACCGAAAGTTCTGTGTGATAGATTTAAAAGGGTGAATAAATCCAAAACACTGAGAACAACTGCATTGAACTTATTTCAAAAAAATAGAATAGTTACTGAAATAGTTGAACAATCTATTATAACTTATGGCCTGAAACTTTTAAATAATACAAAAATATGTTTTATTTTTATTGAGACCTAGGAATACACCTTTGAGTTGGAAGTTCATTTACAAAGGTTCCACGTCAGTAATATATGTAAGTAAAATATGGGATTGATATTAATGAAAAAAAATGTTCCTCTAAAAGGAGTTAGAAATTATTTGGAAGAGCAATCAAGATGCTGTTGCAATGTTAATACCTGAAGTTTGCATAAATGCATGCAATTGTAATTGTAAATATTGTGCTTTGTATGAAAGATTTTATCTGTATGACTATGATTGTATAGTTTATTGTAATTTTTAAATGTGTTGTAATGCATTAGATCATTCTGTATATATTCCTATTATTGTTACCCTTTCCCCAGGTGTGGCTAAAAACGGGCCTTTGCCCAGTCCACCTTCCTGGTAAATCAAATAAATAATAAAAATAAATAAATAAAACATGAAGACTAGAAGCGCCCAAAAGAAACAGAGCAGAGAAAAGACATGGAACCTGAAAAAGGAGGGCAGCACAAAACAGCAGACAGAGAAGTACAGACTGCAGCCAGGAGGCAGGAGAAAAATACTGACCTAGGAAGGAGGAGGCACACAGCAAGCAGAAATCCCAAAGCACAAAACGAAGCAGGAGACAAACACCAATGGTGGGGGCACAAAGCTCCAGCAGAGCCTCTGGCTGCAACAAGGAAAGAATGCATTTGAATGAGACTGCAGGAAGCTGACTTACATAGCTCAGGCAGGGGGCGTGGCTAGTTGCTCCCAACTGAACTGCAGTCATAGCCTTTGATTTAAAATATTTTACAGTGAGTTCATACAGCTAGTGGTACATAAAAGCATAAGAACTATACAGGAGATTGGGAACTCACTGGTCTCAGTGCAGTCTGCAACATGACTCCCAGGTGCAACTGCAGAACTCAAGAAAGTCCCACTGTTCTCATACAGAGAATGCAGGTGAATGGCTCCTCTTACTAAACTGGGTCCCCTGGATTTTGGGGGACCCAGAAAAGGTATTTGTGGCAAGTTTTTCAAAACACAAAGAACCAGAATCTAGCTGAACTAGCACCATTTAGCTAGGTTCAAGTGTTTGGTTTTTGAAAATGTATCATTTTTATGTATTTTTAATGTTAGTGAGTGTAAAAGAAAAAACAAGATGGCGAGTGGCACAATCAGTATTTTTTGTTTAAACAATTGATATTTTTGGTTGACACAATCAGTATTTTTTGTTCACACAATTGGTATTTTTTGTTTACAGAATCTGCATTCTTTGTTCACACAATTGGTATTTTTTGTTCACACAATTGGTATATTTTGTTTACAGAATCTGCATTTTTTGTTCACACAATTGGTATTTTTTGTTCACACAATCAGTATTTTTTGTTCACACAATTGGTATTTTTTGTTCACACAATCAGTATTTTTTTGTTCACACAATTGGTATTTTTTTCCTGTATGACAGGTAAATCATGAAAATAAGTTTTTACTGTTCACATCAGGACATTAACTCTAAAAACATTATAACTCTGGAACACTATAATATTTTTTCACAAAACCATCCAAAGGCACACCCTTGGCATGGGCCCCTTCAACCTTGAAAATTTAATTAAAAAATTCACACTGTCTAGGCTGTGAGTGAGAGAAAAAAGTACACAATGTTAAGTATAGGAAAACCAAATGTTTTGACCCCCCTCCCCCATTTTTTGGCGCTCCAAATCTCAAAACCCTAACAACATGCTGTTGGGCTACTTTGTCAGATGACGCCTAAGTTATTAAGGTGTAAAAATTGGGGTTTAACATTAGACAGCCTACTTAACCCTAACTGGTAAGTAATGTTTCTATCAAATGAGTTCAATGATTTAATCGTTTGTGTGTCCAGAAATCACTCTCATATTATTAAGAACATCAGTAAACCTTGGTGGAGCAAGGGTAAATTTCAATGTAAAAATCATTGCACAATGCCAGATTCATAGCAGTTGAGAAAGGTACGAATACAGTATTTGGAAAAAAAATCAGTTTTTATTCCTGTGCACTTCATCTAATTTTGCTGTCCGTGTACACAAGAGTGGGGCTGTGGAAAGGTTGAATAATATTTCCTGATTACCAGTAATGATGTGCTTTCCAAATGTTCTGGAACGAGGCGTGGCCTGTCAGCAGAGTGGAGCTGACGCATTTTTGTAAAGCTCCCAAAGATTAGAGCAAAAACAACATCAAAATTGCTTTATTTTCAACTTTTGGACCCCTAGATAGGATCCTGCGTAGTTTGTGTCAAGCCAAATGCTAAAATGGGTAAACAAAAAAGCTCCTCGTCTTCAACTGATTTTTTAAAACCAAAGACGACTACATGAGGTGCTGGGCCGTAACAATCAGAAGGAGCCTGCAGTGATATTGGCTTTGGGCCTGAGGAGGTCTCGTTGGGCCTGGTAAAATAAAGATTTGGATTGATTGATAACACTACACTAGCCCAAAATTAGTGAAAACTATAAGAGACATGGCCAAGAAGCTAGATGTCCTCACTCCCCAGATTAGTGCTCTTGAAACCCAGGTGTAAGAGTGCGAGCGTATGATACAGCGGGCTGAAGAAGCCTCTCTCAAATCAGCTGATGCCACTGACAAGTTATTAAAGGAGAATTCTGTATTCTGACAGCGTTTGGAAAATGTCAAAAACCTTGCGAGGGAGCGCAATGTGTGCATTATTGGTTTGCCGGAGCAATTGGAAGGAGAGGATCCTCTCTCTTTTGCCTCATCCTTACTACCTCAAGTCCTGGGCCTCTCAGAAGATGATCCTCCCTTGGTGCTTGAAAAGGCTTACTGGATTACCCCCACGTGCAGGGCCCAATACCATCGGACTGCGCACCTTTCTGGTGGTCTGCACTGGGGCAGGAGTCCGGGATCGTATCCTGCCAGCAGCAAGGCGCAAGAGGCATCTACCGAATTGAGGGCCCTGAAGATAACGCACCAACTTCTCTTGCCTGCTAAGTTAAAAGTGCATTGGCAAGGGCACACATACCTTTTCAACGACCCATCGGAGACCTACAAGTTTCAGGAGAGGATTGAAGGGGAATGGCGGGAAAGTGAGGAGGTTTCGTCAGATGATGGGGCCGTGGTGGATGATTAAAAACTTGTGGGGCAGTGAGTTCTTTATAATGATCCCTACGGGACTGTTCCTGGAATACTAATCATACTGTTTCAAGTTTGACTGTTGTGCTTATGTTTATGGCTGTTCATGGCTGACAGTCTCTGCGTGTGAGTCTGCTGGGGGCAGCAACTTTGCTGGATCCTATGGTGTATTGTTTGAAAATCTATCTTTCCTTGCAGGTCTGATGCATATGCTGATACCTTTATAAGGATCTACCTGCTTTTTAAATATATTTAAAAATGAGCTCATCTTTGGGACTCCATCTACTGACTGTGTAGTAGTTATCAATGTAGGGGGATATTTTGGGCTGGGTGCCTAATTGTTATTGATGGTATCTCTATTGACATTACTATATTTCCTGTTCCCCAGGTAGTGCTCTAGGCTGCCAGAGGCTGTTCTATATATATTAATCCTGTTATTTTAGGACATGGTACTTCCCCAAATGCTGTAACTAAGGGGAGGATGCCCTGTGATACCTTTAAGTGGATGTATGTGGACATATGAATCCTGCATTCCTCTGTGGAGAATCTTTGTAAGTTTTTATATTGAAACTTATAAATAAAAATATGATAAAAAAACAAAGGTTCTGGAACAATTCTCAAATGGCCTACTATATGTGGTATTCAGCTCAAATGGAAAAAAAGATTCGAAACCCCTTCTCTTCACCCACCTTCCTGTTTCCCCAAGTGCCTCAGAGAGTGTCAGATATAAAGGTATTAAATTGTCAGCTCCTGGAACTCTGCCAGGAATCAACACCATCTTTTCACACTCACCCCCATCCCAGCCTGATTTCCCTTTCTTATTCAAATACTGAAACATAGAAACAGAGAAGTTGACTGCAGACAAGGACGGCGAAGTCCATCCAGTCTGCTCATTTTTTCTATCTTATGAATGTGCCATAGGCCTGTACTCTGTCAATGGCCTATCTATTCACATTCATCTGTATTGCTCCGTTATACCTATCCGATGCCCGTCTGAAGCCCTGCACTGTATTCATATCCACCACTTCCTAAGGTAGGCCGTTCCATGCATCCACCACCCTTTGTGTGAAAAAGAACTTCCTCACATTACCCCTTAATCGACCTCCCTCTAATATCATGCTGTGTCCTCTTGTCCTATTTTTCTTATATTGAAACATGTTAGACTCTTTCGCCTTGTTAATGCCCTTAAGATGTTTGAATGTTTCGATCATATCACCTCTCTCCCTCCTTTGCTCTAGGGTATACATATTGAGTTCCATTAATCTGTCCTCATACATTTTCTGATGCAGTCTTTGCACCATTTTGGTTGCCCTTCTCTGGACTGCCTCCATTTTGTTAATGTCCTTGTGCAGGTGCGGCCTCCAGTACTGCACGCAGTACTCCAGATGGGGCCTAACCAGTGTTTTGTAAAGAGGGATTATTACCTCCCTCTTACGACTTGCAATACCCCTACTAATACACCCCAACACTAGCCTTACCTACTACTTTAGTGGTCTGCATGGATGATTTCAGGTCATCTGTGATGATGATGCCCAAGTCTCTTTCTTCCCTTGTGATTGCCAGCAACTCTCCTCCCAATCTATAGATGGCATCATGGTTTCTCTTCCCTATGTGCATGATCTTGCACTTCTGTGCGTTAAACCCCAGTTGCCACTCTTCCGACCATTTTGCCAGTTTATCCAGAACTCTTCTCATTCTGCCCACCCCATCCAGATCATCTACTCGGTTGCAGATCTTGGTGTCATCTGCAAACAGACAAACCTTACCCTCCAGTCCATCTGCAATGTCACGGATGAAGATATTGAAGAGGACTGGCCCCAGGACTGATCCCTGAGGTACCCCACTTGTGACTTGCATCTCTTCTGACTGCATACCGCTTATTAACACTCTCTGTTTTCTGCCCACCAACCAGTTTGCCACCCAGTTGACCAACGTCTGACCCACCCTGAGCCTACCCAGCTTATTAATCAATCTTCTGTGTGGAACAGTATCGAAAGCTTTGCTGAAGTCAAGGTAGGTGACATCAACTGCACGCTCTTGGTCCACCACTCTGGTTACCCAGTCAAAGAAATCTATGAGATTAGTTTGACAGGAACTTCCTGTTGTAAACCCATGCTGTTTTGGATCATATACTCCTATGGACTCAGGTGTTGCACTATCCTTTCTCTAAGGAGTGCCTCCATAATTTTGCCCACTACTGAGGTAAGACTGACTGGTCTGTAGTTCTCTGCCTCCTCCCTGCTTGCCACTCTTATGGAGTGGGATCACATGAGCACTTCTCCAGTCTTCTGGGACCTCTCCTGTGCTCAGAGACTAACTAAACAGTTCTGATAATGGCTCTGCTAGTTCCACTCTTAGATCCTTTAGTACCCTGGGATGTATGCCATCAAGTCCCATTGCCTTGTCCACCCTGAGCTTAGCAAGCTCTTGGATCCTTTCTTTTGTAAAGGGACTAGTGCACACCTCCCTCCCCCGTGTCCATGGTGCTGAGCTGTGGGCCCTGCTCCACCTTCTCCTCAGTAAATACTGAGCATAAGTATCTTTTTAGGATAGATGCTTTCCCTTGGTCCTCCTCCACACACTTCCCCTTATCCCCTTTGATCTTAGCAATACCCTCTCCGGACTTTCTCCTTTCACTAATATATCTATAGAAAGTCTTGTCTCCTTCTTTTACTGTTTGTGCTAGTGTTTCCTCGGTTTGGGCCTTTGCCTGCCTTACTGCCGTCCCTGCTTCCCTTAGGGAAGTTTGGTATGCCTCCCTGTCTTCATCCTGCTATGTTCCTGTATACTTCCTGAAGGACAACCTTTTGGCTCTGACCTTTTCTGCTACTGGGTTTGAGAACCAAAGTGGTTTCCTCCTTCTTTTGCTCTTGCTTTTCTCTCTAACACAATGGGATGTTGCTTCAAGTATTGCATCCTTAATGCTTTCCCACTTTGCCTGTACCACTTCACCTGTATTTCTTCTTGTCAGGGCTAGCTTAACTCTGTTGGCCATCTTATCAAAGTCAGCTCCTCTGAAGTCCCATATTTTTGCCTTGGAATGGGATGATTTAGTTCTAGTGGCCAAATTGAACCATACCATGTAATGGTCACTGGCCCCCAGGTGACCTTCTACTTGGAGATCTGTGATCCTTTCCCCATTGGTCAGTACTAGATCTATGATAGCCCTGTCTCTTGTGGGTTGTTGTACCAGTTGTTTGAGGCCCCCCTCTGCAGGGAATCCACTATGTATCTAGTTCTTGTGGATGTTCCTGCTGGTATTGACCAATCTGTATCTGGCATGTTGAAGTCTCCCATTATCAGAACCTTCCCTTTAGCTGTCATGTTTTGTATATCTTCTAACAGCAATGTGTCTGTGTCCTGCCCCTGGTCTGGAGGCCTGTAGACAACCTCAGTTCATATGGCTGTCCCATTTCCTTTTCCCAGGGTGACCCACAGTTCTTATGGCTCCTTATCTGTATTCTGAATTTCTGTAGCTTTGATATTTTCATTGACATATAGGGCCACTCCCCCCCTTTTGCACCTCGGTCTCTTCTGATCAGTACATAGTCAGGTACTGAAGTCTCCCAAGTGTGGTTACTGGTGAACCATGTCTCACTAATGGCTACTATGTCCAGTTTAGCCTCTGTCATTGTTGCCTGCAGGTCTGGGATTCTTGTTTCCCAGACTGCGGGCATTTGTGTAAATAATTTTCCATTGGCCAGATTTCGGTGTGTTAGCTGTTGGGCGAGGTCTGGTATTTCCCCTGCGCGTCGTATAGGGAGCCGGACCTTTTTCCTCACCTGGTAATGCAAATGAACTACAAACATGCTGAACTCCTGTTTGATCACTAGCTGAGGGGGGAGGGGTGTTCTTACCATTCGATGTATCAGGTGCTGCACCCATCTCCCCATTTGCTAGTTTAAATATCCTGCAAAGACGTCAAACTTCTGCCCCAATGCACTGACTCCCTCCTTAGTCAGATGCAGTCTATCAAATTTAAAGAACTTTCGCTCCCAAAACTGTTGCCAGTTACCTACAAATTTGTGTCCTTTTTTTTCCTGGCACCAGCTCTTGAGCCACAGGTTTAGCTCCCCTATCTCCCCTTCTCTGACCGTCTGTCCATCTGTCCCCCTCTCCCAGACTGGCAGGATCTCAGAGAAGGAGATTCCGGATGAAATGGATGACAGTTTGTCTCACAGCCTGGTCAGGTGTTCCTTGGTCTCCACAACTGACCAGCTGGCGAGATCGTTAGTCCCTATATGTACTAGGACATCAATGTTTTCTCCTGCTTCCTGCATGATTGTAGCAATGCAGTCAGTGTCTCTCCACGCTGATGTACCTGGAAGACACCTGACCATTACTTCCAGCTGGAGGTAGGTAGCAACTCCCCGAATCATGGAGTCTCCTATGATCAGAAGTGTTTTGGATTTCCTTTTTGCTTTTTTTGTTTTGGTCTCTGTTTTGGGCGAGTTTTGTTGCGCTAGCTCCTGTGCTGCAGTGTCCTGCTCTGCAGTGTCCTCTGCCCCTTTGTTTGATTTTGGAGATGGAGGCAGATACCTGTTTGTAGTTTTTATATGTCTTTTTTTTATACTTTCTATTTTCTCGCCTTCCCGCCCACCAGCTCCGATATCCATCGGTAGCACCTAGGATTCATCTCTCTGCAAGCCTCCTTACCTGGTCTGCCTCTGTCACCCATGGAGCCTCAGATTACTCCCCAGGTGGGGATGAGGTGGGGTCCAAACACCCCGAACATCTAGTTTTGTTGGTCGAGGGGTGCCAGGAAGGTGGCTGCAAATCGAAGGCAAGCTCCGATGCTCCGTCTCTATCGGAGCTGAAAATTATTTCCCTGTTCTGTAGGGGAGTGGCCAGCACCCCAACGTCAGGGCATTTCATTGACGTCTGCCACTCCCAACCCTTCTCTATGCTCCAATGCTTGTTATGCCTCTGGCTTCCGCCAGAGGCCAGCCAAGCATCGAGCAGGAGTCCCCTTCCCTCCCAGGAGAGGAGTGCTGTCCTCCAGATGCTCAATCCTCTCCCTCCCTGCTGACCCCCAACAACCCAGGCTCGTTTCTTAACCTGGGTCGTCGCAGTGGCACGAGGTGTGGCGTCCAGCACCTCCACCCTTAGCGCCACTGGGCCAGCCAGTTTTTATATGGTTTGTGGAGGTGATACATTGGAGAGCATTGAGTGATGGGGCACCCGATTTGCCCCTCCTAACCACCTGCCAACCTCCTGGACCAACTACCCTCTGCGGTCAAGGTGCTTAAGTTGAATGTTGGGGAAATGGTGGGCGGTTCTTATAATATATTTCCTCCTGAATATGCGATTTGAGGTGCGCAATCTCTGCCCATGCTCCCTGGAGCTGAACCCTTAGATCTCCAATGGTCCAGCATGTAGGACAGTGTCCTAAATCCTGTATAACTGCCCTTTTAAAAAGTGTCCTGCAGTACATGCAGTTAATAATATCCATTCCAGATGAGTTTCCAGGTTTATAACCCGGTCTAAGTAAATAGGAGGAGGAAAATGAAAGCAAAAGTTTGCTTTTTTGTTTTTTTTGTTTTTGTATAACTTGTTATAACAAGTTAACCCTTAGGCTGCTGGAAGATTTAGAACGCATAGGTTTTTAGGACAAGATATTGTGTCGGCTCAGCCTAAGTGTTAAATTACTTGTGCCCCTGTAAGTGAGGTCACTGTGTGGATACCCCTCTGATCCTCCCCTTCCTGCTTTGCTACAAGAAATGTCACAACTGTGCTACCCTATGAAAGGAGTGTAGCATGGGGTGGTTGGGGATGGGGGTGAGTGGATGGGTCCTTCCCCTGCCAAAAAAGAAGAACCACAGATGAAAGAAACAAGGAGGTAAGCGCAGAAACAATCAACCAACAACAAATGCAGTAGCCCTGAAAGTTTAGCCTAATGATAGATAAAACTGTAAAACCTGTAAAGCACCACCTGTAATAATTTCACAGAAGATATACCCTGCAAAAAACACTTTGCTACAGAGAAAAATAAAGCAGTAACAGAAGATATACCTTGCAAAAAAAAAATTGAATCAGAGAAGATTACAGCAGTAATCTGTAAGCACAAAACAAGAACAAACCTGTAGGCATACCCAGTAATAATGTAACAGAAAGTATACCCTGCAACAGCAATTTGAATCAGAGAACAATAAAGCAGTAACATGTTAGCAAAAAACAGTTACAAACCCTGTGAGTACAAAAGAAAATAGTAACACACAGTAAATCTGCCTAGCCAAAAGACACCTTAATCTTTTTCCTTGCTCTGATAATGTTCCTTGCTCTGTCCTTACAAGCAAAGCTAGAAGAAAAGAGCTCAGGTGAAGTTAGGTGCCTTTGCCAGCAAACACGGAAATATGTTTTTCTTCGAAGCCACCCCGCTGACTGCTTACCTTGATGAGGAGGGCTAATAGCACGCAGTATCCAGGCTAGTCAGTTGCTGCCACCACCATGTCCCTCACCCATTCGCCACTGCAGTGCTTTGCTCCTTTAGTAAGTGTCCCTCCTGGATAAGAGTCCCATGGCCATTAATAAAAGGAACAAAGTGCCGATTATGTTAACCAAACCCGATCTGTTTGTCAGTGTCAGAGGAGTGAATGTCAGCAAGGGGGCATGCGATCCACCGAGGAAGGGGTAGGTCAGTTGTCATAGTGATGCTATACTGCAGCCAATCCTGCATACCATCACTACATAGGTAGAACATAAAAAGGCATGCTCTGCTGCCAAAACAAACAAAGCAGCTCCACCGTGGAATGAGGGTGCATGCTCTCATAACAAGCACAGTACATCAAACAAGTCATTGCACTCCTCTCTGATGCAAAAAATATTCAATTCTTTAATTAAGGATTTAAAACATACCACAGTAAGACATACAGAAACTGAACCCCACTAAGATCCCGACCGGTTTCTTACCCCGTACATCATCGGGGTGATTCCTTGCTCCCATGATGCCAGTTAAATAGTAAAAAATGTCAATTTTTTACCATTTAACTGGCATCATGTCATCCTACAAATAAGCAAAATATGTCTGATACAATCTGCTATACTACAGTAAAAAGAAAGTAAACCAAAATGTTTTTGCACACAAAGTGAACATTAGGTCCAGCCCCATACTTGACCCTGGGGCCCTTTGTAATGTCTGTTCCCCTTTAAGCTCTATATCTCAGGTGTTGAACACCTGAAAGGGCAGTTGCACACTGCTAGGGCCTTCTCTGATGACATCAGGATGATGTTTAGGCTGGAAAAATATGCCAAAGCAACATTTAATAAAGGAATGTTAATCCACACTAAAAACATCAAAGAATGAGGGCTATAGCACAGAGGAATTTAAAGTGAGGTACGCAAATACTTGAGGATAAACAATGCAGCAACAATACAAAATAAAAGAATAAGCTAGAATGTCAGCAAGGAGGAATTTCTCAGAAGGCTAAATCTAGTATTGAAACAGGTCTGCCATCGTACAATGAAGTGCAGGCTATAAGCCGACTTCATTCTTGTCATGGTTTGGCAAAATCCCAGTATTGTAAACATCATCACTGCGACAAACCCATCCGTTCATGCCCTAACTAGCACCCTTCTTGCAGCCGGCTGCCACAGACCTTCACCTGTGTTCACCCCTAACTGTGTCCTTGCACCCACATTCGACCCTCTGCAAAGGTGGCGCACCACAGACACATGGACCCACTGAGCCCAGTCACCAGTCCTCCTGGATCAAGCCAAGGCCGACTGCTCAAACCTCAGGTAAAGTGTGGATTAAGTATTTTCTAACTTCACTCCACTCCTTTCCCTGTATCAGGAAGGAATGTGATTTTCAAATTACATAAACTAGATTTAGCATGCCTCTTCAGAATGACGGTTACCCCAGAAATTCACAAACCATACCCACTTTATTAAAATGCACCATCAGTTTGCATATTGTGCTAAATAAAAATCACTTTATTTACTCAATGTATTTACATACCAGCAAAGTACAACAGAACTGCTTACAAGAGAAAACATTGAAAATAATGGTTCAACCCTAAAAATGCAAACTTAACCTTCGTATATAGGCGTAGGGGAGTCTTAATCATGAGGGAAGGGAGGAAGGGAGGGCTAAGCCAGAGACCAAGTAGGGACTGCGGTATTTCAGTAGGTAGGGAAAATGGGCAGACTGGGTGGGCCAAGTGGTCCTTATCTGCCCTCAAATTCTATGTTTCTGTAAGTAGGTCAAACTTATAGGTGAAGATATGGAAATAGCACAATCTGTTGACTTTGGAGAACTTGAACTCACATCAGAGTTCCCCCCTTCCAGTCTCATACTATCGGTCAGCATGTTGAACTGCACACTGGCCCCCTTCTTGGTTCACAGTGAGATAGGCCCACCGTTTACAGAGCAAACTCCCATGTGTCTCCCATGCGTCTCAGTACACAGCGTTCTTGCTCTGCCTTTCTCATTAGGGCATGCCTCTTGCCAATAAAAACTTTCTTTGTTAGTAACAGGATTATACAGGCTTTTGCTGGAAACCAGACCCTCACTGTGTTCCCATTAGCAGAAAAATCTCTCTTCCTGTTTTGTCACTAAACAAATGTACATAGATAGCCCTCAAATTTGCTGTGCTTTTGGTATAAACTGATTGTCAACAGTTTCAATATCCCAGGGTGACTGTCACCCTGCCAGTAGACTCCTAGGAACAAATAAAGTTCATTACCCAAATGACCCTCCTTGTAAACTGTGGGATAAACAGCTGGATCATTTGGCCACATGTGCAGACTTATACAATTTGACCTGGCTGACCTTCCAGTATTTGCTAGGACAGCTCAACCAGTCTGCCAATTCATTGCATTAAAACATTAGTATGCCACAGCCCCTAAGTGCAAAAGTGCATGCCTTTAATTGTCTTGACCTAGGGAAAAGCTTTGCACTGAAAATAGATATTACCATATAGGATTAGATTCACACACGCAAGACAAACAGAATCACAGCCATGTCCCAAAATGTTATGGGGTATAGCCATGACTCACTCAGTGGCATGCAGCTATCAATGGAAGAGGGAGAACAAATAGCTTCCTGCTGATTGCTACTAAACTGGGGCTACTGTGGGGTTGGACACTGTGGCAAATTAGTCTGTCCCAGACTCCGCCTGCCAGCGTTTCCAGATTTCTTGAACCCTTCAGATGCTTGCAAAGGCAGTAGCTGCCACATAGCATAGACCCTCTCTTGAGTTATCTCTAGGTCTAAATCTCTCCAGACCCACTGCTTACACAGTACAGTGCTCCTCGCTCAAGAACAACTGACTCACCCCTCTCTGTCACAGCTGAGAACTTCTTACTTTAGAAACAGAAATGGTAGCAGTAGCCTTCTCTTTGGAGGTGGAAATACAGGGTTGTCAGTTATAAATCGGTTAGTTGTACCTCAAAGGACTCAGTCACAGAAAGTTGAAGTATAGGGAAAAAATATTTTTAATATTTCAAGATACGTACACATATAATACGAAATACTACACATATAATATAGGATACCACACAAAGGCTATGGGGAACAATAATTCTACAGAATTGAAAAGAAAATGTGTTGAACAGTAGGTTGCACACAGGAAAAAAAACTCTCTCTCTATTTAGCAAGATAGAATTGCTTACCCCACAGGATGCTTTGGTGACTTAGGCAGACTCAGACCCCTGGATAGTAGTTCTCCGTAGTCCCAAACCTGACTGTCTCTTTCAGGCTTTACCAGACCTTAAGACCCTCCAGCCGCTCCCCACACATGACGTGCCATCCAGTATATCACTCTGATATCATAGACTCAATATTCTTTTGTCCATGTAAAGGTGCCTTTCTGTCGCCCCCACCCCACGATACAACTCAGTAGACAGTGGTCACGGTAGACTGGGTACTTATTAATAAAAAAAAATACTCTGAGCTGCACTTCATATAAATGTATCTGTTTTCTGTCCCGAACCCTGCATCGCACAACAGGAATGTTTGGTATAGCGAACAGCTTTCTGAGATGAAAAGACACTTTAGCTCAACGCATAAATTGTCCAGGGATCTTGCCATGATACAAGCCAGCACAGATCAATCAGTCAGTCAGTCAATCATAGATTTATTTGTTCGACCTTAGGTCGTTACAAATTGACAGACAAAAAAACCCAAAAGACTAAATACAAAAAATACAAACAACGTGCTATGGACAGGATAATAAATGCAAAATGCACTGTATAACACAATGACTGGGAAAAAGCAGAGAATGATCAATACCTCCGATTATCTAAAGCATTTATACCTAGAATCGTGGCTATTCATCAGTTCATTTTTCCACACCTATAATTCCTATAGAAATACACTATGGAAATCAGTCCCAGAGGGTTTTGTTATAGTCCCTACAGGGCTACTCAGGGCATCAAGGCAGAAAAGACTCACTTATGTTACAATCAGTCAAGCAAGGGCAGCAATCCATGGCAATAGGAGCTACAAGAAAGATGTCCATTGTTCAAGAAGGAACATTCCCATCAGATACACATCAGTTTCCAAAACCCACTTAACTTTTCTGCACAGTTTCAAGAGCACACTTTTATCCAAGGGTCAGGTTTTGCATTACCAGGGCTCCAGTGTTTATGTTGACCCACAATTTGCCAGTAGGGAGAACATTAATGTGGCGATTTAACTCCCCACTGGCAGTACAGCACAAATCTAGGCCAGCGTACTTGTCTGCCTGTCTAAAAAGAAACTCGGGCTCACATTCCAAATTAGACCATTGACAGTACCCAGCTGCCATTTTAGGGAATAAACACCCAAACTAACCATTATGGTAGCAGTGCGCGGGGTGACAGCTGATCCTGTCCCAGCATGTATTTTTCAACCCCTTGGGTTTTAAGTTACACCCTAAAACTTCCATACTGAGTAGTATATAGTTGGCACCTTATAATATTTATCAAGCGATATCTCTCTTTAAATGTAGGGGCCTTCTTATGCCAAGGCTCTATCCCCACAAGGCTGCTCTTGAAGATGAAAGCACAAATCATGCTACAATTCCAACCCAGCGTACAATGACTCAAGATGAATTTAAGCTGTTAGATTATTACCTATGCTGTTCTCTACCTCAGTGTGCAATTAATTTTTAACAGTTCCGTCACTTGTCAGCAAATTTCTGAACATCTCAGCCCTTTCCCTGTCCTCGATAGAATAGCGTAAAACATAAAGACAGTAATGCAGTAACATATCAAACATACTAAAAAGCCATTCTGGAGGTGTTCTGGGTGAAAAAACAGCTTATAATTAAAAACAGTTTTAAACTGAATTCAGATTTCTTTGAGACTATCATGTGCCAACTGTCAGAAATATTAAATTTAATTAGCACTGATAGTCTAATCATTCCTTATGGAGTTCGAGTAGCTTGGAGGAAGCTTGAAGGATATTTAGTCATTAAAAAATATTGAAAAAGAATATCCGAAACAAAAGAAATAAAATTTAATTATCTGGATTTTTAAATTCTAGCACTTTGATGGCTTCTGAATTAACAGCGTCTTGCACATTCACCCTGTTCCCCACAGGGACAAAGCACAGTTGGTATGTTCAATTTAAAGTCAGTGATGATATGCAGGAGTCCTAATTGTATGACTGGTAGAGAGTGTATTTTAAAAGGCTCACTGGTTATTACATGGCTTCAAATCAGTGTTGCACTATATTGAATGCACTGACCAGGCAGACCTTAAATAAACAAACTGATACAAGAAAAGGTTCAATTAAGAGCCATAAAACACTGACCTGCAGGTGATAAACCTCCCAAAACACAAAAAGTTTATTCAAGGCTAAATTTCACCTTATAGTACCTGGGTTATTCTTCGGTTTAACCTGCAGCTTTCGTAATACATTTATTTTAGTATTTCAGGTTGACTGGCCCAAAAGAAAGTTTCAGTACTTAAGGGCTTTCCTGTCTGGTAGAGTCCTGGCATGACTTTTTAGCTCATCTTAGTCCCTGGCTCCCCTTCTCGAGCCTTCTATTCTTCAGGATCACGTCCTGTATTCCTAAGCCTGCTGAAAAATAGAACAAGAAAAGTTGCTCGACCTGAGCGCAGTAAATGATAATGTTTTGGACCCCTGTCCCAAGGTACCCCCAGCAAGGTTAGCATATCTTTCTATATTTTTGTATGAGCATATCAGCAACCTATGGAGCTGTTAACATAGACTTATTCTCCATTGGCACTCTTCCCACAACTTTTCCAAGCACTGCCAGCTCAGCTGGAACTCAACAGGCACGCCATTCCTCCGACCGGCCATCCACCATCCATTGTTCCACGTCTGACAGGGCCACACCAGAGCATCACTGAGTATGCGAAACAACACCTCACTGAAAGCGAAAATAGGCAAAATGGTATAGCAGCACCAGGTAGAACCCGGCAGCAAGCTCTGTCAAGATCCAAAAGATGCAAAAAGTTCCTTCAGTAAGATAGTCCACAGAGCACAAAAGACTTAGAAATTGGCATTCAGACTGTCGTTCCATACCAGCGATACCAACACAGTAAATTGACCTCAGAGCCTCCTGCTCTGTCTCTGATGCGAATCTTGCCTTTTCCCCAGGAATGTTTACTTTGACCCTTTAGATGCTAGATTCTAACTGATACCCCTGCAGAAAGAATTGAATAAAATACAGTGGCATGTATACATAGCAAATTGCTACAGACATGACATGAGTAAAGAGATGAGTACCTTGCAAATGTAGGAGCTGCTAGGCTTCACATAGTATTCCAGTCTTCCTGGTAGAGGTGCAGAAACAAGATATGGCAAGGATGGTATAGAGACCTTTTGTTGGGGATGTTATTCCATGTTTTGTTTTGTGTTGTATTTTTAATGTAAGTTTATTGTTTTCAGCTGAACCAGTAGACAGAATGGTACATAGTTGTATGAGGGTTAGAAATGTATAGAAATGCATTTCACAAGTATACATTACAAAAAGGTAAGCTTTACTGCATATTCTGTACACCAAGGAGTGGGGGATGTACCCGTCTGCAATTAGGTACGAATACTAATTAATGCCCACCAGGACAACGACTGTGGTGGCTAAGGGAGATTAAAAAAAGGTAGCCTTTACTGCAACTGTGCAGTTGCTATTAAACCATAATCTGGCACTGACTTAGTAGAGAGTTATAGGTGCTAAACAGGAGTCACGCAGTTTATGTATTAGAAACAGAAAGTCAGAATATTGGGGCATATGCATTAAAGTGTGGAAATTGCACCTAAAGAAGCATTGTAATGCCAGTGCGCACAGCTACAAGCCCCAAACCCCGGAACAACTACGTGCTATACATAAATGCATGTGCAGGGTGGGCCAAGGCATTGGCACAGCCTACAGACATGTGCAGTGCCATGCGGGGGACTGCCAGGCAATCCTGAAATACATGTCCCCACCCCACCCCATGACCCCACCATATATGGGCATGTGCCCTGCTGGAAGTGAATACTGTGATGGTTGAGGGAGAACAATGGCAGTGCTGCACTCAGGGTACCCCGGCCTAACACTAGGGACTGATGGCACAGGGTGGCGATGCACTGAGATGCATGGAAGTCACCAGGTGCATGGTGGCACCTGATCACCATCCACAAATTTCACAGGCGGGCAGGTGGCAGCCATGGTGGTGGATATCCATGATAACCGTGCCATTCTATAGGGTGCAGAGTCCTTCAAGGCACCTGCCCAGAAAAAATCCCGCCTGTGGTTTGCCATTCAGGCCACCATAAATGCAGCCAGTCCAGAGGCACGGACACTGTCAATCATTACGCACAAGTGGCGTGACTTCCAGTCAGCTGTCAAGCAGAAGCTGGCAGCCATCAAACAGGCACAACTTGGCATGGGCAATGGCCCACTCACACAGGGGCTGAGCCTAACTCCCATGGAGAGGATGGTGGCTGAGACCCTTGCTGATGTCTCCCTGCATGGGGAGGAGGAGGAGGAGGGCATGGACAGAGTGGCTGGGAAGTCCTGGATGCCATGGGAATGCTAATCACCCTGTGTTGCACCCTGCAGAGTCTGAGATCGTGTCCAGCCCCCAAGCGGAGTCTTCACCCACTGTGGAGGATGACATGCATCCCGAGACACACACAGATGGCCAGGAACAGGAAAAAAGCACAGATATGTGTACCCCTCTGTTCCCAGAAGTCCACAATGAAACCCCCCAAGCAGTGGAACTGCACGTAAGAACACCCCTTTCTCTCACTCCCAGGTACAACGCAGGAGACAATGGTCATGGTGGACAAGGTGTCCTCACTCGAGGACACGTACATGGAGGCAGAGGAGGAGACATACATGGATGTGCAGGACATGGAAACAGAACAGCAACCGCAGACAGCTATCCCACATCCACCCCATTATCATAACATATTTGGCCACCCTGTCGTGGACTACAGGGTATAGAGAGCACCGCGAACCAGCCTCACGTGCATGGACTTTGTATATGCTCTTGCAGGATGTACACATAGCCAGGGTATGCAGGGGGTACCCTGAAACATCACATAACGGCCATGCGACTGTGGGGGTGAGGGCCATTCAAACTGCCTAGCCAGCCGGGGAGGGTGGCCACAAGTGGCCTACACATACGTACTACCCAGAGGTGTGACAGCTGGAACAGGATTACCTTCAGGTACAATGGCAGGACAGAGAGACCCCAAAGGACCTGTCGAGCTGAGGGGTTGCGCTGAGGCATTGACCGCAGTGGAGACCCACTGGGGTGACTGCCTGAACACCTGATATCTATGCTGATCACACTTGTCCCTTCTGTCCCCATGACACGCCGGATGCCTCCATCCAACCAGCACTCGACAGCCCCTCTGGCCCTGTGGCACACCTGGATGTCACTGGCCAGCCAGCACCCACCAGTCCAGGTGTTCTGGAGGTCCTGGGGGAGAGTCAGCCACAGCGAGTTCTGGATGCATGGCCTGATAGATTGCCATTTGGGAGAGGCAAGACAATAGCCAAGACCAAGCATTTGGGCTTGCGGTTGTCAACAGGGCTAAGAAGGCAACAGGCCAACAGGAAATGAGCCATGTCGGTGATATCACACCACTTCCACAGAGTGAACATCAAAAACATACTGTACACCTTCACGGACCACTGTACACAGTCACATACTCTCCCCCTGCACACAAGAACATAACCTCCCCCTGTACACAGCCACAACCCCCCCGTACCACTGCCACATAACCCCCCCAATACAGAGCCACAATCCCCCTGCCACAAGGCCACATATGATTACGCACTACAGCCATGGGCACAGTCACATAGGCAGCCCCCTCCGGGAGGGAAGGCACTCAGGTTGGAACAAACTCATCACAGTGCCACAATGGTGTCCCCCCATCTAAGGAATGCACACTGCCCAACTGCATGACATGCTGCCTGTCCAGATAGTGCCTCATTACCATAGCACTGGCAGAGGCCCCCCCCCCATCGCCCATTGGAATATCACCCTGTCTTTCATACAGCAAGGGTAACCTTTTGTGCATGGCCATGTTGAGCTACATGGCACATGCAGTGAACACTCTGCATGCCATCCCAGGGGCAACTATCATCGTGCCATCTGTGTGATCCAGGCACCAGAACCTCATTTTCAGAAGCCATATAGTCCTCTCAATCATGGAACGGGTCTTCCTGTGGGCCTTGTTGTATGCCTCCTTCTCAGCACTGATTGCCACCAGAAAAGGTCATCAGGTATGGCCATAGTGGGTATCTGCTGTCACATATGCAATGTGGTTTAATGCCATGCAGCAATGCATCCACCTGTGTTGCACCTGCTGTGTATCTGTACTCACCTGTTACCCTCCATTGGCACTCTTGCATGCCGCAAGGAGAGAACACAACCTGGAACCATCAAAGATGTACAAGTCATGACATGAGCCAGGGTACTTGATACACATGTTGGTGATAATACCACCTGCATCACATACTATGTGGCAATCTGTGCTCTGGAACCCCTTGCAGTTCCTGTATGCTGTCTCCTCCATGGTTGGTGCCAGGATTGCCACATGTGTACAGTCTATTGTCCCAAGTACACTGGACATGCCATACATGGCACGGGATGCCTTCTTAGTGGTCTGTAAGGCAGCCTCTACAGTGGAGAATGCTATGTGCTCATGCAGTAGCAGGGCATCCATGACCTGGTGCAGTGCCCTGAACACGGATGACTGGCAGACACTAGTGTCATTCCTGGCAACCCTCTGGAAAAACTCTGTACCATAGTATGGCAGTGTACACAGCACTTTCCATCTCCACAGACGTCACCCGTGACCTCCATGTTTATGGCGCCAGATGTGCACGGACATGCACGCAGCCCTGCAATCATGGTGTGGTCCATGTGGAATCTTTCAAGGATGTGTGTGTGTCCCACAGTGGTCCGGCATCTAGTGGCCCGAATACATGTGGCCTTGGGCAGGTCCTCATAGCCCGTTGCTGCCCCCTCTCACCCTCCATTAGGAAGACATTTAGCAGTAGGCCTGGGCACATCCTGTGGACACCGTTGTGGATGCTCCATGGTGTATAGTGTCCACAACCACTCAAACCACACACAACTGCTGTCTGTTCTGCTGCTCAGCTGTCCATTCCCAACAGGGCTCCCTTTAAATGGGCAGTGACCTGTCACAGCAGTGGGAGGACACAACGTAATCGGGCATCACAGGGTCACTGTACACAAGAGCTGACAGTACGGAGGAGGCAGCTATTTCACGAACAAGGACTGCAGCAGCGCTGGAGGTTGGCCACATAGTGGTATACCCTTGCAAGCCATGGAGCGTGTTCTCCACATCCTATCAGAATGACCCAGATGGGGGGGAGGAGGAGGAGGAGCTTTTGCAGGCCATGGAGCCTGCAAAGGTAAATGTACACCCATCTGGTATACCTGTATGCAGTGTTAATGTCCACATTTACACAGTTCTATATTTGATTCTATTCTGTCGTTTTGTAGTATCATTGCTAATTACCCAAATATCATGCTGCATGCCTTATCATGTCAGTACTATTCCTGATCCTAACCAGGACACCCTTGTAACTGAGGACAGCTCAATGGAGCATTAATTCAGGTAGTATCATTTTCATTTATTCATTTTATTCATTTTTTGTTAACCAGGTAAACAGCACTGGGCCACGTAGCCCCTTTACAGGCTCAACCTAGAATTTAAAAAAGAATACATTCAGTAAAAATCACAATACAATGAATAATGTGACTATACAGTTACTCATATACCATTCACACATTCACAATCCGGGAGGCATACTGGACGTTCATAAATACACTTATATATACAGTAACAGTTTGTATATGATCATTGTTTCCAAAACATATATTAACAATACAAGGTTAGTATTACAAGTATGATCTATCACTAATTCAGTCGCTAGTCAGAAATGTCTTGTGTATATAACCCTTCGTTTATATGTTACATTTGCACTGTGCATTGCTTTTGACAAACTTTTTCAAGGATGTCTTGAAGCTGTACCTATTTTTTAAGTTCCTCATACTATCCGGAAGGGCATTCCAAGTTTTTATAGCTACTCGCTTAAAGGCTCTCTGTTTCTTTATTGTCCTTCATTGTGGAATCTTTAAAGTTATGGTGTCTTGTGATCTTAAAGCTCGTTATCTTCTGCTCAAAAAAATCTTTCACTGAACTATCCAATGCACGGCGCAATGTATCAAATACGAAACATGCCACCTGAAGCATGTCTGTGTTCAATAGTCAACCAGTCGAGTTTTCTGTACGTATCACAGTGCTGTTCTCTTTGTTTTGCTTTAAGAGCAAATCTACAAATTGCACTGTATAAACAAACTCTTTTTTTTTTTTTTTTTTTATGTTTTCTGATAACCCCCAACCCCACCACCACACACTAAATTCCCATATTCCAGTATTGGAACAAGGCAGGTCTGAGCTATAACATGTCTAGTCTCGTTTGTTAAAAAAACCCTAACTGCATACAAAGCCCCAATGTTTTGATGTAGTTGTTTTGTCACTTGTTGTATGTGTGTTTCAAAATTGAATTGACTATCCAACACTATTCCTGATCTGGCCTGGTGTTGCTGAGGGTTGAAGCACTGGACGCCACACCTCGTGCCATGCCGGTGACCCGGGTTCAGAAACGGATCTGGGCGGCCGGGTGGTAAGAGATTGAGCATCCGGAGGACTGCTTTCTCTTCCCTGGGGAGGGTTAGGGCAATGACTGCTCAACGAGCGACCTCTGGCGGAGGCTGGGGGGTAGCCGAAACCAGCGTCATGGTGTATGCCAGGGGGTGGAGCCATGGCAGTGCATCACCTTGGAAGCCGGTCTCCACAGGGGCGTTAAACAAGAACCCCCCCCGGCTGATAGGCGATGGCACCTTCCTACGCAATCCACACTCCTGAAGTCAGGCTCAGCCCCCCTCCACTATCCCCTCCCTCTCCAGCCCAGTGGCTCAACACTTAAGATAAAGCGCCCTGGGTGGGGGTGACCCTTCCCCGGAGGGCAGCCCTGGGGATGCCCGGGTGCTGGGGAGGAGTGAAGGGGCTAACTGAGCAACACAGGGAGGTAGAGACGGCAGACAGGAGGTCACCGGAGAGAGTTCGGTGGTGGCAGAAAAATAGAGTTAAAAAAAAAAAAAAAATATCCAACACTATTCCCAAATATCTAAATTCTACTACCATTTCCAAACTTGTACCTTCTGCAATGCAAATCTCAAAAGGCTCTTCTATTGCTTTCTGCTTATGATTTGTACAAAATAGTATTCCTTTTGTTTTAGTTTAATTGAAAACCAATTGATTCAATTAAAACCAATTTATCATCTTTTCAAATTCGCACTCCAGAGTTTGTTCCAAGTTTACCAAATTTCTATCAGCAGTATAAAACACTGCATCATCAGCATATAAAACCATTTGGGAATCCATGCATATAGTTGATAATTCATTAATATAAAGTGAAAACAGCATGGGTCCCAAAATTTATCTCTGTGGGACCCCATAGCAAACATCCATTGCTTCTGATAACACACCATTCACTCAAACCTGTTGTTTCCTTCCTGTCAAGTAACTATGCAGCCAGTTCACTACGGGGTCCCCAAAACCCATTTCCAACAACTTTGTTTCTAATAATGGGTGATCCACGAAACTGAAAGCCTTGGTTAAGTCAACGAACACCACCCCTGTATACAGACCTTCCTCCATATATTCCTGCAGATCGTTTATCAGCCTGACCAAGGCCGTCATCATGCCACATCCACCCCTAAAACCATGCTGTGAGGATGTAAGTATTTCATACTTCTCCAAATACGCGATCATTTGGCAGTGCAGCAGCCTTTCCCACATCTTTCCAACCTTGGACAGTAATGATATGAGCCTATAGTTACTTGTGCTATTAGCTTAGCCACTCTTGAAAATTGGAGTCACACATGCCCTTTTCCATATTTCTGGTACAGTTCAAGTTGTCAGTGATTTGTTATATATTATTTGTAAAGGATAAGCAAGTTCTTCAGCAGCTTATTTCAATACTCTAGCCTCCACATGATCAGGACCTACGCCTTTTTGTTCATCAAGTCCTTGTAGACATTTTAACACTTCTAGTTGTGTAATACATCGAAGATAAAATTTTGGATTTACTTCTATTTTTTCCTTATTTTTCTGTAGCATATCATCTTTAAATTTGCTTAAGTACTTAGATAAGTCTGTAACGTTTTCGTTTAAGAGATTTGCTACCTCTTTGCTGTCTGTTGTTTCCGTTTCCCCTTTCAATAAACTAGTTATAGTATTCATTTTTCTTGGTGCAAGTAGATTGTTTACACTATCCCAGAATTTCTTTTTATTTTGAAAACTCGATTTCTGCTCATTATTATAAAACTCAGCTTTTGCCTTTTTTATCTCTGCAAGCCACCTCTCTTTTGAGAGGGGCTAATGCTCCCTTAAGGGACCCCTTCCTTTGCTAATTGGCCTCCAGAGAGTTAGGATATGTTGTAGTGATGGGACGCAATTTTTGCTGACTGCCATGTGGTGGCACCAGTGAGTAGTTCTTTTAGGGTATAAATAGGTGAGAGACAGGAAGTAAGGGGCTGGTTGGAGCTGGGAAGAGAGCAGAAGGAGAGGCAGGCAAGGCAGGAGCTCGGCAGTCTGGGTTGGGCCTGGAAAGGGTGGTCCCCCCCCAAGTGAGTAGACAGGATCGGTGGGTGCAGCGTTGCAGCACCGGTGAGTTATGGGTGCTCTGAGGGAGGTGGGCCAGATAGCCTGGTAGCGTCTTTGGGAATATGGGTCCCCGAGGTAGGTTTGTGAGAGTGCCCAATAAGAGGGAGATGTAGGGCCTTAGGGAGGATCCCAACCATTTTCCTGTGCTTGAGGATTCCTGGGTCGCCAGGGCTGTGGGAATCGTGGCAGGGCTCTCACAGGGGATGGGGCAGTGGCAGTGTCTCCTCCCATTCCCGGCGTGCAGGGTGATCCAAGCTGTTGAGGGGGCACAGGAGGGTGTCCACCTGTTTAGAGGCCTGCTTGGAGGGGCAGGTCCTGGGGTGCTGTTCATATGGTTCGGGAAGGCCGCAGGTCAGTTGACAGGTTCTGGACAACTCCTCCTGGCCTGATGCTTACATCAAGCTCTGGAGTAAGTAGAGAGGACACAGTAGAGTGCTCCGTCGGCCCTTTTCCATCAGGGGGGCACCCAAGGTGAGCCAGAGAGCCTCAGGTGAACAGTAGGCTGCTCCTTGAGCTGTTCGGGGGTTCCCGGTTGGTGTCAGGGCCTGGATTCTCCTGGTGGCAGGACAGCTCAAGGTGGTTGGAAGCTTGGAAGGGCAATGCGGCCTGGGTACACTGTGGGTCTGCCATGTCCATGTCTAGGGCAGGCCCTGGGGCCTCCATTTATGAGCAGGCCTTTAGGCCCGTTAGGTCATGGTTCTTTGTTCTGGGTGACAAATCCTAAGGCTGCACAAATTTTTGAGGGTCCAGGGGAAAGTTTCAGGCTCAAAGTTCCCAGTGATCTGGTCAGGGGAAGAACATTTCTGAGTTCCCTGTAAGGATTTTATTGGTTTTGAGGGCCAGGTTGAGAGGGGCTGTTCGCTCCTCTGCTAGAAAGATGGTGCCTGACCAAGGAGATAAGGGTGGGAAAAGTAACACAGTGCCAGAGTTTTTAGAGCCCTGTGCTCCTGGGGAATGTGAACTTTGTCCCGGGCATACCATCCGAGGGTTTGAAAGCAACAGTGAGCCTTGCGTGTATTGCCTAGAAAATCTGTTCTCCTTCCTGTTTGAGTGGGAGCCTAATGTACTATAGTTTATGCCCCATGGAGCAGATGTTAAAGCATAAGGGAAGTGACAAACCCCTAGGCCCTTTAGATCATTTGGGGCCCAGCAGAAATAAAGTGATTCTATTTTGGAACATTTTGGAGTTGACCTCTGTTTGTATATAGCATCCAATCAATTAGAATAGCTGAAGCTAATTTCCCTTTTTTGAGAGTTATTTTTCTAGTGTGCCTATATTCTCCGTCGCATCTTGGTCCTGGGGTTGGTGAGCTCCACGGCTCGGTTGAAGAAGAAGGTGCTGCTGTGGATTCGAACTAAAGTTGGGGTGCCTCTCTTTTTAATGTGTGATTCACTTTAAGAAGACAGATCAAGGTAGGCTCATTCTTTTTACTGTATTTTGAGCAGCATCTGGGCCAGGGAATGCTTCTGAGTGAGTTCTTGTGTGCCACTGTGTCCCCCACTTTAAGTTGACATCTGGAAGCCCCTAGACAAGAGGAGGGGGGTGCAGGGGGGTTACATTTCTTTTTTACATTTGTTTCTTAACTGTCTAAATATATTCCAGTCATTCTCTAAATTTGTCTTTTTATAGTGTACCCAAGCAGATTCCCTGGCCTTTAATACATTTAAAAATTGCGTCATTTAACAATGTAATTTACACCTCTTACCCATTTAAACATAGAAACATAGATCTTCTTCATCCGGGCTGTTTTATCAATTATTTCCAGAAATAAGTCTACTGCAGTATTTACATTGTTTACATCCTTTAACTTATTCCAATTTATTTCTGCTATATCTTTTTCATATGTGTTAATTTATCATTGTTTATTGCCCTGGTTTCTACTATCCTACTTTTTTCTCTTTGTCTTTTATTGCCCCATATGTAGCAAACAGGTAAATGATCACTGATTGCATTTGATAATGCACCTACAGTTGCATTATTCCTTGTATTATTGATCATTAACCAATCCAATAAAGTCAATGTTTTGGTTTTATTATTCATTTTTGTCCCATCATTTATCAGTTGAGTAAAGTTCACTTTTTGAAGCAATTGTATATATTTCTTTACATCATTACCCAACCAATTTAGGTAAGTCACCCATTAGAATCATTTCCCTACTCTTGTAGTTATCCAGTAATTCTATTAGTTCATCAAGTCCTCGAATATTTGCTTTTGGAGGGTTATAAATACATCCAACCATCAGTTTTTTTTTTGTTTCCCAGTATTATTTCAAAGAACAAACGTTCACATCCAGAAACTAATTCTTTTGTTTCTATATTCCTAGACGCAAGTGACTCCCTAATGTAAATTATTACTCGTCCCCTTTTTTTTGTTCTTTCCCTTCTAATAGAATTATATATCCTTCTATATGGATTAGATTATTATCAATTTTTGGTTTTAACCAGGACTCAGTAATCATTACTATGTATGGGTCATATGAGAAGATCCAAACCTCTGTTTCATGTTTTTTGGAAGCAAACTGCAGACAGTCAAATGTATCAATTTTAGTCCCTGCAGTTTTAGCCAATTAGTTATATCCAAATGGTCCCCGGGCCTGGATTCTCCTCCACATCACCAGACCGTAGCAATCTTTGTAATCCCAAACTGATGATATTATAATCTAACTTTATAGTTTCTAGATATTAACCCAATATCTTTATTTCCCATTGTTTTAACCACCCCAAGCCAATCAAGCCTGTATTCTGTTCTCTTACACCTTGAATCAAATATTGGTTTGTTTTGTTTTCATATATTCCATTTGTTTCAACCCAGGTAACATTCCTAGTTAACAAATCAGATGAACAGAACACAAAAATATTAAAAAAACTGCTATTAAGAACCCCTTATTTATCATTTTCAGTCAGTACAAGTCAAGAAATCCACAGTAATTTTCTTGTATCATAGTCGGCAGACACAAATGTAGGAACGCCAGTACTCGAGTTATACCTATTCTGCAATTTATCAGTAAGACAAGTTTGTAATCTTTAGAGTTCTAGCAGCCAATTATGTATTAAATACACATTTGCAAAGGCTACTTGTCTTAATAGTGTATAACTTCAATGATGTCAATTTATATGAATTTAAAGGAATTATAGTTATATTATTTTTTTTCTTCCTATGACTGTGCCCGTCAACTAATACATTGTACATCAGTTGAGGGCCATGTGTGTGCATTTCTGTTGAATATGGTGCCATGTCAGTGATGTGTTCCCCTCTGCTCATGTCTCAGCAGGATTACCTTGGCCATCTTGAGTGAATTGTGCTCCAGGATATGCAACAGTCGGACGGTGGTGCATTGGTGGTGGTGGCCAGCTGGAGGTGTGTGCCCCTGTGTTTTCCCTATTTTTCTCGTGGAGGGTAGGATCGCAGGACGTCCACTACAAGGACGATGTGGGGGAGCTGTGGACCATCAAGGATCCCTCCAAGATGTGTGCCGGTAATGTTGTGGGGGGATGTGTGTGCCAGTTGTGCACAGCAGAAGCCCTGCGTGTACAGTTCACGCATGATTATCCTCTTTTGTCTTGTTTTACAGGGGTATTGTGGCCACCTCCACCACCTGGTTCTTGTACAGTGGTGGTACCTGCCCACTACACCAAAGGGGTTGAACCACATCTCCCAGGATAAGGAAGACTAACCGTTGAGTGATGGTAGAAGCACAGGCTGGTGCAGCCTTGTTGTCCGGGGCCCCTGGTGGCGTGATTGTTGACAGTTCTGCCACCATAGAAATGCCATGGCCAAGATGGTTCATTTATACAAGGTGTGTCCGTATGACACTGTTTCACATTAAAGTTATTTTTGTAACCCTACTGTTGTTGTCATTGTTCCAGGTGGAGATGTGTTGCCACAGTCTGGGTCTGTGGGCCCCCAGAGGGGGAAACACTGTGGCCACCTGCCCAGTTCACCCCTGCGTGGTGGTGTGGGCCATCGATAATGGTGGTATATCTGGTCTTATGCTTATGGGACCATACACGATGGGTGTTCCATGCTGCAACATGTGAGCCTGTCCTGTGCACCTGCAGCTTACGGCAGCCCACCACAGGGCGTAGTGCTACACATACTGCTCTATGCGTCAGAATGATTTAGTGCACATCATGCATGCAGGTATGTGTGCTGTATGTATGCAGGTACCTGGCCATGCCCCCAGACACATGTGTGGTGTTGCTTATGCGTAGCTACATGTGTGACCTGATCGTGCACCACTGCATGCCCTATATTCATGCCACTTGGCTGTGGCACAGTATATCCTTACTCGCGTGTGTTGCGCACCGTACAAATGCGGCTCTTGGTTTGTGCATACACCCCATTAAGAGTATTCCCGATGAAGAGTTGCCATTCACCTTCAGACATATTGTGCAACATTTAAAACTTGTGTTATACTAAAACAGTACTACCTGAGAGTTTAAACAGGAAAATTCCCTCATTCAGAGAAGCATCAGATCAACATGTGAGACAAGTGAATGATTCACACTTTTACTGATTAACGGGCGGTAGAAATTGGGATGGAATAGGAAAAGAGTACTTGAGGATATTCAAACAAACAGCAACAATTTGCGGTGCTTCCCATCTCCCTCCCTTACAGTGCCTTGAGGTCTCCACCATCTTACCTCCTCGAACAAAACTTGAATGTGAGAGGGAACTGAAAAAGACACCAGTTCCCCTAAACATTGTCATACTACCAATAAACATAGAGGAATGCGCTTGTCCAAGGTCCATAAGCAGAGGACGTTCACATGCACACTGTAACGTATGAATAAAAGTTATTATGGGAAAATAAAGTCAAAAATAAAATGACTCAGTCTTCCTTTTTTTTTCTTTTCTTGCCGTCGTGTCAGCTGAGCAGGAATGAAATTCTGCAGCTGTTTTCTCAGTCCAATGACCACCTTAGTCTTGCTGGGGATAGAAGGGAATTAACAGACGTCGGGTACATCGCTTGCAGATGTGTGTGTGATGTCACCCTAGACATCGTCATTATATACAGGTACATGCTCCCTGGAGGTGGGAAAGAAAGTTGGAAACACATCCTGCTTGATAGGATGAGCATGGGCCCTCTGCAGGCCCCACGCCGATGACTGAGGCGCCTCCTAAAACTAGATCCATGTCACGCAGCTCTAAAAGACTCTTCACTGGGTGGGGGGCAAGCTGTGGGAATCCGGAAGGAAAGTCCAGGAAAAGCTGGATGATGGGGCTGGGGGGTGTGTGTGTGTGAGGGGGGCCAGCCAGGACAGAAGGGGGGTAAACAGAATAAGAGGAAAAAAATCCCCAGTGATCGCAGTTTCGCTCTCATGATGTCAAATTGTTTGCACTTATTTCTGACAGTAAAAGATAAGTCCACCTTCATTTTATGTGACTGCCAACTATTGCTAATGGATAGGCCTGCTTTGCTGCTACCAGAATCCTCTCCTTTACCTCAGCAGTGATGGCTTTAAGTAGGATGGTGCAGGGGGCGTTAACAGCTGTCTGGGTCCCCTCTCATGTTAATTATGTATACCTTTGCAAAGGAGCAACTCTCAATATCTTCAGGCAATTGTACATTGCTCTGTGACCACTCTATTGAGTCAGGCATCACACTGAAATGTGAAGTCCAGGCTTCATTTCCTAAGGCCTACATTCAGTTGTGCAGTTGTGAGTTCCTGGTGATGAGCTTGCCTACTACTGTAAGCAACTTTGTTGAGTAGGAGTCAACCTCAGCCACTGTGGGGGGCAAAGTTTTTTGCTGGGCATACTGATTTTCTGAGTGCTGTAGGGTGCACTCCATTTTTTTGTCTATTGCCCATACAGCCTCCAGAACTGTAGTCTGGGGGGGCTCCAGTCCTAAGGCCTACAGGTTTGCTGTGCCTGAGCCCGTTGAGGGCTCTGATGACAGCTGCTGCTGCTTTGGGCCTCCTCCAGTTGTCCCCTTTGGTCTGCCCATGACGATTTTTGTTCAAAATGATCTGCAAAAGATAAGGTAACAGGTATTAGCATTAAAACACCCAAAAATAAAGC
The DNA here is from genome assembly GCA_016271365.2 of Neoceratodus forsteri. NCBI lineage: Eukaryota > Metazoa > Chordata > Ceratodontiformes > Ceratodontidae > Neoceratodus > Neoceratodus forsteri. The sequence goes on from CM028133.1 coordinate 1,108,582,360, forward strand.
TGCACAATACTTTATTTCTTTATTCCCTGTTTATACCCCCCTTGCATGCCACTGCCTTGACCTCCTGCTGGATCCCCTAGGTGCCTTGCTCTGCCGGACTCTATCCTCCTCCATGTGCCTACCTTCATGCTGCCATGACTCTTCCCCCCCAGGCAGAGAAGAGGGGTGGGTCCCCTCTAGTTACATTATCTTCATCAGGCTGGCAGTGGAGGGGTGCAGGTCCAGTCCTCTTTAGTTCACGGGGGGTCTTTTTCCTTGTTTTCTCCTGACCCCACAGGAGCAGGCATGCATGGGTGGTTCAAGGTAGGTATGCACACAAACGTGCTATTGCACCGAACCCCTGGCCTTCATTTGCCACTCCTTTGGTGCCACGACTGTACTGCCACCTGTGGTCCCCGAGGGGGCAGTATAGCAGTGAGGATGACGACTCACTCTCTCTGGAGGAGAGCTTCTCCTGGGATGTCCAATCCCCCTCCCTCTAGCTCACCTCCGATGATCCAAGCCCATTCCTGAGCTCAGGTCGTTGGCATCATGAGCGGTTGCATTACCGCTGCGCTGATAGTTGCACAATGTTTTAAAGGAAAATACAGACACATGAAGCACGTTCTGTTAAGTCTCTGTCTCTCCAACATCTCCTCTGGGGTTGTTTTTTAAGACTATAGGAGTGAGGAGGAGGAGGGAGGGAATGTAATTTTTGTAGTTTTCAAGAAGGGGTAGGGTGTTTAATAGTATTTTGATGGACATGCAATCAGAGTAATGTATTAATTTCTTTTTGTTAATTTCCTTTGTAAATATAGTCATGCCTGTGTTGTAAGTTGTGCTGTTTGCAAAATGGGCACAAAACGTGGCTCCTGATATCACATGACTAAACAGATCTTATGGGAAACATTGGCTAGAGCTGATTGGGGAAATGACATTCAGCCACAGATTCTGTAAGGCAGATGGGGGAGTGCCAGTCCGAATACCTCAGTCAGCTTAAAAGGCAAAACGTGTGGGGTTACACACTTTGGACATTCTTCAAAACAGAATCATAAAAGTGGACAGAGTGTGTGTGTGTGTGTGTGTGTGTGTGTGTGTGTGTGGAGTGAGCCAGCTGGCAAGAATGATGTCACTCATACACACATACACACACACACACACACACCACATACCCATACACAGGCCCACCCATTTGGAGGGGGGCAGTGGAGGAGTGTCACTCAAAGGGGGGTGAGATCACTCCCCACAGGAGTAAGGAATAAATTGAGGTGTTGTAAAAAAAAAAACACTTCCTCTTGGACTTGGAACATCTGAAGACCAGGGGCCCTGCCATACAAAGACTAGCTGACTGGTAAAATAGCACAGTAAGGGACAGTGCAATTCTGTAGCTAGGGCAGGTGAAGGGTTTTAGGTGAGAAAAACTCAGAATTCTGCTGTACATCAACTGCTCAACTTGTTTTATTTTCTGCTTCTTAATAAATGTGCAACCCTCTTGCTGTACTTCAAATACATCCTGTTGTAAATACTTGTAGTCATTTAGTCAAGAATCACATTTTTATAGAATTAGTGATTGCTTGTTTCATTTAAAAGTGACCTGCAAAGAAAGACTGCAGCCTGCTCCCATTCCCACACACTTACCCGGCTGAGGTCTGGGGCTGCAGTGAGCAATACAATCCAAAGTGTTTTGCTATAAAGCACCAAAACTTTCAGCTGAACATGGAAATGCTGTGGATTCCCATACGAGTGGGTGCAGAGCCCTGGGTATTACCCCCGTTTAGTGGCAGTGGCGGTACTTTTTTTGTTTAATTTATGGCTTATATGGGGGTCTTCATGCATGTAATGTTACTTACAGCAACACCCGGACAGTTTGTTGCTGTAAGTAACTATTACATATATGTAGCCTCCGTAAGTAACATTACATGTATGAAGACCCCCGTAAGTAACATTACATGTATGAAGCCCCGTAAGTAACATTACATATATGAAGACCCCCATATAAGCCATAAATTAAACATAATAAAGTACCGTCACTGCTACTATAGTAAGAGCAGTGGTGGTAGCGACGTCACTAAATGGGTGGAATATCCATAACTCTTTGCGCCCGCTTGTATGGGAACCTGCCGCGCTTCCGTGTTCAGCCTAAAGTTTTGGCACTTTATAGCAAAAAACACTTTAGATTAAAAATTAAGCTCACTGCAGCCCCAGACTCTCGCGGTGGCATTTTAAGGTATGTGGGAACGGGAGTGGGCTGCAGTCTTTCTTTGCAGGTCACCTTTAAATGGGTAATTCTGCTATTTCTGCTGGACTCTGTTTGTAGTCTATCTCTGAAGGGGCACTCTACCCACAATTACTGTGTTGACCTTTTTGACCTTGTGCAAAGGAGGAGGTAAGAAACAGGTTTTCCTGGGTCTTGTTGGTAAAAACCCACGGTGGTGGCAGTGAACTTGAAGTCCCTGGTATGGGATTTCTGTCACATTTGGTGGCAGCGTGGTGGGATCAGTGTTGCAGATGGTACCAGTGCAGTACAGAGCAACGTACAGTGTACTTTTCTGTGAGGCAGGAGCTCTGAGAGAGAGAGAGACAGCACACTGGTGAAGGAGTGCCATCAGAAATATACCTGAACAGTCATGAAACAGGATTTCCAAAGGTTGCATTGTTTACTACTGTTTTTTTTTTATTTCTAGACAGCTTAGTGCAGTGTAGCAAGAGAATATGAGCTCCTCAGGCCATGTCAAATTTCATGTACAGCAGCTTTGTGAGCTGTGCGCAGAGAGGGGATTGTCTATGAGGGCATGACAAAGAGTGCACTCACAGAAGCCCTGTAAGCGCATGACTGGCTGCAGGAGAGGCAGATGGTCTCAGATTGGCAAGGCCCAATACCTGGTAAGCAGGCAGTCACTTAGAATAGTGACCCAGGTAGCAATGGAAAAACTGCACTAGCAAACACAGCGGCAAACTGTAAGTAATAGGAAAGGGGGTTCAACCCACGAAGCCATGATTAATTCTAAAATATTCCCACAAAACCAGGACGGAGATGGATCTGGATTTGTTTTTAAAGATGGACTCTGAGCTGGCCCAGTGGGGCTGAGGGCTGAGATGCTGGATGCCTTACCTCACGCTGCGCTGGTGACCCTGTTTGGGAATGAGCACAGATCGTCAGGAGTTGGCAGGGGAGGAGAAGGATTGAGCATCCGAAGGACTGCTCTCCTTCGAGGAGAGGGGTCCACAACAGTCGGCACCCGTTTGCCCCCTGGAGAAGGCTGGGGGACAGGGCACTAAGCTGTAACAAAAAAAAGGGGAGGAGTTGGGGCAGACACCTGGAGGGAGCGCGTGCGGATGCATGTGCGCTCCCCTCCGCTGGCATCACTGCACGCCCCAACTCCAGGGACAAAAATTAGAAATGAGGAGTGGCTGCTTGATCGAGTGGCTTGATAGCCATCTGCTGAACATCAGCTCCATGGCGTCTGAACCTGGATCCAGACAGGTGGGACAAAAGGGGCTCCCCATCACCCCGCTGTGGGGGGCAAGCCACAGGAGACTTAAGGCGGACCTTATTAGAGTGCGGATGATGGACGGCAGTTGGAGACGCCTAGAAAATGGGAGTAGACCATGAAGACCAGAGGAGTGGGGGGAAAAAGTAATATCCAAACAAAAAAAAAAAAATAAAGAGGGACTCTGGTGGTTTACAAAACAGTAATTTGACTCACCATTTCATAGTTCATGTGCCCCATGTTGAAACGAGTCACAGTTTCCGTGATCTTCCTTTGCTATGTGTTAATTTTTAAAAATATGTACTACTGTGCTATATCCGTGCACTGAAGCCACCCAATGTGTCTCTGCCGACCGGAAGTGACACTTTCTCCTGAAGTAGCCAGTAACAGCACTCATATGCCTCTAGCTGTCAGGTGCGGGAATGTTGACAGGAGACGCATGATCGTGGTGCTGACTTTCTATCCTGATGATTGTTTGACAGCTGAAATTAAATTTTTCTTTCATATAATAATGTTGTCAGATGTGGAATATTTCAATTAATTAGCATACATAGAAACATAAAAGTTGACGGCAGATAAGAACCTCAAGGCCCATCCAGTCTGCCCATTTCTTTTTCTACCTTACGAATGTGCCATCGGCTTTTACTCTGTCAATAGCCTATCTATTCATACTTATCTGTATTGCTCCCTTATGCCTATCCCATGCCTGTTTGAAGCCCTGCACTGTATTCATATCCACAACTTCCTGAGGTAGGCCGTTCCATGCATCCACCACCCTTTCTGTGAAAAAAAAAAACTTCCTCACAATACCCCTTAATTGGCCTCCCTCTAATCTCATGCTGTATCCTCTCGTCCTGCTATTTTTCTTATATTGAAACATGTTAGACTCTTTCACCTTGTTAATGCCCTTAAGGTGTTTGAATGTTTCAGTCATATGACCTCTCTCCCTCCTTTGCTCTAGGGTATACATATTGAGCTCCGTTAATCTGTCCTCATATGTTTCCTGATGCAGTCCCTGCGCAATTTTGGTTGTCCTTCTCTGGACTGCCTCAATTTGGTTAATGTCCTTGTGAAGGTGTGGCCTCCAGTGCTTCACGCAGTACTCCAAATGGGGCCTAACCAGTGTCGTGTAAAGAGGGATTATTACCTCCCTCTTACGATTTGTGATACCCGTACTAATACACCCCAACAGCCCCTTAGCCTTACCTACTGCTTTAGTGGTCTACTTGGATGATTTCAGGTCATCTGTGATGATGATGCCCAAGTCTTTTTCTTCCCTTGTGACTGCCAGCAACTTCCCTCCCAACCTATAGGTGGCTTCAGGGTTTCTCTTCCCTATGTGCATGATCTTGCACTTCTTTGCGTTAAACACCAGTTGCCACTCTTCTGACCATTTTGTCAGTTTATCCAGATCTCTTCTCATTCTGCCCACCCCATCTGGATCATCTACTCTGTTGCAGATCTTGGTGTCATCTGCAAACAGACAAACCTTACCTTCCAGTCCATCTGCAATGTCACTGATGAAGATATTGAAGAGGACTGGCCCCAGGACTGATCCCTGAAGTACCCCACTTATGACTTGCATCTCTTCAGACTGTATAGCGTTTACCACCACTCTCTGTTTTCTGCCCATCAACCAGTTTGCCCCCCAGTTGACCAACTTCTGTCCCACCCTGAGCCTACCCAGCTTATTAATCAGTCTTCTATGTGGAACAGTATCAAAAGCTTTGCTGAAGTCAAGGTAGGTGACATCAACTGCTCCTCCTTGGTCCACCACTCTGGTTACCCAGTCAAAAAAATCTATGAGATTAGTTTGACAGGACCTTCCTGTCGTAAACGTATGCTGTCTTGGATCCTGTGCTCCTATGGTTTCCAGGTGTTGCACTATCCTTTCCTTAAGGAGTGCCTCCATAATCTTGCCCACTACTGAGGTGAGACTGACTGGTCTGTAGTTCCCTACCTTCTTCCTGCTACCACTCTTGTGGAGCGGGATCACATGAGCCCTTCTCCAGTCTTCTGGGACCTCTCCTGTGCTCAGAGACTCACTAAACAGTTCTGATAATTGCTCTGCTAGTTCCACCCTTAGCTTCTTTAGTACCCTGGGATGTATGCCATCAGGTCCCATTGCCTTGTCCACCCTGAGCTTATCAAGCTCTTGTAGGAACCTTTCTTTTGTGAAGGGACCAGTGCACAGCTTCTGTGACGTAGACAGCCAGTTCTGAGAGCTGTATCATTTTTTTTAATATAAAATTACTGACTGTCTGCTGAAAAATCTGGTGCTCTTAGAATGACCTCATTCATCCACCCCCCCAAATTTTAGCTGAAAGATGCAAGCCATAAGAAAAATGCTGACAGCATGTGAGTTCACACACACTTAGTTTTTAGAGACCATGTGTTACATGTAAGGCCTTAATTAAGGATCCTGTCTGTCTGAGTTAATTACAACCATTGTTGCTATAACATATCCATTTTAAGACGTTGGAGGAAAAACCAGGTTATTACATAGAAGTGCAAAATCATAAAGATGCTGTCATGTCCTGGAAGGAGGAAGCTTATTATGAGATCAAAAGAAGTGTCATTTGAAGGACACGAATTATGCTGACGTTGCAGAATGTAATACTTTTGTATAAGATAATATATTTTTTTTATACATATCTGACAGAGGAGGAGCTAGCTGACCTCACACAAAAATGGGTTGTCCCATACAGTTGTTTAAGGAATACTCTGTTTTACTTACACACTTTTACCTAGACTCTGACTGAGGAAAGATCTTTGTTTGGAGCACTTGTAAACAGATATTTGGAAAGATTTGAAATCTAAGTACTGTAAGTAGGAATTTGCACTGTTTAAACCTTGTTCTTTTAAAAGATTTGCATGTCTTGTGGTATATAAGTTCTGTATTTTGCGTTTTACATATTTTTAACTATTTTAGTAAAATTCTTTTTAGAACTTACTTGGTCTGTCTTTGACTTCTTTTAAGTTGTAAGAAAAGTATATGGTTATTGCAGATACTAAACATAAGCTTGAATGGTGGTACCAAACTGGAAAGAGAAGCGTTTTAAATCTGAGGTTTTTATTAAAGTTTTTAAGGGTTCATCTCTGTATACCTGGTTAGGTGCCCATTGGCAAAGATATCTATACCCCGAAGACAGAAATATCTGAGCCTGTGCATTGGGTATGCTAGCAAGAGGTTCACTGTTTGAATCCCTCCAGAACTTGAGACCAAAGGTTGATCCGAACTCACAAAAACAGACAAGAGGGTTACCTTGTCTGTTACACTGTTCACAAGACTGCGCTCAGAGGTTGGCACTTTGGGAGTAGAGGGCCTGACCTGCTGAGTAGGTTTGTGACACTTCCCTCCCCCCCTGTGTCCATGGCACTGAGCTGTGGGCCCTGCCCTACCTTCTCATCAGTAAATACTGAGCAGAAGTATCTATTTAGGATAGATGCTTTTACTTGGTCCTTCTCCTCACACGCCACCTTATCCCCTTTGATCTTAACAATTCCCCCTCTGAACTTTCTCCTTTCACTAATGTATCTATAGAAAGTCTTGTCATCTTCTTTTACTGATCATGCTGGTACTTCCTTGGTTTGGGCCTTTGCCTGCCTTACTGCCTTCCCTGCTTCCCTTAGGAAAGTTTGGTATGCCTCCCTATCTTCATCCCGCTGCGTTCCCTTATATTTCCTGAAGGCCAACCTTTTGACTCTGACCTTTTCTGCTACTGTTTTTGAGAACCAAAGTGGTTTCCTTCTTCTTTTGCACTTCCTTTTCTCTCTAACAACAATTGGTTGTTGCTTCAAGTATTGCATCCTTAATGCTTGCCTACTTTGCCTGTACCCCCTCACCTGTATTCCTTCTTGCCAGGGCTAGTTTAACTCTGTTGGCCATCTTATCAAAGTCAGCTCCTCTGAAGTCCCATAGTTTTGGCTTGGAATGGGATGATTTGGTTGTAGTGGCCAAATTGAACTCACTTTAATGTAGCGAGTGTTGCTTATGTGAACTGTGTGATTCCATGTCCTGTCTGCATCGTGATTTTTTGACAGGTGAAGTATAAGCTGTGTATACAGAACTGGATTTATTATTGCGCTTGCTGTTGATGAATTGTGGGTTTTGTTCTATCATTTGCTGTACTGCAATTATGCTTTAGGTGTTTATTTTCAGTTCATTGTTGAGACACTGCAATGTTGAGCATACACAACCTGGCCGTGCCTCTCTCATTGTTATGTGTCTGATGTTTGATTCCTTGTTCTTTTATTGTGTGGCTCACATGTTATGCTTTTAACATTTTTGACTTGCAATACGTTCATATTTTATCACTGACCCTACAGTGCTACAGTGTTGTGACTGAGCTTACATGTACCATAGAGGTCACATTTCTTTTGATAATACCCCTGTGTGCTGTGTACTAAAGGTGCTTATCTATTGCTATATAATTCTTAGGCCTGATGTGCAGTGTGCTTTCTGTGTCACTGTTTTGTTACTGTACAGTGTTCTTTCACCCATAAAAGTTACTCCAGTTTTTTAATATGCTATTCAGACTACCTTAGTGTATTGAGACGTTCACTTTTCAGTATTATTTGTTTTTATGTAGAGGTGTGCTGGACTGATAATTGATAGTTTATTCCTTTGCATTTTTTGTGGTTTTTGTCTGTACACTGTCCTCTACCTCATTACATATGTGAACCATATTTAGCCGTGCTTTCCTATATGTGCTTGACAATAATTTTGTACAGCATCCTAACTTAACAGAACATAATAATTATTAGTTTCTTTAAGCGCTGAATACAGTAGCTTTTTGTGGACAACGTTTTGTGTTTATAGTGGTGGCACTGGTAACTTTTTAAACAACTTCATAGCCATACTTGTTGTAGTCAGTTATTATACATGACTCACCTCAGTGTGTCTTCTTTTACCATAATGCCATCACAGTGCATTGCAGCCAATTGTGGAAACACCTATTAAATGGGGTTTTCTTTGTTTACCTTCCCTAAGTACCCCCATTGTCTAAGACTGTGGAACACCTTTGTGAAGACCAAGCGTGCTGATTGGGTTGGGCCTAGTGATTTCAGTGTGCTTTGTTCTGCACATTTTACTGATGACTGCTACGACCCCTCTGTACTGCTTTGGTACTGGATGAAGTTTGTCAAGTGCCTGCGGGTGTTGCCTACGGCCGTGCCAACAATTCATTCACCCCCACGCACTCTGAGTGTTACTTTGCAGAGCGCCGTAGTTCCTGCAATGGTTGACATAGTATGTTGTACCTGTAGCACCTGTAGCAGCGATGACGGATCATCGCTGTCAGAACCAAGTCTTAAAAGGAACAAAATCGGTGGAGCTTTTAGGAAAAGACAATTGGCTGAGGTAACTATTATCATGCTGTTTTTTCCTGTTGTTTTTCCTTTGTCAACTCACACTGTGTTCCTTGGTGGGAAGAAACATCTAGTTTTATGGAACATGCTGTGTGTGTTCATGTAAGTGTGTTTGTGCGTCTGTGTGACTCTGTATGTGTATGCATGCATGTGTGTGCGCATGTGTGTGTGTTGGTGTATCTGTGTGACTGTGTATGCGTGTGCATGCATATGTGTGTGTTTCTGTGTTTGTGTGTGTTTTGTGTGTGAGTGTGTGCCTGTTCTGTGTATGCAGTACCAGGAAAGTGAATCGGTGTTTTTTGCGACTGTAATCGTATTGTGGCATCGACAGCCTTACTGTGAAATAAAACATTGGGGTTTGGTCCTCCTCGCTGTCAGCTAGGACCAGGTTCAAATCCTGGGTGGTGTATCATGGGACAGTATACTTGTTGCTGCACCTAGTGTGTGTGTGTGTGTGTGTGTGTATGTGTGTGTGTGTGTGTGCCTGTCTCAGTTCGTCTGTCTATTGCTGTGTGTGTTTGTGAGTGTGTATGCATCTGCATGTGTGTGTGCTTGTTTGTGTATGACTGTGTATGTGTATATGCCTGTCTCTGTTTGACTTTTATAGGGGTGTGTGTGTGTGTGTGTGTGTGTGTGTGTGTGCATGCTCTTTATGTGTCTGTTCTGTATGTGCAGTAATGTGACAGTATCTGGCTGGTTTATGTGGTGGATATATCTGTGTATGTTTGTGTGTGTGTGTCTGTCTGTGTGCGTAGGTCTGTTGACATGTGTATTTGTGAATGTGTGTGCATCTGCATGCGTGTGTATGCATGTGTGCTTGTTTGTGTGTGATTGTGTATGTGTGTCTGCCTGTCTCTGCATGACTGTCCGTTGTCATGTGTGTATGTGTGTGTGTGTGTGTGTGTGTGTGTGTGCATATGTCGGTGTGTGGGTGTGACTCTGTGTATACCTATGCATGCATATATGTGTGTGTGTGTGTGTTGTGTTGTGTTGTGTTGTGTGTATGCATGTGTGTCTCTGTTCTGTGTGTGCAGCACCGTGAAAGTGTATGGGCATAGATGAGCACCAATGTATAAAATAATCTGAACATTACTGTCCCCCGGGGTCCTGATGTTTATAATAAAAAATGAATCCAACCTGTGTTTCTATACTGTTATATTACACCCTACCATCCAGGATTGAATAATAATGCCCGATCACATTGCAATACTGCATGTTCCCCACTCCTGTGTCCGAAAGATGAGCGACTTTAGAATAATCACAGAATACTTTTTAATAGTGTTGCTGTACTCACCTCTCCTATGTATTATCCACCATCAGATGCGAAATATTTCACAACAGTTTTGCATTTGGCAGTGGTACCACTCTCCCCTGCATGATTCATGAGACATATTAGTATTTTGAATGTGTATTGGGGACTGGAGTGGTGTACCACGACACTATGGAAAAGTGTTATGGGCATATTAGTGATTGTAATGGTTATGTGGTACTGGGGGGGGGCAGAAGTACAGTATGGAAAGGTGTCTGCTTTTGATCATGGCTGGCAGTGGACACCCTGCAGTACGGTATACTGTCGAGTGGAGTATTTACATTTTCATCTGGCATGTTGCATGGGAGGGTGGACACTGCTACATGGAAACGGGAATGGGAATTTTTTACTTTGGATGTTGGATGAGTAATGGGTGGGACCATGCAGCACTGAAAACAGAGGGGGATGCTAATATTTTATATTGGGCTCGTGGATGGTAGGGGGACCTTGCATAATGGTTAAGATGTGGGTGATTATTCATCATATATCTCTGTTGACAGTCATGGGGGCACACCACTACCGTCCCGGTGATGGCAGGGTGCCATTCACCTGTCTGCACTTGTACACTGCCTGTGAGTGGCAGGCACATTTTGGGCACCCTTTTTCATGACTAACTGTGGGCATATCATTTTCGGGATGCTCTAAAGATGTGCATCACTTGTGTAGTGCATTCGTGCCACTTACAAAGTTCTCTGGAATGTGCAACGTTATTGTTTCCATAATGTCCATATTGGCACGTGAACTGCATATCAACATGTCCCAGTACTTTACACATGTAATGTTCAGTTTACATATTTGCTTACGATGACACGACTGCATTGAACTTTGATTTCCCCTTCATTCTAAAGATAATTCACCAGTATGAGGACAGCGCTGGGGTAGATGACACTAGTGGCTTCATATTCATTGATACTGATGTCGTGTCTGACATTGCTGATACCTGCAATCGACCAGTTGATGTCACCTCAGAAATCACATATCATGAAGTCACGGAAGGCAGTGAGGTGTCAGGAACTAGTTATGTGACAAGGGGCACTCAAAAATCCTACAAAAGACCTCCATGTAAAAGCATAGGTAACTATCATTTACTATAACGTTGTGTTTGTGTCCATCACAACAATCATGTTATTAAGCTGCATAGCGTATTGCCCACAGTCTGTGGCAAGTCGAATTCATTATACACCATAAATAAATAAGCACGGTAATTTCATCGTTACAAATAGGGTTGATTCAAAATTCAGCTGCAGTAATGGCAGTGGCAAGTTCTAAAATGTTTCATTTCAACCCGCCTTAGTAATCAAGGCTAGTGTCATAAAACGTTACTTTGTTAACATGTCTACACATGGGTTTTCCAAAAAAATAAAAAGAATTGCATAGACAGGATTGAATCACTACAGTAAGTCTCATGTATTTACCATGTGTTGCTATACTGCGGTCCTATGAAACCTGCTGTAGCTGTGCCCAGGTCTACATGCAGACAGCATATTAATCCACCTTGAACTGGTGGTATTCAAGGCACTACAGGCACTGTGCCACCATGACAGCCTGTGGTTGGGGGGCGCTTTTTTCTAAATTCTTAAAGTGAGTGTTGCGTAAACAGCAGCAGCATGGCACCCTCGTCCACCTCTACTTGAGAAGTGACGAGTTTGGCATCCACATTAGGATGATGACCGCCCTTGCCTTTCTGCTACCGTGGGACATCTGCAGTGCTTATGAGTATCTGCACACATGACAGGTGTATGTAATACCGTGAGGATGAGCTAACCTATAACCATGGCTACTTTAAGGACTCGTGGATGGTACGCCCTCTACGCATTGTGGAGTGCCAAAGCCCTATGTACCACATTTTTTTTTGTACTTTTATGACATGGCCAGTGATGGTTTGCCACGCATGAACAACACAATTGAATGGTGGCACAGGAAATTCCTTGATGGTAGCATTGTAGCCCACAGTGTGGTACTTCAGCAATGTTCTACGTGGTCAGCATCACCTTACGGAGCTGTGCATGCTGCAGGTGTGGCATGTAGAGGACTGCAGGCCCAGGTGATGGCGGACCAAGGCATGCAGCAAGCACATCATGGGCATTGTTGAACAGTACCGGCAGCGATGTCTCCATGACTCCCTGATGTGTATCACAGTGAAACTTCATCTGTGGGTGTAGTGGGTGACCATGTCAGTGACAGCGTACAGTCGTCACACGCTGACTGTCCGTGATTACCCAGCAGAGATTTGGATTTCGTGCTTCACTACGTTGTGCCATGGGTGGTGGTGGTGGGTGTTCTGTTTCTGTTGCTGGGCTGCGTGCAGTGGCCCTTCACTAGTAAAGTATTACACTGCATCTCCTGTGTGCTGTGTCCATGGTACTCACCAGTGGTATGTGCACACAGGGGTGGGTAGGGATGCACCAATGACTGGGCCTGTGTGTGTGTGTGCGCGGAAGGGGGGGTTGCTCTGCCTGTGGCGGTGGGGGTGGTGGGCTGATGTGGCTTGCACTGGGGTTTTCTGGTGTGTGGTGGGGGTTAATTTGACTGTTCCACAGGGGGTCCATCTGCTGTTATTTGCCACTCCATCTACCTGTGGTTGTTTCAAACAGTAACTGCATGATGCCTGCAGCCAGCATCGAGTTCACTATGTCTTTGATTCTGGCAATGGCAGGTGTTGTGATGCTGAAAGCTACATTCCCCATAGCTTGGGATGTTCTGTTTAACTAAGAAGTGATGTGGAGTATGAATATTGTGTTTCCTCCATGACACATGTGCTGTACATAGCGTCTAAGTAATATATGTAGTGATGTTTAACAAATCACACATAACAGTTATGACGTACAATGTCAAAAGTAGTAATGTGTATTATGCACTTGATATCTCTTCTCAGCTATTCCGTCAGTACCAAAGTATAAGGATGCAAATGTACAGGAATAGGTGCGACATGACTGACTCTTGCAAATACTTGAGGGTGAGCGACAAATTGGGCACACATTCTCTGTTTTTGATGTGGTTGGTAAGGGACATGAGGGTGCATGGGTAACACTGGATGAGTAGCAGGTTCAAGACAGAGATGAGGAGGCATTACTTCAGGTAGTGTTTAAATGGAAAGCTGTACCAGAGGAGGTGGTGGCTTGCTGGACGGTGTTGAGCTTCAAAAGGGCATGGGACTGGGCTAGGATGGGGGGCTGGTTAAAGGGCAGTGAACAGTTCCAGGAGGTTGAGGGGGGTTTGGTGGAGGGCAAGCTGCATTATAGGGTGCTTGCTGCGCACACAGGCAGACTTGACAGACTGTGAGGCATGTTTCTTCTGGCAAGTTATTTATGTATGTATGTACGAATCCAAGATGACAGAAAAAAAGGTTAACTTCCTGCAAGGTGCTTGAAATAGATCTGTATGTGTTGTGTCAGTCAGAGTTCAGGTATCACGTAAAGTACTGCATTACCTCATGGTGTGAAGAAACAATATCCCTGTCATATTCTTCACAGCAAATGTTGTCATTCAATGGCAACACTGGTGTGCATCTCATGACACCTTATTTGCAGTATGTGAACGGGCGTAGGAAGTGAAAAGTCAGACACAGAAGTTCTTTTAGAACACACAAGACTTCGTGTGAAATTTATTTATAAAAAAAACAACTCAGAATAAACTTATTCAGAAATAAACAAAAAAAATAAATAAATAAAGCCAGCAAAGTGCTAAATGGCTTTTTCTCTTACTTTGAGACAATTAGTACTTTAACGGCTGAGTACTGCCACAGAGTAGATGAGCTTAAGCCCCAGCACATCAACCATCCTCTGTGCTCCTAGACTCTCTGGCTACCTTGGGTAAAAGCTGCTTTTTGTATGTACCTGGTCTGACATCATGGGTCAGCTGATCAGCCCCCTATTCTAATACACATGAAGTCCTACTCTAATACATGAAGTCAGGGGATCAGCATGACCAGAATAAATTACATTTATTAATATTTATAGTACCCTGAATGAGCTATCTCTTAATTTATTAAAAAACAAAAGACAAGTTTAAATAATAATTAAGGGTTTTGCCCTTCCCTTCTGGTGCTGACATCACACTGATGGACTCTATAAATATATTATAGAAAGGGGGTGCTGGCTCCTATGAGTGCAGTATCTGTATCCTGAGACAGCAAGTGGGCCAGAAAAGAACTTCCCTCAGCACATAAGTAACAAAATAAAACCTTTATATAACTTAAAATGTGAGTCTTATAAGGTACCTTAGTTTATTGTGCTCCCTTTTTATTTATTATCCAACTCTGTACTCTTTTTATTTAATGTCTCTTTTTTGTTTGTAAAACATTCCCTTTAATGTGCTTTCTACTGATTTCTAAACCACTGCTAGAGCGCTGTCCATCTGGGCGTTCTTAATATTATGGTCTGTGCAGGACTACTATGGGGTTCCTGCCAGACCTACACAGCCCACAAACCGACAGAACGAGTGTTTTTTTTTTTTTATTTTATTCTGCCCAAACGCTATCTTTTTCGTGAGTCAGATCCGAATTTCTTAGGAAACAGTTGCCACTTTGTGAAGTTTGTGCTGGATCTGAGAATGCTGAAGGTACTGCGTTCTGCAGTCCGTTCGGGAGCCAACACTGTACATTATATTTAAATACCTGCCAAACAAACGGCCCTGACCCATAACCTTTCCCGTTTCAGTGCAAAAACCCTTCAAACAAGAAAAAACAGCACTTTGGAGGGTTTCTCTCAGGCGGGTGAGTTTATCTGAGTGAAACAACCATTTTGCAATTTCTAAAGCACCTGTCTGTGCGACGGGATACAAATTATTAATTTTTGTCTTTTACAGGAGTCCTTGTAATTTCTAAAGAACTTCGGGCCCCTTTTTACTATTTAACTACAGCATAATTGTATGCTGTGAGGCTCGCTTGCTTCAGAGCCTAACTGGGGCTGCTTTTTAATTTTTCTTTTATACTGTCACCGTGCCTACTTGCGACGGCAGTCTTACATCTCATAGTAGGCACCACAGGGACAACAGTGAAAATTAGCGGGGTAGAAAAGAAGAGATACCATGACGGGAGCCCACCCTTTCATGGTAGAAATGTGAAAAACAAGTTTAGAAACTCTAGAGAGGAGAGTGTACTACTGTGGTAGATTTGAGAGATTATTAGGGTAAAGAGGAGAGGAGAGGAATGTCCCGTGGTGCTGGGGGGTTACAACTATCACACAGTGTGACACCACAGCATAACTTTATGTGTGCATCGCTGTTTCCACAGTGATGTCACACTGCTACTTTCACTTACTTCCTCTGAGGTAATGTGCTCCACAAATGAGGTCATCATGGTTTGCAGTGGAAATGTTGTGGACTAACCGTAACAGCATCAAACAATTCTATTGATATGTCCATGTGTACTGACAACAGCGTTCTACAAACTGGGTGTCAGTGACACGTCACTCCGCCGTCAGATTTACACGTTACATGTACAAACACTGTCTGTACAATGGGAAACTTATCAGCAATTTGTGTGGCAATGCAGTCATACATTGACAGTGGCAGCCATGTACTGTTTTGACATTCTTCATTGTGAAAACCATCATTGTGTCTTACGCTTGCCGACTGAACAGTAGTACGGCAGTAATTCCACTTGCAATAAATGATGTTCACGCCTTAAAACTGTCAAGCAGTCGCACTATGGTGCAGATGCGCAATGTGAGGTCTGACGAGCATAAAAAGTTATGCAATTGATATAAAAAGAACCTCAGCGATACAAGACACAATGTGTTACTGTGCTCATGCAATGTGCGCCACGCCATCAGATGGGGACACAGAATTGCATCAACACTGAGTAACAGTGATGCAAAGTACAGCACAGTAACATACTTCTTTATCACAAGTCAATATATGTATTCGGCATTTAGACTTTCGCTACAACAGTCATCTCATTTCTACTGTCTGTTATTAGGTTATCACAGTCAGAGATGTCAAAACCTATAAGTGAGTGGCAGTGGCAGGAAAGAAAGTTGATAGTGTTCGAGTCATGCTTACTGAGGTTGTTTAACATCTGTATGCAGTGCCATTCAGCAACCAGTCCAACTGTGACCAAAATAAAGGGGACATTCATTGTAATACAGCAGAGTTGTTCAGAGTGTGGTTATGAAAGAACCTGGTCATCACAGCCTCACATTGGTGACTACCCAACAGGAAATGTACTGCTATCGGCAACCATTGGGTTTAGCGGAGTATCACCACAGAAAGTACTGAGGATGCTTCGACATATCAGGATTCAGTGTGTCTCAGACCCGACTTTCTATGAACATTCAAAACAGTTTGTGCAACCAACCATCCATGATGCGTGGAAGAGAAGCAAGGATAACATTGTTGCCAGTATCACAGAACAGAATCACAATGTCGTTCTGTGTGGTGACACAAGATGTAATAGTCCAGGCCACTCCGCCAAATACGGCACTTACACCTTGATGGAGATGGAAAAGCGAAAGATAGGGGGCGCTAGAGAGCCGATCTCCAGGCAGGAAGCATTTCTCAGAGGCTCTACACAGCAGCTGCTATATTTTAATAAAAATCACATTTTCAGCCGACTGAACGTTGGAAAACTACTTTGCATTGGCTTAATGATTATATCAGCTTTTGATTGATATCAGATTCAACCCAGTGAGACAAGGAAATCTCGCTTCTAAAGCTGCTTAAACTTTCGTTGAGATGGCAAGCAAGGCCACGGATCCACTACGCTGCACAGTTACTAATATGCTGAAACCACTCGCAAGTCCCCCATGGCAGCTACTGCTTGATATTCTGCAGGGCATGAATTCTAAGATGGCAAAATCTCTAGGGAGGATAGAGCAAGATGCGGAAACAACTACGGCCTTAGGAGCTATGAAGCGCAATTGGGACGAGCGATCGACAGCTACTCAGGTGATCGCCACTGGGCCGATTGAAGAGAGTGCGCAATCCCGAGGCCGCGTGGAGGCCTGTAATACTGTGACCTGGATGGGATCGTCGCTGCGGAGGGAAGATTCCCCTGTAGGAGGAGAGCACCTGAACTTGCCGAAATACCCTTGGGTCAATATGTGGAGTCTGCTGAATTTCGATGCACGTCTTACCTGGGACTTGATTTTGAGGGACCGAGGACGAATTTTGAGTCTGGAATGTAGGATTCTGAAGGACCGTAAGGAAAGACATTTGCCGTTGATGGGAAACGACGTGATGATCCCGATGAAAACTTGAAAGGATCGAACTGTTCCTGACAAGTACATGGTGATCCTTGAACATTGAACTTGCGAATGAATCTGGGGGGTTTATAAACTAAACTTGGAATGCATATTAACTGGGGCTCATTGCTGATGTGAATGATGGGGGCATTTGGGTGAATTACTTTGGGAAGGGAACACCGTGTGGTCACTGTGCTTCAAACGGTGGGTCATTCCACCTCTTGAATATTCTTCCCCCCAACCTTTTTGGCCATGTAGCTCAAAGTTACTTCCGAACTGTTCATGAGTAAGCTGCGCATGCTAACCAGATTATTTCCTCGCTTCCCTGTTAAATCATTACATTAATATTAGAAGCTGATGAGTATAAAACAGTAAGGTTGATAATTTGAAATCTGTATAAGGTAATATTTCATTTGTCAGCTGTTTGTAAGGCTGACTGAGAGAATGCACATTTTTCCTATTCATTATCTATGTTATTTGGATAAATAGCAGTCGTCTATGACTGCGTTATAATGCCTGTGTTAATTCTACCTGCTAAGGACACTCCACTACCATTGAGAAGGCTGGCATTTTCAGGACACTTTTCTCTGACATGATAATGGGTATACCCCCCCCCCCCCAACTGTAAAAGATTACAGGGGGTCGTGTTATGAATATCAAATTGTTGTATGGATATTTTTTCCTTCCTTTCCTACAACCCTGTATGAGGAAATGTGTGTATGTTATTGCATGAAAATAATAAACACAAAGTATAAAAAAAAAAGGAAAAGCGAAAGATCGTAAGTGTCAGCCTTGTTCAGGTTAGTATACTTCACTGGCGTCTAAAGACATTGACATTGAACTCACAGTACAGGTGTGGCATAGTAACACATGTCGAGGCGTAATATTTCTCTTGATGAGGGTAGTCACCTTACACGACATAACAGTAGTAAGGCTATCTTCTTTGATTAGAACAGGGTACAATATATCAGATTGTGTATGACGTCCCATACACTGCAAGGCTATTCTTCAACCGACTGTTTTCTATGGAGGCAGATGACCCTTGCTGGCATAGAAAACACATGGGGGAATAGTAGTTGAGTCTTTAATGATATGTCATACACTGTTCTTCATAGTGTTAAGTCACAACAAAAAAGATTAACTTACATTTTTTGGTGTATAGTGAGCCAATATTTGTCATCCATGGCACCCATTTCACTGGCATACGATCGCCACCTAGCACACGTATGCAATGCTTCAACCGTCCCCATCCCATGAACAGCACTGATGGGGCAGTTGCATTATGACGTCATCAGTAACGCAGAATGAAAAGACGTTCTGCATTGGTGAGGACGTTACTACTAATGCAGAACAACTTTTTACAGTGTGTGGTTGTCCATACACAACAACGTTCGACCATATACTATTGTCTTATAGTGTATGGTAGAATGCTGTTAGTCATTCTGCTTTGGTGGTGACATAATCAGTAATGCAGAATGACTTTTTGTTCCTCGTTGCTAAGTATGTCACATTGCCACATCCAGCTACAGTGCTGTTCATAGGACATGGTGTGGTTATCAAGACCTGCTTGCGCGCTTGATGGTGGGATGAAGAAAAGAGCAGTGCATGTCTCTGGTGGCAGACACAGACTGGAAAATGTAAGTTATCCTGTTTTGGACACCATACTTTATATAGAACAGTTTATGGTCTCCAAACCAACTCGTCAACTGTGGCCCCTTGTATTTTCGATGAGGGCAGAGGAATCTTTCAAGGTTAGCTGCTGTGGTCATCAGCCGTCATGGAAAACACTCTGGTGAAGAATTGTCTTGTTGTGTATGGGAGGCCATACACTGTCCTATATACATAGTGTATTGTGAAATGTGGTTGCGTAATGAAACCCTTACAGCGCAACAAAAGTCGTTCTTCTTTAGTTGTCACATCCTCAGTAATGCCAAATGACTTTTCTTTTTGTGTTATGGATGATGGCACAATGCAAACGCACCCACCAGTGACATTCATAGGACAGGTGACGCTTAGCGACTTCTGCGCGCAAGCCTGACGGCGGTATGGAGATACCACGAGCGCTTGTCTCAGGCTGTACACAGTGGTAAAAAAAAAGACAGTTATCCGGTTTCATGGCACAATACACTATATGTAAGAATGTATGGCCTACCCAACAACTGCAATATCCAGTTTCACCTCTTTGCTTACCACCTTATAGTTACGTAATGATAACATCTGAGTGATTTCCAGTCACTCTTGCCTGCATCACTTCTCCATATTGTTTTGTACCACAGAGCAATGAGGTCAAGAGTGCATGTCACATGGAGCTAGAGGGCCTAAAAAGGGGTCTCCAAGATATCAAGCAGTCTGGTTTGCATCCATCCAGCCTAGTCACGGATCGATATCCGCAGATACAGAAGTACCTGCGTGAGAATGAACCATCACTTATTCATCAATATGATGTGTGGCACTTTGTGAAAGGTGTATATTTATTGTTACATTACCTAAAAAAATTAGCTATTTAGCATCTCTACTTCCACAAACTCCACCCCACAGTTGTATACGCACATCATACCTCAACTTTACTATCCCCTGACTCGCTTCCCTCATGTCCGCCACATACCTAGAAAGTCCCACCCACCACAACCCTCTTTGACTGACATATTGATTTTCTCATTAGTGTCAGCTGTGGCTATCATTAACTTCTGCCCTTTTACCCTTAAATTCTCCATGTAAGTTTCCCTTACCTCTGTCCTTCGTGTCGTCTCTTTTTTTTCCCCTCTAATTTACATTCTGTACTCCACCTGGATCCTGTCAGTCGCTCACTACCTATCCTTCTGAGTTGCTTAGTCTACAGTCCTAAAGTTTCTTGCACGACCCATCTGGTGGTCTAACATGGGTCCCCCTCCCCGGGGACAGGGCCAAGGTATAGGGCATCGAGCGTCCCTCCCCCCAGACACAGACATCAAGATTTTACTGAGGAACAGAACAGTTGCTGTGCGGACATCATGCAGCCTTGCAGATCTGTTTTCTAACCTCCACTTGCTGCGGTGATCATGCGCATGTGGAGTCACAGGTACACAGCAACCAGCGGCAAACTCAGTTGCATACTCGCTGACATCTGCAGTACTTCATGATCCATGACCAGATGGAGCCCTGCAGCATTAGCGGTACCATACACAGCAGAGAGAGAGAGAGGAGAGCCAACCCACAGCCGCTCGATCAATACGATGACATCCCTAAACCCCCCAACCATGGCAACACTCAACGACCTATGCTCATTCCATTACCCATGTTGCCTGTGCAGCTTGAGGTGTGGCATCTTGTGCCTTAAGCATCAGCACCATTGTCCATAATCTTGACATCCCTAACCCTCTAGCTGTTATCCTCAACCTGAATCTCACATGCCTGTGAATGTTGCTTCTTGTCGCTGTCACACCAGCACACTAAAGAAGGAAGCAGAACAAGGATATTTGTAGATTTGTCAGTCACTACGTTTTGCGTTCACACAGCTTGAACTGTCCCTGCTTCATTACTCCCATCCTCCCCAATTATCTTCAGCACCGTAACCCATCAACCTGGGAAATCATGCAAATATGCCAAATTTTGCAGCCCTGCTTGACATGCCAAAAACATAACAAAATAAATAAGTAAGTCACTGTATTCAAATGTTATATTCTTCTAGGGATAACAAAGAAGTTGGAGTCATCCGCTGCACAAAAACAATGTGAGACCATCAGGGAGTGGATCCCCAGTATTAAAAACCTGTTGTACCGGATACCAAGATTGACACCAGATGGCAATGATGCAGTGATGCTGGCCAAACTGGAATCCATCACCAACCATATATGGGGGTTCACCACCATGATAACCCACTTTTTCCAAACTGTGCACATGGGCCATTGGATGACACCATTTGGAAGAGGAAGTGGATGACACCCCATAAGAAAAGGGGTAGAAAAGATGAGAAGGGACTTGGCAAGGTTGGAGGAATGGTCAGACATATGGCAACTTAGATTCAATGCAAAGAAGTGGAAAGTAATGCACCTGGGAAACAAAAACCCAGGAGAAGAGTTCACAATAGCAAGGGAGGTACTAACAACAACAAAAATGGAAAGGGACCTGGGGTAGTCCTATCAGATGACCTAAAGGTGGGTAAGCAATGTGAAAAGTCGGTAAGGAGAGCCAGGGGGATACTGGGATGCATAGGAAGGGGCATCACAAGTAGAAAAAGGGAAGTGGTTATCCCTCTGTACAGACAGTTGATGAGACCCCATCTGGAGTACTGTGTGCAGTTTTGGAGACCTCATCTACGCAAGGACATAGACAGGATGGAAGTAGTCCAGAGGAGGGCAACTAAAATGGTGCAGGGTCTGCAGCAGAAACCATATGAAGAGAGACTGAGAGAGCTTAATATGTATACTCTTGATGAAAGGAGGGACGGGGGACATGATAAAAACGTTCAAGTACCTCAAGGGAATCAACAAAGTCCAGGAGGGTAGCATCTTTCAGAAAAAGAGATGTGTAAGAACAAGGGGGCACAATTTAAAGATAGAGGGGGAAGCTCAGGGGTAATGTGAGGAAATTTATTTTCATGGAGAGAGTGGTGGATACATGGAACAGCCTTCCTGAGGAGGTCATTGGGTCTAAAACAGTGGGGGAATTCAAACATGCATGGGACAGACACAAGGCAATTATAGTGGGGGGTTGCAGGAAGTAGGCTGTTGGTTAACTAGAATCTGCAGCTTATCAAGTAGGTAGGGAAATGGGCAGACTGGGTGGGCCAAGTGGTCCTTATCTGCCGTCAAAGTCTATGTCTCTATGTTTCTATGTAACCTTCTGCATGTACCACTGTCATATGTGTATGCAATAACCCATGACAGACCATGGGTGTATTGGGCCAGTAATGCACACCCAGGGTCTGTTGCGAGGCATGAGGACTTGGAAGAGTCACTTCATCCAGCAGTGAAGGTCAGTAATGCCCTGATACATCAATAGTTGTATTGTGTAATCGCACTTATAAAACTGTTTACAAGATTGCAAACAGTCAAAAATAAAATACTTTTTACAATTGGCATGCAAACTATTTGTCTATTGGGTCATTAATGAATGATCATGTGATACCTTATGCCCAATGGCAAGTAATTTCACCTTTCATTATGCCTTTTTTATAAGTCATATTGAAACATGTTTAACAACATGATGATAACATTACATCGCAGTGTACATAGTTCCATCATTTTAGTGGCACACTGTGGTACTGCAGCCACATTCCCCAGTAACCATCAGATAGGACTTGTCTATAACTTGTGTGTAAATCCTTCAACAGACAACTGGTTAATATCCTGCATATCAAATGCTTAATTTAGTAGAATCTTATTCATTTTTATTTACATATTCAACAACAGGTTTAGGTTATAATCGCTGTAACGCACTTTAGGGCATGTGTAGTACTGGGCTTTACACACGTCTTCTGTTGTTAATGTCACTTGGGCACATTACACAAGGCATGTGTAAATCGCACAACACATGTCCTGTCCTGCTGTAGACCGAAATTATAAAATGAAATTATAAAAATGATGTTACAAGA
The DNA here is from genome assembly GCA_016271365.2 of Neoceratodus forsteri. NCBI lineage: Eukaryota > Metazoa > Chordata > Ceratodontiformes > Ceratodontidae > Neoceratodus > Neoceratodus forsteri. Next base: position 1,108,605,265 of record CM028133.1, read on the forward strand.
ACCAGATGTAGTACAGAAATAAACTGTATTCAATTGTCTCAAGCAGATCAGAAGGCATATGGGAAAGTGGAAATGGTCCTTGGCACAGCCATGGTGAAACGTGACATGAAAAAGCTATCACCAAACCATCAAACATCGTCATTGGAGAGCTTTCATAGCCTTGTGATCCAGCACGCACCGAAAAGTTTAGCCTACAGCTACAAAGGGATATACACAAGGTGATCGCCAATATTTATTTCATCTCGCTTAAATGTACATAACCACGGGCACTGCGGTTATGAACCTAGTGTGTTTCAAGCTATACAAATTAAACACAATCAGTGTCACTCCTTATACTATACCAGTTGTGTGACTGTACAACGTCAAGACAGAATTATATGTCATTATAACCAGGTGTAATAAAAATATGGTAGCTGAGTGGTGGAACACCATCACCTGAATGTTCTGTAATCCCAGTTCCAAGTGAAGTGGTGGGGGACAATTGTGACAAAGCTATCTCTGTATTTATTGCCATGTATACACAAGACAGAGACCAACTATGCTAAGCAAACCATCGGTACTCTGTGCAAAAATGGTATAATTACATAGGCAGAAGTCAGCTCTGCATCACAGTCAGCAACATTTAAGCAGTCATTGAAAACTTGAGGTTCAATAACAATTAATATTTTTTTTCCAAAAGTAACAAGACATTGTGAGAACACACACCATGCACAATGCAACAGTCAAACATTTCAGCATGAACCACACAGTATCACTGCCTTGACAATGCGCGGTGTATGAAAACAAAATTTGATGTTGCATTGTGGAGGCGGTGTGTACTCATGTTGCTACCTGCTGCGTGTAATCGAACAGCAGTTGGTTAACTTATATTATCTTGTTATGTAAACTGTTGGATCACTGCTTATATAGGGTAGTGTCTGTGATGCTGACCTTTTGTCTGTCTCTGAGTTGCCATGTATGTTCTGAGACAGAAATGTCACAAGTCAGCTTCACGAATGCTTCAATAATTGTCTGGTATCGTGTAACCATTCTGTCTTACACAGTGATATTCCTTTCATTTTCACTACTATGGAATGGTTATAGGTTTACCACCTTTTAAGAAGCCCAAAGTGGGACATTTCCTACTGAAATGTGATTTTTAGCAGGACAATATGTAATCTCGACCAATGCAACAGACTTGTTTTCTCTAAATAATCAGAATTAAGACTAAGGGTTATGCTTTTTTAGTTGTTTCTAGTGTTTATTATTATTTTAAGGTATTTATTTATTTATTGAAAAGTTTCACCAGGTAAGGTTCACCGAACAACAAGTTGCTCGTCTCCCGGTATAACCTGGGGGAGCGGGTAGTGGGAGTTACATTGTATTAAGAGTACACGCAATAGCACAAAAACAGTTTACACAAAATCATTAAAGCATGGACTACAGGAGTACATGCAGTATACAGGAGTATTTTAGTTAAGGTATTATACTTTTTTTGCAACATTTAGAGGAAAATCAGAAAAACATTTGTGTACTATAATGTCAGGACATGTAGTATTTTTCATGTTTTTCTGCAGGACGCAGCTGCCCAAATCATGACTGTCCTGCGAAAATAGGGACAGGTGGTAACCCTAATTATTCTTGATGGTTTCAGTCTGTTTCAAAGACTAAGTGTTATGCGTGAAGTAACACATGACAGGGTATTTGATTATGCTTCGCTTGGACCTTTTTGGGCAATATTGAAACATATTTGGTAAATGTGTATTGCAATGTCACACTTTTCTATGTCTGACTATCAATATTATACCCAATCCATTCAATGTATAGGACTGTGTGGCCTTACTATGTCAAAGTTGTTTCGCCTGTGTGAAATGAATTCACAGAATGCTATTAGTGGCCATTCACTTCAACGCCAACTCTGACAGAGAACAGGCTGTGTCTACTGAAGGAGGGGCGTGCTTCACAGTTGACATACCCAAGTACAAAGGTGGTGCAGGAGTGGTCAGACCCAAGAAAATAAACGCATCTTATGGTAAATTGTCATTTTTATTTACTGAAGCCAGTCATTACAGAACAATGAGTAACAGTACTCCAGATAAAGCACTGGTACTGAATAGGTATTGTTAGCCAACCAACAATGTTCCTGTTAAGGCATGAATAATAACAAAGAGGAAATATCAATGGACACATATCACACAAAACTTTGAATGACACAATGAATTATATTGGTTGCTGGCAAACCTCTGCCACTCTTAACCTGGTGTTGCTTTCAGTGCAAAAAATTAAAAAAAGGAAACCGCACTAGTAATACTGAGTAATGCACAGGTAACAGTCCAATAACAGGTAACTCAGCAGACATCATACAGTGTAGACGTGCTGCACCTCTCATATTTGTCAGAAGTCCTTATTTTTATATAAGAACTACTTGTGTTGCTGTGTGTGTGGGGGGAAGTGGGGGGGGGGTTGTTTGGGGGTAATGGATACAAGGTTTCTTCAAAGCAACTGTCCCTTTAATATAGATTGAATAATGTTTGCCGGACTATTATAAGCTGATTTCATGATAGTATTCCAATATTTGAGAGGACAGGTCAACAACACAGTGCCATATCCAGCAGAAAACAGTAACACAACAAAAAGTGTGATGTATAGCGGGCTCATCGTTGCAGCAATTGGATTTCTGCTTGCGACGTCAGCGACCCGGGTTCAGGAGTGAGCCTGGGAGCTGGAGGGCTGGCCGGGGGGAGAAGGCTTGAGCATCCCAGGGACAGCTTGCCTTCTCTGGAGTGGGAGGGGGTAGTGACTCGACACTTGACTGGTCCCAGGCAGAGGCCAGTGGCACAACAAGCCTGAGCTCTCAAAAAATAAGGGTGGACGTCATGACATCGGTACTAGACGCCTTGATGTCAGGGTGTAGTAATGGCCAAAGGAAAAGGGAAAACCGTCCTCTGGCGCCGGGGAAATGGAGCGCTGAGCCTGTCCCCAGTGTGCTACCGCCTGCCCAGCTGTCTCGGGGGCCGATGAGACATAGAATGGTTCGGGGTATCATGCCCCACCCTGTCCATGCCTAGGGGGTTAACCACAGCAGGATGGGGGACCCGAACAGTCAGGTAAGGTGGGTAACAGAGGCAGACTTCATGGGTGCATCCTGATGATGCGGCGCCGGTAGGGACAAAGGAGGGATAAATAGAAATTGGGAAAAAAAAAGTGTGATGTATAGCTATTACTCATAACTGTTTTTAAATTTCAGCATTTGTGAAGGACATGCTTTCGTCCCTTGAAACTGCTGTCCAAGCTGGGAAACCAAAACAAGACTGGTATCAAAAGGAAGTCCCACCTCCGCTTACTTCTAATTTCCACCACTGGATAAACGGACCGCCATTGAATGATGGAAAAAGAACAGGCATTTCCTACTATGGATGTCCTTGTCAGTCAGCATTCAGAAACCCCACATACTGTTCAGATGGCCACCTCTCCCTTATCCGGTTCACAACACACGCTGGCAGCACCACTCTAACTTTTCTTCCCAACCAGCCCCAACACCAGCGGACGAAGCTGCAGCACCACTCTAACTTTCCTTCCCAACCAGCCCCAGCACCAGCGGACGAAGCTGCAGCACCACTCTAACTTTCCTTCCCAACCAGCCCCAACACCAGCGGACGAAGCTGCAGCACCATTCTAACTTTCCTTCCCAACCAGCCCCAACACCAGCGGACGAAGCTGCAGCACCACTCTAACTTTGCTTCCCAACCAGCCCCAACACCAGTGGATGAAGCTGCAGCACCACTCTAACTTTCCTTCCCAACCAGCCCCAACACCAGCGGACAAAGCGGCGGTAGGCCAGGAAACGGTGATGGCTGAAAATAAGATACATAAATATTGTTCAGTAATGGAACTGCTATGATGACATATACTAGAAAGCATTGTCAACATAAAAAAATTGTTTTCCGATACTTAGATTTGAAATAACACATAAGGAATTAAATAAACCATCAATTACATTCAATGATGCAAGAACAATCAACAGGCAAATATTGTCACACAGTACTGAACCATGATCTTTAGTTAGCACATTTACAGTATGTGCACAGCATGCAGATTTGTTGTTGGGTATCAACATCAATGCCAACAAATATGGAGATGGTGTGGTCCATGTCCTGTACGCCCATCCCAGAGGGATGAAAACATGGAATGTGTATCTCTCCCCTGCTCCATGGCGGGCATGTTAAGAGACCTCAACCTTGCTTATAATGCCTTACCATGATAAACTACTATCAGATTTGTAGCTCTTCTATGATCCTTCCCTAGCAGGATAATGTCCCTTTCTTATGACGTATGGGCAACAGTACTGAACTACATACTCAAGATTTGCCATTACCAGTGACCTGAGCAAGGGCAGAATAACCTACAGTATACTAATTAAACAATAATGCACTCCAGGGTGTGTGTCGTGCTGTGATAATGTCATGCCTTGGATGGGTGAATCACGAGGCTGCAGGTCGAGTGCATTCAACACCCAAGAAGTGATGTTATCCCAGCACGAGACACACTGTGGTGTGCATTATTGCTATTATACAAAGGCTCTTTTGTTTATTTTTTAAATTCATCTTTATTGAAATATCAAGGCAAGACATACAGTATACAGTATATCAGTATTTTCTCATCTCACATCTCATTCCACTTGACAGTAATTCAGGGTATTACATTATTTCATTGGCTCTCTTCTTAGTCTTCATCTGGTCTTATCATTATTATGGTTCTCCTAAGTTCATCAAGCTTACATCTCCAAAATTCTTTTAGTCCTGTGGGGCTCCATTATGTATTTGAGACCCCCTCCTGCTCCATGGTTCCCCTGGGCCTCTGGGTCCCTCCCCCCAGGCCAGATTTAGGGGTCCAGCAGATTCTCCTTCTCTCCATAGAACCATGTGCCCATCTGCGAATGAATACATGGGTTCTTAGATTTACCCTGTACGTTAATTCTTCCATAGTTTGAATTTCTTGTATTATTGATAACCAGTGTTCGAAGGAGGGAGGGTCCTCCTTTAATCAACTACGGGTGATCGCTTTGTGGGCTGCCCCAATCAATATGTTCCACAGGTATAACCTATCTGCCCCCCTGACCTCTGATGGTGGGAGGCCCAATAGTAAGTGAGGTAGGTCCAGAGTCCCAGCTATTGGGAAAATCTCCCCCATGGCCCTCTGGATTTTTCCCCAAAAAGGTTGGATGGCTGGGTATTGCCAGAACATGTGGGTGTGGTGGGCCCTAGTTTCAGAACATCTTCTCCAGCAGTCTGCCGTATGGTTGCCCTGCCACTTACTCTGGACCAGTGGTGTATAAAAATATCTTGTTTTTATCTTCCATGCAAATTCTTGCCAGCATGGGGAGTGTGTGGTGTTTTTTGCTTCCAAAAATACTTTCCCCCAGTCTTCCTCTTCCAGTTCTATCCCGGTTTCCTTTTCCCATTTTTTCTTAAGAGGATCTGTGCACTGTATGTCCAGTCCCCCTAGTGCGGCTCTGTTATTAACAATAACAAAAAAAAAAGATAAAAAAATGTTTTAAATACATTTTTTTAATCAATTTTCTCACGAGGAGGTATATGTAAAAAAAAAAAAGTCCATAATTCCTAATTTGCCCAGTAGGTGGTGCTGCTCCTACATGCTGGCTGTTCTGTAAGTGTGTGTCACTCTGTGTGGTCTCTATCTTTGTGAGTCTGTTGCTCTGTAAGGCTCTATAGTGTGATTGTGTTCTGCAAGTGGTAGGCAGACTGTCCTCCCGGTGAATGGAGGGCAGCTTTATTTCCATGACTGCCTGGCTGTTTCATGGAGAGCATGGCCATTAGCCATTTCTGTCACGTGAACAGCGCAAAGTGCTGCAGTAGGAGCCGTTTCTGCAGAGTTGAAGATTTTTGTTTTATTTTCTCCCGGTACGATTTCATTTGTACCGGAAGAAACCAGAGGACATGAACATTGAAGGCGCTCGGCTGGAGCAGTAAATTAAGGCAGGATGGAGAGAGAAAGATGTGTGGTGTATGCCACTCAGTGTGGCAGTTTGCTTTCAGCAACATTTTTTAAATTGAATTTAACTTGCTGGGATGGTATGGGCATTGTACGTTATGGTTGTGGTGGGAGGAAGAGAGGCACACTTGCAGTTGTGTGGTCAGAGGTCTTTCAGTGGGTAACAGAAGGTGGCTTTCAGAGATAGTGAGATACTGCACTGTTTTAAAAAACAAAGCATGCTGTTTTCCGTACTGACAATGAAGGGCTGGGACTGATGGCTGCAGGAAAATAAAGTTTAGGTTTATGTGCAGTGGGAGTTGGGTTTGTATTGGACAGTATTTATAAAGGAGCACTGATGCAGGAGGGCTGGTTTACTAATGTGTTCCGCTATTGCCATGGTCAACGTATGTTTCAGCAGAACAGGCCGAGTGATTTATTTCCGCTACTGAGGTCTTCTTGGTGACCAACCTTCACACAGTGATGTTATACTGAGATAACATCACTGGTGAAAGTGGGTACTGACCAATCAGAGCCCAGGATTCTTTCCTTGCATTTGTATAATTCCGATCTACCTAATGATGCAACCATCAGCCTGGTATCCCTTGATGCAGCTTTCTTGCAGTATTTGGAGTGCTTCCAGTCTCTAATACTCATCAGTACCAAGACATTGTACTCTTGTGCAGTATCTACCTGGACTCTGTCCAGGTACTACCCTGTCCTGCGAGTCTGTGCTGCAATATGCATAACTTAGCTTGTCCACAATTGAAGTCATAGTGAGTCATCTGCAATTGCATGGGTCATACGTGGAACTGCATTTGTGAAAGGTCTCAACATGTGCTGTTCTCCATTCATGCAATACCGCGCATGACAATAGGATACAAATAAGTGGGTTTATCGCTTGCATTGCCTGCTCCTCAGCCAGTTTCCTTAAGAAGTACATGTTTAAGTACCTCAACTGTCTCTGTCATACAAATAGTTGACAAGTTAACACATTTAAGTTGCAGTTTGCAGACGTTTACATGTGATGGATTTTTCTGATGCTCTGCAAAGTTAATCAATTTGACTGTAAGTTTTAATGTACTTTTATGAAACATGCTTTTTCACAATGATTATCTCTTGTATGGTTGTAGTATGCAAATGAAATGTGTGTATCAACATATATGAAACACAGTAACTGCATGTATACATATCTGAGAATATAACAAGATTGGTAGCCATGAGTGCATGCAGATTACATTATTGTGTTATTGGCTATGGGCAGGATTAAATACTGTGGAAATGATCTATTGTGGGTTGTAAATGAGCAATATTTGACTTTTATTAAAACTGCATGAAATATAATCTAATTTTAATTATTTATGTGTTGTCCAAAAAGCAGACAGTAATTTGAAAAGAGACAGAAGTACAGTTATTAAAAACCAGGGTGAAGTGAATAAATGTGCGTAGATATCAAGTTATGGCTGCTACAAAATACACACTGATTACAATTTGCAATAGGGTTTGTCACAACACTCAGAGGAAAAATGAAACAGAGTGCTGATAGAGAAGAAGACATATATACAGGCATGGGCAGTAAGTTTCAGGGAACACAGTGGAGATTTGTTGCTACCTGACTTACAGAGAAACACAGAGGCACACAGGCAGGCCAAGAATTGCAAAACAGAAACTATCAAGAATTAACCCATTGTCAAGTACTTGTCAACTCACTAGCCACCTGTACAGTACTTCTAGGAACTCCCAGTGGGAGTCAAGTTCTGTGGCTGATATCCAGGTTACGTAGTCAGTAACACAGTAGACAGCATTACTCCACTAGGCAATTAATACGTGCATGTTTGGTTGGAGGCACTCTGCAGGCAGCCTGATGCACCATCAATACCACAGGCGTGTATTCATTGACAAGTATACACACTTTGTCAATAGAGAAGATGGTTACGTACCATGGCTAGGAAAAATGGATCAGGACTGCAAATGGCAATGGGACTAAGCACCATAGAGATGGCAAGTTTAGAGACAGCAAGAGGACATGGTCATTATCAAATATCAGTAATGATACTGGCAATCTTCTGGACAGGTTAAATTAAGGTGATGTGAATATTAGATAAATCCATTACAACTGTGCTTTATTACCAGAAAGTATGTGCACACTGTGTGCTACTTGCATACTGTGTGACTAACAGGACGTAAAGCAAGCACTAAAGTCAACTGTGGTATTCACGTAAAGTTGGAATTTTTATTTATTTATTTTTACTTTTTGGTCCACACCGCCTACTACCACAAACTAGTGATGGGGACACATATGTATTTTACAAATGTTCCACCCTAACCACTTGAGGCCACAACACATGGCACTGTGAGTGTGTGGAGGCACGTTTTGCACCCTGTTGCGCCATCTCAGCCCCATCCACCTACCTATACTTTTCCACCCCTGCTCCACCACCGCTACCCACCATACCTCAACATGATGGGAGCGGAACAAGGGGGGGTGCTAACACACCCTCACCACCCTCAGGAGAGGAGAACTGCCAACTGCTATGCTCAATCTAAATGCACCATTGCTTCACAATTGCTGTCGTTCCATTGTTTGTGTTCATTATAATTTTTTTTTCTTTCACCTCGGTAGGTTACTGTCATTTTTTTTCAGTATTAGTGCTGTTGTCTATATTGTATATTCTATGTAATACCGTGTTCTAATCCATTTATGTAAGATGTGGAGCCTTTGCAAATGAGTCTCTGACTCAAAGGGTTGTAATTCCTAGCCTTTAAATAAATAAATTTAAAAAAATCTGGCTCCGCCCTCACCACCACCATGCTGGCACCACGACGACCCAATGTCATTGCTAACCCCAGAGGGCAGGAGTAGTGTGAGGTAAGTCATCCAGTGCCTCAACCCTCTGTGCCACTGGGCAATAAAAATTGGGAATTTGGACAATTTGCCTATTATCAATATCAAATAAATTAAAAAAAATTACTTAATTACGAGGAAGGCACTTGTGATGGCCACACACAAGTTGACTTAAAAGTTTTCTCAGTATTTTTAGATACATTATGTAAGGGTGCAGGACTCAGTTTAAGTAGGCAACACAACAGATTTCATGTTCATTCACAGTTATGGTACTGTCTGTAGGCAGCCTGCACTGTCTCCAGGACCCATATACTTGAGCAGACTTCAGCGAATCCAGGGTGCTCAGTGATGCAGGAAGGTACATCAGAGTTAGCAACAACATTTGGTATATCATTCATCTTTTCAATCACTCAGTTTATCTCTTGGCAGCAGCAGCATTCACGCTCAGTGGGCATCGCAACACAATTGCCACAAGTGTACCTTCAAAAAAACAACACAGTACAAAAATGTCAATACAAAATTTTATGTCAGTTGACAATATTTTTTGGTTTTGCATTGGCACGTTATACTACCATTGCATAGCTGCCCATGCCCCGTCCTCATCCCCCAGTTGACAAGGCGACCCCCCCGGGCGTTGCCACTGGGGAACTGCCATCCACAACTTGATACCTCCGTTCATGCACCCAGGGACTCTGGGCAGTTCCAAGGACAGTGCTGAACACATTGGCTGATCAGTCAGTCAGGGTGTCTGGCCCAGTCCTATGGAACTCGCTCCTAATATCTTTGAGGGAGTCCCCGACCATGGAAGTAAAGGTATGTGGTGAGGACACACTTGCAGCACAGTGCACAGTTTTGGAGCACATATCTGAAAAAAGGGTGATATAACTATTAAAGGTGGGACAGTGTTGGCAAAGCACATCATCATGAGGATGAGGACAAGATGAAGGAGAGGGATTTAGGGAACGCTAATTTTACAAACTAGAAGACAGAAGGGAGACAAGACACGGGATTGAGACATTCAGGTTCCATTCTGCTTTGGAGGAGGAAAGTCGAAGGCTGCAGCAGGAAATAGGATGGATGAAGGTTCAAGAGAAAGAGGAGGCATTATTTCACAGATGTGGTGGATGGTTGCAATGCACTGGCAGAGGAGTGGCACTGCTTATGGTGGTCAAGTTCAATACTGAATGGGGCATCACCAAGGGATGAGAACTTGGATGTGGTGGGCAGTAAGTTAGAAGTGTGAGCATTCAGTGGGGAGGGGGAAGGGGCTGTCACAAACCCACTTAGCAGGTCAGCCCTCTACTCCCTAAGTGCCAACCTCTGAGCGTAGAATTGTGAACAGTTTAACAGAACAAGGTAACCCTCTTGTCTGTTTTGTGAGTTCGAGTCACCTTAGTCCCAAGTTCTGGAGGGATTCAAACTGATAACCTCTTGTTAGCATACCCAATTGTCAGGCTCAGATAATTCTGTCTTCAGGGGGCCAGATATCTTTGCCTATGAACACCTAACCAGGTATTTCAAAATGAACCCTTAGATCTCTATGCAAGACCTAGAGAACTCTGACCTGTTTCCCAGTTTGGTATCACAATAAACCCATGCACAGTGTCAACTATAACCATCTAAGCTTCACTTATATAAAAATAAGTTTCAAGGCACACCAGACAGTTTCTGTTTTTAAAATATATATCTTTACTTTAAAATAGGTAAAATAGGAAAACAGTAAAATACAGAACAAGATGTCCCCACACATACAGTCTTAAAAACAAAACAGGTTTAAAAGTGCAAATTCCTACAACACATACACCCAGACTGGTCTTATCTAAGGTCCTTACCTTCTTAATCTTTTAGTGCTTTGATGTTCCTCTGTCTCTCAGTCAGAAAATGAATTTCCTTGTGTAAGGTCTGCTCAGTATTTTTAAAAGCAGTCTTGAGCCGGCCTTCTCTCTGAGGTCACCTAACTCCGCCATGGTGTATTAAAATTTATATTTTATAACACAGGATGTCCTACTAAGATATTTAAAAAAAATAATAGGTGACATAAATGTGACTTGCCAAAACCGGTCTGTGGTCTGCTTCACATAGCCATCAAACCTCTTCGATGTAATTCACTGGATAACCCCAAGCAAATGCATATTGGACTTCCTAATTTAGTCTGGGACCTGCTTCACCCAGACATCAAAGTCTCTTTGATGTATTAGCTATCTTGGGAGACACCGCATCACATGCATATTCTCCTTCCTCCATTACACCTAGTGCAAATCAAAGGATTTCCCTGAGGACGTCATGAATGGATATTTTATTTCCGGGGCTTCAAAGAAAACTTAACAAAGTAATTGCATTTCAGATATCTGCAGTTTAAGCTACCTCCTGTCCTTTGAACTGATCCCTGGGGGTTTTGATGTGTCAATTTCAGCAAGACAGTATTTCCTCCTGACAGACATTCCCTTACATATTTTAATTTGCAGAAAAAATATTATATTGAAATCAGAACCAGCTGTCCACATGCCGCAGGGGCATCCGCTGCACACAGCACCACACTGGCTAGACCGAACAGCCCGTATCTGCTGCTAATTTCTTATCTTGGAGTGATGCACAACGTCTCCTAGTAGCCAGTAACAACAACATGGCAGGACATGCAGAAGGACCACTGCTTAAAAAAAACAGCATTCAAGAATAACACATGACTATATGACTGTGGTACAAGACACATAAAACTAATGATACAAGATATGACACGTACATTTATATAACAGTAGGAAGTGTCACATAAATGCTGATGGGGGAAAAATGAACCACGCAAAAGGTAACATTAGGAAAACTATGGTCATGGCATGGCATGTCACAAATTTTACTTTGCAACAATACTCGAAGGTGGATGTCCGAATGCCACCATTTGTTGCAACTGACATAACATCTATTTCATGTGTCAAGTCACCGTGTGCTATTGTGAATCCATCTAATGTATGCTCAATCACTGAAGGTGTGTAAATGTGTCTGATGTCTGTGGAATAAGGACATTCAAAATGTGACATTACAGCAGCATAGTAGAGCCAATTACACTATGTGGATGGGGAGTTATAGAATAATACTACCACACATAAGTAATACACAGTATGGTAGGTAATGCCAAAGGAATTAATTGGAGATGACAACAAACAGACACATTCAGTGGTGCATGCACGATGCTGCTTTGTCATACCCCCCAAAAAAATATACATCAATAGAGTAATGTGCTACTGGGCTATTTTCACTATACATGACAATCATGCCAATTGTTACTGTTGATGTCAAAACCACTGATGTGGTGGTACACACTAAAATTTCCCATTATCACCACTCAGTGAGCATCTGACACTTGATCAGTGGATAACAAAGAGAAATGTGGGATGCATGCCTGCCCTTCCCCCAAACAACATCACCCAAACAAGAACAAACACTAAAGGGCAGCAGTACAAAATACATTTTTCAGCCTTCACATAAACGGGGAATATCCCTTGAATGTCAACATAAGGAACAGATATGGGACACATTATATCACAACTGCCTGAGTTTTAGAAAACACACAATCATAAAAGCGAGATGAATAAAAGTACACCCACCACGCTGTAGAGTCAAGATGGCTCTCTGTGCCGGCCTGGTGGTGCTGAGGTTTGAGGCGTTGGGATACCACACCTTGTGCCATGCTGGCGACCCTGGTTCGGGAATGAGCCGGGGCCACCGGGGATCAGCAGGGGAAGAGATTGGCGTCCATGACTGCTCTCTTGCTTCCGGGGGTGGGAGTGCAGAGCTTATTTGCTCTTGGAGTGACCTCTGGTGGTGGCTTGAGAACGCCAGTGAACGACGCCGGGCGCAATCAGGGGGTTGAGCCACGGGCAACACGAGCCTTGCTGGCTGGGCTCGTGGGGGATCGGAAAAAGCAAGAAAACAGCCTCCTATACTAGCAGGGAGATGATCAGGTCCCGGTGGCCTCCCACATCCCAAATACCAGCCCCAGACATGCCAGGATCTCTCTCAGGGCAACCCGAAGCTGACTTACAGGTGGGCTCTTCACACTTAGGGTGATGGCAGGAGGGGCAGAATCAACCCCGGAGGTGGTATCAGGGGTCAGGTCTGCCTGTTGTCACACGGGGAGAAGAGATCGGGGAGATGCGGGGGTTCAGGTTGGGAGTAGGGTGGGTTCTGAGTGTGCACTCCTGAAGAATGCCCAGGGGGTGTAGGAGAATAAGAAAAAAAAAAAGATGTCTCTCTGCTTCAAAACTGCTGGGACTGGAGGAAGTGACTGATTCCTCATCACTGCAGAGCAGGTCCAAACAATAAGGATCTTCTGTGAATACATTACTAGCAAAAAATCTCCCTTTCATCTTCTGAGCTATCACTTTCTGTGCTGCTAGCCATTACTGCAGTCTGGCCACGCAGCTCAGGAAAAGACATCACACGCACCGCTGTGTTCACACCGACGTGATTGATGCACAGCGCTGCCACTTCCCGGTTTGCAATTATATTTTCTTTAAATTAAAACACAACCACACTTTTTTTTAAATACTTTATTGGCAATTCATCTACTTGAGGAACGTGAAGTCCAGTACAAAAAGCAAGGTATGTTTGCCAGAGACCCTCTTTAAAATAATTTGAAAGTGTTTGTGCGCAATTTAAATTAGACAAGGATCCTTGAATGATCCACCTGACCCCATTGCTTACTGGCCATGCTTTGCATGCATTTGCTCGGATGGACGATAATGATTGCATGGATTATAATAAAGTTAAGAGAAGGTTATTAAAATGTATTTAACTGACTCCTGATGCTTATAGACGGAAATTTAGAGAATTAAGAAAGGGCCCAGGAGACAGTTATGCAGAACTGCATGTCCAAATGTGTGCTTATTTAGACCATTGGGTAGATGGGGCTAAGGCAAGGACTGTAACTCATTATCTCTGGGAAACGCCTGTAGGTGGCAGCCAACTCATCCCCTTTGTCTCCCACAATGACTTCAGTCGGCAGCCAAAGACTTCCTGTTTGCTCTGGACACTTCTCAGATCATCAGCACTATTTGTCTATATTACTTGTTAACTGAATTGATTAGAAGTGACTGCATAGTACCGTTAGAAAGATATGTTTGTGCTGAACAACGTTGCCACTGATACTTTGTGTGTATCGTGTGTACTTTAGGAGTTATTTGCATTTGTTTATGGAATGGTGTGTATGGCTAACATTTGTCCCTCAAGCCTCACCTAAACACCTTGAATAAAATGGGAAAAAATACGTTTTATTTTTTTTTAAACTTTCAATCTTTATTGAGTTTTCAGTTAATTCCAACACACCAGACAATACATCAACTTAAAATAGACACCACAACAAGAAATAAATAATATCACAGTCTCTGCAGTACAGACAAATACAAAGGGCAATTTTAACAGTAGATCTAAATTAGTGAATTCACATAAATCAATTTCATGGGGGGATATCTCCAAGAATCCATAACGTGCAATATTCATATATATAATTGGGGGGGCAGGGAGGGACCCATCAAGAGGAGAAGAGGCTAGGGGTTCAAATTATGGAATCCCCATCTATGGGACAAAATCAGATCTCACTACACCCATATACAAAATTCATCTTCTCCAAAGTAGCTCAAACTAAATCTGTCTCTTGTTAATGATGGCAGTAAGGGCTTCTACTCGATAGATGGAAATCATAATATCATGCCAATGATTTAGTAAGGGCTGCTTGGGAGTTAACCACAACTTAGTTGTGGTTTTCTGAGCAGCAAGTAGGGCATGTCTTAACAGTTTCCGCTTATTAGGATCCTTATAGTTTCTCGGGATATCAAACAAGAAATACAGAGACTCAGTTAGCTGGAGTTCAGTGTCAAAAAGAGACTGTAAGGCCTGCTCCACCTCATGTAAAAAGGGGGCCAACTTTGGGCATCTCCACATCACATGATATATGGTTGCCAGGGCAAATCCACAGCCCCTCCAACAAGCTGCAGTCTGGGAGTTCTGAAACTTCACCTGAATAGCTGGGTTCAGAAATACCTGATGAACATCTTCCAAGATAATTCTCTCCAGCTAATGGTCGACAGGCCCCAGTACAGTCTCCTTTGTGTCCATACCGAAATCTCTTCAGTTACCCGGGAAGTCATATCCCGGCACCATGCTCTTTTGACTGATTCTGTAGTATCCCCCTTCCAGAGCAGGAGTGCCTGGTATAGAGAAGAGATGAGGTGGCTCAGCTGTGCCTTACTCTCCACTGCAGCTCTAAGGGTAACTAATATCTGAGGTGGAGTATTGTCATTTTCCCCCTGCCCAAGTTGCAATGTTTTTATATAATTTCTTGTCTGAAAATACCTAAACCTATCCCTCCAGGGTATTTCATATTCAGTCATCAAGTCCTGAAAAGGTTTAATCTTCACCTCATCCAAAAACTGCCGTATCAGTTGGAGTCCCCTTTTTCCCAGCCACGGTATCCAGTGTCCCAGGCTGCTAGTTTAAACCCCTTTGTATGTGGTAAAGAACACAGAAGGTGCCTCCATTTTCCCAGACTTCTGTCTTCTATTACCCAGAACCAAGCATTCAAGGTCACCTCCGTGTAAGGGTTCTGCTCTCCATCTAAAGGATTTCCCCTGCTCCCAATAGGGTTGCGTGGAGATCTCTTAAATGTCCCTCAGATAACTCCAATGTCTCCCATTTAGCTATATATCCCCCATTAAGCCAATACAGGACCGTTCTAAGCTGAGCCGCCCTATGGTATAGTTTAAAGCTGGGTAAAGTTAGACTTCCCCCTGCTCTTGGTATCTGGAGAACCGACAAGCGGACTCTAGCTCTTTGCAACCCCCATATAAACCCAGTGATTCTTCAATTAAGGGTGCTGTGAAAGGAGTCTGGGATGAAAGTGGGTAGGGTTTGGGCTAAGTATAAAAACCAGGGGAGGACCACCATTTTAACTGTCTGGATCCTCTGTAAAAGACAAAGGGATATGCCCTGCCATCTATCAAAATCTGCCCTAATTCTGTCAATTAGTGGGGAGTAATTAAGTGCAAACAGCTGACTACTATCAGATCCCAATTGTACCCCCAGGTACTACAAAGACTTTAACTTCCAGCAGAAAGGGAACCAGAATCTAACCTCCTCAGAGAGTTCATAGTTAATCTGAAGTACCTCTGTTTTGGCTGTGTTAACTTTATACTCTGCCATTCTACCAAACTCCTCCATATGGCTCCACAGCTGATGCAAAGCCCTGTCAGGGTCCCCCAGGTATACTAACAAATCATCCGCATAAAGTGCCAGTTTATACTCTTCCCCTCCCACTTCAATCCTCCTAACCTCCCCCTCCCGCCTGAGAGTGGCAGCCAATGGCTCCAGATACAGGGCAAAGAGAAGGGGTGAGAGGGGGCACCCCTGCCTGGTACCCCTCAGCAAGGGAAAAGGTTCTGAAACTCTACCATTAATTTTAACATAAGCCTTAGGTCTGCAATAAATACTATTAATATCTTTCACAAAGGACTCAGTAAGGCCAAAATGTCTTAGCGTTGTCCCAGGATGGGCCATGCCACCCAGTCGAAAGCCTTCTCTGCATCCAAGCTTAAAACCAGAAGGGGAGACCTCGACTGGGCGGCATGGTGCAGAATGTGTAGTGTTCGACTAATATTATCCTGGGTCTGCCTACCCGGCACAAAGCCCATTTGATCATAGTCAATAAGGGAGGGTAATATTTCCTCTAGCCTCTGTGCTAGGATTTTAGCATACAGCTTGTAATCTATATTAAGGACTGATATCGGCCTATATGATGCACGTTGGGTAGCATCTTTCCCCGGCTTCGGAATGCTGGAAATCAATGCATAATTCCATGTATCAGGAAAGCAGTCTCCTAAATGTGCCTCCTGACAAGCTTCCAAGAGTGGTCCTTGAACTTCTCCCTTAAAAAATTTAAAAAACTCAGGGGTGTATCCATCAGGGCCTGGGGCCTTGCATGATTTTAGACCTGTAATCGCCTGGCTCATCTCTAAGGGGGTGATAGGAGCATCCGTTTTGATCCTGGCCTCTGGGCTCAGTGCTGGTAATGTTAGTTTAGATAAATAGGCCTCCACCTGAGCATCATCTAAGGTGCATTCTGGATGGGGTATATAATTTCTGGTAGTAAGATCTAAAACCAGATAAAATATGTTCAGGTGATCTCACTAACTTGCCTGTGCTTGCCTTTCTAATCTGGACTATAGTGGACTGCAATGTCTGCTGTCTCAGGCGATGAGCTAAACGTTTAGTTGCCCTAGGGCCCACCTCCCCATATCGCTGTTTTAGGCGCTGCAGTTCCTGCTCTGTTTTAATATCTATTTGTTTTTGAATTTGTTGTTTCAGGTTCAGGATCTTAGCTAGCACTGAATTGTCCCCCCTTTGCATGAAGGTCCTGCGTCTCCTTGAGCTGTAATTGGAGGGTATTCATTTTAGCTGTCCGCTCCTAATGATAATGTGCTGCAAACTTAATAACCTCCCCCCTCATGACTGTGTTCAGTGTATCTCATAGTGTGGATCTGGAAATATCCGGTGAATCATTCTCCCTAACAATCTGTTGCAATCTTTGAATTTGGCCATATAACTAAATTCTTTTAGGTTGAAAAAATAATTATTACATTTCCATAGTGTTAGGTTGCTTTTATTTTCCCAGTCCAAGCTGAGGGAGAGCAGTGCATGATCTGATAGGACCGAGGGTTCCTGCACACAGGCCGTGATCCGATGTTGATGTTCACTGGATATTAAAAAGTAATTCATACGAGCATAGGAACCATGAGGTGGGGAAAAATTAGTATATTCCCTTTGGGTCGGGTGTACTGTACGCCAGGCATCTACCTAGCCAACTCCCTTTATAAATCTAGAAATGGCCTTTCCTGTAGGGGTGGGTCAGAGGGGCCTCGCTCTAGTAGTATCCGTCTGGTCCCATATTTGATTAATATCCTCCCACCACCATGGTTCCCCGGTGATATTCTATAATCTTCTGAGGCAGGCCTCTTGTTGTCGCGCCCACCATTCCCGGAGGGAGGTAAAGAGATACCAGGGTGATAGGAGCCCCCCCCCCAGGTCACCCGAGACCACAACCAGTCTGCCCTCAGGATCAATATATTGCTACTGCAATTTAAATTCAGATCCCCTAGGGATCAAAATGGCGGTGCCCCTTCTCTTTCCCCCTCTATAGGAAGACTCAATTACCTGAGAAAAGCAGAACTTTCCCAGCTTTGCATGTTCGGCCCTACTCAGATGCATCTCCTGAAAGAGTACAAATGATGGATTCTGCCTCCGAAGGGCTGAAAGAACTTCATAGCACTTCACCTTTAGCCTATGTCTGCCCGCCATATTAAACATCTATAAGATAACTCTATATGTTTTAGCAGGTCCAAATCACTAATAGGATCTTCCTCCTCTTCGAAAAGACTCATACACAATATGTATTAATGTGCCCAAAGAAACAATTATAAAACACACATAAAAACTAATATACAACATAACCTTTAACCTTGAACTAGTGGCCCCGTAGGATATCTCCTGAGAAAAGGCGTTCTCCCTCCGGGCCAAACTATATACAATTAGACCCCCAAGGAAGGGGAGCCAATTAGATCGGCCCCTGGTCCCCTGGGATGTTAACTCCAGGGGCAGAGGAGACGGAGACTCTATAGGGGTTCGGCCCTCTTGGACCCTACTAAGTGTGGGCCCAGGCCTGTTAACCTGGCCAATATACATCACCGTACCCTCGGTCTGTTTCCACACAAGGGTAAATGGCCTCGAAGATGTGGGTGGGGAAGGTTCAAAGGCCGTTTGACCCCCCCATGAGGCTCAGTAGCAAGGCAACTTCAAGAATACATCCCCAACACATTCGTAAAAAGTATTTTACTCGCTCCTCCCCCCCACAAGGCAGTCAGAATCTTTACAACTGATGTATCCTTTATGCCTTTAATTCACACCGGTCCCATCCAAACCACATATCCCCTGGTGCTTTTCAATATGTTAAATTATACTTTCCACTTCCCTCTCTTTCCCTACTCTGCATGTTATCACCTTTTATAGGGGCTATCTTATATTCATTTTAACTTAAGAACAACAGCCACATTCAGACCCCACATCACAGTAAGCAAAGCATGTCTCCCCCCCCATCACAAGTTATTCACATTCTGAGCTATCCCCTCGGTCTTTCCAGAGTATACATTCGACCTCCCCCTGTAAATCCTCATGACAGAGTCCAGGGCTGTCCACTGAAGTAGCGACCTAAAGAGTTTTAATAGTCAACTAAACATGGCAATTGTAAAGGCCTGTGAAGTCAGCTGCAATTCCCGTATCCCCCTTCCTGACAGATTTGAGGGCTTAGCCAGATGGCGTTGCAGTTGCATGGACCACAGAAGGCCCTTCAGGTCGGAGGATCCAGGGGAATAGACAGTACAGGTAGAAAATGCATAATCACTCACAGTTCCTAATTAAGTGTCCGCTGCTTTCTGGGACTCCCTCTGTTCCGTTTGTTGTTGGGCATTTAACTGGCGTAGCAGCCCTTTGATGTCCTGCAAAGTACTAGGAGCCGCTCCTCTCCCCATGCTCCTGTTGTTATGTGAGGGTACCATTTGCCACATTTTCTAGGATTCCCAGCCTTGAATTAGCTGGTGAGATTCAGTGGACACAGTATAGCCCTTTTCTTTTAATGCTAGGATCACTTCCTGTGCTGTACAGTACAATTCTACCCCCGACGCCCATCTGACTTGTAGACATGCCGGATGTGGCATCTAGAACTTCACTCTGATGGATTGAAGCACACGCAAAACAGGTGCATAGGCCATACGATGCTGTTGTATCTGCGGGGGGGGGGTAGTCTTGGTCGAAATACAGGCGGGACCCATTATATTCCACGCATTGCTGCCTCCATGCTGTTCCTAAAATCAGTTCCTTATCTTTGTGACTTGAAAATTTAGCAATAACAGATCAGGGATGGGCAGCTGGTGATGTGGGCTTAGTCGAAAGGGCTTTGTGTGCCCTTTCAATCTGGAAACCAAAGGCTTGTGGTAGGTCTAATACATGACGGAGCAAATCTGTTATGAAGTCAGACATCTCTCCCACCTCTGCATCCTCTGGAATGCCATGAATTTGCAGATTCTCCCTCCTCGCACGGGCCTCCAAGTCCAGACATTTAGCTGCCGTGCAATGTCATCCTCGGCTCCAGAGATCCTGTCTTCAGCTGTAGTGACTCGGGACTCAAGTTTAGTTAAGTCAGCATGTAGCTTACTAAATTCAGTCATATTCTCGCTCTGGGATTGCTTTATTTTGGATATTAACGTTTCAAATCGGGACCTTGATAATGTTTCCAGTTCTGCTTCAGTATCTCCGCTTGCCATGCTGGATGGGGATTCTCCGCCAGTATCAGGTAGGTTCATCTGCTGAAATCCGGTTTTCTGTGAGTTAAATCTTGTTGATTTAGAGCAGGATCTGTATTTCTGTATGCCCCCACTATTAGATTTTTTCATTTTTTATGCCTAAGTCAAAGTAGTACTTGTAGCGTGGGCAATCTTTTGCCTGTGGGTTGGGGAGCCCTTCAATTAATTGTGTTGGTGACGTCACCAGAAGTCAAAATACATGTTTAGTACACAATTACTTTTGTACCTACATCTTATGTATGTATGCTTAATTAGGTATTGATATGTTACATATTTTCTTACCAAAAAATGGTTTACGTTGCCTTTTTTATTGTAAAAAATCATTTTTTTTGCTATTTCAAGTAGTATAGAGAAAAAAAAGAAATTGCTTATAATTAATTGTATAGCACTGTTGGAAAGGTAATTTTGTGCTGAACAAATTGCCACTCACACTTTGTGTGTAGCACTTATGGTTCATGAGGTATTCGCTTTTATTTGTGGCATGCTGATTTTGATTTGATTTTGCTTAGAAAGGCCCAGGATGCAGTGTTAAGGGTATACAGGACACAGGTGGTAGAACTCTCAAAGAGCTTCTGTGGCGTGGGGAACAGTTTCTTAAAACTGAACCTGATGACCTGCAAATTTGGCTACTGGACCGGGCATGCAACTCCGCAAAGAGGCAGCAGAAAGTGCAGATTTGTATGTGGCCAGCAGACCACATCTGCAGCATAAGAACTATGGGGGTGGAGCAGCACGTGGTTTTAAGGGGATCCAGGGAGGGCAGCCTAAATGAAACCAGCCTGCACCCAAGGCCAAAAACAGAACCCACTGGTTCTAAGGGGAACAAGGATCCGGGGGCAAAGGAATGCTGGATTTGCCAGAAAGTGGGGCATCTATCCTATGACTGCCCTAAAAACAGGAGTAAAGGGCAAAAGCTGGGGGATGGGGTGACCAAGACAGTACACCGCAGTTGGTAAACTGTGCACACACTGTAGTGCCACCAAACTCCACCAAGCATATGCACCCTATTCTAGTCAGTGGCCCCGTAGCACAGGGATTGAGGGACACTGGTGCCTCCGCCTCCATCTCCATGGTAAGGCAGGAGCTGATCCAGGTGGAGCAGATTCTACTGGGGCAATTCTCCAGGATTCAGGGAGTCACTGGTCCAGTGATCCAAGTGCTAATTGCTCGGGTCTTCCTGAGTTGGGAGGGTGGCTTTGGGGTACAGGAGGTGGGAGTTGTACCTCATCTCCCCTGTGGATGTGTTCTTGGTGAATGATTTTGACCACAGGAAAAACCTAATATGTGTTACTGCCCGTAGCCAGGCAAAAGGGTAAGCTTCTGAGCTGGAGGAGGGGGTGGTACAGCCTGTGCAGACCCATCCCTCAGCAGCTGAGGAATTGGCTAGTGTGGGTAAAGGGCTAGCTAGGAGTAGCATCCCTGAGTCCCAGCTGCAAGCAGAGGAGGTTGCCACCAGGGGCAACTTTCCTCCTGAAGGGGAACTGGGGATGGGTAGGGCACAGTGAGCTGATTCTACCCTCCAAAAACTGAGAGAGAGATAGCAGATTGGGCTGAGCATACCTCTCAACCTTTTGTCCCCCAAATGTGGAACATTGCCTCTCAAAATGAGGAACAAATGGGCAAAATGTGGAACACTTAATCAAATCTTTACCTAAGAAGTTCAGAACACTGTTAAAATGTTTGCCTTTATGTTCAGAAAGTCTGTTATTAATTGAATAAACATATTTTTGCATCATTTACTATAGATTTTTGCTTTCAGATCTTAACATTGAATGAGGGACACATCCTCACAATGTGGAACAGGGAGCTTTTGTGAAGTAAAATGAGGTACTGTTCCTCGTAATGTGGGACAGTTGAGAGGTATGGGACTGAGGCCTCTCAAGGGAGTAAAAAGTCAGTTTATTGGGAAAATGGGTAGTTGTACAGGGAGTGTACACCATAGGGGGAGCTAGAGGGAGAGGTATGCCAGCAGCCAGGGCTCTAGATAAGATTTTTTGGGATGAGTACCTGTACTCCTCATTTTGAAAGTAAGGTGAGTAAAATGAAATTCAGATGTGTACAAATGTCTTGCTAGAGTAGACTGAGGAGTACATTTATTAAAAAAATGTAGTTTTTTTTCTAGATAAGAATTTCAGGTGCCAACAATGCTCCAAATAATGTTGGCAGGTAGGAATTTACTCACCAGTTTTAAAACACATGAGTAAAACAGAAGTGGGATGCATACAAGTACTGTAAATCTGGCAAAAAACTGTTCCTTTTGAATCACCAGTTATGTTATGAAGCACTATTCTTTGGTGTGTGGAGTATTTACAAATGTTGGGTGAGTACTGGTACTCATTAAAAAGATTTCTGAAGAGTATTTCCTAAAATGAGGTGAGTAAAATAGGCCAGTACACACCTTATCTGGAGCCCTGCCAGCAGCTATATTCCTTTTTCAGGCCACCTGGGTATTAACTGCACATAAAAGTGGCTTGCCAAGAATTTCATTTGGTCAAGCATGTACACAGACGTGACAAATTACTGTTGAACTTGTCCACGGTGTCAGTGGGTTGGAAAGGTTGGGGACAAGGTTAAGGCAGCTTTGGTTCCCTTGCCTATTATCGACGAACTCTTTAAGAGGGTAGCCGTACAATAGTGGGGCCACTAAGTACCCCAAGTCACACGGGCAAATGATAAATACTGGTTGTGGTGGATTAGACTACCAGGTACCCCAAGGCAATCGCAATGTCCTCCATTGAGGCAGAAAAGGTGGCTGATGAGCTCCTGGAAATCTTTAGCTGAGTAGGATTTCCCCAGGAGATTTTGTTGGACCAGGGGATAAATTTCATGTCATCCTTAATGACCATTTTGAGGGAGAAGTGCGGTGTGAAACAGCTCTGTGCTTCGCCCTATCACCAAGAGACAAATGGTCTGGTTGAGCGGTTCATTGGACCCTTAAAACTATGCTCAGGGCATTTGCAGACCAGCAAAAAAAGGAGTGGGACAAATATCTACTCCACCTCCTGTTTGAATACAGGGACCCTTAAAACTATGCTCTGGGCATTAGCAGACCAGCACAAAAGGTAGTGGGACAAATATCTGCCCCACCTCCT
This sequence comes from Neoceratodus forsteri, assembly GCA_016271365.2. Classification (NCBI taxonomy): domain Eukaryota; kingdom Metazoa; phylum Chordata; order Ceratodontiformes; family Ceratodontidae; genus Neoceratodus; species Neoceratodus forsteri. Next base: position 1,108,628,571 of record CM028133.1, read on the forward strand.
CTTTGCATACAGGGAAGTCCCACAGGAGTCCACAGGGTTCTCACCCTTCGAGCTCCTGTTTGGTCACAAGCTGAGAGGGCCCCTAGATTAAGTCAAGGATGAATAGGAAGGTAACCATGCCACCTAAAGGGAGTCTGTTGTGGAGTATGTCCTAAATTTCAGGGCCAGGCTTGAGGAGCTCATGGGGCTTGCCCAGGAGCACTTAGCCACTGCACAACAGGAACAGAAAGCCTGGTACGTCCATGGGGCCAGAGCCTGAGAGTACAAAGTCGGACAGCGAGTGATGGTACTTGTCCCAATCTGACACAATGAACTGAAGGCAGCATGGGAGAGCCCATTCTCCATAATCGGGAAGCTGAATGACGTTAACTATGTAGTAGGGCTGCCCGACAGAAGGTGCAGGCAGAAGATGTCATGTGGCATATCATGTGAACATGATGAAGCCCTACTATAATAGGGAGGAGACTATCCTTGCTGTGTGCAGCATGCCAGAGGAGGGGAACAAGGCTGATTCCCTGGTGGACCTCCTTGAGAAAGCCCGGAAGGGATCCTCGGTGGATAACCTCACCCTCTTGGGGCAGCTGACACTGGCCCAGGTCAATGAGATGAGGGGGGTGCTGTGAGAATTTGGGGACATGTTCATGGGGAATATGGGGTATACCACAATGGCTGAACACCATGTGGATAATGGGGCCCAGGTTTCACTGAGGCAGTCCCCCTACAGGGTACCCAAGGGGCTCAAGAAGACCATGCTGGAGAAACTTAGGGAAATGCTGGCCCTTGGAGTGATCCATGAGTCCAGTAGCCCCTGGGCTTTGCCTGTGGTCCTGATCCTCAAGAAGGATGGTACCACATGATTCTGTGTCAACTGCCAGAGGGTCAACAGCCATATGGAGTCTGATGCCTACCCCATGCCCAGAACGGATGGGACCTTGGAATGGCTGGGGGGAGCCCAGTTCCGGACCATGATAGACTTGACGAAGGGCTACTAGCAGGTGCCATTAACCCCTGCAGCCAGGGACAGGTCTGCTTTTGTTACTCCATATGGCTTATTCAAATTCAGAGTAATGTCATTTTGGATGAAGAATGCACCTGCAATCTTCCAGAGGCTTGTGGATCGCATCCTGGCTGGGCAGGTGAATACGCACTGACTTACATGGATGACATTGCCATTTACAGCCAGACATGGGAAGATCACGTAAGGCACATGAGGGAGGTGTTCCACAGACTGGAGGCCACAGGGCTGACAGGTAAGGCAGAAAAATGCCAAGTAGGCATGGCCGAAGTGTCCTACCTTGGGCACCAGGTGGGCAGTGGATGCATCCATCCAGAGCCGGTGAAGGTTGATGCCATCCAGACCTGGCCCACCCCTGCCATAAAGAAACAGGTAAGGGCATTTCTGGGAACAGCTGGGTACTACAGGAGGTTTATCCCTCACTACAGTGATGTGGCCAAGCCCCTGATAGACCTGATGAAATAGAGAATGCCTGAAAAAGTTATCTGGACAGAGGACTGTGAGTCTGCGTGCCATTTTAGAGGAGGCATTATGTGGGTTACCCATGCTTGCTAGCCCCAATTATGACTTAAAGTTCATAGTACATGTGGATGTCTTGGACCATGGGCTGGGTGCCGTCCTGAGCAAGGTTACATCACAGGGGGAGGAGCACCCCATAGAGTATCTGAGCTGGAAGTTTCTGCCCAGGGAAGAGGCATATGCCACAGTTGAAAGGGAATGTCTGGGGATAGTGTGGGCCCTTCAGAAGCTGCAGCCATATCTGCATGGGAGGGAGTTCACTGTGGTCATTGATCATAACCCCTTGACATGGCTCCATAGGACTAGTGGGCAAAACACAAAGTTATTTCGCTGGAGTTTGACGCTATAGTCATATAATATGATCATTTAGCACTGAAGTGGGATGAAGAATGCCAATGCAGACGGACTTTTGAGGCAGGGCTGAGTGCATGACATGTTTCTTTAGGTGTTCCCTAGGCCCTACATGAACGGCAGTGTCTCTTGGGGGTTGCCCAAAAGAGACATGCCTTCATTTTCCAGGGGTGATGGGGATGTGATGGACATGTGACCAGAATAATGTAGTAATTTCTTTTTGTTAATTTCCTTTGTAAATATAGTCATGCCTGTGTTGTAAGGGGTGCTATTTGCAAAATGGGCACAAAACATGCCTCCTGACATCACATGACCAAGCAGGTCTGATGGGAAACATTGGCTAAAGTTGATCAAGGGAATGTTCCCTCAGGAACATTCAGCCATAGATTCTGTAAGGCAGATGGGAGATTGCCAGTTCGAACACCTCAGTCAGCTTAAAAGACAAGCGTGGGGTTACACACTTTGGACACTCTTCAAAACAAAATCATAAAAATGGACAGAGCGGGGTGTGTGTGTGTGTGTGGAATGAGCCAGCTGGCTGGAATGATGTCACCCATACACACACACACACACACACACACACACACACACACACACACATACACAACACACACCCATACACAGGCCCACCCATTTGGGTGGGTGGCAGTGGAGGCCTGTCACTCAACGGGGGTGAGATCCCTCCCCACAGAAGTAAGGAATTAACTGGGGTGCTGTAAAAAAGCACTTCCTCTTGGACTTGGAACATCTGAAGACCAGGGGCCCTGCCATACAAAGACTAGCTGACTGGTAAAATAGCACAGTAAGGGACAGGGCAATTCTGTAGCTAGGGCAGGTGAAGGGTTTTAGGTCAGAATCGCTCAGAATTCTGCTGTACACAAACTTTCTGTGCAACTTGTTTTATTTTCTGCTTCCTAGTAAATGTGCAACCATGTTGCTTTCCTGTAAATACATCCCACTGTAAATACTTGTAGTCTTTTAGTAAAGATTCTAATTTTTACAGAATCAGTGACTGCTTGTTTTATTTAAATGGGTAATTCTACTATTTCTGTGGGACTCTGTTTGCAGTTAGTCTCTGAAGGGGCACTCTGCCCACAGTTATTGTGTTGACCTTCTTCTTGACCTTGTGTAAAGGAGGAGGTAAGAAACAGGTTTCCCTGGGTCTTGTTGGTAAAAACCCATGGTGGTGGCAGTGAACTTGACGTCTCTGGTGTGGGATTTCCGTCACAAGTATACCATAGGTATTTTATCTACAGTACACTGTTGGATATTAGGGATAATTTAAACAATTAGCCAGTAGCTGCACTGTTAAAATGAGCCATTTATTCCATGTTAATCACCACTATGAGGAATTCTGGATAGATGCTTTATCTGTCAGGCACCAAATGGTGCAGACGGTGTAGTACCAGATAATTGTAAGTCTGTGACAGGGTTGAATAAGGCCCTGTCCCTTTTGTTTAGCAGAAAGATTTAAACGCAAGGATCTGTTCTGTTCCCTCTGTCTCTGTCGCTTGTCTATCTGACTGTGCAGACAAATTTTTTCTTGTGTGCTGGTTCTGTCTTTTCTTCCTCCTTGCTTTTCTCCGGATGTAAAAGTGTATGTGAAACTGTTTGTGTGAACCTGAGATCCTTTGGTTTGAAAATGTGCTGTATATAGTTATACTGTTGAAATGAATGCAAAAAATTATTTGGAACTTAGGGGACTAACACAGAAATGCAGTTTGATCTCCAGAAACTCTTCTGCAGAGCTGTCAAAAAGAGGTCAGTTTTAGGTCAACATATGTTATTTTGTTGCACCCGTAAGGAAGGAAACTGACAACGTTCTAATGCATTTTAAGAAAAACAGGATGTCTGTTAATGAGCTGAGGATGTAGCAGTTAATTACCAGGCAAAAACGTATTATAAAAGAACAGCAATCTTTTGTTAGAGACTGAAACTTTGAATTAGAGAGTCCCTTAGATGAAGGACTTTGTTTTTTGTTTGTTCTGCCTTTGTAAATAGCTATCCTGAACAATTTTGTTTTTTTTTATTTTACTGTTATTATTGGAAATAATAAAACACTACTTGCAAATGTTATAACTGCTCCTTATTTTCCCATGCTTCCTGACCTATGCCTAAACAACAAAGACCATTTAGCAAAACACTACCCAGAAAGAAAACATTTAGGAGACTAAGGGAAGAGTTTCTCATTCAGTGCAGATCATGGTAGCCATGAGAAGATTCACCACACCACATCCTCCACTCATCTTTTCTGCTTTGCACCCTTTTCTTAAACTTTGAAATAATGACTGTAATTTGGACCTTGGACTGCTGCTAGATCACTGCTGTGTATCCCCTCCAATCGAAAGGTTCATGGGGAGGACTACACTTCCCTTTCTCAGCTGACTATTGCTAGTGGCCCTCTGCGCTGTGGCCCTTCGTGCCTGAGTTTAATGACTGGCTGAGGGAATGGTGCAAGGAGGAAGGGTATGACTGTACCAGGGGTTGGGGAGGAGACCTGGACAAACAAAATGCTATTTGCATCAGACAGACTGCACCTTGGTTGGGGGGGGTGTCAAGGGTCCTCAGGGACAAGCTTGGGAGGACTTACATCAAAACTTAATTTAAACTACTGGGGCAAATGGGCATTCAGGCCCCAGGACTCCAAGAAGAGAAGGTCAGCACGCTTCCCCCATACCAAGGGGGGACTGGATGGGGAAGGTGGAGGGGGAGCAAAGGGATTAGCAGTGAGGTATGGATAGGGGGGCACAGGTAATGGGAAGAGACAAGAAAGGCAGAGGGGAGGAAGGGAAGGGAAGGAGGCTCAGATTCTAGGTGGAAAATGGTGTCTCTGAACACATAAAGTCTTGGAAACAATATGGATGACTTGCAGGCATTGTTGACAAAGAGGGAAGTGGAGATCTCGGCGGTCACATACATTCATGGTATTTGACGGCAGATAAGGACTGCTAGGCCCACCCAGTCTGCCCGTATTCCCTGTCTGCATCAGCGGTTGCTGACCCTACTCGGTCATTGGCTTTAGCCTTTCCTATCCACCTCTAGAGTTCCCTTGTGCCTATCCCATGCATGTTTGAATCCCCCCACTGTGCTAGCTCCGACTACTTCCTGGGGTAGGCTATTCCATGCATCTACCACCCTTTCTGTGAAGAAAAAACATCCTCACATTCCCCTTTATCCTGCCTCCCTCCACTCTCATATCATGCCCCCTCGTCCTTGTACACATCCTGTACTGAAAGATGTTGCCTACTTGCCCTTTGTTTATGCCCTTAAGATACTTGAAGGTTTCTATCATATCTCCCCATTCCTGCCTCTATTCCAGTGTATACATATTGAGGTATTTTAATCTCTCCTCGTATGTCTCCTGGTGCAAGCCCTGCATTATCTTTGTTGCCCTTCGCTGAACCACCTCCACCCTGTCTATGTTCTTATGAAGATGTGGCCTCCAGAACAGTACACCATACTCCAGATGAGGCCTCACCAGTGTTTTGTACAGTGTCATCACCACCTCCCTTCTTCTGCTAGTGATACCCCTTCCTATGCACCCTAACATGCTACTGGCCCTCCCCACAGCCTTGGTACACTGTTTGGACACCTTTGGGTCATCTGAGGTGATTATCCTTAAATCCCTTTTTCCCCTGGTAACTGTCAGCAACTTCCCCCTCGTCCTGTAACTCTCTGCAGGGTTACTGTGCCCCAGGTTCATGACCTTGCGCTTCTTTGCATTAGATTTTAGTTGCCATACATTGGATCAATTATTTCAGCATTCCCTCTTCATTTTCTCGATCTCCCCAGGAAAGTCTACCCTGTTGCAGATCTTGGTGTCATCTGCAAATAGACAAAACTTTCTCTCTAGCCCTTCATCAATGTCACTAATGTAGACATTAAAAATGACTGGCCCCAGGACAGATCCTTGAGGCACCCCACTTGTTACCCCCTTTTGGATCCCATTAACCACCACCGTCTGCTTTCTGTCCCCCAACCAGTTTCTAACCCAGTTCTCCACATTGTGGCCCATCCCAGGCTACCCAACTTGCCAACCAGTCTTCTGTGTGGAATGGTGTTGAAAGCCTTGCTGAAATTGAGGCAGGCAATATCCACCACTCCCCCCGATCCACTTCCTTCATCACCTGGTCAAAAAAGTCTATCAGATTTGTTTGATGTGACCTTCCTGCTGTGAATCCATGCTGCCTTGGATCCTGTGCTCAGCTGGATTCCAAGTGTTTGACAATCCTTTCCTTAAGCAGCTACACAGAGACATGGGCCACACTTAACCATGACTAGGACCTCTCGATCCCTGGCTATAAATTATGCAGGGGGACAGGGAGGTGGGAAAAAGGGGAAGGGTGGCAGTTTACATTAGGAGGGGTATAATGTGTACGAGACAGAAGTCTGAGGATGGGAGGGGAAAAAGCAATGTGGATTCAATTACAGTCTTATATGGGGAAGAAAGTGAGGTTGGGGTGGTTTACAGACCACCCAACCAGGATGAAAAAAGATACAGTACCCCATTTAAGGTTAAAAAAATATATATATAAGTAATAGATAACCCACTCTAAGGTGTGCAGTTGCGCTGTGATATATGCATGCCTAGGTGTGCGTTGCTACACACGAGGCCGCAGGCTGAGTGCATCAACCACCCAAGGCGTGCGTATATCAGAGCGAGACAGCACACCCTAGAGTGGGTTATCTATCTTATAAAATGACAAAATTGTTTTGGAGGGGGGTAAAATTGCAGGTGCATAGTCACGCACTGATATACGCATGGTCACCTGATGATGATGGTCCACTAGATGAGCTCCTTTTTCCTACCCATTTAATAAATAAATAAATATATATAAATATATATATATATATATATATATATACATATATATATATGCTATATAAGCATTCAGTGAATTAAAAAATCATTTCCATCAATAAAGAACATTATACAAGATAACTGAGATAAAAAACAGTTTGGCCATAAGCCACAACATCATAGGCTTATGGAAAAATTTTCACATCGTTTTTTTTTTAATCTTATTTTTCTCTGTACCTCCTCCTAGCAGTGTGGATCTCTGCGATCTCCGGCCAACAGAACCCACATCCCCCGGGCCCGGTCTGGCACCCTCACAGAGCTGGTCATTATTGCTCATGCACTCTGTGGCAGGATCCTCTAGGGGACTGGGGGGTGCCGGGCACGGTCATCAGCCACTGAGATCGTCACTCCACCATGTTTCTGCCTTGATTTTTCACCCCTTGTGGAGTAAGGACATGCAACGACGTCTGAGGCACAATGTGCCAATGTCTGCTGCACTCAGCCCCTCTTGCCGCCATCACTCTGACAGTCCCCCGGTCGTCACCAGGGGCTGCTACAAAGCAGTGGTTCCCTCGATCCCTCCCTGGAATAGGAGAGCAGACCACCGGACACTCAATTCTATCCCTCCCCTGCCAACCCCTGGCGGCCAGGGCTCGCATCCGAACCCAGGTCGCCTGCATGACGTGAGGTGTGGCATCCAGCGCCTCAACCCTCAGCACCACCGGGCCAACCGTCAAATTTTTTTAACATAATTTTATACCATAATTGTCCTATAAATGTGTAGTTAACAAAAAGTTTGTCTCTTTTGCCAGAAAAAGATGTATTGAGCATTATACATCTCTGTTCAAAACCCTGAAGAAATTATGCTCAGTTTTGGGTAAGTTAGATGAACTAAATAAGTTTCCAGTTCCCAATTAGTCTTAAACGTTTTGTACCATCCATGAAGCTTTAATGTTGAAAGCTGCGAAAATGTAAGATCATCATCCAAATCTCTAAGCCTTCTCTTAATTTCATTCTTAATTTCCTCCCATGGTCTAATGTATACAGCGTAGAATAAATGTCCCAAGCCAGAGGGCATTAAAGTTGTTTTAACTAGCTGAATAAATGGATCCACAAGAGTGGCCAAACACATTCTGGCATAGTGATGATCTGGGAGTAAAAACGTTTTAAGTAAGAACGTGAGCTGCCTCTCCTTAACTAAAGAAGGGAGGGACTGTTGTCCCAGTTCCAATTTTAATATACAAGTAGGGGTTCCCTGAGGAAGCATTAAGCATTAAGACATATTTATATAATTTATTAAGAATAATTTCTGAAGAGCTTATGTTGGTAAAGCCCCATACTTCAGTTGCATAAATCATGCTTGCTCGTATTTTGGCATTAATAACTTTTATAATCCCCTTAATAGAGGATTTAGCCATCTTAGCGTTAAAGATCTTAAGTGCAAATTTACAGCAGAAAAAAACAGTATTCTGTATCAGCTCCAGATGGCTTGTCCAACTTAGGTTATAATTGAATCTTAGGCCTAGATCGGTGATACTCAATCCTGATTGGCTCAGGAGCCACGTGAGAAGTCATGTTAGGCCCTAGATAGTCATACTGGTTCGCTACAGCAATAAATTTCCCATCAATCTTAAATTGTGGGATATTCCTTGATTTATTGCCAAAAAATACTGTATTTGTTTTGCTCTGATTAATTTTCAGCTTTTTTTGTTTGCATAATGATTCAAATAAACTTTTTTTTTTGTAATTATATTTTTTATTGCAGTATTTAGTACATAACCATACAAACACTCATGAATAGGTATACATAATGTAGACATTACAGTACATTACTTAGGATTAAGACTGTCCATTCAGTTGGTACATCATTAGGAGGGTAAACTGTTAAAATCAGGAAAGAAATAACTTGGCTCTTTCAGAAGCTATAATGCAGCCAAAGCCCAAGGTTAATGGCATAGTAATAACATATAACAGCAAGTTAAACCGCCATGGGTGGTTTTTATAATTTATTATCAGCATATTCAGAACGAAAACTCCGATCTGGAGCGCCCTCTAGTGGAGATGGGGTGCAACATTTCACAGTTCAGTAGTTGAACCCTTACACATTAAAAATAAAATAAAAGCATCTGGTGCTTATAAGAGAAAGCTTCATCTCTCACTGAGACCAGCTTGTGCCTTTGATTAGTTTAATATTGGCACCCAGTAAAGGAAAACATGTCTTCAGGGCTCCCTAGATTAACTTTGATAGGATTAATTTAGAACTGTGTTTAGGTAATAGTAACTCCGTCCCACATTAGTAATTCAGAACACAGAACATTAATTTGTTAAATTTATGATTCAGAATTAATAATGGAAAAGTCACTGATGACGAGGTACTTCTGATACGTGCACAGTACAAAACTTAACTATCCCATCGCACTGATATAGGTTGAACATATTCAATAATCGAAATTCGTTTAGATAATCTGTCCAGTGCTTTAAGCTGGGAAACTACGTGTATTAGACTCATAAAGAACAGCAGTACAGCTTAAATACCAGGTTCTGCCAGGCTCACTGTCCCTTAAAACAAATCAGTCCTCATCAGAATCTTCTCCTGCCGAGGAGGATTCCTCGCAATGCCGTTTTGCAAACAGTCTTTCCACACAATCCCCCGCTTCTTTAGGATCTGTGAAGCGGTATTGATGGTAGTCTACTGTAAAACATAATCTGGCAGGAAAGGCCAGGGAGTAGGTGACATCCAATTCCCTGAGGCGTTGCTTCACTCCATCGAAGGCCTTCCTCCTCATGCAGGTTGCGTAGCACACATCCGGGAAGAATAGGATCCGGGCCTCGTCTAAATGAACTGGACCTCTATTTCTCAGGGCAGCCAACAACTGATCTCTTTCTCCCAATGAGCGCAGAGTCAGAAGGATAGTGCAAGGGTTAGACATTCCGTTGGAGGGCTGTCTGGGTGTGATACGGTAGGCTTTGATTATTTTAAATTTAGAAATCTCAGTCAGACCCTCCAACCAAGATTGAAGATAAGATGGTAGGGATTCACCTTCAGTTCCCTTGGGTACTCCGAGTATCCTGACATTGGCAGCTCGCGTTGCGTTCTCGAGTTCTTCCACGTGGCTTCTCAGGGCTGCTTGCTCCTTCAAGGATGTGGCTGTAGCAGCGAAAGCCTTACCCGCTGTTGCCTCTGCTGATTTTGTGGTTTCACCAATTATATCCAGTCTGTATTCCATCGAGAGAAACTTTTCAGAAAAGTTGTCCAGTTTCTGATCCATTTGTTGGACTGTTTTGGTAAGTGCTTGTACCGCTATCTGTAGCGTCGACAGGGTAGCTGCGTTTGAGTCAGAGTTCAGCGCTTGACTCGAGCCTGGTAGATATTCTGGCAGTTTAGCATTGGAAGAACACGGGAGAAAGAAGTCCTGTTTAGTTGTTTTTGTGTGCTACATTTCCGTTTAAATTGGTATCTTCGATGCTCAATCTCCTCTTCTATCAGCAACTTATAGTTGGTATTAGTTCTAGGTTCCAAACTTTATTTTAAATTAGTTTAAGTAGTATCTGAGTAGGGAGCTCCAGATATCTGCTGCTGCTGGCTGGGCTGCTAGCTCCGCCCCCGATTCAAAGAAACTTAATTTCCTTTTAATACCTAGAGCAGAGATGGAAAGTAAAATTAGGTCGTCCACATCGGCTAAGCTATTTATTCTATTTTCAAAAATCTTGGGTGCGTGAAAATCAGGGTCTGATATCTGTTGTAAAATATTATTAAAATAAATGTTGAAGAGTGTAGGGGCCAGTATACAGCCCTGCCTCACCCCAACATTTGTATGAAACAAATCAGTAATATGCCCATGTTGATTGTATTGTATTTTAGCCCAAGTATGTTCATGTAGCCTAATCAAGATATCCAGCAAATTATTATCCAATTTAAGGTCTTCTAAAATTGACCAAATGATCTTTCTACTGGTGCTGTCAAAGGCAGCAGAAAAATCAACAAAGCAGCAATACAGAATGCCTTTGTGGATTTTAGTATATTTCCATATAATATGCTGTAATACGTAACAATGTTGTACAGTAGGGCCCGGCTATTCAAAGCAGTTGCACATGGCAAAACTGAGTTGCACTGGTGCAAGTGCAGACTTGCGCCAAGGAGCGATATTCAGCGGGAGCCAGTGCGCAGCACAAATCCCATTGTGCCAATGCGCAACTATAATGAATGCAGGCACAAGTGTAGGGGTGTGCCCATGAATATCCAGCGCAGTGCGATATTCAATCATGAAACCATGGCGCAAGTACGGAGCAAATCAGAGATGCGCCGAGCAGTCTTGTTCTTATAAATACAGGGCACAAGCACACAGAAAGCACTTGTGCCAGGTGAGAGGGAGTGAGAGAGAGAGAGAGAGAGAGAGAGAGAGAGAGAAGAAAGAAGAAAAGAAAGAAAGAAAGAAAGAAAGAAAGAAAGAAAGAAAGAGACAGACAGACAGACAAAGGCAGACACAGAGGGAGAGGGACAGAAGTGGCAGTGGAGAGGGAGACAGGGGCAGAGAGAGTGTGGCAGACAGGCAGACACACTGCAGGCAGTGCACCAAGGTGGCACACAACCAGCAGCAGCCAACCACCCAGGGGGGATATAGGACAACAAGGGCCATGGATAGTGCACCCTTCATGATGGAGGCCATAATGAGGGGTGTGAGGGGGCAGCAGGAACAGCGACGTGGCTGTGGAAGGGCCCATCGGCAGTATGACTGACACAGGTGGTACTGTGCCCACATCACCTTCGAGCAGTACAGTGACATGGAGATCGTGGGCTGGTACCGCCTGAACAGGGCCATTCTGAGGCAGCTGTGCAGTGAGGGGATGCAGGCACCCACCAGACGGAGTCACGCCATGTCCGTGGAGATGAAGGTGACAGCCGTCAATGTGCCTGCTCACCACGGGCATCTTCCAGAGACCAACAGGGGACACCACAGGCATAACCCAGTTGGCCACATCCTGCCTCCTCAAACAGTTCCTCAATGCTCTGTTGCCATGTGCGTTGGAATACATCCATTTCCCCAGCACACAGGCGGAGCGTACAGCAACCATGCAGGACTTCTACAGGGTAGCATGTATGCCTGGCATGATTGGGGCCACTGACAGCACCCACGTGGGTATCTGCATGCCACCTGGCCCTGAGGGTGTGGCGTATATCAATAGGAAGGGGAACCAGAGTGTCAACTGCCAGGTAGTGTGCGATGCCATGGGGTGCATAACCAATGTCTGTGCCACACACCCTGGGAGTGCACATGATGCATTCATCTGGCACAGCTGTGTGCTGTGCCACAGGTTTGAATGTGGGGATATCCCCACAGGCCACCTAGTGGGTGAGTATGGCACAGGGAAGGGGCGATGGGCAGAGCATACCTTGGGATGGGGGACAGCAGGGTGTGCATGTTGGCGTGGGTGCCAGGGACAGGCAAGGGGTGCAGCATAGCACAGCAGAGGGCTAACCATGTCATTATCCACACAGGGGACAGCACCTATCCACTGCAGCCCTGGTTGCTCACCCCCTACCGGTGCCCATCATCCCCAGCAGAGGAAAGCTACAATGAGGCACACACTAGCATGTGCAACATCATCGAGCGAGTCTTTGGCATGCTGAAAGCACAGTTCTGTTGCCTAGACAGGTCAGGCGGTGCCCTGCAGTACAGTCCTTTGAAAGCTTGTGGCCTATTCCTGGCCTGCTGCATACTGCACAACATGGCCATTGACCGTGGGATAGTTGTTGAGGCTGATGAGGGTGACAGTAGTGGGGATGATGGAGGCAATGGGCTGGAGGGAGGTGGACAGCCACCCCCTGGCTGGAGGGGTCCCCGGCTGATCCAGCAGGCAAGACAGCACAGGGACACCATAGCACAGGAGCACTATGGTGCACACAGGTAGGTGGTGCGATACACATGCATAGGCCACACAAACAGGTACAGCACACATGCAGGGGTGTGTAGGGCACTGAGCATGCACAAATTGAGGCAGAAAGCAGGGGTACAGGTGGCAGGAGCACACACCCACACACAACCACACACAGCACCCCTCACAGACCCCCCCACACACATATGCACCCACACACAGGCGTGGGTATGTGGTGTGGATTAGATGCATCGCACCGGTGCACAGGCGCAACCAGTGCAGGACTGCTGTCATCATGCCCACGCCACATGGCCCAGCGGCTGGGCAGGCACGCACACAGGCAGCATGTGGCACGACACATAGGCACCACACCTGCAGTAGGCACACACACACATATCGCCCATGTATGCACTGGGCAGCAGCTGCAGACCGCAGGTGGGGTGGGCCACACATCAGGTCCACTGCACGGAACCATGGCCACCACGTCCGCACCTGGGCCAATTGGCAGCCACAGGCTGCACATCAGCCATGGGGGGGTGCAACAGCCCCCAGGGGTGGAACCATGGGACCGTGACTGGGTCCATGCGGGGGTGTCGAGGCGCCCAAACAGCCCAGCCCCGGGCGTGCCTGGGATGCCGACATCTGAGCCTGGCATCAACTGTGCAGGGATTGCCTGATGCTGGGTACACGGGGTGGACAGCGCACTGCAGGGGGTCATCTGTGCCCGGCCACTCCCTATGGCAGCCAGCAGTGCAAAGCCATCTGAGATCACAGTGGCAATGCAATCCAGGGGTACAGTCATGGCCTCCTGCATGTGCTGCATCCCCACCAAGATCTGCGCAGTGCCCCTCTTCTGCTGCTCGACTAACTGGTGCACCTCCGCATGCAGTGCGCGCACCCCAGTGGCAAGCAGCACCTGTTGCTGAATGGACTCCCACAGCAAACAGGTGTGCTCAGCCAGCGGGTTGACGTCCTGGGGCTTTCAGGCCAGACGCTGATCCCTATGTAATGACTGGCCATGCTGCAGAGCCCCCCTCTCTTTTGGATGCTGCACAGTGGGGTCAGCAGGGGGATTGGGTATGGGAAGCGCACTGGTGGAGGACTCTGTAGGTGACATCCAATTCGCAGCCTGCTGCTGTTGCCCGTCCAGCCACTGCATGCCACCCAGCACCTGCGCGGCTGCACCACCTCCACCACAGGGCACAGCCTGGGCAGTGCACACCGCTGCATCTGCAATGGTGGCGGGCAGCTGTCCTGCCACTGGCAGAGCGCTGAGCATGCTGCCTGTGTCAGTGGCCAGCAGGGACATCTCCCCCACAACGGTGGCCATGCTGTGCAGGATGAGCATTACATTGTCATCGGTGTCGGATCCCACCCTGATCTTTGTCTCTGCACACAGGACCCCAAGGCTGGCATCCTGCAGGAACACATCCAGGGCCTCATCTGACCCCAGGTCCAGGACATCTGCCTGCACAACGGTAGTGAGCTGCAGCCTGTCAGGCCCCCGGGTGCCATGGAGGTGGAAGGCTGGTCCTCTGGGGCTAGTCCAGTGGCCATGGCTGCTGCTGCCGCCCCATCATCTGCACGGAGGCATGCTGATGCTGCAAGAGAAAGAGAGTCATGTTAGTGATGCATTGCAGACATGTGCCCCCCAACACTGCCACTGCCTGTGTCCTGCAGCATGGCATGTGTGTGGGTGCACACACTTGTACATGACAGGCATGCCAGCTGCACGCACACCAGCATGGCCGTGTACGCATCCTCCACACCCCCAGCTGTGTGTGGCTGACATACTTACCATGCAGTGATGGGCTTCCACCCATCTGGAATCTGCCACCGGGCACACCCTCCACCATGCTACAGTGCATGGTGGCTGCCATCAACTCCTCCTGCGCTGTGAGTGGTGGCACAGCTGCAGGCCCCCCTCCGGTGGCATTCCGGGAGGCATGGATGGCCGCCACCTTCTCCTTGATGCACGTCTTGTCCGTGCCCACCTTCTTCCTGCACTCCTGTGCTGTGTGCTGGTGGCTGCCCTGCTGGTTGACACATGTGGCCACCTCAACCCAGGCCCCACCCCTGGCCTGTGGTGTGCCCATGGCACTACTCAACAAGGGTTCCCTGTCAAGGTAGGCATCGAACAGGGCCTCTGTCTCTGCCTTTGTGAAATTGGGCCTGCGCTTGCAAGCAGACCCACGCTCCTCACCCTCCTCATGGTCCGACATGTCGCTTCCTGTGGACATGGACAGCACAGTGTGTCAGTGGCACCCTATTCTATCCCCCCTGCTGTGCTGGCTGCTCCCAGTGAGCTGCAGCAGCATGCGCAATTAACCCCGAAAGGATGCAATATCGGTCCATGACCTGTGCTGTTCCGAGGAACTTATATAGCGCATCGCATGCAAATGAGCTTTGGCACAATGGTAATGACATGCTAATTCCCCCAGTGCGCCACACATTGGCTGATGAGCTCATTTGCATGTGGCGACTGAATATTGTGATTTTGCAACATGCGCAATGAGATTGCTCTGGAGCAAGTCATGGTGTGCAGGCCTGCAGTGCACATGTGCTGAATGGTATCATGTTGTCAGTCGTGCACTGTATGCTGACTGCGCGATGGGGGCCATGATGCATGGTGTGCCAGGCCTGTTGTCACACACGTGCACATTGTGTGGAGGTGGGTGACCCCTGACCCCTGCTGTGACCTCTGCCACTGGGTGACCCTGCCTAGCCACGCCCATGCCGCGCATCTCTGAGACTGCGTGATGGCCGGACACAGCACATGTTCCCTTGGATCGTGCATCTGGTGCATGCCATGGCCACGTGCACCTACTGCCACCATTTTTCTCACCGACTTCATAGCGTAGCATGGTGCAGTGGAGAGCACCCCGTGCACAGAACTGAACACAGGTGGAGTTGGTGAACCTGGTCGCCTGTGTCCAGCCGCACGCACCCCAACTGTTTGGCCAGGTGCCCCTGCAGCAGCCCAGTGTGGCAGGGGATTGCTTCCACACTGCAGCGGCATACCAGGGTGGCCAGGACGATGAAGCAGTGCTGACACAGATATGCTGACCTTGTCAGGAGGGACCCAGAGCACCTGAGGAGGCTGGAGGTGTGAGTCAGGCATGGGGCTGTGCCACAGCCAGGTGAGTAGGCCCGTATTGCATGTGTGCCCTGGTTCTGTACTGTGGTGTTGGCTAGACTGCCTGGCATGCTTTGCAGAGTGGTGCACTGTCACCATGCACATCGCAGGGTGGCATTGCCAGCTGCCGCTTGCATTGCGATGCAGCTCTGTGGGTTGTGTCGGGCAGGGGCTCACCCTGTGCACTGGGGTGTGGGTAATGGGCAGCTGCTGTGGATGTTTAATGATGTGTACCTGTCTATGTTCCATTTCCAGGGCCTGAAATCGCAGGAGGGCAGCAGCAGCAGGACGGCAGGCTGCCAGGGAGGCGGCGCAGGAACGGCTCCAGCACCAGTGGGGCCACAGAGGGCAGGTAGGTACTGTAATTGTCCTTCACATTGTACATGGAGGGTGGCGGGGGCGTGGGTGCGGGCATGGCTGCCTGTGCTGTGCGCCGTGGCAGCAGTATGTGTTGCACTGTGCGTGGTGCTTGCCACTGTGGCACATCCATTGGACATGTGTGTCAGCTGTTGGTGGGGTGGGTGTGCGCCCGGCTGCCACTGACATTGCTGTGGTGCTGCTGGTGCACTGTGCAGTGTGACTGCCATTGCGTAGTCGGGTGGCCACTGTGCAGCGGGGACCACTGCTGTGCACTGTTGTGGTGTGCTGTGTTGCTGACAGGTGCTGGCCCACCCCCCTGCAGGTGGCTGGTATGGGCCCTCTGGGGGGGTGTATTCCCACTGCCCATTGCATGCTGTGGGTGGGCATGGTTCCTTGGGACATTGCACTGATCACCTGTCCTGTCCCTTGTCATAGGTGTCTGGCAGAGAAGACGGAGGCCCATGTACTTCCGGCTGTTCCGGCAGCTGATTTTGATATGTTCCACCACCATGGAGGCTATGCTGCAGGTGCGCCGCATGCTTCTTAGTGATCAGAGGCAGAGAGGATCCCAAGGGATGGCAGGCCATGGCAACTGATTGATGGACCCCAGTGTTCCCTTCTGTACCCCCCCTACAGTCCCTCACTCCCCGGTACAGTCCCTGTTCCCTGTCCCCTTCCCTTGCTATCCTACCCTTTCCCACCCCCTTGTTACTGTACATAGTTTTTTGAATATATATTTTTTTTTGACTTACCTGCCTGTGTCAGTGTTTGCTTTGCATGTGGCATGAGAAGCCATGCTACAGTGGCCCAGTGCCTGTCCGTGTGATGTGCGTGTGTCGGGACGTGTGTTGTGCTTCTGTGGTTTACTGCTGTGTGCTGTGGTGTATCCCACTGTGGTGGTGTCCCTCCCTGTGGCCATTGGTTGTGCTTTGGGGTGCCCAAGGGGTAGCTGTCAGGGGTGTGTGTGGTGGGTGTGTGCGTGGTGATGGCACACAGACATGGTCTTTGGTAGGGTACCGGCCGCACACTGTGTTGGGGCTCCTGCTTGGTGTTGTGCGGCCTGTCCCATGTGGCCTGCTGTGCTACGTGGCTCCCAGCATATTCTGTGCCTCCTCTGTGGGCCACCTGTGTTCCTGTGTGGTGTGTGTGTGTGTGTGTGCTTGGCTGTGTGGTCCTGGGTGTGGCCTGCTCTGGTTTGGGTATGTGTGAGGGGCATGGCCTACAGCCTGGGGGGGGCTCCCTTGGTGCCTCTCCATTGGCCATTGGCACCTCCTGTTGCTTACTATCTGTGCCACTGTTGTGTTCAGGGGGGAATCTGGGTGCCTCTGTGCACCCTGGTGTGCCCTGCTGGTGGTGGCCTCCTGTGGCCTGTCATGGTGCTTCCCTGGCTGTGTCCCTGGGTCTCCTCTCTGTGCCATGCCCCCTCTGTTGCTCTGCTGCTCTACTCCCACAGTTGTGCTGGGGCATCTCTTTCTGCACCATGGGGCAACTGTGTTTGCGCCATGGTGCATCTCTAGTTGCACCATGGCGCAACTGTGCCATATTCAGCTGGGTTGCGCTGGTAAAGTGCGGCCAGTGCAACCTCTGAATATGTCTCCTGTTGCAGCATGGTGCATTGGATTTGCACTGCACCGGACTTGTGCTGGCCCTTGGTACATTTCTGAATATCTGGGCCATGATCTATACTACCTGAATCCATTCTGGGATTCATCAAGAATTGAATTTTCCTCTAGCCTGTCCAAAAGTCTACCTAATATTATTTTAGAGAATATTTTTGTGAGACATCGATCAGGCTAATGGGTCGATACATTTTAGGATCATTTGGGTTTTCCTTTTTAAATATTGGGAAAATGATACTGCCTGACCAGCTTGAGAGGAATTCCAAATTCTGGACAAAATTATTAAATATCCTATAAAAAAATGGAGTCCACCAGTCCGGAAATGATTTAAATAGATCACCTATAATTTTATCTGGACCAGGTGCCTTATTTGACTTTATAAAGGACATCGTGGAATATATTTCCTATTCTGTGATCTTTAATGGTCTTAGATAGAAAGTTCTATTTCTGGATTTATTTAAATAAGGTAATTCCTTCTCTTCTGTGGAGTAATAAAGTTCTGAAAAGTATGAAATTCACCTCTGTGGCGTAATAGAAGATTCCACTTTACTCTGATATTTACTAAATCCTTGTGCAACAAGTTTCCAAAATAACCTACTATCTCCTTTTATAACTGCATGTCTCATTTTTTCCCGTAACACATTACAATATTTAGTACGTTCTTCCTTCAGGACTTTTTTTTTATATTGTTCTCTTTCCTTTTTTAATAATAAATGGCCAATTTTGGTCTTAATCCATTTCCTTCTATGTTTTCTTAAATCTTTCCAAAGTGTTTCTTTGTATATCTACACTTCTGATTAAACCATGTTTTGTTTTATGTGTGCAATGTATTATTTACAATTTTAGTATTTTTGCAGTTTTTCAGCAGACTGTTTAGTTTATTCCAGCATTCACGAGAAGCCAAAATTAGTTTTTTATCTATTATTTGGCTATGTATGTCATGTGTTTCTCCAGAATTTAGAATCTCCCTAAATTGTATATAATAAGAGGATTTCCATTTAATTCTTCTTTCATTAATACTTTCTATATCATTATCAATGTGTGTCTTAAAGGAAGAATGTAAGAAAATATTTGCAATTAGTCAAAATGAATGGAAGATGTGTTGATTCTGGGCATTCACAGACCTGTAAGTCCAGAGCTGTCTTAGCAGCTTCCAAGTTAACCCAGATAAGATCCAGTGTAGAAGGACTGGTAGGCCCAAGATAAGTTAGTTTCCCTGGTCTATCACCATCTACTCTTCCATTTAATATAAAAAAATCTCTTTTAGCTAAACTCTCAAACATTTATTTCCCTCTGATATTAGACTTCAAATCCATAGATTCCCTATGAGGGGTTAAAACCGCATTAATTGTTGGGATATAAGAAATAAGATTAGAAAAATTAAATTATGTCAGTTTTGAAGCTATCTTGGCATTAAAGTCTCCTATAATAAATACAGAAATAGTTCCTTCTTTCTCTGGTATTCTATCCAGAACCTGCTTCAGCTGGTCATGACACAGATCATTATTATCCAAATTTTTAACTTTTGTAGAGAACTATACATTGCACAAAACTATCTTTTTAGTTCCATCAGTTATTATCAAAGTCAGGATAGTTTCTTTTTCAATAACACATTCTGATACTTGGAAATTCAAATATATTTTAATGTATGTGGCTACACCCCCTTTCCATCTTCCAAAGTTCCTATCTCTGGTAGCTGGGAGGATATAACCTGTGTAGTCAGGGAACCTAAGTGCTATCTGATCTGAGCACAAGATCTCTTGAAAAGCTATTATATCAAATTGTCCTAGAAACTCCACCACCTCAAAATCAGCCAATTTAAGGTGTAAGTTCTTTATATTCCAAGAGACAACACTTAGAATTTTAGGTTGTGTCTCGGTATTGAGGGCTAGGGACTGAGACCCCAAGTCTCATTCTATGTCCAAATGTACCAGAGAAGCACATGCATTTGTTTCAATCAATGGATCCAAAGCAACTATTAGAGGGACCTCATCCTCTGGTCTAGGGCAATATAAGCCCTCATCTATAGCCTTTATAACTGTACTATCTTGTTCCAGGTCCTGTGGATGCACAACATGTATACCCAAGTTATCAAATTTACCTGCCTGTGAAAGTATAGTGTTAGCCATTATGGGACTTTTAAAAGTAATATCAATTCATGTAGAAAAAGGGACATCTCTGTGCACTCTGATAGAGTCCACCGAGTGTCTTGTGTTGTTTATTTCCAGTATTCTTGAGAAAAAGAAGAGTTCTTTTATTTTCCTGTATGGGTCTTGTTTCAAAGTTTCCCAACCAAAAATGGAAATGGTTCTACATGATCACTCTTTGCGCTCTTTGTTCATGAGAGGTAATAACCTTCAAAATATTTGTGATTTCTTCTCTTTGTCTCTTAAGTTTTCCACTCTGTTTTTGCTTACATAGGGAAGAAAGAGAGAGTATATCCTCTATTTCGCGATCGTTCTCACATTCCCTCATACTGATATTTTTTGGAACCATCAAGGGAGAAGTAATTTATAATCCCTCTAATTTTTGAGGAGAGGTCCCTTTGTCAGTACATTTTTAGGGCTCTACCATGCTGGTTCGACATCCCTTATGTCGACCGGCATCTCACCGACAGGAATCATGTCAACTATAAGTTGCAGTCTACATGATTCCTGTGTGTCTCCTGGTCCTGTTTTTTTTATTGGGGGCTTGGCAGATCCCCATGCAGGGGTTGCCCCCCGTGTTAGGATTCTCAACTCCGGCCGGAGTTGATTCGAGAACAGAGGTGCAGGCCAGGAGACAGCATGCCCCTGTCTCAGGCACACCTACACAGCGACCTGTTGGCAAAGTGTTGATTTTGCTGACAGGTGTGTGTTTCGCTGTGTTGGTGTCTCTGTAATGGTGGCATACCAATTTTTGGCAGTAGCTTCTGTTTGACAGTAGAATAAAACAGTTTCAGGGTAGTCCAAGTTGGGGGGCATCTCATGATGTATATTAAGTGATGTCATACATTTATTAGAAGTATACAAAGCAATAACCAGCTTTTGTGGACGATTAAATGCCCGGTAGGCTGACATTTAATTATCCACAAAAGCCGTTTTTTGTGAGTATACTCCTAATAAATGTATGTTATTACTATTATACCACTAGGAGTTACATAGTATTTTTTTATGTAACTCCTAGTGAAAAAACAAGTGCTGTTAGATATTCAGTTTAGGATTTAAATTACAGCCGTAAGTGAACCTGCGTAATAGTGTCGGAGTTACTGCGCGTGCTTGGAGTCATAGTTTCAGTTTTGAAAGGCGGAATTTACTATTCATTTGTGAAATGAGTAAAAGGAATAGATGTGGAGCAGTGATGTGGAGAATTGCAAAAAGTTGTTTTTCCATATTTTGTTTTATGTCCCCTGTTGTCCTCACAGCTTGCTTACCTGAGATAGAAAATTGTATCTTGGTCCTCCATTCACTTTTTTTGGCTCTCGCTCCTTGATTCAGTTTGATTTCCTGAGTGTCACTGATACATATTGTGGCAATAATGAAGCAGTCTAGGGACATAGGGCAGGCCTTTTTTTTAACAGGAATTGCAGTAACATGTGTGGCATGCAGTGTGTTTGAATGTGATGTCGAAGCTGAGACAGACATGGTGATTAACCGACTGTGGGCGTGGTTAGAGGGCCATTAAACAACTGTGGGTGGGGTTTTGTTGAATAATCAACTGTATGTGTTTGTATGTGTAGTTTGTGAGAGAATAACTGAGAGGTGTTCTCATTTTGATTGGCTGAGAACAGATACCTGTGGTATAATTCTTGTTCATCTCATCTAATTTGAAATAAGTATACCACCCATTTGGTGAGTTTCTTTTGAGTTTCTTTCTCCAGCCTTGGGATACCCTTTATTTCTATTACATATTCTACTTCCTTAGTGCCCAGAACAACTGGAAGATCGCCCTTGTTACTTGTCATATTTTTAGCTAAAGGGGGGATTGCTAGTAGTCTCAGTCTCCCATGCTTCTTCTGTCAAGATATTTGCATTGGCCATTTCCTTATTATTTGATACAATTGTTTCTTTATTGCTTTGTCTTGTATCTTCCTGGACCTCCTTTCCATTTCCTTGCCTAGTGTTGTCACTATCTATGTTTTGAACCAATATGGTCTGATTTTTTTTTTTTATCGTACTATTGTTTATTCTCCTTGGCAGAGCGGCCCTACACAATCTCCGGCCGCCGGCCCTGCACACCCGGACCTGGTCGTGCATGCGGGCCACACGAACCCGCTCTCCCAGTGGGCCGGCCATTGTCGCTCGTACCCACTGGGGCACGCGCCCCTCTCGGGTCTCTCCCGGGGCGCAAAGGCATAGCCATCCCAGCCTTGGTCGCCCACTTCCATTTTTCCACATTTCTCCCCAGCAGAGAGCCAGATGTGCAATGGCATCCGCGCACATAGTGCTGACGCCCGCTGCGCTCTTCCCCTTACTATTGCACGCCACTTGTAGTGCGGCTGGCCCCCGCAGTTGCCGCTACAGGGTGATGTAAGCCCCATTACCCACCCCAGAGAGAGGAGAGCAGTCATCGGATGCTCAATCCCCCCTCTCCCCTGCCGGCCCCCAGCAGCCTGAGTCCGTTCCCAAACCCGGGTCGCCGGTGTGGCGCGAGGTGTGGCGTCCAGCACCTCAACCCTCAGCCCCATCGGGCTGACCTCAATATGGTCTAATTAATAGTCTTTATTCCTTTGTGCATCTATTTGTTTTTTTGATTGTTTTAATGTCTTGCCTTTATTTTGTCTATCTTGGTTCTTCTCCTTTAATTTGCTCATCTCAATTAGATCTGGGTTCTGAAGATAACATGTACAGATTTTGTCTTTATCAAAAGGTTCAGGAAGCTTCACCTGGATTCCTCTATTAACTTTTTCAAATGGTGGTTTAACCTGGTGTGTTTCAATGGACAAGTCTTGTTTGCCTTCACTAAGCCTTTCTAATAATATTCGATTACAGTTAGCATCTGTTCTTAAGTTGCTACGTTCATCTTTCAAAGCTGCTATACTTTCCAGAATTACTATGTCTGCATAATGTCTGTTCTTTATTATTTCTAACATTTGCTTTGAAATTGAGGAGCAAGCTGTGATATCGCCCTTATTCGTAAAGTATTCTTTATTGTATTCTACAGTATGATCCCATCATTAGAAGTTTTTTCCTTACTATAAGTAAGACCATAACTGCTTCAACAATTTTGGGGACCTGCGACTTCACTGCTACTATACAGGTTAGGGCCCTCAGTTAGGCCTTCTCTTTGTGTTGTATCTAATTTTTTCAGATCTTCAATTGTCATGCTAATTTCTTGTATTATTTCCTTCATTATCCTTTTTTAGTGTAGGTGAACAAAGGGTTAATTCAGTCTTCTCCACTTGCTCCAATTTCTTTTTCGGTATTGAATTACTATTTTGTTCCAGGGTAAAAAAACATATCTTGGTATGAGTGGTTAAAATAAGATTCTGGAGAAAAGACTGCCTCTGAATAATCTAGTATTCTCCTCCTTCTCCATTGGGATATAAGATTCCACGTCACGGAAGATGCTATCTAAGATCACCTAAGCATCTTCTAGGTAATTAGGATTAGCGTCAGAGGCAGCAGCAAGGACATAACACGGTCTTGGCCTCCCTACAACCCTGGGAGCCCCCAGCTCAACTCAGACCACTAGATGGAACTCGGCTCTTCTCAATTTTACTTTACTAAAAACAAACAAAACAAAACACGCCTAGCACTTGGACAGCAGAGCTGCTCTATAGCAGATCTTGCACTACCTCTCACTTTCTCGCTCCTTCCTACCTCCCCATCTAGCTATCACTACCCCTTCTTTCTCTACTACTCTAATGCTATAATTTAATGAATTGGCAAGATGTGTACCTTTTACTCTCATTTTACATCTATTGCTCCTCTTTGATATTAGTCTTACATATAATTTGTGTTTGATGTGGAACCTCTGTAAATGAGCCTCTGGCTCAAAGGTATTTTCCGAAGAATAATAAATAAATAAAAACAATAGAATCAGTAATGCTTTTATCCTTATGTCTTGAATATGTGCCATTTGATGATTTGGGGTAGAAAGATGTTTTGAGTCTTTCTTTAAACCAACCCAAATGTCTGTTATTTTAAGCTGTCTATTTTCCTGTCTGTCTTCCCCTATAATATCTGTGTTATATGCCAGGGAGGAAACGTCCTAGGAGATAAAAGTGCTTTTGCTTGCTTTTTGCTATTTTTCTGAAGCTCCTTTTGATTTAGAGTTCTTTTCCCTGCTTGTTTCTCTTGAGTTTTAGGAATGACTGTTATTTGTTCTCCCACATCCAAAGGAGGAAATTTTCCCAGAGGGGACTTTCCTTTTCCACGTCTAGTATGCACCACAGTAGTGGTTATAGTTACAATATTAGCAATATAATTTGTAATATAAAGTACAATAAACAATTAAAGTTTCAATTTAAAGCCAAGCCAAACAAAAGTACTAGGTATATATACAGTATATGTATACAGGTATGCACTAATCTGCAAAATATATAATTTAAACAAATTTGAGCTGATTTGAACACGTTATCTCAACCTTTCAGATGCACAGACTGTGCATATTGTCCAAAAGTGCAAAAGTATAAGATGATTATATAGCTAGCAATGAAGACAGTATATGTATATAATAAATATCACAGTTCCACTGAGTTCTGCACATAGGGCAGGATTCACAAAGCAGATGCACTGGGTGCAAATGAGATGTGCTGGCACAACCAGAATGCTCTGACCAAAGACAGTCGATTCACAAAGGGATGCGCTGCAAGATGCCCCTTGCGCATCCCCACTGTGAATCACGTGGTCAACACATGGCACAGCTGGAGATGCCCTAGTACAACCATGGTGTGCAAAACCACCCAGGACAGCAGAACAGTGCATAAGGAGCAACCCAGCAGGGTATGGGGGAGCAACAGGGGGAAACCGCAGTGGGACAAAGGAGACAGGGACACACACCCAAAGGGACAAGCTAGAGTGGCCAAGGGCCCAACAGTGGCCACAGCAGATGAAGTGCACAGACAGGGCACACAAAGTAACACCCACTAGCACACAACACAACCCACACAGGACCCCAGCTGGCACATATGACAGGCACGCCACCGCCCGCAAGGTGCGACATAGCTGCTGGGGACACCATGCAGCATGGTGGTATCCATATGACATGGCCACCTGCACAGGAGACCAGGGATGTGGAGGTGTATGATGCCACACAGGAGCACACCAGTGCATAGGCCGGTTGGCACACAGGTGAGAGCAGTGTGCCACAGAGGAATAAGATGCCCCCGACCACTGTGGACCGCACGCAGGTCTGATGACTAACAATGCAGCAGTGCAACAGATGCATGCCACAGGTATCACGCACAGAACAGGGGCACAGACAAAAGCAGCATAATACTATGCCCACCAACATGCCACAGGTGACACGGTGGGCACACAGTGGGCGGGACACGGCAGGGGGGCAGGTAGTAGGTACCTACTCTAACACATGTGCAGACTTGTGTATGGCACCAAGGGGACAGCGGACAGCTGCAGACAACAAGCTAACACAACCATAATATACAGTGAATGACCACAGACAATGGTTCAGAAAAATTAAAGTTTACTAACATACTATTTGCCAGCAGATTAGGCCTTACGGTCTATTGAGTCTGCTTGAACCTCAGATCCCTAATTGGGTGCTGAGGCACTCCCTTCCCTTGTGTTCCAGAAACCTCTATCATCCATCCCCACCCCCCGGGACAGGCCATTATCCGATACATCCACTTTCTGTGTCTGTCCCACCCTCTCTTGAAGCCCTCCACTGTGGATCTCTGAACCAGCTCGCCAGGCAGTGCATTCCAAGGGTCCACCACCCTCTCAGTGAAAAACCTCCTCCTCCTTTCCCCCCTCACCCTTCCACCTTCCAACTTCAAACCATGCCCTCTGGTGATACCTCTGTGCTTTAGTCTAAAGATCCCCTCGATGTTTACCCTATTTATTCCCTTGAGGTACTTGAAGACCTCAATCATGTCCCCCCTGTCTCTCCTCTCCTCCAATGAAAACAGGCAGAGCTCCTCAAGTCTGTCCTCATACGTCAAATGCCCTAGCCCTCGTATCATCTTAGTTGCCCTCCTCTGTACCCTCTCCAGGAGCTGTATGTCCCTCCTCAAGTGTGGTCTCCAGTACTGTACACAGTACTCAAGGTGTGGTCTAACCAGTCCATTGTACAGTGGCAAAATCACTTCCTTGCTCCTAGAGGTGATCCCCCTGACGATGCATCTCAACATCCTGTTTGCCTTGCTAGCCACTTTCCTGCACTGCTCAGAGTTATTCATACATGCATCCACCACGACCCCTAGGTCTTTTTCCCCTATTGAGGCCTCCAGCACCTCCCCTTCCAGGGTGTACCTATGTTTAGGGTTTCCCCACCCAAGATGTAACACCTTGCACTTGGTGATATTGAAATTTAATTTCCATGTGTGAGCCCAGCTTTCCAGGGTGTCCAGGTCCCCTTGCAGGGCCAACCTCCCCTCTTCTCCCTCAACTACTGCTCCCGTCTTGGAGTCATCAGCGAAGAGACTCATTTCACACCCTATACCCTCCCTGATGTTAGATATGTATGCATTAAACAGGATCGGACCCAGGACCGAGGCCCTGCATTTACCCACTACCAACCTTTCTAGGGTTCGAGAGCTCCCCACAGACCACTACTCTCTGGGTGCGTCCAGCTAGCCAGTTTTCAATCCATCTGACCATGAAAGGCCTACTCCTACCTTATCAGTTTCTTAACCAGACCATTGTAGGGGACAGAGTCAAACGCCTTGCTGAAGTCCAAGAATAACACATTCACAGGCTTTCCCTGTCCAGTTCTGATGTTACCTATGGCTAGGACTCACAAGATTGGTCTGACATGATCTACCTGCACAAACCCATGTTTGCCGACTATCCAGACCTCACCTCCTCCAAGTACACCCCAATCATTCCTTTGAGTATACTCTCCATTAATTTTCCCACCACGAGGTCAAACTGATGGGTCTATAGTTACCTGGTACTTCCCTCGACCCCCCTTTATGGATTGGCACCACATGTGCCTCTTGCCAATCCCTAAGTACCCTCCCTGTCTCAAGTGACCTGTTGAAAAGCTCTGCCAGGGGTGCAGCCAGTATGTCCACCAATTCCCATAGTACTCTCGGATGAATGCCATCTGGCCTGGGAGATTTGTCTTTCTTTAGGGCCTTGAGTGCTAACTACACCCTTTTGGCGGAGCTAGCATCATCCGTCCCCTCCACCTTACTGGCCTTTTTATCCTTGTCCAGATGTGACACCCTTGGGGTACCTCTCCCTCCCTCTTGCTCCATTTCTGTTGCTCCCCTGATCCCACTCACTGCCGCTTCTATCCCCATCGTGCCTTGCTTTGTAGATATCCCATACCCCTCCCTAGTGAACACAGAGGCAAAGTGCTCATTAAATACCTCTGCCTGGTCCCTTGCCTCTTTCACCCACCCTTCTTCTGATCTCAATCTGCTGAGATGGCCTTTAGATTTTCTCCTCTCCCCAATGTACCAGCAGAACCCCTTTTCCCCTCCATGTATCCCCTGTGCCAGCCGCTGCTCTTTACTGGACTTTGCTCCCCTCACCATCTGGGTGACTTTTCTAGATGCAAGCTGGTACATTTCCTTATCCCTATCCCCTCTTGTTGTTTTATATTTTTTGTAGGCCGCCTTCTTTTCTCTGACCGCTACCTGTACCTCACTGGACCACCAGCATGGTTTATGTGACCTTGCTCCTACGTTTCAACTTAGCTCAGATCCTGACTGCCTCATGAAGTCCCCGTTTTATGACCTTCCATCTCCCTTCCACACTTGTCATTGATGTCATCCCCTTCAAGTGATCCTTGAGAATATTTCCCATGTCCACAAAGTCTGCCTCCGAAGTCCACTGCCAGTGTCCTGAGATCTCCCCTCCCCATGCTTATTTGAAACCAGACAGTATTGTGGTCGCTCCCAGTCAGGGGTCCTCTACAACCAGGTCCCTTACCAGATCCCCATCTGCCAGAACCATGTCCAGGACATGCCCCTCCCTTGTGGGCTCCATCACATGCTGTGTTAAGAATACATCCTGGAAGCAGATCCAGCAGCTCTGCTCCTTGGCCTGTGAGGACATGGTTCCCAGTTAGTACCTGGCATATTAAGGTCCCCATCAACACCACCTTCCTTTGGTCCACACTGGGCAATGATGTTGTCCAGCAAACCATCCTCTAGAACATCACTCATCCCGGGGGGCCTATATACTACACCCAGCTTGACCTTATCTCCTGCTGGGGATCGTAAGGTGACACATAAGGCCTCCACATTTCCCTCTGCCTCTTCTATCCTAGCAATTTCTATGTCATCTCTAATAAACATAGCCACTCCACCCCCTCTGCCCTCCTTTCTTTTTTTTTTTTTTACTTTCTTTCTTTATCTCCTCCTTACTACCCCCGGAGCCCCCTCCTTCCGTCCGCTCATGTCTTCCCCATCCTACCTTGGGGATCTGCCCCCTAGAGTGCCTGTCCTCCTCCTCCTCTTGCACATTGGGGTCTGTCCTGCAGGTGATCTGGGGGACTTAGGGCGGCCTTCATCCAGGGCTGCCGGAGGGGATTTTCCATTTTCTCCCTTATGTCCCCACCCCTAGGACGTCGGTCGCTTGGGACGTGCGTCCCGAGAGTTGACGTGCTAAAGCACGTCAGCGCCCTCATGCGTCAGCGGCGTCCCCCTCCCCGACTCCGTTAGACAGAGCCGCCTCCACCCCCTCAATTGTTGGTGCTTCCACCGGCTGCGAGGGTGATGCAGAGCGCAGAAGCGCTCATGGTTCCCACCCCTGAGGGAGGAGAGCATCCGTTGGGACGCTCGATCCTCCCTCTCCCCTGCCGACCCCCGGCAACCCGAGTCCGTTCCCGAACCCGGGTCGCCAGCGTGGCGCGAGGTGTGGCCTCCAGCACCTCAGCCCTCAGCGCCACCGGGCTGGCCCTCTGCCCTCCTTTCTATCCTTCCTAAGCATAGTGTACCCCGGCACGTTTAGGTCCCAATCATGGTTTTTGTTGGCCCATGTCTCCGTGACCGCCGCCACATCCACCCCCCCCCCGAACAGCATGGCCTGGAACTCTGGCAACTTGTTTCCCAAGCTCCTGACATTTACTAACATCAACCCCACCCCTTATCCCTGATCCCTTTGTAAACCCCACCCAGGTTCCTTATACTTCCATCCTCCCTCTGCTCCTCCTGAAACCTCCACCCCAGTCTGTTTCCCCCTCCCTTGGTTTGAGGCTACTCCCTCATCTGGAGGAGGGCTCTCTGGTCAGCCCCTCCTTATCCCTTCCCCCTCACAAGTTTAAACCCCACCTTTCTTGAATGTAGTCAGCCATCCCCTGTTTAAGGACTTCCTTCCCTAATGAGGCAAGATGAAGCCTGTCCTTGGCATACAGTCCCTATCCTCCCAAACTCCATTCCAGTTCCCTTAACACCTCAACTCCACTTTCACCCCACTTCCTGAGCCAGTCATTAACCTCTGTGATCTTCTATTTTTTCTCCACTGAGGCTTTTGATACTGGCAATATCTCCAAAAGAAATCTTGCATCCATTATCCGACAGACTCTGGCAAGTTCTTGGAACCTTGCTTGGATTTCCAAAACGCTATTTCCCTCTAGATCGTTAGTTCCCAAATGCACCAGGAAATCCGGTTTCCCTCCACAATCCCTAACCAGTTCATACACTATGAACTTTGCTCTGTGCACTGTCAGCCCAGAGATACTCACTACCTTCACCTGACTATGGCATCCACCCCCTGTCCCTCCCACTGGATACCCCTAATCATCGAGTCTCCCAATAACAGAACCTTAACACCACCATCATCCTTATGGTTACCTCCACTATGTCCTCTCAGCCCCCATCCCCCTTTATTTGTGATCTCAATTCCATGGGAGTCTTCCTGCCTTATTAGAGACCCCTTGTCACTCCTCCCTTCTGCTTCCCTCGTTATTTTGCCAACAACTCAGGCCCCTCTGGAATAGGTGTCCCCTTTAACCCTCTCTTATCCGAACCATTTATCCTGGCCCTGATGGTTTCCCTTTCCCCCACACCACCATCTTCCCCCCTTGTAATAGTACCCCTGCCTCCAGAGGCTCTCCGTGGGTCCCCTTTAGCTAGGGCCCCATCCTTGGTACTGACCCCCCTGCTGAAGGGGGGCTCCTCTCCCACCTCCTTGTCTCAAGGTATCTCTCCAATCATGCTCTCCTCCCTCATGTCTGCAATATGTTGCATCTCCGCCATTTGCTTAACATTTATGTTTCCCCTTCTCCCTCTGGAACTATTTCTATCCTTTCCTTTGCCGGTCTGTGATGTCCTATGGGTATCCGACTGCCTCCCCCGGCCTCTGTATCAGTTTCCTCATTTCCACCAACCCCTTCCTCCCCCTCTAGGTTGCTTAGTAGCTCAAATTTATTGTGACACTCTGTCAGCCTCCATCAAGTAACCTGAGTGTCCCCTGACTGCACCTCTAAACTGCCCCTCTTCTTCCCCTCTTGCTCTGTTCTCCTTAGGAGCTCCGTTCCCACAGTCTGCTGTTTTAGGCTTCCCCACAACAGCCCCTCCCTTCTCAATGTCTGCTCTACTAGGCTTCCCCACAATAGCCCCTCCTGACTCTTTCCCCTCCACTCTCTTTGTATTGGGAATGTTCACCCTGTACGCTTTCCCTTAGTGTCAACATCCCTATCTAAGGGTCCTCTGTCCCTAATATCCCCCTTCCTGCTTGCTGTAACATAACGTCCTGTAATTTCAGAGCATTGCCCCAGCCTCCCCTCAGCCCCACCCTTCTGCTGCCCATATCCACACCCATTATCCTTGGATCCCCCCCCCAGCTTACTCCTTAACCAATATGCAATATACAACACAATCGAACAATAACAACTATATACAAGAACAACAGGTGAAAACTGGGAAGGGGAGTGTGGGGGCCTGAACAACAGTGACAGGGGAAAGCAGGGGAGGAATGTGTGTGTGGGTGCAGGTATAGGGGATGGGTAGGGAAACTGTGAGACTGAAGGGAGGGTGAACATCAAAAGCAAAGTCCAATATACTAACATACTTAATGGCCAGCAGAATAGGCCTAATGGTCTTTTGTGTCTGCTCATTTGGTCAGCCCCCACCCTGGGAACTGACCTTGCTGCCCCCCTCGTCCTCTCTGGCTTCTCCCTTCCCAGTACCGGATATTCCCACTGCACAGGACTTTACATCCAGAACTCTTCCCCTGTACCTGTCCCACCCCCTCTTGGACATCTCCACCGCCTCTGCCTCCACCATCCCCCTGGGCAGCGCATTCCATGGCTCCACCACCCTCTCAGTGAAGTAGCACCTCCTCCTTTCTCTCCTGAATCTCCCCCCTCCAGCTTCCACCCATGCCCTCTAGTTGCCCCCCCCCTTCCTTCGGAGCACCTTGACTGCTTCTTCCCTATTTAACCCCTTCATGTACTTGAGGACCTCTATCATGTCCCCGGTCCCTTCTCTCTTCCAATGTGAACATATTTAGCTCTTTGAGCCTCTCCCCATAGGTCCTGTCCCCCAAGTCCCAGATCATTTTGGTTGCCCTCCTCTGGACCCTCTCCAGGAGTTCAATGTCCCTCTTTAAGTGTGGCCTCCAAAACAGCATGCAGTACTCGGTGCGGCCTCACCAAACAGTTATACAGGGAGTATCACTTCCTCCTCTGGAGGTGATCCCCCTAGCGATGCATCGCGGCATCCTGTTGGCCTTGGCCGCTGCGTCCTACAAGTCTCAGAGTTGTTCATCTTGACATCCACCATCACCCCAAGGTCCTCTCAGCTATTGAGACTTGTATCCCCGGTTGTGCTCTTGGCCTGGGTTTCTGGCTCCAGATGCAGTACCTTGCATTTCCCTGCATTAAACCTCAGCTTCCCACTCTAGACCACCTTTCCAGGCCTCCAGGTCCCCTGTAGGCCACCCTCCCTCCTCCCCATCCACCACCGCCCCCAGTTTTGAGTCATCCACAAAGAGACTCATCTCACTCCTGATACCCTTCCTTATGTCAGAGACATAGGCATTGAATAGGAGGGGCCCAAGGACTGATCCCTGAGGGACCCCACTAATGACCCTCCTTAGGGATGAGACTATCCCGCCAACTATGACCCTCTGGGTCCGGTCCTGGAGCCAATTTCCTATCCATCTGAACATCTGGTTCCCCATCCCCCATTTCTCCCAGCTTATTCAACAGGCCCCATGAGGAACAGAGTCAAATGCCTTGCTGAAGTCTAGAAAGAGGATGTCCACCAGTCTACTCAGGTCCAAGGCACTCGTCACCCAGTCATAGAACTCCACAAGGTTTGTCTGACATGATTTCACCGGGAAGAATCCATGCTGTCTATCGTCCAGGCACCCCAACTTTTCCAGGTTCCCCCCAGCCTCTCCTTGACAATGCCCTCCATCACCTTACCCACCACCAATGTCAGGCTGACAGGCCTGTAGTTCCCTGCTGCCTCTCTTGATCTCTCCTTGTGGATAGGCACTATATGTGCCACCTGTCAGTCCTGGGGCACCCACCCTGCCCTCAGAGAGATGCTGAAAAGCTCCTCCAGGGGTTTCGCCAGGACATCCGCCAGTTCCTTCAGCACTCTGGGATGTAATTTATCTGGCCCCGGTGCTTTCTCAGTCTTAAGGGACCTCAGGGCTTCCCTCACTCTCTCTGCCATGATTTCCACCCCTACTACCTCATCCCCCTGCCTTGCCTTTCCCCCTCCTGCTAGTGTTGGCCCATCCTCTCCCCAGACCCGATGATCGACAAGGGTCCCCCCTCAGTTTCACCATCTCCTCCCATGTATGATGCAGCCCCCCATTTTCCTTGGTGAAAACTGAGGCGAAGTACTCATTTAATATCTCAGCTTGCTCCCCCGGATCTTGTGCCCATCCCTCCCCTGTTTTAATCCTGCTAATCTGCCCCTTCATCCTTTGTTTTTCCCCAATATATCTAAAGAACCCCTTGTTCCCTCTCCTAATTTCCCTGGCCAGGTTCTGCTGCTTCCTTGCCTTAGCCGCCATCACCACCCTAGTGGTGCTTCTGGCCATCAGCCCACTCCTCTATCCCTCACCCTTGAGCACTTGAAATGCCTTATAGGTCCCTTCTTTCCCTCACCACCTCCTGAACCTCCCTGGTCCACCAGCAGGGTTTATGGGCCCTACCACATTTTCATCTTACTCTTGCACAGGTGCTGGTAGCATCCTGCACCGCCCTCCTCATGATTTCCCACCTACTGTCAGCATCCATGTCTGACCCAATCCCATCCAGATGCTTCTTAAGGATCCTTCCCATTTCCTTGAAATTCACCCCCCTGAAGTCAGTTACCTCCGTCTTTGTGCAGCCTTCTACCCCTCCTAGGTCCAGGCAGAACCAGACCGTGGCATGGTCGCTACCCGCCAACGGGTCCCTTACCTCTAGGCCCCCAATCTGGTCACTGTCTGCCAGGATCACATCCAGTATCTGTGCCTCCCTGGTTGGTTCCCCCACCTGCTGAGTTAGGAACGCGTCTTGAAAGATATCCAACAACCTCTGTTCCCTGGCCACCGAGGATGTCATAGTCTCCCAGTCCGTTCCTGGCATGTTTAAGTCCACCAACACCACCACCACCCTTCCCCTGCCCAATTTGCAGTGTCTCCCAACATCTGTCACCAGACTCTCCTCCAGCTCCTCTGCCAGCGCAGGGGGTCTATGCACCACTCCTATTTATACTCTCTTGCTCCCATTTGTTATCAAGGTCACCCAAATTGCCTCCACAGTTCCCTCCGCCTCCTTCACTCCTCCTATGCCAATGCAGTTTTTGACTATTATTGCTACCCCTCCTCCCCTTCCCTCCCCCCTGTCCTTCCTGAACATAGTGTAACCCTCCAGGTTCAGGTCCCAGTTGTGCCCTGCAGTGGCCCAGGTCTCAGCGACCGCTGCCCATCCCTCCCTCAGTTAGCGCCGCCTGGGCTCAGGCATTTTATTGCCCAAGCTCCTGGCATTTAGCAGACTACCTTCCACCCTTTCTGTATACTTCCCATTTCCTGCTCACGTTCCCATGGGATTCCATCTTCCTCTGGTCAGCACCTTACCTGTTGGCCTTCGACATTCCTCCAGCTCCCAGGGGTGGAGACTGAGTCCTCCCTATCGGACCCCCTCAACATCCTTCTCTCCCACCCCCTTCACAAGTTTAAACCCCACTTTTCACCAATGAACCCTCTATTTTCAACTTAAGGATTCTCCTCCCTCCAAATTGAGATGGAGCTATCTCTAGCATACAGCTCCCTATCCTCCCAGGTCTCTCCCAATCCTCCATCAACCCATACCCTCTGGCCTCACACCACTCCCTGAGCCACTGGTTTATCTCCTAATCTTCCTTTTGTGCTCCCCACTAGCCCCTTGGCACCGGCAGGATTTCAGTGAAGGAAACTGTGCATCCTATGTCATGACAGACCCTGGCAAGCTCCCTGAACCTTGCCTGTATCTCTAGCTCGCTATTTCCTTCAATGTCATTGCTACACAGGTGGACCAGTACATCCGGGGAACCTCCACAATCCTTTGCCAGCTGATATACCTCATGCTTGGCCCTGTGCACCATTGGTCCAGGAAAGCATTTTGTTCTAACCAGGCAGGCTTCCCCCTGCCTATCCCATTTGATCCCCCTGATCATGGAATCACCCAACAAGATCACTCTGACTACACCTTTTCCTCCATTTCCCCTTTCCTTCCATGTCCCTCATCCTTTCTACCGGCCCCTCTCCCCCTGGCTCCTTGCTCCTCCCCCTATCTGGGTGCCCCCTGCTGCACCCTCCTTATTTATCCTGGCCACCCCAACCCCTCTGATCCTATGCCTCTCCTCCTCCTGAGTATCCTTTTGGACCCCTCTATCCCCCCACATCACTGCTCGCGACTGGTCCTTCCCCCATCTGCTAAACTTGCCTGGCTCGTCCTCCCTTCCTTCCCGTCTCCGTTCAACCCCACCTTGCCTGTCGTGCTCCCCTGGCCTAAACCCTCAGCTCCCTTTACTGTATCCTCCTTGTACTTCCGGTCCCTTTCCTTGCCCTTTCCTACCAACTGGTCCTTCTCCTTGCCCTTTCGTCTCTCTACCCTCTCCTCCTCCTGCTCTGATCCACTGCTCCCCCCATTTTCCCATGTTCCAAGTTTCCACCTGTTCTTCCTGCCATTCGGCTCCTGCCTCCTGCCCCCTACTCCCTTTCCATCTCCAACAGCTCCTGTTATGGCTACATCACCCCCTTCATCCTTAAGCAGAAGAAGAGTATTGAAGCGGTTACTGAGCTTAAGGTCTGATCCACCTCCCCCCCTTGCTTCCTTCTGTTCTGTCTCAGCCATCTGCCTACTTCCCTGAGAATTTCCTCCCTTTAGCCCCCTCTGTGAGGATCCCCAGGTACCTGCCTGCTTCCTTGGTAGTGTCCTCCTTTTGGGACCCCTCTGTCAGGGTCCCTATGTGACCCCAGAGTACTCTCCTGCACTCCTTTCCCTATGCCCCCGCCCCCAGTGCTTGGTGCAACCCCGTGGGAGAGCCCCTGCCCTATTCCCCAACCATACCGCCCCCCTTCCCCCAGCTGTCTCCTAATCCCCGTAACCTCCTCCCTAAGCTGTGCCAGCTGGTAGCACGCTGGGCAACCACCGAACTTCCAAGCCCAGTCCAGCATCATGGCCGCCCCACACCCTGTGCACCCCTCCACCCTCCCAAAGATGCCGGCCCTAATGACGTGTGGTCCCATCCCCCTCCAAGTAGGTTTCCTTGGATGAACTACCAGGTTCCCCACTAGTCCAAGATACACCCCTACCCACTAATCAGGTCACCCACTAATCCTAGATACAGTCCCACAATAAACAGGTACCCCCCTTACTGGGTGTAGTACTACACAGTAAACTTATAGAGGAAGTGTACAACTCCCTAAGCTCCTCTCTCTAAGCCTTTAAACCCAGCCCTCAGTGGCTAGAACTACATGAGCTGCACCAGAAGCCTTTTCCTCCAATTGCAGGGCAGGTGTTCCCCTATAAATCAGCCTAGCTCGGGGGTGGCTGGTGGGACTAGGGCCTACACCCGACTCTCACGAGAATGTATCAGCCCTGTGACTGCCCCTCACTGCACCTCCAAGCAATACCAGCTAAGAAAATATTTCAAGTCTACTTCCTCACAGCATCCAGCTAGAAGCTTCTTTCCCCATTCACCTCTAACTGAAGACTGACCAAGCTGAGAGTCCCACCTTACTTTCAAACAGCACTAATCCCCTGTAATATGATGCCTGCACTTACAGGCCAGATAGCCACTTTTAAACACACGCACACACATACACCAAATAATCTGCTAGAAACAAACAGAAAACCAGCTAAGAAAATCATTCAAGTCTACTTACTCTCACAGCCTCCTGCTTTTAAACACCCACAAACACCAAACTGTCTGCTGGAAACACACAGAAAACCAGCTAAGACAAATCTTTCAAGTCTACTTCCTCACAGCATCCAGACAGAAGCTTCTTTCCCCATTCACCTCTAACTGAAGACTGACTGAGTTGAGAGTCCCACCTTACTTTCAGACAGCACTAATCCCCTGTAATATGATTTTTTTTTTATTTTTATTTATTTCGTTTTTGTTGACTGGGTAAGTGCACTAGACAAATCCTGCCTATTTTTAGGCACGACCTGGGGGTGAGGGATACAGATGAATGACAACTGACCTTGCACAAGATTAAGCTGTTGGTGGTATTTTTAGAGAATGAGGGAAATTTGGCCAGGACACCGGGAAATTCCCCCACTCTTTCGATAAGTGCCATGGGATCTTTAACATCCACCTGAACAACCACCAATCCAGGCAGATGGGACCTCGGTTTAACGTCTCATCCAAAAGACGGCACCTCAGAAGTGCAGCACCCCCCTCGTGCTGCACTACAGTGTCGGTACTGGGATATTAACCCAAGTGCCAGATGTGAGAACTGAACCCACAGCCTTCCGATCTCCCGGCCTCAGAGGCGAGTGTGCTACCTACTGAGCCACTGACACTGTGCTTGCACTTACAGGCCAGAGAGCAGCTTTTAAACATACACACATGCACATACACCAAATAGTCTGCTAGAAACAAACAGAAAACCAGCTAAGAAAATCTTTCAAGTCCACTTACTCTCACAGCCTCCTGCTTTTAAGCACCCACAAACACCAAACTGTCTGCTGGAAACACACAGAAAACCAGCTAAGACAAATCTTTCAAGTCCATCTATGGGATGTGCCACATTATGGTGCACTCGCTGATGACCCCGTGAGGAGGGCAGCTGGATAAGTTGTGACAGGGCCCACAAAAGGAGACCCTGCTGTTGGCATACTGGCCTCAAGGAGTCCTTCATTGCATGTCTGCCCTGGAGCCCCACTTACCGCATCAGTTCTGGACGGCATCCCCCATGGCCTTGTCCTTGTGCCAGCCAGCACACCCTGTCGACCTAGAGTGGGGAACACAGATAACAGAGACTAAGTGCCATGTTCCACAACCACCCCCAACCCCCCTGCACATATGCTGGAGGCATCCACCACCAAAATGGCCAAAATCCCACCAGGCACAATGCATACCGCACCAGACAGGCACACAGTGCCTCACCATGACCGTGCACAGTAACCAAGTGAGTACATGTCCCACATGTACAGACAGGGCGTGTGCAGAGAGAAGCCAGTGGGCCATACAAGCACGCAGGCCCCGTCACGACACCACTTGATCACCACTGTGTGTTCACAGTGCGCACGGTATGCACACATAGTAGGTGTCCATGCAGGGACCAGGTTCACTGTGGCCCAGGCACATGCTGAAAAAAACACAGTGTACCAGCAACAACCACCAGAGCACACACCTATCCCACCTGACACACATAGCATGCACAAAAAAGTCAGTCATCTGCACCAACATGGCCCTGTCCAGGTGCACCTCCAGTGGCCCCACTGAGATGAACCTCCACTGCTTCCATGGCCCACTGCCTGGCTGCTGGCCCTGCAGGGAAAACAAATGCAGAGAACAACATGAGGAGATGTGATGTGAGACAGGCCCCCCCAACAACACTGGTGCCGGCATGCAGTGAAGGTGGCAACCAACAGTGCCCCAGTGACGATAGTCCCAGCCATGTGCAACTGTGCACACCACCCGATCCTGTGCCCCCAATGTGCACAGAGGTAGGTATGTAATGCATACGACAGTGCCACCCCATGCATGCCACGGTGGCCACGTCCCACCCAAGCACCACAGCACACATGCCCACCCCCTGTGACTTGTGGTAAATGGCAACACTGTGCATGTGCAGCCATGCCCTTACGTGTGTGTGTGTGTGCCCCGGCGTAGAGTGTAATTGGCATGGTGCAGCTGCCCCAACCCCCATACCCACTTTGTGCAAATGTAGAACTGTGACATACCTGGGCGTGGCACCGCAACCTTGCGTGCATGGTCCTGCAGGCTCGTCAGCCGCACCCTGTCCCTGCGCTGCAGGTCACCATACTGGTGCCTACACTGCTGCCCATTGTGGGAGACACCTGTCCTCTGCACCAGTTGCTCTGTTATCCTGGCCCACATAGCCGACCGTGGCTCTTGCAAATCCTCTTGGCCAAGTAGCTGGCCCTCCACCTGCATCACCAGGGTCACAAAGTTGAGAATCTCCACCTTGGTCCACTTCATGGCCCTTGGGCCAGCCCTCTGGGCACGTGGCATTGCTAGAATCAGTGGCTGCAGAGCACATTGTCACAGGAAGATCTGTGCACGCCTATGGCCCAGTTGCGCAACATGTGCCTATAGTCCACATGTAATGTACCACGCACGGCATGCTGAAGTACGATTACTGCCAATGGTGCTGGATCACGCATGTGCACCGCACACTGACAAGGTGGAAATACAGGATCATGGGGCATGGCCAGGTCGTGCATGTGTACACCGCACGTGGATGCCATTTTGTGTCCGGCACGCATTGTCACGCAATGTACTGGTGATGCACTGTAGGCCACAGGTACACATGAGCCCCATT
The DNA here is from genome assembly GCA_016271365.2 of Neoceratodus forsteri. NCBI lineage: Eukaryota > Metazoa > Chordata > Ceratodontiformes > Ceratodontidae > Neoceratodus > Neoceratodus forsteri. The sequence goes on from CM028133.1 coordinate 1,108,667,308, forward strand.
GTGTGATCAATGCACACAACATAACAGACAGTACAGTGGGCATCATGAATATGGTCGTGCATGCGCGTACAGGGGCAGTCCTGCGTCATGCGCAAGAGGAAAGGTAGCGCTGCGCCTGTCAGGCCGATCGTGCAGTCGCTGATATGTGCCGAGAGAGTTGTACCATATTCAGAAAATACCTCAAAGGCACTAGGCTTTTGCAGGAAATGTGTTGTGTGGAGATGTGCCCAACGCAGCAGATGCACTCTGCTGATTGGGATGAGCTGAGGGCAATCATGCAATTCACAGACATTACTCCTGAATCTGTTCATTGCCAAATTCAGGGGGCATTTCACCTGTTTAGCATCTCATGAACACTGCTCCAAACCTCGTTTGCATGCTCTGAGCCATAAATGCTCCTGAATCAGCCCCCACAGAGCACAGGTGACTGAGAGTATTTGCAGCCTTGAAGGTAGGTTCTGTACACTTTTCCTAGGGTGGTGTAGCTGCAGCAGAGGACAGTATGAGGCCTTGGGTAGGCAAGTATCATCCATAGATGTGCATGGACAACAGACACACCCTGGCGTGTGCCACACACTGTCCCACATGCCATACTAAGCATGGCTGGGGGTGGCTTGGTGGTGGGTGGTGTAACAGCGCAACATAGACTGATGCCATGTGTGATGCAGTCCTGGCCACTAGCCAGTGTTTCATGACATGCAACACCTGGGGCATGTCCAGAGAGGGCATCTGCATGTGCCAATGCAAATGGACGGGGTGGCCACAGCACAGACATCCCTGACAGTCCTGGATACTGTCCCGAACATACAATGGAGACAGGTGTGTGTTTGGCTGGCAGGTGCACCTGGATGCCAGTCCATACTAGTACTGGGGCCTGCATGTGCATGGCTAATATCTGTGTATTCTCTCCCACAGTAGCTGAAATGTCTGGACGAGACACTGCCTCTGGATGCAGGTGGTCGAACTTCACTAATGATGAGGATTGGGCACTCATAGAGGCATACCTGCTGTGGAAGGACGTCCTGCCTGGCAGGGGTGGCAGCCGTGCACTGCGGGATGAGGGCTGGGAGGCAGCGGCATGGCATGTGAATGCAATAGGGAAGTACAACAGAACCCCACAGGAGCACAGGAAACATCTCAATGACAAGAGGAGGAGGGCCAAGGAGAAGGTGGCACACATAGAGGCCTCCCTGAGCAGGACAAGGGGTGGTCTGCAGACAGGGTGTGCCTCACACCCGATGAAGAACTGCTTGTGGCCAGCATGGGCTGTGCAGCCATGCAGAGCATCCCTGGAGGGGGTTCCAGATGAGTGGAAGCCCATCGCAGCACTGTGAGTATACATGCCCCTGACACATGTCTGTCTACATGTGTGCATTATGTTCGCCATACCAGCCCCGCTGTGTGCGACTGGCAGGCCTTGTGCCTGTGTGCATTGCTATGGGTGTATGCGCCCCATCCATGGCCTATGCTGTGCAGTCATGTGATGGCCTGGGCATGCCCGGGGGGGTATCCATGTTGTGGTTCTCCACATACCAGTGCCGCTGTCCCAGTGTTGGTTGGCCAGGGTGTTGCACTATCCTGCATGGTGTCATGTGGGGGGTGTACAGGCACTGGGCCACTCCAGCTGTTGCTGGTGCATGGCTGCATCAGCAAACCGGGCATTGCATGTCCATGGCAGGGATTGGCAGGTGCAACTATGGCGCACAACTATGTCACACTGTTCATCTTGTCTGCCAATGCTGTCTCCATTGTTTGTGACCATGTCTTCCTTCTTTCTGTTGCAGCTCCATCATGCCTCATGGCTGCTGTCGTGTCCAGTGCAGCACGGGATGCATCAGCGGGCGATGATGCAGGGCCGTTCCACAGGGCTACATGCATGACTGAGGATGGTGCTGTCCCTGGACTGTCCCACACCACATTGTCCCCAGACACATCACCAGTGGTGGTGGGCCCATCGAACCCCTCGGCTAATGGTGCCACTGCTGATGACTGTGACACCGCTTGGCTGGAGGGTTTCCTGGGTTTGGCTGATGATGACCCAGAGAACATGCTGGACATTGCAGATGCCCTGCTGGTGCTGGCATCTGGTACACAGGGGGGATACAGCAATGTCTACGAGGATCCTGGTGCCACTCAGATGCCAGGGGACATGGCCGACAGTGTTGCACACGACACATAGGTGCCTGCACAGGTGACACCTGCTGGCATTGGTGTCCCTGCTGCACAGCATCCCTTCAGAGCTCACACAGCCACCCACAGTGGTGGGTGCCATGCCCTTTGTGCCTGGTGCTGCTGTGGCAGCAGGGACAGCCAGCACATCCCGGCAGGGTGCTGTGGGTCCAATGCAGATGGCAGTGGACCGTGATGTTGCCATACCTGGACCCAATGGGGTTGCACATGCCCATTCCCCACCCATGCCCCAGCCTGCTGTGGTGTGCCCACCAACCGTGGATGCACAGTGGCAGGCTGGCACATCACCCAGCCGTCGGAGCCGACACCGTGAACATTCTCCTGCTGATGAGATTGAGGGCTATGCTCACCTCCTGTGGGACACCATGGAGGGACAGGCATCCCTACGGATGGAATTCAGGGGCCTTCGGATGCTGCTGGCCATTGAGCATGAGTCGGCGGCCGTGTGGCGTGCCCAGATGTTGGCAGAGGCATGCCTACTGTGGGTGGGCATGCCCACAGCTCTGGAGCAGACTGCACATGTCACCGAGGCAGTGTGTGCATCCAGTGTGCAACGTGGCTGCCAGGCCTTCAGCCAAAGCCAGGAGCACCTCACGCATGCCCAGGCAACAGTGTCAGGTGAACCCATTGCTGCTGACACCGTCACCGCAGTTCACCATGCCCTGCATCCCCAAAACTGACATAGATCACTGGGCCACCACACCAGTGAGCACCCGTTCACGGTCTCACTGCAGTACTCCTATAGGAGTGTTGGCAACCCCCCATGGCTGGTGTTGCTGCATCAGCGACCACCAATCGTGGGTGTGGTCACCAGTGTGTCCGTGGTAGCAGTGGTGCCTCCCTGTGACATCCGGATCACTGTTCACATGGCCAGCACACCTGCTACCTGTGGGTCCCACTCACTTGGCACCCACTGCCTGGGGTGGCATGGGTGGCATGCACCTGCCCCAGTGCATTGCCACCATGGGTCCCCTGTGCAGTGTCACGTGCTTGTCCATGTGCACCATTGTTATGCCATGTGGCATGGGCATGATGAGTGCAGCCCTGTGTCTGCTGTGCACATGTGCCAGCAGCTGTACACTGATCCATTCCACCCCGGCACGTACACAGTGGCCCATGGCCATGCAGAGCCTGGCCTATGCACGTGTGTGTGTGTGTGCAGCATGGTCAACAGCATGGCTGCACTCCACTGCAGCACTGCCACTGCTGCGTGACCTGTGGTGTGTGTCTGGCTGTGTGGAGCTGTGTGTGGGATGTGGGGTGCCCTCAGTGCAGTATCCACCTGTGTTACTCACCTGCGGTCACCAAAGTGCCCCTCCACAATAGTATCCCTGTGCTGCTGGGCCCTCACGACAAGCTGTGAATCCCATCTTGCCAGTGGTGGTCCGGGCTGATACCCCTGGACCACTGCATCCTCTCCCCCCCTCTTTCTCTTCCCTGGAACTGTCACCCTCCACAGCCTGGACAGTTATTCCACGGTTCATGGCCAAGTTTTGTAGTATACAACAGGCCATGAATATGCCACAGGCCTTCTCTGGGCTATACTGTAGGGCACCACCTGACCTATCTAGACACCGGAAGTGCATCTTCAGCATGCCAAAGACACACTTGATCATGGCATCTGTGGCGGTGTGTGCCTCGTTGTACTGCTCCTCCACCTCTGTTCTGGGTTGTCAGAAGGGGGTCAGTTGCCAGGGTTGGAGTGGGTATACAGCATCACCTGTGAGGAGCAAGAGTGGCTGTTACCCCATTGCTTACATGTGCATTATTACTGCCCCCCGGCACTGTGGTGCACTGCTGTGTGTGACGTGGGTACACCACTGACTGTGTATCAGCTGTCCCTGCCAGCCTACCTCCCCCTCCCACCTGCTGTGGGCTGGCCCTGCTGCACAGGTCTGCCCAGGCCTGCCCATGCCATGGTTTCCCACACGTGCTCCAGCCCCCATTGTCTGCCCCAGTGTGGCCGGCAGCCGCGCATGCCTGTCTGCGTGTGGTGTGCTCTGCCCTGCCACATGTGCCTGCTGTTGTGCTGTGCTCCACCTTCCATGCATTGTTGTTGTGCTGCAATGTCCCACTGTGTACACGACTGCAGTGCTGTCCCCACTCCAGTGTCCCGCATGTGCTGCCGCCTCTCAGCATTGTGCATCATGCCATTTGCACACCTGCCACCTCCCATCCTGTTCTGTGCCATGGTGTCCTGTTCTTCTGCAGTTCAACATGTCCCACACACCTACAAGATGTTCGCTTGGTATGTCCCCAGCCTCAAACCTGTGGCAGAGGGCAGACTGGTGCCATATGAAGGCATCATTGTGTGCTCCCAGGGTGAGTGGCACAGACATTGCTGATGTGCCCTGTAGCATTGCACACCACCTGGCAGTTTACAGAGTGGTACCTCTTGCGGCTAATGTATGTCATGCCATCCTCACCAGGTGGTGCGTGGATTGCCATATGGGTGCAGTCAAGTGGCCCCTATGATGTCTGACATGCGTGCCACTCTGTGGAGCTGCTGCATGGCTTCTGTTCACTCTGCCCATGTGCTTGGGAATTGGATATACTCCGAATCATGTGGGAGCAGTGCGGTGAGGAATTGTGTAAGGAGACAGGATGTGGACGACTGGGAGATGCCTGTAGTGTCACCGGCTGGCCTCTGGAAGGTTCCCATGGTGAGCAGGCACATTACTGTTGTCACCTTGGTCTCCACAGCTATTGCATGACCTCCAGTGGGTGCCTGCATTTCATCATGGCACAGCTCACAGAGCTGTCTCAGAATAGCTCTGTTCAGGCGGTATCGGCCAACCATTTCAGTGTCTGTCAGCTGTTCAAACATCAGTCTGGCATGATACCGCCATGGGGCTGGCCGCCTATGGTGCCTTCTGCCACCATGTTGCTGGTCCGCCCGTCTCCTCATCCCCATTATCGTGCCCGCCATCGGGAATGGTGCTCCGTCCATCGTTGCCTTTCAGCTGTGTCTCTCCTTCTGCTTGCCCCTGCTGTCCTGCTGTTGGCCTGCTGGGGGCTTGCACTTAAGTCTACTTCTTTTACACTTATCTCCCCGTGGCGCATTTGGTACTTGCGCCGTGGATGCTCCATACTTGCGCATTCATTTTACGCTGTGAATGGCTCTGCGCTGTGTATGCAGGTGCACGACCCCTCAAATTGCACCGCATGTCATTACATTGCCTCTCCATTGCATCCTGTTTGGTGCAGCACATCTGGCTTGCACCGAGGCAACTGCGCTGTCTGTGAATGGCGCCATGGTGCATTTCTGGGTTGTGCCAGCGCATCTCATTTGCGCCCAGCGCATTTGCTTTGTGATTCCTGCCCTATATAATCTAAAACACTATATTAGTTAGTCCTGAAAAGGCTCCCACTAGGTGAAAGCCTTAAACTTTCTAAGCATTTGGCAATTTTTCCTTATATAAATGCCACAAAATATTACTTTCCAGATACCACCGACTAATATCTGCCCTTGTATAGTTCCAATTACTTGTCCTTAATTCAAAATCCAAAATGCAGAAAGTGCAAAAAAGCCAAACCGGATCTTCAGAAAGTCAGAAAATCCAGTAAAGTATTTGGTACTGCATCCAACGTTCGATGGCCTCTCGAGTATCCTAGTCCGAAATAAGCCAAAGGATCCGGGGTGTCCTTTTCACCTGCAGCTTGATTGGTCACTAAAAACAGGATAAACAAACATACGAGCCAATAACTTGTGTCCAATCAGTTATAAGTTAGCACCAAGGCATCTAGGTCAGTATATAGACCAAAAATAATTACAACTTTTTACAATTAATAATAAATTCTAAGAAACTTATGAAGTTACTCAGATCAATAAAATGCACAATTGATACCTATTGAATGGTATTTATATTATTAAATATTTTATTTATTTATTTATTTATTACAGATTCGGAGAGTACATTTGAGTCACGGACTCATTTACAAAGGTTCCATGTCATGTAGGTTATATACAGACAGACATGACAGCAATGAACTCAGAGACAGATACAGATTGTTTACAGGGAATCAGCCAAGCTAACATTCAAGAAACTAGGATTACTTATTAGAGTATTTACACAGTACATGTACAATGTAGATATTTTATAGCACATGAGCGAAACTGGCTGGTCAGTAAGGGAAGAGGCAGGCCAGTGGCCATTGTTCTAGATTAAGGAGGAGGAGGAGAACAGGGGATTCAGTTGCAGTTACAGTTATTTGAGGATAGGAGGTGGGCTCTAAGGAGGGTTTTAAATTGTCCTAGTCTTTGTTCATTAGCCAAGGTGGCGTGTAGCTGTTCATCCACACGGGGGCCCTATAGCTGAAAGACCTTTGAAATTAAGAGGTGCGGCTGGAGGGAATCGAGAAGAGATGGTGGACTGAGCTATGGGTACATTTAACCTTAATGCTTGGGAGGATTAAAGGGGCGAATCCAGAGGGGGAGAGGCCTAGGGTGATTTTTTTTAGCCATTAGACAAGTGTGGAACCTAATCCTGTTGTCGAGATTAAAGCCAGTTTGTAGCACTATATAGAGAGAGCAGGTATGTGTAAGATGGTCACATCCTAGGATAAGATGGCTGGCTTTGTTTAGGGAGATATGAAGTCTAGCTAGGGATGAGTGCTTGCTGCCCATATATCAATAGGCCGTAATCTAGCAGTGAGAGGACCGAGGAGGTGACTGCGAGCCTGAGAGCATCGGGGTAAGGCAGTGCTTGAAACGGTGCAGAAGCCCCAGCCTAACGTTAAGGGCCTTGGATAGGTGGTAAATGTGCTCGTGGAAGTTAAGACCTGGGTCCAAGTTGATACCCAGGTATTTAAAGGAGTCCACCTGCTCCAGAGGGGTGTGATTGGAAGTTAGAACTTGTGGGCATAGCAGCTTTCTAGTGTTCTGTGGGTGAGAGAATAGCATAACTTTGGTTTTGTTGTAGTTAAGAATAAGGCATTGCACAGAGAACCAGTTTTTTGTGCAGCTGAAAGAGGACTGAAGGGAGCGGTGGAGTTGTATAGGGTCAGGACTGGAGGAGAAAATGACTGCATCGTCAGCTTATGTAATAGATTTCCTGGGCAGGACTCAGGGAGGGAGTTGAGGAAGAGGCTAAAACGTAGTGGTCCCAAAATGGACTCTTGAGGGACACCAAGACTGCGTTACCAATTTTGATCTGTTGATATTGGTTCGAGAGGTAGTCAGAGAACCATCCCAAAGCATCCTGAGAAAGACTCAAGTTGGTCAAGGTGGTTAGCAGGAGGGAGTGGTTGATGGTGTCAAAAGCCTTTGTGAGGTCAATGAAGACAGCACCAGTGATGTGCCCCTTATCCAGTGCAGAGTGTATGTGTGTGGTGAATTTGAGAAGGGTAGTAATAGTGCTGTGTCCCTTGCGGAAACCATGTTGCTGCTTGCAGAGAAGGTTATATTTGTTGAGGTGCTCCGTGAGCTGATCAGATACAATCCGTTCTAATGCCTTGGAGAGGGGAGGGAGTATGGAAATGGGGCGATAATTATTTGTATTGGAACAATCCCCACCTTTAAATATTGGTGTGATGGAGGCAGATTTCCACTTCGGGAGGAATTTACATAGGCAAAGGGAACGGTTTAAGATGTGAGTAAGGAGGAAGAGAACTTCGTTAAGGGTGAGACGAAGGAGCTTTATGTCCAGAGAGTCTGAGCTGTATGAGGGGTGGCTAAGGGCTGATCTGAGGTATGGCTCCACAGTCTTGTGATACTGCACAGGCAAAAGGGGGGAGCTGCAGGAGGGGGAGAAAGGGTATTAGTTGCAGGAGGATTAAATAAGTTAGGAGAGAGAGGACACTACTAAGTTTAATGAAGGCATTATTGAAGGCTGAGGCGATACGGGAAGGGTCAGTGGTCAATGACCCATCAACCATGATCTGTGTTGGCATCTAGTTGGGGGCCTTACCACAGATTTCATTAATGTTGTTCCAGAACTTGCATCCAGAGCCCCAGGAGGAAATTAATGAAGATTTATAGTACTCTGCTTTGGCTTTGCGAATGGCCCAGGTGCACTTATTCCGAGCCTCTCTGTATTTATAGTAACAAGTTTACTCAAAATATCCTCCATGGTCCCTTATTCCTAGAATAAAGTAATAATCAAATGTAAAACATAAATAGACAATATATAGAGGATCCAAAAATATAGAACACTCACTTTTAGTGTACAGTACTCTTCGTGCAAGCTCTGAAGTCTAGGGGCCGTAGTTATCCTCAGGTGTCTACCGAGATCATCTGTAAATTACGATCAGAGGCTCCACTTCAAATGTAGTGATAACACAGAAAGTACTTCTCAGATACAAGTACAGAGGCTAGAAGGTCTAAAAAATCAGAAACGCCTCTAATAATTTGTGCTGTTAGACACAAGCACTCAAGCACTCCAGCTGAGGGGTGCCGCCGTACAGCAGTACCACTACACTTTTAGCAGCAAGTTTGTTCAGAGTAAACATTATTTTAAGTCATTTTAAGTTGTTTCTTTGGGAAAAGACTTTTGGAGCAACAAGACTCTACTCCACTCACAAAAAAGGGGTTTTGCAAGTAGTCTGAGCAGCATCTATATCAGGTATATGTGGGTCATGGTATGTGAAGATAGTGCTAGAAAGCTGCACACACCCAATAACGTTTTGGGCTGTTAGGTCTAATAATTCAATTAATTCAATTAAATGAGCATCAGCTGTAATCAATCTCTCCAAACTAGCGAGCTCACGTGGTGGTTTTGGAAGCTTGAACTGACAGGCCAGGAATGCTCGTTTAAATTGGTAGATTGGCCAGGAATCAAAAAACGCATTTACAATTACATCTTTGAATCCTCTATTGACAATGTCTAAATGTTCTTAACAAGTCCAGCTTTTAAGTTCAATTTGATTCACAATTCAGTTCTCAGTTAGCCCAAACGTTTGATATTGCAACATAAATTACCACATACATACAGTTCTTGCTCAGCCTACGCAAACATAGGTATAAATGCAACAGAGTGTATGAACAGCAAACATGTAATGAAAATTTTTTTTCACTAATCAGTAAAACAACTCTCAGTTGTGAAAATATAGAGAAAAATAACAAGGATATAGTATGATATAATATTTCTCCTGGTAGCAGACCACATAAAAAATACTTTTAATAGAGTCCATTGCAGTTAATTTTGTGAGATCTAATGTTTCTACAAATTCTGCAAATTCTTCCTCGATGGCTTCCGGGTTAATGGCTCTTCTCAGAGCTTTCTTCCCTCTCCTGAGGGGGCCTAACCCCCTCACAGGGAGTTCGGAAACCTAGTCCCCACGGGACGTTGGTGACCAGGAAACCCTTGGAAAATGCAACTGCACAAGTCATTCTGGTAAGACTGACACACTTACCTCAGGAATCAGAATGGTGGCATTCATGTTATAGGTAGAGTATCGGTCCTGCTGTCACAGCTTCTCCTCAGTTGTGTAGCGTGCAGTGGTCAAACAGTCTGCTCCCAGAATCCTCCTATTAGCCAGTTACATTTTGACAGCAAGATACAATGGGCTGTAGAAAACTTGTAGCCAAAACTCACACAATATCATGCTAGCTCATGAACCTTGTGTAAACAACACAACCCAGATATTGGTCAGAGGCTGCTAGGCATATGCTAGATCTAACCTGCTGAGGGGGCCCCTGTTAATCCACACAACCAGAAGCAATAATCAGAATGTCCAGAACAGTAACTGGGATTGTGCAGTATGGCTTTATTTAACAGATGGAAAATTAAAGCAGAAGTGGGAACTGGAATGGAGTTTGGGAGGATAAGGGACTATATGCCAAGGACAGGCTTCATCTTGCCCAATTAGGGAAGGAAGTCCTTAAACAGGGGATGGCTGACTACATTCAAGAAAGGTGGGGTTTAAACTTGTGAGGGGGGGAAGGGATAAGGGAGGGCTGACCAAGCCCTCTCCTCCAGATGGGGAGTAGCTTTCAAGCCCAAGGGGAGGGGAAACAGACTGGGGTGGAGGTTTCAGGAGGAGCAGAGGGAGGATGGAGTATAAGGAATCTGGGTGGGGTTCGACAAAGAGGATCAGGGATAAGGGGTGGGGGTTGGTGTTAGTAAATGCCAGGAGCTTGAGGAAACAAGTTGCCAGAGTTCCAGGCATGCTGTTCGGAGGTGGATGTGGTGGCAGTCACGGAGTCGGCACCAACAAAACCATGACTGGGACCTAAACGTCTGAAGTACACTATCGCTTAGGAAGGATAGAAAGGAAGGCAGAGGGGTGGAGTGGCTATGTTCATTAGCGATGACATAGAAATTGCTAGTGTAGAAGAGCAGAGGGAAACGTGGAGGTCTTATGGGTCACCTTCGATCCCAGCAGGAGATAAGGTCAAGCTGGGTGTAGTATATAGGCCCCCGGGATGAGTGATGTTCTAGAGGATGGTTTGCTGGACATCATATTGCAGTGGACCAAAGGGAAGGAGTGGTGTTGATGGGGACCTTAATATACCAGGTACAAACTGGGGAACCATGTCCTCTAGGTGGCCAAGGAGCAGAGGCTGCTGGACGGCTTCCAGGATGTGTTCTTAACACAGCATGTGATGGAGCCCACAAGGGAGGGCATGTCCTGGGCGTGGTTCTGGCAGATGGGGATCTGAGTAAGGGACATGGTTGTACAGGACCCCTGACTGGGGCGACCACAATACTGTCTGGTTTTCAAATAAGCATGGGGGAGATCTAGGACACTGGCAGTGGACTTCAGGGGAGCAGACTTTGGGCATGGGAAATATTCTCAGGATCACTTGAAGGGGATGACATCAATGACAAGTGTGGAAAGGAGATGGGAGGTCATAAGCGGGACTTCTGAGGCAGTCAGGATCTCGTTAAGTTGAAGCTGTAAGGAGCAAGGTCACATAAACCATGCTGGTGGTCCAGTGAGGTACAGGTAGCAGTCAGAGAAAAGAAGGCTGTACAAAAATATAAAACAACAAAAAGGGATAGGGATAAGGAAGTGTACCATCTTGCATCTAGAAAAGTCACCTGTATGGTGAGGGGAGCAGTGTCCAGTAGATAGTGGCTGGCGCTGGGATACATGGAGGAAAAAGTGCTCTTCTGGTACATTGGGGAGCGGAGAAAACTAAGGGCCATCTCAGCAGATTGAGACAGAAGGAGGTGGGTGGAAGAGGCGAGGGACCAGGCAGAGGTATTTAGCGAGTACTTTGCCTCTGTGTTCACTAGGGAGGGGGATGGGATATCTACAAAGCAAGGCACGAGGGATAGAAGCAGCAGTAAGTGGGATCAGGGGAGCAACAGAAATGGAGCAAGAGGGAGGGAGAGGTACCCAAGGGGTGTCACATCTGGATAAGGATAAAAAGGCCAGTAAGGTGGAGGGGACGGATGATGCTATCTCCGCCAAAAGGGTGTGGTTAGCCCTCAAGGCCCTAAAGAAAGACAAATCTCCTGGGCTGGATGGCATTCATCTGAGAGTACTATGGGAATTGGCAGCATACTGGCTGCACTCTGAAGCGGAGCTCTTCAACAGGTCACTTGAGACAGGGAGGGTACCAAGGATTGGCGAGGCACATGGTGGCCAATCCATAAAGGGGGTCGAGGGAAGCAACAGGGTAACTATAGACCCATCAACGGATCTGGTGGTGGGAAAATTAATGGAGAGTATACTAAAGGAACGATTGGGGTGTACTTGGAGGAGGTGGAGGTCTGGATAGTCGGCAACATGGATTTGTAAGCCAGGTAGGTCATGTCAAACCAACCTTGTGGAGTTCTATGAATGGGTAACATCAGAACTGGACAGAGGAAAGCCTGTGGATGTATTATTCTGGACTTCAGCAAGGATTTGACTCTGTCCCCACAATGGTCTGGTGGAGAAACTGATGGGGTTAGGAGTAGGCCCTTTGATGGTCAGATGGATTGAAAACTGGCTAGCTGGATGCAACCAGAGAGTAGTATCTGTGGGGAGCTCTCAACCCTAGAGAGGTTGGTACTTGCACGAGGGCTCGGTCCTGGGTCCGATCCTGTTTAATGCACACATATCGGACATCAGGGAGGTATAGGGTGAAATGAGTCTCTTTCACAGATGATCCAAGATGGGAGCAGTAGTGGAGGGAGAAGAGGGGAGGTTGGCCCTGCAAGGGGACCTGGACACCCTGGAAAGCTGAGCTCACACATGGAAATTAAATTTCAATATCACCAAGTGCAAGGTATTGCATCTTGGTCGGGGAAACCCTAAACACAGGTACACCCTGGGAGGGGAGGCACTGGAGGCCTCAATAGGGGAAAAAGACCTAGGGGTCGTGGTGGATGCATGTATGAATAACTCTGAGCAGTGCAGGAGAGCGGCTAGCAAGGCAAACAGGATGTTGGGATGCATCTTAAGGAGGATCACCTCTAGGAGCAAGAAAGTGATTCTGCCGCTGTACAATGGACTGGTTAGACCACACCTTGAGTACTGTGTACAGTACTGGAGACCACACTTGAAGAGGGACATACAGCTCCTGGAGAGGGTACAGAGGAGGGCAACAAAGATGATACGAGGGCTAGGGGATTTGATGTATGAGGACAGACTTGAGGAGCTCTGTCTGTTTTTCACTGGAGGAGAGGAGAGACAGGGGGGACATGATTGAGGTCTTCAAATACCTCAAGGGAATAAATAGGGTAAACATGGAGGGGATCTTTAGACTAAAGCAGGGAGGAATCACCAGAGGGCATGGTTTGAAGTTGGAAGGTGGAAGGGTGAGGGGGGAAAACAGGAGGAGATTTTTCACTGAGAGGGTGGTGGACCCTTGGAATGCACTGCCTGGCGAGCTGGTTCAGAGATCCACAGTGGAGGGCTTCAAGAGAGGGTGGGACAGACACAGAAAGTGGATGTATCAGATGATGGCCTGTCCCAGGGGGGTAGGGATGGATGATAGGGGTTTCTGGAGCACAAGGGATGGGAGGGCCTCGGCACCCAACTAAGGATCTAAGGTTCGAGCAGACTAGATAGACCATAAGGCCTAATCTGCTGGCAAATAGTATGTTAGTAAGTGGACCCCCAAAGGTCGGTCTAGGCAGGACAGGTACATTTCACGAACCATCCTTGCATGCAGTACAGTTCATGAACACACAAAAGAAAACATCTTCTTCCCAAATGGTGCATCTAGTGGACACCTGGCCACGCACATGAACATTTTCCTTCCATGAGTGTAATTTAATGAATCTAAGCCACACACTCAGAACTCTTCTTTGAACGTAGGTGCACATAAGTGAAACTCAGTCATGCACCTAAACCTGCAGCTTGGCCCTTGCTCAGGTACAACTGAAGCCCTTTACAAACCAGAAAGCCCTGCCTTGTAAGCACTTAGATGGCATTCCTCCCACCCTTGGCCCCAACTGACAGTCTCTGCCACTGAAGGGTTACACCACTGAAACACCCATTCCTCACTGAAATGCAAGAGGTCCCACACTTTAACTTCTTCACACACTGGGGTGACAAAAGAACTAACTGCAATCACTTGGGTGAACAATTTAACAGAACTTCACTCACTTGGGTGAACTAGGGGCACTGCCAGGTGCGATCCAGCCTTATCTATGGACACACACACCCCATACTAACGATTCCCCTAAATTATTTGGAGATCTGATCTCCTAGAACAGTACTCATAAAAGGTTGTCCCATCCACTGGGCGTGGTATAACAAAAGAAAAAGGCATTCTCCTGGGTAGTAGACCAAATAGTCTCTCAAAGTCCTTTGCAAGGCAGCTGAAATACACACAGAACTTGCAGGGGATTGCCCCTTGAGTCCACTGAGAACAAGCAGTTCCTTCCACTTCACTGGGAGTAGAAATCAGGAAATCCTGCTGTAGCACTGGTCTTCACCACGTCACTGGGAGCTGGAAATGACACTCCACTAGGGTGAGAAATCCTGGGCTCTCACCTCAGAGCCCACTGGCAATCCTTCTGCCACTCTTACCTCCTCACTGAACAACTCACAACTCAGAACTGAGCATTCTAAGCTCCCCAGAGCAGCTGTCCACACAGTGTGGCTTATGCTGCTGCGAGAGTTCCAAATGACCTAATCATTCTTCCCTCAGGTTAGCTGAGTAAACAGTGATTTCATTATGTAAGGAGCCCCTAATGAGCTCCCTACCAGCTGCCTGCTACCTTCCTAACAATAATACTGATAGGATTCTAGTAACCACAGGGGACTGAGTGGTTACACTAGATGAGCTGTAAAGTGGGTTCCTGATTCAGAGCATCACATAACCCACCAAGGAAGGGGAAATGCTTGATCTGGTGCTGACTAATGGGGACCACTTCCATGAAATAAGGGTCGAGGTGCCCCTGGGTGGGAGTGACCATCACACAGTGTGGTTCCAGTTGGACATGGGCAGGAAAAAGGCCCCCACTAAGACTGAAATCCTAGATTCTAGAAAGGTGACTTCAGAAAGATGGGCAAGCTGCCAAGGAGTCACCTGGCAAGCATCTGAGTGGATTTGGGGGTGAACCAAAGGTGGTCCATCATCAAGGAAGGAATAATGGTTGCCACAGGGAGGTGCATTAGGCTTAAAGGGAAGAACATGAGGGCCAAAACACCCAGCTGGTTTAGTGCTGAGATCACCCAAGCAGTAAGGAATAAGAGGTTAGCCTACAAGAAATTCAAGAGGACCCAGAGGGAAGAAGACGGGGAGAATTACCTGAAGATGGCTAGCAATGCAGGTAAGGTAGTTTGGCAGGCAAAAGCTCAGAACGAACTGCAGCTAGCTGAGGGAATTAAGAAGGGGGGGAAAGACCTTTTTTCACTATATTAACGTGAAAAGGGACAAGAAAGATGGGTTTGTTAAGCTCAGGAAAGGGGAGGGATAGGTGGGTGAAGGAGAATGGGGGCAAAGTAGAGGTACTGAATGAGTACTTCTGTCTTCACCAGTGAGAAAGAGAGAGAGAGAGAGATGGACCAGTGCCACTAGAAGGAAGGAGAGGAGAAGGGGGTGAGTAGCACAGATGTTTTGACAGAGGTGGATAGGGTAAGGACAGGACTGCTAGCACTGAGGGAAGATAAATCTCCAGGCCTAGACAGCATACACCCAAGGTCGCTGAAGGAACTGGTGGAGGAGCTTGCAGGTCACCTGGTGGGCCTGTTTAGTATTTCACTGGAGTTGGGCGTGGTACCGCAGGACTGGAGAATGGCACATGTAGTGCCCCTCCTTAAGACCGGTCCCAAGGACTACCCAGGAAGTTACAGACCACTTAGTCTGACCTCAATCGTGCAAGCTCATGGAGACCATACTTAAGGAAAGGTTAATAACGTATCTGGATGAGCATGGTCTCCAGGATGAGCTACAACATGGGTTTATCAGAGGGAGATCGTTTCAAACCAATCTAATTGACTTCTGTGACTGGAACACTAAAACAGTGGACAGGGGCCATGTGGTGAACATTCTTTAACTGGATTTCAGCAAGGCCTTTGTCTCTATACCTCACAAGAGATTGATCAGGAAGTTGACGGATCTCGGGGTTAGAGAGAAGTTGACCAGATGGGTGGAAAATTGGCTGAGGGGCAAGACCCAGAGCATGGTGGTGGTGGGCGTGAGCTATCTAGCACCAGGTAGGTCACCAGTGGGGTCCCACAGGGCCCGGTGCTTGGACAGGTGCTGTTCAGTGCGTCTTCATCAGCGACATAGTGGATGGCATTAAGGACAAAATTTGCGTATTCACAGATGCCAGACACTAAATTCTGTGTGAGGCTGGACACAGTAGAAGGGATACCAGACCTAAAGGAGGACCTGGGAAAAACTAGAGAGGTGGTCCTGGATATAACAGCTTGGCTTCAGTGTGAAAAAATGCAAAGTTATGCCCATTGGAGGCAAGCACCCAAGGACTGAGTACAGCATGGGAGGGGTCTGTGTATCTGCATCAGAGGAGGAGAAGGACCTGGGAGTGATGATCACTAGTGACCTGAAACACTCCACTAATGTAGGAAAGCAGCAGCAAAGGCAAATAAAATGTTGGGCTGCATTGCCAGAGGGAGCAGCAGCAGGTGAGAAGAGGTAATTGGTGACAGGTAACAGGTCATTGGTGAGACCACATCTGGAGTACATTGCACAGTATGGGTGGCCATACCTTATCAAGGACATTAACCTGACGGACATGGTCCAAAGGAGGGCAGTGAAGATGATCATGAGCCAGCAGGGTAGGACGTATGAGGAGAGGTTGGAGGCCCTGAACATGTACTACCTGGAGGAGAGAGTTGAGAGAGGGGATATGATTGAGACCTTCAAGTATTTGAAAGGAATAAATAGAGTAGATAGGAGGGTCTCTTTCAGCTTAATGAGAACTGAAAAAATGAGGGAACATGGTCTCAAGCAGTGTTGGGGGGGAGTTAGGAAAGAGGCTAGGAGGCACTTCTTCATGGAGAGGATGGTGGTGGGTTGAAATATGCTTCAGGAAGAGGTGGTTTAATTGAAAATGGTAGGCAACTTCAAGAGAGCCTGGGATAGAGTTAAAGGGAAAAAAGGGTCAAAGGAGGGAAAATGGAGGGGAAGGACAGATGGGGGGCTGGGTCAGTAGCTTATGCTGAGGACCCTGCACTATCAGCAGACTAGATAGACCTAATGGTCTTATTCTGCTGGCTTTGTCGTATATTTGTATGTAAGGACTGTAGCGCAAAGGCAGGGAAAGAATCTGCCTGGAGTCGGCCATGAGGCAGCCGTTTGACTGGCAATGCTGCTCCACTGGGCTGTCTCCTCACAACTCAGACATAAGTCTCTATTGGACTGTGAGTACTGCCTTTAGCATTGTGTATTGTACTAGTAGCTGTATTGTGTTAGGGCAAATTGCTGTACTGTGTTCCCTACAATAGTTGTAGTGGCCCTTGGTTATTCTCCATCCACCCACTTGCCTAACCTGCAGGGCTGTCCAAGCTGCTGCATTTATTCCATTTCACTATGCAACTGCATTATTTTATCAAGGCACTGTGGACCTCATTCTGGGTTAAGCATGAGACTATTTTGTGTGGACTGAATTTTTGTCTTGGCTATCGACTATATCCTGCCTGCAATGATACACTACTTTTATAGAAGATTTACCAACACCCTGTCTGGGTGAATTGAGTGTCCTATTGCCTTTACTGTGTGCTAAGGGAAGCAGACAATGGTAAACTCACTGGAGCGATCTTTGTTGATCTCTCTAAGGCATTCGACCTAGTGGATCATGCCCTTCTCCTCTGAAAACTTTATTCTTATGGTTTTTCTTCCATGACCTTGGAATGGTTCAGGAATTACCTATCCAATAGATCCCAGATGGTTTGTCTTGGTGGGGTCCTGTCCAGCCTGCTTCAGGTGCATACTGGAGTCCCACAGAGGTCCATACTGGGACCTGTTCTCTTCTCTCTCTTCATAAATCCTTTTCTCGACGAATGCTCAGGATGCCAGAAGATCATGTACACAGATTATCTCTTCCTACTTAGGAGCGACACCAGCCCTCACAAACTATCCTATCCCTATCCAAAGATTTCTCCACTACACTTAAGTGGTTTTCAGCTAACAGACTTATTGTCAATGCAAAAAACTAAAGTCATGTTATTTGGGTCAAAATCTTGGCTTGCTAGGTGCACCACTGGCCCAATAGACTCCCTCCGGATCATGGCCCCCGATGGATCCCTCCTTAATAACGTCACTTCCTTTAAATAGCTAGGGGTCACACTAGACCCTTCCCTCTCCTTAAAAATCACATTGGGCTAGACACAGATGAATCAGAAACTGAGTCTTTACTATTGCCTGAAGAATCTTGTGACCCTACCAAGTGAGAATAGCTATTGAGCAGTGCACCCTCCTACCACTCCTTGACTACTGCTCACCTATCATCTTCCTAACCTCTTCCCCTTTCCTCTCTTGTCTTAACACCACCTTCAATAACATCTGCAGGTTTACTTCCCTAGCACCTTATAACAACCACCACTGCTTCCTCTACTTGGCGCTCAGGTGACTACCCCCCAGGCCCATCAGGAATATCTCCTGGGTTCTCTCATACTCAAGTCCCTACATAATGGCACTAGTTCTCTATCCAGACTTCTCTGTACCAAACAGGACACGCAAAACCTGAGATCCTCTGCTCAATGCCTTCTTGCCTGTCCCAGATCTACTACTGACATAGGGCTGAGACCTTTCTCATGCACTGCCCCTAAGCTCTGGAATGCCCTCCCAACTGAGCTCCATTCCTCAGGGTCCCCGCAGATATTTAAGGCTCATTACAAAAGTTTCCTATTATCAACCATGACCTGCAACTGCTTCTTCTGACCTCAGCCCAACCATGCTCCCTTGCAGCATCCTCGCTCCACAAATCGGTGTGCTCCTGCTGTTTGATGGGACCTTTGTTCCCACTGCCAATGCCTGCTTGATGCTCTTTCCTTTATGGACTAAACCTCATAGTGTTGTCACTGTGGTTTAAAATAGCGTATTCTTAGATTTATGGTCTCATTGTATCTGCACCTTGCCTAATTTTTTAATTGTATACTGTAACTGTTCTTTTATGTATTTCTGGCTACCCATGGCATACTTTGTGTTTCACACCTTTTCCCCCCGTAATTCCATTGTACACGACTTCCAAATCTCTACATATCTGCACATTGTGAATGCTCTTGAACTTGTTCTTAACAATTGTGCTCTATCACCATCTTGATGGCCCAGGTTGTACCTGAAAACGGTCCCCGGGAACAGTGTACTTACCCAGTTATCAAATAAATAAATAAACAAACAAATAAACTAGAATAAAATAAAACACTGAGGCCCTGCCTTCCTTCCACTATTTAGGCAGATCTAATTTTATTAACAGCCGAGACCTGGTTTTTCTTTTCTTTTTTTTTTTAAAACTTTACATTTTTATTAATAGTATAGGTATATACCCACAATTATTTCCAGGCATTGCTTACACAGGCAAGAGAATACTAAGACGTACGCACACCAAAGTGTACAGCAAATTCCGCTGAAATGTCCTATGGAATATAAATAATGTATAAATCATGCTGCAGTCTTCTATAGATCCAATGTAGGGGATCTAATATATAAATTGATACTAAAGAATTAGACCAGGGTATATTCTCCAAGTGTAATATATCTGCCCTGGAATACATTGACTAGTTTCTACTTTATCATGTTTATTGCAGTGCTACTAACGTTGACCCACCTACCCACTGTATTGTTCCACGAACCTCCTGGGCCCTCTGTGGCTAAGGTGGTCTTCCTACAGGACTTCATGCTGAAACCACAGCCATATGATCCTCCTGAACTGTCCCTCAGTTCCCAAGTCCCACAGCCCTATGCCCACTACAAAACTGACCTATCACAGGTGGTGTTAGGGGGATGTTTTGGGATCATACGTTATGGCTATGTCTCTGGGACCTCTGGTAAATCCCATCTCCCTAAGAGAAAAACTTGGAGGCTGACACACTTCCTTAGAGCCTCCAGGGGCCTAACATTATTGCTTCTCCTGCTGTTTGGCAATGTCCACCCCAACTTAGGCTCTGCAGGTAGCCCTGGGCATGGCTATGACAGTCAAGAGAAACTTAACATAATCTCACTGAACACTGGTCGCCTCCTACCTAAACTTGCTCAGCTCAAAGCCTGGGTGGTACTAATGCAACCAGATATTATTTCCATTACAAAAAACTGGCTTAACCCCAAAATACCTGACTCTGCCATCTCATTAACAGATTTCAATATCTTCAGAGAAGACAGACTAGATTTGACCTGCAAGCTTCAAAAGTTGAAATCAAATACCTGTCTAAGGATTGTGAATGCCTGGTCTTTAAACTGCTGGTAGTATAGCCTAGAGGTTAGAGTAATGAGCTGTGAATGAGCTTGGTACATCCAGCAGACTGGGGTTTAATTCCCACAACCTCTACTTGCATACTGTGTGACTCTGAGCAAGTCACTTAAAGGAGAACAGCAGTTATCATGTACATTGTATGCCCATAATGTATGTTCCTGGATTACTTTTCTCTCAATTAGCGGTTATTAAACATGGAACTGACAGTTTTCTGCACGCACTTTGCTGTGTCTTGTGAAGTGTGGTGCCTCGTGAAGATCTGCGCCATGTTGAGATGCTCTGCTACCTCTCTTGCTGTTACGTGCTCGTGCATGTACCACCGGAGGTCATGGGTCAATTAGATATCGTACCGCGCACTTGCGGTGCTGCGCTAGAAAGCCTGGTGCCTAGTGCTGCGCTTGTAAGCTGTTTTGCCACTCTGCCATTGCACCTGTCAGTCTCGGAAGCCTCTCTCTCTCTCTCTCTATCTATCCTCCAGCCGTTGCCACATACTGTCAATGAGGGATGTGCTGAAGGATACGGACGATGCAGCTCTGATCAGCTGTTGGAGAATCAAAAAAAGATATGGTATGCCTCGGAATGTTGTTTTGTGTGTGTGGGGGGGGGGTTACTGTGCTTTGGCGGACGTACAGTCATCCTCCCAAGCACAGTAACCCCCCACACACACAGAACAACATTCTGAGACACCATATCTTTTTTTAATTCTCTAACGGCTGATCAGAGCTGCATCGTCCATATTGTTCAGCACATCCCTCATTGACAGTATGTGGCAACGGCTGGAGGTTAGAGAGAGGCCTCCGAGAGTGACATCTTCAGATGTTGTCCAGAAAAAAATCAGTGGTTGTCCATATTACCTCATTTTTTCATGTATACAGGATCCAGCTTTTTCTCCTGATCCTGTTGCTTGTCTGAAAGCCTTTGTCCCGAGTTTGTGCTGTTCGTGTGTCCCCCCCAAGTGACAGGCTCTGTTCCTCAGTCGGCGTGCATCTCCCGCCACTCTGTACCGGTACTGGTGTGTTGCTTGTGGGACATAGCTTGACACTGCAAATGATATATGGTTACAGGTGCAGTACAGTCACTTGTTTGGGAGGTTTTACCTGCAGTGTGAAGGACTTGGGAACTATAGCATCATGCAGTTGTGTTCTGTTGCTATGGTTATGCCTGTGCTCCTGCCATTAGGTGGCTGTCATCAAGTAGTGAGCCTCTATTTTCCCACTTATATCAAGTTTTGGTTACATGTATTTCTTTTCCACCAATAAAAAACAAAATTTGTCAAAACTGTACTGGTGTCTTGGTTTGTTTTTTTATTGCTGGTCCAACTGCTCTGTGGCTAGTCTGTATGTTGAAATCTGTATAAATTTAATAGTCATTTGTTTTGTTGCTTGTACCAGTTTTTAGATCATTTATAAACATGCCAACATGTATGGTACAGGGTTGTGGTAACACAACAGGTAAGAAAAAACGCGGTCTGAAACTGTCCTTTCATAGGCTCCCCAGTGATCCTACATTGCAGCATTATTGGCTACATGCTTTTGGAAAAACTGAATATGAGATACTGAAGTTTTGTCCCAGAAGAAATGACGTTGTCTGCTCTGCTCATTTCCTGCCTGATGACTTCTGTGTGTCATTATCCACCTTGTCTGACAGTGAGTATCTTCTTTTTTGTTGTCTACTTGGGGGGGTTTTTACTTGTGTTGCCTGAGTGTTTTAATCTGATTGTTGCTGGAACCATGGGTACAAGTGTTGCCGAACTATATAACAGAAAATATGTAGCACAAGGATGCAGTAGCTGATGTGACGTTGTGGTGTGTCATACTGTATGCTTGTTACTTACTTGCTGCCTTGAAAAAGAGCCACTATTTTCATCGATTGGGGATGGGTGTCGTTCCATGCTCACAGTTTTGTGTAGAACAAGCTGTGTCAGGTGCCGTATGTGACTGCTGGGGATGCATTTATGACTCACTGCTGTCGAGGGTGTTGTGCAGAAGCTGACTGACAGGAGAATGAAGGGTGTATGCACAGTGATACCTTTATCTCCAGCCCCCCCCCCAGTGGTTTGAGGATGGTAGATGTTGTGGCGCACATAAAGGCCATATCACTGAAGAGGCACAGAACTACTGTCTCATCAGCCACTGTATCCCAGCTGCCTTTGTACTGTGCTTTGACATTATCATGTCGTCTGAAATAATAACTCCCTATGTCCCTTTCCTCCTTTGTGAATTACGGTGATTACACCCTCCTCCCTTCATTTAGCTTTCCCACTCTCCATTGATTGCACCCCATTTTCCACTCCCCTCTGCCTCCTGCTTGTTACTCAGTTTCTAACACGCTTCACCACCCTTGTCCCCGCAGGAGCACCCTGCCTGTCTTCTTCATCAGCTGACTACGAAGTAGGGTGCATGGAGTGAGGGTGGATGGGTGAATGTTTACGGTAAACAGTAGGCAGCATTACTTCTTGCACACACTGCTTCAGCATTGGAATGGACTGCAGTATGACTTGTTGGTGGCCGACACAGGTGACATTTGCAATTGGGGCTGGGACAAACACAAGGGGTTTGTCGATAACGGTATGTGAACGGATGGCACATGAGAGGGCGCTCCACAAGTTGAGGTACTGACATTCACAGCACTTGTCATGGTTTTTCAACTTGTCCCTGTAATACAGGCAACTGACTATGGATTGTTGGAGGTCAGATGTAGTGACTCCACATGAAGTCCGCAGCATGGAAGAAGCGGTGAGGTTTTGTGTGGTCAGCCACTGTCCCCCCCAACTGCCTTATTACTGTGCTTTGACATTATCATGTTGTCTCAAATAATATCCACCATGTCCCTTTCCTACTTTGGGTCTTTTGCCAACTCCCCCAGACCCTCCCCCCTCACCATTCCTGTATGTCTAGCCATGGTTTTGGTGTCCCAGGTGCATAATTTTGCACTTGTTTAAATGAAACTTCAATTACCAGTCCTCAGACCATTTCTGAAGCCTCCTCAGTTACAGATGTTGCTGTCAGCCTCAAAGAAGCAGACTTTTCCTTCTAGACAGTAACCAATGTTGGTGTGTGTGTGTGTGTGTGTATCTGCCTGGTATTGTACTAGTCGTGTGAGTCTGTCACTTGTGGGCCAGAGTGTCCAGAACTGTGTGGTGGATGGCATGTCAGGTTGACGGTGTGAATGGACCTCTGTGAGGCCTGGCTACCTTGCCGTGGTACAGAGGCTTATCACAATGTTGATCATACATTGTAACTAAAAGCCAGGCAATTTAAGTGGGTATGATTGTTGACCACTGAATATGTGTGTGACCAATCACCATTTTCTGCTGCTGGTTGGGGAACAGGGTGTAAATGCTGTTATGTGGGTGGTGTGGGTGGGTGGTGTGTGTGTGTGGTGTATGTGCGTGTGTGTGTGTGTCTGTCCTTGTGTGTGTTGAGTAACAGTACAGAGATATCACGATATGTGTTGTAATGTCTGATGCCCTAGATTGTTCTTTGTTTTACAGATGGTGATCAACAGAGACGTCCTCGTTTATGTGAAGGTTCTGTTCCCTCCATCTTCCATCAGCGGAGCTCACAACATGGACAGTCGGAATTGATGTCAATGCAGGTAATTATCCTATTGTTGTGAGACTTAACCAGAAGGAATGATCGCATATGTGGAATGAAACGGCCATGTTAGTTATGCAACTTATGGCCACAGCTCATCAACACTACCTGAAGCATGTGACCATGTATGGTCACTGTCCACTCAAACGGTGCTGCAAAGGGGCCGATCATATAACACTGCATTACTGACTTTTGTCATGCATGCACATACAGTGTAATTCCATGCCTTGAATATGCTTATTCAGCTGCAGTTGTGACATCATTTTGATGAAAATACAAAATCACACATGCCTCATAGTACGGGTTGCATATCACCACAGAATGTTATGTGGTCATCTTTTCAGACTAGAGGAAATGGGCTCTCTACACAGTTTGCAAAGGGTGCTTCTGTAAGCACCCTTTGCAAACTGTGTGAGAGGCCTTTCGGCACCATGCAATTCTGCTTAAAGTTGGACCAGCATAACATTCTGTGGTGATTTGCATATGCAGCCCATGATGCTTTGCATTGTGGGGGCATGTGTGATTTTGTATTTTCTTGAAACTTGGCTTCCCAGCCAAATGCCCTTTGGGGTAACCCTTACCTCAGTGTTTACGCACAGAGGTTCTTTATCATTTTGATGTCACCAGTACAGCACAACAACTTGTAATGCTCCCCCATATTTGTGGTCCCACTGTCCTTCCATTGTTCTTTCCATGGCAGTTACGTATTTTGAATATGCTGTGATGATTTGATGCTAAATAAATAATGTAGCTTGCGGGTGCCCTTAAATCTATATTGAGTTCCACTGTCCTCACC
Source organism: Neoceratodus forsteri (assembly GCA_016271365.2). Classification (NCBI taxonomy): domain Eukaryota; kingdom Metazoa; phylum Chordata; order Ceratodontiformes; family Ceratodontidae; genus Neoceratodus; species Neoceratodus forsteri. The sequence goes on from CM028133.1 coordinate 1,108,691,652, forward strand.
AGGCATGGGTCTTGATTTTCATATCTATAAGACATTGTTTGACAGCACAGAGTCCCATTCCATGCCATTCATCTGAATGGCCTGGAACGTAGTTTGTGATGTCATATAATGTTCAGGCAGTATGCAGACAGACAACAGCAACTGCTCAGCAGAGATGGATTCAGGCTATTTACAAAAGCAAGTGACTTACATTATTAGTGTCAGCAAAGTGTTGAAAAGTATATCTGAATACTGGCTATCCAATAACAGAACAACTGTAGGGCATCTAGAGGTGTGAAACCCATTTCCTATGAGCTGTAAGCATTTCTTATTTTGTCCCAAGTTGCACTGCACACATGTGAAGGACTCTGTATTCTCTGTTGTCTGCACTACCTTGTTTTGTGTGACTTTCTAAATTGAGAATAACACATACAAAACATTGTGTGTGAGCAGTGATACACAAACATGGATATTGTTATATGTCGAGGTTCACTTGGTAACAGAGAAAGTGTACAACAGCCATTCCACTGACACTTGATAACAATGAAACCTCTCTACACAACAATATCCTTGCTTTGTATGACCGGTCACACACAGTCCTGTAAACAGTGTTTATCTCATCACTGCTGTATATGTACAGGTAACCTTTTCACAATGCTGTTGTACCACACTTGACATGTCATTGAATGGTATTGTACCCTTTACAGTAAGAACAGCATTCTTCACCTTTGTTCTTCTGTCAAACAACACACACCCTCCACACACGCAGACAAACACACACATACACACACAGACCACAAGGTATTATCTTGTCTGAAATCATCACAACTGAAGTGTCCTGGCTTCTACTTACAATGTATGATCAACATTGTGATAAGCCTCTTTTACCACTTCAAGGTAGCCAGGCCTGACAGAGGTCCATTCACAACGTCAACCAGACATGCCATCCACGATACAGTTCTGGGCGTTCTGGCCACTGACGGACATACTCACATGAGTGTTAACATAACACACAGATAGACAAAGATGCACAGATGCACACACACACACACACACACACACACACACGCCATGAACACCCACCCACAGCCCCTTTCACAGCCACCATTTACCACCGGCCCCTCTCCCTACAACACCCATAATGAGCACCATATGCCAGTCCTATGCCCTCTTAATTCGCAACACAGTTGTGAAGCACACCAGTATGTCTAGCACTCTGTTACATAGCCCCACCTCCATCTGTGTGCAGAAATGTACTGTCACTTTTCCCTTGTATGTGTTTCACTGCAATCTGTGTGGCATGTACTTCTGCATTTTTCCTTCCTCTGTAGCACACACCCTCTTGATACCTTACTGATTACCTTGAGAATTATGCCCCCCTTTCACACCATGTTGTAAGTATGTACACATTCAGTTGATGAAACCTCTGTTCATATGTCTTCCCCTGCTTCCCAGTCCCAGTGTATGATAACTGATTTCCTTTCCTTTTCACCCTATTAGGTAACGAATACTGAGCCCATTGAATCCTCACAAAGAAGCACGGCAGTCCTTCCTCAGGATATCACAAGCAGCAGCATTGGCGTGCAGTGTTGTGTTGACATGTATGATTTTGCATGCCAGTGGCCAGAAACACCTGAAAATGTGTATAAGGATCATACATACAGCAGCAGTTCGAAGGATGGTACAGAAATATAACATGCACGTGAACAACCGGGATCAAGTTTGCATGACCACAATTCGGTCAGTTTGGTTGATGTGAATCTTAATGCCAGCCTGCCATTGCCACCACCACTAACCTCGACTCCACTGAAACAAAACACTGGTAATGAAACCTTCCATGACCACAGTGTTCTCACAAGCCGTCTTCACAAACGAGTAAGTTGATGGAACGCAGAAGTCATTGTTTGTACCATCCTCTGAGTCAGACTCTGAAGAGTACATTGAGGCCAGTGGACGATGACACATTTTCCTGCAGTGATGGCATTGTGAATGAGACTAAGTTTTGTTTTTAAAAGTTCTCTTCTAACACTTCTGAGCATGTTGGTGTGCCAAATCTGTCATGTACCACTGATGTTGACTGACAGCTCTGTACGTGGAACCATGTATGTGGCCAACTTCTGCTGTTGCAATAGCCATGACTTCACATGGCGGTCTCAACCCTTGATCAATAAAATGGGGGCTCAAAATCTTCTGCTGTCTTCCAGCATTCTGTTTAGTGGAAACACCTACAACCGAATAGTGCAGTTCTTGAAATTTGGAGGTATTCCATTCATTTGCGAGTCACAATACCTGAAGATCCAGAAGACCTACATGTTCCCAGCAGTGAATAGGGTGTGGCTACATAAGAAGAATGAAACATGGGAAACATTGAAAGACAAACAACAGATGGTAGTTGGAGACAGCCGTTGTGACTCACCCGGACATAGTGCCAAATACTGTACATACACAGTTATGGATATGCATACCAATGCCATACTAGAGTCATCACTGGTTCAGGTGTCAGAGGTTTCTATCTCCAACGTAATGGAGCAAGAAGGTTTCATACGTTGCATGGCAAGCATCTTGGATGCTGGTATAACTGTTAAAACAGTGGCAACAGATTGACACCCTCAAATGTCCTGATTGATGAACAAGGGAAGCACCTTTCTGGGTGTTCAACATCAATATGATGTGTGGCATGTTGCCAAATCTATCGTCAAGAAACTCACTGCAAAGGCTAATCAAAGACACTGTGAGAAACTCATGCTGTGGATCAGATCAGTTCTGAACCACTTCTGGTGGTCTGCCAATACCTGCTGTGAGAGCAGCACTCTTCTTAGAAAGAAATGGATTTCAGTACTCGAGCACACGGCAAATATCCACTCTTGGCATGTCGCGTTGAAGTACTGCAAATGTGACCATGGTCCACTTATGGAAGCTGAACGCAACAACACTGACTGACTCATCAAAGGGGAACCAGCATAAGAGTCACTAAAAAGTGTTGTTCTAGATACCTGGCTCCTGAAAGACATGGACAAAATAACGCAATTTTGTCACACGGGGAACATTGAGGTTTTCAACTGTCTGTTGAATAAATACTGCACCAAAAGGCAGCATTTCAGCTATCATGGTATGCTAGCATGGGCAATGCTGGACTACAGCGAAAATCAGAACCTGTCACAGGCAGTGATAAAGACAGGCAAATTCAAGGGAAAACCACAACATAAGTTTGTGTTCTCCAGGCTGACGAAACAATGGATTGTTAAAAGTGTCAAGGTTCACAAGACATACAGTTATGTGGGACAGTTGCTGAATGATGTTGTACGTATGAGGCAGGGCACCTTATGTGAAGTGCCTGTTATACAGGCACTGGAACTACCGGCCAATATTGCCAGCACAAAGAGGCCAGCAAAAGAAGTTGCTGGAAAAACATTTCTCCAGATTTAAGCACAACTGAAACATATACCAACACCCTCTGACGTTTAATAACGAGGTATTAAAGAACTGTTGTTCTACCTTCCATGCAAAAGATCCACATGGCATTAGTAAAACAGACTTTGAACATGATTGTCACCTGTTACTGTGTTTCTGTTTTGTTACGTATAATGATTTACAACGTTGATCATTGGGAGGGTGAAAGTATGGCCATGTCATTGACATGGTGTAGAGAGACACACTGCATTTACATATGTGCTTTGATTATTTGATGTGTGTACACTTGGCAATAACAGTGCCATAAACATGACAATGGATCACCATTTTTTAACAGTTTCAGTGATATCATGTGGCCACTGTGCATGACTGCGTCGCCACTGTGTTTTATTCTCAGTCCAGGTGATGACATGTCCTCCCTCTCTCTTCTTTCCTCCAGGGTATACATGTTTAGCTCTTTTACTGTCATCATAAGTTGTATCACACAACCCCGCGATCTGATTTGTTGCTGTTTGCGGCACTGACTACAGTACTTTGATGTCACTTGTCCAGTAGGGGCACCACAAGTGCACACAGTAATAGAGTACGGCCTCAACAGGGACATATATAGGCCCACTGTCACTTCTCAACATGTGGAAGTAATCCCCCTAGCTGTGCACCTTGGCATTCTTTTAGTCTTATCCGCTGCATTCACACAGTGTGCCGACTGCTGTACGTAGCCATTCACCAACACCCCCAGATCCTTCTCCTGGTTTGAAGTTGACATTTTGATACCATTCACCCAGTAGCTGTATCCATTGTTTTTCTGGTGAAATTCCTGACATTTCACTTCTTGGCATTGAACACAATCTGCCAGGTGTCCAACCAGTACGCAAGTGTTTCAAAGTCCTCCTGCAGTAATGTGCCACCCTCCGCACCATCAACCTCAGCACAGATGTTGGTGTCTTAGTGGAAGAAGGCTGATCTTATTCTTGATCCCAACCACTATGTCTGCGATAAAAATGTTACACGGGAGTGGGCACAGTTCTGATCACTGTGTAAAACCACTTGTCAGTGTCCTGGGGTTTGATACTTCTCCCCCAACAACAACCCTCTGTTGCCTGTACCACATCCGATTTGCAACACTTCGGCCTAGTTTACACCCTATGCAAGACTCCTGAACTTGCAGGTCAACTTCATGCATGGCAGTGAATGTAAGGCCTTGCTGACATCAAGGCAGACTACATGTACCACATGTCCATCGTCCACTGCTGTCTTGAGCCAGTCCAAAACATGAACCAAGTTGGTCTGACACGATCTGCCCACGACAAACCCATGCTGACTGTCGTCTTGCACATCACAATCCACAAGAAACTGCACAAGCATTTCTTGGAGGATATATTCCATCACTCTCACCACAACTGTGGTGAGGCTACATGTCTTTAGTTCCCAGGTTCACCCTCGTGCAAACTGCTGTGTACAGTTACCACGTTCGCTGTGTGCACATCCCGTATTTAGCGAGGTGTGGGACAGATCAGCCAGTGGCTCTGTCAGAACCTGTGCCAGGACCTTTGAATGTGTCCCCTCTTCACCAGGTGCCTTTTCTGCCCTCAGGGACGTTATGCATTCCAGCACCCTTTACACTGTGATGACCCTGTGTGTGGTTGTCTCACCCACATTCTTGTGACCCCTTTCAATGCAGGTATGGGACCATCACTGTCCATTCTGCACATGGAAAAGAAGAACTTAATGAGTTCTCTGCCCCTTTGTCTACACACCCACTGCCTTTCAAGATTATAAGTATTTCGTCATCACACTTCATCTTTTCCCACATATACCAGAAGCAAGGCGTTTCCCCTTCCATAAGTACCGATGCTAATTTATTTTCCCTTCCTGCCATTGCAGTCCTGAATGGTCTGCTCACTTCCCTGGATTTGCTCACATTTTTCTCCTTATCATCTGCCTTGTTTGTTCTCTTGTAGGTAAAGAAGGCCCTAACCAAAAGCTGTCTCCCAACTGTCCCCTTACTGTACCCTCAACCCATAACTGGGACAAAGTATGCAGTATGATTTCTATGGTCTTAGGTCCAGTGGACCTCCACTCCTGATTCACTCCACCTGTAGTGTTATATCTCACTGTCATAGTAATAGTCTGCCTGAATTTTTGTAACACGTCTATGTGCATTCCTGCCCCTGGTTCACATCATCCACAACACTCATTCATCGGTACAAGGTGTTTCATGAGGTGGTACTATTCATACAGTCAACATACCACCGTCAACACCCACAAACCTGTCTGTGTTTGCCTGTGATTTGTTTAAGATGTTATATGAAAATAGGCAGGATTTGTCTAGTGCACTTACCCGGTCAACAAAAGCTAAATAAATAAAAAAAAAATATGTGTGTAATTATTCAAATGCTGTTGCTGTTTTAACATGTTTTGAATTAAAATGTCATAGGTAACTAAATCATCCTGTTTAAGAAGAATGATTGATTGAAGTGGCTGTTACATATGTAAATGGATTCAATTTGGATTAAGTGTTAACAGTACAGTTTACTCACTGGTTGACTATGATGATGTTTACAGTACTAACAATTTTAAAAATGTTGAATTTTACTTTTTATGCGATGCAGAAATGATACCCGGATTGTATTCAAAAGTTAATGTCAGATCATACAAAATAAAGTTGTGCATGGAACATCATGCCCATAACAGTTAACAATGTGTTACAACAAGTAATGTTTGCAAACCGTGTTTCTGGTATACAGTCATTGTAAAGAACCGTGATAAACAGCAACTTTTGATTTGGCTGTCAAACCGATTGTGAGCTGAACTCCTGCAGTAAGGAGCTGGCCAGCAGTTTGTCTTCATTATCTTCATCAGCCTCTGTGAAACCTTTGTATATCCCACTAGCCTCTGGCCACTTTGATCTAATGGCTGTGACGGCGCATGCAGGGATGACACGGCGGAGTTTTCTGCCAAGGATATCATGAACCCAATGGGCATATTGAATGTATGCAGCTAACCTCATCAACCTAAACAGTGGAGCAACAACGGTCATTAGAACAGTAATAAAGAAAGCAAGAGTGTTGTACTTATCATAATAACATTATCTTACTAATTTAATCACAGGACACAGACGGACGTCTGCCATATGGAAGCAGTGGTGGGTGAACTGGATGGATGGATGCAGCTGCGAGGGGGGCATAATCAACCTGGAGCATTTGTCAGAGAGGTGGCAGGTGGTGTTCCATGCAAACAAGTGGCAGGTTGTGCAGTTTCTGGTGAACAACCAAAGAACACAATACTGCCTGGAAGGGATTAAGCTGGTGATAACTGAGGAGAACAGGTACATAGGCATGATGGTAACAGGGACCATGAGTAACACTACCAAGTGCATTACAGTGGCCGCAAAAGCAATCCAAATGCTGGAATGCATGGCGAGGGTTTTTTGATCAAGGCTAACAGAGGTGATCTTGCCCCTCCGCATGTCACTATTAGAGCCACAGTGACAGTACTGTGCACAGTTTTGGATGCCATACCTGAGGCGTGATATCAGGCTACTGGATGGTGTGCAGAGGAGGGCACCGAAAATGAGGTATGGAATGGAGGGGAGACAGTATTATAGCAGGCTGGGACACTGGAATATTTACACCATGACGGACAGAAGGGATGGGGGGGCCGGCACGGTGGCACTGATGGTACAGGCGCTGGATACCACACCTCACACCACGCCGGCGACCTGGGTTTGGGAATGGGCTCGGGGCCACTGGGGGTCAGAGGGGAGAGGAGGATCGAGCACCACAATGGATGTTCTCCTACTCCTCCTGGGGTCAGTTCATGGGGTGTCCAGAACACACGACGCAACTGTGCCTGTGGAAGCACGGGCATCGGTGCACAGGCGGCTGTTCAACAGCCGGGGAGGGGAGGACATCATGGGCATTTGACTGCAGCGTGCATTAGCACACCATATGTCTGAACGTTTGTCCTGCATGCTGATGCCCTCAGGGGGAAGGAGGGACTAAGAGGAGAAAATGGAAAAAAAACCTCTCAGTCCAAGATGACGACCAATCCAACCCTCGGATCGCCTACCCGCAGGAAAGAAACCATTGTGCAGGCACTCCAAGGAGAGAAGGAGTAAGGTAGGAGGGATACAGGAGTAATCCAGGCACTCTAGGGCCAGATTCTGGGGGAGGGACCTACGGGGATGATCAGGGTCTGAAGGAGTGGAATGAGGGGGCAGCAAGGCGGGATAAAAAAATTAAAGTGAAAAAAAAGGGATGGGGGGCTCAATAGAGACATTCAACTATCTGATTGGAGTCAATAAGGATGGGTCACATGGTGTCACTTAACTTAGGAGTGTGAGGGACACCAGGGGGAACAGGCTAACAATACGTGTAAGAATTCGGATGGTTTTAATTCACAGCTGCCATCATTTCCAAAGACAGCACTATCCCGACAGTGGTCTAGCATTGTGAAGCCATCTGTATTAAACCATTTACCCTTGATGTCCTCCAGCTGTGACTAGGGATTTCAGTTTTAAAGAAAATAATTTGTTGCATGGTACACCTTGCACCACACTGGGGGGACCAGGGCCGCCATGGGTGGGGCGGTGGGAGAGAATGATTGAGCACCCCACGACTTCATCTCATTCTCCACAGAACGGTGCACACTGGAACTGGTGGCCAGTGACATCTGGCAGCATGGTCGTGGAAAGCAACGTAAAGGCAGGGTGCACTGTACGTTGGTGGGGGACCAGAGCAGAGGCGTGTCTCTGCACGCCTCTGACCCATTGGACCTCATACATGCCAACATCAGCAGAGCTCATGGAGGAGGAAAAATCATCAAGCGCTCCTAGGCACCCACACCTCTGGTCCCATTCACACACAGGACATGGGCAGACTACGCTGACTGTGCTCTTACTCCATTGAAGTTGATGGAGGAAGGGGGATCCTTCTTCGTCCCAACCATGGTGTTATGCATCGTATCTCGAAAAAAGACAGAATCAGCGCAATACTAGAGGAGCAGACACAAGAGGCTTCTGGAGGTAATAGGTCTTGAGGGATCTCAGATAGTGGAGCGAATGAGGGAAGGTAGGACGATAAACAATAATAAAAAAAAAATGGTTAAACAGAGGAATGTACTACATGATTGCAATACCTATTAGGCGCTGGTGTTGCCGGTTGCGGATGACGATAACAGGAGCAGATGGTGATCAGTGCTAGGCGTACTACAAATGGGTCTAAGCAACCAGTACCAAAGTATGGATTTTGTGTGATGCACGTCACTCCATCCAGCTTGTCTCCCAGTTGATGACCAACCTCAGCACAGCAAAGGCACTCCCTGATAGTTGGCATAATGATGCAGTTGCCACATGTGCACCAACTGAGGTCATCAAGGCGACTTTGCAAAACTTCTGCCTCCTCATCAGATGAGCTGCTGTTGTGGGTTGATGAATGATGTGGTTGCTGCCTCTGTGGCTGTAACATATATGGCCTAATGTGGCCAGATGCAGCAGCTACACTTTCAAAAATCTCCACACAGATCTGCGCTGCCTCACTGTCATTGTCGCCCGAAGTACTGCTACTTTCCTCTGATAAGTGCTCGATGGACACAGTGGCCATGGTTTCTGTAAGACAATTACATATGGGTGTCAAAATACATTACTCAGAACTGCTATCAGAAAGAAATGATTGAATTTGTATATTGGAACGCAGTTCCATGCATACATGGTGACACAGTCACACACCAGGCACCACCCACACACAACACAGGATAGCACGTTCACCACCCACCACTGAAACACAAGTATCAGTCCCACAGATTTATTATGTTTTCTGAAATCATCCCAATTAAACTTGGCTGGCTTTTAGTTACAATGTATGATCAACACTGTGATAAGCCTCTGTACCACAGCAAGGTAGCCAGGCCTCACAAAGGTCCATTCACACCGCCAACCATACATGCATTCTGTCATACAGTTCTGGGCACTCTGGCCTATAACGGACAGACACACAGGAATATTTACATCGCAGAGACACACACACACACACACACGCATGTGCACACACACACACAGACACACACACACACAAACACACACAGATATAGTCATACACAGTCTCCAGGCCCCCCCCCCCACACAGTAAGACAGCACATTCGCCACCCAGCACCCGAACACAAGTATCAGTCCCACACCCTTACTGTTTTCCGAAATCATCATAGCTGAATATGCCTGGCTTTTACTTACAATGTATGATCAACATTGTGATAAGCCTCTGTACCATGGCAAGGTAGCCAGGCCTCACAGAGGTCCATTCACACCACCAACCATACATGCATTCTGTCATACAGTTCTGGGCACTCTGGCCCATAACGGACAGACACACAGGAATATTTACATAGCAGAGACACATGCACACAGACGCGCGCGCACACACACACACACACAGTCTGACTCACACAGCATGCCCCCCTACACACACAGACACACACACACACACACAGACACACACACACAGACAGACACACACACACACGCATGTGCACACACACACACACACACACACACAGACAGACACACAGACACAGACACACAGATACACACACAGTAAGACACACAACATATTTGTTCGACTGGAAAGTAAAAATCAGAAGATACATAACTGTGCACCAGTTACAAAAATAATAAGGCATACAGCCATCGAGAAAATGAGGTGGCATGCCTGTAAAGACCACACTACATTTTTATGAACACCAGTAATAACAGCTCAATCTCTACCCAAATAGGAATCCAAATGCTGGAGAGACTGTGGAGATAATAGGGACACACTTACTAACGTTATGTGGGCATGCCATCACCTGCAGCCCTTACCTCCAATCTCTGGACTCGGAGCTGCAGGAGTTATCTGGCTGACTGGACCCTCTCTATGTCTATGCATATCATCATGCAATATCCAGGGCTCCACAGAGATACCAACCGTCACTATTTAATGGGGATCACAATGAACACATCACAAAGTGTTGCCTAACCACCACTATCCTGGGTGTGACTACACAGAGGGCCATGGTGGCCCAAAAATATATGAAATGGAGAAAAATAACACTCCGTGATGGGATTCAGACCGCTGATCTCCTCACACAATTATGTGCTCTAACCACTAGAGCACACTGCCGTTGTCTGTACTGTACTTATGAGCTGTCTTCCTATTTATTCTGCTTACACCACTGTTGTGACTGTGCATTGTGAAGGGACTCAATAAAAAAGTTATATGGAGAACACCCTATGTGCATTGCAAACACAGACACTGTAACGTTGATGGCAAATAACATATTGAACCTAACGATAACGTGGCACATGAGTCACTCTCACCGATTCAGGTTCAGTTATGGCACTAATATAATTTTTAAATCCATGGGACAGCAAGAAGCAGTCAGTGCAGGCGGGATGGACACATGAGCGCACACACAGACGCAGTCGGTTGACCACACATGCGCAATAGGAAGACGCGCAGGGTCACAGGTTGCAAAGTGCGTCCACAACCAAGGCACATGGTGCACACGTCAGACTTGGAGTGCAGCGACAGAAAACACAACCGCACAGCATGGAGTGTGCAGTACTGGGCTAAGGTAGGAACAAATCATGACATCCTCAGAAATGATGCAGGAAACAAAATGAAAGGGTATGATTCAAGGGTATATTAGTAGGAAAACTAATAAGAACTGCAGCAACTGAGTTCAATGCAGTTCTCCTTTAACCTCCCCAGTGCTACCAGGTTGCCCCTGAAAACAGGCACTTGTGCCTAGTGGGCCTTACCCAGTTACCAAAGACTAAAATAAATAAAATAAAAAAAAAACTGCTGCTGGGGCAATGTCAAACATCTCTTGTCCACCTGATGGTTTATATTCCACCTGGTAAACAATAAATGGGTGTGGAGTGCCTCTTTAACTATCTTAAACAATTTAACCAGAATTGGTAACTCATAGTAACTGGTGACTGTAATATTAACTGAAATGCAAAGTGCAGTACCAGGCACAAAGATAAGCTCGACAATCTGTTTCTAACACAGATCATCACTGAGCACACCAGAGCTAACCATAAGTTGGGCACTATGACACTACTTGATTGGGTACTTGTAACTCACCCAGAGAGGGTCAAAAAGGTCAAAGTTCTGCCTGATACCTTCAGTGACCACTCCCTATTGCAATGCTTGTGGGAAGTAAAACAGCCCAGGTCCCCCTTTTTGGTTCATAAACAGCCTTGCCATAAGCAAAATGAACATGCCAAAATTCAAATCCTATGTGGCTCAACTAGAGGGAGCTTCTTTGATGCTATCCCTGATATTGATTCGGCCCTAGAATTCTTCGTCACAGAATTCACAACTGCCTTCAATAAATTTGCACCCTTCCGGTAGGGAAGGGAACATTGTTTAACCAGGAGTAGCACACTAAGTGGAAGCTTGTTTCCAGATGTGACCTGGGAGCACAAGGAAGTTAAGTGACTTGCAAAGGATCACACAGTATGCGCCTGTAGGATTCAAACCCAGGTCTCCAGATCTGCAGCTCAGAGCCTTATCTCACTGTGCTATACTGCCTTCTTAAAATAAGAGGTACACCTGCTGATTGGATCACCCTGGAACTCCTTGCCCTCATGGGCGAGAAGGATAATCTGTGGGCACTGGCCAGGCAGACTGGGTCCCCAGTCCATCTGCAAAAATATCAAGGAAGCCAGGAATAAATGCACTACCAAGGTCTGATTTGCCAAATCCAGCTACAACAAGGCCCAGCAAACACAGAATTGGAGCAGTGGTAAAAGATTCTGGGAGAGTGTCTCAGAACTCCTTGGTAAGGGTGACACTACCTCACCAATAATGCTCATGGTTGATGGACATGAGGTATCGAAATGGTCAACAAATTTAATGTTGCATTCAATGATCTTAGCTCTGTCATCCATGCTGAGTCAACCCTGTCCTCCAGCAGAGGTCCTGGTCCTGTTGACACACAACCGCTGGATTCAGAGCCAGGATATCCTAAATTCTATTTTAAACTTGTCTCAGTAAGGGACACCTCTTATTATATAAGAAAGATGCTTTTGGTAAAACTAGAATTGGGGGTGATTCAATTGATATGAAGCCATGTGCCCGGGTTGTTGAGGAACTCTTCTACTCTGTTTCCAAAATTTTCAACTTCTCTTAGCGTTACTCCCAGTTCCCCCCAAAAGTGGAAATCCACACTGGTTGCACCAGTTTTTAAAAGCAGCGACCGTTCTAACCTTTTCAATTACAGGCCAATTTCCATATTCTCTCCCCTGTCAACAGCCTTTGAGAGAATAGTGTCTGATCAACTTGTCTCATATCTTGAAAAATGTGAAATATAGTGTCCCCAACAGCATGAATTTTGGAAAAATCATAGCACCAATACAGCACTAATTGAATATTCCAATTTCTTCTTTGAGGCCCTTGACAATGGAGACACGGCTGATGCCATCTGTATCGACTTAACAAAAGCCTTTGACTTGGTCAATCATAAGCTCCTTCTCTACAAACTCTGTGGCCTAGGCCTGTCACTAGACACAGTCAACTGATTCCAGAGTTTTCGCACTAATCACACTCAATGCATTAACATAGACGTCTCCTTGTCAGACATTAGGAATGTATCCACTGGCATTCCCCATGACTCCATTCTGGGCCCCCTACTATTTGGCTTATTCATAAACCACTTGCTTGATGCCTGTTAGTCTGCAAATGTACTCTTTGTGCAGATGATACCGTTATCTATTCCAAGAACCCTGCCATTGGCAGCCTTATCTCCATCCTCCAGGGGAATTTGTGAGGCCCAAACCTTTAAATACCTTGTGATGATCCTGGACAATACCTTATCTTTTAGTCCCCATGTGAACCACCTTGTGTCCATGGTAAATAGAAGATTGGGAGCCTTGTACTGTAACTGGGGCAACTTCACTGCTGATGTTAGATGCCTCACAGTGGCAAGCTCAGTACTGTTACCAGTTGACCACGGCCTCTCTGTCTACACAACTGCCTGCATCTCAGTACTCAGCAAAATAAATTTGATCTGTAATAAGGCTTGTCACTTTGTGCGTAGGGCTGACAAACACACCCATAGCCGTACACCCTCTACACCAAGAAGGTGTCACTGGGCCTAAACTCACTGGCTCTAACTCACTGCTTCCACCTTGTGGCCAATCTTTACAACATCAGAAGCATAGCTCGGAATGCCCTTGAACTGTCTTTTCACTGTACTCGGCTGGACAAGTGTTCATTCACAGTTAGGGCCGCTGGCTGGTTAAAGAGCTAGTGGAGCCAAAACAGTCAAACAGGAAAATAATAAAAATTTTAAGAAGTAGTCAGTTGTAACTTTTTATTTCTGAAGAATTTTTCTTTTTCCTTTTGCTCATTAGAAAGCCTTCAATGTGATATTGTGCTGGATGCGTGGAACAGCTCTTAAACTGGCAGCTGACATATCTGTCTCTATCCACTATATCATCAGCATTGTGATCTCACTGACAGCGACATGACAGGTGACTGACCTGGCAGCCACCGAGTGGCTGTTCCTAACCAGCAGTGATGTCACAGTCACTGCGATCACAGTGCTGATGATGTAGTGGGGGGCAATAAAGCTAGATATATCAGCTGCCACGCAGAGCTGTTACACACATCACACCTACTAATATCAGGTAAACAATCTTTTAATTATACAAAGGGAAAAAGAAAAGTACCTCAGCTATAAAAGGTAATGGTTGGCTTCTTTGAAAATGTAATATTAGTTTTAGGCAGTACACTAGCTCTTTAAATGTGCTGCCCAACACTTTGCTCAATCTTCTTAAGTTTGTCCACTTTAGAGAGCACTATGGGCATTCTCCCTATCCTGTGGGGTACCGCAGGGTTCCATTTTGTCACTCATGTTGTTCGTAGTGTATATGCTGCTGTTGGGAGATATCATTAGGTGGTATGGGCTGAGTTTTCACTGCTATGCAGATGATACTCAGCTGTACATGTCCTTTGGGCCCGGGCAAGATGGCTTCCTCTCGGTCTTTAACAACTGCCTCTCCGAGATCCAGGACTGGATGAGTGCCAGCTGGCTGCAGTTGAACCCGGCTAAGACTGAGGTGTTGGTGGTGGACCCAGATCGTCGAGAGGCAGGTTTGTTGGTGGGGCAACCCTCTGGACTTTGGCTCAAGGATACTCAGCTGACTAACTCAGACCGGGTGTGGAACCTGGGTGTTATTTTTGATGGCGGTCCGAACCTTAGATCTCAGGTGTCAGCCATTGTTAAGACCTAATTTTTTCATCTGAGGAATATCGCCTGGGTGAAGCATCTGGTTCCTCCCGATGATCTTCCAATGTTGGTCCATGCTTTCGTGACCTCCCGCCTGGACTACTGCAATACCTACCAGGGGTTGATATCCATCGCTTGGGTCTATGTGATAATGGCAAGCGCCTAAAGTGATCGCCGTTATCGGCTCAGTCAGAGTGCTGAACACATTTGGCACTCTGACAACCCTAAGCGCACCAGCACAATGAGCCAGGACATATGTTTACTACTTTCTGTGGGGGCTGTGCCCGCACCTACAGGATTCTCAACTCCAGGGAGTGCATGTTGGGGGGGTGAAAATAGTTAAAAAAAAAAAAAAAAAGGTACGGGATGGGCGCAATAAAAATCGCAGCAGTGCCCGGACCCAAACCCAGTACCTCAGCCACCCCAGCCATTGCCCACTCCCTGACACCATGCCGCAGCTTGACCAACGACCGCAGCGCCACCCCCTACAGCCTCTCCACCCCCCAGCCCATGCTCGCCGTGCTCGCTTCCACTGCCCCCGTGCATGTACATATAGCGACATCCTGTCGCCTAGTTAGCCCACCCCCTCATCCAGTCGCCCTACCCGTCAGTCGCCATGAGTGGATTGTGCGAGGACGGCACCCTTCCTCATGTGCCCACTTCACGGGTTACCCTGATGCTTACAGCTGGTGCAGAATGCTGCTGCCAGGCTTTTGACTGGTACATCTAGGACCAGTCATATTACGCCTGTGCTGCACGGATTGCACTGGCTGCCAGTACAGTGGTGGATCACCTTTAAGGTTGGGTTACTGACCTATAAAGCCCAACACGAACAGGGACCCGGCTATCTGCAAGATCTCCTTCGCCTTTACTGCCCCCTCCGCTCACTTCGCTCCACTGATGAGGGATTGCTGGAGATTCTCAGGGTGTGCTTAAAAACATCTGGGGCTTGGTCATTTGCTTTTGTAGCCCCTACCCTGTGGAATTCTTTACCTTGTTGGGGTCGAGAGTGCCTGACCATCCAGAGTTTTAAAACAACTCTAAAAACTCATTTATTTAGCCAGGCGTTTCCAGATTGATTTTAGTTTATTATTTATTTATACTTGTGCTGGCTGAATATTGCTTGTTTTTATATGTTATTTATATGGTTTTTATGTGCAAGTGCTTTGGTCTTGGAAAAGCCCTTTTTAGTACTAAAGAATGATTTGATTTTATTCTTTAGAGTTGAATGCAACTGTAAACTGCTAATCATCCTGCGTCCCTCCCGGTGTGCACTCTGAACTGTGTCAGACTCTGGCTTGGAGGCCATGTACCAGTACTGTGCTTGTTTGTACACTGTTTATTGCAAAACTGTCTTACTGCAAAACTGTATGCAGTTGATCTAGCCTATTTTATTTATTTATTTATTTTAATTTTCGGGTACAGCCTTTGAGCTCAGAGCTTGTTTATGAAGACTCCACATCAAGGAGAACAATACAATGGCAGACAAGTGTATTGGATATACAGCAGCAAGTATGAATTCCCAGAGCATATAACATCAGTAGTCAAACCAAGTACAAGCTATGCTATATAATAAGAGAAACATATGTGTAACCCCTAGATGGCGCTATCCCAGGGGCTACTACCCCTGCCTGATTTGCCACTAACAGGTTGAGGGGCCTGGATCCAATGGCGGGTGCCTCCACCCAGAGGTCAGGGTTTGCAATAGTTAAACTAACTTGGTCACAGCCCTCTGGGACACTGCAACCCCCCTTTCTTCCCACTAGTGGCCCACACAATATATCAGAATTACCTTCACAGTATACACTTACCCCCAGGTCTGGTTCCGGCACTGGGACCTCCTGTGAAATGAGATACAGTGCAACAATCACAGTACAGTACTTTAACATAGACAAATACCTCAGGCAGTATAACTTTGCTGAAACAAGCAGCTCTGATTTATTTAGGGGATATAACAAGGACAGGAAATCAGGTTAATTAGCTTATCACTCTAATAATCTACCTATGGCTCTGTGCACAGCCTATCCCTATCAGTTACTGTCCTGGGTACCCAAGCCCTAGTGGCTAGTCCAAACCGTGGCAGCTGGTAGGGGCCCTTTCACACAGAGAAAAGGAGAATTAAACAGTCAGCAGTACAGTAATTCCATTTGGATTTAATGTGGCAATTCAACAGGAGGCGACCTGAATTAGTACTCACGACCTCCAAATAAGATAGCGTCCTTCAATGTCAGCAGGGCTCACTTGAGGTACACAAACCTCTTCACACATTTATATAAAAGAAAGCACTATACCAGGCAGGCTGCATCTGTATCCGATCGCAATTACTGCACAATACCGGAGAACACACAGCAGATTCAGTTCCTGACAGACCGAGTGCAATTTTCAGCAATTCTTCCAGTCTTCTACAGGGTGAGCCTGGTTTCTACTCTTCAGAGATCCTTTGATTCTTTTCACAGGAATGATTCAGTCCTAACAAGCTGCAGACGGAACTCTGGGCCTTACACACGTTTTTTGACTAAAACTGCACATGAAAAGCACAGATGCTTCCTTCTTCACTGCCAAAGCTCAACTGAACTCCAACCGACAAAACCGGCACTTCCTTTGAGTTCCTCCCAGTTCTTGACTGGATTGGCTGTCACTCACAATAGACTGCTGCTGTTGGTCCAAAAGGCACTGAAGTCTAAACTACATCTCCCAGAGTCACTGCCCATACAATCCTCTTGTGGCTGGCTCAGATTATGAGTCCAAGTTCTGATTCGTCAAGGCACCATTTTAGAGCTAGCTTACCCCACACTGATTGGTCCAGTTCAGCAGTTCAAAACTAGAATGGGGAACTAGCAGACACAGTTCTGACTGCAAAAAGCAGGTTAGACAAACTGTAATTTCATTATTACTCTAAATAATTTCTGGTAAACAGTTACATCTTTCAGATAGGTTCCCTTTGCACTCCTAGTGACTGCAAAAATTAAGTGAATTGGCAGCAGCTCGAGTGGTACTCAGAGAAGCACACAGTCCCCCCATACAAACTAATTATGTCTGCAAGCAGACAGCTCTTAAAGAGACAGTACCAGAGGCTCTAAAAACACTCACTGATAAATGGCTTAAATGCCAAACACCATTCAGGCTTGGAGCATTCAAGCAAGCTCCTGGAAGTCTTTTGGGAACCCCCATTTGCAGGGGGGTTACACCCTTCCTGGCCTGGGAAAGCTTGACGTCCGCGTCAAGCAAGTACCCATAAGTTTCAACTGCAACCATATACATTTGCATTAGGCTCGCACATGTAATCATCAGTCAATATATCATTTTACCAAGAACACATTTCTGAAACATTGCAGTACGTCCTCTTTACACAGTATTACATACACATTGTACCATAACTCAAGTTATTACCTCTTGTACATGAAACCTGAAGAGAGGGCCCTTCCTATCAGTTACCTTGGGGCTGGATGGGGCAAGGCACCATACTAGAGGCAACACAAGTAACTTGGAGTTAGCACTGATGCTCAGTTTGGGCAATGAGCTCGGGGACACATACACTCCTTTATGGACAACATTGAGAGGCAAGTCCACAGGCCTCCCAAGTGAATCATAACTGAGGTGCACCACAGGCTTTACAGCTCGACCAGTCTTTCTAGGGGAACTGTTATAGTCTCTGCACTCTGAGCCTCATTTTCAGCATTGTCCTCACTTGTCAGGGAGTCTCCATGGGGTAGAGAGGCTAGAACTTGGGGCACTTTCAGCTCCAGGAGTTACAGTTTCTGAGTCCACAACATTTGGCTCGCATGGAGAGCTTTCGGACACTGGCAGTGGACTGTCAGGGCACTCAAAATACTCTTCTTGTTCGGTGTATCACCAGTCTGCCCCAATCTATCATTTTCCTCCCTGAAAGCTCAAACAGTTCAACCATGCACAATGATTCCATTTCATCTGATCTGATGCTTTGCACTTCACTTTCTGGGAGCATTGGCTCCAGGGATGAAGCTGGGGCTTAGACAGTCCAGAAGGCCCAGCTTTGTCTCCAGTATTGACTAGGGGATTGCCTCAAACAATTGACTCAGTTCGTAAGAAGGATAGTATTCAAAGTCACTCTCACTTTCTTCTGATATGGACTGACAGTCATGCTCAACTGGGACTTGTGGAGGGAACACTTTAACTTTGCTTCTGTAGGTGCAGACTTTCTTGATCTTTTCTTAGCAGCAGCTCTAGTCACTGGTCCAGAGGGCATCTTCTGGGGCTCAGACTCAATCAGGATTTGTCCAATGGGCAGTAAATGATTTCTATGCATTGTTTTACATCTTTTGAATTATTCTCAGGCCTTACTTTGTACACTGGCAGATCATCTAGTTTGCCCACTACAATGTGAGGGAGATGGTGCCATCTGTCAGCAATCTTGTGCTTGCCATGCAGTCCCAGATTTCTTAGCAATACCCGATCTCCCTCCTGGAGTTCCTGTGCTTTCACCTTTTATCATACCTTTCTTTGTTGGCCAGATTTCTTTTGGCAGCCATGGTTTGAGCCAGTTGGTACGCATGAGTTAGCTGGGCCTTTAACTTTGCACATACTGTAAATAGTTGTCAGCTTGAACCCCATCAGGAGAGACCCCAAAACACACATCTACTGGTAGTCGAGCTTCTCTTCCAAACATCAGGCGGTAGGGGAGAATCCAGTGGCATCACTTTTGGTGCAGTTATAAGCATGTACCAGGGTGCTAATTTGTTGGCTCCATCTAGGCTTGTCCTTTGGGTGCAGGGTGCCTAGCATATCTACAAAGTGCGGTTGAAACGTTCAGGCTGTGGGTCCCCTGGGGTGGTAAGGAGTGGTTCTGGACTTCGCCTCCCCACAGAGAAAGCATCTCTTTGATCAGACGACTCTCAAAGTCTCCCTTGATCAGAATGGATTCTTTGTGAGCCCCATAGTGAACAAAAAGTTTTCTACAAGTACTTTGGCCACAGTGGATGCTTTCTGGTCTTTGGTGGGAAAGCTTGGGCATATCTCGTGAAATGGTCAGTGACCACCAGCACATTACTGATATTTCTTTGATCTGACTCCAAACTCAGAAAATCAATACAGACCAGCTCCATGGGTGCACTGGTGGTGATGTTAACAAGGGGCAGCCCTCTGGGCAAAGCTTTCCTCTGTAAGCAGCGACTACAAGTTCGAATGTGTTGCTCCACATCAGCCCCCATCTTAGGCCAATAGAATCTGGATCTCATCAAGTCAAGTGTTCTGTCTATACCAAGGTGCCCCATGTGGTTGTGCAAGGACCTCAGTACTGAGTCTCGAAAGGCAGTGGGCAGCACTAGTTGTTGTTTGTCTACTTGTCCCCCTCTGTCTACTGTTTCTCTGTATAACAGTTTATTGATCAGTTTCAACTTAGGACCTTCTTTGTATAACAGTGCAGTTCTCAAATCAGTGGAGCGTAATTTGGACACATCTTTTCCTGCATAGAGGGCTTCTAAAGCTGCTTTGATCATGGGATCGGATTGAGCCGCACGAATACTGTCATTGTCCAGCTGAGGCAGTGCACCAATGTCTATTGCAGAAAAGTGGCAATAAGCAGCAGGTATGCAATTCTCAGAGGCTCCCAAGCAATCCACCATGCAGTCCACTGCGTCCGTGGACATTTGTTCCTCCCTGTCAAACTTCCGGCAGAGTGCCGAATGTCAGGTTCTGCCAATCGGACCCAATCATTCTGGGGAACAGGCCTCCGGAGAGAGCATCAGCATCTATGTGGTTCAGACCTGCTCGGTATTCGAGATAGTCATATGTAGATAATGCAGAAAGCCACCTATGGCCAGTGGCATCCAACTAGCTGAGGTCTGCACATAGGTCAAAGGATTATTGTCAGTTTTACTAGTATTTTAGCCCCATACAAGTACTCATGGAATTGGTCAACAATAGCCCACTTCAAAGCTAGGAACTCTAACTTATGTACAGGATAGTTCTTTTCGGATGGGGTCAGGCTTCTACTGGCAAAGGCCACTGGTCTCAGGCCATTCTCGTGCTCTTGGTACAACAAGCCCCCAACCCTTGCAAGCTAGCATCAGTGTGCAGGACGTAAGGTTTTCTTGGATCGGCATAGGCCAGCACTGGAGCATGGGTAAGTTGATATATGATCTCATGAAAAGCAGTCTCACAATCAGAGTCCAGCGGGCCCAAATACTTCACTTGGATGAAAATACACTCTTTCAGTCTTGAGGGGCTGACTTTTGGTATTTTTGTGGGTTGGGGGATACCCTTGAGTAAGGTTAAGTAAAGGCGGATCACTCTGAATAGTCCTTGATGAAGCGCCGATAATAACCACAGAATCCAGGAATCTTTGCAGTTCTTTTAGATTTTTGGGCTGTGGCCAGGTGGTCAAGGCCTCAACTTTACTTGGGTCGGTCTCTATTCCTCGGTGGATACTATGTGTCCCATACTTTACTGATGTTTGAAAAATTGACACTTATCAATGGACAGTTTAAGGCCAAAGTCCTCCAGTCGGTCCAATACCTTAAATAATCTGCTTTCATGTTCCTCCAGTGAGCTGCCAAACACAATAACATCATCTAGGTATACCAGGCACTCTAGTAAGTTCATGTCCCCCTGCACGCTCCATCAATCGTTGAAAAGTGGCTGGGGCACCTGAAATCCCTTGAGGCATCCTCATGAATTCATAGAAGCCAAGCGGACAGATAAAGGCAGTCTTCTCACGGTCCTCTGGGGCCATCGGGATCTGGTAGTACCCACTGCGGAGATCCAGCACAGAGAACCACTTGCTCCCGTTTAGGCAGTCCAAAGCATCCTGAATGCGGGGCATTGTGTACTGATCAGGGATAGTCCGCCGGTTTAAGGTGCGATAATCCACACACATCCTTACTGTTCCATTCTTTTTCCTCACTACCACAATGGGGGAAGCATAAGGGCTTCTGGATTCTTGTATTACACCAGCATAACATCTCTCTTGCAGATGCCGTCTCACATCATCTATGTCAGCAGGTGCCAGGCGTCGAGACCTCTCACGAAATGGTCTTTCGTCATGCAGCGGATATTGTGCTCAGCTCCTTGCACGCATCCTACATCCCATTCCTTTAAAGAAAACACCTGGTCTCTCTGGGCAAGCTTCTCACTGATCCTCACTTTCCATTCAGCTGGCAGCGGGAGTCGCGAAATCAAACAAGTCAGGCGTTACTCTGTCATTCTTCCTTGAACTCTTGCTGCTGGGTAGCACTGCAGTGTCTGCACAATGCACATTAGCCAGGATGCAACCTCTGTTTACTCGAATGTCTCTTTCAGACACATTATGAACTTGGACCATTACCCTTCTGGCATAAGCATGGGCTCTAGCGGGCAAAATACTAGGCTTGACCAGCAGTCCCTCTGGCAATTTTCCATCGCCTGGTGCATCCAACATTAATATTTTATTCTTAACATCCTTTCTGATACGGACCTCTCCCTGTAAGGTACACTGGGCATTTGGCGCCAGGATCAGAGACTCAGGATCCTTCTTCCATACAATTCCGACCGGTTCCTCTGGTTCTGTTTTTTCAGCATCTCTCTGTGCCTCATAGGCCTTCTTAATTAAAGCCGGAACTCTTAAAGCTCTACTAGTCTTTGACCCTGTTTTCATAACACAACTGTGCCAGCCTTCGAACATATGAGCATTTGTTCCAATCAACAAAGGACACCATCATACAGTCCAGTGGGGGACACACTAAGGCTAGGGTCTCTACTTGTTCGGCCACTCCAGCCACGGAGGTGGGAAAGACAGCCAAATTCGGATATACCGGAATAGGGGTAGGCCTTCTCACTTAACCCCATACATGCAGTCCTTCTAATGGTTGTAAGGTACGTCTGACAAATGCTTCTGATACCAATCCTGGAACATAATTGTCACTTGGGAGCCACTGTCTAATACAGCTCTTGTAGACACTCCATTCACCTTTACAGTGGTCTCCATGGAGGGACCCACTATTCTGGACCAGTCTGGAGAGGCGGTAGTGGGGGCCTGGGCAACTGACCTTGCCACAAAAGGACGTGAATTAGCATTTTTGGTGCCCTCACTGGGATCATGTCGTGCACCTCTTAACCACTGATTTCTTCTCCGAAGCTCTCCTTGTAGCCTATATGCAACTTTGTCAGTGTCTTTTGGGGACTGGCATTCCCTTTTCATGTGCCCATCTTTCCCACAATTATAGCAAAACATACTTTCTGGAGTTTGAGCTGGCCGAGGTGCCACACTGGGAGCCAGGGCGGGGTATTACTAACTGGAAACCTGGGTGCCATCTCTGTCTGCGGCGTGATAAGCATTTGGAGACATCTCGTCAGTTTCTCCACTTCCATGGTCAAGGAATTGAGTTTGAGCTGTTATCAGCAGGAGATACATGGGTGGGTACCCCACCCCATAGCAGATGCAGTCGGATATAGGTCAGGGCCCGTATTGCAGGCGTGGCCTTCATAAAGGGACTGTTTTGAATTCCGGATCTCTCTCAACAGTTCGCCCATTGTGGCATATCTTTTTCCTTGTCAGAGCACTCATTGACTGTCAACCTCTGCCCTGAACTTCACTTGATGGGTCACCCTCAGTCACTCGGTCGTAGCCACAGCTGTTGGTGCAGGTACCTCCCGAGGTCGCCTTTCTCAACTCCTCGAATTTCTCTCATTAACTCATCATAGGAGGTGGGGATTCACAGTCGATTTGCCAGGCGTAACTGAAGCAACAGCAGTTCTGAGAAGGGGCAGACTTAAGGATTCTGTCCAGTCTGGTTCGGTCCAGTTCAATCGCTGGCAAACTACCCTTTCTGAGGCATTCTTGCAACAATTTTTCCAGCCGAGACATACACAGACAACAACTCCCCTTGGTACTGTTGTGCATTTCTTACTCTCCACCATAGGTCCTCATCAGAATCTGGGCTCCCATACACATTCTCCAAGGCCTCAAGATAGGCCTGTGCAGTCGCTTCAGGGTTACTGGCCCGTTTAGCACGGATGGTAGCCAGGGCAGGACCTCGGAGGCTCTCACTAACCCTCTTTCGCTTTTCGCCTTCCGAGCATTGCCATTCTAGCACTTGGGGGGCAACATAGTCTATCCAGGTCTCCCAGTCATCCTCCCCTTGGGGGGTGGGGAGGGTGCCAGAGAAGATCCTCAACCTTCGGTAAGAGTCGTGACTAATGGCAGGTGCAGAAATAGGAGTCTGCATTGGTTCAGCCACCATTACGGGCACTGGAGCAGGAGAGGGTGTTGGGGGAGGAACACCCCCAGGTGGCAAGAATAGTTTCTTCAAGTCCTCCACAGTTTTCCCCTCTCCCAGCAACCATTCAGCAAATTTCTCCTCAAAAGTTTCAGATAGTGGTGGGGGCTGATTCCCCCGGTCTTTACTGTCCTTAGTTATCCTCTCCAAGCAGTGAGGCTCCCTCTGGGGTAATGGTCTGTGGCACTTTGGAGCTATCTATGGGATCCTTAAACTCTACTAGGGCCAGGAAAGTGTGGGTGAGCAGATTAGCATGCCGACCCACCACCACAGGGTTTTGTAAACCTTCCACCTTGGAAAGTACTCCCTGCACAGTGTCCGTATTGATACCCAGGGGATGTCCAGGATAAGCATAGCATTTTGGGGTCGATCTCCTCCCAGTACACCACTCCACCAGCCGGTGCACAGCCACTTCTGTCGGGTACCCATTTTTCTTAACAGTGGTTCGTGAAATGGCCACTAGAGGACACACAATCCCAGCGGTGAGCCTCCAAGATGTAACCCCTAGATGGCGCTATCCCAGGGCTACTACCCCTGCCTGATTTGCCACTAACAGGTTGAGGGGCCTGGATCCAATGGCGGTGCCTCCACCCAGAGGTCAGGGTTTGCAATAGTTAAACTAACTGGTCACAGCCCTCTGGGACACTGCAACCCCTTCTTCCCACTAGTGGCCCACACAATATATCAAATTACCTTCACAGTATACACTTACCCCAGGTCTGGTTCCGCACTGGGACCTCCTGTGAAATGAGATACAGTGCAACAATCACAGTACAGTACTTTAACATAGACAAATACCTCAGGCAGTATAACTTTGCTGAAACAAGCAGCTCTGATTTATTTAGGGATATAACAAGGACGGAAATCAGGTTAATTGACTTATCACTCTAATAATCTACCTATGGCTCTGTGCACAGGCCTATCCCTATCAGTTACTGTCCCTGGGTACCCAAGCCCTAGTGGCTAGTCCAAACCGTGGCAGCTGGTAGGGGCCCTTTCACACAGAGAAAGGAGAATTAAACAGTCAGCAGTACAGTAATTCCATTTGGATTTAATGTGGCAATTCAACAGGAGCGACCCTGAATTAGTACTCACGACCTCCAAATAAGATAGCGTCCTTCAATGTCAGCAGGGCTCACTTGAGGTACACAAACCTCTTCACACATTTATATAAAAGAAAGCACTATACCAGGCAGGCTGCATCTGTATCCCGATCGCAATTACTGCACAATACCGGAGAACACACAGCAGATTCAGTTCCTGACAGACCGAGTGCAATTTTCAGCAATTCTTCCAGTCTTCTACAGGGTGAGCCTGGTTTACTCTTCAGAGATCCTTTGATTCTTTTCACAGGACGGATTCAGTCCTAACAAGCTGCAGACCGGAACTCTGGGCCTTACACACGTTTTTTGACTAAAACTGCACACTGAAAAAGCACAGGGCTCCTTCCTTCTTCACTGCCAAAGCTCAACTGAACTCCAACCGACAAAAACCGGGCACTTCCTTTGAGTTCCTCCCAGTTCTTGACTGGATTGGCTGTCACTCACAATAGACTGCTGCTGTTGGTCCAAAAAGGCACTGAAGTCTAAACTACATCTCCCAGAGTCACTGCCCATACAATCCTCTTGTGGCTGGCTCAGATTATGAGTCCAAGTTCTGATTCGTCCAAGGCACCATTTTAGAGCTAGCTTACCCCACACTGATTGGTCCAGTTCAGCAGTTCAAAACTAGAATGGGGAACTAGCAGACACAGTTCTGACTGC
Organism: Neoceratodus forsteri; assembly: GCA_016271365.2. Taxonomy (NCBI): domain Eukaryota; kingdom Metazoa; phylum Chordata; order Ceratodontiformes; family Ceratodontidae; genus Neoceratodus; species Neoceratodus forsteri. Next base: position 1,108,717,309 of record CM028133.1, read on the forward strand.
AAAGAAAGCAGGTTAGACAAACTGTAATTTCATTATTACTCTAAATAATTTCTGGTAAACAGTTACATCTTTCAGATAGGTTCCTTTGCACTCCTAGTGACTGCAAAATGAAGTGAATTGCAGCAGCTCGAGTGGTACTCGAGAAGCACACAGTCCCCATACAAACTAATTATGTCTGCAAGCAGACAGCTCTTAAAGAGACAGTACCAGAGGCTCTAAAAACACTCACTGATAAATGGCTTAAATGCCAAACACCATTCAGGCTTGGAGCATTCAAGCAAGCTCCTGGAAGTCTTTTGGGAACCCCCATTTGCAGGGGGGTTACATATGACACATAGACAAACTATAAAAAATAAGGGAGGGTATGGAGATCCAGAGGCCAGCACCCAGAGATGTGGGATTGTCACAGTTGTATCAGTAAAGTGAGGATGGGAGGCCAGCAACTGAGAGATAGGTGCAGGTGGTTAGGGGAGGAGGGGGAAGGAGGTTTGATTGGGAGGGTACAGGGTTAAAGGTGTATAGTTGAGGTTGGGTATGGAGTGGGGAAGAGGAAGTAGAAAGAGGAGGCTGGTGGCAGGGAGATGAGGGGGATGTAAAAGGGTCGATTAAAGGTCCCCGGGATAAGGACAGGGTGAAGTCAGCTTTGCTAAAGCAGAAGCGAAAAAGCAGTCTCGAGGGTGAAGAGTTCGAGGTCATTTTAGCGGTCACAGCTGCTGGAGGTACCTAGGTAGTGCTGCAGCTCTTTTTTAAAAGAGCTGATGTTGTTGGAGTTGGCTAGATCGGTAGGGAGTTCATTAATCCAGTGTGGGGCTCTGTAGGCAAAAGAGCTCTGAACGAGAGAGGTGCCTTTTTTATTGCATTGCTTACACTGTAAACCTTTCCAGGTCTACGACACTTTCTCTGCCATCCCATTACCTATCCCTTATGACTCCCTTGTGCTTATCCTAGGCTTTTTTAATCCCACTACTGCTTTTGCTCCTACAACCTCTGTTGGAAGACCATTTCAGGCATTCACCACCCTTTCTGTGAAGAAGTACTTCCTCACATCTCTCCTAAACCTACCTCCCTCCAGCTTCATAGCTTGGCCCCTTGTTCTGGAGCATCCTTTCTCCTGAAACATACCTCTCACTTTGTACCTTATTCACGCCCATGAGGTATTTAAAGGTCTCAATCATATCCCGCCTCTCCCTCCTCTCCTTCGGGGTGTACATGTTTAATTCCTTTAGCCTCTCCTCATAGGACATTTGATGTAGACCCTGTGCCATCTTGGTAGCCCTCCTTTGGATGTCTTCCATCCTGTCTATGTCCTTCGTGAGATGTGGCCTCCAAAACTGGACACAGTACTCCAGATTGGGTCTTACTAAAGACCTATATAGTGGCAACACCACTTCCCTTTTCCTGCTGGTAATACCCCAATCTATACATCCCAGCATCCCACTAACTCTCCTGATCACTTTGTCACATTGTCTGGCTATCTTCAGGTCATCCGATATGATTACGCCCAAGTCTCTTTCCTGTTTGGTTGCTGCTAGTATTTCTCCCCTCATTTTGTACTGCACTCTCGGGTTTCTGTTACTCAAGTGCATTACAGTATTTTGCACTTTTTTGCACCCCCTCCGGAGTGTCCATCCTGCTGCAGATCTTGGTATCATCTGCAAAGAGGCAGACTTTCCCTTCCAGTTCATCTGCTATTTCGCTAATGAAGGCATTACATAGAAACATAGAATTTGACAGCAGATAAGGACCGCTTGACCCACCTAGTCTGCCCATTTTCCTACCTAACAGATAAGCTGCAGATCCTAGTTAACCAACAGCTTACTTCCTCCTACCCCCCACTAGGACTGCCTTATGTCTGTCCCATGCATTCTTGAATTCCTCCACTGTTCTTGACTCCACGACCTCCTCAGAGGCTGTTCCATGCATCCACAACCCTCTCTGTGAAAAAATACTTCCTCACATTACCTCTGAGCCGTCCCTTTCTATTTTCAAATTGTGCCCCCTTGTTCTTGCACATCTCTTTTTCTGAAAGATGCTACCCTCTTGGACTTTGTTGATTCCCTCGAGGTACTTAAAGTTTCTATCATGTCCCCTCTCTCCTTCTTTCCTCAGGGTATACATATTAAGCTCCTTTAGTCTTTCTTCGTATGTCTTCTGGTGCAGACCCTGCACCATTTTGGTTGCCCTCCTCTGACAGCCTCCACTCTGTCTATGTCTTTGCGGAGATGGGGTCTCCAGAACTGCACACAGTACTCCAGATGGGGTCTCACCAACTGTCTGTACAGAGGGATAACAACTTCCTGTTTTCTACTATTGATGCCTCTTTCTATGCATCCCAGTATCCCCCCAGCCTTCCTTACTGCCTTCTCACATTGCTTGCCCATCTTTAGGTCATCTGATATAATTACCCCGGTCCCTTTCCATTTTACTGTTGTCAGTATCTCACCCCTCATTGTGTATGCTTCCCTGGGTTTTGTTTCCCATGTGCATTACCTTGCACTTCTTTGCATTGAATCTGAGCTGCCATACATTTGACCATTCCTCCAACCTTGCCAAGTCCCTTCTCATCCTTTCCACTCCATCTTGTGTATCAACCCTGTTGCAGATCTTTGTGTCATCTGCAAAGAGACATACTTTTCCTTCCAGTTCCTCTGCAATGTCACTTATAAAGACATTAAAAAGGACCGGTCACAGTACTGAACCCCATACCCCGCTAGTAACCCTCCTTTCTTCACTGTGTACTCCATTTACTACTACCCTTTGCGTCCTGTTGTCTAGCCAAGTTTTTATCCAGGCTACCACCCTGGGACCCACTCCAAGGCTGGCTAACTTGTGTATTAATCTTTTGTGTGGGGCTGTATCAAATGCCTTGCTAAAATCTAGGTAGGCCATGTCCACAGTCCCTCCTTGGTCTCTACTTTGGTCACCCAGTCAAAGAAATCTATTAGATTCATCTGACACGACCTTCCCATCATGAATCCATGCTACCTTGGGTCCTGTGCCCCACTGGCCTCTAGGTACTCAACAATTCTTTCCTTCAGAAGTGATTCCATCATTTTCCCCACCACCGAGGTCAAACTAATTGGTCTGTAGTTTCCTGCCTCTGTCCTGCTCCCACTTTTGTGAAGAGGAATCACATCTGCCCTCCTCCAGTCCTTGGGTACCACTCCATCCTCCCATGATTTGTTAAACAGAGTAGTCAGTGGTGTCACTAGTTCTACCCTTAGTTCTTTTAGAATTATTGGGTGAATCCCATCAGGCCCCATTGCTTTGTCCACCTTCAATTTTATTAGTTCTTTCAGAACCCTTTCTTCTGTAAATGGACTGGTATTGACCCCCGTCTTCAGAGTGTTTCTCTTGTTTGGTTTAGGTACCTCTCCCTCCTCTTCCTTTGTGAATACTGAGCAGAAATATTTGTTTAGTATCCCTGCTTTTTCACTGTCACCCTCTACCCACATTCCTTCCCCTTTATTAAGCCTCAGTATCCCTCCTTTGGTCTTTATCCGCTCCCTAATGTACCTATAAAAGGTCTTATCCCCCTTCTTAACAGAACTGGCTATCCTTTCCTCGGTTTGGGCCTTTGCTATTCTGACTGCCTTCCCAGCCTCTTTCTGCTTTAACTGATAAAGGTCTCTGTCCTGCTCCTTCTGTGTTTCCTTATATTTCCTGAATGCTATCCTTTTCTCCTTAACCTTCCCTGCCACCTCTTTTGAGAACCATAGCGGTTTTTTCATTCGTTGTGTTTTATTGATTTGCTTTACACAAAGGCTTGTTGCCTCTGTGATGGCTGTTTTGATTACTCCCCATTGTTCCTCCACCCCTCCTTCTTGCCTGTTTGCTAGTGCTTTTCTGAGGCACTCCTCATTTTCCTAAAGTCAGCCCTCCTAAAGTCCAATACTCTTGCTTTTGTATGGCTTGATTGTATGGCTGTGTTTATCATGAACCACACTGTTTGGTGGTCGCTTGTTCCCAGATGGCTACCCACTTCTAAATCTGAGATTCTTTCTCTGTCCCCATTTGAGAGTACCAGGTCTAAGATTGCTCCCTCCCGAGTGGGTTCCAATACTAGCTGTCTGAGGCATGCCCCCTGTAGGGCATCAAGAATGACCCTGCTCTTGGATGTGCCAGCAGCAAAGGTGCTCCAGTTAACATCTGACATATTCAGGTCCCCCATCAACAATATCTCCCCTTTTTCTGCAATTCTAAGGAAGCTTTCTATCATTTCCTTGTCCATTCCCTCCCCCTGAGATGGGGGTCTGTATACAACCCCCATGCGGATTATGGTGCCATTTCCTGTCTCCAAGGTGACCCAGAGTGCCTCATCTGCTCCCTGTTTACGCTTTAGTTCTGTTGCTTTGATCCCTTCTTTTACATAGACAGCTACTATGTGTTTATGTGATAAACGCTCCTCCCGATGTGCGAGGCCTGAATGTGCGACTGCACAAGGGGAAGCGCAACAAGGGCAACAGGGATTATGGATGAACGGCAGTGTGAGCGCCGGCGGCAGGCAGAGGAGAACTGGATGACTAGGAATGGGTGACAGCGCCCTTGACAACTGGGCATCAGCAATGTCAGCGGGCAGTAGTGACTGGGGTGAATGGCTGAGACCCAGACCATGACCATGAAGACACAGTTGGGGACAGGGATGGGCACTTCTGTGGCTGTGGTAATGTCACCCCCCCAGCCACCACCCAACAGTGGCCACAGTGCAACTGCACAGCAGCCCAGGTAGGCAGTATACACCCCCGACGCATGGCAACACAGGTTGACAGCACCATTGGCTCCCTCTGTGCCACCCCTACATGGCATGCCACACACCTGGATCCATGGCACGGTGTGGAGGTGCTGGGGTGCTCGATGGCACATGCCCATGCTATGGTGCAGCCTATGGCTGCTGCTCACCCCCTCCCCGTTGTGGCCTGACTACATGGCTTTTGTGGTGCATGCCACCCACAGCCATCGCTTATCTAGGCCCCATCCACCAGGCGCTTGCCTTCATGACTGTAGCTGCATCGTCATTCACCCATAGTGGGGCTGCAGTTACAGTCACTCCTATACTGCCGTTCCGTCTTCCTGGGTGGTTGCCCTTTCGGCATCTACTCTTCTGTCCTTGCCCACCATCCCCGCGCCTTTGTAGGTGTGCTCTTCTTGGCTGCTGCCCATTAAAGAGGATGGGCCCCAGTACTGAACCCTGCAGTATCCTGCTGGTCACTCTCCCCTCCTCAGAGCAAACTCCATTTACCACCGCCCTCTGCCTCCTCTCCCCTAACCAATTTCTTACCCAGGTTACCACCTTACTGCCCACCCCCATGCTACCCAACCTGTTTACCAGCCTCCGATGTGGAACGGTGTCAAAGGCCTTGCTGAAGTCCAAATAGGCCACGTCCAACACTTCCTCTGATCCAACATCCTGGTTACCCAGTCAAAAAAAATCTATCAGATTTGTTTGACATGACGTCCCCTTCATAAAGCCATGCTGGCTTGGTTCTGTAGTCCACTGGATTCCAGGTGTTCCACGATTCCTTCCTTTAATAGTGTTTCCATCAGTTTCCCTACTACAAATGTCAGGCTGACAGGCCTGTAATTTCATGCTTCCTCCATGCTACCACTTTTGTGAAGTGGGACTACGCCCGCCCTTTCTCCAGTCCTCCAGGACCACGCTGGTCTCCAGTAAACTGTTAAACAAATCTATCAGGGGTGCAGCTACCATGTCTCTAAGTTCCTCTAACACTCCTGGATGCACCTGGAAGACTAGGTTTGCTGGCCAAGTCACCTAGCTTCACCTGAGCTCTTTTCTTCTAGGTTGCTTGAAAGGACAGAGCTAAGAACTTACCAGAGCAAGGAAAAGGATCTCGGCTTCTTTTGGCTAGGCAGATTTACTGTGTGTTGTTATTTTTACTTTCTACTCATAGTGATTGTTAGTGTTTGCTGCTAACATTTTATTGCTTTATTTTTCTCTGATTCAAATTGATGTTGCTGGGTATACCTTCTGCTGCATTATTACCGGGTGTGCCTGCAGGTGTGTGCTTACAGATTACTGCTGTAATCTTCTGATTCAAATTGTCTTTTGCAAGGTGTATCTTCTGTTACTGCTTTATTTTTCTCTGTAGCAAAGTGTTTCTTACAGGGTATATCTTCTGTGAAATTATTACAGGTGGTGCTTTACAGGTTCTACAGTTTTATTTAATATTAGGAAAGTTTTCTGGGCTACTGCATTTGTTGCGGGCTGATTGTTTCTGCTCTTACCTCCTTGTTTCTTTCGTCCATGGTTCTTCTTTTTCGGCAGGGGAAGGGCCCAGCCAGCCACCCACCCCCATCCCCAACCACCCCACACTACACTCCTTTTATAGGGTAGCACAGTTGTGACATTTCCTGTAGCAAAGCAGGAAGGGGCGGATCAGAGGGGTATCCACACAGTGACCTCATTTACAGGGGCACTAGTAATTTAACTAGTTATAACAAGTTATACAAAATCAAATAAACAAAACACAAAATCAAACTTTTGCTTTCATTTTCTTCCTTCTAATTACTCTGACCAGGTTATAAACCCAGCAACTTATCTGGAATGGATATCATTATCTGCAGGTGCTGCGGAATACTTTTCAGAAGAGCAGTTATACAGGATTTAGGACACTGTCCTACATGCTGGGCCATTGGAGATCTAAAGGCTCAGCTCCAGGCAGCATGGGCAGAGATTGTGCACCTCAAATTATGTATTCAAGAGGAAATGTAAGAACCACCCGCCATTTCCCCAACATCCAACAAAAGCCCCTCAACTGCAGAGGGTAGTTGGTCTGGAAGTTTGGATGGTGGTTAGGAGGGGCAAATCAGGTGCCCCATCACTCGGTGCTCTCCAACATATCACTTCCACAAACCATGTAAAAACTACAAACAGGTGTCTGCCTCTATCTCTGAAATCAAACAAAGGGGCAGAAGACACTGCAGAGCAGGACACTGCAGCACAGGAGCTAGCACAACAAAACGCACCCAAAACAGGAACCAAAACAAAAAAAGCAAAAAGAAAATCCAAAAAACTTCTGATCATAGGAGACTTCATGATTCGGGGAGTTGATACGTATCTCCAGCCGGGGTAAGGGTTAGATGTCTCCCAGGTACATCAGCGTGGAGAGACACTGACCGCATTGCTAAAATTGTTCAGGAAGCAGGAGAAAACATTGATGTCCTGGTACACATAGGGACTAACGATCTCACCAGCCGGTCAGTTGTGGAGACCAAGGAACACCTGACCAGGCTGGGTGACAAACCATCATACATTTCATCTGGCATCTCCTTCTCTGAGATTCTGCCAGTCTGGGAGAGGGGGGCAGATGGATGGAAGGTCAGAGAAGGGGAGATAGGGGAGCTAAATGTGTGGCTCAAGGGCTGGTGCCAGGAAAAAGGACAAAAATTTGTAGGGAACTAGCAACAGTTTTAGGAGCGAAAGTTCTTTAAATTTGATGGACTGCATCTGACTAAAGAGGGAGTCAGTGCATTGGGGCAGACGTTTAACGTCTTTGCAGAATATTTAAACTAGCAAATGGGGACAGGAGTGCAGCACTCCATACGTCGAATAGGAAGAACACCCTTCCCCCCTCAGCTAGTGATCAAACAGGAGTTCAGCATGTTTGTAGTTCATTTGCATCACCAGGTAAGGAAAAAGGTCTGGCTCCCCATACGATGCATGGGGAAACGCTAGACCTCGCCCAACAACTAACACATTGAAATCTGGCCAATGGAAAATCATCTACACAAATGCTCGCAGTCTGGGAAACAAGATCCCAGACCTGTATGCAATAATGACAGAGGCTAAACTGGACATAGTAGCCATTAGCGAGACATGGTTTACCAGTAACCACACTTGGGAGACTTCAGTACCTGGCTATGTATTGTTCAGAAGACACCAATGTGCAAAAAGGAGGGGTGGAGTGGCCCTGTATGTCAATGAAAATATCAAAGCTACAGAAATTCAGAATATACATAAGGAGCCAGAAGAACTGTGAGTCACCCTGGAAACAGGAAATGGGACAGCCATACGAACTGGGATTGTGTACATGCCTCCAGGCCAGGGGGATGACATAGACATATTACTGTTAGAAGATATACAAAACCTGACAGCTAGAGGGGAGGTTCGGATAATGGGAGACTTCAACATGCCAGATACAGATTGGTCAATACCAACAGGAACATCTGCCAGAACTAGACACACAGTGGATTCCCTGCAGGGGGAGGGCCTCAAAGAACTGGTACTACAACAACCCACAAGAGATAGGGCTAGCCTAGATCTAGTACTGACTAACAGGGAAAAGATCACAGATCTCCAGGTAGAAGGTCACCTGGGGGCCAGTGACCATCACATGGTATGGTTAAATTTGGCCACTAGAACTAAATCATCCCATTCCAAGGCAAAAATATGGGACTTCAGAGGAGCTGACTTTGATAAGATGGCCAACACAGTTAAGCTAGCTCTGGCAAAAAGAAATACAGGTGAGGGGGTACAGGCAAAGTGGGCAAGCATTAAGGATGTAATACTTGAAGCAACAACCCATTGTGTTAGAGAAAACAGTAGCAGAAAAGGTCAGAGCCAAAAGGCTGGCTTTCAGGAAATATAAGGGAACGCAGCAGGATGAAGCTAGGGAGGCATACTAAACTTTTCTAAGGGAAGCAGGGAAGGCAGTAAGGCAGGCAAAGGCTTAAACTAAGGAAACACTAGCACAAACAATAAAAGAAGGTGACAAGACTTTCTATAGATACATTAGTGAAAGGAGAAAGTCCAGAGGGGGTATTGCTAAGATCAAAGGGGATAAGGGGGCATGTGAGGAGGAGGACCATGTAAAAGCATCTATCCTAAATAGACACTTCTGCTCAGTATTTACTGAAGAGAAGGTAGGGCAAGGCCCATCGCTCAGCACCATGGACACAGGGGGGAGGGAGGTGTGCGCTAGTCCCTTCAATAAAGAAAGGGTCCTACAAGAGCTCAATAAGCTCAGGGTGGACAAGGCAATGGGACCTGATGGCATACATCCCAGGGTACTAAAGGAGCTAAGGGTGGAACTAGCAGAGCCATTATCAGAACTGTTTAGTGAGTCTCTGAGCACAGGAGAGGTCCCAGAAGACTGGAGAAGGGCTCATGTCATCCCGCTCCACAAGAGTGGTAGCTGGGAGGAGGCAGGGAACTATGACCAATCAGTCTTACTTCAGTAGTGGGCAAGATTATGGAGGCACTCCTTAAGGAAAGGATAGTGCAACACCTGGAATCCATAGGAGCACAGGATCCAAGACAGCATGGGTTTACAAAAAGAAGGTCCTGTCAAACTAATCTCATAGATTTCTTTGACTGGGTAACCAGAGTGGAGGACCAAGGGGAAGCAGTTGATGTCACCTACCTTGACTTCAGCAAAACTTTTTGATACTGTTCCACATGGACGATTGATTAATATGCTGGGTAGGCCATGGGTGGATCAGAAGTTGGTGAACTGGGTGGCAAACTGGTTGACGGGCAGAAAACAGAGAGTAGTGGTAAACGGTATACAGTCAGAAGAGATGCAAATCACAAGTGGGGTACCTCAGGGATCAGTCCTGGGGCCAGTCCTCTTCAATATCTTCATCAGTAATATTGCAGATGGACTGGAGGGTAAAGTTTGTCTCTTTGCAGATGACACCAAGATCTGCAACAGAGTAGATGATTCAGATGGGGTGGACAGAATGAGAAGAGAGCTGGCTAAACTAGCAAAATGGTCGGAAGAGTGGCAACTGGCGTTCAATGCAAAGAAGTGCAAGATCATGCACATAGGCAAGAGAAACCCTGAAGCCACCTATAGGCTGGGAGGGGAGTTGCTGGCAGTCACAAGGGAAGAAAGAGACTTGGGCATCATCATCACCGATGACCTGAAATCATCCAAGCAGACCACTAAAGCAGTAGGTAAGGCTAGAGGGATGTTGGAGTGTATTAGTAGGGGTATCACAAGTTGTAAGAGGGAGGTAATAATCCCTCTTTACAAGACACTGGTTAGGCCCCATCTGGAGTACTACGTGCAATACTGGAGGCCACACCTTCACAAGGACATTAACCAAATTGAGGCAGTCCAGAGAAGGGCAACCAAAATGGTGCAGGGACTGTATCAGAAAACATATGTGGACAGATTAACGGAGCTCAATATGTATACCCTAGAGCAAAGGCGGGAGAGAGGTGATATGATCGAAACATTCAAACACCTTAAGGGCATTAACAAGGTAAAAGAGTCTAACATGTTTCAATATATATGAAAATAAGCGGTACAAGAGGACACAGCATGAGATTAGAGGGAGGCCGATTAAGGGGTAATGTGAGGAAGTTCTTTTTCACAGAAAGGGTGGTAGATGCATGGAACAGCCTACCTCAGGAAGTTGTGGATATGAATACAGTGCAGGGCTTCAAATAGGTATGGGATAGGCATAAGGGAGCAATACAGAGGAGTATGAATAGATAGGCCATTGACAGAGCAAAGGCCGATAGCACATTCATAAGGTAGAAAAAGAAATGGGCAGACTGGATGGGCCTTGTGGTCCTTATCTGCCGTCAACTTCTATGTTTCTATGTTTCTGTCTGGCCCTATGGCTTTGTCCACCCTCAGATTAGCAAGTGCTTTCCTGGCCCTCTCTTCAGAAGAGGCCGGGGCTGGTGTTTATTTTCCTCCCCTCAATCTCTCTTTGTGTTTATTTGTGGTCTCTCCCCTTCCCCCTCAACTGTGAATACTGAGCTGAAAAATATAAGATATTTGCCTTTTCTTGGTCCTCCTCAGTATAGCCCCCTCCATCTTTCATTAACCTTGCAATCCCTCCCTTGGTCTTCCTTTTCTCACTGATATACCTGAAAAAATGTCTTGTCCCCCTTTGATGCTGTCTGGGCTATTCTTTTCTCAGCTTGTGCTTTTGTGGTCCTTACTGATGTGCCTGCCTGCCTCCCTCCCCCTGTTTCCCCAGATACACTTCTCTGTCCTCCTCTCTCTCTGGGTCTCCTTATACCTTCTGAATGCCACAGTTTTTGCCTTTACGTTTTCTGCCACTTCCCTCGAGAACCATAATGCTTTCCTCCTTCTGCTTTTGCTTATTTGCTTGATGTACATGTTTGTAGCTTTTACTATGCTATCTTTTATTCTGGCCCATTTTCACTCCACTTTCCCTTGACGTCTCCCCTGCCAGGTCTTCTCAGATGCATTCTCCAACCTTTGTAAAGCCGGCCCTTCTGAAATCCAGGACTCTTGCCTTTGTGTAGCTGGATTCCGCTGTTGTCCTTACATTAAACCATACTGTGTGATGGTCACTGGCCCCAGATTACTCCCTACTTTGACGTCTGCCACACTATCCCCGTTCGTAAGTACCAGGACCAGTATTGCCCCACCCCGAGTGAGTTCACTGACCAGCTGCCTGAGGAATGCCCCCTGCAGGGAGTCCAAGATGTCTCTGCTCCTAGCTGATGCTGCAGCAGGTAGGCTCCACTCTACATATGGCAGATTAAAATCCCCCACCAGCACCACCTCCCCCTTCTTAGCCATTTTGCCTATGTCTTCCAACATCTCTTTGCCTGGGTCCTCTCCCTGTGTCGGAGGCCTGTATACCACTCTCATGCGAATGGTGGCTCTATTTCCAGACTCGAGGTTGACCCACAGCACCACGACCCCCTCATCCTCCCTGTACCTCCCTCATTTTTATGTTTTCTTTAACACAAAACGCCATATCCCCCACCTTTCCTTCCTACCCTATCCCTTCTAAACATTGTGTAGCCAGGTGTGACCATTTCCCAGGCATGGTTGTTTGTGCACCATGTTTTGGTGATGGTCACAATATCCAGACCTATAATAAATAATTAAATAAATAAATAAATAAAAACAGAGTTTGGGTACGGTTCGGTGTGGGCCACTACATGGAGCCTTACTGCCGAGCAGCAGAACATTTACTCGCCCCTCTCCGTGTCCCAGTCAAAGTGGCATTCTTCATAAAAATGAAGCTGCCTGGAAGCTGACTCTACGCATTGGGCAGCAAGAGGCTGTCTGGCCTGTTGGTGAGGCAGGTTCATACATCAAGCTCAGAATGGCAGGAGCTTCCTCTGCAGGGGTACACTAGTGCATGCAAGGTCTGACAGGACAGACCTAACATCAGGGAGGTGGGAGGGGACAACGAAAAAGAGAAAATCAGCCCCCACCAGCAGATGACTCCCCCCCCCACTCACTGCAGGCCCTGAACCACCAGCTGGGACCTGGCTGATCTGGATGAAGTCACCGGGAGGTTGGGGAGGCTGGACCTTCCCAACCCCCCGGCACCAGCACAAGGGGTAATCTGTGGGGGACTTAGACTCAGGTATGTCCCAGGGATAGTGGCTGATGGGGCTGGGTGAGCAGAGGGAAGATGGGGCCGGCGGAGGAGGGGCCATAAAGAAATGGAAAAAAAAATATCCATTGGTGCAGCAGATTGGCCAGGACTTCCAACAGTCCATGAACACGATGTCCTATGCATGCAGCACCAGTACTTAGCTGAGTTTCTGGGACTGGGGGAGATGGAATGAGCAGCAGATTGGAGATATTAAAATTAGGCATCTTCTTTTGGGCTGGGGTGGATCTGGGTGAGGTGGCAGATGAAGCTGAGGTGGTGGGGACTTCATTAATGTGTACTAGTTGCAGGAAAAAGTTGGAATATATCCTCCTGTCCACCCTAAAATTGCACCAATGTGAGTAGTGAGGGTCATTGCTTTTCCTGATCTACCAGGATAAAAAAAAAATAACACAGGATATATGGAAGATGTACTGATCTGGGACCAGAAAAGAAATTCTTACTTTCAGTGAAAAGAGGCAGAAAACTTGAATAACTTTTCTGAAATATGGCTAAGGGAGTTTTTCATGAAAATAAAATTAAAAAATCCCTAAGATAATAAGCCTTGATTTTTCATGGAACTGAGAGACAACACCTGTCAGAGTGGGAAAAACTGCCAATTCAATGGCTCATACCACTCCTTATGTTGGGATACTTAGGGGACACAGGGAATGACTGGTTGTGTTTAAGACTGGAATGATTGGGGGAGGCAAATGATGTTCTGATGGGGGATACTGGGGTAATCATGTATTTGTATGTACATTGCTTGTTCAGCATGATTGTGACTTTGGCATACACACTCTCTCTGTCCCTGCAACAGAGATTATCACCCTTTCAGGGTGCCGCAGAGACACAGGAACCCTCTTGAGGAAGGTTCCACCCCTAGAAGTATCACAGGGACACGGTCCCCTTAGATCAGCAGTACCTTAGGAAAGAGGGGCAGCATCCCAAGGAAAGAGAGATGCGCCGGGGGGGGGGGAGAGGGTTGGATGGTGCTAGCCACTAGTTGGACTTTTGAAGGATGCTTGGGCATATGCAGCTTAGGTACCAGTTGGTGGGGGGGCAGGGAATAAGTCACTGGCACAGCCATCCGATTCAATGGATCATCCTGCTCCTTATGTGGGGATGCTTAGGGGACACAGAGAAGGACTGGCAGGGTTTATGACTGGAATGTTGGAGGGAGGCAAATTATGTGATTTAGGATACTGAGGTAGTGGTATGTGGAATGCTTGTGCGACATGATTCTAACTTTGCCGTGTGATCTCTCTGCCCTAATGCAGGAACTACCACCAATTTGGGGTGCCCAAAAGACACTGGAACCCTCTTGAGGTGGGTTCCACCCCACAGATGCTAGAGGGACCTTTAGATCAAAAGTACCTTAAGTACCTTAGAGTAGAAGGCCTTTTGATGGGAAGGCTCTCTCTCTAGCCTTGTAATGGAGAAGTGCACATACAGAGGGGTCCCTGTCATCCCCAGAAAAGGGCCCCACCTTCAAGGCGCTGGGGTGAAGACAGTAGTAATTGGATTGTTGAACCGCTTTGACCTGGCCTCAGGTCTGAGAGGAGGCCTAATCTGTGGATGATGATGTTGATGGTGGGTGAAAGGAAAGGGGATAAGGAGCAAACCTGCATACCATACACACACGCAGGAAGGATTGCTTCAAGTTGTGCTGCTAAGTCAATCTGCACAGCCAGATGAACCCCTGGAGTGGAGAGGGCCAAAGGAACCCCTGGGGTGGAGAGGGTCAAAGGAACCCCTGGGTGGAGAGGGCCAAAGGAACCCCTGGGTGGAGAGGCCCAAAGGAACCCCTGGGGTGAAGAGGGTCAAAGAAACCCCTGGGTGGAGAGGGTCGAAGGAACCCCTGGGTGGAGAGGGTCAAAGGAACCTCTGGGTGGAGAGGCCCAAAGGAACCCCTGGGTGGAGAGGGTCAAAGGAACCTCTGGGTGGAGAGGCCCAAAGGAACCTCTGGGTGGAGAGGGTCAAAGGAACCCCTGGGTGGAGAGGGTCAAAGGAACCTCTGGGTGGAGAGGCCCAAAGGAACCCCTGGGTGGAGAGGGTCAAAGGAACCTCTGGGTGGAGAGGCCCAAAGGAACCTCTGGGTGGAGAGGGTCAAAGGAACCGCTGGGTGGAGAGGCCCAAAGGAACCCCTGGGTGGAGAGGGTCAAAGGAACCTCTGGGTGGAGAGGCCCAAAGGAACCTCTGGGTGGAAAGGGTCAAAGGAACCTCTGGGTGGAGAGAGGGTTTCACTCTCAAGAAGCAGAAAGTCATAAATACTGCACTGCAAGATGTGGCCAAGTTGATCTGAATGGCCAAAGTGGCCCCCGTTGCAAGAGTTCTACCCTCCAGGCAGAGGAAGTGTAGTGTCCCAAAGTCTGGGGCATCCTGAATAAATATAGGGATCCCGGGGGGAGGGGGGAGGCCAGATATCTCTATAAGATAAAACACAAAATTAGCAGCTCAGCCTTGCTCATTCATAAAATTTAAATGACTTTTTCATTAGGAGTGCTACTGCATTATGGCAAACATCAGTTAAAACAGCAGTATTAGTTAGTCAGCAAAAAACGTCATCCTACTCTTTAACAGTTTTGTATTCCTAATAATCTTAGATTCTTTATTTGGGTATTTTAAATTCAATCGGCTCTTTTTAAGACCGAATTTGATTACAACTTTTGTAATTTGTGAGGATCTACAGTAAAAATGGCAGCCTCCAGTAACTTTTAAAAAATCTTCTCCCCAGAGATTACACACTAACAGCACCCACTGTATTTATAATGTAGATATGCCAGGGTGTTGCCAGCACGTTTCTGATGGCCAAAAACAAAACACCACACTGATCTGCTTACATCTGTGATGGTGGACCTGGCAAAGGACCAATAACTTTTAAGAACTTCAGACTCTTCTATCTTGCCTCAGGAATGAAATAAAGCAAAAAGAAAATCATACTAACATACTATAATGCCGGCAGAGTAGGCCCAATGGTCTATCAAGTTTGCTCGAGAGTCAGTACCCTTAGAGGGCACCGGAACCATTCCCCTGATTACTCTGCCAATCCTCCCTCCCCCAGCCAGGGTTCCCTTCCCCCAGACAGGTGGCCACCCTCATCATCCTTCTTCTGTACTTGTCCCAGCCTCTCTTGAACTCTTCCACCATGGTCACCTCTACCAGTTCCTCAGGCAGTGTATTCCATGGCTCTACTACACTTTCAGTGAAGTATCTCCTCCTCCTCCTTTCTTCCCTCAGTCTCCCTCCCTCCAGCCTCTAACCATGCCCCTTGGTGGCCCCTTCCACCTTCCTTTGAAAGATCCCCTGTAGGCATACCTCATTTACCCCCTTCAGATACTTGAAGACCTTAATCATCTTCCCCCTGTCTCTCCTCTCTTCCAGTGAGAACAAGTCGAGCTCCTAAAGTCTCGTCTCATAAGTCCTATCCCCCAGGCCCTGGATCATCCTTGTAGCCCTCCTCTGAACCCTCTCTAGGAGTTTAATATCCTTTCTGAGGTGCTGGCACTAAAGCAGTACACAGTACTCAAGGTACAACCTGACCAGGGAGTTGTACAGTGGCATGATCACCTCCCTACTTCTTGAGGTGATCCCCCTGGCAATACAGACTAGCATTCTATTTATCCTGGCTGCGGCCCTCCTACATTGTTCCAGGTTATTCATTTTGTTATCCACCAGCACCCCCAAGTCCTTCTCCTCACTTGAGACCTGCAATGTACCCTTCCTAAGGTATACACCTGGCTAGGGTTTCCTTGCTCCAGGTGAAGCACCCTGCATTTTGTGGTGTTGAACCTTAGCTTCCAGGTAGATGACCATCCCCCTAGAATATCTAGATCTTCCTGCAGGGCAACCCTACCCTCCACCCCATCCACCACCGCCTCCAGCGTAGAGTCATCTGCGAAGAGACTCATTTCACTCCCGATGCCCTCCCTGATGTCGGAGATGTAAGCATTAAACAGGAATGGTCCCAGGACTGATCCCTATTGGACCCTGCTGAGGTCCCCCCCGGAGGACGAGACTACCACCATCCACTGGGTACGACCCGATAACCAGCTTCCAATCCACCTGACCATCCGTGCCCCCACCCCCATCTCCTCCAACTTATCCAGCAGATCAGTGTGAGGGCCTGAGTCAGACACCTTGCTGAAGTCTAGGAAGATGACATCAACTGGCCTACCCTGGTCGAGTGCTGCCGTCACCCATTCATGGAACTCCGTAAGGTTAGTTTGACACAGTCTGCCCTGGACGGAGCCATGCCGGTGATCATCCATGAATCCCTGTTCTGCCAAGAACACTCCCAGCCTCTCCTTTACTATGGTCTCCATCCGCTTGCCCACCACTGATGTCAAGCTAACTGGCCTGTAGTTCCCCCGCTCCTCCCTTGATCCACCTTTATGGATGGGCACAATATGTAGCTCCCTCCAATCCTTCAGCACCCTCCCTGTCTGTAGAGAAGTATTAAAAAGGGCCGCCAGTGGTTCGGCCAGGTCATCTGCCAATTCCCACAGCACCCTAGGATGTATTCCATCTGGACCTGGGGGTTTATCCTTTTTCAGGGACTGGAGGGCTTTCCGTACCCTACCAACAGGAATTTCCCCATCCATGCTTCCACTCCCCTCAGCCGAACCTGCTCCCCCCTCCCGTATGCCTTAGTTCCCTTATCTCCCACTGTAACAGGAGGTACCCCAACTCTTGAGTGCCCCGCCTCATCCCCCACCTGTGTCCCCTTTGCTGGAGGCTCTCCCTCATCTGCCCCAGTAAAAAAGGATGCAAAGTATTCGTTGAGCACCTCCGCTTGTTCCCTCGCCTCCACCGCCCACCCCTTCCCATCTCCTATCTACTGAACTGCCCTTTCACTCTCCTCCTCTCTCCAATATACTTAAAAAACCCTTTTTCTCCCTTCAGATATGTTGATGTTTTGATTTGTCTTCTGCTTCAGTTTATTAATTATACTGGAAAGGCATGTGAGCAAAAGCTACCCATTTTCACAAGCATCCTGTTCAGGACAAATACAACAGGAGGTAACATAATTTAGGGCAAACAGTCAGAGGATCACAAATTGAGGAAATAAGGGGTCAGATCTAGGACAATTGAGCACAGATATAACACTAACAATTTTAAAAAACAATTAATAAGTGCAATTAAACTGCCAATCAAGTGATTTAATTTCGTTTTAACTAGTACTGCTGCTTTAAAACAGAACATTCGTGGCACACCCTCCCCAATGGCAAATCTTTGAAACACAATCTTTTTTTTTTTGCCTTTTTTAAATTTATTTTAATTGCATTTAATAGCAATTACATACCATATATGCAATCAAGAGATGAAATTTCATCCAGAGGTACAGTACACATCAAGTCTATGCAATAAAACATGACTCCCGTTTTTACTTTAACTATATTGGGGGTACTGGAAGCATAAGCACTTAAGCAGAGTACGAGTTTCTAACACAATATATGGCCGTAAAATGCAACCAGTGCTCTATCAGGAATCTGCTCCGTGGCTAGTAGAGCACAGTTATTAAACACAGCCCATGGGCTATAACAATGAACATTCTTATGAAATACATTGCTTTTTAACTGCTTAAAAATGTGCACTACACTCGAACCCTCACTCCGTGCAGAATGATTGGAATACAGAGTCCTTTGCGTTAAACTCTTGCACAACAATAGACCTTTGAACCATTTACCTGGAGAATGGACTAAGGCCATATGTGAACTACCAGCCGACTCTGAGAAGCGAAAGTGGCACAGCACATGGAGCAACAGGCGCAAGACCTCAGTATTACTTGTCATCGGTGAAATGGATGCTTTGTTCACACCGGCCGTCCCGACTGCTCAAGACTCAAGTGTAACAGCAACTCCGCCATCTTGTGTCACCACGAGGGCGATCTGACTGCCTTAGTCCAATGCTATCATGCCCACAATGTCTCCCACCACCCTCAGCTATCTGAACAGAATCAAAACTCTGGTTAATTAAAATGAGGTACACTTTCAATTAGTTTAACAGTCAGAGCTGTGGTTGGAAATGATCTAATTACCAGCCATGCCAAGCACCCCAAACTCGGTACCTTATTTCTCTAATCCCACAATCCGCCCCCCCCCCCCACCACATTAGTTTATTTATTTATTTATTTAGTTTTTGTTGACCGGCTAAGCGCTGTCACAGGGTGCTCCTGTGAAGGGTTTAGAGCCCTGAGTTGTTATATATAAAATAGGAGGAACCTACAAGCTATGTTGAATTTTGGTCTGAAGGTGCTGTCTATGTACTTATAGTTTTCAGTTAGGCTGTCAGTTTGAAGTCTGGCAGCTGCTAATTCATTAAAACAAAAGACAGCATCTGTTTAGTAATAGTATTTAAAAAAATGTAATGAATAAAAATAAAAATAAAATGAAGGGATAGTTGTTAGATTAATAAAAATATTTCATGACACTTTCTCTGGGTGGAGAAACTGAAGTGTAGAGCTTTTGTGAAAGCATGCTTAAATTCAGTCTCTTGCCCAGGGTCAGTCGTCATGCTGAGAGTCCGGTCGGCATCATGAATTGCCGGTAAAATTACTGTGTGAGGGTATGCACCTTTGATTAGGTATTTTTTCCCTTGTGATGTAGCCTTGCAGTCTTTCAAGCTACGATGTCAGGTTTAAAAATGGTGTGGAGAATTATCTGGTTCTCCT
The DNA here is from genome assembly GCA_016271365.2 of Neoceratodus forsteri. Classification (NCBI taxonomy): domain Eukaryota; kingdom Metazoa; phylum Chordata; order Ceratodontiformes; family Ceratodontidae; genus Neoceratodus; species Neoceratodus forsteri. The sequence continues at coordinate 1,108,736,321 of CM028133.1, forward strand.
TAATATTCTCCGTTATGTTCTTTATTCCTAAAATGTATTTAAAATATGCTGTCCGGTGTTAAAATTGCTTTAGGGCAACAGTAAGTAAACAAGCGGCTTCCCTGCTCGACTGTGCGCAGAGTCGTGAAGGCATTTAGCCTTCTAGTGGTGTTTAAATTTCATGTTTCCCCTTGAAAATCAATGGGAATGTTCTACTTGCCCTCCGGAGTTGAGGTAGGCTGTTTGTGGGTGGTTTTTGGGACTTTAGTAGAGCGAGAGGATTTTTGTATTTACGGGTGATTTTGTAAGCCCAGGGGTTTCATTTAACTTTGGCTCTGGTTTGCTCGTTAATATGAGACAGCTGGTCTCATTAGTCTCACATTTATTTGCTGAATGTATCGTGGCTAAAAGGGTCAGGAGACTTTTGGGGGGGGGGCTCCTTTTCTGTGTGCTCTTCTCTCATGGCTAACAGCTATTTTGAGCCGCTTTGTTATTCTCTGGGTGAGTGCCTCTTGGTGTTTAATATAATTTTGGAGCATCTGTATTCTAATTTAAATACAGTGGAAACATCCAATGGTTCAGTTTAAAAGTGTTATATTTTAGCCATAAGCCAGTGCCAGATTGAATGCCTTTAAATCAGTGTTATATTGGCTCTCTGTATAAAAGGGTTTTTGTTATATATTTCTGAGCTTTTTCCCGATGGTGCGATTGTAAGCACTATCACAAAGATATTTACTTTTAAAACCTTCTTTAAAAATGGATTATTCCAACAAAGCACAATTGTTTTGAACTTCACTAACCTTTTTGAGTTAGAGTGGGGAGGTTTGGAAGTGATTCCAGACTCTTTCTGGAACAAGGGTGTTTGCAGTGGTAATGGAGTCCTGAGTTCGAGTCCTGGCTCCTCCTTCTTCTAGGAGCCAGCGACCTCATTTCCTATCCTTTTATCAGGTATAGGAAGGGGAGGTGCTATAATTTTCAGAAATAATGTTTAAATCACTATTAAAAGAGTTTAAACTGCTGGTAGCATAATAAATGTTCTGCTTTGGTAATTTAAAGGAGCAGTGTGTATATAAATAAAATAAATACTTGGCAAATAAAGATTTAAAGTTCAAATTAAAATATTGGAGAGGAGTTGAATGATCACATGACCCTTTTGGGATATAAATTCAGACTCTTTGGATTAGAGTCAAGTTTTGTTTGAGATCAAGGGAGAGTGCAAGGTCATTCTGCTTGCTGTGGGTCTGGAGCTATGCTCTGGAAGCTGTTTTTCAAAGTGCTCTATAGGAGTCATAATGCTCTGTGCTATCTACTGCTCTGAAAGGAAGATTTATAAATGCCAGATGAATTTGTCTGCTGTGGTATTTCTGCTGTGAGTTCCAGAAAAGCTTTGACAAAGTGCTCTAAAGAGCGAAGGTATACAATTTCTGTACTAAAACTGAGAACCTGATGTTGAACTGATGAACTAAATTAAGTATTGATCTGCCTCTGAATAATTTTTCTGGAGAATTGAGAATAAATGTGGAACTTTGGAAAGAGGCTACATGTGTCAAGCTACTTGATTTGCCCACATAAACCTGCGCCCTACCACAAGCGCACTAGACAAATCCTGCCTATTTTCAGGTACAACCCAGGGGAGGGGGATAGAGATGAATGCCAACTGACCTTGAACCAGATTAAGCTGCTGGTGGTATTTTTAGTGAAGGAGGATAATTTGGTCAGGATACCGGGGAAATTCCCCTACTCGTCAGTAGGGGGCCATGCTGGTGTTCTCTTATTCTGATTCTGACGGAGCATGGAGCTGGACGTGCAGCAGATTGGGGAGCGGGAGGCTCCTCCACTGATTTCTGCACAGGCTTTTGATGTAGTGTCCGCTTTAGATGAAGGTACTTATGCCGCTAGAACCGAGGGAGTGGAGATTGTAGATGCTGCTGATTCATTACTGACTTCCCGATTTGGTTCCGTGGTTACCTGAGGTAGACAAGCTTCTTATAGCTTTATCCGACACGGAGTTACAGTATCGTCAGAAAACGTTTGAACTTACTGAGGCTTTGGAACTTGCTCAAAATACATCTTCAGCGACTCCTCTATTACTCCAAGACCGATTACGAGCTACGGGTGGGAGTCGAAATAAGCCTGCTGCCCTGACAACAGCTGCTACGGAACCGACTGATCCTGTGTTCGTTTGGTCTATGGATGCTAATCAGGCAGCGGCTTCTGTGTTTTCCTTTGCTGCAAACTCTTCTGCTGACCACGTTTTTTAAGAAGGCTGTTGTGAAACAGTCTTGGGCTGATCTTTCTACTGCTCCTACGGAACCGTGGCCTGTTGATAGTTCACTTAAGGCGGTGGGTTGGGCGCTCTCTCCCATGACGAGGCAATGGACTTCGGGCTTTGCTCCAATTCATGTTCCTGGACTTACTCAGCCTATTGTGAGTACTGTTAGTTCTGCATCTATTGCCCCTGTCAGTTCCATGCTTCCTGTCATCTTGAAGCCTGCTGCTGCTGATTCTGTGCAGCGGTCGCCTTCTGAGCATCTTCTTGATGTTTCGCTGCCTTCTGACTTGTTGTTGACTCAGAACCCTATCTTGAACCTTCAACATCCTGACCCTGTACCTGTTTCTCCTCTGCCGACTCCTACACCTCGGCCTACTGCCCTTCCTGCCACCCCTGACCTTATTGATCCCCCTATTCCTGATATGGACTTCTCTGATCGCCCTGGGTCAGATACGGGAGGGGGAGATCGAGGCCGGCGACAGTCTGAATCTTATGCTTCCTTCTTTCAGATGAAGGTTTTTCCTGCCAAACGACATAACAATGTGCGCCTTCTATATAAAGGGGGTCTGGATTTGTTTCCAGACAGGGCGTATGTGGGAAAAGTCTTGTTGTTAGAATCTTTGAAATTTCATGTTGCAGAACTTTATGCCCTTATACAGGCTTCAGGGGAGACTGTCTTTGATGTCAGTTTCAAGCTGCAATCTGGCCTTAAAAAGTTTTGGGCTCGCTACCAACAGGTCAAAAGTACTCCACTGTGGGCTCCTTTTGAAGTTGTCCCTTTAACCAAACCAACTCAGAAACTTGTTACTGTACTTTTTCGCAATGAGGGAGTTAGCATCACTGATTTGTTGTTCTGGTTAAAACAAAAATGTACAGTTCTGGGACACCCAGAAGCTATTTTTGATAATGAGGGGATTTGGACAGGGGGATGGAAGTTTCGGGTCTCCCTGACAATTGTTGATGGTGAACTTCAGCATCTGCCTAATTCTTTTTTTGTTGGTGGTGATAGAAGGGTTTTGTTTTATCCTGGACAACCAAAAACATGTTACAAATGTGGTTGTCCGGGACATATTAGTGTCACTTGCGATAAGATTAGATGCCTGTTATGTGGTTTACTGGGTCATCCCCGCGCACAATGTACCCAGACTGCCCGCTGTAACTTGTGTGGGAAAGGGGGTCATGTTTTTAGTGACTGTCCCCAAGCTGCTCGTCGGAAAGAGGGGTCTGGTGACCTGGAGGAGCAGAGGTTATTGATAGCTGCTGCACAGTGGGATTTTACCTGCATTGCTCGTATTCCTGATCCTGTGGTGCCCCTTCTTGTACCCCCTGCTCCTGCCACCTTCCCTCTTGATGAGAAAGAGGTGGTTCATTTTGATCCTGCTCTTTGTGTGGAAGAGCAACCTTCTGTCATTATGTAAGTTGACCCTGTTTGTCTCACTCCAGATCCTGGTACTGTGTCCATGCTTCCTCCGCCTCCCCCTGTGGTTGCTCCAGAGATTGGGAGGAGGGTTTCTCGGCACCGACAGGCCTGGAAACCACCTGCTTCTAAGGTCCAAAGGGTCTCTGACACCATTCTCTTGAATAAATTCAGCCCGTTGCAAGATTTGGAGGATGGGCAGCGGCCTGACTCTGAAACGTCCTCTGGTGATCATGGCCATTTAGAGGTTGCCTCTGATTCTGATATCAGTGAAGTGGAGGATGATATGCAAGTGACTGGGAAAACAAGAAGAAGGGCTGCCCCCAAGTGTAAGCCTCACATTCCTGGGAAGCATGTTAAAAAGAAATAAGGGCCAATTCTCCTATTGTGATGTCACAACTTACATTGCTTACCATTAATGTAAATAGCATTAAGAATAGACTTCGGAGGGGGATTGTGTTTACTCGTTTCAGGGACGTTGCTGCTGATGTTATTTTTCTTCAAGATACCAGACTGCATACTGTTGCTGAGATTACACAGGCTTCTAATGAATGGTTTAGTGGGGCCTCTTGCTGGTCTATGGGTTTGGATCGCTGTGTGGGTGTTGGGATTTTATTTACAGTTCCGGTTCAGGTTTTAAAGCTTTTGGACTTACTCCCTGGGTGTGTTTTGTTGCTGGATGTTACAATTGATTCTAGATATTATAGCTTGATTAACATCTATGCTCCTCAATCTAAGGCTGAGCAGGTTGATTTATTTGATGCTGTCCGCCCTTACTTGTTCTCTTTTTGGTGGCAATTTTAATTGTGGGTTGTCACTTCAGGGTTGGGGTAGTGCTGCAAGAATGACTAAAGTGTTTTGTGATATATGTTTCTTGACTTCTGTGATTCGTTTGGCCTCTTTGATTGATGCCTGTGCAGCTAAACATGGTAAGGGGATTCCTACCTTTCAGTGTGGCTATCAAGCCACTCATATTAATTTCTTTTTTGTTAGTAATTTTGTTTTTATACATCAGGTGTGGGTTATTTCTGTAGAATACTCTGATCACAAAGAATTGGGCGTGGTTTTAGGGTCTTCTACTGCCCCTTTTGGGACTAGGTTTTGGCATTTTAATACTCGTCTATTGCAGAAAGACTGTATTTCTCAACAAATTTTGTTTTTGGTTGGCGGTAAAAAGACTGACCTTTTTGATAATGCATTGTTATGGTGGGATTGTTTGAAGTCTGATTTGAGTGCTTTATTGATTTCATTGAGTAAATCAGTTCGAGATTTGGATAAAGTTCAATATCTCTCCCTTCGTTCTCAGCTACACAAGGTGATGAGCTTAGCACACACTACTACACATGATTATACCCACCAGATCAATAGTATTCAATATGATACGAAAGAGTTTCATTTCAAAAAACTTGCTTTCTTAATGATGCAACAGGCTTTTGGGACACAAGGCAAGTTGGCCATGGTTTGTCCCTTTCTCAGTTGTGCTGACAGAGTGAAACATAAGCATATGACTGAGGTCTGGGACTCTAATCGAGTAACACAATCCGCTCCACAAGGTATTTTGCTCACTGTCTCTGATTATTTGCATGGCCAGCTTAGTACATATTCTGGTGATATAAGGTTGTTTTCTTCTTTGCAAACACTGATTTTTCTCCCTGATTTTCCCATTGCTCTTTCTAGAGAGCTTACCCAGGATTTACAGGTTGAAGAGGTTACACAGGTTGTTATGGCAATACATAAAGGGAGGTCCACGGGAAAGGATAGTATCCCGGGTGAAGTTTATCAACTTTTGTGTCCCATGATTGCTACTGAATTAACTGCTATGTATAATTAAGTTTTGTGCTGTGGTGCTTTCTCTCTTGATATGACTACTGGTATTGTTACCTTTATTTATAAAAAGGGGGAACGGAAACATTTAGATAATTGGAGGCCCATTTGCCTGTTGAATGTTGATTTTAAAATTTTGATAGAAGTGTTGCATAATAGCCTAGTGCGTGTGGCTTTCTATGTTATCTCGCTGGCCCAAACCTGTAGTATTCCTGGTAGAACCATTACTGATCACTTATTACTTCTTTGTGAGGTTTTTGAATCTGGGAGACTCTGTGTTTCTCAGGGGTTTCTACTTACTTTGGACCAACGTAAGGCCTTTGACTCGGTTAGCCATGCTTTTTTATGGAATGTTTTGGCAGCGTATGGTATACCCCTGAGATTTATAGCTTGGATCCTCTCTGCTTATCGGACTGCAGTTGTTCAGCCTTTGGTTAATGGTTATTTGGGCCCGATGCTTCCTGTTCATAGAGGGTTTCGACAGAATTGTCCCCTTAGCCCTCTTTTGTATGTTTTTTCTATTGATTTATTACTTTGAGTTTTGAATGATGTCAGGTTTTTCACTCCTTTGACTCTGCTCTCTGTCCGTCTTCCCTTTACTGCTCTTGCTAATGCTGATGATTTGTGTGTTATTGTCCGAGATGTTCGGGATGTTGCACGTATTGTTGAATTTTGTTCTCTTTATGAGTCTGCTTCAGGTGTACAGCTTAATACTCACAAATGTACTGGAGTGGTGTTGGATACCTTGACTGACTCTGTTGCTGCTTCCACTTCTAACTTGGCAGGCATTTCTCTTGTTGGGGGGCCTGTTCGTATTTTGGGGGTTACTTTTGGGGGGATAGGCAAGATTTACAAAATTGGGATGTTTGTCTTCAAAAGGGATCTACTCTTATGGATCGATGGAATAAGGCTTCTATGGGGAAGTTGAAGCATGTTTTTATGGTGAAGACATTTTTGATTCCTCTTTTTTTGTATGTTGCCTCGGCTTTTCCACTTCCTAAGGAATGGGAGGCTCTGATTTTTAGTTTGTTTTTTTCATGCCATCTGGGGCAGTAGGTTGAATCCTATTAAACGGAATATCCTGTACTTACCTGTTAGGGAGGTTGGCTTGGGGATGGTTCATCCAATTTTGTTTTTCTTTTTCAATTTTTACATGCTAATCTGTAGCCTCTATGCTTACAGCACCATTGTGGGTGGCTTCCTTTATTCCTGGGTAAGGTTTCTAGTTGGTACGCAGGTTGGAAAGAGGATATTCAGAAAACTTTAAAATCAGTTCCTTTTGCCCCTTTGTATTTACATGAGGTCTTTGTTAAGCTCTATCAATGGCATATTACTTATGAGGCTGTTGTTTTATCCAGCAAAAAGCAATTGTATGGGCAAGTTTTAGTAACTCATTTCACTGAGGCTACGACCTTTCCTACTTGTCCAAATCAATTGACTTGGCTCATCATGAGATTAGAGCAGTGCAGGAGGACATTGTAGAGTTAGGAAGGGGCCTAAGACAAGTAGCACACACAGTATCCTTCTCAGAGGTGCTGCCTGTCAATGGCATGGGGGAGGTGAGGGTAATTTGCACCATGCAGTTTAATGAATGGTTGAAAAAATGGTGTGGAGCACAGGGGTTTGGCTTCATTGGGGACTGGGGTTCCACCTGGAGGAACACCAGCCTATACTGGCAGGATGGTCTGCATCTGTCCAGGAAGGAACAAGTCTTTGAGCAATCGGTTTAAATGCTTCATTGAAGCTTTTAAACTAGTCAAAGGAGAGGCACTGATAAGCAGCAGGAAAATCCCAGCCTCTCCTACAAAACAGGGTACTAAATGAAAAAAGACCGAGGTAGAAAGGTCAGTGGGGGATGCTGCAACAGAAGGTAAAGCCATCAAAAAATGGAGAGCAATGAGTACCAATGCCCGTAGTCTGGGTAACAAGCTTCCTGAATTAGTGGCCTTGATGGAGGAGGAACATCTGGATATCGTGGCAGTCACAGAAACATGGTACACACAAAACCATGACTGGGATGTAAACATACCATGATACACTATCTACAGGAGGGACAGGGAGGGTAAAGAGGAGGGTAGGTCTTACATAAGGAAGGAATAAAAGCAACAGAACAAAAGGGTAAACAGGAGGAGAAGAAGCACTGTGGGTAAATTTGGAGACAGGCAATGGCACCACAATCCGCATAGGGTTAGAGATAGACCTCTTCTCAGGGGAGGAAATGGACAAGGAAATGATAGAAAGTATACTTAGAATGGCAGAAAAAGGGAGATATTGCTGATGGGTGATCTGAATATGCCAGATGTTAACTGGAGTGCAGTTGCAGCAGCCACCTCAAAGAGTGGGGTTATTCTAGATGCCCTACAGGGGCATGCCTTGAACAACTAGTATTGGAGCCCACTGAGGAGGAGCAATCTGAACCTGGTTCTCTCAAATGGAGATGGAGAGGATCACAGATGTAGAAATGGGTAGCCATCTGGGAACTAGTGACATCAGAACAGTATGGTTCACAATAAACACAGCAATAGAGTCAAGTCATACAAAGGCAAAAGTACTGGACTTTGGGAGGGCTGACTTTGCCAAAATGGGTGAGTGCCTGAGGAATGCACTAGCAAATGGGCAGGAAGGAGGGGTGGAAGAACAATGGGGAATAATAAAAACTGCCATCACAGAGGTAACGAGCCTTTGTGTGAAGCAAATAAACAAAACAAAACGATGTAAGAAACCACTGTGGTTCTCAAAGGAAATGGCAGTGAAGGTTCAAGAGAAAAAGAAAGCATTCAGGAAGTACAAGGAATCGCAGAAGGAGCAGGACAGAGAACTATATCAGTTAAAGCAAAAGGAAGCTGGGAAGGCAGTCAGGAACAGCAAAGGCCCAAACCGAGGAAAAGATAGCCAACTCAGTTAAAGGGGATAAACCTTTATAGGTACATCAGGGAGCGAAGGAAGACCAAGGAGGGATAGTGAGGCTTAATAAAGGGAGGGAGGGTGGGCAGAGGAGACTGTGAAAAGGCAGAGATACTAAACAAATATTTTTGCTCAGTATTTACAAATGAAGAGGGGCAGTACCTAAAACAAGCAGTAGAAACACTCTGGATACAGAAGTTGATACCAGCCCATTTACAGAAGAAAGGGTTCTGAAAGAACTCTTAAAACTGAAGGTGGACAAAGCAATGGGGCCTGATGGGATTCATCCCAGAATTCTAAAATGACTAAGGGTAGAACCAGTGACACCACTAACTACCCTCTTTAACAAATCATGGGAGGATGGGGTAGTACCCGAGGACTGGAGAAGGGCAGATGTGATTCCCCTTCACAAAAGTGGGAGCAAGGCAGAAGCAGGAAACTACAGAGCTGTTAGTTTAACCTCAGTGATAGGGAAAATGATGGAATCACTTCTGAAGGAAAGAATTGTCGAGTATCTAGAGGCCAGAGGGGCACAGGACCCAGGCATGGATTCACAGTGGAAGGTCATGCCAGACGAATCTGATAGATTTCTTGACTGGGTGACCAAAGTAGTAGATCAGGGAGGGGCTGTGGACATGCCTACCTAGACTTTAGCAAGGCATTTGACACAGTCCCACACAAAAGATTAATATAGAGTTAGCCAGCCTGGGAGTGGGTCCCAAGATGACGACCTGGGTAAAGAGTGGCTGGAGAATAGGACACAGAGTAATAGTAAATGGAGTCCTCAGAAGAAAGGGGGTTACTTAGTGGGTACTGCAGGGTTCAGTATTGGACAGGTCCTCTTCAATGTCTTTATAGCGACATTGCAGAGGACTGAAGGAAGTATGTCTCTTTGCAGATGACACAAAGATCTGCAACAGAGTTGATGCACAGGGTGGGGTGGAAAGGATGAGAAGGGACTTGGCAAGGTTAGAGGAATGGTCAAATGTATGGCAGCTTAGATTCAATGCTAAAGTGCAAGGTAATGCACCTGGGAAACAAAAACCCAGGGAAGAGTACACAATGGGGGTGAGATACTAACAACAACAAAATGGAAAGGGACCTGGGGTAGTCATATCAGATGACCTAAAGGTGGGCAAGCAATGTGAGAGGGCAGCAAGGAGGGCTGGGGGATACTGGGATGCATAGGGAGGCATCACCAGTAGAAAACAGGAAGTTATTATCCCTCTGTACAGACAGCTGGTGAGACCCCATCTGAGTACTGCATGCAGTTCTGGACCCAATCTCTGCAAAGACATAGACAGGATGGAAGCTGTCCAGAGGAGGGCAACTAAAATGGTGCAGGGTCTGCACGGAGAGACATATGAAGAGAACTAAAGGAGCTTAATGTGTATAGCCTCGAGGAAAGGAAGGAGAGGGGGGACATGATAGAAACGTTCAAGTACCTCAAGGGAATCAACAAAGTCCAAGAGGGTAGCATCTTTCAAAAAAAGAGGTGTGCAAGAACAAGGGGGCACAATTTGAAGATGGGAGGCAGTTCAGAGGTAATTTAAGGAAGTATTTTTTCACAGAGAGGATTGTGGATGCATGGAACGGCCTTCCGAAGGAGGTTGTGGAGTCAAAAACAGTGGTGGAATTCAAGCATGCATGGGACAATCATAAGGCCATTCTAGGGGGTGGGGGTAGGAAGGAGTAGGCTGCTAGTTAACTAGGATCTGCAGCGTATCCAGTAGGTAGGGAAATGGGCAGACTGGGTGGGTCAAGCGGTCCTTATCTGCTGTCAAATTCTGTGTTTCTATGTTTCTATGTTTCTATGTCCAGTGGGATATGTGCCAAAAGTGCTTAACTTGCTTGCTGACAAAAGGATTCCTGTCAAATATGATGTTTTATGGCTTTGTTGTCATGCCAAATTGAATGTCAAAGCTAATCAAAAACATAAAATGGTTGGGGAAAGGAAGTGTGCCAAGCCTCAGTGTGATGTAGTACTGGAGACTATCCATCATTTGTTTTGTGCTTTCTCTTTTATACAGCCCTTATGGAATTATTTGGCCATTCCTTGGTGTGTGCCTGTTCTGAAATTTGTTTCTTATGATGAATTGATCTATGGGGTATATGGCTCTTCATGGAGGGCTTGGCATCATAGTACTTTAAATTTATTTTTTGCTATAGTCAAATGGAATATTTGGAATGCTCGATGCCTGTTTACTTTACAACAGAAAGATGTTTTTATGCTGTTCTTGCTGCTAATGTTCTAAAGGCCTTGCATGATGTTTATTATGTAGAAAAACAATCTCAAACTGTTAGATATATGTCCACTGTTTGGCGCAATCTAGCATGGATTACTGATTCTGATGCTCCTATCACTTGAATGTTTTCTAGTTTTGTTTTGTATTTTTCTACCATTTGCATTGTTTGTTTTGTAGTTTTGTGATTTTCTTTTTGAGTTTCAATAAACACAAAATTCCCCTACTGTTCAGTAGGGGGAGATGCTGTTGTGACACTTGGACAGCTGGTTCTGATTACTCTATCATTTTTGTAATATAAAAATGTAGCGTGATTTTCTGTCATGAGAAATCCTGTGCTCCTGGGATGACACCTTCCCCCCAGGTATCACTTAAACTGACATAATATATGTTAAACAGCAGATTTTGCTAATGTGCCTAACATACAAAGACTCACATTTTATGGTCTTGTTATTGAGCTGTGCTTCTTTGAAGCGAAAGGAAACGAAAATATCCATTTTATGGCATCTTCAGAGGAAGCACAGTTAATTGCACCTGGTGTTACAAAGCATATTACACCTCAGTGAGATCTGACAATTAGTCATAAAAAGTTATTTGATGTCTTTGTAAAGCAGGAAACTGCTCATGGATGAAAGAAGATACTGGAAAATCACAGACTTGATTAAGAAGTCATTTGGGAAATGAGTTTTGCTGATGTCACCTTATTTTATTTACCTCCTGCTTGATAAGACATCCTGGTTGTATAATTTTTAATAAACAGAGGAGGAGCTGGGTGACATCATGGCGAAGGCAGGTTCAAGACAGTTTTTTAATTATGCAGTGACAGACCTTTAGAGACATTCTTGTTTGGACTCTCTGAGCTACAACAGCTATCAGCACTGTAAGAAAATAAGAATACATTAGCTAGACAAGTCTAAGTGTATGGTTGGTAGGAGTTTGCACTTTCAACTTTGTTTCTTTTAAGTTATTGTATGTTTTGTGATATATTGTTCTGTATTTACATTTTGCATTTTTATCTGTTTTAAAGTAAACCTCTATTTTAAAGAGACTGCTTGGTGTACCTTCGAAATTCTTTCTTTGACAAGTGAAGCATGTATGGCTAAAGTTGACACTGTGCAATAGCTTAATGGTAATACCAAACTGGGAAAAGGTAAGAGTTTATCTGAGGTCTTTCATAGAGTTTTTAAGAGTTCATTTTGTACACCTGGTTAAGTGCCCTTGGTGAAAGATATCTGGCATTTCCCCAAAGAACAGAATTATCTGAGCCTGTACCTTGGGTACGCTAGCAAGAGGTTCACAGTTTGAATCCCTCTAGAACTTGAGACCAAAGGTTGATTCGAGCCCACAAAATAGGTAGGAGAGTTACCATGTTTCTGTTACCTGTTCACAATACTGCACTCGAAGGTTGGCACTGTGGGAGCAGAGGGCCTGACCTGCTGAGTAGGTTTGTGACAGATTGGTTGGCAGCAGTGCGGATAATTTTGGTATTACAAGCTTTTATTGTCCAGTGTGTCAGCTTGATACTGTATAGCTCACTTCCCAAGAAAGGGCAGTTATTTATTTTTTAAAAGGAAACAGACCTATATCACTTGTCTTACAGTCAAGTTCCTATCTGTTTTATTTTTTTTTTCTCTAAAGTACTAGTTAGAGTAGCCATAGTTAGGGAAGAAGATGGCTTTCAACGACAGTGGGCACACTGTAGACTACTTAAAGCAGTTGTGCAGGGACAGAGGAGTCCCGTACGAGGTGAAAGCCACCAAACAGAACCTTGTGGATGCCCTGATGGTAGTGGATACCCAGAGCATTGAGTCACAGACAGTGACTGTAAGGGACCGAACCTTGAGTGTGGAAGAGCTAGTGGCCAGTGCAGTGTCCAGATCCGATGTGAAGGGCAGCAGGGCCAGTGCCAGTGAAGGGCCACAGCAGCAGGGGAAGGTCACCAGCATTCTGGAGCCAGAAGTACTCAAGCTGTAGATTGAGTCGCGCAGAATGCAGCTGGAGTTCCAGAGTGAGAGAAGTGAGCTGCAGAGGAGAAGAGAGAACAAGAACGGTGAGAGGCGGACTGTGAATAGCGAGAGGCGGACCATGAGGAGCATAAGTGCCAGAGGCAACACGAACTGGAGAAGCTACGACTCCAACCACCAGCACCAGAGCAGGTAAGTGGCTTGGGTTTAACTGGGACTACAGGACTGGGTTACAAATTGAATTCCAAATTGATAGCCAAATTTAAAGAGGGGGAGGATATGGATGCCTTTTTAAATTCCTTTGAAAAAGTTTGTATTCAGGCTAAAATTCCTAGGGAGTCCTGGAGCTTCCAGCTATCCCCGCTACTTACTGGGAAAGTTCAGGATGAACTGGGTCAAATGGACAATGAGGACAGTAATGATTACAGCAAACGTAAAGCTGCACTGTTAAAAAAATTTGAATTAACTGCTGAATCATACAGAGCTAAATTCCATAAGCTCAGGAGAAGCCCTGACATGAGCTACAAGGAGCTAGCCACAAAACAACATCAGTTTTTAAAACATTGGTGGGAAGGAATTGCAGCAAACTCTGTAGATAAAATTGAAAATGTGATTCTGTTAGAACAGTTTTTCTGGGCATGCCCAGCACAGCTGAAAACCTGGCTGGAGGACCAAGATCCCAAAACAGTGCACGAGACTGCTGAACTCTTGGACCGCTATGCCAAGAGCAGACCTGCTCTGAGAGCGAATGGGGCAGCCGTGGCAGCGCAGAAAGGGAAAAGTGTGCCTTCAGGGCAGCTAAAACCTTCATTGCCTCCACCAAAACCAGTTAGCCCCAGGTTTCAGAGAAAAGATTTCTCTGAGAAAAGAAATGAATGTTGGTTGTGTAAAGAAACTGGGCATAGTGCCAGACAGTGTCCCAAAAGGATGAGCAATAATACGCAAGGCGGTGCTAGGAAGGAAGTGGGTTGTTTGTGTGTCCCTGGAAGCATGCCAGTGAACATGAGGGAACACACACACCCAGTCATGGTGAATGGTGTACAGACATAAGGGTTAAGGGACACAGGGACATCCCTGACATTGCTAAAAGGGGATCTAGTAGAGCCTGGTCAGCTTCTACCCAATAAATATGTCACTGTACAGGACTTTACTGGTGAGGAGAAAACATTGCCCCTTGCTAGTGTTCTTCTAGACTGGAGTGAAACAGGGGGAACTGTGCAACAGGTGGCTGTAGCCAAAATGTTAGCAGTGGATGTCATCCTTGGCAACAATCTCAAACAGTGGATGGTGTGTGCAGTTACCCATAGCCAAGCGGCACGGGAAAATTGTAGTTCCCTGAACCCCACAGAAGCCATTGTGAAAACCACTGGGAGGCTGGTTCCCCAGCCTGTGTCTCCTGATATGGAGATTAATGAAAAGGGGGTAGAAATGTACCCACTAGCAGTTAACCACACAGCTACAGAGGGTTACTCCAAAGAGGGGGGGTGACCCATTGTCAGAGTGTTAGGATGATTGCCCTGACGCTAGTGCTAGGGACCCTAGTTTAGAGACAGAAGGGGACCTGTCCCATACCTTGGGAATGTCTGAGGAGTTTACAGCTGCTCAGAGAAGTGACGCTAGTCTAGAGAAGCTGAGGGCTTGGGTAGACTCTGACGGATTACAAGAAGGTGACGGTAAACATAAGGTTCATTAGGAAAATGGACTGATGTAGACTCAGGCTGTGCAGACAGAGAGAGGGGTGATAGGCAGGCAGCTTGATGTTCTCCAGGGGTATCGTGAGTAGTTGCTCAAGACTGCACACGTTATACCCTTGTCTGGTCATCTGGGAATTGTGCACACTATGCAGCGGTTGGTCCAGAATTTCTACTGACCCAACTTCACCCAGCAGGTGAAGGAGTATTGTAGGTCTTGTCACTGGTGCCAAGAAATAGGGAAGCCGGGCAAGAAAACCCAAGCCACCCTGATTCCATTGCCCATAGTGGAGGAGCCATTCCAGACGGTGGGAATGGATATTGTGAGGCCTTTAAATACCCCCAGCTCCTCAGGGAAGAGATTCATCCTGACTGTGGTGGATTATGCCACCTGGTACCCAGAGGCAGTCGCCCTATCCTCACTGAGGACAGAAAAAGTGGCAGATGCCTTACTTGGGATTTTCTCCCATGCTGGGTTTCCGCAGGAGGTTAATACCAATTGAGGGGGTTCCTTCATGTCAGACCTGATGAAATGTTTGTGGGAGAAGTGTGGGGTGGTGCAGAGATGCATGACACCGTATCACCCACAAGGCAATGGGCTTATGGAAAGATTTAATGGTACCCTGAAGTCAATGCTCTGGGTGTTTGCTGAACAGCATGGGAGGGACTGGGAGAAGTACCTTCCCCACCTGTTGTTTGCATACAGGGAGGTGCCCCAAGAGTTGACAGGATTTTCATCTTTTGAACTCTTATATGGACGCTGGGAACATGGGCCCCTAGACTTGATCTGGGAGGACTGGGAAGGCAAGCACACCACCCAGGGAACTCCCGTAGTGGATTACGTCCTTAGGTTTAGGGAAAGGATGAAGGAGCTTATGGGGACAGCCCAGAGCAACTTGGCAGCTGCCCAACAGGAAAAAAAAAATGTGGTTTGACCGTAGAGCCAGAGCTCACTCATACATGGTGGGTCAGGAAGTCATGGTCCTTATTCCGGTCCGGAAAGAGAAGCTGCAGGCTGAGTGGACAGGACCTTACAAAGTAGTTAGGAAGGTAAATGACATGAACTATATTATAGTTACCTGACAGAAGACATACAGAAAGGATGTACCATGTCAACATGATGAAGCCATATGCTAATAAGGCTGACATGGTCTTTGCAATGTGTAGTCCTGGGGAGGGGACGGATGAAGGAGACCCCCTTCTGGACTTGCTGGAAGAAAGTAAGTGGAAGTCCTCTGTGGAGGCAGTTAAATTGTCTCCTCAGCTGGCCCCGGACAAGATCCAGGAAGTAAGGAAGGTTTTAGCAGACTTTGCTCCATTGTTTAGTGCCAGGCCTGGACTAATCCCCTTAGCGATGCACGATGTGGAGAAAGGGACAGAGACATCCATACGGCAGACAGCATAAGGTGACAGAGGCTGTCCAAAAGGACATTATGAGGGAAGTGGAGGAGATGCTGGATTTAGGGGTAATCCAGAGATCCCACAGACCCTGGGCCTCACCCGTAGTCCTTGTGCCCAAGCCAGATGGCTCTACTCATTTCTGTGTAGACTATCGTGGACTGAATGCAGTCACGAAGTCAGATGCCCACCTGATGCCCTGGATGGATGAACTCCTGGACAAGTTGGGAGGGGCGACCTACCCTACGACCACTGACCTTACAAAGGGGTATTGGCAGTTAGAGCTGATTGACAGAGCTAGGGGGAGGTCAGCCTTGGAGGTGGAAGACTAGGTTTGCTGGCCAAGGCACCTAGCTTCACCTGAGCTCTTTTCTTCTAGGTTGCTTGAAAGGACAGAGCAAAGAACCTTACCAGAGCAACAATAAGGATTAAGGCTTCTTTTGGCTAGGCAGGTTTTCTGTGTGTTGTTATTTTTATTTTGTACTCACAAGGGATTGTTACTGTTTGTTACATTTTATTGCTTTATTTTTCTCGGATTCAAATTGTTGTTGCTGGGTATACATTCTGCTGCATTATTACAGGATGTGCCTACAGGTATGTGCTTATAGATTACTGCTGTAATCTTCTGATTCAAATTGTCTTTTGCAAGGTATATCTTCTGTTACTGCTTTATTTTTCTCTGTAGCAAAGTGTTTCTTACAGGTCACACAGACATTCTATTAATCACAAGATGATTGAGAAACCCGTAGCCCAGCACTTCTCCCAGGATGACCACTCAATCTCAGATATGTCTGTGATGGTCTTAAAAGGACATTTCAACAGTACGCAACAGAGACGGGCTTCTGAAATTAGACTTATTTTACTTCTCAATATGGTGGCAGATGGATTGAACATTGATGTTGGTTATATGACACATTATTCCACTTAAACTTACACAGACCTTTACTTTAAAAGATGGACATAAATACTTTAGTTCTTCAGCGGGCCTTTGATTTTGTAAGTTTATGGTTATCTACATGTTGACTTCTCACCTTAACACTGTGGTGAGTGCGTTTGAGTGTGTGTGTGTATACTGATGTACAGTATGTATGTATGTGTGTGTTTTGTGTGTGTTTGGTATGTGTTGTGCTTTTGTGTGTTGAGGGTATGATATGTGTGTGTGTGTTTTGTTTGTTGTACGCGGTGTGGTGTGTGTGGATTGTGTTGGTTATATTTGTTGTGTGTTGTGGTTGTGTGGGGTGTGCAGGTGTGTGTGTGTGTGTGTGGTGTGGTGTGGTATATGTACACACATATGTGTGGGGGGAACGTGGCATGCGGCAATTGTTATGTGGCTAGGACACTTAGTTTTCACATATAGTGTACATTTACTTCCTTCTACTAGTTGTCAGTGGTTGGATTACACACGGTCACATTTTTAAATCTGCTCATATTAAGATACATATCTCATTTACTTGGGGGTTCTTAAAAGGTGTAATTCCCTTGGGTTTTCATTTAGATTCCTTAGACTGATTCTGTGCATTTTTGTTATACACAGACTCTGTGTTGAAATCTGCACTTATCAGGCTCATGGTCTCGTTTTCTTGGGGGTCCTTGACAAGTATTTTTTTATTTGGCACTTACACTTACAAGTGATACTATCATGCATCATGTATATATGTGTATGTTAATTTGAGGCTTGTTTTCAACTTGCAGTTATACCTAATTTCAGGATTTTGCCTCTCATTATCTGTTCTTTAATATACCAGGACATTTGGAATGTAAGTTGTAAGCTCATCTTACATGTATTAGAGAGAATGCCACCCCAAGGCTGTTGTTTTTTTATCACTAGAATGCTTTCTTGGCATACTGAGACATTTTAAAATTTATGTGACAAGAACTCTCTGGCTTTAGAGAATTCTTGATAACCTTTGTCCTTCTGAGGCTCCTCAGTTAAAGACATACTGCTGTTTATTAGCTTCTCTGACGTAATCTTCTGTTATGTTTTTAAATGTACAGTATATGTTAAACCAATGAGAATTATTTCTGTTTTTTCAATATAATCTGGTGTTAATAGTATGGGATATTTGAAATAACTGCCACAAAGCTTCTGAAGAAGGACCTGGTTGGTTCGAAAGCTAGAGCACTTTGTTCTTTTCTGTAACATCCATGTTGGTCCAATAAAAGGTATCAAATAATTTGTTTCTGGATCTGTTCTTAAAAGGACCAATACGGCACCTACAACACATTTTTCTGACCAGGTTATAAACTCAGCAACTTACCTGGAATGGATATCATTAACTGCAGGTACTGTGGAACACTTTTCAGAAGGGCAGTTTTACAGGATTTAGGACATTGTCGTACGTGCTGGGCCATTGGAGATCTAAGAGCTCAGCTCCAGGCAGTATGGGCAGAGATTGCGAGCCTCAAATTGCATATTCAAGAGGAAATATATTATAAGAACCACCTGCCATTTCCCCAACATCCAACAGAAGCACCTCGACTGCAGAGGGTAGGTGGTCTGGGAGGTTGGCAGGTGGTTAGGAGGGGCAAATTGGGTGCCCCATCACTCGGTGCTCTCCAACATATCACCTCCACAAACCATATAAACACTACAAACAGGTATCTGCCTCTATCTCTGAAATCAAACAAAGGGACAGAGGACACTGCAGAGCAGGACACTGCAGCACAGGAGCTAGCACAACAAAACTCACTCAAAACAGGAACCAAAACAAAAAAAGCAAAAAGGAAATCCAAAAAGCTTCTGATCATAGGAGACTCCATGATTCAGGGAGTTGATACGTATCTCCAGCTAGGGGTAATGATCAGATGTCTCCCAGGTACATCAGCATGGAGAGACACTGACCACATTACTAAAATTGTTCAGGAAGCAGGAGAAAACATTGATGTCCTGGTACACATAGAAACTAACGATCTCACCAGCTGGTCAGTTGTGGAGACCAAGGAACACCTGACCAGGCTGGGTGACAAACTATCATCCATTTCGTCCAGCATCTACTTCTCTGAGATCCTGCCAGTCTGGGAGAGGGGACAGATGGACGGAAGGTCAGAGAAGGGGAGATAGGGGAGCTAAACATGTGGCTCAAGGGCTGGTGCCAGGAAAAAGGACACACATTTGTAGGGAACTGGCAACAGTTTTGGGAGTGAAAGTTCTTTAAATTTGATGGACTGCATCTGACTAAGGAGGGAGTCAGTGCATTGGGGCAGAAGTTTGATGTCTTTGCAGATTATTTAAACTAGCAAATGGGGAGAGGAGTGCAGCACCCCATACATTGAATGGGAAGAACACTCCTCCCCCCTCAGCTAGTGGTCAAACAGGAGTTCAGCATGTTTGTAGTTCATTTGCATCACCAGGTAAAGAAAAAGGTCCGGCTCCCCATTCGATGCACAGGGGAAACGCCAGACCTCGCCCAACAACTAACACACTGAAATCTGGCCAAAGAAAAGTCATGTACACAAATTTTCACAGTCTGGGAAACAAGATCCCTCACCTGCAGGCAATAATGACAGAGGCTAAACTGGACATAGTAGCCATTAGCGAGACATGGTTTACCAGTAACCAGACTTGGGAGACTTCAGTACCTGGCTATGTACTGTTCAGAAGAGACCGAGGTGCAAAAAGGGGGGGAGGGTGGAGTGGCCCTTTATGTCAATGAAAATATCAAAGCTACAGAAATTCAGAATACAAATAAGGAGCCAGAAGAACTGTGGGTCACCCTGGAAACAGGAAATGGGACAACCACACAAACTGGGGTTGTTTATAGGCCTCCAGACCAGGGGGAGTACATAGACACATTACTGTTAGAAGATATACAAAACCTGACAGCTAAAGGGGAGGTTCGGATAATGGGAGACTTCAACATGCCAGATACAGATTGGTCAATACCAGCAGGGACATCTGCCAGAACTAGACACATGGTGGGTTCCCTGCATGGGGAGGACCTCAAACAACTGGTACATTAACCCACAAGAGACAGGGCTATCCTAGATCTAGTACTGACTAACAGGGAAAGGATCACAGATCTCCAGGTAGAAGGTCACCTGGGGGCCAGTGACCATCACATGGTATGGTTCAATTTGGCCACTAGAACAAAATCATCCCATTCAAGGCAAAATATGGTACTTCAGAGGAGCTGACTTTGATAAGATAGCCAACAGAGTTAAGCTAGCCTGGCAAAAAGAAATACAGGTGGAGGGTACAGGCAAAGTGGGCAAGCATTAAAGATGCAATACTTGAAGCAACATCCCATTGTGTTAGTGAGAAAAGGAAGTGCAAAGAAGAAGGAAACCACTTTGGTTCTCAAAAACAGTAGCAGGAAAGGTCAGAGCCAAAAGACTGGCCTTCAGGAAATATAAGGGAACACAGCGGGGTGAAGATAGGGAGGCATACCAAACTGCCCTAAGGGAAGCAGGGAAGGCAGTAAGGCAGGCAAAGGCTCAAACTGAGGAAATACTAGCACAAACAGTAAAAGAAGGTGACAAGACTTCTATAGATACATTAGTGAAAGAAGAAAGTCCAGAGGTGATATTGCTAAGATCAAAGGGGATAAGGGGGCATGTGAGGAGGAGGACCATGTAAAAGCATCTATCTTAAATAGATACTTCTGCTCAGTATTTACTGAAGAGAAGGTAGGGCAGGGCCCACAGCTCTGCACCATGGACACGGGGGGGGAGGTGTGCACTAGTCCCTTCACAAAAGAAAGGGTCCTACAAGAGCTCGCTAAGCTCAGGGTGGACAAGGCAATGGGACCTGACGGCATACATCCCAGGGTACTAAAGGAGCTAAGGGTGGAACTAGCAGAGCCATTATCAGAACTGGTTAGTGAGTCTCTGAGCATGGGAGAGGTCCCAGAAGACTGGAGAAGGGCTCATGTGATCCCGCTCCATAAGAGTAGTAGCAGGAAGGAAGCAGGGAACTACAGACCAGTCAGTCTTACCTCAGTAGTGGGCAAGATTATGGAGATACTCCTTATGGAACAGATAGTGCAACACCTGGAATCCACAGGAGCACAGGATTCAAGACAGCATGGGTTTACAAAAGGAGCATCCTGTCAAACTAATCTCATAGATTTCTTTGACTGGGTAACCAGAGTGGTGGACCAAGGGGGAGCAGTTGATGTTGCCTACCTTGACTTTAGCAAAGCTTTCAATACTGTTTCACATAGAAGATTGATTGATAAGCTGGGTAGGCTCGGGGTGGGTCAGACATTGGTCAAGTGGGTGGCAAACTGGTTGTCGGGCGGAATACAGTCAGAAGAGATGCAAGTCACAAGTGGGGTACCTCAGGGATCAGTCTTGGGGCCAGTCCTCTTCAATATCTTCATCAGTGACATTGCAGATGGACTGGAGGGTAAAGTTTGTCTGTTTGCAGGTGACACCAAGATCTGAAACAGAGTAGATGATCCAGATGGGGTGGGCAGAATGAGAAGAGATCTGGATAAACTAGCAAATGGTCAGAAGAATGGCAACTGGGGTTTAATGCAAAGAAGTGCAAGATCATGCACATAGGGAAGAGAAACCCTGAAGCCACTTATAGGCTGGGAGGGGAGTTGCTGGCAGTCACAATGGAAGAAAGAGACTTGGGCATCATCATCACCCATGACCTGAAATCATCCAAGCAGACCTCTAAAGCAGTAGGTAAGGCTAGAGGGATGTTGGGGTGTATTAGTAGGGGTAATCACAAGTCGTAAGAGGGAGGTAATAATCCCTCTTTACAAGACACTGGTTAGGCCCCATCTGGAGTACTCATGCGACAGTACTGGAGGCCACACCTTCACAAGGACATTAACCCAATTGAGGCAGTCCAGAGAAGGGCAACCAAAATGGTGCAGGGACTGCATCAGAAAACATATGAGGACAGATTAACTGAACTCAATATGTATACCCTAGAGCAAAGGAGGGAGAGAGAGGTGATATGATTGAAACATTCAAACACCTTAAGGGCATTAACAAGGTGAAAGAGTCTAACTTGTTTCAAGATAAGAAAAATAGCTGGACAAGAGGACACAGCATGAGATTAGAGGGAGGCCGATTAAGGGGTAATGTGAGGAAGTTCTTTTTCACAGAAAGGGTGGTGGATGCATGGAACGGCCTACCTCAGGAAGTTGTGGATATGAATACAGTGCAGGGCTTCAAAAAGGCATGGGATGGGCATAAGGGAGCAATACAGATGAGTATGAATAGATAGACCTTTGACAGAGCAAAGGCCTATGGCACATTTATAAGGTTGAAAAAGAAATGGGCAGACTGGATGGGCCTAGCGGTCCTTATCTACCATCAACTTCTATGTTTCTAATGTTTCTATCACTCCGATAGGCTTATTAGAATTTAAAGTAATGCCTTTCGGAATGAAGAACACCCCAGCCACTTTCCAAAGGTTGGTGAACCAGGTGTTAAATTGTGCTGAGGAGTACACCGTGGTGTACCTGGATGACATTGCCATCTTTAGTGCCAGCTGGGAGGAACACCTGTCCCACCTTAGGGAAGTGCTGGGCAGGATACAGAGGGCCGGGCTCACTGTCAAAGCTGAGAAGTGCCAGGTGGCTATGGGAGAAGTGGCAGACCTTGGGCATGTGGTAGGCCAGGGACAGCTCCATCGGAACCAAATAAAAATAGAGGTGATCCAGGCATGGCCCAGACCAGAAATGCAGAAGCAGGTCAGGAGTTTTCTAGGGACAGCAGGGTACTATAGGAAATTTGTACCCAAATACAGTGCCCTGGAAGCTCCCCTATCTGACCTGGTAAAGAAAAGGATGCCAAAGAAAATTACCTGGGACCCAGCCTGTGAGAAAGTCTTTATCAGACTAAATGAGGCACTGTGCAGTGCTCCTGTATTGACAAGTCTTGACTATAGCAAACCCTTTATAGTTCAGACTGACGCCTCAGATGTGGGTATTGGGGCAGTACTGAGTCAGACATCCAACAAAGGGAAAGATCACCCGGTAGCGTACCTGCATAAAACGTTACTTCCCAGGGAGCAGGCATACTCTACCATGGAAAAGGAGTGTCTTGCCATAGTGTGGGCCCTAAACAAGTTGGAGCCATACTTGTATGGGCAGTATTTTGCGGTACAAACTGACCACAACCCCCTGGTTTGGCTGACGCAAATGGGAAAGACAAATGGTAGATTGTTAAGGTGGAGTCTTGCTTTGCAAGGGTATGACATGACAATCTTACATAGGGCTGGAGCAAAAAATCAGAACTCAGATGGCTTGTCTCGTGTCTATGAGGAGCAAACTGATTTGGGAAGCTCATCCCATGCCGGGGATAGAGCTCCCAAATTCAGTCTAGGTGGGGAGGATTGTGACACTTAGACAGCTGGTTCTGATTACTCTATGATTTCTGTAATTTTAAAAATGTAGTGTGATTGTCTGTCATGAGAAATCCTGTGCTCCTGGGATGACATTCCCCCAGGTATCACTTAAACTGACAGGATATATGTTAAACAGCAGATCTTGGTAATGTGACTAACTTACAAAGACTCGCATTTTATGGTCTTGTTGTTGAGCTGTGCTTCTTTGAAGCCAAAGGAAATGAAAATATCCATTTTATGGCATCTTCAGAAGAAGCACAGTTAATTGCATCTGGTGTAACAAAGCATATTACACCTCAGTGAGATCTGACAATTAGTCATAAAAAGTTCTTTGATGTCTTTGTGAAGCAGGAAACTGCTCATGGATGAAAGAAGATACTGGAAAATCACAGACTTGATTAAGAAGTTATTTGGGAAATGAGTTTTGCTGATGTCACCTTATTTTATTTACCTCCTGCTTGATAAGACATCCTGGTTGTACAATTTTTAATAAACAGAGGAGGAGCTGGGTGACATCATGGAGAAGGCAGGTTCAAGACAGTTTTTTAATTATGCAGTGACTGACCTTTTAGAGACATTCTTGTTTGGACTCTATGAGCTACAACAGCTATCAGCACTGTAAGAAGATAAGAATACATTAGCTAGACAAGTCTAAGTGTATGGTTGGTAGGAGTTTGCACTTTGAACTTTGTTTCTTTTAAGTTATTGTATGTTTTGTGATATATTGTTCTGTATTTGCATTTTGCATTTTTATCTATTTTAAAGTAAACCTCTATTTTAAAGAGACTGCTTGGTGTACCTTCAAAATTCTTTCATTGACAAGTGAAGCATGTATGGCTAAAGTTGACACTGTGCAATAGCTTAATGGTAATACCAAACTGGGAAAAGGTAAGAGTTTATCTGAGGTCTTTCATAGAGTTTTTAAGAGTTCATTTTGTACACCTGGTTAGGTGCCCTTGGTGAAATAAATCTGGCATTTCCCCAAAGAGGAGAATTATCTGAGCCTGTACTTTGTGTACGCTAGCAAGAGGTTCACAGTTTGAATCCCTCCAGAATTTGAGACCAAAGGTTGATTGAAACCCACAAAACAGACAGGAGGGTTACCCTGTTTCTGTTAACTGTTCACAATACTGCACTCGAAGGTTGGCACTGTGGGAGCAGAGGGCCTGACCTGCTGAGTGGGGTTGTGACAGATGTCTCTCTGGCTGTCTTCCAAGATGGCTGCTCGGCAAGCTACTGGAGTGGAGGAGGAGGGGATGGAGTTAGAAGTAAAGAATACTGAGATGTGTAATGGTGTGACTTTCTGCAGATACAACTCCTACTGATGCTACAAGTGCTATTTTGCAAGAACAAAACCCCGTCGAACCTGCTCCTTTAAAAACAGCTCCCTTACCTGGGTTACAAGAAGACAGCTTTTCGGGTTGCCGAATGTAAGGCCAAAATGTGCCAGTTGGAACTAATGGAACAAGTCACCTACACATTAAGACAAAGTAAGGAAAATTTTGATAACATTTGGTCTCCTTGGCAACACTATATACAAGAACAGGAAGAAAGTTCGGGGTAATTTCCAAGAATTTACAGAAGTAAACTAATAAACTTTAAATAATTGCAGAGAGCTCCATGATGTCTAAGTTAAGTTATATTAAGTTATAGTATGTAAAACATATTTTAGAACACTTTAAAAGTTATGCTGTCCAAATAATGAGATTATATAAGAAGGGTGGCTATAATAGATTGTCTAAAATACAGGATTTAAGTTTAAGTTAATATTCTTATTTTAAGAAAGACTGGACTATTTAGATGAAGTTGATTGTCATTTTAAGGTAAATTACTTATATTTGAGTCATATCTAAACAATCAGAGAAAAAGTCTGTATGCGAAATGTTTGGAATGTCTGATTACCTGACTAATAATAAACTTGAAGGTAAAAAAAAAAAAGACAGCTTTTCGGAGCATAGTGATAGCAATGAAACTCTGATGGACACTCCGGGTGAGTCTGAAAATGTTAATCCGGAAGCTGCAGATATCTTAAATCAACTCGCTACTGAGAAGAGAAGTTATTTGTTTAAAAAAATACAGCTTCAAAAAAGCTCAGGGAGATTATCACTGACAGAGGGAAAGATGCTATCAAAAGTGCACAGCTGAACAATAATGACGTAGTTGCATCAAAAGGATCTTCTGAGAGCTGGGTGATGGCCATAGAGCAAGCGCAACACCAGGAGTTGCAGCAAAGGAATCTACAGCTATTGCGTCAGGAATGGCAAACTAGGGAGGCATGAAACCTGGTCTAAGATGCGCTGCACAGGCTAACAATACTTCGGGGTCAACCTGGTTGGTGGATACCACCTTGAAAGGTGCAGGGTGGGAGCAAGATGAATAAACAGGTCAGTGTGTCTCTGGATCTTCACAGATAAAAATGCCAGAAGTGTACACTGCAAATGCACAGAAATCTGCTAACCTAAATGCACAGGACTTGGAGGTACCGCCAGAGCTAGTGCTTACACAGAATCCTATTTTACAAATTCCCCAGCATGCTCTCACTGCAGAACAGAGTACTCAATCTGGGGGACGCCCCAATATTTCTACTGCATTACCACAATTGCCATCAAATATTTCAAACAAAGAGGCTCCTCAGTCATTTTCTTCTCTGCTTAAGTTTCCCATATATTCTGCAAAAAAGCATAATGCCATCGGCACGGGGTCAAAATATGCGCATGGCAGAATGTTGTGCAACTTAATCGTTGAGCGATTTATAGATAT
The DNA here is from genome assembly GCA_016271365.2 of Neoceratodus forsteri. Classification (NCBI taxonomy): domain Eukaryota; kingdom Metazoa; phylum Chordata; order Ceratodontiformes; family Ceratodontidae; genus Neoceratodus; species Neoceratodus forsteri. Next base: position 1,108,762,082 of record CM028133.1, read on the forward strand.
CATTTGATCTGTGAGCTCATACCCACAGACCCCATATAGGCTGCGCCCTCCCAGGACCCCCACTTAGGATTCTAACTATGGGGGGTCCAACACGAAGCGCGCACAGGTCCGGGGTTTGCGCATAATGCCATACGCTATTAAGCATACGATATTATGACCCAGTACGAATGTAGTGAGACTGTTTTATACTGGAGGTATGCCTCAGCCTCCTGATTGAATGTTTGTAGCTAAAACTCTCTTAAAGGACTCAAATACATTTTTTTTAATGAAATATGCACGCTCATTCATATTTCAGGAGAGACCGCATTCCATTACAGTTTTAAATCTCTCAATGGCTTAGAGAGGTTTGGGATTAAATATAACACTCTAAAGAAAACTGCTCTGTGGGCATCTTTTGTTGCAATACCTCTGACTAAACCTGCACAGAAAACTGTTACTGTACTATTTCGTAATGAGGGAGTCAGTGTAAATGATCTCACTTATTGGCTTAAACAGAGGTGCACTATACTTGAAGAGCTAGTGGCTATGTTGGATTTTTAAAATATATGGACTGGGGGGTGGAAGGTTAAAGTCTTGTTGAAAACTACTGCAACTGGTGTTATCCACTTACCTAATTCTTTTTTTAAGGAAGAGATCGGGCTATTCTTTTCTACATTGGACAACCAAAAATGTGCTACAAATGCGGCTCAGTAGCTGATCTGAGCAACATTTGTGACCAGATCAGATGTAACATTTAAGGAGAATTAGGGCATATGGGTTCACAATGCACTAACGAATGCAAGGGTAAACTTTGCAATGAAACAGGACACACTTTTCAAAATTGTCAGTGGGCTGCCCATAATATACCAGATCAGGCTAAAGGGGAGAAACAGTGTTTGTTAATTACTCTTATGCAAAAACAGTTGGGTATTTCTAAGCAGCAAATACAGCCTGGGGCTCATAATACAGACCCCCCCCTTCTGAGCCCCTGTTGAATTTTAATAGTACAGAGTTGTCAGATGGCGTTTCTTTAGAACAACAGAATCAGGAAACTGAAAGTCAGATGCAGACTCCGGTGACTATTTTAGATACCAGTGCTATCCAGACCATTCCTGAAGACTGTCCTTCTACCTCTGGTTTAAACACTACTGGAGGCAGGGGGCACTGTTGAGCAGCTACGAGGAAGCAGCACCACACTCGAGCTCCCAGAACAAAGTTGAAAATAACTATAAAATTTCTACGTTTTCCAAACAGAAAGTTCCAGGACTGTTTCTGAGGATTTGGAATCCTGCTGTGAGCCAAAATGAGTAAAACTAAAGGAGCTGAGGCACCGGCTTGCAACTTTTTTGTGCCCAAGAAGCAGATGCGAGGGGAAAGGCCCACACAATGTGGTGAAGCTGGGGAACCTTCTAATGCTTAAACAGAGAAAGCCTCACTGACTTCAATAATGGCCACGCTGCATCAGCTTGTAAAATCGGTACAGGACTTGGGCAAAAAATTTGACACTCTCACTCTGAGAGTGTCTGCCCTTGAACCAAGAATGGAGCACTGTGAGGAGGTTGTTCAGCACTCTGAATCCTCTATTCTAAAGACTGTGAATATAACTACCAAACTTATTAAAGAAAACTCGCACCTCCGCCAACGGCTAGAAATTGTAGAAAATCAAGCTAGAGAGAAGAACCTACAAGTGATCGGCTAGTTAGAGAGTGCAGAGGGGGAAAACTGTTTGCTCTTTGCCACAACATTTCTGCCTGCCTTGCTGGGTCTTAGTGAAATTGACCCCCCTCTGTCTATAGAAAAAGCCTATAGGATAACTCCTCGGAGGGCACTGTCAGAATCCTCAACCCCGAGAACTTTTTTGGTTGTGTTTACTGGAACTGGCGACAGAGACAGAGCTCTTGCTGCTGCCCGCCACCGTAGGGTTTTGAAATACAGTGAAGATGAGATTCTTTTATTCCCCGATCTCTCTTTCAGTACTCATCAACGTCGCAAGGCCTTTGACAGTCTATGAGGCCAGCTACGCTCCCTTAAGGTGCAACACCAGTTGTTCCTCCCAGCCAAGCTTCGTCTACAATGGAATGGCCAGCAATATCTTTTTAATGAACCAAACGAAGCTAGCAAACTGGTCCATGAATTGAGCTCGAACTTTCTGGTGGAGATGATGAGAAGGACACGTCTGAGGAGGACTGAACCGATAGGTTAATCTGGTAAAGTAATTGCCTGGCATTTGTGGTTGGAACTATTACACCTTACCGTTCAGTCCTAATAGGATTTTAAGAACACTCTACATTGCTCCCAGGACATGAGAAATCAGACTGTTGCTAGTCTGGGACTTTTCTTTTATTATTGGTGTTGGGATTCTCATGTCAGGGGGGTCGTGGCTGGGGCCTGTTTAAGTAGAGCCCTTATGTGTCTGTTAATTTACAATCTATATCCTCCCTCTTCCTTAAAATTTGTTAAATGGTCGGGGGAAGGGAGTTCTATTTGGCCCTCCTACATTATTTTATGTTACGAGTTGGAGGAGGATTTTCGAACTGGGAGTCGAGGAGATTATCGCATTTTTTTTATTTTACTTTTATCACTGTTATTTGAGTTTGCTAAATATAGTTAACACAGATCATTGTACTGGAGAGGAGCATTTTTCCATGCTCTGGGAGTCTTGGGAATGAGATTCTGTTATAAATATATGAATAATTTAGTTTCTGGGGAATCACTCTGACTGTAGAGTCACGTTGATAATAAAGTAATTTTGAGAACATCCTTTGTCGGTTTCCCTGTTGGCCTTCCTGGCTACATGTGATGGCTGATTTTATCTTGTAGAAAATTGTTAATGGAATTCCCCCCATGATGTACCTCTGGAGGGGGTGTCTTACATTTGACCTTTGAAAGCATGTATTGTCTATAATGAACATCATGTTTTATTCCACCTATGTAATGTGCTTGTAAGTTTTACTTGCAAAATCAATAAATAAATAAAAAAAAAAACGACTATTGGAGGCCTTATGCACCACCTTCCTACCCTTCTTATTTCTGACACAGGAACTAAAGTCATCACCACTAGACATAACACTAGAGCTTCCATATCTCAAAAACAGCAGAAGCCAGTACCTTTACTGAATAAATTTGATGTTTTACAAACTGAAAATACAGAAGATGATTCTGATGATTCCTCTGTGGCATCTTCTGTTCCTAAAGTCACGACAGATACAGAAAAACAGGAGAGAGTAAAGGGGCCTCAAATGAGGCAAACAAAACTGAAAAAACAATCTGCTAGGAGGGGGAAGTATAAATAACTGAGACACCCATGACCATCCCTTTCTCTTGCTATACTATTAATGTGAATAGTGTAAAGAGAGACAGTAAAAGGAAGGTGCTCTTTTCCTTTTTGGCTCTTTTACCCTTTGGTATTTTTTTCCTGCAGGATGTACGATTTCACTCATTGAAGGAAACGATAATAGCTTCAAAGGGGTGGTATGTAGGGCCTTCTTATTGGTCTATAGGACAGAAAACCTGTTGAGGCCTAGGGATTTTGTTCAAATTACCTGAGATCCAGATCTTAAAATTTTATGATGTAGTTCCAGGCCGAGTTTTGATTTTGGATGCATTAATGCAGGCTACACTATTTCGGTTAATTAATCTATACGTACCTCAGACAAAAGCAGAACGTTGTGATATCTTGAATTTAATTCAACCTTTTTTGTTTACTGCACACCACTTAGTGTTCTCTGGGGATTTCAACTGCCCCTTAAAAGCTACTACTCTTAAAACGTACTGTCACTCTAATCTTTTAGCTCAGATGGTACTAAAAGCAAAATTGAATGATTCCTTTTACTCATACACTAACTTAGTCACCCCTACATTCCAAAAGGGACTACTAGTCTCCAGAATTGACTATATATTTATTTCAAAATATTTGCAAGTTTTTTCAGCACCAACATACCCAGTGGAATTTTCAGATCATAGAATAGTGGGGATTAAAGTAAGAGTTCTTAAAGGAGTACAGAGAGGTCCAGGCTTCTGGAAAATGAACACTTCTTTATTGTCTGATGAATATACCTTGCAAACCCTTTTTAATTTTGTACTGGCAAGAAAGTCTGTGTTTTCTTTTTGATAATCCTAGTTTATGGTGGGAGGATACAAAAAGAGATTTACAGATGCTGTGTAAAAATATTAGCAGAAATAAACAAAACATACAGTATTTTACTTATTTACAACATTGGAAGACCCTGCAACAGTTGCTTTCTATAATGTATGACACAGAACAGAATCTTATAGCCCAAATAAATGAAATTAAACAGCAGATGCGGGACTTTCATGCCCAAAAAGCCAGAATATTACATCATCAGCAACAGTTTGGTGTTAAAGGGAAATTTGATGAGATATGTCCTTTTGCATGTTGCACTTCTAAGGTGCAGGTAAAAGAGATGACTTCACTAACAGGAGATGATGGGATTACCTATCCGACTAAAAAAGAGATTTTGGACATTGTGAGTAGGTATACTGCTTGAATGTATAGTCCACTAGATGTAGAAAAGGGACATTCTATAACTTATTTAGTAGATTTAACTATTCCAGCCGTTGATTTAGAACTCCTATTAAGCATGTATCGGCCTATAACAGCGATAGAAATACAAGATGCATTATCTACATTAGCAGGAGGAAAGGCTCCAGGACCTGATGGCCTACCCAATGAGCTACTTAAATTGATAGGTAGGGAGTCCATGTTAGAGCTAACATGTCTTTAACCATACATTGACAAACAAGGAGGTTCCTTTGCATATGAATATGGGTGTTTTAACCTATATATATATACATATATATACAGTATATATATATATATATATATATATAAAAATGGGGATAGGAAACTACTAAAGAATTGGAAACCAATCAGTTTATTAAATTCCGATTTTAAATTGCTAACTAAAATTCTGGCAAACAGGTTGGCCTCAGTAGCACAGCAAATTATTTCAAAAGCTCAATCCTATGTCATTCCAGGTAGGAAAATTCAAGATCATTTATTGTTACTGAGAGAAGTCATGGAATTAGGACACACCAGATGTCTGGATGGGTATCTAGTCTCTTTAGACCAGGAGAAGGCATTTGATAAGGTGAGCCATACTTTTTTGTGGGACATTTTAAGAACCTATCGGATTCCTGAGGTATTTATAGAATGGTTACACTGTACGTATAATACAGCCACAGTAATTCCAGTAGTGCAAGGCTGGAAGGGCCCACTGGTACATCTTCAAAGGGCAGTTAGACAAAGATGCCGGCTCAGTCCTATATTATATAGTTTTTTCATAGATCCTTTATTAAGGAAGATTAATGAAAATCAGCTGGGTCTTACCAATCCAAATTGAAAAAGAGAATCTCCCTTTTAAAGTCATGGCGTATGCTGATGATATGACCCTTCTTGTTAGAAAGTAAAAAAATTACTCACTTTAGTAATTGTGTTTCTTCTAATGGAGTCTTGCTGTATTCTGACATATGCAGTCAGCCCCAGCACTTGAACTGCCCCGGAGATGAAAGAGTTAACTCTATGCAGAAGCATAGAACATTGAGCTCGAGCTCGGATTTCAAACCTCTGTCTGTGGTGCTTCAGATTATAACCATCAGATTCTTATGAGCAACTAACTAACTACACCCCTGGTGTGGAAATTGTAAACAATAAACTAATAGGTAAAATTTTGGGTCCCAAAGACTCATGTTGAGAACCCAAATTAGAAAAACCCAGGTAGTGAACAATATGTATATACAGTCCAACCTCGTTTATCAGAACTGCTTGGGGGACATCCGATCGGTTCAGATAAACGGGAGATCGATAACCAGGAGCCCATATTAAGTATGCACTGTTTTTTTACAGAGATACAGTACTGTACTATGTATTCCTACCCACCTCCTGCTTGCTTTTGCTTCGGTCTCTGATCCTCGTCCACCAGCAGTTCGGAATTTACTCCAGCCTCCGATGCCCACCCATCAGAAGTTCTTAATTTACTCTGGTTTCTGATCACCACCCACCAGCAGTTCTGAATTTACTCTGGTCTCCGATGCCTGCCCATCAGATGGTCTGACTTTACTCCGGTTTCTGATCACCACCCACCGGCAGTACTGTCTGAATTGCTCCAGTCTCCGCAGAAAACAGTATATGCTGCACATTTTTACTCGCCCTCACCCTCCGTCCACCAGCAGTCCTCACCTGCTGTGCCAGGGAACCTTACTATAAATAACAGATGCAACAGAAAGGTAGATTTAGTACTGTACCTCGGTTAAAAAAAATATGTTTGCTGTGCTTTTTGGTTGCAGCACCACTACATCACAAGTCTTTCCTTACAAGCACAGGATCTGTCACTTACCCGCCTGCTGACACCACTTAGACAAAAGCAAAAACTATCTATGTTAAAAACGGCACAATGAGCACTTTTAAAGTTAAAGGACAATGGAAGGTGTTAAACTGCGTATAATTACACAGTACAAAGTTACGTTGAAGTTGATCGCTGTAATTACAGTAATTGCTGGCAGTCGTAAATTCGATTAAGAATGTAATTAAACGTAATCGCTTGTAAGCAGATGCCAGCACTACAGTTGGGGGACACAATGAGAGTTCATTAGATCGGGGGTTGGATAAACAGGATTTAACAGGGTTTAACTGTATACAACAATATATAAATCCACAAAAACAATAACAACAACAACAACCCCACCCAAAGGGGAGGGGTGTAAGGTACACCCCTGAGGTGCAACACTGTACCTGCCAGACCACATCCCAAAAACTAGGTTCTGAGAGGGAGGCAGGGGGGAGGTCAGAATACAGCAAGACTCCATTAGAAGAAACACAATTACTAAGGTGAGTAATTTTTTTCTTCAAACAACATGAAGTCTTGCTGTATTCTGACAATCTGCAGACTACCAAGCAGTACCTCCATGGAGGAGGGTACTGAATCTATTTTGGGAATAGGCTCTGCAGTACTGCTGTACTAAACCTAGCATCACTCCTAGCCTGGATATCCAGAGAGTAATGCTTGGTGAATGTATGAGCCGTTTTCCAGGTGGCTGCTTTGCATATCTCTAGTAAAGGTATATCTCTGGCAGCAGCCAGAGAAGCTACTGTACCCCTAGTCGAGTGGGCCCTCAGGCCTGAGGGAGGTGTTTTATCTAGTTTCGTATAACAGAATTGTATACAGGCTACAATCCACCTGGCAATAGTTCTTTTAGTAGCTGGCGTACCTTTTCCCACTTCATAAGTAAGAAACAATTGAAGACAGTCATTCCTATGTGCCTTAGTATGCTCTATGTAATAGCTAAGTGCCCTTTTAACATCCAAACTGTGTAACCTTCTTGCTCCTGAAGAGGAATGATCAGTGAAAAACACAGGAAAGGACATGGTCTGGTTCAGATGGAAATCTGAGACCACTTTGGGTAAGAACCTCCTATTGATTCTGAGGACCACCTTATCTCTATAGAATGAGATAAAATCAGGTTCAACTGACAGGGCCTGTAATTCACCAGTTCGCCTGGCAGAAGTGACAGCTACCAGAAATACAGTTTTCCAGGTCAAGTACTTAAGCTCAGCTGAAGCCAAGGGTTCAAAGGGTGGCTGCATAAACTGAGCAATCCACATATTGAGATCCCAAGCTGGGGTAGGCTCTCTAAAAGGAGGGTTGATATTTGTCAAACCTTTAAAGAACTTTCCAAAAATAGGGTGGGATGCCAGAGAAGAGCCCTTCCCTGCTGACAGAAATGCAGAAACAGCTGCTTGGTGAACTTTTAAAGTGGCTGGCCTAAACCATTACGGTGAACCAGATAATCTAAGACTGTGGCAATACCTGCAGCATCTGGCAGGATGTTCCTGTGTGAACACCAAATGGTGAATCTTTTCCATTTGGAGTTTTAAGTTTTCCTGGTAAAGGGTTTCTGAGAACTCTTGAGGATGTCTAAAACCCCCTGAGAGAGATGCAGGCTTGCATACGCTAACTCTTCAAGAGCCAGGCCTTGAGATTGAGAGACTGGAGATTGGGGTACCAGATCCTCCTCTGAGAGGAGGCTAAGAGATTGTGTCTCTTGGGAAGAGACAGGGGAAGTGAGACTGCTAAGGACAAAAACAGAGGATACCAAGGTTCCCTGGCCCAATCTGGAGCAATTAGAATCACTGTGCAGGGTTGTGACCTGATCTTGACTAGAACCCTGAGCAACAGGGGAAAGGGGGGAAGGCATAAAGAAACATGCCTTCCCAATCCAATATAAGAGCATCCAGGGGAACAGTCCCCAGGACTGGAGGTCTGTAGTAGAACTGGGGACGCTGATGATTGTCTGGGGCTGCAAAGAGATCTATCTCTGGAGTGCCCCACCTGGTGACAATTACTTTCAGGATGAGAGGGTCCAAGGTCCATTTGTGATGGCCGTGGGAGATTCTTCTCAGAGCATCTGCTAGCACATTGTCCTTCCCTGGAAGGTGGACTGCTATTAGGGAAGTTTGAAGGGAGTAGGCCAGAGACCATACTTTCATGGCCTCCTTGCACAAGGCCATAGACCGAGTATCCCCTTGCTTGTTGATGTACCACATGGTGGTGGTGTTGTCTGTCCTGACCTGAACCACCTTGTTCCTCACTGAGTCCGAGAAGAACTGAAGGGCCAAGAATACTGCCCTTAGTTCCAGAAGATTGATATGAAGGAGAGACTCTTTTGGGGACCAGATCCCCTGTGCTGTGAGGACTCCCAGGTGGGCTCCCCAGCCCAAGAGAGAAGCATCTGTGGTGAGAACCACTGAAGGAGTTTGCTTGAGAAATGGGATACCTTGCCTGAGATTGTCTTGGTCCAGCCACCACTGGAGAGCTTGGACCAGAGTCTGAGTCACTAGAATCAGTTTGGTAAGAGAGTCTTTCCTTTGAGACCAAAAGGATCTTAAATGGAATTGAATGTCCCTCATCTGGAACCTGGCCCCTTGCACCACTGCAGTGGAAGGTGCCTTGTGGCCTAGGAGCTGAAGAAAATGTCTTGCTGGATGAGAAACCAGAGGATAAAAAGAGGAAGCGAGATCTGTAAGGGCCTGAACTCTTGCTAGTGGAAGGAATGCCTTTGCTTGAACAGTATCTAATTCTATCCCTGTGAAAGTGAGAAGCTGTACTGGTTCGAGAACTGACTTTGGCAAGCTGAGAAGGAACCCCACGGAACTGAGCAGATCCTGGGTGACCTGTAGAGCTGACTTGACCTGGTCGGAAGACTGCCCTACAATGAGCCATCATCCAGGTATGGAAATAGGGAAATGCCCTCCACATCATTTGAGTCCACAGCAGCATGGAATTGTACCTTGGACGCCTCAGTCTCATCAGCAGCCACCTCCTCCAGTTCTTTGGCCAGCTGGGGGAGGCCTGCTTGGCCAGTTCCAGAACAGTATCCCACCTGGACTTCTGGTACCTGGCTGCATAGGCCATACAGTTTGCCTGCCTGAGTCCCAAGGAGGATGCCAAATATTGTTTTTTGGCCATGGCATCAACCTTCCTGGAGTCTTTATCTGGGGGGTGTGAAGCCAAAGGCACATTAGCCCTGTCACAGGCTGCAGCCTGCACTACCCCAACATGGCTGCTATGATTGTACAAAAACTCTGTACCTGAGCCTGACAACATGTACCTCCTGTCCATTCTTTTGTCCACTGGAGGTAAAGAGTTTGGTGTCTCAACAAAATCAGGCTCCTCTTCCTCTTCTGCAGTTTCTACCATAGGGAGCTGGAGAGTTTCAGCCACCTTTTTGTAGAATAAGTAGTGGGAAGGGGACTCAGAAAGCCTGGGAGTGGAGACATTGGAGGGTCTGTCTGGGGAGATGTCCGGTTCAATGGGGACATCCAGACCTTCTAAATCATTATCCTCTTCATCATCTTATTCTGGATAGTCTTCGTCCCCCTCCCACTCCAATTCATAATAGGCATCCGGATCGTAATCCGATGGAGTAGGATCCAACTGAATCGACCGTCTGGCCGAAGGCGTCGGTTCAGACAGAACCGATCGAAGCGACTTGAGCAATACTTATCGCTTTGGCTATCTCATCAGTGGTTGGAGTACGCAATTCTGGATCTGAACCGTCTGATTTCCTTTTTCTTTTCACCAGAACTGACCCCTCTGAGTTAGATCTCCTTTAGCCCGAGGAGGTATTGCCCAGGTCAGTAGGCACCTCCTCAGATTCGGCCGCAACTGAACAGGGCTGGCCATCCGGGTCAGTGGACTTCTCGGCTTCCCTTTCCTTTAGCCTACTCGTTCTTTTATCCATAGTGGCTTTGGAAAAATCTTTACAGATTTGGCAGTCTGTTTTGAGGTGGTCAAACCCCAGACAATAAACACAAATGAGGTGGGGATCAGCTTTAACAAAAGCCTCCCCACACTCAGTACAGTGTTGAAACCCAGTGGGACCAGTTTTCTTTTTGGGTTTCTCAGACATGGCCAGACTTAACAAAAATTACCCTTAATAGCTGCTACGCCAGGTAATACTTTTCGATCGGTAACCAACTGTGTTACAGGTTGTGGAAAGAAACTGGTAAAAGTCCATTTTTTTTGGAACCAGTCGGAACCGGCACACCACTACAAATTCTAAAGGAAGAAATTCAAACAGAAACAGTAGGTTCCCAACCGGGCCGACTGCTAGGGAACCGAAGAAATTACAATTTCCACGGAATGAAACAAAAAAACAGTTTGCTACCTATCTACACACTTACTGTACCGTAGACAGAGACTTGAAAACTGAAAAATAATAAATCGGTGAAAACTGACACTTTTTATGAAACTTTACCGAACCGAGCGAAGGAGCAATCTCCGGAGCGACTTCACAGTTAGGCAGAGTAAAGAATCTAACGGTCACACTCTGAAGCACCACAGACAGAGGTTTGAAATCTGACCTCGAGCTCAACGGTCTTTGCTTCTGCATAGAGTTAACTCTTTCATCTCCGGGGCAGTTCAAGTGCTGGGGCTGACTGCAGATGTCAGAATACAGCAAGACTTCATGTTGTTTGAATCAGTATTCTTTAGCTACTGTCTTAGAATTATGTAGAACTTTTGGAAAATTATCTGGGGCATCATTAAACATTGATAAGTGTACCGGGCAGAGCTTAAATTACACTATGCAGTACAGAGGGAATATTGAAGGGATTTTGATAAAGCCTGAGTCTGTTAACATATTAGGTATATGGTTTGGGCAAGGGGACTTGGATGATTTAAATTAGAATAAAAAGCTGGAATTAGGAAAGCAGAATGTGGGATTGTGGAACCGAGGGAAGTTAAGTAAGAAAAAAATAATCTATTTAATAAAAACTTTCTTGGTTCCATTTTTTTTTATTTATAAGTTATATATTTCCACCTCCAAAGCACAGAGAGAGACAGAATTACTTAATATATTTTTCCAAGCATGTTGGGGGAGTAGATTAAACCCGATAAAAAGGAATATTTTATACTTACCCCTAAAACAGGGAGGCTTAAACACGATGGCCCAGATATTCAAACTGCGCCCAAAATGTGCGCAATAGCAGGAGCAAGCACAAGTCCATTGCGCACATGCGCAATAGACGCGATATTCAAACATGGAGCAAGCCAAATTGCGCAACCAGCCAACGTCTGAATATCGCACAACCTGCGCCATAGCGCAACCAGGAAGGGGAAGCTGAGCAGATACAATGTGCTATAGCAACAAGAGCAGCCCAGCTGAGCAGTCCAGAGGTGCCATAGTGCAAGCAGGGAGCCCCCCAGCAGCAGAGCAATGGAACTGCACAACCAGGGAGGTAGGCAGGGGCCCACCACCCATGCCACAGATGGGCACAGGAACACACTGCAGAACTGACAATGCACCCCCACACCCCAAGCACAGCATAACTGGGGGAGGGACGGAATATCCACTGGCCCATGGGGACAAGCCAACAAAGCACAGCTGGGCCATGTTGCCCCAGCACACCCACTGGCAAGCTGAGACTGCCACACAAGGGGGGCGGACCACCCCAGTGTACAGCAGCCCCCTTGTGCACAGCACACCCTGCACTGTGACCCCAAGACACCCCCCATGAGCAGTGACTGTCACTGCAGGAATCCCCATGCATCCCCCCGTCACTGCAACCTCGTGTACCACAGAACCATACAAGCCAGAGCCACCATGAGCACCCAGCAGTGGGTGGCAGCACACAGCAATACCGACTGAAAGCCTCTCCCACACCAGAGACACCTCCCCACGCACACACACATACCCATGACTATACCACCCCAGATGCCATGCACACCACTGCAAGTGAGCACCTATAACCAGCTGCAAATCAGAGACCACCACAGTATTCATATCAAAATATATATTTCAAATATAACAAGAATAAGAAGAACAACAACAGTAACTATTTACAAATTTACAAAACAGGGGTGGGGTACGGGTACAAGGTAGGGGTGGGTAAGGGGCAGGGGTGAACAGCTGGGAGAGGGAAGGCAGGGTGTGAGGGATGGGTAATGGGGGGAGGTGATGGGCAGCTACTGCCTGCCAGCCCGCTGTCCTGCTGCCTGGTGCTGGTCCCGGGGCCTCCTTCTGCATCTCAGACCATGCTGGTGTAGGTCCAGCAGGATGGCGAGCGAGTCCATCGCCACCTGTAGAAGCTGCTGCATCGACCTTTCAATCCGGTGCAGGATCTGGACACCTAGGACAAGGGATCAGAGTCAATGGCTGTCTCTGTCTATATCCCTGAAGCCCACCCATCATGCATGGCATACAGCCAAGTGCCCCGCTCCTGTGATGGACTGCACCCACCCACAGTGACCGTGCACAAGACATGCCCAACCAGGCAGCAACAGCCATGTGTACCACTGCACACACACACTGCCCATGTCCAGCACAGCACAACCAAGGCTGTACAGTAACGTGGCTATGCAGTGGGCAGGCAGTGCCACAGCCATGTGCCCAGTGCACGCGTGGACCGCCATTGACGCACTCCCAGACATGCAGTGGCACTGGACAGTGCTGACTGTCACATGTCGTGTGCATGGCAGTGTTGTCCATGGATGGTGGCCATGCCCTGCCCCCCACCCTGTCACACAGCATGCAATAGCAATCATGGTGTCATGGCACTCACCCTCATCGGGTTGTTGCTGCTGCTGCTGTCGTGGTTTACCACCACTGCAACACGCTCAGCCACTGCTGGCACCACTCCCTGCACTTCAGCCCTGGCCCTCCTCCGCTCCGCCACGCCTGTGGGAAACAAAAGGTGAGAAACACATCAGTGCAATCCCAAAGCAGATTCCCCCTGCCCCAATGAGTGTTCCCGCCCACCCAGCCAGACCCATACATCACATATCCTGTTAACACAGCCACAGCCAACCCTAGACCAACCCTCCCCCATGTGCTGGACACAATAGACAGTGTTACCCATATGGACCATACAGGTGCATAGACGGATTACCCACCTGGCCGAGGCACCACGCCCCTCCTGGCACGTGGCCGCAGATGTGCCAGTAGTGCCGGCTCCCTCCTCCGCAGGTCCCCGTACCGGTGCCTGCACTGCTCCACAGACCTCCACCGGCCAGTGGCCTCCTCTAGCTTAGTGGCCACCTGCTGCCACACATGTGTCCTGGCCATGTTAAGGGGAATCATCCCCAAATAGTGGGCCATAGTGAGGCTCCACTATGGCCACCAAGTTTGCGAGCTCGAGGGAACTCCACTGGGGGGCTCTTCTGCGTGCCATCCCTGAATGTATAGTAGGCAATATGGCGCTCCGCAGCCCGGCAAACCCACGTGGAATTGTTGCGCAATACAATGCCGCTAATCCCTATCGTGCTGTTGGTACAGCGCCACCAGTCCCTATCACGCTGTTACCGAACAGCGCGATAGAGCTGCAGACATGCCATACGTACAGCGCCAAGGGGCCAAAGGTCAGGCACAGGGTCATGGGTCTCTGGTGCATGGCTACGCACAGCGCCATCACATGTCCATGCATCCAGCGTGATTGGTCACCTATGTGCCATTGCCACAGCGGACTATTGCGCAGTTGTGCCACAGCGCCATGTAGTGACCATCGCTGTAGCGCCACTGGCACAATGGTGGCCATGCCCTGAACTGCTTATCATGCACAGCACGTCATCAGCGTGGCAGATGCCTGCGTAAGCTACCTGGGCATGCACAGTGTGGTGTACTACGGAGTCACAGAACTGCGCCATTGGCTCAGCCCGGTCAACCGTATTGTGCAAAGCGCAAAAGCGCGATATTCAGCCGTCATATGCAAATCATCCGATCAGCCATTCAAAGGCACAGCAGCGCGATTTGCATCTCATTAAAGTTGCTCCACACCTAATTTGCATGGATTGCGCTATAAAAATGCGACGCTGTTCTGCAGTGGCCATATGCGATTACTGCAGTGGATAGGTGAGTTGCATGCTGTGTGATGTTCTGGACTATGGTCTTAGGGAATTGCTGTGTACTGCACAGTCACAGGTGACCACTCTCATCCATACAGGCTGTGATATGACCGAGTGAGGAATGGGTGAGGAGGATGATGGTGGGCGGAAGAGGAGGCCCAATTTTACAAAAGCTGAGACAGAGGCACTCTTCGAGGCCTACCTGGATGAAGAGCCACTTCTCAGTGGACGGCAGGGCACCCCTCAGACCCGTGCTGCTGCATGGAAGGGGTGGCACGTGCCGTCAACCTGCACAGCAGCCACCAGCGCTCTGTGCAGGAATTTAAAAAGAAGATGGGGACCGACAGGAGGAGGGTGAAGGAGAAGGTGGCAGCAATCAGGGTGGCACGTGCTGCAACAGGTGGGGGCCAGCCGGAGGTGATGCTGCTGACTCCGGCAGAGGACCGCCATTGAGGGCGTTTCTGGAGGTGGCTTCCAGACAGGTGGTAGCCCATCACTGCATGGTATGTCATGGTCGGGGGGGGGAAGGTAGATCACATGCACTAACGTGTTCTCACTTTCTGTTACAGATCCTGTGCATCTGCAGGGGTCAGTGGTGGAGGGCCTGTCCACTACGGACAGCCATCTGGAGTCGGAGGAGGGACCATCCACCTCTGCAGGTAGCCGGCATGCATTGCACCAGTATGCGTGCCTGGCTGCCATCTCTGATGTCGGTGAGACAGGTGTGGGGGGTGCCCTTCCTCTGTCTCAGCGGTCTGGCATGCAGGCATGCCAGCACGCTGTGGCTGTGGCACAGACCCGCACCATTGATGATGCAACAACCACTATGGGCATTGACATGTGTGTGTCACAGAATGGACACACAGCAGGACAGCTCACGCCCATGGACCTAGCTGGTTCCGACGTGTGTGCCAGCACATCAGCACAGTCCCAGGCTGTGCCTGTCAGCACCGGTGGGGCAGCACCGGTGGCTGTACAGGTCACTGGCACTGTTGCAGCCACAGCAGTGGAACAACTGAGCCCTTGGGCACAACAGGCGGAGGGGCAGCAGCAGCAGTCACCCACCGGGACTGGGGGTACAGGGTTCAGTGGTGGCGTGAGTGCACCGCCTGTGGACTTGCCCATACCTGGTCCTGGTGAGCAGCGCCCACCCTCGAGGGGTGCTGAACATCAGGCCCTTTCATACCCTGAGGGACAGGTTGCCGAGGTGGCAGATGACCCCTTTGACGAGCACACCCGCCTGCTGAAGGCATCAGTATAGCAGCAGATGCAGGTTGCGACGTCCGTGGAGGCACTGTGTGTGGCTCTGGAGCGGCACAGCAGGGACAACAAGAGGATCCTGTCACGGATTGACCACTTGTGGATGGATGTGACCGCCGCCATTGACGGGCAGACACAGGCATTGGTCGCTGTCGTGGCCACATTGGGCACACAGTCAGGTGCCCCTGTGCTGCTCACACCGCGCAGTACGCTATCCACTCCCCATTCCCAGCGTTGTGCGACACCCACCCTGTCGATGCCGGGTTCAGCTGTGGGCATCCCGAGCACCCCTGGTGCAGGTATGTTCAGTGTGCTGCAGACCCCTGTGCAGGCAAGGTCGCGTTCACGCAGTGGAACCCCTGGTGGTCCATCGGTGCCACCCCATGAGGCCCGTGCTCAGCCTGCCAGCGCTGCTGGGTCTCGGCGGGGACGCCCACGCATGCGAGGCGGCCGTGGAACTGTGCCGCAAGACTGAGCTGTCTTCCAGTGCGGGCCCTGTCTGGTGCTGCCCTGTGTGCAATGTGTGTTTTGGTGGGCAGTGCACTGGTGGGTGCCCAGCCCTACACGCAGACACATGGACCACCTGCACACCCTCCCGACTGCCGTCCAATGGTGCATGTGCATGATGATGATGCCTGCATTGCGCTGTACACCAAAGTGCGAAGGTGCCCAGCATCTGACACATGTACATGGACAGTCAGTGGACGTGGTGGCCTGTGGACATGTGTGTTTTTAGTGTCTGTGTTCCGGCTCTGTTGTGCAGCTGACCCCTGTGCACTTTGTGCCTATTGTGTGTGTGTGTGTGTGTGTGTTTGTGTGTGTCCGTCCATGTGGCGTGTTACTGTTCACCCCTCCCTGGTTGCATGTGTGTGCTTCTGTGCCCTGCCACTTCCCTTGCCGTCATGCACCCCTGGTGTGTTTCCCTGTGTGCATGTGGGTTGTGCCCTAGCCACTGTTGGTTGCACATGGCCCCATGACTTACCTGTGTTGGGTGAAGTGCTCCTGTGTGATGGTGTCCCGGTGCAGCTGGGCCAGCCGGATCAGTCGGGGGTCACGTCGTCCAAGGGGGAGCTGCCCATCCCCATCATCACCGGCATCACCGTCATCCCCATCGCTGTCCCCCTCTTCGACCTGTACGGCTATCCCACAGTCTTTGGCCATGTTGTGCAGGATACAACAGGCCAGGAATATCCCACCGGCCTTTGAGGGGCTATACTGTAGGGCACCGCCGGAGGTGTCTAGGCAACGGAAGCGCGCCTTCAGCATCCCAAACACCCGCTCAGTGATGTTGCATGTGGCGGCGTGTGCCTCACTGAAGTGTTGCTGTGATAGGGTTGTGGGCCGCCGGTAGGGTGTGAGCAGCCAGGGACGGAGTGGGTATCCACTGTCACCTGTGTGGAGATAGTGGAGGTTAGTATCTTGTTCAGGCTCATATTGCCCCTAACCCTGTGTGCCACACCCATGGCACCTGTGGCTTACCCCACTCTTGGCACCGATTTGTCAGTCCTACATGCATACTCACCCACTAGATGTCCTGTGGGAATGTCCCCACTCTCGAATCGATGGCACAGTGCCGACTGGTACCATATAAATGAATCATGTGCTCCCCCAGGGTGCGTGGCACAGACATTGATGATGCGCCCACTGGCATCACACACCACCTGGCAGTTGACACTGGCATAACCCTTCTGATTCATATAGGCGGCCCCATCGGGGCCAGGTGACGTGCGAATGGCCACTTGGGTGCAGTCTGTCGCCCCTAGCACGCCAGGCATATGTGCTACCCTGTGGAACTCCTGTATGTTTGCTGTGCGCTCCGCCGCGGTGCTGGGGAATTGGATGTACTCTGCAGCATGTGGCAGCAGTGCGCTGAGGAATTGGGTGAGGATGCATGATGTGGCCAACTGTGTTATGCCTGTGGTGTCCCTTGTTGGTCTCTGGAAGGTACCCGTGGCGAGCAAGCACATGCAGGCTGTTATCTTTGTCTTCACTGACAGAGCGTGACTCTGTCGTGAGGGTGCCTGCATCACATCACTGCACAGCTCACAGAGCCGCCTCAGTATTGCCCTGTTCAGGTGGTACCGGCCCACAATCTCGACATCTGAGTAGAGATCAAAGCTGGTGCGGGCCCGGTACTGCCTGTTGGGGGCGTACCGCCGACGGGCCGTTCCACGGCCATGTCCCCCTGCAACATGCCTTCTCACCCCCCTCATTACAGCTTCCATGTGGAAGCTGACACTGTCCATGTCCCTGGCTTGTGTTCCTCCCCTGGCTGTTGTTGCTCTGTTCCCCACGCTGTCCTGACTGCTACCTCCACTGCACCGGGTACACCTCCTGGCCTCTGCAATCTGTGGCCCCACACACCTTCCCTTGTCCCTATTCTGTCCTGTGCTCTCCCTGGCCTGCATTCTTTCTCCCTCTGGCCTTGTCTGTCTCCCTGCCTCATGTGGCTTCCTTGTAGCATTCTTGCGGCTCTTCCTTGAGCCTTTTTATTTTGGCTCATTTCCACTATGGTGCAACTTCCGCCTGATCCACTGTTGCGCATTGCGCAAGCCTTTGAATATCGCATTGCGCACTTTATGCATGGTTCCACCCCCTTCGGTTGCGCATGCCTTAATTAGCATTGCGCTGTTGCTCAGCATGTTTTCAGTGGCGCCACTGCTTCCTGCTGAATATCGCAGAATGGCGCAACTTCGACTTGCTTGGCGCGAACCTTGCCAAGCATGGCGCAACCCTTTTGAATATCCAGCCCGATAAATCCAATTTTGTTTTTTAATAGTTTTTCTTGTATACAAATATAAAACCTCTACTGATGCAGCAGGCCATGGGCTGGAAGCCTTTACTTAAAACCCATTTGTATCACATGGCCTTTTTATAGTATTATGTGATCTGTTTATAAAATTGTGGTTTTATGAGTGTTTTATATTGTATTATAAAGATGATTGTACTGGATTCTATTTTTTGTATGATTGTACAGCACTTTGAAATTTGAAAGGCGCTTTAAAAATAAAATTATTATTATTATTATTATTACTTACCAGAAAGGTCTCTCATTGGATGGCTTTATGACATTCATAGGCTTTAAAAGTACTGACGAAATCTATCACAGTACCAGAATATCTCAGATGTGCATTCCTGAGAATAAAACAATGGCAGAGAACTGTTCAACAGGTTATTAGGTTGTTGAGGAAACAATTACATTTTTCTTTATTATCAAATCTCTGTTTTGAGGAGGTTACATTTCAAAAGTGCCCAGAGGAACATACAGAGGTCTTGAAACAATTCCTTAATAATTCAAGAATACCTGAACAAATGTGGGACTTTCATTGGATAGCATGCCACGAGAGAATAAATATTAAAGCAAATCAGAAACATAACAAACCGGAGGAACGATTTTGCAGCAGACCTTTATGCGTTCAGAAAGAAGAGACTATACAGCATTTATTATTTTCATGTTCCTTTATTATTGTCTTTTGGGATTTTCTAGCACAAAAATTGAATGAACTAGTATTTAAAACTCTGACATATGAAAACTTGATGTATGTTAGAAAATGGGCAAAGCAATTTGAGCCATCTGATTGGCTTAGACACTTCTCTAGGTGAGAATCTATCAGACAATAGATGCCCACCTATTAAAAGGGCCAGCCTAGCCTGCCCCATCACCAGGATCTTGGTGCCCAGCCTACTCTCCAATTGGATAAACCCTCTCACTTGCATTCCAAATGTCCGCCATTTGTTTCTGTCGCTTAGCGGGTGACAAACTGAGCGGCTGACATATCATAAAGTAAAAATCTTAAAATGCAGTGCAAAGAAAACGTAACGTTTTTCACACAAAATTCACTTTTCCCCAAAAAACAGCTTCTCTGAGTCTAAATATTGAGTACCGTCTTGTCCCATGAATCTTGAGTGTCCACAGCAGTACTCTGAGAGCCGAACCCGAGTGCTTTCTCTTGTCCATCAGATGGCAACCCACTAGCTCCCGAAACAGACCGATTTTTACATCTAGCACAAATTTCCCTGACATGACTTGAGTCTTCTTTCCTTACCGTGATACCTCCGTCCCGAGATGAGAGCAGAAAAAAAATTTAAAAAGCCAGCTCCGGATACACACATTGACTCATTCCCTACCAAACTTGTGTTACCTCCCCCTTCCAACTGTCCCATATGCAATGTCGATGACTGATCCACACAGCGTGGCACCTCCCAACACCGAGCTGCATCTGACCAACTGAAGTTACTACCAATTCCAAAAAAAAGGCAACTAAACATTTTTCTGAAGCCTATTCCTAGTGGTTGAGTGAGTCTGCCAGATACTTTTTTTTGCTGTTGCCCCCGCCATGTTTTCACGCTACAGGGCACACAAAAAACCCACAATTCACTCTCATGACCAAAATGGTCACATTTTTTAAAATAAATACCTTTCGTTTAGTTTGCCTGTGGTTAGCAGCAAAAGTCATCAACTACTTCCTTGTTCCCTGAGCACGAGTGACCGCAGGTTAAGGAAAAAGACTTTTACGTGGTGTTCTCTGACCCTGTTCAATCTTACCCAATAGAGTGCCATTCCCCAAGTCTGCAAGTCACAGAATGTAAGACCGGAGATGTGCTAAACAGGGGAAAAGAACCAAAAAAAGAAAAACATTGAGACTGTAGCCGTGTACCTCAAATTTCTCCAACTCTACTTCCTGCTTTAATTACATGGTCACACGCATAACTGCCGCATCTTATGAAATAAAAAAAATAATAAACTTACAGGAAGGGTAGAGAACTTCATCAAAATGATGGCAAAAGAGTACTCGAAAAATTTTGTAGAAGCTACATGTCTTGTGCATGCTGTGATGGGGGGATAAGTTAAAGAGAATGGCTCTGTGTGTTGGGGGAGAGAACAGGAGATGGAACAGCACAAAAATAGAGAGACTACTTTGCAAGATAAAGACTGAAACTGCATTATTAATCTATTAGAAAATGGGCAAAGACAATGCTCTCTTCTGATTGGCTGAGACACTTATTTAGGTGGGCATCTATCAGACAATAGATGCCCACCAAATAAGAAGTCCCAGCCCAAGCCTTCCTCATATGCAGCCAAGTATCCTTGTGCCAAGCCTGCTTCCTCATTGGGTGAATCACTGGTTCACAAAATTTCAAACTGCCGCCATTTTTATTTCATTGGTTAGCGAGAGTGAGAGCCCCCACCCACATGCTCATTCCCTAGACTAGAAAGACAAAAACTCCATCCAGTAACTGACCAAAACAGATCAGCGTACAGGTTTCCGGTTATAAGTCAGGCTTAAAGTTTTCAGTTTTTGTTCTGTGAGTAAAACCCCTGCTGCCACCGCTCCTTCATCGGATCTCTCCCTAAGTGCTCTGCCTTTCGCGGCAACCATGTTCTGTATGAACTCCCCGTGTAGACTGCCATTCATTAACCCTCAAATGGCTCCCCCACTCTGCTCCTCTGCAGAAAACAAAGTTTTGCCTGCCACCCAACAAGAAATCAGCTCCACAGCTCACACCTGCCTGGAAAATGAAAGTACAATCCCCCCCTTGCAGTTCCTCTCCTGACTGCAGTCTTCCTGTCTAATCTCGGTACTGATTGGCAATACATTTGCTACTTTTAAAACAGCAGCCCCAGTAATACCACAGCAACATTTGTTTGTTTTTCTTTTTTTTTTCCTAGTCCGAACCCGACTCCGGCGCTGTCGTGAGAACGAACATCCACTCTCTTAAGTGCTGCTAGCTGGCAGTGTCAATAGATCTTCACATGGAAAGTCCCACTTCACTCTTGCCGCACTGCACTAACAAGCTGCCAACAATTTCTGACTGTCGCTATTATTCTGGATTAAAAAAAACTCAAATGAGTGAAAACACAAGCGGTCTTTTCCCCATTAACATAAAAAAAAAAGCTTTTGTAAATGAAAACACTAGCGCTAGCACCTCACGTAATCGGTGCTGCACTGACACATTCCAGCTCGTGTTCACTTCACCTCCAGCCAACAGAAAGTGAATACGTACAGTTTTAAAATGAAAGATTGCTTAACGGCAGAGTAGATTTCCAACCGTGCTACATCTGTCACCCACCTATATTCGCTGAAGTCGTCTCCACTCTGGTGATGCCGTGTGTTTCAGGTCCTGCCAAATACAGGTACAGTCCCTTTAAAAACTGAGAAAATTAGCTAAACAGAGCGTGGACGGGGGGGGGGTCAGGGATAAACCAGTGCTTCTCTTCCATTTACAGACAACAAAAACAAACTGGAGGTGAGGGTTACAAAACTGCTGCATGATGACAGGGGGAGGGGGGTTCCAACTGAAAAAAAAAAACAGTCTGCTATAACGGCGGTAACTGCAAATGGCCATCATTATAATGAAGGCGGAGGAACTATTTAATTACAAAACATATTGAAAATTAATTATTATATTAATAATATTATTATCAAACTTTTTTTGTACTGTGTCCATTTTCTAAGAGCAATAATACCCTCCAGGGTGGGCGGTATTGGGCAATACCGGACCTTCCAGGGGCTTTAAGGCCTTCCGCCTGCAGCGTCCTGTTGGGTATTATTGCTTGCGTGTGTTTACTAAGGGGTGGGGATAATGGAATGGGTGTACTCTACAATTAATAATGGTCATTCTAAAATGGAATATTTGGACCACTAGATGTGGATTTACTTTACGACAGAAAGAAAGCAGTCATGTTGGATTATATAACAAAATTATGTCAGACCTTTTAAATATATACAAAACAGAACAGGGAAAGTTTTCTAGAGTTATACTGCTGGAATTATGGAAAGGTCTACCATGGGTGGCAGACAATGACGCACCTATAACTTGATTAGAAGGAATTTATTGTTATGATTCATGTATGATTTCTTTGGCTTATTTTTGTTTCAGAAATCTGCCTTATGATTACAAAATTTGCTTTCTGTTATATGATTTTGTGAATATTTTCTGGTTTCTTTCTTTTTTTTTATTGAATTGTTATGATGTATTTGTTATACTTTACTAAAAAATTCCCCTACTCTTTTTGAGAAGTGCCATGGGATTACCATCCACCTGAACAGGCAGATGGGATCTCGGTTTAACATCTCATCTGAAAGACGACACCTCAGGAGTGCAGCACCCCCCTAATGCTACATTACAGTGTCAGTATTGGGATATTAACCCAAGTGCCTGGTGTGGGGATAGAACCCACATCATTCTGATCTCCTGGCCTCAGAGGCGAGTGTGCTACCTGCTGAGCCACTGACACTGACATAACGCATTATATCACATTGCTTTCTAAAAGTTACTATATTGAGGAACTTAATAGAGATAAGAAATGCACAGTCCTTTTTAAAGTTCACAACTATAGTCCATCCGACATGGGACATCAGGCATACAGAATGGGAATGGTCGCAATACTGCATTACCAAAGTCCCAGTTAGTTCTCAGATTCATCCTTTAATGTCTCAATAGCATCCATAATTGGGTTGTTGGGGTGCAGATTTGCAGCAAAATCCCATGCTGCTTTTGCATCAGTGAATAAGTACATTCTGTCTAAGTAAGTAAATTGCAGATGGGCAGGGAATGATAGTCTGCAGACAATCCCTACAGCTTTCAGTTTTTTGCTACCCCCTTGAAAGCTTTGCACCTTTGCCCGGTGGTATATGAATAATCTGCAAAGAAATGTACCTTAGATTCTCTTAGCATAGCATAACACAACATAACATAGCATAGCATTGCATAGCATAGCATAGCATAGCATAGCATATCATAGCATAGCATAACACAACATAACACAACGTAACACAACATAACATAGAGGATAATGTATGGTCATCGATGGTTAACCGGTTTGTTAACCATCGAGAGGTTACCAGGGCGACCATGTGTTTACGTCGCCATGGCAACCTCGAGATTGAATTAACAAAGCAGTTAACTCGCATCGATATACCTCATTAACTATATTATAGTGTATGGTACCAGTTTGTTTTTAGTAAAGAAAGCAGTTCCTTACTGCTGTTTTTCATGTCCCCACTGCTCTGCCCTCACTGCTGCGGCCGTTACAAGCGTCTGATCCAGTTGTGCGCATGCCCTGACTGTTCCCGGTTGTTAACCCATCGATGTGACGTACCATTGATGGGTTAACAACATCGTGACATCACATCGATGGTAAAACGTTGTTATAAAAAGGTAGATTTCTACCTAGAACAACGTTCTACCATACATTACACAACACAACACAACACAACACAACACAACACAACACAACACAACACAGGCGAAGCCTCTTTTGCAGCCCTCAGGATTTGGTCCTGTAGCACTGAAGTGGTCATGGTGAGAAGGACTGTTCCAAGTCCAGAAGAAGAAGGTCCAGAGGAGGGCTACAAAGATGACAGCTGGTCAGTAGGGTAAGGCATATGAGAATAAGTTGAGGGCACTGAACATGCACTCCCTGGAAGACAGAAGTGAGAGAGGGGGCATGATTGGAACCTTCAAGTACTTGAAAGGGATGAATAAGGTTGATAAGGAGAGTGGCAACCATAACATGAGGGGGCACAGTCTTAAGCTGGAGGGTGGGAGGTTTAGGAGGGAGGTCAGGAAGCACTTCTTCATAGAGGGGGTGGTGGACACTTGGAATGTGCTGCCAGAAGAGGTAATCTCATTGAAGACAGTGGGCAGCTTTAAGAGAGGCTGGGACAGGTATAAGGGGAGGGTAAGGGTCATGGTTAGGGAGGATAGGAGGAGTGGGGCAGGGACAGTAGCTTAAACTGTGGACCCTGCAACACGAGCAGACTTGATAGACCAAATGGCCTTCTTCTGCTGGCTTCTTCGTATGTTCGTATGTAAGTCCCTCCATGCTGTTGGTAGGTCTGCATAGGGTGATCCTATAGGCCTTAATAACTGGAACCACAAAGCTAAGTCCAATGGCTTTAGGTAACTACCCTTTCAGAAATGTTGGAAGATCCCTCTCCTTACTTCCGGGATGCCCAAGAGTCGCACATTAACCAATTGGACCAGGTTCTCTAACTGTTCAGTTTGGCTACGGACCACAGTCTGTTCCTTAATTACTGCTGTAGTTGCAGCCAGAGCCTTCCCAGCCCTGGGACCATGTTCCTCAACTAACTGACCTTGCCGTTGTTTCCACACGTTGCTCAATAGCAACCAGTTTGTCATTCTGCTGGTCATGTTTTTACCACGTTTTTGTATGGTTTGTGTTAGCTGATGGCTTTCTGCAGAAACTCTATACTCGTTCCATCTACATGGCTCCCTGACAGCTGTTGTCTCACTGGTGTATCTGGAGGCCCCGTAGTCCTGCTGGCAAGATCCATTTTTCCAGCTCTTCTCGGTTGTCCCATTACAGAAAAAGGAATCCCTGATTCAGATTGCACTGTGTACAAATATTATAGTGCGGTTTTAACACAACTCTTAAATTTCAATGTTTTATCTTGTAAAAAGAGATTCCAGCCATATTGGTCCTTGGAAAACAGAAGATGATGGAAGATTTGATACCTTTTATTGGACCAACAAGTGTCTTGTACGAAGATGGAATTATACACAAGTTTTCGGGGCCTCACAGGTCCCTTCTTCAGGTTAATTCTTTCACCTGAAGAAGGGACCTGTGAGACCCCGAAAGCTTGGGTATAATTCTATCTTTGTACAAGCCACTTGTTGGTCCAATAAAAGGTATCAAACCTTCCGTAAACTAATATTTTATCTTATTTTTCTTAGCTTGCTGAGCAGAGCTCAAGTTATGTGCCTCCTTCCCCCCTCAGTTGCTGGCTTCACCCCAATTCCTTTTTTTTAACTTTAAATTTTTGCAAGCAGACTTCACAAATAAAGTACATTCTTGGCAGAGAGACATCCTAGAAAGTAAAACTGATAATTACAGTAGGATTCTGGACAGACACCACATGTTATGTCACAGGGAGGGTATCGATATATGTTAGAAATATTACTTTCAAGTCTAAAAAGTGTCTTTAAACAAGTCTATGTGCCATGACTTTGGACCATCATGTATAGGAAATGCTAAAAACTTTCTATTATGGTAGTCTGTTTCAAACTCGCAAAATGACGAGTAAAAATAACTATGTAATCCTGCATTTTGTCATGTCATCTTTTTTTTTTTTAACTCTTTTTCCCTCCGGTCACAGCCCTCAAAGTCTCTCTCAGGCATCCTGCCTGTTCCTGCCCGCCTAAGGTCCCGTCGGCCCTGAGCCTCCTCTCTCCTCCCCTCCCCACAGCTAGCAGCCCCAGCTTAACCCCTCTGGGGTGGAGCCACCCCTCCTCTTTGGGTGGTCTTACAACATAGACTCTGACTGTAGGTGAGGGCCCGGGCAGAGGAACTGGAAGGCTGGGTGAGGTGGATCCAGTGATGGGCATGGGGGTCAGGTGCCATCGCCTACACCGTGGAGCCAGGCTTTTCCATGTTTTAGTGACCCTCCCCCTGGTGTGGTGCACCCCTGATGCAATGACACATGGCAACCCTGCTTGTGTCAGCCACACTGATTGACGTGCTGAGAAACGTACTGCAGTGCCCCCGATCTCCACCGGGAGCCGCTGGTACACTGGAGAAGCCCCAGCCCTCCCCCGGAAGAGGAGAGCAGCCCTGTGGGCTCTCGATCCTCACCCTGTCCCTGCTGACCCCCGACGTCCGAGCTCGCTCCTGAACTCGGGTCGCCGGTGTGGCGCAAGGTGCGGCATCCAGCACCTCAACCCTCAGCGCCACCGGGCCGGCCATTGTCATGTCATCTTGATCAGAGACCCTCCCACAGAGAGACTGAATTATCAAGACATTTAGGTTACATAAGACTTATTCAACCAGATACGTGTTCTTTTCACATGCAGTCAATCTAGCAAAAAATTCTGAACTGATAACTGCTTATTGCGGAGAGAATAGCTTTGAAACGGTTTCAGTCATAGACTACAGAGCATATAACTTTACTGAGAGAACACATATGCTAGGTGGTCTACAGTTAGCTGCTACAATTTTGGAAACTTTCCCCACTTATCGTGAGAATTCACCAGGCTGTACAACAGGACCAGTGAAAATTTCTGTACTCAACATACAAGGCTGCAGTGCTTGAATGGCTCAGCGCCAGACAGTCCTTACTCCGACGTGACTGTACTGCTCCCCCAGACATAGCTAAGGGTGCCAGTACTGCCACACAGCGGTCACCATTACTAAAAGGAAAGTGCTAGACTGTCTAGGCAGTCAGAGAATGAGACACATGTAATGTCCACCTTGCTGTGCATGATTAGCGCTCGCTGCGATACCACGCTAATAATGTGGCACAGTTTCCCCATCAGCATGCACTTTTTTTTTGCTTGATTTCTTTATGCTCCCTGTGCCCTCCCCGACTGACCAGTCATTGAACTCTTAAAGGACCTGGCGTTACCAAGCCATCCTTCTCGGCCATTGACACCGTCCCCTATGTGCCATGCCCCAGGCAGCCCAACATATTCCTTCACTTGGGGGGGGGGGTCCTCGCGTTACCCACAGAAGGAGAGACTGGGAATTTGCACTAAACTGGGCACATGGCAGGGGATCAGCTTAGAAGGCACTCGCCCGGCTGCGTTTCATGAGGGGACCCAGCGACCATCATCTGGTCAGCCGAACGGGCATGTTTCCCATTTTCTTACACAACCCACCCACCTCCCATATTGCATCTGCAAGCATGGTGTGGTCTAGAAGGATGCACTGCGGCATGTGGTCACCCATACTGCAAGTGCATCACCACTACAGGGCCACCAGGAGCCACTATCAAAGTGGTGCAGGCTCACGCCCTCCCCCCAAGGAGGAGAGTGTTCAGTGGAGACTCCTAGCCCTCCTCACTGGCCTCTGCTCCTGCCGTCCCTGGCTCAGGTGCGAACCCGGGTCACCAGTGTGCCAAACAACCCCCTATCACTTGACGCCATGGAGCTGGCAACATGCACTTCTTTTTTTTTTTTTTTGGTCCGGTTCCCTGATCCTCCAGTTGGAGGACAGCCCAGTGCCCTGCCTGCCACCCTCATGCCCAGGCTTGCCCCCCTGGTGGGGCTGCTGGGAGGGCTCCCCCCAACGATCACTACTAGAAAGCCCTGGCTTACCCTCTGGGTCGGGGCCATGGGAGAGGGAACCCCCCCCGGCGGACAATAGTGGCAGTTGGGATGGTGGAGGAGATGGGCATCATGCCCGGGGGCTGGCTTTTATGTGCATGCTGGAGCCCTGGGGGAGGGATGGGCAGTGATGACCAGTGTCAACCCCACCCCCCAGGTATTGGTGCCAGCTGCAGTGGTACCCTCGGCCTCCGCAAGGGTTCAGGAAGCTGCGGACACTCTTCCCCCTTCCCCCTGGATAAAGAGAGCAGTCCCAGGATGCTCACCCCTTCTCCCCCTCCGGCCGGCTGTCCAACACCCGAGTCTGTTCCCAAACCCGAGTCTTCTGAGTCACAAGCGGAAATCCAACGTGGCACCAGTGGGCCAGCTGCAACATGCACTTCTTAACGTTACTGCACTGAGTACTATAGCTTAATAACAAATAGCCATAATAATTCATAGCAGATGGCTAGCAACATTAAACTTAGGGCTTGAAATTCAATGCTATTTGGTGTTCTGTGCATACCAAAAATCATGCACGGAACACCAAATACTGCCAACTGGTAACCCGCGTTGTATACAACTCTGTTGCCCCCTGTTTTGAATGACCGCTGTCATTCTGTGGTTGAGCCAACTCCTCTAGACATTTTTGTAGGTCTCCCCCCAGTCAATTTTTGCACTGTTTACAGTGCATTCTGCCTGAAGACTGTGATGGAAATATCGCGGCACAAAATGTGAGCTCACAGTCTTGGGCTCGGTCGGTGCTGAATGCGCTGCGCAGTCTTATTAGGCGCCAACCACGTTAAAGCAGGAAGGACTTCTGGGGGACCTCCACATGACGATCGCTGTTCTGCCGGTCATCACTGCTGTCCCTTACAGAGTTTTTGGTCACTGGCATTTGAAGCAGAAAAAACAGCATAGAAGCCGGTAATGTTATTTAAAAAGGCTGCAAGTTTTTCTATTTTTACGGAGGATGGCACTCAAGGACAGATGACGTTAATGAGCTTGATCAGACACAAGTCTGAAAGTTTTACTTTGAACTGACTATGCAGATTTTCAGCCCAACTTGAAAAGCTATAAAATAGGCATAATTTTGCAGTTTTGGCAGTGATTTTTTTTTCTGGTATGATGTGAAACAACTTTTTATTTTGCCTGCTCTATTTGCAGTAGTAAGGAGGCTGTCTTGCCACAGTGAAAAAGTGAAGTAATTTGATTTGACTGCAGAGGTATGGTTTTATTTTCCCGTCCTGTGTGTGCTGTACATGAAAAGTGAGACTGGGTACACTTAACAGTTGGCTGTGCTGTGATGGGTCTAAGTGAGGGTACATTGTTTAATGTTTAGTCAGTTGGAGATTAAGGGCTGGATATTCAAAAGGGTTGCGCCATGCGCAATAGGGTTGCGCCAGCGCAAGTCTGAAAATGTGCCATTCTGTGATGTTCAGCAGGAGGCAGTTGTGCCACCGAAAACATGCTGAGCAACAGCGCAATGATAGTGAAGGCATGCACAACCAAAGGGCAAGGAACCATGCATAAAGGGCGCAGTGCGATGTTCAAAGACTTGTGCAATGCGCAACAGTGGAGCAAGCGGAAGTTGCGCCATAGCAGAAATGAGCCAAAATAAAAAGGAGCAAGGAAGAGGCACAAGAACGCTACAGGGAAGCCACATGAGGCAGAGAGAGAGACAGGCACAGGGAAACTGTGAGGAAACAGAGCAGGCCGGGGAAACCACACTGCAGAAGAGAGGCACAGGGAAGGTGTGTGGTGACACACATACCAGAGGTCAGCACAGACAGGTGTACCCGGTGCAGGGGAGGTAGCAGTCAGGACAGTGGGGGAACAAGCAACAGCTGCAAGGGGAGCATAAGCCAGGGACATGGCCAGTGCCACCTTCACATGGAGCCATAATGAGGGGTGAGAAGGCATGCAGCAGGGAACGTGGCCGTGGAAGGGCCCGTCGGCGGTATGCCCCCAACAGGCAGTACCGAGCCCGCACCAGCTTTGAGCTGTTTACAGATATCGAGATTGTGGGCCAGTACCGCCTGAACAGGGCAATACTGAGGTGGCTCTGTGAGCTGTGCAGTGATGAGATGCAGGCACCCACACGACAGAGTCATGCCCTGTCAGTGGAGACAAAGGTAACAGCCTGCATGTGCTTTCTCACCACGGGTACCTTCCAGAGATCAACCGGGGACACCACAGGCATGACACAGTCGGCCATGTCACGCATCCTCACCCATTTCCTCAGCACACTGCTGCTACATGCTGCGGAGTACATCCATTTCCCCAGCACTGTGGCGGAGCACACAGCAAACATACAGGAGTTCCACAAGGTAGCACGTATGCCTGGCGTGCTAGGGGCAATAGACTACACCCATGTGGCCCTACGCACACCACCTGGCGAGGAGGGGGCCGCATACATGAACCGCAAGGGCCATTCCAGTGTCAACTGCCAGGTGGTGTGCGATGCCAGTGGGCGCATCATCAATGTCTGTGTCACGCACCCTGGGGGAGCACATGATTCATACATCTGGCACCAGTCAGCACTGTGCCACTGCTTTGAGAGTGGGGACATCCCCGCAGGACATCTAGTGGGTGAGTATGCAAATGAAATGGACATATCGCAGGCCTGGAGGGGCATGGCCAGAGGTGCCATGGGTGTGGCCCACAGGGCTTGGGGCAGTCCGAAGCTGAACACGAAACTAACCTCCACTCTCTGCACACAGGTGACAGTGGATACCCACCGTCCCTGGTTGCTCACACCCTACCGGCCCCATCGTCATGCCGTGCTACAATTGAGGCACATGCCACCACACGTAATGTCATTGAGTGGGTGTTTGGGACGCTGAAGACACGTTTCTGTTGCCTGGACACCTCTGGCGGTGCCCTACAGTACAGCCCCTCAAAGGCCTGTGGGATATTCCTGGCCTGTTGCATCCTGCACAACATGGCCAAAGAATGTGGGATAGCCATACAGGTCGAAGAGGGGGACAGCGATGGGGACGATGAGGACGCCGGTGATGATGGTGATGGGCTGCCACCCCTTGGCCGACGGGACCCCCGACTGATCTGGCTGGCACAGCTGCACCGGGACACCATCACAGAGGAGCGCTACAGCCAACCCAGGTAAGTCATGGTGCCATGCACAACCACCAGTGGCTAAGGAACAGCCCACAAACATGCATGGAAACACACCAGGGGTGCATGCTGGCAAGGGATGTGGCAGGGCACAGAAGCACACACACACAACCAGGGATGGGTGAACAGCAACACGCCACATGGACGGACACACACACACAATTCACCAAACGTGCACAGAGGGCAGGAGGAAAACCGAGCCAGAATGCCAGCACTAGCAACACACATGTCCACAGGCCACCACATCCACTGTCTGTCCATGTGCGTGTGTCAGATGCTGGGCACCATCGCACTTTGGTGTACAATGCAATGCAGGCATCATCATGCACACGTACCTGTGGACAGCAGCCGGGAGGGTGTGCAGGTGGACTGTGTTTCTGCGTGCATGGCCGGGCACCCACCCGTGCACTGCCAACCGAAACACACAATGCACACAGGGCAGCACCAGACAGTGCCCGCGCTGAGAGACAGGTCATTCTTGTGGCACAGTGCCACGGCCACCTTGGATGCGTGGGTGGCCCCACCGAGACCCGCCAGCACTGGCAGGCTGACCACGGGCCTCATGGGGTGGCACCGATGGTCCCTCAGGGGTTCCACTGCGCGAACGTGACCGTGCCCGCGCAGGGTTCTGCAGCACACCGAACATGCCTGCACCAGGAGTGCTCGGGATGCCACAGCTGAACCCAAGCGTCAACAGGGTGGGTGTCGCTGGCAACGCCGAATGGGGAGTGGATAGCGCATCGTGGTGTGAGCAACGCATGGGCACCTGACTGTGTGCCCATTGTGGCCATGACAGCAATGGACGCCTGTGCATGCCTGTCAATAGCAGCGGTCACATCCTCCTGCAAATGGTCAATCTGTGACAGGATCCTATCGGTGTCCCTGCTACGACGCTCCTCTGCCTGCTCCAGAGCCACACACAGTGCCTCCACGGACGTTGCAAGCCACATCTGCTGCTGGACCGATGCCTGCAGTAGGCGGGTGTGCTCGTCAAAGAGGTCGTCTGCCTCCTCGGCATCCTGTCCCTCAGGGTGTGCATGGGCCTGATGTTCGGCACCCCTTGAGGGTGGGCGCTGCGCACCAGGACCAGGTATGGGCAAGTCCATAGGCGTTGCACAGACGTTGCCGCCGAACCCTGAACCCCCAGTCCCGGAGGGCGACTGCTGCTGCCGTCCCTCCGGCCGCTGTGCCCAGGGCTCAGTAGTGCCCCGCTGTGGCCACAACAGTCCCACTGTCCTGACCAGCCACCGGTGCTGCCCACTGGTGCTGACAGGCACAGCCTGGGACTGTGCTGTGCAAGCTGGCCCACAGGCGGCACCAGCCAGAGCCATGGGTGCAAGCTGACCTGCTGTGTTTCCATTCCATGGCACACACGTATCACTGCCCATGACAGTCGTGTCTTCATCACTGGTGTTGGTCTCTACCCCAGCCACAGCCATGGCGTACTGGCATCCTTGGACGCCAGAACGCTGAGACACGGGGCTTCCCTCACACCTGTCTCAATGACATCAGTGTGGACAGCCAGGCGGCACCACTGTTGTGCCGATCCACAGACACCTGTGGAGGTGGATGGTCCAACCTCTGACTCTGTCCGACTGTCCTCAGTGGACAGGCCCACCAACATTGACCCATGCAGATGCTCAGGATCTGTAAGGGAAAGCAAAGTCACGTTACTGCGTGTAACCTAACTGGCCTCTCCCAAGGCACACCATGGCTTACCATGCAGAGATGGGCCACCACCTGTCTGGAAGCCACCACCCGGAACTCCCTCTATGGCACTGCGGGGGCATGCTTGCAGCAAGCCTGTCCTCTGCTGGTGTGAGCTCCAGCTGTCCACCGCCTGTTGCAGCACATGCCGCCCTGATGGCAGCCACCTTCTTCTTCACCCTCCTCCTGTCAGTACCCATCTTCTTCTTACATTCCTGCACGAAGCACTGGTGGCTGCCATGCAGGTTCACGGCACGTGCCACCTCCTCCCATGCAGCAGCACGGGCCGGGGGGGTGCCCCGCCTTCCACTGAGCAGTGGCTCCTGATCCAGGTAGGCCTTGAAAAGTGCCTCGGTCTCGGCCTTTGTGAAGCTGGGCCTCCTCTTCCACCCACCATCGTTGTCCTCCTCACCCAGACCTTGCTCGGTCATTATTCAGCCTGTAAGGATGGCAGTGGTTACCTGTGACTGTGCAGTCCAAAGCATGTCCCTGAATCCACAGTCCACACTCCCACACAGCATGCAACTCACCAATAAACTGCAGTAACTGAATATGGCCACTGCAGAACTCTGTCGCACTTTTTATAGCACAATACATGCAAATTAGGTGAGGAGTAACTTTAATTAGATGCAAATCGTGGTGCTGCGCCATTGAATGGCTGATCGGATGATTAGCATATGATGGCTGAATATCGCACTTTTGCGCTTTGTGCAATTGTGTTGAACGGGCTGAGCCAATGGCGCAGTTCCGTGGCATGCGTAGTACACCTCACTGTGCATGCCCAGGCTGCTGACGCTGCTGTCTGCCGCACTGATGACGTGCTGTGCGCGATGGTCAATGCAGGGGCACGGCCACCATTGTGCCAGTGGCGCTATAGCGAGGGTCACTACATGGCACTGTGACAATTGGCCTCCATAGGTGCAATGGCAAAACTGCTCGATAGTCCGCTGTGGCGCTGGCAAACAGGCAACCAATCGCGCTATATGCATAGTCATCCGATGGCGCTGTGCGTGGCCTTGCACCAGAGACCCTTGACCCTGTGCCTGACCTTTGTCCCCTTGGCACCATGTGTCCGGCATGGCTGCATCTGTATCACGCTGTTCGGTAACAGCGGGATATGTAGTAATAGGGAATGGGGATATAGGGAATGGCAGCGCTGTACCACGCAGCTTTTGCACGTGGGATACCGCGCTGCAGAGCGCCATATTACCTACTTTAGTGGTTGAGATGGCATGCAGGAGAGCCTCACAGTGGACTGCCATAGAGTTGGCAAACCTTGTGGCCATTGTGGAGCCACACCATGGGCCTCTGTTTGGGGAGGAGCCACTGGACAGGGCCAGGACCCAGGT
The DNA here is from genome assembly GCA_016271365.2 of Neoceratodus forsteri. Classification (NCBI taxonomy): domain Eukaryota; kingdom Metazoa; phylum Chordata; order Ceratodontiformes; family Ceratodontidae; genus Neoceratodus; species Neoceratodus forsteri. The sequence goes on from CM028133.1 coordinate 1,108,795,920, forward strand.
CTGGCTGGAGGTGGCCACTGACCTTGGGGAGGCCACCGGACAGAGGAGGACCACGGAGCAGTGCAGGCACCACTATGGGGACCTCAGGAGGAGGGAGTCAGAGCTACCTGCCCGTCTGCGGTCGCGTGCCAGGAGGGGCATGGTGCCTCGTCCAGGTGGGTGATATGTCTACGCACTTGTATTGTCCATATGGGTAACAGTGTTTTATGTGTCCAGCACATAGGGGAGGGCTAGTCTAGGGTTGGCTGTGGTGGTGTTTTCAGGGTGTGTGGTGGGTGGGTCTGGCTGGGTGGGTGGGCACACACATTGGGGCAGGGGGACTTTGCTTCGGGATTGTACTGATGTTCTTCTCTCCTTGTTTTCCCCACAGGCGTGGATGAGTGGCGACGGCTGAGGGAGGAGCGGCAGAGGTAGGAGGACAGAGCACCCAGGAGGGATGGGGACCATCACTGCCAACGTGACCGGCCCGATGAGGGTGAGTGTCATGACACCATGATTACTATAGCATGCTGTGTAACAGGGTGGGCAGTGGGGCATGGCCACCATCCATGGACACCACTGCCATGCACGCGACTTGTGACAGTCAGCACTGTCCAGTGGCACTGCATGTCTGGGAGTGCGTCAGTTGTGGTCCATGCGTGCTCCAGGCACATGGCTGTGGCACTGCCTTCCCACCGCATAGCCACGTTACTGTACGGCCTTGGTGGTGTTGTGCAGGACATGGGCGGTGGGTGTGTGCAGTGGTCCACATGGCTGTTGCTGTCTGGGTGGGCAGGTCTTGTGGACACGGTCACTGTGGGTGGTCGCACACCATCACAGGGGCGTGGCACATGGCTGTATGCCATGCACAATGGGTGGGCTGCAGGGGGATGGACAGTCACACCTATTGACTCTGCTCCCTCATCCTAGGTGACTGGAGACTCCTGCAAATACAGTGGTCCATTCATGAGCTGCTATAGCTGGCCAGGGAGACTCTGCAGCTCCTGCAGGACATGAACCGGCATGGGGTCAGGAGGAGAAGGAGGGCCAGACAACAGCACCAGGAGGATGAGGAGGAGGACCGGGGCAGACGTTGATGTCCCCATGCCCCAACTACCACCTTCCCCTTTGACCCACCCTCACACCCCTTCTTCCCTCTCCCATATGTTCACCCTGCCCCTCACCCACCCCACCTTGTTTATGTTCCTCACCCCCACGTTTGTATATAATTCTGTATATAGTTATTTTTTAATATTACAATGCATCTATTTTGATATGAATACTGTTGTGGTCTCTGATTTGCAGGGGGCTATAGGTGCTCAGATGCAGTGGTGTGCATGGCATCTGGGGTGGTGCAGTCATGGGTATGTGTGTATGTCCATAGGGAAGTGACTATGGTGTGGGAGTAGCTATCAGTCGGTGTCTGTGGTGTGTGTGTTGTTCCCTGTGCATTGGATTACTGTGTGCAGTGGTCCATGGTGCATGCTCTGTGTCCATGGTGCCCCTGTCAACCCGTCCATGGCCTGTGCAGCTGACACTCCTTCATGTCTGTGGCCTGCAAGGTCTGCTGCCATGTCACTGGTGGCAGTCCATGCGGGTCAGCCACTGTAACCATCACAATGCTGAGTTGCCTCCTGTCACTGATGTGGTGCATGTTTGCCTCAGGTGACACTGTGGCCTCCGCGGTTGTTGTCCCACCTCCATGCTGTGGCTTGTGTGTGTTGCAGGGGATGTGCACCACTGTCTGTGACTTGTGCTCCAGGCATGTGATGGTGGCGTCACGGGTCCAATGTGCCTCATGAGGTGGCTGGCACTCCTGTGCCATGGGGACTGCAGGCTGTGTGCAGTTTCCATGGGCCCACACTGGGGCTGGGTTGCACGCTACTGCGTCCCAGTGATTGTCCCTTGGGTATGGGTGTGTGTGTTTGTCCCTGCACTGTGTTGCATCCGGTGTGATGCATGCTTCCACGCAGCACTGTGGGTGTCTGTGCTGGCTGTTGTGGCCAGTGGTGGGTCAGAGTGTGTCACTGGACTACTGTGCAGGATGCTGTATCAATGGTGGTGGTGGTGTCAGGGGCACACCCTGTCCCGTGTGGGGTACCTCTTGTGCTGATGCATGGTCGGTCTCTCAGCTGTGCCTCGGGGGGATTGTGCGTGTTGGCACTGTGTCTGCCATTGTTGGATTGCTGTGTGCTGCCACCCACTGCTGGGTGCTCTTGGTGGGGCTGGCTTGTATGGTTCTGTGGTACACGAGGTTGTAGTGTCACAGTGGGCGTGGTGGTATGCATGGGGTTTCCTGCAGTGGTGGTCACTGCTCATGGGGGGGTGTCTGGGGGTCACGGCGCAGGGTGTGCTGTGCACTGGGGGGATGGTGTGGCACGGGGTGGTCCGCCCTCCTTGTGTGGCAGTCTCAGCTTGCTGGTGGGTGTGATGGGGCACCATGGCTCAGCTGTGGGTTGTTTGCTTGTCCACATGGGCCGGTGGTTATTCCAGCCCTCCCCCAGTTGTGCTGTGCTTGGGGTGTGGGGGCACGATGTCAGTTCTGCTGTGTGTTCCTGTGCCCATCTGTGGCATGGGTGGTGGGCCCCTACCTCCCTGGTTGTACATTTACATTGCTCTGCAGCTGGGGGGCTCCCTGCTTGTGCTATGGCGCCTCTGAACTGCTCAGCTGGACATCCCTTGTAGCGCCATAGCGCATCATATCGGCTCAGCTTCCCCTCCCTAATTGCGCTATGGCGCAGGTTGTACGATATTCAGACGTTGGCTGTAGGTGCAATTTGGCTTGCTCCTTTTTTGAATATTGCGTCTATTGTGCATGGGCGCAATGGACTTGTGCTTGCTCCTGCTATTACGCACTTTTTGGGCGCAGTTTGAATATCCAGCCCTAAGTGTCTTAGGGTCAGATTTGCCCTGGGGCTAAATTAGCCCTGCCCGGTGGGCAAACTTAGCATGGACATAAAAGCCTGCTATATTCAAAAGGAATAGCCCAGGGCAAACAGCTGCTGAATATAACATGCAAAGGAAGCCGGGCAAACTGGGCTGGGAGTGCAGGGCAAACTTAGCCCTGGAATAAGACAGCTCTGAATATAGCAACCAGGAAGTGCAAACCCCAACAGCAACACAGTGCACAGTGACTAGAAGGACTGTAGAGGTGGAATATGTGGCCAAAGTGTGTGCCAGCAACAAAGTGGTGTCAGTAGAGCTGCAGGCATCAGTACATGTGAATGTACAGTAAGCAGAAATGCAAAATGATGCCGTGTCGGTTTTGCGGGGCACAGCCATTTGCGCAGGTATAGTGTGGTGCTAAGCCATTTGCCCAGCACTAACATGTTTGCCCGGGGCTAAAATCTGCCATATTCAAAGGTGACATACAAATGAGCCTTCTTATCTAGTCAGTGGGCAAACAGACACATTTGCATCTCATTATGCCCTGATTTGCATGCAGTTTGCCCAGCGTTACTGCAGGGCCCCACAGCTCCATCTGTAGGTCTGTCTGGAAGCACAGGGGCTGGCTGGGACTTCCACAGCTCCACACTGTAGGTCTGTCAGGAAGTGCATGGTGGTAGCTGCAGGCTACATTTGTACAGTACAGCATAGCATATTGTGCCCCAGGGGACTACACAGCACAGGCACAGGTGGTGGTGCTGCATGCAACTGTCAAACTGTAGGTCATGCTACAGTGCCCAGCAGACACTACAGTAGCAAGGGGGCCAGTAGTGTGAGGGACACAGCAATGCATAGTGTGTGTAGGGGAGTACTGACCACTGCACTGTACAGTGTGACAGGCCCAACTTGCAGGTGTTCACTGACAGTGGACATTACTGTTCTGCTGTTGTGCGACCCACAGATGCTGCATCACTGGCATGGGATGCTCAGTGACCTATTCATGATGGCTGTTTGTGCTGTGGTGTCTGTACAGATGTGCGGTATGTGGCTGGGGGGGCACATACGATCTGACAGGCACACTGGTGTTGGAGTCTTCCCAACATTGGCCCATGTGCACAGCGTGGCTTGTTCCAGCCTTGTGGCTGCACCCCATCTGTGGTGCAGCTTGGCCACTTGTACACCCTCCCTGCAACACCCTCCATGCCTTCAGTGCTGCTTGTGTGTGCTGGCATCTGTTGGTGTCCACTGAAGGGTGGTCTGCAGGTGTGTGCTGTATGTCTGCACTGCCATGGTGTCCACTGGGAGCCGGGTCACCACTTATTGCCTGGCATGGCTGGGACTGGTGGCAGAGAATGGCATCATAGGGATGCCATCAGTAAGCAGCATGTGTCCTCTATGTCTGTTTTTTTCTATGTGTCATACGTATTGGTTAGGGTCACGCAAAGCCGCACAAAAGGTGTGCTAACGCCGCGCAAAGCCACAATGTCACACAAAGCTGGTTTGCCCAGGGTTAAGACTACCTTTTCCTGGGCAGTAATTCGCGCTGTGCAAAGTGTTGCGCTATGTTGTGCAAAACCCCTTTGCGCAGCACTATTCGCTGAATATAGCATTGCACTGACACGCCCCCTCAGTTTGCCCCTTGTAGACATTATGTTTTTGCCCCACGCTAATGCAGTTTGCACATGCTATTTGGCCTTTTGAATATAGCAAACCAACGCTAACCCGACGCTAAACCTGCGCAAATGATTTGCACCCAGCGCAAAGCTTTGAATATCTGGCCCTTAATCTCCAAATCACTAAACATTAAACAATGTACCTACACTTAGACCCATCTCAGTACAGCCAACTGTTAAGTGTACCCAGTCTCACTTTTCATGTACAGCACTGTCACTGAGGTAAAGGTCAGGAAGCAAAGAAAAACCAGGAGCCATTTCAAAATTCACAAATAGCATTTTATTTTTCTCAATAACAGCAAAATAAAAAAAAAAATATTCAGTATAACTGTTTACACAGGCAGTACAAACAGAGAAAATGAAATCCTTCTGAGGGTATCTCTTAATTTCAAGTTTCAGTCTCTCAGTCTCTCACTCTCCTTGTCTTTCTACCAAAAGCATTGCTGTTCTTTTATAAGTGTTTGCCTGGGAACCTCGTTAAGAGGTGTCCTGCTTCTCACAGAATATTATTGTCAGTTTACAGAATGTTCTTGTCAGTTTCCTTGCCATCAAGAACCGATATCTTGTTCACAGCTCTGCAGAGAGTTTGCAAACTGCATCTCAGGTTAACCCCTTGAGTTCCAAATAGCTTTTTGCAATCATTTCAACAGTATAACTACATACAGTTTTAAACAAAGGGATCCCAGTATCAGTGACATTTCCACATAAAGATTCACATATATTTTTATACCCACAGAAACAGCAAGGGAAGGCAGAGAGATAGCGAGAGGCGGACAACTGCGAAACTGTCAGAGTGATCAGTTCCTGTGTCTCACAAGAAAATTTGGTTGCACAACCAGACAGAGAAGAGACAGTAAAAGAGAGGACTGAACAGACCCTTGTGTTTAAACTCTTTCTGCATAACAAATCAGGCAGGACCTTATTCAACCCTGTCACAAGCACACAGACAGGCAAAGAAAATCATGACTTCTCTGTAGTTAAATTAAATTACTTGCTTTTTCAATGTATCAAGATAGCCTCTTTATACTTTTACAAATAGGGCAGACAAAATCAAAAGCTGCAGCAACTGAAGTGTGAGTGACATACCGAAGAAAACCAGCTATTTATTTGGTAAAGCATTTTCATTAAATTAAAAAAAACTGATTAATTCCAAACACAACTGGGGCAAGCAAAAAATAGTAGAATACACAAAAAGGGCTTGTATACCAGTTTTCAACACGGTATACCAAATCGTTGGAACTGGCATTCCGTGGGGAACACCACTTTTTAAAACAAATTTCTAGCCCTTAAACTATATAAAAATAAAATCGCTCCCAACAGATCTGTCAGCCCTCAGCGTTTGGATGCTTTTCCCCTCCTGTAGCCACAGAATCTTGCTGTATTTTGTCTAATCACGTCCCAGCTTCGGTGGGATCATTAAAAAGATAATGCCTACCAGCATATGCTATTTTAAGATGACCCAGGAGATGAAGTGAGTGGGCTATCCCCAGCTCACACGGCCCAGCTGTACACTATCAATGGCTCCACTACATTCCTGAGTGGAGTAGCCAAGGTTGGGGAGAAAAAAATGGGTGTGCTGTCCACCCATTTAAGTGGATCAATGTCTTTAGCCATCTTCACTAGTAAATCTCTTTGGAGAGGTCCACCAGTAATAATCAGTATGGTGCAAGGTGCCCCAGCATTGGAGGTCTAAGCCCCCAAATTGGGCTTACCTTGTGGGCTGTGGCCCCAACATGGCTCTGATGCTGCTCCAAGGGGTCCCCAGGTGGGATCCGGACCCTGGCACCGCCTGTCACCTTGCGGCTGTGGCTGCCAACACCATCACTGCCCTCGGCCCTGTAGAAACTCTGTACTTATGGGCCATGGTCCAAAACATTGTTTTCGTGACTGTGGGCACCAAACGAAAATTGAATTGTGGTCCTGGTGGTTTGAAAAGCTGGGCCACACAATTGTAAATAGAAAATATGGCGTCCGCGCAGTCATTCACCCAGTGTGCATGCGCGGCCGCTGCAGGAAGAAGTTATAGGAGCCACTGCTCCAGTTCCAGCTCGGCCATGTGGCCATCAGAAAAGAATGTGTATATGCTGGCCTGGTGGCGCTGAGGGTGAATGCGCTGGATACCACACCTCATGCCACGCCGGCGACCCATGTTCAGGAACAAGCAGGTCGCGGGGTTTTGAGGGAGGAGAGATTGAGCACCTGGAGGACAGCTCTCCCTCCCAGGGAGGGAGGGAGGGAGGACTGGAGCTCCCGCTGAATGACTGTCCCCTGGTGGAGGTCTGAGGGTAGTGCGGGACTGTAGGCACCATGGAAGGGAGGGTACTGCGGGACTTCCACGGATGTGCACCTGCCTCCACATATGCATGTCATATGTGTGCGCCGCAGCAAAATGGGAAGGGAGTAAAAAGAAAGGAGAAACACCCCCAGCTGCAGATGACAACTGACCCCTCACAGGCTTTGCAGCCGGTGACTGAGCAGGCTCTGGATAAGTCCTCTTGATACAGGGATGATGAGGTGGGGGATTGGTTAGAAGGGGCAGCTGGGGGCAGAGACAGGAGATAAAAAACCTATATAAAAAAAAAAAGAAGAAAAGAATATATATCCCTGGCTCCAGGAGCTACAGAGGAGCTGGGGATCTAAAGAATTAGTGACTGGGACTCATCCAGCCTCGGAGGGGGGGAAATGTTAGCTACCCTATTAAGGGCTAAAAATGTGTCGCTTAAGGGCTGGACTGTTTAGAGCTCCACCAGCGTCAAAATGGCAGCCCCCACAAAAGACTACAACTTGGGGGCTGCTGGGTAAAAAACAACCCTCACTGAATTAGCCCGGGAAGACAGCAGCCAATCAAAAGAGGGCTGCCATGAGGTTATAAATAGGACTGTTTTGCTGCCAAAGGGAGAGTCATCGTGAGGAGCTGATTGTGGTGGTGAGGGAACAGATTGTGTGGGCGTCTGAGCTAAAATCCCTGCCTTCCTGCTCCTGCTGATTTTTTATGCCAACGACTTTAAAGACAAGGCAACAAGTTGTGTGCTGGAGGAACAGAGACTGAGTGGTGTTGCTGACAGTAGAAATTTGCTCCCTGTTGGACTAATCGGTTGGGCAGTATTCTTGAGCCTGAAAGACAGTTGGCTCTATAGCTGCAGACTGAGCTGCTGTGCCCCCTCGGTGGAGGAAGTGTTTGATGAAGTTGAGAATCTGGCAAGGGGAGAGAGACTGTGAGTGCTGAGGTGGGTGCTGGGAGAGAGCCAGCACCCTGAGAGAAAAGGCACCCCAAGTGAAAGGGCTGTAGCTTAAGGACTATGAGAAGCCTAGCAGTCCCTGTGTGTGCTAGGAGTGAATCTGAGAGGCCCTGGGACTCAGCTGTCAGTTGTTCCTGGTTGAAGATGATGAATTTGCCCCGTGAGGAAGGATGTTGACAGGTCTGCCTATGTGAAGTCTCTCTATAAAGGCCCATTGGTGAAGTTGGCAAGGCCAGGCAGGTGAAGCTCATTGTGCTGCGATATTTGTTCAACTCCAAGATCTGAAATCTGTGGTTCACCATCAATAGGAACCCTCCACGGAACTGTTCAACTCAGCCGGCTGCAAGCCCTCCCTGTGTGAACTGCAGAACTGTAGTACCCCAAGTTGCGGCTTGGGGAATTTATTAGATAGCTAGCTAGTTAGGTGTCGGGGTAAACTCTGGAAAGAACTGTGTGTAACCCCCAAGTTCTGTCAAGACAAAGAGTAAAAGGTTGAAAGTGTTTAACAGTTATTTGGGCCCCGACAACAGACTCCAGGCCTGCATCACCACCTCGGTGAGGTACGCATTGTACAGGGACATTCTGGGTGCACCCAGTGGTTGGATGAAGGGTTGCTATGGGGAGAGTTTATTTTTTAACAAAAGTAGTGTGATATTTGCCATTCTCTCTCTTGTTTCCCCTTCCCTAAATAAATAAGTTAATTGTTTGCATTTTATCCACTGTCATTGTGATTTTTTGCAATAGAGTTGCTGGGGTGGGAGATTGCTATAGTGTGGGAAATTGTTATTTTGTGGGGAAAGTGTACAGAGAGACAGCTTACTTATTTTCCTGGGGGTGGTAATCTGCTCCTTGTCCACTGGTATTCCTTGCCACTTACCCTGGGTGGAGGCATCGTGCCATATTTGCTGACCACTGTGGAGCCCAGGCTGGCCCCTTCGTAGGTGTGTACCGAGTTGCCCAGAGGGCCCCGGAGCAGCCTAGGTGAGTCAAAGGGCTGTTACAGAGGGTTTCCTGTGTGGGGTAATTCTGTAGGCTTGGTGGATCATTACACCTTGTGAGTTTTGGAAAAGTTTATGGATTAGCTGTTCAATGAGTGTGACAGGGTTTCGAACTTCTTCCCCCTCGGGCAGCCCTAGAAGTTGGATATTTGCTGCTTTAATGGTATTTTCAAGATGCTCCAGTCAGTATTGTATTAGCTTATTCTCCTTTGTCATGCTTACCACTACCACCATTGCTTTATTAGATGTATCTGTGGCAGCCTTAACATTCTATGCTATTTGACCCATCTGTGTTTCCAAAACTTTCACCCTCGAGTTGAAAGCGTCAGCTTTTATCGGAAAGGTCCTTGACGGCTTTCAGTACTGCCTCATGAACGGCCTTCAGAGTAGGTTCAGCCTTGGGCACTTCAGAACATTGCATCCCTCCTGAAGTTGATGGCCCTGTTGTTGGTTGCTGCTTTCCTTTCCCAGGCTCTATCTGCTGCTGATCTTTCAGTTGCCCCATGGTGGATTAGGTTCAAAGTTCATAGTTCACTGCAGGTTAGTCTATTTGGCAATCCCATACACTTAAAATTCTGGAATTTTAGATTTTATCTACTGTAAGAGGCACTAATTCAATACAGAGCTCTCAGCTGAGTGTCTGTTCCTGAGCCGGGCCAGTGGCGCTGAGGGTTGAGGCACTGGACGCCACACCTCATACCACGTTGGTGACTCAGGGTCAGGAGTGACCTCGGGTTGCCGGGGATCAGCAGGGAAGGGAGAGGATCGAGTGTCCGATGGACTGCTCTGCTCTGCTCTCCCTGGGAGGGGAGGATTGTCATCCCACTCCATGGCTGCCCGCTAGTGGAGGCCAGAGAGCAGCACTGGAGCTCGGGAGACACAGAAGCATGAAGATGTGACGTGCATGTGCCTCTATGCATGCACGTTCACGCCGCAAGAGGGGAGAGGGGTGTATGGGGAGAAAACAGAAAAAAATGGAAAAAAATAATATAGAAAAGAGTGTCTGTTTCTGTTGGCTGCTGAATTGGCCTCCTGAAATACACTATTCATTCTGCCTGAATTAGCTACTTTTATTTTCAGCAGGAGTGGGGGTGTCGTGGTGTTCATATCAGAGCTCTGAGTGAAGTGTGCCCAGCTGCCAAATGTGTCTGTGGTTCGCCCATCAGCTGGGTCCCTATTCTAAAATATAACTGCTTGAGTTGGTCTCTTTTATACAAGGTGCAATACCTAACCAATGTGTGGGTTACTGGTGAGAAGCATGCCAACAGAGAGAAAGAGAGAGATGTACATGTTCCAAGCATCAGACATAAAATTTACAGCTCAACCCTTGCTCGTTTACAAAACTTAAACAGTATTTTTCATTAGGAGTGCTACTATTTTATGGCAAACATCACTGAACACAGAGAGTTCAGTGTACACCTTCTCCCCATGGTAAATCTTTAAAATACAGTATTCTTTCTACTGGAATTGTCTACTTACTTATTTTATCTGCAATGGGAGTGAGGACCTCTTGGTGTTCATAACTCAGCTCTGACTGAAGTAAGCCCAGCTACCAAATGTCACGCTGGGTCTTTCTTTTAAAATATAACTTCCTGAACTGGCCTCTTGTATACAAATGTAAAATTACACACATACCCATAACGCAAACCATTGTGAGAAATATATGCAAACTACCATGAAAAATGTTTAGATTGGTTCAAATTTAAGCAGGAGTGTGTGGTACCAGATGTCCTCTCACACGTTCTGCAAAAGATGAAAACAGAGGACACTAATCACATGTTTTGTCCTACACAAGACTCATCAGTGTGCCTCATCTGTAACAGCAAAGAAGCAGGATGAACCAGTGATATAGTTTGATCTTACTGGTTTGGGACATGGTGAAGCCCATAATAGGAAAGTAATCTAAAAGTCAAAGAACCTCAGCGCAAAGGTACTGGGACAAGGGTTACCCAGAAGGGGCATCGACAGTAGAGCCAGGTTTCATATAAATGTAAAATTACACATATCCCCTCAATGCAAAACATCGTGGGAGATGAATGCAAATTACCATGAAAGAGTTTAGAATGGTCCTGCTGTAAGCAAGAGTGAATTTTAATTACTGGTCAGCAATTTTTTGTATGTGCTGCCCGAGTTGATATTTTCCATAATAACTCACGGGTTGTTATGGAATTTGCGCGCACTGTCCTTTTAAACTGTTCGCTCCCTCATTGGCTCTTATTCGGTGCGTAAGCAGGCTTAACCCTTTTGTAAACATGGCGGCTCCATCTCTTGCTTACCGAGGAGCTGCCACAACAAGCCTGCCCTGCACACTTTCAATTTTTATTTAAATCCTACGTTCCACCATTTTTAAAAACGTGTATCTGGTTGATCCTGCTTTTATTCCGCTTTAGGAGTGGGGCCCCGACTTGACTCACAGCACTAGCGTGATTGCGATCCCAGCAACTGACTGTAAGTACAAATATATAATAAAAAAATAAATGAGCAAAAGCAACCACAAAAAATAAATGCTTAGTATGGAAAGTGACAGGAGAGGCAGAATGTGTGTGTGTGTGTGTGTGTGTGAAGTCAGTCAGCAATGTGTTTGTGTATGACAGAACTCAGGTTGCCAAAACATTGCTGACCAGCAATTATACAAAATAAAAGATGGGGAACTGTGTGCAAAACTTGAATTTAATGTACACCCTTGGTGTGGGATGCTTTAATAAACCCCTTGGGCTTCGCCCTCGGGGTTTATGTAGCATCCCACACCTCAGGTGTACATTAAATTCTTGTATCACACACTTCCCCATCCTTTATTCTCTATGTGTCAAATGGCCTCTCACGCACTCTACAAAGGCTGAAAACAGAAGACACAGTCGTGTTTCTTCCTACATAGAAACAGAATCTGACAGCAGATAAGGACCGCTTGGCCCACCCAGTCTGCCCACTTTTACCTATATACAGTATCATCGCAGACCTAATTGGTGTCCGGCTCTTTCTCCATCCCCTCTTTCTTTCGATTAAGATACCTTTATGCCTATCCCATACAGCCTTGAACCCCAGAACTGTCTCTGTCTCTACCACCTCTGAGGGAAGGCTGTCCCAGGAATCCACCATTCTTTCTGTGAAGAAGTACTTCCTCATGTCTGTCCTGAATCTACATCCCTCCAGTTTCGTACCATGTTCCCTTATTCTTGAGCTCCTTTTTCTACAGAACACTTCCCTCCTGTACCTTATTTACCCCCGTAAGGTATTTAAAGATCTCTCTCATATCTCCCCTCTACCTTCTCTGTTCCAGGGAGTACATATTGAGGTCCTTTAGTCTCTCCTCATACAGCTTTTGATGCAGACTCTGCATTGTTTTAGTTGCCCTCCTTTGAACGGCCTCCAGTTTGTTTGTGTCCTTGCTGAGATGTGGTCTCCAGAATAGAACACAATTCTTAAGGTGGGCTTATTAGCAATCTATACAGAGGCAACACCACCTCCCTCTTTCTGTTGGTGATCTTCTCTATGCACCCCAGCATCCCACTAGCTCCCCGGCTGCCTTGCTCCACTGCCTGGCCACCTTTAGGTCATGAGATATGATTACCCCTAGGTTTCTTTCCTGTTTTGTAGTCATCAATACCACTCCACCCATTTTGTACTCTACCCCTGGCTTTCTGTGTCCCATGTGTATTATTTTGCATTTTTTCATGTTGAAACCCAGCTGCATACCCTTGACTACTCCCTGAGTTTTCTCAGGTCTCTGCTCATCCTTTCCATCCCCCACCCTAGAATGTATAGTCTAATACAGATTCTGGCATCATCTGCAAAGAGGCAGACCTTCCCTTCCAGCTCCTCTTCAATCTTACTTCTAAAGATATTAAAGAGGACCGGTCTCAGCACTGAACCCTGAGGCACCCTGCTGGTTACTCTCCCTTCCTCAGAGTGAACTCAGTTTACTACCACCCTTTGTGGCTATCCCCTAACCAGTTTCTTAGTCAGTTTATTACCTTTGGACCCACTGTTAAGCTATGCAGCTAGCTTACTAGTTCCCTGTGTGGAATGGTATCAAAGTTTTACTGAAATCTAGGCAGGCCACATCCACCGCTCCACCCCGATCTAATTCCTTTGTCACCTAGGGGGGTTGCCTTATTAATAATTCTCCCTCCCATTCTTTTTTTTTTCTGTACTTTATGCTCCCTTCCCCCAGTAACTCCCTTCCAACTGACCCACCATCACTCGGCTCCTTTGGGACTTACCTTACGCCGGTGTCCTCTACCACAGGACTAGTGGCATGTGCCCAGCCACTGGTGTGGAGCCTGTGGGGGGGGGAGGGTTGGTCTTCATCCTGCCTCCAGGCTTTTTTCCCCCGATTGTCTCCCTTATCTCCATGGGACCTCAGCCGACAGGGTCACGCATGCACGCTGGTACTGACAACAGCCTGGATCCACCCACCTGGCCTAGCACCAGCCTCCCCAGTGCCTGACACTACCATCAAGCCTCCACTCGGTGGCAGCCAAGAGCCAGGGAGCCCTACCTCTCCAATCCGAGAGAGGAGAGTTGCCTGGTGGCCGCTCTATCCACACTAAGCTTCCCCCCACCGGCCGACCCCCGGCAACCCATGCTCATTCCGAACCCGGGTCACCGGCGTGGTGAGAGGTAAGGCATCCAGTGCCTCAGCCCTCTGCACCACTGGGCCGGCTTCTCCCTCCCATTCTAATAGCCACCAAAGAGAGATCGTCTCTTGGACTGGCTCCTTTATCTAACTCTGTATCTGAGGTAGTCAATCCTCATCAAGCAAAAAATAGTTCTCTCTGACCACCAGTAGATTTAAACACATTCTAAGCTACTGTTCCGCATCTTGTATAACAATCGTTCCTCTATTATCTGGCAGTTTAATAATAACTGATTAATTATGGGCCAGATTGTTTAGGCTGTCCGTTTTTCTTGGTTAGGGTTATACCTCACTTTAATTGTTTTTTCGTGATTTTCTCAATTTCTTCCTGAACTAGTCTGATTATTTCTACCATCCAAGGGTGCCGAGGGAGCTGGCAGAAGAACCCTTGTCAGACCTGTTCAATGCCTCCTTGGACTCAGGGGAGTGTACCTCAGGACTGGAGGATGGTGCATGTGGTACCCCCCCCCACAAGAGCGGCCCCAAGGATGAGCCAGGGAACTACAGATCAGTAAACCTCACATCCATTGTGGGAAAGCTCATGGAGACAATCCTGAAGGAGAGGTTGGTTTCCCTCCCAGAGGCTAATGGACTGCAGAACAGCAGACAGCATGGGTTTGTCTCAGGCAGATAATGTCAGACCAACCTGGTGGAATACTATGATTGGGTAACCAGGCAATTAGACAGGGGCCATGTAGTGGGTGTCCTGTACCTAGACTTCAGTAAGGCATTCAATTCAGTGCAGCATGGAAAGCTAGGAAGTAAGCTGGAAGGCATGGGGCGGAGGCGAAGATGGTGGGGTGGGTAGTGAACTGGCTGCAGGGGAGACAGCAGAGGGTGGTGGTGGTGGTGGTGGTGGGAGGAGAGCTCTTATCTCCCAGGGTGGTGACAAGCAGGGTGCCACAGGGCTCTGTATTGGGGCTGGTGTTGTTTGGGATCTTCATAGTAGACATCTCAGTAGGCATCAAGAGCAAGGCTAGTCTGTTTGCAGATGACACCAAGATGGAAGCAGTAGTGGATGATTTGGGGGGTGGCAGGGGTTGCAAGAGGATGTAGTGAAATTGGAGGCCTGGTCGGATACATTGCAGCTGGGGTCCAGTGCCAAGAAATGTAAGGTGCTACATTTCAGTGCAAAAAAACCCCAAGAAGGAGCTACCAGTTGGGGGGGTTCAACTAGCCAAGACAGAGGAGGAAAAGGATCCGGGGGTGATCATAACGGGAGCAATGAATAACTTGGCGCAATGTAGAAAGGCAGTTGCAAAGGACAACAGGATGCTGGGTTGTAATGCCAGGGGCATATCCTCCAGGAGGGGAGAGGTGATCCTGCCGCTGTGTAGGTCACTGGTTAGACCACACTTGGAGTACTGCATGCAGTTCTGGTGACCGTAACTGAAGAAAGACATTAGGTTACTGAAGGGGGTGCAGCGCAGGGCAACAAAGATGATCCAGGGGCTAGGCAACATACTGTACGAGAGCAGACTGAGAGAGTTGAACATGTACTCCCTGGAGGAGAGGAGGGATGGTGGGACATGATTGAAACCTTCAAGTACATGAAAGGGATAAATAAGACAGGCATTGAGGGGCTTTTCAAGTTGGGGGGGACACTTGAGGGCATGATCTGAGATTGGAGGGGGGAAGGTTCAGGAGGGAAATGAGGAGGCACTTTTTATGGAGAGGGTGGTGTCTGGGTGGAACGCACTGCCAGAGGAAGTGGTATCGTGTAGAACAGTGGAATGCTTCAAAAGGGGGTGGGACAGGGTAAGGGGGAGGGTCATGGGGGGGGAGTGGCAGCTGCAGTATAAGGGCTGCTAGCTGTACAATCGAGCAGACTTGATAGACCATAAGGCCTTATCTGCTGGCAATTTCGTATGTTCGTATGTACCACTAGGGGTCATATATGCTGATGTTTAACCTTAAAGGTTGTTCAATTTGCCACTGGTACTTGTTCTTTCATCCTCTAGACTTTCTGAGAACTGTGCTTTTAAGCTCAGCTTCCTATAGAGTTATTGCCAATCCATCTCAAATTGAAAACTGTCAAGTTGCTTAGTTATGGAAAAAGAAAGGCCAGAGATAACACCCCCTGTTCAGTGTCTGACAGCTGTCTTTTACTGTTCCGTAGCTTGCACTGATTCGAAGGGTGAGGCCGTGCCCCCTGCTGCCCCTCAGTGTTTGTCCCTGTGGGAGCTGCTGTTGATTCTGCTTCTCTAAAATCCTGTTGTCTCTACCCCGAAATAATTTCTAGAATAGCTTGTTCCAACTATCTGATCCACTATCTGGATATGGTCCTTTTCTGACAATTTTTTTTATATGTATAAATCTTATTATCATGATAATCTACTGTGTCATGTTGAAATTTATTTAGCTTGGTTTGTCTAATGGCTTGTTTAGATTCATTTAGCTTATTCTTAGTATCTTCCAGCCATTAATTAGATTAGCTTCGCTGAGGCTGGGGTTTTAATAACTCCTCCTCTTTGTGGATTTCTTCTGCTAGTTTAGATCTCTCTAGAATGATCGTCAGAGCATACATGAAGTTCACTCTGCAGTTAGCTCTTTTTTTTTTGCTCCTCTACAAGCCCCCAGTCAGTTGCTCCTTCAGGCCTCCAAGGCCCACCACCTCCACACACCCTGTCACCATCCGCCACCCCTTCATTGCTGTGACCCCAGGTAGCCTGATGTCACCCTTTGTTGGGTGGGCTCCTCCCCCCGTGGTAGTGGGGACTGGTGGAGGAGAAACGGTATCTAATACATGTTTAACACCTGCCTGGGCAAGATCCAGAACTGGATGACTCGCAACTGGCTATGACTCAACCCTGACATGGCAGAGGTATTGGTGGCGGAGCCAGGTCATCGCTGTGATGGAGAAGGAGGATCTGGAGATTCTCCTGGTTTAGTACTGGGGGGTGTTCCCTTGGCCCCCTCTGTTCAGGTTAAGGATCTGGGCATGATCCTTGATGAAGGCCTGATGCTTAATACACAGGTGTCATCCACAGTCAAAAGCAATTTTTACCATTTGAGGAACATTGCTTGGATCCGCGCCCTGATACCAGCTGATGACCTGACCACCCTGGTGCATGCCTTTGTCATGTCCAGGCTGGACTACTGCAATGCTCTGTACCTGGGGCTATCTGGAGGCAATCTCTGCTGTTTGCAGCTAGTGCAAAACGTGGCAGCAAGACTACTGACTGGTGCTTTGAGATCAGATCACGTTACGCCTGTCCTCCGCGGACTGCACTGGCTGCCAGTAAGGTGGAGGAGTGCCTTCAAGATCAGATTACTAACCTACAAAGCCCTGCATGGGAGGGGGTGGACAGGCCTACCGGCAACACCTCCTGGTTCCTCTTCGCCCATCTCAGGCTCTCCGTCCTCCGAGAGTTGGCTTCTTATGATTCTCAAGGTTAGGTTGCAGCATTCAGGGGACTGTGCGTTCTCAGTTGCCGCACCAACCCTGTGGAATTCTTTACCATGACAACTAAGGGAGGCACCCTCAGTGGAAACCTTCAAAAAAGGACTGAAAAGGTTTTTATTTAATCAGGCCTATGGCATGTATGATATATAATGAATTTAAAGAGCACAATGAATTTGCTGGTGTTTTAAATTACTATTTTAGCGAATGATAGATAGAATTTGAAAATCGAACTCTGCATTATGTTATGTTGCTGTATACTGTGCATGAACTTTTTTAAATATTGTTAAGCGCTCTGAGCCCCTGGGAAGGGGCACTATATAAATAAAGTTTCTATCTATTTATCTATCTATCTATCTGTACGTATCCCAAGCACGGTAGGGTTGCCACGGACACTTCCGGACTACTGGGGCAATGGGGACCAAATACAGCCTTTCTGCTTTTCTTCTGACCCACCCACCTCCTCCCACAATGGGCTGACTGAGGTGGCGTCCTGGGGGCGGGGGTCATTTGGTGGCATGTCGAGGCCACACGCTGCCAAGAATGCCACTCCAAGCCACCTCCAGAGGCAGAAAAACAGCGGTCCAAAGTCCACCCCCCACCCTGAGAGAGAAGCATCCAAAGGATGCTCTAAAGTACCTCCTGCCGGACTCCACTCCTAGCACACGGGCTGGGGTGTGAACCCAGGTTGCAGTGTGCCAAACTAAAACCTTTGCTCACCTTCATGAAGCAGGCTGGCATTTAGTTCTTATTCCATCCCATCTTTTCATGAATGCATCCATGTGTATTCCAATGTTTGGCTCTATACCTACTCACAGTTCCCTAGGTGTACAATTATATTCCAGATATTGGACCAGTGTTAGGCCATGCCACTCCAGCCTTAAATCCTTGCACTTCAAATTCTCTATTTTTCGCATGGTACTTTTAGAATTTTCACCACTGGACAAAGATAGATCCCTATTTGAGAGTGAGAAGGAGTAAGAGGAGGTTGACAAAGATGACAGCACCTTAGTGGAGGAGTGGAGGAATGAGGTGTCTGGCTCGGACCAGGAGGGGTTGCCTGCCCCTGACAGTCCCCCCCACACATGGGGCCAGCCCCCTCCTCGGCACAGCCATCATCATGCTGCTCAGACCACTGTCCTCGGCACAACCACAGTTCCGTCACCCTAAGACTCCACACATGGCAAGGCTCAAGCCCTGCCTCTGGAGACCAAACCCACTGGCTCAGCCAAAGTTGTGCCACCCCAGGACCCTGCCACTGGCACGGCCACTGTCCTACTCCCCAAGCCAATCCCACTGGCCTAGCCACTGCTGTGCCACCCCAACCACAATGTATCACAGCATCAAGTGCGGTGCACACCCTGACTGCACATCAGCCACGGGTGCAGCCTGACCTTGTTGCAATGGACAGTCCACGGGGATAGCAGGAGGCAGCGAACAACGATCAGCTGCTACAGTCAGCTGTGGGGGCTCAGAAGAGCGTGCTGTAGGATCTGGAACGCATACACCACGTGATAGGCAACAAAATGCAGTGTGCCAAGCAGTGTGCAGAGGCACGCCACGAGGAACACATGGCCGCCATCTGCGAACTGCGGCAGGACCTATCTGCCTGCATGGATCAGCTACGTGCAACTGTGCAGGAGACTGCAGCCACGGTGGCAGGCACTGGGGAGGAACATCCAAAACGCCAGTCAGTCCACTGGGGGAAGTGTGACCCCATGCTGGACACAGTGGTGTAGCAGCACACGACACAGTGCTGGCAACAGGAGCCCCAGCACACCCAGGGCACCAGACACCACTGGCCGTGACTTACTCCATGATGGGGTCAGTACTCCATGAAGCCATGGCTATGGGCACTCAACACTGTCCCCGCGCTCGTCCCCCATTCCATGGATGGTGAGCATCCCCCCCCCTCCCAGGTACAGTGCACCCATACTGTCCGTACCCATGGCGGTGGTAGGGGATACACCTAGGGTATATATTGGCCCCCCTGCCCAATTCCACATGTACCATCTCACTCCCCCCGCTCATTACACATGTGTTACTACCCCAGCCCGACTGGCCTCAAGTGTCCATTCTCCCCCGCCAGTATGGAGATTCATTCCCTTTCATTCACCTTTTACCCCTCAGATGGTATGTTATTTTTTATCCCCTTTTAACCCCCCCACCTGGATGGCATGTTATTTCTTTTGATCCCGCATTTGAAATCCCCCCACCTGTTGGGCATGTTATGTCTTTTAAAGAGCTAGAGTACTGCCTAAAATTAATGTTACTTTTTAAAAGCAGTGAACCACTACCTTTTATCAGATGTACTTTTTATTTTCTCTTTGGCAAGTTATAAGATTGTTTACCTGATGTTAGTAGTATGTGATGTGTGGAACAGCACTTTGACTGGTAGCTGACATATCTAGCTCTGTTCCCTCTTTACAGTATCAGCACTGTGACCTCACTGACTGTGACATCACTGCTGCTCAGGAAGAGACATTCAGCAGCAGTCAGGTCAGTCGACTGTGATGTCATTATCAGTGAGGTCACAATGCTGATGATGTAGTGGCGGAATATAAGTAGATATGTCAGCTGCCAGACTGAGAGCTATTCCACACACATCCAGCACAATATTATCACACAGAAAATTTTGTAAGCCGGCCTGCCTGTGCAGTGGTAGGGCTTCCATCTGTGATGTGGACATCTTGAGTTCAGAAACAGACCCGAGGAGTTGGAGGGCCAGTCGGGGGAAGATGATTGAGTGTCCAATGGAATGTTCTCCTCCTCCAGGGGGTGGGGGTGGGGGAGGGTGGATGTGTGCCCAGAGCATGTATGACCTCTGGTGGAGGCTGGGGGGAACAGCTGCTGGAGCCCAAATTGGGGTGGAGGCATGCCAGACATTGACACTTTAGTGTCATTATGTAATTGTATGCCACACCTCCCAAGCAGGCCCTCAGCATGTCTTGAGAAATGCCAGCCCCCATGCATGACACCCCACTCCTCCAGACCCACTCCACCCGCCCGTGGCACTCAGCTGGTGACTGAGTGTAGTGTACTCTCATGTGGCTCGACCCTGTGGCCCTGCCCTGGGGGGCTAGCCAGGGAGGCATTCCAGTAACAGGGGTAAACCTGGTTCTGTAACTCAGTTGGGAGTCGTGCCATCTTGGTGGCCCTGCCCTGGGGGGCAAGCCCGAGTGGATCATCACCTGAGAGAAGTCCCTGGGAGCCAGGGGAGCTGGGGGTGCAGGGGCAAAGCCTATGAAGAAGGGTGCCGACACCAAAAAATGAAAACTTTGTCATGGGAAAAAGTAAAAAAGGAAAAATACTTCAGAAATAAAATATATAATTGACTACTTCATAAAATTTGTATCATTTGCTGGCCCGGTGGTGCTGAAGGCTGATGCACTGGATGCCTTACTTCATGTTACGCTGGTGACCTGGGTTCAGGAATGACCTTGGGTTGCTGGGAACCCGGCACTGGGGGAAGGGTTGGAGCAGGATTGAACTGCCATAGACAGCTCTCCCCTCCCGGGGGCGGTTGTCCCTTCCCCCCGTAGTTCTGATCCTGTTGAGTGGAGGTCTGGTGGGAAGCATGGGGGGTGGTGGCGAATGCAAGGGGTGGGGCAGAAGGGCAGAACTGGTACCTGGTGTGCACGTGCACCTCCATGCATGCGCACGTTTGTGTCTGCTGGGGTCCCGGGTCTGGGGCACAAACAGAGGGGGAAAAACATAAAATTACATACAGAAAAAAAAACTGTATAATTTTTCTGTCTGCATGTTTTTGTTCCACTAAGTCTTTAATCTTCCCTTTACACCCTCCCCCCATCCCCTGCCTGTAGGGCCTTCTATTTCTGTTTTATGTATAGTATTTACAGAATGCATTTTCAAAACAACATTACAGTCTCCTGTGTGGTCTGCACTCACATTCTGGGTACAAAGAAGTCTGTGATGAGGTGGGTTCTTTACTCCTGGGCCCTCCTGGCCATCCTGTGGTCACACCTGTTGAGCTGCTTCTCCATCCTCTGGCCCTCTGGCTCAGTGTCCACTGCAGGGTGTTACTCTGGGTCCAGCAGGCATATCCCATGGTTGAGTGCCATGTTGTGTAGCATGCAAGACGCAAGGAATATGCCACAGACCTTATGAGGGGTGTAGCACAGGAAAACCACCAGAACAGTCAAGGTGTAACCTGGAACCAGTACCAGAACCAGAACCCGAACTGGTACCAAAACCTGATGCCGATGCCGATCCCAGGGTTCATCTGATACAGCAATATGGGTACTCAGTTTACATGCATATTACAAAACAGATCTAAGGCGTGTTGGCCTAACCCAAGCAGTTTTATTATAAGAATAATTTTGTACCACTAATAAGCATAAACTGTATGAAAGAACATGTTTGCCATTTCTCAACAGAAATATTCATTAGAAATGTCATGACAAAAGCATTTTTCTTTTTATCCAACAAAAGCAATAAGCAACATAGCTATTTCATGTGCTAGCTGTCTTTGCAACTCAGATTTCGGAACCTGGAGTTCCAGAAAAACCTTTCCTCAGTGAAATACATACGTTCACATTACACATTCACATAGTGGAACAATTGTCCTAAACTAATTTATGCCACAATGTTTGCTTGCATATTATAAGTAACTATCCCCCAAAAATAGTCTTTAGTGGTTTAGAGCCTCTGACTATTAGGTTCTGCATGAGAGAATTGTCAATGCTAGAAGTTAAGAGCTTTAAACAGTTTCTTACTACTTTGTGAGGCCCTGTTTTTAAGGCTGGCCAATACCCACTAAGACAGCTCAGTGGTCTCTTCCCAGGAGCGTATTCAGAGTGTCCTCTCAACTTATGAAAACTCTGGGATGTTATAGTTTAACTGGGGAAGCTTTTTCAGAAAGGCAACAGTTACATATCATGGTTGTGATGCTAATAAGAAATGTGCTGTGTTGAAGCACAGATTAATGGATGCTAATAATATATGCTAAAATGGTGACACGCATAAGAAATGCTGTTTATGACTTTCTTGTAAAATATATTTTTCTCCCGTAAGTTTATAGTATGCTTTGAAGGGAGAGGCTACTTTTGGGGTTAAAATGTGTTAACCCCATACAGCACCTTTGAGGAAACCTGCTGTGCGTCATTTCTATGCTTAACTCTGTGCACTTATGAAAAGTTGCTATGCTGAAAGGCTTTTTGTAATATTTCTTAGAAATACAGGGCTGTTTCCAGGAAGAATGTTGCAACTCGCAGGCGTATGCGAGTTGCGACATTCACTGCTATGCCAGTGACCCTGCGCTGTATTCTAAGAGCAGCAGGGTCCCAGCACTTACGACGTGCGACTTGCAACATGCGTAGGCTAATGCCACTGGCATGGCATAATAGCCCCGCATGTCGCAAGTTGCAGACTGCTGCAGACTGCCCCCCCGGAGCCCCCCCGGAACACCACGGCATGCACCGGGGCTGGACAGGTGGCACAGGAGTCCGGTGGGCACAGTGGAGAATGGACCCCTTGGGGGTCCCAGACATTTGGGGGGGTGGGGGCATGGTCATTTTCATGGGGGCACGGGGAGCTCAGCAGGAACTTTGCCATGGCGCTGTGGAGTGGACCTCCATTGTAAGGCACTGATGGATGCCCTTTAGAGCACCTCCAAGATGTTCTAAGTTAGCTCCGCCAGTGCGGCTCCTGGAATTGTGGTGGTGGATTACAGCAGCCGCCCTTCTGGAATAGGGCGAAGTTGATGCCATAACCCACCCTTGCGCCATGTCATTGCGGGTTGTGGCATAGTGGGTGGTGTATCTCACGGTTGGCGTAGCCCACAGCCGACATGGCGCAAGGCGTCTTTTGGAATAGGGAACAGTGTAACGCATGGCACAAGTCATGAGTTACGCCATCGGGTGTGGCATGACTTGGCTTGTGCCAGCGTACGCCATCTTGGAATCGGGCCCATAGTTTTATGATTTTCAGTTTGCTGACTTTAGCTTGGCTTTAGCTTGTCTCATGTGTAACTAAAATTCAGAATGCTATTGTACCTTTTTGGGTTCTCAAGGTCCCTCATTTACTGGCTTTGTCTGGATTGCTCAAGGTTCTTGGGAAGTGGCTCTCCCACTATCAAAGACACCTAAACAGCATCTCGACTATTCCAAACACATGTTGGGTGATGTTGCATGTAGTGACGTGTGCTGTATTGTACCTGTCCTCTTGCAACAGATGCAGGTCATAATCTTCTGCAACAGATATGGTCATAGGACAGGTGTGAGGAGCCAGGGACATGGGGGATATGCACTGTCCCCTGTATAGGTAAAGGGAATGAGCTAGCATAGTTCATTTTTGGGTGGGAGAGTGGGGCAATTGGCACACAATTTTTAATTTTGACCCACCTTTTCTTCTACCTTGGGGACAACCTACTCACTATTATAGAGGTTTTAAACTGCTGTTTTATGAATCTGCACTCGGTTGAACGATATAACCCATTATTTTTTTCATTTGACCCTTACTTTTTATACCCAGTGGTTCAGTGTCCCACACAGATACAGATCTGAAATGAACTCCGGGCTAGTAACAACTTTGGCAACAGGGGGATGGGGAGAGGCCTTTGGGGTATACCCACTGATGAGGTGTCCACTAGGGATGTTCCCACCTTCGAACCTCTGGCACAGGATGGAATTGTGCCAGGTGAAGACATCATGGGCAGTGCCAGGGAACTTTGCCAGGACTCTGATGATGCACCTTGTTGCACCATACACCACCTGGCAGTTGACGGGATGGTACCCCTTCCTATTCACAGTGGTCTCGGATCCATCACTAGTGAGTGCCTGGATGGCAACATGGCTGCAGTCAGTGGCACCGAGTACCGACGGTAGGTACACAACTTGATAAAACTGCTGCATGGTTGTTATTCGCTCTGCTGGTGTGATGGGAAATACAATGAACTCCCCAGCATGAGTCGGCAGGGTATCTGGGAACTGGCCCAACAGTCACAAAGTGGATGACTGAGAGATACTAGTGGTGTCCCCTACTGGTGTCTGGAAGGTTCTGGTGGCCAGGAGGCGCAGGGCAGCTGTCACCTTGAGCTCTATGGATATTGCATGGCTTGCTGGGTGTCTGCTCGGAGCTGGTTATGCAGCAGCTCACACAGCAGCAGCATTATCATGGACCTGTTGAGCCTGCGCCAGCCCATGATTTGTTTGTCACTAATGACTTCAATTGGGACTCATCGATGGTACTCTGGGGCCTGTGCCTAGGTCCATGGGAGGCATTGGCCATCTCCTCATCTTGTCTGACCAGCTACATCAGGTACACAGTGTGAGCCATTTTGTTTTCAGCTGGGTGTCGGGGTGTTCTACCATGCCTCTCCCAGCCTCTGGGTTTGCCTCACTTTAAGAACTACTTTTCATAGACAGTATTTGCACAGCGCTATTGTGCTGCACTATTCTGTTAGCACAGTGCTATATATATTTTTTTCTATATTACTTTTTGCCTCTCCTATTGCCCCATTGCCATACTTGGCAACAAGGGAGACGTTAGTTTCTATTTTAGCCCTCGTGTTCCTGGGACCCCAGTTCACGCTTGCTCACGTGCACGGCGGGGCACCTGTGTACTGCAGCTCCAGTGTGGCCCCTCTGCCCTCTCGGCCTAATGTCAGGTTCCTCCCATGGCATGGCACTGCCACCTAGCCTCAGCCAGGTGGCAGCCAAGAGCCAGGGAAACCCCACGTTGCTCCCCGGGAAGGAGAGCTGCCTTGTGGCTGCTTAATCTGACTCCTTGCCCCCCCCCCAGCTGACCCCTGGCGGGCTGAGCTCGCTCCTGAACCCGGGTTGCCAGTGTGGTGTGAGGTGTGGCATCCAGCACCTCAACCCTCAGCGCAGCACAGCACTATATTTCTGAACGTCGCACTGAGCATTACTTGCATGTGAACACCCTCCAATTTTGATGCCGCATACATTAACTCCGTGCTAGAGCACTAGTACAAATAACATGCAGTGCAAGCCTTGGAATATGTGAAACAGGCACAAATATATGCACAGTGTTAGTGCAAATACAGTTTTAATCGGATGAGCCAAGTAGGACAGTTATCTAGACCAAGGGTGAATGAAATGTTTCATAACAGTCTGCTTCAGGAGGCCAAGAATCAATTCTCTTTTACTATAACAGTAGCATAAACTGCTAAGTTAGAAATACTGTTAATTTGCAATTATTACTGTACCATAAAAGTAAATTGACTTTGTTAACCTGTATTACAATGTAATATGCCAATAAAATGCTGATTGGCAAGGTACCACTTTTTTACATGAATGAATAAATGAATACCTGCATTTATCTTATAAACTTTATTTATTGACAGATTTACTGGCAACACATCAGACAGGAAGTACAGGAAGTACATGGCAGTTGTATTTGTCTTTTTCTCTCAATAAAATAAATAAAATAGATATATTTGATGAATGGATGCAGAAAATGCTCAGGGAGGTACGGATTAGTGGATATGTTACTTATTCCTGGACTTGTGAATTAACAGGTCACAGTGGTGACCAATTTAAGTGCTTTGCACTCAGGACTGCCAACACTTACAATTTTGAAATTGTGTGCCATGATCTTGCGTCAGATGCCCTCTGTGTCAATTCATTGTACTGCAGTGGATACCTGTGCATTTTAGCTATTCCCCACTATGCATACCACAGGAACTTTGAACTCACACTTATCCAACATCTTATACTCTGAATAAAGTAATTTCATGTAACTGAGGCCATTGTGACATTTTATACATAAAAAATTTGAAAAAGATGGCATTGGCCATGCAGTCACGGGGCGCCTCCTCTGACTGGGGGGGCAGCGAACTGTTGGTCGAATAGGGTATAATTAGCATGCAGCTAGGGTGCATTCATTGTCATGCCACGAAGGTCAGTTTTCTAACGGTTTGCAGGACATTTGGGGGGGGGGGTTCTTCCCCTGTTGCCAGATGAAATAACCCACCATGTAGAAAAACAGATTGATCATAAACTATCCTGTTATAATATTACTTCTGTGCTTTGTATACTGTCCGCTGACTGTCGTACAGCTGGATGGCATTTTCTGTATTTGCTTTATTTAAAGTGACTAAAAAGAATGTTACACCAAAAAAAAAAACTAACCGGATATGAGCCCCCCCACCCAATTCGGGAAGATAAAGACCAAGGCACCTCAACCTTGTTTGAGCCCACAAGGCAGGGGTAGTAACCGTAACACCTACGGCAACCAGGTTACAGTAAGTTACTTAAAATGTGGACATACATTAAAAATGTGTCTAATCCAGCTCAAATAAGGAAATGTATTGGGGAGAAAGAGTGGAAACGAAAAGAGAAAGTTTATGAACATAATAAAAGGACACATACGTTTCAAAATTTTTGGTTAGGAACGTTTCCATGGTTGCACTATAAGAGAAGAAAAAATACTCACCTTAGTAATTGTGTTTCTTCTAATGGAGTCTTGCTGTATTTTGACATATGCAGTTAGCCCCAGCACTTGAACTGCTCTGGAGAGGAAAGAGTTAACTCTATGCAGGAAGCATAGGACGTTGAGCTCGAGCTCGGTTTCAAACCTCTGTCTGCAGCACTTCAAAATGTAACCGTCAGATTCTTATGAGCTATTACTAACTAACTACACTTCTTAAAGTGGAAATTGTAAAATAACATAAGCCAACAGTCAACAATTTTGGTTCCCCAAAAGATTCAAGTCGAGAACCTAAAATAATAACCAGGTAGTGAACCAACATCTAACTACAAAAAAGATAACAATAACCCACTCCCCCTTCTAGAAAGGAGGGAAGCCGGCCCGTCGGCGCAGCGGTGGGATTTCCGCTTGCGACGCCGGCGACCCGGGTTCGGGAACGGACCCGAGTAGGAGGGCTGGCCGGGGGGAGAAGGATCGAGCGTCCGACGGACTGCTCTCCTTCTCCGGGGGGAGGATTGGGGCAGCAACCGGAGCGATGGAGACCCGTAGCGGAGGCTGGGGGACACTCACACTGCCGCGCTTACGTCGGGGGGGAGAGAGGCGGGGCGGACGTGGCGTCATTGCACGTCCCCGCCTCCTCGGGGTGGGAATTAAAGGGGGCTAAAAATTCCACGCCTAGCGTCTAGATGACGCTTTGCCCCGGGGACGCCCTGATTGGTCACCAGAGCCGTTCCCCCAACCAGTTACTAGGCCCGCGGTCCGGTGTGGGGAGGGGTCTGAACCGGGGCCCCGCTCTCTGGGGGGCAAGCCAGGGATGACCGGGGGAGTCGGCGATATCCGGTGACCGGGGCTCCTGGGGTCCGTGACCAGAGCAGAAAGTGCAGATGAGAGGTGTGGAGGTAAAAAAGAGAATTAAAAAAAAAAAAATAGAAAGGAGGGGTGCCAAGTACACCCCTGAAGTGCAACACTGTACCTGCCAGCCCACTTCCCAAAAACAGGTTCTGAGAGGGGAAGCAGGAAGGGAGATTAGAAAACAGCAAGACTCCATTAGAAGAAACACAATTACTAAGGTGAGTATTTTTTTCTTCAAACAACATGAAGTCTTGCTGTATTCTGACATATGCAGACTACCAAGCAGTACCGCCATGGAGGGGGGTACCAAACCTATTTTGGGAATAGGCTCTGCAGTACTGCTGTTTCAAACCGAGCATCACTCCTAGCCTGGATATCCAGAGAGCAATGCTTGGTGAAAGTATGGACAGTTTTCCAGGTGACTGCTTTGCATATCTCTAGTAAAGGTATATCCCCGGCAGCAGCCAGGGAAGCAGCTGTACCCCTAGTCGAATGAGCCCTCAGGCCTGAGGGGGGTATTTTGCCTAGCTTGTCATAGCAGAATTGTATACAAGAGACAATCCACCTGGCAATAGTTCTCTTAGTAGCAGGCCTACCTTTCCCCATTTCACCATAAGTGAGAAGCAATTTCGGACATTCATTCCTAAGTGCCTTATTATGTTCTATGTAGTCGCTAAGTGCCCGCTTAACATCCAAACTATGTAATCTTCTTTCTCCTGAAGAAGAATGATCAGTGAAAAACACAGGAAAAGACATGGACTGGTTCAGATGAAAATCTGAGACCACTTTGGGTAAGAACTTCCTATTAGTTCCAAGGACCACATTATCTCTATAGAATGAGATAAAATCTGGCTCCACTGACGGGGCTTGTAATTCACTAATACACCTGGCAGAAGTGATAGCTACCAGGAACGCCATTTTTCAAGTCAAATACTTGAGTTCAGCTGAAGCCAGAGGCTCAAAAGGGGGTTGCATGAGCTGAGCAATGCAAACATTAAGATCCCAAGCAGGGGTCGGGTCCCTAAAGGGAGGGTTGGTATGGACCAAACCTTTAAAGAACTTACTGAAGACAGGGTGAGATGCCAGAGAAGGAGACTTCCCTGCTGACAGGAATGCAGATACAGCTGCTGAATGAACTTTTAAAGTGGCTGGCCTGAGGCCTAGGCCATTAAGATAAACCATGTAATCCAGGACTGTAGTCGGATCAGCAGTATCTGGTAAAATATCCTTATTGGAGCACCAAATACTGAATCTCTTCTATTTGGAGTTGTAAGTTTTTCTGATGGCAGGTTTTTGAGAGGCTTTGAGAATATCCAGCACCCCCTGAGACAGGTGCAGACCTGCATACTCTAACTCTTCAAGAGCCAAGCCTTGAGGTTGAGAGACAGAAGGTTGGGGTACCAGATTCTTCCCTGAGAGGAAGTTAGAAGATTGTGCCTCTTGGGGAGAGATAGGGGAAGATGGACTGTTAGAGACAACAACAGAGGATACCAAGGCTGTCTGGCCCAGTCTGGAGCAATCAGAATCACCCTGCACAGTTGCAACCTGATCTTGACCAGGACTTTGAATAACAGAGGAAA
The DNA here is from genome assembly GCA_016271365.2 of Neoceratodus forsteri. Classification (NCBI taxonomy): domain Eukaryota; kingdom Metazoa; phylum Chordata; order Ceratodontiformes; family Ceratodontidae; genus Neoceratodus; species Neoceratodus forsteri. Next base: position 1,108,824,577 of record CM028133.1, read on the forward strand.
GGGAGGAAAGGCATAAAGGAATTTGCCCCCCCCAATCCAGAACCAGAGCATCCAGGGGAACTGTGCCCAGTACTGAAGGTCTGCAACAGAAAAGAGGAAGTTAATGACTGTCTGGGGCTGCAAAGAGATCAATCTCTGGAGTGCTCTATCTGGAGAAGACTACTTTCAGTATGAAGGGGTCTGGGGCCCATTCGTGGTGGCCCTGCGATATTCTGCTCAGGGCATCTACTAGCACATTGTCCTTCCCTAGCAGATGGACTGCTACTAGGGATGCTTGCAGGGCATAAGCCAGAGACCAACTCTTCATGGCTTCCGTGCACAAGGCCGTAGACCAAGTGCCTCCCTGTTGTTGATGTACCACATGGTTGTGGTGTTGTCTGTCCTGAACCACTTTGTTTCTCACCGAGTCCGAGAAAGCTTGGAGGGCCAGGAATACTGCCCTGAGTTCCAGAAGATTGATATGAAGTAGAGACTCCTGAGGAGACCAGACACCTTGTGCTGTAAGGGTTCCCAGGTGGGCTCCCCAGCCCAGGAGAGAGGCATCTGTGGTTAGTACCACTTAATGAGTCTGACTGATGAATGGGACTCCTTGTCTGAGGTTGTTCTGATCCAATCACCATTGGAGAGCTTGGATCAGAGTCTGAGTCACTGGAATCAATTTGGTTAAAGGATCTTTTTTTCTGGGACCAAAAGGACCGCAGATGGAACTGAATGTCCCTCATTTGAAATCTGGCTCCCTGTACCACCACAGAGGAAGCTGCCATGTGGCCCAGGAGCTGAAGAAAATGTCTTGCTGGTCGAGACACCAGCAGGCAGAAAGAAGAAGCAAAATCTGTAAGGGGTTTCACCCTTGTTAAAGGAAGAAAAGCCTTTGCCTGCACAGTATCCAACTCTACCCCATGAAGGTGAGGAGTTGCACTGGTTTGAGAACTGAGTTGAGTAGAAAACCTAGATAAGTGAGCAACTGTTGAGTAACTTGTAGGCCTGACTTGGCTTGGTCTGGAGACTGCCCCACGATGAGTCAGTCATCCAGGTATGGGAATATGGAGATCCCTTGTCTCCTGAGGAAGGCCACTACTACTGCTAGGCACTTTGTGAACCCCCTTGGAGCTGATGTTAGGCCGAAGGGCATTGCTCTGAACTGATAATGACCTGAAGGCAATTCGAACCCGAGGTACTTTCTGTGGGAGCACCTGATTGGGATGTGAAAGTAGGCATCCTTGAGGTCCAGGGAAGCTAGCCAATCCCCTGGCCTTAAGAGAGGTAAGAATTACTCCCAGAGTCACCATTTTGAATTTTGGTTTTAAAATGTGCTTGTTTAGATATCTTAGGTCTAGGATAGGTTGCCCCTCCCCTGTCTTTTTTTGGGTAAGGAAATATCTGGAATACAGACCTTTGCCCCTGTGCTGAGTAGGAACTCTCTCTACAGCACTGAGGGTTAGCAGAAAGGAAACCTCTGGTTCTAAAGCAGTGGTCTTGGAAAGGCTTGCGGGTGGAAAGAATTTGGCCCTCAATTTTGAAATCTAGATTTAGTATTAGCCGTATTGGTTCTTGCAAGAACACATCCAGAAGCAAATGATTTGATACCTTTTAATGGACCAACATAGATGTAACAACCAGAACCAAGTGCTCTAGCTTTCGGACCAACCAGTCCTTCTTCAGAAGCCTAATGCAGGCCTCCTACCGGACTCTCTTAGCGACCACCATATGATCTATATAGTGCATAAAATCTTCCATCCCCTGGCTCCCCCACCCCGTCTGCTGCACTGCAGGGCATACAAATCCCTTGATCTCCCTGCACTCCTGTTCGCCCTCACCAGCACTGACTGGTCTCCCATCCCATATGCCACTACCATGGACGAGGCCCCGAGCTACTTCTCTTCAAACTTCCTTGCTATCTGGGACCTATATGCCCTGTTAAGGAGATCCAGAGTAAGAGGCTCACACTTGCCCTGGTTAACCTCTGAACTCATGGAACAACTCCGTGCCAGGGACCGAGCATGGAAATCTTTCAAGGCCACCGGTTCTCAACCAGCCAAAGAGCATTACCGGACTCTTCAAAATGCCTGCACAAGACTAATCCGGCAGTCCAAATCAAACTACTTCAAAACAGCTTTTAATAAAAACCACACCCACCCTTCGCAATTCTGGAAATCCATAAAATCCCTCCTCACCCCCCAACCAAACCTCCACCCCACCCTCAACCTCATGAGGCAAAATCATAAATGACCCTTCTCTGGTTGCCACCGATATTAATGCCCTTTTCTCCGCTGCTACTGCCTCCCTACTCTCCTCTCACCCCATCCCACTCTCCACCCTGCTCTCCCCAAGGTCCTCCCTGACCTCCCCAACACTCCCCCCCGGGCCTCCTTCTAGCTCCGCCTGGTCACCCCTGACCAGGTGTTGAAAACTCTTCACTCACTAAACGCATCCAAAGGAAAATGCCCATCGGGGCTAGATTCTAAAATGCTACAGCTCTCCGCCCGGCCATAGCCTTCCCCCTAGCTATGCTCTATAACCTGTCTTTTAAGTTATGCACTGTCCCCACAAATTGGAAACAGGCCACTATTATCCCCCTCCCCAAGGTTGGGGACCTCTCCTCCCCAACAAACTACCGGCCTATATCTCTGCTCCCAATCCTAGCCAAAATTCAAGAGCGCCTTGTCCGATCCCAGTTGCAAACCTATCTAGATACAATCTCCTTTTCAGGCCGGGTTCTGAAAAAATTACTCCACCTCCACATCCCTCCTTCGCCTCACCAACTCCATCCTTACAGGCATTGACAAAGGTGACATAACCGCAACTATTTTTATTGACCTGGCAAAAGCTTTTGACACGGTCTCACACCCCCTACTATTATCCAAACTTGCCCAAACTGGCCTGTCAACATCTGCACTCAGTTGGTTCCACTCTTACCTAACTGGCCAATCCCAAGCAGTCCGCATTGGTACGGCTCTATCCCCCACCCTCCCTGTCACCAGTGGCATACCTCAAGGGTCTGTACTTGGCCCACTGCTCTTCTCAATTTTCTTAAATGATCTGCCTACTGTCTGCACAAAATCTGGCATCCATATGTACGCGGATGATTCGGTGCTCTTCGCCTCTGGCCCATCTGGTGCAACCATATCAGCTTACCTCCAGAAGGATTTCGACTCCGTCCAATGCTGGTTTCTGGAGAATCAACTTTTTCTCAACTCAAAAAACACTGTCTCCCTCACCTTCGGCTCCCGAGCCAAACTAACCCAGCTTACCGACGTGCTCCACATACCGCTACCTCGGTGTCTGGCTAGATCAGCACCCAAACTTCTCTGCACATGTAGACGTACTGCAAAAAACACTACATCCCAAGCTGGGAGCTCTCCACCGCAACAAACTTTGCATCCCCTACCAACCAGGCAAGAAATGGTGCAAAAAATGATCCTCCCAATTTTTGACTACGGCGACGTCATTTACGGCGCCACCCCCCCCCACATCCTTAGCCAGGTTAAACCCCATTTTCAACTCCTTCTTCCGGTTTGCCTTGGACCTCCCTCCCAATACCCATCACTGCTACCTCTACCAGTCCCTCGACATCCCGTCACTCCAAAATCAGCGTTTGCTGCACGGTGTTAGAATCACTGCTAAATTCTGGTCTCACACGCTGCCCTCCTATCTATCAACATCTCTAACAGCCGCCCCCCCACCTACCTACGATCTCAGGAACACTGACGCTAGGCTCCTTCACATTCCCCACAGATCCACCCGATCAGGTCAGGTAGCTTTTAGTTTCAGACTGCCCAAACTATGGAACTCACTAGCAGCCGACATCAGACTCACAAGTACTCCCCAACGTAATGCCCTGCTCAAAGAGCATTTTGCTACCAACTGCACATGCTTTCCCCATCACTAAAATTCCCTGCATGTCTCTTATCAGCTTCAGGCCCATTCTCTACTCAGCACCTTTTTGCCACTGACTCCTCTCAACTGCTGCTGTAGATATGCCTGCCTACCCAAATAGTATTGTATTTCTAACCACACGATGTAATTGAGAAATTTCCCATGCTAATACAACACTGCCTGTCATACTCCTCATCCGTTTTCATTGTACCTATCATATGCATCTCAGCTTCTGCATCCACCCTTCTGGACCATTTGTTGCTAGCTGCTAATTACTCATGTGCTGAATTTTGGCCACTGTTGTTACCTGCTGATTTTGCATGTACTGATTTTTAGTATTTTTGTACTGCACTCCTGCAACCCCTTACCCCAGGGCGCATCTGGAATCGAGCGGTACTCTGCTCAGCATGCCTTCCTGGTAAATCTCTTAAATAAATAATGACAGTTGTTTAGAAAAAACAATACTTTGAAAAGCTAGATTATGCGGAAAAAACAGAAAAAAAATCCCCATTGGTTTAAAATACTCATTTAAAAAAATAAAGATGATAGTTATAAGGATTTACCATCTGATACCATTTTAGTGACAATGGATGTAACATCCTTCTACACTAATATTCCACACACGGATGGCATTACAGCATGCCTTAAATACATACAGGAGAAAGGACCGGAACAAAACATCAACCCTGAAGTGATGGGAAAACTTATGGAATTCATTTTGACACATAACAACTTCACCTTCAATGGTAAACATTATGTTCAAACTATGGGAACAGCAATGGGCACCAAGATGGCTCCACAGTATGCTAACATTTTTATGGCAAACTTGGAGGAGGATTTTTTAAGGCACTGTCCCCATAAACCACTAGCTTATTTCCGTTAACACTGATGATTTGTTTATTATCTGGACAGAGGGCACAGATGCACTTCAAGATTTTCATCAAGAACTTAATAACCTCCACCCTACCATAAAGCTTACCCTGGAGTATTCCACCACCAATGTTAATTTTCTGGACACCACAGTCACCATTAAGGATGGAACCTTACATACATGTATTTACAGGAAGCCAACAGACAGACAGAGATACCTACACCAGAAAAGTAATCACCCAAACCACATAAAAAAATCTGCCATGTACAGTCAAGCACTCCGATGTCATCGTATTTGTTCAAATGAGGATGACAGAGATACACAATTGGCTATGTTGAAAAACACCTTTATTGAACAGGGACACTCTTTGAGAGAAATTGACAGGATAACAGAACATGCAATGCAAGTACCAAGACAACAACTACTTCAATGTAAAGAAAAGACAGCTACAGACAGAATACCCTTAGTAGTCACATATCATCCAGACCTTGAACTTCTGCGTAAGATTATTAAAGACCTCCACCCAATATTTAGTGAGGATGAGACCCTTAATTGTATTTTTAAGGAACTACCACTACTATCTTTTAAACAACCACCAAATTTAGCCAGCCTAATTATTAGGAGCAAGCTTTCACCAGAACAGACTACCATGTCACACGATGGCACACGACCCTGCAATCAACGCACCTGTAAGACTTGTGAGCTCATTTCCACCTCGGACTGTGTGGTTACATCACAAAACAGACAATTTAAGGTGTATGGGAGTTATACATGCACATCACAACATGTTGTTTATTTCATTCAGTGCAAGAGATGTCCACGAACAGGTTGTGTTGGAGAGACAAGCCAACAGCTTCACACTAGGACAAACTCGCACAGACATAATATTAGAACAAAGAAGACTGAAAAACCAGTGGGGCACCTCTTCTCCCAACCTGACCACTCAATTTTGGATATGTCAGTAATGGTCTTAAAAGGAAATCTCAAAAACACACAACAGAGACGAGCTTTTGAGATTAAACTTATTTTACATCTCAATATGATAGCAGATGGGATGAACATTGATCTGGGTTTCATGGGACATTACAGAACTTGACATCCACGGACCTCGTCTTCTTCAGACTAGCATACTATAGGACTTCAGCATGTGTGTGTGTGTGTGTGTTTGTGTATGGGTATTTAATATATGGATCTTCAATTTAATAGGTTTGTAAAGCATACAAAAAAATTCTGGTAATAGCCTGAAAGTTTCAGTGATAATAGTATTGTCAATCACTGGTAATACTATCCTTTGGAGCTAATAATAGCATGTTTCCAAGCTTCGGAAAAGAAACCTCCTGCTCCCACGTCTGGAGCGTGCCTCCTGATTGGGCGGTTTTCCTGTGTAGGCAGGCAGGACAGTTGAAAAAAGATGGCGGCGGTTGTCTCACTTAGCGAGAGTGAACTTGTTCGTTACGCTTCTTATTTTAATTTTATTGGTTTCCCTCAGAAAATAAAGATATCTGGTGGATCCTGCCATTGCGGTCCTGAAGGGCAGGTAGGATTTAAAAAATGTTAAAAAAAATGGACAGGGGGAGGGAACCGTCACGAGCGACTACATACCTGAATCTACAGCGTAGGACACTGCGGCAGTCGACCAGTAGAAAGTCAGTTCAGTCAAACAGTCGACTGCCCATTTGAAACATACGTCACATCCATATATTAAAAAAAATAGCTGATAGGTTTGTTTGTCTATTACCAGGGAGTATTAGCATCTCGAGGTTCTGGACACATTGGAACCTCGACTAAACTCTCGAGGTTCATGTGTCCAGAACCTCTAAATATATTACTCCTGTTCTAAACCTATCGGTTACTCTGTATATGTGTGTGGGTATGTGTTGTGAGGCATGTGAATATAGCAGGTGTGGGGCTTACTGTCACACTGAGGTAGGTTTTTATTTAGATACACGGAGTTACAGTGTGTTACTACTCTTACTTCACACATATAATGAATATTAATTCCTCCTCACTTGTTACCTTCACCAGGAGTGGGGTTTATTGCATTGTGTCATATTCAGATTACCTAGCCTGTTACTGTACATACAGGAATGTTATCATGGACTGTCACAGCTTTTTTTAAAAAATCTGAACATATTGGGGTGCGAGATCTCATTTGCATGGGGGTCTTGGACAGATCTTTTTACATTAGGCTAATACTGTAGTGAGTTGTGGAAATGTAGGTATGTTAGACCTCTGGTCTTACACACATACTTAATATTTACTTGTAGTTACCCTACCCTGGGGAGAGCGGCAGTTTTATTTCATTGTGGTTCTATCCAGAATCCTTGGAAATGTTACTACACAGATAGGATTAAGGTTAAATAGTGTCACGTTTTTGCTCTGTAGGTATTAGGATACATGATTCATTTTACTTGAGATTTCATGACAAGTTGTATTCCTTTTGGGAACTATTGCAGGGATTGATGTGAATGAAAGTTCATTAGGAGTGTGTGTGTGTGTGTGTGTGTGTGTGTGTGTGTGTGTGTGTGAGAGTATCTCCTTAAAGCTAGTTATTCCCCCCTCCCCTGCATTATGGGGATGTGGGTGGGGTAGGGTGTACTGTTTGTGTGAAGAGGAGGAGAGAAATTTAATTATCTCTTTTTCAGATTCCTTAGACACTTCTGGTACATCAAGTTGTTATAGAATGAGAATTTATTGACATCAGTACATATCAGGCTACATGGTCTTAATTCCTTGGTGGTCCTCCACAAGAGTTTTTGTTTGACACTAACACTGTCAATTTATATATTTAATTATCATTTATAAAGTCCTGTCAATACACTAGAGGTTTTTGTAGTTTATGGGGCATGATATCTTAATGGAGAGTATAACTGGGTGATAGGTCCAGCTAAGTTTTACACATCATACAGTGTGCATTGATGGTTTTAAGACAGCTTTACTGATAACTTCTTGTCTATAATGCATACATTGAAACTTCTTGGAGTCCTAGACAATCTTAATATGTCTTTAATCTGGGTGGGGGTTGTTTTTCAGTAATCACATTCTTATACACACTGTGACACTCATAGCTTGATTTAAGAGTCATCTGCTCCAACAGTGTTATCCTATGTCAATTTAATTTATATGTAGTAGGATTCTTTGTATGTGTTTTGCACAAAGCACCTTTGATCCCAGGGATCCTCCCAGCTGAAGGTAATATGGTACTATTAAACTTCTCTGACATCATCATCTGTATTTTTTAAATGAGTATTTTAAACCAATGGGGATTTTTTTCTGTTTTTTCCGCATGATCTAGCTGTTAAAAGTATTGTTGTTTCTAAATAACTGCCATTAGGCTTCTGAAGAAGGACTGGTTGGTCCGAAAGCTAGAGCACTTGGTTCTGGTTGTTGCATCTAAGTTGGCCCATTAAAAGGTATCAAATTATTTGCTTCTGGATCTGCCCTCAATTTTGGGAACTTTGCAAAACTGAGGGCCAATCCCTGACTTACTACCTCCAGGACCCACCTGTCTGAGGTAACAGACTTCCAGGCCTGGAAGTAGTAAGCCAGCCTGCCTCCTACTGGGGTTGGGGAGTTGACCCGGGCTGACACATCAGGGTGTCTGCTTGGCAGGAGTCTTGGACTGAGAGGAGGATGTAGCCCTGCTCATCCCCCTCCTACCTCTCCCTCTGAAGAACCCCCTCTGAGAAAAGGAAGAAGAGGCCTGTGCTTGGTAGAAAGGCCTGTGAAAAGGCCTGCCCCTGCCCCTAGACTGCTGCTTCTGAGGAGTTGCCTACCTTTCTTTGGTCTGTGCACTCCTGTATGAGGTCCGATACTCATCCATTTGATTTATTTATTGAAATGTTGCAGCAAGAGGGCACACTGAACAACAAGTTGCTCATCTCACGGTGTGACCTGTGGGAAGGGGTTACATAGGGTTGTGAAGGATTATCGGTTACAATAGTATGTGGGTAGTACAAACAATACAACATTGTAAGATTGTACAACAGTTGGAACACAAGGTATTGTACAATAAACAGTAATGGAACATTGGGTAAATTACAATACATGTCCAAAATCATACAAGAGAACATATAAACGTACAAAACAGTAATAATGCACTAAAACCATTTATAGGCATGAGTGTACCAGGAGCAGGCTTGAGGTAGTACGCAAGTGCTGTTGGAGTAAAAAGGATGGGGTTAGGCTGTGCACACTGGTGACCCAGAAGGGCAGGTGGAGAAGAGAGGGGGAGCGGCAAGAACTGAATATGAGGGGAAGGGGTAGCCTTTTCCTGATTTCCCCCTTCAGGATGTTGAGAACCCTGCCAGGGGGTCATGGTAGGAAGACAGAAACTGGGGATAAGTATTAAGGAGGGTTAAAGCAGGAACAGCTGAGGGAAAGGTAATTGTGTAGGGCAGAGGTAAGGGAGTAGTTGGAGGAGGAGGAGTGACGTATTTCGGGTGGGAGGGAATTCCAGATTTTAGGGAAACAATAGGCAAAACCAGTCTAACCGATGAGTGTGAAGTGGCAAGGGACCGTCAAGGTGCGGGCGTCATTTGATCTGAGAGAGTGGGTGGGGGGAGGTGGAGAGTAGAGAGAGGATGAGAGATAGGAGGGGAGCCCCCGAACCAGAATTTGGAGGTTAGTTTGGCACAGTGAGAGATGCATCTGTGACATAGTACAAGGAAGGTTAGAGAGCGATAGAGTTCACAGTCGAGGGAGCGGGAAGGGGAGTCGATAGCAAAGCAGCAGAAGGAGTTAAAGAGAGTGTCCGACTTGGATAGGGGAAGATTTGGGAGCAGCACCATAGACTACGTCACAGTAGTCAAAGATGGGGAGTATCATCTTCTGGACAATTTCACGCCTCGCAGTCAGCGGGGTGCAACTACAATTCCTATACAGAGCACCAAGCTTGGGGCGCAGTTTCTTCAGAATAGCATCAATATGCACAGAGAAGTTGAGGTGCTGGTCCAGCCAAACTCCCAGATATCAAAATGAGGTGTCCTCCAAGATGATTTTCTTTACGTAATTCTCTGTCTGCTCCCCAAACAGAGAATTACCCACCACAGGGAAATCAATGGCCTTAGCCTGGGTGTCCTGTGAGAGGCTAGTACATCTGAGCCAAGCAAACCTCCTAAGAGACACAGATGTAGCCATGACTCGTGATGCCACATCATTTGAGTCCACAGCAGCATGGAATTGTATTTTGGATGCCTCAATCCCATCAGCAACCACCTCCTCCTGCTCCTTGGCTAGCTGGGGGGAAGCCTGTATAGCCAGCTCCAGAACAGTATCCCGTCTAGACTTCTGGTATCTGGCTGTGTAGGCCATATAATTTGCCTGCCTGAGTCCCAAGGAGGATGGTAAGTACTGTTTTTTGGCCATAGCATTCACCTTCCTAGAGTCTTTATCTGGGGTGTGTGAAGCCAAGGGTATGTTAGCCTTGTCATAGGCTGCAGCCTGCACTACCCCAACATGGTTGCATTGGTAGAACAAGAACTCTGTACCTGAGCCTGAAAGCATATACCTCTGTCCATTCTTTTATCCACAGGAGGTAAAAAATTTGGGTTTGAAGAATTTTCTGTGTCTGTTTCCCAAAGGATTTATGGAGGGGAATAGACAATCTCTTGGACTCTGGGATGTCCATCATTTCCACAAAATCAGGCTCCTCTTGTTCCTCAACAGCATCAACCAAGGGAAGCTGGAGGGTATCAGCCCCTTTCTTGTAGAACAAATAGTGGGAAGGGGACTCAGAAAGCCTGGGAGGAGAAACATTAGAAGGCCTGTCTGGAGAGATGTCCGGTCCAATGGGCTCATCCAGACCTTCATCACCGTAATTCTCATCATCACCATCTTGTTCTTCCTCCCCCTCCCACTCCGGTTCATAAAATTCATCCGGAACATATTCTGGGACCGGGGGAACCAACTGAACCGAGTGCCTACCGAGAGGTGCCGGATTGGAACTGGACAAAGCGATTCCACGCTACTTATCACCCCGGCTGTTTCTTCGGCAGTTAGATGATGCAGTTCTGGATCCAAACCGGCTGATTTCTTTTTGCGCTTCAATGGAACCGACCCCTCAGGGTCAGATCTCCTCTTGCCCGAGGGAGTATCGCCCAGGTCAGTGGGCACTCCCTCAGGTTCGGTAGGAACCGAACTGGGCTGGCCATCCAGATTAGCGGACTTCTCGGCCTACTTTCCCCTGAGCCTACTTCTTTTCCAGGGTGACCTTCAGGAAATTTTTACAAATTTGGCAGTCTGAATCGAGGTGGTTAAACCCCAGGCAATAAACACAAATGGTGTGAGGGTCTGCCTTAGCAAAGGTATCCCCACACTCACCACAGTGTTGAAACCCAGTGGGCCTGTATTTTTCTTGAGTTTCTCAGACATGGCCAGGCTACAAACTTACCCTTTACAGCTATCTAGCCAGGTAAGACCCCCCTATCGGATAACAGCCGTGTTATGGGTCGTGGAAAAATACGTGTAAAATCCCGTTTTTTTGAAACCGATAGGAACCGGTACCTTACACTAAACAGAAGAATAAGAAAAACCCTAAAACAATCGGTTCTGAACCAGACCGATCCACAGGTTTTTACAATTTCCACAGAAAATACAACAATGTCAACTCTATGGTCCACTACCTACAACATTTACTGTACCGCAGACAGGGATCTGAAGCCAAAATAAATGACAAATCGGTGACTTAACCAACGGATTCTAAACCGAACCGACTATAGTGAAGGAGCAATCTCAGGAGCGACTGAACAGTTAGGCGGAGTAAAGAATCTGACAGTTACACTTTGAAGTGCTGCAGACAGAGATTTGAAACCGAGCTCGAGCTCAACGTTCTATGCTTCCTGCATAGAGTTAACTCTTTCCTCTCCGGAGCAGTTCAAGTGCTGGGGCTAACTGCATATGTCAGAATACAGCAAGACTTCATGTTGTTTGAATTATTATTCATGGTTAGTAACTTTGTGGCACATGGCACAGATCATTATTATTTGGAATAAATTACTGTAATCCAGTTAAGTGAAGCCCATGTTAGGGCGATGTCTGCTGAAAATGCCTTAAACTCTTTCCCTGGCACATTAAAAGTCATGGTAAAGGCTGGCCCGCTGGTGCAGTGGTAGCATTACCACTTGCGGCACCAGTGACCTGAGTTTGGGAGCAAACCCTGGTGTTGGAAATATGGCTGGAGGGAGGAAGGCTGAGTGTCCGAATGGACACTTCCTTCATCCCTCCAGGGGGGAGGTATCCAGCTACCCACTGCTGCACCGCCTCCTGGGTAACCACCATGGGAGCAGCAGAAGTGGGGGGGGGACATTTCCAATGTTGGTGGGGAATCCTGTCCTGGCGTTGTGGCACAAGACATCTTTGGGACCTGGAAGAGTAGAAATGCTACAGCCCAGCTACAGGATGAACTCAGCATCTCACAGGCCCCACACCTGCCATCTGGGTGCCATTTCAATGTGTGGATATGATCACTGCCATGATCAACCTCTGTCCTGGTGGCCTTACTGTGGGAGGGCATGCCAAGGGCCATTGAATGGAGCTAGGTTAGTCCCAGAGACGGCGGAGTGACAGAGCTGGTGAAGTCAAGGGATGGGGCATAAACCTTAGAGGTGAGAACCAGAATAAAAAAAAGACATGATAAAGTTACAAAAAATATTTACAGCATGCCATGCCATTGCAAAAAATGGGAGTCTTTTTCAGACTTCTACTAGATGAGTCAGCATGATGAAAAGAAAGGGTTAACTGTTGGAAAAACCTACAGAAATGTTTGCTAGAAAGCTGGCCTGGTGGCACTGAGGGTTGAGGCACTGGACGCCACACCTCTTGCCATGCCGGCGACCCATGTTTGGGCCACCAGGGGTTGGCAGGGGAGGGAGAGGATCGAGCATCCGGAGGACAGCTCTCCTCTCCCAGGGAGGGAGGACTGGTGCTCCAGCCGAACGACAGCCCCCAGGTGGAGGCCTGAGGGCAGTGCAAGACTGTGGGTGCCATGGAAGGGAGGGTGCTGTGGCACATGCATCCAGATGCACACATCCTGCGTGTGCGCCCCAGCAATGGGGAAGGGAAAAAATGGAGGAAAAACACCCCCAGCTGCGGATGACAACCGACCTCTTGCAGACTCCACACCCGGCGACCGAACGGGCTCTGGGTAAGTCGCAGTGAGACTGGGGTGAGGGGATGGGGGGTTGGTTAGATAGGAGCAGCTGGAGGCAGAGAAGGAGATAAACATATAAATATATAGAAATGCTTGCTAGAAAGTTTCTTTCTTTCATTAGAGAAAGGTGGAATATGCAGGGCTCAACAGCAAAAGGTTGAAAACATCTTCTGTCTCCAATTAGTGATAGAAACACTGAAGCTGAAAACATGGCTAGATTAATGAAAGGGCAAAAGGGGCACTTGCCCCAGGGCTCTGAGCTTTGGGAGGCCCTGGGGCCGCCCTACCCTCCTCCCTAGGGTTTGAAATGTTATTGTTGCCCACCTGACCACTGGGCACCTTGCTGTTTTTAGCCCTGTATTAGTGAATACTGCAGTTTTGGGCATCATGACTGCTGGGAGTTTGGAGCTGCGAATGCTGAGAGTCCCAACCCAAAGATGCCCTCACACCCGGGACACGCGATGGTGGTGGCAAGCGTGACAACGGCAAGCCAGAGCTGTATTGACCCCTGAGCTAGTATTACTCTCAGTTCTGCCAGAGGGTCTCCCAATACCCAGAGGATCACTCTTAATCACTTATATGCTGGCAGCTAAAAAAGCAATTACTAGAAACTGGGGGAAGAAGATGTGTCCAAACATACAGAACTGGCGGGGAATAATGGGAGAAATTTATGTACTAGAGAGATTAATAGCTAAAAGCACAGATAAATGGTCTGCATTTGAGCTTAAATGGAGGAAATGGATTCTATATATTTCATCTTTAGATCCTACTTTTGTACCTTAGAAACATATCGACTCTGATGATGGCTTACGTAAATGTCTTAGTGCTCATTATATGAATTGCTTTGTAAAATATGTAAGTTGCCCTGAGACCTTTGACTAATGTATTGCTACATATCTGACTGATGTAATTATGCACTGTCTTAACTTATACACTGTAAAAACTGTCCTATGATTTTGCAAATGAAAATATAATAAATATATAGTATAAAAAAAAAACAATGGCAAGCCAGGAGGGTCAGGAGGACTGAGTATGCTCACATAAAGGACTGAGCATGTGTAAGCATGACGTGAGTGTGCCTTCCCAACCAAGCTTGTCATAAGGAGTAAACGCGACGGTGGGAAACGCCTCAAGTGTTCTGTGCCTGGTCCGGCCCAGTGGCACTGGATGTTGAGGTGCTGGACACCACACCTCGCAACATGCCAGTGATCCGGGTTCGGGAATGAGCCCGGGCCATAGGGGTCAGCGGGGGTGAGAGGACCAAGCATCAGAACTGCTCTTCTCTCTCTGTGAGGAGGATCGCTGTCCCGCTTGTCAATTGCCTCTGGTGGGTTGGAGGCGATGCGGGCTTGGACGCAAGTCGCTGGTGGGCATGGCATGCATGTGCCCCAACACGTGCGTGCCTACGCTGTACACTGGAGGAGAGAAAAAGTGGAAGATGGTGGCTGGGAGTCCCCTAGTAACTTTTTACCATTATCAAAAACACCTAGTGCCATGGTATTTTCAACATTTACTGGTTTTGTACACATAAGGCCTGCTATACTAACAAGATGTTTAATACTGTACTTTTCACTGTTGTGCAGACAGTCAATCAATACAAACATTGTTACCTATATTACTGAACTGAATGTATTTCACTTAATGTGCATATTCTAGGCAGTTTTTTTACGTTCACCAATGTATGTGCTGTTACGTGGACCTTAGTACCACCAGATCAGTTCTCACTTAGTGGCACTTTGCCATGAGGACCACGTCTAAGCACTCTAGATAGTGAATGTTGGTGGGTATGCATTTCTAGTACATCTTTACATTGCACTTCGTACACCTGTTTGTTAACATGCAACTTAACTATGTCTGCTGTTTACCTGTAGGTAACCAGTTGAATGCTTCTTCTTTTTTTTTTACTGCATTCCACTGTTATTTTAACATCTTATTGGGTTGACACCACATGTGAGTACTTATTTTCCTAAACCTCTGTACTTGTACAGTGGTGTGTGATGTGAATCTTGCACCCTTACATTTAATTTACCATGTTGTTGACCTTCCACTACCTTTTCTCCCACGCTTCAGTTTTGTAATGTGTGTGTGTGAGTATCTGTGTTTGTGTTGTTCTGTGTTTGTGCGCGTGTTTCTGTGTGTTCGTCCCTTTTACTGTCTCACTTGCAAATGGTAATATGTTACTTAAGCAATAATGCCCCACAGGGTGTGTGTCGTGCTGGGATAACGTCACGCCTCAGGTGGTTGTGCACGAGGCCGTAGGCCGAGTGCGACCAACGACTGAGGCGTGACGTTATCCCAAACGACACACACCCTGAAGGGCATTATTGCTATTATACAATGGCTCGTTGTTATACAGAATAAAAAAAAATCATTTTAAAGATATTTTTGTGTGGAGAAATATTTTTGTTTTTAAGAGAAGATGAAACAATCAATCAAAAGCTCATCTCCAGGTTCACAGTGAGGCTGAGACTAGAGCCGTGATGTTGTACTGGGATAACAGCACGGGTCCAGCCCAAGACTGACCAATCAGAGTCCATAATTTTTTCTTGCCATTGTATAATATGACTTTGATAAAGCACGTGGCATTAATTATTCATCTGTCCATCTTCCGGTGAGAAAGAGAGTAATGTCTGGGCCTTCAGATTACAGTGATGAAGAGTTGCCTTCCTCTAGCGGTGCTCATGGATTACAGCCCTACATGTTTGAGCCAGAGTACAGGGATGGTGAAACTCCAGAAGATACAGAGAGTGGATCAATGGATTCAGATTCTGACAGCAGTGATGTGGACAGTGAAGATGTTGGTGAAAAGACAGGAAACACTGATTGGTGTTCCTGTGATGTCTGTGAGTTGATGCCAGCAGAAAGGGAAAGCATCTGTTGCTATGATGTAGATGTGGTGGATGTTAAACAGAATGGCAATACTTTGGTTATTTTCTTTGTTTAGACATTTAGTCCTTTGTGTGCGTCCTTGCCTCACTCTTACTTGTCACTTATATCTTTTTTTCAGATGCACAGTGCACAGTTGCCCAACGTAACAACTTTATGAATATGTGTCTGGATGAAGACATTTTGTGGTGTGCCCTTGTACAACTACAATGAAGTGCATCATGATGTATTCCAGCAAGCCATCCCTAACAGGTAAAGAAACATTTTACATCGAGGCAGTGCTAACAATATAATAGGGGCACTTAAACTATCTGATCACCCATATAGCCACAATCTCTTCAACCAGCACTGTGCCAGGCATTATAATTATTGTGCTCATAGACCCACGGAATCTTGATGGTAAAAGCATGAGAAATTATGCTGCACTTCACGTCCTGTAATTATTGATGCATTTATTTACATTTTTACGTCTATATTAATGATGGGCAGTGATACTGGTATTGATTTGGGCCAAAGCACATGCATATGCTGCTTTGTTAGCATTATAGGAGGGACAGTGCATTGTCATTTTATTGTTGTACTATCAACGACAACCGGAAGGGGGTCTAGAGCAACATAATTATCATGCCGGGCACATTGGTGTTTCAGAAGATTGTGCCGACATGCAAAGATGTTTGTACTCATATGTCCCTGGCATAAAATTAAATGTTTTCTAATTTTTGTCCCCTTAGAACCTCACATTGGGCTGCATACACTCAGTTTACGCACTGAAGACACCAGAGGTTGGGTAGAAAGGTTCATCGCATAATACCTTCATGTGTGGTATGGGCAATCCATCACAAGTTCCCATAAGAGTCTGGAAATTATGTTAGCTACTATGAAGCTGATAAACCCAAATTTGGCTATTAGCTTAGAAATATTCATAACATCTCAATAAAACATTGTTTCTGTGTATGACAACATAACACAAGTGGACAGTACAATAAAGTCCTTTACTGGCAAACTATAATGCACAGAATGAACATTAATAAAAAGAAACGTTTCTTCTCGAGCTTATGCTTTAAGACAATTATTTCACTCATGTGGTTTTACAATTTCATTACCAAAACAGGTTACTGTCTTGTATTAATGGAAAACATACATTCAGTACTTCCAGTAATCAGTCTTGGGGCAGGATTCACAAAGCTTTGCCCGGGAACAAAACCAGTTTGCCTGGGGCAAACAGGGCTTTGTGATTAGCTGTTATTCACAAAGCCCAGTTTGGCCCCGCAAACTGGGTTTGTGCCTGGCCAAAGCTGTGAGGGGGTCCACAAAAGGAGGAGAAGGATCTGGGTGTGCTCATCACAGGGTCAATGAACAACTCGGCACAGTGTAGGAAGGCAGCTGCAAAGGCCAACAAAATGCTGGGTTGTATTGCAAGGGGTATCTCCTCAAGGAGGGAGGAGGTGATTCTGCCACTGTATAGGTCATTAGTTAGACCACACCTGGAGTACTGCGTGCAGTTCTGGCATCCGTATCTGAAGAGGGACATTAAGTTACTGGAGGGGGTCGCAGGCAGGGAGAAAGATGATCAAGGGTCTGGGGACTTATCATATGAGAGGAGGTTGAAGGAGTTGAACATGTACTCACTGGAGGAGGGAGAGACAGGGGGACATGATTGAAACCTTTAAATACATGAAAGGAATAAACAAGACAGGTACAGAGGCTGTTCAAAGTAAGGAGGGAGGGCCACCAGGGGCCATGATATGAGACTGGGCGAGGAAGGTTCAGGAGGAGATGAGGAGACACTTTTACAGAGAGGGTGGTGGCTGGGTGGAATCGTTACCTGCAGAAGTGGTATGCAGTAGAACAGTGGACTGCTTCAAGCGAGGATGGGACAGGACAAGGGGGAGGGTTAATGAAGGGGAAGGGTGGAAGGGAGGGGCAGCAGCAGAATAAGGGGTGCTAGCTGCACATTTGAGCAGACTTGATAGACCTCTAGGCCTTTATCTGCTGGCAAATTTCGTATGTTCGTATGTTCGTACAATGCAAATGAGTAAGAGGGGACCTGTATAGCCCCGCAATCCCATTCACAAACCTTTGCTACATGCAATGGCCTTTCGCAAAGGCCATTGCGTGGAGCAAATTACCGTCTAGAAAACCTGGTGGTACTTCCTGCAAACCCTAGAGGATTACGGAGGTACTGCAGCCCCCCACTCCAGTTCCTGATGCCCGTAATAATAAAAAAAATCCCGTTTCCATAGTACAGTGGACGTTCCCCTGTCCCTGATCCCTGTAATAATGAAACATTTCCTGTTTACGCACTATAGTGCTCCCTCCATCCTCCATGATCCCCGATCCCAGTAATAATGAAAACATTTCAGTTTCTGTAGTATAATGGATCCTCCCCTCACCCTGGTCCTCGATCCACGTAATAATAACAAATTTCTCATTTCCGTAGTATAGTGGTAGCCCCCCCCCAGTCCCTGATCCCGTTAACATAAAAAAAAAAATAAAGTTTCCATAGTGTAGTGGTCACCCAAACCTCCCACCCGCTCAGGTAATGGCACCCACCAGGCTCCCCCAGCCCCAGTATGGCCCGCCGGTCAGTGAGCAAGTACAGCCCTCCACATAGTGCATTGTGAGTGACAGCTTATAGTACACACTGCAAGCCCATTGGTCGACAATGTCAACCAGTGGGCTTGCAGCGTGTACAGTAGCTCTCATTCACAATTCAGTCGGGGGCAGCTGTGGAGGTGTGTGGAGGGCTGTGCTGTTCACCAACTGGTGGGCCGTGCCGGGACGGGGGGGAGCACGGTGGGTGCCTTTACCAGAGCAGGTGGGGGTTGGGGGACCACTACACTATGGGAACTTATTTTTTTATTTTTTATTTTAACGGGATCAGGGACCAGGGTGGGGGGAGGGACCACCACACTATGGAAACGGGAATTTTTTATTATTATGGGGTTTGAGGAGCTGGATCGAGGGCTGGTGGGGGTGCACACCACACACTACTGCCATGCAATGAGCCCATAAAGGGCATGTTAATGGCCTCTAGTGCCTTGCATGCCCAATCGGCTCAATTGCATACTTATCTTTGTGAATCACACTGTAGCACCTGAGTGCTGTTGGCTGCGGGGCCATTTATTGGCTGGCTGTGGGGGCAGCGCTGCTATGTCTTTTGATGCCTTTACTGTGCTAACACAGCCTCCACTGACCCCCTATTCACAGTCATATAGCCCCCGGGTTATCAAACTGTGAATAGCACAGTTGCCCACCAGTGCAACCAGGGACTGCAACGCAAACCTTTGCGCTCACTTTGCATTACCTTTATGAGTCCTGCCCCTGATATGTTGCCACAAGACTTTTGCAAGCTTAAAATAAAAAAAAATGAAAAGCAACGCATGGTGAGCTGATGGCAGCAAAATACTAACATGAACAGAGAACCCACTACTGTTGGTGAAATAACGACAGAGCTATTTCTTGAAACAGTAATGAACTAAGAAATGAAATCTGTTAGTTGTTCTCTGTTTTTCCACTTATAGAAATTATCATCATTGATCATCATATCATCATATCATTCACAGTGTCAGTGGCTCAGTAGGTAGCACACTCGCCTCTGAGGCCGGGAGATCAGAAGGCTGTGGGTTCAGTTCCCACATCTGGCACATGGGTTAATATCCCAGTACTGACACTGTAGTGCAGCATGAGAGGGGTGCTGCACTTCTGAGGTGCCGTCTTTCGGATGAGACGTTAAACCGAGGTCCCATCTGCCTGGATTGTTGGTAGTTCAGGTGGATGTTAAAGATCCATGGCACTATCGAAAGAGTAGGGTGTTTTTATTGACATAAAAAACATAAACAGCAACACTTTAAAGTAGGATAATCGATAGAACAACACTTTTCCATAACATATAACATAACAAAATCAAAGAGATGTGCAAGTCTTACATTGTAAATGCTACGAGAAAACAAAAAATCATGAGAAGTAAACTATTAACAAATATCCAGTCCACTTTTAACTCTTATTATTTGAACTTAATAAAGTGAAGAAAACCTTTCCACCATTTACGTAAAGTTCCTGGGGTCACTCTTGATGCGTCCTGTGTATAAATCAGTATAAGCTCCTTGATGACTAACGACTTACACAAGAGTAAGGCATTCTCTTTTGATAAAGAACCCATTGAACCCTGGCTTGCATAAATAATATCTTAGACATCCCAAAAATAAGGATAATGTTTCTTCGTGAAATTCAGACAAATTCTTGGGATAACATCCTAGAATCAAAAATTCATAAGACATATTACCTAACCATTTAAATCCCCAAAGCTTTTCTAGGTATGACCATAAACCGTCGCATATGAACATCTAAGAAAAAATGTTCCATCGATTCTTCTACATTAATACAATCCAGAGTATGGGCACAATCTTTCCTGTAAAACCTTGTACTTCGCATTTCCTCTGACATTCAGTTTCCGTAAAAGATCAGCCACTCGTCTCCCATTGTTTTTGAGGCATCCTCTTACAGTTTAATTGAGCTAATACACTAGAATTTAAAGTCATAGGACAATTTTAAATCCTGGTTCTGAGGGAAGAGTCACGACATTAGAAAATGATAAAGCCCTTCATGTTGTTATTCAGAATTACCTGTTTCTGTGTTTCCATTTGAACAATTTCTCTCCGTTGGCCTAAAATATGATGGAATATATAAGTAGCGATTCAGTTTAGGGGCTATAATGTACCAATTCTTAAAGTATTTACCCATTGTTTTCAAGTTCCATGACTCTACTGCCTCTAGTTCTACTTTAACCCTTCTTTAATTGAGTTTGATAAAAACAAAGCATGCACAAAAATCACTGGGTCTACCATTCCTAAACCACCTTATTTTCATTAAATACGTATAGCTCCTTTTAACAGGATTTAAGCGATTTCCCATAACATTTGAAAAACACACTATATATTCTAGTCTCAAGAAACACAGGAAGCGGAAAATCATCGCCACATACTGTATCGTTGGAAGAAGAAATTGCTTGATTACCTGAACCCTTTTAAATTTGGTCATTTTCCACTGTTTCCATCTATTAACCTTCTCTATTTTAATAATGACATCTTCCCAATTTTCAACAGGCATGTTCTGGGAACCGAACAATATCCCTAATATTTTAAGAGGTTTACTGGAGATGTTAATACCCTCCTGACACACTTCCTCAGCACCAGTAGCTCCAATAAATAATCCCTTTGTTTTATTTAAATTTATTTTTGCATTTGATACCTTTGCAAAGGCCTCAAATGCAGTCACAAAATGAATTACTGAGGCCTTATCTTCCAAGTATACTAAAATCATCAGCATAGCTTGTATCCTTAAATGCAAATCCCTCTGCCCATTCACTGTAACACCTTCCAAATCTGTCTCGAAACTATCGCTTGCAAAAGGGGTCTAGAGCGAAAATATAAAGAAGAGGGCTTAGAGGCAACCCTGTCTAACTCCTGTAGTTAACTTAAAACCTTCCGCCTTCTGATCTTTTAAATATGGAATTACTGTATAATTATCATATAATTTCTCAATTATTTTCACTAATTGCTTTGGAACCCCATAATGCTTAAGGGTAAGAAAAGGAGCGACGCAAATGAACTCTATCGAAGGCTTTTTCTAAGTCAGCTGCTATTAAGCATCTAGTTGACCTAACTCAGTAAAATACTCAGTTACATCTCGAATCAACATCAGAGCAGACTGGACTCTTCTATCTGGTAACCCACAATATTGAAAGGGTGAAATAACTTCTTTAGCTAAATTCTTCAGCCTATTATTTAAAATACCAGTAAAGATTTTATAATCAGAGTTTAAAAGAGTGATTGGTCTCCAGTTAGTAATGTTTTGCTTATCCCCTGACTTAAATATATAAATCAATAACCCTTCTGTAAAGAGGATAGATTGTAGCTTTGTCTAAAAAACCTAAATAAGAGACATAGGCACTGACTAAGTTCGCCTGAAAATAATTTATAAAGTTATTGAAATCCCATCTATTCCGGGGAAATATTTAGTTTCAATAACCTAATGGAGCTTGAAATCTCTGTTGGAGTGATAGGTTCCCATACCTCCGATCTCCCAACTAGGTTAACTGGAATTAAAATATCTTTTAAATATATGGCCATAGCTGAATTGGGGATTGTTTCAAGAGGCTTCAAAGAGCGGTAATGTTCTACAATCACTTCTTAGTTGGGCCACAGAGGATACCAAATTACCATCTGAATCTTTGAGTTCCTCCATTTTCATAGAATCTCTTACCTGTTTACACATTTTAATGGATCCCCAATGGGTGATTTTTAATTCCATTAGTTAAAATGGCCTGCATGGTTTTCCTCTATCATACTGAAACTCTTTCATTTTTTCTTTAAGATTAGCAATTTGTTCTGAGTAATCCATCCTAGAAGAATAAGCTATAGTCATAAGCCTCTGTAATTGTTGTCTTAAACCTAAATAGTGCAGGAATTTGTCATTCTTTGCTCTAACTCCTTGCAATTTAAACCATTTCCTTAAGTCAGTTTAGTCTCTAACCACCAATCTCCCAAATCTGAATATAAAAGGCTACTGATAACCTGGCTCTTAATAGGTATCTCACCCAGCTTGTATATAAGGGAGTTCTAATGAGGGTTATTGAGTTTCCATCTAACTAGCCTTTTTCTTGCCTGTCTGAAAAGCTAAAAGAACTTAATAGAAAGGAATGGTCGAGAATTCACTAGGAAATATTTTAAAAGATTCTATTTGCATATTAGGTGACACTAACATATGATCTATTAGAGAAAATCTCTTCCCTTTTAAACGAAAAACCTTCTCCAACCTGTAAAGCATTATGACAGTTCAAGAGTCCAGCACTTTTTATAATTTTACATAAAGCATTAGAGTCACAGTATGTTTTTTTATTTTTTTTACTAGCATGGGTCGAAATGGGACAATTAAAGTCCCCCATAATACTCTAACTGTTGTTAATAAAAAGGGCTGTACTGATTTAAGACAATTAACTCTACCTGCTTTTGTTTGGGGGTTATAAATGTTGATAAACCTATAGCTTAGCCCTTGCCACTTCCCATCGATAATCAGGACCCTTCCTGGTATTAGATCTATCAAATTGTGTAACTGGAAGTCATATGAATTAAACACTATTCCTATACCATCTGCAGAATCTTCCCCAAATGACCAAAATGAAGGGCCCCAAAACCAATCTCTTTTAAATGCCACCAACTGATCTATGGAATACATCCATGTCTCTTGTAAAAACAAACAGAAACAGGAAATTCATGTATATAATGAAAAGGGCTTGTCGCTAACCATATTCAATAAGCTATGAACATTCAAAGAACCCCAAACCAACCTCATTAACCTTTTAAGTATTTAAATCATTGTTTTCCTCTTTTCTTTTTTATCCTTGTAATTATCCGTGATTTGTGACCTGGTTGAAAGTGAGGATTTTGAGAGTCTGAATCTTCAACCTCTATCTCAGTGTTACCCCAAGAGGAAAACAGAGCCGCATGAGTTACTGGTATCAATCTGTTCCACTGGGGTGGGGGGATTTTTGATAGTGAATTCGTAAAGATCTTCTTTGGGGCAGTACAGTCACTGGTTTATCAGGCGGCTGCCACCACCACGCATCTGTGACCCCTTCCGTATAACACACTGGAGGGAAATCTGAGAGGTTGGGGACCCATGTTGCCCTTTAACTATCTTAACCATTTCTGAGGATATCTCACGCTGATCCTCCCCACTTGGTGAGTTTAACTTTTTTTTGTTCAACACCTTCCCTTTTAAACCCCCTTCTTTTCCAATTTCTCTCTTGCCTAGAGGGAGTTTCATCTGATTTGTTGCAGGGGGAGGGGGGCACGTATCCTGGAGAGTAGCTTTAACCATGGATTCTTGGGCTTTTTGAATAAAAACCTCAGAATTAGAACGAAAGGATTTTTTTTGGGCAGCCCAAGGACATAGTTTGAACACATGGCCTTTAGTTTCGCACAAATCGCAACTTGATAGATTGCTGCAAAACATGGTTAAATGTCCTGCCTCCCACAATTATCACACGGGCTGATCGCATACACTTGAAAGGTGCGTTAGCCCTACACTTATAACATGCACGGGCTGCCATGTAAAACATACCCCTCTATCTTTTCCTAACAAAAGGAGTTAGGTATATGTTCAATTCCAGCCTCTGTTTGCCTTAATTTAACTTTATACTTCCATCCTCCAGTCCAGAACCCTCTGTATCTAAAATAGGCTCTGGCTCACTTAGTACTTCACATTTTTTTTAACCAAAGGTTATGTCTTCCACCCATACCCTTCATTTGAACATAACTGTAACAAACTTAATCAGGGTTTTGAGAGTGGTATAACAATAAAGGGTGTCACATAGGAGAATACTTAACTTGACCATACCTAACCCAGAACAACTCTAAAGCCTGTTGAGAACGAAAACTTATGTCATAATTGTCCTCCCTGAAATATTAATGAAAGCATAAACATCCTGAGGGTGAAATGCAGTGAGTCTTTCAACAAGGTTTTCCCACATAATGCCTATCTGGCCTAGTTTCTAACCCTCCTTTATACCTCAGCCTCACAGCATTACGCCTAGGGGCTGCTTCCCTATGGGAATTTGAGAAAAGTTCGGACATCAATGGCTTCTGTGAAGAGGGAGGGGGGGGAGGTTGTACAGTGACCTCATCTGTACTAAACCGAATGGGCTCCTGCAAGAGAATTTCCTCCCCTTTCTGCTGCTGGCCACCTGGAATCCACTCAGGAGAATGCTGAGATAAAGATAAGTTCGAGTCCCAAGCAGGATCAGGCTTCCACACCAGCTACTGTCTGTTTCACCCTGCTTCACTTAAAGCTTTATGAGGTGACCAAGAATCTTGTGAGCCTTTTATGTAAAAAGGGGTCTGCCATCTGTATATCAGCTGTAGACTTTTTTGGTTCATTTTGTCAGAAAAAAGAAATCTGTAGCCCCACTTTGGGAACCGTCAGTCTTTTGATATGTAACAGCTGAGTCAGTTGCTGAAATCTCTTGACTCTGCTGTTTGAACACAAACCCAGCTACCTTGTTCAACTGTGCTGTTTTATTTTCACAAAAGTAGATGGCAATATATTCTGTGCAGATAAATCATTTATCTTCCTTGTTACTTCTTTGACATTATCAGAGACCGAAACTGGCAGTAAGCACTCACTTTTAGCAGCAGAGATAATACCATCCTGTACTGAATTCAGAGAGATTATTTGTTCTTGGGAAATGGAGCTCAAGCCTTGCTGCTCTAAGCTCTCTTCCACAGAGCTGTTGACAATCTTGGGATCAGCCTTAACTCTGCCTTTGTGCTCTTCATTACAATCAGGCTGACACCTGCTGTAGTCAGGAGCTCAACACACTGCAGTGAAGCTTCATTAAACAAGGACAGAGCATTCTTTTTAACACCAGAGGCAAACTCTTTTGCTGGCAACTCTATCCTGCAGAACTATAACTAAATAAGACACAGTACCTTTTTTTGCTCCATATTTTGCGCCACTGTCCTGCAGTCTGTTTGCTGTGTTTTAATATCTTGGCTTTCTCTGTCAGCCTGCAGTTTAAATTCATCTACTTCCTTTGGAGCTATCTGATGAAATTGGTTCTTCCATTTCTGCAGAAAACATTATCGCAGCATTTTCCTGTTTCAGACCCACATTTAGAGGTTTAATAAGCGACTTTTCTGTAGAGGTTGCAGGTTCAAATACCGACAATACCTTTTCTCTTCCTGTTGTTGCAATTTCCAACTGTCCAGTTTCTTTCTTTGTTTTATCCAAAACCGATTGCTCCCAGCTCACAAAAGCATCCTGAAG
This sequence comes from Neoceratodus forsteri, assembly GCA_016271365.2. NCBI lineage: Eukaryota > Metazoa > Chordata > Ceratodontiformes > Ceratodontidae > Neoceratodus > Neoceratodus forsteri. The sequence continues at coordinate 1,108,850,187 of CM028133.1, forward strand.
TTCAATATCTGATTCAATTTCAGCCAAATCCACCTGGAGCCTCCACAACACCTGGAGCAAGAGTCGAGGCTAGCTCTCCTGCTCCACAGACTTCCTTCTCCTTCCCTTGTCCACTTGGGTGGCCATCTTGGAAATGGCCTGTCCCCTACTGGCCAATGCAGAAACATCAGCACAGCAGCATCAGAGTAGGGAATTTCCCGGTGTCCCTAAATTTCCCTCATTCACTAAAAAAATACCACCAACAGCTTAATCTAGTTCAAGGTCAGTTGGCATTCATCTGTATCCCCCTCCCCTGGGTCGTGCCTGAAAATAGGCAGGATTTGTCTAGTGCACTTACCCGGTCAACAAAAGCTAAATAAAAAAAATAAAAATCATGTAACGAGATGTAGTAGGTATCTCTTAAGCACCATCCATTTTGTTAGCTTACCTCTTCGCAATGCCATTGCTGTATAGTTTATAAAATGTCTTTGGGTATTTGACAAGTGGAAGCGATCAAAATGTTGCCCTTGCTTTATCACTTACCGTTCCCACTTGCTGGAGCAGCCAGATGCCCTTTAGTAATCTTTTTTTTTTTCAAATAATTTTTATTTATTTTCCAAAGAAAAACACCAAAACATACAATGTTTAGATTGGTTGAAAATGGTTCAGGGAATTACAGTGTTTAAAACATAACTTTAAATAACAAATATATAATATGTAGTGTCTTATATGAGAGACTGACAGTGATCGGAGACAGAGTGTGTGTGGAGTTCCGGTTCCGGGCGAGCTGTTGCACGCTGTTCAGTTGTGGAGAAGCTGATACAGCAGGACCGAAAGTTACACTATTGTTTTTATTAGAAGAGATATGCCATCTATGCCTGTGTCCATGCCTGTCTAAAACTTAGGTCCTTCCAGTGTATCTTGTATGGCTCGTTGTCTTGGCGTCCTCTGCCGCTGTCTTTTGTCTTCCCCACAGGCCAGAGTGCCGAGGAAGGGGTAGCCCACCTGGGGAAAGGTGGTGAAGACAGTGCTGTGGAGTGCGATCAGTGTGCCGAGGGTTCAAAGGTCTTGCAGCTGATTGTGGTCGCTTGCGGCCGCTGCTTGGTGTATTTATCCCGGAATGTAACTTACTCCCAAAAAAAAAAAAAAACAAGAAAACTTCTAACTGGGGGAAGCTACATGGAACTGGAAGCTGCTGTCTGGTTATTAAGGAAAGTAAAGGATCCTTTATTGCCTGTGTTTTTTATGTTCTTTCTCTGCTCCTGTTGCTTGACTCATTCATGCTTATATAAGCCCTCGTTTTAAGCTCAACGAGGAGGGTTTTAATTTTTTTGGTCCTTCCTCTCCTCTTTTAAAGTACAAGTCATTTTTTTTTCTGTTGAAAATTTAGTTGAAATTACTGTTGGAAATTTTAAACTAGTTTAAATTTGCGCCTTTACGCACTTTGCATGTGTACACTGCAAGAAGTGTGTGTGCATCTGGTTTATTAATCTAAGAACGCTATGATGAAGTAACGAATGGTAATCTCAGACTGCACACACCTTTTATGCTGGTTTATTAACTTGGTTTTGAGCCTTGTTGCTGCCTCTGCACCAGCGCGCTCCTCCTGTTACACGTTCCCTTGAGGAGTGCCGGTGCGAGTATAGTGTAGGATAATTCCTACAAAGTCATTACTGGCACTAGTTCCTAGTGTATGGGAACGATGGTGAAAATATTATACTTTTGAACTGTGCTCTCCAGAGAAAAACTGTTAGAGAAGATGCATATGTATGAAGAAAATGCCTAGTTTGCCACTAAGTTTTTTTTCCTCTTTTTCTACTGGGCCCTCGTTTTTGGTAAAAATTGGTGTGATTTGTGACTGAGTAACCACTTTAAAAATGTCAGAACTTTGAACTACAGATAAAAGACTGGTGGCTATTGCCTTTTAATATCTTTAATTAAGTACTGATCATCTAGGTTTTCGCCAAGTCTGACATTTGTATGAAGGGACGAACACTGGTCTGGCGAATTGTGAATAGAAGAAATATACTAGTGATTTTTTTGTTATCCTGTTAATAGAGTGTTCAAAGAAAGTGGTGATCATATTTTGGATAGTACTTTGCATTAGGGAGATATAGTGAAATGGTTTTTACCAGACACCAAAGAATGAATAAAAGTAGTATCTCCCCGCTGTATGAACTAGTAGATAAAAAAGCCAAGCCAGAAAAAAGACAAAGATCACTGAGCACCTAAAAAAAGATTGGAAATTTGAATACCTCCACCCCGAGTGGAAATATCACCTTGTCTGAATTTATGAAGGAAGTTCCTGTAGGGAATCAATTAATGGGTACAGACGATGTTTCTATAGTCCTAAACTGTACGGGAATACCAGGGGTGGGGATAGCTGAAATTAATGGATACAGTCAGATTGAAAAAACTAGCAGGGCCTGGGTTGGGGCCGGGTTTTATTCTTAAGAGAGCGTAATTTCTGCGGCAAAAAAACTCTCATATAATACACTCAGTATGGAGAGATCCCCTGATTTGTGGAGGAAAACAGATGATTCTACAGAGGTTTCCATTTCTGAAATAGAAGTCTAAAAATTTAGAAATGGCAGGATTAGAGACCAAGCCCATGAATTTAGCACATAGAAACCTTGAACTAAAAGAGGTGTTAGAGGATCTGCAGTACACAACTGAGGGACTTAGAAATGTGGAGCAGAATTTTAATAACCCTGGTTGCCATTGTAAAGGTAGGTCTGATGGTGAGATCAGGGAATGCACTAATAATGTTTGGTGTAATGAGGAAGATGTGAGGTTTATCCCCTCGAGGCTGAGTGATGAATTAATTGCACTGTTAAGAAACCTTGAAAACTCCTTTGTGATATTAATGGAACAGATGGTAATCAATAGAGATTTATTAGAGGAGTTGAAATTGCAAACTGTCAACAATGTAAGTAAAATAAATCAGATTTGGGATAAAGTTGTATCTTTGCAAGATAAATTGGAAAAAATAGCGCAACCAGTGAATGAGAAGGTAGTCACAAGCCCTGAACAGGTGCTGAACATAGAGCCAGATCAGCTTAGACCAGACTTTAGTTCAATAAATTTTCAGATTCATCCAGTGAAAGGGCTGCAGTGGATAAAAAAGTAGGAAGAAGGAAAAAATCCAAGAAAAAAAATATAGAGAAGGTGCTAATAAAAGTGAAAGTAGGAGAAGAGCCAAAAGTGGTAGAGAATACACCAAATTTAATAACCCGGAAGGTAACTACCATCTCAGCTAGAGAAGGCCCTGGCAAAATTAGAACAGGAGGTGGTAGGTTTAAAATGTGATATGAAGTTATCTGAGGCCAGTCATATGGTGACAGAGAGGAATAATGGCCATGGGAGACAAGTAGTTAAAGACAGTGAGGAAGTCATTGCACCAAAATACATGAATAAATTGCAGGCAGTTATCTCTGCAGAGGCGGATAGAAGCCTCAGAATTAGACTCTTTGCTCTGCTGAATTGGGGAGACTATAAGGGGGTTATGCTGGATTTTCATATTATGGAATTTTTGTATAAAAATTTGGACTTGGATCTTACAATGGCTGACATTGTGGAGACTAAGAGAATTTTGACTGGAGAGTTGACTAGTGTTGATGTTTATTTTGATTCCCCTCAAACCGTAAATTTTGTATGGGTTAACAGAGAACAAATGCTAGATAAAGAGGTGTTCATGTCTTATCCCAATAGAGAGACTTTTAATAAATTCAAACAGAGTGGGTTGAGCATGAGCAATGAAAGCAGTAAAGGAAGTAAATTTATAACATTCTTTGGAATGGACCATATGTTAGAAGAAACTGACTTCAGGCTGACTACAGCAATTGGTGATCTGCTGATGAACTTTCTGGCATTACCTATAGATAGATATGGTAGTATACAAGCAAAACGTAGACATGAGGGGAGTCAGATGGATATCTACATCTCTAATGAGAGGCTTGCAGATTTAATGCTGCTACAGGCCAGTAAGTTAGACCATTTAGGTCTTTATCTGGTTGACTTAACAGATATTGACGACTGGCCCTATGATGCTATGTCAGTGAATAAATCGGCTTTGTCCTTAGCAAACAGACTAATGATGATAGCAGGATATAATGAGTGACTACCCTCTTCATCTGCTGATGGGTATATGGAGATGGATAGTTCCCACCAGAGAACTAAATTTATATTATGGAATATAGCTGGATGGCAAACTGCAATGGCCAATGAGGAGTGCATTAATTTTTTAAAGGAATATGACATAATTTGTCTCCAGGAGACATGACAAGGCCAAAGAAGATGCTATTAATCTGAATGGATATGAAGCCTTCTAGGTCCCTGGATGTAAATGTAAGAAATTAGGGAGATTCTCTGGTGGGATCGTAATGTTGGTCAAATTCGGTGTTTTTTGTAGGGTTGAATTTCTGAAGCATTCAGTAAACTATACGACTATTTTACTTAAATGCGATTCATTGGAAATAATAGTGACAGACTGCTATATCCCTCCAGAGCATTCAAATTATTTCTCGGAGAGTTGTTGGCAGGCAATCACGGACCATCTCAAGGAGGTCCAACAAATGTTTCCGTATACAGAAACATTGTTGGTGGGTGATTTAAATGCCTGAATTGGCCTATTAGAAGGCCTTGTAGATAACTCTTTTTTTATACATAATCAAAAGGAGGAGTTACTTGATAGTCTAGAAATAAAGTGACTAATAAAAGTGGGAAATTGCTACTAGAAATAGCTAAAGAAAACAGCATGTACCCTTTAAACGGGAAATTAGAAGGAGATAAAGAAGGGAATTATACTTATGTCTCAGCAAGGGGTGCCTCTGTAAGTGACCTGGCATTCTGGATTGTCAACTCTGCTACTGGAAAAAATGTGAAGTATTAATAAGAGCTGAGAGCGATCACTATCCTTTAACCTTGGAAGCTCAAATAGGAAGGGTAGTTAGGCAAAATATAGAGCCATTTCCATTCACTGAAATAAGAGCTGCACGTAAAATCATCTGGAGGCAAAATTCTTAGAGTAATATTCTGTCAATTATTCACAGATCTGTCCTGACACAGTCCTATGAGGATATTAATGGGCTGGATCTAGGACAGATGTTGGTTGAATTAAATGTACTCTTTTCTAAAATTAAAAATGCCTTGGAAGTGCCAAGGGATATGAGTAGGATTGTACATAGTGATTCATGGTTTGACAGAAATTGTAAAAAGGCTAAGGCAGAGCTGAGGAAATTGTGCAGATTATACAACAAAGGTAGTAGTCAGGTTAGTCTCAAAAAGCTGAATGAGAAAAAGAGAGCCTATAAGGAACTTATTATGACTTCAAAGAGAAGTTTTTATACAGCCAAGTGGGAGAAAATGCTTGAGGCAGTACAAAGAAAAGACAATAGAGTATTTTGGAGCCTAGTGGCTATGGGATTTAATCAATATAAAGTAATATTGACAGTTTTATCCCCGAGGGGGCATGGATTGCTCACTTTAAGTGAATTTATTGTGATCCTGCTGTGGAGCACTTTCAAATGCCTGGACAGACTCTTAATAAATTTCAACCAATAACAGCAGATGAGACTTACCTAGCTGTTTATACATTGAAAAAACAGAAGGCAGCAGGACCAGATGGGGTACCAGCAGAAGTTCTTTTAACAGAAAGTATATTATGGTGCAGATACCTAACTGTGTTTTATAATAAATGTATCACTTTAAAGTGCTACCCTGACACATGGCATGGAGCTAATATTGTTCTGTTCCATAAAAAGGGACCGTTAAATGATCCAAGGATGTATAGGCTGATAAGTCTTTTAGATGTTAATCTTAAGATCTTCTCTAAAATAATTATGAATCGACTGCAACAGGAGGTAGACAGGACGGGGGGTATTTCTCCATATCAAATAGGTTTTAGACACGGTTTGTCCACTCTGGATAATATTTTCGTTTTAAACCATTTGATAGAACAATATGTTAAAATAAAGGGTCAGAATTTATATGTGCGCTTTATAGATTACAGCACTGCTTTTGATAGCATCTCAAGAGGCCTGCTGTGGCAGACCCTATTAGATAGAGGGATATACCCTAATATAGTAAGCATAATCACCCAGTTGTATTCGAACTCCTGGGCTAAAATAAGAATTGGGCCTAGGGGTCAGTTATCTAATGTATTTGAATGCAACCATGGCGTAAGACAAAGTTGTATCCTTGCCCCACTACTATTTACCTTATACAGTGGTAGTCACACCTAGTGATAGATTGAGGTACCTCTGTGGTAGAATGAGGCAGGATCACATTACACTCAATGCAAATTTCCTTAACTGGTAACACAGTGATACCTCAATCTACCACTAGGTAGTCAACTTTTCTGTGATTACCACTGTATATGGATAACATGTTGAAGCAGAGTGTGGTAATTGAGGGGGATCCCCCCAAAATTAGGGACTTCCCCTGCCCACTCTTGGCCTATGCCAATGATATTTTGGTTTTGTCCTTAACCAAATTTGGTCTGCAAAAAAAAGAATATTTTGTATACAAGGAATCAAAAAAACTGAAGTTACAAATCAACATGAATAAAACTAATGTCATGAGCATGTGAAAAAACAACAACAGTGGAAACTGGTTGATAGGACTAGATAAGGTTGAAGTGGTGTCTAGTTATGTGTACTTAAGTATAGTTATCCAGTAGAATTGTAAATGGACCGCCCATATGGAACAAATGAAAGAAGGGATAAGGAAGAATATGGCAGAATGATATAAATGTAACTGCAAATATGAGGGTATGTACATAAAACCCTTAATCAAAGTGATAAAAACCAAACTAGAAATACAATTTCTTTATGGATGGAGATATGGGAATCTAATATGATTAATAAACGGATGTCTCCATTGTATAAATCATCACAATATACGCTGAGGCTTGGACATTCCTGTCCCGCATCCTATATCCGGTCAGAACTGGGTATAGTTAATACTAATGCTGTTATTAAATCAAGGAAGGTAAATTACTGGATTAGGGTGAAAAACCTCAATGGAAAAACACTCGCGAATAAATGGCTGCAGGAAAAAGAATACCGGCAAGTTATGGAATATAAATCAGGCTTCTGGCTGAACACTCATTGCCTTATTTTAAGAAAGTACAACTTTGGGCACCTAAAAAAATCTGTAGAACAAGGTATACAAATAAGTTTCAAATATAAAAAATATATAAATAATAGGATTAGCAATGTTTGGAATACAGGTGATTTAAGGGAAATTAAGGAATCTCGATACTCTAAATGGTTTGCGACTTATAACTATAAGCATGGATATAAAAAGTACCTGGATATCCTCATAAATCCACGTGCCTGTGCTAACTTTATGATTTACAAGTCTGAGCAGTTTCCAAGTAAAGTCCTAGACTATAGATATAAAAAAAACAGGTATTAATTCAGATGAATACGATTGTGGTAGCGGAGATAGGGAAAATCTCTATCATGTCCTATGGGTCTGCAGATGGTATGATAGGCAACGATTGTTTTGGTTGGGTACTTACTTAGACAACCTCTACCGTATTGATAAGTCAGTACTTATGGATATTTTGATACACACAGAAGATGAATGGACAATAAATAGGTTGGCTAATTATTTCTCTGAAATTAAAAAAGTTCGGGGAAAAATCAAAATCATATAATTGTACATGAGTATATATGAATTTTAGAATTTTGCACTGTATGATAGATCTGTCATATAAATGTCTGGGACTAGTTCTCTGGTCCAATGCTGTACATAGGAGTGTATATGATTAATTTATATTAAGTTATGTTGTATAAAGTGGCAATGTTTTACTTCTTACATTTATGTGATTTTATATATCTATGGGTAATTGATTGTGAAGGTTTAGTTAACCGTACAATAAAAATGATGAGGATGAAAAAATAGTGTCTTATACATTTTACTTAAACTTCAGATAATTAAATATTTTCTTTTCCACTTACTCTAACTTATCATTTAACTATCACATAGTGTTATAGTGCACATAGCCTACAGCAATATCTCCATTCTTTGTTTGTACCACTTTTCCAGCCAGTTCATCAAGAGGGCCCACATGCTTTCATATTTCTCTAATGTTTTACTGCTCAGGTGGCTCATCCTCGCATTCAGAGCCAAAGTGATCAAGTGTTTGGCCCAATCTTCAATATTAGGTGAAGATTTATCTTTCCAGCGGCTTAATATAAGTCGCTTAAAACCTAATGCAGCTAACAGGAGCCATTTTTTGAGACACCCAAACACAAATTACTTGTGTTACCTAACATAAAAATACCAGGCTCGAAAGGTAAATCCAATCCCAGTATTTGTTTACAAGCTGACCAAATAATTATCCAAGAGGGCTTAATTATTGGGCAACTCCATAGCATATGCATAAGATCTGCCTGTGGTCAACTGCATTTCCAACATTTATCATTTCTAGCTAATCCAAATGTATGTATTTTAACTGGGGTATAATACCAATCATGTAAAATTTTAAATTGTATTAGGCCGACCCTGCATATCTTTACTGGATTTGTATGCATTATGCCAAAACAGGTCCCATGCATGCCCAGAAATTGTGTACTCCATTCTACTTTCCCATATTTTCTTGGTATTTTCATTTAAGTCTGGCCCCCACCTAGTACATAGCTTGTATAACTTACCAGCTTCCCCTTTACTACTCAAAATAGTAAATATATTTGTGACTTCTGTAGAAGGGAGTAATCTATGCTCATTGTCTAAGATATTTTGTAATGCAGACCTCAGTTGCAAATAAGTGTGAAACTTTGTGTATGGCAACTTGTACAATGCTCTTAGCTCAGATAAGGACCTGAGAATTCTGTCTGATGGATTACTTATATCTTTTAGAAGTCTGATTCCTTATGACTCCCATATTTTACTGATTAAAACTCCCCCCCCCCCAACATGATTGCTGGATTCTTCCATAAGGGAATGTATTCCTTAGGGAATACTTGCATTTGATTATACTTACTAAGTCATGTGAATGGTTTGGATGAATTTCTCAAAAAGGGGTGAGATGCTATATTCAGAGGGTTTAGACCTGATGCAATATGGTATAAAGAATAAGGTTTGACCAGGTCCGCTTCATACTGAGCCCATAAGGGCAATTCTCCATCAGTTGAAAAACACTGACTCATCTGCTTAAGCAAAAGACTTACTGATAACATTTAAAATCCGGTAAGCCCATACCTCCATTTTGCCAGGTTTTTTATAAGTTTACCTAGGCTTACCCTGGCCTTCTTACCTTCCCATAAGAAACTTTTGAGTATGTTATCTATTTTTTTGAACCAATATTGATTGAAATGTAAAGGTATATTTTGTAGCAGGTACAAAATTCTAGGTCTAATCATCATTTTTATGGTGTTAACCTTGCCCCATAGCGAAAGACTGAGCTTATTCCACTTGCCTAAACTTATTTGTATATCTTCCAGCAGGGGTTTCATGTTGTCCGTGAACAAGTGTTCTAGCTTATGTGGTATTTTGATACCCAAATATGTAATGTAGTCACCTCCCCCTTTTAGCTTATAATTATTGCAAAGTTGTCTGAGGTCTTCAGTATTCCCATTTAAAGGCAATACTTCTGATTTGGACCAATTTATGTCCAGGCCTGAGAGAACTCTAAAATGATCTAGTAACTCCATGGTAGGTCTTAAAGATTTATGGGGATTAGAAAGCGATAACAGCATATCATCAGCATAGGCAACAACTTTGTGTTCCATTTTCTGGAATCTGACTCCCTTTATTAACTGATTTTGTTGAATGTGTGCCAGTAAGGGTTCCAAGGCTAAAACAAATAAAAGAGGTGAAGGTGGGCATCCGTGTCTAGTACCCCTACCTAAAACAAATTTTTGTGAAAGGATTCTATTTGTGCAAAGCATTGCAGTTGGATTTTTGTATAGTAGGGAAATTCTAGAGATGAATTTGGTTCCTAAATCATAGGTCTGTAGCACCTCATGCAGATAATGCAATTCTATGGAGTAGAATGCTTTATGGGCATCTAAGGATAATAAGATTGAGTTACCCTGTGCACGAGAAGCAGACCAAATTGTAGATTTAACTCTCCTTACATTTTCAAAGCCTGTACAACCTTTAATGAATCCCACCTGATCTCTTTGAATATATTGAATAAATATCTATTGTAGTCTGTTGGCCAAAACCTTTGCCCAGATTTTATAATCACCATTCAGTAGTGAGATAGGGTGATAACTAGCAGGATCTAGTGGATCTTTCCCTTTTTTGAGCAAGACTGTGATTATAGCCTCAGACATGGTTGGGAGCATGACTCCTCCCTTCTCCATTTCTGTGAAAACCTTCTGCAACATTGCTACTAGGTCATCTTGTAACAACAAATACATCTCTGCAGGCAGACCATCTGATTCTGGTGCTTTAGCTTTTGCAAAATCTTTGATAGCTATTTTTATTTCTTCAGATGTGATGGGCCTATCAAGGTTTTTTTTTTTTATGTGTTTCTGAGATCTGGGGAAGTTTTGCTTTTGATAAAAACATTTGGATGTCCTTTGGGCTTGTTCTGTACTTACTTGTATACAGAGACTTGTAAAAGTCCAAAAATATTCTATGTATGTCTTTGTTATTAGTATAAATGGAATTGGAGCTATCCTTTATGCCATGTATAAAGTTTCTGTTCTGTATTTGCTTGAGTCTATAAGCAAGTAATCTGCCAGCCTTTTCACCAGATTCCCAATAATTCTGTTGCATACGAAACAAAGCATATTCTGCTTTTTCTGTGTGAATTTTGTTAATCTCATACCGTAACAGAATTAACTTAGAAACATAGAAACATGGACTTTGACGGCAGATAAGGACCGCTTGGCCCACCTAGTTTGCCCATTACTTTTTGAGTAATCTGTTTTTTGGCCCTTCGTTTGCTTGTGGATCTTCACCAAGTCCTGTAGCTCCCTTTCCTTTCCTTTTCCAAGAAAAATTTAGACCTTTGTGTTTTCCTGTGTGAGGTAAATCTCAGAATTCTCCCCCTGATGTAAGCCTTGTATGTCTCCCGTACTGTGGCAAATGTAGTCTCCCCATTATCATTAATAGAAAAAAAACTGCTTGGTTTCCTTACTTATTCATGGTCCAAATTCTGGATCATTTAAGAGAGAACAGTTAAATTTCCAATGAAAGGTTTTGTCCATATTCGGGTCAAGGTTAAGCATGACAGAAACTGGGGCATGGTCTGAGACCAAAATTGAACCTATATTAGTCTTAACCAGGCTAGTAACCAATTTATTTGAGATCAACCACATATCCAACCTGCTGTTCGAATCATGCCTATTGGAGTAGAATGAATAATCTTTTTTGTCAGGGTACATCATCCTCCATGCGTCCGAGAGTCCCAAATCCCTCATCCTATCTTGTATAACTAACCTTGCCTTTCTGTTGGTTTCCTGCGACTCGGGGTTGCTTCTATCAGTTAGATAATCTAGGACCAAATTAAAATCCCCTCTCAAAAGAATATTTGTATTATTAGTTTTACTAAGTTCATCAAAGAAATCCAGGAAGAAGGAGCTAGAGTCACCATTAGGTGCATAGATATTGCAAATAATGATATCTATGCCATCTAAGGTCCCGCCTAAAGTCTGTCACCTACTATCTGAGTCTGTATTGTGATGTGTTGCCCAAAAATTAGTTCTTTTGTTGATTAGAATGACCACCCCTTCATTTTTTCTACTAACTGAGTTACGGAAAATCTCCCCCACTCAAGATCTTTTAAGTTCATCAGGTTCATCAGGGAGTAGGCGTGTTTCCTGTATTAGGGCTACATCTGTCTTTAATTTGTTGAGTGATGCAAGCACTGTTTTCCTTTTGATAGGAGATCCTAATCCTTTAACATTCCAGGAAACAAAATCAGCATTAGTGGTAGAATTATTCATTATGTCTCTTTTCCACCCAAGATTCTGTTAAAGTATAATATCGGAGCCAGTAGGCCTGACTTGATTGTTTGAGCTGAGCATTTTTACATGAAGGCAACCATAATGTAAGCAATAAGATAATACAAATATCCAAGAGCCTATCATGCAGGTTTATAATGGAACATCTATCACCGTAGGTGAACTGCACTGCACTCGTAATCTTAAACACAGTAAAGATCTTCAGTAATGAAACAGAACTGTCATATGTCTCAAACAGTTGCATAAAAAACCATGACCAAATGTTAATCTTATTACCTTTCATACCTGTGCATTCTGAAAAATAAGGGTAATAGAAACTATAATACTAAAATAAGAAAAGTTTGATTGTATATTCTCATCATAGATCATTATGAGTAATCTTTCTAAAACTATTGTCTCCTTAGAATTGTGAGAACCATATGCCGGGCAGCTCCCAATGGCATTGGTCTCCAACCCCTTGTCAGGCACCTTATATTCCACCATATAGTAGAGAATAGTACACCACCGTTCCCCGCCCCCTGCAACAATACTAAGCATATCAATGACCAACTAAACCATAAACAATTCATACCATGTTGTAAAGAGCCATTAGTTATCTGGAAGTCTTGTTGTCGCTGAATATTATGCACAGCAAGCAAAAGTAGCTATCCATAAAAAATAACACACCTGTCTTGTGAACTGGTGTTAGTTGGTGTCAGAGTTGCGTGAGTATGTAACGCAATGCAAAGCCCCAGAATGGCCTAGAGCAGTGGAAATCAAGTGTTAAAAAAAACAACAAAAAAACAAACAAACCTGGAAAGGTATCAGAATATTAGACAGAGAAGTTGTGAAAATATGAAATTGGGTATTCCCCTCTCCCCCTTTCTTATATTAATGTTTGTGTTTCAATTTGAAAAAAGAAACATTTTAAGAAGCATATCCACAAGCATAGAACAATATGTACAAAAGGAATCAGTTAAAAGGTATTTTGGCCTTGCACCCTGCACTTTGTAGGTTTTTCAAAAGCAGAAGCAAATTAGGCTCCAACATATTGTAAATAGCACCCTTTCTGTATCAAGCTGTTCTTTCTTGTATAAAGATAAGCTTATACTAATAGACCATATTTAAAGAGAAACAATAGAAAAGACAAAGCTTTCCTCAGACACTGCAGAAACTCTCAATTAGTGCTTTCAGACAGTAACAACTTTATTTAATGATTTAAAACAGTTACCCACAACTTCCACTTCCTGTTGCTGGCAGCAGCCATTTCATGAGCAGCAGTGAGCTTCCTGAGCTCACTGTATGCTAATATGCCTGTTTGACCTCAGCTATTGGTTGACAGGACATATTAGCATAAGGTGAGCTCAGGAAGCTCTCTGCTACTCATGACATGGTGGCTCCCAGCAATAGAAAGTGAAAGTTGAAGGCCACTGTTTAAAATCACAAAAAAATCAATTAGAGTTATTCGTTAAAAAATGTTACTGTCTGAAAGCACTGATCAGGCATTTTTGTAGTGCCTGGGTAAAGCTGTTCCTTTTCCACTGTTTCCCTTTAACCATCAAATATTACTCCCAAGTCTGGAGCATACCAGTTAATCATTGAAAGGGTGGGGGGAAATGTATAATAGAATGTAATACAACAGCGATTTTATAAAGGATCAAAACAGAAGAAGGGCTTACACAAATAGGTTAACAGAGAACAGAATAAGCACAGAATAAAGCTGGATTAGTACATGTATAAGAAATAGAAGGAGCAGTTATTAATATAGTACATGCTAAATTTGCTCAGCATAATGCACAAAACCCATGAATCAAGTGCATGAGTCCACACAGTAAAAGGAAAAAAAAATCCTTAAAACGTGTGTGTGTGTGTGTGTGTGTGTGGGGGGGGGGGGAGGCAAGTTCCCTTTCAGCACACAACATTAGAAATATTAGGTCATGCCTATCCTACGCTTTCTTTTTAACTTTAAAAAATCTAAAGCTCTAACATGAAAAAGAAAAAAGGAAATGATTTGCAAGCATGAGAAATCCAGTTCTATTTAAATACAACAGTCCACATTAATCTCCACTAAAGAGTCTTTAAGCCAGTAGTCCAGAGAGGTGAAACATGAAAGTCTAAATAAAGTTCCTCATAACACCAGCGTGTATCACAATGCAAATTTATTTCCTCTGTGTTTTGTAATCAGGCAAAGAACCAAGCTTACCTGCCAGCATAAAGAGTCCCTTCACCATCCTTTTCTAAACCCAGGAAGAAGGAGAGAGAAAAAACATGAATATAATGACGAGCTAATGTCACATTTCACCCGATGTCTGTAGTTGCAAATAACTCTTGTTGCATCTTGTTGTGTGGGGACTGATCTTGAGAGCGGACCAAAGAGGCATCCTGTGATAGGTTTAAGGTGTCTTCAACTGGGACTAGCTCCTCGTCCATTTCCCCCCATGAGAGGAAGTCCTTGTTGTTAGCCTACAAAGAGAAATGTGCCTCCTGGGGCTGAATACCATGAGTTGATTTCTTCCCTTGTGAATTTCTAGCGATGAATGTGGAACCCTTATGTCTTTCTCCATGACATTCTCTAGTAAGTCCTTTGCATTTTCTATTAATTCCTTGCCAATCTTTCCTCTGGGCCAACTCTGTAACATTTGCCCTGGTTCTAGGGCTGAGTCCTAAGTCTTTGGAACTTTCTGCTGCCTTGCATTCTATGTCTGCTACTCTGGAGACTGAGCGTGATAGTTCTTTGTTGGAATGTTGGTCTCTTTCAAAATAGTGATTAACTGTGGATTTTCTCAATTTATTATTAATAAAATCCCATGCTGTAAAAGTGTATTTAAATGAATGAGAACCCCCATTTATACTGATCAGTCGAGTAGCAGGATATTTTATTCTATAAGGACCTCCTAAGTGCTGTAGCTCCTCCTTAATCTCAGAAAAAGCTTTCCTCTGTGCCACCACTTCGGCAGAATAATCTTGAAATATATGAATTCTGTTGCCTTTCCACAATAATGTTTTTTTCCTCTTTGGCTATTTTTAAAATCTCGTCTTTGACTGTGTATCTGAGAAAAAAGGCTATTATGGGCCTTGGGGGCGCACCTTGTTTTTGGCTTAGAGGTGAGGGATCTACGAGCCCTTTCAATTTCCAGTGCCTACCCCCACTTGTGTTGCAGTAGATCAGGGATAACATTTTGTAAAAAGAGTATCATATTGTGCATTTTCCAACACTTCTGGTATACCCACAAATTGGAGATTGTTGCGTCTACCTCTGTTTTCTAGGTCATCTATTTTTTGCCAGGTTTTTGTTAATTGTGTGTGATAAAAGTCAGTATAACTGTCTAACTTGGTAATTGTTTCCTCCACTGTGGCGACTCTGCCCTCCATCTCATTAAGCCTGTGGTTAAATCTCTCCATGTTTTTATTAATAGAATTGACTGTTACCTTTAAGCTTCCTGTTTCAGCTTTGATGACATCTTGGTTAAATGCCATAGCCTGCAGCATGTCTTTAATCTGTGCCATTTCAGTTTTGTTTGAAGCAACCACACTGTCAAAGTGCCCCTCAACTGAATTATTTTCCATTGAGCCTGCCAGCTCCATAGCCATCTCATAACTGTAGAAAATGTTTAAACTTATAAAAAACGATCTCTGCATCCGATTTGAATGCCGTTTTCACCCGTTTGGTCTTCAGGTATTCCGGTTTTGTTTTTTACTAGTTTCCCCCCTTGTCAATAAAGTTTAAATGATTTTTTCCTGGATTCTGGCTGCCGAGGTGGAGCACTGCCGCAATTAAGCTTTCATTTGTATCGTGGCTGGAGCACGACTCCGCCCTTTAGTAATCTGAAGTATGGTCTCCGATCATAGGTGACTGTAGCAATCAATAACTGGAAGGGATACAGCATCGGCCAATTAACTATACGTTGTACTTGCAAATACCAGAGTCAGTTTGATAACATATACAGAGACGTAATTTCGATGATATCTGTTACAAATATGTGTGGTAAAAATGTGATTTACCACATTTTGGGTGAATTGCTTTAAACTTTTACATGTAAAGTCACGCTGAGGTTACATTACTTACAAAATTAAATTGGTTATTTTAAAATTATGACTTCTGACCATAGTATTCTTTGTTTATATTGGATATTTAAACAATAAACAAATGAACTTGGGTTGTTAACGGTTCAGATTTGCTTTGGTTTACATCACAGTTATTCATGTGGACATAGTAGTGTAATGCAGCATTCTACTTCTTGAATCTTGATTGATGGCTCTGTATTATTTCGGCCCTGTCTGGTCGTGTGTGCTCAGCTATGTTTCTGGCGAACTCTCTATGCTTCACTGGTGTTGGCTGAAGTTTGCTTCGCTTGCACTCAATGATGTCCTGTATCATGTCTTCTATGTATTCATAGGCTTTGTACTCCTTTATGAGTTTGGCAACCCATGCCTTCTTGTTTTTAGGATACACAATCCTGAACCTCTTCTCACCAGTCTGGTTCACTGCTACTCCTCTGCGAACATTGTTGTGGTACATAGCGGCCAACTGATAGCGTGCCAGCATTCCCTCGTATGTATTGTGGTGCCTCTTGGGGCAGTACTTCAGAACAAGGGCATTTTAGACCTCCAGGTCTCCAGTATGACAGAACATTGTTGCTTTTGAGAGGTTCTTTAGGAACTTTGTGTTGAAGACCACATTTTTTAAGGCATTGTGAGCAGGTGTCCCTTCTTTCAACCAAACCTTTTTCTATTGATCCTCTTTTTGTCAACTTTGGATGGATGCATTTTTTGAATTTTGAGTTTCCAGACCAGGTGTGCTTATTGGGCACATGGTGTATCACTGAAGTGAACATTTGCCGTAGTGTTTCGGCATCACCATTGCAGTTACCATATGACCACCAGAAGTCATTGGACACGGTTTGTATCCAGTGGCCAAGTTCTGCACATTCCTTCTTTTACGCATATATGAACAGCTGCTTTTTCACCCACTTGTGCAAGTGCCAGACATCAAACTGATGCTTGATGTTATGACCAGGTGTATACTCCTTGTTCATCATACAGCTAATCTGCATGTGACAACTAGTGGCAATGGTATGTACTTTGACTTCCTTGCTTAGCAGGTACTCCAGAGGTTGCTTAAACTTTTTCTCCATATTTGTGGAGTATTTCACCTTCAAGATCTGCACTACTGTACCTCAAAGTCCAGTATTAATGATGTATCCTGGTCCATAAAGGTATACATGTTGTATTTTTCGGAAAATCCTGGCGAGTCACAGTGACCGTCCCCACACAAAACTAAATTCTCTTTTGATGTCATTTAGTTGAGTATTGCCTCCTGCTGTTTCATATACTCTTTGTTTATCACTGGAAAGAGGTACTTCCTCTGTATGCTCATGTACATCACAATTGACATTGACTGCATATTTATCTGATATGGTCTTGATTTTTGAAAAGTTACCAGTGTACAGGTTTGAAGATGCTAGCTCAAGGTTCACAGAAGTCATTTTACTCAAAGTTGGCTGTGAAAACCATTCAGTGTCATGACTGTTCTGACAGTACATTCTGACGGCAATCACTGAACACTGCACATTGGTTTTGGTGTCAACAACCAGTGAGCCACACATGGTGCAATGTTGAAACAGCTGCTTCAGATTCCCATTGTTTACAATGAATTTCTTATTGTCGCTGACTATGTCAGACACGAGGTCACCATCATCATCATAATCAATACTTTCTGAAAAATCCACAGAACTTTCTGGTACATAGTCTGCATCACCTCCACTGTTGTCATCTTCTGATTTGGAGGTGCTTAGGTCATCAACCTCTAGAACTGTTTCAGACAATAAGGTGTTCGGACTTATATAGGCCAGCTCGTTAAACACTGTCGGGTAGGTGTGGTCAGTTGTAACCTCGCATATGTCTCTGGCAAAATTGAATTCATATTTTGGTTACTGGCATGCTGCATCTGTGCATAATATATCTTCTGTTTGTGTTCCTATTGAGCGATATGTCTTGTGATTACAAGGCTCAGGTACATACACCATGTTCTATAAAAGAAAGAATAAATGATTATTAATGGAAAAAAAAAAGGACAACTCTTGAACAGTAACAATGTGATGCTTTTATATTAAGCTTACATCGGAGGTCTCTATTTCAATGTCTGGATAATCGGGAGGGTCAAATATAGGATCTTCGACATCTTCAGATGCCTTAGCACATTGTGTTCCCTTCACTGCTTCCTCTATGATCTCAAAGGAAATCAGTGATGTTATAAATGTGTCACACTGATTGCATTACTTTCCAACTGTCAATGCACTGAGAATAATAAATTGTGGTACTTTACCTCTCTCTTTCTTTTCATCTCAGCATGCCGCTCGCTGCATGGCCTCCCTGCTGATATGATCAATGGTGCATGTGAAAAAATTGTTGGCACCACATCCTCCTTGAGAACTGGCGGTTGTGTTAAGCTCAACAATTCAGCCTGTGGATGACAAGTTTACAGAAATTCACAGTGAAAACTTACAATAATTCTACACTTTACTAACCACATGCAGACTACAGAAACTGAAAACATTATGTACTGAAGTATGTAACAGCCAGTAACAACTGGTGCACATCTTTTGTAATTATTGCATCGCAGGTAACGTTGAATCTTGCGTCTGTTTCTGTTGTTCAAGTATGTAGATGCCTATAGTGCAGTTGAAGTAGTCTCATGAGTCCATATAACTTCCACAATGTGGTTGTTCTTGGACAACTAATCACCCACAACTCACATCCTGGTGAAGTGACCGAAGTCATGTGGGTTGATTGCATTACCTTGTATGTGCGCAGTCCCAAGTTATGCGTTGTCATGGATCAAACATAAGTACACGTGTAGTACATCCCACTTCCATTGAGGAAAGGTATACCAATGGTCTGGAAGTGTTAGTGAGAAGCAGTGCCACCACATCAAGGTCCTTCCAGATCGGCACTGCTTCTGTATTTGATGAGCATAAGGGGCTGCTCTCCTTCTCTGTGGGGGAGGGGTGCCAGCAACTAGCCTGTTAGTGTCCTCTGGCGAAGGACATGGGATCATTACCATTGTCCGTTGTAGTGTGACACCCTCGTGTGCCAACGCAACGGAGGGGAAGCAATGCCATTGTTTGTCGGCATACAAGACAGTCCGCCAGGAATATGTCATGTGCATACCAATAAGGCATGACCAGGAGTTAGATTAACAGTCTGTTAGTAACCTCCTTGGTGTGTATGTAATGTGGCACGAGAACAACCCGAATATCATATTGCCCTTGGGGGTGATTAAGTGACTGTTAATCTGACTTATGTGAATGCCTTAATGTGATTATAAAAGAATTATTCAAAAAGTAAAGTACTAAAAGTGTACTTTTAGAATGTTTTGCTCATTTAGAAGTAGATTTTTGATGAAATAGTTCTTCCATCAAAAGTTTAATAGTGCTGGTTCAAAATCAGAATGCAACATTTCAGTCATTCAGAAGTGCTAGAGGATGGAATGCTGACAGGAATAATCCACGTTCTTTGCAGCTGATGGCACTCACAGATACAGAGTATCAGGAGTCAGTGAAGGGAGAGGGAGTGACAGAGTGCAGCAGGAGCCAACAACCAACCCCACCCCCCGGGGACATTCACCTGAGAGTGATCAACAAGGAGGTGTCAGTCTGCTGTATGCAGGTAAGTGTCTCCACCTTGCTGTGTACCGTCATGTGTTTTCCTGAGAGGGTGGGTGTTTGGAAGTGGCACTCCTTCATAAATCACCAAGGCATGACACTAGGTATTTGTGAATTGCTGCTGGGGGGGCAATGTCATGTGCTTTGCAACTGGTGGCACCCACAGATACAGAGTGTTTCCCTGCAAGGGTGGTCTGAAGTGGCCGCCCTCCACCATGTTATAACAGTATGTACTATCGGTCTCCATTATGTCACACTGATGCTGTATGGTACCACGATGTGACAGCAAATAAGCAGTAACTATGAGCTGATACATACAGGTACAAAACATTTTCGGATACCATGCTGACATTTAATTATGCATGTGCACACACCTGTGCAACTGTCAGCAGCAGGCTACACAGCATGCTAAGTTCAGAAGCTGTGACGTACACTTACAAAATGAGTGGCTTTTTGCATAAAAAAAAGTAATAACAAAAAACTTCAAACAAATAACCTTATACTTTCCACTATTGATGTAGTGCAGTGAGAAACAAAAAACAATATTTGTAAAACATTGGCTTTACAGGGAAAATGACAGCGTGACAGGGGGTGCAGAGCATGTCAAGTCAAGTCAGATTTATTTTTAAAAAGGGCTTTTCAAAATATTAGAGCCATTGTACATAAATAATAAAACAAATCATTAAACAAATAATTAAAACAGCAATAAAATTCATAATGACAGGCAATTAAATTTAGGAAGCATCCAGAAATGCTAAACTAAATAAATATGTTTTTAGCACAGATTTAAAAAGCAGTGGTCAGGCACTCTATAACCCAACGAAGTAGAGAGTTCCACCGGGTCGGGGTCAAAAATGAAAATGCTCTGCCCCCCGAGTTCTTTAAGTGGACCGTGGGAACCTCTAACAATCCGTCATCGGTGGAGCGGAGCGGGCAGTGGGGGCGGTAGGGACAAAGGAGATCTTGCAAATAACGCAGTCCCTGTCCATGTAGGGCCTTATAGGTCAGCAAACTGACCATGAAGGTGATCCTGCACTACACCGGCAGCCAGTGCAGTCCGCAGAGAACAGGTGAGACATGACTAGAAACATAGACTTTGACAGCAGATAAGGACCACTTGGCCCACCCAGTCTGCCCATTTCCCTACCTACAGGATAAGCTGCAGATTCTAGTTGACCAACAGCCTATTTCTTCCTACACCCCACAAGAATTGCCTTATGTCTGTCCCATGCATTCTTGAATTTTCCCACAGTTTTAGATCCCACAACCTCCTCAGAAAGGTGGTTCTATGCATCCACCACCCTCTCTGTGAAAAAATACTTCCTCACATTGCCCTTGAGTCATCCCCACTCTATCTTCAGATTGTGTCCCCTTGGTCTTCCACATATCTTTTTCTGAAAGATGCTACCCTCTTGGACTTTGCTGATTCCACTGAGGTACTTAAAAGTTTCAGTCATGTCCTCCTTTTCCTTCCCCTCCCTTCTTCAAGGGTATACATATTAAGCTCCTTTAGTCTCTCCTCGTATATGGTTTCTGTTGCAGACCCTGCACCATTTTAGTTGCCCTCCTCTGGACTACCTTCATCCTGTTTATGTCCTTGTGGAGATGGGGTCTCCAGAACTGGATGCCATAGTCCAGATCGGGTCTCACCAACTGTCTGTACAGAGGAATAACAACTTCCTGTTTTCTGCTGGTGATGCCTCTCCCTATACATCCCAGTATCCCCCCAGCCCTCCCTACTGCCTTTTCACATTTCTTGCTAACCTTATGGTCATCTGATATGATTACCCCCGGGTCCCATTCCATTTTTGTTGTTGTGACTACCTCCCCCCCCAGGTGCATTATTTTATACTTCTTTGCACTGAATCCAAGCTGCCATACTTTTGACCATTCCTCCAACCTTGCCAAGTCCCTTCTCATCCTTTCCACCCCACCTTGTATATCAACCCTATTGCAGATCTTTGTGCCGTCTGCAAAGAGGCATACTTTTCCTTCCAGTCCCTCTGCAGTGTCACTTATAAAGACATTAAAGAGGACTGGAACAAGTACAGAACCCTGCTGTATCCTTCTAGTAACCCCCTTTCTTCAGAGAGGACTCTTTACTATTATCTTCTGTGTCCTGTTGTCCGGCCAATGTTTTACGAAGGCTACCACCCAGGGACCCACTCCCAGATTGGCTAATTTGTTTTTAATCTTTTGTGTGGGACTGTGTCAAATGCCTTGCTAAAGTCTAGGTAGGCCATGTCCACAGCCCCTCCCTGGTCAACTACTTTGGTCACCCAGTCAAAGAAATCTATTAGATTCATCTGACATGACCTCCCTGCTGTGAATCCAAACCAAGCTCCTGCTATACAATCCCTTGCTAACTACATCTCCGGCTTCCTCCCCAAAATGGAACACATCATAGTTGGAGACTTTAATGTGAACTGGCTTGCCAGTATAGCTTCCAACGCCAAGGACACCTTTGCTGCACTGGACCTGACCCAACTGGTCAGCCAGCCTACCAGGGTGAACCCCACTAATGGCTCTAGTGCCCTGATTGACCTTCTCCTCACCAACCCTCCCCACAGAATCTCTGACCTGGTGGTCCTTCCGGACTCCTTAAGCGATCACTCACCCATCCTCTTTTCCTGGTCGTGTCTTCAGCAGAAACCCAAACCAAACTATATTGCCCGGCATTGTCTCTGACCCAGAGGCCTCACAAAACTAAGAAAATACTTAACTCAATGGGACTGGTCCCCCATCTCCTGGGTCCCTACTATAGGTGAAGCCCTTGATTATTTGACCGGTTCTTTTAATAAAGCATGTGACATCTATGCCCCACTAGCAAAAGTGCAATCCAAGAAACGTAATGCCCCCTGGGTCACGCCTGCACTGCTCCAACAGCTAAAGCACAGAGATGATCTATGGCATAAAGCAGTCGCATCCGGCATGCAGGCAGACAGGCAAGCCTATAAAGCGGTTCGTAACAGATGCACTTGGGCCATAAAACAGGCCAGATTGGGTTACTACAAAACTACCCTTGCCTCATCCTGGAGGAATGCTCGGTTGTTCTGGGACAATATCAAGGAACTCAACGGCAAATCCCAGCTCCCCCCAACTAACTGTCAACAATGTCCCTACCACCGACCTGCTGGCAATCACCAACTGTCTCAACTCATCATTCTCTGACCTTAGTACAGTACTCCCAAATAACTTCTTCGACTCCACTCCTGTAACCCCCCCCCAACACCCAGCATTCCCCCTTCCATCTCCATACCTACGGTTGATTGTATGTGAGCCTCCTCCTCACTATGTTACATATCTCATGTGCTGCGTCACATATATATGCATATGTTTCCACTTGTATCCTCCTGGGTCGTTCCTGAAAATAGGCATTCTTATACCTAGTGCACTCCCCCAGTTACCAAAAGCAAATAAATAAATAAATAAATCTCAGGGCGATCTCTACAAATGAGGCAAGGCCTTATCTCATTAAAGCACTCACTCAGTGGCTCTTGTTATTGCAAAGATTATTTTGATATGAGAATCCTACATCTAGTACTAGATACAGTCCTCTCCCCACTGACTGACCTCATTAACCGCTCCCTAAGTCTGAGGCAGTTCCCCGCAGCCTGGAAGACTGCCATAGTTACCCCAATAATGAAGAGTGGTGACAACACCTCCCCCAATAACTACCGTCCCATATCCATTCTCCCACCACTCTCGAAAGCCCTCGAAAAAATTGTAGCAACCCAACTCACTGAGTACCTGCTTGCTCATAACCTACTTTGCAGGGAGCAGCAAGGCTTCAGATCTGGACACAGTACAACTACCGCTCTCACTGAGTTCTCTAATTTTATTCACTCTGCCCCGGATAGAAAACACCTAGCTTGTGCTGTCTTCATCGACCTGTCAAAGGCCTTTGATACAGTCTCCCACCCCTTACTCTTAAGCACAGGCCGCCACATAGGTCTGTCCCAAGGACTCATCTCCTGGTTTACCAGTTACCTCACAGCTAGATCACAGTGTGTCAAAATAAACAACACCCTCTCAACCACTCTGCCAGTCCACTCTGGGGTTCCCCAGGGCTCCTCCTCAGCCCTCTATTATTCAGCATCTACTGAAACACCTTGCCCAGTTCCTGCTCTGGCAACCTACTACTCTATGCGGACAACGCAATTCTTTTTCCCTCACACCCAGTTCCCACAGTATTACAGTCCTCCCTCCAACACGCATTTAACCAGATTGAAAACTGGTTCATAGACCAAAGACTTGTGGTCAATGTAAAAAAGACAAGACCATGCTCTTTGCCCATCGACAGAATAAGGCCAAGAATGCACAGCTAATAATCCTCTCCCACTCTCTCCTCCCTCTAGAACAGATCCATACATATAAATACCTGGGCTTTACATTTGATTTCAGCTTCTCCCTCTATTCACACATTGACACTCTATCATCAGCCATAAATGTCCGTATAGGCCTATTGTATCGGCACAAGGATTGCCTACCTCCAGAAGCCCTTAATCTGGCCGTCACCTCCTCAGTCTTCTCCCTAGTCGATTATGGGCTCATTATCTACTCAGCTGCTGACCACACAGCCCTCAACACAATCCACATGGCCATAAACAAAGTGTGCAGACTCCTCTCTGGGGCAGACAAGCACACCCATAGTTGTACCCTATATGCCCTGACAAATCTCTTCACCTTGGATGAAAGGCTATTTTATCAAACATGTCTCCTCACAAAGAAAATACACCTGGGGCTTACCCCCTTGGGGGTTTCTGCCTCTCTGCTACCCTCCCACACCTCAGTGAACACCCACACTTCCAACCGACAGGTGTGGTCCATCCTGAGGGATAGAACCTCCTTAGCCCAAATGTGATTCCCACACAGGGCCCCAGTCTGGTCCAAGGAACACACCTCCGACATCTCCTCCATCTCCAAATTAGGACCTTTCAAGTCAGCCCTCAAAGAGCACATTCTCGCTTCAGAGCGCTGCCAATGTACCAGCTAGTGCCGGGTCATTTATCTATCATCTTACGGGACTACCCCACCACTGAGCTCCTACTGATAGGGCTACCAAACATTATCTATTAACAATGTCTCCTTTGTCTGCACTCACAAGATATATGTCTCATTCTTTACTTCACTGTGAATATCAAACCTGTTACTCCCTCTATCAGCAAACTTACTGTTCTCTTGAAAACTGTAAAATACAGCTCGGTAACACGTTCAATGCAATGTATAGCTGATCTTGATTCTGCAATATTGTATAACTGAAAAAACCTGTAACCTTTAGCTGCTATTCTATGTCTATATGTATTAAGTGTTTATGTTTGTTTTTTCTTATGCGGAGCCTTTGTAAATAAGTCCATGACTCAAATGTTGTAATCCTAAAGTCTGTTAAATAAATAAATAAATAAAATCCATGCTGCCTTGGGTCCTGTGCCCCACTAGCCTCTAGGTACTCAACAATTCTTTCCTTCAGAAGTGATTCCATCATTTTCCCTACCACAGAGGTCAAACCGACAGGTCTGTAGTTTCCTGCCTCTGTCTTACTCCCACTTTTGTGAAGTGGAATCACAACTGCCCTCCTCCAGTCCTCAGGTACCACCCCATCCTCCCATGATTTATTAAAAAGGGTAGTCAGTGGTGTTACTAGTTCTACCCTTAGTTCTTTTAGAATTCTGGGGTGAATCCCATCAGGCCCCATTGCTTTGTCCAATTACAGTTTTAAGAGTTCTTTCAGGACCCTTTCTTCTGTGAATGGACTGGTATCGACTCCCCATTCGGTGTGCTTCTATTATTTGGTTTAGGTGACTCCTCCTCCTCTTCTTTTGTGAGTACTGAGCAGAAGAATTTGTTCAGTATCTCTGCTTTGTCACTGTCACCCTCTGCCCACCCCTCCCAGAAACTCTACATTGGCCCGGAAGCCCTATGGTTGTAGGAAAGTTCCACTTACACCTCTTGTCCTAGAGTTTTCCCTTGGCCTGGAGGTTCCACAGTCGTCTACAGCTCCTGCTTCCCATTTCCTGGAGTTCTGCATTGGCCCAGAGGTTCCACAGTCATCTCAATTCAATTCATATATTGGAAAGCAAACTGAGAATAAACTCTTCTTTACAATTGCATCCAACATTTAACTATAAAATAAAATACAAAGTACACATTAGACATAACATATAACATCAATTAAAATGTACAGTTTTGTTAATGAATTCATCCAAAACACACATACACGGCTTACTAAATTTTTAACATGCACTTTATAACATGTTGAAGATAAAAGAGAAAATTCAATTTCATTTTTTGGGGAGGGATTATATTCCAAGTACTTTACACAGTAACAGCCAAAATGTAATTACCAAAATTTAGTCTTTTGCTTAGGCATATGAAACTGAGGCAGTTCAGAAGATCTTAATAAAAGTTTACTAGGTTGTCTAACCTGGAGAATTTCTAATATAAATGAGGCTAATGTTTTTATGACAAACGTGTAGATAAAAATTAACCAATGAGTCTGTCTCTGAGCAGCCAGGGACTGTCACCTCACTGCAGCACAAAGGCTGCAATGGTGGGTCTTCCATGGTAGGCCAGAGACAAATCTCAAAGCACTACGATACAGTGGATCAAGCACTTTAAGGACCGTATCAGAAGTTTTCATATAAATACAATCCCCATAGTTAATTTGGGACATAAATAAAGAACTGACCAATTGTTTACGCATCTAAAAACTAAAGCAGGCCCTATTTCTATAAAAAAAAAGGATAATAGCTTTTTTAGTTTGATTGATAGTTTCTATATATGTAGGCTGAATTTCAGAGATTCATCCAGATAAATCCCTAAGTACTTATATGAAAATGTTTTACCAATTTCAGTTCCATCCAAAGATTTAATGCTAAGTGTTATGGTAACATCTTTATCCCTATTAGAAAACAAAACCCATTGTGTTTTGCCTACATTCAATAATAACCACACATTGATTAATTCATGCTGCACGTTATCAAAATCACTTTGAAGTGTATTAATTGCTACTGTTAAATCCTTGTCATGTGTATACAAAATAGAATCATCGGCATAAAGAAATAAATTAGAACTGTATGAACTACATGTAGGTAATTCATTAATATACAGTGGATAAGGAACAAAAAGGGGCCCAAGAATGAGTCCCATGGGACACTCTTGTTTACATTTACAAAATCAGAACTATATCCCCTTGCCTTTATACACTGGAGACTAAATGATAAATAAGAAGAAAACCAAGTCAAAGTACCCAGTCCCATACCTGAGGCCCTTAGTCTGTTTAACAGTGTGTTATGATCCACTGAATCAAATGCCTTTGAGGGATCTTAAAAAAGAACAGGAACTGACAACCTTTGATCAAAAGCACTTAAAAATCATCTGTAACTCTAGAAGTGGCAAGAATGGTGTTATATCCCTTTCGAAACCCTGATTGGTAATCAGTCAATACTTTGTGTTTTGTCATGAAAGATGTTAGTTGTTTACAGACCAATTTTTCAAAAAGTTTAGAACTACAGTAGGTGATAAAATTGATACAGTGCAGTAACACCCTAGATCAGAGTCATCACCCCCTTTAAATAGTGACGTAATGCAGGCTGTTTTACAGTCTAAAGGTAACTCATTAGTGTTCAAGGAGAGATTAAATAAGTAAGTAAGGTACCTTACTAATACTGAAGCACCTAGTTTACAAAAGACAGGGCCTATTTTATCATGGCCTGCACCCTTTTTTACATCTAGTCTTGATAACTCAACCAATACATCATGCTCTCTAACCTCTTTAAAAGTAAATAGCGGCATGTTGTTTTCACTACCAAATTTAACATCTAAATTGCTACATGGAAAGTTAGGATATTCCTTATCAAAAATATTGCCTGATTCCAAAAAGTGCTCATTAAATACCCTAACCTGCTCACTAAGGTTATTTATAAGGACATTGTTACAGTTCAACACTTTAGGTAATGGCAAATTATTCACTTTTCCCTGCATATTTTTAACTCTGCCCACACCTTCCTACTGTTATTTGAAGCACTATGAAATTGTTGTTTATAAGGGCCGGCCCACTGGCGCAGCAGTTGGATTTTTGTCTGCGATGCTGGCGACCTGGGTTCGGGAGCGGACTCGGGTCATTGGAGGGCTGGCTGGGGGAAGTAGGCTGGAGCGTCCAACGATGGCTTGCCTACTCAGGGGGGAGGGTTGGGAAGCAGCTCGGCATCCACTGACCCCTGGTGGAGGCTAGGGGTTTGGTAGCATGTCGGGTGCCTCAGGACTTGATTGGTCCCAGGTAAAGATCTGGAGCCCAGTGAGTTCGGCAGGCAAGCTAGGGGAGGATGTCGTGGACATCAGCGCTAGCACCTTGATGTCAGGAGCACTCACGACCTCCACAACAGAACAGGGAAAATACCTTCCAGCTCCGATGGAGATGGAACACTGGAGCCTGTCCTTAATGTGCAGCTACCTTCCTGGCACCCCTCGACTGATGAAACCAGTTGTCAGAATTGTTGAGGAGGCCCTCATCCCCTGCCAGGGGTAAACCACAGTTCCATGGGTAACGGGGGCAGACCAGGTAAGGGAGCTAGCAGAGGGATGACTCCTAGGTGCTCCTGAGGATATCGGAGCTGGAGGGAGGGAGCGGAAAAATAGAAGGGGAAAGAAAAAAAAATGTTTATAATATCTACTTTTAGCTTCCCTAACTTCATGTGTGCCTTTGTTTCTAATTACCCTATAATTCTGCATGTCCATCAACTCTTTAGAGGTCCTAGCTTTATTCCACAAATGTTCTTTCTCATGTAATAATCTTTTCATATAACCATTAAACCAGGGTGCAGGGACTGATCTTTCCCTTTTTTAATGTAGGGGCATGCTTATCAACTACATTTTGAAGCGATATTTTGAAATATTCTCATGCAGTATGGATATCAGGGCAGCAATATATTAAAGACTAATTCACCCTAGACAAATCAGAAATGTAAGCGTGATCATTACAGTTAGCAAAATTCCATATTGTTACAGTACGCATTGTGGTAAAAGATTTTAACTGCTGTCTTATACAGGCGACATAGCGATGATCGCTAATGTTAGAATTAAAGACAGCAGAAATAAAATCATGTGGAGTTGTGGTAAAAATTACATCTAATAGGGTATCTGCAGCTTCTGCTTCTTGTTTCCCGGAGTCCTGCTTTGGCCTGGAGGTTCCACAGTCATCTACAGCTTCTGCTTCTCATTTCCCTGAGTCCTGCATTGACCAAGAGGTTCAACAGTTAACTACAGCATCTGCTTCTCATTTCCCAGAGTTCTGCATCAGCCTGGGGGTTCTACATTCATCTACAGCTTCTGCATCTTGCTTCCCAGAGTTCTGCATTGGCCTGGAGGCCCTATCGCTGCTTGAAAGTCTCTTGGCCTTTTTTTCCCCAAGAATTCTACATTGGCCCAGAAGCCCTACAGTTTTAGGAAAATTCCTCTTACACCTCTTCCTGGAGTTTTCCCTTGGCCCGGAGGTTTTACAATTGTCTTGAAGCTCTTTTGCACTTGAGTTATTCCCCCTTCGTTTTTCCATCTCTACAAGTTCAGCTAAGCTGGCCAACGCAGTGTACTTGTGATCACAGTTTCAGTCATTTGAGAACCCAATGCTCTAACTTTTAATTTGATCCACTAGACCCTGGGGTTTTGGTCATACTGTTGTTGAGTCATAAAGCTACAGAGTCAGAGACATAGTGCCATAGAACCATAGAGCTATAGAGTAATAGAATGATAGAGCCATAGAACTATAGAGTAATAGAACTAATGAGTCATAGAGCTGTAGGGTAATAGAACGATAGAGTCATAGAACTAAAGAGCACTAGAACTACAGATTCATGGAGCTGTATAGTAATGGAACTACAGAGTCATTAGAGTCATAGAGCTATAGAGTCATAGAACTATAGAGTAATAGAACTACAGAGTCATAGAACTATAGAGCAATAGAATGATAGAGTCATAGAACTATACAGTAATAGAACTATAGAGTAACAGAGTAATAGAACTTCAGAGTCATTAGAGTCATACAGCTATAGAGTCATAGAGCTACAGAGCAACAGGATGATAGAGTCATAGAACTATAGCGTAGTAGAACTACAGAGTCATAGAGCTATAGAGCAATAGAACTATAGAGTAATAGAACTACAGAGTCATTAGAGTCATAGTGCTATAGAATAATAGAACTATAGAGTCATAGAACCAGAGAGTAATAGAACTACAGAGTCATAGAGCTATGGAGTAATAGAATTACAGAGTCACAGAACTATAGAGTCACAAAGCTATAAAATAATATATCTATAGAGTCATAGTGCTATAGGATGATAGGGCTATGAAGTACTATAGTTATAGAGCTATAATAGTTCTCCATTATAGAACTTATAATAAATGGAGTGAGAAATGTGAGAGTGGTAAAGCCACAAACTGTCCTTGAAATTACTTTAAAGTCTGGAGTCTGTGTATTTTCCTGCCCTCTTTAGTGCTTTGCACATATTAAATCTTTTTTCTTCCATTAAGTTTCTCCTTACTTAAGCACAGCTACAACATCAGCAGAGAGAACCAGTGCTTTACAAATGTTTGGTGTCACAGACAGGATATAAAGGAGCCCAAAGTAGGCAGCAACTCATTCAGGATGGAGATCAGAGGATTAGGCAGCTGCTCCATGATCAATGGGTGATCTGGAGAAGGACCCCGAACAAACTTGGGAATGTCGCTTACCATACCCTACTACTTTGTTGCGCCTTGGCTACCACACTTTCAGGTACTACAGCAGATCCAGCAGCCACCAGTTTCGGGGAATTCCAAAATAAAATGCAGGCCATGTTCCTGCTATATGACATTCCTGAACAACAAAAGGTGGAAACCCTGGCTGGACAGCTAAAGGGAGCTGCACACAGGGAAGTTGGCGCATGGCTAGACAGGGAGAAAACCAACGTGGACCAAATTTCTACCCAATTGAGGTGGATGTTCAACACATGTGCTGTGTCTGATCTAAAAATGAAAATTTTTTCTCGCTTCCAAGGACCTAAGGAGACCATTCTGGAATATGCACTCAGTCTTCAGGAAACATTATGAGCTATCCAGTGGGTAGACCAAGGACAGATACAGGACTTTGATCAAGCATTGAAAGACCATTTAATTGAAGGTGTAAGGAATGACATGCATTGTAAGGAGTTACGACTCTTGTCTAGACAAGATCCAGATGCAACTTTCCTGAATTTCAAGGAAGAGGCCATTGAACTGCTGTCTGAATGAACTGGCCATGGGA
The DNA here is from genome assembly GCA_016271365.2 of Neoceratodus forsteri. Taxonomy (NCBI): domain Eukaryota; kingdom Metazoa; phylum Chordata; order Ceratodontiformes; family Ceratodontidae; genus Neoceratodus; species Neoceratodus forsteri. The sequence goes on from CM028133.1 coordinate 1,108,881,011, forward strand.
TAGTGAATTTTCAGCACTGCAAAAAGGGAGATGATAGAGATTCCTGTTGCCGACCCCTGTACTGTCAAGCAGCAGCCATCGCTGATCATGCGGGGTATGCCACAGTGAGTCAGTGGCCTAACAGAGGCCCTGCACAAGACCTGTCACAAGTTTCAGGCTCCCAACTAGAAGGAAGAAAGGACATGTACCAAGGCTGAACATCCACAGATATGGCTGTCAAGGAACCATCCAGAAGGGCTCAGGAGAATGCAGTCAGAGAGAGAGGGATCTTGGTCTCCCTAATTTCAAACATCATTATTTAGTGGCCCAATCAGCACACTTGGTAGACATGACAAAGTAAAATCTTGAAACTGGCTGGCATGCTCTTGTGAGTAGAAGGTCACTCCCAGGCCCTCTTTTACACTCTATCATTTATGCCTTGGATGGCGGCTGGTATTAAAAATTTAGCTAACCCCTGGACCTGGACTTCTCTGAGAGTCCTTCTTACCCTTTGGCTCAAACTGGAAATGGTCTTGTCCAACTGACATTAATTATAGGTAACCTAGTGTTTCCTCAAGGACAAATGGACCCTGTCTACCGGAGATGGAATAGGCTTGGCCTGACTACTTTTGTACAGTTTTTCTCTGGTGGCATTTGAGTGTCCATTGCAGATCTTAAAAATAGATATGATCTCCCCAGTACGATCATTACCGGTTCTTACAGGTGAGACACCATGTATTGTCTGGGGAGAATAAACTTAATTTTACAAAGGATCTAACAACATTATATGACTGCTTTTACTGGGCAATCCGTTTGAAAGATAAACATTGGTCCATTTCTATACTGTATAAAGTTCTGCAGCAAGCGCATGGCCATTCTTTGGCTAAGATTAAAATAAAATGGTAACATGAATCAGGCCAAACTATTGCAGAGGATAGCTGGAATATAATCTTAGAAAAGGGATGGAAAGTTACATTCTCCCCCTGCAATGGCAGAAGTACCGATGGAAAATTTTAGTTTAGTTCTTTCACCCAGTCTATTACTGCCCACTTTGAGCAGGGACAATATGATTTATTTTGGCGTGAGTATCAGGGTAGATGTATGCATTATCATGTGTTCTGGAATTGCCCCCACATTCTGGTTTTTGGCGGATAGCACAGGGAGTTAGAAGAAATATGGGGCTTTCAGTACCTTTCATATATGAAACACTGGTTCTGGGGCCACCTGTACCCCATCTAAGGAAGCGGCAACAGGGAGTTGTTACATATCTTTTGCCTTATGGTAGTGAAATGTATTACTTGCCATTAACTTACCCTGACGATCCTGACCCTTGGTGAGTGGACAGAAAAAAGTCAGCATGTAGCAGTCATGGAGAGGATCACAGCTGATCTGAGGCTGAGCAGGAGGAAGTACGGTATTTCACTAAGTGGGAAAGGTGGCTCACCTATCGGGCACCATCATAAACTGGCATCTAGAAGGCTGTGGCTGAGAAAGGACATCCACCTCCCCTTCCCCTGCTCCGTGCTCCCCTTCAGGAGGCTTGACCTGATGTATTGACAGAGACATTGTTTTTTTAATTCTTTACAGTTATGGCTGGTTGGCAGGTTTCAGATGGCTACAACGTTTTTGTATTTAAAATACATTAATATTTGATGCGTTCTGTGGCACAGCATTGACCAGGGGAGTAGTACTGAATTTTAAGGAATGACTCCATGTAGTCATGCTAATTGTTTACACCGTCGTATAAAATTTGATAACTAAGATGTTTTCAAGCCTTATAATGTTTATGCATATGTCCTGTTTGTGTTGCATCATTGTACTGTTTTGCAATAGTTTTTTCAATAAATGAAACTTACAAAAAAATGAAGACATTGAAGAGGACAGGACCCAGCACTGATCCCTGTGGTACTCCACTACTCCACTGGTCACTCTCTCATATTCTGGGTGACTGCCATTTTCTGTTGAGCTCTTTGCTTTAAGGCTTGGTGCCCCTTATGACACATGAAGGAGCTTTGTTGAAACAAAGCCCCTGGGGGCCAACCCCTTTTCTTGCATTTTAAGAATGATAACCTGTCATAGTATAGATTAGCCCCATAAAATAAGATGCATTCCAGTTTGATGAAGGTGTGCATCAGGGTGTTATCAGGTTCATCTGAGGCCCATGCTGAATTGAGAAAAGGTCCATGTATACCTGGCACTTCTGCACACTCTAGTGTAAGCATCAATACGGTCATGTACTTCTTTACCTAGTCCTCCCAAACATTCCCTCTGGCTGCTTCAAATAGCAAATGTTAAATCAAATCAAATCAAAATCTTTATTTAACCAGGCGCGAAACACCATTGAGTGAAACTCATTTACAAAGTGGACCTGGACATCCATACAGTGCTGATCTACACAGAATAAGGTTATACACAAACAGCAATTAAGGACAGTAAACATTATACACTAGAGTCATTGCCAAAACCAGAATAATATACATATAATATATATACGTGTTCAATAGAAAAAGGAAAAAAAACAGGAGGACAAAAGGGCATTTTATTTACAGTGTTTGCGTATACCCTTGACAAGTGTACACTAAGTGCATCTGAAAATAGCATAATACGATTGAGCCTGCACAGGAGACAAACCATAATCCGCTAGGGAGGCTGAGCATGTTGCTACAAGCTGAGGGAGATAAGAGATAAATGAAAAAAGAGACCGGAGGAGGAACATGGGGGAAAAAGGGTGGATGAATATACGAGAGGTAAGGATAACTAATAGTAGGGCAGAGGGTTATTGTTTAGGGGGGAAGGAAGAAGAGACGAGGCATACAAGCCAAGCAGCTTACTTACTAACCAAGGCTGTAACAGTTGTAGGAGTCTTTGATGTATTTTTTTTAGTAATGTTCTAAAGGTTGCCATTTTAACAATGGAGGAAAGCTTCAGTAATTTCTGTAAGGAGTTCCAAAGGACTGGTAGGGGATGGCTGAGAGCTGAGTATCCAAAGTGAGTTCTATATCGAGGGACATCGAGTGAGAGATAAGAGTGTCTCCTAAGCAAATAAGCTCCAGAAGTATTGGTTAGGAGACAAGATATGTATTGGGGCAGCTTGCCAATTAGGGCTCTGTAAGTTAAGCAGAAAATAGATGAATACATAACTGCTTTTAGGTTGGTAGAGGGAAACACTCAAAATGCATGAGAAGAGAAAGAAATTGCAAAACTTGAAAGTTACCAGATAATCCCTTGGTGATTCTCCAAGAGCAAAAGTTCTGACCAACCTGACATCAATATGAAGAGTACATTCAGATAGGTGAAACAGCCAGCAAACAAGCAAGATATATTGCTGCAAATTACACATGTATTGCTATAAATGACCTGATGTGTGCCTAGAGGTGCACCATCACTCCAGCATATCATTTCATCGGATGCTTTATCAGGGGCAGGACCTCACTGCACCTGCGATTCTTAGGTATAGTACAATTTAAGGAGACAGTATGTTTGCACAGACTGAGGCCAAATGTCAAATGTGTATATAAAAAAGGCTGTTCATAGTTAAGGCAAAATTACATATGTCGTTTCATATGTAAGGTAAAATACCAACTGAAAAATGAGCTTAAATAACAGTAGCAGGTAAGTTGGTGAGGCCACAGAAAGTTGAAGAAATGGCAAGACACAAAAATCAGAATCCTAGACCCGAACGAAAATAAACACCAAAGGTGATTATAAAAACCAAGGAGGCAGTAGAAGCAGGAAAAGAAATCCTGATAATACCAAATTCTCATACAGAATGCCCAGACTGTCTATAAGCTTATTGAGTAGGAATGTCCAGAGCCCCCACATTTGCTTGGCTACAGAGAACATGTGGTGTGATCACAGCTGATAGATTATAAGTGAGATACTGTAATGTTTTGGTGATATTTCACTTCTGTAGAATCTAGCAGTAGGGCACATGATGTGTAAGAACAAGGGGGCACAATTTAAAGATAGAGGGGGACGGCTCAGGGGTAATGCGAGGAAATTTTTTTCACGGAGAGAGTGGTGGATGCATGGAACCACCTTCATGGGGTGATTGTTGGGTCTAAAACAGTGGAGGAATTCAAACCTGCATGGGACAGACATAAGGCAATTGTAGTGGGGGGTTGCAGGAAGTAGGCTGTTGGTTAACTAGAATCTGCAGCTTATCCAATAGGAAGGGAAATGGGCAGACTGGGTGGGCCAAGTGGTCCTTATCTGCCGTCAAAGTCTATGTTTCTATGTTTCTATGAAACATACTGGTGGCACACAGACAAACAGTGCTTGGATAAGATTGGATACCCTATAATTGACAAACAGAGAAGACATATAATGGGTCTATAACAACTAATGGTTGTTGTGTGCACAGTCTAACATACTAAGATACTAAAATGCCAGCAGAGTAGTCAGAGCGAGTTTTAAGTTTACAAATAGATAAAGCTACTAATACTACTACTATGCTATTTTGGAGAGTGAACATCAGTGTCATGTTTTACAAACAGTCATGATCTAGGATTATGACCTACCGCTTATTCTATAAATACCATTTCAGTGTAGAGCAGTACATTGCATTACACTCAGTCAAGGCATAGTATGCAGATATAGCAGTTATGTTATCAGGAAGTTTCAGTATTCACACATACAGACAGTGTGAACAGAGTCCATGTGGAAATTTTACAAGGCAGACCCCCCCTTTATTGGGACCCCGAGTTTAGACTCCACTCTGAGTTTAGATGCCAGTCCTGTTGGGCTGCTCATGCTGGGTCCATTCACATTGGGTCCACTTCATCAGTGCAGCTGGGAATGGAAGAATGGAGAAAAGAACCTTCTTCCCCATGTGTCTCTCTTGTTCCTGATTGGATTGAGACACCATCATTCCTGATTGTTGGGGAAGGTAGCCCAAGTTGAAGTCTGGCTGGCAATGTGGAGCCAAGTCCAGTTCATGACGCCCAGAAGCAGATGGTGCCTCAGGCCACTACAACAAAGGGACTGTGTGGTCCAATTGTGAATCCCAAATGTATTGCATTGCTGGAGGGGGCTTTACTGGCCAAATGTCAGATCCCAGTTGCTGATGGAGCTCTCTTGCTACAAACTGGGGCCCAACCCTGTCGATCCTGATTGTTGGGGCAGGTCATCCAAGTTGAAGTTCAGTGGGCATTAGGGAGCCAAGACCAACTCACGACCCCAGAACTGGGACAACGTGTTTAAGAATATGTCCTTAGTGGCATGCAGACTTGTAATGGTATGTTACCTGCCATTGCAAAACTTAGTGATTTATATTAATTAATGTGTACTACATTGTCTTATTTACTTGATTATTTATATTATACAGTGTTAGTGCATATTTTGTGGCATCAAAATGTGATGATTTATAATATATTTATATGTACTCTGGCATTAAAAGTTGAAGACTGATGAAATCACTTTTCGGGACGTATTTGCCTAATTTCACTGCCATTGTTCATGAGGTGGGGTCCCAAAAAAGACATGTTGAAAATTTGGGCCAAACATATCCAAAAATGACCAAGTTATGCCACGAAGTTCAAAACCCCATTGAAGTACATTGAACCACATACCTGATTTCTTCAGCTTGCAGTCCGGCTTTGAAGAATGAAGACTTGTCTGTGGTCCAGAGAGGATTATGGCATTGGACCCCTGGTGGTTAAGTAAGGGCTTGGGGTGTGTGTGTGGGGTGGTGGGTGCTAAATGGGAGGGTCAGATGGGGGGACTAACGGCGCAACAGACCGATGGACAGTTTTCTTTTTTACAGGGTTTAAAAAAAAAATATTGAGGCCAAGGGACGGTTTCTGATGCATTCTGAAACTGGGATTGGGCACCCCGGTGTCAGGGAGTTGGCGACCTGGAGAGGAGAGGGTCAAGAGAAGTGATGGGGGGGTGGGCACCCTGCTCTGTTTACATTAAAAAATATATTACTGTATATAAAGACGGGAATGGCGGGCAGGTGGGTGAGCTACCTGGAGGGGATGGGGAGAAAGATGCAGTAGCGGGGGGTGGACACCCCACTGCTCTTACATTAAAGGGACACTGTCAGTACCTTACTTAGTCCCCATACTGGTGCAGGGACCATTATACCTGACTTCAGCTAAATATGTTTTTAGGTAGTAAAAAGAAAGCTGAACTCGGGAAACTAGTTACTGTTTTGAAATGAGAGCTAAAAAGTACTTTAATTGCACTCCAAAGGTGGAGCCACGATACTGGGCAAGCATGTATGCATAGTCATGTAAATATGCACACACACATACCCAGTAAGACCGCTCCATTTTCAGAGTACGATTAAAATAGTTTTTAGCCCTTGTTTCAAAAAACTAACTAGGTTCCCGAGCTCAGCTTTCTTTCCAGTACCTGGAAACATTTAACTGAGCTCGTGGTACATCAAGGGGATAAATAAAGTAGAGGTGGGCAGCGTACTACAGAAAAGGAAATGCGCAAGGACACGGGGTCATGATAAGTGGCTGGAAAGGGGCAGACTCAGGGGGAACATGAGGAAGTACTTCTTCATGGAAAGGGTGGTGGAACCCTGGAACAAACTACCAGCGGAAGTGGTGGGAGCAAGCATCACAGAGGCATTGAAACATGCATGGGTTAGGCACATAGGACTTGTGAAGTCAGGAAAGGGTGGAAGTAAGGTCACAGGGGTGACGGGATCTGAAGTAAGCAAGAAAGAATGAATCTGTAACAAGGGCAGACTGGATTGGCCAGGAGGTCTTTTTTCTGCCAACAACCACTATGTAACTATGTAACTATGGGTACAGTGGTCCTCAGTAACAAACACAGGCTGCTGGTGTGGACAGCCAATCAGCTGCTTGCTGACCGGCCAGCTTCATGCAAACCAAAGGACCAAAGCCATCAGATTGGAACAGTTTTGGGTCCTTTGAAATGGCACAGGATCAAAACCCCATGAACAAAAACAGCATGGCAATAAATGCTGCAAGCGAAAATGCCGTGCTCCAACATAACGTCAGGTAAAACACTGACCGTACAAAAAAGCATACACCCATAGCAAATAATGGCACCCTTTGTTTTTGTGTGGGGCTCAGCATCCCGCACCACCCAAAATAGGGGGCCTCCCCCCACTCCCCCAGGCTTAAAAATAATCAACTCCGAGGGGGTGTGGACTTCAGGGATGGGGAGAAACTCAGGAGGGGGACATTCCTTTTTTTAACAAAATAAAAAGTTGCAACACCAGGAGACCTGGGGGAGCCGAACTGTGGTCCCAGGTCTCCAATCCTGCCATGTGCTAGTGCCTTAGCCACTCAACCACGGGAGCAGCTTGACCAGGTACCACACCAACAGCAACTTGATGCCTTCCTAGTTACACTGCACAGTGACGGGGTAGCGGTAATTCACTACTGCTATTATACCCGTCACTCTAAATGTTTTCAAGCTTTACACAGCGCCGTTCTTGCTGCTCTATTCTGGCATCAGCATATTGACCTGGTACCCTTTGAAATACACAAAGTTTCCACCCAACAAGCAGCGAGTGGTGTCACAACCACAGTGTGTGGTCATTGGTCTAGACTGCCAAGCCCCTGCTATTTTAAACTGCAATGGGCTCGGCAGTGACCCTCCCCAACCCCTTTCACTGTAGCAAAATGTTTGGTGAGCAAGTGCATGAAACATAAAAATGAAAATTGATAGTAAAGTATATTTAATGACTTAAAGTTGAGCTGTTTGGGAGCTGATCTGAAACACATCTTGTCACTTTCATGGCTCTCCTAACTTGCTGATTTACAGTACGTTAACGTCATTGGCTTTCGTAACTTGCTGATTTACAGTACGTTAATGTCATTGGCTCTCATAACTTGCTGATTTACAGTACATTAATGTCATTGGCTTTCATAACTTGCTGATTTACAGTATGTTAATGTCATTGGCTCTCATAACTTGCTGATTTACAGTACGTTAACATCATTGGCTTTAGTAACTTGCTGATTTACAGTACATTAATGTCATTGGCTCTCATAACTTGCTGATTTACAGTACATTAATGTCAGCTTTCATAACTTGCTGATTTACAGTACGTTTACGTCATTGGCTCTCATAACTTGCTGATTTACAGTATGTTAACGTCATTGGCTTTCATAACTTGCTGATTTACAGTATGTTAATGTCATTGGCTCTCATAACTTGCTGATTTACAGTACGTTAACGTCATTGGCTTTTGTAACTTGCTGATTTACAGTACATTAATGTCATTGGCTCTCATAACTTGCTGATTTACAGTACATTAATGTCAGCTTTCATAACTTGCTGATTTACAGTACGTTAACGTCATTGGCTCTCATAACTTGCTGATTTACAGTATGTTAACGTCATTGGCTTTCATAACTTTCTGATTTACAGTACGTTAACGTCATTGGCTCTCATAACTTTCTGATTTACAGTACGTTAACGTCATTGGCTTTCATAACTTGGATGATTTATCATTCACTGCATCAGAAAACTATGATTTATGAACTACTGCTTGCAATCCCGGTGACTTAGGTTTGGAAGCGAGCTTGAGTCATCCGATGGCCAACCGGGGAGGAGGTTAGAGCTTTCTAGAGGACACTCGCTTCCTCATGGAAGGAGGGTTCCCAGCTTCTGCTGCACTACTGCCACCTGGATGACCACAGGTGATGGTGCAAGCAGAGCTGTGCGCAAGGAGGGGGGACGCTGATGGAGTGTTGATGTGCTTCACTAGCTCCAGCCAGTCAGCATTCCAGGGAGCGGGGCAAGCAAGCGTGAACCCCCCCAACTGAAGCAGAGAGATACTGACCTCCATTCAGCAGCTCCTGTCCTGCCGACTCAGCTCTCACCGTTGGACTGAGCAGTATCTTTGTTAGAAACCTGGACCACCCCCATCAACCCCACCCTGAGGGGTAAGCCAGGGGGGAACAAGGAGGGTCAAAGTAAGTCTGGGATATGGCAGGTGACAGGGCTGGGAACAGGGGCAAACAATAGAGCCAGGGTGGGGAGAGGAGAGAAAAAAAAAGAATTTGATGGTTTATGATGTATCAGTACTTCTCTATGGTGTCAGAATTGACATATTCATATTATAATTCATATGTCCTCCATGGTGTGAAAACACGATGAATTATATTATTAGTATGTTTCCATCGGTATCAGATTTTATGGTCTATAAGTAAGTTATAACTCATGTCAAGGTGTGTGTGTTTGTGTGTGTGTGTGTGTGTGTGTGTGTGTGTGTGTGTATATATATACAGTATATATGCTGTATATATGCTGTATATATGAATATATATATATATATATATATATATATATATATATATTATGGCCCAGATATTCAAAGGAGATGTGCCTGGCACAACTGAGTTGTGCCAGCGCATATCCAAAATGCACCCCTGGGCCATATTCAAAAGGGGGTGATGCACTGCACAATTCCGGATGCACCATGGCACAAAGTTAATGTATGTGGTGCATCCAGAGGGGGTGTTCTCTTGCATATGCGGCACATCTCTATATTCAGCTGAGATGTGCGGTGCAGCTGCCAGTACATCTCAGAGATATGATGTGCAAAGTTACAGCATGGAAGAACCATGCCTAAGTCGTAGTTACCCACAGGTGGGCAGCTGTATTGCACAGCGCAACACAGCAGCCACCAGCCCCTGGGTGGCTACCCCCCCAGCCCCGATCGTATACAGAGGTATAATGAGCCCCATATCCCTGGTAGTCCAGTGGTAGCCCCGCCCCAAACCCGTTCTTGAATAAACATAACAAAATCCCCTGTATCCCTGGTAGTCTACTGGTAGTCACCTCCCATCCCTGTTCATGAATAAAAATAAAAATATCCCACATATCTCTGGTAGTCTAGTGGCCCCTTCCCACTTCTGAATCCCTGTATAGTTTAAAACAGGATCCACCATTCTCCCTGGTAGTCTAGTGGTACCTCCCTCCCATTCCCGAACATGATTGCAGTGTAATAGGTTACATCCCAGTATCCCTGGTGGTCCAGTGGAACCTCCCACCCACTGAGAGACCCACACCCCATCCCACTCACCCCATCCCAGACTGACCACTCGGCCACGGAGTTGGCAGGCATCACATCACTCCACACACCGCCGCTGCTGCCTGCCAGCTGAGCTGTCAGTGAATGACAGTGTATTGTACTCCTGTAAGCATTGGTAGACACTGTCGACCAGTGGGCTTGCAGTGTGTACTGTACACTTTCATTTACAACTTTGTGAATGACATGAAGTTGTGAATGAAAGTGTACAGTACACTCTGCAAGCCCACTGGTCAACAATGTCTACCAATGGGCTTACAGGAGTACAGTACGCTGTCATTCACTGACAGCTCAGTTGGCAGGCAGCCATGGTAGTGTGTGGAGTGATTTGCTGCCCACCGACTCCATGGCTGAGTGGCCAGTCTGATATGGGGGAGTGGGGTGGGGTGTGGGTCCCTCAGTGGGTGGGAGGTCCACTGGATCACAAGGGATAACCTATTACACTGTGATCATGTTCAGGAATGGGAGGGGGTTCTACTAGACTACCAGGGAGTATGGTGGATCCTGTTTTAAACTATACAGGGATTCAGAATGGGAGGCGGGCCACTAGCCAGGGATATGTGGGATATTTTTATTTTTATTCACGAACGGGGATGGAAGGGGGGGTACCACTGAACTACCAGGGATACAAGTGATTTTGTTATGTTTATCCATGAATGGGGATGGGAGAGGGTACCACTGGACCGCCAGGGATATGAGGGATTTTGCTATATTTATTCATGAATGGGGATGGGAGAGGGTACCACTGGACCGCCAGGGATATGAGGGATTTTGCTATATTTATCCATGAATGGGGATGGGAGAGGTACCACTGGACGCGCCAGGATATGAGGGATTTTGCTATATTTATTCATGAATGGGGATGGGAGAGGGTACCACTGGACCGCCAGGGATATGAGGGATTTTGCTATATTTATCCATGAATGGGGATGGGAGAGGGTACCACTGGACCGCCAGGATATGAGGGATTTTGCTATATTTATCCATGAATGGGGATGGGAGAGGGTACCACTGGACCGCCAGGGATATGAGGGATTTTGCTATATTTATCCATGAATGGGGATGGGAGAGGCATACCATTAAACTACCAGGGATATGAGGGAAGATTTTATGTTTATTCATGAACGGGGATGGGGGGGTACCACTGGATTACCAGGGGGTTGTGGAATGCTTTCGTGAAACATGGAAGTTGCAGGGCACCCGGTGCATTCTGCCAGTAGCATTACTGCCACAGACATGCAAATGGGGCAATAATAACATGCAAATGGTCCCATTTGCTCCTTGCATAGCTAATGGACTCATTTGCATGTTGCGGTCTGAATATCTGGCATTTGCAGCTGGTGCATCCCGAAGATGCGCTGTGCACCCCCATTCCAGGTATTCAGACTGCGCAAGGGGATGCACTGGCACATCTTTGGCGGCCACCATTTGCGCTGCCTGCATCCTTTGCTATATTCAGACAGAAGACGCATTGTGCATCTCATTTGAATATAGCAAGTGTGCACTCTGGTGCAAATCAATTGCATGGTGCACACACTTGCGCCCTTTCTGGGTGCAGTTTGAAAATCCTGGCGCATATGCATATATATATATATATATATATATATATACACATATACTATGTATAATATATGTTTTATATCTACTGCAGCGACACTAACCTGGACACAATGTTCAATAACTTGCAGGCTGACTTCAGCAAGTGACACACTTCATTCTCTGCCAATGGCATGGTTCTCAACTCCAAGAAGACCAAGTTTATGATCTTCTCTAGTAGTAGTAAAAGTTTATTTTTATACAGGTAGCAATGTTTAACATCATTGGGTCGAGGACCCTTTTTCAAGATGGACCTGTAACATTTACATATAAAATATTACACATATTGCACAAAAGTCAGACTTATGCTACATACATCATAGCAACAATAATTGAACTGTTATCAAGTTTGATTCATCATTCACCACATAATTACACTCCCTCAAGTCAAAATCAAGACTTAAGACAAAATACATATATCATCTAAAAACTTTAAAGTTTCACTATATTCCTAAGATTAAGGAAGGTTCGCTGCATCATCATACACAATTAATCAATCCATCTGTGTATAGCACTTCAACCATTACACATGCATTTCATTGGTAAGTCGTAACAAATAACTTTCATAAAATGTTTTGTTTGCTGGATTTGTTTTTTCTCTTCATCTCTGACCCAAGGAAAGCCCCAGTCATGGGCTGATCCCTCTCAGACAATCTTGGTAACATCACAGAACAAGTCTATGAATTCAAATACCTTGGAGTGCACTTAGACCCTCACCTGACCTATAATATCCATATTACCAACCTCATCAAGAAAATCCACATAAGGCTAGGTCTCTTATACCGAATCATAAAGTTCCTTATCCCAGTCTCCAGATTACACCTTGCCAGCTCACTTCCCCTCTCCCTCCTTGATTATGGCTCCATTATCTACTCCCCCCAACACATCCCCCCTTTTCTCCAAACTCAGGACTACATACAATAATATTGCACGCTTCATGACTGGAATGCCCTTGATGACACATCACTGTACCCTCTATGCCTTCCTCAACTGGCTCACCTTTGAAGGCAGGTTCCAACTTAATGCTCTGTTTCCTACACAAAGTTCACCGTAACCTACTGCTGATCAGCGTTAACTCCCTTTTCACCTTATCGGTTCCCAAGCACAGTACAAGAGGGGCCGCCTGTCATATCTTCAACACCCCTTTTTACTGCACCTAGCATATGCAGATCTCATTACATACAGGGGCCCTAAGTTTAACAATAAACTGCCCCCTGAACTTCAGGTCTGTAGTTCAATTGGCCCATTCACCTCCTCCCTCAAGGACCACCTCTTTCAATCCACCACTTGCATGTTATCCTATGGGAATTTTCATTGTTAGATGTTTATGGTTTTTATATGGCCCCTCATTTTTCCGGGGGATACTATGTGTTAGTGTTGTAGTACTCATTGAGACCTTTTTTGATACATGGATTCCCTCTTAACTCTACAAACTGATGGAGTTATGGCTTGTTAAAGTTGCAATGCTATCTTATGGGAATTTTCATTTTTTTAGTTATGTTTGTTTTATATGGCTCCTAAATTTTTTGGGGGTATTCTGTGTTAGTGTTGTAGTACTAAATGAGACTTTTTTGTTTTGATACCTACAGTAGATGGTTCTATGTGATAAGGGCGAAAGTCAATCATACGATCAGCTACCAATGACTTTATGCATGAAAATCAATTCGATGATGTACATCCCTGTTGCACATGAAAATGGCGCCCAGGGACTTAGATTTTAATTGTTCATGCGGGGGGCTGTGCTCCCCACGCCCCCATACTGAAGGATTCTTAACTCCAGGTGGTGCATGTCAGAAGGGGTGAAAAATCCTGAGAAAAAAAATTTAGGGCCGAGTGCACAAAAATGTAGGTATGCCCAGACCGGAACCCGAAACCCTCACAGCATTAGGCTGCCACCAACCCACCACACTATGGGGACAGCTCAGCAGCCCCACACCAACCATGCCAGGCCAACCCTCCCTCCCTTCCGTCACGCTTGCTCCCCCCCATGCGCGTATACATATAGTGACGTCCTGTCACTATATGTGCCCACCTCCCCCATCCGGTCGCCCTTCCTCAGCAGTAGCCCCATCAACATGCACTAGGACTGAGTCACTGTTATTGCAAGTGCTCAACTGCTGACACCCATGTCATGGGCTACCCAGTAGAATCTCCATTACCTCCACAGACTGACGGAGTTATGGCTTGTTAAGTTGCAATGTTATCCTATGGGAATTGTAATTTTTAAATGTTTATGTTTTTATAGGGACCCTGAATTCTTTTGTAGGGTATTATGCATTAGTGTTGTAGTACTCATTAAGACATTTCTTTTGATATATAGCTTGTCCCTTAACAGCAAATATTGACAGAATTATGGCTTGTTGAAGGGACACTGTCAACCTTTTTTGCATCATATTATTTCTAGGTAAAACCCCACATTTTATGATTGCTTACCTTCTCTCTCTCTTTTTTTTTATATTTTCACCCTCTTTCTATTTCCTCCTGCCTTCCATCAGATATCAGCCCTGGTCACGGTGCCCCAGAGACTACCACCACTTTTATGAGCCACTCACTCTCCTCAGTTACTCCCGACTTACCCCCCAGGAGGTGGGGCACGGCACCATGGGGAAGTTCGGTGCCATGAATTTGTATCTGTTCGGGAGAGCCCTCGGCCAAGCGGCTAATCATAGCCCAGGGACAGGCATCACAGAGATGTCCGGCAAGGAGGAGTTTTTCTTCCCTTTTTTCTGAACTGGGGTGGAGAAATGCAATGACACCTATGTCTGTCCCACCCCAGTGCCCTTCGACCATGCGTTGGTGCTGAGAGCAATCTCCCCAGCCTCCGCTAGGCATCATACTCGCACCGCACACAGAATCCCCCCACCCCCCCGGAGAAGGAGAGCAGTCCATAGGACACTCGATCCTTCTCCCCCCAGCCGGCCCTCCGATGACCCATGCTCATTCCCGAACCTGGGTCGCTGGCATCGCAAGCAGAAATCCAACCGCTGCGCCAGCGGGCCGGCTCTTGCTTACCTTCTCTGAAATGCATTGATGTTGCTGGTTCTTTAATCTGCCTCGTTGCTTATTAGAACTGAAATGCACGAAAATTTATAGTTATACACAGCCTTGTTTTGCTCCAAATTGTTTACCTAGCCTTACTGCATACTTTCTGAACATTAGAAACACCCTCTCAAGCAGTGCAGCCACTTGTGATACAATAGTCTCATCTACTCCCACTGCATAATGAGCAGCTAGATAGTGTCAGGGTGTTCCTGAGTCCAGGAAAGATGCAGTTGTAATTGGTCAAGAAATGTAAACAAACATGTTTTGATGTGTTAACACCAGTTTAGTTGACACTTAGTTTTTTTACTTTTTAAAAGGAAAAAGGAGTCTGCATCAAACAACCAGCTACATCAGCAGTCTCTATAAAATGAGAACAATCATAAAATGTGTTTTTTAAATGACACTTTTAGGCCAAATGGGGTTGACAGTGTCCCTTTAAAGTTGAAATGTGGGAAAAAAATAAGACCAAATTCTTTTTTGGCATGAAGAATCTTTTTTTGTGAGAACGACACAATCTCATGAAGAAAGATTCCTTCATACAAAAAAAGAATGTGAAAAAACATTAAGCCCAAATTCTTTTTTCATATGAAGGAATATTTTTTTTGTGAGATTGTGTTGTTCTCATGAAAAAAGATTCCTGCATGTGAAAAGAGAATGTGAAAAAAATAAGTCCAAATTATTTTTTTTTGTATGAAGAAGATCTTTCATACGGCCCTATAAAGAAAATCATCAGATGAAAAAAATATTTTTAAAATGTGTTAAAAAGACATTTCTGGGTAATTCTTCCAAAACCTAACTACAGAATCCAGCTAATGGGGTTCCAATTAGCAAGGCACATGTGATGGTGTCTCTGTAGGACATGATTTTTATGGGTTTTAAAAAATAAATAAATAAAAATAATGGAAACAAAATGGGGCCATACGAAAAATATGTTTTTCTCACAAAACATGATTACCCCAATATGAAACAGACTCTTTTTTTCATACGGCAAAAATCTTTTTTTGTAAGAAACAGCTGTCCAAAAGAACATACTGAGCATGCTCAGAACTGAAATTTCACATCCTTATAACTCTGGAATGGATTCATATTTTTTTCTTTTTCACTAAACCAATGAAAGGCAGCACTCTGGGCCAAGTCCTTATTATACTGAAAATTTCAGACCAAAATTCCAAACTGTCTAGGTGCTAGGTAGTGACAAAAAAAAAAAAAAAAAAAACAGCAAAAAAAGCAACACTTTTTTTCACTATCTGGATCTTGGAATCCACACATCTGACTGGAACAAAGCCTGGCATGTCAAGACACCTTGCCCTGAGACCACACACGCAAAATTTCATGCAAATCCATAGAATGAGGGTGAAGCTTTTAAAGTGTGAAGTTAGGGATTTAACATTAAACAGCCTACTCAACTGTAACTGTAGTTGATATATATAAGGGATATGCAATGGAAGCAAGTGTAATAAATGATTTATCTGCACATCAGCAGTTTGACCTTGGGTAACCTCATGAGTGGCGTAAGCCACGAGTGAGGTGTCCAAGGTCAAACTACTCGAGTGCAGATAAATCATGTATTACATGAGTTTTCCATTGCATATTCCATTTATGCAGTTCTTTGGTTTTTGCTTTTGTAGGGGGCATATGTTAGTCAAAAAAGTGAATAAAAATTGAATTTTCAGCCATTTTTTGCTGATTATAGAAAATCTAAAAGGAATCTAGAAATGAAACACCTCTCATTTTGTAGATATTTTTATGCTGAACAACTTTTGTGCTGAAAGTACTATACTATCATTTTTTGTTTTTAAGTTATTTGCATTTGTTTGATGAAAAAGTGCACACACATTTCATTTTCTGCTGTTTTTTGCTAATTCTGAAAAAACTAAAAAATATCTATAAATGAAACACCACTCATTTTGTAGATATTTCTGTGCTGAATAAACTTTGTGCTCACTGTACCATGCTATCATTTTTCATTTTAAAGTTATTTACATTTGTTTGCAGACAAAATGAAAAAAAATATTAATTTTCTGCTGTGTTTTTGCTAATTATCAAAAAATCTAAAAGGTATCAGTAAATAAAACAAAACTAATTTTGTAGATATTTCAGTGCTGAACAACTTTCATGCTCACAGTACCATGCTATCATTTTTTGTTTTAAAGTTATTCGCATTTGAATATGGTTAATACTGCTACTGAGGCTGAATATTCTAAATGACATAAGCACTGTATAGATAAATGGCTGATGACATAAGCACTGTGTGGATAAACGGCCGATGACATAAGCACTGTCTACATAAATGAAATTTATGTACACAGTTACTCAGATAAACGGATTTATCACACTCTGTTTATCTCCACCCCATTGCATAAATATCTATATATATATACACACACACACACGCACACATAATACAGGTACTATAATAAACATACACCTAGGAGACTGTACGGCATGTGGAATAACTGACTGCCATGACACCGTGATGTGTGTGTGTGTGTATAACATAGAGAATAATGGATGGGGAAGCGTTTGATATGAGAATTTAATGCACACCCAAGTTGTGGGATGCTGCATAAACCACGAGGGCGAAGCCCGAGGGGTTTATCAAAGCATCCCACAACAAGGGTGTGCATTAAATTCTCATATGAAACACCCTCCCCATCTTTTATTTTTTATAATAACAGACCAGCAATTTTTCTCCAGCAGTGTGTGAGACTGTTTGGCCCCGCCCACATACAGAATGTTGGCCAATGAGGCAGCAGCATAGTTTGACTGGCGTGGCTCATGAATGTCATAACAACCAGCTGGTTGTTATGGAAAATATCAACCTGGTCAGTACATTGAGAGAAATTGCTGACCAGTTATTATATATAGAATAATACATTGGATGATGTACATTATGAGAATTTAATACACATCTGAGGTGTGTGATGCTACACTGCCGGTGTGCATTAAATCTGAGTAATTATACCATCCCATGTTTTATTTCATATAATCACTCACCATCAATTTTTTCTTCCCCCCCAAAAAATTCACGTTATTTCTAATACAGTATTTCTGATACTGCAGTGCTGTGTCAGCTTTGGGGATGAGCCTGGGTCTGCCATCTTGGGACTTGAACCCACAACTTTCGGACCAAGAGGTGAGAGGACTACTAAACAAGTCACAATAATACTATAACTTGATATGCTTCCATTATGTTCACTTTTTCTTTCTCTGTCTGTGGAGCATCATCATCATCCGTATGAGTCATGCCTGCTTTTGTTTTTAAATTGGAAAGGCGTTTGGTGATCATATTACTTGTGAAGTGTGGCGGGGAGGCTTTTGACTTCTCTTTAAGATTAATTAATTTAATTATAGTACTGCTTACCAGAATCAGTAGCATTCACACTGAAAAAACAGCCACTGTTTGAGGTATTGTTGTGCTCATCACAGAGAGAATTAGTGAGTCTTGAGCACAGTCGCTTTTGTGTTGGTGCATGTTTGCCATAATAACCAGCCGGTTATTATGGGAAATAATAATTGGCCATCACCACTGAAAAATATTGATGACCAGTCATTATAGCATATGCATACACATCTATGGATAGCATTAGAATGATTACAAACTGGGTTTGTGCTGAGATAAAAGTGAAAATTGTGAAGAAAATCAAAAAGGAGTTTTGAGTCGTATGTATATCATGGTCTATAAACTTTGGTCACATTATCAGATTCCACTAATCCTAGTACAGGATTTTCCCACCGCATTTTATGCTATACTATAATGTACTCTTTGGTGTCAAAATGTTATGATTTATACTCTCTATTCATATCCTATGTGACATCAGAACATGCTGTTTTATAACATTTCAAAGTATCCTTTGCTGTCATAACTTGCTGATTTATCATGTATTGATATACTATTTACAATATCAGAGCTTGATGATTTATAACATAATAATGTGCCCCCTAGGGCATTAAAACTGAATGAATAATAACATATTATATCTTCTGCACTGTCAAAACTGGATAATTTATAAAAGTTCCATATGCCCTTTGTGACATCAAAACTTGACAGGCTAATAATTCCCCTACAGCGTCAAAATGTGATGATTTATAATTTAATAATATGTCTTCCATGGCATCCAACTTGATGTTTCTTAATAGACTAAATGTCCCAGCACCATCAAAATATGATGATATATAGTATATTAATATGTTTTCTGTTGTCATAACACAATATATTTATTATATATTTGAAAAAGGTTAAAGTAAATGAAAGTCTCCGATTGACTAAACAAATTTTTAGCAGTGTTATGTTATCCTTTTAAAAACATACCTGGTCAGCTTCTTCATGTTCCCTGGTGCATGAATCCCCATTGGTTAGATTCCAAGTGCCGCAGCTGCCACTTAACTTGTGTTGAAAGCAGCTGTGGAAATGGCGGTTTTGCAGCTGGAATGTGCCGCATGATAAATGACTCTGTCTTTATTACTGTAAAACAGCATCACATTTCATTAAATTACTGGCTGAAGTGACTGCGTGCTCCACAGACATAGTTGCATATGACTGAAAACTAACTAAAAGAGCCAGCTCCGTGGTGCCAAGAGAAGGGGTTCACTCAGCAGGCTGGTGACTCGGGTTCACACTCCAAGCCCGGGTACTAGGAGTGGACACTGGCAGGGAGGAGATGCAGAAGCGTCCATTGGACGCTTCCCTCTCGGGGGGGGAGGGAACTGTCTAGGCATCTCTGAGCAGATTGGGTGCGTGCTTGGGGGACATGATGCTTCAACACACCCCCTACATGCCTCTGCCTGAGGACGCCATCCACACAAGGCTGAGAACTTGATGGACAGGGCACAGAAACATGTAAAATGGCATCCTGGCCAGCTGAATGACGTCTGCCAGACCCTCGCCACTACGGAGCCCCTGGACAGCCAGAACTGACTCCAGCAGCACCCAGGGCCAAGCAGGTAAGCCGTAAGGCACATTCTGTCCAGAAGGAGAGGAACCGCCCGATGAAGGGATAAGTCAGATTACCCTGGGGGGCACTGCAGTATGGGGTAGCAGTTGGCGATGGGGGTTGCCTGGGACAAGTAGGTCCTAGGCAGCCCAAAGGACAGGCCGGCTGGGATGCAGGGGGAAGCGCAAAGATGGATAATACAAAAAGAAAAAAGAAAACTAACTAAAAACTAAGACGTTATCAAAAAAAAAAGTTAGAACCCAAAATATGACAGAAAGATGTTTCTGCCTTTTTCTAGTGACTGAAGAGAATCGGAAGCATAATGACGACAGAAGTTAGAGTTTTTAGTATGGAGGACAACATTACTGAGCAGCAGTTGTGATCTGAAGTAGGAGTGGAATGTTTATAATTTTCAGAATCTAGATAATACAAGAGGTGGCACTTCTGCACACAGCGCTGCTTCATCTGAGGTCAGCTCCTTAGCTGAGGCTGTTAGAAGGCGCACTCTTGCCCCGGAGCACCCCGCCGCCGCCGACTCTGAACGGCCCCCCTGCCTGAAGCTGAGGCTGTTAGAAGGCGCACCCTTGCCCAGGAGCACCCCGCCGGCGGCGACTCTGAACTGCTCCCCGCCTGAAGCTGAGGCTGTTAGAAGGCGCACCCTTGCCATGGAGCACCCGCCCGGCGGCAGATCTGAACCGCCCCACCTGAAGGTAACTGAACTGGAACCGGAATTTGATCAGCCTTTTTCTGTTTCATTTGAATTTTGGCGCCTCTTTCAAGCTGCATAGCCCATCTGATAAACTTGTCACCACTGTGACTGTAAAGGGAAACGGTGTTGCAGCGTGGCAGAGCACTGGTAGCATACAGTGCAGTTTGCTTTTTTTGGCTGCTTGGCGTGGACTAGTCGAGCCGTTGCCCCTCGCTCTGCGGATCCCTGGCCTGCTGCAGCGGTCGCCGCTGTGCTGAAGGACCGAGTGCTCACATTAAGGGAGGGCATTTACAATTACATTTATGTGTCTCTACTTGGATGAACTTGTCTAAAGCGTTGATCTAAGCTAGCTGCAGTTATTTAGAGTCAGGCTGCATACTTGTGATACGCAGATTGTAACTACATACCTTAATTGCACTATATTATAGTACCCTAGCTGCATACAGTAGAGAAGTGTTCTGCAAGAATTAATTACTTTAAAGTTGATACTGCCGTTGAGTGTAAAGCTACCCGCCTCCTTTCTTTTGTTTCCTCCCACCTCGTTGACTTCTCTTTGTCCCCTTCTCCAAGCTCCTCCAATCCTCACACTTTCTGGACTGTAGCCTCCTATATGGGACAACACTTACCCTCTCTCTTTCTCCTTAGCTGAGGCTGTTAGAAAGGCACCCTTGCCCCGGAGCACCCCACCCAGCGGCGACTCTGAACTGCCCCAGCCTGAAGGTAGCGAACTGGAACCCGGAATTTCGATCAGCCTTTTTCTGTTTCGTTTGAATTTTGGCGCCTCTTTCAAGCTGCATAGCCCATCTGATAAGCTTGTCCGTACTGTGACTGTAAAGGGAAACGGTGTTGCAGCGTGGCAGAGCACTGGTAGCATACAGTGCAGTTTGCTTTTTTTGGCTGCTTGGCGTGGACTAGTCGAGCCGTTGCACCTCGCTCTGCAGATCCCTGGCCTGCTGCAGCGGTCACCGCTGTGCTGAAGGACCGAGTGCTCACATTAAGGGAGGGCATAAAGCGTTGATCTAAGCTAGCTGCAGTTATTTAGAGTCAGGCTGCATACTTGTGATACGCAGATTGTAACTACATACCTTAATTGCACTATATTATAGTACCCTAGCTGCATACAGTAGAGAAGTGTTCTGCAAGAATTAATTACTTTAAAGTTGATACTGCCGTTGAGTGTAAAGCTACCCGCCTCCTTTCTTTTGTTTCCTCCCTCCTCGTTGACTTCTCTTTGTCCCCTTCTCCAAGCTCCTCCAATCCTCACACTTTCTGGACTGTAGCCTCCCTATATAGGACAACACTTACCCTCTCTCTTTCTCCTTAGCTGAGGCTGTTAGAAGGCGCACCCTTGCCCAGAAGCACCCTGCCGCCCGGCGACTCTGAACCGCCCCCCCGCCTGAAGGTAACTTGAACTGGAACCGGAATTTCGATCAGCCTTTTTCTGTTTCGTTTGAATTTTGGCGCCTCTTTCAGGCTGCATAGCCCATCTGATAAGCTTGTCCGTACTGTGACTGTAAAGGGAAACGGTGCTGCAGCGTGGCAGAGCACTGGTAGCATACAGTGCAGTTTGCTTTTTTTGGCAGCTTGGCGTGGACTAGTCGAGCCGTTGCACCTCGCTCTGCAGATCCCTGGCTTGCTGCAGCGGTCGCCGCTGTGCTGAAGGATCGAGTGCTCACATTAAGGAAGGGCATTTACAATTACATTTATGTGTCTCTACTTGGATGAACTTGTCTAAAGCGTTGATCTAAGCTAGCTGCAGTTATTTAGTCAGGCTGCATACTTGTGATACATAGATTGTAACTACATACCTTAATTGCATTATATTATAGTACCCTAGCTGCATACAGTAGAGAAGTGTTCTGCAAGAATTAATTACTTTAAAGTTGATACTGCCATTGAGTGTAAAGCTACCCGCCTCCTTTCTTTTGTTTCCTCCCTCCTCGTTGACTTCTCTTTGTCCCCTTCTCCAAGCTCCTCCAATCCTCACACTTTCTGGACTGTAGCCTCCCTATATAGGACAACACTTACCCTCTCTATTTCTCCTTAGCTGAGGCTGTTAGAAGCGCACCCTTGCCCGGAGCACCCCGCCGCCGACCGACTCTAAACCGCCCCCCCGCCTGAAGGTAACTTGAACTGGAACCGGAATTTCGATCAGCCTTTTTCTGTTTCGTTTGAATTTTGGCGCCTCTTTCAAGCTGCATAGCCCATCTGATAAGCTTGTCCGTACTGTGACTGTAAAGGGAAACAGTGTTGCAGCGTGGCAGAGCACTGGTAGCATACAGTGCAGTTTGCTTTTTTTGGCTGCTTGGCGTGGACTAGTCGAGCCGTTGCCCCTCGCTCTGCGGATCCCTGGCCTGCTGCAGCGGTCGCCGCTGTGCTGAAGGACCGAGTGCTCACATTAAGGGAGGGCATTTACAATTACATTTATGTGTCTCTACTTGGATGAACTTGTCTAAAGCTTTGATCTAAGCTAGCTGCAGTTATTTAGAGTCAGGCTGCATACTTGTGATACGCAGATTGTAACTACATACCTTAACTGCACTATATTATAGTACCCTAGCTGCATACAGTAGAGAAGTGTTCTGCAAGAATTAATTACTTTAAAGTTGATACTGCCGTTGAGTGTAAAGCTACCCGCCTCCTTTCTTTTGTTTCCTCCCTCCTCGTTGACTTCTCTTTGTCCCCATCTCCAAGCTCCTCCAATCCTCACACTTTCTGGACTGTAGCCTCCTATATAGGACAACACTTACCCTCTCTCTTTCTCCTTAGCTGAGGCTGTTAGAAGGCGCACCCTTGCCCCGGAGCACCCTGCCGCCGACGACTCTGAACCGCCCCCGCCTGAAGGTAACTTGAACTGGAACCGGAATTTCGATCAGCCTTTTTCTGTTTCGTTTGAATTTTGGCGCCTCTTTCAGGCTGCATAGCCCATCTGATAAGCTTGTCCGTACTGTGACTGTAAAGGGAAACGGTGTTGCAGCGTGGCAGAGCACTGGTAGTATACAGTGCAGTTTGCTTTTTTTGGCTGCTTGGCGTGGACTAGTCGAGCCGTTGCCCCTCGCTCTGCGGATCCCTGGCCTGCTGCAGCGGTCGCCGCTGTGCTGAAGGACCGAGTGCTCACATTAAGGGAGGGCATTTACAATTACATTTATGTGTCTCTACTTGGATGAACTTGTCTAAAGCGTTGATCTACGCTCCTGCAGTTATTTAGAGTCAGGCTGCATACTTGTGATACGCAGATTGTAACTACATACCTTAACTGCACTATATTATAGTACCCTAGCTGCATACAGTAGAGAAGTGTTCTGCAAGAATGAATTACTTTAAAGTTGATACTGTCGTTGAGTGTAAAGCTACCCGCCTCCTTTCTTTCGTTTCCTCCCTCCTCGTTGACTTCTCTTTGTCCCCTTCTCCAAGCTCCTCCAATCCTCACACTTTCTGGACTGTAGCCTCCCTATATAGGACAACACTTACCCTCTCTCTTTCTCCTTAGCTGAGGCTGTTAGAAGGCGCACCCTTGCCCCGGAGCACCCCGCCGCCGACGACTCTGAACTGCCCCCCCGCCTGAAGGTAACTTGAACTGGAACCGGAATTTCGATCAGCCTTTTTCTGTTTCGTTTGAATTTTGGCGCCTCTTTCAAGCTGCATAGCCCATCTGATAAGCTTGTCTGTACTGTGACTGTAAAGGGAAACGGTGTTGCAGCGTGGCAGAGCACTGGTAGCATACAGTGCAGTTTGCTTTTTTTGGCTGCTTGGCGTGGACTAGTCGAGCCGTTGCCCCTCGCTCTGCGGATCCCTGGCCTGCTGCAGCGGTCGCCGCTGTGCTGAAGGACCGAGTGCTCACATTAAGGGAGGGCATTTACAATTACATTTATGTGTCTCTACTTGGATGAACTTGTCTAAAGCATTGATCTATGCTAGCTGCAGTTATTTAGAGTCAGGCTGCATACTTGTGATACGCAGATTGTAACTACATACCTTAATTGCACTATATTATAGTACCCTAGCTGCATACAGTAGAGAAGTGTTCTGCAAGAATTAATTACTTTAAAGTTGATACTGCCGTTGACTGTAAAGCTACCCGCCTCCTTTCTTTCGTTTCCTCCCTCCTAGTTGACTTCTCTTTGTCCCCTTCTCCAAGCTCCTCCAATCCTCACACTTTCTGGACTGTAGCCTCCCTATATAGGACAAAACTTATCCTCTCTCTTTCTCCTTAGCTGAGGCTGTTAGAAGGCGCACCCTTGCCCCGGAGCACCCCGCCGACGACGACTCTGAACTGCCCCCCCTCCTGAAGGTAACTTGAACTGGAACCGGAATTTCGATCAGCCTTTTTCTGTTTCGTTTGAATTTTGGCGCCTCTTTCAAGCTGCATAGCCCATCTGATAAGCTTCTCCGTACTGTGACTGTAAAGGGAAACAGTGTTGCAGCGTGGCAGAGCACTGGTAGCATACAGTGCAGTTTGCTTTTTTTGGCTGCTTGGCGTGGACTAGTCGAGCGGTTGCCCCTCGCTCTGCGGATCCCTGGCCTGCTGCAGCGATGCCGCGTGCTGCAAGGACCGAGTGCTCACATTAAGGGAGGGCATTTACAATTACATTTATGTGTCTCTACTTGGATGAACTTGTCTAAAGCGTTGATCTAAGCTAGCTACAGTTATTTAGAGTCAGGCTGCATACTTGTGATACGCAGATTGTAACTACATACCTTAATTGCACTATATTATAGTACCCTAGCTGCATACAGTAGAGAAGTGTTCTGCAAGAATTAATTACTTTAAAGTTGATACTGCCGTTGAGTGTAAAGCTACCCGCCTCCTTTCTTTTGTTTCCTCCCTCCTCGTTGACTTCTCTTTGTCCCTTGCCAAGCTCCTCCAATCCTCACACTTTCTGGACTGTAGCCTCCCTATAGGACAACACTACCTTCTCTCTTTCTCCTTAGCTGAGGCTGTTAGAAGGCGCACCCTTGCCCAGAGCACCCGCCGCGACGACGACTCTGAACCGCCCCGAAGGTAAGCTTGAACTGGAACCAGAATTTCGATCAGCCTTTTTCTGTTTCGTTTGAATTTTGGCGCCTCTTTCAAGCTGCATAGCCCATCTGATAAGCTTGTCCGTACTGTGACTGTAAAGAGGGAAACGGTGTTGCAGCGTGGCAGAGCACTGGTAGCATACAGTGCAGTTTGCTTTTTTTGGCTGCTTGGCGTGGACTAGTCGAGCCGTTGCCCCTCGCTCTGCGGATCCCTGGCCTGCTGCAGCGGTCGCCGCTGTGCTGAAGGACCGAGTGCTCACATTAAGGGAGGGCATTTACAATTACATTTATGTGTCTCTACTTGGATGAACTTGTCTAAAGCGTTGATCTAAGCTAGCTGCAGTTATTTAGAGTCAGGCTGCATACTTGTGATACGCAGATTGTAACTACATACCTTAATTGCACTATATTATAGTACCCTAGCTGCATACAGTAGAGAAGTGTTCTGCAAGAATTAATTACTTTAAAGTTGATACTGCCGTTGAGTGTAAAGCTACCCCGCCTCCTTTCTTTTGTTTCCTCCCTCCTCGTTGACTTCTCTTTGTCCCCATCTCCAAGCTCCTCCAATCCTCACACTTTCTGGACTGTAGCCTCCCTATATAGGACAACACTTACCCTCTCTCTCCTTAGCTGAGGCTGTTAGAAAGCGCACCCTTGCCCCGGAGCACCCTGCCGCCCAGCGACAGAACCGCCCCCCGCCTGAGTAGCAGACTGGGGCGAATTTCGATCAGCCTTTTTCTGTTTCGTTTGAATTTTGGCGCCTCTTTCAGGCTGCATAGCCCATCTGATAAGCTTGTCCGTACTGTGACTGTAAAGGGAAACGGTGTTGCAGCGTGGCAGAGCACTGGTAGTATACAGTGCAGTTTGCTTTTTTTGGCTGCTTGGCGTGGACTAGTCGAGCCGTTGCCCCTCGCTCTGCGGATCCCTGGCCTGCTGCAGCGGTCGCCGCTGTGCTGAAGGACCGAGTGCTCACATTAAGGGAGGGCATTTACAATTACATTTATGTGTCTCTACTTGGATGAACTTGTCTAGAAAGCGTTGATCCTGCGGCTCCTGCAGTTACTTAGAGTCAGGCTGCATACTTGTGATCGCAGATTGTAACTACATACCTTAACTGCACTATATTATGGTACCCTAGCTGCATTACAGTAGAGAAGTGTTCTGCAAAGAATTAGTTACTTCAAAGTTGATGCTGCGTTGGAGTGTAAAACTGCCAGCCTCCGCTCTTTTGTTTCCCCTCTCCTCGTTGACTTCTCTTTGTCCCCTCTCAAGCTCCTCAATCCTCACACTTTCTGGACTGTAACCTCATATAGGACAACACCCTCTCTATTTCTCCTTAGCTGAGGCTGTTAGAAGGCGGCACCCTTGCCCAGAGCACCCGCGCCGAACGACTCTGGACCGCCCCGCTCGAAGGTAAGCAGAACTGGAACCGAATTTCATCAGCCTTTTTCTGTTTCGTTTGAATTTTGGCGCCTCTTTCAAGCTGCATAGCCCATCTGATAAAGCTCTGTCCATACTGTGACTGTAAAGGAAGCGGTGTTGCAGCGTGGCAGATCACTGGTAGCATACAGTGCAGTTTGCTTTTGGCTGCCTATGTGGACTAGTCGAGCCGTTACCCCTTCACTCACCGGATCCCTGGCCTGCTGCTGCAGCATGCCGCCACGCTGAAGGACCAGTGCTCCACATTAAGTGAGGGCATTTACAATTACATTTTATGTGTCTCTTGGATGAACTTGTCAAAGGCGTTGATCTAAGCTAGCTGCAGTTATTTAGAGTCAGGCTGCATACTTGTGATACAGATTGTAACTACATACCTTAACTGCACTATATTATAGTACCCTAGCTGCATACGGTAGAGAAGTGTTCTGCAGATAATTACTTTAAGTTGATACTGCCGTTGAGTGTAAAGCTACCCGCCTCCTTTCTTTTGTTTCCTCCTCCTCGTTGAACTTCTCTTTGTCCCTATCTCCAAGCCCTCCAATCCTCACACTTTCTGGACTGTAGCCTCCTATATAGGACAACCTTGCCCACCTCTCTCTTTCTCCTTAGCTGAGGCTGTTAGAAGGCGCACCTTGCCCCGGGAACCCTGCCGCCCGACGACTCTGAGCCGCCCCGCCTGAAGGTAACCAGAACTGGAACAGATTTAGATCATTATCCTGTTTCGTTTGAATTTGGGCGCCTCTTTCAGGCTGCATAGCCCATCTGATAAGCTTGTCCGTTACTGTGACTGTAAAGGGAAGCGGTCTGAAGCGTGGCAGAGCACTGGTAGTATACAGTGCAGTTGCTTTTGGCTGCTTGGCGTGGACTAGTCGAGCCGTTACCCCTCGCCCTCGGATCCCTGGCCTGCTGCAGCGGTCGCCGCTGTGCTGAGACCCAGTGCTCACATTAAGGAGGACATTTACAATTACATTTATGTGTCTCTACTTGGATGAACTTGTCTAAAGCGTTGATCGCTCCTGCAGTTATTCAGAGTCAGGCTGCATACTTGTGACGCGCAGATTGTAACTATACATAACTGCACTATAATATAGTACCCTAGCTGCATACAGTAGAGAAGTGTTCTGCAAATTAATTACTTCAAAGTTGATGCTGCCGTTGGGTGTAAAGCTGCCGCCTCCTGCTTTTTGTTTCCTCCCTCCTGGGTGGCTTCTCTTTGTCCCTTCTCCAAGCTCCTCCAATCCTCACACTTTCTGGACTGTACCTCCCTATAGGACAACCTTACCTCTCTATTTACTCCTTAGCTGAGGCTGTGAAACGCACCCTTGCCCCAGACACCCCGCCCGCCGACTCTGAACCGCCCGCCTGAAGGTGCTTGAACTAGAACCGGAATTTCGATCAGCCTTTTTCTATTCGTTTTGAATTTTGGCGCCTCTTTCAAGCTGCATAGCCCATCTGATAAGCTTGTCCGAACTGTGACTGTAAAGGGGAAGCGGTGTTGCAGCGTGGCAGATCACTGGTAACATACAGTACAGTTTGCTTTTGGCTGCTAGGCGTGAACTAGTCGAACCGTTGCCCTGACTCTACTTGGATCCTGGCCTGCTGCAATCGACGCCGCTGTGCTGAAGGACCGAGTGCTCACATTAAGGGAGAGCATTTACAATTACATTTATGTGTCTCTACTTGGATGAACTTGTCAAAGCGTTGATCTAAACTAGCTGCAGTTATTTAGAGTCAGGCTGCATACTTGTAATGAGATTGTAACTACATACCTTAACTGCACTATATTATGAAACCCTAGCTGCATACAGTAGAAGTGTTCTGCAAGAAATTAAATACTTTAAAGTTGATACTGCCGTTGGGTGTAAAGCTACCCGCCTCCTTCTTTTTGTTTCCTCCTGCTCATTGACTTCTCTTTGTCCCCATCTCCAAGCTCCTCCAATCCTCACACTTTCTGGACTGTAGCCTCCTATATAGGACAACACACCCTCTCTCTTTCTCCTTAGCTGAGGCTGTTAGAAGGCGCACCTTGCCCCGGAGCACCCCACGACCCGCACGACTCTGAACGCCCCGCCTGAAGGTAACACGAACTGGAACACGAATTCGATCAGCCTTTCTGTTTCCCCGTTTAGATTGTGGCGCCTCTTTCAGGCTGCATAGCCCATCTGATAAACATCGTACTATGACTGTAAAGGGAAAGCGGGTCTTGCAGCGTGGCAGAGCACTGGTATATACAGTGCAGTTTGCTTTTGGCCCTAGGCGTGGACTAGTCGAGCCGTTGCCCCTCGCTCTCGGATCCCTGGCCTGCTGCAGCGATGCGCCGCTGTGCTGAAGGACCAGTCACTCACATTAAGGAGGGCATTTACAATTACATTTATGTGTCTCTACTTGGATGAACTTGTCAAAGTTGATCTACGCTCCTGCAGTTATTTAGAGTCAGGCTGCATACTTGTGACCGCAGATTGTAAGCAACACACATTTAACTGCACTATATTATAGTACCCTAGCTGCATACAGTAGAGAAGTGTTCTGCAAGAATTAATTACTTTAAAGTTGATACTGCCGTTGAGTGTAAAGCTACCCTCCTTTCTTTTGTTTCCTCCCTCCTCGTTGACTTCTCTTTGTCCCCTCTCCAAGCTCCTCCAATCCTCACACTTTCTGGACTGCTTGTACTCCTATATAGGACAACATACCTCTCTATTTCTCCTTAGCTGGGGGCTGTTAGAAGGCGCACCCACTTGCCCGGAGCACCCACGCCGCCCGCCCAGGCTCTGAACACCCCCCGCCTGAAGGTAACCCGAACTGGAACCGAATTTGATCAGCCTTTTTCTGTTTCGTTTGAATTTGGGCGCCTCTTTCAGCTGCACAGCCCATCTGATAAACATCCCCGACTGTGACTGTAAAGGAAACGGTGTTGCAGCGTGGCAGATCACTGGTAGCATACAGTGCAGTTTGCTTTTTGGCTGCTGAGGCATGGAGTAGTCGAGACCGTTGCCTAAAGCTCGCGGATCCTGGCCTGCTGCAGCGATGGCGCTGTGCACTGGACGAGTGCTCACATTAAGGAGGGCATTTACAATTACATTTATATTGTCTCTACTTGGATGGAACTTGTCTAGCGTTGATCAAACTGGCTACGGTTATTTAGAGTCAGGCTGCATGCCACTTGTGATCGCGGATTGTAACTACAATACATGGTGTACTGTATTGTGGTACCTAGATGCATACAGTAGAAGTGTTCTGCAAGATTAATTACTTTAAAGTTGATACTGCCGTTGAGTGTAAAGCTACCGCCTCCTTTCTTTTGTTTCCTTCCTCCTCGTTGACTTCTCTTTGTCCCTTCTCCAAGCTCCTCCAATCCTCACCAATCTCTATTAACTCATCATAGGAGGGCAGGGATTCCAGTCGATCTGCCAGGTGTAACTGAACAGCAGTTCTGAAGGGGGCAGACAGGTCCTGTCCAAAGCCTGGTTGGTCCAGTTCAATCGCTGGCAAACTACCCTGAAACATTCTTGCAACAATTTTTCAGCGAGATACATACACAACCAACAACTCCTTGGCTGTTGTGCATCTCTCTCCTCCATAGGTCCTCATCAGAATCTGGGCTCCATACACATTCTCCAAGGCCTCAAAGATAGGCCTGTGCAGTCCTGCAGTTACTGGCCGTTTGCCGCGGATGGTAGCCAGGCCAGGACCTGGAGGCTCTCACTAACCCTCTTTAAGCTTTCTTCCAGCATTGCCATTCTAGCATGAGGGGCAACATAGTCTATCCAGGTCTCAGTCATCCTCCCTTAGAAGTGGGAGGTGCCAGAAGATCCTCAACCTTGGTAGAGTGTGACTAATGGCAGGTGCAGAAATAAGTCTGCATTAGTTCAGCCATTACAGGCACTGGAGCAGAGAGGGTGTTGGGGAGGAACACCCCCAGGTGGAAAGAATAGTTTCTTCAAGTCCTCCACAGTTTTCCCTCTCCCAGCAACCATTCAGCAAATTTCTCCTCAAAAGTTTCAGATAGTGGTGAGGGCTGATTCCCCCCAGGTCTTACTGTCCTTGGTATCACTCTCCAAGCAGTGAGGGCTCCCTCTGGGGTAATGGTCTCTGTGGCACTTTGGAGCTATCTATGGGATCCTTAAACTCTACTAGGGCCAGGAAAGTGTGGGTGAGCAGATTAGCATGCCGACCCACCACCACGAAGTTTTGTAAACCTTCCACCTTGGAAAGTACTCCCTGCACAGTGTCCGTATTGATACCCAGGATGTCCAGGATAAACATAGCATTTTGGGGTCGATCTCCTCACCAGTACACCACTCCACCAGCCGGTGCACAGCCACTTCTGTCGGGGTACCCATTTTTCTTAACAGTGGTTCGTAAATATGGCCCTAGAGGACACACAATCCCAGCGGTGAGCCTCCAAGATGTAACCCTAGATGGCGCTATCCCAGGACTACTACCCCTGCCTGATTGCCACTCCCTAACAGGTTGGGGGCCTGGATCCAATGGCGGGTGCCTCCACCCAGAAGGTCAGGGTTGCAATAGTTAAACTAACTGGTCACAGCCCTCTGGACACTGCAACCCCTTTCTTCCCACTAGTGGCCCACACAATATACAGAATTACCTTCAGAGATACACTACACCCCCAGGTCTGGTTCCGCACTGGGACCTCCTGTGAAATGAGATACAGTGCAACAATCACAGTACAGTACTTTAACATAGACAAATACCTCAGGCAGTATAACTTTGCTGAAACAAGCAGCTCCCTGATTTATTTAGGGGATATAACAGGACAGGACAAAATCAGGTTAATTGGCTTATCACTCCAATAATCTACCTATGGCTCTGTGCAGGCCTATCCTATCGATTACTGTCCTGAGTGCCCAAACCCTAGTGGCTGGTCAAACCGTGGCAGCTGGTGGGGCCCTTTCCCCACAGAGAAAGGAGAATTAAACAGTCAGCGGTCAGTAATTCCATTTGGATTTAATGTGACAATTCAACAGGGAGCAACCCTGAATTAGTACTCGACCTCCAAATAAGATAGGGTCCTTCAAGGTCAGCGAAGCTCAAGAGTACACAAACCTCTTCACATCATATAAAAAGTACTATACCAGGCAGGCTGCATCTGTATCCGATCGCAATTGCTGCACAATACCGGGAGAACACACAGCAGATTCAGTTCTGACAGACCCGAGTGCAATTTTAGCAATTCTTCCAGTCTTCTACAGGGTGAGCCTGGTTTCTACTCTTCAGATCCTTTGATTCTTTTCACAGGGCAGTTCAGTCCTAACAAGCTGTTACACAAGCTGCAGACCCGGAACTCTGGGCCTTACACGTTTTTCGGCTAAACTGCACACTGAAAAAGCACAGGGCTCCTTCCTTCTTCACTGCCAAGCTCAACAGAACTCCAACTGGCGAAGCCGGGCACTTCCTTTGAGTTCCTCCCAGTTCTTGACTGGATTGGCTGTCACTCACAATAGACTGCTGCTGTTGGTCCAAAAGGCACTGAAGTCTAAACTACATCTCCCAAGTCACTGCCATCAATCCTCTTGTGGCTGGCTCAGATTATGAGTCAAGTTCTGATTCGTCCAAAAGCATCATTTAGGCTAGCTTACCCCACACTGATTAGGTCCAGTTCAGCAGTTCAAAACTAGAATGGGGAACTAGCAGACCAGTTCTGACTGCCAAAAGCAGGTTAGACAAACTGTAATTTCATTATTACTCTAAATAATTTCTGGCAAAACAGTTACATCTTTCAGATAGGTTCCCTTTGCACTCCTAGTGACTGCAAAAATGAAGTGAATTAGCAGCAGCTGGGTGGTACTCAATCAAAAACACACAGTCCCCCATACAAACTAATTATGTCTGCAAGCAGACAGCTCTTAAAGAGACAGTACCAGAGGTTCTAAAAACACTCACTGATAAATGGCTTAAATGCCAAACACCATTCAGGCTTGGAGCATTCAAGCAAGCTCCTGGAAGTCTTTTGGGAACCCCCATTTGCAGGGGGGTTACAAGGGCATTTACAATTACATTTATGTGTCTCTACTTGGATGAACTTGTCTAAAGCGTTGATCTAAGCTAGCTGCAGTTATTTAGAGTCAGGCTGCATACTTGTGATACGCAGATTGTAACTACATACCTTAATTGCACTATATTATATTACCTAGCTGCATACAGTAGAAGTGTTCTGCAAATTAATTATTTTAAAGTTGATACTGCTGTTGGTGTAAAGCTACCGCCTCCTTTCTTTGTTTCCTCCTCTCGTTGACTTCTCTTTGTCCCCTTCTCCAAGCTCCTCCAATCCTTACACTGGACTGTAGCCTCCCCTATATAGAACAACACTTACCCTCTCTCTTTCTCCTTAGCTGAGGCTGTTAGAAGGCGCACCCTTGCCTCGGAGCACCCCGCCGCCGCCGACTCTGAACCGCCCCCCCGCCTGAAGGTAACTTGAACTGGAACCGGAATTTCGATCAGCCTTTTTCTGTTTCGGAATTTTGGCGCCTCTTTCAAGCTGCATAGCCCATCTGATAAGCTTGTCCGTACTGTGACTGTAAAGGGAAATGGTGTTGCAGCGTGGCAGAGCACTGGTAGCATACAGTGCAGTTTGCTTTGGCTGCTTGGCGTGGACTAGTCGAGCCGTTGCCCTAAGCTCTCTGGATCCCTGGCCTGCAGCGGTGGCAGCTGCTGAGACCCAGTGCTCACATTGAGGGAGGCATTTATAGTGCATTTATGTTATATACTTGGATGAACTTGTCTAAGCGTTGATCTAAAGCTAGCTGCAGTTATTTAGAGTCAGGCTGCATACTTGTGACGCATATTGTAACTACATACCTTAATTGCACTATATTATAGTACCCTAGCTGCATACAGTAGAGTGTTCTGCAAGAATCAATTACTTTGAATTGATACTGCCGTTGGTGTAAAGCTACCACCCTCCTTTCTTTTGTTTCCTCCCTCCTCGTTGACTTCTCTATCCCCTTCTCCAAGCTCCTCCAATCTTCACACTTTCTGACTGTAGCCTCCTATGGACAACACTTACGCCTCTCTCTTTCTCCTTAGCTGAGGCTGTTAGAAGGCGCTTGCCTGGAGCACCCGCGCCCGGCAGAGCTCTGAACTGCCCCCCCCTCCTGAAGGTAACCCAACTGGAACCCGAATTTCGATCAGCCTTTCTGTTTCGTTTTGAATTTGGGCCGCCTTTCAAGCTGCATAGCCCGCATCTGATAAGCTTGTCCGTACTGTGACTGTAAAGAAATGGTGTTGCAGCGTGGCAGAAGCACTGGTAGCATACAGTGCAGTTTGCTTTTTGGCTGCTGGCGTGGACTAGTGAGCGGTTGCCTCCGCTCTCGCGGATCCCTGGCCTGCTGCAGCCGATGCACGCTGTGCTGAAGGACCGAGTGCTCACATTAAGGAGGACATTTACAATTACATTTATGTGTCTCCACTTGGATGAACTTGTCTAAGCGTTGATCTAAGCTAGCTGCAGTTATTTAGAGTCAGGCTGCATACTTGTGATATGCAGTTGTAACCTACATACCTTAATTGCACTATATTATAGTACCCTAGCTGCATACAGTAGAAGTGTTCTGCAGAATTAATTACTTCAAAGTTGATACTGCCATTGAGTGTAAAGCTACCGCCTCCTTTCTTTTGTTTCCTCCCTCCTCGTTGACTTCTCTTTGTCCCTTCTCCAAGCTCCTCCAATCCTCACACTTTCTGGACTGTAGCCTCCTATATAGGACAACACTTACCCTCTCTTTTCTCCTTAGCTGAGGCTGTTAGAAGGCGCACCCCTTCCTGAGCACCCCCGCCGACTCTGAACCGCCCGCCTGAAGGTAACTTGAACTGGAACCGAATTTCGATCAGCCTTATTCTGTTTCGTTTGAATTTGGCGCCTCTTTCAAGCTATAGCCCATCTGATAAGCTTGTCCGTGCTGTGACTGTAAGGAAACAGTGTTGCAGCGTCAGCAGAGCACTGGTAACGCCACAGTGCAGTTTGCTTTTGGCTGTTGGCGTGGACTAGTCGAGCCGTTGCCCCTCGCTCTCACGGATCCCTGGCCTGCTGCAGCGGTGCGCTGTGCTGAAGGACCAGTGCTCACATTAAGGGGGCATTTACAGTTACATTTATGTGTCTCTACTTGGATGAACTTGTCTAAAGCGTTGATCTCACGCTCCTGCAGTTATTTAGAGTCAGGCTGCATACCTGTGATACTGAGATTGTAACTACATACCTTAATTGCACTATATTATAGTACCCTAGCTGCATATAGTAGAGAGTGTTCTGCAAGAATTAATTACTTTAAGTTGATACTGCCGTTGAACGTGCTACCATACCCCCTCTTTCGTTTCCTCCTCCCTAGATGACTTCTCTTTGTCCTTCTCCAAGCTCCTCCAATCCTCCACTTCCTGGACTGTAGCCTCCCTATATAGACACACTTACCCTCTCTCTTTCTCCTTAGCTGAGGCTGTTAGAAGGCGCACCCTTGCCCTGGAGCACCCCGCCGCCGACGACTCTGAACCGCCCCCCCACCTGAAGGTAACTTGAACTGGAACCGGAATTTCGATCAGCCTTTTTCTGTTTCGTTTTGAATTTTGGCGCCTCTTTCAAGCTGCATAGCCCATCTGATAAGCTTGTCCGTACTGTGACTGTAAAGGGAAACGGTGTTGCAGCATGGCAGAGCACTGGTAGCATACAGTGCAATTTGCTTTTTGGCTGCTTGGCGTGGACTAGTCGAGCGTTGCCCTGGCTCTACGGATCCCCCAGCCTGCTGCAGCGGTCGCGCTGTTGCTGAAGGACCAGTGCTCACGATGAGGGAGGGCATTTACAATTACATTTATGTGTCTCTACTTGGATGAACTTGTCTAAAGCGTTGATCTAAACTAGCTGCAGTTATTTAGAGTCAGGCTGCATACTTGTGATACGCAGATTGTAACTTTACCTTAATTGCACTATATTATAGTACCCTAGCTGCATACAGTAGAGAAGTGTTCTGCAAGAATTAATTACTTTAAAGTTGATACTGCCGTTGAGTGCCAAGCTACCCGCCTCCTTTCTTTTGTTTCCTCCCTCCTCATTGACTTCTCTTTGTCCCCTTCTCCAAGCTCCTCCAATCCTCACACTTTCTGGACTGTAGCCTCCTATAAGGACAACCTTACCCTCTCTCTTTTCTCCTTAGCTGAGGCTGTTAGAGGCGCACCCTTGCCCGGAGCACCCGCCGGCAGCGACTCTGGACCGCCCCGCCTGAAGGTAACTTGAACTGGAACCGAATTTCGATCAGCCTTTTTCTGTTTCGTTTGTATTTTGGCGCCTCTTTCAAGCTGCATAGCCCATCTGATAAGCATCGTACTGTGACTGTAAGAAATGGTGTTGCAGCGTGGCAGAGCTACTGGTAGCATACAGTGCAGTTTGCTTTTTGGCTGCTTGGCGTGGACTGAGTCGAGCACGTTGCCCCTCGCTCTGCGGATCCCTGGCCTGCTGCAGCGGTGCGCCGCTGTGCTGAGGACAGTGCTCTCTTCCCTGCAGTCGCTCTGTGACTGCTCCCCCCCGCCCCCACCACACACCTACCCTTGGCCGGCTCTAGCTTTATAGGGATAGGCCACGCCTCCAACACGCCCCTGCGACGCCCCCGAGTGGAAAATTACTATCTACCTACTTTTTCATTAGCAGGTTATACTGCTCTACAACTAGAGGGCGTAACAAATACTGCTTTAAGAAATAAAATAAGTTAGCATCTTAAACTGCTTAAAACAAATAAGTTTCTCTGACAATCAAATCTTTCCTAAAACCATATAATTAATATGGCCATCAAGGATTATGCAACTCTTCTACTTCTCATAATCCTTTCTAACCCCTTTTTGGTCCAAGTACCCTTCAGACCCAAAAAAACTTCACTGGGCTGTACTCTATCAATCCTAGGCCCCCTCTATCTCGAACGTCATTTTTTAACCCCTTTGATACCTTCTCTTATTATTCCCACAAACTTACCTACCACTTAGCCTACTCTCTTTATAAACCCTTAGTCTGCAAAATTCCTCTCCTAACTCTTTCTACCCATCGTAAGCTGTGGCACTTCCTCTGCCTAGCATTACTGCTATCTGGGGACATTGAGCAAAATCCTGGACCTTTAGCAACTAACCAGTCACCAAATAATGCAACTTGGTTGGACTCTAAGGGACTACGGATTGCGCACATGAAAATTAGGAGTCTCCTTCGCAATCTAGCAGAACTTGAGGCATGGGTTGCACAGAACCTCCCTGACATTCTATGCCTGTCAGAAACTTGGTTAAAGCCCTCTATTGCTAACCATCTGTGTGCCTACCCAACTACAATCTTATTAGGCAAGATAGGGCCACCTCAAGCGTGGGGTGGGAGTTGCTATCTACTTCAAACAACACCTGCTGCTAACCCAAAATCTTTTTCCTGTCCTATCTCCCTGTGAAGCGCTCCATGCAACGCTCCTACTAGGCTCAAAAAAGTTGCATCTAATCTGTGCCTATAACCCTCCTGTCGGAGGGATAAAATGCCTAGAAGAACTTCTTCAGCTCATAGATAGTACCATTGGTCACAACGAAGTCCTACTATTGGGTGACCTTAACCTAAACTGGGCTAGTAAATCGTCTCAAGCCCTTCATACCTTAGTGCAAGGCCACAATTTTCATCAGTTGATCTTTGACCCTACCAGGGTCAGGGCTCCCTCTCAGTCTAGCACGCTTATTGATTGGATCCTTACAAACCGCCCTGATAGCATCAGCTGCGCAGGTACCTTACCAGATGTAATCAGTGATCACTCCCCGATATACTGTACGTGGAGCTCAAATAAAAACCATCTCCGCCCCCAAGGCTTGTAACATTTCGCAACCTTGCCAAATTTAATCCTATTCACTTTACCAATGACCTCTCCATGATTGACTGGTCCTCCATCCACAACTCATCAGATGTACAGTCTGCCCTTGATAGCTTCCTTACAAAATTTAGTCAGCTCCAAGACTCCCATGCTCCATGGATCACTAGGCGCTTTCGAGATACGCATACGAAGTGGCTAACAAAAGATCCGCTAACCCAGATTAGGGCCAGAGATAAAGCCTGGCGCCTTTTTAAATCCACAAGGTTGGAATCTGATTACTGTTATTACCGACTACTAAGGAATGCCTGCAAAAGAAAAATCCGTCTCTCCAAAAGCACCTTCTGTAGGAACCTGCTAATAAACGCCTCTGGTGACTCTAAGAAATTCTGGACTACCATTAAAACTCTCCTAGGCTCTAATCAAAAATCCCATACAAACACCATGTTACTTAATGGTATACACTGCAACAAACCATTAACCATAGCCAATACCTTTAATCACCACTTCTCAGATTTATCAAGCTATCTGTCCTCTTTCCAAAATGATAGCACTACTATACCCCCTTGTAACACCAAACCACCACCCTTGAACCCCCTCTTTAGGTTCCGGTTCATTCGAAAAAGAGAAGTTGAAAAACTACTTCTCTCCATCCATGAAAACCATAGCCCTGGGTCTGATGGTCTTGAACCTAGGCTCTTGAAAGCAGCGGCCCCCTTCATAGCCTCTCCACTAACCAAAATCTTTAATATGTCCTTATGCCATGGTACAGTCCCAGCTATATGGAAAACTGTTAAAATCACTCCTATTCCAAAAAAAGGAGACCAAAAGGAAATTAATAACTATCGTCCCATTGCTATACTTTCTGTCCTATGCAAGATCCTAGAAAACTAGACGCCACATGAGCGATAGAATACCTCCAAAATATAACCTCCTTTCTTACTCCCAACATGGCTTCATAAAGGTCACAGTACCACCTCTGCCCTGCTAAAGCTGACTAATGACATTTACTCTTCCATGGACTTAGGCCTCCTGACTGGAGCAGTTTTTATCGACCTAACTAAAGCTTTTGATCTGGTAAACCACTCACTCCCTTCTTTCAAAACTTCAGTCTTTTGGTTTCTCCCCAGATACCATAGCCTGGTTTGAAAGCTACCTGACTGACAGGCAACAGGTTGTGGTCTTTAACTCTGCAACCTCAGATCTTGCACCGATCCACGTGGGAGTTCTCCAGGGGTCTATTCTTGGTCCTCTACTCTTCACAATCTTCTTTGATGACATCCCCTCAATTGCACCTAACTGCTCATCTCTGCTTTATGCGGATAATCTGGTTATTTACCACAGTGCAAAAACTTCAACCTCCCTACACTATCCCCTCGCTTCGGATTTTGCGAGTATCCAGACCTGGCTCACTGATAATAAACTAGTCCTCAACTCCAGCAAATCCTACTCAATGTTGTTTGGCCTCAGGCCAGACTTAAAGCAAATATAAATCCACTTATCATTTCCTGTCGGACAGCTCTCCTCTACCCTCCACCAAATCCTTCAAATATCTTGGTGTTACCTTGGATGAATCTCTCTTGACCTTGACCTTCATATCTCCACTATCTGTAAGTCGGTAATGCAAAACTGGGAAGTGCCTATCGTACCAGCAATGCACTTACTCCTCAAGCCAGACTAGCCGTGGCTCAAGGGTTCCTGCTACCGGCCCTAGCATATGGCTTATCAATCTTCCTATCTGCATCTAGATCCTCACTTCATAAATGGGACACCACTTATAATAGCATCTGTCGCTATGCCGCTGCCTCTCCACGTTTCAAGCACCACTGCCACCTCTATAGGGACTTGAAATGGCCTAGCCCTTCTGCTTATCGTCTTCAGACCTTTGGATCACTAATTGACTCAGTCACCAGAACAGGTCTCCCATATCCCTTTCTTCCATACTGGAACTACAACCTCCTACTCATGAATTACGATCAAATGATAAAGCCCTTCTGCGAGTCCCAAGGTGTAGAACTAATATGGGCACTCGTGCGTTTGCCTATACTGCTCCTAAATACTGGAACTCTATTCCCCTCTCTATCCGTCAAACAAACACCCATGCGGTCTTTAAGAAACTACATCGGGAACACCTTCACACCTTACATCCCTGCACTTGTTTTAACCCACCTTGAACCCTCACTCACTCTTGCCCTCTCCCCATCTCCTTCCTATTTACCCCCTCTCTCCCCTCCCTCCCCTTAAGACCTATACCTGCTATGCTCTCTCTTCATCTCTTTCCTCCCTCTCTCTCCCTTTCTACTTTTATGGCACTTATTGTCCTGAAGCTTACTACCTTCCCATGTTTAATTTTCTTTTGCTACTAATCATGTTCTTTCCCTGTATTTACTGTATCTTAACCTTCTGTATTCAGTATGTCAATGTACTTATTACACACTGTTTTCATCCGGATCTGTACTGCATTTATGTGCTGCATCAGTCAATGTACTTATTACACACTGTTTTCATCCGGATCTGTACTGCATTTATGTGCTGCGTCACATGTTTACTGTTTGTCTGTAAACCGTTTTCTCCCGGGTTGTGCCTGAAAATAGGCATTGTTTGCCTAGTGCACTTACCCGGTCACCAAAAGCAAAATAAAAATAAAAATAAAATAAAATAAATAGGTGGGAAGAAGCATACAATCCAAAGATACTAGTGCACCCCCCCACACATAGCATAGCATATTTAAACTTTCCTCTGCCAAAATTGGCTGTAGTTACTTCAAGCTCCATGTGAGGAGTGGGTCCTCTTAGTTTCAGGCTGGAATTCCAATTTGAGTAAGCTAAATCACCAATGTCAAGGTGGGACCCTTTGATTTAGTCCCTAACTTTCCAGTGTCTCAGTGGCTACTAATTGACTCCTTTTATACTGTGCTCCCATCAAGGATTTTACACAAGTGTTTCAAAGGGAGCATGCTAGGAAGGAGCACCACAGACTCCCTAAACTCAAACAATTCCAAAAATAGCAAGCTCAAACCTTTTATGTTACTTCACACACTGGAATTCACATCTCTTCTAAAGGGTGCTACTAGGTTGTAGCAAACAACATACAATCCAAAGGTACTAACGCAACCCCACAACCCCACCCCCCAAGTAGCATAGCATATTTAAACTTTCTTCTGCCAAAATTGGCTCTATTTACTTCAAGCTCCATGTGAGGAGAGGGTCCTCTTAGTTTCAGACTGGAATTCCAATTTGAGTAAGCTAAATCACCAACATCAAGGTGGGGCCCTTCGAGTTAGTCCCTAACTTTCCTGTGTCTCAGTGGCTACTAACTGACTCCTTTTATACTGTGCTCCCATCAAGGATTTTACACAGGTGTTTCAAAGGGAGCATGCTAAGAAGGAGCACCACAGACTCCCTAAACTCAAACAGTTTGTTTGAGGCGGGAAGGAGCACAGGTGGGGGAAATCATGCCACCATTGTGATGACAGCCAGCAGCTATCTGGGGCCCAATGCCATGCATCCCCCATTGTCAAGGAGGTGGGCCTAGCAAAGGCTGGGGCTGGGGTGGTGACCACGGGGGTACATGAGTGGTGGTAGAGGACACAAAGTTTGATTTAAAGAAAGTGTTCAACAGCAATGGCTCCATCACGAATCCCCAAGGGATGCCGCAGAGAACCCCTCTCCACTCAGAGTTGTACCCATTACCCACAACTCTGCTTCCTGAATGCAAGCCAATTAGAAATCCACCTTGTGTATGTCTTATGTATGTCTCACTGATGTACTTTGACTAGAGGCTTATCTTGTGCCATATTTTGAAAGGCCTTGTTGAATTCCAAATAGACTGTCTACAGCCCTGTCCTCTTCCACCTCCCTGATCCACTCCCTTGAAGAAAGTGATGAGGGTGGTTTGGCCTGACCCGCCCCTCATAAAGCGTTGCTGAGAGGTGGTGAGAAGCGAGGCCTTAACCAAGTGATCCATTTGTCTGTCCTTGACAATGGATTCCCAGACCTTGCCCAGCACTAATGTCAGGCTGACAGGCCTATTGTTGTCCAGGTCTGATCTTGTCCCCTTCTTGAAGATAGGAACCATATTGGCTATTTTGGGTATTCCACCCCCCACGGCAACACCAGCACAGCGAACTACGCTCCTGTCGGCAAAATCGACACTTTGCCGACAGGTCACTATATTAGTGTGCCCGAGACAAGGGGCATGCTGTCCCTGGTCCTACACCCCACCCCAACTTAACTCCAACTGGGTTAAGAAGATCGCTAAGTAGGGGGTGTAGAGACTGAGACCGAAGTCTGTTCACGAAATCATGCCGACCGCAATAGCGTTGACATGATTCCTGTCACTGTTCGCTGGCCGACATCAGAGATGTCGGCGGCGTGGTAGACTCACTATTTTGCAGACCTCCCATACAACACCTGTATAGCCAGACCAATGAAAGTGTTACCACCACCCCCACCTGTGAGGTGTTCTGTCTAAACATGGAGATGGTAAAGGGCAAAGTCTGTTATGCCTTTGGGTGAATGGTACCTAGGTTCATGGTCAGAAATAGGCTTGGAAAGTGATGTGCTGCCTCCACCTATGGGCATCGTTATGACAGAGTGCTCCCAGGGTGTTTCCACGCAGGAAATAAGTACAGTGCCCACCCTCTGTGACAGGGAACACAATAACAGAAGCCCCTCCCCACTTATCACTGGAGGCAGTATAGCACAGTGGGTTAAGGCTCTGAGCTGCAGATCTGGAGACCTGGGTTTGAATCCCACAGCCACCTAGGTGCATATTGTGTGATCCTGAGCAAGTCACTTAACTTCCTTGTGCTCCCAGGTCGCATCTGGAAACAAGCTTTGGTTTACTGTGCTACTCTTGGTTAAACAATGTTCCCTTTTCCTATCACTCTAGGTATGCAAATAAACAGCAAGGCAATAACGGCAAACTACATCAACAGTAATAAATAACCAATGAGTTTACTTTGGGGTTGGAGAACAAGGTAGGGGACAAGGGAGCAAAGGTAAAAATAAAGACAGCAATTTGCATTTAACCCCACTGTAAGGGGTGTCTCAGCATCTCTCCCACTACCGGTACACCAGTTAACCCCACAGTGCCTCTGGGAGCTTCCAATTACAGTTTGAGTGTGCACACAGATGCAGAGTTGCAGGCCTTTGATGCTTGGACCTCTGTGTGGTACCATGTAAATTTGGTTGCTGACTGCAGCTGCTGACTGGCAAATTACACAGCTGGATGGGCAGTAAAACAGTGGCTCCTGGCTGTAAGCTGTAGCTGTGGGCTTAATTCTAAAGTCATGAAGTGATGGACAGAAAGTATCTAGCTAGCTAAACAATAGGAATGACAAGTTCTGTGGGTTAAACCCAGTAATCATGATGACTTTCAGATGACAGACGGGTGCTCT
This sequence comes from Neoceratodus forsteri, assembly GCA_016271365.2. Classification (NCBI taxonomy): domain Eukaryota; kingdom Metazoa; phylum Chordata; order Ceratodontiformes; family Ceratodontidae; genus Neoceratodus; species Neoceratodus forsteri. The sequence goes on from CM028133.1 coordinate 1,108,923,978, forward strand.
TTCCATGGGGATGTCTCCCCTGCTTAAACAGATGATGACTGGATGGTCGTTTCTGTAGGCTGGATACAGGTACTGCATACTCAGTGCTTTCCTGGTGGTGAAGGGTGTGGGCATGATGACTCTGGATGATGGGAGCTCCGTTCTGTAAGCTGGTCACATGTACAGCAGACCTAACATGTTTCCAGGGATGAGGACTGCGGGCCATGATGCACCAGACGATGATGATCCTATTCATCTACCCAGTGGAACTTGCCTTCTCCCACCCTGACTGGTGTATAGTCAAGCAAGACCTCAGCTGGTTCAATCCCCTGTCAGTATAAAATCCTAATAGTGGTAGAAGACAGTGGCTCACCAGCTTCCCAGATGCAGTGTTGTTTGCAAGGCAACCCCTGCTCTAATTCAGTGCTAGAGCCCAGGCTTGGCACTCTTGCTGCATTAGTCCACTTTTCCCTGAGTCTCAAGTTTGTTTTGAACAAACGTTTTAGTCAGACAGGAATAGTAAGAGAGAGTGCTACTCACAACTGCTCTACTCTTCTCAAAGATTTTGTTTCAGACAAATCTGCTTTATTTTTTGCATGCCTCTTCCTTGTGCAGAAATCCAGGGATTGAATATCAGTGGCTAGCATCTCATGCTTTATTCATTATGCTAAACCCCTGGCTGTCCGTGGCTGTCAGTTCCAGGAGAAAAGCCTACATACAAGTCCTGAGTCAGCTTACAATTCAGAGCTATTTTGCAGAGCTGAGTTCCAAACAGATGTCAGTTTCACTCGGACAGCATGTACTAATCCAGTTGTTTTGCAGAACTGAACTAGTCTCCAAAATGTTGTCAGTTTCACATGGAAAGGATGTACTAATTTAGTTGTTTAATACTTTATGCAGCTTTGAGAGCTACTTGAAACTGCACAGTCTCCTTACTGTGGGCTCCCCCGACCCTGAAGGCAGTCTGGAAGTCATCTGAGTGAAGAGAGGTGGTGGCGCACTGGCCATGGTGAGAAGGGCACTGAACAAGCCGACAGAACAAATGACAGTGTCCAGTCTAGCTGCAGATCCTGTAGCTGCAGTCTGGACCAGGATTGGGGTGTGGGAGAGGTACAAGGGAAGACAGCAGTAAGGCTCCTGACAGAGCCAAAGGCAAACCCCCTTTTAGGAGGGGGTTACCTCCTCCTCTTACTGAAGTATTTGGTGTCATCTTCAAGGCTTGCAAAACATAAAACACTGCAACACAACACAACACCATCTGTTTATTACACCTGATTCCTATCTAAACATTTCTAACTAATACACCTGCATTCTGTCTGAATGCTATCAACAGTGTACTTCACAGAACATAGGGTAAACATTTGTATTAGTAGTTTCCTACTATGGTAAACAATTACACCTCCCCAAAATGGCTTGAGAGCAGCACAAGGAGAACAATAATAGCAGGCTTGACAGCAGATTGACCTTTTTATGCACCACATTTACAGGGAGGTCAGAGAAGACATGAGGGACATCATACATGAGTTTACTGGCTGTTTGACATCTCTTCCAGAATGGCGGGGTGCCACAAGTTCCTCTGCAATGATTTGATCAGGATCATTAATGGGTTCTGAATCCTCTGCCAGAACAGGTTCAAGTCTTTTGATGTCCTACGTTGGTTCCACTACTGGCATCCCACCATTCTTTGTGATGGGAACAAAGTCCATGACTGTTGCTCAAATTTGGTCAGAATAAAGGGTTCTGCTGTCAGAGTCAGTGGCCTGGAATGACTCACATTACTTCCTCCAGGTGCTAAAGGTTAAAATTCCATAGGGAATGGTACTAGCAGATATTCACGTGGTAATGGACAACTGTAGGGTTCCTCATCCTTAGAGCTACTGTAGACCACATCAGACTGAGTTGTCGGGGGGGGCAACAGGAAATTCAGGTGGTGGCACATGGTTCCTCCTTGTCCAGTCTCATTCATGGAGTCAGGTCTCCTTTGCAGTGAGAGAGGTACTGGGTTGACTAGTCCAGCAACAGTTGACCAACTGGCAAAAGGTGGGTTTGATGCAAAGTTTTGACCACAGCATTTCCTCTTTCCATTCTCAAATGATAAACTGGGAGGTTTGGAAACTGTTCCACAATTACACAGGGATCTGGTTCCCATCGGTCCTCAATCTTATGTTTGCCTGAGATCCTGAACTTCTGGAAAGGTACTCTGTCCCCTGGCTTGGGAGCTTGCTTACAGACTCTTTTGTTGTATTTGGTCTTGTTGGATAGGTCAGACTTCCCATCTGCTTCTTGAGCCACCCTGTATGCCTCTTTCAATTGACCTCTGTGTGTAGTCCAGGTATGTCTCAGGCAAGGTACTGTCAGCTGATACCCCAAAATGTAGGTCTACTGGAAGTCTGGCTTCCCATCAGAACATTAGGAAGTAGGGTAAGAATTCTGTTGAGTCATTTTTGGTACAACTGTAGGCACTGACTAAGAAAGGTACCTGCTGGCTCCAGTACAGCTTTTTTGTAGGGTCCAGTGTCCCCAGCATATTAAGCAGTTTTCTATTGAATCTCTTTGGCTGTGGATGATAGTAAGCAGTACAGGACTTCCTCTTTTTTTTTTGTTACTTTCTTTCTCTCAGCCACAGACCTGCCCTCTTCCACCAGCCCCCCAAACCCCGTCACCCCAGCGTCCACTGCAGACTTACCTCTTGGCATTGAAGTACAAGCTGGCTGGGTGCGGCACCTGCGGGGAACCAGCATCATCTTGCTGGTTGCTGGTATTTTTGGCCTCCATTTTCTCCCATCCCCATGTGCGGAACCACAGCGTGTAATGATGCCAATGGCCGAGCTGCGCACCCTTCCGCACGTGGCACACCAGGCATCTGCTCTGTCTCCACCCCCTGTCTTTGGAGCTGGTGTGCCAGCCTCCAGACACTGCTAGGGGCCAGGCATGCACTAGTCTCTGGTCCCACCCCTCCCCAGGAGAGGAGAGCTGTCCTCCGGATGCTTGATCCACTCCCTCCCTGGCCGACCCCCGGCGACCCACGGTACGGGATTTCTTGATGCCCATAATGATGATAAATTATTTGATGAGATGACTCTCAAAGTCTCTTCCTTGGTTGGAGTGAAGGCAGCTGGAAGCCGTAATGCAGAAAGTACAGATGTGTCAAGCCAGGTGAAAGTGCAGAAATTCTGCAGAATATCACAGAATACTGTAATTTACTGCAGGAGCCACTGCAAGTCAATGGCAGTTAAACCCTTTTGTCATGCAGGATTTTGTGACATGTCATTACTGCAAGTTACTGTGCCTCATTGTGGCCGACACATCTGTACTTTTCAAACAAAACTTTAGCCACGGTGGTTGTCTTTTGGTCTTTTGTGGGGAATGCCTCTGCATAACAGCTGTTGTTATCAGTCACCACCAGAATGGTACTGATCCCCTTCCAGTCAGGTTCACGGAAAGGAAGTCCATGCAGACCAAGTCCATCGTGATGATGTTTACAAGTGGGGCTGCCCTTGTGGGTAGAGTCTTATGGTTGATGCACCAGTTGCAGCGTTTACAATGTTTCTCCACTTCAATAGCCATGTGTGGCAAGTAGAATCAGTCTTGAAAGAGGCCCAAAGTTTCATCAATCCCCAGGAGACCTGTGTCCTTGTGACACAATCTCAAAACCATTTTTTGATGCTTGCTGGGAAGAACCAGTCACTTTTTGGGGAAAGCATTTGCATTTTTGTGATTCGATATAGCAGTCTATTCTTTAATGAAAGTTTCTCCCACTTCCTGAGGAGAAGTGGCACATCTCAAAGATTTGATTTTACATGAGTGGAAGCCAAGCCCTTCTCTTTGGCTAGAATGAAGTCCCACAGACTAGGATCTGTTTGCTGTGAATGTCTTACACGTACAGGTCCAAGGTGAGGCAAAGAAGTATTATGCAGTGTGGTGAAGCTGGTGTACACTTCCGGTACAGCATCAAGATGCACTCCAAACAAGTCTGTCAGTGTTGGAGGGAGCAGCCTGATTATCAGGCACCATTAGCTGGCAGATTGCTTTAACTCCATCTTTGGATACATAGGTCCATGGCCCCTCCCCCGGTGGGGTATGATGTGGTCATCTGGACAGGGCATCTGTGTCACTTTTGTTCTGATCAGGGCAGTATTGTAAGTGGAAGTTGTAAGCAGACAGAGTGGAGCTCCATCTATGCCCAGTGGTGTCAGGCTTGGCAGTCATTAGCACATAGGTCAGTGGGTTATTGTCTATCAATACAACGATCCTGTTCCATAAAGATAGTCATGGAACTGATCAGTCACTGCTCATTTCGGTGTAAGGGACTCCAACTTATGGACTGGATAGTTCTTTTCAGATGGACTTAGACTGTGACTGGCATAGGCAACCACTCATACCATTTTCATGCTCTTGGTAAAGTACAGCAACCAGTCCTTCCAGGCTGGCATCAGTATGAAGGGTATACAGCTTAGCAAAGTTATCAAAAGCCAATACAGGGGCCTCCGTTAGGCATCAAATTATCTCTTGAAAAGCATTTTCACAGTCAGCAGTCCACCTGTCCCCAAAAGTTTCATTGATCCTGTAGTATTCTGATGATGGCTTCTGTTTGGTCCCACGAACCTTTGCTCTTTTGGGTTGAAGGATACCCCTAACTCAGATTGTTCCATGGCCTCACCACTGAGAAGCAGTCCTTCACGGATCTCATATAGTGCCTACAGAACCCCAGGAAAGACTGAAACATTTTTAAATTGCTGGGTCTTGGCCAGATTGTGAGGGCTTCCACTTTTGCTGGATCATTGATGATCCCTTGCTCTGATATGATGTGCCCAGTATTTTTGACAGCAATCTGACAGAACTGACTCTTGTCCAGGGACAGCTTTAGGCCATGTTCCTTCAGCCAGTCCAGCACTTTTAGTAGTCAAGCTTCATGTTCTTCCAGTATCCTCCCGAACACTATGAGGTCATTCATGTAGACTAAGATCTCTTGGAGATTCATGTCCCCTACCATCTACTCCATCAAGCACTGGAAGTTGCAGGGGCAACAGATATCCCTTGCAGCAGACACTCAAATTGATAAAAACCAATTAATTAAATTAATTAATTAAAATCTAGGATTTTTCCTATCTACTCCTTTTCCCTTTCCTTCCCTAGGCCTCTTATCTATATATTACCTCTTGCTTTACCCTCTCCTACCTTGGCCTCCTATCTACTGTATATATTACCCCATGCTAACTGACCCTTCCCCCCAACCCTGTTCACCTTACACCAAGCTTATCTATTGCAGCTAACAGGGTTAAAGTTATAACTCTACCTTGTATTGCCTCTACACTCTTTACTAAATGTTCCTAATTGTACACATCTTTATAACATTGTATATTGCTTTGTAATACCTTCCTCGAATGTTGTGTGCACTTTGTTTACTGGTAACCAAAGATGCCTTACTATGTAATGCTCTTTTTCTTTGTATCTGTACAAGTAACCAAGGTTGCTTTACTATGTAATTTTCTTTTTTGTCTGTGTACAAGCTACAGGACCTCCTTGTGAATGAGCTTGCTCAATGGAGTCTTCCTGCAATAAACTTGAACTTGAACTTGAAAGATAAAGGCGGTCTTCTTCTTGTCCTCCTCAGCCATTGGTATTTGATAGTATCCACTGTGCAAGTCCAGCACAGAGAACCCTCTACTCCCTCTGAGGCTGTCCAGAATGTCTTGCACATGAAGCATGGTATATTAATTGGCCATGGTCCTTTGATTAAGGGTGCAACAGTCAATGTACATTCTTATGACTCCAGTCTTCTGTTGGGACACTACTATAGGTCAAGCATAGGGTCTCCGAGACTTCTTTATGATCCCTGCCACCAAGAGTTCTTGCAGGTGTCATCTTATATCTTCAGGATCAGCAGATACCAGTGTTCTCGACCCTTCTCTGAAAGGGTGGTCATCATGTAGTCGTATATGTTGTTCTTCCCCTTTGGCACAGCCCATGGTACTTTCATGGCATGAGAAGGCATTAAAGGCATCTGACCAGTCAGCCAATTCCCGTTGCAGTCATTTTTCCAAGCTGGGGGAAAGGGAGATGAACCAAAATGGAAAACACCTTCACCCAATGGAAGGGTCCTCTCCTGATGGGATGGTGCACCTACCTCCTCAGCAGTGCGCAAGTTGGCTAGTACCATACCAGAATGCACTGTCAAATCCTTATTTGTTTTGTTCTTTAACTTTATGTTGATCCTCTTAACCATTTACATCGGTACCAAGTAGAACTCCTCGTTGAACCATCAGACCACTCGGCAAACCTCTTCCCATGGACTTTACAATGATGACCTACATTTTGCTAATCTGGTTTACAAGTATAAACAATAAAAATGAAGATGAAAAAATGAAACTTTGTTGTTGAAGCGGCTTGGTACATCCAACTGAGCCTGACTATGTCTGCTTTGGTAGGGGCTGCTGTGCTGTGCTGGCTGGGCAGGTGAAGGGGAGTGGGCTGGGCAGTTATATGGTTGGCCTAACATGCAACTCCAGTGTTTTCTTCTGTGTTATGTTACCAGAGTTAAAGTAATTTAAAAAAAAATCAAACCCTGCAGGTGAGTGGATTGTGGATGAAGGGGTGTGGACACTGCTGGAGGGCTTGAAAGGTGGGGGTATTTCGTTTTGCAAACAAAAAAATAAACTGCCAGTGTAGGTGTAGCTGTTTCTACTTCCTGAATATGTTTAAAGCAGCAGCATTATACAATGGCATGCAAGAATCCTGGTCTCTGATTGGTCAGTTGCCACCCTGAACAGTGAAGTTACCCCAGTATAACATCACTGTATCAAGGTCAGGCTCACCTGACCACACCAAAAATAAAAATAAATTACTCCATCCTGTGCCCAACTCTGCGTTACATTCCACTGCAGTAATCACTGCTCCGCACCAACCGACTTCACTGTCCCCGACTCCTATACCCAAAACGGCCACAAACACAGAGGCACAAGTGAGTAGGGAGCCTTTTTAACAGAAAATTAATTTCCCTAGCAAAAAATGTGTCCCCACTCTGGATATCAAAGAAGGACCCACTGCTGCCTACGGCTATGCCTAACATCTGTCTCGCTACCCTTTATGTCAGGTGCCAAGCGTGCGCTATGCCATACATTTCTGTCAAAAGTCACATGCAAAGGCAGTTTTTGACAGTAGTTTACAACAAAAGGAATTATCTATGAAATAAAAACAGGGAGACTGAGTGATATGTATTGACTTGTAAACCACAAGTCTCTCGGTCCCTGCAAAGTCAGTCATCGATCAACTCTGTTCTACGAGCCTGTACCAGCAAAGGCAACAGGACGCCTGAATAAAAGTAACGGCAAACACAGAGAGACCCCCAAAAAAAAAAAAAAAAAGACACCTACAGAGAAAGAGGAAGACCTAAACACAGATGTGTGTGTGTGTGTGGGGGGGGTGGGGGACACTGATCTACAGCTGGGCTAAAGAGCAAGCCTACTCCTACAAAACAGCAGCACCTAGTGGTCAAAACAATGAACTTTTTTTTAAACAAGTGTGCTACCACACTATACAAATCCAGTAAAACTGCCTTAATTTTCCTTTTTTCAATCTTTTCAGTATCAATTAACACACTGAGCCATTGTATAATAGCAATAATGCACTCCAGGGTGTGTGTCGTGCTGAGGTAATGTCACTTTTTGGGTGATGAATGCACTCGGCCTGCGGCCTTGTGCTTCACCCACCTGAGGCGTGACGTTATCCCAGCATGACACACACCCTGTCGTGCATTATTGCTTAAGTAACTGCTGTTTTAAACACAATAAGGAGGAGCAATCAGCCAGTGACCGCACTAGGGGGTTGAAAACATGGGCTGAATTGGCGACCAACCCACCCTTACCCAAAGGGCGGGTGTGGCAGTAGACCATATGACAACCAGCACAGCCCACCTCTCACCACCTAGACTGGCCACCGAATGGGAACACATGGAGCACATATCCAATGTACATTACATGGCACGCATGCATCTCCTGTATTATACAGGGAGTGCGGGTGGATCGTGTACTGTACAGAGAGCGTGTGGCCTGTGTACTGTACAGGGACCATGCACCCTGTACAGTACACAGTACACCCTCCCTGTACAATACAGGGGATGGCCATGTAGCCTGTACTGTGCATTGGACGCATGTTCCATGTCTTCCCATTTGCCGGCTGGCCAAGGAGGTGAGAGGTGGGCTGTGCCAGTCAGCGTATGGTCTCCTGCAGTGTCTTCAGTGTTTTCCCTGTATGTACTAGCTTTCAAAGGTATGTTGATAGAAATAATGGTATTTTTCCATAGATGATTTACTTTTTGGTAGACAGCACAGCATTCACGAACGATCCAAAGCTGGTTGAAAGTGAGGTTTTCCACCCCCCCCAACCTTGACACCAAAATTACTCCCCTGGTCTTGGGTCTCACATATGCCATGGTGCTACATGTCCTAGAATTGGACAATCCAAGAGAACACACTTTTAAATTTAAAGGGATAGAAAAAGTTTTCCCAAACCCAAGAGTAGGAACATTTTTTTTCCATTATATGTTTTTCCTCTGTGAGCCCTCATAGGTGGCTGCATACTCCTAATGGAGGAACTCACTCTCCAGTACCACGCATCCCTGCTCTGCCAATCCCTGGAAATTCCACCCCCATGGATTGTCCCCTGCGGCGGGGCCAGGGAGGAAGGTGCCAGCCCCCCCCCCCGAGACTTAATCCAGACACCAGAGGCAGCCCTCAGGGGTGCAGGCCATCATTGAACCTGCCAGGCTCCTTTTCCTCTTTTTTTCCCATCCCCCCTCCCTTACTGATGTAAGGACATCGGTACCTGCCTCTCGATCCATACTACCCTCCAGCCACTGCCAGAGGGCAGTCAATGAGCGGGACGACAAGTCTCCCTCCCCGCGAGAGAGGAGAGCAGTCCTTCAGAAGCTCGATCCTCTCCCCCCTGCCGATCCCCAGTGGCTCGGGCTCATTCTCGAACCCAGGTCGCTGGCGTGGCACAAGTTGTAGCGACCAGTGCCTCAACCTCCAGCGCCACCGGGCTGGCGGGGGAGGCAATTTTAACAATAAGATCCTTAAAAAAGAAACAGATTGTACCTTACATTTACAAGCCAACAAAATGCCAGGATTAAACACTGACTTTGAACTGAGATCCTACCTTGAGGAACGCTAATACAAGAAATGTTTGATCTGTTTTTAGGTTCACTTTATGGTTATCTTCTTGCCGTCCACTTATTTATGCAAGCAATAATACCCGACAGGTTGGGCAGTATTGGGCAATACCGGACTGCCCAGGGGCGTAATGAGGCCCAACGCCACAGGCGGAGGGCCTTATAGCCCCTGGAAGGTCCGGTATTGCCCATACCGCCCACCCTGGAGGGTATTATTGCACTTAGAAAATGGGCTATCTCTGATACTTTTATGTGGGATTTAGTAACATTTTAAAATAAATAGAGTGAAATACAATTAAAGTTCTTGTGTTGTAAAGTGGTCCTTCCTTTTTTGTGCTGTTCCATGTCTTGTTGCCACCCCCAGACATCTATTCTGTTCTTCTTCCCACCACATGTGCAACAAGATTCTCAAATTTCTTTTACAAAAAGACAGTTTTCTGTGTATGTTACCACATTCTTTTTTCCCCCGTCTAGTTAGAAGTTTACATCTTGCACAACCCTGCCACGTGAAAACAGCAGGGGCAGAGCGAAGACTAGGATGTGGGAGCATACTGGTGTTTCAGTTTGAAATTTGCAGCTGCCGCCAAAACTGAGGAACGGCTTTAAATATTCAGTCAGGAATCAGGACGCTCGATCCTTGATGAGTGTGTGGCAAGACTGAGATGAGCTCAAATGGACGGCAGCAATAACAGTGGTAGAAAGGAGTTTTTTTACTTAATTTATGCAGGTTAAAGTAAGGGGGAGAGGTGAATGGACTGTTGTTTGGTCAGTATTATCTCTCGCTAAGCGAGAGAAAAAAATGGCAGCGTTTTGAAATCGGGTGCCCAGTCGTTCAACCAATTATGAAGCAGCCTGGGCACAATGATTACAGTGATGAGTGTGGTAGGGTTGGCATGGCTGGCTCTTTGTAAGTTAATGTACCCCATGCCAGCCAATCAGATTTCAGTATTTTTTTCCCCATTTTCTAAATATGGTTCCACTATGCACTTTGTGATTACCATGAGAATACAATTGTTTACGCTGTCATAGAAGTTATGAGTCAATGATTTTAAACTAACTAATTATGACACTGCAGTGATGTCATCAATGAAAGAGTATTTAAATCTGGTGTGGTGTTTAATATTTTAGCCTTTGATAAAGGATTATACGTCCAAAACACGTCAGGCATTATTTTATCTGTCGTCTTATATGTAATACATTTATTTACTAAAGTAACTAGAGCATTGGTGGCATTTTATATTTTAGGGGTGTGTGCCACAGTTTAATGAATTATGAAGTTTGGTAAATAGATACCCACTTTGGCCAGGGACGACCCCCATGCACTCAATCTGGCATAGGAGGTGCAGGTTTCCTTGAAATTTGGATGAACTCCACTCTAGCTGATTCCCTGCAGTTTGAAAGACGAAATCCAGTGGGAGTAGAATCTGTCAGCTTGGAACTAGTAATAGGGGAGCACAGAGAGTTTGGCTCAGGGGATGGGAAATCCCAAAATTAGTTTTTAGTCCTTCACCTAGAAGAGGGATGGACTGCCTCCCAGCACCCAGAGAGAAGATGAATTAGTGATTGGAAGCATAGCTTCAACCTTCTTGCACCTGCAAATAGTTGTACCGGGTTTTGCACCTGCAGCCCCTGTAGGCAATTGTTGTGGCAATCCATCTGTGTCAGAATTAAACCTATTGCTTGACTCTAGTGTCTGCTGGTGGACATTCATTTGTGAGTAATGGTGTGATTTTCTGGAGCCCCCAGTGACATGGCCCACCCCAGAACCTGGTTAAAATACACGTTTCTTGTGTCCCCACTTCCTCGCAAGACCAAGCCAAGGAAAATGATTGCCAGTGGAGTGAGTGTGACTGGTCGATACAAATGCCTGTTGTCAAACAGTACCTGTGTTGCTTGATACCAACTGCTTTATCGTAAGTAAGGGTCGGAGGGGGGAGGTTACACTAGTGGATGCCTAAAACTGGTATTACTTTTTAAAAGCAGTTAGCCATTACCTTTTATATCTGAGGTACTTTATTTTCCCTTTGTTAGAAGACTCACTGTTACCTGATGTTAGGTGTGATGAGCGGAATAGCTCTCTGCATGGCAGCTGACATATCTATCTCTAATTGCCCCCATCTTCACTACATCATTTGTGACCTTACTGACACATTCACCACTGCCTAAATGTGGGGACACCACCACCGCGGCTAACTACCACCCCATCTATCTCCTCCCAGCCCTCGTGAGACTCCAGGAGCACCTCGTGCTCGCTCAACTCTCCAACTTCCTCTCTGAGTCCAACTTCTTCACTCCCTACCAGTCTGGATTTAGGAAGAACCACTCAACCACCACTTTCCTCCTAAGACTCTCTGACACCATCCTCTCGGGGATGGACAAAGGTTAACCGGGTCAACAAAATTCAACAAACAAACAATCACCTCAGCCATCTTTGTTGACCTAGCAAAAGCATTTGACACTGTCTCCAACCCCCTGTTGATATCCTGTCTCTCTGCAGCTGGTCTATCCGAGTCTGCCACTAACTGGTTCAGAGCCAACCTGCATGGCTGCACTCAATCTGTAAGAATAGCGGATTCCACCTCTCCTCTGCTCCCAATAGATACTGGTGTCCCTCACAGCTCAGTACTCGGCCCTATTCTCTTTTCCATCCTGCTTAAAGAGCAGCTTCCTACTAGTAGTGTTTACCCCTACTCCCCCCGTGGTTGATAACTGATCTTTACGGTAGTGCTCTGATGAAATTTGGCAAGTTAATTCCATTGCAGTGAAAAGTTATTTCCTCCATAAAATTAGATTTTGGCATACTCCGGAAAAAAAGACCGACTTCCCAGTCCAGAAAAACCGCTTTACGCTGGGTGCGCGGCGTTTGTGATGTCACCAACGAAGGCAGCATGAAAGCGCAGTGACATATGGGGGTGATATTTTCATAGATTTGTATACCTCTTGTTGACTGAGATTTTAAGAATTCCAAGCAACCGATCGACTAATAGGGTCCCTATTAGTCGATTGGTTGCTTTGAATTCTTAAAATCGCAACAATAAGAGGTATAAAAATCTATGAAAATATCACCCCCATATAAGTCAATGGGGTGCACTCATGCAGCCTTCATTTTGTGACATCACAAAACAGGGCTGCGTGACCCACTTGGGGGCGTGTTTTTTGGACCGGGAAGTCGGTCTTTTTTTCGGGATTATGCCAAAATCTAATTTTACGGAGGAAAAAACTTTTCACTGCAATGGAATTAACTTGCCAAATTTCATCAGAGCACTACTGTAAAAGTCAAGTTATCGACCACGCTGGGGGAGACCCTTAGTAGGAAGCTGCTCTTTTATGACCTGCCACAAAGCTGTTCATCTTCCTCCTCCATTCACATGTATGCAGATGACACAGTCCTATTTACCTCTGGCCATACACCTGTGGAGGTTGCTACTAGCCTACAGGCTGATTTCAATACAGTACAGCTTTGGTTTGGCTCCCACCAACTCTCCCTCAATGCCAAAAAGACAGTCTCCATGACCTTCGACACTAGGCAAAGACTATCCAGGCTTACCACACTCCCAGACTTCCAAACCCTAGATGGGGCAGTCCTTGAGGACATGAAAACTTTTAGGTACCTAGGTGTCTGGCTAGACTGAGACCTATCCTTCTCTGCCCACGTGGACACTATCCTGAAAAAAACTGCACCCCAAGCTTGGCGCTCTCTACAGGAACCACAGTAGCCTCCCGCTACCTGTTAGACATGAAATTGTGCAGAAAATGATCTTACCTACCTTTGACTACTGTGATGTAGTCTGCAGTGCCGCTCCCAAGTCTATCCTATCCAGACTGGATCCCCTCTAAAATGCTGTCTGTCGCTTTGCCCTCGATGCTCCCCCTCGCACCCATAACTGCGTGCTTTACCATTCGTTGGCCTTCCTCTCCCTTGACAGCTGGCGCCCACTCCATAGTGCTAAATTTGCTTCAAACTTCTGGCTCGGGTCCCTTCCACTCTACCTCACCTCCTCTCTATCATTTCCACCAACCCCCACCCATATCCTTAGGTCTAATGACTCCCGGCTGTTGGTAATCCCTTACTGTCGGACCACTGCAGGCCAGTCAGCCTTCTCCTACCAGCTCCCAAAACTCTGGAATGACCTACCGGTCCAAATCCATCACTCCTCCTCTAAGCATTCTCTATCCTGTGCTCTTACGAACTTCTATGTGGTAAATTGTTTGTGTATCTGACTCTTCCACACCCCTTCACTTGTCCAATCCCCCTTGCCCCCACTATCCCCCGTCTCTCTTCCCACAATCTACCCCCACCAACCCCCCACTGATCCCATGAGGCCTTACCAGTGGCTTTAGCTACGGCTATTAATGCTGGCGTATATCCTTCAACTTCTGCACTTACCCCCTATAGCACTTCTAGCCTTGTCTCTCTGTCTAATGTGTTAGCCATAGAGTTTTGTCTGTCAACTTAGTCTTGTGTAATCCTAATCCATATTATACCTAATCCATGTTGTACCACGGCTGTCAACATAGCATTGTGTAAACCTAATCCATGTTGTACCATTTTGATGAAGTTATCCCCATGTATGTAACCTAATTTACTCTATGTCATTGTAAATCCTAGTACAATGTAACTCATATTCCATGTATCAATGAGTAACTCAATTTCCATGTATCAAGTGTGCAACTGCTGTCCCCTAACCCCCCCCCCCCAGGTCACACCATGAGACAAGCATCTTGTTGCTCAGTGTGCCTTTCCTGGAGAAACATTTCAATAAATAAATAAATAAATAAATTCACTGCTGCTTAGGAACAGCCACTTGGTGGCTCCCAGGTCAGTCAGCTCGCTGTTACAGAGATCAGAATGCTGATGTAGCGTGGGAAATAGAGATAGATATGTCAGCTGCCAGGCTGAGAACTGTTCTAACACAATATTATCGCAATAGAAGACTCTAATGAGCAAAAGGATTAAGAAAAATACTTCCAAAATAAAAAGTTACAACTGACTACTGAAAAATGTATATTATTTTCCTGTCTGTTTTGGCTCCACTAACTCTTTCAGTTTAAGTTTATGGGAGCAGAGGTTATAGCTCAGTACTTTGTCTTTTAATTTGGCTGCTCAATTGTCTGTTCTGTATTTCTTAATGTCCGTTGCACCTGATGTTCACTTTTTGGTTAAAGCTCTGGACAAAACAAGTAACAAAGAAGACCAGAAGACACCAAATTGTAAGTACAAATGTTTAGCAACACACACACATCAGCACATGAAATATCAGTTTTTAGGTAAATCCCCCCCCCCCCAAAAAAAATGCCTCTGTCCCCCAAACAAATTTGGGTTTCCTCCATTTAGTAGACCTGGGGAATCCCTCCCCAAGCCGAAACCCAATTTTAAGCCCTGAGACAGGAATAGTAAGTAGAGCTATTCACAAACACTCCCCTCTCTTCAGAGGTTTTGTTTCAGACAAATCTGCTCTATTTGCTGCTCCCTTGTACAGAAATCCAGGGATTCAATATCTGTGGCTAGCATGTCATGCATTATTCATTTTGCTAAACCACACCTCTCAACCTCCTGCCTCATAAATCAGGGACAAGACTTAAAAAAATCAGGGACAAAGGACCAAAATCAGGGACACATCTTCAAACTTTTTGATATCCTCTCAGGAACCTTGTAGAATAAGGGGCTTAATGTAAAATGCATTTTATAAGGAAGAACAAGACTGTAACTTTAATGTTTGACCTTATTTTGTGCTTACAACCCCCACTGTTTAATCATGGAAACAAAAATTTTAGGAAGGACAGAGTAAAATTCTAAGGCAAAATCAGGGACGTCCCTGAAAATCATGAACAGTTGAGAGGTACGTGCTAAACCCCTGACTCACAGTGTCTGCCAGTTCCAGAAGAAAAGCATGCATACAAGTCCTTACTCAGCTTGCAGTTCAGAGCTGTTTTGCAGAGCTGGCTCCAAATAGATGTCAGTTTCACAAGGACAGGATGTATTAATGTAGTTGTTTTGCAGAGCTGAACTAGTCTTTAAATTAATGTCAGCTTCACAGGGTCAGGATGTACTAATTTAGTTGTTTTGCACTTCGTGAAACTTTGAGAGATGCTTGAAACTGAGCAACCTCCTTGCTCTGAGCTCTCTGACCCTGAATGCTGGCTAGGAGTCAGTTGAGCAAAGAGAGATGGCAGTCTGCTGACCACAGTGAGAAGGGCATTGAACAAGTCCATGGAACAAATGACAGCATCCAGTCCAGCTCCGCTTTAAGGAGCAGAGCAGGGAAAGTGGCAGCAGTGCTCCAGAGAGCCAAATGCAAGCCTTCTTTTAGGAGGGTGTTACAAAAGACTTTCGCAAGATGCCCCATACATTGCTCTTTTACCTTTGCTACGATGCTGAGCTGTATCCCATTTGTGCCTTGGAATTTATCTGACTTGATCTTTGCCAGATAATCTGCTAACAGGATGGGCATGTTGCCCACATGTTGCATGATATTCACTCAGGGTGCCATAGACCCTCATAATGACCCCCCCCCCGTGAAGCCCATTGGTGAACACTGAAGCACAGAATTCATCCAGCATCTCTGCAATCACCCCCAAGTCATGCACAGTTCCTTCCTGCCATATAACAGATTGTAGCAGACTAATTTTGCTTACTTGCAGGTTGACATGTTCTGTAAATACAAATCCCAGAATCCCCTGCAGCTGACATCAAAGCAGTGCTGCATCAGTGGGAAATTCAATAGCCTGCAGTGCGTGTTAGAGCTTTTATATTTATTTATTTAGTTTTTGTTGACTGGGTAAGTGCACTAGACAAATTCTGCCTATTTTCAGGCACGACCCGGGGGAGTGGGATACAGATGAATACCAACTGACCTTGAACCACATTAAGCTGTTGGTGGTATTTTTAGTGAATGGGGAGAAATTTGGCCAGGGCACCGGGGAAATTCCCCTACTCTGTCAGTAGGGGGAGCTTTGTCCATCTTCTGGTTGGCAAGATGGTCGACCAGGGAGCAGGGAGCACAGATGGTGTGGCGGGAGAGTATTGAATACTTTGAACCGTAGGAATTGCTAATTTGGAAACTACAACACCGTTTCTTCTGGGGTAATCAGTTGTTCCATGATATTTTACAAGAAGATATGGATATGGAGGTTTCACAATCAATTTATAAACCTCAACTTACCTGGACTCAGCTAATGTGGAGAATCAGAACTCACCAAGACAAGTGGCTGCTACACTGGCTCCAGACAATATTCTAGTTGACCCTTTAACAGCAACAACAAGATATTCGGAACAAGATACTGCAATGAAAATTTTGGAAATAAAACAACGCAGGGACAAACTTTTTAAACTTTTGGAAGCTGAAGAAAAAACTGTCTCTAACCTGGGAAGCACCGTGGGTAATATTCCACCAGTTTCATCGGAAGCCCTTACACGAAATTCTATGAACTGCTTATCTCCAGAGCAAATGAGAGATTCCATTCTTGAAGTTCAAAACTGGTCCCCTGCAAGTGCCTTACAAAACGCTGGTTGGATCTGGAATGCAGAAAATACTGCAAGGATATCTCCTACAATCCCAACTTCAAAGGACATTCATGTATTGGGTAAACAAGAAACCGATATTTTGCCTTTATTACACCTCTAACCTGTCTGAAGGCCCGGTTACCATGGTCACGCACACTGGCAGTCAGCCGGAAGCCGCACCCAACGTCACGAACATTCAGTTTTCACAAAGCAATGCTGTGCAGAAAACTGTAACTCCCATTGATCCTGATTTTACCAGCAAGGCCGAGCACAGCGTACTCGTAAGTAAGGACTCTAACACTCATAATGCTCACTCACCCACACTCTCCTTCCCCTTCCTTTTACCCCCACTCTACCCCCTTGCCCCATCCCTCTGTCTCCCCCCCCATGCCTTTTCCCCCACTGGATCAACCTTAAAACCAACCTACTACCACTACCTCCCAACCTCCTAGACAAAGCCACTTCTTTGGCCGCCCACTCTCCCCCAGTCTCCCTCCCCTCACCTTGACTCCTCCTCGGATTCTCACACTAGGTGTCACACCTCTTTATCTCCTTTGCTACATATAAACACTGCCCTTTACCCTAGTTGAATGCTCTTGATGCTGTACTATCACCATTGGTACTATGAATGTCATTGTAACCTTATTGTATACTAGCTACCTACTATTTGAGTATTGTATATAAACTGTTTGTTATTGTTGTCATTGTCACTGTTTGATGTGGAACCTTTGTAAAAGAGCTCTGAGCTCAAAGGTATGATCTGAATCCCTAAATAAATAAATTAAAATAAATAAATAAATAAATAAATAACAAAGAATTACCTGCTGATTTAGGCAATGTTGCTATGGAACCTGTGAAAAATGATAATTCAGATTTACAAGGAACTTCCATTGTGTTACCGCCTCAAAATGAAAACCCCTCAACATCATGTGGTAATATTATGGATTCCCAAATGTGAATTGAGAAACCAAAACAGCAGGCTGAAAATAATAGTAAACAAACGACCCAGGCTTAAAACCTTCAAATTATCTGATCTTTTTTTCAACTTAGGAGAGCCTGCCAAATGGAAAAATGCTGTCCGGTTAAAATATCGGAGGAGGGGGGGCCTGGAAGACCCACCCGACAGAGCTTATGTAGCTAGAAGATTGCTAAAAGAAACAATGCAACTACTGCTACTGAGGTGTTTGCCTTAATCCATACCACAGGAGATGCTCAATTCGACATAAGTTTCAGATCTTCCTTCTTGCTTGACAGATTTTGGCTCAAATACCATACAGTGAAGCATTCAACTGTATGGACCTCATTCATTGTTATTCCTTTAACCAAACCCACGTGGAAAACAATTAACATCCTTTTTAAAAATGAAGGGGTTAATGTTTCAGATATTTTACATTGGATTAAACAACGAGTAGAGACAATGGAAAGACCATGGCCCATTATGGACACAGAGAACATTTGGACGGGAGGTTGGCGTATAAAAGCAAAATTAAAGAACTTGGATGCAGGCATTCAACACCTACTGAGTAGCTTTTATATTGGAAGAGACAGAGGTTTTGGTTTTTACCCCAGACAACCTAAAGGCATGGGGTCATTATGTCACAAGACATAATGCCGCATGGCACTATCGCACTGTGCAATTAATGCCATGAGGCATCATGTCTTTGTTCTGTGGGGGGCTCCACCCCCACACCCCCCATTATGGGGGGATGAACCCCCCGGACCCCCCACTAAAGATTCTCAACTTCAGGGGTGGGGGTCCAACTCGGGGAGTGCACAGGTCCGGGTTTCGCCATAATGCCATATGCTATTAAGAGTGCAACATTATGACCCAGTATGCAACCTAAAACATGTTACAGGTGTGGTTCACTTTCTCACTTAAGTAACGCCTGTGATATTCAAGTTTGTGATTTTTGTCTGGAAGTGGGTCATTCTCATAACTTTTGGTACAACCCAGTTCATTGTAACTTATGCGAAGAGCAAGGTCACTCTTATAGAATGTGCCCATGGGCTGCTTATAATAAAGGGTCTTACTATGATCAAGACAAGATGATACTAGAGGCCCAAAACAGAAGAAAAAGGCTCAGTCCTTAATTTACCCCACAGCACATAATTCAGGAGCCCCTGAAGAACAAGACACTCCTGCACAGGCACAGCCACAAGCCCAGCCACCTAATTATCTTATAGAACTTTCCTCCATACTGTCTGAGGTACACTCCTCATCAGCTCCTCAACCTGAGATGCCTCCCCCCGCCCCAATCCTGCAGGATGACTTCATCATGGTGGGTAGGAAAAGCAACAACCTAAATCTAAAATATTAAGACGAGACTCCATCAAGACTAAAAATAGTTATGCTGCCTTACAAACTAGCATAGAAGACGACAGGGATGAATCAGATTTATCCTCCAGAGCACATTCTGTAAAAGAAAATTCGGACGGAGAGGGGGCGCCAGACCAGAAAGAAAAGCAAAAGACATACAAAAGGACTAGGAAAAAATGCCCTTGATTTAACTCTTGGACCTGTCTTTTTTCAAGCTTCATGTTACATCACTAAATGTAAATAGTATTAGAAGTCTTAAAAGAAGACATACTCTTTTTTTCTTCCCTACAGTTACTTAAGGCTCATATTCTTTTTTTGCAGGATACCAGACTCAGGTCTGACCAGGACATATTATATACAAAGAAAGCTTGGCCTTGGGGGGCCTCCTTTTGGTCCCTGGGGGAAGAAGCATGCTCTGGGGTGGACATTTTATTTAAAACTCAAGCACTTAAAGTTACTAGAATCATAGATATCATACCTGGTAGACTACGTTTGCTGGATGTATTATTTTTTAACATTGCTATGAGAATTGGTGCTCTATATGCACCCCCAGACTAAAAGTGATAGGATAACCTTTTTTAAAATATTACAGCCATATTTACACACGGGGAAATTTGTAATATTAGGGGGAGATTTTAATTGGCCACTAGATCTACAGGATAAAACAGGGGACACACATAAATTGCATTGTGACACTAATGCACTTAGACTAATTATTCAGACAGCTAATTTAAACGATTCCTGTAGACAAATCCACTCTTCAGGTGGACACATTTACTTTAGAAACAACATTTCTACCTGTATAGATTACATCCTTTCCTCCAGCAGAGGACGGATTCAGGAAGCCTGGACGCAAGTTAATGCCTTATCAGATCATACAGAACTCCATGTAATTTTGAATTTAGGCCCTACCAGGCAATTAGGCAGGGGGTGCTGGAAATTAAACACTTCTCTTCTTACTAACCCTGAAATTTACCAAAACTGTTCAGCTCTCCTGCATGCTAGACTTTCTGTAGCTGTCTTTTATGATACCATAATGGACTGGTGGTCCGACACCAAACAGAAATTACAATCTTTTTTCAGATATAAAGGCAAAAAAAAAAGCAAAAACCAATTAGTTGCATTATTTAAATCTTAGGGCACAACTTTACAAACTTATTTCTCTACAAACTACTTTGAAAACATCCTTTCTTCCAGAAATTACTTGCATTAAAACAGAAATGAAAAATTTTTGTATGACAGAGCCAAATCATTGGTTGCTGAACAAAGATTTGGAACACGATTACAGAAAGGTTCAGTAGATATTTTTAAATACAATCAGGAATTTAATAACACCAAAATAATTGAAAGTTTATGCACTGATGAAGGGGTTTTATTAGATCAAAGTAAACATATTTTGCAATTTGTTGAATCTCATTATGAATCCTTTTTTTAGAGATAATAGACATGACTCCTTATGAGTGTTTTTTTCATGATTTTCCTCCTAAAACTTTATCAGATGAAGATAGGATTTTACTAACTAAACCAATTTCCAAAACCGAAGTTGAAGAAGCCATTCAAGCTCTTCCGCTGAATAAAGTTCTTGATCCTGATGGACTCAGTTCTGAATTTTATAAAACCATTAGGCCTTTATTATCTGGATTACTTACATAATTATTTAATGAAATCTTAGAAACTAAATATATTTCAAGAGAATGGCTTCCGGCCTATATGATTTTGTTATACAAAAAAGGAGATAAAAACAACCTAAATAACTGGAGACCCATATCTCTACTAAATTCAGACTAAAACATTTTGGCCCAGATATTCAACAGAGTTGAGCCATACGCAGTAGGGTTGCACCTGCGCAAGTCCGAAATGTGCCATTCTGCAATATTCAGCAGGAGGCAGTTGCGCCCCCAAAATCATGCTGAGCAACAGCGCAATGATAATGAAGGCATGCGCAACCGAAGGGGGAGGAACCATGCATAAACTGCACAGCCCGATATTCAGCCCGGGCCGTGCAGAGTTATGCAGGCGTAACCCCTACCTGCACCTGCACAAAGCTGAGTTGAAAAAAAAAGGAACAAGTCAAGGGCCACCCACAGGTGAGCTGCCGAATTGCAAGGTGCAACACAGCAGCTGCCACCTGTGGGTGGCCTCGACTGTTCCCTGCACCTGGCAGTACCTTCATGCCCCGATCAGGCAGGAAGTGTACCCCTCACTCCCGAGTAGCCCGGGACCAAGGCAGAAATGTACCCCAGCCCTGAATAGCCCAATCACGGGCAGTAATGTACCCCACCCCGAGTAGCCCAATTGCGGGCATCAGACCCCCCAAGTCCAATACCCCTGGTGGTCCAGTGACTGTGAGTAGCCGGATTGCGGGCGGCATTCCTCACCCCACAAGTCCGAAAGCCCTAGTGATCTAGTGGCCCCCACCCCACTCGGCCACGGAGTTTCACCACCTCCCCCTCTGGCCAGCCGCGCGGGCGGCAGCACCACCCGCCTGCCGCCTCGCCGCCTGACAGCTCGGTAGGCTGCACGCCCATTGGTTCAGAGCATGAGCCAGAATTCATTCATTCACATATCTGGACTGGCTTGTACAGTATGGTGCATGCCATTGGCTCATGCACTGAACCAATGGGCGGCAACCTACCGAGCTGTCAGTCGACGATGTGGGGCGGCAGGCGGGTGGTGTGCCGCCACGCCGCCTGACGGGGAGCGGGTGGTGGGGCCCCATGGGCAGTGTGGGGGCCACTAGATCACCAGGGCTTTCTGGACTTGGGGGTGAGGAATGCCTCCCACGATCAGGCTACTCGCGGTCCACTGGACCACCAGGGATACTGGACTTTGGGAGGTCTGATGCCCGTGGATCGGGCTACTCGGGGTGGGGTATATTACTGCCCGCAATCGGGCTACTTGGGGGTGGGGTATATTGCCCGCAATCGGGCTACTGGGGATTGGTCCATTTCTGCCGCGATCGGGCTACTGGGGATTGGTACATTTCTGCCCGTGATCGGGCTACTTGCGGTCCACTGGACCACCAGGGATTGAGCCCTTCATTGTCCCTTATGGGAGCGTCCCATGATCAGGCTGCAGGGGGCATTGGTCCCGGCGGCTGCCCTGGCAGGGTGCCAGGTGCAAGTCGTCGATCGGCATCACCCGCATGCTAATGGCATGCAAATGGGGCCGAATCAGATGCAATGGCCCCCATGCACCTTTGCATAAATTATGGCCCCATTTGCATGTCACCCTTTGAATATCGTGAGGTGCTGTGCATGGCGCAATGGAACTTGCGCCACGATCTCAATGCTCATTCTGACCACTTCATGCTGGCGCAGTTCC
This sequence comes from Neoceratodus forsteri, assembly GCA_016271365.2. Classification (NCBI taxonomy): domain Eukaryota; kingdom Metazoa; phylum Chordata; order Ceratodontiformes; family Ceratodontidae; genus Neoceratodus; species Neoceratodus forsteri. The sequence continues at coordinate 1,108,946,271 of CM028133.1, forward strand.
ACTGAGCCATGCACACTGGGGATGGCCAGGGGGCGATATTCAAAGCAGTTGCGCCATAGTGCAACTCCATTGAATATTGCCCTGGCCACAACCCTGCGCAACTATTTTGAGCGGCGCAGGGCCTTGCGCCACAAAATGGCGCAGTTTGAATATCTGGGCCTTTAACTAAAATCATGACTAAATGTCTGAATTTGATAACACCCAAACTGATCTCCAGTATCCAAACGTGTTCAATTCCCACCAGAAACATTACAGATAAATCCAAATTAGAGATCTCATCGAGACATGCAAAAGTAAAAAAAGGCCTGGCTTTTTACTTTTCTTAGACCAAGAGAAAGCTTTCGACTATATGTCACACACTTTCCTGTATCAAGCCTTAAAACACCATGGCATTCCTGAAACATTCATCTCATGGGTTAAACTACTTTACCAAAATGCATCTTACAGAATATTGATTAATGGGTACCAGAGCAAAATCATTAAACCAACACAAGGGGTTAGACAGGGTTGTCCCCTCAGCCCTATACTATATATTTTTGGTTTGGATATTTTAATACAAAAAATATTGAATTCACCAGAAATTCCTGGAATTTCTCCTTTAGATAATCACCCCCCTATTAAAATCCTGGCTTATACCGATGATGTTTGTTTATTCTTGAAGGATCTGTGTTCAGGGATTAAGTTACAACAAATTCTTTCAGATTATTCCAGTGTTTCCAATGCAAGATTAATATCACTAAAAGAAAAGCTTTACAATTAGGCATTGGAAACCCTAATTTAAACATCATAGCTGGAGTTCCTATTATAAACAATGGTATTAAAATTTTGGGGGTCACCTTTGGGATACCCGAAGTAGAAAGGCAAAATTGGGAAACAAAAATAAATGAAGGTTTAACCCTTATCAGTAAATGGAAGCAGATGCAAATCTTCAAATGGAAATGGGTGCTTTTAATTAGATCTTTATTAGTACCTCTTTTTCTGTACGTAAGTACAGTTTTCCCTGTACCAATGGACCTGGAAACTAAACTTTACAGCCTTTTTGTTCAAGCCCTTTGAGGAAGTAGGATGAACCCTGTAAAGTGGAACTTTACTTATTTACTGATTGAAAAAGGTGGTCTTGGAATTATCAGTCCTGTGGCCTTTTTAATACCAATTTTATTTTTTATAATATAAGACCCCTTTTACAACTCCATACCAAGTCTTGGCATTTATATCTTTCCTCTGTTTTACAACATTTATTGATGCTTTGGGAAGATGGGAAGTATCACTTCCATACCATATGGAAAAAAGAGATAACACTTCCTTATATGATAGCTATATTTAAAAAGCTAAAACAATGGCATGTTACAAGAGAAGAAGTGCTTTTATTTTCCAAAAAAGAGTTTTATAAAATCCTCTTAGATAAGAATTTTTGGGAACCCTTGATTTTCCCTTTAGGAACTGCTGAGAATGAAAATTGCACTCTGAAATTATTAAAAGAACCACATTTACCATAGCACATGTGGGACACTATTTGGTTATCTTACCACGGACGCCTAGGAGTCCGTAACGCTCATAAAAATAAAGCAGTCACAGAACGACTTTTGCTCTTGGGAAATTTGTAATGGCATTTTTGAGACACAATCACACCTATTTTTAGAATGCCCCTATGTAGCATATTTTGGGGAATTGTTAGCTAAAATACTGAATAAGCCAGAATATGGAACCATAACATATGAGGTGCTAGTTTTAGGTATTTACCAGGGAGTCTGGCTCAAATACCATCCCAGTGCATTACATGTGATAACGGGGACCTTGTTATACTATATATGACTGTCTAGGTGTAAATATGTTTTTAACAGACACTATGGATGCAAATGGAAGTTCTATGTTTTGTTCAGAAACAAATGAATGATTATATGAGTATGAGTTATTACATAATCCTAGGGCAAAACATATTCAATTATGGAAAAATTGTGAGAATTGGTGGTTCCACCCTCCCTGAGTCTTTTAATTGTGCATAGTTTCCCTTTCCACTTGCATTACTAGTTTGACTAAATTTGTTTGCAATTCTGTTTGTCACTGCACATATGTTGTATTTATGTAATTTGCTTTGAGTCACTATGTACAAGTTTTTGGAATTTCAATAAAAACACCCCTATTCTTTCAGCAGGGGGAACCCATGGCCATCTCATGCAGGATGGCCAGTACAGTGGAAACGCGGGAGGAGATGGATGCTAAAAGTGCAGCAGAGATAGCCTCCTCTCCTGTACTGGAATTGCAAGAGGCTGTAGTGGAGGAAATAACAATTGCCACAGTACTGGAGGAAAGTACACTTGAAACAGAGGAAAATGCGCACTGGATGGCGAGGACACAAGAATCAGAATTAAGTAATATGGAGTTGGGTGCCAATAAGGAGCGTTTGTTGCTTGAAAAACAGGAGCTGCTAAAAAAAGTATCATGGCTGGAGAAAGAACTAGAGGTCTTACCAGGAAAGTTAGGGCCAGCCAGACAGCCGGAGGGATTTGTCAAACAGTCGGTGAGTCAGCAGAATACTGACGTTGAAAGAAAGCGAGCTGAGGGCTCGACTTGCACCGCAACTGCAGCACATACTGTCATGTCACCTAACCAGGAAATAAAAGAGGCTGGCAGGGAAGTCGGGAAACAACCTGACTGCCAAAAGCCGACGGATGGAAAGAAAGGAAAGAAAAGCAAACGTTTAGGCCCAAAAGGACCCCAAAATACTCAGAAAAGCACAGATAATAAAGCAAGTCAGATGGTGAAGTGTTTGTATTTAATAAAGAACAAAAACGAGGTTGGAGCAAGAATCAAGATGTAATAAATGAATGCCTTGGTGGTTTGAAAGAGCAAAGTACTTATGGTCCTAGTGATACTATGAAAGACAATGAAGTGAGAAGCCCGAATTGGTCTCCAGGACTGGCGCTAAAGAACGCAGGATGACAGCAAGTGGCAGATGGCTCCTGGTCTCCCGATTCTCAGGATCCTGTATATATCAACATGTTGAGGGAACTACTGTTGCGGTGGCCACCAATGAAGTACCGAGCTCCAACGAACCCCGGGGTAATGATACTGAACTTTTCATTGTAGATAATAATGTTGTTAATGAATAGGTTGTACTGTATCAGGATGCTACTGAGGGGACAGAGGGTGGTTTACATATGGAAGTAAATACAGAACAATCTGAGACAAGTATAAATACGAATGCTGAGGTCAACACAGTGGCAGGGGAAGGGACCCGGGAAAATGTGGAGCAGGTTAGGCTAGGCCTATCCCCCAGCATACCTCAAAAGGGGTGTGTGGAACAGGATAGGTCAGGGCCTGGTTTTAAACTTTCTGACTTGTTCAGTAACAAAGGGGAGCCAGCTCCTAGGTGTAATGCCATTAGAATTTTATATAAAGGAGGGTTGGAGAACCCCCTCACCCCGATAGGGTGTTTATTGCTAAAACACTCCTAAAAGGTTCCATGCATTTTTTCTCCTCTAAGGTATTTGCCCTGATTGGTTTCGGTAACTCCAACTATGATGTAAGTTTTAAACAGGCTTCTAGTTTGGAGATGTAACCCCCTTGCAAATGGGGGTTTCCAAAAATCTTCCAGGAGCTTGCTTAAATGCTGCAAGCCTGAGTGGTGTTTGGCATTTAAGGCAAGACATTTATCTGTGAGTGCTTTTAGAGCCTCTGGTACTGTCTCTTTAAGAGCTGTCTGCTTGCAGACATAATTAGTTTGTATGGGGGGACTGTGTGTTTTCCTGCTTGAGTCCCGCTCGAGCTACTGCCAAATAGCTCCGTTTCTGCCATCGCTAAGTGGGCAGAAGGAACACTCTTCAAAGATGTAATTGTTTGCTTGTAACCTGTTAGAGTAATAATGAAAATGCAGTTTGATTTAACCTGCTTTCTTATAGCAAGGACAGTGCAGAGCAAGCTCCCTCATGTTGGTTCTGAACTGCTGAATTGGACCAATCATGGTGGGGATCCTTTAAAATTGAGCCTGGTCTGGGCGAATCAGAACTTGGACTCTTCTCTGGAGCCTGCTGTAAGGGGATTGTAAGGGCAGTGACTCTGGGAAATGTAGTTTTGACTTCGGCGCCTTTTTTCCACCAACAGGGGGAGTTTATTGTGAATGACAGCTAAACCAGCCAAGAGCTGGGAGGAACTCAAAGGAAGTGCCCGGTTTTGTCTGCTGGAGTTTCAGTTTAGCTTTGGCAGTGAAGAGTCAAGGAGCCCTGTGCTTCTTCGGTGTGCAGTTCAGCGCGGGAAATGCATGTAAGGCCCCAAGTTTCGGTCTGCAGCTTGTGCAAGTGCTTGTTCGGACTGAATCTGACCTGTGAAGAGAATAAAGGAGATCTGAAGAGCAGAAACCAGGCTCATCCTGTAGAAGACTGGAGAAATTGCTGAATTGCTCTTGGTCTGTCAGGAACTGAACCTGCTGTGTGTTCTCCCAGGTATTGTGCAATAATTGCGATCAGGATAGAGAAGCAGCCTGCCTGGTATAGTACTTTTTTTTTACATATAAATGTGTGTAGTGCTTGTGGGGAATCGCGTTTCAGATCCCCTGTACAGTGAATTGAGTGCATGAAGCTGGAAGTAAACCCCATCTTAATCCAGACTACATCTATTTGCTCTAAACTGCAGTGGGGTCCAGTCACAAGGACCTTGCCCACATGGTCTGCTCCTCCTGGCAATCCAGGACAATCTGCCTTCCATCCAGTTCCCAGCATTGAGTTTGTGAGTACAAAGCAGGGTAGCTCCCTTGCTATCTGTTTATCGAATTGCAAGTGTGTTATCTAATTGTTGTGTTTTATTTCTTCATGAACTGAGCCATCCGGCTCCGGATTACAATTGGGTATTGTGCAAGTGTTTTTTCATCACAGGGCCCCAACCAGCTGCACCAAATAGGCTAGCCTTCTATTGCCTGGGTACCCAGAGACAGTGACTTATAGGTCAGGCCTGTGCACAGTGCCCTAGTATAGATATAGATAGATAGATAGATAGATAGATAGATAGATAGATAGATAGATATATATATATATATATATATATATATAGTGTGTATATATATTAGAGTGGTAAGCTAATTAACCTGATTTCCCCCAGTCCTTGTTATTCCCCCCTAAATAAATCAGATCTGTTTGTTTCAGCAAAGTTACACTGCCTGAGGTATTCGTTTATGTTACAGTATTGTACTGTGGTTTTTTGCACTGTATCATCTTGTTTTACAGGGGTTCCCCAGAGTCCAGCTGACCGAACCATTCCTGGGGGTAAGTGTATATTACAAGGGTACTGTGATTGATTTGTGTGGGCCACTAGTGGGAAGAAAGGGGCGTTGCAGTGACCCAGAAGGCTGTGACCAAGTCATATTAGACTGTCTTAACCCTGACCTCTGGGTGGAGGCACCCGCCATCGGATCCAGGCCCCTCAACCTGTTAGTGGCAAATCAGGCAGGGGTAGTAGCCCTTGGGATAGCACCACCTAGGGGTTACAGAGATATTTTGGGCCCAATATGCGTCATGTAAAAATACCCCGGTTTGGTCTCCCTTTCATGTGATTCCCCTAACCAGACCCACTGTAAAGAACTTAACCATCATGTTCAAAATGAAGGTGTCAATATTAAAGACATCCTATGTTGGCTAAGGCAAAGGTGTGAGATCTTAAACAAACCATCCCCCACATTAGATAGTGAGCAGATCTGGGATGGGGGATGGAGGGTGAGAGTAAAGTTATACACTATGAATTCAGGTCCTAGTCACCTACCCAGTTTCTTATTTTTAGGGAGAGATAAAGGGATGATATTTTATGCAGGACAGCCCAAATCATGTTTTAAATGCGGATCTAGGATGCATTTAAGTTCGGCATGTGATACGTTAAAGTGCAGTCATTGTTTGGAGTGTGGACACAGTTCGGGATCATGTCTAAACCTATTTTAATGCAACCTGTGTGAGCGCACGGGCCATGCCTATGGGCGTTGTCCGTGGGGCTTCACACAACAGGGAAGATTGTCCCTCTCATGAGGGATTGATTAATCATGTCCAGCAACAGGTAGCAAGAAGAGTGACAGATCAAAATTTGATGGCTGAATTAGCCAGTACAAGGCAGAATTGTACAGAAGCATTAGAGAGTCAGGTAGACACAGGATCTGTGGCCACAACCCCAACAATAGATAATACAGAAACTGAACAAACAGAAGGTCAAGACACCATGAGTTTTCAGAGAGGGATAGTTGAAATGCGGCCCCCACCCCCGGTACACAACACACAGATCATGGAAAAGGAGTCATTTAAAAAAATTCCACAAAAGAGATACAGACATGGTGTGGTGGTCCCCAAGCAAGACGGCAGGAAGGTTGAAGGTAAAACTTGGAAGACAGGAAATAAGTATGCTTTGTTATCTTCTGATGCTACGGACAGAGATTCCAAAGGGGAAGAGAGAGTCCTTATCAGTTATGTCCAACACTGACACTGATGGAGGAGGAGGGTTGGACCCCATCGCGAAACGCACTAGGCAGGGCAGGAGGAGTAGGGTAACTTAATCATCTGTGTGCTTATGGATAGTTTAACCATAACCTCTCTCAACATTAACAGTATTAAAGGGGAGCGGAAACTGGGAGGAGTTATGCTGTCTCTCCAAAGCCTTCACAGTGACATTATTTTCCTGGTTGACACCCGGGTTAAAACCCACAGAGAGTGTTACAACAAGCCTCAAAAGCATAGAAACAAGGCCCATCCTTCTGGTCAACTGGGGTGGACCGGTGTGATGGGATAGGAATTCTCTTTGCAAAACTCAACATGGCTGTATCTAGACTAGTGGATATCAGTCCAGGTAGAGCTTTTTTATTAGATTTTTCCTATGTTAATGAGAGATTTAGGCTAATTGCAATTTATGCCCCAGACTAAAGCCCAGAGAAGAGCCCTTTTTAAATTAATACAACCCTATTTACATACTTCTCAGTTGGTATTATGGACAGGGGATTTTAATTGTGGGATGCAGCAGATAGACAGGGGCCTCAGAACAACTAAATTATTTAGTGATTCGATTTGCCTTAAACAAATTGTAGACACAGCCAACCTAAAAGGTGCTTATAGGAGCATACATCCTGTGGGGGATTCACTTATTTTAGCGGGACAATCAAGACAAGAATAGACTTCATTTTTGTTTCCCAAGTACTGCAGGTTCAGGAGTGTAAGACAATAGCTCAGGAATTTTCAGATCATGTGGCAGTTGTAGCAAGGATTACATGGAAAGGATCACCTCGCTGTAAAAAAAATTCATGGAGGCTGAATGAAGAGGTATTACAAGATTCAAAAGTGAGAAAGGTATGGGCAAAAGAGTGGGCGACTAGATTATCAGTAGCAGATTGCTATGACGAAGTGACAGAATGGTGGGCGGACACTAAGAAGGCCTGGAAGCAGGTATTCCAAAGGCATGCATCAGCAGCTAGTAATGATAGATACATGGAGTACCTATCACTTAGGCATCAGCTGCAGCATCTTATCTCCCTGTCAGATAGCACCACCGGTAATTACGGGGCTCAAATTAAGATAATAAGTGAGAGAATGAAGGGATTACAATATGACAGAGCTAGGTCACTAGGACAAGAGGCTAGGTTTGGAACACAGATAGCCAAAGGAGGTTTTGATGCTTACAAAGATTGTAAGGGAAGGATGGATTCTACAGTAATCCAAGAATTAATTTCTCCCAATGGGGATAAGGTTAGTGCACCAGAGAAACTAGTGGAACTAGCAGAACAGCAGATGTTAGCCCAGTTTGGGAAAGAAGAAGAAGAAGAAGAATCAGTATTTATATAGCGCTTTTCATACACAGTATTCCAAAGCACTTTACAAGCAATGCTAGACTGGTAGTGAAGTGACTGAATGTATGGTGGCGGCCATATCACACATCATCACTCACACACAGCCTGGATAATTGCATGAACCGGTTTATGGGAAGGGGAATGTTGGCCAGGACACCGGAATGTTCACTGCTCTTACGTAAGAGTGCCCTGGGTTCTTTTACTCCACCTGGACACCCACCAGGACAACACCAGAATGGGCAGAAGGGACCTCGGTTTAACGTCTCATCTGAAGGACGGCACACCCCAGCAGTACAGCACCCCCCAATACTGCACTCGGATGCCAGAGATTTTTAGGTGCAAGTCCAATCCCGGTGTGGGATGAGAACCCACGACCTTCTGGTCCAGAGGCGGATGTGCTACCAACTGAGCCACGCTGACACCTAGAACCTGTATGTCCAGATGGGTTGGGTTTCTTACAGTCCTTACATCTCCCTCAGATAACTAATGCAGAGAAGGTAGACTTAGTTAAGGAGATCACTGAATCTGAGGTGGCCCTAGCAATCAGGGGGCTGAAATCAGGCGTGGCTCCTGGTTCAGATGGTCTCGCAGTGGGATTATATAAGACCTTTCAAGAGGAACTGGTTCCTGCTTTAACTATATTGTTCAATGATATGTTATCTAAAGCAAAGTTTTTGAGATCTGTGTGTGAAGCAGTATTAGTTTGGATCCATAAGAAAGGCCCCCAAATACTCTGGAAAATTGGAGACCATTAAATCTATTAAATATATACAGGAAAATAGTGGCCAAAATGTTATTAACACAGCTCACTACAGTAGCTCAAATAATTAGTTCTGGCAGACATGTGGTATTCCGGATTGGACCCAAACTGACGATTTGATTATGTTAAGAGAACTATTTGCACAATCCAAAGGTCAGGATACTAAAGGGTGGGTAAACGGGGTAGACCAGGAGAAAGCCTTCGACAAGATAGCCCACAAATTCTTGTTCTCAGTACTTGCTGCATTTGGGGTCCCAGTCCACTTCATAGGTTGGATTAAAGCATCATATCGGGATGCAGTAATAACCCCTAGGGTGAATGGGTGGATGGGGAAGCAAGTGGTTGTTAAAAGGGGAGTAAGGCAAGGGTGTCCCTTAAGTCCCCTTTTATATAATTTCAGAATAAACATCTTATTAAGAGCTGTAGAACAGTGTCCAGAGGTAGTGGGGTTAAGTGTAATTACGACCTGCCTCCCCATCAAAGCTTTAGCGTATGCGGGTGACGTAGTTTTAATACTAAAAGGCGACTCTGATGAGCAAGCCTTATGTAATGTCTTATCTCAGTACTCCAGGATATCAGGGTCTAAGATAAATAAAAATAAAAGCAGGGGTGTACCAGTAGGGGGGGAGACAAAATTCCTGTTGTGAGATCATTAGCAGGCATCAAGCTCTTCCCTGAACCTTTGCAAATTTTAAGAATTTCTTTTGGGTCTGAGGATAGTCAGACAACTAATTGGGAAGTAGCATTAGCAAAAGGAGATAGGTTGATAGCAGGATGTAGGCAGCACCAGACTGGTAAAAAAAGAGAGTGCATCTGATTAAATCTTTATTGATACCTGTGTTCTTATCTATAAGCTATGTATTTCCTCCCCCGATTAAATTATATACTCGCTTATTTAGTATATTTTTCCAAGGGTTTTTGGGGTCACGTCTAAACCCCATCAAAAGGGAAATTACTTACAGACCACTGACAGAAGGGTGGGGGTGGGTATGATCAACCCGGTGGCCTTCTTTTTAACTATATTTTTGAATTACAATACAGGCAAGGCATTGAAACCGGGAAATAGAACATGGAAAGAACTAATTTTTTGTTGGGTGGTTCCTTGTAGGACAGCAAGGGGAGCAAGGTCAGAAGAGATTATTAAAGAAGATAAGCGGCTTACCAATCTGTGGACTAGAAGCAATCACACAGGCAGTAGGGTGGGGCTTGAAGCCCAATGATTTGATAGTAGCAAACAGGAAAGCATTACACAAACAGGTACTGAGGTCTGGGGAACATGGAGAGATTGTATTTCCCAGCTGCCCACAAGTACATAATAGGTGGATAATGAAGCAATTAGTGAATCCCAGAATTCCGGTGTATGCATGGAATAGTTTATGGTTGGGGAATTATGATAGATTAAGTGTGAGAGGGAATAACAAACACAAAATAATAACTGAAATGTATTGCCCAAGAGATGACTGTATTCAGATAATTGAGACGCAGAAGCATTTATTTTCAGAGTGTCAGTTTGCACAGGCCTTTTGGGCATTATTTGTGGAAGAATGGGAGGAGCCCCTTTTTTCTAGTCTTACACACGAAGAAATAATGTTTGGCATTAATATGTCTTTAAACAGGAAGTATAATAATGAAACTATGTATGTAGTGTTAGTGATTGTTAGATATTATCTTTGGCAGGCCAGATGTTTATTGGTTCTTCAACAAATAAAGGTTTCATACCAAGAAATTATGAATAATATTAGAAGGGGTGTACAAAATGTGCAAATGAGAAATTTTAAAACCCAGTCCAGGGTATAGGTTAACCGTTTATGGATTAACTGTGACAAATGGGAATAGGTTTGAAGTCATATAGAATGAATATTTGTAAATTCCAGATGTAGGGGAATGAGAATTTGTGTATTTAGAACTATGTAGACTGTCTATGTTTGTGATCTTATGGATTTGTTGTTCTTATGGTTTGATGTTGTAATGAAGCCCAAATTTCTTAAATAAAATTTCTGTACTCTTCCTGTAGGGGGAACCCTTGTCAGCGAGATGGAGGTGGTCAGTCCAGAAGGCTTGGTGGAGGAGAGAGGACATGCAGGAATGACAATGCAAGGTGCTGTAGACCGACAGTTTTTCAAAGCAGGAAGTTACTGCATAAAGTCATTTGAATCAAAAAGCTGAAATGTCTGTATCTGATCCAGAATCTAATGCCAATGAAGACGAATTAAATCTCTCTTAAGAGGAGGAGAAAAGAGATTTTGCAGAAGGAACTGGAAGAAATTGAATCCCTGATGGTAATGGACTCGACGAAAAGAGAGGAGAGGAGAAAAAGAGGAAACGTCTTAATAATGGCTCTCCAGGCACTGCTACAGGGGCTTATGTAAACATTTTTGTTAAAAGCACACAGTTCCAAAACCCGGAAGAGAAAGCAGCATCTCAGCTATGGACTGATTTGTCATCTGAGCATGACGAGAAAGATGGATGGTCTGCAGAGAAAGCGCTAGAGGGAGCAGGATGGAAACAAACTCCAGAGGTAACATGGCTACCAGAGGGAGAGGAGGTAGCTATGAACAATGCTGCAGCAGTTGGAGGCAGTTAAGAAGCGGTGCAAAAAGAGACAGCTAATGGTTCTCCCAAAATGGGGGCACAACAAACTACTGATATTACAGGTACCATCTCCTTTTCTCCTAATTTGTCAGGCTCTACTATTCATATTGATTCCCCTAACGATGGACTAGGGCATATACCTATGGAGGTTTATTTGCCTCCAGGTCACCAAACGAATACTGAACGGGGGGGGGGAGGGGGACCAGGCGAAGAGACTTTGGAATCCCCTACACAGCAGCCACATCCCACTTTTACAAGTTTGTTTCAGAAACCTGTAGAACTTGCAAAAAGAAGAAATGCAGTGCGTTTTTGATACATGGGGAGTATGGAGGAACCCCCCGGACAGGTTCTATGTGGGAAACATTTTACTTAAGCAGTCGCTGCATTTCACGCCTGCTGATGTTTATGCCCTTATACATGTAACAGGGGAATCTACATTTGACATCAATTTTCGGACTCCTGAGTTGTTGGAAAGGTTCTGTGACCCTTAAAATGAACCCAATATGGACCCCTTTTCAGATAATCTCCCTGACTAAGCAGACCTTTCAGGTGATTACTGTCCTGTTTAGGAATGAGGGGGTGAACATTGAGGACGTTCTATACTGGTTGGAAAAAAGGTGCTCAGTTCAAGGTATTCCTGACCCCTATTTGGATTGGGAAGGATTTTGGAATGGGGGGGGTGGAAGAGTAAAATCAAACTCCACCTAGTAGGAACTGAGTTACAGCATTTGCCCAATTGCATGTATATTGGGTGGGACAAGGGTTCTGTTTTATCCTGGACAGCCTTGCCCCTGCTTGAAGTGCAAGTCAGCCAGACACACAAGTCCAAATTGTGAAGCCCAAAAATGTACGTCACGTGGGGAATTAGGCCATACAAGTTTAGTTTCCACTGCCAAAACACACAGACGTGCAATCTGTGTGACGGAGAGGGGCACTCTTTTTCTTCATGCCCATGGGCCTCCCACAATACAGATGATGCGGACTATGGAGTCCAGGACTTTTATATTCAACAAACAAAAAAGGCCTCAGGTTTCCCAGGGTTTTCTCCACCTGCTAGCCCTGACCTAGAACCTAGGGAGCCAACTATAGTGAGTTCTGCTATTATAGTTCACCCCGGACCACCTCAGGTATCTTTACCTGAGACTTCAGCTCAGACACTTGAAAGAGAACTTCCAGATGATATGGCACCCCCTCGCCACCTGCCTTCTGGTGGGGACAGGTTTTAGGAAGTAAAATCAAAAAAGGGTCAAAAGGCAACAAAGCTAAAGCAAGGCCTCAAATCATTCCTGACCCAGTTCCTCAAAGCAACCCTTTTTCTGTCTTAAGAGAGGGTGTTTCGAAGGAAGATATGCATTCAGATGGAGTTTCTTGGGCCTCCTCAAAGGCTGAGGCCCCTTCAGAGACTGAGGACATAGAAGGCACAGTAGCCAGTAGAACAAGGAGGCGGCAGATGGGAGTCAGAGACACCTCCAGAAAAGTTCCTTGAAGATGTGCATTGAATTCTGATGGGACACTACGGTATGACTGTTGCTTCTCTGAACACTAATAGTGTTTTGTCAGAGAGGAAGTGTTTGGCAACTTTGGCCCTATTTTCTGATCAGGCTAATGATATTTTTTTACAGGATACCAGATTGAGGATACCTACAGAAATCTCAGCGGCTAGTAATGCCTGGGTATGGGGGTCCAGTTTTTGGTCAGGGGTAATGATACTTGTAGCGGACTGGGAATATGTTTTCAAGAGTGAAATATTAAGGTTATTCACATGGTAAAAATAATGCCTGGTAGGGCATTATTGTTGGATGTAATATTGCAAGGGATAGATTTTAGGTTAATAAACATATATGCACCACAGGTTAAACCTGACCATATAGATCTTTTGAAATTAATTTTGCCCTATTTATACACTTCACGGAACATTTTGTTCGGCGGTGATTTTAATATGAGCAGATTTTTTTTCTGATAAGGGCCCAAATGCATCCAAAATGTATTGTGACTCCTCCTATCTAAACCAGGTGTTACAAACAACAAATTTGGTAGATGTTTTTGTTTCTACAAATTCTGATCCTCCATATACTTTTCATAAAGGTAAATTGTCCACTAGGATAGATTACTTGTTTATGTCACCCAATTTAGCTATCAGAAATAAAAAGGTTTCTCCTGTAGCAACATCTGATAACAGGCTCCTTAGTGTTACTCTTTCAGATTTAGCTAAAATATCACGGGGAAAAGGATATTGGAGATTGAATGACAGTCTACTAGATAATCAAGAGATAAGAGGAGGTTTTCTCTATTTATTAAAAGCTAGACAGTTGGTATTTTTTCTTTATGATTCTTTAGGAGATTGGTGGAAGGGCAGTAAAGAGTATTTCTAGAGCTATTTCCAGTTAATGGGTGAATTAAATGGGCAAATGAAGAAGGAAAAATATTGTGTATTACAAAAGGAGCTTTCCTTCTTACTTCAGTTACAAAAAGACTCCAATATTTCATACACAGACCAGATTGCATCAGTTAAGAATCGTTTAATAGTCATACAGTATAACAGACTGAAATCTTTAGAAATTAACAAAAGTTTGGATACACTGGGAAGCAGGGTTTTATTAACCCTTTTGACTCTTGTTCAGCTCAAAGTCGCCAAAATATTATTTCACACTTGCAAACAACTGAAGGGTTTGAGATTTCAGGGAAAAAGGTAATTCTGAGGGTAATAGAGAATTATGTTACTGATAAATTTTTGGTTACTGGTATTTCAAGGGACAAGGTCAAACATTGGTTGACCTCCTACGATTTACCGCAAATCCCAGATTATTTGAAAAATATTCTTACAGTCCATATCACAGAGGTTGAGTTAGAAACTGTTATAGCAGGGTTAAAATCAGGGACTGCCCAAAGGCCTGATGGACTTTCAAATTAATTTTATAAATATTTTTTCCCCAAAGTTAAAACAGAACTGGTTGCTACTTTTAATTATTTTTTGGAAACTCAGAGTTTACCTGATGGCATGTATGAAGGGCTTATCTTTTTCCTTTTTAAAAGTGGGAACAGGGCCCTCCTAGATAATTGAAGACCCGTTACTCTGTTGAATACGGATAGCAAAATCCTGGCAAAACTTCTTAATAATCGGTTAGCATTAGTTTTAGATACTGTAATTCACCCAACTCAGTTTTGTGCTGTTTTGGGAAGCAAAACAGGGGATGCACTTATCTTAGTAAGAGAAATTGTGTAAAAAGGTACTGATGGGGAATTAAGTGGGTACCCGATAGGGCTTGACCAGGCCAAAGTCTTTGATAAAGTTAATCATGATTATTTATGGCTGACACTACAGGCCTATGGGTTTCCTGATAATTTTGTGGATTGGATTAAGTTATATTATTTAAAAGCTTCAGTAAAACCTTATGTGAATGGTTGGGTGGGACAGGGCTGTCCCACTCATAGAGGGGTACAACAGGGTTGCCCTTTGAGTATTGCTTTATATATTTTGGCTTTAAACCCTCTCTTGATTAAAATACAAAAGGATGATAGCATAAGGGGTGTTTTGGTGCAGAGTGAAGACTGGGAAATAAAAAGTATTAATTATGCAGATGATATGTGCCTAGTATTAGGAGACCAAACCTCAGGCAGAGTGGCAACCAGGGAGATTCGGTCCTTTTCTGAGCTTACTGGTACTGCAATTAATACTACTAAAAGTGTTTGCCTTCCTATTGGACAGGTAGGGAATGCTGGCCCAGTATGTTTTGATATACCAATAAAATTGGAACCACAGAATACAAGGAGTATATTTTGGTCCTGGGGACATGAACTCATTTAATTGGAACCTTTTGATAGAGGAAAGTAAAGGAAAGATTAAAATGTGGAACTCATGGTACTTGTCTAAACAAAAGCGGGTGTACATGGTAAAAACATTTTTACTAATGATGTTTCTTCATTTATGTGTAGTATTCCTTCCCACAAAACAATTGGAAACAGCTATTTATAGCATCCTTTTTCAATGTATCTAGGGTCGTAGACTTAACCCTGTTAAAAGAAATGTTACCCACAGATCCCTCAAAGATGGAGGGCTAAAAATGATACATCCCTTAGTTTTCATTTTTACTATGTTTTTGTATAATAATTGCTTCAAAAAGCTACAGTATGGGAACCATGGGTGTTAGATCAAGTGGGGCCATGGCTGGAGTCATGGGAACCGGGGTCTGTCTTCCCAAAATAAAAATCTCTCCAGGGCCTCCCCCCTTTTATGCAATATATCTTTGGGAAGATAAAACTGTGGGCTCTTAAGAAACAACAGATTTTAGATCTGTCCAGGAAAGAGCTATATATGTACATAGTGGGAGATTTTTTCTTGGATCAGCCTAGATACTGGGCTAAAACACCAATGGAAATCCAACAGATAGGGAATGTTAACAAACATTATACAATGGTGTGTGAAAATCCTGTAACGTCATTGGTCAAAACATGTCACTTGACTGTGGGTAAATCCTGCATAACCCACAGCTGAGGAATGACATTTATAAAAAAAACATAATTAAACACATTTGAAGTTTATTTTTCGCATAAGTCCATTGTATAATCATAATAAAGCACTCCAGGATGTGAGTTATTGAGTGATTTACCCACTTCATGTGTGGTTAAGTCACTCGGCTGCGCCTCGTGACACACCACACAAGGCGTGGTTAAATCCCCACTAACCCACACCCTGTTGTGCCTTATTGCTTGAATAGGCTGCTTGGAAAGATGTGGGATGTTCTGTGGCTTTGTATTCACAATAAATGTAATGTTAAAAACAATTTAAAACATAAAGAAATTAAGGAAAGGGTATGTCCCAGAGATAGTACTTGTAAAGACATACTAGAAACAATGGAGCATTTGTTCCTGGAATGTTCCTTTATCCTTTCCTTTTGGAATATTCTTTGTTCAAAATGGAATAAATTTCCCTTCCACTTTCTGACTAGAGATACTTTACTCCTGGGGCTTTTACCACAGGAGTGGGCTAAGTATGCAGCAGGGACAATTCAGTTACTGCTTTTAATGCTTAAATATCATATTTGGCATATTAGATGCCAGCTGACCCTTTATAAGAGACAAGTGTCAGCAGAACAAGTTTTTTGGACTGTGCAGAATACTAACATACTAACATACTAACATACTATTTGCCAGCAGATTAGGCCTTATGGTCTATCAAGTCTGCTCGAACCTAGATCCTTAGTTGGGTGCAGAGACCCTCCCATCCCTTGTGCTCCAGAAACCCCTATCATCCATCCCCACCCCCCCGGGACAGGCCATCATCTGATACATCCACTTTCTGTGTCTGTCCCACCCTCTCTTAAAGCCCTCCACTGTGGATCTCTGAACCAGCTCACCAGGCAGAGCATTCCAAGGGTCCACCACCCTCTCAGTGAAAAACCTCCTCCTCTTTTCCCCCCTCACCCTTCCACCTTCCAACTTCAAACCATGCCCTCTGGTGATGCCTCCCTGCTTTAGTCTAAAGATCCCCTCCATGTTTACCCTATTTATTCCCTTGAGGTACTTGAAGACCTCAATCATGTCCCCCCTGTCTCTCCTCTCCTCCAATGAAAACAGGCAGAGCTCCTCAAGTCTGTCCTCGTAAGTCAAATCCCCTAGCCCTCGTATCATCTTTGTTGCCCTCCTCTGTACCCTCTCCAGGAGCTGTATGTCCCTCTTCAAGTGTGGTCTCCAGTACTGTACACAAGTACTCAAGGTGTGGTCTAACCAGTCCATTGTACAGCGGCAGAATCACTTCCTTGCTCCTTGAGGTGATCCCCATGGATGCATCCCAACATCCTGTTTGCCTTGCTAGCTGCTCTCCTGCACTGCTCCAGAGTTATTCATACATGTATCCACCATGACCCCTAGGTCTTTTCCCTGTTGAGGCTTCCAGCACCTCCTCCCAGGGTGTACCTGTTTAGGGTTTCCCGACCAAGATGCAACACCTTGCACTTGGTGATATTGAAATTTAATTTCCATGTGTGAGCCCAGCTTTCCAGGGTGTCCAGGTCCCTTGCAGGGCCAACCTCCCTCTTCTCCTCAACTACTGCTCCCATCTTGGAGTCATCCCGAAGAGACTCATTTCACACCTATACCATCCCTGATGTCTGATATGTATGCATTAAACAGGATTGGACCCAGGACCGAGCCTGTGGTACCCCTACCAACCTCTGTAGGGTTGAGAGCTCCCCACAGACCACTACTCTCTGAGTGCGTCCAGCTATCAGTTTTCAATCCATCTGACCATCAAAGGGCCTACTCCTAACCCCATCAGTTTCTCCACCAGACCATTGTGGGGACAGAGTCAAGCCTTGCTGAAGTCCAAGAATAATACATCCACAGGCTTACCCCTGTCCAGTTCTGATGTTACCCATTCATAGAACTCCACAAGGTTGGTTTGACATGATCTACCTGGCACAAACCCATGCTGCCAACTATCCAGACCTCCCACCTCCCCAAGTAAACTCTCGTTCCTTTAGTATACTCTCCATTAATTTTCCCACCACAGAGGTTAAACTGATGGGTCTATAGTTTCCTGGTACTTCCTTGACCCCCTTTATGGATTGGTACCATGTGCCTCTCGCCAATCCCTAGGTACCTCCCTGTCTCAAGTGACCTGTTGAAAAGCTCCACCAGGGTGCAGCCAGTATGTCCGCCAATTCCCATAGTACTCGGATGAATGCCATCCGCCCAGGAGATTGTCTTTCTTTAGGGCCTTGAGGGCAAACCACACCTTTTGGTGGGATGGCATCATCTGTCCCTCCACCTTACTGGTCTTTTATCCTTATCCAGATGTGACACCCTGGGATACCTTTCCTCCCTTTGCTCCATTTCTGTTGCTCCCTGATCCCACTCCTGCCGCTTCTATCCTTTGTGCCTTGCTTTGTAGATATCCCATCCCTCCCTAGTGAACACAGAGGCAAAGTACTCTAAATACCTCTGCCTGGTCCCTCGCCTCTTCCACCCACCCTTCTTCTGATCTCAATCTGCTGAGATGGCCCTTAGTTTTTCTCCGCTCCCCAATGTACCAGAAGAACCCCTTTTCCCCTCCATGTATCCCCTGTGCCAGCCGTTGCTCTTTACTGGACTTTGCTCCCCTCACCATACAGGTGACTTTTCTAGATGCAAGCTGGTACATTTCCTTATCCCTATCCCCTCTTGTTGTTTTATATTTTTTGTAAGCCACCTTCTTTTCTCTGACTGCTACCTGGACCTCACTGGACCACCAGCATGGTTTATGTGACCTTGCTCCCTTACGTTTCAACTTAGCGCAGATCCTGACTGCCTCATGAAGTCCCCGTTTATGACCTCCCATCTCCTTTCCACACTTGTCATTGAGGTAATCCCTTCAAGTGATCCTTGAGAATATTTCCATGCCCATAAAGTCTGCCCCCTGAAGTCCACTGCCAGTGTCCTAGATCTCACCCCACCCCCAATGCTTATTTGAAACCAGACAGTATTGTGGTCACTCCCAGTCAGGGGTCCTGTACAACCATGTCCCTTACCAGATCCCCATCTGCCAGAACCACATCCAGGACATGCCCTCCCTTGTGGGCTCCATCACATGCTGTGTTAAGAACACATCCTGGAAGCCATCCAGCAGCCTCTGCTCCTTGGCCACCTTAGAGGACATGGTCCCCAGTTTGTACCTGGCATATTAAGGTCCCCCATCAACACCACTCCTTCCCCTTTTGGACCACACTGGGCAATGATGTTGTCCAGCAAACCATCCTCTAGAACATCACTCATCCCGGGGCCTATATGCTACTCCCAGCTTGACCTTATCTCCTGCTGGGGATCGTAAGGTGACCCATAAGGCCTCCACGTTTCCCTCTGCCTCTTCTACCATAGCAATTTCTATGTCATCTCTAATGAACATAGCCACTCCACCCTCTGCCCTCCTTTCTATCCTTCCTAAGCATAGTGTACCCCATGCATTTGAGGTCCCAGTCATGGTTTTTGTTGTACGTTTCGTGACTGCCCCACATCCACCCCCTCAAACAGCATGGCCTGGAACTCTGGCAACTTGTTTCCCAAGCTCCTGGCATTTACTAACACTAACCCCACCCCTTATCCTGATCCTTTTGTGAACCCCACCCAGATTCCTATACTTCCATCCTCCCCCTGCTCCTCCTGAAACCTCCACCTCCAGTCTGTTTCCCCTCCCCTTGGGCTTGAAGGCTACTCCCCTCATCTGGAGGGGGAGGGCTTCTGGTCAGCCCCTCCCTTATCCCTTCCCCCCTTACAAGTTTAAACCCCACCTTTCTTGTATGTAGTCAGCCATCCCCTGTTTAAGGACTTCCTTCCCTAATGGGGCAAGATGAAACCTGTCCTTGGCATATAGTCCCTTATCCTCCCAAACTCCATTCCAGTTCCCTAACACCCCCAACCCATTCTCTTCACCCCACTTCCTGAGCCATTCATTAACCTCTGTGAGCTTCATTTTTTTCTCCACTGAGGCCTTTGGTACTGGCAATATCTCCGAAAAGGAAATGTTGCATCCATTATCCGACAGACTCTGGCAAGTTCTTGGAACCTTGCTTGGATTTCCATAATGCTATTTCCTCTAGATCATTAGTTCCCAAATGACCAGAAATCCGGTTTCCTCCACAATCCCTAACCATTTCATACACCATGAACTTTGCTTTGTGCACTGTCAGCCCAGAGATACTCACTACCTTCACCTGGCTATGGCATCCATCCCCTGTCCCTCCCAATGGATACCCTTAATCATCGAGTCTCCCAGTAACAGAACTCAACACCACCATCATCCTTATGGTTACCTCCACTATGCCCTCTCAGCCCCCCACTTTATTCATGATCGCACTTTCATGGGAGTCTTCCTGCCTTATTAGAGACCCTTGTCACCCTCCCTTTCTGCCTCCCTTGCTATTTTGCCCACTTAACTCAGACCCCTCTGAATAGGTGTCCCTTTAACCCTCTCTTATCTGAACCATTTATCCTGGCCCTGATGGTTTCCTCCCCGCACCTCATCCCCCTTGTAATAGTACCCCTGTCTCCAGAGGCTCTCGTGGGTCCCCTTTAGCTAGGGCCCCATCCTTGGTACTGACCTTCCTGCTGAAGGGCTCCTCCCACCTCCTTGTCACCCAGTTCCTCTCAATCATGCTCTCCTCCCTCATGTCTGGAATATGTTGCATCTCCCCATTTGCTTAACATATATGTTTCCTTCTTCCTCTGGGACTATGTCTATCCTTTCCATAGCTGTTCTGTGATGCCTATGGGTATCTGACTCCCTCCCGCCTCTGTATAAGTTTCCTCATTTCCACCAACCCCTTCCTCCCCTCTAGGATGCTTAGTATCTCAAATTTATTGTGACACTCTATGTCAGCCTCCATCAAGTAACCCGAGTTTCCCTGACTGCATCTCTAAACTGACCCTCTTCTTCCTCTCTTGCACTGTTCACCTTAGGAGCTCCCTTCCCACAGTCTGCTGTTTTAGGCTTCCACAACAGCCACTCTTCCCCTCCAGTCTCCTTGAATTCAGAATTTTCACCGCACGCTTTCCCTTAGCATCAACTTCCCTATCTAAGGGTCCTCTGTCCCAATATCCCCCTTCTGCTTGCTGTGCATAATGTCCTGTAATTTCCAGCGTTGCCCCAGCCTCCCTCAGCCCCACCCTTCTGCTGCCCATATCCACCCCTTATCTTGGACACCCCCCCAGCTCCCAGCTTGCTCCTTAACCAATATACCTCACTCCTGATACAAGATAGCTGTCTACAGAGTGGGCAGCCTCCCTCTCCAGGCCCAATTTAGAATTTGCCATCCCACAGCCTGTGCAGCCTACAACCCTTCCGAAGATGCCTGCCATGGTGGAATATGGCCACCCTGATTATCCCCCTCTGTTTATAATAGCACACCCCCTTTTCTCAGTCCCTTTCCCCTGGAGTACAGTTTCTCTCTATACTGACTGTAGTTATTTACAAACCCAATTTCAATCCCACCAACAAAGTTCCCAAGTCTCACAAACACATACAGTCCAGTATGTGTTAAGTCCCACTAACAGTGTGTGTAAGCAGACACCAGGTACCATATGATGTCACAGGCCCACCAACTCCTGTTGCTTCAAATTTCAGTCCCAAACAGAAATACTCAGCCCTTCAATCCAACCCCAGTGGCTTTTCAGTATTTAAGAAGCCTACAAAACAGGTGGGTGGGAGGACTCTTACCAAACACCAGGCAAACAACACATTTAAATTACCTTCTAATTTTCCCTGCCAAACATCTATCCCCAAACCTACAATATCACAGCCCAAGTATCAGTTCAAATTCAAGGTAATAATTTTTAACACATAGAACTAATTTCACTTACAACTATTCAGATATTTCAGTTTAAAACAAAATATAACTCCTGGCCTCTTTTCTACCAACCTGTTGCTTAAGCTCCCAAGTGAAATACTTGTAATAAGTCTTAGATTGCAAGCAAGACAGAGGTACCCTAAAGCTCTTTTTCAGTCCTGGTGGAAATGCATGGCTTGGATACTAGATATTGCTGGAACAGCATATGAATGAAAGTTTTTCTGGCAGGAATCAACATAGTTTGTAACTATTTGATTTTGAAGCTATACTAATAAAAATTCTACTACCTTTTTAGTTGGGGGGGGGGATATTTCAGTTTTATAATTCAATTTTGTAGGGTTTCTATATTTCTTCGGAACTAAGATATAGAGGTATGACTGAAATATTTATTTTGTTTTTATGCTTTTCGTTTTGTACAGTATTATTATTTGTGTGAATCAACACTGTTTGCACACATTTGTTTTACAAGTTATATTAAGAATTCCCCTACTCTTTTAGTGTGGGGGGAGGGAGTCTTAAAATCCTTTGGGGCTATAAAATAGTATGTTTTAGGGATGTATGATGAAATATTTATTTATGTTTTCCTTTTTTTGTATTATGATTTTGTGTGATGTAACACTGTTTTGTATATTTTGCTATTAAATTGTAATAAAAATTCCCCTAGGCCTGGATATTTAGATTGCGCCACAAAGCAGCTCAATAGCAGGAGCAGGCGCAAGTGCAGTGCACCCATGCGCGACACGCACGATATTCAAACACAGCGCAGGCCAAGGTGTGCTTACACAACTGAATATCGTGCCAACTGCGCCATGGCGCAACCAGGGATGCGCAGTGGTGCAGGGCTGATGCACAGTAGCACAACCAGGGATGCGCAGGGACAGGGACAGGATGCAGGGGTGCACCATCCATAGAAGCCATGGGCGGAGGAGCATGCAGCAGACCAGACAGCGCCCCCCCCGGTACCCCATGAACTGCGCAACCTGTGGTGAGCTGGATGAACCACCAGCCCATGAACACCAGCACCGAATCCACAGCTGGGGCACGGTGCCCCAGCACACCCCCTGGCAAGCAGTGACTGCAACACAAGGAGGGCCAGCCACCCAGTGCCACCCCATCTGACCAATGCAGAGCACACCCTGCACAGCGATCCCCAGACACCCGGCCCAGGAGCAGTGCCCAACAGTGCATGGCACCGAATGCATGCCACCACCCCCACAGTGACAGTGCAACCCTGTGCACCATGGAGCCATGCACGGCAGCCCCACTGTGAGAACCCCGCAGCGAGCGGCACCAGCCACCGACGCAACAACTGCAGACACAGTGCTGCCCTGCATGGCCCCCCCATGGCACAGCAGAGAGGTTGACCCTGCGTCGGTACCTGAGGGACCCTGCATATGACAAGGCCTGCCCTGGACCCCACCACCAGCAGGACAGCACCCCGCACACCCACCCAAGCACACAACCTGTCCCAGCACTGGCCCCGACAGCCAGCACAGATGCCCACAGTGGTGCATGGAGGCATGCGCCACACAGGATGTGACACAGGGCATGGACAAACACCCACCCAGACCCAAGGGCACCCCAACACAGGGACACAATAGTGGGACAACAAATTCTGCTGGTGTGCGACCACCGATGCTGTGTACCCACGGCCTGCACCCCACCATGGCACAGGTGTACCAGCCATCCTGCACATGCACCATGAAGCCGTCCACCACTAGCATGCGACTGAAGCACAAGTGACAGACATCAGAACACAGACCCCGCAACAGACACCAGCGACAGCAGGGAGGGGGGACAACAACAACATAGGCCACAGTGCCACCTGAGGCAGACGTGCACCATACCAGTGACAGGAGGCAAGCCGCCATTGCGCCGTGGCCAGAGGGTGGCCAGCATGGACGGCCACCAATGACATGCCAGCAGATTGTGCATACTACAGACATGCAAGGGGGCCAGCTGCATGGGCCATGGACATACTGACAGGGGCACCAGGGACACAGCGCATGCACCAGGGACCACTGCACACAGGCATCCAGTGCACAGGGAACAACACACAAACCACAGACAGGGACTGAGTCCCCCACCCACACCATAGGCGGGTCCCTATCAGACACACACCCAGGCCTGCGCCACCCCCGACGCCATGCACACCACTGCAGCCAAGCACCATAAGCCCGCTGCAAATCAGAGGACCACCAGTTGTCATAACAAATAAATGTGTATTATAGAAGTGAACAATATACAAAACAGAAATAAAACTATTTATAATGTGGGGGGAGGGCCACATACCAGGTGGAGGTGGGCATGGGGCAAGGGTGAACAACTGGGAGTGGGATGAAGGGGTGCGAGGGTTAGTCCAGGGGGGAATGCACATCAGGGGCATAGTGGGTCTAACGTCGACCCCTCTCCCCACTACGACCCCGGTGTCTCTGCCAGTGATGACGTCCTCTGCCTTGTTCCATCCTCTAGAGCAGCTCAAGGGTGGCACTCACCAGCTGCAGCAGCTCCTGGACACTCTGCTCCAGTGCAGTCCAGCGTTGTCCACCTAGGACAAGGGAGCAGGGTCACTATGCGTGACTGGTCAGACCCCTGCAGCCCACCCAATGTGCACGGAATACAGCTGTGGGCCACGCTTCTGTGATGGCATGTGACCACCCACAGTGACCGCGCCCACATGACCCGCTTACCCAGGCACCCACAGCCATGTGTAATGCTGCACACACCCACTGACCATGTCCCACACAGCACCACCATGGCCGTACAGTGACATGGCTATGCGGTGCGAAGGCAGTGGCACAGCCATGTACCTAGTGCACGCACGGACCACCTGCAATGCCCACCCACACATGCAGTGCCACAGGACAGTGCTGAGTGCACCATGTGGCGTGCACGGCAGTGGGGCCAAGTGCTTGCGGCCACGCCCCACCACCACCCCTGCAACACAGCATGCACAGATGTAAGGGGAAACATGGCACTCACCTGCATCCAGGCCAGCAGGGTGCTGCTGGCCCATGGCCCCTCCACCGTGTCCCTGCTGAATCAGCAGCGCACCCACTCGGTCCTGCTCCGCCTGTACTCGGGTCTGCCTTGACCTACGGCGCTCCTCCAGGCCTAGGGTGCAAACATGGAGAGGGAAACATTAGTACAAGCCAGTAGCAAAACCTCCCCCGGTGTATGCGTGCCCGCACAGCCCAGCCATGATGCACCCCCACCACTAGACAGCCCCCACTCCCCTGCAAGGTGGATCTATGCACACCACGATACCTGGACAGATGGACACTACCAGTGTATGGATGGAGCATCTACCTGGCCATGGCACGGTGCCTCGCTGGGTGCATGCCTGCAGATGCCCCAGTCGGTCAGGGTCCCTCCGCTGTAGGTCGCCATACCTGTGGCGACACTGCTCTGCTGTCCAGGTGATCCCAGTCGCCTCCTCCAGGCTGTCAGCCACCTTCTGCCACACAGCACTACGTGTCCTGTCCTGGGGATCCTGCCCAAATAGGGCACCAGCATGAGGCTCAACTATGACCACCAAGGTGGGCCAGCTCAATAGCGCTCCACACCTGCGCTCTCCTACGTGGCATCCTTCAGTGTGTATCGCTATCAAAATGGCACTCTGTAGTGTACGTGCCCCACGTGCGGAGGCAGCATAGTACTGTGCTACCAGTTCCCATCGTGTTGTCACCGAACTGCGCGATAGGGTGCACCCATGCGGACGCATGGCGCCTAGGGGGCAAAGGTCTACCACAAGGTCAAGGGTCTGTCTGCGCACGGAGCGCCACAGCGCTATTGGAACGCCCTGCTTGTAGCATGGTAGGGTGCTTGTGTGTGATGCCCTGCAGTGGCCTACCATGCTGTGGCTCCATGGCGCCTACGGCACACCAGGGCACAAGCGCCACACGGGCGAACAGCACACTAGCACCACAGGCATAGTGGTGGCCGTGCCCTGCACTGCCTCCTGCACACAGCACATCAGCAGTGCTGCACACATCAGCATCAGCACCCCCCGGCATGCGCCGTGCGGTGCCGATTGCGCACATCACAGTGCTGTGCCATAGCCTGAGCACGCTCACCATCATTACGCAAGGCGCAACAGCGCGATATTCAGCCAGCATATGCAGATCAGCTCATCAGCCATTCCACGGAGCAACCACTGCATTAGCATCCACTCACAAGTGCGTTTCGCCTCATTTGCATGCGTTGCGCTATATGAATGCGACATGGGGCTGCAGAGGACATAGTTAGGTATTGCAGTCTATTGTGGTGGGTTGCATGCTGTTGGGATGTGGGGACTGTGGTTTGTGAGGGCTGAATGGGACTGTACAGTCCAAGGTAACACCTGTCATTCCCACAGGCTCGATCATGACTGAACGTGAGGAAGAGGAGGAACAGGGATGGGGGAGAAGGAGGAGGCCCAACTTCACCCGGGCTGAATCAGATGCCCTGTTCGAGGCATATCTTGACAGGGAACCACTGCTCAGCGGATAGCGGGGAATGTCACAGGCCCATGCTGTGGTGTGGGGTGAGGAGGTGCGTGCCGTGAACCAGCATGGCAGCCACCAGCGGTCCGTGCAGGAGTGTAAGAAGAAGGTCGGCATGGACAGGAGGTGGATCAAAGACAAGGTGGCTGCCATCAGGGCTGCACGTGCTGCCACTGGTGGGGGACAGCCAGGTGTACTCAGTGTGGTTCTGTGCCAGGCAGAGGAATGGCGCAGCAGGGACCACGGTCTGCCCCTGGCAGAGATGGCCCGGCAGTGGGAGGATGTGATTGCTGCCATTGAAAGGCAGACTAATGCATTGACAGCTGTCATGGCCACATTGAGCACCCAGTTCGGTGCCCATCCGCCGCAGGCACGGTACAGTGTCATGTCCACCCCCCGTTCCCAGCACCGTGCAACACCTGCTATGTCAACACAGGTTCAGCTGTGGGCATACCGAGCACGCCTGACGCGGGCATGTTTGGTGAGCTGCAGACCCCTGCGCGAACATGGTCGCGTTCACACAGCGTCACCCTTGGGGGGACCGCCGGTGCCACCCCATGAGGCCAATGGTCAGCCTGACATGGCTGGCAGGTCTTGATGGGGCTGCCCATGCATCCGTGATGGCCGTGGTACTGTGCCGTGTGCCTGACCTGTCTCCCACCATGGCCACTATCTGCCGCTGCTCTATGTGCAGTGTGGTGTGCATTGTGCAACGCACGGGTGGGGTATCCGGCCTTGCACACACACGGCCCCTGTGCACACCCTCCCGGCTGCTGGCCACTGTGGTGTGTGCATGATGATGCCTGCGTTGCACTGTCTGCCAACGTGCAATGGTGCCCAGCATCTGAGGCATGCACAGTGATGGCCACTGGGCATGGTCGTGTGTGGACCTGTGTGGGGGTGGGGGTGGCAATTGGGTTTGGTGTGCTGTCTACCCCTTGTGCATGTCTTGTGGTGTGTGTGCGTGCGTGTGTGCATGTGTCGTGTTTGGCCCTGCCCATCCCTGATGTCGTGTGCGGTGCCACACTCAGACCCATTCCCTTACCGCCATCTGCCCCGGTGTCCTGCCCTGCCTGTCTGTGGGCTGTGCCCTTGGTGATTGCGCATGGCACCGTGACCTACCTGTGTTGACCAAAGTGCTCTTATGTAATGGTGTCCTGGTGCAGCTGTGACATCCGGATCAGGCGGGGGTCTCTTCGCACAGGGGGTGGCTGCCCATCACTGGCTGGACCGGCATCCTCATCGTCCCCACCGCTGTCCCACTCTTCGACCTCTACAGCTATCCCACAGTCGGTGGCCATGTTGTGCAGGATACAGCAGGCCAGGAATAGCCCGCAGGCCTTCGAGGGGCTGTACTGTAAGGCACCACCAGATGTGTCCAGGCACTGGAACTGTGCCTTCAGCATCCTGAACACCTGCTTGATGACATTCTGTGTTGTGGCCTGTGCCTCATTGTACCGTAGCTGTGATGGGGTCGTGGGGCACCGGTATGGTGTGAGCAGCCAGGGACATAGTGGGTAACCACTGTCACCTGTGTGTAGAGGGTGGACATTAGAATGGTGGTCTGTGTCGCTATGCCATGGGCCAACAAGGCCGGTACCCATGGCACCTCTATGCACCCCCCACATCTGTTCATTTCATCCCGCGTGATATGCATACTCACCCACTAGATGGCCGGTGGGGATGTCCCCACTCTCAAACCTGTGGCACAGTGCAGACTGGTGCCAGATGAAGGCATTGTGTGCTCCCCCAGGGTGCGTGGCACAGACATTGGTAATGCACCCCCTGGCATCGCACACCACCTGTCAGTTTATTCTTGCATGCACCTTGCAATTGATGTATGCCGCTCCCTTTGGGCCAGGTGGTGTGCAGATGGCCACATGGGTGCAGTCAATGGCCCCGAGCATGCCAGGCAACTGTGCTACCCTGTGGAACTCCTGTATGTGTGCTGTGTGCTGGGGAAATGGATGTACTCCGCAGCATGTGGCAGCAGTGTGCTGAGGAATTGTGTGAGTCGGCGTGACGCAGCCGACTGGGTTATGCCTGTCGGGTCCCCTGTTGGTCTCTGGAAGGTGCCCGTGGCGAGCAGGCACATGACGGCTGTTACCTTCATCTCCACTGACAGAGCATGGCTCCGTCGTGTGGGTGCCTGCATCTCATCACAGCACAGCTCACAGAGCTGCCTCAGGATCACCTGGTTCAGGCAGTACTGTCCCACAATCTCTGTGTCAGAGTAGTGTTCAAAGCTGATGCAGGCTTGGTTCTGCCTGTTCTGGGGGTACCACCAACGGGCCCTTCCACGGCTGCACCCCCCTGCTGCCTGCCTTCTCACACCCCTCATTACCGCCTCCATCTGGAAGTTCGCGCTGGCCATGTCCCTGGCTGGTGTTCCCCCCCCCCAGAGGCTGTTGTCCTGTTCCCCCGCTGTCTGTTCCTGATGCTCTCCCTGCACCGGATACACCTCCGGCCTTTGGCTGTGGCTGTCCTGCCTCCTGCCACCGCCCTCTGTCCACTGTGGCACTCCACAGCCTTTGCTGCACAGTGGCACAGGCTCCCCACTCCTACCCTGTTTATGGCTCAGTTCTGGTGGGCCCTGTCCTGCTCCTGCCCAGTTCTGCACACTGCTACCTTCTGTACCACCTTGGCTGTCTGTTACCATGCTCCCACCTGTGGCTTCCCTTTTGCGTTCTTGTGCCCCTCTCTTGCTCCCTTTTATTTTGGATTATTTCCGCTGTCGTGCAACTTCTGCTAGCTCCCCTATTGCGCATGGCACATGCTGTTGAATATCGCATTGTGCATGCTATTCATGGTTCTGCCCTCTACGGTTGCGCATGCATTAATTACTATTGCACTCTGGTGCATTGCTTATTGCGCTGCGCAGCCACCTCCCACTGAATATCGCACAATGGTGCATTTCCATACTTGCGCTGGCACATCCTTGTTGCGTATGTCGCAACCCTTCTGAATATCCGGGCCCTACTCTTTTTGTGTGTGTGTGTGCATGTGGGGGGGTTCTTTTCAGTATTATGGTTTAATTTTGGTTTCTAAATATTGATTTGAAGATAACTAGAAAATGTATGAATGTAATACTTATTTGATTTATCTTATGATTTGTATATTATTTTTGTGTGAGTTAACACTGTTTTGTATTTATTAGATTTTCTGAAGTTATAACAAAAATTCCTCTACTCTTTTTCTAGAGGCAAACTATTCTCTAAAGTCGACTATGTGTTTGTAACGAACAGATTAGAGGTTGTAAAGACATCCATTATTCCTAGTTCTTTTTCTGATCACTTGGTGATTAAAACTATATTATGTACTGAAACAGGTGTAGAACAGGCAAAATCAAGGGGGACGATGAATGCAGCTAGTTTGGAAGAAAGAACAGTGAAACTAGAAATGGTAAATCTATTTGTTAACTGGGCCTCAGTTTTAGGTCTGTGCGATGATCATTTTATCTGGTGGCAAGATTTGAAAAAGGAGGTGTGTGACTGGATGAAAAACTCTGGGAGAAAAAAGGCTAGAAATCAACCAATCAATCAATCACTTTATTTAACCAGACATAACTTCATAGAGTGTCTGGGAATGAGAAACCAGCTATTCCGTCTCCATGAGGCATCATATACAGGTAGAGAGGAATTGTCAGGACAGATAGAGAAAATCAAGAGTGAGATGAAAAAAGTGCAATGTGATAGAGCAGCTTCTTTAGTAACAGAATTAAGCTTGGGGACACCAAAAAAAACCTTTTCTGATCCGTGTGAGGCTCTGAAAGACAAAACGAACAGGTCCAGAATAACTAGTTTAAAAGACAACGATGGACCCAGCTACTTGGAACAGGATACTCAAGAACTCCTCTTGGAGGCGGATGTCATCTGTGAAAATAAAAAAGATTGGGTAACTCTAAGAGACATTGCTTTATTCATGGACATTACTATTACTTGAATATTCACTAACTGTCAGTAATGAAACTTGTATAAATAATGAGATGTATAAGTAATGAATTGTATGTCCTGCATAAGTTAATAAACTTAAAGAGCTAGTGTACTGCCTGGAAACTGCCTGTAGTTAATTGTAACTTTCAGACGTAGTCAGCTATCACTTCTTATATCGCAAGTATTTTTTCTTTTCTGTTTGCTGATTAGAAGATTTTCCACCTGACAGTACTGGGGTGATGTGTGGAGCAGCACTCTGTCTGGAGGGAAAAAAAAGTCAGTTCTGTTCCTCCCACTACATCAACACTGAAACCACACTTACTATGACATCACTAGCAATCAATGAGAAACATTTCTCACTTCCAAGTTACACTTACACATGAAGCAGATGGGACTGGCTTTCCCTGGTTACTAGTGATGTCACAATTTCCTGCAATTTGATTGGTAGCTTGTGAAAGTCACTGCTCAGGCTGCAAGGATTCTGGTGCCGCATGGTGTTTGGTCTCATTTCTGATGATGTAGTGGGAGGAACAGAACTGACTTTTTTTTTTCCTCCAGCCAGTATTCTGCTTCACACATCACCCCTGTACTGCCAGGTGGAAAATCTAATTAGCAAACAGAAAATAAAAAATACTTCAGATACTGGAAGTGATAGCTGACTGCATCTGAAAATTACTATTAATTCCAAGCACTACACTAGCTCTTTAAGTTCAAAAAGAAAACAAAAAGACAGATGGGAATGTAACCAATTCTACTGAAAGGGTAAAGAAGGTGATAGAAAAATATCTATACAAAACTACTAGTAGCTGTGAATTAAATAACCAGGATATGCAATATTATTTACAAAACCTACACATACCAGATTTAGAGCAAATTAAGGTTGATGACCTTAGAAAAGAAATAACAGAATCTGAAGTATATGATGTTATAAAACAGTTAAAGAACAGGGTAGTTCTGGGGGAGGACTGGATACCAAATGAATTCTATAACACCTTCCCGAGAATTATGGCAGCTTTCCTAACTAGATTATACACCAGCATATTTTATAAACAAAATGTTCCAGCAGAATTCTCTATTGGGGTAGTGATATTTTTTATTTAAAGCCGGCGAAAGACAGGATCTGGGTAACTGGAAGCCAGTAAGTGTTTTAAACTCTGATTTTAAGATTCTCACCCAAGTACTCCAGAAGAGACTGAGAGCTGTGGGAGTGGACTTTATCCATGAAGCACAAACATGTGCAATACTGGAGAGAAATATCCAGGAAAATGTAATATTAACCAGGGACATTTTTGAATTTAGCCAAAAACAAGGGAAAGAACAGTGCTTAGTAACATTAGATCAAAGCAAAGCTTTTGACTGGGTTAATCACAAATGTTTGCTGAAAGTATTAGAAAAATATGGTTAACCAAAAGAATTTTGCTCATGGGTTAAAATATTATTCGAAAATGCAGTAATAAGGACTGAAATTGGGGGAAACAGAGGGAAACTAATATCAATACAAAGGGGGGGGTAAGACAGGGATGCCCCCTTAGCCCACTTTTATGTACATTTGTTTTGGACCCAGTAATAAGAGAAATTAATGCTGCAGAGGAAATTAAGGGAATCAAAGGGGACCAGGCAAGTGATGAAATTAAGGTATCAGCATATGCTGACAAGTTAAGTATTTTTTGGCATCTCATACAGGGGTTCCAAAGTTGCTGGAAATAATAGGCAAATTGTCACGGCTCTCTGGGGCAGTGGTAAATGTCAGTAAGAGCAAGGGTATGTGGATAGGTACCCCAGGAACACTGGCTATAGTTAGTGGAGGAATAAAGATTTCAGAAGAAAGAAGAAAAATCTTCGGGGTATAGTTTGGGAAAGGGGACGTGGCAACAGTAAATTGGACTGAGGCAATAGAGATAGGGGAATGTAAGGTAGCAAGTTGGAAGTCTTGGAAAATGTCTAAAGCCAAAAGGGTTTATGTGGTGAAACAGTTTTTACTCCCTTTTTTTCTTTACATAGCAGGAATTTTCCCCCTACTGGTAGCTCTGGAAACAAGTGTATTGGGGCTTTTTTTCCAATTACTATGGAGCAGCAGGCTGAACCCAGTTAAAAGGGAAATAACTTACAAAAATGAAAAAAAAGGAGGACTTGGGATGATTAACCCGATAATCTTTTTCCATACGCTATTTTGGTATATAAATTTAAGTAGGATTTTTGAGAAGGATAGGAATGTAGCAGGAATGTGGGGGAAGAATGTAGTAGGAAAATGAGTGAAGGGTTGGGGAGTGAAGAACTACCAAAAGGATTTAACAAAAAGGAAATACCAGACTATTTTAAAATAACTTTTAAAAAAGTACATAAATGGAAAATCACCAGGTCTCAAATTGAGAACTATTCTAGGAAAGGGATGTACGAGAAAATTTTGGAGGAAACAGGGATGGGAGAACCTGAATTTAAAGATGGTACTCCATCTGAAAATGAATATGTGTATAAGATAGTGAATAACACTAGAGTCCCTGGGAAAATGTGGGATGTGCAGTGGTTAATGGCCTACGGAAGAATCGGGTTAAGGGGAAACCACAAGCACAAAGTGATAGAGGAACGTAACTGCTTAAATCCAGGGTGTGGGAGTGAAACAGAACCTCAAGACCATTTCCTCTTTCAATGTGCTTATACAAAGGGTATGTGGTATTTTTTTGGCAAAAGAGTGGAAGATGCCTTGGCTTAAGGAAATGAGTTATAAAAACCTGATGCTTGGGGTTTTTCCAGAGTTAGTAGGTAAATATCACTGTGCTACAATACACATCCTTTTTGCAAGTATCAAATATTACATGTGGCAGAGTCGTTGGCAGCTGTTAATACAGCAAAACGTACTGCTATATGAAGGGATAGGAAATGTGTAGTCAGGCGATGAATGAAGTATACAGGAGAGACTGCAAGAATCACCCAAGGAAAAAAGGTAGAGATGTGGTGTAAAGGGTTAACATTTTTTTTTATAAAATATGAATAAGAAAGTGCAGCTGTCTGAAAAGGGGCGGAATAAAGGGGAAAGGGGGTGAAAAAGCATATCTGAAGTATCTCAGTAAATAAAGAAGTAGCCGGAGGAGTAGTAACTACTTAGATTACTGTCAGTATGGAAGGGCTTTGGGAATATTGCAAAAAAATTAAAGGTGGTGGGTTAGTGTGTGAAGAATGGGAGATGGACTGGGATGTGGGGTTATGTGGGGGTGAGTATGGGTAATTAATACTGAAGTAGAATATTATTTTGAGGAGGGGATGATCCTTGCTGTACCTTATTTATGTAAATTGTGTTGTATAATTTTTTAGCTCATATGTATGCTTGTGTTATGTTTTGGTTCTCTTTTATGTATGTATTTTGAAGATGTGTAGTGTTTTTTGAATAAAAACTCCCCCACTCTTTTCAAGACGTGCCATGGGATCTTTAACATCCACCTGAATTGCCACCAGCACAGGCAAATGGGACCTCGGTTTAACGTCTCATCTGAAAGACAGATCAGATGTTTGCCGGTCCCACTGTTCTCCTGGAGTGAAGCACAGTCCTCTGCAACTGCACTTAAAGATCAGAGCTTACACACACTCTAAGACATGCACTGCAGGTTATTGAATCTACCACTGCTGAAGTTCTGCTCTGATGTCAGCTGCAAGGGGTTCTGGGATTTGTAGTCACAGAAAAGGTCAGCCTGCATTTAAGCAAGGTTAGTCTACTACAATCTATTATGCTGCAGTAAACAGTAAGTTAAAAAAATGTTTTTGCACATGAAGTGCTAATTGGACCAGCTTCACACTTGTGTGTCAGGCGCTTAGTGCTGACTGTTTACCTTTAATTCAGTTTTTTTATTCTTGTTTAGCTAGTTTGTACTCTGTTTGCAAGGCAAGGCAATGTTATTTGTATTGCATCCTATTCCAAGAGCTCAGGGGGCTTTGCAGTTAAGACAGAGCAATTTTTTTACAAAAACATACAAAGTTCTAAAATTATTATAGTTTGTGTTGAAAAGAACATCCAATGTTCTGTATGTCATTCAGTTCTATAAGCCTGTGCAAATAAAAAGCATTTTGGCTCTGTTTTAAATGCCTTCACTGGGGGGGGGGATCTCCACTGAGGGGGGAACCCTACGATTAGGAGCAATAAGTTCCATGCAATGTGGGTGCCACTGAGAAAGCTTGATCACCCAATTGTATGAAATGAGATATCAGGGTGGCCAATAAGGGACCCTCGATGGAGCCGAGTGGATGACCATGAGTTTAGCAGAACACGAGATCTTTAAGGTAGCCAGGGCTCAAAGCCTGGCGGCAACATGTTTCTTGTTTTTTAAACACAGAATGGAAGGACCCAATGGTCCAGTTCCCAACAAACAGAAGCTTCATAAGGATACCGTGCAGCAAACATTTTATTTGTGCATTTTCCGGGCTCACACACAGAAACAAGGAGAAAAGCAGGTGCACCCACTGGAGCCTGATGTTTCACACGTGTACCCTTCAGCACTTTTTCTTTTTACAGCCGTTAGTTTCTCTTCTGCTGTAGGATCAGCTGCCATGCAGTAGGTCCCTGTTGAGCCAAGGGTTAAGTCTGCTGAGCTCTCATTTTTCACATCGTTCAAACTATATTTGCATTCCATACTGCAAATTGAAAGTTGGGGATATTCTTTGTAGTGAGGGCGGCTCGGACCTGGGATAATCTTCCATCACTAATCAAATCGCAGTAAAAAAACAGCTTCAAGAATGCACTTGGGGGATTCTGCCCTACACTGTTACTATATTCTGTCCACTATCATTTTCCGTTCTTTTGGACTTTCCCGTTCTGAATCCTGTTTCTCTGTACCTTCTTGAATAACAAAGATGCCACTTCTTCAGAACTGTTAATACATTAGCTATGATATCGTAGCTATTACCAGTTAACTAGTATTAGAAACATGCCTCTCAATGTAGGAGAAATGGCTACGAGATCAGTTGATGTAGAGAGGTTTCTAACACCCCCAATGCCAGTAGAAGATGCACTGGATTATAACCACTTAAGGACCTCCTCCAGATCAATGATCAAATACCGCAATTCTTGCCATAAGAAACAAATAAAATCATCTGAAGGAGTGGGACATAAAGTGCTCTGAACCTGGACAGTAGCACAAGAAACAGACACTTTGTTTCTCTTTGTAATAACTCTTCATGGACATGACAATTATAAAGGGTTTTCTTCTGATGTTGGAACCATATGAAATTATGTACATTTATGTCATAAGCTCTGCCTATATACTTCAATTGTTGTCTCGGAAAAAGTGTTCCATAAAATCTAATTAAAAAAACAAACGAAGAATGCACTTGGGGAGGCCTGACTGGTGGTGCCGAGTGTTGAGGCTCTGGATGCCGTATTTTGTGCCACACCAGTGATCCAGTCTAGCTATGGACTCGGGTTGCTCGGAGGCTGGCCGGGTGAGGGAGGACTGAGTGTCCAGAGGACTGCTCTTCTCCCTTGGAGAGGAGGGAATGCCGTGTCTCTTTGACTGACACCTGGAGGTATCTGGATGGCAACACAAGCAAGTCACACCATGGGAAGGGGTCCCATGTACAGAGTGTTGGGGATGTCTCCATGGAGGCAAGGCACATGCATCACACTCACTGCACATTTGTGGGGCCAAGGAAAAAGAGCAAAAAATGGAGAACTGGCTCTGTGAACCCCCGCCCATCATCCTGTGGCATGCTCTGCTGCTCTGGGCTAGGGACAGATGTGGATATGTGATGCTGGAGTGAGGATGGCCCTCCCCTCCTTGCCCCACCATGTGGGTTAAGGACCTCCCCCCCAACTAGAGGAGGTAAGCAACAGTTACAGTGCATGGCGATAGGGCTGAGAAACCACTCGTTGTGCCAAGAAGGATAAAAACCTTTGTGGGGAAAAAACTCACTTAGGGGTCTTTTAAAAGTAACATGTATTTATTTGTTTTATATATTTATTTTAAAAGTTTTGCCAGGAAAAGTAAGCTGACCTGGTAACACCGCCTTTCCAGATTTGTCCGGGTGGGGGATGGGAGAAGGGGGACAGTGCAAGTCAATCTATTCTAGCAATTGGGAACATTGCAAGTCAGATCCGTACAAGCAAAAAAGCAGTGCAAGTCGGAATAAAGATCCAACTAAGTGTAAGGAATATAACAGCCATAGTAAAGACGGGATCATGATGAGGAATGCTCAGAATAGGCCAGTTCCAGTCCGAATGAAATGTTTAGCAATTTAGGAATTTCTTAATCTAAATCTTATCCAGTTCTGAAAGGGAACCCAAAATCAGATTCAGAATTAGATTTGGAATCCTAATTCATAAATTCCTTTGTAAAAACATGTTACAGCCTTACTTTTTGGAATTTTGATTTTTTTGCACTGCAATTCCACGAATCACTATTCCAAAAATTGTGTCGGAATCCAACAAATCCCATTTTTTCACTCAGAATCCGAACAACCCTACCACAACATAAATCTGGGATACACAATGGCCAGTCTCAGAATATTCCATTTATCTTCATGAGTCAGGGGGCAGGAATATAACCTGCAAATGACAGAGCCATGAATGAGTTATGTAAGTCCCGCCCCATCTCAAGTGATGGTAAGTGGTATAGTCTGAGACAGGCTACTGTGTGTCCAATCTATATTACGTATCGTAAATTGTAAAGTTTTTAAATGTGTTATTTTCATGAAGATTTAGCTGTTTCTGTCTGTTGATTTCATTGCTCTGTTTTTAGTGCAGCGGAGAGGCCATTGTGATGTCAGCAGGCATTGTTCAAGCTGCTCTTCCACTGGTTAAAGATTATTTTGTGACCAACCTAAAGTGAAGATCAATGGCTGAAATTAAAATAAATGACATTAGTGCATTATGGAATGAAGAACAGAATTCAGTGACAGTTCAGTACTGTTGTGCATGTTTGCAGCTGTCACTCCTCTGTTGTGCATGGACATGATCTACTGTTGTATATGGGCATCTCAGAATCACACAGCAGACAGCTAACAACTGTGATGCTTGGACAGCTCTGTTCTGATTGCTGATCTCTGTAAGGTGATTAACTTGCAAAAACTCACATTGTATAGCCTTATTTAGGATCTGGGTTGTTTGAAGCTAAGAACTAATATATCCATTTTATGATGTCCTCAGGAAGGGCAGTTCATTTCAACTGGAGCTGGGAAAAGCATGTTACACCTAGGTGAGAAATCTGCCGAGTTGTAAATGCTCCTTTGATGTCTTTGTGAAAGCAGGGAACTGCTCTTGGATGAAAGAAGACACTGGAAATTCACAGACTTGATTGGGAAGTCATGTGGGGAAATTAGTTTTTGCTGATGTCACCTATTTAATTTACCTTCTGAAGTATATGACATCCTGATTGTATCATTTTTAATAAACAGAGGATGAGCTGAGTAACATCGTGGAGAAGGCAGGTTCAAGACAGTGTTTTAATTATGCTGTGAGTGACCTGTAGAGATACACATGTTTGGACTCTGAGGAAGAAACATCTACAGCACTATAAGAAGATAAGAATACATTTGGTAGACAGGCCTAAGAGTATTATTGGTAGGAATTTGCACTTTAAACCTTATTCTTTTAAAAGATTGTATGGTTTTATGATATATTGTTCTGTATTTACATTTGACACATTTTTATCTATTTTTAAGTAAACATCTCATTTTAAAGATTACTTGGAGTGCCTGTGAAATTCTTTCTTTGACAAATGAAGCATATATGGTTACAGTGACACTGTGCTTAGCTTAATGGTAATATCAAACTGGGAAAATGTAAGAGTTTATTCTAAAGTCTTTCACAGAGTTTTTAAGGGTTCATTTTGTACATCTGGTTAGCTGTCCATAGGGAAAAGATATCTGGCCCCCCCTGAAGAGCAGAATTATCTGAGCCTGTACATTGGGCACACTAGCAAGAGGTTCACAGTCTGAATCCCTCCAAGAACTTGAGACCAAATGTTGATTTGAACTCACAAAACAGACAGGAGGGTTACCCTGTTCTGTTAACTGTTCACAATACTGTGCTCAGAGGTTGGGACTGTGGAAACAGAGGGTCTGACCTGCTGAGTGGGGTTGTGACAGATTGGTTGGCAGCAGTGTGTATAAGTTTGGTATTACAAACTTTTATTGTTCAGAGTGTTGGCTTGATACTGTACAGCTCACTAGCAAAAAAAAGAAAAAGGCAGTGATTTATTTTTAAAAGGAGACAGAACTATATCACTTGGTTTACAGTCAAGTTCCTACCTGTTTTATTTTTTTTCTAAAGTACAAGTAAGAGTAGCCACAGTTGGGAAAGAAGATGGCTTCCAACTACAGTGGGCACACTGTAGACTACTTAAAGCAGTTGTGCAGGGACAGAGGAGTCCTATTCAAGGTGAAAGCCACCAAGCAGAACCTCGTAGATGCCCTGGTGGTCGCAGATACCCAAAGCACCGAGTCACAGACGGTGACTGTAAGGGACCGAACCCTAAATGTGGAAGGACTAGCGGCCAGTGCGATGTCCAGATCCACTGGGGAGGGCCGAAGGGCCACTGTCAGTGAAGGGCCACAGCAGCTAGGGAAGGTCACCAGCATTCTGGAGCCAGAAGTATTCAGGCTACAAATTGAGTTGTGCAGAATGGAGCTGGAGTTTCAGAGAGAAGAGAAGCAAGGACAGCGAGCTGCAGAGGAGAAGAGGGAGCAAGAATGCTGAAAGGCAGAGCGAGAACACCGAGAGGCTGAGTGAGAATGCTGAGAGGCACAGCGAGAACAGCGAGCTGCAGAGGAGAAGTGGGAACAAGAACAGTGGGAGGCAGAGTGAGAACAGCGAGACGCTGACCGTGAGGAGTGTGAGTGCCAGAGGCAGCATGAACTGGAGAAGTTACGACTCCAACCAGCGGCACCAGAGCAGGTAAGTGGCTTGGGTTTAACTGGGACTACAGGACTGGGTTACAAATTGAATTCCAAATTGATAGCTGAATTTAAAGAGGGGGAGGATATGGATGCCTTTTTAAATTCTTTTGAAAAAGTTTGAATTCAGGCTAAAATTCCTAGGGAGTCCTGGAGCTTCCAGCTATCCCCGCTCGGTGTGCATTGGGTCAAATGGACAATGAGGACAGTGATGATTACATCAAACTTAAAGCTGCACTGTTAAAAAAATTTGAATGAACTGCTGAATCATACAGAGCTAAATTCTGTAAGCTCAGAAGAAACTCTGATATGAGCTATGAGGAGCTAGCCATGAAACAACATCAGTTTTTAAAACATTGGTGGGAAGGAATTGAGGCAAACTCTGTTGATAAAATTATAAATGTGATTTTGTTAGAAAAGTTTTTCTGGGCATGCCCAGCAGAGCTGAAAACCTGGCTGGAGGACCGAGATCCCAAAACAGTGCAAGAGGCTGCTGAACTCTCAGACCGCTATGCCAAAAGCAGATCTGCTCTGGGAGTGAATGAGGCGGGTGTGGCAGTGCAGAAAGGGGAAAGCGCACCTTCAGGGCAACTAAAACCCTCACTGCCTCCACCAAAACCAGTTAGCCCCAGGTTTCAAAGAAAAGAGTTCTCTGAGAAAAGAAATGAATGTTGGTTGTGCAAAGAAGCTGGGCATATTGCCAGACAGTGTCCCAAAAGGCGAGCAATACACAACAGTGGGCTAGTAAAAAAGTGAGTTGTTTGTGTGTCCCTGGAAGCATGCCTGTGAACATGAGGGAGCACATGCACCCAGCCATGGTGAATGGTGTACAGACGCAAGGGTTAAGGGACACAGGGGCATCCCTGACATTGGTAAAAGGGGATCTGGTAGAGCCGGGTCAGCTTATACCCAATAAATACGTCATTGTACAGGACTTTACCAGTGAGGAGAAAACATTGCCCCTCGCTAGTGTTCTTCTAGACTGGGGTGAAACAGTGGGAACTGTGCAACAGGTGGCTGTAGCCAAAATCTTAGCAGTGGATGTGATCCTGGGCAACAATCTCAAACTTGGGATGGTGTGTGCAGTTACCCATAGCCAAGCGGCAAGAGAAAATGGTAGTACCCTGAACCCCACAGAAGCCATTGTGGAAACCACTGGGAGGCTGGTTCCCCAGCCTGTGTCTCCTGATATGGAGACTAACAAAAAGGGGGTAGAAATTTTCCCAGTAGCAGTTAACCACACAGCTACAGAGGGTTGCTCCGAGGAAGGAGGGGTGACCCATTGTCAGAGGGCTGGGACTGACACTGATCCTGAATGCCCTGATGCTAGTGCTAGGGACCCTAGTTTAGTGACTGAAGGGGATCTGTCCCATGCCTTGGGAATGAGTGAGGAATTTGCAGCTGCTCAGAGAAGTGACCCTATTCTAGAGAAGCTGAGGACTTGGGCAGACTCTGATGGAGCAGAAGGAGGTGATGGTAAACACAAGGTTTATTGGGAAAATGGACTGATGTATACTCAGGCTGTGCAGACAGAGGGAAGGGTGCTAGGCAGGCAGCTTGTCGTTCCCTGGGGGTATTGTGAGCAATTGCTCAAGACTGTACATGATATTCCCTAGTCTGGTCATCGGGGAATCGCATGCACTACGCAGTGGTCGGCTCAGAGTTTCCATTTGCCAAACTTCACCCAGCAGGTGAAGGAGTATTGCAGGTCTTGTCACAGGTGCCAAGAAATAGGGAAGGCGGGCAAGAAAACTCAGGCTGCCCTGATTCCATTGCCTATAGTGGAGGAGCCATTCCAGAGGGTGGGAATGGATACTGTGGGACCTTTAAATACCCCCAGCTCCTCAGGGAAGAGATTCATCCTGACTGTGGTGGATTATGCCACCTGGTACCCAGAGGCAGTAGCGCTATCCTCAATGAGGACTGACAAAGTGGCAGATGCCTTACTTGGGATTTTCTCCAGTGTTGGGTTTCCATAGGAGGTTATCACCGATTGAGGGGGTTCCTTCATGTCAGACCTGATGAAATGTTT
Organism: Neoceratodus forsteri; assembly: GCA_016271365.2. Taxonomy (NCBI): domain Eukaryota; kingdom Metazoa; phylum Chordata; order Ceratodontiformes; family Ceratodontidae; genus Neoceratodus; species Neoceratodus forsteri. The sequence goes on from CM028133.1 coordinate 1,108,987,068, forward strand.
ATGGGAGAAGTGTGGGGTGGTGCAGATACCAGTGGGCTTGTGGAAAGATTAAGTGGTACCCTGAAGTCAATGCTCCAGGCATTTGCTGAACAGCATGGGAGGGACTGGGAGAAATACCTTCCCCACCTGTTGTTTGCATACAGAGAGGTGCCCAAGAGTTGACAGGATTTTCTCCCCTTCGAACTCTTATATGGACGCCATGTACATGGGCCCCTAGACTTGATCTGGGAGGACTGGGAAGGCAAGCATGCCACCCAGAGAACTCCCATTGTGGATTACATCCTTAGGTTTAGGGAAAGGCTGCAGGAGCTTATGGGGACAGCCTAGAGCAACCTGGCAGCTGCCCAACAGAAACAAAAAGTGTGGCGACTGCAGATCCAGAACTCGCTCATACATGGTGGGTCAGGAAGTCATGGTCCTTTTTCTGGTCTGGAAAGAGAAGCTGCAGGCTGAGTGGACAGGACCGTACAAAGTGGTTAGGAAGATAAATGACATGAACTTTATTATAGAGTTACCTGACAGATGACAGACAGAAAGGGTGTACCATGTCAACATGATGAAGTCATATGCAAATAGGGCTGACATGGTGTTTGTAGTGTGTAGTCCTGGGGAAGGGACAGACAAAGGAGACCCCCTTCTGGACTTGCTGGAAGAAAGTAAACAGGAGTCTTCTGTGGAGGCAGTTAAATTGTCTCCCCAGCTGACCCTGGACAAGATCCAGGAAGTAAGGGAGGTTTTAGCAGACTTTGCCCCATTGTTTAGCACCAAGCCTGGACTAACCCCATTAGGGATGCATGATGTGGAGACAGGGACAAATACGCCCATACGGCGGACAGCATATCGGGTGTCAGATTCTGTCCAAAAGGACATTAGGAGAGAAGTGGAGGAGATGCTGGATTTAGGGGTAATCCAGAGATCCCACAGCCCCTTGGCCTCACCCGTAGTTCTTATGCCCAAGCCAGATGGCTCTACCCATTTCTGTGTGGGCTATCATGGACTAAATGCAGTCATGAAGTCAGAAGCCCACCCAATGCCACGGACAGATGAACTCCTGGATAAGTTGGGAGGGGCGACCTACCTTACAACTTCTGACCTGACCAAGGGGCATTGGCAGGTCGAGTTGACAGACAGAGCTAGGGAGAGGTCGGCCTTCATCGCTACGATAGGCTAATTTGAATTCAAAGTAATGCCTTTCAGAATGAAGAATGCCCTGGCAAATTTCCAAAGGTTGGTGAACCAGGTGTTAAATGGTGCTGAGGAGTACGCTGTGGTGTACCTGGATGACACTGCTATCTTTAGCACCAGCTGGGAGGAACACCTGTCCCACTTTAGGGAAGTGCTGGGCAGAATACAGAGGGCTGAGCTCACTGTCAAAGCTGGGAAGTGCCAGGTGGCCATGGGAGAAGTGGCATACCTTGGGCATGTGGTAGGCCAAGGACAGCTCCGTCCTAACCAAATAAAGACAGAGGTAATCAAGGCATGGCCCAGACCAGAAATGCAGAAGCAGGTCAAGAGTTTTCTAGAGACAGCAGGGTACTATACATAATTTGTACCCAATTTCAGTGCCTTGGCTGCTCCCCTATCTGACCTGGTAAAGAAAAGGATGCCAAAGAAAATTACCTGGGGACCAGCCTGTGAGGAAGCCTTTACCAGGTTGAAGGAGGCACTGTGCAGTGCTCCTGTTTTGACAAGTCCTGACTATAGCAGACCCTTTATAGTTCAGACTGATGCCTCAGACATGGGTATTGGGGCAGTACTGAGTCAGACATCCAGACAAGAGAAAGATCATCCTGTAGCATATCTGAGTAAAAAGTTACTTCCTAGAGAGCAGGCATACTCCATTGTGGAAAAGGATCGTCTTGCCATAGTGTGGGCCCTAAAGAAATTAGAGCCATACTTGTATGAGCAGCATTTTGTGGTTCAGGCTGACCACAACCCCCTGGTTTGGCTGATGCAGATGGGAAAAGAACAATGGTAGATTGCTAAGATGGAGTCTTGCTTTACAAAGGTATGACATGACAATTGTACACAGGGCTGGAGCAAAAAATCAGAACTCAGATGGGTTGTCTCACATCTATGAGGAGTGAACTGATTTGGGAAGCTTATCCCATGCAGGGGGATAGATCCCCCAAATTCAGTCTAGGTAGGGAGGATTGTGATGCTTGGACAGCTGGTTCTGATTACTCTATGATTTTTTTTTTATTGTAAAATAAAATATAGTGTGATTGTCTGTCATGAGAAAGGCTGTGCTCCTGGGATGACACTCCCAGGTTTCACTTCAAATCGCAGGATTTATGTTAACAGCAGATCTCTGTAAGATGATTAACTTGCAAAAACTCTCATTTTATAGCTTTATTTAGGATCTGGGTTGTTTGAAGCTAAGAACTAATATATCCATTTTATGATGTCCTCAGGAAGGGCAGTTAATTTTAACCAGAGCTGGGAAAACTATGTTACAGCTAGGTGAGAAATCTGCCGAGTTGTAAATGTTCATTTGATGTCTTTGTGAAAGCAGGAAACTGCTCCTGGGTGAAAGAAGACACTGGAAATTCACAGACTTGATTGGGAAGTCATGTGGGGAAATGAGTTTTGCTGTTGTCACCTATTTAATTTACCTTCTGAAGTATACGACATCCTGTTTGTATAATTTTTAATAAACAGAGGAGGAGCTGGGTGACATCATGGAGAAGGCAGGCTCAAGACAGTGTTTTAATTATGCTGTAAGTAACCTGTAGAGATACACATGTTTGGACTCTGAGGAAGGAACATCTACAGCACTGCAAGAAGATAAGAATACATTAGGTAGACAGGCCTAAGTGTATTACTGGTAGGAATTTGCACTTTAAACCTTATTCTTTGAAAGGATTGTATGGTTTTGTGATATATCGTTCTGTAGTTACATTTGACACATTTTTATCTATTTTTAAGTAAACATCTCATTTTTTATTCTGAGGTCTTTCATAGAGTTTTTAAGGGTTCATTTTGTACACCTGGTTAGTTGCCCATAGGCAAAAGATATCTGGCCCCCCGAAGAGCAGAATTATCTGAGCCTGTACATTGGGTACGCTAGCAAGAGGTTCACAGTTTGAATCCCTCTAAGAACTTGAGACCAAAGGTTGATTTTCACCCACAAAACAGACAGGAGGGTTATCCTGTTCTGTTGACAATACTGTGCTCGGAGGTTGGCACTGCGGGAGCAGAGGGCCTGACCTGCAGAGTGGGGTTGTGGATCCGGGTCCCCATGTAGAGAAGCTGACTCCTGGGTTCCCCTCTGGTCTTTTATTGGAGGGTAACCAGTTGAGACCTGAACAGTTGCGAAATCTGGGTGTAATTTTTGACAATGAGCTGACGTTGAAGACACAGGTATCAGCCACTGTCAAGTCTTCCTTCTACCATCTGAGGAATATCACCCGGATAAAAGACCTTGTTCCACATGATGACCTTCCTGTGTTGGTCCACGCTTTTGTTTCCTCTTGTCTTGATTGCGGTAATGCTATATATCTAGGGTTACCAGGAGTGGATCTCCGTCAACTGCAGCTGGTGCAGAACGCAGCAGCCAGGTTGTTGACTGGGTTACCAAGAACTTGCCATATCACACCTGTGCTGCATGAACTGCACTGGCTGACAGTGCAGTGGAGAATCACCTTCAGGGTCGTGTTGCTGACCTATAAGACTCTACACGGTCAGGGACCGGGCTACCTGCAAGATCTCTTTTGTCCTTATCGCTCTCTCTGCCCACTCCGCTCCACTGACGAGGGATTGCTAGAGATTCCCAGGGTTCGTCTTCAATCATCTGGGGCCAGAGCTTTTCCTTTTATGGCCCCAACCCTGTGGAATTCTCAACCTCGTCAGATTAGACAGTGCCTGTCTGTAGAATCATTTAAAAGGTCTCTGAAAAGCCACTTATTTGCACTAGCATTTGGATAAGCTTATGGTCGTTTTTACTGTTTTATGTCATTATTTATTATAGTTGAAGTCTTTTTCTTGATATGTATTAGCGCTTTGATATATTGAAAAGCGCTCTATAAATAAAATTTTGATTTTTGACATTGATTTGTGACAAGATCTTAATTTTACAGTATTCCATAAACTGACAGAAGATCAGCATTCCACAGATTCTGGAAGTTACATTTAAGCATTGTGTTTTTGCCTGTGTGTTTTATAGCAAGTAGTTTAACTGTTTTATGACTAGAAAACTTGAAAACATTTATTCCCCTCACTGTCTGGTCTACAAAAATAAATGTTGAATTAATAATATTCAATATTTATTTGGTTAAAAATGTTCCATCAACAGCTGGCTTGGTAGCACAATGGTAGCACTAGCTAAGCCGGCGACCCGTTTTCGGGAATGAGCATAGGCCGTCAGGGGCTGGCTGTAGTGACTGAGCTTCCCAGGGACTGCTCTCCTTCCTTGGGGGTGGATGTTGCTTCTACTATGTGACTACCAATTGGTGGAGAACGGTTGGCAGTACAACTGAAAGCACCATGAAGGAAGGGGTTGCCGCTGGACTGTTGTCATCATGCATGTCACTATACGCATGCATGGCTGCATCTTTGCACGAGCTCCAACAAACTCAGGTAGCAGGAGGAAAAGGCCTGTCATCCACACTGGCATCCTCCACAGACTCTCACATGACTGACACGGCTGGTCACTCACCACATTGTGGTCCTGGGCAAAAAGGTGAATAACCGGTAAGTCCTTGAGAAGGTTGATGACGGGGCTGGGGGGGGCACCACTGGATGAGACTGGGCTGAGAAACAGCTATGTGGAGAAAAAAATGTTTCATCATACACTATAAACATAGTGCCTGGGGAAGAAAGGAAAAACGAACTATAGTTCCATCTCACTCTCGTGGTTTGCGATGTCATCAGAATCCCTTGATGGAATAATAGCTCCGTTGTGCATATTCCCCCAGTCACTATGCTATTGACATGGGATATACACTAAGCTGATGCAAAGCAAGCATTTTATCTTCACATATGGTGGGGCAGGACCATAACTCCCAAGTGGCAAGTTATGAGAGTTCTGCTCCCTTATAAGTAATGATAAACTGTGTATTTTGAGTCAGACCACTGCACTTTTGATTTATGCAACATCAATTTACTAGTTACAACTTTTGAACCTGCTGTTTGTATGAAAATGTAACTGTTTCTCTTTCATTTCAAATGCTGCCTTCAGCGCTGTATGTGGGTACTACGATGTTATCAACACTGTGGAAGCCGCTCTCTGATTAGTAAAGTATGCATTGCAATGTAACCTACAGGTAAGATAAACATCTGTGATGTACCCAACTCACAAGAAAACATGATATCTTGTGAGATGTTTATCGGATATCAATTTAAAAAAAACTATTTTTTTAATTTATACTTTTCACACCTGCCCGCTCCTGCATGGTGGCTATACTGCCTTCTGGCTGTGTGTATAGGCCTTCAAGGAGCTATGGGAGGAAGAGGGGTATATGCCTTTATTTCCCCCTTTTGGTTCTGTGTTCCCCTGACTCTGCAAGGACACTGGCAATTTGGGACTGGGTTCCTGATGTGAGCATGCAGCAGCACACTCCTGCAATATGCAGCGCAGCGTCCCTCCCTCCCTGGGTCCCGAGTGCTGTGCCATCCGTATATACACAGGCGGCAGTAACACTGCAGGACTCAGCTATCTTCCCCTTGAAGGACAGCATCCACTGGGATGCATAATCCTCCCACCCCGGCCAACCCCCATTGACCCAGGCTCTTTCCCAAATCCAAGTCACCGGCATCACTAGTGGCAGCCCTACCCCTACGCCAATGGGCCAGTGCCAAGATATCATTTTTTTAACCTGTCATTTTTATCTCCACTGGTGTTGTATAAATCTTCACTTAGAATGCTTCAGGGGCTGTAATAAATCATTGCTGTATAAGATTTATTTTTAAAAGTTTTTATGCCCCCCCATTTGTTTTCCTGGTTTTTCTCCTGGCCCCTGTCCCAGCCGTGTGCACGTGAGTGGAGGCATGTGCATGCCGTGGTACAGGGATGCCCCTCCCACTACTTTGCCACCCCCTCCAACCTACGCTGACCATCAGACCTCCACCTGATGGCAGTGGAACTATGTGGGAGTGGGGTGGGGCGACAGCCTCCCCCGCCAGTTCTCTGATGACCCAAGGCTGTTCCAAAACCCAGGTCACTGGCATGATGTGAGGTAAGGCATCCAGCGCCTCAGCCCTCTGCGCCACCAGGCTGGCATTGCTGTATAAGATTTGATGCTGACCTACAGTAATTGCTTAAATATAATTATACCATGGACATCAGACACCGACCAATGAGAACGGCAGGCCGGCACCTTACCTCCATTGTAAGTCCTCTGATAATCACCACAAAGGTGCCAGACAGCTGCATCTTGAAAAAAAAGCAATCTGACAAAGAAATCACAGAACTGCGACCGCCATCTTGTTTCCCTGCTAAGCGGAGACTGTAAAACAGCAGTTCCATACATCAGGGAAACAAAACAAAAACACTGCTGTACTGCTGACTGGCTTATTTAAGCATTATACCAAGTACTGCTTTTTATTTAAATAATAAAAAAGCAGTACTTGGTATAATCGCAATAAGCCACTCAGGGGATCTGGGTTATCGGGGGATGTACCATGGCTGGCGCAGATTTACCCATTCAACTGTGCGTCGTCTTGGGCAAACCACTCCAGCCGTGGTAAATCCACCAATAACCCACACCCCCTCATGGCTTATTGCTTAGTTATAAAGGGCAAGAAAAAAAATCTGGAAACTTCATTGGCTGAGAGACTTCACTTGACCATGCATTAGATTCCTAGCAGCTCACGGTCAGATGCCAGATCTCATTATCAGTACCATGGCAAAAAAGCCCCATTGCCCCCAAAATCAGGGACTATTTCATCATGTATATATTTTATTTAAAATGTATTTAAATAAATAACATGTACAAAAAAAATATTAAATATGTTTCAGTTTACATATAATACAGAATAATACAAAAGAGCAGCAAGCCATTTTATAAGTGCAATAAGCCACTCCAGCGTCTGCATTCAAGGACTTGAATGCACTTCTGAAAGGTACAAGGACACTCGGCCTTCCGCTTTATATCTCATGCCCCTGGACTGTGCGTTAAAACCATTTAATACCCACCCTGTTGTGGCTTATGACTTACTTAAAATGTAATACATGTGCAACAAAAAATGGTACTGCGCCAGGTAGACAAGTGTGGGCTACACTGTGTGGGCATTCAGTGCAGTGACAGATATGGATTGTCTGGTCAAACAGCAGGACTGTCAGAGTTAAAGGGGAAGGAGGGGAGTGAAGAAGAGGGGGAAGGCCAGACCAGACTGGGGAGAACCTGACAGTAAAAGAAGATGGAATCACTGACGTTCTCATGTGGGCTATAGAGAGTGAAAGGCAGAGTTACAGAGGGAGCATGAGGAGGTAGGTGGACAGGATAGTACAGAGCTGAAACGGGGTAAATTCCCAAACCAGAACTTAAGAGATGAATGCGCTATGGGCAATATATCTGCCCTCAAGAGAAGGGAGAGCGAGCAACATATAGAGGGAACGGGTTACCCACTTTAGGACAAATTTCCTAGGGCGCGGGAAATTAGAGTGTATGGAAAATGCTGCCAGCCACAAGAGCGGTGCCAAATTATGTTGCCATATAGTAAGAGAGCATTGCCCACCCAAGCAGTCCCCACTGATTTTCTGGAGTGGGGTTCTGCCCCCTCACACTTCCTTTTACATATATATATAAAATAACTGCCACCCATCACAAGAAATACCGCAAGACACTCACAGTGCAACATGCTCTGAAATCCCAGTCACTCATATTGGTTTTGTATTAATCACGATGCCCACATTACAACACCTAGTGCCCAATTTCAGAATAGATACACATGGCGCAAGGTGTCTTGCGCCAAAACAAATGGCACAAGTAACACTTTGTGCTATGAGTTCCAACATTTGGAATTCCAAAAGGCAGCCTGCGACCTACGTCCAGGTGGACTTATGCTGCCTGTTTTCCCAGCAGCATGTCGGAAGAGGGGGTTACAGCAACATATGCTCCCTATTCTGAAAGGGCGGCTGCCGCAACCCCAAATTGCTATTCTGAAAGGTCCCGGAAGGGACATCTGGCATGGTACAGTTAGACCAGCTATGAGCTGGCATACCTGTACTCTGCCGGCTGCCGTGCCTGAGAATGTGATGCCCCCACCCAGCCCCAACCCTGCACAAGGCAGTAGAACCCCTCCCCATTGTGCATGATGGGACCCCCCACCTCATCCCAATCCCTGGTAATGTGGTGTGGTGCCAACCCTCCCCTTACTGGGTAACATCTGCAAACCCCGCCTTGCAGGTGTAAATCGGCCACCCCCCATGCATGGCCCACCAGGGCTTACAGGTGTGTGTCAGGGCTTGGGGCTGGGGGGGCTGTGCCCTGTCAGTGGGCATGTCTGCGGCTTGCGGCACCCTGTTCAGGTGCACCCTTCCTTTGGCGCAACACTTGGAGTGCCACAACTTGCAGGACGTAATGGCAGGAACCCTGCCCATACTGGAATAGGGTGCAGGGTAATGTCACACCAGCAAATGTCGCAAGTCGCTTTTGGCGGTGACTTGCGACATGCCTCCTGGAATCAGGCCCACTATGTTCTGCGCCCAATTGATGATATACCAGAGGGAACAGTGGTGAGTGCGAGAAGGGGAAGCTGTTGAGGGCAAATTGACAGAAGGAATGGAAAAGGGGAGCCAGTTTAGTGAGGATGGATTTTGATGATCATCTTTACAATGTTCTCATGATGGGTGGGCTTGCAATGTTTTCTTTAATAGTTACTTTCTCTCTCCCCGTCACTGACCAGGTCATCATCTAGCTGACTTCCCCAGCCTCGTCACCTGGCTTCTCCTAGACTTGCCCTGTTACTCCATTCATCCATCATTTACCCACCAATTTTAGGGGTGGTAGGGCTTTCCAAGTCCCACTGCAGATCTTGATCCAGTCGAGGAGGTGCCAATGTCACTGGTATGGCCCCTGCAGGAGGCTGGATATTGTTCTGCCCGAGCAGGACATTTTCTGTTATACGGGTCCCAGACCCACAGGATAATGGCGGTGTGGGTGCGGATGCTCATGCACATATGTGTTCGTAGTACGCCGCAAGCCGGCATCCTTCCTCCCATGTAGCTACTCCCTTCTGCACTGGCAAATGTGGTCACCCAGCCAGAGAAGGAGAGCATCTTCTGGGCCATCTCCAGTGACCCTTGCTCATTCTCGAACCCGTGTCACCAGCGTCATGAGTGGTGCACTAATGGGCCAGCCATACAATGCTTTCTTAACTGACTGTAAATGTTCAAGGATACCATTTTTGTTTTCATTCATGTGACTTGATGTTTGGAACCGAATGTTAAATTTTTCTGCCATTTGTGTTTAACTCCTCCCCCCCCGCCCCCGAACACGTTTGGAAAGAAAAGTTGCTCTCACAAGTTCTTTTCTGGTAAAGTAATTTAAATAAATCTACAAATATGACTTCTTCCTGACCTCTGAGAACCCACTGAGGAGCAGGCACACTGCTCAAGGCTGTAGACAATTTAGTCCTTATTTTACAACACTCTGGAAAAGCAGCACACACATCTGCTGAAGAATGAGTATCAGAGTCATGCTATGGCTGTAAAGAGACCAGCGACCTTAACTATAAATAGACTTGTTCCGTGACCATTAGTTACTTAGCCAGAGTAGCTTAGTTGAAATGGAGCCCCTCCTTTACAATGAGATTGTGTTTCTGTCTCAAGATGATGTGGATACCTGCCCCCCCACCTCGATGTCTGTACGACTGTGCCATTTTCAGCTGTCTGTTTAGATTTGGCAGTTTCCTGGAGGCTACACTGCTTGATAAGATGATGCTGATTTATTGCTAACTTTTGGGGGAGTGAGGAACCCACCCCGCTTCCCCACCACCACCCACAGGAATCAGCAGGATTTCAAAAATTGAAGGTCCAAGCATTGATTCATGGTGTGTAGGGAAATTTGGCGTTCATGGCCAGCTGCATTTAAGGCAAATTTACATCAAACATTTTGAATCCTAATAAAGGTCTGAGCCTTCAGGCTATGGCCTGGCTACACTCCTGATCACCCGGACAGACGTACAGTGGATGAAGAAACTTGTTGACTTGGTTTTATTACAACCAATAACTTTGCAAGTGGCTTTTCTTAAGTGACTGCACATATTTAGGGCAGAGGTTTCAAAACTGGGCATTCCTTTAACTGCCCCCCCCCCAAAAAAAAACTGAGCTGACAGAGTAGAAAAAAACTACCAACATAAACACCTGCTGGTAGCTGCAGGCATTAAGCTGGGAAACGATCAGCCAAGTCCAGCACCTGTTATCGACACAGTGGACAGTGATTGGCAGGTGTCACTATTCAGATCCGGTTCTTCGGTGTCAGAGCCAATCTAGGCAGGCTTCCAACCCTCTAAGGAGATGACACCTGATAGGGTGTCACACTGGCCCGAGCAATCCTTTCAACACCGTGTGACCCTGAGCAAGTTACTTAAAGCAACAGTGTAAAGAAATTGGACAATCATTTGACCCTACATTTTTTTCACTGTAAAAGATTCCAGACATCATTCAGTTTCATTCTGTGGCAACATTTCTAGTTCAACCACAATATGAGTGTTTTATAAATGCTTTATTTTTTCTCAAGAAAAAAGATATGGAAAAAATTAATTCTAAATATATTTATTAATGTATGTTTCTAATATATTTGTAATTCAGGTTTCAAATATATTTTCTTCATGTGTCTGAAGTATATGCAAAATATCTCAAATTGACCAATTTGAAATGTCTGATCTATATGCAAAATATATCTGACACATATATTTAATATATAGTTTACATATATTTCCATATTTATTATGAATTTTTTATAAATGTTTTATATATCTGCTGATACATCTTGAATACTTAATATATATTTTTTGTGAAGTGGACATATATCTAAATATTTTGTAAAAATGTACATTGTGAAAATATCTTAAAATACCCAGACAGAAATAATATAAAATAGTTATGATGTAACATATCTGTATCTGCACATTTAGTTGTCATCTTGTTGGCAACCATTTAGGTATCTATATTGGAGTTATAATTTAATAATGCACCTTTAACTCAGTCACACACAGGTTACTCATTTATACTTACACATAAGACTTATCTCTTGACCGGCCCAGTGGCGTTGAGGGCTGAGGCATCCATATGCCGCTTTCCATGCCAGCGACCCAGGTTCAGAATGAGCCTGGGAGAGCGGGCGGTCGGGGGAGAGGATTGAGCATCTGATGGACTGCTTTCCTCTCCTGGGAGGGAGGGGTTCCTGTCCCATGATGCTAGTGGCACCCAGTGGAGACTGGGTGCACTGCAGTTGGGGACTGTGTGAGGGGCCAACGTCAGCTGGCTGTCCTGCGGATGTGGCCGGGAGCATGGTAAGGCAAGGCAAGGCAACATTTATTTAAAAGACACCCAATCCCGGAGGCTCTGGGTGCCGTACAAATTTTAAACAATTTTTTAAAAGCACAAAATTTAAAACACAAAATGTTATACAGATTGAATAAATAAATCTAATACAATCACAGTCTTTACTGTATATACTAATCTAAATATCAAAAGCTTGGGAAAAAAGAAAAGTCTTCAGGTGGGCCTTAAAAATATCCACCGTTGGGGCTTCCCTGACCAAAGCTGGCAAAGAATTCCACAGAATGGGAGCCGCAACACTAAAGGCTGTATTACCAGCTGATTTTAGCCTCTTCCTGGGAATGGTCAGGAAGCCACCACTAGAAGATCGAAGAAGGCGGTTGGGGAGGGTAGGTGACAGAAGGTCTGACAAGTAACCAGCCGTGTAGGGTCTTATAGGTGAGAAGACCCACCTTAAAGAGGACTCTCCACCTGACTGGCAGCCAGTGCAATTCACATAAAACCGGTGTAATATGACAAAACTTTTGCTGCCCAGTCAACAACCGGGCAGCTGCATTTTGCATCAGCTGCAGTCTGTGGAGAGATCCTCCTGTGACCCTGAGATACAGCGCGTTACAGTAGTCAAGCCTAGATGTGACTAAGGCATGTATCAAGGTAGGGAGGTCCAGAGGCGGAGCAAGGGGCTTAATTCTGGCAATGTTTCTGAGATGGAAAAAATAGGTACGAACTGTGGACGATATTTGAGCCTCCATGGTAAAGTTCCTGTCCAGAATCACTCCCAGATTTCACACCCAAGAGGAGGCCTTCAATGACACAGCTCCAAGGACAAGCCCAGTTTCTGAGTCAGAGGCCATCCTATCACGAACTCTGTTCAACTCCACTACCAATACCTCCGTCTTGTCAAGGTTCAGTCGCAACCAACTGGAGGCCATCCAGTCGATAATCTCAGCCAGACAGATGTTAAAGCACATCTACTGCATTATAGATGTTCCTGGGGCAAGGAAAAATATAGCCAGTGTCATCGGCACAACAATGAAAACTCAACCCATACTTCCTAATGATCCCTCCGAGGGCAGCATGTACACTACTGCGAACAACATTGGGGCCAGTACCAATCCTTGAGGGACTCCCAAAATAGAAGACTGGGTATAGATGAAGAATTCCCATCATAACCCGTTGCCTTCTGTTGGTAAGAAAGGACTCAAACCAGTTGATAACAGTACCGGTGAGTCCACATAGCTCCCTAAGGCGGACAAGCAACACACAATGGTCCACAGTGTCAAATGCAGAAGAGAGATCAAGGAGAACAAGAATTGTCCTGTCCCCCCGATCTCTTGCCCTGAGGAGATCATTCTGCACCCGAACAAGTGCAGTTTCTGTGCTACGTCTAGCCTGAAATGCCGACTGGAAATGTTCGTTCAACTCGTGAGTTAGGAGATGCTCTTCCAACTGAAGCGCTGCCACCTTTTCCACCACCTTTCCCAAAAATGGAAGGTTGGATATAGGACGGTAATTCACCTTGATCTCTGAGTCCAAAGATGATTTCTTTAAGAGTGGTCTCTCCAGAGCCTCCTTCAAGGCATCCGGAAAGACCCCCTCAGAAAGGGAGCACCGTACAATCAAGGCAAACACCGGGCCAACAGAGTCAACGATCTCATTAAAACGCGCTGGCACCGGGTCCAGTTCACAAAGGTATGCTTCATGTTGGCTGCCACCCCATAACCTCACTAGCCTCCACTGGTCTAAACTCTCCCCAACTAGGCGGGTGTCTCAGAACACATCAGGTGACCACTGTCAAATAATATTACTAGCTGAGAGCCACCCACACGGATTAGGACACCCTGTCCCAAAAAAAATGAGCAAACTCCTCTAATCTAAATTAGAAAAACCCTCCGGGCTGCAGACAGGCAGGATGAAGAAGCCTGTCCACAGTCCGGGAAGAGTAAAGCTAATCGTTTTTCCCGGCAGCAATATCCTAGACAGGAACACTGCCTTCTTACGGTTGATTGCCTCCTAGTGCACTATAATGCGCGCATGAGACCAGTTTGTCCGCCTCCAGGCAGGATCTTCTCCAGCAGTGCTCTAATCTCAACCCATCTTCTTCATCTCCCTGAGCTCCCCGTCAAACTACAGGGACCTCAGGTATGAAGTTCTGGGTCGATACACAGACAGGTGCGAGGGAGTTGATGGTGTCAGATAGCACCTATTATAGAGTATCAACCCGACATCAACACCTCCGATGCATACGGTACCCACACTAGACAATTTAGCTGCCACCAAAACCCTCAGGGGTCAAACCCCCAAAGGGCGACAGCTAATCATCTCAGCAGGGGAAGGGCTTATGGTGGGAGCTCCAAGCGTGAACTGCACCGTGCAGTGATCGGACCAATGTACTCGATCTATTCTGAGATCACTGATCTCAAGCCCCAGTGAGAACACCAGGTCCAACATGTGGCCATCCTGATGAGTTGACACAGTAACAGCCTGCATCAGCCCTAAAGAGGACATAGTCTGCAAAAAATCACAGCTACATCTATGATTCTCGTCATCAACCCAAACATTGAAATCCCCCAGAAAAACACATCTGGGGGATCCCAACGTTCCGTCGGTGACGAATTCTGCGATCTCCTGCAGGAAATTCCCCATAGACCCAGAAGGGCGATAGATGAGGAAGATCCTGCAGCCCATCAGGTCCTCCACGAATAGCACACACATTCAAAGGAACCTGGGTTTCTCACTGGGTGCAGTGAAGATCAGGCTGGATCTAAAACAAATAGCTACACACACCACTGCATTCCACTCTGGGGCAGTGCACCACAGTATATCCAGGAGGGACTACTGACCTCAAAATCGGGCCCAGCATCTCTCCACCCAGGTCTCCATGATGCAAGCCAGATCGACTGAAGAAATCAAGGCAGCAATAATTGCCATCTTATTTCTGATCGATCTGGCATTGCAATTACTACCGTCAGGGATTGCAGAGTGGTGCAGCCCTCGGGTTACCAGGCCACTCAGTCTGGTGGACTCCCTGGGATGGGCACCAACCACATCTGGCTCTCCCAGATGCCCATCATAGCCCAGGCCTTCTGGACCCTAACAACCCCAATCCTACCACCACCCATACATGGGTCTCCCCACTGTCCATAGCCAGCACAATCCTTCAATCCCCACTTCCCAACAGCGTCTGACAATAGTGTCTGACACTGGGAGGGGGATAAAGGGGTGCAAGTCATGCAACAGTGAGCTCCCATAAATAATCCTGGCCCCCTTAAATCCTCCCATATAGCCCCTACACATCCCAAGCAACTAATACAGTACTTAGCTATCAGACTGTAAGCAAACACAATTTATATCTAAAATATCTGTCTAGCTCACTTAAATAACAAAACTTCTACTATTAATTAACATTTAAAACAAACCACAACTGCTTCACACTAATGCTCTCTGGCTAGGATATTCCCTTCTTCAATAATAATTTTTAAACAATAAGATATGAACTAATAAACTTTAACACTCCTTAGAAGGGATAAAGAAAGACCTACCTTTTCCTCCATTTATTACTAATAAACTTTTCAATTCGATGCATTTATTTCACTCACACGCTCAAGTGCTATGCTCGCTTCTGGTAGCGTGAAATTTAAAGGAATACTATCCCTGCCCCTCAGACTCTCAGGTCATAACCCCACAGTCCCCACCTCTTCAGCTGACAGCAATCAGCCCCAAGCCTCCTACAAGCAGATGTAATTAGGGAATAATACAGTCTCTCACACTGCACCTCCAAATTGCTAGTAGGGGAATCACTCTTCACTCTTCACTCAGGGCATCTGAATGCAAGCAACAGCAGGGAAAAAACAGCACCAGCAGAGACAACAGAGTCAGGTATCATCCAGCTGCTCATCACATGCTGGATGGCACTGCATGTTCTGCGTCTGTGGGGTGGGGGGAGACAGAAAAGTGGAAAGAGCCCCGGCGCCAGAGAGGTGATGATGGAACCCCAGTGGCCTAGCTCACACGCTCAATGCCGGCCCCAAACCCAGTTTGACTTTCTGTGGTCCCCACCTCCTCTCGCAAGGGCCGCCAGGAGAGGGGGGACCTAGCACCCGATTTCTCAGCTGGGGGAAGGGTTCAGGTGGGAAGTGGAGGCAAGGTTGAGAAGGTCCATTTGAGAGATGTCTCGGTTGCCGGAGAGAGGGGGATAAAGAAAGTTAACAAAAAAAATAAAAAAAGGACTTATCTCTCAAGCTGATGCAAAGGCTGACATTGGTATAGACAATGACAATGACAGCAGAAAAAGATCAAAGGTCCACCCAGTCTTTGTGTTTCCCTTTTAGGAAGGGGTGAGGTCCAACATGTACTTGGTTTATACTCTCTACCTTTCCCTCTGGCCTGTAAACTAGTGTCATCAATGCAAAATTATTTAAAAAAATAGAAATTGCCATGATTTTGGTTGCTAAAATGTGCTCCTGAAATATGCAGATTTCATCATTTGTATTTTGTATATTTTCTGTACAACTAGTTGCTTGTCATAATGGGCTTGTGACAGTGCAAACCCTACACTGGGAAGCAAGGTGTTAACATCCTTGCCCAGACTGAGGAAATGTAGGGAATGAAACATGAACAGGTGGGGGGAGGCAGGGGACGGGGTGGGGGCCCTCCCAGGTGTTGCTGATTAGAGGATTGCTGAAAGGCAGACAGAATCCAGCAAGGAGTCAGTTGGAAGCTGGAAACTGCTGCAGGGAGAAGATACTCCTGGGCAGAGAACCCTGCAAGATGGAGGGTGGAATGTAAGAAAGGAACCAGAGCAGAAAACCAAGGAGAAGGGTTAATTGCTGGAGAGAGCATTTGGAGAAAAAGCTGAAACCTGCTGCTGAGAAAGAGACCATTTCTAGAGCAGAGAATCCTGAGGCAAAGAATCAGCCTAGCCAGCTGGGGCCAAGAACAGTGAGTGGAATGTATTTCTAAGTAATAACAGCCTGCAAACAAGGCTAAAGGGAAAGCTGTTTGTATTGTGTTTGACACTGTGCATTCAGAAACTGCTGGCCACATAGGTGGTTCAAAGACTCATTTTGTCAAGTCAGCCTGAAAGAAACTGTTTTGTGTTAACCTTCATGTTTCCTGACCAGGCTGGAGAAGTTGAACTGACTGTTTATGATTTTCTGGAGCAATAAATTATATTTGGAGCAATACAATTACATTTTCTTCTGTAACCTTTAAACCCAGCATGTTGCCTCTCCATCTACCATAGGCCAGCTTGTCACATGTGGTGTCAGAAGTGGGAACTGCCCCCCTGCTGGAGTGAGCAGGACTAGTTACGTTCTAGAAAAATGGAGATGGAGAGATTACTGAAGTTCCTCTTGGAACAACAACCGGTTTTCAGGCAGCTGGCACAGCAGCAGTGGGAGGCACAACAGCAGTTTCTTATACAGCTGGGGCAACAACATCAGCAGCTGCTGCAGCCCCTGGTGCAATAGCCACAACAAGACCATACGGGTGCGCTTGGTCTGGCTATTGTGGGGCCAGGGGTTCCTAGGATGAAGGCCATGCTGACCAAAATGACATCTGAGGATGATCCAGAGGCCTTCCTGGTAATGTTCAAGTGAGTGGCGGAAGCTGCCGGATGGCCCAGACCCCAGCTAGCTGTCCGCCTTGCCCCCTGTCTAACCAGGAAGCCCAAGTGGCCTATTGAGCTATGGACAGTACCACAGCTGGGGAGTACACAGAGGTGAAAGTGGCAATCCTGGACCGCCTAGGCATCAACTCGGAAAGTTACTGATGGAGGTTCCAGAGCTTCAAATTTGCAGCAGGTGCACAACCTAGAGCAGTAGGACAACGATTGCAGGACCTGTGTTGGCACTGGCTAAAACCTGAAGGATGTAGTGGCCCCGAGGTGGCTGAGTTAATCGTCTTGGAACAATTTCTAACATCCTGCCCCTGGGAATTCAGAGCTGGGTCTGCAAACAGAAGATCACTATGCTAGCTGAGGCCATGCAGATCTCAGAACAAGTGTTGGATGCTGAAATCTTCTCCCGCCCCATGACCCAGCTTTCAAGGCCACCTGGGAAGATAGAGAATCATCCCGGGAGCCAGACTGAAGGAGTATTGTCTGGAACTGTGAAGGGATCTAGGGCATTTAGAGAGGGGGGTTATGGGCCAAATAAGGGTCAGACTCTGGGAAGGACAGCAAACCAGCTGCCCAGGGAGACATTTCCTGAGGGCCCGCTGCCTAGACCCGGAGGCTCGCCCCATAGCCGAGACACAGGGGCATGTTTCTCATGTGGAAAGAAGGGTCACTTTCTAAAGAACTGCCCTCACGTGGACTGTACCTTCATAGACTGCACATTTACAGATGTGTATTCACTGTACAATGGGGTTGGGGGCTCTGAATTCCGAGATTTTGTGATCCCTGTAGAGGTAGAAGGGATAGAGATGGAGGCTCTGGTGGATTCAGGAAGCCATCAGACCCTAGTCATGGCGGCCCTTGTGAACCCCCGATGCTCAGAGGACCAGAACCCTGTCCCTATCCGATGTGTGCATGGGGTTGTAAAGGCCTACCCTGGTGCTATGGTTACACTTACTCTGGTTGGCCAAACAGAGACTATAAAGTTGGGGATTGCCCTGGGGTCACCCTATCCAGTGTTACTAGGGAGAGATTGGAAATGCTTTGATGACTTATGGAAAGCAGACTTATCTTTGTTAATTACCCGGTCTCAGGGTCGTTGGGGGGGTCACTCACCCACAGCTGGGGGAACTTTTTCCCTTCCCGGACCCAGGGATTTTTAACCCCAGATGAGAACTCACAAATCTAAGCGAGAACATAGGGCAGCAAAGGAAAGGGGTCCCGAAGGGACAGGTGCACAGGAGGGAGGTGAAGCGAAGGCAAAAGTGGGTCCAGACCCACAGCCTGACCCTAACCCTGACCCACCTAACCAAAGTTCTGCAGGCTATCCTTATCAGAGTAAGCTGCATTAAAGCACTGCCCGGACATTGCCAAAGAACAACGGGCCGATGGTATACTCAGCCGGGTATACACCCAGTTGGCTGTCAGGGAAGAGGAAGTGTTAGATGAGAATCAGGCAGCACACTATCCTCATTTTGAGTTACAAGGGGGTATCTTGTATCAAGTTAGTAAGGAGGCCCAGATGGGGGATACCCGGCATCAGTTGCTAATCCCTCAAGTCATTCGGGGGAATTACTATGCCTTGCCCACTCCATTCCTGTGTCAGGGCACTGTGGGGTAGAGAATACACTAGTCCGACTGTTACCCCGATTCTTTTGGCCAGGCATCTATCGACATGTTAAAGATTATTATGCAGCTTATCCCGAGTGCCAGCTAGGAGCCCCAAAGAACAGTCAAAAGGCCCCTTTAGTGCCCTTAACTGCTATGGAGGCACCTTTTGACCGGACTGGGGTTGATATAGTGGGACCCCTTGAAAAGAGCGCAGGGGGGTACCAATACATTCTGGTGATTGTAGACTATGCCACCCAGTACCCTGAGGCCATCCCGTTATGAACCTTTTCAACCAGAATTGTAGCCTGGGAAATATGAAGGTCTTTAGTCATATGGGAATACCGAAGGAAATGTTGACTGACCAGAGACTAACTTTATGTCCTGCCTGACTCAGGAGGTTTGTACTTTATTGGGAATTAACTCCATAAGAACCTCAATCTACTATCCCCAGATGGATGGCCTCATGGAGCGAGTCAACAAAACCCTTAAAATGATGCTTTGAAAGTTCATAACCACTGAAGTCAGGGACTGGGACAAGTTACTTCCCTTACTGATGTTTGCAACGAGGTTCCTCAAGCTTCTACAGGGTTTTCTCCTTTAGAACTCCTCTACAGGCGCCACCCACGAGGTGTTCTTGATGTAGTAAAGGAGATGTGGGAGAACACCGACCCCAAGACTGAAAATGTGGTGCAATATGTTCTGCAATTGAGGGAAAGATTAGATTGGGTGGGAAATTTGCCGGAGAGAATCTGGTGAAAGCCCAACAAAGGCAAGAGTACTACTATAATCAGGGAGCCTGGCTGAGGGAATATAAACCAGGGGATCAAGTACTAGTTCTGTTGTCGAGCAGCCAGAATAAGCTTCTAGCCAAATGGAAGGGGCCTTACGAAGTTACCCGGAGGGTGGGCCCAGTTGACCATGAAGTTTGCCAGCCAGAAAGTGAAAAGCGACCCAGATCTACCATGTCAATTTGCTAAAATTCTGGAACCAGAGGGATAGCCTATTGATCTCCTCTGAACCAGATATAGTGGATCTTGGACCCCAAGTACCTGATGAGAATCTGAGGATACAAGTCCTAATGGGAGAACAGCTGTCTCACACACAGAAACAGCAACTAGGAGAGTTGGTAAGCCAGTTTTTGGATATTTTCTCCTTCCTTCTGTGGACAACCCATATGATAGCTCATCATATAGAAACAGAGCCAGGGGAGAAGGTGCGGCAGCAACCTTATCGCTTGCGAGAAGCCGTACGAGACACTGTTAAGAAGGAGTTACAGGACATGCTTGAATTGGGGGTGACTGAGGAATCCAGCAGTGACTGGTGTAGCCCCATAGTGTTAGTACAAAAAGAAGATGGGGCTACCTGCTTCTGTAGTGATTTTTGCAGGGTCAATGCATCTCAAAGTTTGATGCCTACCCCAGGTAGATGAACTGTTGGATAGACTAGGGGAAGCCAAGTACATCATGACTTTGGACCTAATGAAAGGGTACTGACAAATCCCTTTGACCCCAGAGTCTCGAGAAAAGACAGCGTTTGCTACCCCCTTTGGGCTATACCAGTTCCGTACCATGCCTTTCGGCCTACATGGAACACCTGCAACTTTTCAAAGGCTCATGAATCACCTGCTGTGATCCCATGCCCACTATGCAGCTGCTTACCTAGATGATGTGGTTATCCACAGTGCTGACTTGGGAGTCCCACGTATCCAAGGTGGCAGCGGTACTGCAATTCTTATGAGAAGCAGGGCTGATGGCCAATCCAGTGAAGTGTGCTTTGGCCAAAGCCAAAACAAAGTCCTTTGGGTACTGTATAGGCAAAGGACAGGTGAGACCCTTGGTCAATAAGGTCCAAGCTGTAGCACAGTGCACGATACCAACCACAAAAACCCAGGTGAGGGCCTTCTTAGGACTGGCAGGGTACTACTGCAGGTTCATACCACACTTCTCCACCCTTGCCAGCCCCCTTACGGACCTCACCCAGAAATCTGCCCCCAACAAGGTCCAGTGGTCAGAGGAGTGCAACCAGGCCTTCACACAGCTCAAAGTGACATTGTACAGAGAGCCAGTGTTACGCAGTCCTGATTTCAACAGCACCTTTATCCTGCAGACAGGTGCCTCTGAAGTCAGTCTAGGAGCCGTGCTCTCCCAGGAGTTTGAGGGGGAGGGACATCCTATCCTCTACCTCAGTCAGAAACTCTTTCCCTGGGAGAAAAACCATGCGGTAATAGAGAAAGAGTGTCTTGCAGTC
The DNA here is from genome assembly GCA_016271365.2 of Neoceratodus forsteri. Classification (NCBI taxonomy): domain Eukaryota; kingdom Metazoa; phylum Chordata; order Ceratodontiformes; family Ceratodontidae; genus Neoceratodus; species Neoceratodus forsteri. The sequence goes on from CM028133.1 coordinate 1,109,007,989, forward strand.
AAGTGGGCTGTGAATGCCCTCCACTACTACCTGCATGGCTGGCAGTTTATCCTGGTCACAGATCATGCCCCTCTGAGGTGGCTACAGGTGATGAAGGATGACAACCCCCATATCACCAGGTGGTACTTGGCCCTGCAGCCATTCTCCTTTACAGTGCACCACCGGGCCGGGACCCAGAATGGAAACGCGAACTTCCTGTCTCGGGAGGGGAATAGTCAGGGGTCAACCAACTGTGCCTTCACACAAAGGGGGGTGGTATGTGACAGTATAAACCCTACACTGGGAAGCAAGGGGTTAACATCCTTGCTCAGACTGAGGAAATGCAGGGAATGCAACATGAACAGGCGGGGGGTCCCTCCCCAGGTGTTGCTGATTAGAGTGATTGCTAAAAGGCAGACAGAATCCAGCAAGGAGTCAGTTGGAAGCTGGAAACTGCTGCTGGGAGGAGATACTCCTAGGCAGAGAACCCTGCAAGATGGAGGGTGGAATGTAAGAAAGGAACCAGAGCAGAAAGCCAAGGAGAGGGGTTAATTGCTGGAGAGAGCATTTGGGGAAAAAGCAGAAACCTGCTGCTGAGAAAGAGACCATTTCTAGAGCAGAGAATCCTGAGGCAAAGAATCAGCCTAGCCAGCTAGGGCCAAGAACAGTAAGTGGAATGTACTACGAATAACAGCCTGCAAACAAGGCTAAAGGGAAAGCTGTTTGTGTTTTGTTTGAGACTGTGCATTCAGAAACTGCTGGCCCACAAACTATGTATGTTTTGTTTGAAACTGTGCATTCAGAAACTGCTGGCCCACATAGGGGGTTCGAGGACTCCTTTTGTCAAGTCAGCCTGAAAGAAACTGTTTTGTGTTAACCTTTATGTTTCCTGACCAGGCTGGAGAAGTTGAACTGACTGTTTATGATTTTCTGGAGCAATAAATTACATTTGGAGCAATAACATTACATTTTCTTCTGTGACCTTTAAACCCAGCTTGTTGCCTCTCCATCTACCATAAGCCAGTTTGTCACAGGGCTCTTCAGCTTATCTTGCTCTCTAGTATAAAAAATAAATGAAATGAAATTAGTTATACAAAGTAAGCATTTACAAAAAAAAAAATTAACTTACATAAAACATATATTCTAAATATTCTTCACATACTGTATCTTGCACGAAAACAAAATACATATTTTACTATAGAAAGATATGTACAGATGTTGACCCAATGGTGCGGAGGGCTGAGGTGCCAAGTGCCTTACCTGCCACCATGCCAACGACCCAGGTTCCGGAATGGATTTGGGTTGCTGGAGGTTGGCTGGGGAAGGGAAGGATTGAACATCCAACAAACTGCTCTCCTATCCTGGGGAGAGGCTTGTTAGCCCCGCCATTGACTGCCACCAGGTGGAGGCCTGGTGGTAGTGCAGGCTGGGGCAGCACATATGAGAGGGGCCACCAGTTTTGCATAGTGCATGTCTGCCTCCGTATGACATGCACTATTGTCTGTCCATGGCAGGGGATGGAAGGGACAGAAAAGAGAAAAAGACATGTTGGCTTTGTGAAACCCTGTCTGCTTGTCCCTGACCTGTGCCACCACCTAGGAACACCAGGACCAGCTCTGGATATGTGTTCTGAGGGGGGGAGAACAGCCCTCCCCCTCCTGGTCCTGCCACAGTGGGCAATCCATGGGGGAACTCGGGTCTGATAAATACTAGTGGATGTGGCTGCCAGTTGGGGAGAGTGGGGAAAGGGCTGATAGCCTGCCCTCACATTGCCTGGAGGAAAAAGTTTTATTAAAAAAAGAGACATGTACAAATAATGCATTCAATATTTTCTCATAGATGCCCGGTGGCGCTGAGGGCTGAAGCACTGGATGCCACACCTTGTGCCACACTAGTAACCTGGGTTCAGGAATGAGCTTGGGGCACTGGGGGTCAGTGGAGGAGGAGAAGATTGAGCATCTGGAAGACAGCTTTCCTCTCTGGGGTCAGTTCCTGGGGATCTCCAGCCTGGTGGCAGCTGGGATCATTATACCTCTGGCAGGGGCAACCAATGGGGTGCTGGCAGAGGTGGATGTCTGTGAAGGGGGGCAGGAGCATCCCCCTCGCACACTGACGCCAGTGCATCTCCACGTCAGTAGGGGAGGAACAAAGGAAAAATCATCCCTATCCTTGGTAGGTGAAGGTGGTTCAGGGACTCTGCACCCAGGCCCACTGTTGGGTCTCTCACCTCATCTGGTGGCTCACCATCTGGCCGCTCGATCAGATTTTTGATGGAGCACCAGGAAAGAAGTAGGTGGTCCCACCCTGGGGACTCGGAGCCGGGGGTTGGGCAGTTCAGACGGTGAAGGCCCTGACACCAGAGGAGGACGAACAGACTTCAGACTGGGTGGGAGAAAGTGGAGATTAAGCAACCACACCGGAGAGAGTCCAGGGATGGGGAAAGTAAGCAGCATAAACAGAGTATACAATATATATATATATTTTTTGTCATAGAATGTAATCTATATGTATTCTAAAGATGTATGTAAAACACAAATCCAGCCATATTTATTTACGATAAAATATATTAATTTGCTAAATAAAACATATATTTAACATTTATTATCAGTATACAATGGGGATAACTAACAAATATATTCCAGATATTTTTTCAGATGTATAAAAGGTGAAACCTATTTTAACTACATATGAAATATGCCTCAGGATGTATATAATATATATATATATATATTTATTTTATTTATTGAAATTATATAGCTCTAATATATTGAAAATATATGTTTATTAATACACTCAGATGGTAGATTTTACAGTGTAAAATTACAGTTGCATACAAATATTACAATGTTTCATCAGAGATTCCATAAAAACATTAAAAAGTAAAAATAAATAATTTTTTGATAGTATAACAAACATATATATTTAATATATCTGTGTCAAGGATAGGACTTATCTCATTGAATTCTGCAAATATCTAAAAACTACCTGGTAAAATGTGTGTGTGTGTGTGTGTGTGTGTATGTATGTGTATATATATATATATATATATGGGACACATGATGGGCACAAGTATGATATGGAAAATATTTAAACTCCTCTAGAGTGACCTCTGAATACTCACAAGTGGCGAAGCCATGTGTGAGGTTTCAGAGGTCAATGTACAGGACTGAACATATTTCCCATATCACACGAGTGCACATCACGTATCCTATTTATACAATGGGGGTCTCATTGTTGCAAAAAGATTTCCGTGGGTGTAATAAATGGCATTTATTTTAACTCTGTTGATGTCATCAGGATTTATTTCACTGCAGTGAAAATAACTTGTTTTATCTCACTGGAATATGTCTCACCCCCATTGTATAAATAAATACATATAAATATATATATATATATATATATAATATACTGTGTATATATATATAATCTATATATGAAATATGTTTGAGATACAATTAGACATTGTGAGATATACTGTAGTTTATATATTAAGAAAATATAATTATTTCCATATGGGATGGTCACCACATTTGGCTAAGAAATAGCATTGTAGACCTGGCTAGGGTTAAGACAGAGAAAACAATAAAAAAAAACTCATGGTGCATAGTATAGGAGGGACCTAGAACAGTAGATTTGACAGGGATATTAAGTTTTGTATTAATTACAGCTAAAACTAGCTTTTCTGTTTCACGACTGCTTTAAATCTACACATTCCCTATGTGCTGGAGGTCTGCACATTTTCCATACCGACAAAGAGGTTAGACAGCAGAAGATGTGGACACAAAGACTGAATCATGAGGTGATTCATTTGTGGGCAATGTTAAAGTACACTTCTTCTCCCAGAGGGTGCTGCACCTATGGAACAACCTACCAGCAGATGCAGTGGATATGAAGACAGTATAAACCTTCAAGGTATGCTTGAACATTTCCGCTTACCAAAGGAACCACAGAGACACTGGGTAATAGAGTGGGGAGGAGACACTTTTTAAATTAGTACATGTTTGCACAGCATACCTACTCATAGCTAAAAAGAGAAAGAACCTCAGCACAAAAGCACTCAGACAAGGGTTACCCCAAAAGGACACTGGTAGCAAAGTCAGGTTTCCAAGAAATACAAAATCACACATAACCCCCTCACCCATACTGCAAAGCATCATGGAATATATATGCAAATACATTTCCATGTTGCTTTGCATATATATCCCATGATGCTTTGCATTCTGGGATTATGTGTGATGTTTGTATACTTACTAATATCTACCTGTGAAGTAGTGGGATTAGACAAGATGGATTTAGAGTCCTTTTCTTTTTTTTTTGTGAAAATAATGTTTACTGAGTTTTAACAAGGTCTGCACAATACTGAAGTATTGCAATAAAATCACATTTGTACAAACTGTGTTGGTTCTCTGTTTATACAGACTAGTGCAGTTTACACCTATACAATGGTAATTGTTAGCGTTGTGCCCCGCCGCCCGTACGACTCGAGGGGTTCACTGTATTAAGCAATAATTACAGGTGGGTCCTGTTCATTGTAAATGAAATGTGTCTAATTATTGAATCCTGTGTGGTGCTGGGGAAGGGGGGGGAGCCAGAGAGCACTTCTATAGGTTACATCTTTTTCTAACTTTGTTTATTCCCCCAGCCACAGGCGGGATATCCTTCCGCCTTCTGCCACTGTACCCTGATCTCATCCTACTGAGACTCTGCCAGCCATTCTCCCAAGAACCCCAGTCCACCCGCAACTCACCACTGTGGTGCCTCACTGGTTTGCCCCTTAGAGGTGTGTGCATCCTCAGCTACACGGCATTCTTTCCCCCATCAATCTGGCCACTCATAGTGGAGATAAAGACTGGTTATGTCCCTGGGAGGCAGTGGCTCAAATCCACTGTGAAGCATGGTAGGTCAGTGGAGGTTTCATCCTCCCAGTCCTGTGTCATTTTACCCTTTTAACCACTCCCACCCCCCAGGAGCGCGCTAACATCACTTGGTGTTGGCACGCCTGATGCACCTGGATGACAGAGTACATTCCAAGTTCCCCCTTCATCCTGTGCTTTCCTTGCACTTCTACCTGTGGTCATCCAAGTGGCAACGTAGCATCGGGTTGCAGAACCTCCCGTCCCTCAAGGAGGAGAGCATCTGATGGAACACTCAGTCCTCCTCCCCCCGGCTGTCCCTCCGACAGCCTGGCTTGTCTTTAGGTCGCTTCTGGTTACAGGTAGGGGACACTAAGTTCTGTAGTAAGGTGGTGGATGTTGATTCAGTGTTTGGTTCAGGTCCCTTTGTGGTAGGGCTATCTAAGGATGACATGTAGGAGCCAGCTCTTCCATCGGGCAGAATAAACCTCTGTGCGGTCGTTCAGTAAAGAAGTAATTTTTCCATCTGATAGATATGGTTTACAGATTGTCTCCAAGAAGTTACATCTAGTAGCTTGGGGGAGCCATAGTTTCGTAATTGCTTTCTTTGCCACTTTTAGCAGAATCCCCAACAGGTAGCATCCGTTAGGGTCTCTGTAGCCTCTCGGACACCACAGGAAGAGATAGAGGTCCAGAGTCAGGGCGAATGGTCTCCCGAATAATTCCTCCAGCTCACTCTCTAGGGCTTGAAAGAAGGGTAGTAGAGATGAGCAACTCCACATAATGCCAGTATGGGTGGCCCAGGGTTCGACAGAACCCTTTCAGCACATAGAATGGGTCAGACGAGAGTAAGCTGTTACAACAGGGGGCCTAAAGAAGCTGATTGTTTCCATGTGTACTCCCTCCTTTGGTGGGAGCTGGTTATTCTGGTGGAGGCTTTGGAAGCTCAGTGCCATGCTTCTTCAGGGACGGGGAACTCCTGACTCCTCCTCACACTTTAGTGCAACATTCAAAGTATCATTTCCCTGTGAAGCCAACAGGGCCTTATATATGTGTGAGATCATGTGAGGCTGCACTGCTGTTCTGAGGAAGGACACACAGTAAGTGATAATGGCCAGGTGCATGTCCCACTCCGTGTCCCAAGTAGTAGGGATAAAATGAAGTGCCAGATTTGTAGGTAACAGTAAAATTTTGACCATCTTAAGTTAAATTGTGTTTTCAGGTTTGTAACGCAGTGCACCATGGGGCCGAACATCAGTTAGTAAAGGGACTGGAGTGACTGCCATTCCCACTGTCGAAAGCCTGGGCCAGTTCAGAAGCAGAATGAAGTCTTCCAGCCATGCAGTCAGATACAGCAGGAGTAACAAGAGGATCAGATGAAGTGCCCTATGCTCACATGGAACCAGAGTCAAGGATTGCATGTGGACCAAAGGCTGTGGGGTTGCTCAGTGTTATAAGGCCTACATAAAATTTGTTTTAGGGAATACTCTCTTTCAATATCTAGCCAAGTATCATGCATATCCCCTAGATGGTGATACAGAATGAAACAGATATGTGCTAGATAGAGCTGGAGATGCGGTGGGGCCAGTCCACCTTTCTACTTAGGGAGGATAAGTTTTTGCAATTCGATACGAGGTTTCTGCCCTGCCCAAATGAACCATGTGATTTAACTGTTCTAGGAGTTGCAAGTTTGAGCAGGCAGCATTACTGGTACATTTTGGAAAAAATAAATAAATAAAGAGCCCTGGGTAGGGTTACTGTGTGGACTACCTCCACCCTCCATGTCAGGCTGAGTGGCAATGTCCCCCAGCGAAAGAAATCTTATGGCCATTTGTTGAGTAATGGGTATGCCTGTACACTGAGTCTGGTGTGTGGGTTATATTACGAAATTAGTAGAAAGAATGCTGGCTTCTCATTGTCCAAGATGTATTTTCAGGTCCACTGTTATCCCAGCACAGCATGAGCCCAGCTGAAAGTAGCATAACAAAAATATGTTTAAAACTACATCCAATTTGCTAAAAAGGACCATTTCATAATTGCAATAAGGCACTCCAAGGGGTGCATTATGGTGGGCTAATGGCCCTTCTCAGGTGGTCGAAGCACTCGGCTTCACCTCGTGCTTTAACTCACTTGAGGTGGGCCATTATCCCACTATAACACACTCCCTGTCATGCCTTATTGCTTAATACCCAGGTATTTCAATTTAGGTAGGTCTCAGCTAAAGGGGAAGGTATCTAAGTGCTTGTGAGGGGATGAAATGGAAGCTCAGGGTTTCTGTCCTGAAGGTGTTTTGGGCGGTAGCCAAGCACTTCTCCAAACTGCCTCAGTAATTCAGAAACCTTTGGAAGTGCCTCATTGGGGTTAGCTAGATACAGCAGTACATCGTCTGCATATAGCGAGATGCGATGCTCCTATCTCTCAACCATAATGCCCCTGAAACCATTTGCTTCTCTAATGATTTGGGCCAAAAGCTCAGTACACATAAGGATGCCAGGGGGCAGTCCTGCCTCATTCCCCTCAGGAAAGGCAAGTCCTGGGAGTGGTAGCCATTAACTTTAATGCAGGCCTGGGGGGAGTCATAAATTCTCTGCATTAACTGAAGGAAGGGGACTGGGAATCCAAGCTGCCCCAACACTGAGTATAGGAACGGCCATGAGACCCGGCCAAACTCCTCCGCATCAAGGCTTAGCAGGAGGGAGGGGTAGCTGCATGCCACATCCGATGGAGTGCATGTAGTACACGGCATGTGTAATCTATTGTGGTACAGGAGTGGACTAACCCTGTTTGATCTTGATTAATGAGGGAAGAGAGAAGTCTATTCAGCCTCTTTGCTATGACTGACATAAAGTACTTATAAGTCCGTGTTAAGCACTAAAATTGGGCAACAGAAGGCACAGCAGCTGATTTTTAATCTGGTTTAGGCAGATGGCTGTATTAGACCAGGATGGAAGGGGGGAGTCACTCTGTAGGATCTCGTTGTATGAGGCTAGCATGGGGTTAACCAAGAATTCTTTAGAAAATTTGTACAATTCAGTTCTATAGCCATCCAGGCCAGGAGCTTGTTTTAGATAGTATGATCACATTCTCAATTTTATCAGGCGTGATTGGTGACAGCAGATGTTCTCTCAGCTCCTGTGTAAGTTTTGGGAGCCTTAGGGGTGAAGGAATTTGTTGAGCTGCCCCTGTGTGGGTACAGTTTCTAGGGTCTACAGATTATCATAATATCGTCTAAATGCATGTGCCAGCTCTTGAAAATTATTTCTTTATCGAAATGTTTCACCAGGAGGACACACTGAGCGACAAGTTGCTCATCTCCTGGTGCAAACTGGAGGGAAGGGGTACAACAGGAGTGAAACATTAAACATTCAAGTTACAAGATCCACATTAACATACAGTTCTAAGGCAGGTGTTACTAGCAGTGGTACAACAGTGTTGTGCATAATAGGTAGAAAGAGTGGACAATAATAAGTGCCGAGTTAATAAGTAAACAAGTCCTTACATAAAAGAAAAGGGGGGGCGGTGAGAGGTGGAAAGGAGAGGGAGGGGTAAGGTAGGGGAAGGGGGAAGAGTCATGTTCAAGTTACATTTAATTTACCAGATCAATATTAACATACAGTTGAAAGGCAGGTGTTACAAACAGTGTTAAAACAGAATTGTGCATAATGTGTAGGAAAAAATGGACAATAAGTGCTTGGTTAGTAAGCAAACAAGTGCTTATGTGAAAGTAAAGGGGGAAAGGAGAGGTAGGGTGAGGTGGAGGGATGCAGGGGGATGGGAGTAGATGAGGGATACAAGCCCCTGAGGAGGTAGGAGAGGGACCAGTGGAGAGCATTTGGCATCCCTTACATTCTGTGAGAGATCAAGGGTGACCAGTAAGGGGAGCACTTTGGGGAAGAGGGGTGAAGGGGAGGAGAGCTAGAAATTTGGGGGGGGTGAGGGTGCACAGGGTAAAATGAATGTGACGGTAGAGGGGTAGGGGTTATCCAGGGCTTATAGGAGGGAATTAGGGAGGGACATGGCAGGAAGCAGCTAGGCGCAAGGTAATTTTTGAGGGCAGAGCTGATGGAGTAGGTGGAGGATGAGTGTTGGATTTGAGGGGGGAGTGAATTCCAAATTTTTGGGAGGCAGTGAGAGTAAGCAGATTGGCAGATTAGGGTGGATTTGTGGGGGACTACCAGGGTGCAGGAGTCAGATGATCTAAGGGAATGGGAGGATGGGGGGTGTTATAAAGGAGGAGGTTAGGTAGGAAGGGAGCTCACCCAACCTCTGCTTGGAGGTGAGTTTAGCACAGCGGGAGAGTCACCTATTTGTAAGAGAGGGGAAGGACAGGGCATGATAGAGATCACAGTGGTGGGTGCAGGGGGGGGGGCATCCAGGGCAAAGTGGCAGAAGGAATTGAAGAGGGTGTCTAGTCTGGCCAGGGAGGACTTCAGGGCAGCATCACAGACTTTGTCACAGTAGTCGAAAATGGGCAGTATCATTTTCTGAACAAGTTCACGCCTAGCCATAGGAGGAATGCAACTACAGTTCCTGAATAGGGCACCAAGCTTGGGGTGCAGTTTTATTGGGATGGCATCAATATGTCCAGAGAAGTTTAGATGTTGGTTCAACCAAACACCTAAGTACCTGAAGGAGGATGTGTCCTCAAGTAATATCCCGTCAAAGGTGTGGAAAGTTGGTAGGAAGGGAAGCCTAGAGTGTCTCTGCCTTGTGCCAAAGGTCATGGAGACAGTCTTCTTGGCATTGAGGAAAAGTTGATGGTTAGCAAACCAGAGCTGAACTTTGTCGAAGACTCACTGTAAGCTGGTTGTAACCTCAGCAGGACAGGAGTCAGATGCATACAGGACTGTATCATCGGTATACATATGTATAGTGGTGGAGGAGGCGCAAATAGAGGGAAGGTCATTTAAGAAGATGGAGAATAGGAATGTCCCTAATACAGGGCCCTGGGGGATGTCAGTGTTAATTGGGAGGGGAGGTGAATTGGCATCCAAGATCTTAACTGATTGGGTTCTGCCAATAAGGTAGGTCTTGAACCAGTTTGTGGCGGAGGGTGATAGGCCAGCTACTGGGAGTGAGTGGAGGAGAAGGGAGTGAGAGACAGTGTTGAAAGCCTTGGCAAGGTCAACAAAAATGGCAGAGGTAATTTGGCCATTGTCTATCCTGGTTAGAATGGTGTATGTGAGCCGTAGGAGAGAGAGATGGTGGTTGAGTGGTTTTTCCTGAAACCGGACTGGAAAGGGGTGAAAAAAGAGGTGTCAGATAGGAAAGAGGTGAGTTAGGAGAGGACAATGTGTTCTTGAAGCTTGGCAAGGGTAGGGAAGAGAGAAATGGGGCGATAGTTGCCAGGGGATGAGGGGTCACCTCCTTTGGGTAGAGGGAGGGAGGACCACTGCATGTTTCCATGAAGAGGGGACCAAGGCAGTAGAGAGTGAGAGATTTAGGATTAGTGAGAAGGGATAGGCAATGGCCGGAGTGGAGAGGGAGAGGAGTTTTGGGTCATGAACATCAGGGGAGGCACCTTTAGAGGGGTTGATGGTGAGGAGGGCACATAGGCATCATTTGGGGTTACAGTAGTGAAAGAGAAGGGGAGGTGGGAGGGTTGTGGTGGGGGCACACCAGTAGAGGGTAGGAAGTGTGAAGGGTAGGAAGGGAGGGATTTCAGTAACTCAGTGGCACAGGAGTTATAGTAGGAGTTAAATACCGCTGCTGTGGCTGGTGTGTCAGACACTAGGGAGCTTTGTACTTTAAGTACCCGGGGAGGTGGGCAAGATGACGAGGTAAATAGGGCGTTGACCACCTTCCAGAACATTGAAGAGGAACTTATGTTGGTGATGAAGGCAGATTTGAAATATTCAGACTTGACTAACCTTGTAGACCTGGTGCAAGCATTTCGGAGCATGCGGTAGTTCGCGAGGTCACTAGGGTGTTGGGTGGCTTTATGATGCTTCCATGCCCGATCTCTAGCCCTGAGACAGACCAGAAGTTCAGGGGTTATCCAAGGTAAGTGGTTACCTCTGACTCTAGTTTGTTTTAGTGGGGCAAAGACGTTCCAGTTTATAAGAAAGATTTCTTTGAAGTAGGCAAGGGCCTTATCAACTGAGGGGAAGGAGGTTGGGGGGACCAGTCAGAATTGGCAAGGTTACTCAAGAGAGGTTCAAGGTCAAGAGACTTGAAGAGTAGTTGTATGGTTTTGTGTGGTGATTTAGTTCTGTGGACTTTCCTAACTATGAATAATGGGTTATGGTCACTGAGAGCATTAGGGAGGACCCCAGATGTGATGACACAGTGGGGGTGGGAGATAAGGGCCCAGTCGAGTAGGGAGTGTTGTTGTGTCTTGTGGTTTGGGCGGGTGGGTTCAGAGATCAGTTGGGAAAGGTTTAGGGCTCCAATTTCATTTTTAATTTTGGTAGTTTTAGGTGACAACCAATTTATATTGAAGTCATCTAGGATGAATAATTCCCCAGAGCGAGTAAGGAAAGTGATGAAGGTTAGGAGGTCTAGCATGAATGAAGGATGGACATTTGGGCAGCACTAAATGCTGGCTATGAAGATTGGAAGAGTGAAGGGGAGGATAACATGGATAGCTAGGGCATCATGGGTCTCGGGATTGGAGGATGAGTAGATGATAGAAAATTGGATGGAGGCTAGGACATAAATGGTCACACCACCACCCCTGCCAGCACAGTCTTGCCTTAGCAGTGAGTAGCCAGGAATGGAGACCAAGTGGTCAGGGATAGTGCTCTTTAGCCAAGTTTCTGAGATGATTGGAATGTCTGGTTTTAGAGTTCACACCATGGTCTGAATTTGGTCTATTTTTTGCAACAAGCTGTGGGTGTTTAGATGTAGGACTTTAAGCCCTTTGGTAGGGCTGAGAGAAGAGGGCAGGGGGAGGTAGTAGAGGAGGAAGCACCAGAGGAGTTAGGAGAAATAGGGCCTGGGTTAGGGTGGATATACCCAGCGGAGAGCAAGAGGAGAATGAGTATAAGAAAGTGGAGCTTAGGATAGTTAGGAGACTTTGAAGGGGCTGGCGAGGAGGTTAGTAGATTTGAAGAGAAGGGAGTGGATGAGTGAGAAAGAAGAAGGTGGAGAACCGCAGTGAAAATGGACACCGTTATCAAAGTTGCATGAGGAATAGTGGTAGAGTGAGACCATATTTCAAATGGGGGGAGGGAGTGATAGCATGGATGTTGGTAGGGGATTGGAGATAGTAACTGATGGGGTTGGGGAGCGCTATTAGGAATAGATGAGTAGTGAGCAAGTGGTGATGGTAAGGAGAGGTATATGAGCAGAACAAGGGTAAGAGAGGAGAGTAGGGGATACATTGTTCATAAAGGCAGTGAAAATTGGTCAACAATTGATTAATGAACAGTAGGAATATGTAAGCAGGGAGCATGGAGAGGGGCTGGTCAGATGGAGGGGGTAGCTATAGTTTAGGAAGGTATCTATAAGAACAGGCAGAGATCCCTTTGGATAAAGATTGTGCCCCTCTAGTGGCAGTACAATATAACTTGCTAATGTAATTAGTAAGCCAACCTCCAGAAGAAGGGTGTAGCAACTTAATTATCATTGCTGCCCTCCTCTGCTTTCTTTTCTGTTATGCCAGGTGACAAGAGGACCTGGTTCCCTCCTCATAGCAGCACTGGTGGAGAAACATCAATACTATCTCAGGTTTGTTGCAGACAGAGCACATCGAGGTCTGCTTTTATCTTGGAGATCTGGAGACTGACTGACAAGTCTCCTTGTTGGTGGGCCATTAGTAAGAAATGGAGGGTGTCATCCAGTGTCTGTCTGCCTTCCTAACTATTCTGCTTTTGCTGGGATGCATATTAAATAAGGACACCTCTCCGGATTGCCTTTACCGTGTCCAACCTGATTGAGTGAGATGTTTTGGACTCGGGTATTGCCCCAAATTTCTCTTCTGCATATGTGCAGGAGGCTGGGGATTTTAGGTATTAGATGTTCAAACGCCACACTGTAGACCTTTCCTCTAGACCAGAACCCCAAAAGGAACTCACTGGGGCATGATCAAGAAAGACAGATATCTCCCAGGGTGCACTGCATTACCTTTGACCAGTACTCCACTGGCATATAGCAATGGTCAACACGGGAGAAGGAATAATGAACTTGAGAATATTGGGTGCAGTTTTGGGTTCTGTGATACAAGAGGGGACAAACATCTGTCCATCCAACCTCCTGGACTAGCCATTTAAAAAACTTACGGGAGGCCTGCTGTCTGGGTGGGTTCGAATTCGAGGTGTCCCAACTTAGTTGTGAGTCAATATTAAAGTTGCCTGCCAGTAGGAGCTTTGGTTACTATCCAATCCAGGAGCACTTTGATTGTAGGCGTATTAGACCCCATGTGGAGGCAGAGATTCACCAAAGTGACCTCTTGACCACACAGGGTCCCTTGATCAAGTACTAAATGCCCCTCCCCTCCGAGTCTGCCCAGGTCAGGTGTTTCTGAAATGGTGTGTGGTGAGGGATTAGTTTCACCAAGCCTCGCCTATGGCCTCCTTTATAGGAGGAGGAGGAGTATTCTGCCAAGAAGCTCAGGTTAGGGAGCTTTACATGCTCTGGAGGGGTTGAGGTGTGTCTCTTGAAGAAAAATTAGATCTGGCTTATCCCTTTAGGTCCAGGTCAGGATTTTTGACCTTTTAAGTGGGTTCATCAGCCCATTTATATTTCACGAGTAAAGGTGTAGTTTAGGTGTATCCATTTATATTATTTAAATTTTATTAAGTATATGGAGAAACCTAAGGCCCTGCACCCCCCCTCACCCCCAACTCAACACACAGTGTTACATTAGAACAGCTTTGTGCAAACCTTTTTTAAAAACTGCTACTAGAGCAGTTTCAGGGGTATGTAGATGGTAGCAACTGCTCTAACCTGGGTAAGAACCAAATGCAGGGACACATAACAAGTTAAAGATAACCAGTCCAGTCTCTCCAGGGTTAGAACTCCCAGGAGCAGAAGGATGAACAAGCGAGGCCCAACCATGGCCTTTGGGGCTATGGACTTCCAAAGCAGGGGCCATGGATGGGTCCTGAGGCAGGACATGCCTTCCAGGAGGAGATTCCTCACTGGGAGAAGTCTCCAGCTATAAGTTGGCTAGGGTCTGGGTTGGGTAGTGGGCTGACGTCTCAACCCTCAACGAGAATACTGTGTAATGCACTGAACTGGGGAGGGAGGGCTCCCTCTCTTTGTTGTGAAAGCAGAGGGGGCCTTTCCAGGTATGGTGTTCGCTCCGTGGTGATTTGTGCATCTGTCTTGTGCCTGGGTGAGTTCCCCCAAAAGTAGTGTAATACAGTGCCCCTGTTATTCATACGTTCATACACATGTAAAGGATATTCAGCTGGCCTAGTCTATACTGGTATTCTGAGTCAGCAGCAGGCAGCGACAGATTTTGATGTTATAGTCTGACCCTGGTATAGGAGACCATCCTTCTCTGTTTATAAACATTATCCAGTGGGTGCTTCCTTAAAGCAGCAGTACTACCAAATCAGGAAATGATCTATCAAAATTCTGCTTTTTGGCTGTAAGCATGTGGCCAAAGTTCCAGTTTCCATACCTGTAAATATTTTTTTTCAGTCATCTTTAGTTTTTTAGATATTTGCAATTTATTTGAATTCTTGTGGTGCTACAATAAATATGGCAGCTGACTAATTTTCAGCTGTGCTTTTCCTTCAGGTCGCATCATATCTTTTGACTACAGCAGTGGGACTCTCTGCTGACCATTCCCGATGTCTCTGCAAGTCATACACATGTGCAGTTGGCAGCAGAGGGGATTCCAGTGCAACATGCTTGGTTGCAGAAATGTGAAAAAAAGCAGAGGATAACTGAACAAATTACTCAGTGATAGTACAGTGCCGGCGGGAAAGATTACCAGGTATATGATCAGCAGAACACAGGGAATAAACTGCCAAAAAAGCGCAAATATTTTTTTCGTAGTACTGCTGCTTTAATCGCTTCAGTTCGGATTCAATATGTACATAGTTCAAATTTGTTTCAAAGGTCCCAGCTTGGAGGTGCCCACTTGTAGCATGAAAGAAGGTTCTCAATGGAAAACCTAATGCAGTAGGTGTCCTACAGCAGTATCTCCAGCCACGAAACAGGAGTACCCTCTGTAGGTGGTGTCTGTATCTCGCTCTCCCATCTTTAGGTCTCAGGCAGGCCCAGTTGAGCATCCAGAGCCCCTCTACTACCCCGACTGAACCACTCACGGAAACTGCCCCCCCCAAACCTCCAGCCAGCCTCTTCAATATCATGTATCTGTTGCAGAACTGTGATCTTACCATGTGCTATGTCTCCCTACAGACCCCCCCAAGACAGTGACTCTCCTCATCTCTCCCAGTGCCTTGCAGAATGAAAGTGGCCCCATGCACAGCTTGCCACTGTCTTCTGTAATCTTAACATGGCCAGCACACATGCAGCCGTGGTCAGTCCACTCTACACGTGAGCTTGATGATGAGGCTGGTGGGACAAGTGGAGGCATTTCTGGAGGGATTTACCCTCAGGATCCATATCTGAACATTACAGGGCAATCTATAGCCTCCAGGCGGGGCTCCTCATAATTACACATGCAGCCGTGGTCAGTCCACTCTACACGTGAGCTGGATGATGAGGCTGGTGGGACAAGTGGAGGCATTCCTGGAGGGATTTACCCTCAGGATCCATATCTGAACATTACTGGGCAATCTATAGCCTCCAGGCGGGACTCCTCATAATTACACATGCAACAAGGATCACTGCAAGTCAGGGCAGTCAGTACAGGGAGGTAAGGAGTAGCCACGACACACGTGACAGCTTTAATATCTGAGGCATCAGGGAGATAAGCAGAACAAGCTCTCAAAAAGTACAGCATTTCATTTCAAGTCACAGCCTTTAAGTCTACAGTAGTGCCCCTAAAACCTCCCTTCCAGACAGAACCACCTCTTCCATTCTTTCTGCCGGTTTGCTTTAGACTGCACCTCTCGTACTCACCACTGTTCTCTTTACTCTGCTCTTTCCCTTCCCCCTCTTGATGCAAGGCGCCTTTCCCATTGTGTCTCCTTTTTGCCCAAATTCTGGTTTGGCACCCTTCCCTCTTATCTCTACTCCCTTCTCTCCCCTCCTCTTACTTCCTCCTACCCTCTTCACAACAATACTTTCCATTCTCTCAAATATCCCTCCTAGAAAATCTATTGTTGGCCAATCTTCTTTTTCTTACCGCTTTCCTAAACTTTGGTCCTCCCTTCCCCTTTCTGTTCATTCTGCCTTTAATGCTTCCTCCAGAAAGTATCTTCTTTCTGACTTTTGTTGTCCTACCTGCAACTGCCTTTGACCTTCCTTTTTTCTTTCTTCATCTTCCTCTCTTCTTGCTGTTCTGCTCTTTTCTTTCTGTACGTATTGAGTGTTTTTATTATCCAATTGCCTTAATTTTTTTGTTTGTTTTTGCTTTTAATTTTATGTTTCTGCATGTAACTGCTATTTTATTGTATTTTACTTTGTTCATTTTTCATTGTTAGCTATCTGCTTCTCCCCTCTCCCCCAGGACTCATCTGGAAATGAGCTGTTATCTGCTTAGTATGTACTTCGTGGTTAAACTTTTCAAATAAATAAACTCTGATCAGATCTCTATGTAAATGCAGCCAGTGTGGGGGGGTGGAGGTGGTAGAACAGAATCCAGTTGGGCAGGGCCAGGCGGGGACCCCAACCCCCCCAACATACCTGTGATATTCTAAGTGAGTCATTGCATAGAATCCAGGCTAGATGATGGGGTAGCGGCACTGGTGGCAGTGGCTTTCAGGTGTCCAACAATGTCTTGAATGCCATCCATGTCCTTGTTGATTTCTGAGTTTGTTTGCCTGCTTTACTTCAGGTGCGCTGGGCCAGTTTCGAGGACAATGACATGGTCTGGGCTGGTTGTGGTTGCAGGGTTACTTGGATGTCCAGCCTGTTCAGGTCTGCAACTGCTGCCTGTGCAGTGTCATAGGTTCAGGTCCCCTGTTGGAAGAATACCGTCATCTTGGCTGGGTAGGGTGTTCTAAAATGGGTATCTTGGACCTCAAGTGCCTTCATGAATGGGATGTACTTTCTGCGGTTTGCCATTACTGTTGCAGAATAATCACTGTCACTGTGTAATTGAGTCCCCTAGTACAGTACAGTTTTTTCTTCCAAGCTAGATGAAGTACTGTCTCCTTCTCTGGGGAGCGAAGGAAACACATGATGACCAAGCGGGATCGAGCCTCGGGGCTAGCTGACTTCAGTCCCAGGGCTCGGGGGGCCTGCTCTAGTGCTAACATGGTCTCTGGTGGGAGCAGCAAAACTGACCAAAGCAGCTTCGACAGAAATGCCATGATATTTGTTCCTTCCACTCCAGCCGGAAGATTATGCGAAGGTTATTACTCCTGGCTCAGCATTCCACATTGTCTACCCTGTCCTGCAGAGACAGCAGGGTGGTGTGAAGCTGGAGGATGGCTCATTCCGTGGTTTCTAAGTGGGACTCCTGTTGTGTCAGCTGGTCATCTAGGCCGCTGATTCTTTTTCAATTTTGCTAATGTTGGTACATAATGCTGTCATTGTAGACTTCGTCTCCTGCCTAAATCTTCTTAGTTCTGACAGCATTATGTCCATTTGGTGCTGAAAGGCAAGTAAGTTCAGGGCCGTGGCCTCTTTGTGGTTCTGGTGGGTAGAACTAGTCAGTTGGGACCTCTCGCTGTCCAAGGCTCCTCTGCTATATCTGTTACCATCTGAGGATTCAGAGGGCGAGGGAGAACTACTGGATCACTGTATGGCTGATGGTGCCCCTGGTGAGTAAATCTATTCTCTCAGCAGGGGACACTCCAGACAACAGTGTAGGAGGCTGGAGCACTAACTGTGTGAGCTCACTGCTACTCTAGTCCAATCATCTCCCAGCAGGAATCACTGTCAGTAATTGTGTGGGAGTACTAGCGGGGGGCCTCACAGCTACTCCAGTCACAGTCTCGCCCAGCAGGAGTCATTGCAGACAAAGGTGTAGGAGCACTGACTGTGGGGAACTCACAGCCGCTCCAGTTCCAGCTCTCCCAGCAGGAGTCACTGCAGGTACTGGTGTAGGAGCACTGACTGTGGGGTGCCCACTGCTATTCCAGTCCCATCCTCTCTCAGCAGGCGTCACTGTGGGTAATAGTGTAGGATCACTGACTGGGGGGGAGTTTACAGCTACTCCAGTTCCATCCTCCCTCAGCAGGAGTCACTGTCAATAATTGTTTAGGACAACTAGCTGAGGGGGGAGCCCACAGTTACTCCCACCCTGGCCTCTCCCAACAGGAGTAACTCTAGGTAATGATGTAAGAGCAGTGACTGTGAGGGAGCTTACTGCTACTGCAGTCCCAGCCTCTCCCAGCAGGGGTCACTGTAGGCATAGAGTGCTAGAGCACTGACTGTTGGGAAACTCGCAGATACTCCTGCCCCAGTCTCTCCTAGCAGAAGTCACTGTAGGTAATGGGGTAGGAGCACTGAGTGTGGGGGAGCTCACTGCTACTCCAGTTCCAGCTTATCCCAGACGGTGTCACTGTAGGTAATGGTGCAGGAACACTGGATAATGGGGGAGTTCACAGCTAGTCAAGTCCCAGCATATCCCAGCAGGAGTCACTGTACATAATGGTATGTGCAGGAACATTGACTGTGACAGAGCTCATTGCTACTGCAGTCCCATCCTCTCCCAGACAGAGTCAGTGTTCGTAATGGTGTAGGAGCAGTGACTGTGGTGGAGCTCACAGCTACTACAGTCCCAGCCTCTATCAGCAAGAGCCACCATAGGTGATGGTGTAGGAGCAGTGCTTGTAGGGGGAGCTATTCCAGTCCCAACACACCCTCCCACCCTCATAGTCACTGTAGGCAATGCTGTAGGAGCACTGGTCATGGGGGGGGGCTAACAGGTACTCCTGTCCCAGCCTCTCCCAGGAGTCACTTTACATATTTGTATTAGAGAGCTGGCTGTGGAGGAGCTCAGAGTTACTCCAGTCCCTGTCCTTCCCAATAGATATCACTGAGCTAATGGCATAGAAGCATTGACTGTGTGGAGATCACAGCTACTTCAGTCCCATCAGGAGAAAGTAGGTAATTGTGTTGGAGTAGATAATTGTGTAGAAGCACTAGCTGTAGGGGAGCTCATAGCGACTCCTGTCCCAGCAGGAAGCAGCAGGTAATTGTGTAGGAGCTCTGGCTGTGGTTAGAGCTCATAGCTACTCCAGTCCCAGCAGAAGGGAGTAGGTAACTCTGTAGGATCACTGACTGTGTCGGAAACTCATAGCTTCTCCAGTCCCAGTAGGAGGGAGTAGGTAACTCTATAGGATCACTGGCTGTGTTGGAAACTCATAGCTACTTCAATCCCAGCAGGAGGGAGTAGATAGTTGTGTGGGATCTCTGGCTATGGGGGAGCTCATAGCTACTCCAATCTCAGCAGGAGAGAGTAGGTAGTTGTGTAGGAGCACTGACTGTGGGGGAGCTCATAGCTACTCCAATCCCAGCAGGAGAGAGTAGATAGTTGTGTAGGAGCACTGGCTGTGTGGGAGCTCATACTACTCCAGCCCCAGCAGGGGGAGTAGGTAATTGTGTATGATCACTGGCCATGGGGAGGCTCATAGCTACTCCAGTCCCAGCAGGAGGGAGTAGGTAGTTGTGTAGGATCACTAGCCATGGGGGAGCTCATAACTACTCCAGTTTCAGGAGGGGGGGGGTAGGTAACTATGTAGGAGCTCTGGTTGTGAGGGAGCTCATAGCTACTCAAATCCCAGCAGGAGAGAGTAGATAGTTGTGTAGGAGCACTGGCTGTGTGAGAACTCATAGCTACTCCAGCCCCAGCAGGGGGAGTAGGTAATTGTGTAGGATCACTGGCCATGGGGAAGCTCATAGCTACTCTAGTCTCAGCAGGAGGGAGTAGGTAATTGTGTAGAATCACTGGCCATGGGGGAGCTCATAACTACTCCAGTTTCAGGAGGGGGGGAGTAGGTAACTGTGTAGGAGCTCTGTTTGTGGGGGTGCTCATAGCTACTCAAATCCCAGCAGGAGAGAATTGATAGTTGTGTAGGAGCACTGGTTGTGTGGGAGCTTAGAGCTACTCCAGTTTCAGCAGGAGGGAGTAGGTAGTTCTGTAGGAGCACTGGCTGTGGGGGAGCTCATAGCTACTCCAGTCCAGCAAAGGGAGTACATAATTGTGTAGGATCACTGGCAATGGGGGAGCTCATAACTACTCCAGTCTCAGCAGGGTGGAGTAGATAACTGCTTAGGAGCTCTGGCTGTGTGGGAGCTCATAGCTACTCCAGTCCCTGCAGGGGGGGGAGTAACTAACTGTGTAGAAGCTCTGGCTGCGGGGGAGCTCATAGCTACCCCTGTCCCAGCAGGGGGAGTAGGTAATTGTGTAAGATTACAGGCTGTGGGGGAGCTCATAGCTAGTCCAGTCCCAGCAAGGGAAATAGGTAATTGTGTAGGATCACTGGCTGTGGGGGGTGGGGGTCATTATGTCGTAAGACATAAGAGTGCAGCAATGTACCGCACTGACAATTCAGCAGATACACTGCTGCCGCTTGGATACACTGCTGAAACACATTTTGGTGAAACAAACAGGTTCTATCTTTGTTCTCTGCAGGGGGCACCCCCCCCCCCATTAATATCATCAACTCCAGGGGAGGTTCAACATGGGGATGGGGAGAAACACTGCTGGCAAGAAAAAAAATAAATAAACTGCACAATGTGGTTTAGCAAAAGTCTGGGACCAGAATTTGAGCCCCGGTCCACAGCCACACAGTGGCCCCCCTGCACTTGCGGCTCATCCCACTGAGCCATGGCGGCAGCTCGGCAGACCACCTCCAGAACAGAGGTCTTCACCTCCAGGTAACTCCTCCTCCACACCCATGTGCAATAGGGTATAAAACTGCGTGTGCAACATACGTGTCTTGTGAGATTCTGTTCCCTGTCATGCTAGTGCACTATGTGATATGTTCTGCGCGGTATTCCATGCACAGTTATGTCTACAAGATATTAACCTGGTAGGCTCTGGGCGAGCTCATAGCTACTCCAGTCCCACCAGGGGGAGTAGGTATCTGTGTAGGAGCGCTGGCTTATAGCCTTGCTACCAACTGAGTAGTAGTAGTACTAGTAGTAGTAGTAGTAGTAGTAATTATTCAAAAAGTGATGAAAAGGGATAAAAAGAACTCCTTTGAGCATAGCTCATTTCCAAAGAGGTCCCTTATCATACATACAATGTTGCATAGGAATAAGTTAAGAATTCTAATATATCATGTAATTCAATAACACATTCAACAAGCATTTGTCAATGCCGAACATTTGATGCACTGGAAATGTCCACCCCTGCACCTTCTGTATGGCCTTGAGGTACTTGAATGTATGTATCATGTTCCCCTGCTCCCTCTTGTCCTCCAAAGAGTACATACTGAGGCCCTTTAATCTGTCCTGATATGCTCTGTTTTGCAAGCCATGTGCCATCTTGGTTGCCTTTCTGTGGACTGGCTCCATCTTGTCAATGTCCATGTGCAGTTGTGGCTTCCAGAACTGCACACAGTACTGTAGGAGAGGGTTCACTGGTGCATTATGCAGTGGCATCACCACCTCACACCTTTTGCTAGTGATACCTTTGACTATGCACCCAAGCATGCCACTGGGCCTCCTTGCAACATCTGTGCTCTGTTTTGACACCTTAAGGGTATCAGAACTGATGTCTCCTATGTCCTTTTCTTCCTTGGTGATCGTCAGCACCTCACCCCCATCCAGTAACTCTCTCCAGGTTTCCCTCTTCCCAGGTGCATTGTTTGTGATTCTTTGCATTAAAACTCAGCTGGCACTTCTCAGACCATTTGTCAAGGCTCTCCATGTGTCTGCTCATTTTCTCTGGCCTTTCTGGAGTATTCACTCTGTTACAGATGTTGGTGTCATCTGCAAACAGGCAGACCTTTCCTTCTAGACCTTCCACAATGTCTGTAATGAAGACATTGAACAGGACTGGTCCCAGGACTGATCCCTGAGGTACCCCACTGGTCATCACCCACTCCCCGGATTGGATCCCATTACCACCACCCTCTGCCTCCTGTCTGTCAGCCAGTTTCTAACCCAATTTATCAGCTTGTGCCCCGTGGCCAGACTACCCATCTTGTTATATCAGCCTTCTATGTTGGACTACGTCAAAGGCTTTCTTGAAATCAAGGTAGGTGATGTCCACTGCCCTTCCCTGATTTACTTCCTTACTGAGGCATTAGTGTTTCCAACCCTAATGCCAATCCCCACCCCCACCCTGCAGAGACTGACAGGTGTTGGGGGTGTGCCTTTGGGTCGTCGGCTGTAATGCTCACACTAGTCCACCTCACTACACCCTGCAGACACTGACAGGCATCACAGTGTGCTTTAGAGTCTTCAGCCCTTACAGTCACCCCATTCTATAAGGAAATAAGTGGAGATGGGTGCACTATAGGAGAATGCGGCGAATGTTAAGGCCGAAGACACCAAGGTATACCTCGAGGCCTGTCACTGGCTGTGGGGGTGGAGGTGGGGATGGAATGGCATGAGAATGTGGCCAATGACCCCAAGTCACACCCGACACCTGTCAGTCTCTACAGGGTGGGGGGATGGGGCGTTACAGTTGGAAACCCTAATGCCCTGGGCGTTTGTTGATATTGTCACTCCAAATTTTCAGCATGGGCTTTTTTGGACCCCATCTCATGAACAGTGGCTCTATCATTTTGTTACTCAGTCCCGAAAGGTGATTTCGTGCTGCGACTGCGTCATTCGGTGCCACAGGTGCAAAAACACATTTTGGGCAAGGTGTGAAAAATGGCAGCTATACTGTTCTTGAGGAGGTGTGAAAAAATGCCAATGGTGAAAATAAGAAAAATTGTCGAAGTGTGGTTCACAATAAACTTAGCTGTAGAGTCAAGCCATACAAACGTAAAGGTACTGGACTTCAGGAGGGCTGATTTTGTCAAAATGGGAGAGTGCCTCAGAAAAGCACTAGCAAACAGGCAAGAAGATGGAGTGGAGCAACAATAGGGAAACATCATAACTGCCTTCACAGAACCAACAAACCTCTGTGTGAAGCAAATAAACAAATCAAAACGAAAGAAAAAAACATTATGGTTCTCAAAAGAAGTGGCAGGGAAGGATAGGTAGAAAAAGATAGCATTCAGGAAGTATAAGGAAACACAGAAGGAGCAGGACAGAGAACTGTACCAGTTAAAGCAGAAGGAAGCGGGGAAGGCAGTCAGAATAGCAGGGGCCCAAACCAAGGAAAAGATAGCCAACTCGGTTAAGAAGGGGGGATAAACCTTTTATAGATACATTAGGGAGCAAAGAAAGACTAAGGCAGGGATACTGAGGCTGAATAAAGAGGAACGTTGTTGGGCAGAGAGTGACAGTGAAAAAGCAGGGATACTGAATGAATACTTCTGCTCAGTATTCACAATGGAAAAGAAGGGGGGAGACACCTAATCCAGTCAATAGAAGCACTCTGGATAGGGGGGTTGATATAAGTCCTTTCACAGAAGAAAGGGTTCTGAAAGAACTCTTAAAACTGAAGGTGGATAAATCAATGGGTCCTGATGGGATTCACCCCAGAATTCTAAAAGAACTAAGGGAAGAACTAGTAACACAATTGACTACACTTTTTAATAAATCATGGGAGGATGGTGTGGTTCCAGAGGACTGAAGTAGGATGGAAGTGAATCCCCTTCACAAAAGTGGAAGCAAGACAGAGGCAGGAAACTACAGACCTGTCAGTTTGACCTCAGTGGTAGGGAAAATGATGGAATCACTTCTGAAGGAAAGAATTGTTGAGTACCTAGAGGTCAGTGGGGCACAGGACCCAACGCAGCATGGATTCACAGCAGGAAGGTCATGTCAGATGAATCTAATTGATTTTTGACTGGGTGACCAAAGTAGTAGACCAGGGAAGGGCTGTGGACATGGCCTACCTAGACTTTAGCAAGGCATTTGACACAGTCCTGCACAAAAGATTAATAAACAAATTAGCCAGCCTGGGAGTGGGTCCCAGGGTGGTAGCCTGGGTAAAACACTGGCTGGACAACAGGACACACAGGGTAATAGTAAATGGAGTCCACAGTGAAGAAAGGGGGGTTACTAGTGGGGTACCGCAGGGTTCAGTACTGGGTCCAGTCCTTTTTAATGTCTTTATAAGTGACATTGCAGAGGGACTGGAAGGAAAAGTATGTCTCTTTGCAGATGACACAAAGATCTGCAACAGGGTTGATATGCAAGGTGGGGTAGAAAGGATGAAAATTGACTTGGCAAGGTTGGAGGAATGGTCAAATTTATGGCAGCTTAGATTCAATGCAGATAAGTGCAAAGTAATGCACCTGGGAAACAAAAACCCAGGGGAAGAGTACATAATGGGGTGGTGAGATACTGACAGCAACAAAAATGGAAAGGGACCTGGGGGTAGTCATATCAGATGACCTAAAGGTGGGCCAGCAATGTGAGAAGGCAGTAAGGAAGGCTGGGAAGATACTGGGATGCATAGGGAGAGGCATCACCAGTAGAAAAAAGGAAGTTGTTGGCCCTCTGTACAAACAGTTGGTAAGACCACATCTGGAGTACTGTGTACAGTTCTGGAGACCCCATCTCTGCAAAGACATAGACAGGGTGGAGGCTGTCCAGAGGAGGGCAACCAAAACGGTGCAGGGTCTGCACCTGAAGACACATGAAGAAAGACTAAAGGAGCTTAAGATGTATAGCCTGGAGGAAAGGAGGAAGGGGGAACATGATAGAAACTTTCAAATACCTCAAGGGAATCAACAAAGTCCAAGAAGGTAGCATCTTTCAGAAAAAGAGATGTGCAAGAACAAGGGGGCACAATTTGAAGATAAAGGGGGGACGGCTCAGACGTAATGTGAGGAAGTATTTCTTTACAGAGAGGGTTGTAGATGCATGGAACAGCCTTTCTGAGGAGGTCATAGAGTCAAAAAACAGTGGGGGAATTCAAGAATGCATGGGACAGACATAAGGCAAGTCTAGTGGTGGGTAGGAGGGAGTAGGCTGTTGGTTAACTAGTATCTGCAGCTTATCCGTTAGGTAAGGAAATGGGCAGACTAGGTGGGCCAAGCGGTCCTTATCTGCCATCAAATTCTATGTTTCTGTTATGAGCATGCATAGAAACCGTGCAACACATGGCCATAACGCAATAATTTTTTGGAATTTTTTCACCACATTTTCAACATGGATTTTTTGGGACCCCACCTCATGAACAGTGATGCTATCATTTCAATACTCCATTCTGAAAGGTGATTTTGCACAGTGACCATGCCATTCTGCGCCACAGGTGCAAAAACATGTTTCGGGCAGGATGTGAAAAATGACAGCTGTACTGTTCATAAGGAGGTTTGAAAAAATGGCATTGTTGAAAATCTGGAGTGAAAATATTAAAATTGGTGAAGTTATGGGCATGCGTAGAAACTGAGCAATGCACACTTGTAGTGCAATCATTTTTTGAAATGTTTTCACCAAATTTGCAACATGGGCTTTTTGTGACCACACTTCATGAACAGTGGCACTGTTGTTTCATTAATTGGTCCCAAAAGGTGATTCTGTGCAGCAACTGTGACATCACTTTTTGGGCTCGAGAAACAAAATGGCAGTGCCAGTGTTCATGAGGTGGGGGTCTTAAGAACCCCATGTTGAAACTTTGGGGCCAAAATTCCTAAAATTGGCTGAGATATCAACCTAAGTTGAAACCCTCCCCCCCCATTGAGTCCTATTATAAAGCTTACTGTGACTTCTCAGTCTGTTGGTCGCCTTTGAAGAGTGCAGACGTGTTCCCGGTCCAGAGAAGATAACAGCACCAGAGCTCTGGAGGTAAGTATGGGGTGAGGGAGGGTGCGGGAGGTGGGGTACACAGAAGGTGGGTGGGGATGGGGGAGGCGGGCCTGGGGAGACGACGATGGACCGTTTTCTTTTTTACAGGGGAAAAAAAATAAGACATCAGGGGACAGTTTTCTTTACTTTACAGGGCAAAAAAATTTATATAAGGCACACTGGGGTGGGCTCCCAGTGTATCACAATAGTGGGGTGGTGGGGGCATGCCGACACAGGGATTGGGCACCCTGATGTTGGCACTAAATGGGTTTGTGGGGGGAGGGGGCATTTCTGACAATGAGAGTGGGCATCCCTGTGTCGGAAACATATTTCAACATTTTGGCACACTGGAGTGGGCTCGCAGTGTGCCACATTAGTTTGAGTGGGTGGTGAAACATGCCGACACAGGTTAGGGCACCCTGATGTTGGCAAAATATGTATTTGAGATTGGGAGATTCAACACCGGGAGGCATCCCGTGTTCTCCGTGTCGGAAACAAAAACAAATGAATTATTTTGGCACACTGGGGTGGGCTCCCAGTGTGCCACATTAATATGGGGGGTATGTGCTGATGCGGGGATTGGGCACCCAGATGTCGGCTGTAAGAAAAAGCCACATGGCGACTAATGTTTGAAGAACAATTTTTTATTGTTTGAGTATAAAAGGTACATACATGCGTGTACACATGGACAGAGTCAGCCAGCATGCTGTTGTGTAAGTTAATTTAGGTTTTATTTAATCCGATAATAGTTGTATTACTATTGTAAGTGACAGAGATGCCTTTGTATTGGTGTGGTGTATTATGACTTAAACCCTTGAGTCATCTTTGTGAATTTGTTTGTGTATGCACTATTCTTGTGCCGTTATTCAATAAACAGTCAATTAAACAGTAAAAAATACCCTGACACCCCAATCATGTGTCCTAGTTATTGCTTAAGCGTTTCCTTTAAGGTGTAAAGTTTTGGGTGTTAGGTGCTCTTTTAATTCTATGTAAGTAGAGTCAAAATTCTACCTTTATATACATCGTGTGCATTATACAAATTTTGCCCATTATTTGACCAAGATTGCGTGGCAAGTATTCTATGTCTATAGGTAGGCATGGTATCTACTGTAAGTAGCACCTGTCGGACATCGAAACTACTACATTCTACTGTTAAGCAACATAAACTGTGTACAGTTGATGCAAGTGGTTATGTGAGAGGCTAAGCGCCTGGCATGGTGACTATTATAAGCTCTGTTATGAAGCCCATAGAGGTGTTGTACTACGGTTGTGGTTGTGGTGGTAGTGTGTGTGTGGGGGGTCTATTAGACACCCTATGCCCTACACTCTGCAGGTAACAAAGTGGATCACAAGTATCTTATGGTTAGCCTATGCCAGTTCTTGGGTGCTTCACCACTGAATCCCAGGGGGCAGGGATTGGTGAGGGGTAAGGTTGTATATACTGGAGGAATGGTGCCCAGATCTTGTCATATTTAGTTAGGGTGTCGAAGGAGATGTGGGATAGCCTTTCGTATTTTGCTAGCACAGTTATTTATCTAGGACTTCTTTAAGGGTGGGAATTGTTGTGGATCTCCATTTACACACTATGAGTCGCTTGACTTGTACACCGAAAAGGATCAGGAAATCCCATTGACTTTTTGAGAGATTAATATCTGCTATAGAGGCTTGTGAGCCCAGTAGATACAAGTCTGCTGCTAGCGGGAGCTTGGTATTTAAGATTTGCTGTAGTAAGTTGTGGGCTAGATTCCATGTATCTATAATCTTCGGGCATGACTATAATATATGGAAAAAATCTCTGTGTGTATTACCACATTGCCAACATTCATCTGAATTTATTAGGTTAGCTGAGAAAAAGACTGCTGGTGTTCTATACCGCCAGTGAAGTATTTTATTTTGGATAAGTCTGCTGTGGTTGTCTCTGATAGGTTTATGTGCAGCTACCCAGTAGGATTCCCATTCATTCTCTGGTATTTCTCTACCTATTGCTTGCACCCATTTTCCTTTCACTTTTTTGGTTTGGTCAAGGATGTTGTCTTGTATTATTGAATATATAAGGCTAGCTCTGCCTTTGGCTTTTGTTAATAAAATATGAAGTGGGTGCTGGTTTGGTGAACTCTGTAATTGTTTAACCTTCCTAACCAGGGGAGCTGTAACATCTCTGATCTGCAGAAACCGCCAGAAGTCTTCTTTTGGTAAGTCGTATCTTTTTTGTAGCTCCTGGAAGGATTCCATATCTGGTGATCCTGGGATTAGTAGGTCTTGTATTGTATTAATACCTTCCTTTTCCAAGGATTTCCAGTGTATTGGTTTCTCCTCTATCTTAATATTGTTGGCACCCCATAGTGGGTTATAGTTAGGATGAGCTAGATCAGTTTTAATTAGCTTCTCTAACTTTTTCCAGGTGGATATGGATGAGGTAACTGTAATTAACGGGGTGGGAGGTTTGTTGGGATTCCCATAAATGTATGTGGTAGACCTAAAGCCCTTTATCGGGGATGATTCTATTGTGGACCACAGTGGGGGCGATGCTTCTGATATCTCGAACCATCTTAATGTTTACGTGGCTCTGTATACTAGGTAGTAGCCTTTTATCCATGGTAGTCTCCACCCCTCTTTGGTCCAATGTGTTCTTAGTTTGTTCCTGCTGAATCTTGATTGTTTCCCTTCCCATATATAACTTCCTAGGAGTTTATTTGTTCTAGTGAACCATGAGTCAGGGATTGTTATGGGTATGTACGAGACCATATATCAGATCTTTGGTGTGATAATCATTTTTAATGCCTCTATTTTCCTGAATAGTGTTAATTTCTGGGGTTTCCATCTTTCTAGATCCGTTTTTATCTTGGTGATAAGTGGTTCCAGGTTACTGTTTATAAAGTTTGTTAATTTAGCTGTGATTTTAATTCCTAGGTACATTATGTGGTCCTTTGCCCATCTCAGATTTAGAGCTGTAAAGTGGGGTTCTAGGCAAAGTTTAAGTGGTAAAACTTCTGTTTTACTCCGATTTATGTTTAGTCCTGATAGGTTAGTGAAGGTTTTAAGTAACTGGAGCAGTGGTTGCACTGAGTTGAGTGCATCTCGAGAATTACCCAGCGATCATCTGTGTACATTAGTGATTTGATCTCTCATATTCCCTGTCTTTACAGCGGCTAATGTTGGGGGCAGGGCTGAAGTTTGGGGGGTCAGAGGAGGCGGGGATGGAGACAGACAAAACCGGTACAACTGCTGCCATGTGCATTAGTATGCACTCTAATGTACATGGCAGGAGTTCAGACTACAAAAGAAATGCTCCCATTGGAGCGGTTCATTTGTTTCAAGTCCGTGGCATGGCACGTCAGCAGAGTTGAACTGCTGTCATGACCAGGGTGCCTGGTGATTGGTGTACACTGCCACACTTCTTGCAGTTGTAGCTGTAATTGGTGTGGCAGTGACATACCTCTCTTCCTGTTACTGTCTCAAAGCGTTTGGTGCACATGCACATCAAATGTAAAAAAGACAGTGAAAGATTTTAAATTAAGTACATCATGTTTACACAATAAGTTAAGGTTAGTCAGTTACACAATTGACAGGACTATAACAATAAACAATTTACACATTTAACACATAGTACAAATCTACACTAACAAGCAGGTTACTTTCAACAGTACCAGTGACTTACCCTGACAAATATATGTTAAAGTAGCTATAATAACCGACTAGTTTCAACTAACAGATGGCTGCTCCATCACCAACCCTTCCACTGCTTCCAGGTCATGTAATCTGTCTCCTGAGCAGCAAGCTAATGGAGCAGTCATCCGTTCCACAATCCAACTTTTTAAGTGCCATTATTTTAATCAAAGAATTTTGCTTCCTTAAAGTTGCAGGGATAGAATTCCAGAGTATTGCCCCTCTGTATGGTAGTGAAGCCTGCCAATCTCCAGATTGCAATTTTGGACACAATATTCCAGGCCCACTGTAGATCTTTTTTTTTTTTGTATCTTTTGTTTATTCACCTGACCTGGAACTCTCTTAGGCTACTCCTACATGTCTACAACTGCTCTACTGCCCACCTGTTCCCCCGTCTCCTCAGAGATAGCTGGCCTCCTCCACCATCCTCCTGCCGACGGACTCCCCAGGTCTGAGCCCCCTGGGGTAGGGCCACCTCCACTCCGGCACTCTATCTATAACCGAGTATGCCAGCTAAGATGGTGGAGGAGAAGGGGGTGTGGAGACAGGGCCTGGTGTTGGGTGTGTGGCGACGTGGCTCAGAGGAGAGCTGTTGCCTATCTGGGATCGGGGTTATTTCAGGCTGTGTGTGGTTTCCCTCCAGGAGCATGGGCATGCAATGATGCCAGCACGGCTATTGTTGTAGGCGTCTGCCGCGCTCCTCCCCTTAGCTGCTCCATGTGCTAGCTGTGCCTCCGGTCTCCACCAGGGGTCGCTACTGCACTGGAGATGCCCTGGATCCCTCCCAAGGGGGAGGAGAGCAGTCCATCGGATGCTCAATCCTCTCCCTCCACTGCTGACCCCCAGCACCCAAGCTCGTTCCCGAACTTGGGTCACCAGCATGGCGTGAGGTGTGGTGTCGTGTCTCAGCCCTCAGTGCCACCAGGCCAGTACCACTGCAGATTTTAGACCTTGCTTAGGGACCCTAATCTCAAACAAGTCCAAGATGTAGCCTGGGAATTTTCCCTTCCAAGCTTTAATCATAACTGCAGAAGGTTTACATTTCTTCTGTCCCGGGATTAAAGCCAATTCAATTTACTATACAGCTTGCATTGGTGAGTTCTTCTTGGTGCATCGAGGATGTAACGAGCCAGTCTGCTGTACATGACACCCAGCCTGTCAAGCTGCGTCTGCGAGGCCACTGCATACAACAAACAACCATATTCCAAAGCTGGGGCAATCATAGAGTTAACAATCCTTAGACGCACTTCAGTTGACATTCTGTTTCAAATTATAGAGCACTCCTAGCTACTTATTGGTATTATTTAATATCAGATCAAAGTGCACGCCCCATTTTAACAAGCTATCTAACCAGATTCCCAGGTATTTATCCCTGGTAACCTGCATTATTTTGATCCCATCCAAAGTTTGGATATCTAGGGAAGCATCTTTTTCAGATTTTGGTAGTTTACCGAGAAGTAATGACTGTGCCTTTTTGTCATTGAGTATTAACATATGATTTTTAAAGAACTCCTGGACTTGCATGAATGCAAGCTGTCACTTACTGCTGATATGGTATGCCCCTCCACACATACCACAGTATCATCTGCATATGGGTAGTATTTGATATCCAGGTCAGCGAATTGAAGTTTATCAACATAAATATTAAACAATACCACTCCCAATACTGAGCCCTGGTGGACCTCAGATTTTATAAGAGCCAGTGATGACCTGTAAGGTCCCGTTTCCACCAGCTGTTTGCGTTCCAATGAATAGGTTTTCAAATCAAATCATAATTTATTCCTTTTGTGCTTTTCAATTATCAAAGCGCAGCACATGAAAATGGACATCAATAATAAATAAGAATTAAAATAAAAATACAATTTAAAGAGACACAATAAAAGACAGCAAGGGGCTAGTCAAAGGCTAATACAAACAAAAAACTCTTGAGTGACGCCTTAAAAG
This sequence comes from Neoceratodus forsteri, assembly GCA_016271365.2. Taxonomy (NCBI): domain Eukaryota; kingdom Metazoa; phylum Chordata; order Ceratodontiformes; family Ceratodontidae; genus Neoceratodus; species Neoceratodus forsteri. The sequence goes on from CM028133.1 coordinate 1,109,039,269, forward strand.
ATTCTGTGGATGGGCACTCCCTAATCCGACGAGGTGGAGAATTCCACAGGGTTGGAGCTGCAAAGGAAAAGGCTCTGGCCCCAGAGGATTGAAGACGAACCCTGGGAATCTCTAGCAATCCCTCATCAGCGGAACGGAGTGGGCAGAGAGGGTGGTAGGGCCGCAGGAGATCTTGCAAATAGTTTGTTCCCTATTGAGCTCAGGGCCACTCAGACCAATTTCATTGAGCCTGGCCAGGAGAACCTTGTGGTCTAGCGTATCAAATGCTTTCTATAGGTTTAAGAATAAAGCACCCAGAAGCATTCTCCTGTCCAGGCAACTTGTAGGTCACTTACTACTTTAGATAGGGCTGACTGAGTACTATGGAGAGATCTAAACCCTGATTGATGTTGAGGGTATTAAGTATACTATAGATGACAATGGTAAAATATGAATAAAAATACCACCTTCTGCTGCCTGCTCACCACAGACTGTTGAGACAGGTGCTGGGTTGTGTGTAGCCAGTCCCTGAGATCTGTTTCAGTTCCTTTAAGCTTACAGAACTAACTCATCTTGAATTCCAGGAAAGCAGAAAGGCTCTGGGCTCACAGTCAGCAGGTTAGCAATTGTTTTCCAACCACACTGGAAATCAAACAGCAGCTTGGTTAAGTGCCGTATTCTGAATGGAGTGGTTTTAAAAGTTTTCTTTGCACAGCCAACTCTGAAAAGCAATCAAAAGGCAGACTCTTGAATGTTCTGCGGACCTCATTAAGGAGAAAAAAAAAACAGCAGCAACTGAAGAGCAGGGCAGCTGTGTCAACAAGGGCCCTGGAGAGCAACAATGCCTTACAAATGCTTTGATCAATTTTTCTCTCTTTAAATTTTTTTTTAAAAAGCAAGAAAGAACACATATAGATGTAATAGACAAGTTATGAATTAACTCGTGCTGGTCTGGTGCCTTCCTGCTTTTGGTGTCTTGCTGTGCCAGCAGGGTCTTTTACCTTGGTTAGGAAGACAGTGCCACCACCTGCAGGAACAGGGTAAAGGGCTATCAGTTCTATTACATCTGGCACCCATCCAAAGGGCTCAGGGCTCCGTATCACCATGTAGCTAAACTCAGAAGAAACCAATAAACCATGGCTTAAAGATTAAAGGCATGTGTAGGGGCCACCCAATAAGAATACGGGAGCAGATTGAGTCACCCAATGACAATACAGAAACCTGTTGTGCCACCCAATGACAATACAGGACCAAGTTGTGCCACCTAGTGGCAATATGGGAGCAGACTATGCCACCCAATGACAATACAGCAGCAGGTTGCACCACCCAATAACAGTACGGGAGCAGGATGAGCCACACAGTGAAAATACAGGAACAGATTGCACCACCATGCCAATGACACAGGTTCAGGAGCAGACTGGAGATGCTGGTTTTAGATGGCTGGAATACGGAATCATTGCCAGTGAAAGTGCATCCCAGTCTGAGGTGAGTGCTGCCACAGTCGGCCACTGATGTAACCCTTGTCTTAGACGTGTGAGCCTGCTCCTTCACAGGGGTAGCTGTGTGCCAGTGTGCCCCAGCCCGGAGTGAGTAGTGCCACAGTCGGCCACAGATACAACCCTTGTGTTGGACCTGGGAGCCTGCTCCTTCACAGGGATAGCTGTGTGGCAGTGTACCCCAGCCTGGGGTGAGTGGTGCCACAGCCAGCCACTGATGCAACCCTTGTGTTGAACCTGGGAGCCTGCTCCTTCACAGGGGTAGCTATGTGGCAGTGTGCCTCAGCCTGGAGTGAGTGATACCACAGTCTGCCACAGATACAGCCCTTGTGTTGGACCTGTGAGCCCACTCCTTCACAGGGGCAGTTGTGTGGCAGTGTACCCTAGCCAGGAGTGAGTGGTGCCACAGTTGGCCACTGATGTAACCCTTGTGTTATACCTGGGAGCCTTCTCCTTCACAGGGGTAGCTGTGTGGCAGCATACCTCAGCCTGGGAAGAGTGGTGTTATAGTCGGCCACAAATATAACCCTTGTGTTACACCTGGCAGCCTGCTCCTTCACAGGGGTAGCTGCGTTGCAGTGTGCCCCAGCCTGGAGTGAGTGGTGCCACAGTCGGCCACAACTACAACTCTTGTGTTGGACCTGGGAGCCTGCTCCTTCACAGGGGTAGCTATGTGGCAGTGTGCCCCAGCCTGGAGTGAGTGGTACCACAGTCAGCCACAGATACAGCCCTTGTGTTGGACCTGTGAGTCTGCTCCTTCTCAGGGGTAGCTGTGTGGTAGCATATCCCAGCTTGAGGTGAGTGGTGCCACAGTTGGCCATAGATACAATCCTTGTGTTGGACCTGGGAGCCTGCTCCTTCACAGGGTTGCTGTGTGGCAGTGTACTCCAGCCAAAGGTTAGTGTTGCCACATTCGGCCACTGATGCAACCCTTGCGTTGGACCTGGGTGCCTGCTCCTTCACAGGGGTAGCTGCATGGCAGTGTGCCCCAGTATGAAGTGAGCGATACCACAGTCATCCACAGATACAACCCTTGTGTTGGACCTGGGAGCCTGCTCCTTCACAAGGGGTAATTGTATGGCAGTGTGCCCCAGCCTGGGGGTGAGTGGTGCCATAGTCGGCCACTGATGCAACTCTTGTGTTGGACCTGGGAGGTTGCTCCTTCAGAGGAGTAGTTGTGTGGCAGCATGTCCCAGCCTGGGGTGAGTAGTGCCACAGTTGGCCACTGATGCAACCCTCTTGTTGGACTTGGGAGGTTGCTCCTTCACAGGGGTAGCTGTGTGGCAGAATGTTCAGGCCTGGAGTGAATGTGCCATGATGGGTCACTGCAACAAACCTTGGTGTTGGATCTGGGAGCTTGCTCTTTCACAGGGGTAGCTGTATGGCACCAAGCACTAAGCTGGGGTGAATGGTACCATGGCTGACCATTGGTGCAGTCCCTGTGTTGGACCTGGTAGCTTGCTCCTTCACAGGGGTAGCTGTTTGACAGGGTATACCAGGCTGGGGTGAGCAGTGTCATGGCTGACCATTGGTGCAGTCTCTGTGTTGGACCTGGTAGCTTGCTCCTTCACAGGGGTAGCTGTTTGACAGGGTATACCAGGCTGGGGTGAGCAGTGTCATGGCTGACCATTGGTGCAGTCTCTGTGTTGGACCTGGTAGCTTGCTCCTTCACAGGGGTAGCTGTTTGACAGGGTATACCAGGCTGGGGTGAGCAGTGTCATGGCTGACCACTGGTGCAGTCCCTGTGTTGGACCTGGTAGCTTGCTTCTTCACAGGGCTAGTTGCATGGCAGCGTGTCCCATACTGGAGTGAGTGGTGTCATGGTCTCCACTGATGCAATCCTTGTGTTGGACCTGGGAGCGTGTTCCTTTTCGGGGTAGCTGCATGGCATTTTAAAGCAGCAGTGCAACAATACTGGGCAAAAAATTCAACCTATTTTTTTTCAACTATAAAGGATTCATTTTTATTAGGTGGTGACATTTTCTAGTCCTCCTAAATTTGAGTATTTTATAAATGTTTAAATTTGTTTTTTTTCTCAAGAAAAAAGATGACAGCCACATTACGCTTATAAATGGCCTTTTAGATCTGGGAAAGGTTAGGCTTGAGAAAAATAAAAAAAAATTATGGTGTGCAGCATAGGAGGTACATAGAAAATTGGATTTGACAGGTATGCCAATATTTTTGTACTGACTGTAGCTGAATTTAGCTTTTGGGAAAAACTGTTTTTGTTGCACTGCTGCTTTAATATCACATGCAATCTGTATAAAACAACAAATGAAACATGGACAGAGGAACTGAGCAAAGACGGATATACACAGTGGGATATTATAATGCAATCTGTTTCCAACTATAAGGCATCAAGGGATAAATCCATACAATTTACAATAATAAACTGTGCATCCATTACACCAGTAACAATAAGCGAAGATTAACAATCATTGACAGTGCTGGCATTTTCAATTAGCCACTGCCGATAATGTATCATGTACTGAGGGAGCGCGCCCAGATACAATGTTATGGGAAAGAGGCACTCCACATTCTATCAGACCTTAATATTGCAAAAAATGATACAGAATGCCAAGCAGTTACTGTATATTGGAACTATCTGATACATAGAAGTATGCAAAAGAATAAAGAGTGATAATTCAAGCAAACGCTGTATCCATAAAACAAACAATACAAAAGTATTGGAAAATATCGAACGTGACTGTGTCCTTTGCTCTCTTTGAATGGAGACAACTGTTTTTAACTGCATTGTGTAGTAGATTTCTTTATGTCTGATAAACAGCTCTGCAAATTTTACAAGGTATTTTTTTGTAGCAGTACTGGTCCTTGTACAAAAAGATGAGCAAGATAAGTGATTTCATACTGTTTATTGGGCCAATAAGAATTTTAAAGAACACAATCTTTCAGGCTACACAGCGCTTTTTCATCAGGTGTAGCAGGTTCTACAGAAAAAAAGCTTCTTTACTTTGGAAGGAGCACTTTACTGATAAATAAAACTTTTTACACGTGGGCATGACAGTTCTGCTGATATGGAAGTATATCTAGGGAGCAATAAATAACTGGATGTGTGAAGGGACAAAAAATACGTCTTTGCAATACTTGGTGGTTATAAATAAGATTGGTGTTGCAAACCCCTCTCTCAGGATGGAATGTGACAGCAGAAGGCCTATAAATTGTTAGAGGTTTATATTCTGAGAGTCTCTCTCTAAAAGATGGTGTGCGTGAGAGAAAGAGAGAGAGAGAAAATAAAGAGCATGTTTATATATTTATGCTGCATAAACATACATACACATAAGACTATAGTAGACATTTATTTATTTATTTTATTTAGCTTTTGTTTACCGGGTAAGTACACTAGACAAGTATTATGCCTATTTTCAGGAACAACCCGGGAGAATACAACATGAGGAACAACAGTCAAGGAGACATGGCAAAGAGAGTACAGTTTTTTGTCACAGTAAACAAACATGTGGGAAATACATCATTTGACGCTAGGGGAAACATACAGTAGTAAGCACATTTCAGATTATACACTCTAGACTAGCTAGTTCAACTGACAGATATATACAGGTCATCATACATAGGAGTGGAGCATAGCTCAAAGACTGGATTGGTCATAATATAACTTATAACATTGTCGGATACATCCCCTAGGCTAGTTGGATCGCGGACAGGTATATACAGCTCATCGCATTTTTCTAAATATGCACTTGTTAGACAGAAACAGAAACACTTGGTAGTACAAGTTTCTACCAAGTGACCAAGGTGCAATATGTCATGGTTAGCCTATGACCGTGGAGCAATAATGGGTGTAAAGATGCCCAAGGCTTTTTAGGCAGGAGTAGTCAGAAGTCATTGATACAGTGGGAAAATATCTCCAGGAATTCAATGGAGACACCCTGGGAGGTTCAGACAAAAACAATTTGACACTTTACTCTAGGGAGGTTTGGGGCAGTCACACTCTGATGCTAGTTTTAGGAAACCCCACAGGGAATTTTGAAAACTCAGATAGGAGGGGGCAGCTCGGATATCCACAGGCAGCGAATTCCAGAATCTGGGAGCACTTATGGCAAAGTCCCGATCCCCCATGAGGGTCCAGGTAGGAGGAACTTTGAGCATCCCTGATGTGAGAGACCTAAGTTGGTAGCGGGTGGGATTCAGTTTAGGCAGAAGCCGGGCCAGCCCCTGTGGGGTGCTAGTTCTGATCACTTTCCCAGAGAGGCATCCCAAACCAAAATCAAGGTGTCTAGCTGGTGAGAGCCAGCAGAGTTTCTCATATAGCTCACAACGGTGGATGAGTTGGGGGGCAGCCAAAGCAAAACGGCAGATGTTATTGTAAGCAATGTACCACTGGGTGAGTTGTGTCTTTGGAGAGCGAGCAAATAGGTGCAGCCCATAGCTGAGGGAGGGAAGGAGCACACCCTTCACTAGGGCAAGCCTGGCTGCCGGTGTAAGGTTATACTTGGCCCTATATTCCAGATCCAGTTTGCAGTTTGCCACCCTGCAGATGTTAAGGATATGATTGCCAATGTCAAGTTGGGGGTCAAGTGTTACCCCCAGATATTTGATGGAGCTCACTATGCGTAGTGAGGATCCATCTGCACTGGTGACGTGTAAGCAGGCCGATGAGGCTTTGATTTTAGCCATTGAGCCAAAGAGCACAGCCTGTGTCTTTTTCAGGTTCAGGACCAGCTTGTGACTAGTAACCCATGACAATACCCTGTTAAAGTCATCGGTCAGGTTCTGGTTAAGGGTAGTGGCATTCTGGGAGTGAGCCAGGATTACCAGATCATCTGCATACATGGTGGCGCTACAGCTGGTAGTAACCATGGGTAGTTGATTTATGAAGAGGGAGAAGAGGAGGGGACCCAGTACCGAGCCTTGAGGCACTCTGGAGGTCACCGGTAGGGGCTCGGAGGGGACTTTATTGAAGCAGATACGCTGCTTTCTGCCATGTAGATAACCCATTAGCCATTTCATGGCATGGGGGGAGAGGCCAAGTGACCACAACTGTGCACCAAGCAGTTTGTGGTCAATGAGGTCAAAGGCTTTGGACAGGTCAATAAATATTGCACCAGAGAATTTGCCCTGACCCATGGCTGTCTGGATACTTGATGTAACCGGAGATTAAGGCTGTGGTGGTGCTGTGTCCCTTACGAAAGTCGTGCTGGGCTGGGGACAGAAGTTCATGAGAGTGGATATATTCCGAAAGCTGCTCAGCCACTACCTTTTCAAGGAGCTTGCTAAGGGTTGGGAGAATGACAACCGGTCGATAATTGTCGGGCAGTTTGGGATTTCCTTGCTTCAGTACAGGGACAATCCTCGCCTCTTTCCAGATGTCTGGGATGGTCCCCAGACCAAGGGATAGGTTGAAGATAAAGGCTACTGGTGAGGCAATGTGTGCAACACCAAGCTTAAGGAGTTTAGGCTCCAGGTTGTCTAGGCCAGGACTGGAGTACTGGGAGAGGCCAGCTAGGCATTTCTGCAAGTCCTGAACTGATACAGCCCTGAGGTGGAACATTTGACGAGGAGGGTGACCCTCCAGCAAAGTGGAGGGAAGGGGGTGGGACAGAGCCTCATCAGGTGAGAAGAGGGTTGTGAAGGCAGAGAGGTCAGAGAAGTGATTATTTAGGGAGTTAGCACTATTTTGGGGATTATTGCAGGACACTCCATTTATGACCATGTCCGTAACCCCCGGATGGGAGGATCCGCTGACAAGGGATTTAATATCTCTCCAGAACCCTCCTGGGATTACTGGCAGAGCTTAGTAGGGCGGACTTGCAAAAGTCACTCTTTGCTGCCCTGATGGCCTTTTTGCACTTGTTCCTGAGGTGTCTGTACCTTTGAATAATCATGGGATCACTGGTACCTTTGGAACGAGCCCAACACTTATCTCTCTCCCGCATCTGGGTTAGGAGATTCCCATTTAACCAGAGGGTAGCGGACCCCCTCACCCTATGGGTGACCTTGGGAGCATGCTTGTCTTGCAAGGCCCCAAAGGTGGAGAGGAAGTAAGAGGTTGCTGCCGAGGGTCAGTGGTACCCATACACCCCAGACCAGTCAGTAACTCTTAGGTCCTCCAGGAACCCTCAGTATCGAATCTAGAGTAGTTTCTGACATGCAATTTTGTGGAATTTCGGGGTGGGAATTTTCCATACACAGAAAACCGTGAGTGGTCAGAGATGGAGTCAGATAATATACCCACTGATGAGATCCTGTCAGGACGGTTAGACATGATCCAGTCCAGTAAGGTGCTGGAGGATCCATTTGCTGTCCACCTAGTTGGTTCCTGGATGAGCTGGGCCAGGGCAAGGTTAGCAAGCAGAGGCTCAAACTGCTTAACATTACCACTATCCCAGTGAAGGTTTACATCCTCCAGGATTATGAGTTTGTTATCCCCGACTCTGGGACCAATTTTGTCCATGAGGTGAGTTAATCCAGGTAGCCCACCTCTTGGAGGATTATAGGTGCACACCAGGTGCAGTTTCTTTGCGTCCCCAAGTAGCAGTAGCACATGTAGCAACTCACAGGGGGACACATTTGAATCCTGGTGGGCAATTTGGGAGATTTTTAAGTGGCTCTTATGGTAGATTAGTATGCCACCCCCCTCTTGCCCCCAGCTCTGTCCAGTTGGGTGAATTCATACCCAGTGAGTTCACAGGCAGAGTCAGGGACAGAGGGTTTCAGCCAGGTCTCCATCACTCCTAGGATGTCGAGTTTGCAGAGTGCAACCCATGCTAATAGCTCATCACAATTAGGTAGCAGGCTCCTAATGTTAAGATGAGCTATTTTTAGCCCCTTACCCATGCCCCATACGGGAGGAATTTTGTGGGTCAGATTTAATGGGCCTGGGTTGGTTTCAATATCACCGGCCAGTAGTAGTGCAAGTAGAAGGAGCCGGGAGATACCACCTCCTATGCACTTGACAACCTGGGAGTTTTTAGCACGGCACGCTTTACCCTGCTTGTATACATAAGGCATCAAGATCTAGACAGCAAGTAACACTGCAGTGCACTTCGGAGATCACAAGGATATTGGAGAAGGTGTAGTCGGACCTCGTGAGGTGGACGACCATCTCCAGTTGTCACCCAGTGTTGTTGGGGGAGGTGACCATATGCAACAAGGAGAGTCCCACTATAAGACCCACAAGGCCTATATCCCTCATGGATGACAGCCAGCACCCTCTCTACCTTTAATATTTGAGTATCCCTATCCTCACTAGATGGATGGGAGGGGAACCATGTCCACATCTTGGCTGGAGGCATAGCACTAGCCTGTGAGATAATTATCAGTCAGCTAACAAGAACTGCTGTGAAGGAAGGAGAGATGGATGTACTAAGGCTGGAAGGAAGTTAATAAGATTTGTTATTGGTATGTGCCAAGTAAATAAAATAAGGCCTGCACAGTGCAATTCAAGGCTACCAGCTATGGATGCAGGGGCTGAGGTTTATGAGCAAACATATAAATAAAACCATGTTAATGTATACGGCACATTAAAATATATGTTAAATGTAAGAGATAATGTATATAAATGTATGCAGAGGAAATGCATATGCACCTGAACCAAGAAAGACGGCAGTTGTCAGTTAAAATTTGTAATGGGTCATGAAACAAAGGTCTATATAGTCAGTGCATTATTTTAAGTATCTAGAAGGTGAATATGTTTGAGAGCATAAGCTGCCTTTCTTGTGTATTTTCGAAGTGTCCTTTGAGAACCAGGACAGAGAGGTCAGAGACGAAGTTATCATAGATACATAGATACATAGACAGTGTCGGCAGATAAGGGCCTATGTCCCACCCAGTCTCCCCATTTGAGCTTGTAAGTTCAGTTTATGTGTTCCTAGAAGTCTGTTGCCCCTTACCCCTGCCCTCCAGAATTCCTTTATGTCTATCCCATGCATTCTTAAATACCGTGATTGTTTCAGCCCCCACCACTTCCTCTGGCAGGGTGTTCCACTTGTCCACCACCCGTTCTGTGAAGAAATTCTTTCTCATGTTTCTTCTGAATCGCCCTCCCTCCAACTTCATCCCATGCCCTCTAGTCCTGGAACATCTTTTTCGCTTAAAAATAGTGTTTTCCTGCACCCTGTTCCTCCTGTAAGATACTTGTATGTCTCTATCATATCCTCTCTCCTCCTCTCCTCTAGGAGTACATGTTCAGTTCCTTCAACCTGTCTTCATAGGACTTGTGATGCAATCCATGCACCATCTTTGTTGCCCTCCTCTGAACCTTCTCTACCTGTCTATGTCCTTACGTAGGTATGGTCTCCAGAACTGTACACTGTACTCCAGGTGGGGCCTCACTAGTGTCTTATATAGCGGAATTATGACCTCCCTTTTCCTGCTGGTGATGCCCGCCTATACATCCCAGCATCCTATTTGCTTTACCTGCTGCCTTGTCACACTGTTTCCTACCTTGAGGTCATCAGAGATGACAACCCCAAGATCCCTTTCCTGCTTGGTGCATGCAATATCCTCACCCCCAACTGATATATTGTGCCAGGTTTTTGTGCCCCATATGCATTATCTTGCACTTCTTTGCATTGAATTTCAACTGCCAAACCCTGACCATTCTTCAAGTTTCTGCAGGTCCTTTCTCATTCTGTCTACACCCTCTGGTGTGTCTACTCTGTTACAGAGCTTTGTGTCATCAGCGAACAGTGAAATTCTGCCTTCTAGGTCCTGCGCAATGTCACTGATGAAGATGTTGAATAGGACCAGTCCCAGCACTGATCCCTGTGGTACCCCACTGGTCACTCTTCCCTCTGTGGAGTGACAGCCATTTACCATCACCCTCTGTGTCCTGCCACCCAGCCAGTTACCTACCCACCACATTACTGTTCTGCCAGATCTGATCAGATAGAGAATGTTGTCCCACTGGTGTTTCAGTCTTTTTCTCCTTCATGTTGTGCCTATGTGAGTTCATTTGGGTTTGAAGGGGTTGCCCACTGTCCCCCACATAGCCTGTCTGTGGACACTTCTTGCACCGGATGTAACAGACAACATTCTGCGATCCACATGTGTAACTCCACTGTATTTTGAATTGCTTGCTTTGGGGGGGGGGTTGATAAAGTCTGAAGTGGAAGTGTGCTCACATGTTTTACATTCAAAGACTGCTTTTTTGTCTCTGCACACATCCAATTATTTATTGCTTTGTAGGTATGATACTTCTTTATCAACAGAACTATCCCATCCATGTGTAAAGGTTTTTCTATCAGTAGATCACTTTATGCAGTGTAAAGAAGCTTGTTTTCTGTAGAACCTGGTGCTACACCTCTTAAAGGGCTCTGTGTTGTAAGGATATGATTATTAATGGATGTTATGAATATTAATGACACATATCCCACGTGACATCACAGCTTGTGAACCTTAGTATAAGTAGTGGTTGATGGGCTATAACCCACCAGATTCAAACAGTCTGTTAGCGTGTAGGCTTAGCGTGTTAGTAAAGCTTTAAAAAAACACAGTTCCTTTTCTCTGCATCTCATTGCATGGTGTCAGAAGATGGAGCAGCTGTCGCCACCTCCCGCGCTGGACCTCACGGGCAACCTTGCAGAAAACTGGCGCCGCTTCAAACAGCAAGTGGAGATTTTTTTTGTGGCCTCAGGAGTCTCAGAGAAGTCCGCAAAGATACAAGCCATGACATTTCTGCAAGTGGCAGGCCCCACAGCACTGGAGGTCTATAATATGTTTGACTGGTCATGGGAGGATGACAAAACAAATCTAGCCCAGATCATGGAGCAGTTTAAGAGATACTGCAAACCACAAAAAAAATCACTTATGAGAGGCATTTGTTCAACACTCGCAACTAACAGCCAGGTTAAACTTTTGATGCTTATCTTACAGAATTACATTTGAGAGCTAAGTCTTGCATGTTTGGAAGTCTGACTGATTCATTAATCAGAGACAGGATTACTTGTGGTATTTTGTATGATTGTGTCCAGTGTCAACTGCTCCACGACATAGATTTGACTCTAGCCAAAGCCACTGACGTATCCAGAGCTGCTGAATTCAGTGAGAGGCAAATTCAAACATGAGTGAAACCCCCCCCCACTGAAGAAGATGCTGTGATTATGTTTTCAACCCAAGAGGGGAGAGAGAGAGAGAGAGAGAGTGTGCAAAAAGTGAGAGGGACTGTACCAGCCAGAGAGCCCAGATTGCATCGATGTGGAAAATGTGTAAGAGCATGGGCCAAACTAATGTCCTGCGTATGGGCAAAGATGTCGAACATGCAATAGACAGAATCACTTTACAAGAACGTGCACTGCAAAGCAAGGTGCAAAAGTGCATGTAGTCAAGGAAGGGGCTAGAAGTGAAAGTGAGAATTCTTTTGCTGTTGAAATGCTAACTGACACAGTAGTGGACAATGACTGGAAAGTGCACTTAAGCATTAATGGGAAAATTGTAACTTTCAAACTGGATATTGGAGCTTAGTGTAATGTTACGCCTTCGAGCATGTATCGAACTGTATCCAGACAGCCTATTAAAAAGTCAAAAGCATAATTGGTTTCTTATTCTGTCCATCAAGTGAATGTGCGTGGGAAAGTTGTGCTGGCTGTGGGATTCAGAAATCAGTATCATGTAGTCACGTTCCAAATTGTTGATGCCAATGTAATGCTTGTACTGGGACTGCCTACATGTTTGGAGATTAAACTTGTCAAGAAATTGTTTGCAGTTAATGCAGAGAGTGATTCAACTAAAGAAACATTGTCTAAGTTTGCTGACATTTTCCAGGAGCTGGGGTGTCTCGAGGGAGAACACCACAACAAGATGGACAAGTCAGTTAGTCCTACGATACACCCACCCAGAAAAATACCATTTGCTTTAAAAGATAAGGTTAAGGCAGTGTTGGACAATATGGAGAAGTTGGGTGTTATTGAAAAGGCAGAGAAACCAACAAGCTGGTTAGTTCAGTGGTGATGACAGAGATGCCTGGCTGGTAAAGTGAGAATATGCCTTGATCGCAAAGATTTGAGCAAGGCAATAAAGAGAGAGCACTATCTGATGAGAACTGTTGATGAAGTAGCCGCAAGGCTAGCTGGCACCAAAATCTTCTCAGTGCTTGGCACAGGTCATGCATTTTGGCAAGTAAAACTTCATGGGCCCGGGGGAGTGTGGCCAAGCTACAGAGCAGAATGGAGGCTTAATCTTGGGCTCTGGTTCAATCCATTGAATATCTCTTCCATCCTGCAGTAATTACTGATTCTTTGACTAAATAATAGTAGCTAAAGGGAAGACAAATGCCTAATAATGTCAAAACGTCCGAAAAAACAAACAAGGATTTCATTTAACAGATCTTAAATCTCAGCTAACCAACAAGGGCCTATCCTGTTCTACAGGACTAACTGATCCACAGGACTCGCCTGGGACCTCTGCTGGAAACAAGCTTAATCAGCAGGAACTGCACTCAGAACAAATGATGGCAGAGCACTACAGATCAATCGAGAGACTGATACAAGACTTAAAACATGATTTAGGGACTTGCATGGAAACAGGATCTGAGAATGTAACATCCCAATTACAGCATCTTCAACAAAACATCAATGTTTTATCTGAGACTGTGGATGCTCACAAGCTGCGGATTGAGGAAATTGAGGCCCAAGTGAGTTCTCAGCAAGACGATAGTAATGTAATGCATATTGATTTACAAAAAGCACTGAAAGATATTGAAAGGTTGAAACAAAACATCGACGATCATGAAAACGGAGAAAGGCGCTGTAATATAAGAATAGTGGGCCTGCCTGAATCTGTGGAAGGTCGAGATTGTGCAAGTTATATCCAAAAGTGGTTGAAACAAGAGCTAAATCTCCCACCTGAAATAAAACTGAAGATCCAACGAGTTCATCGATTGTCTGGGGCCAAACGGGCTCCGGATCAGAGACCACACCACATGATGGTAAAATTTCTCAGGTACTTGGACCGACAGAGAGTGCTAGAAAAAGTCAGAGCTCACGGTCCCCTAATGGTGCAGTAGAGCTGAGTATTTTCCCCGATTACTCCTTTCAATTGCAGCAACAGAGACAGGCGTTTGCAGAGGCAAAGAGAAGAGAAGATTGCATGTCATAAATTGTCAGTTTTCTCTGATTTACCCTGCCCGCCTTCTTGTAAGGCCTCAAGGAAAACCACCGCGTTCGTTCACCTCGGTGGAGGCGACCCTGCAGTTCATGGGGGATTTGGAGGAAGAGAGAAGGCGCAGAGAGCCCTAAAGAAATTTACTGCTGATACAAGGACAAGAAAGTGAGTAAAATTGTACCTACAGCTGAGATTAATGCAGAGCTGGTGGATTCCTAGTGACTGACTGTTCAAGGCTTTGTTTACTCCCTTTGTCCAGTAACTCCGAGAAGGGGCCTATAACGGCAGGGACGCAGAGTTGAACTGTACTGTATCACGGAGCCTATTTTGATCAGCATAACGCTGGGGAGATCAAGCAGCAAATCAGACAGTTCGTGTGGCCTTATGGACACGGGGAAGTTTGTTAATGTTCTATTTTATTAGGCCCAATTGATAAGGGATGAAAGTCTTGTGGAATATACATGGACCATGACTCATACTGGACCTAAGTTACTGGGTGACCTTTTGGAAACACTGGTACGTTGCTTATTGTGGAGTTATTTTCTGGGGATTAGCCCCTAGTATGTGTGTGAATGAAGGGATGAAAGATAAATACAGTACTACTGGTCTAGATGTGTGGAATATTGTGGACCCCTTAACCAGATCGGGTACAGGAGGTGGTAGGAGCAATCTTTGCTCTGCTTATGTAAATTAAACTGAGGGGGCTTTAAAATAAAAAGAAATGGTCAGAGAACCAACAAATTTATTTTTTCTTTCTCTAAATACCCCCTGGCTGGTGGGAAGAGAGAGTTGGTGTTTAAATATTTAATACACTGGGGGCCGGGGGAGGGAGTATGAGTGGACAAAAAGATGCTACTGTTGATGGGAACCATCTCCGGAGGGCAGACGAAGGGGGTTGTATGAGGGCTCGGGGAGGTAAGGTTGGACAATACTGATTTACCTCTCTTTAAAATACAAATGTGGTTGTTGGAGCAATGTTAGTTTTAAACTGTGTGAAGCATAGTAAATGGGTCATTTCACCCACCCCAGGAAACTCAGATGGGGGGGATGGCTCGGAGAGGGACTAGAAGGGTGGTAGTGGATACAGGGGGGGCAAGAGCCCGGTTCGTCCTGGCCATGGGGTACGGGGGGTGGCAAGAGCCCTGTTTGTCCTGGCCACGAGGTGTCCTTTCAGCTTTGGGAGGTTGAGGGTCATCTCCAAGCATCCCCTCTGCTTTTTGCTTCCTCTCGTCTCTAATGATGGGGATATTTTCTCCCGCCAGTCGGGGGGAGGGCTTATGGGATGGAGGCAGGGCCAGATTAAGGGGGGGACAAATGGGGCAAATGCCCCAGGCCCCCCGCCATAGACTGGCCCCCCAAGTAGTCAGAAGTGAGAGACACTTTTAGTAGGTGGACTGGTGGTTTGTAAATCCTGCCACCTCCCGTCATAGCGCAGTTAAGCGAGTCAACCTCCCCCATAGGCCCCCGGCAGCTTGCTCCCTTAAAAACGCTGTGAAAGCAGCGTGACTTCAGAAGAAGCACATTTGTTAAATAAAATTTAAAAAACCACACACAAGCCCCCTGCCACAGATAGGCCCCCCGGCAAGCCTACATTGCAGATTTCTCTCATTCCCCTTCCTCAGGTGGTACAGTACTGATAAGAATTTGTAATAAATCATGCCTCCCTCCCCACAATGAGTCAAGCGTGAATCAACCCTCTCGGAGCTTGCTCCATAAAACAAAACAAACAAAAAATGACTTTGGGAGAGGCTTTCTTTAAGTAAAGAAAACAAAACACAAGCCCCGGACCTCCTCCTGCAGATAGGCCCCCGCAAGCCAACATTGCAGAAGATTTCTCTCGTTCCCCTCTCACCCTCCTCCTCCATTATATTCAGCCTGCAGCTAGGGTCGGGTGACTTGCTAGAAAACAAACTGGCACTGTGTGGCACAAGAAGTGAAGAAGGCTAACTATGCAAGCACCTGATCTACCTCCTTAGGATACTGACAGGTTTTCCACTTTTTGAGTCTGGGACTGACCTGGACCGTGCAAGTTAAGACAGACCTGGGCTGCTGCTGCATAATACGAGGAGCGTGTGCCAGGACCAGGAGCTTTGCATACAATCCGCCTGGGCAGCATTTTTAAACCACTCTTTCTTGGCAGTTTTTGAGGCTCAGCATGCACTTTGCCAGCGGCAGCAACTGCACTGCGAATCTGTACGCCACGGGCCACTCTATTGCTAGCAGCATGATTAATCGATGCACTGTACTAAACTGCCTGCTGCTGCTAAACTAAGGAGTTTCAGACAGAGCACCAAGCAACAGCAGACAGCTTGAGTTCAGTAAGTGGCTTAGAAAGTTGATATCTGTATTTTATTTTATGCTGAGATAATTGATCTGAGCTTGTTCAAAAGAAGAGATAAAGGGATGGGTGTGTGTATACATGCATGGATCTCTAACTTCTGAAATAAAGGAATTAATCATTCCTTTGATTTCCATGAGCAGATAAAGGTATGACATCAATCTGTTTATTTGGAGTCATAGCATTTGTACATTGAACTGCACACTTGTACAATGGGTACATACAGTAACTTACTGTTGTTTGAGCAGGATGCATACTTTTAGTAAAGCACTGTTTATTTTTGTTTAATTTATTTCCTTAAAATAAACTTGTGATTAAAGAGGTTACTTAGAGATTACTTTGCTTTTCTGAACAGGGTCTAGAGGAGAGCGACTTCAAAAGCCCCAAAACTCACACAGAGCATCTAGACCCCCAGAGCATCTGGAGCCTGACGTGCCTTCATGTCTTGTACAGTACAATAAATATAACATTACAGACTATGACAACATGACAGGGTGTTGTACTTCAAGTTACTTTTTTCTCCTGTGAATAATGGGGGTAGTCTCCCCATATGGTGGTTGTTATGGTTAATAAACAACGTGCTCAGTAAATGTTGCGCAAAATAAAACATTTTGGTATGGAAAGTTGGGCGTTTTACATGGCCACCCAAGTTGTGAGTGTCCCAGGCCCCCCATGGCTTGATCTGGCCCTGGATGGAGGGGAACGAGGTATAGGGGGCTCTGAATTCGTGAGCTCTGGAAATACCAAATCCCGGTTAAATAATGGTTTTGATGGATTGAAAGCTCTATCCATCAAAGTTAGAGGTTGTACAGTAATGGAATGTGGGTGGGGAGGGACGCTTAAGAGTGTAAGGTTGGTAACTGTTCAAAAGTTATGTCTTCTCCCGTTGGAGAGACTTTTGTATGGTTATAATGTTACAGTTGAGAGGTTAAGGGGTGATATCTTGGGCACTGTTCAGTTTTTCTGTTGTTTTTCATTCAGAGTCACATATAGCATTATGCCTGTTACACAGAAGGATATGTATAAGAACATCAAGGATACTTTATGGATCGGTTAAATTTTTTAACATGGAATGTTAATGGCCTTAAAACTGTGGCTATGCGGAAACAAATATGGACAACTATTAAAAAGATGAAGGGGGATATTATTTTTTTGCAGGAAATTCATATAGATAAAGTGGAGGCTTCAAAACTGGCGCCTCTTGGGGGGGTTCTCTGCTGGTGTCCCCTTTTACGTACAAAGCTAGGGGGGTGCCATATGGATCTGGCTTGGGATCCCCCATAAAGTGCTCTATACTCTCTCTGATACCCAGGGCAAAAATGTGTTGGCTGAGGTGGAATTGGGGTCTATGAGGCTTACCTTGGGTTCCATTTTATGGGCCAAATTTTGACTCCCCAGATTTTTTTTACAAGATTAGGGGTTACCCTAGGACCTTTCCCTGATAAGATAATTTTAGCCGGGGATTTTAATACTTACTTGGACCAGGAATGGGACCATTCTAGGGGAAGGATGGGACCCCGTCCTAAGAGCTCAGCAGCCCTTAGAGCCCTAACACAGGGTAGAACACTACAGGAGGCTTGGAGATATATGCATCCAGGGGAGCGGGAATATTAATTCTACTCCCATGCCCATGGGCTATACACCAGATTGGACTATATGTTCCTTCCTCCAGACCTATTGGGAGGTATTAGTGAGGCATCATATGGCCCCCTGGTGGTCTCGGATCATGCCCCATTGCAAATAACTATTTTAATACCAAAAGGCCAAAAAGCAGAAACTCAGTGGTGCATGGACCTGACATTGCTGAAGGATCCCTCATATAGGAAACAGATTAGGAGTAAAATAGAGGAATTTTTGGAGTTTAACCTCCCAGAAGACACAGGTATTAATAATGTATGGGACTGTTTTAAGGCCTTTATAAGAGGGGAGACTATTTCGTATGTAACATTCAGGAGTAAGAATTCAATCAAGGAGGAGAGGGAACTGGAGAGCGAGATATCGTGGTTGGAGAGGGCAAATATGAAAAATCATTCATTAGGCACCTCAAGAGAGTTGAGACGCCTTAAGGGGCAGCTATCACAATGGACCTCTTTAAAAATAGAACCGAATTTAATAATAACAAAATCACAGAACTACTTTGAAGGTGATAAGGGAGAAAAGTGGCTTGCCAGTCTAATTAAGGGGAAAAGAGCAGATAGAACAATTCTCTCTATTGAAAATACGGCAGGGAATATTACTTTTGACCAACAATAAATTAATACTACCTTTAAATCATTTTATTCCTCTTTTTATACCTCGGAATTTCAGTAGGGGGTGATGTTTCCTCTTTTCTAAATGGTATTCAGATGCCATCTCTGGGGTCTCAGGAATCGGCAACCATAGACTCTCCAATTTCTTTGGAGGAGGCAAAACCAGCAGTTTGGAAGGCAAATGGAGGTAGGGCACCTGGGCCTGATGGAATCCCAATAGAATTCTATAGAGTGATGTGGGACCTAATTGGCCCACTGATGTTTCAGATGATAGAGAATGCTTTGGAAACGGGGGAGCTCCCCCCCTCCCTAACACTAGCTACAATCACGGTGCTGCCTAAATCAGGGAAAGATCCCAATAAATGTGGCTCTTACCACCCAATATCTTTACTTAATTCGGATTATAAGATGATAGCAAAGCTTATTGCTTCCAGATTGGAAAAATATCTACCTAAATTGATTCATATGGACCAGGGGGGGATTTGTAAAGTGTAGGTAAGCCAGACATAACTTAAGAAGAATCCTAAACATAATGCATAGATGGAGGGGAGGAAAAGGCCTTTTGGCACTTGATGGAGAAAAGGCCTTTGATCGTGTAGAATGGCCTTTTATGATGGCAGTTCTGCGCAAGTTCAGGTTTGGGGAGGGGATTATGGGATGGATCCAGGCATTATATAGGAGCCCTAAAGCTCAAATCTTCAATCAATCAATCAATCAATCAAAATCTTTATTTATTCAGGCGAGCATCATTGAGCATAGCTCATTTACAAGATGGACCTGATTGGTCTTAACAAATAACATAACATCGACTCCATTTGCCCTGTCCAGAGGAACTAGACAATGGTGCCCTCTTTCTCCCCTGATCTATGTTCTTACAATTGAAGCATTGGCTGAGACAATTATAAGTGAAGAACAAATCGAGGGTCTTATTTGGAAAGGAAACAAAAATGTGATTTAGTTATTTGCGGATGATATTCTGCTTTTTCTTAAAAATCCAGACAAGGCAATGCCCATTCTGTATAAAATTTTTACAACCTATGGTCCATTATCAGGACATAAGATAAATTGGTCCAAATGTGAGTGGATGCCCATGGGGAAATCTGGAACCACCCTCTCCCTGGGAGATGCGAGGATCCCTCCTTCTACCTCACTTAAGTCCCTGGGTATAAAACTGATGACAAAAACGTCCCATATGGCTAAAGCTAATCTCCTTCCAGTGATTCAAAAAATAAAAGAACAATGCATTGTCTGGAGGGCTCTACCTCTTACCCTACTGGGTCGGGTGAATCTTGTTAAAATGAGTGTTCTGCCACAATTCTTATATATTTTTCAGACACTTCCATTGTGTATACCTAAGATATACATTAAATCAATAGAGGGCGCCATCACACAACTTCTTTGGCAGGGGAAACGAGCTAGAATTAAAAAAGAAATACCATGGCTTCCAATTGATAAAGAGGGGTTAGGCCTCCCGAGTGTCGAGCACTATTATGTCACTACACAACTGGCCCATACTCTAGACCTGATAAGGAAGAAACCAGCAAGCCCGGGTTGGGTGGAGTTTGAAGACGGAGGGAGAAGCTCTCTTTATTATTATAATATGATTACATTTCTGTACACTGGTGAACATGTCAAATTACCAAACCCCTGTTCAAACTCGACTCTTACGGCCTGGAAAGAAGCCCATACTATGCTCCGGCATCCTAGATCTCTTTCACCAGACCTAGAACTCACTGCCTTACTGCTAGATGACCCTGTTAAGAATAGACAGGACCTTAACACTCTCAAAATATGGAAAACAAAGGGTTTCTATAAAGTGGGTCAACTGTGGCAAGATGAACTAGCAGTCCATTTTAGCTTTCTGTTTAGAATCTTTAACCTGAATGCTTCCCACTACTTCTTGTGGGTTAGGCTTCGGGGGGAAAATGTGCTCTAGCGGGCTAGGGGGTCAGAAACTGATGCGGTCTCCTATAGAGGAATTATTTGTAGAGCAGAAAGAGGATGAGAATTTTAAACCCATGCAAAGCTGTTATAGAATACTTATGGGGGCCTGTCAGGATCCCATGGGACCAATAAAGGCAAAATGTGGCAAGATTTTTTACCAGCTGGACTGACGGGGGACTGGTTGCAGATTATAAAAAATTTATTAAAGTGTTCAGTCAATAATAAACTCCAGACGATCCAGTATAATATTTTTGCTAGGGCATATTTTACCCTGGAACTGGCAAATAGAATAGATCCCCTGACAACGGACCTTTCCCCAGATGTTGTGTCCACTCAGGATCTTTTTTTCATATGATATGGAGTTGTCCAAGGATTCAGACTTTCTGGGGTGGGGTTGTGGAAATCTTGGCAAATGTGCTGGGGTACCCAGTGGGGTTGGATCCAGTGGAGAGTCTCCTGGGACTTTATGTGGGCCACGGAGGTCGGACTAGGCCATATGAGGATCTCCGCAGACTAGGAGTGGTAGTAGCAATTAAATGTATTTTACTGTACTGGATGTCTAATGAGGTCCCCACGTTAGCTTTTTGGTTGAATTCCCTCTTAGAATGTATGAAAATGGAAAGAATCCAATATAATGTAAGAAATCAGATGGATAAGTAAAAAAATATGTGGGGTCAGTTAGAACAAGCCATGACCCAGGACTGGTTCCCTATGTTTTAAGTACCTGGGAAGTAAGAGACATGTCTAGGTCAAAAGCTGTGAAATGGATTTCAGGTACGTGGGTAGATAGGATCACCTGGGGGCCTTAAATACATTCCTAACCTTTTTGGGGATCTTATTTACATGTACATCTTAGTCTCTGGAAATATGTACAGTGTATGGAGTTATGTATATGATATCATATAAGTTACACAAACCTGTTACTTCTTATTTTTGGAAGGCTGGGGACTTCTGAACGTACAAGAATGATAATCTAACTTCTGTAAGGTTAGATTGATGTGATTAATTTGATAAATGGAACTAGAGTATTAAACTTCTGTTGATCAATGGATATGTACTCTGCAAAATGGTAAATAAAGTTTTACAAAAAAAAACTTCATGGGCCCAGCTCTGAGCTAGTGACATTTGATACACCATTTGGGTGCTATAAATTTCAAAGAATGCCATTTGGGATATGCTCAGACCCAGAAGTGTTTCAAAGAAAGATATCTCAAATATTTGAAGGCACAGGAGATGTAGAGACCTACATGGATGACATATTGATTTGGGGATCCAATCTGCAAGAACATAATGCAAGGTTAAAGACAGTACTGCAGACAGTGTGAGAGCACCACCTAATGTTGAAGCTAAAAAAACACCAAAGATTGGACTGAAAGAAGTTCCTTCCTTATATTGGGCACAGACTGACCCAAAATGGGCTAGTAGCAGACCCAGAGAAAATTAAAGCTGTGGTGGACATGCCCACACCCTAGAATGTCACTGAACTACAAAGGTTCATGGGGATGATTAGCTACCTTCCTAAATTCATCCCCAATTTGCTGACATTGAATAAACCAATAAGAGAATTGCTGGAAAAGGAAATGGCATGACACTGGGACCCCAGACATGAACAGGCCTGTCATGAATTAAAGAAAGTCATTACACCCCCTCCCCACCACACCCGGTGCTAGTCTTTTACGACCTGCACAAGCTGGTGGTCCTGTCTGTTGCTGCTTCTTCTGAAGGACTGGGAGCGTGCTTATTACAAGCTAGTGTACCTGCTGCATTTGCCTTGAGATCCCTTACAGGAACAGAGAAAGGCTATGCACAAATAGAAAAAGAAATGTTGGCTATTGTGCATGGATGCATCAAATGTCATCAATAGATATATGGCAGACAGAAAGTGCTCATAGAGACTGATCACAAACCCCTCGAAAGCCTGTGCAAGAAACCCTTGCATACCGCTCCGCCTCAAATACAGAGAATGATGCTCAGGTTACAGAAATATGACCTGCAAGTCATGTGCAAAGCTGGAAGGGAACCGCACATTGCTGTTGCCCTTAGTAGGGCAGTACGAAAAGGGACTTTACCACAGACTGACATTGATCAATATGAAGCTAGATCACTAAAATTACAATTGCTAAAATGACAATTACTGATGAAAAATTGAAACAGTTTCAAGAAGAAACAGCATGAGATCCAGAATTTTAAAATCTAAAAGAGGCAGATTTATGAGGTTGGCCAGCTGAATGGTCACAAGCAGATGCTGCCATTAGACATATTGGCTATTCCGAGAAGAGGTCACAACTGAAAGTGGTCTACTTCTCAAAGGCAGGAGACTGACAGTGCCTGCTTCACTGCACAAAGAACTGCTCACGAAAACACATTGCAGACACCTCGGTATAGAAAAATGTAGAAGAGCAAGCAATGTCTTGTTTTGGCCAGGAATAAATAGGCAAATCAGTGATCTGGTTGCCAACTGTAGCATCTGTGCCACCTACAGGAAAGCTCAACCTAAGGAGCCACTGCACCCCCATGAAATACCAAAGAGGCCTGGGCAAAAGGTGGGAGATGACTTATCTGAATTTAACAGAGAAACGTATTTGCTGATGATAGACTATTATTCAAAATTTACAGAGATGTGTAGATTGCAAAATACTATAATTGAGACTGTGATTAACCATATAAAGTTCCAATATGCCTCGAATGGAATACCAGAGACTCTCATTATGGACAATGAGCCCCAGTTTGCCGGCGCCAAGCTTCAGACATTTGTCAAAAAATAGGAATTCCAGCATGTCGCCTCCTCACCCAGTAAAGGAATGATTGAGAGAGCAGTCCAAACAATCAAAAATTTACTCAAGGAAAGCCATGACCGACAGCAAAGACCCATATATTGCACTGCTTGATTTGAGAAACACGCCTATGGAAGGCTTGAGGTCCCCAGCACAGTTGTTAATGGGCTGTCATATTAAAACATTGCTTCTGGCAAGACATGAACTTTTGAAGCCTAAGGTACCAGAGTCAAATGTATGTGCTATGCTGGAGGCTGCTCAGTGAAAGCAACAGTATTAATATAACAGAAATGCACATACCTAGTCTCAGCTGGTTTCAGGACAGCAGGTATATATGCGCACTGACCAAAACGAATGGATCCCAGTGGTTGTGGTGTCATCTGCATAACCCCCCCCCCAGACCTATGTTGTCTCTGCCAATGGTAAGCACTACTGGTGCAATCAGTGAGATCTTTTGAGACTTCCAGTGCCACAGTCCAATCTGCAGAAGGTACTGACCTTCTCATCTTGCCAGGAGGCAGAGGAGAGAGGGAGAAATGGAATCTAAAAAGATTTGTCCCGAGGGAATGGTGGTGGGCAGAGAAAGTATGCTGACAGCATCCAGAGCAGCAACAATGGCAGCGCAGCCATGCCAGGATCCCAACGAGGACCCACCCCCAACAAGCCTGCGCGGTCATTCAGCAAGTACCATTTGGTACAGCAGAGTTAGCACAATACAGAACTTGGATTGAAAAATAAAATATTTTTTTAGGTTCTGAATTCATCAGTGTTTAAAAGATTATCCTTCAGTGGGGGGATGTGAGGATATGATTATCGATGGATGTTATGAATATTAATGACGTACGTAGCATAACGTCCCTATTTTTACCTGATATGTCAGTACGGTATGTAGCGTTCATTTAGAATGCATTTAACAGTTTATTTGTACTTCTCCCTTTTAGATTACTACTCTAGACATTGAAGTGGCTGACAACACAGGGACTATTTTAGGACACTAGAATATTTCTTTATTTTCTCGGATACCCCCATTTCCTACTGTACCAGATTGCAGAACAGTATTTTAAATTTTTCTCCCTGACTTCTGACTGGGCTTATAACCCACATTGTATCTGAAGTATATGCATGAGAATTGTATAAACTGTGTTGTTATTTTTTAAAAATGGCAATAAAGTACAAAAAAAAATAAACTGGTAGCCCTAACCCTGGATGAGATCATTGTCTCCATATCCAAACTATTCAATAAATCACTTATTTATTTATTTATTAAATTTTGATGACCAGGTAAGCCTGCTGGGCCTCGAAGGTCCCTTTTTCAGGGGCGACCCAGGGAATTACATGGAATAATACATGGGGTAGCATACAGCACAGGTACATTACACTAGACGGCGAGGAACATAATACAGAGTAGCTTTCCAGCAGTTACATTTAAGAGGTAAGACATACAATAGTAGCTTTTTAGCAGTTAACATTTCCTGGGTAAGCTCTACAGATGGGGTGCAGTGCTATATAGATGGGGTGCAGTGATAGTTGCTATTTCCATATGAGGGAGAGGGATGAGCTTCCACTTAGGAGCCTCTCACTTTAGCAGTTGCATATGGAGGTGACCAATCATATGAGCCTTCGGCCTTGTGCGGAAGGTGTGGGTAGAGGTAGCATCCTGAACATCAGGGGGCAGGGAGTTCCATAGGGTGGGCACTGTGATGGCGAATGACTTGCCCCCGCCTTGGTTCTAACCCTTGGCACTGCGAGGAGGGTTCTGTCTGTTGTTCTGAGGAGCCTAGGGTTTCTCTTTTGGGCAGTGAGTCCAGTGAGGCTGGGAGGAGGGGATGGGCTGAGTAGTTTATGAGTGAGGCAGAGTAGGGGGTATTGGAGCCGGGTCTCCCAGGAGGGCCAGTTTAGTTGGGACAGAGTGTCACAGTGGTGAGCCCAGGAGCCAGATAGGGTGGTGAAGCAAGCCACCTTGTGATAGAGAACTTGTAATCTGTTCATCTTTGTTTGGCAGCTCCTGTATCACCAGGGCTGCATAGGAGAGGGTAGGGAGGAGGACGCTTGTGGCAATGGAGGCCCTGGCTGTGGGTATCAACTGGTCTTTCAGCCTATACAAGGTCCCGAGTTTGGCGTGAATATTTTTGGTTACCTGGTTGACATGATCCTTGAGGGGGAAGCACTGATCCAGGGTGAGGCCAAGGTATTTTATCGATTCAACCACCTCAAGTCTTTTTCCTGATTTGGTCATCAGCCTGAGATGTGGGCTTCTGTCCCGGCCGAGGATTCTTGGACCAAATAGCATGGCCTTGGTCTTGTTAGGGTTAATGATCATTCTGTTGGTGACAAGCCATTGCTCAAGGGAACCCAGGTCTTCCTGTAGCCCAGAGCAAAGATCTCCCAGATTAGAGGAGGGGCGGTATATGACCGCGTCATCTGCATACTGTACCACTGAGCTACCCCCACAGTGTTTACTGAGATCTTTTGTAAAAAGAGAGAAGAGAAGGGGGCCAAGGATAGATCCTTGGGGCACCCCGTCCATTATGGGGACAGGCTCCGACAGGGAGTCTTTCCATTTTACCCTCTGTGTCGTCCCTGTGAGGTAACTGTTGAACCACGATAGGGAGTGGCTGTCTAACCTGACCTGGCTCAGTTTTGTAAGGAGCAGGTTGTGGTTTACAAGGTCAAAGCCTTGGAAAGGTCAATGAAGACTGACCCGTTGGGGGATCCCTTGTCCAGTTCTCTGAGAACATCAGTGGAGAACTTGATAAGCGCGGTGTCAGTCCTATGATTGGTTCTGAAACCATGCTAGGAGGGGGCAAGCAAATGGTGGAGCTCTATTTAGTCCCGGAGTTGTCCGTAAATTAGTCTCTCTTGAATCTTACCAAGGCTTGATAGCAGGGAGATGGGCCTGTAATTATTGGTAGTCTCCCTTGAACCACCCTTGTGGATGGGGACTACATGGGCCAGTTTCCATTGTTCCGGGATGGCACCTGCGGCAAGGGATCAATTGAGGAGCCAGATGAGGGGCCTGGTGAGTGCAGGGGCCCCTTCCCTTAATATGCAGGGGGGGGATGCCATCGGGTCCCATAGCTCCCGACATTTTGAGGGACTTTAGTAATGGGAGGACTTTGTTTGGTCTTACAAGCTGGATGTTGAAGGTTGGGCGGCCCAGGCTTTGGGGGATGGGATCATTCGAGACTGGGAGGAGGGGTGGCAAGTCCGCTTTGAGCAGGTCCAGGTTTGTGAACTGGCGGTTGAGAGCCATGGTGATGCTAGGGTCGTCGTGAGTTAACTGGCCATTGACCTCTATGGGGCAGTTAGCGGTCTTCCTGCTCCCCTTTATAAGCCCGTTTATGTGAGCCCAAAAGAGTCTAGGGTTGCCTAGGTTCTTTTTCTGTTGATCTGTGAGGTAGTCTCGTTTGGCCACTTTGATGGCCAGTTTGCACTTATTTCTCAGCGTCTTGTAGCGGTTTAGGTCAGCAGATAGGGAGGACAGCTTGTGTTTTTTCCAAGCAGTGTCCCTAGTTTTCATCAGTGTTTTCACTTGAGGGGTGATCCACTTGTAGCAGCTCCCCTTGGTGTGGAATTTCTTCAAAGCGGCCAAGCAGTCAGGAACCATAATGATGACTTCCTGGAAGAAGGCCGTAGCCTCTTCCAGTGTGGGGAGTAGTTTGATTGGGCTCCAATCAATCCCATTTAGGCAGCCAATCAAGTGTTCAGGTTGATAGTTCGAGTAGTCCAATGTCACGAGTATTTGCGGGGGGACTCTGGGGGCCCTGTTTTTCCAGGAGCAGAAGATTGGGGAGTGATCACTCAGGGCATCCGCTAGGGTGCCAGCCACCTTTATATTGGCGGGTTTGCTAGTAAGCACCCAATCAAGTGTGGAATGGTTACCCATTTTGTAGTTCATTCGGGTGGGCCCTGTGATAACCTGCGTAAGGTAAGCTTCCTGAACCAGCCCTAGTAGGGAGGGATTGTCTTTCGGGGCCCAATTCAGATTGAAGTCCCCCAGGATAATTAGCTCAGAGGTGACCTCATCGGAGATGTCCCTTAGGACTGCCTCCAGAGATGAGCGTGCATTGGTTGGGGGGTTGTATATGCATCCAATGTTGAGATGCTTACATGGGCCAAGGGTGATGCGAACGAAGATCGATTCACCTTCCATACTAGTGGCCTGTAGCAGGTTGACCTGCACTGAGTTAAGGGTGTCTTTTGTGTAGATTAGAACCCCTCCACCCCTTTTCCTCAGTCTATCTTGTCTGTGGGAGAGGTATCCTAGGGCTGCAACCTCGTGGGAGGGTATGTGAGGCTTGAGCCAGGTTTCTGATACGGCCAGGATGTCCGGGTTGTACTGGTCCAGCCAGGCTTGAAGTTCCTGCATCTTGGGTCTCAGGCTACATATATTCATGTGTGCAATCCTCAGGCCCTTATTGGCTGCCCAGTATGGGTCCACCGGGGAGGAGAACAAAAGATCATAAGGAGGGGGACCAGGATTTGGTTGGATGTCCCCTGCCATGAGCAGGAGGGTAGCAAGGAGGCAAAGAGAAGGAAGCTGACTGAGGGGTAAAGACTTAGTCCAGAGTCTCCGTTTAGCAGTGAGTAGAGTTGAGTACAGAATGCCTCTCCTGCAGAATAGATGGGCAGTCAGAAGCACCTCCATGTTATTAAGAGGAGGGTGTAGTGGTCCCAAGAATGTTGTGGGGGAATGTCCAGTTTGGGGGGGACTTCTCAGGTCCTGTTCTCCTGTGCTTATAGTCCTATCTGCCCAGTGTAGGAAGAGGAGGTAGAGGACAGCCAGTAGGAGCCCTCTATTTGGGCAACCAAGAGAGCGGGGTCCAAGCATGGAGGGCATCATGCTGGTGAGGAGGCCGGGTGGGAAGGGGGATGGATAGGTGGTAGGGGTGGTTGGGCCCCTGGGAATAAGTTCCCCTGAGCCCACCATGCTCAACTTAAGAGTAATAACCAGCCTCATCAGGCACCGAGTCCCTGACAGATCAGGTCAGTGGTGTGGCCAGGAATTACTACAGTGAGCCGCTGGTCAGCAGTACCCAAACTTATAGGGTATCAGATGTGTTACCCCAGGGATAGATGCGACAGGGTATTGGAGGGAGGTGGTCTTGGTAGCACTTGTTACTATAGGATCCTCCTTAGGAAGAGTTTGGGCACCACTGCCCTTTAGGTCAACAGGCGGGTTGGACACAGGAGCTGTCTATGGCCTGAGGCTGGTTTACCATGGCAAAATTCCATACAGTTTGGAAACAAGCACTGGTGACCCCATCTTCAAGAATGGTGATAGATCTTGCATTGCCAACTACATACCCATCTCAATCCTCTCCCCCAAGCCAAAGCTCTGGAAAGGATTGTTGCAGATCAACTCACAGACTACCTCCATAAATACCAACTGCAATGTCCCCAACAGCATGGCTTTTGAAAGGATCACAGCACTGCTACAACATTGGTGGAATACACTGACTTCGTACATGAGGCCTTGGATGAAGGCAAGCTGGTTGGGTCAGTATTTATTGATTTGACGAAGGCCTTCAGTACAGTCAATCATTCCCTTCTCCTGTCTCAACTTCAAAGGTTGAGTGTAGCCTCAAATGCTGTACACTGGTTCCATGAATACCTGTCGTCAAGGTCGTAGAAAGTCAAAGTCGGTCAAGCTGTGTCAGAATCCAGAAAGGTGACCCTGGGGGTTCCCCAAGGGTCCATCCTGGGACCCCTGCTATTCTGCCTTTTTCTAAATGACTTCCCAAAGGCCTGTGACAGCAGAATTATACTGTTTGCTGATGACGCTGTCATTTTTTGCAGCAACTCCCGCGTCGACCCCCTGAAGAATGAGTTACAGTCTTCCTTTCATCAGCTCGATGAATGGTTCTGTGCCAACAAACTCCTGCTCAATTATAAAAAAACTAAGACCATGCTCCTATCCAGCCCCGAACTCAAGAAAAGGTTCCCCACCATCTCCATCAGCAACAATGTAAATGCACCGCTGGAGCAGGTTCGTTCTTTCAAATATCTGGGGGTTACCATTGATGACACCCTCTCCTTCGCCTAACACATAGATCAGGTGGTCAAGGCTGTGCATACCAAGCTTGGTCTACTCTACAAGCATAGAAAGAACCTTACCCAGACTGCGCTCTGACTCTCCATTACTAGTTCCATACCTTCCACCATCGATTATGTACTGGTGGTATATAGAGTTGCCACTGACACAGCACTGAAGCGAGTGGCTACTGCTCTTAACAAGGTATGTAGACTCACCCTTGATGCTGAGTGTCTCACTCACACCTGCTCCCTATATGCATAGACAAACCGACTATCTCTTGGCAATAGAATCAACTATCAGACCTGCCTCCTTGGCAAGAAGGCCCTTCTAGGCAAGTCCCCCCACCCCCGCATCTCTGAAATCTTCACCCAGGCTGGCTCCCTGCACAGAACCAGAGGACGTAAGCAGGGTGCACTGTCTGTACCATTTCGCAGAACTGCACTTGGGTAACGCTCCTTCTCCTACAGAGCACTGCTTTGGCTCAATGAGGTACCTTTGTTGACCCATAATACCCCAGGTCTTTGCACTTTCAAGACTGAACTGAAGCAGTACCTTGTCTTCAGTTGTGAGTGCACTTGCCAGCTGAGCTCCTGATGTTCTCCGTCCTCTTCTCTATCACTTCCCCCCTTGCATCTCTCCTTCCATGCCCTACTCTTCCCAACACTGCCCTGATTAACCCCTGTGCTCCCCCAAGCCTCCTCTGATCCCCTTCCTCCAGGCCCACACCAACTCCCCTCCACACTCGCCCCCCTGATACCCCACCTGCCAACCTGCCCATCCATCTAGGTAGGTGGCCCTCCCACCCCTGTCCTGCTGCCCATATTTGCCCCACCCACCTTTCTACTCTGAGAACAAGGCCTTGGTAATTGAGGCTTCTTACTCTTACCTGACACTTCTCCCCCTATGCTGCCATCCTGAAACTTGGCTGGTACTTACGCCTTTCCTCGTGCGACAGCAGCAGTATTCGCCTTAGCCTGTTCATTCTAGTTGAACCCTGCTGTTATGTTGTATCTAAAGCTATAGATCCCAGCAATATTACAGCCTGTTGTAATTTACTTTGTGTGTTATTCTAATGCCACTGTATGCTGCTGTTATTTACCCTGTGTAACATTTCAGTTATCTCTGTACACTGTATTGTATCTCCTGACGTGGAACCTTTGTAAATGAGCTCATACTCAAAGGTTGTTTCTAAACATTTAATTAAATATATAAATACATACAAATAAATAATCGCCACTACCAGACCCAGAACACACACCAAACTTAAAGTCCATTAACAGAAACTACCCCAAACCAACCCCTAAATCCTGATAACCCACACTTAAAACACCCAATACTATACACGTTGCCAAACCTCCAAAATTAAAAATAATTCACCTAACTACATCCTCTCACCTACCGGCACCACAGCTCACATCACAGACACTCAGATCAGATGCCAACACCTAGACTCGAACCCAAAGCACCACTCCACTCAAACCTAGACAACCACCCTACCTACCTAACACTCTGCCTAACCTACTACACTGCAACGGAACCATGATCACAAACCAACCAGAAGATGCTGACATCCAGTGTTACAACACAAACCTTTCAAATCAAGAATAACAGCACTGTACTTTATGCAGGGGGTTTGCCCCCGTACCACCCTTACTTATTATAACTAACTCTGAGACCGCACTACCTACAATGTGTGCAACACTACCCCAGCACACTTTGCCCTCACTGCATAACTTTGCGGACTTTGTATACACAGTTTTCCAGCTATAGCCCTTTTCACAGACACTCAAACTGAGTCGCACACATCACGGGATACCAAACCCAGGAGAGAGTGAGGTAGGGAGGGGTAGTGGGGGAGAGGGGAGGTGCCAGGAGATGGGGAAGGGGAGAGCACAAGTGGTGAAACACTCATCATTGAAGTGAGCAGCAACAGAGGGAGGGGAATACTCGTGAACCATTACCAAGAGGACCAGGGGAAAGGACTGGGCTGGGGGGAGGGTCAAAAAGACAATAAATCACCTTCCAGAATCTGGCAGGGGAGTTGATGTTGTTCTGGAGGTTGGCCTTAAAATAGAGGGACTTGATCGCACAAATGGCTTTAGTGCAAGAGTTCCTATGCACCCTGCAGGAGAGGAGATCCTGCAGGAAGTGGAATAATTTGTACTTCTCCCAGGCTTGGTCATGAGTCTTGCAAAAGTCAGAGAGATCACAGGTGATCCAGGGGTGGTCAGATGATTTTACCCTGGATTTTCTGACGGGGACGTGCTTATTCCAGATAGAGGTAAATAATGAGGGGAAGATGGATAGTACCATATCAGTGTCTGGGGTGGTGATCATGGGGAACAGTTAGTACCAGCCAGGTCGCTCAGTACAAGCAAGCAAAGTTTTATTTAAGTGCCCTTTCCCTGAGGCTCAGGACACTGTACAGAATATAGGCAGATGCGAAACAAGCGTAGAGCATAATAAATAAGAGAAATAAAATCAATAATTAAAACTATATACTGAAATCCAAACACTTGTCTAAAAAGGTGCGCCTTCAGACCCCTTTTGAAGACTTCCACCAAGGGGGTCTCCCTTAGAGATCTGGGGAGCGAGTTCCACAGGACCAGTGCCGCCACCTCAAAGGCACGATCACCAGATGTTTTCAACTGGGCCCTTGGAACTGCGAGGAGGCCCTCCTCGGCAAAATGGAGAGAGCGCAGGGGGCAGGCAGAGTCAGGCGGTCTTGCAGATGGCCAGGACTTAAACCATATAGTGCCTTACAGGTGAGTAGACCCACCGTGAAGAAAATCCTCCACCTAACCAGCAGCCAGTGCAGGTCACGTAGTGCCAGGGTCACATGACAGGATCTTGGAAGGCCTGTGAACAGTCTGGCTGCTGTGTTCTGCAACTGCTGCAGGCGGTGCAGGATTCCTCCACTGATTCCGAGATATAGAGTATTGCAGTAGTCAGGTCTGGATGTCACAATAGCATGCACTAGTGACGGCAGGTCACCAGGAGGAATTAAGGCTTTAATCTGGGTGATATTCCTAAAATGGTAAAACCAACCTGGACAACAGATGACACCTGCACCTCAAGTGTCTGTTGTCTAGGATTTCGCCCAAATTTTTCACCTTTGTGGACGCCAAGAGAGGAGCTGTCTCAAGCATCAGGCCTGTTTCAGCCCTAATAGCGTCCACCTCCCTCTAGTGGCCAGGCTCGATCTCTAGCACCACCATCTTACCTGGGTTGAGCCTCAACCAGTGTTTTGGCCCCCCCGCACCCTCCTGAATAAGGATTCTCAACTCCAGGGGGGTGCATGTCGATGATGGGGCAAAACCCCTAAACTGGAAAAAAAATTAAATGTCACGGCAACAGGCAGTGGCAAAATTTTCCCGCACCCAGTCCAGAACCCTGTACCTGCTGCACCTGAGCTAGCCACCTACATCATCACACCACATGGCTAGCTCGGTGGCAGCAGGTACACGCATCCCTCAAACCCGTTCCCTGTCCCTCCCCTTCCCCTCGCTATCCCCCCTTCCTGTCACCGACTAGTGCTGCAGCAGTCGTGTACAATCACTACCCTTGCAGGGTAGCCCATGAGTATAGTGCCCAATATGAGTCGCCATTTTGACGTGGCGCCCATATTCGGTCACTATACTCACGGTATACCATCTAAACTCACTCCAGGCATGGGGTCTCAGCAATGTCCAACATGCCACTGCCAGGATGAGAAAGCCCAGTTGGGGAGATCGCAGCTCAGAAAAGAACAGAGTGAACTCACATTTTGCCACCAAAACTTCTTTAACCACTGCAAACAGGCTGGATGAAGCAGCCTGTTCACAGTCCGGAAGAGTTGAGCCAGTCTGTTCTTCCCTGCAGCAATCTCCCTGGACAGATAATCTGAATTCTTATGGGAGATTACTCTCTGATACTCACAGTAGTGAGTTTTCAGAACCAGCTTGTCCTCCTCTGACTGTGACTTACACCAACAGCACTCCAATCTCTGACCTTTGGTTTTCATCTCTTTGAGCTCCCCATCAAACTAGGGGGATCTCAAGCGAGAAGACCTAGGTCGTATACGGATTGGCGTGACAGAATCAAGTGCAGAGGTGACATCCCTACTATAGGCCATCACTGCATCACTAGAGTAGCCTCTATATTCAGGGACCAGAGGGACCTCAACCAGATGTACTTTGAGGGGAAGGGAGCCAGACTTTTCTGACAAAGAATGTCGTACAATGATCACTGAAAGCTTCCAACAGTATACCTGCTGCAGCCAAGCGGTGGGCGTGTGAGGGATGAACCCATTCCAGAAGGGTATGGTTAGATAAGTGAGAACTGAGTTAGGTAGGTTCAGTGATGAGTTGCGAAAGGTTAAGGGACTCAGTCCTACGGGTAGTCAATCTGGAGTACACTAGACATTGGAATGCCCATTTTCAGGTACGAGCTGGGAGAATGTAATAGTTAGGCACAAGACAACGAACAGTATCACATACAATGTATATACAACTTGAAGGCAGAATCACAGCAAGGTTAACAACTAACATTAAAGTAGGAAGGAGTTCGATAAAAGTAACAGTAGCTTCAACATTTTAAGACAATGGAGATAAATAGTTTAGGCTTACATATAACTAGTCAAAGAGCTAGAAGGTGATGCATCTAAGCGCCCAGTAGGAATAAAGAGTGGAGAGGGTATCTCTAGGATTGCCCCACTGGGGGATGGAACACATGTTACCCCACAAAGGAAGTCACATAAGTGGTGGTATGAGTTAGGGGCTTGGGAGCTTGCTCCTTCACAAGGGTAACTACATGGCAGCATGTCCTAGGCTGAGGTGAGTAGTGCCATGGTTGGCTGCTGCAGCAACCCCTATGTTGGACCTTTGACTTTTCTTCCCTATTAGGTAGCTGTGCAGCAGCTTGTCCCAGCTTGGAGTGAGTGGTGCCATGGTCAGATGCTGATGCAACCCCTGTGTTGGACCTGGGAGATTGCTTATTCATAGAGGTAGCTGTGAGTGGTACCATGGTTGGTCCCTGATGAAGTCCCTGTGCCAGACCTGTTAGCCAGCTCCTTCACTGTGGTAGCTGCATGGCAGCCCCTCCCAGGCTGGGGTGAGTGGTGCCACAGTTGGTCACTGATGCAACCCATGTGTTGAACCTGGGAGTCTGCTCCTTCACAGGGGTAGCTGCGTGGCAGTGTGTCCTGACCCGGGGTGAGTAGTGCCACTGTTAGCCACTGATGCAACCCATGTGTTGGACCTGGGAGCCTGCTCCTTCACAGTGGTAGCTGCATTACAGCATGTCCCAACCTAGGGTGAATAGTGCCACTGTCAGCCACCGATGCAACCCATGTGTTAGAACTGGGAGCCTGCTCCTTTGATGGGGTAGCTGTGTGGCAGTGTCCCAACCTGGGGTGAGTAGTGCCACTGTCAGCCATGGATGCAACCCATATGCTGGACCGGGGAGCCTGCTCCTTCACAGGGGTAGCTGCGTGGCAGTGTGTCCGAACCTCGGGTGAGTAGTGCCACTGTCAGCCACTGATGCAACCCTTGTGTTGGACCTGGGAGCCTGCTCCTTCACAGGGATAGCTGCCTGCATGTGAGATTGTTAATAGGAATGGGTGGCACTAGCGTGGGAAGGTTTATATGTATTATAGGGCAAGAACATGAACTCTTACCCCATCAGATGACAGTGCCACTGTGACCCTGCACCAGTTGTAAAGTGCCATAAAGTTGTAAAGTGAATAGTGCGCTAAACCGGCAAGTCATTTTTCATAGCAGAAGCCGTTTTTAATACGGGTTCACATTTTATTATTTTTATATCTCTGCAGGCTTTGAAGTTATTCCACATAATGTTTCTGATCTACACACGGGTGGTATCTACGGACCATTTTAAAGCTTTAAAATGTAGTTTATGTCTTTGCTAAGCCCA
Source organism: Neoceratodus forsteri (assembly GCA_016271365.2). NCBI lineage: Eukaryota > Metazoa > Chordata > Ceratodontiformes > Ceratodontidae > Neoceratodus > Neoceratodus forsteri. The sequence continues at coordinate 1,109,074,074 of CM028133.1, forward strand.
TACATAGTTGTCACAGTAACAGGGACTTCAACTACATCATACAGTCCTAAAATGGTACTTACCGCCACAGTGTAAATCAGAAAACACTCCCTAAAAGACGTGCATGGACTGAGGAAATAACAGAATTGGAATCGGTACTAACAAAACAGCTTCTGTTGGGGGAAATGACAGATTCTGCGCAGTTCTCCCTCGCAGAAGTGGCTCAGAAGCACCTGTTTAAAATAGCTATGGAACAAGTACAGTAGCTCTACTCTCCCAAGGAGGGGTGCCCCAGTATTGAGCCAAACTGGTATCTGCAAAAGTGCCGTCTCTGTCTGGGCAGCAGGTAACATAGAAACATAGAAACATAGAATTTGACGGCAGATAAGGACCGCTTGGCCCACCCAGTCTGCCCATTTTCCTGCCTAACAGACAAGCTGCAGATCCTAGTTAACCAACAGCTTAATTCCTCCTACCCCCCACTAGGACTGCCCTATGCCTGTCCCATGCATTCTTGAAGTCCCCCACTGTTCTTGACCCCACGACCTCTTCAGGGAGGCTGTTCCATGCATCCACAGCCCTCTCAGTGAAAAAATACTTCCTCACATTACCTCTGAGCCATCCCCTTCTATCTTAAATTGTGCCCCTTGTTCTTGCACATCTCTTTTCTGGAAGATGCTACCCTCTTGGACTTTGTTAATTCCCTTGAGGTACTTGAAAGTTTCTATCATGTCCCTCTCTCCTTCTTTCCTCAAGGGTATACATATTAAGCTCCTTTAGTCTTTCTTCATATGTCTTCTGGTGCAGACCCTGCACCATTTGGTGCCCTCTCTGGACAGCCTCCACTCTGTCTATGTCTTTGCGGAGATGGGGTCTCCAGAACTGCACAGTACTCAGATGGGGTCTCACCAACTGTCTGTACAGAGGGATAACAACTTCCTGTTTTCTACTATTGATGCCTCTTCCTATACATCCCAGTATCCCCCCAGCCTTCCTTACTGCCTTCTCACATTGCTTGCCCACCTTTAGGTCATCTGATATAATTACCCCCAGGTCCCTTTCTATTTTTACTGTTGTCAGTATCTCACCCCCATTGTGTATGCTTCCCCAGGGTTTTGTTCCCATGTGCATTACCTTGCACTTCTTTGCATTGAATCTGAGCTGCCATACATTTGACCATTCCTCCAACCTTGTCAAGTCCCTTCTCATCCTTTCCACTTCATCTTGTGTGTGATCAACCCTGTTGCAGATCTTTGTGTCATCTGCAAAGAGACATACTTTTCCTTCCAGTTCCTCTGCAATGTCACTTATAAAGACATTAAAAGGACCGTCCCAGTACTGAACCCTGCGGTACCCGCTAGTAACCCTCCTTTCGTCACTGTGTACTCCATTTACTACTACCCTTTGAGTCCTGTTGTCTAGCCAATTTTTTATCCAGGCTACCACCTGGGACCCACTCCAAGGCTGGCTATCTTGTGTATTAATCTTTTGTGTGGGACTGTATCAAATGCCTTGCTAAAATCTAGGTAGGCCATGTCCACAGCCCCTCCCTGGTCTACTACTTTGGTAACCCAGTCAAAGAAATCTATTAGATTCGTCTGACACGACCTTCCCATCGTGAATCCATGCTGCCTTGGGTCCTGTGCCCCACTGGCCTCTAGGTACTCAACAATTCTTTCCTTTAAGTGATTCCATCATTTTCCTACCACTGAGGTCAAACTAACTGGTCTGTAGTTTCCTGCCTCTGTCTTGCTCCCACTTTGTGAAGAGGAATCACATCTGCCTCCTCCAGTCCTCGGGTACCACCCCATCCTCCCATGATTTGTTAAACAGAGTAGTCAGCGGTGTCACTAGTTCTACCCTTAGTTCTTTTAGAATTCTTGAGTGAACCCCATCAGGCCCCATTGCTTTGTCCACCTTCAATTTTTATTAGTTCTTTCAGAACCCTTTCTTCTGTAAATGGACTGTTATCGAGCCCGTCTTCAGAGTGTTTCTCTTGTTTGGTTTAGGTAACTCCCCTCCTCTTCCTTTGTGAATACTGAGCAGAAATATTCGTTCAGTATCCCTGCTTTTCACTGTCACCTCTACCCACATTCCTCTCCTTTATTAAGCTTCAGTATCCCTCCTTTGGTCTTTCTTACCTCCTAATGTACCTATAAAGGTCTTATCCCCTTCTTAACAGAATTGGCTATCCTTTCCTCGGTTTGGGCCTTTGCTATTCTGACTGCCTTCCCAGCCTCTTTCTGCTTTAACTGATAAAGTTCTCTGTCCTGCTCCTTCTGTGTTTCCTTATATTTCCTGAGTGCTGTCCTTTTCTCCTTAACCTTCCCTGCCACCTCTTTTGAGAACCATAACGGTTTTTTCCTTCTTTGTGTTTTATTGATTTGTTTTACACAAAGGCTTGTTGCTTCTGTGATGGCTGTTTTGATCACTCCCCATTGTTCCTCCACCCCTCCTTCTTGCCTGTTTGCTAGTGCTTTTCTGAGGCACTCTCTCATTTTCCCAAAGTCAGCCCTCCTAAAGTCCAATACTCTTGCTTTTGTATGGCTTGATTGTATGGCTGTGTTTATCGTAGGTAGAATAGGGGAGAACTGGGTACTGCTCCCTGAAAGATGTACAGTTGTGTATGTTGGTACTGTATGTATGTATCTATAAGGGGAGTTACGGCAGCAGCACATCACAGAGGTAAGAGTGGGCCCAGTTCACTTGGGGCCCTTTAAACCAAAACAAAGGCCCCTTGAAGTGGACACCTGGGGTGGGATTTCCAAAGCTCGGGGTGTATCAAAGATATGGCGCACTGGGCTTGCGGTAATCCAGAGGGATTTTACATCCCTTGTGTCCGTTTGATGCTCGCTAGACCGTCTTTTGATGGTCCAGCTTGTGTCATTGTTTGGCACCCCTAACATGGAGCTTGTTGCCAAACTTTGCCACAAGCTGCTGTAAAAAGCAGGTAAACTGTTGCAGCTGCACCCAAGACTGTAAAATCGGGCGTAGTTGTGGCAATCAGGAACACCGCAGTTGCGGTGATGCAAGGGTTTGATGCCGGGCTTAACGGAAGCCCTGCACCCCCCTTTGAAAGTCTGGCTCCTGGAGGGCCAGCTCACCGACACAACAGTTGCCCTACTGCTTATGATATTGGCGACCCCTGTTTGGAAACAAGCTCAAGTCACCAAGGGCTGGCCGGGGGAAGGAAAACGGAGCACCCAAGAGACTGCACTGCCCTCTTCAGGGAGGGAGGCTCATGTGACTCGCTATCTAATGACCACGTTGTGAAGGATGGGTGGCAGCACAGCTGGGTTAGCAAATCAAAGGGTCATTATACAATGGCAAGAAAGAATGCTGGTCCCTGATTGGTCAGCCTGGGACTGGATCTGTGATGTTATCCCAACATAACATCACAGTTCTTGTCCCAGCACACTCAACACAACCACATTAAATCATAAGAAAAGATTGTTCCACAGCCATCCCTACGAGCAGCTTCAGCAGTCTCCAAGAGGCAGTATAGCGCAGTGGTTTAAGGCTCTGAGCTGGCAATCTGGTGACATCCAGCAGACCAGACCTGGGTTTGAATCCCACAGCTTCCACTTGCATACTGTGTGACCCTGAGCAAGTCACTTAACTTCCCTATGCTCCCAGGTCACACCTGTAAAAAAGCTTTCAGCTTAGTGTGCTACTCCTGGTTAAACAACTAAAAATAAATAAATCTGCTCATAATCAGCACTCCCTGGCCCGCCCAGGAGTGATGCAAGTCCTCCCCTCACACACACACAATCAGTTTTACTTCCCCACCAAACACTTGCAGCACATTCCCCTTGTCTGCTAATAAACTTGAAAATGTAAAACTAAGTGAAGCTGTCAGCGTGATCGGCTTCATGCTCCCGGTCGGGCGCCGACTTCACTGACCTCGCTCACCACTACATAACTAGTCACCCAGCAGCTTAACAGAGTTATAGTGATTTCAATTAAAATCACATTTCACTTAAAAGAAAAAAAAAAACGGACAAGAAACAAATCTCAGTGAAACCGCATGTTCCACTAAAGCCATCTGTAGTCGGCTTCAGCTTTCATCTCTCCCCGCTTGCCTGAACTCTCTGAGCTGGGCGCGCGCTCCTCTTTCACGGCAAAAACGTTTCTCTTCTTACCAAAGAGGGTTTCCTTTATCTTCTTGGTTTGCTCTTTCTTCTCCTGGTATAAAACATACACCTGCTGTACTGGGAGAACAACACGCAGACCACTAGCGCCACTGCAATGTACCAACGGGGTTGGGGGGTGAGTGCCTTCACAAAACACAGAACACCAAATGGTGATTTCAGCTTCACCTGACCAAAACCAAAGCGTAGGCGCAGAGAAACCGACTCAGAAATGTGTGTGTGTGTATGGGGGGACAGCATAGGGGCTATGACAGAGACAAGACAGCACAATGGTTTCAGGATGGAAGGTTTGAGCAGCAGAGCTGTAGTATGTTTTTTTGGGGTGAGAGACAGAATAAGGGTAGGAGCTCCACATAGTGGCCAAAATAACAAGAACTACTTTGCTTGTTAGTATTCCTACACACTGAGAAAAAAAATTATTAATGACTTTTTTCTTTTCTTTTCTTTTTTTTTTTAACAAACCAGCCAGTGTATAATAGGAATAATGCACTCCAGGGTGTGTGTTGTGCTGGCATAACACCACTTCTGGGATGATTGGTCACACTCTGCCAGCGGCCTCATGCTCAGTCACCCCAGGCATGACGTTATCCCAGATTGACACACACCCTGTCGTGCACTATTCCTTTACTATCAACTTTTTCTGCATCGTATTATTTCTTGCTGAAAACACACATTTTATGATTGCTTATCTTTTCTGAAATTCAGTGCTGCTGGTTGTTTTATCTGCTTCCTTTCTTAGTAGAACTGGAATGCAGGTCAGTCATGTAATTATACCCAACCTTGTGTATGTTTTCAGTTCCTTCATCTACTCTTATTGCATACTTACTGAACATTACAAACATCCCAAACAGTGCAGACACTCATGAAGCAATAGTCTCCTCTCCTCCCTCTACATCATGAGTGGCTAGATTGTGTTGGGGTATTTCACGTCCAGGAAAGATGCAGTGGGAGTTGATTAAGGTCTGTAAACAAACACATAGAAACATAGAAACATAGACTTTGACGGCAGATAAGGACCACTTGGCCCACCCAGTCTGCCCATTTCCCTACCTACTGGATAAGTTGCAGATTCTAGTTAACCAACAGCCTACTTCCTGCCACCCCTACTACAATTGCCTCGTGTCTGTCCCATGCATCTTTGAATTCCCCCACTGTTTTAGCCCCTATAATCTCCCCAGGAAGGCAGTTCCACGCATCCACCACTCTCTCCAAGAAAAAAAATTTCCTCACATTACCCCTGAGCCGTCCCCCCTCTATCTTTAAATTGTGCCCCCTTGCTCTTACACATCTCTTTTTCTGAAAGATGCTACCCTCCTGGACTTTGTTGATTCCCTTGAGGTACTTGAACGTTTCTATCATGTCCCCCTTGTCCCTCCTTTCATCAAGGGTATACATATTAAGCTCTCTCAGTCTCTTCATATGGTTTCTGATGCAGACCCTGCACCATTTTAGTTGCCCTCCTCTGACTGCTTCCATCCTGTCTATGTCCTTGCATAGATGAGGTCTCCAAAACTGCACACAGTACTCCAGATGGGGTCTCACCAACTGGCTGTACAGAGGATAACCACTTCCTTTTTCTACTTGTGATGCCCTTCCTATGCATCCCAGTATCCCCTGGCCCCTTTACTGACTTCTCACATTGCTTACCAACCTTTAGATAATCTGATCGACTACCCCCAAGTCCCGTTCCATTTTGTTGTTGTAGTACCTCCTGCTATTGTGTACTCTTCTCCTGGGTTTTGTTTCCAGGTGCATTACTTTGCACTTCTTTGCATTGAATCTGTTGCCATGTGTCTGACCATTCTCCAACCTTGCCAAGTCCCTTCTCATCCTTTCTACCCCCTTGTGTATCAACTCTGTTACAGATCTTTGTATAATCTGCAAAGAGGCAAACCTTTCCCTCCAGACTCTCTGCAATGTCACCTATAAAGATGTTAAAGAGGACTGGACCCAGTACTGAGCTCTGAGGTACTCCACTTGTGACCCCCCTTTCTTCAGAATGTGTTCCACTCACTATTACCTTCTGTGTCCTGTTGTGCAGCCAGTTTGCAACCCAAGCTACCACCCTGGGACCCACTCCCAGGCTGGCTAACTTGATTATTAATCTTTTGTGCGGGACTGTGTCAAATGCCTTGCTAAAGTCTAGGTAGGCCATATCCACAGCCCCTCCCTGGTTTATTACTTTGGTCACCCAGTCAAATAAATCTATTAGATTCGTCTGACATGACCTTCCTGCTGTAAATCCATGCTGCTTTGGGTCCTGTGCCCCACTGGCCTCTAGGTACTCAACAATTCTTTCTTTCAGAAGTGATTCCATCGAGTCGGCTCAGTGGCGCTGAGGGTTGAGGCGCTGGACGCCACACCTCGCACTACGCCGGCGACCCGGGTTCGGAAACGGACTCGGGTGGCCGGGGGTCGGCAGGGGGAGGGAGGATCGAGCGTCCCAACGGATGCTCTCCTCCCTCAGGGGTGGGAACCAAGAACGCCAAGATTCTACATCTCTCGCAGCCGGTGGAAGCACCGACAATGAGGGGATGGAGGCGGCTCCGCTCGCCGGAGCCGGGAGGAGACGGAGGCACGATGAGGGCTCAGGCATGCGCCAGCACGCCGCCACTGGGATGTACGCCCCAGCGCACGTCACGCCTCAGAGGCAGGGGAAACCAGGGGAGAAAAACGGAAAAACCCTCTCGGTAGCTCTAGATGATAGCCTCTCGGATACCATCCGGACCACCAAAAGAGGGACAGACCCCACTGTGCAGGAGGGGAAGGAGGCACTCTAGGGGCAGATCCCACCAGAGGTGGAATGGAGGATGAGAGGACGGAATGAGTGGGCTTCGAGAGTAGGGAAGGAGACAAAAAGAGATAAAGTAAAAAAAAAAAGAAATGATTCCATCATTTTCCCTACCACTGAGGTCAAACTTACAGGTCTGTAGTTTCCTGCTTCTGCCTTGCTCCCACTTTTGTGAAGGGGAATCACATCTGCCCTCCTCCAGTCCTCAGGTACCACCCCATCCTCCCATGATTTGTTAAAAAGTGTGGTCAGTGGTGTCATTAGGTCCTCCCTTAGTTCTTTTAGGATTCTGGGGTGAATCCCATCAGGCCCCATTGCTTTGTCCACCTTGAGTTATAGGAATTCTTTCATGACTCTTTCTTCTGTAAATGGATTGGTGTCAACCCCCCTACCCAGAGTGCTTCTTTTGTCTGGTTTAGGTAACTCCTCTTCATCTTCTTTTGTGAATACTGAGCAAAAGTATTCATTCAGTATCTCTGCCTTTTCACTGTCTCCCTCTGCCCACCTCCCTTCTCCCTTATTAATCTTCACAATTCCTCCCTTAACCTTTCTATGCTCCCTTATGTACCTATAAAAGGTATTATTCCCCCTTCTTAACTGAATTGGCTATTTTTTCCTTAGTTTGGGCTTTTGCTATTCTGACTGCCTTCCCCACTTCTTTCTGCTTTAATTGATACAGTTCCCTGTCGTGCTCCTTCTGTGATGCCTTATACTTTTTGAATGCAGCCTTTTTCTCCTTAACCTTCCCTGCCACCTCTTTTGAGAACCATAGTTGTTTTTTACCGCTTTGTTTTCTTTATCTGTTTCACACAAAGGCTTGTTGCCTCTATGATGGCAGTTTTGATTTTTCTCCATTGTTCTTCCACCCCTCCTTTTTGGCCATTTGCTAGTGTATTCCTCAGGTATTCACCTATTTTGCCAAAGTCAGCCCTTCTAAAGTCCAGTATGCTTGTTTTTGTATGGCTTGTCTCCATGGTTGTGCTTATTGTGAAGCACACTGTGCAGTGGTCGCTTGTTCCCAGATGTCTACTGATTTCTAAATTTGTGATCCTCTCTCCATTTGAGAGTACCAGGTCTAGTATTGCTCCCTCCTGAGTGGGTTCCAACACTAGCTGTCTAAGGCCTGCCCCCCTGCAGGGCATCGAGAATGACCCTGCTCTTGGATGTGGCTGCAGTACATGTCATCCAGTTAACATCTGGCATATTCAGGTCCCCCATCAACAGTATCTCCCCTTTTTCAGCCATTTTGAGAATGTCCTCTATCATTTTCTTGTCCATTTCCTCCCCTTGAGATGGGGGTCTGTATACAACCCCTGTGCGGATTGTGATGCCATTCCCTGTCTCCAAGGTGACCCAGAGTGCCTCTTGTCCTCCCCTTTTACTTTTTAGTTCTGTAGCTTTGATCCCTTCCCTTATGTATAGAGCTACTCCACCTCCTCTTTTCTCCTCTCTGTCCCTTCTGTAGACTGTGTACCCCGGTATGTTGACATCCCAGTCATGGTTCCCCATGTTTGTGTGGTAACACCAGTATGCTGGGCAGTCTGTTTTTCACTTTTAAAAAGAAAAAGAAATCAGAATTAAACTCCCAGCTACAAGTTCTACAGAATGTGAGCACACATACGATGTGTTTTTTTAAACTAGGGACACTTTGAAGGCGAAGAGGGTTGACAGTGTCCCTTTAAGGGAGGGTTGGGCCACAGTTGACTCTGGCATGCACCTGCGACCCAGGGGACGAAAACAACAGAAAACCGACCATTGGCTAGGCAGATGACATCTTGTCTGCCCCCCCGTGTCCATCACTGGGCCTCCTCTCCAGGCTTCTTGTCTGCTCCACGGCTTCACCTGTGCAGTGGGTGGCTGGATACACGAGAGAAGCTATCACAAAGCTGAAAGGCAGGTCCTATCTTGAGGAGGCACAACCCAGGGAGACAAGGCAGCGGTGTGTCCTGGGCGGTCCAAGGAGTCACAGGGTGTCCAGGAGAGGGGCCTGATGTATGGGAGGCGGCACTGGCTGTGGCTGACGGCGGTTCTAGTCCGATGGGTCAAGGGGCATAAACAGAGTAGAAAAAAGAAATGTCCACTTGGAATTAGGGATGTCATGGTATCAAGGTTTCATGGTATACAGTGGTATCAGAAGTCATAGTATTTATACTTTGGTCAATTTCTGATACCGTGATAACTGTAGTTCACAGCATACCGTGGTTTTCAGGCCTTTCAACTAATTTTTGCTGTTTCTTTTTTTTATTTTACTTGTCACTAATTTGGGGCTGGCAATATAGCCTAAAGGTTAGAGTAATGAGCTGTGAATGAGCTTGGTACATCCAGCAGACCTGGGTTTGAGTCCCACAACCTCCACTTGTGTACTGTGTGATTCTGAGCAAGTCACGTAATCCCCCCCCCATGTTCCCAAGTTGCCCCTGAAAACAGGCACTTGTACCTAGTGGGCTTTACCTGGTTACCAAAGACTGAAAAAGGAAAAAATGTCACTTATGCAAGGGGGCCAAAAAAAAGTGATTGCCCTTAGGTAGCTCCTTATAGTCCATTATAATCATTCATATTACCGCCATCAGCTATGTATTTATCCAGCTTTTTCTTAAAGATTTCCTTAGTCTTACTTATTACTATTTCTTCAGACAATCTATTCCAGAGGTTCACCACCCTCTGCATGTAAAAACACTTCATTTATTAGTTTTGAATTGATTAACTTTAACCTGTAGGGGGTCACTTGGAATCACTTGGAAATTGAGGGGCAAAAAGAGGCAGAGGCCCATATACAGTATACTGTAGCTCCTTAGGACATGGAATAATAGTTCAATCTTTCCCTTGTTGTTATATGCTTATCAAGATTATTTTTAAATGTATTTTTATTTTTACTAATTATAATTTTGTCAGGTAATCTGTTCCAGAGGTTTGCAGATCTTACAATATAAAAGAATTTTCTTTTATGTGATTTGTATCTGTTCACTTTAACTTGTAATGAGTGGCCCCTTGTATTGAATTGTGAGTCTTAATAGTCAATTTCTAGTTCGGTCATGAGCACTGGGTCATTCATAATATCATAAAAAAACAGCATGTCACCCCTTCTCCTTCTTAACTCTAAACTGTGTAAGCCCATGCTCTTAAGTTGTTCATTGTATGAGTTGCCTACATTACTTTTAATAAGTGTTGTGTATCTCTGTTGCACTTTTTCTATTCTAATTATTTAGTTTTTTTGTTGTAAGGGTTCCATAAACAAGTACCGTAATCCATCTGGGGTCTTACATAAGATAAGTGTAGTGGCATTAGGACTTCCTTAGATCAACTTTTAATATTTCTTTTTATTGATAGAATTGTACGGTTAGTGTTTGCAATAATATTTGTAAAATGTTGTTTGAATTGAAGCTTATTATCCACCATGATACCTAGATCTTTTTCCATGTTTTTTGTCTGGATATTGTTATCAAATAACTGATGATTGTGTGCTGGATTAAGACTCCCTAAATGTAACATGCAACATTTATCGATATTTAATTTCATACCCCATTTTAAAGTCTAGTCTGCAATCGCATTTATATCCTTTTGTATTTTGAATCTTTCTTCTGCAGTATCACAGGGCCCGTTAATCTTGGTGTCATCTGCATACTCTTGTTACTGAATTGGTGTCCTTAAAATCAATATTTAGCTCATTTGTGAGGCATGGATCATTTATTTATAGTGTAGAAATGCAAAGGGTCACCTCTCTTCCTTTGAGTCTCCAAGCTGTGCAAGTTTAGTTGTCTCAATCTCACCTCATGGACCAGCTTGGTGGCGCTGAGGGTTGAGGTGCTGGACGCCACACCTCGCATCACGCTGGTGACCCGGATTCGGGAACGAGCCCGGACCGCCGGGGGTTGGCAGGGGTGAGAGAGGATTGAGTGTCCGCAGGACTGCTCTCCTCTCTCGGGGAGGGATCCAGGAGTAGCCTGGTGCAGCAGCGGCCCCTGATGGAGACCGGTGGCACTGCTATGCACTCGGGCTCATGCAGTAAGGGGACGATGTCAGACAGCTGCCTCCGGATGTAGGTGGGAGCACCTATGCTATGGGCTGTGCGGCACTGCATGTCTCACATTGAGGGGGTAACCAGGAACATGGAAAAACCCAGCACCAAGGATCAGGCAACAGCACCTATCCACCATGTCCAATGCCGGGCTCTCCACGGGCGGCCTTCAATTTCCAGGATCCACTCCTCGTCCGATGACAGAGTCTGACTCATAAGTGCACCCAGGTAGGAAGGGGCGACCCACCCCAGATAGGGTTAGCTGGGGGTGCTGCCATCGGGGAGGAGGGAGAGAGGAGGATTAGCTCAGGGATCCTCAGGCGGGCAGGACAAGGCTAGGATGCCTGAGAGAGGACCTCGGGGCCGCGACCGGAGGGAAAAAGAATTGAAAAAAAAAAATCTCACCTCATAAGAGGGGCTTTATGACACCAGTTCAACAACATCACTGTCGACTGATGTTACAGTGACGGGTTTATGTGGACCGCAATTGTGGTCACAAAAATCTGCCCCAAAACACTTTGTTTTCTTCTGGGGCTTTGCCCCCTGAACCCCCCATCCCCCCGTATCCTCCATAATTAATATAATCAACTCCGAGTCGGAGCTGATTCAGGGAGAGGGTGCAAGACCCTGAGAAGGCAGTGCCAGGGTCTCACGGCGACAGTACAGTGACCCAACGCTGTGTCGCTGTACTGTCGTTCATGGTGGACATGTCGTTGCTCAATTGCCATACCCGTAAGAGGTACACTTCAGTATTTTTTTTTTATAGTTTTGGTCATTCTATGTTAAACTCTCTCTACTCTGTTACCATCCATTCTTTTATATGCACACCAGAGCTGACTACAGTAATCAAGCTGTGCTCTAGCATAGAACCTACACAGTGGCATAAGTACCTCTGCGTTAAGGATTTTGAAGTTTCTTTTTATGGCACCAGTTACTCTGCTAGCCTTAGATACTGCATTTGGGCATTGTTCCCTAAAATCCAAATTGGAGTCAACTACTGTGCCCAGGTCTCTATCTACAGTATCTGATCTTAACATAGTATTACTTAGTTCTTAGTAAGTTGTTAAATCTTCCCACAGCATGTTTCCTTATTAAAGGACATGCCTCAGCTGTATGCCCACTCTGATATGACATTTAAGTCCATCTGAATCTTATTCATTTATTCTATGGTGCTACTAGGGCCACCCAGTTTAGCATCATCTACGTATTTAACAATATGACTTTTTTTGCTGTCACTTAAGTCAGCGATAAACAAATGGAATATTATGGGCCTAAGATCGAACCCTGTGGCACACCAATTATAACACACCCCTTGGATGACAAGTGACCCTTAACTAATACCCTCTGAGTTCTTTTTGCAAGCCAGTTTATTATCTATGTTACAATATGTTTGCAATATTATATTTCATCGATTTCTTAACTACAGCCCAGTGTGGTACAGAGTCGAATGCCTTACAATAATCTAGCAGCACCACGTCCACAGCTTCCCCTGTCAAGGAGATTACTAATGTTCTCATGGAAACAGATAAGGTTTGTGGCACAGGAATGGCTACAGGTGAAACCACATTGATTTCCCTCAAATTCAACACTTGATTTAGTTTGTATTAACAGTATATCCTTAATACTTGACTACAACATTTTACATGGGACTGTATTGCAAAGTTCAATATATGCCAAGAACATAGAAGCCAAAGTCAGTCAACAGACAGATTATTACCCAGATTGCACCAAATTATCACGTAAAGCACCGCAAAGATGTAGTGTGATCAGTGCCCGGAGTTTGTACAGAATCCCAACCACAGCAAAAAGTAAAACAGGAACGAAACACTAAACAGCTGAGTAAATGGCAGGAGAGCCGACATACTTTATAACCCTTTTGACCGTTTTACCAATGTTATACATCAGGTGTGTGTCAGTGATGTAATAACCTCATTTCCTGGGTGGTTTAAGGCCCTTGACTGTGCCTTGGGCCTCACAACACACCCAGGTGGTTTGGTTATTACAATATTGCTGCACACCCGACTATGAATTATTCCTTACATATGCATACCTCTCAACTTCCTGCCTTATAAATCAGGGGCAAGGCTTAAAAAAAAATCAGGGACACTTCTTCAAAATTTGAGATATTCATTCAGGAAGCTGGTAGAATAAAGGGCTATTGTAAAATGCATTTTCTGAGGAAGAACAAGTGTGTAACTTTAATGTTTGACATTATTTTGTGCTTATAACCCCCACTGTTTGGTCACAGAAACAACATTTTTAGGAGGGACAGAGTAAAATTCTGAGACAAAATCAGGGACGTCTCTGAAAATCAGGGACATTTGAGAGGTATGTACATATGCAAGGTCACCTTGACCCAGAACAATGGCAAATAGTATACCTGAAACATTCCCCCCAAAAGGGAGTTGTGCCTCCCCAATCTACAAAACCAGCTATGGAGTCTCAGTCTCCCCTATCTAATTAATAAATATCTGTTCCTTATTCCAAGTGCCATTCCTGCACTCTGTGTCATCCATATCTGTTCAATCCAGCAATTCTTGACTGCACCAAAAACCTCTCCCTTACCAGACCCGTAATTTGTTGTACAGCTTCTTCCCAGTCCAAAATACCAAGGAGGAGGACCACCTTAAGCCACTTATGAGTAACTGCTTTTAAAACAGCCACTGCCAAGATATTCCACAATTATTCTCCCTGCAGTGTCCTGGGTTTAAGTCCCAATAACAAGTTGCCCACTGTGAGTGGTCCCATAAGATCAAGTTCTGGCCTGCCTTTTTTTTTAACTTTATTCTATTGTCTTTTCTTCAACTATACAGACAAAATTCCACCTAAGAATAGGCAGAAGCAACACATCACATTACATCTTACACATATAGGGCTGGGTATTCAATAGGGTTGCGCATGTGCAAGTCCGAAATTGCGCCATTCTGCCATATTCAGCAGGAGGCAGTTGCGCCACTGAAAACAGGCTGAGCAACAGCGCAATGCAAATGAATGCATGCTGAACTGGAGGGGGAGGAACCATGCATAAACTGCACAGCCCGATATTCAGCCGGGCTGTGCAGAGTTGTGCAGGCGCAACCCCCAACCTGCGCCTGCACAACTTTGAGCCCAAAAAAAAAAGGCTTAAGTCGAGGGCCACCCACAGGTGAGCTGCTGCATTGCAGGGCGCAACATAGCAGCTGCCACCTGTGCAAACCTCTCAACCTTTTGTCCCCCAAATGTGGAACATTGCCTATCAAAATGTGGAACAAATGGGCAAAATGTGGAAGACTTACTTAAATCTTTACCTAAGAAGCTCAAAACAATGTTAAAATGTTGCATTTATGTTCAGAAAGTCTGTTATTAATTGAATAATATATTTTTTGCATCATTTACTATGGATTTTTGCTTTAAAATGTTGACTTTGAATGTGGAACAAGTCCTCACAATGTGGAACAGGGAGATTTTGTGAAGTAAAATGAGGAATGTTCCTCGTAATGTGGTACAGTTGAGAGGTATGCACCTGTGGCTGGCCCTCAACCCATTCCCTGTGCCCCCCTGCAGCCTGATCGCAGGCAAAAGAGAGTAAAATCCCCCACACCACCCCCACTGGCCTGGTCGCAGGCATAGCTTTAATTCCCCCACCAGCCGATCGCGGCAGCAATGTGTCTCCCCGAACGAGATCCCCTGGTCCAGTGACCGAAACTCCTGATCGTGGGATTGAGTTTAACCCCCACCTCCCGATTATATCCCTGGTGGTCCAGTGGATCAAGATCCGATCGCAGGATGGGTGTCAAACAACCCCACAACACATCCCTGGTGACCTAGTGTCCCCACCCCACCTGAAGCCCCACCACCCCACTCCCCCACAGCCGGTAGTGGCAACATCCACCTACCTGCCGCCGCTTCCATCCCGCCACGACTGACTGCCCGGTGGTAGGCTGCACGCCCATTGGTGCAGAGCGAGAGCCAATGGGCATGCAGCCCATACCGCATAAGACAGTCCAGATTTGTGAATGATAGCCCCCTTTATCTGGAGAATCGCTACTGCTGGAGTTGCTGCAGAACTGAAGCTATACTACAGGTGGACAGGAAGAGCGCCCTGAGCCCCATAGTCTAATATTTATGAAATCACGTAATTGCAAGTGGTGAAAATGGTCCCTGAGGTTCCTCTGAAAATCCAGAAGGTAGTCAAACTGTTCTACCGTCTGCCTGTCCAAGAGGTGCCACTACGTCCAAAATTCTGCCTTCGCCTTCCTTCTGTACCAAGGACCTTTTGTACAAGGGGTAAATAGCTGATTCTGTGCCAACCACCTAAATCTCCAAAACTGACTGAATAGCCCTGCTGTCTTCAAACTCCTGTCCCAGGCATTAAAAACTGTAGCCATCCCCATTAGCAGAGGAATTCCTAACCATAGCGTCTGATAAAAAAAAAAGTGCAGCCATAAGGATCTTCTTCACTTTGGCCAACTCAACATCTTTCCAATGTGAGGAATAATCCCTGCTCTGCCAAAGAAAAGCATTCTGGAGCTGTGCCAATTTCCTGTAGTCCTTAAGGCTGGGTAAATCCCCCACCCCAACCCCCACTGCTCTTCCCCAAATGCAATACTGGACTCGATTCCTAGATCTAACCCCCAATAAACAAACAAAAAAACTGTTCTCTGCCATTCCTTAAACCTAGTGACAGGGGCACACAAGAAATGGTACAAATACCTAGGGAGAGTATTTATCTAAGTACAGTATTCCTTGAATAAAAAGGGAGGGAGTATCGACCACCTTTTAAAATTGTCTCTCAAAGTAACAAACAAGGGAGAAAATTGTCCTGCCGTCCCAGCACCCCCCATACTTCTTTTTTTTTTTTTTGCATTGACTGGTGCTTTCAGGAGCAACAGTCCCTTCTATGCCAACTGTCCCTTGACAATTGTTTGAGGAGTCATTTTTTGTATAATACCATGGTATTCATGATAACAGTGGTATTACATGTCACGGTAATCATACTGTCAAAATCTGATACCGTGACATCGCTACTTGGAATACACTTCCAGAGCAGATGGTATCAGCTGTGACTGAAACAACCATCAAGCTCAGACTTGGAAAGTACTTTAAAGACAAGCATTTGTCAATGCCGAAAGTTCACTGCGTTAATAAACGAACAGCGTGGGGACATGCTCCATACAGTTTAATGGGAGCAATCTTTAAAAGCTTGTTTTTATACTTTCCAGTGACGATTTTGTCAAAGAAAAGCAGTTGCTTAAGTAACAAGGTCCTTGTTAGTTAAGAGACTGCCTCTCTTTGACAAAAATGCCACTGGAAAGTGTAAAAACAACCATTTAAACATTGCCCCCATTAAACTCCATGGAGTGCGTCCCCCACGCTGTTCGTTTACTGATGTGGTGAACTTTTTCTTACCAGAGTTGTTGTTGCGCTCTTCTACATGCTCGGTGCCCGGGGAGTTGTACTCTTTGCTCTTGGAGCTCCCCCTCTGTAAAGGGACCAATCTGCAGAGGTGTCAGGAAACTAACCAGGAACTGGTCCTGCTCACTGCCCCCATTAAACCCAATGAGGCGCGTCCCCACACTGTTCGTTTCCGCACATGCACAGAAGCTGTGGCACTACTACACATGTGCGGAATTGGCTACATTCCACACATATTTGTTTTGTGACCGAACAGTGATCAGCTGTTTGGCGGCTCTTCCTTTTAATGTTTTCACGCATGCCACTAGTACCAAAACGTTCGCAGAGCACAGGCGCGGCAAACTTGAAAAAGGGGTGATGGGGTCATCCCACTGAGCTGGTCAGAGGGAAGAACTTGATGGATCCATGGTCTTCTTTACCCCTAGAACTGTAAGGATCTATGTTTATAAGTATCCTCTCCCTTCCTTACCCAGCAGCACCACAACTATCAAAGGAAATTCACAGAAGAAAAAATGAGAGTGGTAAATGAATTCTGAACAGAAATGCCTAACCCTCACAGGCAAAAACTGTAATCAATTATTTGACAATCAATTATGGAAATTATACTTCGGTAACCAGGTGGAGTCTACTGGGATAGAGACCATTTACAAGCATCAGTGATCCAGACATTCAAGAACAAAGTTTGTTCATGAATTGTGGTGTCTGGTGCCAGTTTTTGTATTGTTGTCTGGCTTGCTTCTGTTTAACCATGGCACAGACATGGAGTAAAGCCGAGTTTGCTTTTGTCCTGCACTTTTTTCTAGTATACTTTTACTAGTATTATCATTCCTGAAACAACCACCAAACCTAAAACAAAAGGAATAAAACAATCTAACCAGAAGGAAAAGAGACAGCACAAATATTGCAATGTAATAAACAGAACACTACACATTTGGGGCATGCAAACAAGTCTGTTTTATCAATGGAAAATTAAAAGCAGAACAATGTAAAGGAAGATACTCAACCAAAAGAAACTAAAGTGGTTACAAAACAGGCAGGAGATGCTTAGAAGGAAAACAGAACCTAAGTAGAGCAGTACATATAAAACAGAACAACAGCAGAGAGTGCCACACTTACACTACAAAAAAATGTCAGAATCATTAATTGGTTTCATGGATAAGATTGAGGAGCAACGCAGGGAAGGGAATTTGGAGGTTGGTGTCACTAGAAAAGAATTAGGTAGCTGCCCTGACACCCTGGAGGTATCCAGCTGTGCTAACGTACCAGTGACTCATGTTTGGGGGTAAACCTCAGTCTTCATGGTCGCAGGTAGTAACATGCAGTAGTACTGTGGTGATGGAAAAGACTTAGGATCCTGTCTGCCCCTCCTGCATGTCATGCAACTCTAGGGTTGGGGGACGTTGGTGCCTCATTTCTGCTCCTGCAGTGACCCCTGTGGGGGGCCAAGGAGACACTTCTTTACCTCATTCAGAGGAGCCATGAGGCTGGAGTGAAAAAAAGGCTTAAATCCCCACAACCATTCAGATGACACAGCCACCAGAACTCTCAGGCCCCATGCATACATAGCCACATCTGTAGCTGTGAAGTGGTTGCCAGGGCTGCAGGTCACTGGCACTCCCAGGCTCTGTGCCATGCCTGTCACAGTTGCAGCTGTGAAGTGCCTGTCGAAGCTGGGAGATTACTGGTACTCTTAGGCCCTATGTCATGGTTGTAGCTGTGAACTGGTTGTCCATGCTAGACGTCACTGGTACTCCTAGGCTCTGTGCCACAGTTGTCATGGTTGCAGTTGTAAAGTGGTTGCCAAAGCGGGGAAGTCATCAGTTCTCCCAGACCCTATGCCACTGTTGTCATGTTTGTAGCTGTGTTGTGGTTGTTGGCACTTGGAGGTCACCAGCAACTCCAGGTTCCATGCCACAGCTGCCATGTTTATAGCTGTGAAGTGGTTGTCATAGCTGGGATGTCACCAGCACTCTCAGGTCCCATGCCACAGTTGCCACGTTTATAGCTGTGAAGTGGTTGTCGAGCTAGGAGTGAGGTCATTGGTTCTCCTAGATCCTATGCCACTAGTGTCACATTTGCAGCTGTGAAGTGGTTGTTGGGGCTTGGAGGTCACTGGCACTCCTGGGCTCCATGCCACAGTTGCCAGATTTGTAGCTGTGAAGTGGTTGTCCTGTCTGGGAGGTCATCGGAACTCCCAGGCCCTATGCCACTGTTGTCACGTTTGTAGCTGTGAAGTGGTTGTCAGAGCTAGAATATCACCAGTACTCCCTGGCCCCATACCATGATTGTCACAGTTGTAGCTGTGAAGTGGTTGTCAGGACAGTGAGGATGTCAGTGCTTCCAGACCCCATGCCACAGTTGACACAGTTATAGCTGAGTTGTGGTTGTCATCACTGTGATGTCTCCAGTACTCCCAGGCCTCATATCACGGTGCCACATTTGCAGTTGTGAAGTGATTGTCAGGGCTGTGAGGTTGCCACTTGGGGCCGGTTGGGGGGAGGAAGTTCATGGAAGGGGATAGAATCTGATACTAAAAGAAAAACGGAATTTGATGGGAAAGAAAGATGGAGAGCTTTCACGATAGCACAGTGGCAAAGCCACCACCAGTTCGGTGGCGATCCACGTTCGGGTGCTGACTTGGGTCTCATGGGGTCTGGCCAGGGTGGGGAAGAAAGGATAGTGTCCCATGGACTGTTGCCTTCTCTTAGGAAGGGGGGACTTGACACACTGCTACTTGCCTGCCCCCCCAACCATGAAGCTGGGTGGCAGCAGCGCATGTGTCTACACAGGGGAAGGCTTGTATTCAGACACTGATATGCATGTGCGTGCCTCTGTACATATGCAGTACATGCAGAGCATCAGTGTAGGCTCTGTGGCCCTAAAGTGAGAGAATGTAGGTGGAAAGAGTCCTAGCAGAGCAGGATAGCATTCCGTTCCACCACTGTTCCTGCACCACCGACCACGTTCTTCCTCTGGAGCTATCTGAATTATACTCCAGAGGGGCCCTGACAGCCCCGCCATGGTGGGTAATCCTTGGGTGACTTTGTTGGAGGAGAGGTAAGCTCTGGAGAAGGTGGGCCACAGGGCTGGGTGGATTGGAGCAGATAGAAGCTGGTTGGAGACAGGATGTTAAAAATCTTAATTAAAAGAATAAAAAAGGAGAAAAATGTAATGCTGAGATAGGACTGAGTGACTGATTGACTGACGTTCTTACAGCTTCTCGTAAAGGTTTCTTTGCAATGAAACCATTAATGAGGTTACAACAACAAATACATTTCATTTATTTATTTTTTTCTGAATCGTCTTTCAAGTGGAAGCTGTAATCAACTCCAATGATTACATCGTTTCTGTGAGCTTCCTTCTCTGTCATGACTGCCTGGCGCCACCACTGGCCAAACGTGCAATTATTACGACCACAGAACGTCTTTTTTATTGGTGCCTGTTTTCTCAGCTGTTAAAGCTGAACCGAACAGCCGAAATGTTCAGAATTTAGGGTAAAAAAAAAAGACTAAATAACATTGAGGGACTTGGTTAAAAGCCACACACTGGCCTACACTATTGAAGCTTTTTTCTAAGGCATGGGAGCTTCTGTACCAAACTACTCGAAAAACACTGATTTCAGTCTTTTTTTTTTTTTTGTTACATTTCTTGTTTTACTCACTCTTGCATACATCCTCTCACAAACACATACACTTACACACACGGCAGGAAAACAGACACAAGAAAGGAAACAAGCTCACACAAACAGAGATAAACATACAAACTCATTTAGAAAGAGACAGACAGACAGACTCAGCTGTGCCAGTGCAGTAGCTGTGCTGCTGCTGACAGCGTGGGTGATCTTGGTTTGGGGTACACTGAGCTCAGGTTGATAGAAGGAGGTTTGACCATACAAGAGGACACTCTTCTCCTCCAGGGAGGGGGGCTAGTGCATCCTGCCATGTTACTGCTACCTAGGGTGACTACAAGTGCAGTGCACTTGGAAGTGCTCATGAGGGGGGCATGAGCATGCCCCCCCCCACACACACACGCATTGTATGTCATGAGGGGATGGGACCAGGGAGAAAAAGTGAAATGGGTCCAATCAGAAAGTAAAGCTGTTACGGAGATCAGCCCCTAAGGGCACTCAGAACTCTGGTCCCTCCATTCTACTTCTAATCATTACTGCTTCAAAAGAGGAGTGGACAGGGAACAGAACAGCTAGCCCTAGAGGAAGGCACTGAGATTAGGGGTTGGAGGCCCTGGCTGGATACTGACACATCCAGGGGCTCTGAGAGAGGGGAGTGCTGACCTGGGGCTAGTGGTTGCCAATCCAGAGGTGCAGCTGGACCACAAGGTGAAACAGTTCAGAGAAGGGAACAGGTAAAAAGCTGCTAGAAAAAGAACTTGGAAAAACACAGACAGACTCCAACAGGAGAACACAGACTCAGACAGAGAGGCTCCAACATATATATAGGTATGGAAAGACAAATTATGACCATTTGGCCAATCTGTGTTACCTCCATGTTATCCTAACAGCAACAACCTGAAATGCATTTTCCAGTCATGAAGCTATTGAGCCTTATCCTGAAACTCTGAACACTGTCTGCATTCATCACCTTGCCTAGTAATCTCTTCTGCAACCTTGTTATTGTCTGGGCGAAAGAATGTTTCAGTACCTCCTTCCTGAGTGTCTACCCCCTTAGCTTGAACTCATGCCCCAAAGTTCTGCTATCCTGAGTTCTGCTAAGCAGTCTGCCCATGCCTATTGTTATTCATTTTACATGATGCTGAAAATACGTCAATCATACCTCCCCTCAATCTCCTTCCCTCTAAGGAGAACCATCCCAGATGCTTCAGCCTTTCCTCATACAATGCTTTCCAGTCCTCTGGTCATCTTTCTGGTGCCTTTTCAAGCTCCATTATGTCCTTTCTGTAATGCAGTGCTCTGGGATGCACAACATTCTACAAATGGGGTGTAACCAGTGGCCTGTATAATTTATCACCTCCTCTCCTCTACTGTTTATCCCCCTGGTTAATGGAACCCAGCACTCTGTTGGCCGTGCTGGCTGGCGCTGGGTGCTGTTTGGACATTTTCAAAGATGAGTCTCTATTATACTGGAAAAGATCCCTCTTAGCCAATTAATAAACAAACCAGCTAGCCTGGGAGTGGGTCCCAGGATGGTAGCCTGGGTAAAACATTGGCTGGACAACAGGATACAGAAGGTAATAGTGAATGAAGACCACTCCGAAGAAAGGGGGGTTACTAGTTGGGTACCACAGGGTTCAGCACTGGGTCTGGTCCTTTTTAATGTCTTTATAAGTGACATTGCTGAAGGACTGGAAGGAAAAGTATGCCTTTTTACAGACAACACAAAGATCTGCAACAGGGTTGATACACAAGGGGGGGGTGGAAAGGATGAGAAGGGACTTGGCAAGGTTGGAGGAATGGTCAGAAGAATGGCAGCTTAGATTCAATGCAAAGAAGTGCAAAGTAATGCACCTGGGAAACAAAAACCCAGGGAAAGAGTACACAATGGGTGGGGAGGTAGTAACAACAACAAAAATGGAAAGGAACCTGGGGGTAGTCATGTCAGATGACCTAAAGATTAGCAAGCAATGTGAGAAGGAAGTAGGAATGGCTGGGGGGATACTGGGATGTATAGGGAGAGGCATCACCAGCAGAAAACAGGAAGTTGCTATCCCTCTGTACAGACAGTTGGTGAGACCCCATCTGGAGTACTGCGTGCAGTTCTGGAGACCCCATCTCCACAAGGACATAGACAAGATGGAAGCTGTCCAGAGGAGGGCAACTAAAATGATGCAGAGTCTGCAACAGGAGCCATATTAAGAGAGATTAAAGGAGCTTAATATGTATACCCTTGAGGAAAGGAGGGAGAGGGGGAACATGATAGAAACTTTTAAGTACCTCAAAGGAATCAACAAAGTCCAAGAGAGTAGCATCTTTCAGAAAAAGAGATGTGCAAGAAAAAGGGACACAATTTGAAGATAGAGGGGGACGGCTCTGGGGCAATGTGAGGAAGTATTTTTTCACAAAGAGGGTGGTGGATGCATGGAATGGCTTTCCTGAGGAGGTCATGGGGTCAAAAACAGTGGGGGAATTCAAGAATGCATGGGACAGACATGAGACAATTCTAGTGGGGGGGTAGGAGAAAGTAGGCTGTTGGTTAACTAGGATCTGCAGCTTGTCCTGTAGGTAGGGAAATGGGCAGCCTAGGTGGGTCAAGCGGTCCTTATCTGCCGTCAAAGTCTATGTTTCTATGTTTCTAATCATAATGCAGAGTTACTGAACAGTTATTCTTCTGTAACCACCCAGTCCCCTGGGGATACTAGAATCCTATCAGTATTATTGTTAGGAAGGTAGCAGGCAACTGGTAGGGAGTTCATTAGGGGCTCCTTACATAATGACATCATCGTTTACTCAGCTAGCCTGAGGGAAGAATGATTAGGTCATTCAGAACTCTCGCAGCAGCATAAGCCACACAGTGTGAACAGCTGTTCTGGGGAAGCTTAGAATGCTCAGTAGTTAGTCAGAGTCTGTTTCAGTTAGAGCTTGAGTGAGGAGGTGAGAGTGGCAGAAGGACTGCCAGTGGACTCTGAGGTGAGAGCCCAGGATTTCTCACCCTAGTGGAGTGTCATTTCCGGCTTCCAGTGAAGTGGTGGAAACCAGTGCTACAGTAAGATTTCCTGATTTCTACTCCCAGTGAAGTGGAAGGAACTGCTTGTTCTCAGTGGACTCAAAGGTCAATCCCCTGAATGTTCTGTGTGTGTGTGTTTCAGATGCCCAGGAGAATGCCTTTTTTATGGCTGCGGGCAGAGCCTACAGCCATCTTGCTATCTGTAGCTGGAAAATGGAGTATCGTGGAACACATGTTTTGGACTTTTCAATGTATCCTTCTATGCCAACTGAAATAAAATACTCTCTTCTTTCTGTTAAGAATGTTGGAGACATAACTCCAAGCTGCTTATTAGATGCCATTAGGAAACTAACATACTAACATACCAGCAGAATAGGCCTAATGGTCTCTCAAGTCTGCTCGATTTGCAGCACCCGCACTGAGGGCCGATCTTGGTGTCAGAATGCTCAGTAGTTAGAGTCTGCTTCAGTAAGAGATTGAGTGATGAGGTGAGAGTGGCAGAAGGACTGCCAGTGGGCTCTGAGGTGAAATAGCTTGTTAATTATTTGTTAAATATTGGTTGCCTATTAAACTGGAGATTTGTTTACCCCCTTTGGAATGCAACAACTTGCACATTTAAATGTTGGAGGCTGGAGGGAGACTCGGGGGGGGGGGATAGCAGTACTTCACCGAGGGAGTGGTGGAGCTTTGGAATGCACCGCCTGAGGAGCTGGTGGAGGTATCTGCAGTGGGGGGGAGTTCAAGAGTGGCTGTGACATGTACTGGTGGGGAATGAAGCAGGGGAGAGCTTGTCAGGAGGTTGGTAAAGGTACCTGTTCAAGGTGCTGACTTGAGCAGACTTGATAGACCACGTGGCCTACTCTGCTGGTGTCTTCAATATGTTAGTATGTTAAATACTTAGCATTTAAACAGCTTCTTGCTACTAGTTTCACTTGGGAATGTATTGTCTTTCAAGAAATATTCATACCTCATAAATGTCACCCTTACCCAGCAAATCTATAATTTACACTGTTTTTTAACCTCTAAAGACATTTAAGCAATAATGCCCAACAGGGTGTCGTGGTGGGATGAGATAGCGTCATGCCTCAGTTGGTTGGCGCGAGGGCTGTGTCAGTGCATCCAATACCTGAGGTGTGACGTTATCCCAAATGACACACACCCTGAGGCATAATACTGATACTAATGGCTCATTGTTATACATAAGATAAAAAAATAGTTTTAAAGAATGTTTTTATTAGAGTGGAAAAATATTTTTGTTTCTTAAGAGGAGATGCAAAAAAAGAGATCATGATCAGCCACAATGTCACCTACACTGGTTCACAGTGAGGCTGAGACTAGACCCATGATGTTGTGCTGGGATAACAGCACAGGTCTAGTCCCAGACTGACCAATCAGAGACCAGGATTTTTTCTTGCCATTGTATAATTAAGTAATAATGCACGACAGGGTGTGGTATATCGTGGGATATCGTCAGCCTCGGTGGTTAGACGCGAGGCTGCAGGCCTAGTGCATCCAACGACCCAAGAAGTGACGATATCCCACGATATACCACACCCTGGAGTGCATTATTGCTATTATGAACAGGAGTAATGGTTTTATAAATAAAAGATAAAAAACACACCCTTTAAACCTGTTAAAAAACCTTTTTGGTAGTGTAGGAATACATTTAAAAAAAATAGTTCTAGAAGACAGCAGGTGGCGCTGTTGTAGTTGTAGCTGACAGAAAAGGTAATAGTATTGTGATGGTGTGACCTGTGAACTCTGCAACAGTATCTTTGTCTGCCCCCCCCCCGCAGTAGATGATCGCGGTAACGAGATTTTAAAGAGAAAATGAAGCCAATGACCAATATCAGTGGATTAGGAAGCGTAATTTTTTAAACCCTACTGCGTTGGTTAAGCAGGCGACGATCGCGTGCGCCTCTGAAAGGAAGCGGCAGTGAGAGAAAACTCTGACACAAGTGGCGCTGTGTTGAAAGAAATCGCGGGTTAAGTTGTGGCACTAAATTTCGGCAGCAGGATTACAGGGATGTTGGCAGGGAAATGAGATGGCAAGTGGATTTTTTAAAAATTTTTTTAAGACGCACTGGATCATTGTTTCTGGCAGCAGCTTGCATTGTAAGTTCAGCATGGCTGCCCGTTGTCGTCGGAATGATTTTTTTTCTGCCAGTGAGAAGGCTGGTGACTGGAGGTTTTCCAAAGCCATGATGATGTAGCCCGATATCATCACGGCTTCTAAACCCTCTAGGCCAATCAGCTTCTTCCATTTTCGATCGGTAGTTCATAATTAAGCAATAAGGCATGACAGGGTGTGGTATATCATGGGATATCGTCATGCCTCGGGTGGTTGGGCACGAGGCCGCAGTCCGAGTGCGTCCAATGACCCGAGAAGTGACGATATCCCATGATATACGACACCCTGGAGTGACTTATTGCTATTATGAACTGAATTAGAATTTTCGTAAATTAAAAAAAATAAAACAAACAGGTTTTTAAACGTTTTATGAACACGTTTTTGAGTGATGTAGGAGTACATTTTGAAAAAATAGTTCTCAGACAGAACAGAGCAAGGAGGCTGGTGGCGCCGGAACTTTTTTGAAGCCGTGATGATGTAGCCCGATATCATCATGGCTTCAAAAAGCTCTCTGCCAATCAGATTCCTCTATTTACGCTCCTCAGTTCACAATATTTCTTATCCTATATTTTGTTTCCTGGATAGCGCAGGGGAGATGCTACATCCCATTGTCACAGGGATCTTCATTTACACATTTTTGCGCTGTATTTATTCAGGATGTCCCAAATTAGATGCAATATCATGTTTTCAGTGGGGTCATGATTTTACCATTTTGATAATGTATTTCTTCAGGGTAGCCTAGTCCAGGGCCCCAATATTCAAAGGAGATGCGTGGCACATCCTGGCGTAAGAGGGAGATGTGCTGTGCAACTAGAACAATGCGCTGCAGCGTGATATTCAAATGAATGGATGCGCCTGCTGCAAGGGAATGGCCAGGGTGCACACAAATAGTATGCATATGCCACGCTGTGGCATACTCAGTGGGAATGCGCCCCTCACAGTCCAGAGCAGCGCGGCCCACAGTTAGGTCATGAATAGCTGGCCTAACCTGGCCAGCCACCCACAGGTGGACTGCGGAAGTGCACCCAGGTGCACAGCAGCCTGGCAGCCCTGGTGGACTATAGGTACCACCTCCCATCCCCGATGGACCCAACTCCATCCCCAAAGAGCTCCATAGTGTAGGCCCCCCTGGGTCCAATCACACCAGAGGAAACCATGTTCCATATCCATAGCATAGAGGACCCCCACCCACCACCTCAGTATGTGGACATCCCCACTCACCCCATACCTGACCTGTTGTGGAGACTGGCACTGCTCTCCACACCCTGCCATGGCCAGTCGCCAACTGCACTGGACCCAGGCCGGGGACCTTCACTCTGGAATGACGCAAGTGGCTGTACCGTGCATTGGGGCACTACGTAAGCTATGGACCCACCAGTGTACGCAGCCATGTGTATGTCCCTGGCAAACCGTAAGGGGGAATTGACCTACAGTAGAACCCCAGAGTTATGAACGGCATGGGAAAGCCATTGTTCATAACTACAAAAAATTCTTATCTCTGAAATGGCTATTAATAATCATGTAACACATCCACTCAGACCATGTAACACACACAGTCAGACCTTATGGGACAACAAATTCCTTTAATGATACAAAATAGAATCACTAAAGTGCTTAAAAAGTGCTTCTGACATTAGGTAACTTTAATGATACAAAAAAAAGTGACTAAGTGCTTTTTAAAAAAATGCTTTTTTTCAGTACTGTACTTAAAACTCTGCCACAGAGTGACTGTTACTTGGCTTAAAAAACTGCCTGATTGTGCTTGTTTTAAGGTGTTGTATCTTTGTTTTGCAGCCAGTGTGTGCAGGTCTTGTAGCAACATGTGTCATTGGAATTGCTTCAGCTTGTTGCTCAAGCTCCTTAACACAGGTAGCAAAGCACTCCTCAGCTTTACTGTGCGGCACAGCAGCTGTCTTCTCCTCATCTTCACCCGTGTCACTCCCACTGTTAGCACGCGCATCCCTGGCAAGCTCAATGATCTCACTGTCGTCAGGATCTGGTGCCCATTCTCTGAGCTGTCAGCAGTCAGCTATTCCTCCTTTTCTTCCACAATAAGTGTAAATGGCAACATCTCATCATGTAACTGGGGGTGCTGTCCTCAGTTTCCTGCATGTCTTCAATTTCATCGATCGGCCAAATTTTGTTCCATGACCGCTGGAGGGACTCATGGCTGATCTCTGCCCAGGACCGTGCGCACATCTATACGGCATCCTTGATTGAGAGCTGCTTCACAAATGCCGTATACGTTTCATATTCTGTTACTCCAAGAAGCAGACGCCTCAGCAGGTTTCTTTTATAGCATCTTTTTAGATTTTCAAGACTGCCTTGATCCATAGGTTGGATCAGGTTGGTAACACTGGGAGGGAGAAACAGGCATTTGAAGCAACCGTCAGCCATATTCAAGATTTCAGAAGCAGGGTGAGAGGGGGCATTGTCCATTAACAGCACAGCACACAGTGGAAGGGATTTTGCTGTCAGGAAATCTTTAACCAGTGGTACAAAATGATGAAAAAACAGATCCGAAAAGATATTCCTGTCCATCCATGCGTTCCTGTGGCTGTAATAGTGGACCGGGAGAGAAAGCATGTCCACAGCAGCAAAACATCTTGGCTTGCCACTCTTGTGAATAAACACTAGAGGGAGCCTGTAGTTGCCACTAGCATTAGCCGTTGCCATTAGAGTTACACGGTCTTCGCAGCTCTTGAAGTTTTTCAGCTGCTTCTCGCTACCATCCACCAGAGTTTGTTCATCAGGAGACGCTAGTAAAGCCCATTCTCATCACAGTTAAACAGCTGGTCCTGGATAAGTCCATACTCATCAATGACTGCTTGTAGGGTTGTTTTAAATGTTTCAGATACAGCAGTATCGGCCGACATAGATTCCCCTTGAAGCCCCAGCTGCCATATGCCGTGCTGGTTCTTAAATCTGAAGAGCCATCCACAGCTGGCTTTGAAATCTGTCTCCTCTCACTCTGGATACATCTGCTGATGTAAAAGTTTTGCCTTTTCCATCACAATCACCCCACTTAGTGGCATTCCCTTTCTATGCTCCTGGGTAAACCAAAGGTGCTTGGCTTTATCAAAGTCCTCATCAGCTGCCTTCTGCACTATGCAGCACTTTTCACTGCACTGCTGTCCCTCACATCTCTTCATAAAAGACTTTGTTTTCCTGTCCTTTGTGAATATCACACACAGTGCTTTACCAATTCATATTCCTCAGCTAAAGGCACTTATGCTGACACCTCGCTCAAGTTTCAAGACTATTTCAAGCTTTGTCTCGATCGACAGCGT
Source organism: Neoceratodus forsteri (assembly GCA_016271365.2). Lineage (NCBI taxonomy): Eukaryota > Metazoa > Chordata > Ceratodontiformes > Ceratodontidae > Neoceratodus > Neoceratodus forsteri. The sequence goes on from CM028133.1 coordinate 1,109,102,463, forward strand.
TACCCGTTTGCGCTTGCAAGACATTGTGGCTTGAGCTGATTCGAACATGGCGGTCTGAAGGGATTTAACATACGAGAGGTAATCTAATTGGTAGCAGTAAATGGAGTGGGTGGGGGAGGGTGGAGCATTCGGTTGAACGGTCAGTCCGGATCTCTGGTGTTCGTAACTCTGGGGTTCTACTGTACCTCCTATGCATGCCTTGTCATTGCTGTATCTTTCTGCTGTCATACACTGCTGCAGGCCCACATTCTCCCATGTTCCCCTATGTAACATGCCACCCTCCAGACTGCTGAGGTATCCTGGGTGCCATGGGGTGCGGTATGGTATCCTGCAATGCCATTTACAGTGTACGCTCCAGACTATGGATAGTGTGTCTGCGGTTCCCCAAGTGTACAAGCAAATGGGAGATCAGCTGTAACATGCCTGTTTCAGGACCTGTGTGAGTGAGTACAGCAACGACTATCACCCGCACTTGGCAGTGCAACGGCACCGGAACAATGGATCTGCATGTGAGCGCCTGAGGTGTATGGCCACTGGGCGTTATTGCCCACACACAGCTCATGCCTATGTATGATACATTCCAGCATCTTACTGCCAGTGCTCCACCACCCAAAAATAAGATACCATTTCTTCTGTGAACTATCCAGGCTAAATATATAACAATCAGCAGGCATATTCTAGGAAAATACATTGTAAAACTGTAAAAGGAAGACCACATTGAAACTGCCTCTCAGCAGATCTGCATTGTGCAAATTCATTAGAAATAATGGCCCAGATATTCAAAAGGGTTGCATATGGCGCAATAGTGTTGCACCATGAACAACCCACTGATGTGCCCCGACGTGATATTCAAAAGGGAAAAGTGCGCGGCACAAATCCCAATGTGCCAGAGCGCATCAGTAATGTATGCAGGCACAGGTGGGCGTGCCCATGCATAACCTGCACAGCCCGATATTCAGCCCGGATGTGCAGAGTCATATCATAACCCACTCGCGCCTGCACAAAGTTAAGCCCCAAAAAAAGACAAGTGATGGCCACCCACAGGTGAGCTGCCGCATTGCAGGGCGCAACACGGCAGCTGCCACCTGTGGGTGTCCACCCGAGTTCCTGCCACACCTAGCGGCACCCCCTCCATGCCCCATCATGGGAATTCGTGTAGCGAAATCCCCCCTCCTATATCGCTGGTGGTCCAGTGGACCGCTATGTGCCTGATCGTGGGCATTTGTCTTGAAGAATAAGCCCCCATCCTATATCCCTGGTGGTCCAGTGGACCGCACTCTGCCCGATTGTGGGCATCGGTAATATCACCCTCCCACGTCCAATATCCCTGGTGGTCCAGTGGACATCTATGTGCCCGATTGCGGGCATCAGTGATATAACCCCCCCATGTCCAATATCCCTGGTGGTCCAGTGGACCCATCGCTGCCCGATCGCGGGCATCTGTAACTCATAAAATACTCTTACTACCCTGGTGGTCTAGTGTACCCCCTCCCCACCCGCCCACTGGCCCCCACAGCGCTCTCCCCCATCAGCAATGAGCGCCAGCACCCCCCGCCTGCACCGCAGCCACACGACAAACAGCTCAATGAACTGCAATGGTTCACGCGTGAACCAATGGCGTCTGGCAAGGCTGTCAATCGGCGAAAACAGGCAGGAAGGTGAGGACTCGCCCACCCGGCTGATGAAGGCAACGGGATGGGGCCCAGTGGGCGGGTGGGAGGGGTGCACTAGACCACCAGGGTAGTAGGAGTATTTTATGAGTTACAGATGCCCGCGATCGGGCAGCGATGGGTCCACTGGACCACCAGCGATATAGGACAGGGGCTTATTCTTCAAGACAAATGCCCGTGATCGGGCACATAGCGGTCCACTGGACCACCAGGGATATTGGACGGGGGGGTTTCTTTTAGACGAATGCCCACGATCGGGCTGCAGGTGGCATTGGTCCTCAACAGCTGTTGCCTGGCAGGGTGCCAGGCGCAAGTTGTCGGGGATCGGCACACCTGCATGCTAATGGCAGGCAAATGGGGCCATAATGAGATGCAAATGGCCCCCAGTGCGCCTTGCATAAATTATGGCCCCATTTGCATGTCCCCTTTTGAATATCGCAGGTGCTGTGCATGGCACAGTGGCACTTGCACTAGTGCATCTCCATGCTCCACTCTGGCCACTTGCACTGGTGCAGTGCCACTGTGCCATGCACAGTGGGGATGGCCAGGGTGCGATATTCAAAGCTGCTGCGCCATAGTGCAGTCCCATTGAATATCGCCCAGGCCACACCCCTGCACAACAATGTTGAGCTGCACCCAGGCTTGCGCCACAGCCTGGCGCAGTTTGAACATCCGGGCCAATGAGTAAAAGCATCCCAAATGCTTTCCACAGCCATATCGGTTCTGACCAGAGTTTGTCTCTTTTGTTGTTCCATGCCCAGTGGATGGAACAACCTTTTGTGAGTACTGTTCTAGGAGACCAGATCTACACATACTTTAGGGGAATCGTTAGTTTTGGGGTGCGTGTGCCCATAGATAAGGCTGGATCACACCTGTCAGTGCCCCTAGTTCACTGAAGTGAGAGAATGTTCTGTTAAACTGTTCACCCAAGAGAGTGCAGTTTGTTTACTGGTCACCCCAGTGAGTGACAGAGTTAAAGTGTGGGACCGCTAGCATTTCAGTGGGAAATGGGGGTTTCAATGATGTTACCTTGAAGAATGGCAGAGACTGTTGGTTGGGGCCAAAGGTGGGAGGAACGCCATCTAAGTGCTTACAAGGCAGGGTTTCCTGGTTTGTAAAGGGCACCAGTTATACCTGAGCAAGGGCCAAGCTACAGGTTAAGATGTGTGACTGAGTTTCACTTATGTGCACCTATGTTCGAAGAAGAGTTCTAAGTGTATGGCTTAGTTCACTAAATGGCACTCATGGGAGGAAAATGTTCGGGTGGGTGGTCAGGTGTCCAAATAGATGCACTATTTGGGAAATGGGGAAGAAGATGTTTTTCTGTTGTGTGTTCGTGAACTGTACTGCATGTGAGGAGAGTTCGTGAAATGTACCTGTCCTGCCTAGACCTACCCTTGGGGGTCCACTTCTGCTTTAAATTCTATCTGTTGAATAAAGCCATACTGCACAATCCCAGTTACTGTTCTGGACATTCCAATTATTGCTTCTGGTTGTGTGGATTTACTGGGGCCCCCCTCAGCATGTTAGATCTAGCATATGCCTAGTTGCCTCCACCCAGGACCTGGGTTGTAATGCTTACACAAGGTTCATGCTGTATTGTTTCTGTACCCCCACCCCACTCTTCCTCTAGAAAATGAGCCGGGTATACATCCTAATGTCAAAGGTGGTACCTACCTTTTGTAAAGTAAATTAGTATGCCAGTATGTGGGTACCAGTGTTTCCAGATTTTTAATGGGGGTGTGCTACTAGTTTAAAAAATGTCCTGGGGGTTACAAAAAATGAGGGCTCATCTTGGGATATTTAATTTGGGCAAGTGGTACAAAGAATATGTGGCTTGTCCAAAAGAAATATGTTTTGAGGTGAGAGGCATGCTGAGGGTACGTCTAGGATCTTCCTGTCTGGTGGTGATGCACCCAGACAGAAGATCGTTCTACCAGAAAGCAAAGTTGTGCTAAGAAAATCGCCACCTGAAGGTCTCTTGCTGTCTGAGTTTCTGTGGAAAAGAAAGAGGAAGAATTTGCTGCTTGTGTGTTTACTTTAGGAATGTGGACTGAGCAATGATTATCCTTGCCTTGTAGTAAAAGCCCTTAAAAATCTGTTTAAAGGTTGCACATTTCCAGAGAAAAGCATTTGTGGACTTCAAAGACAGTATTTTCTACATGTTCAGAAAGTTTTAAGTGTGTACAGTGAAAATTGGGGGAGTTGCTTAGGAAAATGCACCAAGTACTGAGTGAAAATCCTTAAAATGCTTTGCCCCACTGAAATTTTAAGCCGAGGAAAAAAGTGACAGTTTGCAGTTTAAATTTTGCCTTCTCGAAGATCGCTGTGCAAGGGTGCAGCAGAGAGAGAGAGCTCATTTGCATGGTGGCGTTGATTGGTCCCAGTGCACCTAAGCCCCGCCCTTGCCACTGTCTCAGCGTGTGGAACATTTGTGGAGGAGCAGCCTGCATTGTGCAATCAGCGTGTAGTTCATGTGACAGGCAAGAGGAATCGCTTACAGCAGAAGCGCTTCTGTAGCAGCAGTTTTTTTTAACTTTTTCGCAGTTAAACTGGGCTCATCCCGTATTCTGACCGACTGGAGAGTGATCAAGGCAATCGTAGCAATGATTGGCAGGACCGCCAGCCCATTTCACCCCAGAGGCCTTCCTCAAGTTGGCAGCAGGCCGTATTACATCAATGGTGAAAACCATCTACTGCCTGTAAGTACCCTGTGCAAAAGTAAATGACTGTGGTGCTGAGGTCAGAAAACTTGTAAGAACTTGAGCACATGCAGCAAAAGTACTGAAAGAGAAAGTTTTGTGCACTGTTAAATCTTGGACTGTGTGTGTGAAAGTGCTGTTTTCAAAGAAAGTGAACTTTAAGACAAACGATCCCTCTGGTCGAAGTGCTTGTAAAGTAATGGACTGAGAAAAAGTAGAGTGAACTTGTGCTTGAGAATATCAGTTGAAATACGAATGATCCAGACAGAATTCTAGCAATTTTTAACTGAGTGTGATGCAATGTTATAGTCACCATGTTGGGGTGTAGCCAGCAATGTAAACAAAGCAGCACCATTTTAGACCAGTGTTTTCAAACCCAAAACAAAGTCTCAAATGGTTTCTTGCTAAGTTGTGGAATACAATTGCAGCAGCCAGGTCACCTGTTAGTGATCTTTTTCCAGTGTATTAAAACCAAATCTGAGTGCTTGCAAAAATAATAGTTTTGGGACTTGTGTGTTTAATGTACAGAACATGGCACAGCAACCCCCTCACTGCCCACTCCATGCCAGGGCATGGGTAGCCCAAGAACAAGAACTAGCCCATTCTGAGAAATTGTATGACTGTTCATCAGCACCCACCGGGGTGGCTTTGCCGAACTATCTGGCTAATATGTGTGTGTGGAATGCCTAAAGCCAGGAACAGATATATTGCCAATTCCACATTGCACAGACTGCAAAATGTGATTTGGGATGAGCATGTCAGGTGGCACAAGGGTAGCTAAAGCAAAACTTTATCAGTTAAAGCAGAAAGAGGCTGGGAAGGCAGTCAGAATAGCAAAGGCCCAAACCGAGGAAAGGATAGCCAATTCTGTTAAGAATGGGGATAAGACCTTTTATAGGTACATTAGGGAGCAAAGAAAGACCAAAGGAGGGATACTGAGGCTTAATAAAGGGGAGGGAATGTGGGTAGAGGGTGACAGTGAAAAAGCAGGGATACTGGATGAATATTTCTGCTCAGTATTCACAAAGGAAGAGGAGGGGGAGGTACCTAAACCAAACAAGAGAAACACTCTGAAGACAGGGGTCGATACCAGTCCATTTACAGAAGAAAGAGTTCTGAAAGAACTAATAAAATTGAAGGTGGACAAAGCAATGGGGCCTGATGGGATTCACCCAAGAATTCTAAAAGAACTAAGGGTAGAACTAGTGACACCGCTGACTACTCTCTTTAACAAATCATGGGAAGATGGGGTGGTACCCGAGGACTGGAGAAGAGTAAATGTGATTCCTCTTCACAAAAGTGGGAGCAGGACAGAGGCAGGAAACTACAGACCAGTTAGTTTGACCTCAGTGGCAGGGAAAATGATGGAATCACTTCTTTGAAGGAAAGAATTGTTGAGTACCTAGAGGCCAGTGGGGCACAGGACCCAAGGCAGCATGGATTCACAATGGGAAGGTTGTGTCAAATGAATCTAATAGATTTCTTTGACTGGGTGACCAAAGTAGTAGACCAGGGAGGGGCTGTGGACATGGCCTACCTAGATTTTAGCAAGGCATTTGATACAGTCCCACTTAAAAGATTAATACTCAAGTTAGCCAGCCTTGGAGTGGGTCCCAAGGTGGTAGCCTGGATAAAAAATTGGCTAGACAACAGGACGCAAAGGGTAGTAGTAAATGGAGTACACAGTGAAGAAAGGAGGGTTACTAGTGGGGTACCGCAGGGTTTGGTACTGGGACCGGTCCTTTTTAATGATTTTATAAGTGACATTGCAGAGGAACTGGAAGGAAAAGCATGTCTCTTTGCAGACGACACAAAGATCTGCAACAGGGTTGATACACAAGATGGAGTGGAAAGGATGAGAAGGGACTTGGCAAGGTTGGAGGAATGGTCAAATGTATGGCAGCTCAGATTTAATGCAAAGAAGTGCAAGGTAATGCACATGGGAAACAAAAACCCAGGGGAAGAGCACACAATGGGATGTGGGATACTGACAACAGTAAAAATGGAAAGGGACCTGGGGGGTAATTATATCCGATGACCTAAAGGTGGGCAAGCAATGTGAGAATGCAGTAAGGAAGGCTGGGGGGATACTGGGATGCATAGGAAGAGGCATCAATAGTAGAAAACAGGAAGTTGTTATCCCTCTGTACAGACAGTTGGTGAGACCCCATCTGGAGTACTGTGTGCAGTTCTGGAGACCCCATCTCCGCAAAGACATAGACAGAATGGAGGCTGTCCAGAGGAGGGCAACCAAAATGGTGCAGGGTCTGCACCAGAAGACATACAAAAAGAGAAAAGAGCTTAATATGTATACCCTTGAGGAAAGAAGGGAGGGAGGGAGGAGACATGATAGAAACTTTCAAGTACCTCAAGGGAATCAACAAAGTCCAAGAGGGTAGCATCTTTCAGAAAAAGAGATGTGCAAGAACAAGGGGGCACAATTTGAAGATAGAGGGGGGACAGCTCAGAGGTAATGTGAGGAAGTATTTTTTCACAGAGAGGGTTGTGGATGCATGGAACAGCCTCCCTGAGGAGGTCGTGGAGTCAAGAACAGTGGGGGAATTCAAGAATGCATGGGACAGACATAAGGCAGTCCTAGTGGGGGGTAGGAGGAAGTAAGCTGTTGGTTAATTAGGATTTTATTTATTTTATTTTTTATTTTATTGAAATCTAGGATTACAAATACCTTTGAGCAGGAACTGCTCATTTACAAAGGTTCCACATAGAAGGAATGGGGGGTATACATACATACAAAGGTCAACATAATAATACATAGTTACACAATAACAAGAAGTAAGAGACTGAGGCATAGGAAATTCCAGTAATTCAAAATGTGCCAAATGTTAGGTAGCATGACATAACCAGCCAAGGGCAATCTTAGAAATAAGCACGGAGGCAGAGAGGAAGGGTATATGAGGCAGGAAGGCCATTGTCGGAGGGTAGAGGGTGAGGGTAAGAGCTCTAAAGGGGAGGGAGAAGAGGGATAAAAGCCAGGAAATGCCCCGGGGGAGGAAAGGGAGAGGGGGCAAGGGGGTAGGCAGGTAGAAGGGGGCAAGGCGGGGAGAGATAGCTGTCAAGACTGAAGTGGAGGTCAGTGAACGGTGGGCCCCTGATTATGTGAGGCAGTCACAATGACTAGTTGAAATGAGATGAAGTCAGAGTTGTCTCTTAAAAGGGCCAAGAGCAGCAGCAGTAAGAGTTTCTTTGTTGAGTGTATTGTACCACTGTGGTGCTCTGCAGGCAAAGGATCTGCAGCTTATCTGTTAGGTAGGAAAATGGGCAGACTAGGTGGGCCAAGTGGTCCTTATCTGCCGTCAAATTCTATGTTTCTAAAACGCATCCAGTTAGCTCCAACTTGGACACAGACAGGGAACCCTGTGTAGAATTGGAACAACAGCCACAGGCTGGGTGCAGTGAAAGAGACCCCACAGAGTTTGTAAAGGAGTTTCTGGACATTATCTGTGATGATGCTTTGCAAGGCCCAGAGGAAGTTAAGTGTTCCATGCCACAGAGGGTGGACTTGGATGCTGCCAGTGCAGGTTCAGTAGATCCGTAGGTGGAAGGCCTAAGTCCAAGCCTCCTGGGAGAGTCCAAGGTGGAAGAAGCATGCCGTTGGGAGGCCAGTGTTTTCTAGGACAGTGGAGAGTGGACAATTATGGGGGTTAGCGCAATTGCCAGTTCCCAGGCAGAATGTGTGGAAGAGGAGGAAGCAGCAATGATTTCAGTAGGACCCCGTGAGTCGCCATTGGCCTTAGCTTCCATGGAGCCTCCCGATGTCCGTGTGGAGGAAGGCTCAAGAAATGTGCCCCTGAGCACAGAGATGGACAGCTTTTGCTCTGCACTAAGTGTTCATGACTGGCTCAACCAGGACTGGCACCCCCAAGCCGTGCTTCTGGACTGGAGTTAGTTAAAAGCAGCAAGGAGAAGAGAATTGTGAGCAGATGAGCTGAGGCCAAGTACAGACAATTGTACCCTTTCTACCCTCGAAGATATGGGAAGAAATTGAGAAAGATAGGCATGCCTGGTTGTGAGAGGAAGCTTGTGCCAATCTGCACCCTAGAGTAAACAAGTGGGTTCGAATTAAAGTGTGTAATGAGAGACTGCAATTCTGGAAGCGTGGCAGGACCTTGTTGATTAGTTCTATGAGAATAGTGGACAAAGCTGGCCAAGAGACATTCTACAATGTTCCCATAGTTCATCCAGATGGGGTGGCAGTTTATGCCCCAGATCCTGAATGGTACTACCCAAGAAATTGGTGCCATTCCTAAAATTGTGCCCGCTTGCCAAAAGTGAATGCAGCCATTGCCAGCTCAGCCATCTGCCACCAAAGCGGCAGCAACCCAGGGTGGAGGTGCCTTTCTTCTGGTGATCCAGGTTCATCTGCAGCAGCATCCAGGTTTGGCTCCAGCAGCATCCAGGTTCATCTGTAGCAACATCCAGGTTCATCAGCCCAGAAGTTCGGAGAAGATTTCCAGTCCGGGTCCGGTAGGAAGTCGTGGAAGCATCAGATCCGAAGATTTCGTCTACCCAGCAGCCGAAGATCATCAGGCCGTAGGTCCAGAGAGGTGATGTTGACATCCTTGTGTCACCTAGATCTGGTAAGACACTTTTTTTATTTTTAATTTGACTGTTTACCTGCAATTAAAGATATCCTTGTAACTGTAATCTCCAAAGACTATCCATCTAGACTGCAGTGCTTGCAGGCATTGTGCCTGTTCCAGAACTGTGCTTCAGCAGGCTCCGGCCTAGGAGAGACTCTTGTTGTAGTGCCTTGGCACTCTGGACTCTTCTCTAGTTTTGGACATTGCAGGGATCCCTCCCTCAAAATGTTTTTATGTTTTCTATTTTTGTACTTTTGTAGAAAATCCTTTTAAAACATTTTTTGGGCTTGTGCAGTATGCAGTGGGAAGGTGTTGGTCACTATTTTGGCTTTACAGGTTGTAGTTGTGTACAGAAATGTGTTTTGTAGTGTTTCCTTTTGCAGGTGTTCCTGGAAGAAGACAAGAAGACCGGAAGAGGATTTTTTGGGACTCATCGGAATCCTGTTTTGTGTAGAGTTGTTAGACTTGTGTAACTGTGTAGTGCAATGTCTAACCGTTTTTCATTTTACAGGTGTGTGGTGTAAAATATTTTTTTGGTTTGGGGCACCTGGTAAGTAGCATAGGTCAGACAGATTCCCCCTAGAGGGCTAAGGAGGAAGGCAGGTTGGTGGTCCTGACACTGGATATAGGGGTCACCAATGCTGTCTGGTAGGACGTGCTTCAGGCAGTATTTTGGAGCCGCTGAGGATCCATAGATAGTACAGTAGTAGGATAGGAACTGAAGTTTCTTCAGTGGGTCTCTGTCCTTTGGTGTTACCTACCTGTGCCTGGCACATGGTAGGGGAGAATTTGATCAACCCTCCCCATAGGGAGCATCAGAGGTAGAATGGCCTGGTGCCGGGTGGAGGTATGACTGTGGACAGTCATTTGCCTGGAAGGGGTGACTGTAACCACCCAGTGCCCTGGGGTTACTAGAATCTTATCAGTATTATTGTTAGGAAGGTAGCAGGCAGCTGGCAGGGAGCTCATTAGGGGCTCCTTACATAATGACATCATTGTTTACTCAGCTAGCCTGAGGGAAGAATGATTAGGTCATTCGGAACTCTCGCAGCAGCATAAGCCACACTGTGTGGACAGCTACTCCGGGGAGCTTAGAATGATCAGTAGTTGGTCAGAGTCTGTTTCAGTTAGAGCTTGAGTGAGGAGGTAGGAGTGGCAGAAGGACTGCCAGTGGGCTCTGAGGTGACAGCCCAGGATTTCTCACCCTAGTGGAGTGTCATTTCCAGCTTCCAGTGAAGTGGTGGAGACCAGTACTACAGCAAGATTTCCTAATTTCTACTCCCAGTGAAGTGGGGAAGGACCTGCTTGTTCTCAGTGGACTCAAGGGGCAATCCTCTGAAAGTTCTTTGTGTGTTTCAGCTGCCTTGGAAAGGACTTCGAGAGACTGTTTGATCTACTACCCAGAAGAATGTCTTTTTTTCTTTTGTTGTTCCATGTCCAGTGGACGGGACAACCATTTGTGAATACTGTTCTAGGAGACCAGATCGCCACATACTTTAGGGGAATCGTTAGTATGGGGTGTGTGTGTACCCATAGATAAGGCTGGATCACACCTGTCAGTGCCCCTAGTTCACCCAAGTGATTGAATGTTCTGTTAAACTGTTCACCCAAGAGAGTGCAGTTTTTTTTCTGGTCACCCCAGTGTGTGACGAAGTTAAAGTGTAGGACCTCTAGCATTTCAGTGGGAAATGGGGGTTTCAATGGTGTAACTTGAAAAATGGCAGAGATTGTCAGTTGGGGCCAAGGGTAGGAGGAACGCCATCTAAATGCTTACAAGGCAGGGCTTCCTGGTTCGTAAAGGGCACCAGTTATACCTGAACAAGGGACAAGCTTCAGGTTAAGGTCTGTGTGACTGAGTTTCACTTACGTGCACCTATGTTCGAAGAAGAGTTCTGTGTGTGTGACTTAGTTCACTAAATGACACTCATGGGAGGAGACTGTTCAGGTGTGTGGCCAAGTGTCCACTAGATGCACAATTTGGGAAATGGGGAAGAAGATGTTTTTCTTTTATGTGTTCATGAACTGTACTGCATGCAAGGACAGTTTGTGAAATGTACCTGTCCTACCTAGACCAACCCTTGGGGGTCCACTCCTGGTTTAAATTTCCATTTGTTGTATAAAGCCATACTGCACAATCCCAATCACTGTTCTGGACATTCCGATTATTGCTTCTGGTTGTGTGGATTTACCTCCACCCAGGACCTGGGTTGTAATGTTTACACAAGGTTCATGTTGTTTTGTTTCTGTAACCCCACCCCTCTCTTTCTCTAGAAAATGAGCCAAGTATACATCCTAACACCAAGGGTGTTACCTACCTTTTGTAAAGTAAATTGGTATGCCAGTATGTGGGTACCAGTGTTTCCAGCTTTTTCATAGGGGAGTGTGCTAACTAGTTTAAAAAGTGGCCTGGAGGTTACACTTTGATAACCACACAGTAGACTGAATAATGGGACTGTGACTCTGCATTCTGATTGGCTAAGAACAATAATGTGATAGTGAAGCTGTATTCGGATTGACTGCTGTGTGTATACTTAGCCAATCAGATAGAGAGCCCAGTTTGCCCTTTCAATTCAACATGCAACCGCCAATCAGAGACTCTAGTAATGCTACAGCACTTCTGTAAGATACAGTGTCAACGTTAGGGTGCAGGGTTACATAGGGAGCCACGGGCAGACTTAATGGGCCTTTGTTTTTGTTTTTGCCATCACTGTCTATGTTTTGTTTCTCACAGACACACTGTATTGCAACAAACAGATTAGGCAGTTTAAAATTTTGATTTTATTTTTCCAGTATATAAGTGATAATACCAATAGTGGTCTGTGTTTCCTCGGTAATAACGAATGTGGGGTTAATAAACATCAGGGAGGAGCTGTGGACATGGCCTACCTAGACTTTAGCAAGGGATTTGACACAGTCCCACACAAAAGATTAATATACAAGTTAGCCAACCTGGGAGTGGGTCCCAAGATGACAGCCTGGGTAAAGAATTGGCTGGAGAATAGGACACAGAGAGTAATAGTAAATGGAGTCCACTCTGAAGAAAGGGGGGTTACTAGTGGGGTACCACAGGGTTCAGTATTAGGACCGGTCCTCTTCAATGTCTTTATAAGCGACATTGCAGAGGGACTGGAAGGAAAAGTATGTCTCTGTGCAGATGACACAAAGATCTGCAACAGAGTAGATGCACAAGGTGGGGTGGAAAGGATGAGAAGGGACTTGGCAAGGTCAGAGGAATGGTCAAATGTATGGCAGCTTAGATTCAATGCTAAGAAGTGCAAGGTAATGCACCTGGGAAACAAAAACCCAGGGGAAGAGTACACAATGGGGGGTGAGATACTAACAACAACAAAAATGGAAAGGGACCTGGGGGTAGTCATATCAGATGACCTAAAGGTGGGCAAGCAATGTGAGAGGGCAGCAAGGAGGGCTGGGGGATACTGGATGCATAGGGAGGGCATCACCAGTAGAAAACAGGAAGTTATTATCCCTCTGTACAGACAGCTGGTCAGACCCCATCTGGAGTACTGTGTGCAGTTCTGGAGACCCAATCTCCATAAAGACATAGACAGGACGGAAGCTGTCCAGAGGAGGGCAACTAAAATGGTACAGGGTCTGCACCGGAAGACATATGAAGACAGACTTAAAGAACTTAATGTGTAGCCTTGAGGAAAGGAGGGAAGGGGGGACATGATAGAAACTTTCAAGTACCTCGAGGAATCAACAAAGTCCAAGAGGTAGCATCTTTCAAAAAAGAGGTGTGCAAGAACAAGGGGCACAATTTGAAGATGGGGGTGGCTCAGAGGTAATTTAAGGAAGTATTTTTCACAGGAGGGTTGTGGATGCATGGAATGGCCTTCCGGAGGAGGTTGTGGAGTCAAAAACAGTGGTGGAATTCAAGCATGCATGGGACAGTCATAAGGCAATTCTAGGGGAAGGGGGGAGGAAGAAGTAGGCTGCTGGTTAACTAGGATCTGCAGCTTATCCATTAGGTAGGGAAATGGGTAAACTGGGTGGGCCAAGCGGTCCTTATCTGCCGTCAAATTCTATGTTTCTATGTTTCTACCTCGGCCTTCTATGTCAGTGTTTATTACCATTGGTCTAATTATTACCTCGTAAACCCAAACCACTGTACTATTAATCACTATATTAAGCCCAAGTCCCTCTCCTGCTCTGCCCCGTCCCACCCAGTACCATTTCATTTGTAAAGCCATTTTCTATTTCTGTCCCCTAGGTGCATTACTTTGCACTTCCTCACATTGAACTGCAGCTGCCACCTGTCTGACCAACAGCTTAAGAGGCATTTACACGAACCTCTCCACTACGCTTCCATCTATGCCACTCACCTGCTGCTTCACCCATACTGCTGCCGACCTCCATTTACATGTTAACTGTTGTGTGCACCATCGCAGGGTCAGTTTGTGTGTCAAACCATACTTCCTGCATTTTGTGCATTTCCGTAAGGCCAGGAGGCATTCAGGTGATGTGAGGTAAGTCTGATATTACCACTGTCCATACCATATGCATGCAATTCCTCTTCTGAGATCAGCGGAGAAGGAGGCACACATGTCTTGTTTCGGGATTGGTGAAATGTATCTTCTGCCACAGGGCTCTGTGTTGAGGCCAGTATTGTTTGGGCTCTTCATATCAGACATTGCACATGGAGTGATGAGCAAGGTAAGGATAAAGGGGGGGCGGCTCAGAGATAATTTAAGGAAGTATTTTTTCACAGAGAGGGTTGTGGATGCATGGAATGGCCTTCCAGAGGAGGTTGTGGAGTCAAAATCAGTGGTGGAATTCAAGCATGCATGGGACAGTCATAAGGCAATTCTGGGGGGGGTAAGAAGAAGTAGGCTGCTGGTTAACTAGGATCTGCAGCTTATCCAGTAGGTAGGGAAATGGGCAGACTGGGTGGGCCAAGCGGTCCTTATCTGCCATCAAATTCTATGTTTCTATGTTTCTATGTAAGCCTGTTCGTTGATGACACCAAAATCGGAGCACTGGTGGATGGAGAGGAGGGATGGAAGCAGCTGCAGGGGGACCTACACAAGCCAGAGGAGTGGTCAGAGAGGTGGCAGCTGGGGTTCAATGCAAAGAAGTGTAAGGTTATGCACTTTGGGGTGGAGAACCCAAGGAGAGAATACTGGCTAGGGGGGTTAAGCTGGGGATCACTGAGGAGGAGAAGGACTTAGGGGTAATGATGACAGGGAACATGAACAACACTGCCCAGTGCAGGAGAGTGGCTGCAAAAGCGAACAAAATGCTGGGGTGCATAGCGAGGGGTTTTTTGTCCAGGCGAAGAGAGGTGATCTTGCCCCTCTATAGGTCACTGGTAAGGCTGCACTTAAGAGTATTGTGTGCAGTTTTGGAGGCCATACCTAAAGCATGCTATCAGGCTACTGGAGGGGGTGCAGAGGAGGACAGCAAAGATGGTATGTGGAATGGAGGGGAGAGACTATGACAGCAGGCTGGGAGATCTGAATATGTGCACACTGGAGGATAGAAGGGATGGTGGGCACAATAGAGACATTCAAGTATCTGAGGGGAATCAATAAGGATGGGGCAGATGGGGTCCTTTAAGTTAAGGAGGGGGAGGGTCACCAGGGGGCATGGGCTAAGAATAGAGGGGGAAGATTTAAGGAGGAAATGAGGAGACACTATTTCACAGAGAGGGTGGTAGCAAAATGGAATGCCCTACCAGAATGGGTGGTATCATGTAAATCTGTGAACAGCTTCAAAAGGGCATGGGACAGGGAACACGGGAAAGTGAGGGTGGGGGAGGTGGGGGTGGCAGTGGGATGACAAAGGGAAGGGGGTGGGGCAGCTGCAAATTAGGGGTGTTGGCTGCACACTCGAGCAGACTTGGATAGACTGGGTGGTCTGTTTCTGCTGGCACATTCGTATGTTCGTATGCTCGTATGTCAGTGGAATTCTGGTGAAATGCTGATTTCGTTTCTGTGAAATTTTATGAAATATCTGTGAAAATTTCACAAAATAGTGCCAAAATTGTGATTTTAGTTATTTCCTTCTAAATTATAACGTATTTGCCCAAATTACACCAAATTTCGAATTATGACTTTGCTGATACCCACACAGAAGTGCACCAAGTTTTAGATCCATATCTGTAAAGATGCACGAGAGTTACATGTCTCCAAACATTCAGAAGTTTTAAAATTACAGTTAACAACTACGTAAACTAAAAATGTTCATCCAAATTGCACAATATTTGGTGTGGTGACTTCACCAATACCCATTCATACATGTAACATGTTTTAGATCTCTATCCTTAAAGATGGCTGTGCTTTAAGCCTCCAAACGTTCAGAAATTGTAACATTTCGCAATTACGTAAGCTGCTAAATGTTAAGCCCCTGTAAGTTTAAAGCTAGAGAACAGAATATCACCAATGTTGTTAGGTTCATTGACCCTATGTATCTTAGTCTTTATGGCAACCCCCACGGCCCAGCATCAGATTGTTATGCTGCCTTGCTGACGACTCGGGTTTAGAAACTAGCCCGGGAAGTCATGTCGGGGAGGCAGGTCATGGTTAAACTTACAATTTTCATAACCAATACTTCTCTATTAAGCAGTTTCTATGACTCTTTCAAGAAAATATGCATCTAAGTTTTCAATTATTTAGCTCCACTGGAAAGGCACCTCTGTGCCAACTTTGAGCGAATGGTATAACCAAATGGTCTTTCTATTTAATAATGAGAGAATATGTTATTCCCTGGATGATACACTGGATCCTACAGAGAATTTGGTTACCATTCTTGAATATGTACTAGTTTTCTTCTGTACATGCAATAAATTAGTGAACATTCGAATAGAGTACGTCTGAATTTTACCTAACTAGGAAATGTTTTTCTTTCTGAGCAGTATTTCGTCAAACAAAATTATCTTTGGTTAAAATATGTAATAATTAATTGTCACTAATTCTAAATTCTATGTAAATGATTACGTTTAATGTTTAACTCATTCCTCTTTATATCGTGTACTTTTGTTTGTTTACTAAGATGGTTCTGTTGTTTAAGATAAATGTTAAACCTGATAAAATTATTAAGGCAAAATTATGTAGCTCCAATTGTGTCTAAGTTGTAAGCACAAAATTATTTTCAGAAATGTTCACATGGATATTAAATCGTCAGATGTTGAGCCCCTATAACTTCTCCGTCCTTCATCCAAATGATATGAAGCTTGACATGCATTTAGGGCATATACCAGACAATATGCATGCCACAATCAGACCGCTGGCTGCAACACCAATCAAGTTATAGCCAATCAAATAATTTCAGAACAGTCAAAACAATTGAAATTTTGCAGAATTCTGTGAAAATTCCATGAATTCAGCTAATTTCGCCCAGCTCTAGTCTTGTTTATAGCTGGAATAAGGAAAACTGTTTCACTTGTGCTGGGAACCTTATTTTCTCAGGGGACCAGATTCAGTTTCTGCAGCACTGCTTCAAACCATGATGCTAGCAAGAAGGTGTCAGGTGTCACAGGGTAAGGAAAGCCTTCTTGGAAACAAGATGTCCAAAAGCAAACCTTCTCACAAGGGAAACGGGCAGACTAGGTGGGCCAAGCGGTCCTTACCTGCCATCAAATTCTATGCTTCCATGTTTCTCCAGGAGAAAGGGTGTCTCCTCCCAGTGCATGACTGCCCCCTGGTGACCTGGAGGAAGGGTGTGTCATGCAGGAAGGAACATGAGCCCCTCTGGAGCAGTCTTACGTTGGCACACACCCGCTCACCTGGCAAGGACACAGAAGCATCACATGCCAAGGGTGGGGCCGGCAGGGGAGTTCCAAAGGTAGGGTGGGTCTGGCCTGCCCTTCCAGTGGCACCGATGGGCACTCTGTTGGGTCACTTCTCAGGACCATGCCCTGGGGAGGGATAAGGGAGGGCTTAGGGGAGCAAAAATACCGCAGCAGCACTAGGCAGATGAAGCCATCCTGCCCCCCCATGCCACATTAGGCTCCTTCTGACTCCTCCCATGCTTCGTCTCCTCCTCCTCCTACTGGGTCTCAACCATTGAGTGAAGTATCCTCCTCCTGGTTTGGGAAATCAGGGAGGTGTTCCACCCCCCCACCACCACCACCCACAGGGGACAAGCTGTAGGTTACTGTCGGGGCTTCTGGAGAGGATGTGGAGCAGATGCTGGTGGTGGGTTGGAATATCAGAGGTCTCCTGCAGTGGCCAGAAAAGCTTGGGCAGCTGGAGGAAGAACTGGAAGCAGAAAAATGGGGGCAAAAATAGAAGACCAAGAAGAAGCAGTGCTGGGTGGGTCCCCTTCTATGTTTCTCTTAGACTTGCTCTCAGACTCTATGTAATTCGGGGACTGAAAATATGGGGAATCCGGAAATACAAGTCTAAAGATCAACCACACTACAGTCCATATGTAACTAGAAAGAAAAAAAAAAAGACTGAAGATATGATCGAATTCTTTGCACTAAGCATTTTTTTTTCTTTTCAATGCTGTCTAACACAAGTCCCTAAGGGCTGTTTGAACACAGGCAAGTGACAGCATTTTTATATTAAATGTAGCACACTGATGGGCTTCTGATTGCCCGTGTCTGACTTATGAGGGCTGGTTTTATTCACTAGTCTTTTCATTTTCAGTTATGTAGACCTTATCGCCATTAAATAAGGCGTTGTAGTGCTGGGCATTAAGACAAACATTATCAAACTCTCTTTTCAGACCACGTACAAAGCTTCTGTAATAGCCCATCCTGCAACAATTAAGAATTAGTATACTGATGTTATTTAGCCAATTGCCCCAAATGTCATATCAAACAATGAGTAATTTTTCCGACTGTAAAATTTAAAGTGTATCATCATCTGTACTAAGAACTACAGTGTTCGTAAATGCCATGTGTTTTGTTTCTAATGGAATAAAAATGAAAAAGGAATGGGCACAGCTACTGATTTATATTTATTTACTTCACCAGGTTCCTTTGAGTAAGCTCATTTACAAGGAGGTCCTGGGTAGGACAGCATACAAAGTTAATTCAGAGAACACTTGAGGCACAGTAGGTGAGTAGGGCAACATAGAGAATACTGCTTGGGCAACCCGCGCACAACCAGCCTGCCCGAGCTGCCAGAGGGATTCTGATTATGTCAGACCTTTACAGTGACGCTCAAGAGGTCCGATGTAATCAGAAGCCTGAGGTGGCAGCACAGGCTGGTTAGGCATGTGGTTGCCCAACTAGTATTTTTTATAGCATATAGTGTTTTTGTGTATTTTTTATTTTTTAAGTGAAAGTGTTTTCACAATATTCCACGGCAGCCGGAGGTTTCAAATCAGAACCTGAACTGATTTCTGTGCGCACGGTAGCCCTGCGGAAAACACCGGCTGCCTGAGGATTTCTGATTCAGCTGGAACCTTGCTTTACCAAAGAAGGGTACAACCGAGTTCCATGAACCTTGAACTGTGGTACAACAAGGTTTCAGCTGGCATGGAGATCCATGCAGAACAAACCCTCACTGCACACTATAACAGAATACAAGATAGTACAGGAGATACAAAGCACTGAAATACAATAATTCAGCATGAATTTACAATCAGGAACAATAGGCAAGAAAGCTATACATATGAAGCATAAGGAAAGTTAAATGCATATAGGGAATACATATAACATTGTGGTATTTATTTGGTGAGCTATGCCATGTATGCAGTACCCCTTAACACAGTATGGCAGCAAACGTGATAAACACAGTTAAGCCACAAGTACAGCCATCAGTACAGAGGTCATCTACGTGAGCGCCGAAAACATTACAGCTAACCAGGACCCCTACCTTAAGCAAGGCTTGCTGGTTGTTCCATGCCATGGGTTAATGGCAATTTTTAGAAAATTCTCGGAAATGGCAGATGCTGAGGAATTAGGGGACAGCACACGTGATCCCCTTGTTCAAAAAAAGGGATCTAATGGAGATCCCAGGAACTATAGGAACATTAATTCGACTTTGATTGTGTAGTAGGTCAAATGTTAGAGGCAATTATTTACAAGACACTGGCTAGGCCCCATCTGGAGTACTGCGTGCAGTACTGGAGGCCACACCTTCACAAGGACATTAACCAAATTGAGGCAGTCCAGAGAAGGGCTACCAAAATGGTGCAGGGACTGCATCAGAAAACATATGAGGACAGATTAACAGAGCTCAATATGTATACCCTGGAGCAAAGGAGGGAGAGAGGTGATATAATCAAAACATTCAAACACCTTAAGGGCATTTACAAGGTAAAAGAGTCTAACATGTTTCAATATATGAAAAATAGCAGCACAAGAGGACACAGCATGAGATTAGAGGGAAGCCAATTAAGGGGGAATGTGAGGAAATTCTTTTTCACAGAAAGGGTGATGGATATATGGAATGGCCTACCTCAGGAAGTGGTGGCTATGAATACAGTGCAGGGTTTCAAACAGGCATGGGATAGGCATAAGGGAGCAATACAGATGAGTATGAATAGATAAGCCATTGACAGAGCAAAGGCCGATGGCACATTTATAAGGTAGAAAAAGAAATAGGCAGACTGGATGGGCCTTGCGGTCCTTATCTGCTGTCAACTTCTATGTTTCTATTATTAAGTATGTTTTGGTGGCACATGTGGCTGAGCAAAGGATAACGATTGCTACAATAACTAACATGGTTGTGTGGATGGAGGGAAGTATTGTGAAACTAAATATCTTAATAGATGAGGCAGCCAGGAGGATAGATGTGTCGATGCTCTAGAATTGGAATACAGTGCTTGGACTTCAGTAAAGCCTAAACAAGGTACCCTATGGACGATTGTCATGTAAAATTGATAAACAGGTAATGGGAGGGGAACTATTAGAATGTATTAGAAACTGATTGGGTTATGAGTGGCAGAAAGTGGTTCAGGGTGGCATGTATCAAACTGGAAGACTAAATACTGGGGTTCCACAAGGATCAGTCCTGGTACCGCTTCTGTTTAACCTGTTCATTACTAATTTAGAAATATGGCCTCTAAAGTGGTCGGAGGTGAACAGGTGGGATTCATTCCGGGTAGATCTGGAATGAAAAATATTATGCAGCTTGTAAATGTTATTCATACTGCTCAAGTATCCAAAAAATCGCTAACTGTCCTTTCAATAGACATTTTCAAGGCCCTTGACACTATCACTCCCCAAAATTAGAACCCCTCTGACCCAGGGAGGTTTTAGTCTCTCTTGGTGGGAAATATACCAACTTGCATTTCTCTTTACGCACTTGATTTTCTACCTTACCCCTCCCTCTGACAGGGACTTGCCTCTATGGTTTGAAATGGAGCACCAGTTGCATAAACCTGATAAGCCCTTGGATATTTTATTCAACACAAGGTCAGTCTCAAGAGTAGTTAATCATGTATTACTAGCTCTCTTAAAAACATTGAAATGCTGTCAATTAAACTTAAAATGACAAATCTCCCATTCCATTTGAAGGGCCTTTGGCATAATCCTAATACTGTAACAGGAGGTAAACCCCTGATAAATCCAGTTTGGCATCACTAATGTCAGAGATTTAATTGACACGGCTACCAGTAACCTTATGTCATTAGAGGAGTTTAAATGTAAATTCAGACTGCAATTATTTCATTTCATCACCTACCTTCAAATCAGGAAGGCCTTATCTGACACAATCTTAGGTCCAAATCTGAAATTACCTTCTGTAGCCATAGATTGGACTGTCATCTTTAGAGCTGTAAATTCAAAGGTGGGGTTTCAAAACTTTACAAGTTACTGAGCAATGACCCTGATAATCTCGCACTAAGAGGCATCTAGATTTAAGTGAGAATCGGACCTGGGTTGTAGTATCTCTGTAGAGGATTGGTCATCCGCATGGAAGAATGCCTGCGAGGAGGTCCAGGGTAGGACGGCTCAGTTTAAAATATTGCATCAGTATTACTATGCCCCCCTAAGGCTAGAAAAGATGGATTTTTGTCCAGGGGGTCATTGCTGGAAGTGTGAGGAACCTCATGCCAGCCTACTGCACATGCTGTAGAGTTGTCCTCAAACTTTAATATTGTGGGGGGAAATCCACAAAATTTGTGAAAAAGTAACGAAAATGAAAATGTTGTTCTCCCCAAAGATTTATGTTTTGCGCCTCTGTTCTCAGCTGGGAACTTTATCAAACAACAGTCTAACTGGGTCTTATCTGCTGCACTAACCCTAAAAAAGGTTAGTACTTTCAAGGTTTCTCTTGTCCACCTCAGTGCTTCCATGCCTCTTTTTGCCTTCTAAGCTCTTTCAGAGTGTTTCCTGCCTTCTCCCATGTATTTGTACATTTTGTTTAGACTTGCTGTTAATATTGTAGCTGCTGTACATAAGCCGTTGTGTATGTAACTGAAATTCCTGTATACATTTTTGTCTTTGTATTTTTTGAACCATGTTTTTTTCATTTTTTTTTTTTTTCAATTGTTTAACCAGGAGTGGCACACTAAGCTGAAAGCTTGTGTAACCCCCCCTGCAAATGGGGGTTCCCAAAAGACTTCCAGGAGCTTGCTTGAATGCTCCAAGCCTGAATGGTGTTTGGCGTTTAAGCCATTTATCAGTGAGTGTTTTTAGAGCCTCTGGTACTGTCTCTTTAAGAGCTGTCTGCTTGCAGACATAATTAGTTTGTATGGGGGGGACTGTGTGCTTCTCTGCTTGAGTAACACTCGAGCTGCTGCCAATTCACTCCATTTTTGCAGTCACTAGGAGTGCAAAGGGAACCTATCTGAAAGATGTAACTGTTTGCCAGAAATCATTTAGAGTAATAATGAAAATACAGTTTGTCTAACCTGCTTTCTTTGCAGTCAGAACTGTGTTTGCCTAGTTCCCCATTCTAGTTTTGAACTGCTGAACTGGACCAATCAGTGTGGGTTAAGGTAGCTCTAAAATGGTGCCTTGGACGAATCAGAACTTGGACTCGTAATTTGAGCCAGCCACAAGAGGATTGTATGGGCAGTGACTCTGGGAGATGTAGTTTAGACTTTGCCTTTTGGACCAACAGGGCAGTCTATTGTGAGTGACAGCCAATCCAGCCAAGAACTGGGAGGAACTCAAAGGAAGTGCCCAGTTTTGTCTGCTGGAGTTTCAGTTGAGCTCTGGCAGTGAAGAGAGAAGGAGCCCTGTGTTTTTCGGTGTGCAGTTTTAGTCGGGAAACGTGTGTAAGGCCCAGAGTTCTGATCTGCAGCTTGTGTAACTGCTTGTTAGGACTGAATCCGTCCTGTGAAGAGAATCAAAGGATATCTGAAGAGTAGAAACCAGGCTCACCCTGTAGAAGACTGGAGAAATTGCTGAATTGCACTCGGTCTGTCAGGAACTGAATCTGCTGTGTGTTCTCCGGGTATTGTGCAGTAATTGCAGATCGGGATAGAAGCAGCCTGCCCGTATAGTACTTTCTTTTACCATATAAATGTGTGAGGGAGGCTTGTGTAGCTCAAGTGAATCCTGCTGCCATTAAAGGACTTTTGCCTGTTACTGTTTATCATATAAATGTGTGAGGAGGCTTGTGTAGCTCAGTGAATCCTGCTGCCATTAAAGGACTTTTGCCTGTTGCAGTTTGCCATATAAATGTGTGAGGAGTCTTGTGGAGCTCAAGAGTAGCCCTGCTGACATTGAAGGACCCTATCTTGTTTGGAGGTCATGAGTACTAATTCAGAGTGCTCCCTGTTGAATATGCCACATTGAATCCAAATGGAATTACTGTACTGCTGACTGTTTAACTAATTTTCTTTTCTCTGTGTGAAAGGGCCCTACCAGCTGCCACGGTTTGGACTAGCCACCAGGGCTTGGGTACCCAGGGACAGTAACTGGTAGGGATAAGGTAGCTGCACAGAGCCATAAAGTAGATGAGTAAAGTGATAAGCTAATTAACCTGATTCCCCCTGTCCTTGTTATATCCCCTAAATAAATCAGAGCTGCTTGTTTAAGCAAAGTTATACTGCCTGAGGTATTTGTCTATGTTAAAGTATTGTACTGTGATTGTTGCACTGTATCTTATTTTACAGGAGGTCCCAGTGCCTGAACCAGTCCTGGGGGTAAGTGTATACTGTGAAGGTAATTCTGATATATTGTGTGGGCCACTAGTGGGAAGAAAGGGGGCTTGCAGTGTCCCAGAGGGCTGTGACCAAGTTAGTTTAACTATTGCAAACCCTGACCTCTGGGTGGAGGCACCCGCCATCGGATCCAGGCCCCTCAACCTGTTAGTGGCAAATCAGGCAGGGGTAGTAGCCCCTGGGATAGCGCCATCTAGGGGTTACACTTGTTTACAGGTGCGACCTGGGAGCAAAGGAAAGTTAAGAAACTTGCTCATGGTCACACAGTATGCAAGTGGGGGCTGTGAGATTCAAACCCAGGTCTCCAGATTTGCAGCTCAGTGCCTTAGACCTCTGTGCTATACTGCCTCCCTTGTGTCTGTATAAAGTGTATATATCCACCACTGTAAACCCTTAAAACTGGACGCTTGTAAAAAAATGGGCATTTTTGCCCACATGCCTTTCCAGTATAAAATAAAAATGAAATGAAATGAAAATGAAAAGAAACCACCCCACCAGCCCTAGCAGAGTGGTATAACTTTATGACCATGTTAGCTCAGAATGAAAGAATTTGCCATCTGTTGATTAACCAGATTGAAAATGCTAATGCAACTCGGTCTTCCTTTTTAAATCTTACCTCTTGATGGGGAAGGGGGATTGTAATTTGCATCTCCTTTTTGGATACTCCACGTCCTGTTAATGCACAGTTTATTTCATGAACGTATTCTGACTAGATGTTCATTTACTGAGTATGTAAGGTTACATAGAAACATAGATTCTGACAGCAGATAAGGACTGCTTGGCCCACCTAGTCTGCCCGCTCATTTCCCTACCTAATGGATAGGCCGCATATCCTAGTTAACCAACAGCCTACTTTCTCCTACCCCCCCACTAGAATTGCCTTATGTCTGTCCCATGCATTCTTGAATTCCCCCACTGTTTTTGACTCTACAACCTCCTCAGGAAGGCCGTTCCATGCATCTACAACCCTCTCTGTGAAGAAATATTTCCTCATATTACCTCTGAGCCGTCCCCCCATCTTCAAATTGTGCCCCCTTGTTCTTGCACATCTCTTTTTCTGAAAGATGCTACCTTCTTGGACTTTATCGATTCACTTGAGGTACTTGAAAGTTTCTATCATGTCCCCCTTCTCCCTTCTTTCCTCAAGGGTATACATATTAAGCTCCTTTAGTCTTTCTTCATACATCTTCTGGTGCAGACCCTGCACCATTTTGGTTGCCATCCGCTGGACAGCCTCCACCCTGTCTATGTCTTTGCGGAGATGGGGTCTCCAGAACTGTACACAGTCCTCCAGATGTGGTCTTACTAACTGTCTGTACAGAGGGCCAACAACTTCCTGTTTTCTACTAGTGATGCCTCTCCCGATGCATCCCAGTATCCCCCCAGCCCTCCTTACTTGCTTCTGACATTGCTGGTCCACCTTTAGATCATCTGATATGACTACTCCCAGGTCCCTTTCTATTTTTGTTGTTGTCAGTATCTCACCCCCATTGTGTACTCTTCCCCTGGGTTTTTGTTTCCCAGGTGCATTACACTGCACTTCTTTGCATTGAATCTAAGCTGCTATACATTTGACCATTCCTCCAACCTTGCCAAGTCCCTTTTCATCCTTTCCACCCCATCTTGCGTATCAACCCTGTTGCAGATCTTTGTGTCATCTGCAAAGAGACATACTTTCCCTTCCAGTTCCTCCGCTATGTCACTTTTAATGACATTAAAAAGGACCGGCCCCGGTACTAAACCCTGCGGTACCCCACTAGTAACCCCCCTTTCTTCACTGTGGACTCCATTTACTATTACCCACTGTATCCTGTTGTCTAGCCAGTGTTTTACTCAGGCTACCACCTTGGGACCCACTCCCAGGCTGGCTAATTTATTAATCTTTTGTGTGGGACTGTATCAAATGCCTTGCTAAAGTCTAGGTAGGCCATGTCCACAGCCCCTCCCTGATCTACTACTTTGGTCACCCAGGCAAATAAATCTATTAGATTCGTCTGACATGACCTTCATGCTGTGAATCCATGTTGCCTTGGGTCCTGTGCCCCACTGGTCTCTAGGTACTCAACAATTCTTTCCTTCAGAAGTGATTCAATCATTTTCCCTACCACAGAGGTCAAACTGACAGGTCTGTAGTTTCCTGCCTCTGTCTTGCTCCCACTTTTGTGAAGGAGAATCACATCCTCCCTCATCCAGTCCTCAGATATCACACCATCCTCCCATGATTTATTAAAAGGGGTAGTCAGTGGTGTTACTAGTTCTTCCCTTAGTTCTTTTAGATTTCTGGGGGGAATCTTGTCAGGCTCCATTGCTATATCCACCTTCAGTTTTAAGAGTTCTTTCAGAACCCTTTCTTCTGTGAAAGGACTAATATCAGCCCCCCTATCCAGAGTGCTTCTATTGACTGGATTAGGTATCTTCCCCCTACTTTTCCATTGTGAATACTGAGCAGAAGTATTCGTTCAGTATCCCTGCTTTTTCACTGTCGCTCTTTGCCCAACCACCTTCTTCTTCTTTATTCAGCCTCAGTATCCCTGCCTTAGTCTTTCTTTGCTCTCTAATGTACCTATAAAAGGTTTTATCCCCCTTCTTAACCTAGTTGGCTATCTTTTCCTTGGTTTGGGCCTTTGCTATTCTGACTGCCTTCCCCGCTTCCTTCTGCTTTAATTGGTACAGTTCTCTGTCCTGTTCCTTCTGTGTTTCTTTATACTTCCTGAATGCTGTCTTTTTCTCCTTAACCTTCCCTGCCACTTCTTTTGAGAACCAAAATGAATTTTTCTTTCATTTTGATTTGTTTATTTGCTTCACACAAAGGCTTGTTGCGTCTGTGATGGCGGTTTTTATGTTTCCCCATTGTTGCTCCACCCCACCTTCTTGACTGTTTGCTAGTGCTTTTCTGAGGCACACTCTCATTCTGACAAAATCATCCCTCCTGAAGTCCAGTACCTTCACTTTTGTATGGCTTGACTCTACAGCTGTGTTTATCGTGAACCACACTATTTGGTGGTCGCTTGTTCCCAGATGGCTACCCACTTCAAGATCAGAGATCCTCTCTCCATCCCCATTTGAGAGTACCAGGTCTAAGATTGCTCACTCCCGAGTGGGTTCCGAAACTAGCTGTCTGAGGCATGCCCCCCTGTAGGGCATCGAGAATGGCCCTGCTCTTGGATGTGGCTGCAGCAAAGGTGCTCCAGTTAACATCTGGCATATTCAGGTCCCCCATTAGCAATATCTCTCCTTTCTCTGTCATCCTAAGGATGCCTTCTATCATTTCCTTGTCCATTTCCTCCCCCAAGACAGGGGTCCGTATACAACCCCTGTGCAGATTGTGGTGCCATTTCCAGTCTCAAGGGTGACCCACAGTGCCTCCTCTGCTCCCTGTTTACTCTTTAGTTCTGTTGCTTTGATCCCTTCCCTTACATAGAGAGCTACTCCTCCTCCTCCTCCTCTTCCCTTCCTGTCCCTCCTATAGATTGTGTACCCTGGTATGTTGACATCCCACTCATGGGAGGCATCCAAATAGACGCCAGAACCCCACCTCATGGGTCAGCACCAGATGTACCAGATCATATTTGTAAGCTTTTATCTTTTTTAAATCTTTTTATTGTTTTTTTGCAAAACACAGACAAAACAACAACAAGCTACAGGCAAATAACATGTTATAACCATAAGAAGAAGCACTTAGTAATTCCATTTGAGAAATTAGCCGATTATATCTTTAATCTTAAACAGTTGCCGTCTTGAATCAACACATTTATTTTCCATATTGCTTTGTTCCCTGGTGGACTGGGCAGGGATACTCGGTCCCATCCCGACCACCCTCGACTCGCCACTGCCTCCCCTGGAACTCACTTGATCCATTGACCCCAACAGCTTGCCCCGTGGCAGGGCGAAGAAGGGGAGGACCATCCTCCCCCCACCTGGAGCTTATTATCCAGTGCGGATTGGTGGCCTGGATGGCAGTGCGGGTTTGGGTGGAGCAGCCGAATCCCCATTTTTTTTTCTATGTTCTCCCTGGGATCCCTGCCACGGTGGCATGTAGATGTGCTTGCATGGAGGCGTGTGCATGCAACAGAACTACAGCCCTTCCTTCATGACGCTCAGACACCGATGCTGCCTCCCAGGCCCTCAGCCCTCCACACCACAGGGCCAGCGCCAGCACCTATTTTTAATAACACCTGAAAGGTAAGCTGGTATACCTGAGAAAAGGGTACAACTTAATTAGCAAACTCTGTAGTGCTTAGGAGAGTCGCGTCTGATGTAAGAGCAAACTCAGAGGGACTGTTGGCGGTAGCTGACTTATCTAGTGTGACTGTTGCTTGTGCGATTGGCATGGGTGAGGTGTGGCTGCCTGTAATAAGGCAGTATCTGAAGCACTTGATGCCATCACACCAGTCCATATATGACCCGGATCTTCTCGTTTGAGACCCCTTTCGTTTGATGGGGCTCTCAAGGTGATGAAGATCAAGGGTTGGATGTCAGGGCGTTGCTGGTGGAAGACCCATTCCGAAGAGGACAAACTGGCCTTGCTTGCTCACTATGGTGAGTACCAAGGGGCAATCAACTGTAAGAAGGCAGAGTTTCTGTCCGGGGAGATTGCTGCAGGGAAGAACAGACTATCTCAGCACTTTCAGACTGTGGGCAGACTACTTCACCCAGTCTGTCTTCAGCCGAAAAAAGCTGGTTCAATCACATTGTGTGATGAGTTTGCTCAGTTCTTCTCTGACAGGGTGTTCTCCATCTGGTCAGGAAACTCATCAGTGAGGCACGTTTTGCTCCGCAGTGGTCGGCTGGTTGAAAGCGAGGGCACTCCTATTGTTTTGGAAAGAGTTTAGACCAGTGGTGGTGGCTGAGGTCACTGGGGTGATTTCAAAGCTGAGGCATACTTACTGTGAGCTGGACCCGGCCCCAACGTATTTCTTGCTGGGATGTGTCAGGACAGTTGATCTGGTGTTCACCAGGATAATCCGGTCTTCATTGTTGGAGGGGGTCATTCCTGATGCCTTGAAAGTGGCACTGGTGAGACCTCTCTTGATGAAACCATCATTCGACCCTGATGTCCTGGCAAATTATCGAACAATCTCCAACCTTCCATTTTAAGGAAAGGTTGTTGAGAAAATAGTAGCACATCAGCTCACGGCACACCTCATGGCCTTTGACATCTATGAGCTATTCCAGTCTGGTTTCAGGGCTAGGCATAGCACAGAGATGGCATTAGTTAGGGTGCAAAATGACCTCCTCAGGGCAAGAGATAGAGTAGACAGGTCAATTCTTGTTCTCCTAGATCTCTCTTCAGCATTTGACACCATGGATCATGCTGTGCTTCTGGATCGCCTTAGGGAATATTGTGTACTCGCTGGTACAGTCATCAACTGGTTTGAGTCCTATCTCTCAGGCAGGAAGCAATGGGCAGTGATGGGGAGTTTCTCCTTATCCCTGAAGCTCCTGCCTTGTGGAGTTCCTCAGGGCTCAGTCTTGTCGCCAATGTTATTTTCTGTGTACATGCTACCCCTGGGTTTCACTGTTATGCAGATGATACCCAACTGTATATGTCCTTTGCCCCTGGAACACAGGAGGGCATGGAAGTGCTTAACAACTGCCTGGCTAAGATCAATGACTAGATGGCCTCCAACTGGATGAGACTGAATCCCGACAAGACAGAGGTCCTAGTGATTGAGCTAGGATGGGAGTGCCTCCGGTGTGGTGACAGGATTGGTCCTGGGATCCACTCCGTTGATGGCTTCCCCTAGGGTGAGGACTCTTGATGTCCTTCTGGATGACAAATTGGCACTTGATGTACAGGTGACATCTGTGGTCCAAAGTGGATTTTACCACTTAAGAAATGTCACCAGGATTAAACCCCTAGTTCTGCCCGAAGACCTGCCAACACTGGTACATGCCTTCGTCACATCCAGACTTGATTACTGTAATGTTCTGTACTTCGGGGTAAATGTAGGGACCCTCCTCTGGCTGCAGCTGGTGCAGAACACTGTGGCTAGGTTGCTGTCAGGCTTGTCTAGGTGCTGTCATGTGACCCCAGTCCTGCAAGCCCTGCACTGACTGCCTGGCAGGTGGAGAATCATCTTCAAGGTGGACTTGCTCACCTATAAGGACCTATATGGCATAGGCCCTGGCTACCTGACTGATCTTCTAACACCAGCCACCTCGGTCCACTCCCTCTGCCCCTCCACCCAGGGCCTCCTTGCGATTCCAAGGGCCAGGTTCAAAACATCTGGCCACCGAGCATTTTAAGTCACCACATTGGCCCTTTCAAATTTGCTGCCTATCTTTGTTAGGGAGGCCCCGACAGTGGAGTCTTTTAAAGGGGGTCTAAAGACTCATCTCTTTAAGTTGGCCTACCCAGACTGACTAGAGCTATGTTTATGTTTTAAAGAGTGTATTTATTGTTTTAATTAGCATTTATGAAAGTCATTATAATTCATTTTTGAAATGTATTTTACCTGTATTACTCTGCCTGTTTTTATATAAGGTGCCCCGGGATGGGGCACCATATAAATAAACATTACCTACCTACATACCTACCTATCTACCAAAACTGACAACTCTTAAGGGCAAAAACTATTTAAAAGGACTATAACCGACACCTTGGAGACTGAAACAGTAGTATTGTGTGTGAAGAGTGACGCCATGCGCATCCGGTGCACTGCCTGAACATCTGCGTGACAAGTGCCATTTTGTCCCCATTGGCTCTCCGCTGCAACATAATAACCCCACCTAAAGATAGTCAGTTCAAAGTGTTATTAATACTGACAGTAAGCAGGACTTTGCATCTGTACCTTCCGGTACTCAAAGTAACAATGATCTTAAGGAAATTACAACAGGAGGTGCGGGCAGTGTCATCTTAATCTATCGATATAGCTGGCCTCCGTAAACAACACAATACCTTCAAAGACTACAGGGAATGTGCATCATATACATGTTTCACATTAAAAACATATAACAATTCAGTGCCTTGTATATAAAGTTCAGCTTTCAGGGGGTAATCATATCTGATGACCTAAAAGTGGCCATGCGATGTGACAAGGCAGTGGGCAGAGCCTGTGAGATGCTGGGGTGCACAGGAAGGGGCATCGCCAGCAGAAAGAAGGAGGTGGTGATACCGCTGTACAGATCACTGGTGCGACCTCACCTTGAGTAATGTGTCCAGTTCTGGAGGCCACATCTCTGGAAGGACATAGACAGAGTAGAGGCAGTCCAGAGAAGGGCAACTAAAATGGTGCAGGAAATGTGCCAAAAGCCCTATGAAGAGAGGCTTAAGGACATCAACATGTGTGCCTAGAGGAGCATAGGGAGAGGGGGCTATGATAGAGACTTTCCAATGCCTCAAGGCTATAAATAAGGTAGAAGAGGAAAGCATTTTTCAGAAACAAAAAGTGCTCAAGAACAAGGGGTCATGATATGAAACTGGGGGGGAGGTTGACTCTGGGGAAATGCGAGAAAGTACTTCTTCACTGAAAGGGCGGTGGATGCATGGAACAGCCTCCCAGTGGAGGTGGTGGGAGCAGAAACAGTAAAATTCAAAAACGCATGGGACAGGCATAAAGGAACCTTAGTGGTTAGGAAAGGGAGGGTAAAGACAAAGAAAAAATAGGGTCTGTGGCATTGCACTAGGTATGGAAAAAGGGCAGACTAGGTTTTATTGCCCCCAACTTTTTTTGCCAGCATCCAGAGGATCATTAAATATGAAAATGTTGCTTTTATAAGACAGTCTAAGTTTGGCATTCAGTTGGAGAGGGCATGCAGTGCCCAGTGATCATAAACCTGCCCGTACTACGTTGAACGTTTTACAGCACTGCTGCATCGAAAAACTCAAGTCAAGAAAGCCACAGATTAAAGTCCCGTACTGTAAAGACATTATTCCCTTGGCTTTTGCAGCCTGTATAATCTGATCTCATACTTCTGGGCCTTGCAAGATTAAGAGTATTGTCTGAGGCTGATTAGGATCAGCAGATCTCCAGCGGCGAATAGTCCGATAGGTCTTGTACACGCGGTCGACGATGTTAATGTCCAACACAGTCTTTAATAACAGATCCCCGACGTATGTTAGTGGGTCAGCACCTTCAGCTTTTTCTGGGATTACAAGCAGTCAAACATTTGCCATCCTTGCTCTGTTTTCCAGCTGCTCTAGGCCAGTTCTTAAAGGAAAACAGCAGTCTTTGTAAAACCCCCACCCCTAAAAGGACCCCCCCCGATTAGTGTTTAAAGCCATTAAAGTGGATGTTTTATCACCCCGAGAGCTGTAATATTTAATGTGGTCTGTCAGCCCAAATGTAAATACTGCCAGTGCAGCGCACTGCCACTTCCATTCACCATGTCCATTCACAGGGCAGCTCTGTGCCACTCACTTGTATCAATTTATACAGTGGAGTGGCACAGAACTGCTCTGTGAATGCAAACTGGTATCACGCTGCTCCAGCAGTGTTTGCATTCAGGCTGAAAGACTGCTTTAAATATTACAGCAATCAGGAGGTGAAAAAGCCTAACTGGGGCTTTTTTCTTCGTGGGTGGGGGTTTTAAAAAGACTGGTGTTTTCCTTTAAAAGTGAATTTCCTTTTGTGTGCCCTGTTAGTGTAGCTGAGGTTTTGTTACTCGACTCCACTGCCGCTTTGGCATCTGCAGAGACTATTTCAGTCTCCACTCACTGTCATTCTAGCATTAAAAGTCCACTTTATGGTCCAGGTCATTAATGGCCTGCAACAATGCTGCAATGAGGGGTTCCTCAGCCTGGCTGCTGCTCTGTGTAACTCCACTGCTCTTCCTCGTCTGCTCTGTTGGGATCTGCAAAGATGTCTTACTGCTGGCTTGTGTGCACAGTCTTCCCATGTTTTATTCTGACAATCTTGGTATTGTTTGGTAGCGTTTGATGCAGTCTATCAAATGTGCTAAAGAGAAATTAGATTTTTTTAACTTTAGATAACAAAAGTCATTGAAATATACTTTTCTGAAGTGGACCTCTTGTTAGGCATGTCTGCCCCTGATGGCTGCAAGCTCGGTCCCCTCAGTGTTGATTCCTTCCCGAGTACTTTAGTGTTCTGCCGTGTATCATGTTAGGACCCAATGTCTTGCTTGCATCTACTTTATCTGAATATTTTGCCACCAACTCTGTTGTAATTGCCTTTTTTCATTACATGTCATAAGTGACATTGTAGAAGAACTGAAAGGGAAGGTAGGCCTTTTGGAGATGATACCAAAATCTGTAACAGGTTGGACACTCAGGAGAGGGTAGACAGAATGCAAAGGAATCTTGGGAAACTGGAGGAGTGGTCAAGAGCATGGCAGTTGGGAGTTCAATGCTCAAAACTGCAAAATCGTACACCTAGGACATAGGAACCCAGGATCGGAGTATAGGATGGGGGGTCTGACAGTCACTAAGCAGGAACAGAACCATGGGGGTATCATAACTGACAACCTCAAAAGTGTCAGGGCAGTGTGACAAAATAGTGGGTAGGGCTAGTGGGATGCTGGGGTGCACAGGGAGAGGTATCTCCAGCAGGATGAGGGAAGTAGTGTTACCACCGTATTGCTTGCTGGTGAGATCCCACCTGGAGTAGTGTTTCCCATTGTGGAGTCCGCACCTCAGAAAGGACATACACAGGTGGAGGCAACCTAGAGGAGGGTAACTAAAATGGTACAGGGGTTGCACGAGAAACCCTAAGAGGAGAGACTGAGGAAGCTCAACATGTACACCCTGGAAGAGAGGAGAGTGAAAGGGGACATGATAGAGACCTACAAGTGCCTCACAGAGATGAACTGCGTGCAGGAGAGGAGTCTTTTTCAAATGAGAAAGAGCACCAGGACCAGGGGACATGCCATGAAGCTGTGTGTGTGTGTGGGGGGGGGCATTTAAGAGGGATGTGAGGAAGTACTACTTCACTGAAAGGGTGGTAGATGTCTAGAAAAGACTGCCAGAAGAAGTGATGGGGCAAAAACAGTTGGGGGGGGGCTTCAAGCATGCATTGAATCAACATAGGGGAACATTCATAAATAGGCAGGGGGGTCTCAGATGACCAGTTAGGGTCTGCGGAGACAGATTAGGCAGGGAACATCTGGGCAGACGGGTGGACCTAGCAGATCTTTTCTGCCAACAAATTCTATGTTTCTATACTTGTCCCCCCTTCCATCAAACTGACCTTCTACTGCTGGCAATTTACCACCAGGTTCCTTAGTGAAGATTGAAGGAGATTACTGGTGTTAAGCTCCTCTGCTATGTCTTTCTCCCCAGTTAACAAGCTGTTTCCTTACTTTATTTTCTCAGTAAAGCATATGGTAGTGGGGGGCTGGGTTAAATTCCCAGTAGGTTACACTATTTCTTTCTCTATACAATTTGTGGTTGGGGGGGAGAATAGGGTGGGGGAGGGCTTTTTCCCTGGCCCTCTATGAGCATTGAGCATTTTACTGGGTGGGGGAAGATTGTAAAAATGATGCTTAGGCAGTGTTCGGATGCGGAATCAAAACCCAATTCCACATCTGAGTAGGGTGTCGGATTCGGGTTTTCAGTTTCAAATACTGAAATCCTAAAAAAGAAGCTCAGAATCCGATTCTGTTCAGTATATTCAGAGTAACCCTAGTCGAGAACGCATCACACCACTTCTTGATGGCTTGGAGAGATCGGTTCATAACCTGTAGAGAGTTTTTCATCTTGATGATATCGTTTGACCGGGCTTGTCTAGGTGGCATATCTTCCTTGCCCTGGCTGCCTGCTTTGACTGTCTGCTGTTGTTGATTTGTTGGGTTACCAAAAAATTAAAAAAAATGATGGGGCTTGCCCATTTAAGTCACGCACTATACCACTGTTGTTGTAAGTTTGGCAAAGATTCACAAAGTTTAAAATAAGTAAAATAAAGAAATTATTCAGTCCGCAGCAGGAGTTTTCATCAAAGTGTCCTCCACAGCCAATGGCTAGCCACAGCCACCTGGTTTTCCAAGATATCCGAGTTGGTTTTGTGTATCACTTGCACCACTGAGGATCAGAGGCTGGTCTGGGGGCTGGAAGAGTGGTCCAGGTACAGGGAGATTGGGCAGCTGGGAAGGAGAGGCTGGTCTGGGGGGCTGCAAGGATGGTCCAGGAGTAGGAAGGGTTGTGGGCTGGAGAGAAGAGGCTGGCACAGAGAGGTCGGAATGGTGGTATAGGGGCTGTCTGGAAGGGTGGTCCAGGTTCGGGGGGGGTTGCTACTTGGCAGGGAGGAGAGTGTGGGTTGGCACCTGAAGAGGTGGTCCAGGTGCAGGAAGGCTAGTCCACTAGGGAGGAGAGGCTGGTTCATGGGCAGGAACTAAGTAAGCATTAAGCCACGATGAAGGTGGCATCTAATGCTGGATTAATGCATGGTTGGGAAGGTTGTGGCCCGAGGCCGCAGGCGAACAACAGCCCAACCATGCATTAATTGCATTGGATGCCACCGTCGGAGTGGCTTAATGCGCTAGTAACATGGGCCGTGCGAGTACAAAGTTGCGAGGAATGTATTTGCTATCGGTTCAGCAACATAACACAGGGACTCGATTTGTTTGGATAATGTTTTTACTGCACTTCCAAAACCTGTTACAGAACAGCTTTAATATGCTGATGCGGTGAAAACATTGACTGCTGCTACATAAACACAACAGTGCGCTTCACATGCTAGTCCGACTTATTTTGCGGTCTACGCAGGTATTAGTCTGATACCACTCGTTGGAGGTCTGCGGTGGAGTGCTGTCTCACCGCGGTGTGCAGTTTGCTGACAAATTTGCATCTTCAGTCGGTCACTTCTGATTGCTGCCGTGAGATAGCTCCGATGTCCCCCACTCCGTCTCATGCTCCATCTGCTGCTACTGTGCCCGTATCCTATCTATTCCTATTGTGCGCAGCTTGGCAGAAGACACCAGGAGAAAGGACTGCTGTGTGACTGAACTTCTCTGCTGGGACTAAAGTAGAAGAACTTTTGTATTTGGACCTTTAATTTAGGGTAAAAAAACTAACATACAAAACAAAAAAACAAAAAAGTGTGTTGGGTTAACTGAACTGAATGGGTAACTGAAAAGTCATCTAGGTGTAAATCTCAGGTGACTGAAAGGACTTAACTGCTGTGAGGTTTAAATTACTTGTAGAAAGATCTGGTAAGTAGGGGGAGTGGCTTAGCTACAAGGAAGCTACATTTAAAGACTGCCTTAGAAAGATTCTGCTAATAGCTTGGCAGAAGACACCAGGAGAGAGGACTGCTGTGTGACTGAACTTCTCTGCTGGGACTAAAGTAGAATAAGTTTTGTATTTGGACCTTTAATTTAGGGTAAAAAACTAACATACAAAATAAAAAAAAAAACTGTGTGTTTGGGTTAACTGAACTGAATGGGTAACTGAAAAGTCATCTAGGTGTAAATCTCAGGTGACTGAAAGGACTTAACTGCTGTGAGGTTTAAATTACTTGTAGAAAGATCTGGTAAGTAGGGGCAGTGGCTTAGCTAGAAGGAAGCTACATTTAAAGACTGCCTTAGAAAGATTCTGCTAATAGCTTGGCAGAAGACACCAGGAGTAAGGACTGCTGTGTGACTGAACTTCTCTACTGGGACTATATTGCCCTCCTTCCCTCCGCCCCCCCAAGCTAGTTCTATTTTTATAGGCACAGGATTTGACTGACAACAGGAACTTCCTGTTTAGGGGCAGGAAGTGAGTGATCACAGAACCACCAAGGACCCACCATCCTAGAAGGGCAAGAGTAGCTCTCCTGCCCCCTCTAGCTGCTGGAGGTCTGCCTCTGAACAAGTAAGTGGTCTACTGAGAAATATAGGATATTCCTGTCTCAGAACAGGACAATCAGGAGCTTAAAGGGTACACAGGCAGAAAGTAAGGAGAGAGAGAAAAAAAAAACAGACGAAAGAGTAAGGATTGCAAACAGTTATGGGGCCAGAAATAAGACATGATTGGAGTGGTGCAGTGCAGTGGCTGTGGAGCAGCAGTCTTCCAGGAGATGTTCTGGAGGATGCGGTGTTGTTCCCATCTGCAGGCACCTCTCTGGGCTGAGGGAGGAGGTTGCTCATCTCCAGGCTGAGTTGGCCAGGATTTGTGGGACCTCCTCTTCCATCCAGGGACCACCAGTGCCACTGCTGTTGCCTCAGAGGTTGCCAAGAAAGAGGAGCGGTTAGACCACAGTGGGCTCAGGGAGGGTGAGGGTGGTGGAACAGAGGCACATCCCTCCAGTTGTACCTCTCCACAATTCCTATGCCATTCTGGCAAAGTGTGGTTCCTCTATGGAGGCACCTACAGTGGAGACCAAGGAGGATGCTGGGAACCTCCACAAAGGAGACCCACAGGAGGGTGGCAGGGGACCCTGCAGGGGAAGAAAACAACTCCTGGTGGGGGACTCCATTGTTAGGAAGGTAGAACTGGGCAAGGAAGGGGAGAGGGAGGTAAGGTGCCTGCCTGGCGCCATGGCTTGGAGGGACAGGGAGCGAATCCTCAGGATTGCTGGAGCAGCTGCACAAGGGAGGGAGCTGGATGTCATTGTCCACCTAGGGACAAATGACCTGGCTAAGAAAGGATTAGAGAAGTGCAGGAAGAGTTTGTGGAATTGGGAGGGCCTTAGTCAAGTAGCACACACGGTAACCTTCTCGGAGGTGCTACCCATCTATGGCATAGGAGAGGCTAGGGTGTTCCGCACCATGGGATTCAATCAGTGGTTGAAAACTGTGTGGAGCTCAGGATTTGGCTTCATTGGGGACTGGGGGTCCACCTGGAGTGATGCGCTTCATACTGGCATGATGGGCTGCATCTGTCCGGGAGGGGAACCAGGATCCTAGGTGATAGGTTTAAATGCTTCATTGGCAAGCTTTTAAACCAGCCAAGGGGAGGCACTGGAAAGGAGCAGGAAATCCCAGCCCCCAAACAATCACGGTAGTAAGTGTGGCAAACACCAACATGGAGGTGTCGATAGGAGAAGGGCAGGGTAAATGGAGAAAGTGACAAGGCAAGAAGGACAGGGATGGGGCAAAAGGGGTAACGCCATCAGGAAATGGAGGTAATGAGTACCAATGCCCGTAGTCTGGGCAACAAGCTCCCTGAGCTGGTGGCCTTAATGGAAGAGGATGCCTGGATATTGTAGCAGTCACAGAAACATGGTACACAGAGAACCATGACTGGGATGTTAACATACCAGGCATAACCCACAGGAGAGACAGGCAGTGGGGGAGAAGACGGGAGGAGTAGCTCTCATGTAAAGGAAGGATAAAGCAACTGAACAAAAGAGTAAACAGGAGGAGAGGAGGAACTGTGGGTCACCTTGGAGACTGGAAGGACACCACAACCCGCACAGGGGTTGTGTACAGACCCCATGTCAGGGGAAGGAATGGACAAGGATATGATGGAAGGCATTCTTAGAATGGCAGAGAAAGGAGATACTGTGATGGGAGACCTGAATATGCCAGATGTTAACTGGAGCACATTTGCTGCAGCCACATCCAGAGCAGGGCCATTCTTGGACGCCCTACAGGTGGCAGGCATTAGACAGCTAGTTTCGAACCCACTCGTGAGGAGCAATCTTAGACCTCTACTCTCAAGCGGGGCAGTGAGAGGATCTCACATCTAGAAGTGGGTTGCCATCTGGGGACAAGTGATCATCAAACAGTGTGGTTCACGTTAAACTCAGCTACAGAGTCAAGCCATACAAAAGTGAGGGTACTGGACTTTAGGAGGGCTGACTTTGGCAAGATGGGAGAATGCCTCAGAAAAGCACTAGCAAACAGACTAGAAGGAGGTGTGGAGCAACAATGGGGAATTATCAAAACTGCCATCACAGAGGCAACAAGCAAATAGTTGCCTCTGTGAAGCAAATAAACAAATCAAAATGAAAGAAAACGCC
Source organism: Neoceratodus forsteri (assembly GCA_016271365.2). Lineage (NCBI taxonomy): Eukaryota > Metazoa > Chordata > Ceratodontiformes > Ceratodontidae > Neoceratodus > Neoceratodus forsteri. The sequence goes on from CM028133.1 coordinate 1,109,140,310, forward strand.
ACTATGGTTCTCAAGAGAGGTGGCTGTGAAAGTCAGGAAGAAAAAGATAGCATTCCGGAAGTATAAGAAACACAGAAGGAGCAGGACAGAGCTGTACCAGTTAAGGCAGAAAGAAGCAGGGAGGAAGTCAGAATAGCAAAGGCCCAAACTGAGGAAAGATAGCCAACTCAGTTAAGAAAGGGATAAAACCTTTATAGGTACATCAGCGGCGTAGAAAGACAAGGGAGGATAGTGAGGCTGAATAGAATGAACGGTGGGTGGGCAGAGGGGACAGTGAAAAGCAGGAATACTGAACGAATATTTCTGCTCAGTATTCACAAAAGAGGAAGGGGAAGTGCCTAATCTACTTAACAGCAGCACTTTTGATGGGGGTCGATCCCAGTCCTTTCACAGAAGAAAGGGTTCTGCAAGAACTCCTAAAACTGAAGGTGGACAAAGCAATGGGTCCTGATGAATTCACCCCAGAATTCTAAAAAATTAAGAAGGAACTAGTGAAACCACTGGCTACTCTTTTAATAAATCATGGGAGAGTGGTGTGGTACCCAAGGACTGGAGGAAGGCAGATGTGATTCCCTTCACAAAAGTGGGACCAAGACAGAGGCAAGAAACTACAGACCTGTCAGTCTGACCTCTGTGGTAGGGAAAGTGATGGAGTCACTCTGAAGGTAAGAATAGTTGAGTACCTAGAGGTCAGTGGAGTACAGGATCCAAGGCAGCATGGGTTCTGGCACAGGAAGGTCATGTCAGACGAATCTAATAGATTTCTTTGACTGGGTGACCAAAGTAGTAGACCAGGAGGGCTGTGACATGGCCTACCTAGACTTAGCAAGGCATTTGACACAGTCCCACACAAAAGATTATTAGTCAAATTAACCAGCCTTGGAGTGGGTCCCAGGGTGGTAGCCTGGAGTAAAACATTGGCTAGACAACAGGACACAGAAGGTAATTGTAAATGGAGTCCACTCTGAAGAAAGGGTGGTTACTAGTGGGGTACCACAGGGTTCAGTATTGGGTCCAGTCCTTTTAATGTCTTCATCAGTGACATTGCAGAGGGACTGGAAGGAAAAGTATGCCTTTTGCAGATGACACAAAGATCCACAACAGAGTTGATACACAAGGAGTGGAAAGGATGAAAAGGACTTGGCAAGGTTGGAGGAATTGTCAGGACGATGGCAGCTAGGATTCAATGCAAAAAGTGCAAAATAATGCACCTGGGAAACAAGAACCCAGGGAAGAATACACAATGGGTGGGGAGGTAGTACAACAACAACAAAACAGGAAAGGACCTGGGGTAATCATATCAGATGACCTTAAGGTTAGAAATGTGGAAGGCAGTAGGGAGCCGGGGTATACTGGGATGTATAGGGAGAGGCATCAGCAGCAGAAAACAGGAAGTTGTTATCCCCCTGTACAGACAGTTGGTGAGAACCCATCTGGAATACTGTGTCCAGTTCTGGAGACCCCATCTCCGCAAGGACATAGACAGGATAGAGGCAGTCCAGAGGAAGCCAACTAAAATGGTGCAGGGTCTGCAAGAGAAGCCGTATGAGGAGAGACTAAAGGAGCTTAATATGTATACCCTTGAGGAAAGAAGGGAGAGGGGGGACATGATAGAAACTCAAGTACCTCAAGGAATCAACAAAGTCCAAGAGGGTAGCATCTTTCAGAAAAGAGACTTGCAAGAACAAGGGACACAATTTAAAGATAGAAGGAGGTGGTTCAGGGCAATGTGAGAAGTATTATTTCACAGAGGGTAGTGGATGTGGAACAGCCTTCCTGAGGAAGTTGTGGGGTCTAAAACTGTGGGAGAATTCAAGAATGCATGGGACAGACATAAGGCAATTCTTGTGGGGGGCAGGAAGATATAGGCTGTTGGTTAACTAGGATCTGCGGCCTATCCTGTAGGTAGGGAAATGGGCAGACTAGATGGGCCTAGCAGTCCTTATCTGCCGTCAAAGTCTGTTTCTATGTTTCTATCCCACTTCTCCCCTTTCCGTTTCTGACACTGCCTAGCTTTTCACCCGCTCCCTGCCCAAGACTGGCGTCTCTCTCACACTTCATTGTCACCTCTCCCCGGTGCTGCTTACATAGCTATCTGGATGGTCCTGGTACTGCAGTTTTGGACATGGCGGGTATGCTGGATTAACCCCCGCTCCGACTTTGCGCACATGATCGAGTTCAACCAATCGCGCCTCCCCCTTTGACCATAGAAACATAGAAATATATAGAAACATAGAAGTTGTCGGCAGAAAAGGACCGCAAGGCCCATCCAGTCTGCCCATTTCTTTTTCTACCTTATAAATGTGCCATCGGCCTTTGCTCTGTCAATGGCTTATCTATTCATACTCATTTGTATTGCTCCCTTATGCCTATCCCATGCCTGTTTGAAGCCCTGCACTGTATTCATAGCCACCACTTCTTGAGGTAGGCTGCTCCATACATCCACCACCCTTTCTGTGAAATATTTCTTCACATTCCCCTTAATCGCCCCTCTAATCTCATGCTGTGTCCTCTTGTCCTGCTATTTTCTTATATTTAAACATGTTAGACTCCTTTCACCTTGTTAATGCCCTTAAGGTGTTTGAATGCCTCGATCATATCACCTCTCTCCTCCTTTGCTCAAGGGTATACATATTGAGCTCTGTTAATCTGTCCTCATATGTCTTCTGATGCAGTCCCTGCACCATTTTGGTTGCCCTTCTCTGGACTGCCTCAATTTGGTTAATGTCCTTGTGAAGGTGTGGCCTCCAATACTGCACGCAGTACTCCAGATGGGGCCTAACCAGTGTCTTTTAAAGAGAGATTATTACCTCCCTCTTACAACTTGTGATGCCCCTACTAATACACCCTAACACCCCCCTAGCCTTACCTACTGCTTTAGAGGTCTGCTTGGATGATTTCAGGTCATCAGTGAATATGATGCCCAAGTCTCTTTCTTCCTTTGTGACTGCTAGCAACTCCCCTCCCAGCCTATAGGTGGCTTCAGGGTTTCTCTTCCCTATGTGCATGATCTTGCACTTCTTTGCATTAAATCCCAGTTGCCACTCTTCTGACCATTTTGCTAGTTTATCCAGATCTCTTCTCATTCTGCCCACCCCATCTGGATCATCTACTCTGTTGCAGATCTTGGTGTCATCTGCAAACAGACAAACCTACCCTCTAGTCCATCTGCAAGGTCACTAATGAAGATGTTGAAGAGGTGGCCCCAGGACTGATCCCTGAGGTACCCCTTGTGACTTGCATCTCTTCTGACTGTATACCATTTACCACCACTCTCTGTTTTCTGCCCATCAACCAGTTTGCCACCCAGTTGACCAACTCTGACCCACCCGAGCCTGCCCAGCTTATTTATCAATCTTCTATGTGGAACAGTGTCGAAAGCTTTGCTGAAGTCAAGGTAGGCGACATCAACTGCTCCCCTTGGTCCACCACTCTGGTTACCCAGTCAAAGAAATCTATGAGATTAGTTTGACAGGACCTTCCTTTGTAAACCCATGCTGTCTTGGATCCTGTGCCCCTATGGATTCCAGGTGTTGCACTATCCTTTCCTTAAGAGTGCCTCCATAATCTTGCCCACTACTGAGGTAGGACTGACTGGTCTGTAGTTCCTGCCTCCTCCCTGCTACCACTGTTGTGGGCAGGATCACATGAGCCCTTCTCCAGTCTTCTGGGACCTCTCCTGTGCTCAGAGACTCACTAAACAGTTCTGCTAATGGCTCTGCTAGTTCCACCTTTAGCTCCTTAAGTACCCTGGGATGTATGCCATCAGGTCCCATTGCCTTATCCACCCTGAGCTTAGAAGCTCTTGTAGGACCCTTTCTTTTGTGAAGGAGTAGTGCTCACCTTCCTCCCGTGTCCATGGTGCTGAGCTGTGGGCCCTGCCCTACCTTCTCTTCAGTAAATACTGAGCAAAAGTATCTATTTAGGATAGATGCTTTTACATAGTCCCTCCTCCTCACATGCTCCCTTTTCTCCATTAAGCTTAGCAATACCTCTGGACTTTCTCCTTTCACTAATGTATCTATAGAAAGTCTTGTCACCTTCTTTTACTGTCGTGCTAGTGTTTCCTCAGTTTGGGACTTTGCCTGCCTTACTGCCTTCCCTGCTTCCCTTAGGGCAGTTGGTATGCCCCCTATCTTCATCCCACTGTGTTCCTTTATATTTCAAGGCCAGCCTTTTGGCTCTGACCTTTTCTGCTACTGTATTTGAGAACCAAATTGGTTTCCTTCTTCTTTTGCACTTCCTTTTCTGTCTAACACAATGGGATGTTGCCTCAAGTATTGCATCCTTAATGCTTGCCCACTTTGCCTGTACCCCCTCACCTTTCTTTTTGCCAGGGCTAGCTTAACTCTGTTGGCCATCTTATCAAAGGTAGCTCTTCTGAAGTCCCATATTTTTGCCTTGGAATGGGATGATTTAGATGTAGTAGCCAAATTGAACCATAGCATGTGATGGTCACTGGCCCCCAGGTGACCTTCTACCTGGAGATCTGTGATCCTTTCCCTATTAGTCAGTACTAGATCTAGGATAGCCCTGTCTCTTGTGGGTTGTTGTACCAGTTGTCTGAGGCCCTCCCCCTGCAGGAAATCCACTATGTGTCTAGTTCTGGCAGATGTTCCTGGTATTGACCAATCTGTATCCGCATGTTGAAGTCTCCATTATCAGAACCTCCCTTTAGCTGTCATGTTTTGTATATCTTCTAACAGTAATGTATCTATGTCCTCCCCTGGTCTGGAGGCCTGTAGACAACCCCAGTTCTTATGGCTGTCCCATTTCCTGTTTCCAGGGTGACCCACAGTTCTTCTGGCTCCTTGTGTATTCTGAATTTCTGTAGCTTTGATATTTTCATTGACATACAGGGCCACTCCTCCCCCCTTTTGCACCTTGGTCTCTTCTGAACAATACATAACCAGGTACTGAAGTCTCCCAAGTGTGGTTACTGGTAAACCACGCCCGCTAATTGCTACTATGTCCAGTTTAGCCTCTGACATTATTGCCTGTAGGTCTGGATCTTATTTCCCAGGCTGTGAGCATTGTGTACATGATTTTCCATTGGCCAGATTTCGGTGTGTTAGTTGTTGGGTGAGGTTTGGCATTACCCCTGTGAGTCGTATGGGGAGACAAACCTTTTTTCTTACCTGGTGATGCAAATGAACTGCAAACATGCTGAATCCCTGTTTGACCACTAGCTGAGGGGAGGGGTGTTCTTCCCATTCGATGTTATGGGGTGCTGCACCCCTCTCCCCATTTGCTAGTTTAAATATTCTGCAAAGACGTCAAACTTCTGCCCCAATGCACTGACTCCCCTCCTTAGTCAGATGCAGTCCATCAAATTTAAAGAACTTTCGCTCCCAGAACTGTTGCCAGTTCCCTACAAATCTGTGTCCTTTTTCCTGGCACCAGCCCTTGAGCCATGTGTTTAGCTCCCTATCTCCCCTTCTCTGACCTTCCGTCCATCTGCCCCTCTCCCAGACTGGCAGGATCTCAGAGAAGGAGATGCCGAGCGAAATGGATGATGAGTTTGTCACCCAGCCTGGTCAGGTGTTCCTTGGTCTCCACAACTGACCGGCTGGTAGCAGATCATTAGTCCCTATGTGTACTAGGGCATCAATGTTTTCTCCTGCTTTGTGAACAATTTTAGCAATGCGGTCAGTGTCTCTCCATGCTGATGTACCTGGGAGACATCTGACCATTACCCCTGGCTGGAGATGGGTATCAACTCCCCGAATCATGGAGTCTCCTATGATCAGGATGGAGAGAGGATCACAGATGTAGAAGTGGGTAGCCATCTGGGAACTAGCGACCATCGAACAGTATGGTTCACAATAAACACAGCAATAGAGTCAAGCCATACAAAGACAAAAGTACTGGACTTTAGGAGGGCTGACTTTGCCAAAATGGGTGAGTGCCTAAGGAATGCACTAGCAAATGGGCAGGAAGAAGGGGTGGAAGAACAATGGGGAATAATAAAAACTGCCATCACGAGGTAACGAGCCTTTTTGTGAAGCAAATAAACAAAACAAGACGATGTAAGAAACCACTATGGTTCTCAAAGGAAGTGGCAGTGAAGGTTCAAGAGAAAAGAAGCATTCAGGAAGTACAAGGAATCCAGAAGGAGCAGGACAGAGAACTGTATCAGTTAAAGTAAAAGGAGGCTGGGAAGGCAGTCAGAGCAGCAAAGGCCCAAACCGAGGAAAAGATAGCCAACTCAGTTAAGAAGGGGATAAAACCTTTATAGGTACATCAGGAGCAAAAGGAAGACCAAGGGAGGGATAGTGAGGCATAATAAAGGGAGGGAGGCTGGGCAGAGGAGACTGTGAAAAGGCAGGAGATACTAAACAAATATTTTGCTCAGTATTTACAAATGAAAGGGAGGTACATAAAACAAACAGTAGTAACACTCTGGATACATAAGTTGATACCAGCCCATTTACAGAAGAAAAGGGTTCTGAAAGAACTCTTAAAACTGAAGGTGGACAAAGCAATGGGGCCTGATGGGATTCATCCCAGAATTCTAAAAAGCTAAGGGTAGAACTAGTGACACCACTGACTACCCTTTTAACAAATCATGGGAGGATGGGGTGGTACCCGAGGACTGGAGGAGGGCAGATGTGATTCCCTTCACAAAGTGGAGCAAGGCAGAAGCAGGAAACTATAGACCTGTTAGTTTAACCTCAGTGGTAGGAAAATGATGGAATCACTTCTGAAGGAAAGAATTGTCAAGTATCTAGAGGCCAGAGGGCACAGGACCCTAGGCAGCATGGATTCACAGCAGGAAGGTCATGCCAGACAAATCTGATAGATTTCTTTGACTGGGTGACCCAAGTAGTAGATCAGGGAGGGGCTGTGGACATGGCCTACCTAGACTTTAGCAAGGCATTTGATACAGTCCCACACAAAAGATTAATATACAAGTTAGCCAGCCTGGGAGTGGGTCCCAAGATGACAGCTTGGGTAAAGAATTGGCTGAAGAATAGGACACAGAGAGTAATAGTAAATGGAGTCCACTCAGAAGAAAGGAGGGTTACTAGTGGGGTACCGCAGGGTTCAGTATTAGGACCGGTCCTCTTCAATGTCTTTATAAGCGACATTCATGGAAGGACTGGAAGGACAAGTATGTCTCTTTGCAGATGACACTAAGATCTGCAACAGAGTTGATGCACAGGGTGGGGTGGAAAGGATGAGCAGGGACTTGGCAAGGTTAGAGGAATGGTCAAATGTATGGCAGCTTAGATTCAATGCTAAGAAGTGCAAGGTAATGCACCTGGGAAACAAAAACCCAGGGGAAGAGTACACAATGGGGGGTGAGATACTAACAACAACAAAAATGGAAAGGGACCTGGGGGTAGTCATATCAGATGACCTAAAGGTGGGCAAGCAATGTGAGAGGGCAGCAAGGAGGGCTGGGGGGATACTGGGATGCATAGGGAGAGGCATCACCAGTAGAAAACAGGAAGTTATTATCCCTCTGTACAGACAGCTGGTGAGACCCCATCTGGAGTACTGTGTGCAGTTCTGGAGACCCAATCTCCGCAAAGACATAGACAGGATGGAAGCTGTCCAGAGGAGGGCAACTAAAATGGTGCAGGGTCTGCACCAGAAGACATATGAAGAGAGACTTAAGGAGCTTAATATGTATAGCCTTGAGGAAAGGAGGGAGAGGGACATGATAGAAACTTTCAAGTACCTCAAGGGAATCAACAAAGTCCAAGAGGGTAGCATATTTCAAAAAAAGAGGTGTGCAAGAACAAGACAGCACAATTTGAAGATGGGGGGAGGTGGCGGCTCAGAGGTAATTTAAGGAAGTATTTTTTCATAGAGAGGGTTGTGGATGCATGGAACGGCCTTCCGGAGGAGGTTGTGGAGTCAAAATCAGTGGTGGAATTCAAGCATGCATGGGACAGTCATAAGGCAATTCTAGGGGGGTGGGGGTAAGAAGAAGTAGGCTGCTGGTTAACTAGGATCTGCAGCTTATCCAGTAGGTAGGGAAATGGGCAGACTGGGTGGGCCAAGCGGTACTTATCTGCCGTCAAATTATATGTTTCTATGTTTCTATCAGAAGTTTTTTGGTTTTCCTTTTTGCTTTTTTTGTTTTGGTTCTTGATTGGGGTGAGTTTTGTTTTGCTAGCTCCTGTGTCGCAGTGTCTTCTGCCTCTTTGTTTGATTTCAGAGATAGAGGCAGATACCTGTTTGTAGTGTTTATATGTTTTTTGGAGGTAATATGTTGGATAGCAGAGAGTGATGGGGCACCCGATTTGCCCCTCCTAACCACCTGCCAACCTCCTGGTCCAACTACCCTCTGCGGTCGAGGTTTTTCTGTTGGATGCTGGGGAAATGGCGGGTGGTTCTTATAATGTATTTCCTCTTGAATATGAAATTTGAGGCGTGCAATCTCTGCCCATGCTGCCCGGAGCTGAGCCCTAAGATCTCCAATGGCCCAGCATGTAGGACAGTGTCCTAAATCCTGTAAGACTGTCCTTCTGAAAATTGTTCCACAGTACCTGCAGTTAATGATATCCATTCCAGATAAGCTGCTGGGTTTATAACCTAGTCAGAGTAATTAGAAGAAAAAAAATGCAAGTAATGGTTTGATTGTGTTTTGTTTTTGTTTAACTTGTTATAACAAGTTAAATTACTAGTGCCCCTGTAATTGAGCTTACCTTGTGGATGCCCCAGTGATCGGCCCCTTCCTGCTCTGCCACAGGAAATGTCACAACTGTGGTACCCTATAAAAGGAGTGTAGTGTGGGGTGGTTGGGGATCGGTGGCTGGGCCCTTCTCCTGCTGAAAAAGAAGAACCACGGACAAAAGAACAAGGAGGTAAGAGCAGAAACAATCAGTCAACAACAAATGCAGTAACCCTTAAAGCTTATCCTACAGTTAGATAAAACTGTAAAACCTCTAAAGCACCACCTGCAATAATTTCAGAGAAGATATACGCTGTAAGAAACACTTTGCTACAGAGAAAAATAAAGCAATGAAATGTTAGCAACAAACAGTAGCAATCCCTGTGAGTAAAAATTAAAAACAACACCACACAGTAAATCTGCTTAGCCAAAAGAAGTCTTATTCCTTTTCCCTTGCTCTGGTAAGGTTCTCTACTCTGCCTTTCAAGCAGTCTTGGAAGGAAAGAGCTCAGGTGAAGCTAGGTGCCTTGGCCAGCAAACCAAGTCTTCTGACCATTCAGTTTATTGCCATGTTACAAGTATGGTTCAGGTGGACTCGGAGGTAGAGTTACCACCTTTTAAGAAAGCCAAAGTGGGACGTTTCTTACTGAAACATGATTGTTTGCAGGACAATACCAGCCTTAACCAATGCAACAGACTTGTTTTCTCTATATAATCAGAATTAAGGCTAAGTATTGTAGTTTATTATTTGCTTCTATTGCTCTTATCATTTTTAAATATTTTAGTTAAGGTATTATAGTTTTCTGCAACATTTAGTGGTACTTTAGAAAATATTTTTTCTACTATAAAGTCAGGACATACAGTATTTTTCATATTTTTTTTTTTTTGGCAGGACACAGCTACCCAAATCAGGGCTATCCTGTGAAAATCAGGACAGGTGGTAACCCTAGGTGGAGAAAAGCTTGTCGGCTGGGGAGGAAGGGCCCAAATTAGGGTTACCACCTGTCCCTACTTTCGTAGGACGGTCCTGATTTGGACAGCTGTGTCCTGCGGAAAAAACATGAAAAATACTACATGTCCTGACATTATAGTACAAAAGAATATTTTCAGACTTTCCTCTAAATGCTGCAAAAACTATAGTACCTTAACTAAAATACCTTAAAATGATTAGAAACACTAGGGAACATCTAAAAAAACTGCAACACTTAGTCTTAATTCAGATTATTTACAGAACAAATCTGTTGTGTTGGTTGAGGTTACGTATTGTCCTGCGAAAAATCATATTTCGGTAAGAAATGAGGAATCGAGGAGGCAGTATAGTGCAGTGGTCTAAGGCTCTGAGCTGCAAATTTGGTGATATCCAGCAGACCAGACCTGGGTTTGAATCCCACAGCTTCCACTTGCATACTGTGTGACCCTGAGCAAGTCACTTAACCTCCTTGTGCTCCCAGGTTGCTCCTGTAAAAAAGCTTTCAGCTTAGTGTGCTATACCTGGTTAAACAACTAAATAAAAAAATGTCCCACTTTGGGCTTCTTAAAAGGTGGTAACCCTAGCCCGCATGATGCACTTCTGCAACTTATTTTCTCAGCCCTCCGCATCTGCTGAAGACCAGGGAGTCTTCTGAGGATAGGGCCCTCAAGTCGCTGGTGAGGTACTGTCCATTACTATTGAGTACTAGGCACCATTCCATACAGCAGAGCAGGCCAGCCAACCCACCAGCCAACCCACGTGGCCCTGTGTTACAGACAGTCTGGACCAGCCTGAGTCCTGTGCGCACCCCTGGCTGCTGTTCTCCGCCGGGCGCCTTTCCCTGCTGCACGCGCCGCCTGTCGCTGCTATGGAAACCACGGAAACCAACCAGTGGGCGGGGCCACGGCTGGGACTCTGTCAGTGAATAGAATATGAATTAAGAATGAAAACAGTAATAGTGAGACTCGGTACTAATCAATCCCTTCAATGAGTAAGTCACCCCGGAGTGAAGACGAAACGAGTCCCCGACCCAGGCAAGCTAGTGAGCAGTGCTGTCGTAGCAGAGGGGACGACATGGCCCTGGAGCGCTTCTCCCTCCCTGCCCAGGAATATTTGGGTAAGAGAGCCTGGCAGCGAAGTCAGTCCCGACGTTATAATACTGAAACCAACACAAAGAAATGTAGGGTGACAGCATTACACCTCGTGATAGCATACAATATCCAAGAACTCGGAGGCACAGACCTCTGGATGGGAGTGAGTCTGAAATACAGTAATTCATAAGATCAACCCAAAGACTCATGAAATGAACGGGGTGCACCCCTGAAATGAATTCTTGACTTCTGTGTTATTGTTTGCAGTGTAAATCGTTAACTTGCTGAGATGCAGCCTCTTTTCAATCGAATCCTAGTTTGGCATCAGTTACAACATGCCCCTGCTTAGCTTCTACCCACTGTTGTGTCAGATAGGAACTAAAAGGGAGGTCAAGTAGGGGTCTTTAATAGAGGACTGAAATGTTATCTGTTTAAAAAGATGTTTGATAACACTTGAGTTAGCCCATATAATTTATTCCAGTACTTAAATTGCTACTGGCTATTTTATTGCATTGATATCTATTTTATTTGATGACTGCTATATTATTTACACCATTTTAATGTATGCTGTTTTGAGATTGGATGGCACCCTTTGGGGAGGGTACGCCATTAAATATACTCTTCTACTACTATTACTACTTGCTCAAGGTCACACAGTAAGTCAGAGGTAGGCAGTGGTTAAATTACAAATGTTTAGGTGGAGAACTTTTGCATATAGATTTATAAGTGGGCGGAACTGTCCTTTTTAGACAGTGGAACTCTCCTATAGTAGTCATTGGAGAAAGATGTCAGAGATGGCTGAACTGTCATACAGTATTTTAAGAGGTGGTGGAACTGAGTTCTTGTGGGCTCCTGTCCAATTTAACCCATGGGGGCAGGGGTTGACTGCAGTTTATCCCCGCAGAATAGTGGCTGAGATTTGTTTGGCGTTTTTGACATAATGTTGAGTTGTTGGTCGCTGAACTGTGATGTCATATTAGCTGTACTGTTGATTAATAGATCTATAATGGGGGGGGGGTGAAGCTCCTGAATAATCTTTAAAATTCAAAAAGTAAATTCTATAGGGGGTGGGTAAGCATGCAAAACCTCTTGAATAATACATTTATAAAAACCTACTACTGAGCAGCACAGCTATCAAGCAGCATGGTAAAAATAATCCATGACAGGGTGTGGCTTAAACTGGGATTTTCCCACACCTGGAGTGGTTCGGTCACAATGCCAATGAGTGACCAACTATGACAGGTGTGGGTAACTCCTAACCCAACCCACACCCTGTTATGGATTATTCTGATTAGACATTTAGGAAACATGACAATAGACAAAAAAGTAAGGAAAATTAAAAAGCTGTGTTTCTTTGTACGTGTTTTTCAATGCTTTAAAGAGTGAAATATTAATACATGGGATAAAATAGTTCTGACATCAGAGGTTCATTGGGCTGAGTACCCGATCGCTGAGGTGATAGTGGTCATTTTGAACTCAACTCATGGTAACAGTAGTAGATTTCATCAGAATCTAATTCCCGAGTCATAATGCAGTCACATATAGCTTGTAGAAACATAGAAACATAGAATTTGACAGCAGATAAGGACCGCTTGGCCCACCTAGTCTGCTCATTTCCCTACCTAACGGATAAGCTGCAGATCCTAGTTAACCAACAGCCTACCTCCTCCTACCCCTCACTATAATTGCCTTATGTCTTGGTTATTAGTGAGAGTTCTCAGTTATCAGTGAGAGTAATACTGCGGTTTAAGTGACATTTTTTGTGCTTTCTGTTTTGTGGAACCTGTTAGCGGGAGTAAAGATAGTGGCTTTGCCAGACTGATTTAGAATGTTAAGCAGTATGGAGTGATCTTGCTTACTTTTACTTTCCATGTGCAATTGGCTGGTAATTTATGTGGTGGTTATGCAGAAATTACTGCACAGCATATAGCAGCCAACCAATCAGGGAAGTGCATTTGTAGACTGCATTGTGAAATTAAGCAATAATGCATGACAGGGTATATCTGTTTGTGGGATTTACCCACCCCTTGTGTGATGTGTGAGGAGGCACAGCTGTGTGACTTTAACCACACAAGAAGTGGGTAAATTCCACTACCACACACACCCTGAAATGCATTATTTTGATTATAAAATGAATCTGTTTAAAAAAAAAAAAAGAATTAGTTTCAAAGAAGGTAAACATTTGATCAGCGGGATCTTTACCAGTTGTCTGTTGCAGGAGTTAGTCATGTGACATGTTTTGACCAATGACGTTACAGCATTTTCGTGACCTATTTTATAACGAAGTATTAGTACACACAAGCAGTTGTGCATGAATACTCCATCACCTTGGAGACTGTTGCAGTCTCAACAATGCAGGGGTCATCTTTAGCAGTGGCCTGGTGGCCCGAGGTCAACAGAAACAAGTTTGGCCCAGAGAAATTCATTGTTTGCTGGACCGATTGGTCAGCACCTTTTTGAAAGGCACTGCACCTTTAAGACAGACCTGACGCTCTTCCACATTGCTGTTTGGCATCAGTCAGTCATGTGAGCGTGCGTGTACTCATGCATAGTGCAATAACATTGACAGTCAGGCTGGATGTGGAACAGACGACAGGGGACACACAAGATGCACAGTTTGAAGTCCAGCACAACGTGGTATACTAACCACGTGATGGTTTCAAGGCTCCCACTTGCATCACCCGCCAGAGTGTGTGTCATGTGTTCGCCGTCGCCAGACTGAGGTGGGGTGCCAATGTGGGCTCCAATCAGGAGGTGGATTGGAAACAGAGTGGGACAGCCAATGACAGTTAGCCTGTTATAAGTAAGTACTTTCCCTTCTCTGTTCTTGCCACCAGAATGAATATGTCTTAGTGCTGACAGGTTAGTAGTAGTCTGTGCCCTGATACTGTGACCTCCAGTTGGGATTGATTCATTAAACAAACAAAACAAAAAAAAAAAAAAAAAGTTTATTCTTACAGTAGCTTCTAACTTCAGAATATTATCAAAAGGAGTTCATGGCATGCAGGGTGCTTCAGTTGTGAAAGTGAGGGCAGAGTGCCAGAAGTGCTAAAAAATCAATTTAAAGCCATGTTGTTGATATTTTGTTTCAAGGAGTTTTCAAAAACAGTTGTGGGTCACCATACATTTTTGTGGGTCACCAATTTAGTGGCAGTCAATGGCCAGCATTTTTTCCCCCTAAAGTGAACCTCTGCAACATCTTGTAGTAGTCCCAAGGTGTTTGCACTCTAAGCCAACAGTAAAGAACCAAAGCCGATACAAGAATTTCAGAAGTAAAATACTTTTAATGTTGTTCATTCTTTCTACCTTCCCAATTTTTCTTTCTTTTTTCCTTTTTTTTACCAAGTACAATCAACTGTTTCCACAACATATTTTTTGTAATGAATGTATTCTGCTTCTAAGCACTGTATAAAGTGTAAAGTGATCACTTGTTGTATTTTGTATCTTGAAATTGTATGTAACGAGATACCATTTGCATAGAAGATGGTTCTTTAAGACTGAGTTTATGTTAGCATTTCAAATGAGGGGAGGAAGTTAGCACTTAAATGTCACTACATGTATTTGTGTTAATTGCTTTTGTAACCCCTAGATGGAGCTATCCCAGGGGCTACTACCCCTGCCTGATTTGCCACTAACAGGTTGAGGGGCCTGGATCCAATGGCGGGTGCCTCCACCCAGAGGTCAGGGTTTGCAATAGTTAAACTAACTTGGTCACAGCCCTCTGGGACACTGCAACCCCCCTTTCTTCCCACTAGTGGCCCACACAATATATCAGAATTACCTTCACAGTATACACTTACCCCCAGGTCTGGTTCGGCACTGGGACCTCCTGTAAAATGAGATACAGTGCAACAATCACAGTACAGTACTTTAACATGAGACAAATACCTCAGGCAGTATAACTTTGCTGAAACAAGCAGCTCTGATTTATTTGGGGATATAACAAGGACAGGGGAAATCAGGTTAATTAGCTTATCACTCTAATAATCTACCTATGGCTCTGTGCACAGGCCTATCCTATCAGTTACTGTCCCTGGGTACCCAAGCCCTAGTGGCTAGTCCAAACCGTGGCAGCTGGTAGGGGCCCTTTCACACAGAGAAAAGGAGAATTAAACAGTCAGCAGTACAGTAATTCCATTTGGATTTAATGTGGCAATTCAACAGGGAGCGACCCTGAATTAGTACTCACGACCTCCAAATAAGATAGGGTCCTTCAATATCAGCAGGGCTACTCTTGAGCTCCAAGAGACTCTTCACACATTTATATGGTAAAAAAAAAGGAAGTACTATACCAGGCAGGCTGCTTCTCTATCCCGATCGCAATTACTGCACAATACCCGGGAGAACACACAGCAGATTCAGTTCCTGACAGACAGAGTGCAATTCAGCAATTCCTCCAGTCTTCTACAGGGTGAGCCTGGTTTCTACTCTTCAGAGATCCTTTGATTCTTTTCACAGGGCAGTTCAGTCCTAACAAGCTGTTACACAAGCTGCAGACCGGAACTCTGGGCCTTGCACACATTTTTGACTAAAACTGCACTGAAAAGCACAGGGCTCCTTCCTTCTTCACTGCCAAAGCTCAACTGAAACTCCAACCGACAAAACCGGGCACTTCCTTTGAGTTCCTCCCAGTTCTTGACTGGATTGGCTGTCACTCACAATAGACTGCTGCTGTTGGTCCAAAAAGGCACTGAAGTCTAAACTACATCTCCCAGAGTCACTGCCCATACAATCCTCTTGTGGCTGGCTCAGATTATGAGTCCAAGTTCTGATTCGTCCAAGGCACCATTTTGAGAGCTAACTACCCCACACTGATTGGTCCAGTTCAGCAGTTCAAAACTAGAATGGGAACTAGCAGACACAGTTCTGACTGCAAAGAAAGCAGGTTAGACAAACTGTAATTTCATTATTACTCTAAATAATTTATGGCAAACAGTTACATCTTTCAGATAGGTTCCTTTGCACTCCTAGTGACTGCAAAATGAAGTGAATTGGCAGCAGCTCAGTGGTACTCAGAGAAGCACACAGTCCCCCTACAAACTAATTATGTCTGCAAGCAGACAGCTCTTAAAGAGACAGTACCAGAGGCTCTAAAAACACTCACTGATAAATGGCTTAAATGCCAAACACCATTCAGGCTTGGAGCATTCAAGCAAGCTCCTGGAAGTCTTTTGGGAACCCCCATTTGCAGGGGGGTTACACCTTAACCTGATATTGATTAGTTTTGGGTGTTTAAATAATGACACTCTTTCTGTGTAAATCACACCCAAAACCACACCCTCTGACAATGCTATTCCCCGAAGCGCGGGGCTAGGCACCAGCTCGGTGCTGTGAACCATTGAAAGTATTTTACTTTTGAAATTCTTGCATCGGCTTTGGTTCTTTACTGTTGGCTTAGAGTCCAAATGCCTTGGGACTACTGTTCATTTTTGGGGCTGGCTACCCCTAGTTTGCACCACCGCCTATCCACTGTTCATGGCTTTCTTTTGGATTTAACAACGTCTTGGCAGTTACGTGTGAGAGGGATGCATTTTAGATGCTTCTTAGGTTGTGGTAAGAGTTAAGCCTGTGGTCTCGTGGTTCGCAAGCCTGTGGTCTGACCACGGGGGGGGGACACTAATGCTCCTGTGCTTAGGCGTAACTGAAGAGCCAGGGGCCCAGAAGTTGCAGCATCTTGGTGCTTGCACCTACTTCTGTAGGTCAGCCCGGGTTGTGGAATAAAACATGTATTTTCTATTTTTTTTTTTAATTCTCTTTATTGAAGATTTCATACAGTTTCCTTTACATAAAACAAGACATACACACGTGCTACTGCCCGTTGGTTACATACAAGTCATGCATTAGAACAGTTGGCTGTTCAGCCTACAAAGGTTCAGTAGGTAGTTCATTGTGATGCATATATGCGAAAACAACATAAACACGTAACAACATCTGATACTTTTCCAGCTTACATTTCATTATTCTTTTCATTAGATAATCAGCTACATATACCTACAGCACAGACTGTGTGCTGTAGATTTATAATCTGATTCACTATTATCTCTTCATGCTGATCCTTGCTGTCACCTGTCTCTGCGCTCATATCATAACCCCTTCGAGTGGGGTCAAGTTTGCAAGGAAGGGGTCCCACTGTCTGCTAAATTTGTCTTCCCAGCCCCTTAATTCATGTGTTAGTCACTTCAGTGGCAAGATCTTAAACTGTAGCTCCTTCCACATTCCCAGGGTGGGGGTAATACATGATACTCTTGTATTTTGTATGCATTTCCTAGCCCCAGGTGCACAAGTCTTATAATTCTCACGTATAAATCCTAGTCCTCCCCTTCTCTGTTCTCCGTGCCAGCTAGGAGGAATAAGAGTTCGTCGGCAAGTTTCAGTCTCGTGCTTTGTCTTATGCTCTGCACTACCTCAGTCCAAAAGGAGGCAGCTTTGTACAGGACCAGAAGCAGTGCACTTGTGTTCTCCTGTCTGTCTTGCATCTCCCAAACAAAGGCGACACTCTAGCCAGGAACTTGCTAACCGTGTCCGGAAGCATATGATGTCCCTGCAAAAATTTATATTGAGCTTCCTTATATAAGTTACACATTAGAAGCTCCACGTGGGATGCAAATATATCTTCCCATGCTGTTTCTGGTATATGACATTACAGATCCTTTTCCCATTGCCTTTTGGTCTTGAGTGATAAGTCAGGGGTTCTCTGTTGGAGTACCTGGTATGCCTTGGCCAGCAAAACCTTAGGGTTGGTCCTAGACTGAAGAATGCTCTGCTCCTTGTCACAGATTGGGCCGTCTTTGTGATTCAGTCTCCCTGTTACCCAGGCCCAGTTTCTAACCTGGAAGTATCTGAACCGGTGAGTTGGGGGTAAGCTCAGCTCCTCCATGAGCTGTTGGAAAGTCTTGAATCCTTCTGACGTGAACATGTTTCTCAGAAACTTCACTCCCACTCTTTTCCAGTCCCTAAAACCATGATCATCTAGGCCTGGCAAGAATTCAGGGTTATCAAACAGGGGTCCTAATATTGTGTGTTCCCTTATATTACTCATGGATATGCAGCTTAATCCTGACCCAGGCCACCAGAAGCAACTCCACTAGCTCGCTCATCGCGCCTATGGCTCTAAATGCCCTCAGCCCTCCTGATTTAAGTGAGCCATCATGGAATATGGAGCAAACTGTCATGGAATGTGGATACAGACTCCTAGCTCACCTCTTGCTCCCCGTAATCCATTCCGGCAGAAGCCTTGCTTGAGCTGCTAAATGGTACAGGGAAAAATCTTGATATCTAAGGCCTCCCGACCCCATCTGTCCCTTCAACCTGGCCATGCTTGCCCTTGGTATTCTCCCAGCCCAAACAAAGTCAGAGCAATTTCTCTCCAGGGTCTGCAAGTCATGTTTCCTTAATCCGACTGGTGACATCTGAATAGGGTGTAGTACCCTCGGGAGGACATTCATTTTAATGAGATTTATTCTCCTCTGCCATTTATTTTGGGAGGCCTCCCCAACTAACCAAGTCTGTCTTAAGGATGGAGATCAGAGTTCTGTAATTAATGTTGTACATCAAGGTCAGCATAGGCCCCACCTTCACCGCTAAGTATTTGGTGTGTGACGTGTGTGTCTTATATCGCTGCCCCTCTCTCTCGCTTGGACAGATGCCCCAAACTCCGTGAATTCAGATTTTGTAAAATTAATCCTGTACCCAGAGAACTCGGCAAAGTCCTCTATGATCTTTGTTACCGCTGGAACGGACGTAGCAGGGCTAGTCAGAAAGAGCAGGACATCATCTTCATAGAGTGAGATCTTGTGTTGGACTCCTCATGCCCCATCCACTCCTGTCACTGACTGGTCTGATCTTATCATTTCAGCTAGCGGCTTTATGGCCAGTGCAAATAATAGAGGTGAGAGGGGGCAGCCCTGGCCTGTGCCCCTCCACAGTTTGAATTCCTCTGAACATAGGAGCCGGGTTTGTAAATTTTTTGGTGGGGCCCAGGGGTCAGGGGGTCAAGGCCCGGCCCCCTGACCCAGGTGTCAGAGGTGAACCATTGGGGTTCTAGGGGTCAAAGCACATATGGCATGTGGCAACAAAGGAGCCATTTTGATGGCATTATGTGCATATTAGCATCTCCATCGTGTACCATGCATGATTGCATGAAGGCATTGTGTGGATCTGTGCTTGCCCCCTACCGCCCGGATCAGCCGTTTCAACCAAAATAATCCTACTTTCATAGTTCCCTGGTGTGTAGGGATCCACCCCACCCCCCAATCACTGCTTCAAACTTAAAAAACCCTTAATCTCAATGATCCCTGGCATCTAGTGGTCCCCCCACTCCAGACTTGCCAGTCCAAGCCCAAATAATCCATTAGTCAATAAAGCCTGCTGTCTAGTGGTCCCCACACCCGATTGCTAGTTCATATTCCCCTCCCCATCCTACTCACTCATGTTACTCCACCCCCTTTCCCTGTGTCCCCACTCATCCCAGTTGGCAGCCCCCTCCAGTGATGGGGACTGGCACATCTCCTCCATTCACCCCCTTGACCAGCTACAGTCTGAGAAATAGGGAGAAGGTGCTCACCTACTGTAGAAACAGCTGTTTCCACAGCAGAGGCAAGCTCACTCCCCATCATTCAGACAGCAGAAGGCAGAGGTAGTGATCAGAGGGGCTGTGCCAGTCACAGTCACCCAATGGAAGCAGCCAGCTTGGGTAAGTGGAGGGACTGATGATCGGGGAGTGGGAAGCCACTAGACGGCAGAGATATTTGGGCTCAAACCAGTGATCAGGGTGGGGTGGGGTGAGGTGACCGCTAGATGCCAGAGATCTTTGACATAAAGGGTTATTTGAGTTTGGACTGGCTATCAGGGTGTGGGGTGGGGGGATTGAGAAGATGACTAGACACAAGGAATTATTGAGATAAAGGGTTATTTGGGTTCAGTCCAGTGACTGAGGTGGTGGGGTCCACAAGATGCCAAGGAACATCGAATAACATGTTCATGGGGGATCAGAATGGCAATTGAGGGGTGTGGGACCAGTACAGTAGATGCCATGGATCTGTACAAGATGAGGTTATGGGGGACTGGACTGGTGGTTGGAAACTGGGAGGCAACATGCACTGCTGCGCACTACGGAAAGGTGCTGTGACTTTGGCTGTTTAGCACTTTCAGAACCACTGTATGTAAAGCTGGACCCTGTATACAGGGAGAATTCCTCTTTTGCATGGCACAGCAGTATATACAGTGTGTACCCGGCATTAGATTAATGGCATGTACCAGGTGGCACTGACCATGCTGTTCCCAGCAGCATATCCCTAGCATGTTTAGCTCCACACGGTCTAAAAATGGGGGCTGATGTTTTGTTTGGCAAAATATAAGTTAAAACAGAAGAAAGAATTCTCATATACTGAGATAGAGAAGTGGGACAGCAGTACACAGGTGCGGTATATGTGGCCTGAGCCAGCCTGCTTGCTGAGCTTTTTTCATAACTGAACTTTGGGTCAGTGGTGGATCCAAGAATTGACAGAAGGGGGTGTACTTGCCTACCAAAACCAAACCTTTGGGGTGATGGGGTCAGCATTCCCCCCCCCCCCAGGAAATTTTGGAAATGTAGGTGTAAAGTAGTGCATTTTGGAGCATTTTAGGCCCAGTTTCAGAAATAAAGTGTTGACTACCAAAAAATCTCCTAGTTCTCTTTTCGTCACAGAGCAACTGCAAACAGTAATGGTTGTCTCACATGGATATACCAATTCTGAGGGAGATGTCTGGTTGTTCAGCTAGAACAGCCAGGCATCTCCATCTTCTTCCTTGGAAGCAGCCACTATCAAGAATGGTAACAATCAACTTTTGTGAGCCACTCCGGCATGCCCAGCACAATTTCAGTTCAGTTGCATTAATGCAACACTTACATTTTTGACAGTTGGCTGCCTGCGAGGTAGATCCTTCCCTTGCTCACTTCCTTACAATGCCACAGCCAACAATCAGAAGATTTACAAAATAAGGACAAGCAGCTGTGACATTGCTAAAATACAACAAGTTGCCTTTATAACACTTCTCTTTTAACAGCTCTGCTGCCAATCCCCACATGTAAAAGGGGATGTATTTAAAAAAAAAAAAGAAAACCCTGATTGTTAGGTCTTAGGGTGGTGGACAAAAGAACAACTAAAAATAAAGGAGCTAGGGGGACCTCAAAGTGAAGACAATGTATAAAAGTGATTATTTTATTTGACCTTAACCATGCAACTGCCAACATTCTTCCTGATCCTACACTGGGGCTGGTTGGGGGCAAAGCATGCCAGGTATGCTCCAAGTGTTGTGCCAACTGCAGAAGCAGAATGTACTACCAAACCTGAGAGGCTGGGCTTTGCATGCAGTCTCTGAAATCTCATACTAGGGACAGCCTGGGGACAGCGAATGTTTTGTGCTGTGGCCACTGTGGGTGCAGAGCGTAGTGCTGGACCTGCGAAACTGAACTTTGTGAGTTAGACTGGCACCTTTAATCTCATCCTGTGACTGCCTTGGGGCAGAGCATGTCATGTACTAGGGCTACTGTGGGAGCAGAATTTACAGACTGTTATTGAATTGGGTGAGCGGGAGGACACAGGCTCACCATTCTGTACCAGGGCATAGGCAGGAACAGAGTGGGAAGCAGGACAAGAACAGTAGCAAGTGAGCGGCAAGCTGACAAGTTTGGTTCTGTGAGGATAGGGGATACTAATGCACAACTCTTTGAATGAATGACTTCATTCACACAGTTGTGAATTATTACAGCATGCACTGCAAGCCCACTGGTCCACAGTGTGGACCAATGAACTTGCAGCGATCACTGTAAGCTGTCATTCGGCAGGCAGCCGTGGTGGTATTAGGGCGTTTCCTGCCTGCCGATGACTGGGGGGTGGAACTGGGTGAGCTGGGGGTCCAGAGTGGGTGGGGGGGTACCACTGGACACCAGAGATGATGATGCAGGTTTATATATTCGGTGATTGAAGGGTCAGGATGGGAAGGGGGTACCACTGGACTACCTGGGACCATTACAACGTGTGTTTTCAGTGATCGGAGGGTCAGGATGGGGAGGAGGGAACCACTGGAAAACCAGGGCTATGAAATTACATTACATACGGTGATTGGAAGTACGGGTTGGGGGGGGTACCACTGGACCACCATGGGAATTCAATAGTTGTAAATCACGGCGCTCGTGGTTATGGATTGGGGTGGGGGTACTACAGCAGTCCATGGTACAGGGACCGCATGCTGTGCAGGGTGCCAGGTGCATTTCACTGGCTGGCCCGGCACAACACATGCAAATGGAGCCATAATGACATGCAAATGGCTCCATTTGTACCATGCATGCATAATGGCCCCATTTGCATATTCAGGTCTGAATATCTGGATTTTGCACATAGCGCAGCTATAGTTGCGCTGGAGCATTACAAGTCATAGCATTCAGACCTGTCTGTGGGATGCGCAAGCGCACTGTATTTACGTGTGTGCATTAAATGCTATATTCAGAAGAGATGAGCCATGGCACATCTCATTTTGAATATATCCCTTTGTTGCTCCAGTGCAACTCAGTTATGCTGCTCAACCACTTGCACCATTGCCAGGCGCAGTTTGGAATATCAGACCCAATATATATATAAATTGGGAGCAGCAAAAGTGCAGCACTCAAAACAGGACACCCAAGCAGCAGCTATCAGGAGAGAGCTGACGCTGTAGAACCATCCAGCAAGTAGGAGGAAGACCAGGATGAAGGTGGGAGGAAAGACAGAAGGGAGAGGTAGTCAGGCAGCAAAATGGCAGCCACATGGCAGCTAAAACAAAACAATTGGCATCCAAAAAACGTGTTGATAAAGTATCACCTGCTGCCCCATCGAACTGTGGACAAAAGCCTTTCAATATATCTGAGTATTGTCAGCATAGAAGAAATGTTAACCCAGAACTGTACTTTCAAATCACTGCAGTGCTTCCAGCAGAAGCATATATACTGGGAACAAGAAAAAAAATGGGTACACAAGTGATCCCTGTGGCAATCAATGAATCAATATCACGAAGAGAAATTCCCCATGTCCACTGACTTGTGGCATTCCAATAGGAAAAACCAGTACCATTTCAATACTTTCTTAGGCAAACAACTAAAACGAATCTGGTTGTCAGCAGTATAAAATATTGGGCACAGGTGAAGGACATTTACCACTGATAGTTCCCCATGTCCTTCACAAGGAGATCATTCATGACCCAATGCCACAGTGACGTAACTGCAAATAAGCCAAATCGCACATGTATGTACACTATCTCCTTACTATTGTTCACATCTGAAACTCTGGGTTTTGTTAAAATGTTATATTGTATTTTCAACCGAATATTAGCAGTTCAACTTCTTCCTGCTGATGCTGCCGGCAGCTGCCATGCCTACCTTTGCTGGGATGATGCTGACTGGCTATGCTGACGCTCTCCTCCTCTGCTTTTCACCTCACTCCTCCAGTTGATCTGCTGGCTGCTGTAGTCTGTGCTGGTGCCACCGGCTGCCCGGACCTCTCCAAAGGACCCTCACCACCACCTGGTGATCCACCCGGCCACTTGTAAACCTGCTGCTTCCCGTTCCCGCCTGCCTAAACCAACCTCCCTAACCCCACCAGCTGTACTCGAGTTGCTCGCCCCAACTCACCTACTCGCAGAGTATTCCCCCGAATCCCCCTCTGCTGCTCAGTCTAGCCCTCCTTGCAAATTGCTGCCTGGTGGTGGTGTGTGGTGTCCCAGACTCCAGACTGGCCGACTTCTGTCCCGGACTCCATCTCTCTTTCTACTGGCTCCCACCGCACCACCGGTCTTCGGCACTGACTTGGAATGCTCTCCCTCTCTGGCTAAGCTCCTCTCTTCTGGGCTGGATGGACGCCCGGACCACCTTTCCTTGACCTTGCCCTCGACTATGCCAGGCTGGCCCACCGCACAACACGATGGCAACCATTGCCCTTGCCTGAGCACCAGCCTCCTCACTCACAGAATCCCCCCATGGTCACGCATGCACATGTATGGCATTAGCGTATCGCGCCCAATAAGACTTCCTCCCTCCCGGCCAATCACAGTGCGGCAAGATGAAAATTGCCACCTGCCAACCACCAGTCACAAAGATTTTTTTTTGGGGGGGGGGTGATAAACCAAGCAGGCAAAGGCGCCACTTTTAAATAATGCCAGCAGCACTGCCAGCCAATTAAACGGGGTGGGGGGGATGGCATGGTCGGCTCAGTCACAGTCAGCAGAGGGGGAACACGTGCATAGAGAAACTAACCAGGGGAAAAAATATTAAAAAAAAAAAAAAGGAGCACGTGGTAAAATATTGCTGGGGCTCAGCCTAGGTTAAAAAATATTGCTGGGGCCAATGCCCCATGGGCCCATACAACCCGGTGCCTATGCCTCTGAAAGTTCCCCATTGATTAAGATACTGTCCCTGGTGATAGTGTACAGAAGCTTGACTGTACTCAGAAAGTGTTTTCCAAATCCGAACCTGTCCAGGACCGTGAAAAGATAGCCCCACTCCAGCCTATCAAGTGCTTTCTCAGCATTCAGCGAGCGCACATAGGCTCCCCCTGGATGCTAAGCCCCCAACCGAACAACATTAAGCGGGCGCCGAAGGCTTGTCTTTTTAAACATTATCTGATTTTTTTTTTTTTATGTCGGGGGAGCTCTGCCCACACACTTAATGATGTAAAAAAACATGGGATGGGAAGGGCGGAGCCACCCACCACAAACAAATTAAAAATATAAGCGATAACTCGCAGATTGCAAGCCCAAGTTGTAGTGGGAAAGGGAAAGGGGAAATTGTGTAACCAGGAAAAGTACACTAAGCTGGAGCTTGTTTCCAGAGCACAACGAAGTTAAGTGACTTGCTCAGGGTCATACAGTGTGCAAGTGGGGGCTGATGGGAACCAATTTAGCAGGACAACAGTCCCACAATTCTTCAGTTATGCCATGCTTTGAAGTCAGTTTTGATTCAAGATGAAGAGTTCCACTACACATTGTGAGATAATTTTTTTAATGATTATGCATTATTGAAGTTTTTCATTTTATGCAGTTAACATTACCGTAAAATAAATTTTTCATTTTATACAGTTAACATTACCATAAAAGACAACTACAGTGATTGACAAACTATAATGACATACATTGAAGATATTACATCCCCCCCGATGACATATAAGAATTGTTTTACAGAGAGGGTTCAATCACTTTTGGAAGTTTGACAAACTCGTAGATCTTCAGTGAGTACACAAGGACATTGAGATTAGTAATTCAGCATAGATTTGACAGGTTTGATAAGCCATGGTGTACTTGATTCAACCACATTGTTGTCCCTACTTAGGGCCTGTAGTACTTCTGCCATGCACCACTAAGGGCTCTGCATGGGTACAGGTTTCAGTGTTAATAAAATGTGCAGTTTCTCCCACTTTTGCAGTAGCTGTTTTATCTATTATTTGTGTTGGCTGTAATTTTTTCAATGTGCAGGGTGGCAAGGATTTCATTATGTCACTCTATGTATGAGGGTGTGATGTCATCAAGCCAGTATCTCAAAGTACTCTTCTTTGCAGTTCCTGCTGTTAGGGCAATGTGATATCTCTGTGTTGTAAGAAGTTCACCATCATAGTGGCACACTAAGCACACCTCTGGCGTAAGGGCATTTTATGAGCTCAGTAGTGGAACAGGGTTGCTCTTAATGCTTTCCCATAGTGGCCTAGCTTTGGGCATTTCCAGAGGATGTAAATCAGGTTACCTTCCAATTCATGGCATTTCAAACAAGTATCAGCAAGTTTTCCTATTTTGAATAACTTATGTGGGGTGAAGTACAGATTATGTATTATATTAAACTGTATTAGGCGTAGTGCTTCCACATTAACATATTTATAGAGGTTTGACCATATATTCTCCCACTTCCAGAGTTTATTAGAACCTGAGAATGTGTGTGTCCAGTAGTGTCGTACCTCAGCTTTGCTGAGATTGTTGCATACAAAGTTGATATAGCATGGGTGCCATTAGCTAAGTGATTCAGGGGTTTGATGGCTGTGCTGTGTCTATTATTTCATGGGGAGGGCCACATATGCTGTGGTATTGCAAAGGTTAATTGGAGATTTTAATTTGATTTTTATTAAAATTTCCCGATCACAACTAGTCAAGAAACGGCCAGTTGACGTATACCAATATACATTCTTGGAGCTACTGTACTGAACTGCTATTTTGTAAACCCTTTTAACTCATTCACACCACAAGAGCTCTTTGAGACTTCCGCCACTTGTGCCCTGTATACTCTTAGCACTGCATCCTGGGCCTTTCTAAATAAAATCAAGCCATAATCAGCATGCCACAAACAAATGTGACTACCTCCTGAACCGTAAGAGTCACACACAAAGTACGAGTGGAAAAGTTGTTCAACACAAAATTACCTTTCCAATGGTGCTATGCAATCAGTTGTAATCAGTTCAGTTTTTATTTTATACTAGCTGAAATACCAAACAACTGTGTTTTTTTTTCCGGATGTTTTCAAGGTGCTTAGGTGAGGCTTGAGAGACAAATGTCAGACATGTGCCCCATACCATAAGCTACCCTGGTCTGTATTTGTCCGTTTTGGTTTCTGTTGCATTTAATTGTTAATTTTAACTTTGAACTATCTTTTAATCATTTTTTTAAAGCAGAAAATGAGTCTGACATTGCCAACGCCATTCATGGTCTAGTGAGGCAGGAGTGATGTAGTGGGGAAGGGGGTGGCCTGTCAGTCTTCACTGCCCAGCTGTGAGGGTGCCTGACTCCCACTACAAACTGACATTTTGAGCAGCTTGTGTCAGCTGCTGTTTTTTTTTTTTTTTTAAACTCAGCTTTATTGCACATATTGATATCACAAACTGTTATAGGAACATCACAGTACAGGTCGTCATTAAATAAGTTGTGAACATCGACAGTTAATAGACCAGTGGCTTAAATTATAAAGCTTGGCTGGATACATTTCCAGTAAACGGAAAACTACAAGACACAATTTGGTGTCTACAGTCTGTCGAATCTCTTAGACAAGAGCAATTAATGTTGATATGTAAACTTATTATCATTTCTGATATGTTCAACCAGTAAACTAGGTAAACAGGGCCAACATGCCCAACTAAAAAGCTGCACTTTGCTCCCCCCCATTTGTATATAAATATTGGATATTAAATATCTATCTGTAGGTATGTTAGTATTCTCCTTGGGACTTCATTGACCCAGGGGCCCATGGATTGCTGCATTAACTTTCAGCTCACTCTCAAGGTTCCACCCTGCCAAGAAAAGATATCAGGTAGTGCTGTGCCCTCCGCTATAAGCCGGGCCTCCCAGGTCTGCCATCTTTGGACATGTTTGTCTGACTGAAGTTGTAATTTTGCCATCAAGGCCTCCATTGTGACCACTTCATTTACTCTCCCAATCCATTCCTTTCTCGTCAGTGGGTCTGGGCTAAGCCACCTTGTTGTAATGCACTTTAGACCTATTGCCAGCAAAACCAGACCCACACGGCGGGCATCCCCTTTAAGGTGTGTCACCATGGGTATCCCCAAGACCCATTCTTCAAATTTTAGGGGGATAAGAATTCCCAGAATCCCCTGTAGCGCTTCTTGCAGGGCTGCCCAGAATGTTAGAAGGCGGGGGCAGGCCCAAAAGATGTGCCAATGATCTCCCACTCCCCCACACTGTCCATATGTGGGACTCCAAAGTGTTTCGTGATGGTGGGAACTCTGAAATATCATATTAATATTTTCCAAAAAACTCCCACCATACTGGAGCAGAAGTAACCCGCCACCCCAGTTTTAGTCTTCTCTGCCAATCTGTCTCTTGTAGAGCAACTTGTGCTTCCTGTTCCCATGCTCTCTTCTGGGATTGCACTGAGCTACCTTTGGAATTGAGCAATAGTTTATATAGG
Source organism: Neoceratodus forsteri (assembly GCA_016271365.2). Taxonomy (NCBI): domain Eukaryota; kingdom Metazoa; phylum Chordata; order Ceratodontiformes; family Ceratodontidae; genus Neoceratodus; species Neoceratodus forsteri. The sequence goes on from CM028133.1 coordinate 1,109,167,906, forward strand.
CTACAGATATATTTGTGTTTACCTGAAATTGTCACCAACCCATACAGGTAATTCTCCCAGGCTGAGTAAGGTTTAGTTAGGCCTAGCTTATTATTGGATGAATTGATAAAGTGCCTGACTTGCATAAACCTCAAGAACTCTCCATTCCCCCATTGGAAATTTTCCTTAGCTCTCTGGAAGGAGATGTACTGATTATTCTCTATAAATTGAGTGAAGCGGACAGTCCCTCTGGCCTGCCATCTTGCATACCCCATGTCCAGGGTAGGAGGGAAAAACTCTGACTCATATCGAATTAGTGATAAAGGGCCTATCCCTTCTGTGGTAACAGTTAACTTCTTTACTTCAGCAAGGATATATAGGCCATGCTTTACCCAGTTACTAAGTATTTACTTTTGGTATTCTGGTGATCTTACTTCGAGAGGGTTCCTTCAGTAGGTCATCACATATAGGACTGGCACCACCTGGTGTCAGGCCACACGGCAGACTTTTCTAGCAATACCTTATGGGGGACCGCCCACCCGATGTCACGTGACTGACATCAGCATGACTGTATATAGTGGGCGGTCCCCACGCCTGCCCTCCAGTTCTTTCCTGCTGTCGCTCCGTGTCAGTCGCATTGCAGACTTCCATATAGCGATCATCGTGAAAATGTCTTGCGTCAGAGTTTCCTTCGCTAAAATTTTCAACTTTATAACCTTTTTCATTGATGTCTTCACCCAAGAAGAAGGGCTCATCGTGTGGCATGCAGATTCTGCACAAAGATGGTCACCTCAAGTGCGTCCTCTGTTTAGACCCGGACCATCCTGTTTCCTCCTGCCCTGAGTGCCAGACCTTCAATCAGACTACAAAGAAAAGGAGACAGCAGGCTTTGGAGGCCCATCTTTTAAAAGCCCATCTGGCTTCCCTCGAAAAGAAGATGGACCGGTTAAGAGAGTCCTTGGCCGAAAAATCTTCTTCTTCCAAGAAGCACAAGGAGAAATCCAGAGAGCGGGAGCACTCCGCGGACGACACACGGCCCTCGATGAGCAAGACCCAGCCGCCGCCCAGAAAATTGGATGGTAAGTCTGTTAAGACCTCAGTGGGTCAGTCGGTCATCGGCTCTTCCGATGAATGCACCGCTTCAGCTGATAAGTCAGCCCCCGGCTCCTCTGGGGATCGAGCGGCGGCCGGTAAGCCGGCTACCCAGAATGTGGGTACTCTCCCGGCACCAGTCGGTAAGCCAGTCGGGGGCTCCTCCCCTGCCCGCCCGACTCCACCCGCTAAGACAGCCATCCCTGACGGTCGCATGGGTGCGATTACCCCGTTGGGGACTGATGGCGCCTCACCCGACGTCCGGCAGAACCAGAGGAAGAAAGCCCTTCTCCCTCCTCTTCCCTCGCCTGTACCCTCCGCTTCTCTGGCGGGAACTTCAGGTGACGATACCGGAGAACCCCTCGATGTAGTCAATGCTTCGGGCAGCTCCACATTCCCCTCTCGGGGTCAAGGAGAAGGAGGCTCCTCCTCAGCCAGCAGGCCTTACCGTGGAGGCCCCTCCTCCGCCTTTGGGTGGGATTCTGGCTCCTCCTCTGATGTTGGATGTCCCGACGACAGTCCCGCAGCCTGGACCGGCCGACTGGCCTCAGCCATTGGCCCCAACGCCGGATCAGGTCCCGCCGCCAGGGCCCCTTCGTCCGGTGCCGATGCCAGCCCCTCCGACGCCTGATCCCCTTCCAGCACTGGATCGGGTGGTGCCGGTTCCGACATTGGTTCCCCTGACATGGGCTGTCCCGACGCCGGACCCCCATCCTATAGACACAATGGCGGGTCCGACATGGGTACCCCTGATGCCTGATCTGATGACGGGGATTTATTGTAGACCCTGAACTGTCCCACATTACCCACAGGGGTTTCTTGGGGACCACTACCCAGCGGGTCCCCCTCCAGACTGGAGTCATTTTGGACAGTTCTACCCTGGATTTAATCGCTACTCTTCCTACCAGGGATTCCAGGGTTACTACCCTCCTCCTCCTCCCCCTCAGCCTTTGCCTACTCTACCCCCCCTCCACCTCCGGTTGCTTCAGATTTCAAGGCGCTAATTCAGTCTTGGTGGCAGGGTACAAGGTTGGAGTTGGTTTCGTACCTGGAGACTTGGCTCCCAGAACCACGGTCTCCCAGGTCCCCTTTCCCGTGCAGTTCCTCTATTGCTACGGTCCATGTCTCTGGGAAGACTCATCAGGATATTTCCCTTCCTGATACCCGACACCATCCTGTTGAGGAGGCGGATGATGACAGTAGCTCAGAGGGGGCTGACGACTCTTCAGCGGAGGCCCTGGAGGAGCCTGAGGGTCCGAGGGGCAAGGTTTCCCTGAAATCTTCACCAGAGGACCCTGCCTTTTCGGACCTTTTGAGGTCCATGAAGGATTATTTTGACTGGGAGTCTGAGGATCAGGACCCCATGAGACAGAGGCCCGCGGAACATCTTAACCTAGAGTCTCTGTCCCCGGTCCCCATTCCTCCTTGGATGGCACCTCACCAAGACCTCACCACTACTATCTGGCAGATGCCTCATTCCCTCCCGGCTGTCTCCAAATGGGCGGACAGGCTTTACTGGGCGCTGAAGGATGCCCCATTCCTGAAGGCTTATCCCAAGGCTGACTCTGTGGTCATCTCTGCGGATCATGACTGCTCCTCAGCGCCAAAGCACATGAGCACCTCTCCTCCGGACAAAGAGTCGAGGCAGATGGACCAGTTTGGGAGAAAGATTTATTTATCAGTCACATGTGCTCTCTGGTCCCTTAACTACGTGGCCCACATGGTGTCCCACCAAAAGGATACCTTGGCCAGGCTTGAAGCACGAGTCCAGTCCATGGACCCCTCGCCTTTAAAGGAGGAACTTGCCAAGGATCTTCCCCTCTCCAAAGTTTCATGTAGGCATGCCTTACGCGCCACTTACGACTCTGTCAATTTGATGGCACGTACCTTGGCAACTGCCATTGCCCCTAGATTGCATTCCTGGCTTTGCCTCTCCAGACTCGCCAACGAGGTCCAGTCGGTGAGTCAAGATGCCCCCTTTAGGGGCTTGGTGCTCTTTGGTAGGGACACCAAAGACATTATCGCAGACCTACAGGACAGGGGCCTTGCCCTTAGGTCTGTGAGGTCAATGTACCGATCGAGTTTCCAGCAGCAACAGCCCTTTTGGAAAAGGACCTGGAGGCAGAGAAAGAACTCTCCGGCGTGCCACCAGGGGAAGCGTAAGGCCACGGGTACAGCCACTCCTCCTGCCTCCAAAAATCAGAGATGTTCAGGGGGTCCTCCCCCTGAATGCCTCACCACTTCTTGACTCCCCATCCCCACTGCATCCTCAGTGTCTCGATGGGGAGCAGGTGGGGGGAGGTTCGCCTGCCACATGCAGGAGTGGAGGGCGGTCACCTCTGACGAATGGGTCCTGCAACTAGTGTCCATCGGACACACAATAGAGTTTCTGGAAATTCCCCCATGAACTCCACCAAAGAAGTCCTCTTACTCGAGGGATTAGACCCTCCTCATTTGCGAAGAGGTAAACTCGCTCTTATTCAAAAAAGCAATGGAGCACGTTCCCTTCTGGCAAAGGGGAAATGGGTTTTACTCCCATTTTTTCCTGGTTCCAAGAAAGACAGGGGACTTCAGACCCATACTCGACTTAAGCCGGTTAAACCAGTTTGTCGAGTACAAAAAATTTCGGATGCTGACACTTCAGAGCCTCCTCTCACCCCTTATGGAGAACCACTGGCTCTGTGCTCTTGATATGCAGGATGCCTACCTGCACATCCCCATCTTCCCCAGCCACCGCCAGTTCCTGTGCTTTCGCTTCCAGGAGGAGCACTTTCAGTTTTGAGCGCTCCCTTTTGGTCTGTCTTTGGCACCTCGGGTCTTTACCAAGTGCCTGGCGGTGGTTGCGGCCTTTTTGCGCTGCAGGGGTATTGCGGTTTTCCCTTACTTGGACGACTGACTGATTTCAGCCCCATCCAGGGATTCTCTATAGGAGGCTCTTACCTTCACCCTGGACCTCTTCAACAGACTAGGGATCACAGTCCATGTTCCCAAGTCCTCCCTTATCCCTGCCCAGAGACTTCAGTTTATTGGGGCAGTCCTGGATACGGTCCAGTACAGAGCCTTTTTTCCTCCAGACAGGGTGGAGGCCCTCCTCTGTCAGGCCTCCAAAGTCGCTTCTCTCAGGACCATCCCGGCTCGGGAGGTCCTGCGCCTTTTGGGTCTGATGGCAACCTCCATCACGACCGTTCCCCTGGCAAGGCTTCACAAGAGGGTCACTCAGTGGTCCTTGCGGGTACAGTGGGACCAGCTCCTGGATGACCTGGACCATTCGGTACTGATCTCCTCAGCGGTTCAGAAAGAGTTGCATTGGTAGATGGATTCTCGCAATCTTTCCTTGGGGCTTCCTTTCCAGAGCCCGGCGCCCTTAGCTTCCCTCACCACGGATGCCTCGAATATGGGGTGGGGAGCACATCTAGGGGAGCACCAAGCCCAGGGACTGTGGTCCAGCTTGGAGACTTCTTTGCATATCAATGTTCTGGAGATGAGGGCAGACCCATATGCCCTACAGGCCTTTTAGTCCCTCCTTCCCAAGGGATTACTGCTAATCAAATGGACAACATGTTGGTGGTTTGGTATATTAACAAATAAGGGGGAACCCGGTCGTACCCCCTCTGCCGGGAGGCGACGCGGGTGTGGAACTGGGCAGTTCATCACCATCTGGTCCTCATAGCTGTGCATATTTCGGGCATTTTAAACGTTCTGGCAGACAGTCTCAGCAGGTCTTGGACCCTAGCGCATGAGTGGGAACTGCATCAGGAAGTGGCGGAATCCATCTTCCAATGTTGGGGGCATCTGGAAATCGACCTCTTTGCCTCCGACTCCAACACAAAACTTCCCAGGTTTTGCTCGCTTGTTCCAGGGCACAGTGCTTTTTGGAACGACGCATTGTCTCTCTCTCTTGGACAGGGAAATTTTTGTACGCCTTCCCTCCATTTCCCATTCTACAGAAGGTCCTTCTCAAGCTTCAGGTGGAGAGGGCAAAGATGATCCTCATCGCTCCTCTCTGGCCGAGACAAATCTGGTTCCCGCTGCTACAGCGGCTCTCCAGGGAGCCACCGGTTCCACTTCCAGTGACTCATGACCTCCTGACCCAGGATCAGGGTCGATTGTTACATAGGGGGCTCAGGGCCCTGCATCTTCATGCGTGGCTCCTGCAGACATAGCGATATCTCACTTTGGGGTCTCCTCTCGAGTTGCTGAAGTCCTCATTGAGGCCAGAAAACCTCTACTCGTTCCACTTATGCCATGAAGTGGAAACAGTTTTCCATCTGAGCGACAGCTAAGGGTTGGAACCCCTTCTCTTGCTCTGCCCCGCAAGTCATGGAATACCTGCTTCACTTGTCAGACTCCGGTCTTTCATACTCTTCTCTGAAGGTCCATATTTCAGCTATCTTGGCATACCACGAGCTAGTGGACGGTAAACCCGTGGCTCAGTTGGAGGTCTCAAAAACCTTTCTGAAAGGGATTCTCCATCTGAAACCCCCCATCCGCAGCCCAACTCTGCCTTGGGACTTGAACTTCGTCTTGGAAAAGCTCACCCTTCCTCCTTTTGAGCCAGCTATGAGCTGTGATTTGCGCTTCCTTTCCTGGAAGGCGCTTTTTCTCATGGCTAGCATGTCGGCCCGAAGATTTTGGAGCTTCACGCTCTAGTCTGCAAGGAGTCCTATCTGATTTTCCATAAGGACCGGGCGGTCCTCAGAACACATCCAAAGTTTCTTCCCAAGGTGGTGTCAGAAGCCATGCTGAATCAATCAGTAGAGCTTCCTGTATATTACCAACCCCCCTCTAACAGAGGTGAGGCACTCCTTCATACGATGGATGTTCATCGGATTCTCTGGTGTTACACTCACCGAACCAAAGAATTCCGTACCTGCGACCAACTGTACATTTTCTTTGCACCTTGATCGAAGGGCAAACCGGTTTCTAAGCAAGACCTGTCCAAATGGTTAGGCAACTGCATTAGATTCTGTTACCAGAAGTATGAAAAGCCTCTGCCAGGTCCCGTTAGAGGTCATTCTACTAGGGGCATGGCTGTCTCCGTGGCCTTCTTACGTAACGTCTCTGCAGCCGACATTTGTGCCGCTGCTACTTGGAGTTCTGTCCATACCTTTACCAAACATTATAGTCTGAACGTCGCTTCTAGGCAGAGGGCTGGCTTTGGCCTAGCCGGCTTGCAGGGCCTTCTATCCTAGGCTGGGTCCATTCTGGATCCCAGTTTTTTCTGTTGGAGTTTGTTCTCCTCCTCCCTAGTTTCTCTCGGTCTCTCCTTGGAGGGACTGCTTGGGACTCTGTCCTATATGTGATGACCTACTGAAGGAACCCTCTCGAAGTAAGATAGTACAGTTATGTAGGAACTTACCGTAACAGTAGATCTTCGAGAGATGTTCCTTCAGTAGGTCATATTTTTCCCTCTCTCCTTCCCCTCATTTTGTGTTTTACAGGGACTCGAAATCCTGTTCGCTCCTGCTGTCAGGCCTCTTTCTGGCTCCGGCGGGAGAACTAGAGGGCGGGCATGGGGACCACCCACTATATACAGTCACGCTGACGTCAGTCACATGACGTCGGGTGGGCAGTCCCCCATCAGGTATTGCTAGAAAAGTCTGCTGTGCGGCCCGACGCCAGGTGGCACCAGTTCTATATGTGATGACCTACTAAAGGAACCTCTCTCGAAGATCTACTGTTATGGTAAGTTCCTACGTAACTGTACTTTAGTGAGGTGAGTGCCAGGGTAAAAAGAGGGTTACCTCCTGAAGTTTCATCTTCCATCTCATACCATCTGGATGAGGTTCGTTGTTTGACCCATGAAAGTACAGGGCCCATTTGAGCAGCCAGGTAGTACAGCTGGAAGTCTGGCAGTGCCAGCCCTCCCTCCTCCCTGGACAAATGCAGGATGCCTCTGGCTATCCTTGGTTTCTTGTAAAGCCCTATAAATCCCTGTGTGTCTTTTGTGATCCGGTTCCAAAAGTTTAGGGAGTGTTTCAAGGGGAGGCACTGAAATAAAAAAAGAAGCTGAGGTAACACATTCATTTTTATAACTGAAATTCGGCCCATTAGGGTGAGGGGAAACTGTTTCCACCTGGCCATGTCTTGCACAATAGTATCCCATAATCTGGTATAGTTAATGCTGAATAATTTAGAGATGCCAGTTGAAATTTGAATTCCAAGGTATCCAATTTGGTTCCCTGGTGCCCACTTAAAGGCGAAAATGTTTGAATTTCTGTGGCATTCTACTACTCAGAATGAATGCCACTGAGTTGGAGAAATTAATTGTATATCCCAAGAGTTTTCCAAAGCTATGGAGTTCCGTGGACAATAGAGGTACCATGGATTCTGGGGAGGACAAAAAAAATTGTGTCGTCGTCATATAACGAGACCTTCTGTTCTGTGCTCCCTACCATTATTCCCCAAATTTTGGGGTTTTCCTTATTTTGACTGTCAGAGGCTCCAGGCATAGGGAAACATAGAAACATAGAATTTGACGGCAGATAAGGACCGCTTGGCCCACCCAGTCTGCCCATTTTCCTACCTGATGGATAAGCTGCAGATCCTAGTTAACCAGCAGCCTACTTCTTCCTACCCCAACCCCCGAGAATTGCCTTATGACTGTCCCATGCATGCTTGAATTCCACCACTGTTTTTGACTCCACAACCTGCCCGGAAGGCCGTTCCATGCATCCACAACCCTCTCTGTGAAAAAATACTTCCTTAAATTACCTCTGAGCCGCCCCCCTTCTATCTTCAAATTGTGCGCCCTTGTTCTTGCACACCTCTTTTTCTGAAAGATGCTACCCTCTTGGACTTTGTTGATTCCCTTGAGGTACTTGAAAGTTTCTATCATGTCCTCCCCTCTCCCTCCTTTCCTCAAGGCTATACACATTCAGCTCCTTAAGTCTCTCTTCATATGTCTTCTGGTGCAGTAGAGGGGAGAGAGGGCATGCAGAGCTGATACCATTTACCCTGACCAGGGCTTTGGGACTTTTGTATGACTGTGTAATGGCTTCTAAAAATTTAGGGCCAAATTTCATTCACTCCATGGTTGCCTTTAGAAATTGCCAATTAACCCTATCAAATGCTTTTTCTGCATCCATGGAGATGGCTAGTTGAAGGTGTGGCATTGATTCCCGGGATGAAATAATATTCAAGACTCTGCGGATGTTGTCAGATAAGTAACGTCCTGAAATAAAGCCCGTCTGGTTGGGGTGGACGAAAGATGGGATAAGTTGTTGGAGTCTCCCTGCCAGCAAGCCGTTAAATAACTTTAAGTCCACATTTAGTAATGAGATGGGCCTATAGGACTCGCATTTTAGTTTTTTTCCCCCTTCTTTATGTAGGGTATCCCTTCCCTCCATAATCTCGTGGAATACAGGCAACAGCAAGGGTATAAGAGAATCACTGAACATCTTAAAAAAAATCTGGGGGGGAACCCATCAGAGCCTGGGGACTTGCTGTTTTTTTAAAAGGGCAATTTGGGTTTTCAGTTCTTGCTGTGTGATGGGGCTATCTAGTTCTGACTGAGTCAAGCTGTTAAGGTTAAGGGTGTTGAGGTAGGCAGTGAGCTTAGTGGCTTGTTCTGGGATTGATTCTTGGGTGTATAGGGTTTGATTATATTGTGCAAATAACTGTGTGATTTCCCTGGGGTGAGACACATTTATACCTTCCCTGCTCGGATCTTCAAGCTGAAGGACCATCCTACTTTTCAGCTGCTGCTGTAAGTTGGCTGCTAGCAGCTTACTAGCCCTATTTCCCCCCTTCATAGTAATTTTGAGGCTTCAAGCTGTGCAGAGAGCAAAGACTCTAAGGCCCTCAATGTGTCGACTAGGTCCCTTTTCACTTGGGGGTTGAGAGGGATTTTGTGCCGGAATTCTAGGTCCGCTATCTCTTCTTCTAGATCAGTTTTCCTCTGCTCCCTGCATTTCTTCTCCTGCGAGGCATACTTAATTATGACCCCCTCGGAGTACTTCCTTCAAAGCATCCCATCTGACTGCATGGGAAGTAATTCCCTCTGGATTGTCTTGTATATAGAGTCTAATAGTATCCTTAACAAGATCCTGAAATTGTTGATTGTTCAGTAGACCTATGTTAAGTCTCCAGTGGGAGTTGCGAAAAGGGGCCGAGAGTGCCAGGACCAACTTGACTGGAGCATGGTCTGAAATAGTATGGGGTATGATTTGACAACATTTAACTGTATATACCATTCCTCAGAAAGGTAAAAGTAATCGATTCTGGAATAACAGAGGTGTCTGTCAGAGAAATGGGAATAGTCTCTCTGTTGACCCTTTACCACCCTCCAGACTTTGGCGAGTTCCAGTATACTGCTTAGTCGAAGCAGCGTTTTACTTGCCATGCTCTGCTTTGTGGCCTGGGCGCCCCCCCATCCAAGGCAGGAGAAAGAACACTATTAAAGTCTCCCCCCACAATACAGAGATGGCCTGCCATATTAAGTGTGCCTGTAAAACACGTTTTAAAGAACAGGGAGTCTGCTTTATCCTCGTTAGGGGCGTATATACTGGCTATAATACATGGGGTGTCCAGATAAGTTGCATATAGCAGGACATAACATCCCTTGGGGTCATGGTGTGCTGAGGTGGCTCGTAGTGGGCAGGATTTGTGTATCAGGATTGCTGTTCCCCTACGGTGAGGGTGGGCTCGACAGGAGGAGAAATATACTTCCCCCACCCATCTACGACAGTTTTTTTACTTTCACTGTCGTCCAGGTGGGTTTCCTGTGGTAGGGTGACATCCACCCCCAACCGCCCTAATTCTAGGAGGAGTTTGGTCCTCTTGACTGGGCTATTTATGCTCCATACATTATAAGAAATTATATTTAAGTCCCCCATGGTCATATGGCAAACCATCTCGTAAATCAACTTGATACAGGTCCCCGGAGAGTCCAACCAGTCCCTTCTGTAAAATATAAATCCAAGGTGGAAGGAGGGAGCGCAGCTTCGAGAAATTACAATTCAGGTGGAAGTTGCAGTTTACAGGAGAGAAGTGCAGCATACTATAAATCAGAAAAGAACAACAACAACAACAACAAAGAACTTCATTATTAACATGAAAAAACTGTTGTAGCCCTGCAGTTAGCCGATACCCAACTGGGGAAACTGGCTCTGCAACAAAGTGTGGAGAATTGTGCTTCCAAGGTGCCACAGAGGTCCCTGTCATACTTTCCAGTAGTGGTATCTGTGTTGAGATTAAGTCAGCACTCTGCTGCGATGCCCCTGTCAAGTCAAGGTTTAGTAACCACTGTGGGATCCACCGATACAACATAGACTGTCCCCCTTCCCCCCACCAAAGCCCCCGACCAATGTATAGAATGGGGCCCCTGGAGGTGAAGAATCTCCCACCATTATAGTGGTCTCTCCCCCTCCCCACCGCAGCATTAGTCACTCCCAATACTCGGACTCCCTGCATCTAAGAGCTGCTTACTGTTTTGCTTCTGTACATCTAGTGTATCATCTGTATAGTGCCCTTTTTATCCTTTCTAAAAGCGCTTCCCATTCAAATAAACCCATCTTCCTGTAGGCTCAAAGAACCCCCCTTTTCCTGATGCGATTCAGTCTCAGTTGGGAAACACAGAGTATGGCTGTATAGGTAGAAATATATCTTATGTAAACTGTCTACCAGATTAAAGACAATTGAGAGCAGAAAGTCAGCTCGAGGGGAATTAGAATACCATTCGAGCGGTAGTAACTGTATGACAAAAGGGATAGTTCACCACTGTTCAAGAGCGTGGGTCCTGAGATCCTGTTGCCCCTCCATCAGACCTCTGCTGCGTTTTTGCTCGCTCCCTCATTCTGTTCCATGTGCTAGGGCTGTCCCGGCCCTCAGCAAGGTTTGACCCAGCTCCTCTTCCCGCTTGGCTGCCCAGGGCGATCCACTGCCTCCTTTCAATCTCTTTCATGGCCCGCAGATCAATCAGATCCTCAGCTGGAATATCTAGTGAGGTGAGAAATGTCTTAGTATCCGCCATGGAATTGAAGATTTTAACACCAGCATCTGAAGTTACACATAGGCGGGCTGGAAAGTCCACTCTCGCTTTTAGGCCTTTATTGCGCAGTGTCTTTACAGTCGGGAACCAGAGTTTCTGTCTCGCCATTGTGGGTGGTAGGTGCATAATCCGGTTCGAAAAATAGCTTGACGTCCCAGAACACAATTTCTTTCTTTCCCATGCCTTCCTCAGAACCATTTCTCTGGTTTTAAAATCTAGAAAAGCAACAGTTAGGGAGCGGGATCAGGCTTGGGGATCCTTCGGGAGGGCCGAGAGAGCCCTATGGGCACGAATGATGTTTAAAGAATCTCCTTGTCCAAGCCCAACAGTTCTTGAGTCCTTCCACAAATTCTGGAATACTAGCAGACTCCGTCTATGCCTCTTCATAAATCCTTGGGGAAACAGACACACAAGATTTTACAAACCCCTAATTCAGTACCTCCTGTGGATAAGAGAATGGACAGGGGGTATTCGTTATCAGGCTCAGCTTCGGAGTTCCTTTATAGTCATTGCAGCCATGTTGGGGTAGTATAGGCTGCAGCCTGTGACAGGACTAACATTCCTTTGGCTTCACACCCCACGGATAAGGACTCTAGGAAAGTGGATGCCATGGCCAAAAAACAGTATTTGGCATCCTGTTTGGGACTCAGGCAGGCAACTTATATGGCCTACACAGCCAGGTATCAGAAATCCAGATGGGACACGGTTCTGGAACTGGCTAAACAGGCCTCTCCCCAGCTAGCCAAGGAGCTGGAGGTCGTGGCTGCTGATGGAACTGAGGCATCCAAAATGCAATTTCATGCTGCTGTGGACTCCAGTGATGTGGCATCTACAGTCATGGCTACATCTGTGTCTCTCAGAAGACATGCTTGGCTCAGATGTACTAGCCTTTCACAGGATACCCAAACTAAGGCTATGGATTTTCCTGTAGTGGGTAACACTCTGTTTGGGGAGCAGACAGAGGCTTACATGATGAATATAGGACCACGTACAGGAATACACAGGCCAAGGAAAGGCAGGCCACTCCGCACAAGCAGCAGTCTAGGGGCAGGGGCAGGCCCTTTCAAAGGCCTTTTTACCAAGCCCAGGCCTCCTCTCTCTTCCCACAGAGGGTGTTCTTCAGAGGGAGGGGTAGGAGGGGGATGAGCAGGGCTGCTCCCTCCTCCTCTCAGTCTAAGGCTTCTGCCAAGCAGACACCCTGATGTGTCAGCCCGGGTCGACTCCCCATTTCCAGTAGGAGGCAGGCTGGCTTACTACTTCCAGGCCTGGAAGTCTGTGACCTCAGACAAGTGGGTCCTGGAAGTAGTAAGCCAGGGACTGGCCCTCAGCTTCAAAAAATTTCCGAAAAGAAGGGCCAAGTCTTTTCCACCTGTATCAGTCTCAGAAACCCTTGCCCTAGTGGCAGAGGTTTCCTCTCTTCTAGCTTTTAGAGCTATAGAGAAGGTTCCTACTCAGCACAAGGGAAAAGGACTGTATTCCAGGTACTTCCTTACCCCAAAGAAAACAGGGGAGTGGCGACCCATCTTAGACCTAAGGTATCTGAACAAACACATTTCAAAGCCAAAATTCAAAATGGTAACTCTGGGAATAATCCTTCCCTTTCTAAGGCCATGGGATTGGCTAGCATCTCTGGACCTCAAGGATGCCTACTTCCATATTCCTATCAGGTGCTCCTACAGAAAATACCTCAGGTTCAAGTTGCCTTCAGGCCATTACCAATTCAGAGCTGTGCCATTTGGCCTAACATCAGCTTCAAGGGTGTTCACGAAGTGCCTTGCAGTAGTGGTGGCTTACCTCAGAAGACAGGGCATCACCATCTTTCTGTTTCTGGATGACTGGCTGTTAGTGGGTCAGTGTCCTTTACAGGTCAAGTCAGCTCTTCAAACTACCCAGGACCTACTCAGCTCCTTGGGTTTTCTTCTCAATCTTCCAAAGTCTGTACTCGAACCAGTTCAACTTCTCACCTTTACAGGTATAGAGTTGGACACTGTACAAGCAAAAGCCTTCCTTCCCCTGGCAAGGGTAAAGACCCTAGTGGATCTCGCTTCCTCCTTTTGACTTCAGGTCTCCCACCCAGCAACACAGTTCCTCCAACTCCTGGACCACATGGCAGCTTCCACGGCAGTGGTGCAGGGAGCAAGGTTCCAGATGAGGGACATTCAGTTTCATCTGAGGTCTTTTGGTCTCAAAAGAAGGATTCACTTACCAAACTGATTCCAGTGACTCAGACTCTGGTCCAAGCTCTCCAGTGGTGGCTGGACCAGGACAACCTCAGACAAGGGCTTCCATTTCTCCCTCAAGTCCCATCAGTAGTTTTAACTATGGATGCTTCTCTCTTAGGGTGGGGAGCCCACCTGGGAGTCCTGACAGCTCAAGGGCTCTGGTCTCCACAAGAGTCTCTCCTTCATATCAATCTCCTGGAACTCAGGGCAGTTTTCCTAGCCCTGCAGAACTTCTTGGATTCAATCAAGGGCAAGGTGGTCCAAGTCAGAATGGACAACACCACCACAGTGTGGTACATCAACAAGCAGGGAGGCACTCGGTCCTCAGCCTTGTGCATAGAAGCCATGAAGCTGTGGTCTCTGGCCTATTCTCTTCAGACTTCACTGGTAGCAGTTCACCTTCCAGGGAAGGACAACATACTAGCAGATGCTCTGAGCAGAATTTCACAGGGACACCACGAATGGTCCCTGGATCCTCACATCCTGAAGGTCATCTTCTCCAGGTGGGGCACTCCAGAGATAGATCTCTTTGCAGCATGGACTGTCATCAACTTCCTCTGTTTTGTTGCAGACCTCCAGTCCTGGGGACGGTTCCCCAGGATGCTCTCTTTTTGGACTGGATGGGCAGGTTTCTCTATGCCTTCCCTCCATTCCCTCTGCTGTTCAGAGTTCTGATCAAGATCAGGACTCAACCCTGCACAGTAATACTGGTGGCTCCAGATTGGGCCAGACAGCCTTGGTATCCTCTACTGCTGTCCTTGTCAGTGTCACGTCCCCTGTCTCTGCCCAGGACATACAATCTCCTGTCCTCCTCCCCGGGGTGGATCTGGTACCCCAATCTCCAGTCTCACCATCTCAAGGCCTGGCTCTTGAAGAGTTAGAATATGCAGCTCTACATCTTTCTCAGGGAGTTCTGGATATTCTGAAGGTCTCTAGGAAACCTTCCACTAGAAAAACTTACAACTCCAAATGAAAAAGGTTCAGTATTTGGTGCTCTCAGAAAGGCATCCTGCCTGATTCTGCAGACATTTCCACAACCTTAGACTATCTAGTTCATTTCAATGGTTTAGGCCTTAGGCCTGCCACTCTGAAGGTTCATCTAGCAGCTCTCTCTGTATTCTCTCAGCAGGGAAGGGCTGTTCTCTGGCATCTCATCCTGTTTTCAGAAAGTTTTTCAAAGGTTTGGTTCACATTAACCCTCCCTTTCGGGAGCCCACTCAGCCTTGGGATCTTAATGTCTGCATAGCTCAGCTAATGCAGCCACCCTTTGAACTTCTGGCTTCGGCAGAATTGAAGTACTTGACCTGGAAAACTGTGTTGCTGGTAGCTGTTACTTCTGCCAGGCGGATTAGTGAGTTACAGGCTCTGTCAGTGGAACCTGACTTCATCTCCTTCCACAGGGACAAAGTAGTCCTCAGAACCAATAGGAGGTTCTTGCCCAAAGTGGTTTCAGATTTTCATCTGACCCAGTCTGTATCTTTCCCTGTGTTTTTCACTGACCATTCTTCTTCAGGTGAAAGAAGGTTACACAGTCTGGACGTTAAGAGGGCCCTTAGCTACTACATTGAGCATACTAAGGCACATAGAAATGACCGTCTTCAGTTGTTTCTCACTTATGGTGAAGTGGGAAAGGGTAAGCCTGCCACTAAGAGAACTATTGCCAGGTGGATTGTTTCTTGTATACAATTTTGTTATGACAAGTTGGGTAGGACGCCCCCTTCAGGCCTGAGGGCTCACTCGACCAGGGGTACAGCTACTTCTCTAGCTGCAGCCAGAGATATACCTTTGTTAGAGATCTGTAAAGCAGCCACCTGGAAAACAGTACATACTTTCACCCAGCATTAAACCCTGGACATCGAGGCTAGGAGTGATGCTAGGTTTGGTACAGCAGTACTGCAGAGCTTCTTCCCAAAGTAGGTTCTGCATTCCCTGCTCCATAGGGAACTGCTTGGTAGTCTGCATTATGTCTGAATACAGCAAGACTTCATGTTGTTTGAAGAAAAAATTACTCACCATAGTGATGTTGTTTCTTCTAATGGAGTCTTGCTGTATTCTGACCCCCCCCCTCTCAGAACCTGGTTTTGGGAAGTAGGCTGGCAGGTACAGTGTTGCACCTCAGGGGTGTACTACCTTGTACCCTCCCTCTTGGGTGGGGTAGATGTTGTTGTTATTATTTTTTCTGGTGTTGTACTTAAATATTGTCACTACCTTTCCTTCTTGGGTTCTCGACTTGAGTCTTTTGGGGACCAAGAAGAAATATTTTGCCCTTTGGCTATATTTTGAACAACTTCCATACTTTAGTTACCAGTTAGCGCGTAAGAATCTGACGGTTACACTGGGAAGTACCACAGACAGAGGTTTGAAAACTGAGCTCCAGCTCAACGTTCTATGCTTCTGCATTGAGTTAACTCTTTCCTCTCCGGGGCAGTTCAAGTGCTGGGGCTAACTGCATTATGTCTGAATACAGCAAGACTCCATTAGAAGAAACAACATTACTGTAGTGAGTAATTTTTTCATATGCTACAGCCCAACGCATTGAAAGCTTGCCTGAGCTAGAACAACATCAGTTTAGCTGTATAGCTATTGACAAAGTATGGGGGAGACTTTGAAAATCTGATGTTAATTAGAGAGAATTTTTGGATTGTTACTCTGAATTCAACAAAAAACCTGGTTTGAATGCACACCTTGACATATGCCCATATCTAAAGAAACGAATAATAATAAGAAATTAATTTTTGTAGTTTAATCATAAGGAGTTAAGAAGTGATGTTGCTTTCTGTTGCTTGATCTTCATGCCTAATTGTTCAAATTTATCAGTTTTCCCTCCTTTTTTGACAGTAGTAGATAACTGGATATTTTTTATTCTCTGGCAGGGTGTTTGTTCTATTTTCAGCCTGATATAATAACTAGATAAGTTTGATACCTGTAGTCTCCAATTATGGGAAGTAAATTTTTTTTCCTCAATGCAATTTGATAGATGTATAACATCTAGGGGCTATAATGTTGATAATAATAGTTTGGGTTCCCCCCCCCCCCATTCTCGTCTCCTTTTTTAGGTGATTGATTGTATGATGTAGTATATGTACTTTAGTGCAAAATGCATATGTTTTTAGAAACACTGTGGTGTGAACCAAGGTTCTTTTAAAATAAGTTATTTGTAACAATTGGAAATACACCTCAACCAATCATAGAGTGTTTAACTGTGAGGTGTAATGATCACATGTTCTGTCTTTGGCATATATAAGAAGAGTTGTTATTTTGAATAACTAGCTTTTGAGGAAGGGCTTTCGGTCCGAAACATGTCAACTGAGGTGTGACGCACGTGTGCTCTTTTAATAAATGTGAATTTTTGCACTCAACTTTGGTGCGGCGTCCCTCTCTTCAGGTTAGTGTGTGCAGGAAACTTTTTGTCTTTCATTACTCATGGTTGTTTCCTAGCACCACATCCGAGTGCATACTCTGTGGGTAGAAGAACTGCTGATGGATGCGAGCTGATGTCCCAATGGTTGTGTCTGAGCCCTTTGGGTATTTTTTTCCATGGACTGTGTAATACTGCTCTAATAACTATCCCCCCTGCTGTGCATAGGTCATGCTCAGTGTCCAGCCATAAAGGCCTGTATTTTTTAACCTTAGGATCGTGTGGCTCTGTATACTACTGAAGGTATTTGCTTCCACGGGCAGCCAGGTAATCATGGAAAAAGTTTGGGAGCTTAAGGCCCCCCTTATTTTTTGCCCGAGAGCTTTGCATAAGGCCTTTTGATGACCTTACCATTCCAGATGAACTGTGTTATCATGGCGTGGAGCCTGTTAAACCAATATGTTGTAAGTATTAGGCTAGTGATTAAAACTGGGTACAGAGCCAGCGGTAAAGCATTCATTTTCATTATACTTATTTGCCCTATGAGGGACAGTGGGAGTTTGGTCCAGTGCTTCTAGTCTAGTTTTATGGTGCCAATAAGTTTTATCTAGATTATTATGCTTGGTAGCAGTGATCTTTTTGGGGACATCTGTACCTAGGTACCTTCGTTTGTGGGGGGGACCATTGAAGGCCCATATCCATAATTTCACTCTTACGTACTCCTGCATTAAGAGGCTTCGCTACTGTTTGTGAAATATTCAGTTTGTATGCAGAAATATAATCAAATTCTTTGATCACGCAGAGTACAGCAGGCAGGGATGTCCTCAGTTCTCTGATGTGTAACAAAATATCAGCGCGTAAGTACTACCCAGTGGAATACCTACAAAATCCAGCACCTGGCTAATTTTACAGGCTAGTGGTTGGGGATAGGGGAGATCCCTGCCTGGTTCCCCGCTTCAGGGGAAATTACTGAGAAAATAACCCAATGCAATCTATTATAGCTTTGGGTCTGGTGTACAGCACCTTGATTTATTCAACAAGGATATCAGGGAACCCATTGCGTTTTAAGACATTGAAAAGGTACGGCCATGAGACTTTGTCAAATGCTTTCTTTCCATCCAGGGAGACCAGCACAGCAAGTGACGGGGCGCTCTCTGGTTGTGGAGATAAGGTGTTCAAGTTTTCTGAGTGGTCCATAAAGTTGAACCCTGCCATAAATCCAGTTTGTTCATTGCTAATTAAACCATCTCAGAATTTGTCCAGCCTTGTTGTCATGACTTTGGCTAATATTTTAGCATCCAAGTTGATCAAGGATATGGGATGGTTGCTACTGACCTGGTGCACATCTTTCTCAGGTTTGGGTAGCAAGGTAATCTCATAGCCTGTGTGAATGATGACTATGTTAACCCTTTTTTGTGAATATGGAAATAGCCTTTAGTTAGGTACAGGTGGGTGGGGGTAAACGCTTTACAAAAATTAGGCATGAAGTCATCAGGTCCGGGGGTTTTATGCAAGGTAAGACCCTCTAATGGCAGCCTGCACCTCAGCTACTGAGATCTGGGCACTTGTCAGTTCACGTTGCTCCCGTGACAATTGTGGTAGGATAATATTGCTGAGAAAGACATCAAGTTTAGTGTCCCAGTCTGGGGGGTGCTTAACATTTTAGAGATTCTGATTAAAAAAAAAAAAACTTACATTCCTGGGCTATCCCCCAATGTCTGTCACCAGCCCTTCTTGGTCACTCCCCTATGATGGAGCAGGCAGCGTCTTGTTTTCTGAGGAGCAAGGCCATCAGTCTTCTTGCTCAAGTGCCTTGCTCTCCGTGTTTGCTTTGGTTTTAAGTATTGCCTTCTTGTCCTGTCTCTTCTGGAGGAGAAGGTTTTAGGCCTCTTTTTTTCTCTCTAATTAGATGTAGCATTCCCAGGACATACTTCGCTTTCTCTTGTTGTGGCTATCCTCAGCAGTTCTCCCCTGACATGGCATTTAGTAGCTGACCACCCTGTATATGTGCTTTCCACTGAGCCTATGTTGATTTGAAGTGACTATTCTAGGAATATTTGCACTTTTTCTATTACTTGTTTATCTTTTAAGAGCTGGTTATTCAGGCACCAAGCCCTGACTTGCTCAGTCACTGTAGAAAATTGGTGCGCTTATAAACCCCTGGAATTTTCTTCCATCTGATGTTATTATTAGTGAAAGTAAAAATATTTTTAAAAACAAATTAGATAAATTGATCTTTATGAGAACCAGTCTGTCTTACTCTGGGTGAATGATAGCCTGGAACACACATGCTTCCATCACCCCTGGATATCAGCCAGTGTCATCAAACTCTGCGGCGAGACTGGGAGCCTGCCTGCTGCCACCTGCCCACGCTCTCCAAGCACAGGTAATTGCGGAAGCCAGATCTTCAGCCCTCAGCTGCTGTTGCAGTGAAGATCCTGGATTTTTTTTTCCGTATTCCTGGCACTATCTGACTGCAGTGCCCCATTGGCTGCTCACCATCTCGGTGAACTCCCTGAGTGGCTAGCTGTGGAATCCAGCGTGGCTGCTTTCCCAGGACTGTGCCACCAAGTTTGAAATGACTTTACCTTGCTCCGGTACAGAGACTTGCAGTTCTTGCCTAATTGCACGCCCATGCACAAATTTTGTAGTATGTGCTGCCTGGCCCTCGCTGCTAGTGTGTGTACATAATACCAATTACAGCGAAACTGAAAACTGGGATTCCTACTGCTGATTTTTTGTTTGTTTAAGGACTGTTACTAGGCTGTATGTGCTCATTTGGGTAGAAAAAAAAAGAGAGTAAAATACTGTTTGTTTGCTTTGCTAGTTTCCGTGTTTTAGCCTAGCCAGACCCCTTAATCTTCCCATTCTCTCCTTTGTGTGTCTCTTTGTGTGATTTTTTCGTGCTCCCCCCACCCCCTCCTCCACAAGTTCTTAAATACACCTAAACCACTCCCCCTTCGGTGCACCTCCTCCCATTGGCCATCTTGCCCTACACAAATTTAAAGCTGCAGAACACCTCCTAGAGTTCGGTCCTGCCCCACAGAACTACATTTCTAACAGCCCCTTGCCTCACCACTCCCTCCTCTCCCCCTTCATAAGGCTGACCATACTAATTCTCTCCTACTACTTCCCCTTGTCCCCCACTCTCCCTCGGAAAAATGAAGCTGGCACTGCCTATATTATGGGCCATCTCCCTAACTACTGCACTGGTATTGACCAACTTCTGCGCTACGGTGCTGGCCTGCGATAAACAGCGCCTCTCCTTCCTCTCATTCCCCCCCTTCTCCCCTGTCTCAACCCTCTTCACTCACTACTAAGGATAAGTCCACCCTGGGGTACATCTCTCTCATCCTACTCACTAAAGGAGAACGCCGCCTCCTTGGCCACTACCTGGCTAATCTCTCCTGGTCTCCTACTATTCCCTCCTGCCCATACATTCTCCTACTATCACTACTCTCCCTTGCTGGGAACATTGAGTGCAACCCTGGCCCAACAAACTCCCATTTCACCCCAGCATCTGGACAACGCCCCTGGTCTTAAAATCGCACATATCAATGTCTGCAGCCTTCCATCTAAATTCACTGACCTTGAGGCTTGGATTGAGCTACACAAGCCCCATATTCTGGGACTCACTGAAACATGGCTAAAGCCACAACACACTGAAAACACCTTCAAAATACCTGGCTACTCCTACCTATGCCTTGACAAGCCAAGCAGGAAAAAAGGTGGCGGTGTGGCCCTGCTCCTAAGGGAACCCCTCTCAGCTAGCATTGTCCTACACTTTGACCCTTCCTCACCTAGTGAATGGCTACTCTCCGAATTGACCCTGGGATCCTGCAAGAAACTCTATATTTGCTGCTGCTACAACCCCCCCACGACCGGAACTGTTGGACTCACCAGCCTCCTCCAAGGCCTGAGCTCTCTAACTCCCCATAGGGAACCTATCCTTCTTGGCGACTTTAATCTAAACTGGCTGAGCTACCACCAGCCTGACTATGTATCCCTGTTAAAACAGCACAACCTGGTGCAGGCAATCACTGTCCCCACCAGACTTAATCCACGCTTGGCCACCCAGACTCTACTAGACTGGATCCTCATAAACAGGGAGGAGCGAGCATTACACGCTGGCACCATGGCTGACTCTATAAGCAATCACTCACTGACCTATCTCCTCTGGTCTTCCAAACTAAAGCACCCCCCACCCAAATACCTATCTCTCAGAAATATCAGCTTCCCAGTCTCCACAAATCTCCTCGAGGAGGCACAGTCCTTGGACTGGTCCATGCTTTTTTCCCTTTCCAATGCAGCCACGGCAGTTTCCACATTTACCCGGACTCTACTAACACTCCAGAACCACTTTTTCCCCTGTCACCACCAGACGGGTCAGAGGCGGGTGCTTTCTCTGGGTCTCTAAAGACCTCCTAACCCTTATGAAGGCCAGAGACCGTGCCTGGTCCACTTTCAAAGCGACCCCCTCTCCTGCCCTCTGGGATGCTTACAGGCGCATGAGGAACAAATGTAAACAACAGGCTAAATTTTTGAAACAGACCCGCTTCAGCAATCTGCAAAAGGCCAACCTTGGAGACCCTAGAAAATTCTGGGACTCAGTCAGCTCCCTCCTAAACCCCGGCCCCAGCTATGCTGCATCACATCTCAACTCCCAGGACGGGCTGCTGACCGACCCTCACGATGTGGCCAGTGTCTTCAACTGTAAGTTCCCCAACTTATCCATGTACCTAAATAAGCTGCCAACTGCCCAACCTCAAAGCTCAGCCCTAATACCTGATACACTGCCATCCTCCTCCAGCTCTGCATCTCACCCGCAAATACCCCCATTCTATTTTAAAGCCCTCTCCATACACGACACAGTGAAGCTACTCAAAAATCTACCTAACCACGGCTCCTCTGGATCTGATGGGCTATCTCCAGTCTTCCTTAAGCTGATCTCTCCAGCGATTGCCAGGCCACTCACCTTCGTCTTTAATCTTGCTCTTTCCACCTCCTCCATGCCTGACTCATGGAAGATAGCTAAGGTTATCCCCATTCTTAAATCTGGTGACCCCAAATCCTCCGACAATTACTGTCCGATATCCGTCCTCCCTCATCTCAGTAAACTACTCGAGAGAGCAGTCCACAATCAGCTCACTGAGTACATAGGCAAGTACACCCTCCTGTGCAACCAACAGCATGGCTTTCACAAGAATCATTCCACTGCCACTGCCCTCGCACTTCTGACCGACCACATCCTCTCTAACATGGATAATGGTAAAGCCACTGGGGCTGTCTTCGTCGACCTCTCAAAGGCTTTTGACATGGTTAACCTTGCTCTCCTTACCTCCAAGCTTAGCCTTCTTGGTTGTTCTCAGAATGTCACAAGCTGGTTCACTAACTACCTTACCGATCGCTCACAATTCGTGTGTATTGGTCAAACCTGCTCCCCCACCCTGCCTGTCTCTGTGGGGGTCCCTCAAGACTCAATCCTGGGTCCCCTCCTTTTCTCCTAATTTGTTAATGCACTTCTCTTTGACTGCCTCAACTGTCACTCTCTCCTGTATGCCAATGACCTTGTCCTCTTCCCAGTGACAAAGCCATGTAGCATAATCTCCTCAGTTCTCTCGCTGTAACTATGCTGTGGACAGCTGGTTCTCAAAACCTCCTCTTAGTAAATGCTCAAAAACTAAATCCACGCTGTTCAGATCTAAGCCCTTTCTGGCCAAAACTAAAACCATGCCCCTCACCATTCTCACCCCAGGCGGCCCAGCTCTGGAGGATGTCAACACCTACAAATACTTAGGATACTGCTCGACCCCTCCCTCACTTTCAGTGAGCATGCAAATTCCCTTGTTAGAAGGTTCCATCAAAAGTTAGGTGCTGCCTATAGATTCAGGCAATACCTTACCCCGGAAGCCAGACTAGCCATTGTCCGGGGTAATCTTCTCCCTGTTCTTGACTACTGTTCCCCTATTTATGCCAGGACCTCAGCTACTGCCATGGCTAAACTCTCCGCTGCCTACAACAGTGCTTGCCGCTTTGCTTTATTGGCCTCATTCTCCACCCACCACTGTACCCTCTATAATACCCTTGGATGGCTACCGCTACAAGGTCGCTTTGACCTAGCCCTCTGCTGCATGGTAGACAGTGTCATCCACACCGCTCCAGAATCCTCCCTAACTGTCCTTCTGAAAACCAGAATGCTCCTCCGCAACCTCCGCTCTAATGGTACTCCCCCTCTAGCGGTTCCTAGGGTATCCACCAACGTGGGTAGCAGAGCTTGGTCTGCAGCTGCCCCTTTGCAGTGGAACAAACTACCGGCTGAACTCCGTTCCATTGACACACACTCCAGTTTCAAGTCCCGCCTAAAAGTCTGGTTCCTGGCAAACTCATCCTGCTGCTGCTCCCTGGGGACTGACACCAACCCACACTAGTCAACTCCCCTGCCCAGGGGTTACCCACCTGCCCACACTAGTCAACTCCCCTGCCTACAACTGTTATATTGTATTTTTCACAGTAATATTTGACTTCCTTGCCTGTACATATTGTATATACATTTTTTTACTGAGTATTCTGTGTATTACTTGCTCACTGGACGATGCAGTCACACATTGTACACTGCCTATGATTTGTTTGTTTTGTACCAAATCTCCTCATGTCCGATATTGAAACCTTGTATTCACTGTTCTCAAATGGACCTATGCATCAAACTTGTATATTGTGCTTACTATTGTTGCTTGTATCAAATCTGTTTCATGTATATTACTGTTGCCTTGTACTCCACTATCACTCTGCGCCATGTGTTATGGCCTGGGTGGTGCCTGAAAACGGTCCCTGGGATCAGTGCACTCACCCGGTTATCAAAGTCATCAATAAATAAATAAAATAAAATTCCTGGGATCACTCATGGGCACGCTACAAATCTTCCCTTTCCCCTACTGATCTTTGCCATTACCGCTCTCAAAAAAATGCTGGTACCAAAACCATTAGACCCACCAAAGAGCTGTACTTCAGGAATACCATACAGCAAAACCTGGACTCCCCACTCAAATTCTGGCAGACCCTTTCCTCCCTCTTTTGTTTTCCCCCAGCCCTCTTGGCCAGCCAATCCTTTGGGCTTGCCAAGGCCCCCCTACCACCAGACCTCCCCCCCCATCGCTATCTCCGCCTTCCCCATCGAGCGCCGTGAGCCGTTGATCTGACATATCTCTTCATCGGGGGACCCCTCCTGTGATGCCACCTGGAGAGGAGACTGGCCCAGCTGGGCACTTCCTTCTACGCCGGGCTCGGCGGGGGATCAGCGCAGACTTCCTCTGGGCTTCACGGTGTATGGGGCACTGGCAGTCACCATCCGGCTGGCCAGGTGGCCCATTTTGACCCATGTTTGTCTTGCCTAGCCGCCTCCCACAATGTGGTTGCATGCTGCTGCATGCTTGGCAAAGCGCACAGCGGTGTGTGGTCACCATGCTGCAACGTATATTGCCCCAGCAGGCTGCCAGGAGCCGTTTCAGAGTGGGCAGTCCTGCACTTCCCCCCAGTCGGATGCCCTGCCCCCTCCCTGCCGGCCTCTGCTCCTGTCGTCCCGGGCGTGGGCGTGAACCCGAGTCGCCAGCGTGCCAGGTGATCCTCATCACCGGCCTACCTTTCCTCCCTCTTTAACCCTCCTTCTAAGCCCTACCCCTCTCCCTGCTCGTCAACGACAAGCTTATCTCTGACTCTCCTCCATTGCCTCGATCCTAAACTCTTACTTCACTATCTGTGCCCTCTCCTCCAACCCAGCAAACCCCACATATCCCCCCACTACCCTCTTGCCCTGATGGCTTTCATTTCACCCCCGTCTCTGCCTAGGAGGTTTTCTGTGCCCTCCTGTCCTTGAACCCATTCAAACCGAACCCTGATGGCCTTGACCCTCTTCTTCTCTTAATCTCCGCCCCTGCAGTAGCTCTTCCCCTCTCCCACTTGTTAAATCTCTCCTTCACCCTCGGCACTGTCCCCCTGGCATGGAAAGCTGCCAAGGTGATTCCCCCTGCACAAAGGAGGTGATCATTCCTCACCTGGAAACTATCACCCAATTTCCCTCCTTCCCTCCCTGGCCAAGCTTCAAGAATCCCTTGTCCTTGCAAAGCTTTCAAACTTCCATTCCTCCTCAGATTTCCTCTCTCCCTTTCAGTCCATTGTCCAAAAAAAAAAAAAAAAAAGGCACTCTACAGTGAATTCCCAGCTTCCAGTCACTGATACCATCCTGACAGGTATGGACCGTGGGCTCCTCACTGCAGCCATATTCATCAACCTTGCAAAAGCCTTTGACTCTGTCTCCTGTCCCCTCCTCCTCCTCCTCTCCAAACTTTGCTCTGCTGGCCTTTCTTCCCCTGCAGTTGACTGGTTTAGGTCCTACCTCTCCGGACGCACCCAGCGTGTCCTAGCCAGGGACACCCCCCTCCCCATCCAAGCTGGCATTCCTCAAGGCTCTATCCTTGGCCCTATCCTCATCTCTGTCTTCCTAAATAACCTCCCTTCTGTCTGTGCCTCCTCCCAGATTCATCTCAATGCCGACATACCATCCTCTACACCTTGGGTCCATCCACCTCCGTGGTTGAGGGTTTTACTTTGGTTCCAAGATAACCAACTTAAGGTCAATGCAAATAAAACTGTAACCATGACCTTTAGTACCTCACAAAAACTCTTAAAACTTTCCCCTCTCTTTTCCTTTTCTACCCTTGATGGTACGCTTCTTGATTTAGTCCCTGCCTATAAGTACTTGGGCATCTGACTTGACAGCCGGCTTGGCTTCTCAACTCACATAGGTTATATCAATTCCAAATTCCTCCTGAAACTAGGTGCTATGTACAGAAACAAACATGCCCTCTCCCTACTGGTCTGCCGTTAACAGCTCTCCAAAATGATCCTCCCCATCTTCGACTATGCTGACCTTGTTTTCAGGTCCACCCCTTCCGCTTCCTTCATCAGGTTGGGGCTCTCTTTTTAACATCTTCTGCCGCTTTGCTACAAAAACTCCCCTTCACGCTCAACACTATGCCCTTTACTCCTTGCTCTCTCTTCCTTCCCTCTCTCGACGCTGACAGCTCCATGCCATCACACTTATCTCTCAATATTGTTTCGGGACTCTCACCCCCTACCTCTCCTCACTCCTCTTACCAGCTTCGCTCCAGAGACCCTCACACCTCACTTCCCCATCCTCACTCTAACTCAGGGCAGACTGCTTTCTCTTACCATCTCCCTTCAAATTTGAAACTCACTTCCCAGCTCCCCTCCATCTATCTCCTCTTTACTCGCCCTAAAGCATGCCCTTTCCCAATCTCTTCCTACTTCCTGCACATGTTCCCCCTCATCCTGACCTCTTCTCTTCATGCACACTATCCCTCTCTCTCTCACCCACATGCTTCCCTAATCCTGTCTATCCCTACCTCCTCTCCTCCCTCCCCTCCCCCGTCCCCATCCCGTGCTTTTCCTACCCTATCACCATTTTTATTCTCCTGACTCTCCTCTACTATCCCTCCTCCTGGGCATTGAAATGCATAACTGCGTTGCACTTTATACTTGTCGCTATTTCAGTACAACTACTTAACTCCCTGTATTGTTTACAACAATTCCTGTCATGCTTATGCTGTTAATACGTGCACTTTGTTTACCATGTTTTTACACAGTTATCACATGCACTTTGTGTACCATGTTTTTACACTGTTAACACGTGCACTTTGTTTACCATGTTTTTACACAGTTATCACATGCACCTTGTGTACCATGTTTTTACACTGTTAACACGTGCACTTTGTTTACCATGTTTTTACACTGTTATCACATGCACCTTGTGTACCATGTTTTGACACTGTTAACACATACACTTTGTTTACCATGTTTTTATGCTGTTATCACATTCACCTTGTGTACCATGTTTTTACGCTATTATCACATGGACTTTGTGTACCATGTTTTTACACTGTTAACACTTGCACTTTGTTTACCATGTTTTTATGCTGTTATCACATGCACCCTTGTGTACCATGTTTTTACGCTATTATCACATGTACCTTGTGTACCATATTTTACGCTGTTAACACATGCACCTTGTGTACAATGTTTTTACGCTGTTATCCCATGCACTTTGTTTACCATGTTTTTACACTGTTAACACATGCACTTTGTTTACCATGTTTTTATGCTGTTATCACATGCACCTTGCGTACCATGTTTTTACGCTATTATCACATGCACCTTGTGTACCATGTTTTTACGCTATCACATGCATCTTGTGTACCATGTTTTTACACTGTTATCACATGCACTGTTTACCATGTTTTTACACTAACACATGTACTTTATCATGTTTTTATGCTGTTATCACATGCACCTTGTATACCATGTTTTTACACTGTTAACACATGCACCTTGTGTACCATGTTTTTACACTGCTAACACATGCACTTTGTTTACCATGTTTTTACACTGTTAACACATGCACCTTGTGTACCATGTTTTTACATTGCTAACACGTGCACTTTGTTTACCATGTTTTTACACTGTTAACACATGCACCTTGTGTACCATGTTTTTACACTGTTAACACGTGCACTTTGTTTACCATGTTTTTACACTGTTAACATATGCCCCTTGTGTACCATGTTTTTCTTCTTCCCCTCTCCCCCAGGTTGCGCCTGGAAATGAGCCTTGGCTCAGTGTGCCTCTCCCAGTTACCAATCTTTAAATAAATCACCTAAGTATACTGTACCGGGCTATGGTCCGGTATTACCCTGGCTCCGATTTCACACCTATTAGTATCATGCAACCAGTTCCTGGTAGCTAGAAAGTAGCTGCAGAGGTAAATTTGAACTCTTTGTCCTGTGGGTGCAACACCCCTCAAATATCTATAAGCCCTAGATGATCTTGCATATCCCTCATGCTTCTCTGAGAGGGAGAGAGGCCTGATCTGCAGTTATCTATCCTGTCCTGGCCAGATGATTGGACCAAGTTCCAGTCCCCTTATTAACAGAGGTGTGCCCACTGGCTGACTCAGTCTGTGCAGCATATCTATAAAGAGGTGTGGGGAATCCCCATGTGACCTCGGTGTTGTATAGCATCACTTGGATGAAGACGTACCTTCCCTTCAAGTCCCAGAACTCTTTTTCTGCCTGGAATCTTACATATTTTGCTATTAATATAATAACTCCTTTTTTTGTTTCTATCTCCCCCAGCACCAGATCCTTGTCCCACTCACTGCCTTCTGAAGAGATAATTCTGTCCACTTGTATGTGGGTCTCTTGTTGAAACCTGCACCTACTGTAAGATGTTTTAAATGACGTAGTACTTGATCTCTTTTATTTGTTGTTTGCATCCCTTTGATATTCCATGTGAAGCATAGAAACACAGAAACAGAAGTTGACGGCAGATAAGGACTGCACGGCCCATCCAGTCTGCCCATTTCTTTTTCTGCCTTATGAATGTGCCATCAGCCTTTGCTCTGTCAATGGCCTATCTATTCATACTCATCTGTATTGCTCCCTTATGCCTATCCCATGCCTGTTTGAAGCCCTGCACTGTATTCATATCCACCACTTCTTGAGGTAGGCCATTCCAGGCATCCACCACCCTTTCTGTGAAAAAGAACTTCCTCACATTACCCCTTAATCAGCCTCCCTCTAATCTCATGCTGTGTCCTCTTGTCCTGCCATTTTTCTTATATTGAAACATGTTAGAATATTTCACCTTGTTAATGCCCTTAAGGTGTTTGAATGTTTCGATCATATCACCTCTCTCCCTCCTTTGCTCTAGGGTATACATATTAAGCTCCGTTAATCTGTCCTCGTATGTTTTCTGATGCAGTCCCTGTACCATTTTGGTTGCACTTCTCTGGACTTCCTCAACTTGGTTGATGTCCTTGTGAAGGTGTGGCCTCCAGTACTGCACGCAGTACTCCAGATGGGGCCTAACCAGTGTCTTGTAAAGAGGGATTATTACCTCCCTTTTATGACTTGATACCCCTACTAATACACCCCAACATCCCACTAGCCTTACCTACTGCTTTAGAGGTCTGCTTGGATGATTTCAGGTCATCAGTGATGATGATGCCCAAGTCTCTTTCTTCCCTTGTGACCGCCAGCATCCCCCCTCCCAGCCTATAGGTGGTTTCAGGGTTTCTCTTCCCTATGTGCATGATCTTGCACTTCTTTGTGTTAAACCCCAGTTGCCACTCTTCCGACCATTTTGCTAGTTTATCCAGATCTCTTCTCATTCTGCCCACACCATCTTGATCATCTGCTCTGTTGCAGATCTTGGTGTCATCTGCAAACAGACAAACCTTACCCTCCAGTCCATCTGTAATGTCACTGATGAAAATATTGAAGAGGACTGACCCCAGGACAGATCCCATTGGTGCCCCCACTTGTGACTTGCATCTCTTCTGACTGTATACCATTTACCACCACTCTCTGATTTCTGCCTGTCAACCAGTTTGCCACCCAGTTGACCAACTTGTCTTTTTAACTTGTACATCTCATCTGTGCAAACTTCGACTCCAGCATGGCCGTCCAAGTTTGCTGACAACACCAGGATAGGCTTCACAGTAAATTCCAAAGAAGATTCGGCCACCTTACAGCTAGTGTTAAGGGAACTTGAGCAGTGGGCAGTATTGAAGCAATCCACCTTTAATACCGATAAATGTAGAGTTATGCACTTGGGGAAATATAACAGAAATATAGCCTTAATGGAGTTGAGCTTCAAGCAGTGGCAGATGAAAAGGATCTGAGTATCCATATTACTAGTGGTCCTAGCTTTAAGCCTCATTGTTATCCGGCTATAAAAAACTCAGTGGGTTACTGTATTGCATAAATAAGCATATTAAAAGCAGAGATAGACAAGTGTTGATGCCCCTGTATAAATCATTGGTTCTCCTGCATTTGCAGTACTGTGCCCAGTTTTGGTAACCGGGGGACAAAACAGAAATAAATGCTCTCGAACGAGTACAGAGACGAGCAACCAGGCTGGTGTCAGGTCTGGAAGGGCAGTCTTATCACCAGAGGCTGCAGGAATTAGACCTCTATACACTGGAATTCCGAAGACTCAGGGGTGATATGTGCATGGTTTACAGAGCATTTCTAGATGATGACTTATGGGCCCAGCTGGGATTTGAGTTAAGGGTCCAGGTATATGACACCAGGGCACATCCACTTCAAGTAAAGATCCTGACCTGCTGTACAAAAATCAGGAAGCACTGGTTCAGCATAGGGTTGCCAAAATATGGAACAGTCTTCCGATAAAGGTGGTGGTTAGCTGGTCTATGACAGAATTTAAGGCACAATTGGACGATCATCTGATAGATCAGGGTATCACAGGCTATAGTTAATATATGGCAAGCCGACATGGACATGCAAAGGTCCCTTTGGCTTTGTACCTACCTATGAGACCTATGAGACTTCTGATCCACCCTGAGCCTACCCAGCTTATTAATCAATCTTCTATGTGGAACAGTACTGAAAGCTTTGGTGAAGTCAAGGTAGGCGACATCAGCTGCTCCCCCTTGGTCCACCACTCTGTCAAAGAAATCTATGAGATTAGTTTGACAGGACCTTCCTTTTGTAAACCCATGCTGTCCTGGATCCTGTGCTCCTATGGATTCCAGATGTTGCACTATCCTTTCCTTAAGGAGTGCCTCCATAATCTTGCCCACTACTGAGGTAAGACTGGCTGGTCTGTAGTTCCCTGCCTACTCCCTGCTACCACTCTTGTGGAGCAGGATCACATGAGCCCTTCTCCAGTCTTCTGGGACCTCTCCTGTGCTCAGAGACTCACTAAACAGTTCTGATAATGGCTCTGCTAGTTCCACCCTTCAGCTCCTTCAGTACCCTGGGATGTATGCCATCAAGCCCCGTTGCCTTGTCCACCCTGAGCTTATCGAGCTCTTGTAGGACCCTTTCTTTCGTGAAGAGACTAGTGCACACCTCCTTCCCCCCATGTCCTAGGTGCTGAGCTGTGGGCCCTGCCCTACCTTCTCTTCAGTAAATACTGAGCAGAAGTATCTATTTAGGATAGATGCTTTTACATGGTCCTCCTCCTCACATGCCCCCTTATCCCCTTTGATCTTAACAATACCCCCTCTGGACTTTCTTCTTTCACTAATGTATCTATAGAAAGTCTTGTCACCTTCTTTTACTGTTTGTGCTAGTGTTTCCTTGGTTTGGACATTTTCCTGCCTTACTGTCTTCCCTGCTTCTCTTAGGGAAGTTTGGTATCCCTCCCAGTCTTCATCCTGCTGCATTCCCTTATATTTCCTGAAGGCCAGCCTTTTGGCTCTTACCTTTTCTGCTACTGTTTTTTTTTTTTTTTTAGCCCTCTTCTCTCTACTGTGGTGGAACTTCTTCAAGGAGTCCCTAGACTGTGATCCCCTAATCCCTCCCCGGGTACCTACCGTAGTGTCGCTCAGACCTACCTCCATGCTGCCTCTGCCTACCCCCCCTCCGGGCGGGGAGACCATTTTTACCCTCCTCCAGTCCATTAGTGTGTGTCAGAAGGTCCATCTGCGGCATCCAACGGTAGCCTGGTTATGGGTTATCTGGGGCAGTCGGGTTCTGTCTCCGTCCTCCACGGCAGGTTCTTTTTTCCATTTGTCTGTCCCCTCCCACAGGACATGAGCACGCTAGAAACCTAGGGCGCGCGCGTCGAGGCGTCGGGCGGTCAGTCTCCGACCCCGTCCTCCCTCCCTTCTGTATGCAGTCCGCTGCCCTCCACCCGTGGTCACACAGGTGGTGGTAGAGCTGCAGGGGTATGCATTCCCTCCCCAGAGGGAGGAGGCGTCAGCTGGGTGCTCAATCCTCCTCCCCCGCTGACCCTCCATCCGCCGAACTGTCAACCTGGTTACAGGCCAGAAGCAACCCCAATACTGGCGCCAGCGGTCAGGCTTTCTGCTACTGTTTTTGAGAACAAAAGTGGTTTCCTTCTTCTTTTGCACTTCCTTTTCTCTCTAGCACAATGGGATGTTGCTTCAAGTATTGCATCCTTAATGCTTGTCCACATTGCCTGTACCCCCTCACCTGTATTTCTTCTTGCCAGGGCTAGCTTAACTCTGTTGGCCATCTTATCAAAGTCAGCTCCTCTGAAGTCCCATATTTTTGCCTTGGAATGGGATGTTTTAGTTCTAGTGGCCAAACTGAACCATACCATGTCACCGGCCCCCAGGTGACATTCTACCTGGAGATCTGTGATCCTTTCCCTGTTAGTTAGTACTAGATATAGGATAGCCCTGTATCTTGTGGGTTGTTGTACCAGTTGTTTGAGGTCCTCCCCCTGCAGGGAATCCACCATGTGCCTAGTTCTGGCAGATGTTCCTGCTGGTAGTGACCAATCTGTATCTGGCATGTTGAAGTCTCCCATTATCAGAACCTCCCCTTTAGCTGTCATGTTTTGTATATCTTCTAACAGTAATGTGTCTATGTCCTCCCCCGGTCTGGAGGCCTGTACACAACCCCAGTTTGTATGGCTGTCCCATTTCCTGTTTCCAGGGTGACCCACAGTTCTTCTGGCTCCTTATTGTATTTCTGAATTTCTGTAGCTTTGATATTTTCATTGACATGAAGGGCAACTCCACCCCCCCTTTTTGCACCTCGGTCTCTTCTGAACATTACATAGTCAAGTACTAAAGTCTCGCAAGTGTGGTTACTGGTAAACCATGTCTCGCTAATGGCTACTATGTCCAGTTTAGCCTCTGTCATTTTGCCTGCAGGTCTGGATTTTGTTTCAGACTGTGAGCATTGTGTATGTGATTTTCTATTGGCCAGATTTTGGTGTGTTAGTTGTTGGGCAAGGTCTGGCGTTTCCCCTGTGCATCGTATGGGGAGCCGGACCTTTTCCTTACCTGATGATGCAAATGAACTACAAACATGCTGAACTCCTGTTTGACCACTAGCTGGGGTATGTGATTAACAGTTGAACCCATTAAGTGAATTTAGGCCCATACTTACCGCCCTGCATGTAAAGCCCACCAGAGTTCTATTTCTCCTGGTTTGTAAAATATGAATCTTTTGAGTATCCCTTAGCATACCATCCGTGCCCCCACCCATCCCCACACAGCACATGAAAAGTGATAACAGCGAAACAGATCTTAGGAGCATATATGAACAGCTCAAACATATAACATAGACATTGAAATCTGTTGCAGCAACCATAAGCATTAATTGAATATTTGAGATCTCCATGCTAGGGCGACGCACCTGCATGAGCTGCCTAACATGCTGTTCCAAAGGTGCCCTTGTTCTTTGCTAGACAGCCCCCATCATCTTGCCTCCCATTCTATTAGATCCGCTTCTGCTACCCTGTGGATGCAAAGAGGTGACCAGCATTGTTTAAGGAACTGGCTTGACTATCGCAGTTAATGGTAGCCAGTGTCAATTTAATCTTGTTTTCATTTAAATGAGAACTACCGCCACAGATAAAGCAGGCACAATCTTCACTGAAGTGTCTACTCATAAAATCTAAGAAGGCTCTCATAGCGGGAAGCTTTCTAACTTCCCGATACTGCCCCGAGATCGCTCTGTTAACAATGCAATATCAGGGAGCGCCACTGCCCCTTTCTGTATTGTGCCTTTATGTATGGAGATTTAATAATCTCCATATCGTATGTGCTCTCTGTTCACAGACTCTTGCTCTAAATGCCGCAGTGCATACATGACATGCACATAGCATTTAGGCAAAGTCTGTGAAAACAGAGCAGGGTATGGAAATATAGATTTAAATCGCCATGCATAAAGGCACAATGCAGAAAGGGGCTTGTGTGTCATGATACAGTGTACGGTACATGTTAAATAGTGAAGAAGATAGCAAAGTACACATATACAGGGAATATTATGCATGGTACATAAGGCTCTATAGCGACTGCATACTGGGGACTATCAGACTTGCTAAGATGACATAATTGCACTGCACGTTCCCAGCAGCCTTAGTCCCCGATCGATGCGGTCTTCTAAAAATGTTTCCTGGTTTTGGCAGTTTGAAAAAAGTCGCCGAAAATATGTTAAACTGCAGAATTTAAGGTAATGAATAATTTCATTCAAAACCACTCCCTGTCTGCTGTAATTCCACAGGAGGGTTTTCAGAACTGTGTGCCCCATCATAATTGTGTTTAGGTGGCCTTTAAGGCTACTATCTCCCTCCCATCTCGCTCACTTTCATCCTCTGCTGAGCTCGCTCTGCATTCAACGTCTCCCACTTGACTTATTAGCTTTTCCACAGCACGTTTCAGGGTTCTAAAGTTGCCTACCAAGTCCTTTAGTATGTTTTTTTTATGACGCTGAATTCCTGTATGTACTTACTGGGTTCAGCACGTGTTGCTGCAGGTGGCAGAAGGTCCAGTGATGGATCAAGCTGTCAGAGGTGTGCTCTGCATTAAGTCGCTCGTTTCTCCATCCATCGTGAACCTATTTTCTTGATTTCCATATATGTTGCAGTTGTACCAACACTGTTATTCGGTCAATCGATGTAAAAAATTGTTATATTAAAAGTCCATTTTTGGGCGCTAGAGAGCCATGCACACGACAGGACACGTTCTCTGAGCCACGCTAGCAAAGCTCTAATTCAGACTGTCTTTTAGAGGTTTTAAAGTGCTAATTGTGTCTTTTTGCCAGTGCCAGTGAAGAGATCTCATATCCCTGAGCCTTTCGATTTCAGATTTGACTTTGGGGAGATCCTGAGCAACAACCGGCAGCCAGGGACAGAAGCCAACGACATAGACACAGCAGGCCCAACAAGCTGCGTCATAACATGCTGCAGTGCCCAGCTCCAGAGGAACAGGTGAACCTCTGCCCTGGGATTCAGTTTTGCAAGCTGTTCGCTCTATGGACAAAAAAAAAATGAAGAAATACTTGAACGTATGGGAGTACAAGATTCTAAAACTGAGGGAGCTGTGGCAACAGCAAAAGAAGCAGATGATCGTTTGCTCTGTACCCAGGTGGCTTTCAGTAACATGACCACTGAAATGATACACCTTCAAGCCTGCCAAGAGATGCTGGAAAATATGCAAAGGGCTATGACTATCCGGGTAGTGGGCCTCCTGGAGGGTACAGAAAGAGACGATCCCACTACTTTTGTGTGAGCCTGGCTAGCATCTTCTCTACCTAAAGAAATGACTGTGGCTCTGGAACATACCAAAAGGGCTTATCGCATAGATTTTCGGCAGGCACAGAGCACCAGTGATACCTTCGTTACACACCTTGTTGTGACAGCGGGACCGAAAATCCAGGACATAATCCTAGCATGGGCACGGGTGAACTATCCAGTTTCCATAGATGATCTTCCAATAAAACTGTTTCCCGACTGGTCATATGCCACCTGGACTCGGTGGAAAATGTTTGACCCTCTTTACCAGCAGCTACGGAATCTCAGAATTGTGCACACGTGGCTGTCTCAAGCCCGACTCTGTATCACATACGGTATAGAGGATTGTCTATGGGGAATCATTCACAACAAGGATATTCTGAATCGAGAGATCTCCTTGGCAACATTAGACCTCGAGAGCGAAGCTTGAGAGGTCATCCGTTGCCAATGAGACCTCAAGATTTGAGAAGATCCTTGTTTGTGAATGACTCCCCATAGACAATCTTTTATAGTGTATGGGGAGTCTATTCAACAAAAAAACAGTGAATGGACGCAGAAAGTAACTGTAAAATTTTTAAAACAAGCCTTACTTGGCTTCAGTGTAGCGGCTCGTTCCGGCGCTGCTTACTTCCTCTCTGCCGTGGCTGCTACATCGCGCATGCATTCATTCTTGTTGTGCTGCACCGGTGACGTACTGAGTGCAGCACAACAAGGATATTCCAAGCATGGATTTCCATACACAATAACGTTCCCCCATACACTATAATAAAATTCAGTACCCCGGAAGATGTGAAGAAGCGTGTTGACAAAATTGTTATGGAATGCCAAATGGGAGAAGCTGCTCAGATGAGACATAAGATGTCACGGAGGAAGGGGAATGAGTGAATGTTGTAACTGCGACATTTAGACATTTAACTTCACACAAATGTTTCTCTAAAATTACGAGTTTGCCACTGGGCTCCGGAGCTGATGGTTATTTCACTGTTGTGGCAGGGAACTCTTTCCAGGGCTTGGGACTTTTACTGTTATAGTTAACCCAGCTGCACAGTTTAAATAATGTTTATACCTTGCTTGTTTGTTGCTTCTATCAGTATGGTGCCAATCACATGGTGAAGCGTGGGGAGCTTTCGGGTGGTGCCTTTTAATCCACTCTGTGTCATTTAATTCCTGAGTTATATATATGTCAGTACTCTGCTGAAGTTTATAAAGCCCAGGAGGTGATTTTGGGGCCTCTGTTTTCTGTGTAAGGTGGTTCTAGGCGTATGATGAAGTAACTGCTCAGGTGCTTTTTCCTTTTAGAGAAGCTCACTAAATTAAAGTTTTGGCTCAGTACGTTTATATATTGGACAGTATAGGGGGGTTCTGTACTAGCAGTGCTCATTGCGTTCTATTACCTTGCTTGTTCTTTTTATAGAAAGTGGGAATAGTGACTGGCATTTGTGGCCGGTTGTGGGCGAACTATAACGCAAACAACAGCAGATTGGTGCAACACACTGCAGTGTGGCTTTATTTTCTTTGAAAGTCAGGATAAAATAATTAACTCCAAAATAAATAAAGCAAAATTCTTTACAGAATTGCAGGTAATTCACTTTTCTTAGTGATCACAGGGGATAACCTTAAGCAATGGCAATGTAAAGGACAGATTAGGCTAAGAAATAGAAGAACTGTTGCAACAGATTTAAGAAAAGGTCGGTCCTCAAGAGTGGCAGGAGCTCCCTGTAACAGCATTGGTGCCAGAACGGTCTGAAAAGTATTACAGCCAAGGATGCAAGGTGTAAATTCTATCCTAGTAATAAATTGACATGATTGCAAAAACTGATAAGCCACTTATGAAAGTGGTAGGGCCCCCCGTTTGGCACCTATGGTGACTGCATTAAGTCATGTGTACTCATGTTCTTTTCACCTTTATTTGTAGGATCTCCCACTGTCATTGCATGGCTAAGCTTCTACAACATATTATTTGTTTCCTTATGGAATAATCTTTTTTTGGTAGTACCCCATATGAAATATCATATATTAATGATAGACTAACTCCTGTTGCTGACGTGTGAGAAACTATTATTGTTGTAGTGTGTCACTGTCTTGACTGTCATTGATTGTATGGCTTTTTTGGCTGTGTTCTGTTTTATAATTGAATAAATATAAATTTAAAAAAAAGTTAATTTTCCGGTTTTTATGGCATTTTAAGACTCTGTGTCTGCTGGGGCTCTTACTCTTTGCCGCCTATCTGCTACGGTGCATCAGTTAACGCCTCCTGTGAGAGCATGTTATGTGGAAGCCAGGAAAATCAGGGGTACAGATTCAGCTTTTTTAGCACTTACACGGCAGTGCATATGGACAGAAAGGTACATGCACCAGAGACAGGTTAGTTGCAGTGGTCTAAAAATTAATAAAATAACACTGAAATTAAGTTAACGAGACAGAAAAATATTAAAATTGTAGTGCTCTTCTTCACACACTTGATTTTCCTTGCCTAATTAACCTCTAAGAACATTGATTAAGGACTCCCGTGCCAGACAGATTACCCCTCCTCCTCCTTCACTGCTTCTCCATGAGAGCGTGTATGAACTGCATCAGTGATCTGTGCTCTCTCACATGTCTCACAGCAGGACTCCACCGGTTCAACATAATAAACTTTCAGATACTGTGGAAAGATGATCCTTATTTCTTAGCTGTAGTAGCCATTCTGAGGGAGACGTGAGCTGCATTATTATGTTCTTTCTACTTGAATTTCCTGCCCAGAGCTGTCGTTAGGTACCTCAGTCCCCTCAACAGCTGCTGAGGCCCCAACTTAGATGGTCCTTAGTCTGACTCAGAGCAGGGTATCAGTCTTCATGATTTAAATGTTGTGTTTTTTTGGTTTTTTTTTGTTAATATTTAGATGACTTACTGTGATCTGTTGTAACAATCTACAAGGGAATAAGTGAGCTGGGCAGAAGCATCCTAAATGGCATCACACCGCACTAAAGAAATTTAGAGTAAGAAGACTTCATCACCCCTGGTAAGTGCTGACCTGCTGGCAAAATGCAGAGCCCGGACAAAGCTTGGTACCACTACAATAAGTCCCTATCTCAAGTGGACCTCCAAGTTTACAAAACCCTTAGGAACGGCTGGCCTGGTGGTGCTGAGGGTTGAGGCGCTGGACGCCACACCGGTGACCTGGGTTCGGGAGCAAGCCCGGGCCTTCGAGTGTCAGCAGGAGACGGAGAGGATCGAGCATCCGGAGGACAGTTCTCCTCTCCCGGGAGGGAGGGAGGGGGTTCTGACTCGGCACTTAACTGACCTCTGGCTGAAGCTGGGGGCACAGCAAGAGCACAAGCACACAAAGAGGGTCAGGAGTGAGGACATAGGCGGAGATACCTTGACGTCAGGGCATAGCCACTTCCTTAGGACAGGGAAAAATGACACCAGAGCGCCGAGGGGAAGGAGTGCCGGGAATGGACCCTAATAACTGCTGCCTACCTGACCACCGAGGGACCTGACGAAACGATGATTGATCGGGGGTGTACGGGCCCCACCTCTTACCCACCTGGGGGGTATAGCCACAGCTCCATGGGGGTCTTCCGGGGATCCAAGTAAGGCAGCAGTGGGGTAATTCCCTTGGCATCTCCCGACTGAGTGGGGCTCTGGTGTAGGGAGGAGAGAAAAACTACAATTTTAAAAAAAACAAAAACCTTAGGAACAATTGCACTAAGGCCATCCGCCTCTCCAAGGCAAGCTACTTTAGGCAACACCTGCAACAAGATAAACAAACACCAGCTTCCTTTTGGAAAGTACTCCACTCACTCTTTGACCCGCCTACCAATCAAGCCTCCCCTGCTCTCAGAGTTGATGGCGCCACAGTCTCTGACCCTGCTTCAGTCGCTCAGTCCTTCAATAAATTATTTGCCACATGCACTCTCCCTGAAAATCAGTCTTCCTTATCTGCCCCCCCCCCCCGGTCCTTTTGTATGCTCCTAAGCAGCACTCAAACTTCCAGTGCCCACCTTTTCACCCCTCGAAGTCTACACTGCCCTCTTTGCCCTTAACCCAACCAAGTCCAGCTCTGGTGGTCTCCACCCCAGGCTTCTCCACATCTCTGCCCCAGCTATAACTGCCCAACTCACTCACATTCTAAACCTCTCTCTCTCTCTCTCTCTCTCTCTCTACCTCTGCTGTCCTGAAGGCCTGAAAATCTGCCAAAATCTGACCCCTCCACAAGGGAGGTGACCTTTCTGCACCCGGAAATTATAGATCTATCTCCTTCCTCCCCTCGCTCACCAAACTTCAGGAATCCCTCATTCACTCTAGGCTGTCTGAATTCCTGGCCACTACCAACACACTATCTCCAGTACAGTCTGGCTTTAGAAAACAACATTCAACCACCTCCTCTCTTTTGCGAATTACATATTCAGTTTGTACAGCTATGTATCAAAGCCACATTACTGCTACCATCTTTATTGACATTGCCAAGGCTTTCAAGTCTGTCTCCCACCCCCTGCTGCTTCAAAACCTTAGCACAATTGG
Source organism: Neoceratodus forsteri (assembly GCA_016271365.2). Lineage (NCBI taxonomy): Eukaryota > Metazoa > Chordata > Ceratodontiformes > Ceratodontidae > Neoceratodus > Neoceratodus forsteri. Next base: position 1,109,207,144 of record CM028133.1, read on the forward strand.
CCTTGCTGAATCCGCTGTAAACTGGGTCCATTCTTACCTTCACGACAGGCAGCAATCAGTTCAAATAGGTGATGCTGTGTCCTCCCCTCTCCCTATCCTCTCCGCTGTCCCCCACGGCTCAATACTCAGTTCTGTCCTTTACTCCCTATTTATAAATGACCTCCCCATAGTCTGCAAATCCTCAAATACACACGTATACGCTGATGATACCATTATTGTCATCTCCGGGCCCTCTGCCATCAGTGTACAGTTCCCCCTGTGGGAAGACTTCAATAGAGTTCAGTACTGGTTCCTGAAAAACAAACTCAAGCTTAATGCCAGAAAAACAGGCCATGACATTTGGCTACGGACAAAAACTGGCCACCCGCCAGTCCTCTCCCATCTTCACAACCCTGGATGGCTCTCCACTAGAGAATGTTACTGCTTATAAATATCTTGGGGTTTGGTTGGATCTCTATCTGGACTTCTCTAACCACGTCGATGCCATCTGCACTAAATTGCGCCCCTAACTGGCTGTCCTGTATCAACATAAGGCCAGCCTCCCCATTCGCCATGAGTTGGTTACCAAAATGATCCTTCCCATCTTCGATTATACTGATGTGGTGTATGGTACTGCCTCTCAGTCTTCAGTTACCAGACTGGATACCCTTCTGAACTCTTTGTGCCGCTTCGCCAATGCCTCCTTCCCCTTACCCACCAGTCTCCTGTACTGTGCCCTCACCCTTGCATCCCTGTCCCACAGGAGAATGGTTCACTGTGCCTCCATTGTTGCAAAATTCTGGTTTGGAACCCTCCCTACCTACCTACCTCTCTGCTCGCTTCTCCCAAGCTGCTCCGTCTACCTACTCCCTTCATCACAGGGATCTGCATACTTTTGCCATCCCACGCCACCTCTCTGCATCTGGCCAGTCTGCTTTTTCCTTTCATTTCCTTTCTCTCTGGAATAAACTCCCCTTCGACCTCAGACTATCCTTCTCCCCCTTCTCACTCAAAGGGCTAGTCAGACTTCTGCAATGCGAAAGTACAAATCACCACTCCAGCTGCTTGGAATGTGCACGGAACAAAAAAGAGCATAAAATGGAGAAAGCCGGCTCCAGCACAACTCAAAATCACTCAAATCAAGACTTTATTGCATAAATATCAAACAGACGCTAAACATGAAGCAACAAACGACCGTTAGCCCTCTGTCAGTTTCACATGTATTCGGTGTGTCATTAGGAGGTGCTGAATCAGTAAATACACAGAACTTAAATTCTGAACATTTAAAGGGAAACTACCTGTGACAGGGTGACCCCTGTCATAGTGGACACCCCTGGGATAAATTTAAACCCCTTCCCCAAGCAGTTTATATGTTTTGTATAATGTCCAACATGCTGGTTGGCTGGTTATAACAAAACTAAGAGTACAGTTACAAAATGAGAGAGCTGTCTTAATAGAAGAATAACAAAAACTTTTGTAACATGGCAAGAAATATCAGAGCTGAATACAAGAACTACATTGGTGGAAAGACAACACATGGTACAATTTGAAGTGGGGATTCATTCCCTAGTAATGCCCGCTTCAGAATGTAGCAGTGTTTGGAGCCACTATGGGAGTGTGCAGCAGAAAGAATTAGAGCATGGTTAGGCGTGAGGCACCACAGAAGTCCTGGTTCGTTCACCATCCGAGTATAGAAAAGACATGCACACCACACTGGAGTCCATGGTACGTGCAAGTAGCTGTAGGTGCCGGTGAGGAACATAATGAAAGATCTCCGTACAGTTTTTTTTTTCCAACCAGCGGCTGCATGCAGTTCACGGAATGAGGCAGTCAGCGCACATTACTCTCCAGAGAAATAGTTATTACTGTTGCTGCATCTAATGCCACAGAAATATGTAAATGTACACTTGCCCCAGAATGCACTTGAATAATCCATCAGCGCGAGGTAAGAATGAAGTGCAAAGCCGCGAAAGTGTTGGTAAGAAATTAAAAATATTGACGACGTGCTGTCTTTGAGAGTGTACAGTGATCATCGCATGGGTGCTAAATTTGTGGACACTACCTAAATGGATGTGGACTGTGCAATATGTATACGTGCATTGTCACATCCTCAGAGTGTGTAAACAGGATGAACGTGCAGCATGATTTCTGAAGCAGAAGTAGTGGTTTTCCAAGTTATCTACTGTTCAGTGAAAAAGTATTCTCACAATACTTAACTTGCATGTGCCATGTTACAAGCTCATTAATCCTCTCCAAAGTCAGGCTCTACTAGGGAATTAATGCCTGGTTGGTGGTTGGATGCAATCGGCCTGCGGCCTCGTGCCCCAACCCCCCAACCGGGCATTAATTCCCTTGTAGAGCCCTCCTTTGTCGTGGGATTAATGCTTGCATGTCTGCTTTTTCAAGATGTTAGCAGCCCTCTTCTAAGATATATTTTGCTGCAGACAGCAGGTAATTTGACCCTGCAGGAGGGTTTAGGAGAGCACAGAATGTTCTGACCTCGACTCTGACCTTTAACAATATTGTAAACAAGTTAAGTAATGTGCTCTAGGTGCCAAATAACTGTTCTCTGTGGTGAAACAGTGGCCCCTAGTGGCTAGTTTTATGTCTGTTGTTAATCAGAAAGGCAGGGGAAATTGTTTTTCCAACTTCTAGTGAGCTTATAAAAAGCCCTACCTCAGTGCTGAGAGAGGATAGATAGGGAGGTCAGTTGAATACTGACTGAGGAAAGTGAAAGACCTCCTGGTAGTGTGTGCTTTTGCACTGTTTGATTCCTGCTAGGCTGAAGAAAAGCCTTAGAAACTGTTGAAGCTAAGCTGTTGTCTGACTTACCATTTTGCTTTCTGTATGTTTTACTTGACGAAAATAAAATGACAAACACACTTCTGCATTTTTTATGCACCTGACTTGTGGTCTGCCTCAAATTGTGTTATCCTAAACCCACACCTGGTGACATACCCCATTATCATACTAAAGCAGGAGTTCTCACACTTTGTCATAGTGAGCCTCCCCCAAGCCTTGGAAAAGATCTTGAGCCTCCCCCTAATACAGAAATAATTTTGGGCCTCCCCATTGTTAGAACAACAATCACATTTTGCACATTACAGGAAGAATACAATGAATTACATTTGAGTAGCTGAGTTTATTCTCATTTTATTGAACTTGTTATTCTCCCTCTCTAACCCCGTCAGCCTACTCGCTCCACACTTCTGATTTTTGCCCTATTTTCCCCTCTTTGCAATACCTCCATGAGTCAGACTGTTTTCTTTGTCAGTTTTACGCTGCTCTTAAACACCTTCTTGGGGACCATTTTGCTCCCTTCTGGCCTTGCTCCTAGTATCTTTCTGCTAAGCCTTTGTATTTGTGCTTTTCTGCAGCCAGTATAATGGGTCAGTTGTTACCTTGTTCCTATTCATTTGCATTATTTTGTATTTTGTTTTGCATAGTTTCCAAGAATTGTGTTTCCTGCATTCAGCTTCCCCCATGTCATACCACGAAAACAAGTGTTTGTTGAGCGTTTTTTTCCTGGTAACCATTTTGAACATAAATTCGTATGCCATTATTTGTTTTCAGTTTGCTGCATCCTTTCACACAAAGCATCCAAAAGTTGACATTTAAATATAGTACATTTTAAGGCTTGCTTGAGCCTCCCCTGGGAGGCTGGCCTCACCATTTGAGAAACCCTGTACTAAAGTGACTAGTGCAGCAAGTGAACAATGCGTGATAAGGCGTTAAAGTGTCGGTACAGTGTCGCAAAAACATCACAGTGGTACAAATAAAAAAATCAGTAATGCAGAAATAACAAAGCCAAAACACATATATCCTATCTTATTATATATTTTTTGCTATCATAGTCTTCTGCACTGACTTCATTAATAAAAAGGCTAGGCGCATCCTAATTATTTCATATATTCCAACCGGATTCTGTCAGATGGTCTCATGCAATGACAAATAAAATGACAAGACCATATCCAAAGATACTGTTTCTTGTTGATGAGTCATATATCAAATATTCATTCTAACCTATTGATAATTCCTAACACGTGTTTATGGTAATAATGTAAAATGCCGAGTGTTTGCACAGTGGTTACAGGGGAAAGAACCTAACAGTTAGCACAAATCTAGATGGGTACAGTAAGAGACCAGAACTACAATAAAAGTGCATGTAGTTGCTAAATAGAAAGACAAAAGGGCAAACCCATGGCAGAGTATGTGAGCTCTCAAAACATTCTCTGTGCTCCACTGTCTGTAAACAACCCAAGTGCTTTAGAGTACTATTGCAGTTTTTCACTACCTGCAAAAGAAAATGTAAAACATAAAACTTCTATTTGTGAGTAATTGTTAATTTGCAGAAAACTGTTGACAACCAAACATTACAACACCAACAAATCTTGTAAGATAGACTCCATTGGGGGGCATAAAAAGAAAATTTATGGGTTTAGAGTTTCCCATCCATTTTATAGCTTAGACTACCTAGAGCAGTATTTCCTAGAACAAAAAGCAGTTTAACACATCTTACAGCAACACCACTGAAAAAGAACACTGCACATTATTTCTTTCTCTTCCTGATACATGTCGTAAGTTCAGTTTTGTCAGTAAGACCTGGGGGTACCATTGCCCCCAGGGTGTAAATCCAATAGGACCCAATATGCCAATTTGTTCTTCAGGTCCCCACCTCGTGGTCCCAACTTTACCTTTTCAATGGTACAAAATTTGACCCTATGTATGCCACTGCTACTGTTCTTGGTGTGGGTTACTAATGCAGTTTTCACATCACCCCGTATAATGTCTCTCAGATGTTTCGCAATCCTGTTCTTAAAAGACCTCGATGTTTGGCCCACATAAAAGGCCCCACATTCACATGTCACAAGATAAAAAACATTGTCTGTGATACAACTGAAAAAATCATGCATCTTGTACATCTGTCCACTATTGCATGTACTGAATGTGTCTGTTTTCAAAATTTCGGAGCAGAACTTGCAACTTCCTCATGGAAAATGTCCATGTGGTAGGGGAGGTAGCCAGTTACCTATTTATCCAGTTATCCATATTTTCCACAATGGTTCTAGAGTGGTAGCTGTGAATCAATCAATCTATCTCTCAAATTCCTGCCTCTACGGTAAACCATTTCTGGTTTGTTAACAGTATATTTGGCAAGAAGGGGTTCATGCTCAAGGATGTGCCAATTTTGATTTATAATGTTACAAATCCTGCTTGACTGTCTTGTATAGTTCGTAACAAAGTGCATCCTTTCAACTTGTTCTTGGGAGTTCTCGTGCAACAAACTTTCTCTAGGTGTACTAAGGACCTGTTCAAACGCTTCCCTCGCCAAATTACTGTTGTAACCGCTGTTGACAAAACGTGGACACTTATCAGAGCCATGGACCAAGTAATCTGAGTCTGTAAACAGTTTCTCCTAGCTCTCAACATCTGGGCCCTGGGTATATTTGTGATCATATGTCTGGGGTGGCAGCTGGAGGAAGGCAGCAAGGAGTTCTGATCCATTTCCTTTCTAAATAGAGTAGTGTGCAGTGTGCCATCTGCTCTTTTAGTAATTAATAGCTCTAAGAAGGGAACTGATGTCAAACTACTCTGTACTGAAAATCTTAAGTTCTCATTGCTGTCCTCGAGATACTGCACAAAATTGCTCAACTCCTCCAGTGTGCCCCTCCATACAAGAAATATATCATCAATAAAACACCATACATAAATCCTACTGAGAAAAGGATTGGTCTGAGCGTCATAGACATTTGCAGTTTCCCAGAGCTCTAAATAGAGGCTTGCATAACTGGGTGCAAAGGTAGCACCCCTAGCTGTCACTTTGAGCTGAAGAAAATGTTCCCCTTGGAACATGAAACTATCCTTAGTCAGTACGTGTTCAGTGCATGTTAGCAAAAACTGTTTTTCAAACAACTTGAAGTCTTGCTGTATTCTGACAAGTGCAGTTAGCCCCAGCCTTTAAACTGCCCCAGAGAACAAAGGGTTAAACTTTCTATGCAGAGCATAGAATGCTGAGCTCGAGCTCGGTTGATGTCTCTGTCTATTTCTCTTTGAAATCTAACCGTCAGATTCTTTACTCCGCCTCACTGAACAGTTGCTCCAGAGATTTTTCTGCCGCTTGGTTTGAAAGTCGGTTGAATTGTCGGTTTTCTGTCGGTATTTAACCAAAATTTATTTCCGCATAGTCGTTTCAGTCTCTGTCTGTGGTACCATGAGTACTAGATAGGTTTTGTACTGTTTTTCTGTGTGGAACTTGTAAAAGTGTTGATCGGTTCGGCTGAACCGATCATTTGTTAATACTTGTATTTAACTTTAGTGTGTGGTTATCGGTCCTTATCGGTTCTAAAAAAAAATGTGTTTGGTACGGTTTTTTCCAAGACCCGTGACACAATTAGGAACCGATAAAAGTCTTGCCTGAAGCGTCAAAAGAGTAAGTTTGGTTAGGTTGGCCATGTCTGAGAAACCCAAGAAAAAAACCGGGCCCACTGGGTTTCAACACTGCAGTGAGTGTGAGGAGGTCTTTGCTAAGACCGATCCCCACACCACCTGTGTTTATTGTCTGGGGTTTGAACATCTCGATTCAGACTGCCAAATTTGTAAAAAATTTCCCAAATCAACCCTTGAAAAGAGATTAAGTAAACTGAGGCAAAAGGAGGCCGAGAAGTCCGCTGACCCGGATGGTCAGCCCAGTTTGGTTCCGACTGAACCAGGAGTGCCCTCTGACCAGGGCAATGCTTCTTCGGTTAAAAGGAGAGCCGATCCCAAGGGGTCGGTTCCAACAAAAAGAAAACGCAAAGAAAAATCGTCCGGTTCAGATCCAGAAGTCCATGTTCCGACCGCCGAGGAAATAGCCAGAGTGATTCGGATTGTGGAATCGCTTCACCCGGTTCCGACCGATCCGGTACCTTTTGGCAGGGGCTCAGTTCGGTCAGTTCCCCTGGTTCATGATTATACCCCTGAAGATTTTTATGAACTGGAGTTTGAAGATGATGATGGTGATGGTGAAAGTCTGGATGTGCCTGTGGAACCGGACATCTCCCCAGACAGACCTTCAGGTGTATCCCCTCCTAGGCTTTCTGAGTCCCCTTCCCACTTTGTTTTACAGAAAGGTGACTGAGACCCTCCAGGTTCCTATGGAAGAGGCAATGGAGGATCAGGAGGAGCCTGATTATGTGGAAATGATGGACATCCCAGAGTCCAGGAGACCATCTATTCCCCTTCATAAATCTTTTGGGAAGCAAACTCAGAAAATCCTGAAGTCTCCAATTCTATACCTCCTTTGGACAGAAGAATGGACAAGAGGTATACAGTATCAGGCTCAGATACGGAGTTTTTATATCAGCAATGCAGCCATGTGGGGGTTGTGCAGGCTGCTGCCTGTGATAAGGCAAACATTCCCTTGGCTTCACACACCCCCAGACAAAGACTCCAGGAAGATTGATGCCATGGCAAAAAAGCAGTACATGGCATCTTCCTTGGGACTCAGGCAGGCACATTATATGGCCTATACAGCCAGGTACCAGAAGTCCAGGTTGGGACACTATACTGGAACTGGCTAAACAGGCCTCCCCCCAGCTAGCCAAGGAGCTGGAGGAGGTGGCTGCAGATGGGATTGAGGCATCAAAAGTTCAGTTTCATGCTGCTGTGGACTCCAATGATGTGTCATCAAGAGTCATGGCTACATCTGTGGCTCTTCGGAGAATGGCTTGGCTCAGATGTACTAGCCTCTCGCAGCATACCCAGGCTAAGGCCATGGATTTTCCTGTAGTGGGTAATTCTCTGTTTGGGGAGCAGACAGAGAATTACGTGAAGAAAATGGATGAGTTCAGGATCACTTACAGGAGTGCTCAGGCCAAGGAGAGGCAGGCAACTCCTCAAAGGCAGCAGTCTAGGGGTAGGGGCAGGCCTTTCTTATGCCTTTTTACCAAGCACAGGCCTCTTCTCCCTTTTCACAGAGGGGGTTCTTCAGAGGGAGAGGCAAAAGGGGGATGAGCAGGGCTGCATCCACTCCTCAGCCTAAGGCCCCTGCCAAGTTGACACCCTGATGGGCCTGCCTGGGTCGACTCTCCTATTCCAATAGGGGGCAGGCTGGCTTACTACGTCCAGGACTGGATGTCTATTACATCAGACAAGTGGATCCTGGAAGTAGTAAGCCAGGGACTGGTTCTCAGCTTCAAAAAATTTCCAAAGTTGAGAGCCAGATCTTTTCCACCTGCAGGTCTCTCAGAAACCCTTGCCATAGAAACAGAAGTTTCATCTCTGCTGGCTTTAAGAGCCATAGAGAGAGTACCTACCCTACACTGGGGCAAAGGTCTGTACTCCAGGTACTTCCTTACCCCAAAAAAGACAGGGGATTGGCGACCCATCCTAGACCTAAGATACCTAAACAAACATCTTTTAAAACCAAAGTTCAAGATGGTTACTCTGGGAATAATTCTTCCCTCTCTGAGGCCAAGGGACTGGCTAGCCTCCCTGGACCTCAAAGATGCCTACTTTCACATTCCCATCAGGAGCTCTCACAGAAAGTACCTCAGGTTCGAGTTGCCCTCAGGCCACTATCAGTTCAGAGCAATGCCCTTTGACCTAACTTCAGCCCCAAGGGTTTTCACAAAGTGCCTGGCAGTAGTAGTTGCCTTTCTTAGAAGGCAAAAGATTTCCATTTTTCCATATCTGGACGAATGGCTAATAGTGAACCAGTCTCCAGACCAAGTCAAGTCACACCTGCAAGTGACCCAGCAAGCGCTCACTTCTCTAGGATTTCTTCTCAACCTTCCCAAGTCAGTTCTTGAACCAGTCCAGCTTCTTACCTTTATAGGGGCAGAACTGGATACGGTCAGAGCAAGAGCCTTTCTTCCCCTGGAAAGGGCAAGGGTTCTTATAGAACTAGCCTCTTCCTTCAGCCTTCAGGTATTTTGACCAGCAAGGCATTTCCTCCAGCTCTTGGGCCACATGGCAGCTTCAACAGCAGTGGTCCAAGGGGCAAGATTCCAGATGAGGGACATTCAGTTCCATCTGAGGGCTTTTTGGTCTCAGAGAAAGGATTCCCTTCCAAACTGATCCCAGTGACTCTGACCTTGATCCAAGCCCTTCAACGGTGGCAGGATCAGGACAATTTAAGGCAAGGGGTCCCATTTGCCACTCAGTCTCATTCAGTGGTCCTTACCACGGATGCTTCCCTTGTGGGCTGGGGAGCCCATCTGGGGGCCCTCACTGCCCAGGGACTGTAGTCCCCTCAGGAATCTCTTCTCCATATCAATCTCCTAGAACTCAGGGCAGTTTTTCTGGCCCTGCAAACTTTCTCTCAGTCAGTGCAGAACAAGGTGGTTCAGGTCAGAACAGACAACACCACCACCACCATGTGGTACATCAACAAGCAGGGAGGCACTCGGTCTACGGCCTTGTACACAGAAGCCATGAAGTTGTGGACCCTGGCTTATTCCCTGCAAACCTCTTTGATAGCAGTTTACCTTCCAGGGAAGGACAATGTGCTAGCAGATGCACTGAGCAGGATCTCACAGGGCCACCACAAATGGTCCCTGGACCCTCTGGTATTGAAGGTGATTTATTTCAAGGTGGGGCACTCCAGAGATAGATCTTTTTGCAGCCCCAGATGATCACCAACTTCCTCTCTTTTGTTGCAGATCCCCAGTCTTGGGCTCAGTCCCCCTGGATGCTCTGATTCTAAACTGGGAAGGGAAATTCCTGTATGCCTTCCCTCCCTTCCCACTTCTGTTCACAGTTTTAGTCAAGATAAGGTCACAACCTTGCCAAGTGATTCTGATTGCTCCAGACTGGAACAGAGAGCCTTGGTACCCCCTGTTGTTGTTCCTAGCGGTCCATCTTCCCCTGTCTCTTCCCAGGAATTACAACCTGTTAACCTCCTCTCGTGGGAGGATTTGGTACCCCAATCTTCAGTCTCTCAATCTCAAGGCATGGCTCTTGAAGAGTTAGAGTTTGCAGATTTGCATCTTTCTCAGGGGGTTCTGGATATTCTCAAAGCTTCTCAAAAGCCCTCCACCAGAAAGACTTATAACTCCAAATGGAAGAGATTCAGCATTTGGTATTCCAAGAAGCATATTTCTCCAGATACTGCTGAATTGCCTACGGTTCTGGATTATATGGTCCATCTTAATGGCCTAGGCCTCAGACCAGCTACTCTCAAGGTACACTTGTCAGCTGTTTCTGCTTTTCTGTCAGTGGGGAAGTCTTCCTCACGATCATCTCATCCTGTGTTCTGTAAATTTTTTAAAGGATTGCTTCATACCAATCCTCCCTTTAGAGACCCTGCCCTTGCCTGGGATTTAAATGTTTGCATTGCTCAACTTATGCAACCTCCTTTTGAGCCTATGTCCTCAGCAGAGCTTAAGTACTTGACTTGGAAAACTGTGTTTTTGGTAGCCATTACCTCTGCCAGACGTATCAGTGAATTGCAAGCCCTGTCAGTGGAACCTGATTTTATCTCCTTTCATAGGGATAAAGTGGTCCTTAGAACCAATAGAAGGTTCTTGCCAAAAGTGGTTTCAGACTTCCATTTGAATCAGTCTATGGCTCTCCCTGTTTTCTTCACTGATCATTCTTCCTCAGGAGAGGGGAGGCTACACAGTTTAAAAGAGCCCTTAACTACTACATAGAGTGTACCAAGGGTCACAGGTTGGATTCCCTCCAGTTGTTCCTCACTTATGGAGAAGTGGGAAAGGGCAAACCTGCCAGCTAGAGAACTATTGCCAGGTGAATTGTGTCTTGTATACAATTCTGCTATGAAAAACTGTGAAAGATTCCACCCTCAGGCCTGAGGGCTCACTCTACAAGAGGTACAGCTGCTTCCCTGGCTGCTGCCAGGGATATCCCTCTCTTAGAAATTTGTCAAGCAGCCACCTGGAAAACAGTCCATACCTTTACCAAGCATTACTCTCTGGATATCCAGGCTAGGAGTGATGCTCGGTTTGGCACAGCACTACTTCACAGCCTGTTCCCAAAGTAGGTTCTGTCCCTTCTCCATGGAGGTACTGCTTGGTAATCTGCACTTGTCAGAATACAGCAAGACTTCAAGTTGTTTGAAGAAAAAAATTACTCATCTTAGTAATTATGTTTCTTCTATTGGAGTCTTGCTGTATTCTAACTCCTCCTCCTGCCTCCCTCTCAGAACATGGTTTTGGGAAGTGGGGTAGGCAGTGTTGCACCTCAGGGGTGCTTCTTTTACACTTTTCTTTTGTTTGGGTGTTTGTTTTATTATTATTCTTGTTTGGTTTGGGTTTTGGGTTTCCTGACTTGAGTCTTCCTTTGGGAATCCAAAACTTTTTGTTGCCAGTTGGCTAGTAAAAATATTACAATTTCCACATAGAATAGCTAGTGAGTTTTGCTCCTAAGAATCTGACAGTTAGATTTCAAAGGGACACAGACAGAGACATCAACCGAGCTCGAGCTCAGCATTCTATGCTGTGCATAGAAGTTTAACCCTTTGTTCTCCGGGGCAGTTTAAAGGCTGGGGCTAACTGCACCTGTCAGAATACAGCAAGACTCCAATAGAAGAAACATAATTACTAAGAGGTGAGTAATTTTTTTCCTTTTTGGTCACAAATACCTGTATCAGTACTAAGCCAGTAATCCAAAGCCTCCAAACCACCCTGATGTGGTATATTTGTATACAATGACGTAATATCCATCAACACAAGGTACCACTCCTGTTCAATTTCCACATCCTCCAGGATTCCTAACATTTGTGTGGTGTCTTTTATGTAAGACCTAAGGCAGGTGCCATAGCCTTTTGTGTGAGCAACCACATACGTAGACAATGGCTCAGTAACCGAGCCTATCCCTGCAACAATAGGGCATCCTGGGGGACTTTTACCATCTTTATGGATCTTTGGTAGACTATATATGCTTGCCCTTACAGGATGATCCACATTTACAGTAGGTATCCCAGTTCTTGCCCAGTTATGACACCCACAAACACAGTCATTTAAAAATATGTATATTTCTTGCTTATATTTATATACTGGGTCATATTTCAGTTTTAAGTAAAATTCACTATCTCCTAGCTGTCTATAAATCTCCCTCGTATATTGCTCTACAGACATAACTACTATTGCACCCCCCTTGTCTGCTGGTTTAATAACCAGATTTTTGTTCTTCTCTAGGTCTCTGAGTGCAGTAGCCTCCTCAGAGCTGATATTAATGTACCTTGTTGAGTCACTGTCTGTGTGCAGATTCCTGAACCCACGTTTACACGCTTTTTTAAAAACTTTTACAACCTCATTTGAGGGTGGCTTGTATGTGGAAGCAGGATGAAAAAGTCTCGCCTCACCCTCCCTTATGTTCATGTCCTCAGTGGTTGTATGGGTGGCGGTAGGTGTGGGCGTATCAGGTGCTATACCACGACACATGTTGACTGTGGAAAAATGTATTTTTAGGTTGAGATCCCTGGTGAATCTATGTAAATCAAAGTGGAGCTCAAAAGGATTAATGTCCTGAGTAGTCACAAAACTGAGACCCTTCTGAAGTTAGGCTTCTGTAAGAACTGTTTCTGAAATATTGAAAACTATGTCTTCTGTGTCGTTTATGGGTGTCTCCTCTGACAGACCCTACTTCCGATGTTTTTGACCACCTCTACGCTTATGCCAACGAACTCCTGGGGTATCCGACGTCCTTGTCCCCCTCCTCTGGTAGGTGGAGTGCTCTGGAGTCTGGAAAGTGACATTCCGCTGCTCTGGTGGAGGATGTATGTCCTGGGCCTTGTGAAAATAAGAATCTTCTTGCTCTGATTCGCTGTTTAATGTATATATGGGGGAATTATTCCTAGTTCTCAAAATGGACCTCGGAGCTTGACCAGAAAGTTGTTCACGTGGCTGATAGCGCCCCTTGTTCTTATTACGATTGTACCTTGGTTTCCAATTTTGTCCCTCTGTTTTTTCTTCCAATCAAAAACTCTGTTGTATAAGTAATCCTTTATATCCCTTTCGAATTTATACAGCTTATCCTTTTTAATTTTGTTGTCAGCACACTGTACATTTTCTTTAAGCTTTCTTTCATATAAAGAGAATTCAGGATCTTCCTTACATTGAAAGACTTCCGTTTCCTTAGTTTGTATATCTGATTTTACATCTTGCTGAGACTCATAATCTCTTATTATTGTATGCATGAATGCATAAGTGCCAATTTGCTGTGAATTTCTTCAGTCTTTAATGAAGGTTTCACGCTCCCTCCCATAGCCTGGATTTTTAATTACACGCAATCCACGTGGAGAGCGGCCTACCTTGAGGTAGGCTTCCAAGGTAATCTTCCCCCAATAATGTCTTCTGCCTCTAATGATGGCATGTTCTAATGCAATAAATGCTGTCTTAATATTGTTTGGGGGTGCCTCTCTAGTGTTGCTCTGCTCAGTTGTACCAGCTGCAACTGCTCCTTCTAGCTCAGTAGCATCAACTAAATCTTCTTCCTCTGCTTCTGTTGAGACTCGTGCAGAAAATGAATTGGATGTTGCTCCCAGATTAATGTCCCCAAAAGTAGTTGTAGACATAGCTGTGTGAAAGGATAATGCTTCCAGATAGCACAACAGTAAATACAGGAATAAAAACTATACAAGGTTGTGGTTCAAAAAATAAAATTGCTGTTCTCTCTCTTTAAATCAGTTTTCTTCCCGACTGTCTAGTGAGAAAACAATGACAACCAATGCAGAAATAAGTCAATAGCTAGCATGGCGTATGGCATAGTAAAGCTAGTAAATCAAGAGTTCTTACCACAACCTCCAGTCCCCCGACTGTCCGTGTGAATACTGAAGCTCCTTGGCGTCTTGTGCACAGCAAGGAAGTTAGTCCTGAGTTTTTTTTTTTCTAGCACGTAAATAGAATCCAAAGCAAAAGTACAAATTGCCGTTCCAGCCGCTCAGAGTGTGTACGGAGCAAAAAGGAGCATAAAATGGAGAAAGCAAGCTCCAGCACAACTCAAAATCACTCAGATCAAGACTTTATTGCATAAATATCAAACAGACGCCAAACATGAGGCAACAAACAACTGGCTAGCCCTCTACTGGTGTTGCATGTATGTGGTGTGTCATCAGGAAGTGCTGAGCCAATAAACACACAGAACTTAAATTCTGAACATTTATCTCTCTCTCTCAAATTCCTGCCTCTACAGTAGACCATTTTTGGTTTAACAGTATATTTGGCAAGAAGGGGTTCATGCTCAAGGATGTGCCGATTTTTGATTTATAATGTTACAGATCCTGCTGGACTGTCTTGTGTAGTTCGTAACAAAGTGCATCCTTTCAACTTGTTCTTTGGGGGGTGGGGGTGGGGCTCTCGTGTAACAGACTTTCTCTAGGTGTACTAAGGACCTCTTCAAATGCGTCCCTCACCAAATTACTGTTGTAACCGCTGTTGACGTGTGCACATATCAGAACCATGGACCAGGTAATCTGAGTCTGATGAACAGTTTCTCCTAGCTCTCAACATCTGGGCCCTGGGTATATTTGTGATCATATGTCTGGGGCGGCAGCTGGAGGGGTGCAGCAGGATTTGAAATATTTGAAATAATTAGGATGTACCTAGCCTTTTTATTAATGAAGTCAGTGCAGAAGATTATGATAGCAAAAAAGATATAATAAGATAGGATACATGATGGTTGGCTTTGTTATTTCTGCATTACTGATTCTTTTTTTATTTGTACCACTGTGATGTTTTTTCGACACTGTACTTACATTTTAGCACCTTATCATGCATTGTTCACTTGCTGAACTAGTCACTTTAGTATGATAATGGGGTAATTTCCCTTTAAATGTTCAGAATTTAAGTTCTGTGTGTTTATTGGCTCAGCACCTCCTGATGACGCACCGCATATGTGCGAAACCAGTAGAGGGCTAGCCGGTCATTTGTTGCTTCATGTTTGATGTCTGTAACCGTTTGATATTTATGCAATAAAGTCTACTCAGACTTCTGCCTCACCCACAGTGCTCTCTTTATAACCTAGCCCTGCCTCCTAAGCATTAGTTAAGCAATCACCTAGAGTTGCAAACCCCTGACAGCCATATCTCCTTGTCCAGCAGGAACCCCATTGTTGTAATCTGTGCCTTGCTCTCTGTATTTCTTTCTACCCTGACCCATTATTTATTATTTGGTGCAATGGCCTGTCCTGCAACTGGACTGTGGTGCTATCTGTGGAGAAACAGTTTTTTTTGTTTTAATGTTGTACTCCTGCACCTACTGTTATGAGTCTTGTAACCGTGACTCTTGTTTCTTGTTACTGATGTGTTTTTTTGTCATATATAAATGTACTGTTTCCCCATGTTGCCTTTCCCAGGGCTGCACCTGGAAACGAGTCTCAGCTCATTGGTGCTTTTCCCGGTTATCAACTTTGAAATAAAATAAATAAAAATGGCATTATAGTAACATGAAGATACCTACCACAGTAGAGGGGTAGGGACCTCCATGACTAACCTTTCGGAGGGCCCCCCCAAAACATAAGACTGCCTTCATTCCAGCTTGCTTGGGTTTAAACTCCACGGTGCCTTTGGTTGTCCTCTTGTTCCAACGTCTGCTGAGGGTTCTTCATCCTTCAGTAAGTTGTAAAAGTGTTTTTTTACTTCTAACATTTTAGGCTTATGTGAGGAATATGCATTACTCACACTCACCTACAGAGGGAAATAGTTTCCCAAGCCTGATATGGATCTGATCATGGATACAAGAGATTGAAAAAAGTGGTGGCTGTGCAAGTGCCTGCTGCGGCTTTTGTTGCAAAAAATAGTTGAAGTGCATACTGTTATGCTTGCAGATATTTATTTTACTACACTATATGGCTTTGTACGTGTGTGTTTTTTTTTTTTTTTTAACTTATGTTTTTGTTTAGAGAATACTAGCCTATGTTGCTTAAAAAAATTCACTTCTAGGACTATTAATAAATTGTAGGCCCCACAAGGTCTGCCTGCATTTGAAAGTCCCAAGTACTCCATGTCCCGTAATAAAACAAATAACCGTGCTTTAGGAGGTGAGCAGTCAGGTCTGGAATCGACTGACTGGGATAAAGGACGGGGAGGGTTCCTACTAGGGCGTCTTAGTCGAACAGTGCCCGTCACTGATCACGAACTGGCCATTCTTACATACAAAAATGGACTTCAAAGTGACCCCCATTTACTTTAATGGGGCCTGCCCCTGTGCTCTCCCTGGGCACACGTCATTACGTGCCTGAGCGCGGGGGTGGATTTCAGCAACCGGGAAGTGAAGGGATCGATTGGCTACATTTCTAGGGCTAAATTACAATCCCTTCTATTTTAATACAGAGTTTGGCAAAAAAAAAAACATTAACTGACCCTCTAAAGATTGCTGCCGTTATGGACTTTCAAAGCAGGTAAGTCCAACCATATTTTACACAACTTAGACAATCCTTTTAAGAGGTGTTTGGTAACCGGCGTGACACTGGTTATACCGAAAGGGTGCACAATATACTATGGAATTAAGCCTGTTTACACGACCACTTTTGCACTGGAGTAATCTGTGCACTCTGGTTGCTCTGTTGCAAATGCAGTCATGTGTACACTTACCTGATTGTGGTAATACGTCCATTACTTCGCTCACCAAGCTACTACAAAGTTGAGAATGCATTTCGGAGTGAGTGGTACTAGCTGCCGTGTGGACTAGCTGTGCTGCTTACTCCAGCGCAAAGAGGACACTCCCGGCTTGCTCTTGTTCCTCAGTCTCTGTACCAGAACCAAGAAGTGCTGCGGCAAGTACCTGTGGTGTCCTGATGAATTGTGTGTAAGGAGGATGCTTGGTTTATGGGCAGACTGGGTGGGCCAAGCGGTCCTTATCTGCCCATCAACGTCTATGTTTCTATGTTAATGTGAATTAGGCTTGAATGCTTATGCAACATATATTTGACTAGTCACTCCATCTGTCACAGTTAGAGACTACCACCCTTTTGGGTTATTGTGAAGGCAACAAAGCCGAAGGTTACACCTCTAGAAGTGCCACAGGGCCAAGGGCACCATAGACAAAGATACCTAAGGGAATGAGATGCCCCAAAATGACAGAGCAAAAGGCATAATTTGCATGGGCAGAACACATTATACTTTGCATAAGGGAACAGTGACTTGTAATAGTTCTATGATTGTGTATATGGAGGCATGGCAACAACGGGAAATAATGATGGCGGCAAGCGCATCATCAGTATGTCACTGCTTATGTCACAGAGCAGCTGAGTGGCCCCCAGATGCATGGCCCCTCACCAATGTGGATTGTAGCGGTGCAGAGAGGGGGCTGACTCCATTAGTGATCACTCCTCTACCTACCTTCTCTGGTCATCCAAACTTAAACAGCCCCCTCCCAAATACCTGTCTTTCTGTAATTTCAGAAGCCCAAACACCCCCGTCCTTCTCTCTGAGGCATGGGCACTGGGCTGGTCTGCCTTTTTCTCAGAATCAGATGCGACCCTTCTGAAGGAAAGAATTGTTGAGTACCTAGAGGCCAGTGGGGCACAGGACCCAAGGCAGCATAGTTTCACAGCAGGAAGGTCATGTCAGACGAAGATAATAGATTTCTTTGACTGGGTGACCAAAATAGTAGACCAGGGAGGGGCTGTGGATATGGCCTACCTAGATTTTAGCAAGGCATTCGACACAGTCTTACATAAAAGATTAGTATACAAGTTAGCCAGCCTTGGAGTGGGTCCCAAGGTGGTAGCCTGGATAAAAACTGGCTGGACAACAGGACACAAACGGTAATAGTAAATGGAGTCCACAGTGAAGAAAGGAGGGTAACTAGTGGGGTACTGCAGGGTTCGGTACTGGGACCGGTCCTCTTTAATATCTTTATAAGTGACATTGGAGAGCACCTGGAAGGAAAGGTATGCCTCTTTGCAGATGACACAAAGATCTGCAACAGGGTTGATACACAAGGTGGGGTGGAAAGAATGAAAAGGGACTTGGCAAGGTTGGAGGAATGGTTAAATATGTGGCAGCTCAGATTCAATACAAAGAAGTGCAAGGTAGTGCATCCGGGAAACAAAAACCCAGGGGAAGAGTACACAATGGGGGGTGAGTTAACAACAACAACAAAAATGGAAAGAGACCTAGGAGTAATTATATCAGATGACCTAAAGGTGGGCAAGCAATGTGAGAAGGCAGTAAGGAGGGCTGGGGGGATACTGGGATGCATAGGGAGAGGCATCAACAGTAGAAAACAGGAAGTTGTTATCCCTCTCTACAGATAGTTAGTGAGACCCCATCTGGAGTACTGTGTGCAATTCTGGAGACCCCATCTCCGCAAAGACATAGACAGAGTGGAGGCTGTTCAGAGGAGGGCAACCAAAATGGTGCAAGGTCTGCACCAGAAGACATACGAGGAGAGGCTAAAGCAGCTTAATATGTATACCCTTGAGGAAAGGCGGGAGAGGGGGGACATGATAGAAACTTTCAAGTATCTCAAGGGAATTAACAATGTATAAGAGGATAGTATCTTTCAGAAGAAGAGATGTGCAAGAACAAGGGGGCACAATTTGAAGACAGAGGGGGGACGGTTTAGAGGTAATGTTAGAAAGTATTTTTTCACAGAGAGGGTTGTGGATGCATGGAACAGCTTCCTGAGGAGGTTGTGGAGTCAGGAACAGTGGGAGAATTCAAGAATGCGTGGGACAGGCATAAGGCAATTCTAGTGGGGGCAGGAGGAAGTAAGCTGTTTAACTAGAATCTGCAGCTTATCCATCAGGTAGGTAAATGGGCAGACTGGGTGGGCCAAGCGGTCCTTATCTGCCGTCAAATTCTATGTTTCTATGACCCAGGCAGCATCCATACTCACTCAACCTAACTCTACAGGACAAGCATTTTCCAGTCAGCACCAGAAGAGTGAGGGGTGGCTACTTGCAATGGGTCACGAAAGACCTCCTTACCCTCATGAAAGACAGGGACCGTGCCTGGTCAACCTATAAAGCATCTCCATCCTCTACCTTATGGGATGATTACAGGTGTTGGAGGAACCTTTGCAACACCTGGCCAAAGCTCTGAAATAGATACATTTTCGCAATCTCAAGCAAACTAACCTTGGGGACCCTAAACAATTCTGGGCATCCATTGGCTCGCTACTAACCCCCCAGTAAGCCTGTCCCACAGCTCACACTACTGCTGGCCTCATTACCAATCCCTCAAGAAATGGCCAAGGCCCTCAACAACAAATTCTCCGACTCACTATGTACCTGAGCAAACTCACAAACGACCTGCAAAAAAATCCTGTCCCACTGCACACCCCACGACATCACCCGCCGGGTCTACCTTTCAGCCTCCCCCTTCCCCCCTTTCTCTTCAAAAGACTCTCACACACTGACATAGCTAAACTCCTAAAGAGCCTCCCAAACCATGGCTTCCCTGGAGCAGGCGGATTATCCCCTGCCTTCCTTACACTTATCTCCCCTGCCATCGTTGCCCCCCTAACGATCATTTTCAACCTTGCCCTGACCACTTCCTCCATGCCTTATACATGGAAAACTGCGAAGGTCATTCCCATTCATAAAGCTGGGGACCCACAATCCACAGACAACTATCGCCTGATCTCCATCCTTCCTCATATATGCAAGCTACTGGAAAAAGCCATCCACCACCAACTTGCTGACTACATAGGTGAATATGACCTACTGTGTAGCCAACAACATGGCTTCCACAAGAATCATTCCACCACTACAGCCTATGCACTCCTAACTGACCACCTCCTCACAAACATGGACCATGGAAATGCAGCTGGCACAGTCTTTGTTGACCTCTCCAAAGCCTTTGACCTGGTCAGTCACTCGCTCCTCCTCTCCAAATTGCATCACCTTGGCTGTTCTCCGGAGGTCACCACCTGGTTCGGAAGTTACCTTACAGGGTGCTCCCAGTTTGTGTGCATTGGCCCGGCCCGCTCGCCCACCATGCCTGTCTCTACTGGGGTCCCCCAAGGCTCTATCCTGGGACCCCTCCTTTTCTCCTTATTCATTAACTCCCTTCCAGTGGATAGTCTCAACTGTCATTCAATCCTTTACGCCGGCAACCTCGTGCTCTTCTCCAGCGGAAAGTCTCCTACCCTCATCTCTGCAGCCCTCTCACAAAACTACATTGCAGCCCACAACTAGTTCTCTGACAACCTCCTTCTGGTCAGTGCCAAAAAAAACAAAAACAATGTTATTTGGATTTAAGCCCTTCCTAACAAAATGCAAATCGAACCCACCCCTAATCATCACGTCCCCTGATGGCCATGCCCTAGAGGACGTCAAACATTTCAAATATTTAGGAGTTGTGCTTGACTCCTCCCTTTCCTTTATAGAGCACATAAACTCTCTGGTTCTAAGATTTTACCAAAAATTAGGGGATGCCTACAGATACTGGCAATATCTCACCCCTGAGGCCCGCCATGCCATCATCCAGGGAAACCTGCTACCTATCCTGGACTACTGCTCTCCCATCTACTCCTGGACCTCCGCACCCACCATGGCAAAACTATCAGTAGCATACAAGAGTGCCTGCCGCTTCTCCCTGCTGGCCTCTTTCTCCACACACCACTGTTCATTCTACACTACACTTGGGTGGCTCCCACTACAAGCCCACTTTGACCTTGCACTGTACAGTTTTATTGATTCTGCCATCCGTATTGGCCAGAAATCTCCTCTTGCTCCCTTCTCACCGTCCAAACCTCACACCGCTGCCTACACTCCTCCGGTATCCCTTCCCTGAAAATCCCCAGGGTAGCCACGAACATGGGCACTAGAGCACTGTTTGTAGCAGCCCCCACACTATGGAACAAGCTGTCCACTGAACTGCGCACCATAAACACTCACCGCCAGTTCAAGACTCGCCTCAAAGACTGGCTCCTGTTGGCATCCACCTACCACTGCTTTAAGGACTAGCCCCCCCCCCATAGGTTCCAGGGGGTAGAGCCAAATAGGTTCTCTCATTTACTGAAACTGTCCCACCATGAGCCTTACTTTGCTTTGTTATTTGTTGTCCCTCAACTACTGCCACCATGTATTTATTGCCAAATGTAACAACTGTAACCTTTCACTATGTACAGTATTACCTGCTGTTGTTATGTTCTTGTTATTCTGATGTTTCTACTCTTTGCCGCCTTACGTGGCCCGGGTCATGCCTGAAAGCGGTCCCTGGGATCAGTGCACCTACTCGGTTATCAAAGTCATAACTAAATAAATAAAATGTAGACAGGCAGACCACACGTCGGAGGTGGTCGAGACTGCACTGCTGTGGTCAGAATTTTGATGTGCTACTGCCATGTAAACACGGATTTATTAACTGCACTTCAGAATTCTTGTATTACTTCACTGGCTTCAGCTCCATACAGTCTCTCACATATGCACCACAGCACTAGTTTTATGTGGCTAAGACCAGGAGACTGACATAAGAATTAAACAAAAATTCAGCCCTGCAGCTGTTAATTTTGGCAAATGCTTTTGTAACCCCTAGATGGCGCTATCCCAGGGGCTACTACCCCTGCCTGATTTGCCACTAACAGGTTGAGGGGCCTGGATCCAATGGCGGGTGCCTCCACCCAGAGGTCAGGGTTTGCAATAGTTAAACTAACTTGGTCACAGCCCTCTGGGATACTGCAACCCCCCTTTCTTCCCACTAGTGGCCCACACAATATATCAGAATTACCTTCACAGTATACACTTACCCCAGGTCTGGTTCCGCACTGGGACCTCCTGTGAAATGAGATACAGTGCAACAATCACAGTACAGTACTTTAACATAGACAAATACCTCAGGCAGTATAACTTTGCTGAAACAAGCAGCTCTGATTTATTTAGGGGATATAACAAGGACAGGGGAAATCAGGTTAATTAGCTTATCACTCTAATAATCTACCTATGGCTCTGTGCACAGGCCTATCCCTATCAGTTACTGTCCCTGGGTACCCAAGCCCTAGTGGCTAGTCCAAACCGTGGCAGCTGGTAGGGCCCTTTCACACAGAGAAAAGGAGAATTAAATAGTCAGCAGTACAGTAATTCCATTTGGATTTAATGTGGCAATTCAACAGGAGCAACCCTGAATTAGTACTCACGACCTCCAAATAAGATAGGGTCCTTCAATGTCAGCAGGGCTCACTTGAGGTACACAAACCTCTCACACATCCATATAAAAGAAAGCACTATACCAGGCAGGCTGCATCTGTATCCTGATCGCAATTACTGCACAACACCGGGAGAACACACAGCAGATTCAGTTCTGACAGACCGAGTGCAATTTTCAGCAATTCTTCCAGTCTTCTACAGGGTGAGCCTGGTTTCTACTCTTCAGAGATCCTTTGATTCTTTTCAGGACGGATTCAGTCCTAACAAGCTGTTACACAAGCTGCAGACCGAACTCTGGGCCTTACACACGCTTTGACTAAAACTGCACACTGAAAAGCACAGGGCTCCTTCCTTCTTCACTGCCAAAGCTCAACTGAAACTCCAACCGACAAAACCGGCACTTCCTTTGAGTTCCTCCCAGTTCTTGACTGGATTGGCTGTCACTCACAATAGACTGCTGCTGTTGGTCCAAAAGGCACTGAAGTCTAAACTACATCTCCCAGAGTCACTGCCCATACAATCCTCTTGTGGCTGGCTCAGATTATGAGTCCAAGTTCTGATTCGTCCAAGGCACCATTTTAGAGCTAGCTTACCCCACACTGATTGGTCCAGTTCAGCAGTTCAAAACTAGAATGGGGAACTAGCAGACACAGTTCTGACTGCAAAGAAAGCAGGTTAGACAAACTGTAATTTCATTATTACTCTAAATAATTTCTGGCAAACAGTTACATCTTTCAGATAGGTTCCCTTTGCACTCCTAGTGACTGCAAAAATGAAGTGAATTGGCAGCAGCTTGAGTGGTAACTCAATCAAAGAAACACACAGTCCCCATACAAACTAATTATGTCTGCAAGCAGACAGCTCTTAAAGAGACAGTACCAGAGGTTCTAAAACACTCACTGATAAATGGCTTAAATGCCAAACACCATTCAGGCTTGGAGCATTCAAGCAAGCTCCTGGAAGTCTTTTGGAACCCCATTTGCAGGGGTTACACCCTTCCTGGTTTGGGAAAGCTTGACGTCACGTCAAGCAAGTACCCCATAAGTTTCAACTGCAACCATATACATTTGCATTAGGCTCGCATATGTAATCATCAGTCAATATATCATTTTACCAAGAACACATTTCTGAAACATTGCAGTACGTCACTCTTTACACAGTATTACATACACATTGTACCATAACTCAAGTTATTACCTCTTGTACATGAAACCTGAAGAGAGGGCCCTTCCTATCAGTTACCTTGGGGCTGGATGGGGCAAGGGCACCATACTTAGAGGGCAACACAAGTAACTTGGA
This sequence comes from Neoceratodus forsteri, assembly GCA_016271365.2. Taxonomy (NCBI): domain Eukaryota; kingdom Metazoa; phylum Chordata; order Ceratodontiformes; family Ceratodontidae; genus Neoceratodus; species Neoceratodus forsteri. The sequence goes on from CM028133.1 coordinate 1,109,230,457, forward strand.
GTTAGCACTGATGCTCAGTTTGGGCAATGAGCTCGGGGACACATACATTCCTTTATGGACAACATTGAGAGGCAAGTCCACAGGCCTCCCAAGTGAATCATAACTGAGGTGCACCACAGGCTTTACAGCTCGACCAGTCTTTCTAGGGGGAACTGTTATAGTCTCTGCACTCTGAGCCTTATTTTCAGCATTGTCCTCACTTGTCAGGGGAGTCTCCATGGGGGTAGAGAGGCTAGAACTTGGGGCACTTTCAGCTCCAGGAGTTACAGTTTCTGAGTCCACAACATTTGGCCTGCATGGAGAGCTTTGGACACTGGCAGTGGACTGTCAGGGCACTCAAAAATACTCTTCTTGTTCGGGTGTATCACCAGTCTGCCCCAATCTATCATTTTCCTCCCTGAAAGCTCAAACAGTTCAACCATGCACAATGATTCCATTTCATCTGATCTGATGCTTTGCACTTCACTTTCTGGGAGCATTGGCTCCAGGGATGAAGCTGGGGGCTTAGACAGTCCAGAAGGCCCAGCTTTGTCTCCAGTATTGACTAGGGATTGCCCGAAACAATTGACTCAGTTCGTAAGAAGGATAGTATTCAAAGTCACTCTCACTTTCTTCCGATATGGACTGACAGTCATGCTCAACTGGGACTTGTGGAGGGAACACTTTAACTTTGCTTCTGTAGGTGCAGACTTTCTTGATCTTTCTTAGCAGCAGCTCTAGTCACTGGTCCAGAGGGGCATCTTCTAGGGGCTCAGACTCAATTAAGATTTGTCCAATGGGCAGTAAATGATTTCTATGCATTGTTTTACATCTTTTGAATTATTCTCAGGCCTTACTTTGTACACTGGCAGATCATCTAGTTTGCCCACTACAATGTGAGGAGATGGTGCCATCTGTCAGCAATCTTGTGCTTGCCATGCAGTCCCAGATTTCTTAGCAATACCGATCTCCCTCCTGGAGTTCCTGTGCTTTCACCTTTTATCATACCTTTCTTTGTTGGCCAGATTTCTTTTGGCAGCCATGGTTTGAGCCAGTTGGTACGCATGAGTTAGCTGGGCCTTTAACTTTTGCACATACTGTAAATAGTTGTCAGCTTGAACCCCATCAGAGAGACCCCAAACACACATCTACTGGTAGTCGAGCTTCTCTTCCAAACATCAGGCGGTAGGGGAGAATCCAGTGGCATCACTTTGGTGCAGTTATAAGCATGTACCAGGGTGCTAATTTGTTGGCTCCATCTAGGCTTGTCCTTTGGGTGCAGGGTGCCTAGCATATCTAGCAAAGTGCGTTGAAACGCTCAGGCTGTGGGTCCCTGGGGTGGTGAAGGAGTGGTTCTGGACTTTCAGACTCCACAGAGAAAGCATCTCTTTGATCAGACGAGACTCAAAGTCTCTCCTTGATCAGAATGGATTCTTTGTGGAGCCCCATAGTGAACAAAAAGTTTTCTACAAGTACTTTGGCCACAGTGGATGCTTTCTGGTCTTTGTGGAAGCTTGGGCATATCTCGTGAAATGGTCAGTGACCACCAGCACATTACTGATATTTCTTTGATCTGACTCCAAACTCAGAAAATCAATACAGACCAGCTCCATGGGTGCACTGGTGGTGATGTTAACAAGGGGGCAGCCCTCTGGGGCAGAGCTTTCCTCTGTAAGCAGCGACTACAAGTTCGAATGTGTTGCTCCACATCAGCCCCCATCTTAGGCCAATAGAATCTGGATCTCACCAAGTCAAGTGTTCTGTCTATACCAAGGTGCCCCATGTGGTTGTGCAAGGACCTCAGTACTGAGTCTCGAAAGGCAGTGGGCAGCACTAGTTGTTGTTTGTCTACTTGTCCCCTCTGTCTACTGTTTCTCTGTATAACAGTTTATTGATCAGTTTCAACTTAGGACCTTCTTTGTATAACAGTGCAGTTCTCAAATCAGTGGAGCGTAATTTGGACACATCTTTTCCTGCATAGAGGGCTTCTAAAGCTGCTTTGATCATGGGATCGCGGATTGAGCCGCCGAATACTGTCATTGTCCAGCTGAGGCAGTGCACCAATGTCTATTGCAGAAAAGTGGCAATAAGCAGCAGTATGCAATTCTCAGAGGCTCCCAAGCAATCCACCATGCAGTCCCTCGTCCGTGGACATTGTTCCTCCCTGTCAAACTTCCGGCAGAGTGCCCGAATGTCAGGTTCTGCCAGTCGGACCCAATCATTCTGGGGAACAGGCCTCCGGAGAGAGCATCAGCATCTATGTGGTTCAGACCTGCTCGGTATTCGAGAGCATAGTCATATGTAGATAATGCAGAAAGCCACCTATGGCCAGTGGCATCCAACTAGCTGAGGTCTGCACATAGGTCAAAGGATTATTGTCAGTTTTACTAGTATTTTAGCCCCATACAAGTACTCATGGAATTGGTCAACAATAGCCCACTTCAAAGCTAGGAACTCTAACTTATGTACAGGATAGTTCTTTTCGGATGGGGTCAGGCTTCTACTGGCAAAGGCCACTGGTCTCAGGCCATTCTCGTGCTCTTGGTACAACACAGCCCCAACCCTTGCAAGCTAGCATCAGTGTGCAGGACGTAGGGTTTTCTTGGATCGGCATAGGCCAGCACTGGAGCATGGGTAAGTTGATATATGATCTCATAAAAAGCAGTCTCACAATCAGGAGTCCAGCGGGCCCCAAATACTTCACTCGGATGAAAATACACTCTTTCAGTCTTGAGGGACGCTGACTTTTGGTAGTTTTTGTGGGTTGGGGATACCCTTGAGTAAGGTTAAGTAAGGGCGGATCACTCTTGAATAGTCCTTGATGAAGCGCGATAATAACCACAGAATCCCAGGAATCTTTGCAGTTCTTTTAGATTTTGGGCTGTGGCCAGGGTCAAGGCCTCAACTTTACTTGGGTCGGTCTCTATTCCCTCGGTGGATACTATGTGTCCCACATACTTTACTGATGTTTGAAAGAATTGACACTTATCAATGGACAGTTTAAGGCCAAAGTCCTCCAGTCGGTCCAATACCTTAAATAATCTGCTCTCATGTTCCTCCAGTGAGCTGCCAAAACACAATAACATCATCTAGGTATACCAGGCACTCTAGTAAGTTCATGTCCCCCACTGCACGCTCCATCAATCGTTGAAAAGTGGCTGGGGCACCTGAAATCCCTTGAGGCATCCTCATGAATTCATAGAAGCCAGCGGACAGATAAAGGCTGTCTTTTCACGGTCCTCTGGGGCTATAGGGATCTGATAGTACCCATCATGGAGATCCAGCACAGAGAACCACTGCTCCTGCTTAGGCAGTCCAAAGTATCCTGAATGCGGGCATTGTGTACTGATCAGGGATAGTCCACGTTTAAGGTGCGATAATCCACACACATCCTTACTGTTCCATTCTTTTTCCTCACTACCACAATGGGGAAGCATAAGGGCTTCTGGTTCTTGTATTACACCAGCAGCTAACATCTCTTGCAGATGCCGTCTCACATCATCTATGTCAGCAGGTGCCAGGCGTCGAGACCTCTCACGAAATGGTCTTTTGTCATGCAGCGGATATTGTGCTCAGCTCCTTGCACGATCCTACATCCCATTCCTTTAAAGAAACACCTGTCTCTCTGGGCAAGCTTCTCACTGATCTTCACTTTCCATTCAGCTGGCAGCGGGAGTCGCCGAAATCAAACAAGTCAGGCGCTACTTTGTCATTCTTCCTTGAACTCTTGCTGCTGGGTAGCACTGCAGTGTCTGCACAATGCACATTAGCCAGGATGCAACCTCTGTTTACTCGAATGTCTCTTTCAGACACATTATGAACTTGGACCATTACCCTTCTGGCATAAGCATGGGCTCTAGCGGCAAAATACTAGGCTTGACCAGCAGTTCCTCTGGCAATTTTCCATCGCCTGGTGCATCCAACATTAATATTTTATTCTTAACATCCTTTCTGATACGGACCTCTCCTGTAAGGTACACTGGGCATTTGGCGCCAGGATCAGAGACTCAGATCCTTCTTCCATACACAATTCGACCGGTTCCTCTGGTTCTGTTTTTCAGCATCTCTCTGTGCCTCATAGGCCTTCTAATTAAAGCCGGAACTCTTAAAGCTCTACTAGTCTTTGACCCCTGTTTTTCATAACACAACTGTGCCAGCCTTCCAACATATGAGCATTTGTTCCAATCAACAAAGGGACACCATCATACAGTCCAGTGGGGGACACACTAAGGCTAGGGTCTCTACTTGTTCGCCACTCCAGCCACGGAGGTGGGGAAAGACAGCCAAATTGGATATACCCGAATAGGGGTAGGCCTTCTCACTTAACCCCATACATGCAGTCCTTCTAATGGTTGTAAGGGTACGTCTGACAAATGCTTCTGATACCAATCTTGGAACATAATTGTCACTTGGGAGCCACTGTCTATATAGCTCTTGTAGACACTCCTGCTCACCTTTACAGTGGTCTCCATGGAGGGACCCACTATTCTGGACCAGTCTGAGAGGCGGTAGTGGGGGCCTGGGCAACTGACCTCTACAAAAGGACGTGAATTAGCATTTTGGTGCCCTCACTGGGATCATGTCGGCACCTCTTAACCACTGATTTCTTCTCCAAGCTCTCCTTGTAGCCTATATGCAACTTTGTCAGTGTCTTTTGGGACTGGCATTCCTTTCATGTGCCCATCTTTCCCACAATTATAGCAAAACATACTTTCTGGAGTTTGAGCTGGCTGAGGCGCCACACTGGGAGCCAGGGCGGGGTATTACTAACTGGAAACCTTGGTGCCATCTCTGTCTCTGGCGTGATAAGCATTTGGAGACATCTCGTCAGTTTCTCACTTCCATGGTCAAGGAATCGAGTTCGGAGCTGTTATCAGCAGGAGATACATGGGTGGGTACCCCACCCCATAGCAGATGCAGTCGGATATAGGTCAGGGCCGTGACTTGCAGGCGTGGCCTTCATAAAGGGACTGTTTTGAATTCCCGGATCTCTCTCAACAGTTCGCCCCATTGTGACATATCTTTTCCTTGTCAGAGCACTCATTGACTGCCAACCTCTGCCCCTGAACTTCACTTGATGGGTCACCCTCAGTCACTCGGGTCGTGAGCCGCAGCTATTGGTGCAGGTCCCTCCCAGGTCGCCTTTTCTCAACTCCTCGAATTCTCTCATTAACTCATCATAGGAGGGTGGGATTCCAGTCGATCTGCCAGGCGTAATTGAAGCAACAGCAGTTCTGAGAAGGGGGCAGACTTAAGGATCCTGTCCAGCCTGGTTCGTCCAGTTCAATCGCTGGCAAACTACCTTTCTGAGGCATTCTTGCAACAATTTTTCCAGCCGAGATACATACACAGACAACAACTCCCTTGGTACTGTTGTGCATCTCTTACTCTCCACCATAGGTCCTCATCAGAATCTGGGCTCCCATACATTCTCCAAGGCCTCAAGATAGGCCTGTGCAGTCACTTCAGGGTTACTGGCCCGGGCACTTTGCGGATGGTAGCCAGGGCAGGACCTCGGAGGCTCTCACCTAACCCTCTTCGCTTTTCACCTTCCGAGCATTGCCATTCTAGCACTTGGGGCAAATATGTCTATCCAGGTCTCCCAGTCATCCTCCCTTTGGGGGTGGGGAGGGTGCCAGAGAAGATCCTCAACCTTCGGTAAGAGTCGTGACTAATGGCAGTGCAGAAATAGGAGTCTGCATTGGTTCAGCCACCATTACGGGCACTGGAGCAGGAGAGGGTGTTGGGGAGGAACACCCCAGGTGGCAAGAATAGTTTCTTCAAGTCCTCCACAGTTTTCCTCTCCCAGCAACCATTCAGCAAATTTCTCCTCAAAAGTTTCAGATAGTGGTGGGGCTGATTCCCCGGTCTTTACTGTCCTTAGTTATCACTCTCCAAGCAGTGAGGGCTCCTCTGGGGTAATGGTCTGTGGCACTTTGGAGCTATCTATGGATCCTTAAACTCTACTAGGGCCAGGAAAGTGTGGGTGAGCAGATTAGCATGCCGACCCACCACCACAGGGTTTTGTAAACCTTCCACCTTGGAAAGTACTCCTGCACAGTGTCCGTATTGATACCCAGGGGATGTCCAGGATAAGCATAGCATTTTGGGGTCGATCTCTCCCCAGTACACCACTCCACCAGCCGGTGCACAGCCACTTCTGTCGGGTACCCATTTTTCTTAACAGTGGTTCAGAATATGGCCACTAGAGGACACACAATCCCAGCGGTGAGCCTCCAAGATGTAACCCCTAGATGGCGCTATCCCAGGGGCTACTACCCTGCCTGATTTGCCACTAACAGGTTGAGGGGCCTGGATCCATGGATGGTGCCTCCACCCAGAGGTCAGGGTTTGCAATAGTTAAACTAACTTGGTCACAGCCCTCTGGGATACTGCAACCCCCTTTCTTCCCACTAGTGGCCCACATATATCAGAATTACCTTCACAGTATACACTTACCCCAGGTCTGGTTCTGGCACTGGGACCTCCTGTGAAATGAGATACAGTGCAACAATCACAGTACAGTACTTTAACATAGACAAATACCTCAGGCAGTATAACTTTGCTGAAACAAGCAGCTCTGATTTATTTAGGGGATATAACAAGGACAGGGGAAATCAGGTTAATTAGCTTATCACTCTAATAATCTACTTCATGGCTCTGTGCACAGGCCTATCCCTATCAGTTACTGTCCCTGGGTACCCAAGCCCTAGTGGCTAGTCCAAACTGTGGCAGCTGGTAGGGGCCCTTTCACACAGAGAAAAGGAGAATTAAATAGTCAGCAGTACAGTAATTCCATTTGGATTTAATGTGGCAATCAACAGGGAGCAACCCTGAATTAGTACTCACGACCTCCAAATAAGATAGGGTCCTTCAATGTCAGAGGGCTCACTTGAGGTACACAAACCTCTTCACACATCCATATAAAGAAAGCACTATACCAGGCAGGCTGCATCTGTATCCTGATCGCAATTACTGCACAATACCCGGGAGAACACACAGCAGATTCAGTTCCTGACAGACCGAGTGCAATTTTCAGCAATTCTTCCAGTCTTCTACAGGGTGAGCCTGGTTTCTACTCTTCAGAGATCCTTTGATTCTTTTCACAGGACGGATTCAGTCCTAACAAGCTGTTACACAAGCTGCAGACCGGAACTCTGGGCCTTACACACGTTTTTTGACTAAAACTGCACACTGAAAAGCACAGGCCCTTCCTTCTTCACTGCCAAAGCTCAACTGAAACTCCAACCGACAAAACTGGCACTTCCTTTGAGTTCCTCCCAGTTCTTGACTGGATTGGCTGTCACTCACAATAGACTGCTGCTGTTGGTCCAAAAGGCACTGAAGTCTAAACTACATCTCCCAGAGTCACTGCCCATACAATCCTCTTGTGGCTGGCTCAGATTATGAGTCCAAGTTCTGATTCGTCTAAGGCACCATTTTAGAGCTAGCTTACCCCACACTGATTGGTCCAGTTCAGCAGTTCAAAACTAGAATGGGAACTAGCAGACACAGTTCTGACTGCAAAGAAAGCAGGTTAGACAAACTGTAATTTCATTATTACTCTAAATAATTTCTGGCAAACAGTTACATCTTTCAGATAGGTTCCCTTTGCACTCCTAGTGACTGCAAAATGAAGTGAATTGGCAGCAGCTTGAGTGGTAACTCAATCAAAGAAACACACAGTCCCCCATACAAACTAATTATGTCTGCAAGCAGACAGCTCTTAAAGAGACAGTACCAGAGGTTCTAAAAACACTCACTGATAAATGGCTTAAATGCCAAACACCATTCAGGCTTGGAGCATTCAAGCAAGCTCCTGGAAGTCTTTTGGGAACCCCCATTTGTAGGGGGGTTACACTTTTCCTAAGCTGCAAATCTGGGTTTATTGCTGTGATGTATTTTTGTTATATTACATAGAGGATAATGGATGGGGACTTATCGGTAACCATGTTGTAATCGCTTCGAGAGGTTACCGTGACAATGCAAAGCTTGAGAGGTTTTCAGTTGTCATCGTAAGCTCGGGATAAATCACCATCCATTATATTTTATTGTGTATGGACTGAAAAATGTAGATGGTCCTTACTAAGTTTTCCGTAGTGCCTCTCCAGATTAGGGCCAGCTCTCACCGCTGCTTGTGTAAAGGACCCGCACACGCGCAGATCCACTCCTGTTGTTATGGTATGGATGTGACGTATTCAGGAGGGGTTAACAGCCTCTTGACGTCACATCGATACCATAACAACAGCAACATAAACTTGCCAAATTCGGACAATAATGAGGACTCCCCATACGTTATATTTTCTTTTTATTTGTGTATTTGTGACACGCTACAGTTTCATACATTCGCTTTCATATAGCAACCATGCACCAGCATGTAGCTGGAACCAAGGGATACATGTAAGAATTAAAATTCAACCTTGGCATTGGTTGGTTGTTTCCGGTCACTATAGTTCCTGTGTTGGTTACTGTAGTTAATTAATGATGTAGTTATCTTGTTTTATGGTTAAATTGCTGCACATGGAGAGTGAGAACTGTTTGTGTGCTGCTACTCATGGGTTCTTCATTTCTGTATTGTGGGTAATTAAGATAGTAAAAACATGAGTTCAGCAGTAGTATGCAAATATCTCAATGAATCCCACAGCCCTACATGTGCAAGGTTATCAACAAGCAAACAGGGACGAGAAATACTTGCAAAGGTTTTGAGCAGAGGTATGCACAGAGTCCATAAATGAGGGGGGCCAATAAATGTAATGGGTAGAGTCTTGAGTGCTAGGGGAATCTGGAAGCATGGACCCCCAGGAATATATTTTGAAAAGGCTGTGTTGTGCATTTTCATGCATTTTAAAGCTTCAATAATGTTGCCAGCCTCTCTTTTCCCCAAAACTTATTTTTTCCTATAAAAATTTTGCAAGCCTTTCCTTTCAAAAAAAGCTTATTTTTAATTTTTTTTTCCTATAAAAAGATCTAAACAAGGCATGGGGAACACAAATAGAAACAAACAAAAAAGGTGAAAACTAGAACACCCTTTCAGGGGCAAGGGTACAAAAGTATTTCCAAGTAACACTGGGAGAACAGAGGTTGAGAATGCTGGGAGTGATGCAGTGCAGTGGCTGTGAGGTGGCAGTTTCCAGAGAGACCTTCTGGCTAGGATTTGGGGGACTTCTCCCCTCCACCCAAGGGCCACCAAGTCTGTCACCATTACCTCAGATGGTACCAGGGAGGTGGAATGACTGGACTACGTTGGGCTCTGGAAGGATGGTGTGGTGCGACAGAGACACAGTCCTCAACCTGTACCACATTACAATTCCTACGCCGCTCTGGTGCAGTGGAACTGCTGGGAGGAGGCACCTGCGGTAGTGACCAGGGAGGATGTTGGGGCCCTCTATAGTGGAACCCCAGGGCACAAGGTTGAGGACCTCAGAGGAGGAGGAGGAGGAGGAAGCAACTTTTGGTGTTGTACTCGATTGTGAGGGGGATAGATTTGGAAATAGGAAAGTGGGGGGAGGCAGGTTAGGTGCCTATATGGTGCCACAGCCCAGAGGGATGGAAAGCAAATCCTGAGGTTCACTAGGCAGCAGGATGGGAGAGAGAGCTGGATGTCAGTGTCCACCTGGGGACTAATGACCTGGCTAGGGATGGGGCTGGGATAGTGTAGGGGGAGTTTAGGGAACTGGGAAGGGGTCTTGGGTAGTTCACTCAGTGGCTTTTGCTGAGGTGCTGCCTGTCTACAACAGGGGACAGGAGAGGGATCTCTGCACTAAGAGCTTCAACTCATGACTGAAGGAATGATGCAGAGAGGAACGGTTCGGTTACATTGGGGACCCACCTGGAAGGATAAGGGCCTCTACAAGGGTGATGGCCTGCATCCATCTGGGAGGGGAACCGCAGTCCCCAGTAGATAGTGTAAATGTTACTTTGATGAACATTTAAACTAACCAAGGGGGTGTTGGAAGGAATCGGGGAGTCAGAAACTCCCCCCCAGGCTGAAGTAGAGAGTAAGGAGAACCTGAGGGGAGAGGAATCCCCTAGGGTGCAAATTAATAAAGGAAACAGGGTGGTAGAGATAAAGGGGGAAGGAATGAGAGCATTAAAACAAGAGGTGGGAAGGAGGTAGGGCAGAGAGGGAAAAAAGGGGGCCAACAAGCAGAGTGGAAACAAAATCTGGAAGGCAATCTGTGCGAGTGCTAGAAGTCTAGGAAATAAGATTCCGGGCCTGGAGGTCATCATGGCAGAGGCCGACCTGGATACTGTGGCAGTTACCGAGTCATGGTGCACTGAAAACCATGACTGGGGCATGGCCATACCAGATTATAATCTGTTCAGGAAGGACCAGGTGGGAAGGAAAGGAAGGGGCGTGGTGCTTCATGTGAGGGAAAGCATAAAAAGCAACAGAGATACAGGTAATGCAGCAGGCGGCCCGAGGTACTGTAGGTCACCCTGGGGACAGGGAATGGAGCCACCATTCGTTTTGCATTGCAGTGATCTACAGACTTCCAGCACAGGAGGAGGAATTAGATAAGTTACTGGCGGAAGCCTATGGCAGGGTGTCAGAAAAAGGGGAGGTGCTGCTGGAGGGGGACTTAAGCCTGCCAGATGTAGATTGGAGTCTCCCAGAAGTGGCTTCAGCTAGAAGCAGGGATATCCTGGACTCTCTGTAGGGGGCATTCCTCAGGCAAGTAGTCAGTGAACCCACTCATGATGGGACAATACTGGACCTGGCACTCATGAACAGGGACAGTGTTGCATACATCAAGGTGGGAAGCCATTTGCCGACCAGTGATCACCATACAGTGTGGTTTAGTATAAGGATGACTGTGGAATGGAACCACATGAGGGAAAGGACAAGTCCTGGACTTTGGGAGGGCAGATTTTATAAAGATGGGTGAATGCTTCAGGGATGATCTGGTGTGGCTGGGGTGGCCTGGAGGAACAGTGGGTGAAGATAAAAGGGAGTATAGTAAAGGCAACAGGCCTCTGCATCCAACAAGTGAGCAAATGCAGGAGGAAAAAGAGACTGTTATGATTCTTGAAAGAGGTGACGGAAAAGGTAAAGGCTAAAAGGGTAGCACTCAGAAGGTATAAGGAGACGCAGAGGGAGGAGGTTAGGGAGGTGTATAAGGGGGAAAAGTGGGAAGCAGAGAAAGCAGTAAGGAGCGCTAAGGCACAAACTGAAGAGAGAATAACCCAGGAGATAATGAAAGGGGACAAGATATTATTTAGGTGTGTGGGCCGGCCTGGTGGCTCTTAGGGTTGAGGCGCTGGACACCACACCTTGTGCTATGTCGCCGACCCAGGTTCAGTAATGGACACGGGTTGTCGGGGGTCAGCAGGGGAGGGAGAGGATGGAGCATCCCATGACAGCTCTCCTCTCTCCGGGGTGGGTAAGGGAGCTTGTGTCACTCTGCAGCGGTGCCTGGTGGAAGTTAGGGGCACTACAGGAGCGGCACACAGAAGAGGGTTGGAGCACGGCGGACTTCAGCATGCAAAGTGCGCTGACGTCACTGCATGTCCATCTCCAGAGGGGTGAAAATCTAGACAGAAAATTGTGGGGCGATCATGGTGGCTGATGGCCATGCACCACACCCTCAGGACCTAGAGAGGTGTGCCGCCCAGGTATTGGATCCGAGTTCCTGCAAAGGGGGGAGCACTGTGCATGCCAGCCTGCGTGGGGAGAGTGAGTCGCTGACCAGACCTGGGTCTGGGGGTGCGTGTGCCGGCAGCTGGACGACCTGCCTGGCTGCTCCGCAGAGGAGGAAGAAAGAATGTCGATATAAAAAAAGTAAATTTTTTAGGTGTGTAAGTGAAAAGAGGAAGACGTGGGGTGGGATTGTAAAGTTAAAAAGGGAAGGGGGGACTGTGCAGAGGGGGACCAAGAAGGGGCAAACATCCTGAACAAATACTTTTGTTCAGTGTTCACAGAGGAAGGAGAAGGGGAGGGGCCACAAAAAAAGTAACACAAGCTTTGGAGGGAAGGAGGTGGACACTAGTCCTTGTTTTGGAGGCGAGAGTCCTCAAGGGACTTGCTAACCTGAAGGTGGATAAAGCAATGGGGCCTGATAGGGTGCATCCAAGGGTATTGATGTAGCTCAGGGAAATACTGGCTGCCCATCCTGAGAGTTCTGTTTAACAGCTCACTGGAAACAGGAGTGGTTCCGGAGGACTGGAGGAGGGTGGATGTAGTCTCACTACGCTACACAAAAGTGGCAGCATGGAATAGACTGGTAATTATAGGCCAGTCAGTCTGACATCGGTGGTGGGAAAGTTAATGGAATCACTGCTGAAGAAAGGATTGTGGAGTATCTTGAATCCGTGGATTGTAAGACGTGAGGCAGCATGGTATCGGGGGGCATATCAAACAAACCTGATAGAGTTCTGTGACTGGGTGACAGAGGAATTAGATCAAGCTGAACATGGCCTACCTAGATTTCAGTAAGGCTTTCGACACTGTTTCACATAGGGGACTAGTAAGCAAGCTGGGTGGCTTCGGAGTGGGTTCAAAGGTGGTAAACTGGACAAGAAATTGGTTGGGGAAAGGCAACAGAGGGTGGTGGTAAAATGGAGTTCACTAAGTAAGGGAGGGTAACCAGCAGGGTGCCTCAGAGATCAGTGGTGGGACCAGCCTTCTTTAATGTCTTTATAAGTGACATTGAAGAGGAGCTCAAAGGGAAAGTCCGTCTCTTTGCAGATGACCCTGAAATCTGCAATAGGGTTGACACATTGGGGGGGGGGTTGTGGAAAGGATGAGCAGAGACCTGAGAAAACTAGAGGAGTGGTGAAGGGTATAGCAGCTGGGTTTCAATGCAAAAAAAGGCAGAATAATACACTTAGGGTACAGAAACCCAGGGCCAGAGTACAAAACGGATGGAATGGTGACTACCAGGGAGGAGAGAGACCTGGGTGTAATCGTATCAGTTGACCTAAAGTGCAACAAGGCAGTAGGGAGGGCTAATGGGATGCTGGGTGCATAGGGAGGGGTATCACCAGTAGAAAGAGGAAGGTAGTGTTGTCTCTGTATAGATTGCTGGTAAGACCCCACCTAGAGTACTGTGTCCAGTTCTGGAGATCACACCTCCGAAAGGACAAAGACATAGACAGAGCTGAGGTGGTTTAGAGGAGGGCAGCTAACATGGTGCAGGGTTTGCATCAGAAGCCCTACGAGGAGAGACTAAAGGACCTCAGTATACACACCCTGGAAGGGGGGTGAGTATGATAGAGATCTTTAATTCATTACTTCCAATAACTTCATATAAAGTCCGAACTATCCATTGCTTAACGTGGCACAAAATGGCCACCAGGTAATGACACGTTAAATACCTTCTGCTCACGGGGTAAATAAGGTACGGGAGGGAAGTAGTTTTCAGAAGAAAAAATGCTCAAGAAGGGGACATGCTGTGAAGCTGGAGGGGAATAGATTCAGGAGAGATATGAGGAAGTACTTCTTCACAGAAAGAGTGGTGGATTCCTGGAACAGTCTTCCAGCAGAGTGGGGGGGGGGCGGGCAAAAACAGTGATCAGGTTCAACAATGCATGGGACAGGCACAAGGGAATCATAGTGGAAAGGAAGGGGAGAGGGAGAAAGAGCTGTAGATCGGGTACAGTCTGATGTAATAGCGTAGGTAGGGAGAAATGGGCAGACTGGATGGGCCAAGCGGTCCTTATCTGTCATCAAATTATGTTTCTATATTCAGTGTTTCTATGTATTTTTCTACGTTTGTATCTGCCTACACCTGGGCACACCCCATCTGGGGTGGGTGGGTGCCTAGATGGGTGGTGTGGAGCCTGCAGAGCATGCCATCATCCTGCCTGTACTCAGAATTTTCCTGAGGGTTTTTTCTCCCTAGGCCGGCATGTGTGTCGTGGCACACATGTACTGCATGAAGACACAGTATGCCTCAGCGACCTGCACCCAGCCATCCAGGAAGGTGGCCATTATAGCACTACCCATCTTCTGCTAAGTGGTACTTACGCAGCAGGCTGCGCTTGTTCTGATCCCAGGTTGCCAGCATGGCTGGCAGAAGGGCCCCCCTCCCTCCGCGTGCCACGTCATTCGACTGGCTCATTTTTCAATTTTTAACTTCCATTAAAGCCTCTTCACATTAAATGTCTTGATTTTCAGCTTTCTTTTTAAAAAGATAAATCATTTATCCTGCTCGCACCAACAAATTGCCACACAGAGCAAGACCATCAGCCTGTGCAGCTCTGAATCACTTTCACACTGCTGGAAAACTAACCTCTGCAGCTAGCCAAGCGCTGCTAGAAGAACTGCTAATTGGGTGTTTATCTTGCTCTTTAGAAATGTATATCCTGCCGCCTCTGTTGTGCTGATTGATGGATCGCTGTGTCACGCTGGTGACCTGGGTTTGCGCCCCTCGGCCGGGACGTCAGAAGTGGAGGCTAGTGGGGAGTGTGAAGAGTGTCCAGTGGATGCTCTCCTCCTGGGGGTAGGGGTGGGAGGCTTGCAGTGTCACACCCTAACAGCTCTTGGTAGTGGCTGGTGGAAGTGCTTGAGACGGCATGAGTGACCTTGTGCCATCCGGCACCCTCCAGATCAGCCATGTGTGCACGCAGTCAGTAGAGAGGAGGGTGGGCAGGACAAGAACACAAGGAAAAACAGCCATGCCACTATGCTGGATGATGTCCTCTCTGCCCCTCCCACCGCCTGGACCCTACCCGATGCACTCAACAGGCACGCCCCCTCTGGGCACCACAGCGATGCTCCTCCACTAGGCTGTGGTGTGGCCCCTGGTGAGGACAGGCTAGCTAACGGAGAGGGGTAGTAAAGAGCTCTCAAGTGACGTTCTGCAGTGATGGCCAGGGGAGGCCCCCAGAAGGGGCTAGCCAGCCCCCAGGTACCAGAAGTCTGGACTGGATATGTGCCCAACAGTGTGTCATTGGAGGGTGAGTCTGGTGGGTACAGGAGGTGGCGCTAGGAGCCCGAAGGAGAGGGGTATCAGTGGGCATGGAGGGAGCAAAAAAAAAAAAAAGGATCCAAAATTGGCTCCGCATTTGTGCCACTGCTGCCCAGATGTCATCCAAATCTGTCTTGTCTGATCGTATTAATGTGGTCTTGTGCTAAATCATTTTCATTTTTTTTATTTTTGTTTTACCAGGAAAGGTGAAATGGGCCACAAAGTCCCATTTTCAGCCCATCACCAGTGTCTATACTGTAACGGTAATCATATAGGTGTGAAAGACTACAAACAGTTGCAAAATGCACTGTAGGCGTGTCGACATCACTCCCATCCACAACCCAAAAGGAGCCACTCTGACTCTGTCAACTTCTGATTGCAGTCACTGATGCTGGAGTAGGTCTAGCAGTCTCCCCCCATTAATGAACTGGAAACACTGGACGACACGTGTTGAATAGGGGTATGGCCATGGTTGGCCCCCCTCATGCACACCTGTAGTTCTGAAGCTGACAGATTTCTTTACAATCGCAAACATTGTGTGTGTTTGTAGTCATTAAAAAAATCTCATTTCGCTGGTGATGTGAAAAGAAGATAACAGATGGCTCTTGACTAATGGGCGTGGCCCTGTGTGTACAGGGAGCCCAGATTTTTCTCGGGCCTAGGGCCCTTACTAACCTTAATCTGGCCCTGAGAACCCTCCCACATCCCCCTGCTCCTCCTGTACTTTCCTGTCTTGCTTCTTATGCTGGCTTTGTTTTTTATTTCTGTTTTCTTCCTTCTGCCCTCTGCTTCAGTTCATGGTGAACCCCTATGAAATGTATTTATTTAGTTATTTATAAGTTTTACCAGGCAGGCATACTGAGCAGGCTACTGCTCGATTCCAGATGCGTCCGGGAGAGAAGGGATAAACAGCAAAAAATACATGACAATTGTACAACAAATGATCACCTTGTACAAATTCAGTAGAAATGAGATTTACAGGTATGTTATTTGACAGGAGTTGTTAAAATGCATGTTAGCTGCTCCTCGGGCTGTTACAAAGAACTGGTTTTTGTCTAAAAACTAGGAGTTTGTTAAAAAATTAATTAACTCTGAAGGCTGGAAGGGTAATGGTAGGGAAAAATGGGCAGACTTTGTGGGTCAAGCGGTCCTTATCTGCCATCAAATTCTGTTTTTTTTTTTTTTGTTATTTGTATATCGCTGGAAACTTGGGAAAGACAGCTAATTGAGCATAGAGTGGGGTGGTGTTCTGAGAACAGAATGTCACAGGAAGATCAGTTCAATAAATAACCTTATAGCCATAGAAAGGCTGCAGAGAGGGGGAGGTTCCCAACACATTTTGTAACATGACAAAAAACAGAAACCTGAAATAATGGAAGATGATTCGACAGAATGCATCACATGATCAAAGTTGGAGCGGGGATTAATCACTGGTAATGCCCGCTCCAACTAAGTATTAATCACCACCCCAAGGTGTAGTACCACTAGCAAGCACTGCAGAAAATGCCATATAGCAACCACAGAATGTAACACAGAACTTGCAGCAGACATAGGGAGAGAAACAGTAAAAACACATAGCAAAATGCACTTTGAGCATCAAGACACCCAGTCTCAATTGAATGACGGGCGCAAGAGAGCAACAGAGTAGTGGAAGAGATAGCGTTTGATGCAGGACATAGGAAAGAAGTAGTATAAGTGTTTGAAAAAGGTGAAGAGTAGTTACCTAGTAAAGCGTAACATAGAAACATATATACTGTGTTACTAATGTTAATCACAGAGTTAATGATGAAGGTAATCTCAATCTGGAAAAGTCCCACAATGCAGCGTACTACATACAAATAATTGTGCCAAAGAAGCAGTTTCTGTCCACGGCGAGACTAAACCTAAGATTTTCAGTGACGGGAACGTGAAAAAACAAATGGTAACAACTTTAATGCATGTTAGTCTGTGAAATTTGCATATCAGATGTTTACAGTCTATATACACACAAGTATGTAACTAAGTGTGTTGTACCGCACAACAGTGCCGCGCGCTGTATGTGAACTATAAATGTTTGAGATGAAAGAAACACTTTTCTGCAACCATAGACAGTCTTCAGTCTCTGTATATTTTACAGTAGCAGACATCAACAGAAATACTTATTGTCATGTTATAAGCACATTAATCCCCGACGGAGTCGGCTTATACTGTGGAATTAATGCATGGTTGGGTGGTTGTGGGCACCAGCTCATGCCTCGGCTCTCAAATCCATGCATTAATTTCAGAAGCCTCCTTCGTCAGGGATTAATGCTTACGTGAACTCTGAGGAGGCACTAACTACCTAAGAAGCAGAGAGCAAGAATGACCTAATCTAGTCAACGATGTTAACCTGAAGCGGCAAGGTGTTACTTCCTACTGCTTAGAAAGGGCGTCTACAATTTCGATACAAACAAGAACTTTTAGAGCAGCTTATAGCATGCAAAAAGACTTTGCTGAACTTATTAGTAATAACAGATGTAAAGCAGCTGTCAAATCCGTTTTCTAGATCTGTATGCCACTCTAATGGCATCTGACAGTTTACATTTTTATTACTGTGTTTTGAACAAAACAACGCTATTTGTGCTTTTCCATGGTCTGTCTGTACTTCTTGAGTCACTCCTCTGCCGGCTACAGCATATTCAGTAATTACATATTTCTCTTTTTAGAAGAAAATGAATGAATGAATTTAGGATGTCATGGTTTGACATTTAAATGGTTTGGGATCTTTGTGTTTGAGTTTTGCTGATTCTAAAGGTGCTTTCTTTGCTAGTGACTGGAGAGCCCCTCTTTATTAAAAGCTTTCTTAGTGATTGGCCTGTGTTCACTGCATTCTGTACTAAAGTAAAACAGAAACAAATGTAAAAAAATAATGTAGTATGAGGTTGAAAGGGCTGTACCTGGCATGGCATTTCAATCTCCAGAAAGTAAAACCCTTTCTGATTGTTAACTCCTTGCTGTGACATGCCACCTGTCGGAATCGCGTGGAAGGTATTCCAATGAGGGTGGAGTGTACAATTTTACAGACATGTAAGAAACAATATCAGCTATCTTGGGAATTTTGATTTGTAGCCTCAGGGATCCCAGAAACGTTTAACCACAGCAACCCACGACAGTAAGCTTTAGTAATTACACTTAGATAAAGTTTGACTGGAATCACTCAGGCTTAAAAGGAAACGTTCTCTTTTTCTTTTGTGTTGTGACTTCGGCATGTCAGTGCAGAGTATGAACTAAATATTTCAGGCACAGATTAACTGGCCTTAATCTTTCTTTCTTTCTTTTTTAATCATTCTCTGTATTGTTTTTTTTTTTTGTCCGTCCCAGTTCTACATACCTCGCCTGTGGAACCCCTCTTCCATACAGGTTATTTCTAACAGCAGGAATCCATCAATGATGCTTTACAGTAAGCATCTTCTTCCTGCCAATGAGTTATGCCCTGGAGATTGACGTTTATGCTAATTACAGAACTTAGATTACAAGTTTGGGGCAGTAATGAGCAGCTAAGTAGCAAGGCACACCTCCCCTGAGCTCCATCTCCTGCGCTTTTATTTTATAATAAAATAAGTGTTTAAAATGTGAAAACCCACCAAAGAAAGGCGCTTACCTGGTATGGAGGAGCACTTAATCAACTCTTCAGCAAAACAGCCTCGGGGGACGAAGGAACAACAAAAGAACGCAGCCACAACAAGCATGGCAGAGGGCCCCAGTACCATATCGATCCTTCCCTTCTGGCAGTCCGAGGAGACGCAGAGTGCTGCATCTGCCATGGAGCTGGTCAGCCTGGTCAGGCCTATCATGGAACAGGCGCTCACAGAGGTCAGCCTGAAACTGGATGTGCTGGCTGGGAGTCTGCAGGAGTTAAAGGAACAGGCAGCGGGCTAAGCGCTTAGAATCACAGAGGAGAGGGGTGAATTCCGGCAGTGGAGGACAAGTTACAGACTCTCCTGGAGAAAGTGGCGAAACTTGAAAAGGGTCAGGCAGACCTAAAAGACCAGCTCAGCTATCAAGAAAATGACAACAGATGCAGCAGTCTGCGTCTTCTTGGACTGCCAGAAGTGAAGGAGGGAATGAGCGTGGAGCTGCTGAGGATGTTGGTTAAGGGAGGGAGAATCAAAATTGAAAGGGTTTGCAAGGCCCTTGGGCTGAAGATGCGGCGGATACCCCACCAAGGCAGATCATATTTTTAGTGCTCAACTCTGGTGGCAAGCAGGAGCTCTTGGCAGCTTTCAGGAGAAAATGGAAGCAGCCTGTGAAGGGGCCAGGTTATTTTGCATCCAGGACTTTTCTGTCCAAAAAAAAGCGATGAGCTTTCGCAGAGGTGTTGGATAAGCTGAGGGCTCAGAAAATTTACTTTGCTTTCTTATATCCAGCAAGGTTCATGTCAGGCTTCAGGGAGCAACATACTTGTTCTGGGAGGCAGACAAGGTGAAAGACTTCTAGAAGAGATGAAGATGAAAAACAGCTGAAGATAGAACTGATGGATATGGAGGCAAAACCTTTAGCCTGTTTTTTTGTTTTGCTTTGCTTAGGGACTACGAAACTGCCATCTGACAGAAGGGACTGTGGAGTTGACTTGCTGCTTGTTGGTGTGACTGTGTGGTATCTCCCATTGTGAAACCATGAGTACTGAATTCAATGAGAATGGGCCAGTGGGGATTTACAGTATTGGAGGCATTTCCGAGGACCCCAGGACTTGATATTGTAGGGTAGTTCCCCTCATGAACTGTGCAACATGTGGAGGTAGGGTGTGGAGAGCAGAGGGAGAAAATGGTGCCCCAGCGGTGGCAAGGCAGGTGGGAAAACAGACTGCCTTCATGGAGGTGCACAGCTTATACTGCGGGAGTTCTGGGAACACTGGAATACCTGGTGACAGAGAGAAGAGGGAGAGCACTGATTGCAATTTAAAAAGGGTCTGCTGCTGTCGGCACGGTGTGCTGAGGGTTGAGGCGCTGGACACCACACCTCGTGCCACGATGGCTATCCATGTTCAGGAACGAGCATGGGCCACCAGGGGTCGGCAGGGTGGGGAGAGGATCGAGCGTCTGATGACTGTTCTCCTCTGCCGGGGATGGGTGGGTATGTCATCCCGCTCCTTGGCTGCCTCCTGGTGGAGGATGGGGGGTAGCGCCAGAGCTAGGAAGACAAGAAGCATGGCATTGTGAAGTGTGCAGCTTCATGGCTGTGAGGGAGAGGGGACTAAGCAAAGAGTGAAAATTCAGCTGCTGGCCCTGTGGAAGCCCCTCCAGTACTCCAGCACTGCTGCCTCAGGAACTTCCTGGCCCACTTCGGATATGTACTCAGGAGGGGAGGGAGGATGTCCCTTCTCCCTTCCGCTCCGCCAGAGAGGGTAATCCGTGGGAGATACAGGGCATAGGGGATGCCTGGGGCATGGCGGTGACTGGGGACTGGAGGAGGACAGATGCTTACCAGCAGGCCGAAGAAGATAAATACTTAAATAAAAAAGGGTGGTTTGCTCTCAGGGGGTTGGAGGGGGCCGGAGTTTGTCGTTTATTGGCTTGGCCTGCCCTCTGAGGGACCTGTTAGGAGTTTAAACCGAAGAGGATCTGTGTGATATGCTTTTGCCCTTTTTTCACATGTTGAAATAGGAGTTTGAGGGACTGTGCCCTGGGGGACCAGGCGGTGGGGGGAGTCCGCGGTTGCAAAGTCAAATGGCAGGTGCTTGGTAGTCTCTAGGCTCCCTCTCTGTAAACTGAATTGGAGAGGGGTGTAATGCAGCATTTTAAACAAAGGGTGGGCTTACTGTTATGCATACTATGTGAATGTGCAGCATCGGGGGATATTCTGGTTCTAGAATGTGGGGTTGGAGGCTGGGTAGATGAACGTTATGCTGCTCCTACAACTCACACAAAAGAGGGGTCATGATTTTAGTATTCAGGACATTCCCCATGCAGATCAGTATGGGGGTCACCGACCCCAGAGAGGGCAGGTCCGTTTTTATCCAAGACATGTTGCATGGCAGGGGGCTTCATTGAGCAGCATTTATGCTGTGGGGGTATCCAGCCCTGAATTCTACCTTAAATTACTGGAAATCCTGTAGACAGAACAATTTAGCATCTTGGTGCTGGAGGGGACTTCAGCTCGGTCATAGAACCCGGACTGGACCATTCAGAGGGTATATGCCAGCACGGGGAGGTGAGCAAATGGTGGCAAGGTGTGGTGGATATAGATATGCTGGTTGCATGGCAAACCACCAACAATTCACATTCTTTTTGAACCTTCACGGAACATGATCCAGACTGGATTACATATATTTCAAAGGGTGCAATATGGATTGGTGAAAGAGGCAACACACAGCCCCATTTGGTCTCTGACCATTCCATGGTCATACTGAGGATGCAAGTAGGGGGAGAGAGGAAGGGAAAGTGGGGCTGGAGATTCCCTGTGTAGTTACTTGCAGAGGAGGAGTTCCAGATGTACTTGAAGGAACAGTGGGGGTTGTATGTGTGACACTTGGCCAGCTGGTTATGATTGTTCTATGATATTTGTATATAGAATGTGGTATGCGAGTGTCCCTCATGAGACAGCATGTGGGATAGGTGCCCCCCCCAGGTTTCAGCTACAGGTTATATTAAGCTGAAACTAGAAGGTAATTAAAGACCAGAGAGACTTAATTAGAACTGACCCAGCTACCAGGATATACGGCTCGCAAACTTTTATGACGTCTTAGAGGAAAAACATGTTCCCATCATGGTGCTAAAGTTATAAAAAAAAGTTTGATGCCCTGGGAGCAGGAAACCACACAAGATCAAAGGAAATACTTGAATTAAAGACTCTCATAATTTGGGAAATTAGTTTTTGCTGAAGTCACAGTATTTAAAATCTCTCCTGACAGGAAGACCATTGTTTGTATCATTTTTATATTCTAAAAGGAGGAGCTAGATGACCTCATGGAAGGGGTGCAGTGAGACACAGTTTAACCTAGGACTGTGTCTGATCTTTGTGACATTTCTTTTGTGGACTCTTAAGAAACAGGACCTAGCTAAGGCACTTACAGAGGTAATACATTAGATAGAAAAAGTCTAATTGTATTGTGGTAGGAGTTTTAGTTTGTACTTTTCCTTGTTTTCTTTTAAGTGATTGTATGCTTTGTGATATAGTGTTCTGTGTTACATTTCACATATTTTTATTCATTTTTAAGTAAACCTTTCATTTAAAAAAAGACTGCCTAGGTGTGTCTTCCAAGTTCTTTTTTTTTGCATGTGACGTATGGAGGGTTAAGACTGATAAAACTGTTCATAAGCTTGATGGTGTTACCAAACTGGGAAAAGGTAAAAATATACCTAAGGTCTTTTATAGAGTTTTAAGGGTTCATTTTGGATACCTGGTTAGGTGCCCTTAGACGAAAGATATCTGGCATCCCCCCGAAGAGCAGATTATCTGAGCCTGTACATTTGGGTGTGCTAGCATAAGGTTCACAGTTTGAATCCCCCCAGAACATGAGACTAAAGGTGATTCGGACCCACAAGCAGACAGGAGGGTTACCCTGTTCTGTTTCCTGTTCACAATACTGCGCTCGGAGGTTGGCACTGTGGGAGCAGAGGGCTTGACCTGCTGATTGAGTTTGTGACAGTATGTACTCACCAATTTGGACTCAGTTCCATCTAAGGCCATTTTTGGGAGCCCGGGAAGGCCTTCATGAGAGGAGTGGTGACCAGCTATGTGGCAGGTTTTAAGAGGAAGAAGAGGGGAAAGGCACAAAGCACTGGAAGGGGCACTGAGAGAGTTAAAAAAGAATGCAGTGGAGGATAAATCTGCTTCTGACTGGGGAAATGAGGACTTCACTTATTTTATGCCAGAAAGCATATGTTTGAGTGGGGTAACAATCTGGGGGAATGCTGGCTAGATTAGTATGGGGCAGGCAGACATCTGCAATAGTGTCAACAATAAGGGAGCCTTCGGAGAAACTGGTGAATAAGGGGGTGGATATACAGAGACAGTTCCAGGTTTTCTGCCAGAAACTATATACAGCTGAGTATGAAGGGAGGCTGCCAGATGCTAAGCTGTCATTGGAGGGACTGCAGATCTCGATTGTAACTGTAGAGCAGCAGGAGGTCTTGAGGATTAAGATCACTAAGGAAGAGCTATGGGGAGAAAAAGCATCCCTCAGAAAGGGGAGGTGGAGGGCCCAGATGGGCTAGTAGCCGAGTACTACAAAGTACTAGGTGATGAACTGGTGCAGCTATTGGCGGATGTGATAGAGGAAGCTACGGAGGGGAGGGGGCACCTGCCTCATGCTACAGGGTGACAATTTGTGTCCTTCTGAAACAGGGTAAGAACTCGATCGAAAGTAAAAGGCCCTACCATCCTTCGCTACTCAATCATGGTACTCTCAGGATATTAGCCAAAGTCCTGGCCTGCCACCTGGAGGGATTGCTTCCAGGACTGGTACATGCAGACCAGACTGGTTTTGTCAGAGGCAGCCTCTCATATCACAGTGTGCAGAGGCCCTTAAATGTGGTGCACTATGGATCTCAGCATCCTGGGCAAGCTCTGGTGCAGTTCATGGATGCAGAGAAAACCTTTGACTGCCTAGAATGGGAGTACCTTTTAAAAGTGCTGGAGAGCTTTGGACTGGGGAAGCATACAAGTGATTGGTGCATCTGATGTATAAGGGCCAGACAGTGAAAGTTTGAGTGAATGGGGAACTATTGGATGAGAGCTGTCAGGGCCATATCATGAGGCGTGGTGCCCTCTCTCGCTGCTTTTGTTTGCCATGGCTATAGAGCCATTGGAAATTAAGATATGGGAGGACAAGTGGATCAAGGGGATACCAGCCAGGGAGGGTAGACAGCATAAACTCACACTATATGTGGCCAATTTGCAACAGTTTCTTACAGACCCGCAGAATTCAGTTCCTGCCTTTCTGGTAGTGGTGGAGAAGTTCACTGGCTTTTTGGAATATACGCTTAACTTATCCAAGTCAGAGCTACTGTGGCTGGGGGAAGGACAGGCCGGACTGGGGTGCAAAAGGATAGCAACAGCACTCGCCTATCTAGGCATCGGGGAGGGCAGGATGTGGGAGGCTTATACACCCTAAACTACGAACCAC
This sequence comes from Neoceratodus forsteri, assembly GCA_016271365.2. Classification (NCBI taxonomy): domain Eukaryota; kingdom Metazoa; phylum Chordata; order Ceratodontiformes; family Ceratodontidae; genus Neoceratodus; species Neoceratodus forsteri. The sequence continues at coordinate 1,109,254,433 of CM028133.1, forward strand.
TGTTCAAAAGGGTGTTTGCGGATTTTGAGAGATGTAGAGCACTGCTCATTTCTTGGCTAGGGTGCATTATCTTGATAAAAATGAATGTGTTGCCTAGGGTGCTCTGTGCTATGCAAGCGCTCCCAGTTGGTCCTACCAATGAAGATATCAAAAAGCTGGAGAGGGGCTTCACCCAATCTATATTGAAAAATAAAGGGCCACGTATGAGCCTTAAACATTTGAAAGGGGGGAACAGATCAAGGAGGGCTTGCCTTCTCAGACCTTTAAAGGTCTATTACTTATCTATACAATGCCACTACACACAAAACTGGGTGAAAAAGGGAGAGACAGTGGGTTGGGATGAATTGAAAGAGGATTCCGAGCTGGGCAGACCCTTGGTATATCTGGCACTGGGGATAGAAGAACATATGAGGAGGCAGGAGGCACTAACCATCTAGTGAGACACACATACTGGAGCCCTGGGAGGAGGTGAGGAAAGGGGGTGGGTGGGACAGGACCACACCTTGTTGGTACCAATGGAAGAGGATCTGGCACTCTTACCCAGACTAAAAGATGCTGGCTTACGAGAATGGGAAGGGAACAGAACGCTTTGTATAGGGGACATAGAAACATAGAATCGGTCAGCAGATAAGGACCATATAGCCCACCAGGTCTGCCCATTTCCCTACTCAGTGTGACAGCTCAGATCCTATTTGATCTGTGGCTCGCCTTCTCTGCCCATCTCCTGGATACCCTTATGTCTGTCCCATGCAGTCCTGAACCCCTGTATTGTTTTTGCCCCCACTGCCTCAGCTAGAAGGCTGTTCCATGGCTCCACCATGCTTTCTGTGAAAAAGTGCTTCCTAGCATTACTCCTGAGCCTTCCTCCCTCCAGCCTCCTATCATGTCCCCTTGTTCTTGAGCAATGCTTTCTCTGAAATATGCTTCCCTCCTGTACCCTGTTTATATATACACCAACGAGGGAGTGAAGAGTATGGCGGAAGTGCAGGAACAGTTCCAAGTATCATCAGGTCACTTATACAGATATGTGCAGACAAAGGCATATGGTAGGAGCTTGGGTAGGGACCCGACAGAGGCATCCCCACTTTACCCACTGGAGCAGGTTGCTCTGGAGGCCACGAGATCCACAAAGCAATCAGTATTTATCAATATTTATTGGAGGGCAAATTGAGAGCAATACTCTCTTTTACAATTGTGTCCAGTACATAAAAACAATTATGGCATAACGTACAATACAAATGTTGTATATCAGTTACAGTAAATACTCTAAAAAGAGAAAATTAACCTATAACAATCACACCAACTATACAGCAGTCTGTTAATACTAGTCTTAAAGTGAGACATTGGTAAAAATACATTCTTGTTTAACTTTTTCTGAATTATATCCATGTACGTGGCACAGGTACTGCAAAGGTGCATTCCCCAAATTTTGTTCGCTATTTTGGCATTGAATAATTTGATAATTTTGCTGATCTAAGCTTGTAGTTATCGCTTGATCTGAAACATAATTGGTTCAGAGATAAGACGGGATTACAATTGTTACAAATCTGTACACAAAGATATACCTATGTGTAACCCCCCTACAAATGGGAGTTCCCAAAAAGTCTTCCTGGAGCTTGCCTAAATGCTCACTGCCAGGCTAGTGTCCTGCATTTTAGTAGTTTAAATGTGATTACCAGAGCCTGAATAGCCTCTGTGTACTGTCTCTTTAAGAGCTGCCTAATTGCAGCATGAGTAATCTGAGAGGCAGCTCTGTTGAAAGATGTAACTGTTTGCTGAAAATCATTTACAGTGATAATGATAATGTAGTTTGTCTAACCTGCTTTCTTTGTAGCAAGGACTGTTTTGTTTGTCTCCACTATCTTGGTCCTGAACTGCAAATTGGACCAAACAGTTCTGGTGGGACCTACAATGTAGCCAGACTACAGGAGCTGTCTGAATTCAAAGTCTTAGGAACTGTGGTTTGAGTTTTTACGCCTTTTTTGCAACTGAAGGGGGAGCTCTAGCTTTGACTGACAGCCAAATCAGCCAACCAATTCTTTTGGATCTTGGGGAAGTCCCAGGCTGCTTGCAGTTTTTCAGTTAGAACTAAGCTGGAAGCTGAGCAAGAAGGAGCTGAAGTGTTTCTGAGCAGCAATCGTGAGTGGATTCGCATGGAAGAACTCTTAAAAGGCTAAGTTTTTGGCCTGCATGCCGGTGTGCTGCTCCTGAGAGGGAGAGAAGAGAATTATTTTTGGACTAAATCCAAGTTTGTGTGAGTAACGTAAGCTACTGAAGTGGGCCAGTCTCAACCTGAAGAAGACCGAATATTTTTGCTAAATGCGGTCGGCCTATCAGGAGTTCCAGCTACCCCTAAGCTCCCGGTGTGTACAGAGACTTTGCGATTGTGCCGGGGAGCACTTTGCCCTGGTACAGTATGTAACCCCTGCAAATGGGGGTTCCCAAAAGACTTCCAGGAGCTTGCTTGAATGCTCCAAGCCTGAATGGTGTTTGGTGCTTAGTCATTTATCAGTGAGTGTTTTAGAACCTCTGGTACTGTCTCTTTAAGAGCTGTCTGCTTGCAGACATAATTAGTTTGTATGGGGGACTGTGTGCTTTCTGTTTGAGTACCACTCGAGCTGCTGCCAATTCACTCCATTTTGCAGTCACTAGGAGTGCAAAGGAACCTATCTGAAAGATGTAACTGTTTGCCAGAAATCATTTACAGTAATAATGAAATTACAGTTTGTCTAACCTGCTTTCTTTGCAGTCAGAACTGTGTCTGCCTAGTTCCCCATTCTGGTTTTGAACTGCTGAACTGGACCAATCAGTGTGGGGTAAGCTAGCTCTAAAATGGTGCCTTGGACGAATCAGAACTTGACTCATAATCTGAGCCAGCCACAAGAGGATTGTATGGGCAGTGACTTGGGAGATGTAGTTTAGACTTGGCGCCTTTTGGACCAACAGCAGCAGTCTATTGTGAGTGACAGCCAATCCAGTCAAGAACTGGGAGGAACTCAAAGGAAGTGCCCGGTTTTGTCTGTTGGGAGTTTCAGTTGAGCTTTGGCAGTGAAGGGAAAGGAACCCTGTGCTCCTTCAGTGCACAGTTTTAGTCAAAAACATGTGTAAGGTCCAGAGTTCCGTCTGCAGCTTGTTAGACTGAATCCGTCCTGTGAAGAGAATCAAAGGATATCTGAAGAGAGAAACCAGGCTCACCCTGTAGAAGACTGGAGGAATTGCTGAAAATTGCACTCGGTCTGTCAGGAACTGAATCTGCTGTGTGTTCTCCCGGTATTGTGCAGTAATTGCGATTGGGATACAGATGCAGCCTGCCTGGTATAGTGCTTTCTTTTACCATATAAATGTGTGAAGAGGTTTGTGTACCTCAAGTGAATCTGCTGCCATTAAGGACTTTTGCCTGTGACTGTTTACCATATAAATGTGAGGAGTCTCTGAGCTCAAGAGTAGCCCTGCTGACATTGAAGGACCCTATCTTATTTGGAAGTCGTGAGTACTAATTCAGGGTCGCTCCCTGTTGAATTGCCACATTAAATCAAATGGAATTACTGTACTGCTGACTGTTTAATTCTCCTTTTCTGTGTGAAAGGGCCCCTACCAGCTGCCACGGTTTGACTAGCCACTAGGGCTTGGGTACCCAGGGACAGTAACTGATAGGGATAGGCCTGTGCACAGAGCCATAGGTAGATGAGTAGTGATAAGCTAATTAACCTGATTTCCCTGTCCTTGTTATATCCCCTAAATAAATCAGAGCTGCTTGTTTCAGCAAAGTTATACTGCCTGAGTATTTGTCTATGTTAAAGTACTGTACTGTGATTGTTGCACTGTATTTATTTCACAGGAGGTCCCAGTGCCGGAACCAGTCCTGGGGGTAAGTGTATACTGTAAAGGTAATTCTGATGTATTGTGTGGGCCACTAGTGGGAAGAAAGGGGTTGCAGTGTCCCAGAGGGCTGTGACCAAGTTAGTTTAACTATTGTAAACCCTGACCTCTGGGTGGAGGCACCCGCCATTGGATCCAGGCCCCAGGGCGGCGTTAAACACCATGAATTGCAGCATGGAGAGCCTGCCGACCCCCAAATGTATGGGCAGACAGTGGTTAGCACTTGAAGTGGGTCTACTGACTCTGTCTTTATCTCCTAAATCCAGCTGCACTCCTGAGTCCCATTGTATAAAAAATACACACAGTTTTACAAAACCAGCAGGCAGCAAGCCGCAGCATTACATACAGTACATACCTAAGTTCCGAATCCTTCCTTTTGTACATTTCGCTGTTCATGCTCACTACTCATGCTGCCCACTGCCGCCTAATTCCTTTCCCTAAAAAGGCAACCGCAAGTTATTATCCAGCTCTACACCATCAAACAGGGGCCTCGCTGGCACAGTGCCGATTTCAGCTGTTCTGTTCTGCCGGGTGCTGGCTGCTGGCTGCTGAGTCTGCCCGCTTGCTTGTGCCGCTGCCGCCTGCCCAGTTTTCTAATCCCCCAAACACCGAACCATGCTGCAGTGTCCACAGACTGCAAAAATTATCTAAGCAGCTTCCACACGTTCCCCTATTGTGCTGCACATCCTGGTGACTGTTGGAGCCAATCACAGGGCTCCACTAAGTCCCTTGCTATAATTTGCACCTCCTCCCCCTTGAACGTGAAACATTTGGTCCCCACTCAGGTCCGTAACTGTGCCATAAAGATTATCCCTCCAGCGCTCTGGAACCATTCAGCCAAGGACCAGTTCCAGACCGTCGTCGGGAGAGAATTTTGGTGAACTTGAAGCACGCTAGCTTGGAGGAGAGAAAAAGATGTGCTCTGCTCTGCCCTGCCCACTGCGTCTAGAAGCCAGCCACCAGAGAGATGACCTTCCCACCTGGTCTAACTGCTGCCGTCGTTGCCGCCGCCGATACAGCCCTGCTAGTGCTGCTTGTTGACAGACTGCTGAGAAAATTGCTAAATCATTTATTTCTTTTAAGAAATAACTCTCAGCAGCAGCAGCAGCAGCAGCTGGTCAGAACTTCCCCAGAAGCCTGCAAATCCAGATCAGCACACTGTAACTACTGGTGCCCGGATCTGAGGAGACTGAAGAGAAGAGGAGATTACACCCCCACCCAGAGACCAAGTTTTCTTAGGTATGTTTTGTATTTGCTTGTACAAAATACTAAAAATAATACAATTAAGGTGTTTAATTTAAGGATAGTTGGGAGATGAGATGGCTGCTACTGTTAAAGTCTGTGACTGTCAAGACTCGAGGGGACTGCATAGACAGAGCAGCAATTGGAAAAAGTATATTATGCTTTCTTTAGGTGAGGACGAGTTACTGTGTGCCAACAGAGATCAGGGTTTTGCTATTTTTTTTGTATTTTTAGGTACTGAGATGGGCTAAGGATGAGGTAGTCTTGACTGGGCCATAATTTGGACTGAAAATGAATGTTTGTTTAGCATAGCCTCATGTCTCATGACTGACAGTGACGTACACATAAGACACTCACTCACTGACTGTGTCATGAGTATCTGTAGTCAGAGGCTTAATTCTAAACATTTATTTCTTTTCAGTCCAAATCATGTCAAGTTACATATAATATAGTATGTTAGTATACTACTCGAGAGGAGACTGCAGAGAGCAGCAGCAGCACAGCCTTTTAATCAAATAGTCTTTAGCTAAACAGTGAGTGTGGACCTTTTGCAACTGATTTTATAGAGCAGCAGCAGTAAATTGGTGAGAACAAGAGGAGGATTTATTGCAAATATATTATAAATGGTGTTTCTAGATTACTGTTGCTTGCTCTTTAGGTTGCTAGTCTGTGTGACAAATTGTGCAGTAAGTTGGAGGAGCAGTTAAGGATTACTGGGGAGGGGGGCGCCCCGGCCCTGTCTGTGGAGCCCCAGTCATAGAGTTTGCTGGAGGCCCCCAAAGTCCTAAAACTGGCCCTGCCAGGCCCCTCAACCTGTTAGTGGCAAATCAGGCAGGGGTAGTAGCCCCTGGGATAGCGCCATCTAGGGGTTACACATGTAAATGTGCTATGAGCTGCTAGAGGATTGTGAGTTAGTTCCCCCACTGTGTGAACTGTGTTCTGCTTGCTGGAAGCTGTATCCAGCCCAAAACGGACTGCTTCTGAACTTGTCTCCATGCGGTCTGGGCTTTGCCAGACTGGCCCAGCCAGACTACTCACTGCACAGAGAAGCCATCGACGAGAGACCTGCCTGGGGATCAGCTCTCTGCGCCACGCTTGAACAGGAATGACACCTCTGCGACTTGTGTGGGCCCTGCTTCTCCTGGCATTCCAGATCAACCACCTGCAGTCTCGATTTTCGTCCGGCCTGTGTCCAGTCTTGGGTATCGTGAGTAAATACCAGGGTAGCTCCCTACAACAACAGCTTAATCTGAGTGTGTCATCTGATTGTCTTGTTGTTTCGTTTCCTTTATGAACTGAGCCCTTTGGCTCTGGATTACAAATATTGTGTACTGTGCCTGTTCTGTTTTCCATCACAGGGCCCCAACCAGCTGCAACCCCGGGCAACTGTCCTGGCTAGCCCATCTCTTCTCTACCTGGGTACCCAGAAGTGGACTGTGTGGGGGAACTCAAAGCGCATGTATAACTGCTGATTGATATAACGTTTAAGTTAATTTACCTGATTTTGCCCCTCACTTGTTCAAGACCCCTGAATAAATTGGATCTAACTTTTTCTGCATGTAATCTGACTGTGGTTCCAGTTTGTGCTCAAAGTACTGTACTGTTGCTATTTGCTGTGCTTAACCTCTTGTTTTACAGGGGGTCCCCAGGGTCGAGCCAGAGGAACCAGCCCTGGAGGTAAGTGCAAACAGTGTGGGTACTTTTGTGGTGTACCAGGGGTATTGTGAAAGTGATTATTGTACAGCGTTCAGGCCACTAGAGGGGAAAGAGGGGGGTTACAGTGTCCTGGAGGGCTGTGCCCAGGTTAGCTTGACCACTACCAACCCTGACCTCCGGGAGGAGGCACCCATTTCAGAACTCAGGCCCCTTAACCTGCTACTAGCCAAGCAGGCAGGGGTAGTAGCCCTTGGGATAGCACCACCTAGGGGTTACAAATGCATTTGTCTCCATACCGATGAGGAAGACCAGCCGACGACAGTGTAAAAAAGCATTGATGAGTTTTCCATGGTAATCCTGTTATAAACCTTAGAACGGTATGATCTAGAGGACCAAGTACTCCTAACAATGTTACTAAGGCATTTCTATATATGCAGTCCCCGTAATCCAACTGAGACAAAAAATAGTGAGTTCACCAGGTGTTTTCTGATTGGGAAACTAAAATAGGCCTTATTTCTATATAAGAAGGCTAGTAGTCTCTTTGTTTATTCAACAAATTTTGATTATGGCAACTAAATGTTAACTGATCATCTAGAAATATACTCAGGTATTTATATGTAGTAAAGGGATATAGTATGAAATCCCGAGACTAAAATGCCTGAGCCTGAAAATCCCGGCACCGGAATCCCGATGCACAGAGTCCCAATGGGATACAGCCACGCTCCCGACAGTTCTTCGGAGAGCTCTGCCTCCCGCACTCCTGGTAATTATATATACCAACTCTGGGTCATCATATCATGGGGGAATATGGCCGTTGAGAGGTCCACACACTGTCAGAATTCCGGTGCCGTGATTTTCAGGCTCGGGCATTTTGGTCTCTGGGATTTTGTAGTACTCCCATAGTAAACTACAGTTACGTGAGAACTTACTGTAACAGTAGATCCTCGAGAGGGTCTCTTGCAGCAGGCCATCATGGGTAGACTAAGCTGTTAGGCACCTGGACCACACGGAAACCTTTCTGGCTAGCAGTGTACCAGAGGGAGATGCCCACCTCTGACATCATCCCACCCCCGACATCAGCCAACCCTATATAAGGCAGGTGACCCCCCCACACCCTCCTCTGTTCTCCCACCAGAGACAAGAACCGTATGGCATAAGGAGAAACTGAGGAGGATTCTGAGGTAACCCTATTAGCAAAACAAAAATCAGAAGGCTCGCCCCTCTGGAAGGGGAGAGAAAGTACCAAAGAAGAGGAAAGAAGGGCCTGCTGCAAAAGATCCGCTCGAAGATCTGCTGCTACGGTAAGTTCTTATGTAACTGTACTAAATTACTTTGACGGGACCTCTTGCAGCAGGCCATCACTGGTAGGGCTGAGTTCCAAGCAGTTCTGGCACTACAGACATGCAGACCAGGGGGCAGGAAAACACAATATATGCTGGCATATGACAGCAGGCCCTGCAGAACAGCTAGACCAAAGTTGGCCCTACACTGAGACACGATGTCCAAACTGTAGTGCTTGATGACAGCGTGGAAAGTACTCCAGGTGGCAGTGGCACAGATGTCAGCCACTGAGGCAACCATGCCTCTAGTGGAATGGCTCTTAACCCCTCCAGGAAGTTCCTTGCCGTATGTGTGGTAGCAAAAACAATGCACTTGGCTAACCATTTAGGAAAACATTACTTGGACACTGGAGCGCCCTCTTTCCCCGGGAGGAATGAAACAAACAACTGATTAGATTTTCTAGAGCCCTTAGTGCGGTGTGTATAGTACCTCAGGATTCTGAGCACATCCAAAATATAGAGCACTACCTCCCTTTGATAGGAATGCTCTGGAAAATAAACAGGCAGTAGGATGGATTGATTCAAAGTAAACTCAGACACCACCTTTGGAAGGAATTTAGTATTAGTATGCAAAGACACCCTGTCTTTGTGAAAAAAACGGATAAGGCTCCTTACACATGAGGGCCTGGAGCTCAGCAATTCTCTGAGCCAAAGTAATAGCAACTAAAAATAACGCTTTCCACAACGGAAAGCATAGATCGCAAGATGCGGCTGGTTCAAAGGGAGGCAGCGTGAGCTTCTCTAACACAAAAATAAGGTCCCAAGACAGGATGGAGTCCTGGATTGGGGGTTTCAGATGCAGGATGCCTCGCAAGAAAGTGCAAGACATGTCCAGTTGTGTCACTGTACAGCATTCTACAGGTACATGGTATGCAGAGATGGCAGAAAGATGTACCTTATTAGAGAAGTACTTCAGGTCTGAGTCTGAGAGGGACAGAAGGTACTCAAGAACCTGATCCACTGGACAGGTGAAGGAATCCAAATGGTGCTGGCTGGTCTGGGAGAAACCTCAAACCTGGTGATGGCTAGGTCCTCAGGAGCCATGCATGGAGATGGAGAGATTTGAGGTCTGGATGGACGAGAGTCCCCTGCTCCTGGGGCAGCAAGCCGGTTTAAAGAGGCAGGGAGAGGGGAGAGTCCACTGTCAAACACTGTAGCAAGGGGAACCAAATGTGGCGAGTCCAGAAAGGGGCTATGAGAATCATTGTAGCCCTCTCCATTTGGAGTTTGACCAGAACTTGTTGAAGGAGCAGGAAGTGAGGGAATGCATACAGAAACCTCCCTTTCCAAGATAGGGACAATGCATCTCACAAAAAAACTCCAAGCCCTGGATCTAGCGAGCAGAAAAGCGACAGTTTTGCATTGCGTGGTTACACAAAGAGGTCCAGTGTTGCTCGAACCCACTTTTCAAAGAGGTCCTCTACCACTGCGGTCAGAAGTTGCCACTTGTGTGCTCTGGACCGAGACCGGCTTAAGCTGTCCACAAGGAGGTTTTGGACCCCAGGGACGTGGACGGCCAAGAGCTCCAGGCTGTGCCGTATGGCCCAGTATCAGACTCTCATCACTTCACTACACAGGAGATAGGAATGAGTACCCTCCCCCGCTTGTTTATGTAATAAATGACACACATGTTGTCCATCTGAATTTAGAGTGGACCGGAGAAAGCTGAGTCTGGAAGGTGTACAAGACTGCTCGCATCTACAGGACATTGATGTGACAGTCCCTCTCCACTTCGGACCATGTTCCATAAGTTTGGTGGGTCTCCATATGAGCCCCCCAACTGAAACCTGAGGCATCTATCATAAGGACCTGCTGAGGTGGACAAAACGGAACCCCACGAAGCAAATTAGTGGGCTCCAGCCACCATAGCAGGACTTTCTTGACTGGATTCAATACGAGGACTGGTAGATCCAAAGGATCTGTGCGTTGGTCCCACTGGATCTGTAGTGTCCATTGGGGGATGCTCATGTGTAGACTGGGTAGGGGAACCACAGCAGAGGCTGCAGCCATAAGGCCTTGGTGCCTCAGGAAAATCCTTGCCGGAACACGGTGACTGGAATAGAGAAGATGGGCCTGGTCCACCAGGTGCTCTGCTCTGTCCGGAGTAAGGAAGGCCTTCCCATAGGTCATGTCCAGCACAACCCCTATGTATGGAAGACATTGGCAGGGAGTTAGGAAAGACTGGGGCATACTGATGGTGATGCCCAAAGTATGAAAAAGTTGCAGGTCTGAGCAAGAGTCTGCAGAAGTTGATCCCTAGGTGGGGCAGCCAAGAGCCAATTGTCCAGGTACAAAAAAATGTAGCACACCTGCCATCATACGGCAGCTGCCACTACTGCCAGGCACCTGGGGACTGAGGACAAGCCAAAGGGCAGGGTCTGGAACTGGTAACGCTCTCCCTGGAAATGGAAATGGAGGAAGCACCGGTGGGAAGGAAACACCTTGATGTCAAGGTATGCATCCTGCATATGCAGGGAACAGAGCCAGTCCCCCTGATGAAAATGGGTCAGCAGTCTCTGAAGAGTGACCATCTTGAACTGATTGTATTCTGTGTAGAAGTTCAGATTGCTGAGGTCCAGGATTGGCCGAAGGTCTCCTATCTTCTTGGGTACAAGGAAAATATGGGAGTAGAACCCCCTGCACTACTGAGGCAATGGGACTGGTTCTATGGCTCTTTTTTGTAGTGAGGATTGGATTTCCTAATGGATGAGGGAGATATGGCCAGGAGGGTATGTGGACATGCCTGGTGGGTTTTCTGGAGGCCACTCAGTGAATTCTATAGTGTGGCTGTGCTCGATGAGCTCCAGCACCCAGTTGTCTGGGGTGACTTCCTGCCATGTGTCCAGGTGGAGGGAGGTGACCCCGACCACCACCTCCTGAGGAATGACAGGAGAGGGGGGTCTGGCAATGAGTCAGGAGGTAGGAGCAGCCTCCGGGCTGGGCTGTGGCCACACCCCTGGCAGCCCAGGAGGAGGGCAGGGAGGGTGGCAGTGGTCTTGAGCTTGCTATGGGCCTTGGTAGGGGTCAGGCCTGCCTGTAGGAGGAGCAGTGAAATGAAGCCCTCTGTCCTGACTTAGACAGAGTATGGTACATGGAGTGGACTGACTTGAGGGCCTACCCAGATGTCTGAAGCACCGAGATTATGTCTTGGACATCTCCCCCAAACCATTTAAAACCCGGAAAGGGGCCATCCATGATACTGGATTGGACGTCCAGGGCAAAGCCAGAGATCTGGATCCAAGAATGGCAGCTGATACTGGTGCCTACCGCCGCCACTCGGCTTGAGGCATTGATCGCCTCATAGGCTGCCCTCAGAATGTGGGTAATGATGTCAGACCCCATTTTGAGAGGTTTTAGAGTCTGCTGCTTGGAGGGGTCATTTGGCATAGGCTGGACTACCTTTTGGGCCTGGTCCCACAAAAGGTTCTGATTTTAGACCTTATGGGCCAAATAATTAATGGCCTGGATGGCAAGGGTGGCCAAAGCAAAGCAGGGTTTTATATAATTGATTAGCAGTTTTTCATGTAACCGTACTAAATGCAAAGAAAGTATGTATATAGAATTTCTAGCATTGTTATGTTTGTTAAACAAATTGAGGCAAGTGCTATGGATTTTCACAATGTATTAGGACTTTCACGAGCAAAACGCTAATCAATTTTAGAGTTATTTAAAACCCTGCGAAGGCACACTTGCCCATTTGGTCCAACTGGTGAGGCTTCCTGTCAGGAGGGAGGGCACTGAGGTGCTTCGTCCACTTGGTACAGTCGTGCGCTGCGTTAATGATAACCAAGTCCACCTTTGGTTGCTCCCCAAAGTAGGGTCTGCCAGTTGGGGCATGATACAGCCTGTGTGTCTTCTTAGGCACTGTGGACACAGTGTGGGGGTGGAGCCAGGTGGCCTTGGTAACATCCTCGTAGGACTCGATAATGAGGACCAACGGGTGGGAGGGGGGCATCGTGCTGGCGAAAGTAGACCGCCAGGCCTTGGCACTCTGGGTCCTGCTCCTCAGTCTCCCACCCCATTGTGGCGTGTATGTGTTGCATGACTTCCATGTAAGTGGGGTCATCAGGCAGGTACTTGGGCCCCTTCATCTCCAGAGGAGCCTAACAGAAAGCAGGACTCAGAGGTGTCCCTGTCATCGGTATCTGAGATGTCTTTCCCACTGTCACTGGGCCGACCTTAGTCTGGTAAGTGTGGGGCCACATCCGGTGAGGAGCCTGAGGAAGTTGGGGCCGGAGGGGGGTGTCTTGCAGAGGCTCCCTGGGAAGGAGCTGACGTCCACCCACCAGGGAATGGGACCTGCGACTGGATGAAGGTCCAGAGGCTGAAATCAGGCCATGATAATCCACAAGTGCTGGCGCTGAACCCTCGGCATCAGGTAGGGGTAGGCAGGAGGAGGTCCCAGAGGTGCCAGGTATGGGTATGCTGTTACCGGTCCCTTAGGTGTTGGGTAGGGATATACAGGCATCGGGCCCATGGACATTGGGGTGGGATACAATACCAGGACTGGTTGTTCCAAAGGATCTGTGCGTTAGTCCCACTGGATCCGTAGCGTCCATTGGGGGATTCTCATGTGTAGACTGGGCAGGGGAACCATAGCAGAGGCTGCAGCCATAAGGCCTTGGTGCCTCAGGAAAATCCCCACCAGCATAGGTAGTGGAACAGGTGGCAGTTCTCTTGGTGGGAGCTGAGAGTTTACTTGCGCAGGTCCCCAGGCGCTGGTAGAGGGAGGGCCAACGAAGGCCATGTGGGTGGTGCAGGTCTCACATGTTGTGGAAGGGGAAGTGCAGGCATTGGCCCAGTGAGTGATAGCCTGGCGACTGCTGGAGGAGGGTCCACTGGTGCTGGTGTGGGAGCAACAGGCGCGAGGGAGGGAGAGGACGGACCTTGCGAAGGCTGAGGGAAAACCGGGGTCTGTGGTATGCCAGTGCCCAGCAGCGTCTGCCAATGCTGAAGTGGGGCAGACCCAACAGCAGTCCTGGAGGCCAAGATTGGTGTCAGAGGAGTGGTTGATGGGTCAGCAGACAGAGAACTGGTGCCAGCAGCACCTGTGCCAGCTGGAGGAACTCCTGCTGAACCACTGGCTGAGGAGCCCATGGAAAATAAGGTCTGAAATTGCAGGGGCTGATGGGCAGGATACAGGGAACCCTGCCTGGAGGAGCCACTGCTCAAGACCAAAATTTGGGCTGGTGGCAGGAGCACCGGCAGCCCAGAAGGAGTTAGGGCATATGAGGGTCGATGGGGCCAATCCCTCATGGGAGGAGGAATCCTGCACGGCCTTGTTTGGTGGCCGCAAAAGGGAAGCAAACTGTGGTCAGTCCTTATCTCAGTGTTTGTGGTTCCCCAAAGATTTCTCTTTAGATTTCAAAGAAGAGCCCTGAGGGCTGGGTCAGGGAGGTGGAGGAGCTCTGGGCCTGAAGCTCCTGTTCCATCGAGTTTACCTTCTGCTTGAGGAGATGGCTCTCCAGGGTCTTCTGGCAAGGTCTCCTGGTCGCAGGGTTGAACTTCTGGCAGACCTCACAGGCTTGAACGTCATGGTCTGGGCCTAGGCAGAAGAGGCAATCAGAATGGCCATCCTTGTCCGGAATCTGTTTGCTGCAGGCACTCTTTATGGAGCAGTTGGAAGAAGAAGACGATATAAACTTGTTTGAAAGAACACCGAAAGTTCAATGTTTTAACTCAAAAGAACAAGAAAATAAAAAAGCGCGCTAACGTGGGAAAATGGCGGTTGACTGTAGCTACGGCAGTCTCAGTGGTCCGACGTGTGCTGGTTGGTTGGAAAAAACTGGAGGGGGCGTTGGGGCCGCCTGCTTTATATAGGGTTGGCTGACAGGGGGGGTGGGCTGACATCAGAAGTGGGAAACCCCCTCTGGTACACCGCTAGCTAGAAAGGTTTCTGTGTGGTCCTGGCACCTGGCAGCTTAGTCCTACCAGTGATGGCCTGCTGCAAGAGATCCCCTCGAAGTAAGATCCCTAGTTATTTTCAATCACATGGGTGTGGTGTGCATATTTATGGAAACGTACAGGCAGAAGAGAGAGAGAGAGAGAGAAGTGAGTACCTCAGCTGGGACTTGAACCCAGGCCAACCGGAATACCATTCCAGTCGTGCTAACCGGCTGCGCCACCAAGCAACTAGAACCTGGGTTGTCCCAGAGCATACATTACTCTTTTTCCAATGTACAACCTAGTGCCGCACAAATATTAACTAGATTTTCCATCACATGGGTGCAGTGTGTATATTTATGGAACACATACAAACAGGGGAGAGAAAGAAGTAAATTCCTCAGATGGGACTTGAACCCAGGCCACCTGGAATACCATTCTGGTAATGCTAACCTGCTGCACCACCAAGGCAACTGGAACCTGGGCTGTCCCGGAGCACACATTACTCTTTCTCCAGTGCACTACCTGGTGCTGCACAAATAATTACTACATTTTCAATCACATGGGTGGGTGTGCATATTTATGGAACACATGCAAACAGAAGAGAGAAAGAAGTAAGTCCCCAGTTGGAACTTGAATCAGGCTGCCCGAATACTGTCACGTTTACCAGCTGTGCCACCAAAGCAACTGGAACCTTGGCTGTTCCGGAGCACACATTACTCTTTCTCCAATGTACACTGCACCCATGTGATTGAAAATGTAATAATTATTTGTGCAGCACCAGGTTGTTTTTTGGAGAAAGAGTAATATGTGCTCCAGGACAGCCTAGGTTCTAATTGCCTTGGTGTCGCAGCTGGTTAGCACGACTGGGATGGTATTCCAGGTGGCCTGGGTTCAAGTCCTAGCTGAGGTACTTACTTCTTTCTCTCTTCCGTTTGTATGTATCCTTAGTTATTTCTTTACCATTGGTAGATCTTAAAATAAGTTGGGACGAATCTACATTCTTCTTGCTAAACAACATCCTTTGCATTTCCTTTACATTAAGTAATAACCTTAGATCCATAAGTGCCTTCTGTATTTTGGTAAAATTTTTCTGAATTATGTAAATTGCTAAATTGGCATTCTTGTGGTGTGTGGGTGTGTGTGTGTGTGTGTGTGTGTATAAAATTGTATCATCTGCATACAAGAATAACTGTGTAGCACATGAGCCATATTTTGGTAGTTCATTAATATAGATCAGGAACAAAAGGGGCCCCAGTACTGACCCCTGGGTACCCCTTTGTTAATTATAGACATGTCTGAACAGTGGTCACCTGCCCTAACACACTGTTGTCATGAAAACAAGTAAGAGGAGAACCATAACAGAGCATTCATGCCCAGGCCAGAGTCTGTCTGTTTGTAATATGTTACGGTCAACAGTGTCAAAAGCAGCTGATCCGGTGGCGCTGAGGATTGAGGCGCTGGACGCCACACCTCGCGCCGCACCATCGACCCGGGTTCGGGAACGAGCCTGGGCCGTCGGGGGTTGGCAGGGGAGAGAGAGGATTGAGCATCCAGAGGACTGCTCTCCTCTCTCTGGGGAGGGTTTCGGGGCCTGCTTGGCTGCCTAGTGGCTCCCGGTGGAGACCGGGGGTACTACAGGCAAGCCAGCTATATGTAAGAAGGGAGGGAGTGCGGCAAACGTCAGCAGGGCAGCCGTGCATGGACGTCATTGCACGTCACACTCTCCAGGGACAAACTACAAGGAAAAAGCCCTTCCTAGGTTCGTGGAGATGATGGGGGCTCCAGGGGCAGGATGCACATCCCAACGTGGGCCCATTTCCTCAGGTGATCTCCTGGCCAACCCATTGAACCAGGTAGACTCTCTCTAATTTCAGATAGACCGCTAGGGGAGAGCGGGCCTGGCCCGGGGGGGGGTGTGATCCGAGGCGCTAGGGTGTGCCTGGTTGACGGGGGAGTTCGCTGAGTCTAGGGTTCAGGCAGGGAGTTGCAGTCCTAGCCGCATGAGCACCCCAGAAGGATGCTCGTCATAGGGGGATTATAAAAAGAGTAAAAAAAAAAATGTGTCAAAAGCTTTTTACAGATCTGAGAAAATTGCAGGAGACCAGTTCATTATCAAATGAAGTAAACATGCCATTAGTTACCCTGGAAACTACATTAGTCATGCTATGGCCTTTCCTAAAACCTGATTGATATTCTGTCTAAGACACTAAATTTAGAAAAATATGAAAATAACTGTTTATGAGTCTGTTTCTCAAACATTTTAGCTATTGCTGAAAGTATAGAAATAGGTCTGTAGTATCCAGGATCTGATTCATATCCCCCTTTAAATATTGGGAATATAAAAGGGTTTATAGCAAAGGTGGTCAGGCAGGACAGAGCATGTCTTCCAGATTTATCCAGCAAAGTGAAGGGGCAGTGGGGTCAGGGATCTGGGGAGTAACATTTCTGAAGAGAACTGGAAAAGAGTAATGCAGATACTGATGGGATGTTGAGCTGCAATAAATAAAGAGTCACAGTTGTAAGTGTATACAACGGCTGTACTGCCCCCGTGACACAGTGCACAAATTCAACCCCACTGTTTCCCCCAACATGTAGGAGATGTAATATTGTTAGGGGCACTTACTGCATTATTTTTGGGAAAGTGCAGAGCTGCAGCCCTTCTGGAAGGGGGTTACATAGGAAATCTCTAGAATTTACTCAAGGGGGTGGCACACACTCTGGTGTCACTTTTGTTGGGCATGGATGATCTGGGGGAGGACAGGTGGGAACCTTACCTGAGAGTTGGATATCATAACAGTAATAGAGACTTGGTGGGATGCAAATAGCCTGTGGAATATGGATATTAAGGGTTGCAGTTTGTACTAGAACAATAGAAACAATAGACGAGGTGGTGGTATTTGTATTTACATCAAAGAATCCATACGTAGCCATCAGATAATCCATCAAGGTCGCCAGGGAAACTCACCCGAAAGTATCTGGGTTCAACTCAAATTCAAAAATAGACCTACTTTATTCATTGGAAATTGCTACAGGCCACTAAACTCTGATAGTGACTACAACGAGCAGATACTAGTAGAAATTAAATCATTGTGTTCGAAGGGGGATGTTATAATTGTGGGCTACCCAGGGATTGACTGGGAGGAATTATCTGGAATAACAATCTCAGAAAAAAAAATGTATAATTGCAACCTCCTCCTTGGGACTTTTTCAACTTAAGACACCAACTAGGGAACAAAATATTTTAGATCTTGTATTAACTAATAAGGATGATTTCATTTCTAACATAAACATTATGAGTCCCTTAGGACGGTGATAGCGACCATAACTCAATTCAGTTTAGTATTCCCACTAGCAAAGTTAGAATTAATGGATCAGAATACATTAGGAATTACAACAGAGCTGACTTCACCAATATTAAAAGGAATTATTTAATATTGACTGGGTAAATCGTATGACCAATTTACCTTTTGAAACTGCATGGCATGTGATCAAAGAAAAAATACTGTATTGTGAGAACAGTTTCGTTCCCTTAAAAAAGAAATATAGTAAGGGCCTTGTACCAATTTGGCTGATGAATGCTATCAAAAAACAAATAAACAAAAAAGAAAGAGCTTTTAAAAAAACGAAAAAGAACAAATCACCAACTAACATCAATACTGTAAAAATAAGACACAACAAAAAAACTAAAGCAAATGATTAGACAAGAGTAAGGTGGAATTTAGGGTAGTTACCATTAAAGGTAACAACAAATTATTCTATTGACATGTAAATAGCTTCAAACATACAAATAATACTATTGGTCCAATTATTGGTAACGACATCTTAATGGATGATAATACCAGTATGGCTAATTGCCTTAATGAATTATTCAGCTCTGTATACAACCCTAATGATCAGGTACATCTTACTAATATGGCCCATAACAATTGCACTATACAATTCACTAGGGAAGAAATTGAGAGAGCAATTTGATTACTTAAACCAAATACATCACCAGGTATTGATGACATATCAGCTAAGTTCCTAAAATATGGCACCTGTCCTATCTTTACTCCTGTCTATTCTGTTTAATAAATCAGTACTTACTGGAGAGGTCCCCAAGGAGTGGGAAGTGGCTTTCGTGATGCCTAGTCATAAAAAAGGGAATAAGGGTTCTGTAACTAACTACCGTCCAATCAGCTTAACTCCGCTATGCTGCAAGATTATGGAAAGGTTAATTAAGGAAAGAATTGAATCAGAAATGATTTATAAACATCTAATAGACAACAAGCAACATAGTTTTACTAGTGGACACTCCTGTTAGACTAGCCTAATTACGTTTTATAATAATGTAAGCCAAAGTTTAGACAACAATATCCCAATGGTTGTTGCTATGCTTGATTTGGCAAAGGCATTCGACAAAGTTCCACATAATGGATTGATGATCAAACTTTGCAGTATTGGGTTTCAGTTTCCAAATCATTAACTGGATTCAAAATTGGTTGACGGAGAGGTCTCAATTTGTACGTAAAAAAGGTTCAATGTCTAATCAAGGTTTAGTCACATGTGGAGTCCCTTAGGGAGGGATCTGTTCTTGGACCCATTCTTTTCAATTTGTTCATATCTGACATAAATCTGAACATCAAAATTCCCTAATAAAATTCACAAATGATGCTAAACTGGGTGGGGAAGTAAATTCAGTCAACAAGTATGACACCGTGGTACAAGATCTCAAGCTCATAGAATCCTGGGCAGTTAAAAACAAAATGACTTTTAATACTGATAAATGTGTAGTCTTACATTTTGGAAGAAATAACCCGTACTATCAGTATTCTATGTACAATACCGATTTAAAACAAGTGGTCAAAGAAAAAGATCTAGGAGTCATTATCAACAACCAACTCTCAGCAACTGATTATTGTAAACAAGTTGCCCTTTCTGCCACTAGGATTAGAAACTATGTGAAAAGATAATTTACTAACAAAAATGAGCAAATCATATTACCCTTATACAAATCCTACATACCTCTCTTAGACAGTTGCTCCCCTTTCTGGAGCCCATATCTAAAACAGGATGTGTTCTTGTTGGAAAAGGATCAGAAAAGAACCACCAAATTAATTAGCAAACCTTAACTATGAAGAAAGGCTAGCACAGACAGGTCTAGTCAATTTGAATGAGAGACGGAAAAGGGGTGGCTTGCTCCAGCTATATAATATCCTACATGACCCACAGTTGAAGAATGCATGCAACATCAAAAACAATAGAACCCTAAATCTGCATAGCCACAGTAAACTTCTAATTGTCCCTAGGGCCCAAACCACCCAAAGAGATAACTTCTTTACTATAAGATCAGTAAAAGCATGGAACAGCTTGCCCCAGCATGTGGTAGATGCCCCTTCAATCGAAAAATTTAAGTCAAGATTAGATAAATATCTTCGATGGAATTAAATACCCCAATGTGGTCATGGGAGACATACCCGCTGGTCGCAAGTCTCCTTATGTTACATAAACTGAGTTATACGGGTCTTGCTAATGCTTTGCCACCACTGCATACAGAACACCTGGATGTCCCATGTCACGCCAACACTAAGACATGGAAGACCCTCATGCTGCAGACATTGGCCCTTGAAAGGCTGACATATGTACTGAGGGACAGGGGGAGTTACTCTTGAGGAGTTGGGGAAAGTTTTGAGATTCATTGCCACTGGCAGGGGCTCTTCTTATGAGACAGGGAATTATAAGAGGGCATTCATGCAGCTCCTCTCCCTTAACTTGGAGGCAAGAGAGGGGAACAGAACCGGACTTCAAAACAGTAAGCAGAACAGAACTATAACTAGGCTTGACAGTCAAAATGGAACAAATTCTTATATGTATTGTATGTTAATTAGATTTTAATTTTTCCTTTATGTTTGTATGTGAGAAAAAGCATATCGCATACGTAAGGCAGGGAATCCGTAACTGTTCTGTCTGGTAATAATATGTTATGTCGGTATGATATGGTTGAATGTATTTTTTTCTAAGTTGCATTTTCCATCATTGTCTTGTCTTGTGTATCTCTGATTGAAAAGCCAGTTAAAAGATTAACAGAAAAAATAGAATACAAGTTCAAACTCTGCATTGTGGTCATGCTTCCCCTAGTGTTCAACGTCAGATTTGTTTCTTTGCCTGCAGAGAACAGTTGCCCCAAAATACAGCTCCCGCCTTCTGATTAACAGTTTTCAGTTTTCTTATACTTTGTCATTTTACTAATTTTTAAGTTAGTGTCTCAATACTCTGCATTAGTTTTTTTTGTTTTTCTTTTTGAGATTCTTTTTTGCTCCGGTCGCAGCCTGCGGAGCTTCTCTCAGGCATCCTGCCTGATCTTGCCCCGTCTGAGATCCCCTTGACCCTAAGCCTCCTCTCCCCCACCCTCACAGCCAGTACCCCCAGCTTAACCCCTCCGGGGTGGGTCCGTACCTCCTCTTTGGGCGCTCTTCAAAGTCAGACTCTGACTTGTGGGTTAGGGCCTCGGTGGAGGACATGAGAGGCCGGGTGAGGCAGATCTGGCAGTGGGCATGGGAGTCAGGTGCCGTTGTCTACTCCGTAGAGCTGGGTTTTTCCGTTTTCTGGTCCCCTGACATCCCTACGTTCCCCCCCTTGCACGGGCACCCCTGACGCCACGCGCACGGCAACCTCAGCTGTCATGCTACTTGTGTTGTCTGCATACTGCAGCACCCCCGATCTCCACCGAGCCAAGCAGGCGCCGACAAACTCAACCTTCCCTGGGAGAGAAGAGCTGTCCATCGGACGCTCAATCCTCTCCCTCCCCTGCTGACCCCCGCCGGCCCAAGCTTGCTCCCGAACATGGGTCGTTGGCATGGCGCGAGGTGTGGCATCCAGCACCTCAACCCTCAGTGCCACCAGGCCGGCAATACTCTGCATTAATAAGGATATTTATTTGTGTTTTTAATAAATTGCATGTTTTCCAGTTCTCAGTCGGTTCTAGGAACCAGAGAAGGGCATCCTCACAGCACAGTTCCTACCTTGAGGAAACCAACTGATACTGGCTGAAAAACACAAAATTTTAAAGAGCTGTTGACGCCACAAAGAAAACTTAGAAAAACATGATATTTAGGCACAATTCAGCTTGCATTCCGTATATATTCTATAGATTTCTTCTCCCCATTACTTATTACTGTGGAAATTTGCATGAAAACTTGAACTTCGGCCCTTAGAGTTCGTCTGTCTCTATAGCTTACTCCCCACTTCAAGTCCTAATCCTCTGTTGTGACATCATAATGTGTTGCCATGGGAGTAACTGTGATGTCACAAGCAGTACATTATAAGCTCAGGTAGGGAGAAAGCAACAGGGATAAATTAACTCTTCAGGAGCAAAGATCCTGTTTTCCTCATACATGCGATATCTCCTGTTGTTGTCAGGAGACTCCTGCTTTTTTGACTGAACTCCAGCCCTCTCTCTTGGGAAACAAAATCTCCTGCTTAAGTTAAATTCTGTCAAAAATATCTATTAATGTTTTTTTTTGGCAGATAAAGACACATAAATAGTAAATTAGTAATGAACAATGTAAGTGATAACCTTGTATGACTAGTTGTTGATTATTTTAGTGATTATACTTGACAAAATAAGATATATTAAATATTTTTAAATGCCTTTGTCTTGTTTTTGATGCCATTTAAGGACAAACTCACGACGTTACGAAATTTCCCTACTAGCAGGCCAATCTTCCTACTAATTTAACCCAAATCTCCCTCTTAAGCAATGTGGAAATATCACAGGTACTGTATGTTTCCTGCAAATTACATCAGTAATAAATTATGGGGAGGAGGAATACAGAACTAATGTGAAAAGTAAGCTAAACTGTATTTAAATATTGTTTTGTTTCTCCTGAAGGCGTTAGCTGCTCTTTAAGCAAAAAGTAGTTTTTCATTATTTTAGATTCCGTTCTGATTTTCTAGGAACCGAATTGCATTTGGGTCTCAGAATTCTGTTCACTAGTGGTTTCTCACTACTGTGAGGGGAGACAATAATTCTAAATTCATTCTAAATCTTCTTGGAAGACTCTTACCGTAGTGGGATAATTTTTTTTTATAAGTTCTGCTGAGTTTGACATGACTGATGGATCTAAAAAATATACAGAACTAACACACTTTAAAAACTGTACAAATTGTGTCCACCTCCTGGCAAGGGCAGACTGCCATGGGCTTTCTTTCTTTATTTTAATTTTTTTTCTAAATTTGCCTTTTTTTGGCTCTGTCTGACTGGCTGAACATTGGTCCAGGACTGGTGGACACCACTGAGGGAGAAGGAGAGGTTGAGTAGTTGAGTCTAAGGAGATGCTATAGCAGGAGCAGAGATGTGGAGTAGTTTAGGCTTCAGACCATTGGGGCTGGATTTGCACAGGTTGAGGGGAGAAAAGGGTGGTCAGAGTTTCATGGGTGATGACAGGAGAAAGAGGGGAGAGGAGAGGAAACATGAGGTGGAGTGGTGGAGGCTGGAGGATGAGTGGAAGGGAATGCTCAAGTGGGGAAGAACTCATTGAAATGAGTAACAACAGAGGAGGGGTCAGACACAGGGGAACCATTTACCAGAAGGACTGAAGGGGTGGACTGGGTGGGAGGGTCAAAGAGGGCGTGAATTACCTTCTAAAACTTTGAAGGGGCATTAAGGTTGTTCTGAAGGTTGGCCTTGAAATATTGCGATTTCGCATCCCGGACAGCCTTTGTATGGGAGTTCTGATAGTTTTGTATAAGAGGAGGTTAAGAAGGGAGTCATATAATTTGAAAAATACCCAGACGAGATCACAAGACTTGCACTGATCAATGATTTCAGGGTTAATCCAGGGGTGATGGTGAGTTTTGATCCTGGATTTTCTGAGTGGGGCATGCTTATCCCAGACTGAGGAAAATTTGGAGTGGAACAGGGAGAGGGCAGCATCGATAGCTGTGATGGAGGGTATGGCTGTCCAGTCTGCAGCAGCAAGGTCATTCAAGAGAGCAGAGGTGTTGAGTGACCAGAGGGACCTGGCTGAGTTGTATTTAGGGTAGGAGGGGGGATGCCGGATCTTCCTGATGCAGAACGTCATGCAGTAGTTCCTGAAAGTGTCCAGCAAGATTCGTGCTGCTACAGTACGGTGAGGATGGGAGGAGAAAACCCAGTCCAGGAGGGAATAGTTATGAAAGTGGGGGTTGAGCTGGGTGGGTTCAGTGATAATCTACATGAGACTCAACCTTGTGGAAGGTTGGTCTGGAGGCTGGGAAAAGTCAGCTAATATTAAAATCCCCTAGCAGGATGAGTTTGCCAGTGGAGGAATGAGAAGTAATGGCATACATGTGATAATATAAAACTGTGCTAAAGGGAGATTTTGTGAAGTTAGGAGGGAGATTGGCCTTTTAAGAGGGAGAATGCGTAAACGTACCAAGTTGGCCATTAAGTAATGGAATATATATATATATATATATATACAAATATAAAATGCACTTTTTTAATTCAATTAGAACAAAACTATACACAAATAAATACAAATTGTAAAAATCCACACTGATACAGCATTAATAAATACTTTCTAATTTCACAAACTCGCCTTGGTGGAATGTACAAGTGACTGAGTTCTCTCCCTTCCAACCAGGCAGCAGTTTACAACGATTTGTTTTCGGTTATATTTTTTATGTGTGTGTGGAGCCAGCAGCGTCTTATCTCATCCAAGGCAGCTTGCAAGCAACTGTGCGCCTTCATTTCCCTGTTATTTTTTGGAGTGGGGGCAACCAGAATTAAGGGTGAGAAGAGCAACAGTTCATGCTGGACGTTAAGAGGAAGGAGTTTCCTCCCCCCTTCGTAGTTCTCTCAGAATGAAAATATTACAGAGGAAAGCAGTCCCCATGGTGATCCTTCTGCTACTCGTCCTAACCATGCTGAACCTGGTGGACTACAAATGGACTAAGGAGCCCCAGCAGTGCGGCACTCAAGTGCACCATACTCCACCATACCAGACACGCTCAGCCATCTGCTATCTGTACCGGACCTCGCCCGCTGCCCACAGTAGAAACTTTCTGAAGGAGGCAGCTGGTATATGTGTTAATGACCTGGAGGTCGGGCTTGTCCTTTTTTGGGGAGCTTTTCAACCAGAACCCCGGCATCTTTATCCTCTACGAGCCCATGTGGCACATCTGGCAGAAGCTGTGACTCACGGACTGTGTATCGAGAGATTTGCTTTCCCATGCGGGGGGCAGGAGTGTAGTTAAAAAAACGGGACTCTCCCGAGCAAAACGGGAGACATCACATGTGTGTAATGGTAGAGAGAGAATCAACCAGGGAGGAGAAGGAGGATATGCTTGATGAGCCATAGAAAACCCCAATGAAGATGGGCACAGAGGAGGGAAATTAGCCTAAGAAGGAGGATTTCGTAGGAGAAGAGGCAACATCTCTGAAAGCCATGGTGCAAGAGAGGCTTTGACAGGCACCAGTGGCAACACCACCACCACATTTTCCCCTGTCCTGTCGGAAAAGATGATAGGAAGGGGCAGGCTAGAGTCTGGGATCCTGGGGGAGAGCCAGGACTAAGAGATACAGAGGATGTCGGTGAATGTTGTGAAATCCAGGCTGACAGGAGGCTGAGTTTTGGAAGACGGTTCCGAGCATTGAGGCGAAATATGCTCAGGCCTTTTGTAGGTGGGAAACAGAGAAGGAGGGAGGGAGGGAGGTCCACAGTTGGGCTGCATGTCACCACACAGGAGAAGGGTAGGACCAGTAGCAGCAGGATGGAATAGGATTTCTACCCTTAGTGCGGGGTGGGGAGGCGGGAGGGGAGGTGGGGAAGGAGAGGAGGTCACAGTGAAGAAACTCCGGTTAAAGGCAGAGGAGGGAGAAAACCGGGGATAGGAGGAGCAGGGTAGAGGAAGGAAGGAGGGATGGATGAGTGGAGGGGGGGGTAGGGGCAGGGAAAGGGAGGAGGTAGGGTGGAGGAGGAGCAGCAGGAACATTGCGATCAGGAGGTGAGATGCCATGGCCATCAGTTATACAATGCTGTAGCTGACAATATGAGGAACATTTGTCAAAACACAAAATTGCAGTCACCTGGTAACAGGTGTGAATTTGGGATAACAACAGGTAGATGGGCTGCAACACAGTTATATACAGCAAGTTACTGGCTAAACTGAACAAATGCAAATAACTGGGAGAAACACTAAAGGATGTACTTAGCACAAACAACTACTGTATAAAACTTGAAAGTTAACAATTGATGACAGTGCTGAAAGTGGCCGCTCCCAGATAGGGTTTTTCAAGGAGTCTGCAAAAATGGCAAAAGCTGAACTAGAGGCAGCAAGCACCAGTTAGGGGGACTGGCTAACTGACTAGCAATGAGGAAACAAATAGGACTAGGCAGATTACCACTGAAGGATTAACACAGTAAGCAGTAAAACAAGGCAGGCTGACTCTGGCTAACTGACTAACAATGACAAGGGAATAGGACTAGGCAGATTACAATTGAAGGATTAACACAGTAAGCAGTAAAACAAGGCAGGCTGACTCTGGCTAACTGACTAACAATGACAAACAAATAGGACTAGGCAGATTACCACTGAAAGATTAATACAGTAAGCAGTAAGACAGGTGGGTTGGCACTGTAGGTTACGACAATTAGGCAGAGGGTTTAAGAAATGAATTTACATAGGTTAGTGGGAGGCTCACAGTCAGTTATAAGGTACTCACTGAGTAATGGTGAAACAGCTGGGTTGGGAGGAAGCTGGTTTTCAGAATGTTCCTATCCAAGGTGTCAGATCCAGAAGCAAATGGTTTGATACTTTTTATTGGACCAACATAGATGCTACAAAAAGAAAGCAATGTCTATGCTTTCGGACCAACCAAGTCCTTCCTCGGAGACTTATGACAGTTGTTCAGAGAGTCACAATCTATTAACACTTAGATCATACATAAAAAAAAAGACAATTCTCATTGGTTAGAAGTAGCTATTTCAAAAAAATCCCAAATTTAAATGGACTGAATAGCATCCCTTTAACTTGCTATTACTGAAAATCTTTTTAAGGTCAAACCCACTGTGATGTTTTGAAACAGGTACTTCTAACCAATGAGAATTTGTTTCTGTTTTTTTTTCTAATGTATGATCTGGGTGTCATAAGTCTCCAAGGAAGGACTTGGTTGGTCTGAAAGCTTAGACATTGCTTTCTTTTTGTAACATCTATGTTGATCCAACAAAAGACATCAAACCATTTGCTTCTGGATCTGTTCTTACAAGGACCAATACAGCAACTAATCTATTTCTGTATATCTAAGGTGTTGGAAATTTACTGGAACCATTGAGATACCTTTCCTGTGCTATTTCTTGAACATTCCAGTACAGATGAACAAAAATTGCACTGTCTGAATGTAAAAAGGGCATTAGGTCAATACTTTTTGAAAACGTTTTATTTATAGATTTTATAGGCATACAGTAGGAACTGTAGACATAAAGGCCGAGATATTCAGACTGCGCCAGGCATTGGCGCAAGTGGGGGTGCAGCGCATCCAAGATGCACTGGGGCTCAGATGGAGATATTCAAATGTGATGCGCCATGGCGCATCACCTTTGATTATGACACAGAATTTGCATGGCGAGTACAGTATGCAAGCATTCCCCGACAGGGAGGACTGGGACTGCTCAGCCAGAACTGTAGTTGTTCCGGGCGCAGCACACACGATATACAGAAGTGGGCATGCAAATGGGACCATAATATATGCATGGCACAAATGGGGCCATTTGTATATCATTATGGCCCATTTGGATACGTTACGCAGGGCGTCACGGTGAAATGCGCCTGGCGCCCTGCATAGCAGCTGTCATCGGGAGATGGGTCCCAGGTGGGCTGTTGTACCCGGCTCCCCTCCTGTATGCCCGATCGCGGGCAGTTGTTGTAAAAAGCCCTTCCTGGTAGTCCAGTGGTCCCCCCTCCCACCCGTATGCCCGATCGTGGGCATGTGCTGTAGAGGAGCCCTCTCAGGTAGTTTAGTTGTTCCCTCCTCCCTCCAGCATGCCTGATCGTGTGCTGTAGTAATATAAAATAATAACCTGGTGGTCTAATGGTCCCTCCCCCTGTATGCCTGATTGTGGGCTTTTCCAGAAAAGACATGTAACCTGGTGGTCAGTGGTACCCTCCCCAACCACCTACAGGGGACCCGCCGCCAGCACACCCCACCCGTCATCGGGTGGCAGCGCATTCACCCGCATCCCGCCCGCCACTTACGAACGACAGTGCACAGCAGATCTGTACCACAGGCACAGATGGGAATGAACGCTCATTCACATATTTGTGCTCTGGTAGTACAGTATGATCTAAAGCCCATTGGTCCACACTGTGGACCAATAGGCGTACAGATCATACTGTTCACTGTCATTTGGTGAATGGCTGGCTGTATGCAGGTGGTGCTGCTGTTGCAGATGACGAGGGAGGGGTGCTGGGTGGCCAGGGGTCCTTTGTGGGTGGGTGGGGAGGGGTAATACTGGACCACCAGGTTATAATTTTTTCTGCAAAAGCCCACGATCAGGCATACGGGGGGGGGGACCACTAGACCACCAGGTTATTATTTTATATTACTAAAGCCCACGATCGGGCATGGGGGGGGCACTAGACTACCAGGGAGGGTCTGGGTGCTTGAGGATGGTGTTCCTGCTAGTCTTTGGCCACCCACAGCTGGCAGCTGTTGGGTTGCGCATTGCACTACAGCCGCCTGCCTGTGGGTGGCCAGCAATTGAGCCTTTTTTGTTTCAGCTCAACTTTGAGCACCAGTGTGCAGCGCATGTAGGGGTTGTGCCAGCATATGAGCCTCACGTTCTGGGCTGAATATCGGGATGCCTATGCATGGGCACACGCCTGCAGTTCACGCTGCATACATTTTAGACTGCGCCCGGCATCAGGATTTGAACTGCTCAAGGCACCTTTTGAATATCGCGGCTAGGTTATATTGCATGGATGCAACTTGGTTGCCCAGGTGCAACCTCCTTGAATATCTCATTATTATATAAATATATATATATATATATATATATATATATATATACACAGAAACATAAGGTACAGACCTCTACACTGTTTATGATAAGATATCTATATCTAAGCACATTCAGTAGCAGGAATTGATATATCCATCCAGCCTAGAGGAACATACTGTTATTCAGGAGTAAAGACCGCGTGGATTAATATGTAGATTAATTATACTCTCACCACAGTCATTGTCTGAACATAAAATGCAACACCATATTATCTACTTCCTAGGAGAATTACAATTGTTAGTAGAGCGGACACGTCCAAGAGATAGTGCGGCATATAACCCGAAGATGTCCCGATCTCAGTTAAGCTCTATTGCTAGACCTACACAGCTAGGTGTGGTGTTACCCCCACCCTGCAGGTTATCAAGGCAATGCATATTTAATTTTTCCAGGCGCCCAATCCCGGAGGCTCTGGGTGCCGTACACAAACAATTCAACTATCAAACAATAAAATTATCAGCAATAAAGCGTTGCTGATAATTTTAAAAAAAGTTATCAGGACATGAAAAGGAAATTTTTTAAGCTTGCAAACTGAGTAGTGCATAAGTGCAATAACACTAACCCCCCACTTTTCCTAGACTTAAAAGTGGTCCGTAATTAAGGTCAATATAGTAGAGCAGCACTTGGGTAACCAGAAGGAAGAAAAAAAAAATCTATAGGGGTATGTAGCTTTGCCCCTAACACTTTATTTATTCGTTCATTAACTTTTAAATTACCCCTTTATGACAGAGGCACATTGGTCAACTAATGACCCCCCTCTTCCCTCAAGGGGAGCCTTGTATAGCGCTAAGGTAACGCATATTAAAGTTTACTTGAGAATCCCAGATATAAGGTATCAATTGAGCTTTCAACCCTCTTCATCTCCATCCGATGCTTTTGCCGTTGGGCTGTTCTTTTCTGTCAGTTTCACCGCAGATTCGGCTGCTTGCTTTGGGTCCACAAAGATGTGTACTTTAGACTCATGGTAAACCTGCAGCCTCGCTGGGTATGCAACTGCGCTTGGATTCCATTATGTAAAAGGTCCTTTTTTATAATCTGAAGATCTTTTTTTCGGTTTTGGGTCTGAGCAGACAAATTCGGGAATTGGGCTAAGCGACTACCCTCCCAGACTATATCGCCCCTGGCCCTGGCCGCTTGCAAGAGAGGTATATGTGCCTCTGGGGATGACAAGGTGGCTATTACCGTAACAGGCCTCTGGGAGCTATCCCTATGAGGATGCGGCCTTTGCGGAATAGTGAATGCCTTGAGAATGGTCACCGCCGAATCTGAAGGAGGAGTTTTAAGTCCACAAAGATCATCTTCATTAGTGTAGTGACTAGTTCGGCTCATCCTGCGAGCCATGGCAGAAAACCCACAACCCTTACATTGGCCTGTCTTTGAGAGTTCTCAGGGCCTTAAGTTTACTTTTAATAAAGTGAAGGACTCAAATGAAGGAGGTGTTGCTTTTAACCCCAGGAATCACTCATTATGATTTAAACTAATGCAGTCAGCCTCTTGTGTTGAACTGCCCAGAGAGATGCAATCAATGCAAATGATGGAACTCTGATTGGCTCATGCCAATTTCAAACTGCTGCCCTAGCAACTGCTGTACTCTGAGTGCTTCAGATTCTTTACTCCGCCTGCCTAGTGTAGACGTCCCGGAGAGCTCTCCTTCAACTTATTTCAGACACTTTAAATTGATCGATAAGTACCATTTTAAGCTATTAATTTTTGATTGCTGCCCTTATAAGTTAATTTATTGTAGTTTTCTAGTGTTTTATTACTTTTTATTGTTTTTTCTCGGTTCCCTCACGGTTCTGTGGAACCGAGAGACTCATGGTTCTCTGTGAGGTTTTTAACCTCAAATTTAGAGTTCATTTTTGTATATTCGACAGTTCACTTGCGGTTCTGTTGACCATTTGTATTTTATTAAAATTTTGTTTATTTCCGGTTCAAGGAACCAATTAGCACTCGGTTCCAGGAACTGCTAGCGATTGTTTATATTTAAATTTGTTGGTTCCAGGGAACCGATTATTTTCACAGACATCTAAAACTTTGTGCTTGCTCAATGTCGGAGTTTCCTGTTGATAAATGTAAAAAACGCACAGAAACCACGGGGTTTAAATATTGTGAGTCTTGTGGTTGGGTCATAGCAAAAGCAGACAAGCATTCTCTGTGTGTGTTTTGTTTGGGAAATAATCATATTTTTTCAAACTGTGAAATCTGCAAAACTTTTTGTCCCAGTACTTTGAAGAAGAGATCTAAAAAATTAGAGGAAATGGCTTCTGCATCTGCTAGTTCTGCAGAAGGAAACCCATCTCCCTCTGTCCCTGATAAGGACAGGGTTAAGCCCAGGGATACTGACAAGGGGTCAGATGAGACTGAGCAAGGTAAGTCTAAAAGGACTGTTGAGACAGTAGCTGAAACTGTCCCACTTAAGAAAAAAATACAAAGAAAAACATGTTGCTGTGCCTCTGGCCGAGAAGGCTAAGGAGCTCCCAGCAGGCAAGCAAAATATGCCCTCAGCTGAGGACATTGCAAAGGCTTTACAAATTTTACAAGCCTTACAGGTTGTGGTCCCAATTCCCTCACCGGTCACAGTGGTTCCTGTGCCAGTTCCAGCACCACAGGAACCTCAACCTCTGTATTGTAATCCAGAGGAGGATGAAGAGGAGTATGAAGGGCAGCCCATAGAACCTGAGGTCTCTCCAGAACAGGACTTTGGCTCCCCTCCCAGGGGACCAGAAGACTATACCTATTACTGTGCCTTTGTAAAAAAAACATGGTGGATACCCTCAATCTTCCCCTCCAATAGATGGAGGAGGATGTGGATGAAGC
Organism: Neoceratodus forsteri; assembly: GCA_016271365.2. Classification (NCBI taxonomy): domain Eukaryota; kingdom Metazoa; phylum Chordata; order Ceratodontiformes; family Ceratodontidae; genus Neoceratodus; species Neoceratodus forsteri. The sequence goes on from CM028133.1 coordinate 1,109,285,271, forward strand.
AGAATTCCTGGATATGATGGGACTAGGTCCCACAAAACACTTTCTGTTGCCTATACACAAATCTTTAAAAAAGGCTGTGCTGCAGATATTACAGACTCCAAATTCGATACCTGGAGTGGACAAGAAAACAGATAAGAGATATCAGCTGGATAGAACCACTGCTGATTTTCTGTTCAGTCACCCTGATCCTGAAGGGGTGGTCCAGGCTGCTGCCTGTGATAAGGCCAGGATCCCCTTAGCAACCCATCCTCCTGACAAAGACTCAAGAAAGATGGATACCATGGGAAAGAAGGTATATAGGGCTGCCTCACTCATTGTTAGGCAGGCAAATTATATGGCCTATGCTGTACAATATCAGAAAGCACTATGGAATTCTGTCCTTGCTCTGTCAGATAAAGTCCCAGGGGAAGTGGCATTCGACTTGCAAGAAACAGCAAGGGCTGCTCTTGATGCCACCAAATATCATTTCCACTTGGCAGTGGATGCTAACGACATTGCAGCCAGACTGATGCCTTTATATGTCTCCCTCAGGAGATTTGCCTGACTAAGAGCTACCAACCTAACTCTGGACACTCAAGCTAAGGCTATGGATTTTCCATGCAAGAAATATTCCTTATTTGGTGACAAAACAGAGGCCTACATGAAAAGGGTGGAGGAGCATAAGGCCACGTATAGAAGTAATTCTAAAGAAAAGCCTTCCACTTCTTATAGGTCCCAAAATATTGGAGGCAGGGGTAGGGTATCCTGTCCCAGACCTTTTTTCCAAGCACAGGCTTCGCAGGTCTACCAGCAGCTGAGAGGCAATTCCAGAGGGAGAGGTAGAAGGGCCATGAGATGGGCTTCTCCCTCACCACAAATCCAGGCTCAGCCCACACATAATCACTGATGGGCTGGTACAGGTCGCTCCCCCGCCACCATCACCACCACCGGTGGGTGGCAGATTGGCTCACTGCCTCCAGGTTTGGCATGCCATCACCACAGACAAGTGGGTTCTGGAGGTAATAAGCCATGGACTATCACTCAGCTTCAAATCACTTCCTAAGCTGAGTGCAAGAACTTTTGCCCCAGTCACCTCTGCGGACAGAATCCTGCTGGAGTCAGAGGTAAAACACCTTCTATCAATCAAAGCAGTGGAACCAGTACCCCTAAATCAAAGGGGCTAAGGCTTCTACTCCAGATACTTCCTTACCAAAATTAAAAATGGGGACCGGTGACCTATACTGGACCAAAGGCTTCTGAACAAGCACATTTTGAAACCGAAGTTCAAAATGGTAAACCTCTCAATAATCATCTCCACACTGTGAAAAGGAGATTAGTTAGTTGCCCCGGACTTAAGGGACGCCTATTTTCACATTCCTGTCAGAATAACTCACAGAAAGTACCTAAGATTCAGACTGGCCTCAAGTCATTACCAATTCACAGCACTCCCATTCGGTCTGACTTCTGCACGAAGGGCATTCACAAAATGCCTAGCAGTGGTGGTCGAATACCTGAGAAAGCAAGGTGTGACAGTCTTCCCCTACCTGGATAACTGGTTAGTTGTAGGCCAGTCACTGCGACATGCAAGGCAGTCACTGGCACTCACAAAATCCACGCTGGAATCCTTAGGTTTCCTCATAAGTGAGCAGAAATCACAGCAAGAACCAGTACAGGTGCTGGACTTCATTGGAGCAGAGCTGGGCACCAGCCTGGGCAGGCTTTACTACTCCAGGAAAGAGTGGACAGCATCATACAGGTTGCAAGTTCCTTTATGCTGGGCAAGCCCAAGCCAGCCAGGGAATTCCTCAGGCTACTGCGACATATGGCAGCTGCCACCACATTGGTGCCAGGTTCCAGATTCCAAATGAGACACATCCAGTTTCACTTGAGACAGTACTGGTCACAAAGGACAGCCCCCATCCAAACTGGTTCCAGTCTCCCACAGCCTACTGTAGGCACTTCAGTGGTGGCTGGACGAACACAACTTCAGGGTAGGTGTACCCTTTCTAAGGGAACAGCCCCCCTAGTTCTAACAACAGATGCTTTCCTTCTTGGTTGGGGGGCACGCATGCTGGATCACACAGCAAATTGCACATGGTCTCCTCAAGAGTCCCTGTTGCACATAAATCTGCTGGAGCTCAGGGCAGTGTACCTGGCTCTATTAGTATTTACCCCTCGTCTACAAAACAAGGTGTCGCAGGTCAGGACAGACAACACCACAACCACATATTATATAAAAAAACAAGGAGGAACCAGATCAGCCCCACTTTGCACAGAGGCAATGAAGCTGTGGTCCCTGCCATATTCCATGCAGATATCGCTATCAACCATACACCTTCCAGGGAAGGACAACTTATTGGCAGATTCTCTCAGCAGGATAAGTTAAGACCACTACGAGTGGTCTCTGAACCCTCAGATACTCAGCATAGTTTTCAGAAGGTGGGGCACTCCAGATGTAGATCTTTTTGCCTCTGCGGAAAATCACCAATTGCCCCTGTACTGCTGCAGACCTCCTTACAGGGCTACGGTTCCCCTGGATTGGTCAGGGAAGTTTGTGTACACCTTCCCTCCTTTCTCAATGATATTCAGGACCCTACAGAAATTAAGGTCCCAGCCAGCAACAATACTAGTGGCACCAGACTGGACAAGGCAACACTGGTATTTGCTTCTACTGACTCTGTCAGTGACCTCCAAAATTCACTTGCCCAGGAGGCACAACCTGCTGACCTCCTCTCAGGGCAGGATCCTGTATCCCAGCCTCAAATCACTGAGACTCAAGGCTTAGTTCTTGAGGACTTAGAGTTTGCTAACCTCAAGCTGTCAGAGCAAGTCCTGACAGTGCTTAGGGGCCCCAGAAAACCTTCCACTAGAAAAACATATTCCTCTAGGTGGAAGAGGTTCTCCATTTGGTGCTCAGGTAAGGGTACTGACCCCTCCAGGGCTGATCTTGCTGTTCTCCTGGATTACCTGACACACTTGCATCCATTAGGACTGAGGCCCTTGACCCTTAAGGTCCATCTGGCTTTAGTCTCGGCTTACCTGTCAGCTGGTAAGGAGAGATCCATGGCCTCTCATCCAGTTTTCAGGAAATACTTTAAGGGCCTCAACCTCCTTCACCCTCCTCTGGGGGAGCCTGTCCCGGCCTGGAATCTAAATATCTGCCTTGCTAAGTTGATGGAGCCAACATTTGAACCTATGGCAACAGCAGACCTGAAGTTTGTCACCTGGAAAACTGTGTTTCTGGTGGCTGTCACTTATGCCTGGAGGATAAGTAAGCTGCAAGCTCTGTGTACAGATGTGGACTACATCTCATTTCACAGGGATAAGGTGGTCCTCAGGACCAATAGGAAATCTCTTCCCAAAGTGGTATCTGATTTTCATTAGAATCACTCTATGACTCTACTGGTTTTCTTTACAGAGAACTCCAGTTCTTCAGAAAGAAAACTTCACTGCCATGATGTCTAGGGGGCACTGAGCCATTACACTGACAGAACCAAGGCATACAGACCAGCTCAAACACAGCTCTTCCTCGCCTATGGTGAAGTTGGTAAAGGTAGAGCTGCCACAAAATGTACTATTGCTGGTTGGATAGTGGCATGTATTCAGTTTTGTTACTGTAAAGTGGGTAAACAGGCACCCCTGGGCCTAAGGGCACATTCCAATAGGGGTACAGCTGCGTCAGTGGCAGCTTCAAGGGATATCCCACTACTGGAAATATGCAGAGTAGCTACATGGAAAACAGTGCACGCTTTCACAAAGCACTACAACCTGGATCTGCAGTCCAGAAGTGATGCCAGGTTTGGTACAGCAGTTCTGCAGAACCTGTTCCCCAAATAGGTTCTCTGCCCAACCTCCAAAGGTACTGCTTGGTAGTCTTCATTAGTGTAATCATAATGAGTGATTCCTGGGGTTAGAAGAAAAAATTACTCACCATAGTAATCTTGTTTCTTTAAAGGGATCACTCATTATGATTAAAGCACCCACCCTGCCTCCCCTACTAGAACCTTAAAAAGGAAAAAGTGGAGGGAATCTTTGTTCTGCATCTTTGCTTTAATGTTACATATAGGCCTGGTAGAGACTCACCCTTTTAACCAGTTGGTTTCCTTGTGGTCTCATTTTTAGGTCTGTCTTTTGGGGATTTTTGATATTGGGGGCAGTTTTTTCTTTATTATGTAAAGATTAGGTAGGGGGTATTATACCCAGTTCAGCTCCGTAAGAATCTGAAGCACTCAGAGTGCAGCAGTTGCTAGAGCAGCAGTTTGAAATTGGCATGAGCCAACCAGGGTTCCATCATTTGCATAGCATTCCATCTCTCCGGGCAGTTCAACACAGGAGGCTGACTGCATTACATAGATACATAGACAGTGTCGGCAGATAAGGGCCTATGGCCCACCCAGTCTGCCCATTTAAGTTTGTAAGTTCAGTTTATGTTTTCCAGGAAGTCTGTTGCCCCTTACCCCTGACCTCCAGAATTCCTTTATGTCTATCCCATGCATTCTTAAATCCCGTGATTGTTTCAGCCCCCACCACTTCCTCTGGCAGGGTGTTCCAGTTGTCCACCACACGTTCTGTGAAGAAATTCTTCCTCACGCTTCCTCTGAATCGTCCTCCCTCCAACTTCATCCCATGCCCTCTAGTCCTGGAACATCTTTTTCACTTAAAAATAGTGCATTCCTGCACCCTGTTCCTCCCTGTAAGATACTTGTATGTCTCTATCATATCCCCTCTCTCCCTCCTCTCCTCCAGGGAGTACATGTTCAGTGCCTTCAACCTGTCCTCATAGGACTTGTGATGCAATCCATGCACCATCTTTGTTGCCCTCCTCTGAACCTTCTCTACCCTGTCTATGTCCTTACGTAGGTAAGGTCTCCAGAACTGCACAGTGTACTCCAGGTGCGGCCTCACTAGTGTCTTGTATAGTTTATTTGTATATTTTATTCATAATGAGTGATCCCTTTGAAGAAACAAGATTACTGTGGTGAGTAATGTTTTCATTCTGCCTGTTAAGTGTTCGCCGCTGATAGATCATTTATCGCTGTAGAGTATTCTTTAAAGGTATTATCGCTCTCATTGAGCTTGGTCTCCACGGCTGCCAATCGCTTGTTCATCTCCTCCCCATTTGCCTGAATATTTGTAAGGAGAGTCATAACTTGCGTTGCTGGAAGCTCTGTCGTAGCAAGGCCACCAGATAGGCCAGAGCCAGTCACCAGTCCCGCTGGAGAGAGGAATGATTCCATGCCGCGGGACCCATGCTTTCCGTCTTTCTTGGGTCCCATTCTCAGCTACTGAGTTCCTGACAGGTATTTAAAGTAAAATGAGGGGCGCTAGACAAAAAGTAAATACTTTAACTAGTTAGATCATATTGTCGGATCTGGAGCTGTGTTAAGAGGTGTCCGTCATGTTGCTGCTCCACAGAGCCCCCCATTAGGTCAATACTTGGACCAGACAAGGGATGATAGGTCCCAGGATACACAGCTTTTTGTTACCTATGGAGAGGTGGGCAAAGGTTAGCCAGCAGCTTGGAGGACTATCTCTTGTTGGACAGTCTCCTGCATACAGTTTTGTTATGAAAAAGCTAGTAGAATTCAAATAAAATAGAAAACCTCCTAGAGGCCAAAGGACACATTCCACAAGGGATACCTCTGCCTTTGTGGCAGCTACAAGGGGCATCCCTCTTCTATACATATGTAAAGCAGCTACCTGGAAAACGGCGCACACCTTCACAGAGCACTACTGCCTGGACATACAGTCCAGGAGAGATGCCAGTTTTGGAACTGCTGTCTTGCAGAACCCTTTTACCTAAATAGATTCTGGACCCATCCTCCCAAGGCACTGCTAGAGAGTCTGCTTATTGTAAAGCATCATTTCATGGATTCCTGTTGTTTGAAGAATTACTCAACATAGTAATGTTTTTTTCTTCTCAGGGATCCATTAATGAGATTTACATTTCCTGATCCTGTCTCCTTTTCCAGAACCTGAAAACAGGTTCACACAAGACTCAGTTCTTTTCTTAGGTTGCTTGAGTACTCCTTATTTGCAGCTCCTCAGTATTGACAGAATGTGATCAGTTAAATTGTTTAGATTGTCTGCATTACAAAATTGTTTGGTACTTTAAAAATGGTTTATTTAAAAATGTTTGGGTAGCCATTTAGCTAGTTTTAGTGGTCACGGCTCCCCTAGCTCTAGAAACAAATCCAACTTTGAACACTAGGGGGAGTGTGACCACAGTGCAGACTTTGGACTTATATTCTAAGTTCTGTAATTAGAATAAAGTTCTATCTCTGGGTGTCACTCATTGGCAGGAAGATGATGCTTATTGTAAATCTCACTGATGGATCCCTGAGAAGAAGTCAGTGTCAGAAATACAGTGTCAGTGGCTCAGTAGGTAGCACACTCGCCTCTGAGGCCGGGAGATCAGAGGGCTGTGGGTTCAGTTCCCACATCTGGCACTTGGGTTAATATCCCAGTACTGACACTGTAGTGCAGCATGAGAGGGGTGCTGCACTTCTGAGGTGCCGTCTTTCGGATGAGACGTTAAACTGAGGTCCCATCTGCCTGGATTGGTGGTAGTTCAGGTGGATGTTAAAGATCCCATGGCACTTATCGAAAAGAGTAGGGGATTTCCCCGGTGTCCTGGCCAAATTTCCCTCATTCAGTAAAAACACCACCAACAGCTTAATCTGGTTCAAGGTCAGTTGGCATTCATCTGTATCCCCCTCCCCCAGGTCGTGCCTGAAAATAGGCAGGATTTGTCTAGTGCACTTACCTGGTCAACAAAAGCTAAATAAATTAAATAAATAAGAAACAACATTACTACGGTGAGTAATTTTCTCATACCTGCCTCTGCTGGGGGTGTTCTGCCTTAACTGTTGAGCTGCTCCTCTTGCTGCCATTAAACACCTGAATAGCTGCCCTCCCAAGCATTGTCAACCTATGGAAAGAGAGAGCATTTGTCAGTGCAGGCAGGCGGGGCATTGTGGCTGGTCATGGGCTGCCACCAGTTCATGGCCCATGCTAGTGCCCTTCCCAGCATCAAGGTGCAGAGCTGCAGAAAGGGATGTACCATCCTAGAGAGGCAGCAGCATCCCATGAACCTCTGCTAGCCAACTTAGATCTCTGGAGTCGGGACATGAATCTGGGTCCCTTGTATGGTAGGGAAATATAATTCCTTCCCTGCTTGGCACTGGGTTAGCCCAGGTGGCCTCATTATACAGAAAACGATGTTGCAGTATCCAGGAAGACATTTTAAAATACATTATTCAGTCTGTGATAGGGTGGACAGGCCATTAAAACCTACAGCTCATATGGGTCACTGCCACCCTGCTTGTCTAGATCACCGAACCCCTGCTAGCCTCCCTATGCTGGGTGAAGCCCACATATAGTATGCTATGTAAAAGGTGCAGGGAAAGATGTGAACAGGGGTACTGAACTGAAATGCATAAAATGTATACAGTACCAGCCAGTCGGTGCAGTGGTAGCGTTAACTGCTTGTGATGTTGGTGACCTGAGTTTGGGAATGAGCTCGATCAGCGAGGCCCATCTGAGCGGGGTGGAAGATCGAGTGTCCTGGAGGATGCTCTCTTCCTCTGTAGAGGGAGGACAATCACTGCCACTGCTATACTGCCACCTGGGTGACCACAAGTAGTAGCGCAGTAGGAAGCGTGAGTGGGAGGGGGCACATCAGCCGAGGGATACGTGCAGAATGCTTGCATGCATCCGATTGGGCCTCCTTGCAAGTTGATGTTTCAGAGGAAGGGGACCAAAGTGGGTAAAACGGCCTTGCCATATGTCAATCACCAGCATGCTTGGGTCCTGACCACTGCCAGATGCCCAGGGAACCTTCTCCTCTGTGGCCAGTAGAAGGCGAGGTTTAGTTCCTGCTCTGCTGGACCCCATCACCAGGGAAAAAGCTAGTAGGTTGTAATCCCCTTGCAGGTGAAAGACAGAGATGCCAGGAGGTGTGGCTGGGCCTGGCCAGGTGATAGATGTCAAGATAAGAAAAATTTCAATTATTAAAAAAATGTCTCTTAACTGTTATTTCCTTCCCCTTGTTTTGGCCATAGAAATCAAATGTAAAAAGGACTAGAGGTGTAATCAGGTAACCCTACCAGTTATTTTGTGGTGCTAACAGGTGGCCATCTTGAAGTGTCCAGAAAGAGTGGGCAGAGCTGGAGGTCCCCTACATTCTTTATTGCAGATGGATGATGCTTGTAAAATGATTTGCGTTCTTCTCTTTTTATCCAGTGGTTGTTAACAAACAGGTAACAAGTTGTCAGAATGGACTGCCTGATGTCCCACCGGCAGTGCATCAACCTGGGCTTGGAAGTGAGCTTGGGGGCTACTATCAAGTGTCTGATTGACGGTGGTTGAGGGAACGCTATGTATGGCAGGGTGTCTAAGCCTGGGAGGGCTGGTGGTGTGGCCACCACTGATGTGACCCCTTATGGTACGCCACGGGAGCTTGCACCTTCTGTCAGGGGATGTCTGTGTGTGTGCACGAGCCAGTCTTTGGATCTGCTGCTGCTGTAGGATTGTGGATTGGATGGAGGGATAGGAAGACAACTGATGGAGGAAATTGGTGGCCGTCTAAGAGGATGGTTCAGCACACTCGGGCTCCACCACACCTACCAAGCCTCAACATCAGATCCTGGGCTTGTGAGAGGGAAGCCTCTCTGCCCGCACTGCCATGGGAGGGCGGGAGGGTTAAGTCATGGGGACCATGGGGCTAGTAGGGTCAAACAACTGAGCTGGGTGGTTGTCGCACCCTAAAAGGTGGCGCCTGGCCAATGGATAAATAATGATATAGAAGAAAGATGGGCTTAATGCATGAATTACAGTATAACCACACTTTGATTCATGGCTTACAGCACTGGTACTCATAATAAGGTCCAGGGGCCACGTGAGGCCCTTCAGGTCTTCATCTGTGGCCCACAACCTGCTTACAGACATAATTTGCTGACATTTTTCACTTGTGCGCTGTCCACATTCTAAAATGTATTAGTCAACTTTAGACCAGTGATGCAACCTGGAAAAAAGTAGAGGAAACATCAGTCAGATATAGAGACAGTGGGCCTAAGTGCAAAAAGATGAGAATGAGAGAGGGAGGAGAGAGAGAAGGAAAGAATACCAAGACTGGAATTCCCCAATTACAGGACCAGTGGAGCAACAGGCAGGGCCATTAGCGATTCTCTCTCCCATCCCATGTTTGGGCAAACACAATATGATTCTTGCACTCCCTTAGTCGGAATCTGCATGACTTCATAGATCATAGGAACATAGGAATGCGACAGCAGAAAAGGACAGCCAGGCCCACCTAGTCTGCCCAGTTTGCCTAGATATCCCCTAGGCCTTTCTTGTATCCGCCCCACATGTGTCAACAGCCCCCCTGTGCTTATCCCATGCCCTCTTGAACCCTGCCACCATCCTCTCCCCCACCACTTCCCTCGGTAGCCCATTCCAGTTGTCCACTACCCTTTCAGTGAAGAAGTATTTCCTAATGTTTCCTCTGAATCTTCCCCCCTTGATTTGGAATTTATGTCCTCTCATCCTAGGTCACCCCTTTAATTGGAATAGGCTCCACACTGACACTTTATTGATACCCTTTAAGTATTTGAATGTCTTGATCATGTCACCCCTCTCCTTCCTCTGCTCCAGTGAGTACATGCTTAGGTCCAACCATCTTTCCTCGTATGTTAAGTGGTCGAGCCCCCATACCATCTTTGTTGCCCTCCTCTGAACTTGCTCCACTCTCTCCATATTTTTCTTGAGGTATGGCCTCCAAGGCTGGACCCCATACTCCAGGTGTGGCCTAACCAGCTGGGTATATAAGGGGACTATGACCTCTCTCCTTCTGCTGGTGATCCCCCTCCCTATACATCTCAACATCCTTCTGGCTCTTGCCACTGCCCTTCCACACTGCTTCGCCATCTTCATGTCCTGCAAAATGGTGATGCCGAAGTCCCTTTCTTCTTCTGTTACCTCAAGGGATTTGTCCCCCATTTAGTACTCCGCTTTCCCGTTTTTTCTACCTAAGTGCATGATCCTACAGTTTGCTGTATTGAACGACAGTTGCCACTCTCTGGACCACTCTTCCAACTTCATCAGAACCCCCCACATCATCTCAACCCCCTCCTGCATGTCCACTCGATTGCAGATCTTTGCACTGTCTGCAAATAGACTCACCCTCCCTTCCAAACCCTCTGTTATGTCTCCTATAAATCATAGTAACTGACTGAGAAATGACAGGACATTTTATTGTTCAAATACAAAATTCATGAATATACCGTAAGTGAAGCTTTCTGGGACATTGCATATGAGATCTATGTAGTTTTGGCCACTAAAATATGGTGGCTTCATGCCTTCTGAAAACCCACGTGATGTCCCCTCAAGTACTTCCTTATACTGCATCTCTATGGTTCTGGCTTGCTGATAAAATCCTGGGGAGGGGCTAAGATGGGAGAGCCAGTGCTGACTATTTTAAGCACCTGAAATTGGTGGAGGGCTTGAGAGGTGTGCTGGCGTTTGCTAGGCAGCCAACATCAAAATAAGGAGTGGACCAAAAAAAGATTAAAGTTCAGGTTCAGAATGGTTATCTTTTGGCACAAAATCCTTTGCAGTACATACAAAACATGGAAAATTCCAAACGAACATAGCAATTTACGCATTAGTCTTGCAAATTGAATGATAAATATAGTCAATTGTCGCTCTTTGTTAAAACTGTATAAAACGTCCATGATTAGCAAGCACCACGTTAAAACTGTAAGAAGACTGCCAACTAATAATCCCACTTAATTTCAGCAATTTTGAAAAATATTAAAAATATATATAAACGTGAAACCTTTTTTTACATTTTAGTTTCAGCTGAACACAGTTGTGGCTCCGTTATGTTCAGGAGTCCATCCATTTTAAATCAATCATTCAAAGCTCCATTTATTCAGGAGTCCATGAACTGGAGAATGAGCTAAAAACTCCATTCATATTTAGGAGTTCACTAACTTACAAATTATTAAAGAGCAACTCTCTAGTATAATAAAAAGCTTACAAACACTAGGATTTATGCCAGTTATGTTTTAATGTTAGTTTTTTAGTTGTCATTTTTTTTTTACTTTCCCCGACCGTTAGTCTACTAAATATAATAGAGAATGCAGCAACTGTTTCACTGAGTCTTTTGAAATGTATCGGACTCTCCCCTGCTAACCACACAATTACGGCTTGTGACATTACAGTCTGTTGTCATGGTGAGCACTATGATGTCATAAACAAAGGCACTGTGAGGTAAATACAGTACAGGCAAATATTTTAAATTTTTTTCTATACAGACAGACTACCAGGATGCACTGTAAATCTTGGAAAGGAATATTGAAAATGAAAAAAATGTATTCTCTAGTAAATTGTAACAGCTGAAACATCTCATTTATAAAAGCACTTGCTGAAGTGCAGAGTTGCTGTTTAAAAATAGGGACAATTACAGGCCAGAAACTCCATGCAAATGACCTCCCTTCGTCACTGACCCAGGATCTCCAGGTACAACAGCAGAGGAGAGTCACCTGGTTCAGACAAAGCAACAATGTAAACAACAACAAGAGGTCACTGAAAAGAAAAGAAATAAAAAATAAAGTAAAACCGGTATTGGTGGAGGGTGCCAGACCGCCCTGGGCTTTTCAGAAATTCAAGCAATATTATGGCACTGCTGTACAGAGCGCAGGTCGCGTCCGACATAATTTCTGTTCAAGCAAGCAGATCACAGTAATGCTAAATCACAGTAATGCTTTTATTTACATTACACGCACAAATAAACGGTGGATGAAAGCAAGTAGTACAACAACATTAACTCACAAATAATCGTTACATTTCAAATTGCTGATTATTGCACAGGGTGGGGAGTAGGGGGCAGAGACCCCAATAAAAGCAAGAACTACTAAAAAATAAAATGTTTCAGCAATCAATACAATCAACAAACGACACACACATTGCTGATTATTGCACTGGGAAGGGGGTGGGGGGCGGAGCACCCCCACAGAAAGAAATCTCTAGTCAGTGATACAGTATTATTCTTTCTCTCTTATGTATTATGTACCAAAAGTTTCTGAATATTTTTATTCCAGATATAGTTTACTGTAGCAGAGCCCCCCCCCCCCAACCTCGACTGGAAAAGTTTAAATTACGCCATCATCGCACGGAAAACAATACATCTCAATGTCATGGACTTCTGCTGTCTTCTCATCCAGTGACATTATAGTAAGGCACACATCGGGACAGGCACAGCGCACGACCGTTAAATTTGTATTAGCAGCGCATGCTTCGGCACTCCCCACTATCGCCATAAAAACATGCTGCCAGTAGCCAAGGCCACAAACAGCAAGCCTGCCAGCCGACACGATTCAAGACACACAGACAATTCTCATAACGGCCTTTAATTTAAAATGTGTAAACTAAGTTCAGCTGAGCAGAGTTGTGGCTCCATTGTACTCAGAAGTCTATCCATTTAAATTCAAATGTTCAAGGCTTCATTTACCCAGGAGTCCAAAAATTGTTGTATGAACTAAAAGGCTCCATGCATGTTCAGAGTCCATCAAAACAGAGACAGATAAAGACCATGAAATACCAATCAAGTTATTTATACATCAATCTATGCGGCTCAAATCTGGGTTTAGGAGACCTGTGCAAGGCTTCTATTTAACGTTAGTGCTTTGGACCAGATTTAAAATAAATTGCTTTAAACACAGAACGTGAGTATTACATTGAAACATAGACTTTGACGGCAGATAAGGACCGCTTGGCCCACCTAGTCTGCCCATTTCTCTACCTACCTATTACATAAGTTCAGACAAAAGCATTGCATAAAAAGGTCCAGCTGTCATTCTTTAAAATTATATAAATATACAGTAGGTGTTATGACTCCGGATTTATTAAGCATTAAAACAATGCCTAAGCAGTTTATCCCAGCCATCAAGGATTTACGTGTTAAAGCAGATATTATTGAGACTTTAGCTAAAAGCACTTAAAAGGAAAGTGCTGTACCTCTAGGGGAAATGACCCCATAACCAGCCTCCGCCTGTTACTAGAACAACATTTTAAAAATGTTAACGGGGACAGAACCCTGCAGAGAAAACACAGACAAACTTGGCTCCCAACTCTTGATCCGGGAGTCCAGGAGCCAAGGGAGTCCAAGCACTCGGAAGAGTTACACTCTCTGTGGCTCCTTATCCACCAGTTTGTATACGAGAACATCAGCAAAGAGTAAAAATACACGCTGCTCCACTCTTGGAGAGATTTACTCACAGCCATCCACCGACAGATGCCCAAACTGCATCCCGTAGGTATTAGCCGGGAGAACCACCATAGGCACAACATGGGTCATGCTCAAAAAACTAGATCCCCTTTCCTGGACCGGGGCTTCTGGCATCCAAATCTCCCTGCAAGGCCATGACTACATTCCCAGTCTCTCCTTATTCATGTTCTTCGTCTGCTTTATCTCGTCCTTCTCTCTCATTCCTGGTAATACTGTACCTGTAAAGAGATAAAAGACAAAACGCTCCTCTAAACGTAGTAAACTTCATTCTGCAGGGAGTACTAAAACCCCCCAGTCCCAGGCAATAATGGCATACCTTTAATTATAGTACAATACTGTTTTATTGGCTTAGGAAACCTTGTATCATCCTTGAAATTTAAATGTAAGCAGAAGCCTAATTTGCTTGAAACCTTTGTACCATACTTAAATGAGCTGTTTTACCCTCCGCATTCAGATGAAATACCTTTCAATGTATTGCTCGTTACCTTTATACTATACTTGACTCTGGGTTGTTTTACCCTCCGCATTCATTTGTAATACCTTTCATTGTATTGTCCATTTCTCTTGTTTTGTAATTCCATGACATGGAGCCTTTGCAAAGGAGTCTGTGACTCAAAGGTATGTAATTCCGGTCTCTCAATAAATAAAATAAAATATCAGCATATATAATACAATTTAATTTGTTCCATGCTGATTTTTTCCAACTCATTCCACTTTTTTTTTATTGAATATGCTTTTTGTGCTTCGGTCTTCCCCTTAATGCCCCCTAGCAGACTTTGTCCCCTACCCCATGCTTTATTACACCAGGCCCAGGCTTACCCCAGAGCTCGCGGGCTGGCACCCCTCCCATGGTCAATGTAGGCTAGCCCTGCCTACCCCCCAGGGCGTGGCCATGGGAGCGGACCACCCCCTGGCAGATACTGGTGGCAACGGGAGCGGGGTTGCCATGCCCAGGGGAACAGAGATTTTTTTTTTGTTAGCTGTGCGGCAGTACCTGGGGGCAGGGATGTGCAGTGATGTCCCTTGTCTGACCTGCCCCCGCAGGTAATGGCGCCAACATAATGAATCCTCCCAGCCTCCGCCAGAGGTCCGTGGTGTGTGTTGGACACTGTATCCCTCACCTGGAGAAGGAGAGCAGCCTCTAGGATACTCAGTCTTTCTCCCCCCAGCTGGCCCTCTGATGTCCCAAGTCCATTTCTGAACCCGGGTCATCGGCGTCACAGACGGATGTTCTGCCTCTGTGCCGGCGGGCGGCTGACTCACTCCACTTTTCTCTTGTTGTCCACAAATATGGTTCAAGCAGTAGGAACCGCAATGTCCAGTACTCAGGCCACTTCTTCACCTTTGGTCCAACGCTGTCCCTTCGTGCTTCGGGAGTTTCTTAATAGCAAGAACACTTCTTATTTCTGTAAAGTGCCCCCTTAGTTATTACTTTGTGAGCACACCAGCAGACCTGAGGCACCAGTATCATGCGAGAGACAAACTTTTCTAAAATACAGTGCCTTAAAAAACTCTCTCACCGACTCAACAAGTGCCTGATAGAACACCGAAACTGGCGGCGGCCAAAACTGTCCTTCGGGACAAAAGCCACACTATAGCTTTCCCAATTACAAAGAGAAGCACATTTTCCAGAGCTACAAGTCAAAATTAAAGTAGGTTTCTTTCATAAAAAAAACACCAAAAATCCTCTCTAATTGGTAACGAGCAAGGGGTAGTATGCAACATGGAGCAGAGCAGCACCACAGCCGTATTGCTGCTCTGCCCTCCCAACCAGCTGTCACTCCACCTCAATTTATTACTCTAAAAAAAAAAAAAAAAAAAAAATTAAAAGACTGCCCTTCTCCTAGGCACAATGGCAGTGCTGTTGTTTGGGACCCTGATGACCCAGGTTCTGGAATGAGCCTAGGTCACTGGAGGCCAGGCAGGGGAGGAGGAGGAGGAGGACTAGCCGTCCCAGAGCAATGCTCCCCTCCTCAGGGGAAGGTGTTTGAAGAACTCTGCTGCAACACTGCCACCTAGATGACCATGGATAGCAGTGCAGGCAGAAGTATCTTGGAAGGGTGGACATTTGGTTGGCTCTGCACGGCTTCATACTCTGTGCACTGACAGAAACAGATCGAGGGTGCCCCCCCCAAGTCGGTTTCCTGACACACTGTATGAGAAAGAAGTCTTGCATCACATCTACCAACTTCTGACTTCTTGCACTGCTAGCTGTGGCATTTGCCAGTCCACATCCGGCTTATTTAAGTCACTCATTAGCACCACTTCCCCTTTAACTGATGCCTTTCTGACCTCCTCTAATTCCCTGTCCCCTTCCTCCTCTTGGTTCGGTGAGCCATACACCACTCCAACCCTGATCTTTTTTCCCCTTCTGTTTTCAGTTGCACCAAACTGCTTTTATACTGTGCTCCCTCCAAAGTAGTATACTCCGTGACCTCTGTACCTTCTGTAACATACAGTGCCTCCCCCTACTCTGCCTTTTTGTCAGTCCCTCTGTGTAGAGTGACTAGCCTGGTACTGCAAGGTTCTAACCATTGTTTCCCGTTGTCCATGTTTCCATTATGACTAACAGGTCCATCTTAGTCTCTTCTGCCACTTCCTTTAGATCACTAATTTTGTTCCTGAGTCATCTAGCATTTAAGCTGACCAGCCTCCAGGACCTCTGTCTCCTTCCCTTACTCCTTCCGCTGACTCGACCTACCGCAATCATTCCCTGTTTTATTTTACCTTCATTACTCACTCCTTTGATGTCATCCATTGTTTGTGCCATATGCCCCTTTCACCCTGTGTCTCCAGATTACCCTTTTGCCCTGATTGACCCCCCACTAGTTTAGGGAAGTGCTAGCTCGTTCCCCCTCATTTGAGTTCTCACGGATATCCCTAGACCCAGTATCCCTCCTACTAGTTTTAATGCCCCAAAATGTACGCCTGAAACCTCTTTCCAAATGCCTTTGTCCCCTACCTATTAGGAGGAAAGCCATTCAGGTTAAATAGGCCATTATCCTGCCAAAAGCACCTTGTTCTCCTAGCAATTGAAACCCCCTCCTCAGCGCATCACTCCTTCAGCCAGTTGTTACAGTGGAAGATTTTTCAGCTTCCTTGCCTCCCCTGCCTCTGCACTGTGAGGACCTCTGAGAAGGTCACAGTACCAGCCAAGTCTTTGTGCCTGGAACCCAATGTCCCGAAGTTTGTCTTCACTGCTCCCAATGGCCTTCCTGCAAGACCCTTTGTCTCAAGATGGGCGACAATAATGTCTGGGCTCCCTTTCACTTCCCTAACCAGCCATTTGCCCTGCAGAGAACCCTATCTACTGTCACCCCTGGGAGACAGCACACCACCCTCCCTTCCTGGTCTGCGACACAGACAACGGTCTTGAATCGCAGACTATAGAATCCCACAGTATAAGTACCCTTTTTTTAACTCTTCTCTCACTGGCTGCAGTAACCCAGCAGGCATCACCACTGTTGGGGACCTGGTTGCAGCAGGGTTCTCTGTCCTGGGAGGAGACTTAGAATGCACCACTCAGTTTAGTGGGTTGAAATGGTTGCTTATTGTGATTCCAGGGCCTCTTCCATCCCCTTTTATTGCTACCTGCTGGTCCCCCTCCATGCCCACTATGAACTCCTAGAGGTGACTGAGGAAGAGGAACAGCAGTGTGCACCTCCGGCCCCCACTCCAGCCTGTTCTGCAGCCAGTGAATTGTGGTTCACACAGCAGCCAGTTTCGGAGTGGAGCACCACCAACTTCTTGCAGACCACAGTGTGCCCTGGAGGAGTGTGCTACTGCAGGTCTTGCAGCTACTGTAACTAAATCCCTCTCTCAAGGTCCCCACATTTTTACATGGCTACCAACATTCCCTCTGTTACGCCTTTACTTTGATCTGCCCTGGATTGGAATATTACCCTCCTATATACTACCTTGGTGCCTTTATTTAGAGGTATGCTAAATAGGGTTTTGCTAATACTTCCCATGTTACTTCCCAACAGCTCCTGAGTGCAGACACTTAACACAGCATTGCCCCACATATGGTTTTGCTACTTCCCAAGTTTTGCAACTAATACCCAAGTCACATGACAACAGTTCCTGAGCACAGACACCTAACACAGTATTACTCCAGATCGGGTTTTGCTAGTACTTCCCAAGTTACTAACCAACAAGTGTGTCCCAAGTTAAAGCAGCAGTGCAAGAATCCAGTGAAAATTTTGACCTATACGTTTTTATTCAATTTTAGATTGCTGCTTATCTACTTGCTTGTATGACACCCTTCTTTCCACAATTTGAGTCTGCTTTAGTACTTTTTTTCACATCTGAAATTTGTAATAAAAGGATCACTCCTTTTAATATGGATCGGACCAGGTTTTCGTCAGTATTCTCAGTTATTTTTGTACATCTATTATTTAAAATTACTTTTGTTGTGACTAGAATGAACTAGCATGCAGCAGGCAGTGCTCCCTGACCTTATGGAACAGTAGGTGTTCAAAAACAGCTGGAAATACTGATGAAAACCTGCTCCAAGCCATATTAAAAGGAGCGCTCCTTTTATTATTTCAGATGTGAAAAAAGTACTAAAGCAGACTCAAATTAAGGAAAGAAGGGTATAATGCAAGTCAGGAGATAAGGGGCAATCTAAAATAGAATGCAAAGTATATGTCAAAATTGTTGCCAGATTCTTGCATTGCCGCTTTAAGAGAATGCAGACACCTTCACTAGATGATTAGTGAAGACTAGCCTTGGTGAGTGAACCCAGGTGGCTCTTACCTTGGACCAGACAGCAAAATGGGTATAATCCTCCTGCTCCGTGGTCCTGCAGATGCCATCCTCTTGCTTCGTGGTCTTTACATTCCGTGGTCCCTCATGCTCCAGGGTTGCTTGTTGCTAGAGGTCTCTTTTTTTTTCCATATTGATTTTTGTCCCCTGGTGCTGGCCCCCCCCCCAGCCCCATCCTGCTGTCACCTGGCAAACATCTCCCTAGGACTTACAAACCTCAGTACCCCATGGATTACCCTATGTGGCAGGGCCACCCGTGCCCCCCCCCCATGTCCTTATCCAGTAGTGAGTGGTCTTGCCTGGGTGACAGTGCAGGTCCCGGGCAGCGTGGATGTCATCCTGCCACACCATTCTTTCATCCTCCATTTTTCCCCTTACAGTCAGCAGTGTGCTGGGATGCAGACACTTCTGCATATGGAGGCACACACGCCACGTGTTGACCGCCAGTCGTCCCCTATCTGGCTGTGACCATTGCCCCCGCACTCCACATGATGGCAGTACGGGACTGGCATGGCAGGTTTCTCCCCCTGGGAGAGGAAAGCTGTCAGTGGATGCTCAGTCGCTCCCACCCCACCCCCGACTACCTCCCAGCGGACCAAGTCCCCATCTGAACCTGGGTTGCTGGCATGATGGGAGGTGTGGCATCTGACCCTGTTTGATAGTAGTCTTTCATAACACATGAGACCTCTGCATAGCCCAAAGGCTTGTGGTACAGACAACATACTCAGTGAGTCACTTAAAGAGAAAGTCCCCATAACTTATTTTCTGTATACCTGTGTAGTTTGAAGGCATGAACAATGATTCCTCTCTTGCGTCCCTCTAATTTCATCCTAATTTAAATATAAATGAGGTTACTTCACTCTGTTTTGCCCTAGTGTGAAAACCTACTTGTCTCCATTCCAAAGGTCATGACCCCTCATGTAAGGCATCATGGGAGTTGATGCGTACCTGCACAAGCCAGCAGAAGTTATATTCTTACTCAGTTGTTACATGTCTTGTGAAGTCCCTGTATTCTGTAAAAGCATTTTTTCTAACTCAGATACACTTTTTTTTTTTTTTTTCAAGTTTTCAAGTTTATTGCAGGAAAACTCCGTTGAGCAAGCTCATTCACAAGGAGGTCCTGAGACAGACATACAGACAAGTGCTGTGCTTTAAAAGAATTACATGATATTACATGATGTACATAAAGAACTCCCCGGGTACACAAAATACATGATGGGAAGTGACACTGATTATAAGACAATACATTACATACATTAGGATTTCACCAGAGAAAATTAATGTTCCTGGAGAAAGTAACAGTAAGTACATAACTGTATCTAATGTGTTAACAGAATTCCAACTGATACACTGTTAATGGTTAGAGACAGAGCTAATGACATGGAGAGATGGAGCCCGAGATACCATGTGATCGATAAATTGATGCCCCAAAAACAATATTCAGTTTAATGACTGTTACAGGTATCTTTTAATTTGGCCATAGCTAACCTTTTAAAAAGGTTAACAGGGACAATACTGGGTAATTTCAGTGATGATTGTAACCGATTCCAAATAGTTGGCAATGAACATAATATAGCGCGTTTGCCAAAGGAAGTACGGGTCCTAGGTACATTGAGGAGGAGAAAATCAGACTTCCTGAGGGAATAAACACTGTGCAATATGTGTACTAAGGAGGTTAGGTATTTTATTTATTTTTTTTTTTATTTTATTTTATTTAAACAGCAGTTTGGAAAACCTTTGAGCCATAGGCTCATTTACAAAGGTACCTTGTCACAGTAAGACAAACCAAAATACACAGTATAGCAGTACAACACATAAGTATAACAGTAAATTAAGACATAGATACAAACAAGCTGGTACAGGTAGGATGGATGCAAACAATACCAGAGTTATGTTGTCCTTAGCAGCTTAGTAATAAGCTTTGTCATAAGTATTGAGTACGGCTTGACTAGCGGCAGTTACAGCATCGGGTGTTAATAAGGTGTTTACGTGAGGAAGTTTTGAAGCACGATATAGTTGGAGCTGGAGATGGAGGGGGCAGTGTGTTGAACCAAGAGGGGCCCTCAAGCTGAAGGCTCTTTGGCCGTGAGAGGTCCTAGCTCTAGGGATAACAAGAGAGGTTTTCCAGAGGTCCGAGTATGAACTAGTGGGACAGAGCGGCGATGGTGGTGGTCAATCCTGGTGGGGAAAGCCCAAGGAGGTCTTTTGTAAGGGTACAGGTAAGATATTTGAGGCGCCTGACGAGATCAAGTACCAGCGCTTAGCATACAGTAGACAGGTGTGTGTTATCCTAGGTGCTCCAGTAATTAACCTGCAGGCCTTATTCAGAGTAGTGCGAATTTTATGGAGTGCAGTCTGATCTGCAGCACCATATACCGGCAGTCCATAGTCCACTAGGGACAGGATAGAGGAGGTGACTGTGAGTCGAAGAGCCTCTGGGGGGAGGCAGTGTTTATACCGATGTAAGATGCTCAATCGGATATTAGTGGCAGTGGCTAGGGCAGCGATGTGTCCACGGAAGGAGAGGGAGGGGTCAAAATGGATCCCTAGGTATTTATAGGAGCAAACTTGTTCGAGTGGGAATGAGGACCCAGAGTGAATGAGGAGTTTGCAGTTGCAGGACTTGTTTTGGGGATGAGTGAAGAACATGGTTTTGGTTTTTTTAAGATTTATCACCAATCTATGTTCCTTGAACCAGCCCTCGGCTTCAGTGAAGGACTTCTGCAGCGAGTCCTGGAGGGCAATAGGGTTACGACTTGAGGCAAAGATGACTGCATTATCAACGTACAATAGAATGTTCCCCGAACAAGAGCGTGGAAGGGTGTTAAGGTAAAGGGAGAATAGTAAGGGGCCCAGAATGGAGCCCTGGGGAACCCCAGGTAAGATGGGACAGATGTCTGAGTGGGTCCCATTAATTTTTACATGCTGTGAGCGGTCAGACAGATAACTGGTGCACCAGGAGATAGGCCCAGCAGCAAAACCAGAGAGACTAAGGGCATCAAGAAGGAGGGGGTGGGAGACAGTGTCGAAAGCTTTCGAGAGGTCAATGAAGACAGCACCAGCCAGAGAACCAGTGTCTAAGGAGGAGTGGAGAAAGTTGGAGAGCTCTAGGAGGGCTGTGTGGTAACTGTGGCCCGCCGAGCCATGCTGCTCAGGACGAAGGACATTGTAGGTGGAGAGGTAGTCAGAGATTTGAGAGGCCACCACTTTTTCCAAGGCCTTGAGAGAGAGAGAGAATGGAGATCGGTCGATAGTTTCCAGCCACAGTCCTATCACGACCTTTAAAGACAGGGGTGACAGTGGCGACTTTCCAGGCAGTTGGAACCTTCCCAGGCAAAGAGAGTGGTTGATGAGGCATGTGATCGGGTAAGGACTGTGTCTAAGACCAGCCGTAAGATACACGGATCCAGGTGTCACTGCTGTACTATTACCTTGAGGGCAGTGACAAGGTGCGGCCTAAGTTCTTGGGCAGAAACACGCGAGGAGAAAATAAGGGCGAAAGATTTACGGCAGGTGCTGGGGAGGAGGGTCAAAAATTTGTGGTGGAGGATAGGGCTAAGGTCAGTGAATGAGGTGTTGAGGTGGTTGGCTATGAGGGCTGGGTCTGAGGAGATCACACCATTAATGTTGATCTGGTGGGTGGGGGAGTGTGCACCCATTTAACTGTTTAATGTTATCCCAGAAGGTTCTGGATTCCCCATGAGGCAGTGAGTGAGGACCATAGTGCTCAGACTTGGCCTTTCTGATGGCCCGAGTGCACTTGTTTCGGCGGCATATAACCGCTGTCATTGGGCGGCCAGTCTCAATGGCACGGTGCCATAGGTTGTCCCTATGTTTGAGCTGGTGGATCAAAGCTGGGGTAACCTAGGGGCATTCTTCCTTTTAGAACGGTGGGTCAACACTGGGGCAAAGATATCACAGGCATTATTAAAAGTTTGGGTAAAGAAGGAGAGAGCTGTGTCGATGTCAGGAGTTGCCTGTATAGGAGACCAGTCAATTTGGGACAGAAGTTCCTTAAGTTTTATCCGTCCACCAGGTATTAGACACCGCCGGCATGTGGACTGTGCTATGGGTTTGGGGACTGAGGTTGACCAGTGGAATAGAATGGGGGAGTGATCGCTGAGAGAGTCTGGGAGGACTTGTACATTGGGGATCCGATTAGGGCGGTTGGTGAGTACCACATCAAGCAGGGTACTGGAGCCTCTCTTGGGGTTAGTCCTGGTAGGGTGGGTAACTAGTTGCGTTAGGTCTATTGCAGAAAAGGAGTCT
The DNA here is from genome assembly GCA_016271365.2 of Neoceratodus forsteri. Taxonomy (NCBI): domain Eukaryota; kingdom Metazoa; phylum Chordata; order Ceratodontiformes; family Ceratodontidae; genus Neoceratodus; species Neoceratodus forsteri. The sequence goes on from CM028133.1 coordinate 1,109,307,577, forward strand.
CGGGTAGAGGAGGAGGAGGGGCTGAGCCAGTTGACATTTAAGTCACCCACCAGAATTTGATCAGCGGAAGGAGGTAGAGAGGTAAGGTATTCTGTAAGAGAGGCAATGGCCTGCGTTTGGTCCCTGGGGGGCACGTATGCAGTAGTCAGATAAAGGGGTCCCTTTAAAGGGTCAGGGGTTAGTTTCAGCGTAAGCGCCTGGGCCCTGGAGTCAAGGATGGGAGCAGGCAGGGCTAGTACGGGAGAGATTCCTTGACATAATAGCGAGTCAGCCGCCTGCCTCCCAACATGGTCAGACCGAAAAGGGTGAAACCAGGAAGGAGACTAGGGAGTCAGGGAGGGGAGGCTGAGGAGCAGGGGTGGGCAGAGAGGTACGGAGGGGAAAGCAAGAATAAGAAGACACCCAGATGTGCCTGAGGTGAAGAGAAAGCTAGGGGAGGGCAGGGAGGATGGGGACAAGGAGGTCCCAAGGGCAGGAGAGGAGGTTCAGGAACATGGGGAGGGAGGGTGCCAGGGCACAGTGTGGACTAGCAGATGGGTAAGTGGGTAAGTGCACTGCTAGTGGGGATAGGCACAGGCAGAGCGTGAGGCAGGGCCATCACATTGTGGTGAGCAAGATCCCAGGAAGTAGTGCTGTACAGGTAGGAGTGAGGAAGTAGTGAGGGAGCATAGGTCCTCTAGTGGCCAGCAGGTATAACCTGCAAATGGGAAAGTGGGGAGATAGGTTCTGGGCAACAGGACGTGATGTCACCGGATGTGATGTCACAGGGTGGATCCTTAAATTGACAGCCGCCCCTGGGTGGGAGGGTGGTTGGGGCGGGCTAGCACCCCTCTGCAGGCGTCCAGACGAAGAGAAGAGGCTCTCTTTCCCTCGAAAGTTATCAGGCTGGAGATTTGGCTTCCTCAGCTACTCAGGTGAGCTGCTTGTTGCAGTAGTTTGTTCAGGAGAAGTTTTAAAGTCCAGATACTGGCGTGGACTGACCGTCTAATGGTCCGCGAGGGCCAGCCAACTATGGCATATAGATCACAGTGATGGGTTTGGGGAAGGGAGTTAGTAATAAATCGGAGGGAGCGGTGGTAGAGAACATCTAGCTTATGAAGACTGGTGAGAGCCGAAGAGTTGTAGATTATATCACCGTAATCAAGAAGGGGGAGGACTTTAAACTACAGAAAACAGTAGGGCACTTACTATGCCTTGAGAATATTCATGGCCAGCATAAGAACTTAGGGACTGCAAAGGACAGCAACAGCACTGACTAATACAGTGTAATTACTGCAGGCTTTAGTACCAAAACATAAAATTCCAGGATGTCTTACGTGAGTCCGGTCATGACCTTTGCAATGCAGTCAGGCAGGTTTTCACACCAGGCTTAAATACCTTGATTTACATTTGAATCTTGAGGAAATTAGGAGGGTGCACTAGAGGCAATCACTGAGCATGCCTACGAACTATACAGGGATGCAGAATAAAAGACTGAGGGGACCTTCCCTTTAAGATGTTCCCCAGTGTTTCAGCAGCCCCATGTCAAATTAAATTTTTTTTGCCCAGTACATGAGGGCAGCCATCTAAATATTTAAAATCAACAATAAAAACCTGGGTTGTCTTGCTTGTTTTTAATCCCTCTTTATGGAACAAATCTATAAGGGGTCAGATTGTTTTACGTAGTTCTAACATCGATGTTTTGGGTGTCGACAGGAGTGTGAAAGAACAAGGACACATCATTTGTCATGATGTTTGCTTCTTTTTTTCCACAAATGCAAAATTAAAGGGTAAATTACCAATACTTTGACACCCTCTCGAACTAACATTACCAAAAATGGTAGAAATATTTGTATGTTTTTATGCATAAAACCCGTTTTTATCCCATGTCATTTTGATAAAACCTTTTTGACAGTCTGGCTCATCGACGCACCGGTAGCACTACCGCTCACGGTGCTGGTGACCCAGATTTGGAATTGAGCCTTGGTTGTCAGGAGTCGGCTGGTGGGGGGCAGAGGAGGACTGAGTGTCCCAGAGGATGGAAGACTAGGTTTGCTATCCAAGGCACCTAGCTTCGCCTGAGCTCTTTTCTTCTAGGTTGCTTGAAAGGACAGAGCAAAGAACCTTACCAGAGCAACAATAAGGATTAAGGCTTCTTTTGGCTAGGCAGGTTTACTGTGTGTTGTTGTTTTTATTTTGTACTCACAGGGATTGTTACCGTTTGTTGCTAACATTTTATTGCTTTATTTTTCTCTGATTTAGATTGTTGTTGCTGGGTATACATTCTGCTGCATTATTACAGGGTGTGCCTACAGGTGTGTGCTTACAGATTACTGCTGTAATCTTCTGATTCAAATTGTCTTTTGCAAGGTATATCTTCTGTTACTGATTTATTTTTCTCTGTAGCAAAGTGTTTTTTACAGGGTATAGCTTCTGTGAAATTATTACAGGTGGTACTTTACAGGTTTTACAGTTTTATATGTCATTAGGAAAAGCTTTCAGGGCTACTGCATTTGTTACTGGCTGATTGTTTCTGCTCTTACCTCCTTGTTTCTTTGGTCCATGGTTCTTCTTTTTTGGCAGGGGAAGGGCCCAGCCACCCACCCACTTCCCCAACCACCCCACACTGCACTCCTTTTATAGGGTAGTACAGTCGTGACATTTCCTGTAGCAAAGCAGGAAGGGGCGGATCAGAGCGGTAGCCAAACAGTGACCTCATTTACAGGGGCACTAGTAATTTAACTTATTATAACAAGTTATACAAAAACAAACAAAAGGCAAAATCAAACTTTTGCTTTCATTTTCTTCCTTCTAATTACTCTGACCCTGTTATAAACCCAGCAACTTACCTGGAATGGATATCATTAACTGCAGGTACTGTGGAACACTTTTCAGAAGGGCAGTTTTACAGGATTTAGGACACTGTTGTACATGCTGGGCCTTTGGAGATCTAAGGGCTCAGCTCCGGGCAGCATGGGCAGATATTGCGTGCCTCAAATTGCATATTCAAGAGGAAATATATTATAAGAACCACCCGCCATTTCCCCAACATCCAACAGAAGCACCTCGACCACATAGGGTAGTTGGTCCGGGAGATTGGCAGTGTTAGGGGCAAATCGGGTGCCCCATCACTCTGTGCTCTCCAACATATCACCTCCACAAACCATATAAAAACTACAAACAGGTATCTGCCTCTATCTCTGAAATCAAACAAAGGGGCAGAGGACACTGCAGAGCAGGACACTGCAGCACAGGAGCTAGCACAACAAAACACACCCAAAACAGGAACCAAAACAAAAAAAGCAAAAAGGAAATCCAAAAAATTTCTGATCATAGGAGTCTCCATGATTCGGGGAGTTGATATGTATCTCCAGCCAGGGGTAATGGTCAGATGTCTCCCAGGTACATCAGCATGGAGAGACACTGACCGCATTTCTAAAATTGTTCAGGAAGCAGGAGACAACATTGATGTCCTAGTACACATAGGGACTAACGATCTCGCCAGCCGGTCAGTTGTGGAGACCAAGGAACACCTAACCAGGCTGGGTGACAAACTATCATCCATTTCGTCCGGCATCTCCTTCTCTGAGATCCTGCAAGTCTGGGAGAGGGGGACAGATGGACGGAAGGTCAGAGAAGGGGAGCTAGGAAGCTAAACATGTGGCTCAAGGGCTGGTGCCAGAAAAAGGACACAAATTTATAGGAACTGGCAATAGTTTTGGGAGCGAAAGTTCTTTAAATTTGATGGACTGCATCTGACTAAGGAGGGAGTCAGTGCATTGGGGCAGAAGTTTGATGTGTTTGCAGAATATTTAAACTAGCAAATGGGGAGAGGGGTGCAGCACCCGAAACGTCGATTGGGAAGAACACCCTCCCTCAGCTAGTGGTCAAACAGGAGTTCAGCATGTTTGTAGTTCATTTGTATCACTAGGTAAAGAAAGGTCCGACTCCTCATGATGCACAGGGGAAACGCCGGACCTCGCCCAACAACTAACACACCAAAATCTCACCAATGGAAAATCATGTACACAATGCTCGCAGTCTGGGAAACAAGATCCCAGACCTGCAGGCAATAATGACAGAGGCTAAACTGGACATGGTAGCCATTAGCGAGACATGGTTTACCAGTAACCACACTTGGGAGACTTCAGTACCTGGTTATGTACTGTTCAGAAGAGACCGAGGTGCAAAAAGAGGGGGTGGAGTGGCCCTTTATGTCAATGAAAATATTAAAGCTACAGAAATTCAGAATACACATGGAGCCAGAAGAACTGTGGGTCACCCTGAAACAGGAAATGGGACAGCCATACGAACTGGGGTTGTGTATAGGCCTCCAGACCAGGGGGAGGACATAGACATGTTACTGTTAGAAGATATACAAAACATGACAGCTAAATGGGAGGTTCTGATAATGGGAGACTTCAACATGCCAGATATAGATTGGTCAATACCAGCAGGGACACCTGCCAGAACTAGACACATGGTGGATTTCCTGCAGGGGGAGGGCCTCAAACAACTGGTACAACAACCCACAGGATCTAGTACTGACTAACAGGGAAAGGATCACAGATCTCCAGGTAGAAGGTCACCTGGGGGCCAGTGACCATCACATGGTATGGTTCAATTTGGCCACTAGAACAAAATCATCCCATTCCAAGGCAAAAATATGGGACTTCAGAGGAGCTGACTTTGATAAGATGGCCAACAGAGTTAAGCTAGCCCTGTCAAAAAGAAATATAGGTGAGGGGTACATGCAAAGTGGGCAAGCATTAAAGATGCAATACTTGAAGCAACATCCCATTGTGTTAGTGAGAAAAGAAAGAACAAAAGAAGAAGGAAACCACTTTGGTTCTCAAACACAGTAGCAGAAAACGTCAGAGCCAAAAGGCTGGCCTTCAGGAAATATAAGGGAACGCAGCAGGATGAAGATAGGGAGGCATACCAAACTTCCCTAAGGGAAGCAGGGAAGGCAGTAAGGCAGACAAAGTCCCAAACCGAGGATACACTAGCACGAACAGTAAAAGAAGGTGACAAGACTTTCTATAGATACATTAGTGAAAGGAGAAATTCCAGAGAGGGTATTGCTGAGATCAAAGGGGATAAGGGGGTGTGTGAGGAGGAGGACCATGTAAAAGCATATATCCTAAATAGATACTTCTGGTCAGTATTTACTGAAGAGAAGGTAGGGCAGGGCCCACAGCTCTGCACCATGGACACAGGGGGGAGGGAGGTGTGCATTACTCCTTTCACAAAAGAAAGGGTCCTACAAGAGCTCGATTAGCTCAGGGTGGACAAGGCAATGGGACCTGATGGCATACATCCCAGGGTACTAAAGGAGCTAAGGGTGGAACTAGCAGAGCCTTATCAGAACTGTTTAGTGAGTCTCTGAGCACAGGAGAGGTCCCAGAAGACTGGAGAAGGGCTCATGTGATCCTGCTCCACAAGAGTGGTAGCAGGGAGGAGGCAGAGAACTACAGACCAGTCAGTCTTACCTCAGTAGTGGGCAAGATTATGGAGACACTCCTTAAGGAAAGGATAGTGCAACACCTGGAATCCATAGGAGCACAGGATCCAAGACAGCATGGGTTTACAAAAGGAAGGTCCTGTCAAACTAATCGCATAGATTTCTTTGACTGGGTAACCAGAGTGGTGGACCAAGGGGGAGCAGTTGATGTTGCCTACCTTGACTTCAGCAAAGCTTTCGATACTGTTCCACATAGAAGATTGATTAATAGGCTGCATAGGCTCGGGGTGGGTCAGACGTTGGTCAACTGGGTGGCAAACTGGTTGACGGGCTGAAAACAGAGAGTGGTGGTAAATGGTATACAGTCAGAAGAGATGCAAGTCACAAGTGGGGTACCTCAGGGATCAGTCCTGGGGCCAGTCCTCTTCAACATCTTCAACAGTGACATTACAGATGGACTGGAGGGTAAGGTTTGTCTGTTTGCAGATGACACCGATCTGCAACAGAGTAGATGATCCAGATGGTGTGTGCACATACCTCTCAACCTTTCATCACTTAAATGTGTGACAGTACGTGTGACAAATGGGCAAAATGTGTGACACATCATCAAAAATGACATTGCAAGCTCAGAACACAGTCTAAATTTGTGCACTTATGTTATTTATGTTTGCTGATAACTGACTATCATAGATTATTATGAATTTCTGCATTGAAGTTTCAGTGGGCAGTGTGGAATATTACTTGTGTCATGTGGGACAGAGAGTTTCTGGGAGGTAAAATGAGTGACGTACCTCGTAATGTGTGACAGTTGAGAGGTATGTGTGTGCAGAATAAGAAGAGATCTGAATAAACTGGCAAAATGGTCAGAAGAGTGGCAACTGGGGTTTAATGCAAAGAAGTTCAAGATCATGCACATAGGGAAGAGAAACCCTGAAGCCACCTATAGGCTGGGAGGAGAGATGCTGGCAGTCACAAGGGAAGAAAGAGACTTGGGCGTCATCATCACTGATGACCTGAAATCATCCAAGCAGACCTCTAAAGCAGTAGGTAAGGCTAGTGGGATGTTGGGGTGTATTAGTAGGAGTATCACAAGTCAGAAGAGGGAGGTAATAATCCCTCTTTACAAGACACTGGTTAGGCCCCATCTGGAATACTGTGTGCAGTACTGGAGGCCACACCTTCACAAGGACATTAACCAAATTGAGGCAGTCCAGAGAAGGGCAACCAAATGGTGCAGGGATTGCAGCAGAAAACATGTGAGGACAGATTAATGGAGCTCAATATGTATACCCTAGAGGAAAGGAGGGAGAGAGGTGATATGATTGAAACATTCAAACAGTTAAGGGCATTAACAAGGTGAAAGAGCCTAACATGTTTCAATATAAGAAAAATAGCAGGACAAGAGGACACAGCATGAGATTAGAGGGAGGCCGATTAAGGGGTAATGTAAGGAAGTTCTTTTTCACAGAAAGGGTGGTGGATGCATGGAATGGCCTATGTCATGAAGTGGTGGCTATGAATACAGTGCAGGGTTTCAAACAGGCATGGGATAGGCATAAGGGAGCAATACAGATGAGTATGAATAGATAGGCCATTGACAGAGCAAAGGCCTATAGCACTTTCATAAGGTAAAAAAAAGAAATGGGCAGACTGGATGGGCCTTGCGGTCCTTATCTGCCGTCAGCTTCTATGTTTCTGTGTTACTGTGCTGTCCTCTGGGCAGGGAGGGGCACTGCTGCTGCTGCACTGCTGCCACCTAGGTGACTATGGGTGGCAGCGCAGCAGAGACATGCAGGTTGGGGCATGGATGCTGTCCAGTTCGCGTACCACACGCCTGAAGTGCATGCGTGATGGGCATGAGACTTGCGTGCCAGTATCCACGGGGGGTAACCAGTGAAAATAGATCAGCTCTGGCTTCCGAGGCGATGGGACCCTGGTACATGTGGGCCTTTGTGGCATTTGTTGCGCTGGCCACCTGACAAACCTGTGAATATTCAGGGGAAGGGGGGAGGGGGATGTTTGGGAGTACGTCCCACGACCCTGACCCTGTTGAAGGGGCAAAACATGGTTCCATAGAGGGCCTGGCAGAGCATGAGATGTTGCGAAGCAAGTCCACATGTGCCTTGGGATACCCCAAGAGAAGCAGGGGCCAGAAACCAAGTGGCAGAAGTTGTTAGTAACAAAATAAAATATGAAAAACCTTTTTGATAGATGTAGACTGTTGTTGTGAACATAGTAAAGTGAAGAAGTATAGGGGCTGCCATGCTTCTATGGTTGTATCTGCTTTAAGAGTTGCAGTTTCTGAGGTTGTTGGCTCAGGACAAAAATAATTGAAAAACCCTAATTTAAAAAAAAAAAAGGCATTGCCAGAAAGCTATTCAAACAGTTCAAAAGTACATGCGGAATGACAAGGATGTTAATATGAAAGAAACAGAGTAACCAACAACAGACAGACATACGTAAAATGCCTTGAATGATGCCAATGGCTGCAATTGTGGGAGTTAATTTCCTCGCTGCTATCTTGCACATAGTCTTAGCTGGATGTTACATACTAGAATAACTCATCATTCTAATAATGCTATCATATATTTAAGAACAGTAAACGGCCTTAAAAACTGCTTTGGGTGCATCAGAAAATTGGGAATTTGAAACGCCAGGGAACTTCTTTAAAAACAGTACTGTATAAATTTAGTGAGCCTTATTGAAAATGTTTAGTCTTGTTTCCCAGTCAAGACACTTTTCAGAATTGTGTTCAGAAAGATTTGTTACTCCAATTTACAAAAGTGGAGATAAACTTGACCCAAACCTTTACCTCTCCCATGGGCGTAATATAACCAAGCTGTTCTGTAGCATAATAAGTAACAGGATGTTACATTTCCTACCCAGTAAAATATTAAACTTCAAAGCAAAATTGGATTCCTCTCCAAACATCAAACCTCTGATCATATCCTCGCACTACAAACGCTTACTAACAAATATGTTCAAAACACCCACAGCGGGAAGATATATGCCTGCTTTATAGACGTTATAAAAGCATTCGATTCAGTTCAGCATCCTGGACTGTTTTTTAAAACTCCTTCAGTCTGGAATTGGAGGGAAGACATCTGACATCATTAAAGCAATGCACTCATCTATAAAATGTGAAATTAAGATTAACGACATGCAAACAGAATTCTTTAGTCAGGAATGACTAGTACGACTGCGATGTTTCCTGGGTCCCACTTTAATGTTTATATCAATGATCTACCTTCTCTGTGAGATGAATCTCAAGTGCCGGGGTTAAGGCTGAATGACACCAAGATGAAGTGTCTGGTTTTATTCAGATAGCCTAGTCAAATGTTCACGGACTCATCACGGCCTCCAAGAACACCTTAATCTTTTAGATGCATACTGTAACAAATAAGCTTTCCAGGTAACCCTTAATAAGACTCAAGTTAGTTTTCCAGAAAAAGCCCCAAAGCAACCAACAAGAATTTAAATTCCATATTAATAGCAAATAAACAGATTACACTATTTAATATAATTAACTTCGCCTGGTAATAAGTGCATCAGGAAGCTTTACTCTGGCTGTTAAAACATTACGGGAAAAAGCCCTCTCTGTCTTCTATGCTATGAAGAAACCTAAGGCTAAAATTATTTGACAGCGTAATTCAGCCACTCATTTTATATGAGAGTGAAGTTTGGGGACCAGCAATAAATTCCGACCATACAAAATGGGACAAAACCCCAGCAGAAGGAACACTCTTATTTGTAAGCGCATTCTAAAGAATCACAAAATTCTCCCACTAGCACTGCTGGGCTCAATTAGGACAGTTGCCTCTGCAGCTAAACATACAGAAACAAATAGTTAAATTCTGGGCTGACCTACAGAAAAGTGAATATTCCTACAGTTTCCAAGCACTAAAGCGTTTAAAAGAGAGAGCAGGCAAAACCACAGTACACTCTGTGTCTGTCCACACTGTTAAGTCACAGTAATATTGCTTGATATCAAGGACTATGAATATATGTAAATATAAACATGAGTGTATCCTATCCAGAGCACTAGAGACAGCCCCAAAAAACAAAATGTATTCTATACTTGGAACAGAAAATCAAAACTAACAAAATAAAAACCTGGAATGCTGCAGATCCCTTCACAGAAACTTCACCATTGCTGCTTATCTACATACAGTTAAAAATGCTAAACACACTGCTGCGAGGGACTGAGGGAAGTGAGGGAGACCCTTCTGCAGTGGGCCCCCCTTCTGCTACCTGGACTGTGTGTTTTTGTCGTCGGGACCGGAGTTTGCAGCGGTTGGGCAGACCTCCCCTGGTGGTTCATCAAAAATGGGGGAAAAAAAGTGATTTGTGGACTTTTGGACTGGAAAAATTGCTCTACCTGTACTGCCTGTGTGTTGGTCTCCTGTGGCTGCTGAGGGGGTAATTTTTTGGCATTACGTGGAACCAAAGATGTGGAGGCAGAGGAGCTTTGGGTGCCAAATTTGAAAGTCAGCTCCTGTGCCTGATTGGCTCCTCAGCCTACCACGTCATTTGCCCAGCTGTGTTCTTAGCCTGCTTCCTGAGCCCCGCGGCACACTCCTGCCTGCTGTGAGGGACCGAGGGAGGTGAGGGAGACCCTTCTGCAGTGGGTCCCCCCTCCTGCTTTCTGGACTGCCTGCTTTTATCATCGGGACCGAGGTCTGAGGCGCCGGCTAGTTGCAGCGATCGGGCGGACCTCCCTTGGCGGTTCATCAAAAATGGAAAAAAAAATGATTTGTGGACTTCTGGACTGGAAAAATTGTTCTACCTGTACTGCCTGTGTGTTGGTCTCCTAATTTTTCCCGCCCACCCGCCTTATTCCCTCCTCCCCATAAATGTTCTCTAGTCCCTCCTACTAGTCTGGGGGAGCCTATTGCAGTCTCCTCCTTGGTTGGCTCAGTGCCAGGCATACTGGTACACTGAATGTACCCTGTTAATTGCATGTGAAGCTTCACCCTGTATTTACTAGAGCTCACAACAACTAATTACTGACTGTGTATATGTAGCAATTTCCTGAGCCAGGTACAACATCCTCCTGTTTTAAAAAAAACAAACAAAAAAACTTTTAGGGTTTGTTAATTCATATGTTGTAGGAGCCTGAAGCAGCAACCTACTGTCTATTTAAACTAGTGCTAGGTTATCTACCAGAGCTTTCTGTACCAGAGTGACATTACCTGTTATCCACTAAGCACCCTTCTGAGCTGCCTAGCCCTGTATCGTAGCTCTGGGCAGACTGAGCAAAGGTGCATTACCTAATCACCTCACGTTTTCTGCTAGGGTACTGCCCAAGAACTAATCCACTCTCGGCCCCCTCCCCCCCGTGGCCATGCACGGTGCCGCCTCTGACTGGCTGCTCTGGGCTTCACAGTCTGGTTAGGACCTCAGCCCCAAACCTTGGTCCACAGGTTGCCCTGCCCTCTCTGAAGTCCCTTCTTGCCTGGCTATCTGCCAAAGGCATGAAATTGGTACACCTGAACGTGCTAAGCTTGCTACCTAACCTAGCAGAGCTAACAGTCTGGGCAGCACATTATAACTATGATATCTTGGGAGTCTCGGAAACCTGGCTGAAGCCCCACATCCCTGACTCTGCATGTGCCCTCCCGGGCTACAGCCTTGTTAGGCAAGACAGGGTAGGGTACAAGAGATGGGGTGGGGTGCTCCTATACTATAAGATACACTTAAATGTATCTGTCATAAGTCATACCCCACACCCATCCCATGCCTGTGAGTTCTTGCATGCCCTCCTCCTGCTAAGCAACACCAAAAAGGTACACCTGGTCTGTACCTACAATCCTCCTAAGGGTGGTGTGCCAGGGCTATCCTCCCTCCTCGACAGTCTCAGTCCCATGGTTGGCTCGAATGAGCTATTAGTCCTAGGTGACTTCAACCTTAACTGGGTGGGCTGCAATGTCCAGCTGTATGAGCCCCTACTGGCAGGTCTCACCCTCAGTCAACTTATTACTAAACCTACAAGGCTCTCCTGACGCCTAGACAAGGGCTCCCTCATTGACTGGGTGTTGAGCAACCAACCAGATAGAATTGTCTCCTGTGGTATTCTCCCTAACGTTATACCAGATCACTCTCCCACCTACTGTATATGGGGCATCTCATCTCCCAAAATTGCCTGCAAAGTGATCCAGATGACAGATTACTCCAAACTTAAAGTTGGAGACTACCTCGCAGACCTACGACAGTCAGACTGGTCCAAGTCACTGCCGCAAATTACCCCTCCTGGACCCTTGATAATTTCCTCGCTGTCTATACCACTGCAAAACAAGCATGCTCCCCTCACTAAAAGGAGGGTGAGGGGCACTGTCACAAAGTGGCTTCATGGCGGTCTTTTCTCCCTCATGAAACAAAGGGACAGTGCTAGGTGAGATACAAGGCCCCCCTCTCCGGGACAGACCTTCTCAAGTACAGACAGCCGAGGAACTCCTACAAAAGAGCCATCCACTCTGCCAAGAGTGAGTTCTGTCAATCTGCCCTACTTTCCTCAGCCAGAAACTCTAGCAGCTTCTGGCAGAACATCAGAAACATGGTTGGAGGGTCTGCCAGAGCTCAGGTCACTTACATGCACATTGGCGGGGTAAACTGCAACAATCCCCTCACAACTGCCAATGCCTTTAACTCCCTGTTCACTGACCTGCCAGCTCTCCCCTATCAGCCCCATGACCCCAAGGACCAGGACCCCCCCATGGGGTAACCTCCCGACCTCTCTTCTACCTCAGGGTCGTCTCTATCTTGGAGACCTAGAAGCTCCTTGCTGATCTCTCCCCTCACACTGGAGCTGGGCACGACTGCCTTGAGCCTAAACTACTCAGTCTAGGGGCTTCCATCCTAGCCCGGACTATCACCCACATGTTTAATAAATTGTTTACGTTGGGTACCATCCCGGACATTTGGAAAGTGACCAAAGTTGTCCCTGTTCACAAACAAGGTGACCCTAAAGATCTCAAGAACTATCACCCTACAGTGATCCTGTCTGTGATCAGCAAGCTTCTTGAAAGGGTGGTTGCCTCACAGCTCACCTACTACCTGCAGGTCCACGATCTACTTCCCCCTGCACAACACGGCTTCAGAAAAGGGCACAGTACCTCCACCGCCCTAGCCGTTGTCACCTCTGAGATCACGTCTGCTGCTGATCTAGGCAAGCTGACTGGAGCCATCTTCATGGATCACTCAAAAGCCTTTGATCAGGTTGACCACTCACTCCTGTGTGCCTCTCTCCAGTCCCTTGGCTTCTCCCCCCAGCCTTTGCCTGGATCAATAACTACCTCACAAGCAGACAGCAGTACACCAAGTTCAGCAAGGCCCTGTCTGAGCCCTCTATGGTTAACTGTGGAGTCCCCCTGGGCTCTGTCCTTGGGCCTCTCCTGTTTTCCCTATTCATTAATGAGCTGCCCTCGGCCCCGGCTCATGGGCATGCTACTCTGTATGCAGATGACGTAGTCATCCTGACCAGCTCCCAGGACATCTCTGTCATCAACACCAAACTAAACTCAGATTTTGACCAAATTCAAAACTGGCTAAAGGACCACAAGCTCACTATCAACCTGCAGAAGACTCAGACTATGCTCTTTGGCTCTACAGCCAAGACAAAAGCTGTCCCTGCCCCTTTAAAGATCTCATGTGTTGGTGGGTCCCTCCTACAAGTTGCAGATACTATCAAGTACCTGGGGGTGACACTTGATCCTCAACTGGATCTCTCTGCACATACGCAATGCATGCAAGGCCTCAAACTGTAAGTTGGGTCTTGCATATAGAGCAAAAAGCTGCCCCACCCCGGCTACCCGTCTTGCCCTAGCTAGAGGGGTCCTCCTATCCACGCTCTGCTATGGGCTTGTTACCTTTGCCCACACCACAAAAACTAGTCTCTCAAAATGGGACACGGCGTATAACAGTGTATGTCGCTTTGCACTCTCAGCTCCCTGCCTCACCCATCGCTGTGAGCTCTACTCATGGCTTGAGTGGCTCACACCGGAAAAGCATTGCACCTTTGTCTTAGGCAACTTCATTGACAATGTGGTCAAAACTGCCACCCCATCTTCCCTCACTGCATGCCTCTTACCTGCTGCTCCCTCCTACCATCTAAGATCCAGTGACTCATGTCCTCCTGGTTCCAAAAACCCGCACCCAAATGGGAGACCGGGCCTTCGCTGCGTATGCAGCCAGGTTATGGAACTCCCTTCCAGCAAGCACTCGCTCCTCCTCTTCCCATCCCTGCTTTAAAGCCTCCCTCTGGGGCTTCCTCAAATCGGCCTCCTCCTGCCACTGCACTTAACGAACCCCCTCGGCCACGCCACTCCGACTGGCCGAGCCGTTACTAAACTCCTTGCTTAAGGTGGCGGGTCCCTGTGCCTTATCCACTAGTGAAGCTTGCTGCTACTAGCTGAATTGATTGTGATGGGTCCACTCTGGTCCGACTGCTCACTAATCGTGCATATGCTACTGTTCTATCCACTGCTCTATCTCTAGGGTCGTTGTTGCCCTGGTCTGTTGATTACTGCCTTTACCATGCTGTTTATCATCCCACTGATTGCAATGTAAACCATTGATGCTCTTGTATTACCCTGCTTTGTTGTTGCTCTTGACTATACCTTGTACCTGTCTTTGCCCGATGTGCCTGAATGTACCTTTGTAATCTCCCATGTCGCACCTGAAAATAGGCACTTGGTTGTCTAGTGTGCTTACCTGGTAAACAAAAGCAAATAAGTAAACAAGTTCTAACCAAATACAGAATCAGTGACCAGTTTAGAAGTAGAAATAGTCAGGTACAAATGAACTTGGAAACCTACAGAAGCTTGACTTTTTACTTAGTGTGAAGGCAATGACATTGAAACAGCAATGTAGTTCATTCTCTGCTGTACAAAATATGACTTTATACACGAGCAGTGTTTTCTAGCACTGTCACAAAGAACAGCGGATTTCATCTGACGAATGGCGAAGCTGAACTTTGTATACTGCTGGGGGAAAGAAACAATGTAGCAGAAATAGCTGCACACCATACAGCATCCTGCCACCAGTATCGAAATACAACACAGATTCTTTGAAGTGCTTTGTCGCATGTTTATGTCTTACGTACAGTTTGATGTACACTTTGGCAACACCTCTGTTGTCTTGTATGCCAATAAAATCATTTGAATTGAACTGAGAGGGCGGGACAGAGAGGGAGAAAGAGGATGGAGACAAAGAAAGAGACGGGGGAGAGAGAAACAGAGGGAAAGAGGGGTACGTTGTTCCTGAAAGTTGTTCCAGATGTCAGGGGCAGTAAAGAGGCCTAGCACCAGCAGTGCAAAAGTTAGGAGATGGAGTAGAGAGGAAGTAAGTATTTACTGGGGGGTGGGGTGGGGGGATTGGGATTGGGAAGAGCAGATCACTGAGATAGTTGGGAGGCAGCATTCATGTATCTGCTACCCCCAGTCCAGGGGTGTAGCCAGGGATTTCAGATCTGCACACCAAGTGGACTCACTGCTACCACCCCCCCCCAGGTGTACCCAAACAATATACAAATGTACACCAGGACCGTGTTTGTTGCCTCATTTGGCACAATAAATACAACTTTTGTATCTCATGACAATGGTTGTTGCCATGCATGGGTAAATACAAATGCCATGCACTGTTCCCTAAGACACCCACATACCAGCCCAGAGCCTGTAAAGTTGTATTGTCCATTGGATGCAAAGAGAGTATTAGTTACCAGTCCTTCTAGTTTCGACTCCTATGAATAAAATTACAGAAAGTTTCAGTATTTTCTTTGTTAGTTTTCATGGAAAAAGGAAGCAGTTCAGAGCCTATTTGCTACCCCCCCCCCCCCAAATAAAATTGCACACCATGGAGTGCTTCTGAGTATGCCTGCCTACACCCATGCCCCAGTCATTAAAGCAGATGCCTCTTCCATCCTCCTGGCCAGAGGCAAGGTACAACCACAGTGCCTCCTGGCAGATGGATGGGGAAGGGGAGATGAACAAAAGTAGGTAGACCCACCTCCCACCATCTAAATGAGAATACAGAGCTGTGTGGGTGCTGTTGGCACTGTTTGTGCCTCCCCTTCGTCTGGATTACTGAACTCTTCAGTGACTGCAGCTTTAGGCATTTCTGCAAGCCGAGCAAGAACTAGTTTGCAGGTTTAGTATCACACGGATCAAGGTGTCAGCAAAACCATTATCCTGTCACAAGATTTGAGCTAATTATGATCTAGTGTCTGTAACTGTAGTCAGAAATTGTACACTCTACTCAGGTGAACAGATAGTGTGTTTTCACAGAAACCCAGAGCTGTGCTTGCTGCCTCCCCCCCCCCCCCGCCTCCCCTCCTGAATAACAAAGAGCTGCACTAGCTGGGACCAGCAGCTTCTGTGACTTTAGAAGTCAGCTGCTTAACTGAAACCACCAAGTGTGAATGTTACAGTAACACGCTAATTGAGAGCTTCAGAGGAGTGTCACGTTCCATGGAATTCTCAGGTGTGGAAAGGTATCCTTTTGAAATGATCTCGGCAGCTTAGTTTTCAGATTCCCCTGCTGTGTGTCACACTCTTTATTATGTGTTTCCTTTGATTTTCTGAATTAGAGTGGGGTCTGTTTGTGGCAGTGCTATTATCAGAATACGCAAGCAGCTCTCTGTTCCCGGAGGAATGAGGCTGGCGGTGAGGAGGCAGAATAAAATACAGTAAGGCTTCAAAGGGCTAGAAGACTATAGGAAAGGATTGTAGTTTTAAATAATGCGTTTTAAGCAGTCCAGTAGTACAGTGGTTATGCTAGTACTTGCTATGCTGCTGACCGGGCTTCTGTAATGGACTTGGGTCGTGTGGGGGACAGCCTTGGGAGAGAGCATCGAGCATTCCAAGGATAGAGCTTCTCCCTCTGGGAGGAGGAGGAGGAGGAGAAGGACACAGAGTTTTGCTGCTTGTCTGCCACCAGGCAGTAGGTCAGGCGGCAGCACAGGAGGATCACAGCTAGGGGAAGGGGCAGACGCCAGTTCAATCCTGTGCACTGCCATGTGCGGGCATGCACATCATTACATACCACCCCTCTGGGGAGAAACCTCAGACCTGGGGGAGAAAAGCCCTGGCCTGCCATTGCGCCTGTATAGGCCCATGCGCAACTGACATGGTGCATCTTTTACCCCTATTGTGGTTCTCGGCAATCAGTGGATAACTGCTCAGTCCAGGAGAAGGTCGAAGACAGGGCTGAGGAGTTGCCAAAGAGTGAGCTGGGGACTGAAAAAAAAGTTAAGTGCAAATAAATAATCAAAACAAACAGAAAGGAGAAAGAAATAAGTGCCTTAGCTGGGATTTGAACCCAGGCTGCCCGGAATACTGTTCCAGTTGCGCTACCAGCTGAGTCACCAAGGCAACTGGAAATCTGGGACTCCCAGAATCTTACTCATTCTCTAATGCACAACCTGGTGCTGCACAGACAGTTACATTTCTATTTCCAAGGATGCGGTGTGCACATATATGGAACCTGAGCAAACAGAAGAGAGAAAGACATAAGTGCCTTAGCTGGGATTTGAACCCAGGATGCCTGGAAACAGAGTCGGAAACAAGCCTAGACTCCTTTTGATCAACCCTTAAATGTACAGTACGGGGTGAAATAATTTAGCTTGCCTCAATCAGAACGAAAAAGAAAGAATCCAAGCCAAAAGGCCTTCTAAGCAAAATATGCCTGATCGAGGCTTAATTGGCACCCAACACCCTAGAAGCCACCTGGCTAACACTGCACTCCCTATGTGCTCAGTACAAAGACATACTTGGGGAACAGGTGGCACACGCTATCTTCAGAATTCCAACTAAATACATAGAAAAGGCCAAGAACCAACAAACTAATTCCCTGTGATGCCTAAAAGAAAACACAATAAAAATTTGAAAAAAAGAGAAACAAAAGGCCTCCTAAACCTAAAAGCCATCAGATCAGATGCTGATAATTCTTTAAAAACTGCCCCATGGGAGATCGCACACAGATTCTACACCTTCTAACAGCAGCTCTATCAGAGCCCAGAAAACCCAGTTCCAGACGGAGATATTGCAAGCTATTTAGATACCATGTATAGCCACCCCCTTCCTGGTGTCTAGGGCCTGATGGTATACAGGGGCGGGGATACCAGTTCGTAGCAGAACCACATCCCGAACACAGAATTAGAAATAGCACATACCTGCAGCAGATCTTAGGGTTCACAGGCAGTCCCCGATGGTGGCCAAACTGGGTTACTGGAAACTAGCAGGTTTAACTGTAGAGGCAAGCTGGAGTTAGCAGGCAGAAGTCTAAATTCATATTCAAAGCAGCAGGAGGCCACACTGGAGTAAAATGTAGTCAACAAATTAACTTATTTTCGGCCAAATAACAAAGCAACTCCCAGGAACTTTTAAGGAGAAAACAGTTCTTCTGTGGCACAGAGCCACAGCACTACACTTGTGGCCGAGAAGGTCTTGATGCTGTTTCCCTATATGTTTGGCGGGGGGTGGGCTTGGAACATATTTTAACAGCAACATAGCCGGGCTGGTCTTCCATTACATCTCGGCCTATTCACTCCTCAACAGCTCAAACCAAGACCTACTGCTCACCTCCTCACACATCCGCCCTAAGCCACCCCAGTGCCGCGATGCATGCAGGTGGGCAACTTCTTCTTCCCCAGGCTGCGGCTCCCAACATGGACCCAATCCCAGTTGCGCTGCAGATCCCTAGGACACACCAACCGCCGCTGAGTGGACTACATCACCGAATCTCCATGGCTCGAATCCCAGGGCCCTGGCCCACTTGATGCTCACGAACTCTCTCTCCCACTGGCCTCCCCCTACCAGAAAAAAACACCCCATTAAATACCCCAAAAGGAAGGACTGACCCTGCCTGGCCAGCAGGCAGGCCAGCCCACAATGCCAAAAATGGGCAGATGGCAGGAGAGGGTATCTT
Source organism: Neoceratodus forsteri (assembly GCA_016271365.2). Taxonomy (NCBI): domain Eukaryota; kingdom Metazoa; phylum Chordata; order Ceratodontiformes; family Ceratodontidae; genus Neoceratodus; species Neoceratodus forsteri. Next base: position 1,109,325,941 of record CM028133.1, read on the forward strand.
TAGTAAGCATTCCCCAGAGGGGGTGCTTACACATGACTCTGCCTACACTCATAGGGGAACACCAAGAACTTCTAACCACACCTGTCAGCTCTGCAGAAATATACAAAGCCATAAAATCCTTACCTCTTGACAAGGGCCCCAGGGCCCAATGGTTTTTCGGCTAAATTTTATAAATGCTATGAGAAGGAATTGTCACCAATCCTAATGCGTCTTTTGCACATATCAATTAGCATGGGAACCAGGATACTAACCTCACGGGTACCCTGATCACCCCAATACCCAGGCCTGGGAAAGACCCAGAGAAAACCTCAAGCTGTCAACTTATATCCCTGATAAATCAGGACATGAAGATAGCCAAAATGTTGGCTGACAGGGTAAACAGAGTTTGAGGACATTTGATTGGACCTGAACAAGTGTGTTTCATGCCCCATAGGAACTCCCTTGATTACCTGAGAAAGATATTCCACATATTTTCTGCATCTGAGGAACCAGGTTTTCCAGCTGCCTTGGTTTCCCTAGACACAGAAAAAGCATTTGACCATGTCTCCTGGTCTTGTCTTTTCTTTTCTTCTCCAGGTCCACAACAGGTTTGGTTTCCTGAACTTGTATTCAGTGGGTGAAGGTGTTGTATACTAAGCTGCAAGCTAAAATATTTTGTAACAGTGTACTACAGTATTTGACAGTGTAACTTTGGGAAGAGGCACCAGGTAGGGATGTACCATATGCTTCCTCTTCTTTAACCTTTACCTAGAGCCCTTAGTCCTAAAGCTTAAATCCAATCCAGATATAAAGGGTTGCCCCCTGGGTAAAAGTACCTATAAAACCTCTGTATACGCAGATGATATCCTTTTACATATCTCCTATCCTCAGTCATTCCTGCCAGTTGCCCTGCTCACCATGGCTGACTATGGAGCCCTTTCTGACTGTAAACTGAATATCTTCAAAACAATTATGCCCGTAAATGCTGGGGTAATGAATCAAGACATGATGGGAATGGGCCTCACGTGGTCCCCTAAACAGCTAAGGTACTTGGGCATCGAACTCACCAGAATGAATGAATGAATGAATCAATCAGTCAATCAAAATCTTTATTTTGCCATGCGGAACATCATTGAGACAAGCTCATTTATAAGATGGACCCGGGGCAAAACAATTGTCAACAGGGTTAAGACATAACAGATTGAGTAAACGTACATAACAATTACATAGTAATAACAACAATATAACATGTAACTATCACATGTGACAAGATACTTGCACCAGAACATAGCAATAGGTTCAACAGGAGGTAGTGGCATTTAAATACTGTTGCATGGATACAGATATATGAACTTAGGTAATGAGCTAAAGTTTATACAGTAAACATCATTGGAGGAGTCATAGTGAGCAGGAGTGGCAGTTCCTCTAGCGTCAAAGTACGAAGAAGATTGAGATGTAAGAGTCCTTTGATAAGTACTGTAGGCATGGCCTGGCAAGTGGGGTGGGAAGGAGAGGGGGATATATGGAGTGGGGAGAGAAGGTCATCTGAGACAGGAGAGGGTTGGACATGATGGCCCCCATGCCTCCAGTAAAGTTAATCTAGACCAACTCATCACAACTATCCAGCACGATCTCACAAGGTGGAGCACCCTACCTCTAATAGTATGAGAGCAGATTAGCATTGTCAAAATAAATATTCTACCCAAGATCTTCTGCCTGATTAGTATGCTCATCTCCTACATACTACTTAGTTGTTTTACTAAATTACAGTATTTTATCTCCAGATTTATCTGGGCCAGTAGGGGAGTCCAGAGAGCATACCACAAATTGGCCTGGCCCACAGAGCAAGGGTGACTCCAGCTCCCACACTTCAAAGTATATTACTTTGTGGCCCAGGCCTCTAAATACCTTAAATTGTGAGTGTCAAGCAGCCAACCTAAAAGTTTCTGCTACACCCCTTAGTGGCTGTCCATTGAAAGGGACTTTTGTCAGGGAGAAGGTATCTCTCTAGAATTCCTAATTTACTCTCAAGTCAAGAAACTGCCAGACTCACTCAAGCACTCTGTCATATGCACATCCCTTTGGATGCATCATCAGTTATGCTACTTTCTGAAAATACTGCCAACCAAAGATATAATGTAGGCCCTTTTAACAATCTTCACTTCAGAATTGGTGGTTTACCAACTAAAACTGCTTTCTGGACGGAAGTGCAAATCCCAGGAGCGAGCTACCTACTCCTCAGTGGCCTATCTCTACCCTTAATTCATTTAAGGCCCAATTCAAGCTAATGGATCGAGCGGCATTTAAGTACCCGCAGCTCACTCATCCCATAGCCCAGGACTTCGGACCAGCCCCTTGGCTAACCACTAATACAGACACACTTTAACCCTTGATTCAGGCAGCAATATGTCAGGTCTCTATAACCTTATATTTAACAGCACACCCCTGAAGGGCAACAGAACCTGCCAACCTGCCACTACTGGCAAGATACCCTGCCTCAGGTACAGATTAAGTGGGAGGAAGTATGAAAAGACATGTATACATGTCTTAAGAATGATAAACTGAGGCTCACAGTTTAATTTGCTCAACAACGTTTATTTCACGCCAGTTAAACTACATAAAATGGGCGTATTGCAAACAAGCGACTGCTCCAGATATGACAAATGCCCAGGCACACCACTTCACATCTTTCAGGAGTGTGAGCTGGTCCAAGATTTATGGCACACGATAGAAGCCAAAATGGGCCCGCTTCTTGGTTTGCTGGACCTGTTCACCCCCACTGCATGCCTGCTAGGGGACTTTGCATTTGTCAGGGTGAGAGAGAAAATATCACTTAGCAATCATATCCACCTCAGTACAACAAGTTGTAGTAAAGCACTGGTCACACTCAGAAAAATCTAGCTATCAGGAATAGTATTATGCGGAACTGCTGATAAACATTAAAATAGAAAAAAATTATAGCATGAAAAACAGACTACATCTATTTGAAAAGAGATGGGGCAAGCTATATACTTTTTGTACCCTACCCCAGGAGGAATAAGACTTGGACTAAAGAACCATCTTATCATCCAGAAACATCACTTCTGGTGACTGCGTCAGCCTGGACTTTTAACCAAATGGACTCTGTCAGCCGTAGGTGTACTAAGCAACTTTTTAACAATATACTGTATTCACTCCCATGTAAACAAGTTGAGCTCCTGTATGCCTCTGTATGTTACAGCTGTTTCCATGGGAGAACTCGGTCTGTTTTCTTAAATGGTTGCCTTTCTTCTCTTCTCTCTATCTCCTCTGGGGTTCCTCAAGGGCCCGTACTTTGTCCTATTTTATTTAATCTTTTTATAGATCTCCTACCCTCTGTTGTGGACCATTGTTCAGTATGACTTTATGCAACCGACACAGTCCTTTTTAACGCTCATAAAAACCAATCTTCTCTTTCCTCGACTCTCCAGGGTGATTTAGATAAAATTGTGAACTGCCTCTCTGATAATATTCTACTTCTTAAATAGTAAAAAGACTGAAACCATGCTGTGTGGGTCTCAGTCAGCTCTGTCACTGCTGTATTCTTCCTTCTCAATCACTTTAAATAACAACCCATTTGAGCTTGTAAGTGAATTTAAATATCGTGGTCTCACTTTTAATTCTTCCTTGACCTTCAGAACTATTCTAAAAGTCAGTCAATGCCTGTGTTATCTAAAACAGGGTGTCCTCCAGTAGGGCTGGGATCTCCTCAGTGGGGCAGACACAGCCCCGCAGTGGTGAGCCTTGCATTTTCAGAGGCACTCCTATTGTCTGGGGTGAGTTTAGGCCGGTGGGGGTGGCAGAGGTGCTTGAGATGATCTTGAAGCTGTGGCCCATGTATTGGGAACTGGACTCAGGCCCTACAAGTCTTGTAATGGGATGTGCTGAGTCTATTGGTCCAGTGTTCGCTGAGATCGTTCGGCGTTCACTTTTGGAGGGACTTTTCCCTGGCACCTTGAAAGAGGCACTGGTGAAGCCCCTCCTAAAGAAAACATCTCTTGACCCTGACATCTTGGTGAATTATAGACCAATCTCCAACCTCCCATTTCTGGGGAAGGTTGTGGAGAAAGTGGTGTCTCTGCAGCTCGAGGCACACCTTGCAGCCTATGATATCTACAAGCCATTCCAGTCTGGATTTAGGTCCAGGCATAGCACCGAAAAGGCATTAGTCTGGGTGCAGAATGATCTCCTCAGCTTGAGAGATAGAGGGGATCGGTCATCACTCATTCTCCTCGATCTCTCCTCAGTATTTGACACTGTGGACCATGTAGTGCTGCTAGATCGCCTAAGGGAGCTCTGTGGACTCACTGGTACTGTCATCAACTGGTTTGAATCCTTTCTCACAGGCAGGATGCAGAAGGTAGTGATGGGGAATGTCTTCTTCTGCCCGAAGCCCCTGCCTTGCGGAGTTCCCCAGGACTCGATCCTGTCACCTATGATATTCGCATTTACTTGCGGCCCCTGAGTGAGATCATTAGATGGTACAGCTTGCGTTTCCACTGCTATGCAAACGATACCCAGCTGTATTTGTCTTTTGCTCTGAGACAGTTGATGCTGTGAAGGTGCTTAATAAATGTCTGTCCGAGATCCAAGACTGGATGTCCTCTAGTTGGCTGAGACTCAGCCCCAACAAGACAGAGGTGCTAGTGACTGAGCCTGTTAAGTGGTGGGATGTAGATGCTGCCAGGGTGGGGACAGGGTTATTCCTGGGCCGCACTCTGTTGACAGCTTCTAGTAAATCGAAGAACCTGGGCATTACCCTGGATGATGGACTGACACTTGAGGCTCAGGTGTCATCCGTTATCCAGAGTGGTTTTTACCGCTTAAGGAATGTCACCCAGATCAAAGCCTTAATCCCACCTGGCAACCTGCCCTCACTGGTTCACACTTTTGTAACATCTGGGCTTGACTACTGTAATGCTGTATACCTCGGGGTCAGTGGAGGGATTCTCTGTCACCTACAGCCGATACGGAATGCAGCGATCAGATTGCTAATGGGCCTTCTGAGGTCTTGCCATGTGATCTCAGTCCTGTGTGACCTGCAGTGTTTCCCGGTAAGATGGAGAACCACCTTCAAGCTGGGCTTGCTCACCTATAAGGCAGCATGGTTTCAGTCTTTTTACTATTTAGGGTAAGGATAACTAGTATACGGCGGGAGGTGCTGATGCTGCTCTACAAATCCATGTTGAGGCCCCACTTGAAGTACGGGGTTCAGTTCTGGAGACCTTGCCTATGCAAGGATATAGATGGCATGGAGAGAGTACAGAGAAAGGCCATTAAGATGGTGCATAGGCTAAGTGGGAAGCCGTACGAAGAGAGGTTGAGGGTGTTGGATTTGTACCCATTGGAGATCAGGAGGGAGAGGGGGGACATGATAGAGACGTTCAGGTATGTGAAAGGGATTAATAAAGTGGGGGGCTGGCACCATGGCACCAAGCGAAGGGGTTAGCTTGGCACGCTGGCGACCTGGGTTCGTGATCCGAGCCTGGGTGCCAGGAGCAGAGGCCGGTAGGGAGGGGACGCTTCCCTTCCCGGGGAAGGGGGTCTGCCTTGACACCTTCGGGTGGGATTGGTGGAGTACATGTGGGGTCGTGAGCCTCTACACACCTCCGGCACTCCCCCACTCAAGGATGTTGCCTACTATAGGGAAAAAGAACGTAGCGGGGAGAGGTGGAAGAAAAATGGAAAAAGAGCTCCTTGGTCGATCGGCTGATGGCAGCCCTGGACCCCTCACCATGGAGCCCCCGATCAGCCACACTTAGGGCCAATAAGATAGGCCATAAAGGCCCTTTCTCTCTGCAGGGAGAGGACCCACCCAACGACGGGATACGTTGGGTTACCTTGGGGGTGGTGATATGGGCTGGCAGAAGGGTGAGAGGAGGTAGCCGGGTGGGGGTTAAAACCTTGGTGGTCTGAAGGAGAGACCGACTGAGGTAGCAGAGGGAGTCGCATAAACAAAAAAAATAAAAATAAAGTGGGGGGGGGCTTATTCACAAGGAAGGTAGATGTTAGAACTAGAGGGCATGGACTGAGGGTGAAAGGGGGTAGGTTTAAGGGAAACATGAGGGGGCATTACTTCACTGAGAGGATGGTGGCATCTTGGACCAGTGTGATGGAGGAAGTGGTGGAGGCCGGAACTGTGGAGGGATTTAAGAGGGCATGGGACAAACACAACGGGTTGACTAGGAAAAGGAGGGTGGAAGCTATACAATCTGTGGATGGGGGGGCAAGTAAAGGGGGGAAATGGGCAGACTTGATGGGCCATGAAGGTCCTTTTCTGCTGACACATATCTATGAATCTATATAGATTGGACCCTGGCTATCTGAGTGACCTCCTGACGCCTGTCTGCCCTGAGCGCTCACTCTGCTTCTCCACTGAGGGCCTCCTAGCAGTTTCAAGGACCCAGCTGAAGACCTCCGTAGATCTTCGTTTGAGGTGGCTGACCTGGTTCGGTGGAACTTGCTCCTAAAATCTTTGAGAGCGGCCCTATTGGTGGAGGTATTTAAGTGGGGTCTGAAGGCACATCTCTTTAGACAAGCATCTGAGAGCCAGTTTTGTTAGTTCTAGACATCAGTTGACTGCCACATTTTTTTTTATTGATATCTTATTTTATAACTTCCTGCTCGCGATCTGTTTTAACGCACTGCTCTGTTGTTTGCTATTCATTTAACCTTCGTCTATTTGTACAGTGTCCTGAACCTGATTGGGTGCTTAAGAGATAACATTTTACTTGTCATATTGCTTTCCTGAACTCTGGTCCAACCTTCCCCTATCAGTTCATTCTGCCTCTTCTTCTGTCTCTCTCTCTCTCTCTTTCTAAAGTTTCCTCTTATTGACTTTTCTAGTCCCACTTGCAACTGTCGATGACCCTTGGGATTTAGTCAAATTCTGTGAAAATATCACCAGGTATTGAAGATACAGACCCAGTTTTTTTCTGTGCATAGGGACTGTATTAAGTCTGGGGTACTACTACGTCACGATCTCACAACATTTCCAGCAAGATCGTGGTGGTTCCGTGGTGCCATATTTAAAAATGTCAGGGCCACTGGGGGATAGTCAGGAATTTACGAACAATGAGGTAAATAAACCGATTATTTTTTAAGGTGACTGTAGGGGGAAGTGGAGCAGTGAAGCCCTGATCTGTGCAGCGGTTGGGGCTTCTCCACTGCCGGTAATTCTCCTTCAAACAGAAGTCTAGTCTGCCTGTTCTGGTGGTTGTTCAGGTGGATGTTAAAGATCCCACGGCAGTTCTCGAAAAGAGTACGGGATTTTCCTCTGAGTCCTGGACAAATCCCACCCATTCACTGAAAATACCACAAACCGCTTAATCTGGTTCAATTTCAGTTGGCTTCCATCAGTATCTCCCCCCTCCCCTGGGACAAGGCTGAAAATAGGCAGGACTGCCTAGTATGTTAGCCAAATGTAACCCCCCTGCAAATGGGGGTTCCCAAAAGACTTCCAGGGGCTTGCTTGAATGCTCCAAGCCTGAATGGTGTTTGGCGTTTAAGCCATTTATCAGTGAGTGTTTTTAGAGCCTCTGGTACTGTCTCTTTAAGAGCTGTCTGCTTGCAGACATAATTAGTTTGTATGGGGGGACTGTGTGCTTCTCTGTTTGAGTACCACTCGAGCTGCTGCCAATTCACTCCATTTTTGCAGTCACTAGGAGTGCAAAGGGAACCTATCTGAAAGATGTAACTGTTTGCCAGAAATCATTTACAGTAATAATGAAATTACAGTTTGTCTAACCTGCTTTCTTTGCAGTCAGAACTGTGTCTGCCTAGTTCCCCATTCTGGTTTTGAACTGCTGAACTGGACCAATCAGTGTGGGGTAAGCTTGCTCTAAAATGGTGCCTTGGACGAATCAGAACTTGACTCATAATCTGAGCCAGCCGCAAGAGGATTGTATGGGCAGGACTCTGGGAGATGTAGTTTAGACTTGCGCCTTTTTGGACCAACAGCAGCAGTCTATTGTGAGTGACAGCCAATCCAGTCAAGAACTGGGAGGAACTCAAAGGAAGTGCCCGGTTTTGTCTGTTGGAGTCTCAGTTTAGATCTGGCAGTGAAGGGAAAGAAACCCTGTGCTCCTTCAGTGCACAGTTTCAGTCAAAATGTGTAAGGCCCAGAGTTCCGGTCTGCAGCTTGTGTAACTGCTTGTTAGGACTGAATCCGTCCTGTGAAAAGAATCAAAGGATCTCTGAAGAGTAGAAACCAGGCTCACCCTGTTAAAGACTGGAGAAATTGTTGAATTGCACTCGGTCTGTCAGGAACTGAATCTGCTGTGTGTTCTCCCGGGTATTGTGCAGTAATTGCGATCGGGATAGAGAAGCAGCCTGCCTGGTATAGTACTTTCTTTTACCATATAAATGTGTGAAGAGTCTCGTGGTGCTCAAGAGTAGCCCTGCTGACGTTGAAGGACCCTATCTTGTTTGGAGGTCGGAGTACTAATTCAGGGTCGCCCTGTTGAATTGCCACATTAAATCCAAATGGAATCACTGTACTGCTGACTGTTTAAACTAATTTTTCTTTTCACTGTGTGAAAGGGCCCCTACCAGCTGCCACGGTTTGGACTAGCCACTAGGGCTTGGGTACCCAGGGACAGTAACTGGTAGGGATAGGCCTGCACAGAGCCATAGGTAGATAGTAAAGGATAAGCTAATTAACCTGATTTCCCTGTCCTTGTTATATCCCCCAAATAAATCAGAGCTGCTTGTTTCAGCAAAGTTATACTTCCTGAGGTATTTGTCTATGTTAAAGTACTGTACTGTGATTGTTGCACTGTATCTTATTTCACAGGAGGTCCCAGTGCCGGAACCAGTCCTGGGGGTAAGTGTATACTGTGAAGGTAATTCTGATATATTGTGTGTGCCACTAGTGGGAAGAAAGGGGGGTTGCAGTGTCCCAGAGGGCTGTGACCAAGTAAGTTTAACTATTGCAAACCCTGACCTCTGGGTGGAGGCACCCGCCATTGGATCCAGGCCCCTCAACCTGTTAGTGGCAAATCAGGCAGGGGTAGTAGCCCCTGGGATAGCGCCATCTAGGGGTTACACAAAATTTTAGCATCCAGGTTAATGAGGGATATGGGGTGATAATTGCTCCCATATTATATGTCCTTTTCAAACAACATGAAATCTTGCTGTATTCTGACTTATTGCAGTTAGCCCCAGCACTTGAACTGCTCCGGAGAAGGAGTTAAATTCTATGCAGAGCATAGAACGTTGAGCTCGAGCTCAGTTCAAACCTCTCTCTGCTGCACTTTGAAGTGTAACTGTCAGATTCTTTACTCCGCCTAACTGAACAGTCGCTCCGGAAATTTCTCCTTCACTCTCGGTTCACAGTTTAAAAATCATCGGTTTTACCGATATTCTCGAATTTTTTTTTTTTGGTTCAGATCCCTGTCTGTGGTACAGTAAGTGCACAGGTAGTGGACTTAGCTAGAAAAAGTGTGTGGAAATTGTATACTGATTTAGTGACCGGTTCGCTGAACCGTCTCTGGTTTGGTAATTGTTTTCTTTTCTTTACAGGAATTTAGTAAGAAAATTCGGTCCTTATCGGTTTAAAAAAAACAACAAAAACATGTTTTCTTTGCTTTTCAAATACCTGTAACACGGTCGAAACCGATATGGGTGTCTTGCTCATGGCCATAAAAAGGGTAAGGATTTAGTTATGACTTTGTCTGAGAAACCCAAGAAAAAAAACGTGCCCACTGGGTTTCAGCACTGCAGTGAGTGTGGGGAGGCCTTTACTAAGACTGACCCCCACACCACTTGTGTTTACTGTCTGGGTTTTAGTCACCTAGAGTCAGACTGCCAAATCTGTAAGAATTTCCCTAAAGCCACCCTGGATAAAAGGTTGGGCAGGCTTAGGGAAAAGGAGGCAGAGAAGTCCGCTGATGCGGATGGCCAGCCTGGTTCGGTTCCGATCGAACCAGAAAGAGTGCCCTCTGACCAGGGTGAGGTTCCTTTGGGCAAAAGGAGAGCTGATTCTGGGGGATTGGGTCCATCAAAAGGAAAAAGAAAAGACAAATTGGCTGGTTCAGATCCAGAACAGCATCATCTGACTGCTGAGGAGATTGACCGAATGATTCGTACAGTGGAATCGCTTAATTCAGTTCCGACTGATCCGGCGCCGTCTGGCAGGCATTTGGTTCGGTCGGTTCCTCTGGTTCAAGATTATACCCCTGAAGATTTTTATGAACCGGACTTGGAGGGGGATGATGATTATGATGATGATGAAGGTGATGATGGAATTGAAGGTCTGGATGAGCCTATCGAACCGGACATCTCTCCAGACAGGCCTTCTGGTGTTTCCCCTCCCAGGCTTTCTGAGTCCCCTTCCCACTTCATGTTCTACAGAAAAGTGGCAGAAACCCTCCAGCTTCCTATGGAGGAAGCTGTTGAGGAACAAGAGGAGCCTAACTTTGTGGCGATGATGGACATCCCAGAGTCCAAGAGGTTGTCTATTCCCCTTCATAGGTCTTTTGGGAAACAGACACAAAAGCTGTTAAAACTCCAAATTCATTACCTCCTGTGGACAGACGGATGGACAAGAGGTACATGCTGTCAGGCTCAGGTATGGAGTACTTGTACCAGCAGTGCAGCCATGTTGGGGTCGTGCAGGCTGCAGCCTGTGATAAGGCTAACATTCCCTTGGCTTCACATCCCCCAGATAAAGACTCCAGGAAATTGGATGCCTTGGCAAAAAAGCAGTACATGGCATCCTCTTTGGGACTCAGGCAGGCAAATTACATGGCCTATACAGCCAGGTACCAGAAGTCCAGGTGGGACACTGTACTGACACTGGCTAAGCAGGCCCCTCCCCAGCTTGCCAAGGAGCTGGAGAAGGTGGCTGCTGATGGGATTGAGGCATCAAAGATTCAATTTCATGCTGCTGTGGACTCCAGCAATGTTTCTTCTAGAGTCATGGCTACATCTGTGTCTCTTCGGAGACTGGCTTGGCTCAGGTGTACTAGCCTTTCTCAGGATACCCAGGCTAAGGCCATGGATTTTCCTATGGTTAATAGTGGGGAGCAGACAGAAAATTATATGAAGAAAATGGACACATACAGGACCACCTATAGGAGTGCACAGACCAAGGAAAGGCAGGCAGCTCCTCAAAGGCAGCAAGCTAGGGGAAGGGGCAGACCTTTTCATAGGCCTTTCTACCAAGCACAGGCCTCCTCTTCTTTTTCTGGGAGGGGGTTCTTCAGAGGGAGATGCAGAAGAGGGATGAGCAGGGCTGCATCCACCTCTCAGCCTAAGGCTCCTGTCAAGCAGACACCCTGAGGTGTCAGCCCGGGTTGACTCCTCCATTCCTGTAGGAGGCAGGCTGACTTACTATTTCCAGGACTGGAAGTCTGTTACCTTAGACAAGTGGGTCCTGGAGGTAGTAGGCCAGGGACTGGCTCTCAGCTTCAAAAAATTCCGAAAGCTGAGAGCCAGATCTTTTTCACCTGCAAACATCTCCAAAACCATTGCCATAGAGGTAGAGGTTTCATCTCTTCTGGCCTTAAGGGCCGTAGAGTGAGTTCCTACAATACAGAGGGGAAAAGGTCTGTACTCCAGGTACTTCCTTACCCTGAAAAAAACAGGGGAGTGGCGGCCCATCCTAGACTTAAGATACCTAAACAAACATTTGTTAAAGCCAAAGTTCAAAATGGTGACTCTGGGAATAATTCTTCCCTCTCTAAAGCCAGGGGATTGGCTAGCCTCCCTGGACCTAAAGGATGCCTACTTTCATATTCCCATCAGGTGCGCCCACAGAAGGTACCTCAGGTTCGAACTGCCTTCAGGCCATTACCAGTTCAAAGCAATGCCTTTAGGCCTAATATCAGCTCCAAGGGTGTTCACGAAATGCCTGGCAGTAGTAGTGGCTTTCCTAAGGAGAAAAAATATCTCCATATTCCCGTACCTGGACGACTGGCTCATAGTGGGTCAGTCTCCAGACCAAGTCAAGTCGGATCTAAAAGTGACCCAGCAAGTGCTCACTTCTCTAGGTTTCCTTCTCAATCTTCCCAAGTCAGTTCTCGAGCCAGTACAACTGTTCAACTGTTGACTTTCATAGGGGTAGAACTGGACACTGTCAAAGCAAGAGCATTTCTTCCCTTGGTAAGGGTGAAGGCCATCATGGAGCTGGCTTCTTCCTTCCACCTTCTGGTTTCTCGACCAGCAAGACACTTTCTTCAGCTGCTGGGCCACATGGCAGCTCCCACTGCAGTGGTCCAGGGGGCCAGATTTCAGATGAGAGACATTCAGTTTCATCTGAGGGCCTTTTGGTCTCAGAAAAAAGATCCTCTGACCAAACTGATTTCAGTGACTCAGACTCTGATCCAGGCTCTTCAGTGGTGGCAGGATCAGGACAGTCTCAGGCAAGGGGTCCCATTCATTACTCAGTCTCATTCTGTGGTCCTAACCACAGACGCCTCTCTCCTGGGTTGGGGAGCTCACTTGGGGGCTCTCACAGCCCAGGGAGTGTGGTCCACTCAGGAGTCGCTTCTCCACATCAACCTTCTGGAGCTCAGGGCAGTTTTCCTAGCCCTGCAAGCCTTCTCACAATCAGTAAAGAGCAAAGTGGTTCAAGTCAGGACAGACAACACCACCACGATGTGGTATATCAACAAGCAGGGAGGCACTCGGTCTACGGCCTTGTGCACGGAAGCCATGAAAATTTGGTCCCTGGCTTATTCCCTACAGACCTCTCTGGTAGCAGTCCACCTCCCAGGAAAGGACAATGTGCTAACAGATGCATTGAGCAGGATTTCCAAGGGCCATCACGGATGGTCCCTGGATCCCCTAGTGTTAAAAGTGATTCTTTCAGGATGGGGCACTCCAGAGATAGATCTCTTTGCAGCCCCAGACAATCACCAACTTCCTCTCTTCTGCTGCAGACCCCCAGTCTTGGTCTCAGTCCCTCTGGATGCTCTGATTCTGAATTGGGAAGGGAAATTTCTCTATGCCTTCCCTCCTTGTCCTCAGCTGTTCAAGGTACTGGTCAGGATAAGGTCGCAATCTTGCAAAGTGATTCTGATTGTTCCAGATTGGGCCAGGCAGCCTTGGTATCCCCTGTTCCTGTCCCTAGCAGTCCATCTTCCCCTGTCTCTTCCTAGGAATCACAATCTGTTAACCTCCTCTCAGGGGTGGATCTGGTATCCCAACCTTCGGTCTCTCAATCTCAAGGCATGGCTCTTGAGGAGTTAGAGTATGCAAATTTGCATCTGTCTCAAGGGGTTCTGAACATTCTCAAAGCCTCTCGAAAACCTGCCACCAGAAAAACTTATAACTCCAAATGGAAAAGATTCGGCATCTGGTGTTCCAAAAAGCATATATCCCCAGACACTGCTGAATTGTCTGCAGTTCTGGATTATATGGTTCATCTCAATGGCCTAGGCCTCAGACCAGCTATCCTCAAAGTACATTTGTCAGCTGTTTCTGCTTTTCTGTCAGTAGGAAAGCCTTCCTCACTGGCATCTCATCCTGTTTTCTGTAAAATTGTCAAGGGATTGCTTCATACCAATCCTCCCTTTAGGGATCCTACCCCTGCTTGGGACCTTAATGTTTGAATTGCCCAGCTTATGCAACCCCCTTTTGAACCTTTGTCTTCAGCAGAACTAAAGTACTTGACTTGGAAGACTGTGTTCCTGGTAGCTATTACCTCTGCCAGACATATCAGTGAATTACAAGCTCTTGTCAGTGGAGCCTAATTTTATCTCATTCCATAGAGATAAGCTGGTCCTTAGAACCAATAGGAGGTTCTTCCCTAAAGTGGTTTCAGATTTTCATTGAACCAATCCATGTCCCTCCCTGTATTCTTCACTGATCATTCTTCTTCAGGAGAGAGAAGATTACACAGTTTGGATATTAAAATGGCCCTTAGCTACTACATTGAGCGTACTAAGGCACACAGGTTTGGCTCCCTTGTTCCTCACTTATGGGGAAGTGAGTAAGGGCAAACCTGCCACTAAGAGAACTATTGCTAGGTGGATTGTCTCTTGTATACAATTCTGCTATGAGAAGCTAGGCAAAATACCCCCCTCAGGCCTGAGGGCTCATTTGACTAGAGGTACAGCTGCTTCCCTGGCTGCTGCCAGTGATATTCCTTTACTAGAGATATGCAAAGCAGCCACCTGGAAAACAGTCCATACATTCACAAAGCACTACTCTCTGGATATCCAGGCTAGGAGTGATGCTCGGTTTGGTACAGCAGTAGTGCACAGCCTATTCCCAAAATAGGTTCGAATCCCTCCTCCATGGGGGTACTACTTGGTAGTCTGCAATAAGTCAGAATACAGCAAGACTTCATGTTGTTTGAAGAAAAAATTACTCACCTTAGTAATTGTGTTTCTTCTAATGGAGTCTTGCTGTATTCTGACTTCCCTCCCTGCCTCCCCTCTCAGAATCTGGTTTTTGGGAAGTGGGCTGGCAGGTGCAGTTTTGCACCCAAGGGGTGCATTTTTTAGAGAAGGGGAGTGGGTTATGTTTTTTTATTTTCAATAGTCATAAGTTGTTCGCTACCTGGTTTTTGGTTTTGGATTTCTCGACTCGAGTCTTTTGGGGATCCAAAATATTTGGTTGCCATTTGGCTAGTAAAAATTTTACAATTTCCACATAGTGGGTTAGTTAGCTAGTATTAGCTCATAAGAATCTGATGGGTACACTTCAAAGTGCAGCAGACAGAGGTCTGAACCGAGCTTGAGCTCAACGTTCCATGCTCTGCATGGAATTTAACTCCTTCTTCTCTGGAGCAGTTCAAGTGCTGGAGCTAACTGTAATAAGTCAGAATACAGCAAGACTCCATTAGAAGAAACACAATTACTAAGGTGAGTAATTTTTTTTTCTGTGACGTTATCATCCCTTTGTGAAGGAGTTCTCTGCGAGGTCCTCTTCATGGACATAGCCAAATACATCTTCCAAGTGGGGACGCAGTTCTTGCCCAACTGCCTTGTAAAAATTAGGCATGAACCCGTCAAGGCCAGGGGCCTTATCTAATGTTAGTTCTTTAATAGCTCCGAGAACCTCAGCTGTTGTAATTTGTGCTCTCAGTAGTTGCTGATATTCCTGAGTGAGCTGGGGCAGTATGAAATTGGTTAGAAATGTTTTAATTTTCTAGTTGATGTTGGGGGAGTCCTCTGCACTACACAAATTCTGATAACATTTTTAAATTCCTCTGCTGTCTGTTATCAGATGTCCACCTCTTGTACTACATACCCCTAGCATAAACCTAGATGCCTCTCATTTGTGAAGTCCTACAGCCATGTGGGCATTATAGAGTTACATGTTTTTAGGTCGGGTTTGATCCTGAATTATGGACCTGGTTCAGTCTTTCTGCTAAAAGGCCAGCCTGTCATTTTAAGATTTAAATGACCGTATAGTTATTTCTGCACGCTTCTGACTCTTCAAGGATACGCAGAAACATGCTTATCAAATGTTAATTGTTAGAGACACTGACTTTATTTGGAAACTACAAGCCCCCACACACACACAAGCTACTATCCGGAGTTCCGACGCAACAGGAGGGGTGGGATGAAATGTTTCCACCATTAGGCTTTTGCAGCCTGAAAGAAAAAAAAGTTTTCTTTCACAGCTACTTTGCAATCGCCTATTTCAAGGACAAAATGTAGTTTCTGGGAAATACGGTTGGAAGGGTCCAGGGACTGAATGCACTGACATGTCCCCCCCCCACACACAAACAAGTATAGGTTTGGCAATTAAAAAACAACTTTAAGGAGGCTTTGCCATCCTTAGCCCCCTTTTTTTTTGATCATTGCACAGAACAAAGTGTCTTTGTGAATATGAGCAGGATTTAAAATCCTTGCAAGGGTGCAAGACACCACATTCCTAAAAGCCTGTTTTTAAGTTAACAAGAATCTGGTAACTAATCAGGTGAAGAGGAATTTTTACTGTTCTTTATGATCCCTGATGTATCAGCCCTCCTTAGCCCTACCCCACGCCCAGCCCTATTATCCACTGTCCCCGAGACTCACCCTACCTGGTGTTCTTCCCTGGCATTCCCCCAGGGTGGGGCCTTCCAGAGGGGGCCCTTCTTCCTAGCAGATGACCAAACTGGTTTCCAGGGGGTGCCACGGGTCAGTGGTGTGGGGCCTGTGGTGCTAGGTGGGTGGCATCTTGCTTGGCCTGACTTTTTCCACTTTTTCTACCCTGGGAGATAGGTCATGCAGTGATGTCAGGGGAACACTTGCCAACATCTGCCCCACCTTCAATAGATGCTAGCGCCGGCTGCCGGACCCCTGGTTTCCACCAGACATCGGATGAGCACCGGGAGCTCCTCTCCCCCAGAGGAAGAGAGCAGTCCACGGGATGCTCAATCCTCCATCCCCGGACGGCCATCCGACACCCAGGCTTGTTTCTGAACCTGGGTCTTCGACATTGCAAGCGGTAGCGCTATTGCGGCTGTTTTTCCTTAAGGTTGTGCCTTAAGTGTGGATGTCAGACAAAAGACAAACATGGTCCTTGTAAGAACAGATCCGGAAGCAAATGGTTTGATACCTTTTGTTGGACTAACATAGATGTTACAAAAAGAACAAAGTGCTTAAGCTTTTGGACTAACCAAGTCCTTCCTTGAAAGCTTATGACAGTTATTCAGAAACTCATATACTATTAACACCCAGATCATACATAAAAAAACAGAAATAATTCTTGTTGGTTTAAAATACTCATTTAAGTCATCACTGAAGTTAGAAACAGTTGAACTAGGCCTTGCCAGTTTGCTATTATTTGAGATGCCTTCAAGGTCAAAGCGTCATTTCAATAAGATAACAACCTTACCAGCAGAAAGTTCAACTAACATAAATTCTAAATGTCTCGGCATGTGCAGTGAATACAGTCTTAATGAACCATTGGATTCAATTCTCACTTAGGTACATGTTAAAATGTGATATTGTTGTATGTTAAAAACAAAACTATATAACTGACATTTTCTATATATGGCATTAAGACGGTTTAAAATAAAGTTAACCTAGTGTGAGCAACTGTTGCACACCGCTGTACAGTTTAAAACATATCTGGAAACATTTTTCCAACTATGCACTCAACTAGTTAACTATATTCAGTAAACCTTAAAATGTTCAGTGCTGTAACAGGATTTTATGCACGATAATATTAATTGTCAGTATAGGTGCCAAATTGAGAAAAAAAATCAAGGACCCCCAAGTAAATGAGACTATGCATCCTGATATGTTCAGAGTTCAATAATGTGACAGTATATAATCAAATTGCTGTATGTACAGAGACAGTCTAAGGGCTCTGAATGAAAACCCAATGGAATTAACCGCTACCACCCTGTGGGTAGATAACTAGTTAGAAGAAAATGTATATTCACTATATATGTGAGCTAAGAGTCTTAACACATTATCATTTACACCAGTAATTACAGTATTTACCCAGCGGAATTTAACCAGTCAAGGACCCCCAAGTCAAGTACTTTTGACGTAAATAAAAGCCATTGCTCAGGCTTTCATTTGCATCAAAGGAAGCTCAAAGCTGCATAGTAATGCTTTGAAAATCTCCCCAGTAGGATTCAATGGGGTGAGCCCCCACACTCTCCCTGGTAGGACATCACAAAATATGCGATCATGGGGGCGTGGTCAGTGAACCGGGAAGTGGAAGGGATCGACTGGCTGGCAGTTCAGCTAGAGTTATGATCCCTTTCCTCCCTTATAGGACACTATTAAAATGTATAATTTTGACTCAGAGGGACTATCGTCACGGCAGGCTAGGGGGCTATGAAGCCCAAACCTGAACCCAAAAAAATCATACATTTACTTTAACATGCCATTGATGTTACATGCTGCATATTATATGCTGCAGTTTGAAACTGCCTAACTGTTCTCAGTAATACATGCGGTTAATATCAAGTTTGTATTGACTGTAGTTGGTTATAAGTGTGACGATGATGTTAGCATCTTAACGATTCCCGGAAAGGGCATATATGGACAATACAGGGTCACATATTTTCAGGTCAAGTTTGAAGTTGAATTATGGGCCTGGTTCACTATTTCTGCTAAAAAGCCAGGTTGCCATTTTAAGGTTTAAATGACTGTATAGTTGTTTCTGCTAGCTTTTGACTCTTCAAGGATATGCAAAAACATGTTTATCAAATGTTCCTAGCTGAAATGTAAGCAAAATTCAGCTTCGCAGTCTTAATGTCTGATGATGTGAGCCAAAAAATGTTTGCTATGTAAAATGTTCTGTATAAAAATACGACCATTTTTTGAGAGAGTTATGGAATTGCTTGACATCCAACAATGCCATCAAGAGCTGTGGTATTCTGATCATCTCATGCCATGAAAAGATATAGTATGTCTGAACAACAATACCATCCAGATGGTATTTCTTTTTATTTACTGTACGTCATCCCTTCTGCCAGCTGGCCCCCACCAGTTCACTCCCTCCTCCCAGCCACATCACCCACCTTCTCCTGTACTTAGCTCACTTCTCCGGAGCGCACCCTGGCTTACCCCCAAGGGCGTTGCCATTGGCGGGGTGGCTACCCCCAGACAGCAACTCGGTTGGTGTTTGGTGAAGGAATGCAGCGGTTGGTGGTGTGGGGCCTGCAGTGAGGGGTGGACATCCTCCTGCTCAGGTTTTTTTTTTCTGTTTCTCCCATTCTTCTGGGATACCAAGGAAGATACACAACACATGCACACGCTTTGGTGTGCACTCACGTCAGAGCATGGCGACATCCCCTTTCCCAGATCAGTGGCTCTGATGCACCGCTACCTGTGGTCACTCAGGTGGCGGTAGAGCAGCAGAGGCTGAGCATCCTCCCTCCCTGAGGTGGAGAGTGTCCATTGGAATGCTTATCTCACCTCCGCCAGCCAGCCCTCTGATGACTCAGGCGTATTCCTAACGCCGGATCATTGGTATCTCGAGTGATAGTGCAACCGCTATGCTGGCAGGCTGGCATAAAACAGTATTTCAGCATCTAACATTTAACATCAGCATAATGTCACCTGTAAGCAACAAGTTTTTCTACAGCAACTCAAAATTACAAACACCAGGACAAAGACCACAACATGCAGAATCCTGTGCCTTCTACCATGCCTCAAAATCAGGATGCATATGGGGTTGTTTTGTATCCCAGAGCTTCTGCTGCACTCATGACAGGCATTCCTCCCTTTGATGCTTCACCCTAGAAGCATAGCTTATCAGTTCCCCCCTTAAAACCACTTTCAGAGTGTCCTAGAAAATACCCAGGGAGACATATGGGTGTGAATTTTCTTTCAAAATCTGAGCAATTTTGTCCTGTATAAATTCCCGGCACTCAGGGGTATTTAGGAAGGAACTGTTAAACCTCCACAGCATCATCCCCCTCTTTGGACCTCAAGTTTCATTTCGGTAAAAGTGGAGCATGGTCTGACAGACAAATTGACAAGATCTCACGGTCTGCAAGGAGGCCTGTGTGCTCCCTAGAGGTATGCAATAGATCAATTCTAGTTCACAGCTGATGGGGACTAGAAAAATGGGTATAAGCCTTGGTGGAGGGGTGACGATGATTTCATACACCTGCCCAGGAGTATTCCCAGTGGAGAAGAGGACCCCTCTTCTGTGTCCTGGTTTCCCTCAGAGGATTAGGATTTGTGCTGTCAAAACTGTCATAAATCATATTATGATCACCACCCACCATTAGGAACCCTGTTTGTTGCAACTGCAAAGTCTAGCCAAACAGTGAAGCCAAAGTTGTGGAGTCTGTACCCGGAGGGAGGTATATACTGACCAGCCTAAGGTCCCTACCAAGGTGCTGACCTACCACCACTGCTAGTCTACCCTGAGGGCCTACATAGGAATTAGCTAAGTGGAATCATACTGAGAACCTTTGTCAGTTTTACATGGTCATGACCATTTACATTTTGTGAGTAAATCAGGGTTTCCTAATAGAAGCCATATCAACCGAGCAATAAGATGGCCATAGAAACCCCCACTACTCCACTGGAAGCCCAAGGGAGAGTCAAGTCCAGAAGTACAATGTCCCTCCCCCTCAGACTGTCTGTGGAAATATCATATTTGGGGTAACCTGGAATGGTCAGTCCAAGTACATGTATGCCTGATCATGTGATAGATCCATGCAGCCTGAACAACAAACAGTACAAAACAAATATCACTATTAATACTAGTAGTAGTGTTTTATTTATTCAGCATCCATTCTCAGGAGCTCAGAGCACTTTACAAACATAAAACTCAAATTAGACAAAATAACAGAACTTTAGAACAGCATAAATAAATAAACTAATAAACATCTACTGGCATTACTGAAATACTGATAGAAACAGGTGGCAACCAGTTTTGGGAGGTAATTAGATGGAACCAAAGGCCTCCTTAACTAAGAAGGTCTTCTGGCCTCGCTTAAAGGCCTCCAACAAAGGAGCCTCCCTCAAAGATCTCAGAAGCATGTTCCACAAGGTTGGGTGGCTACCTCAAAAACCCAATCACCAGGTGACTTCATCTCAGAGGAACGGAAGTGGCAAGAGGTATGGTAAGGTGTCATGAGGTCTCCCAGGTAACCGGGGCCCAGTCTGTATTAGGGCTGCAAACAGACCTTGAAGGTGATAGGCCACTTCACCGGCAGCCAGTGCAGTTCATGCAGGACCTGGGTTACATGACAGAACCTAGGAAGACCCATGATCAGCAACCTGGCCGTTATGTTGTATGTCAGCGCAGATATTGTAGGACACCTCCACTAATCCTGAAGTACAGAGCATTACAGTAGTCAAGTCTGGAAGTCACAAATGCATGTACCAGTGATGGCGGGTCTTTTGGGGGACCAAGGCTTTAATCTAGGCAGTGTTCCTGAGATGGTAAAAGCTACTATGACTACTGCTGACACCCGACCTCAAGTGTCAGCCTCTTGTCCAGAATGTACCCCAGATTCTTCACCGTAGCAGAAGCCACCAACCTGGAAGGACCAAGCACAAGACTAGTTATCTTCTCGGTTGCCTCTGCAGTCCACCTCCATTCAGGCTCCATCACTAATATCTCCATCTTATCTGGGTTGAGCCTCAGCCAGCAAAATAATATCCAGTCCTGAATCTTGGCCAGGCACAAATTTAGTACTTCAGCTGTATCAGATGTTCCAGGTGCAAATGACAGATACAGCTAGGTATCATCTGCATAGCAGTAGAAACCCAGGCTGTTCTATCTAATGATCCCCCCCAGGGTAGAATGTATACCATGAATAACAAAGGCAAGTGGACCGACTCCTGGGGTATACCACAGAGCAGGGATTTCAGGAGTGATGAGAAACTCCAAATTGACACCATCTGCATCCTGTCTCTGAGGAAGAACTCAAACGAGCCGATGACCGTGCCAGTGAGTCCACAGTACTCCCTAAGGTGGTCCAACAGCACCCCATAGGCCACAGTGTCAAAAACTGATGAGAAATCAAGGAGAATGAGAACTGACCATTCTTCTGTATCTCTTGCCTTGAGAAGGTCATTATACACACTGACTAGTGCAGTCTTCATACTATGCCTGGACCTAAATCCAGACTGGAGAGGCTCATAGATTTTAAAGGCTGCGAGGTGTGCCTCAAGCTGCAACACCACCACCTTCTTAATAACTTTTCCCAAAAAGGGAGGTTAGAGACAGGTCTGGGTCCAGAGATGGTATCACCAGCACATCTTCCAGTGTGCTCAGAAAGGTCCCCTCTGAGAGGGAATACCAGACCATCTCGATGTACACTGGCCCAGAAACCCCACACAACTTACTAGAAGGAGTGTTGAGCCTGCACCCTTCACAAAAGGTGGGCTGCAGCTCTGAGATCACCCCACAATCTTATTTATTTATTTGCTTTTGGTAACCGGTTAAGTGCACTAGACAGGATTGCCTATTTTCAGGCACGACCTGGGAGATTACAGTTCAAACAAGTTACAAACAATAGTACAGGGAGGAGCTGATACAGTGCAGTACATAAAGAAATCAACAACCTTACATGACAGTAGAATTACTTAGCACGAATGTGATGGCATACGTAACATAAGCATTATGGTACAAAAGAGATAAAAAAGCCTAGCAGAGATCAGTAACATAAGTGCATAACAGCAGTGTTGGTGGCATAGGACGAGGGTATGGGACAGGGAAGGGGTTAGTAGAGTAATGGCAAGTAAAGAGGTATGTTCTGTGAACTAGAGCAAATAAAGAGGTGGAATACATGAACTAAAGACATTTACATGCGTCTAGGGAGGTGAGGTAATTAAAGAGTGCATGCTTGAAGGCAGGGTGAGAACTGGAGCTACTAAGGGAAAACGGAAGGGAGTTCCAGAATTTGGGAGCATAGACAGAGAAGGCAAGTTCACGCATTTTAGTGGAGCAGTTAGGGACAGTGACCAGAGCTGAAGTTGAGGACCGGAGGAGTTGGAGGCAGTCATCTGGGGAGAACATGGCTGCAAGGGAGAGGGGAGAGAAGAACGAATTGTATTGTTGGTCAGGCAGCCTATGGAATATAAATGCTGGGAGGAGGGGGATAACCAGCGGAGTTCAGAGTATAGTGTGCAGTGGCGTTTAAGCCGATGTGCAGACAAGGCAAATCTGCAAACATTGTTATAGGCAACATCTCATGCTTGAAGAATGTTTGCCTGCACTTGAGGAAAGACCCACAATGCATGGCAAAGACCAGGGAGCAGAAGTCCTTGGGCAACAGAGATCCTAGCGGCAGGGGTCAGGGCGTGGTGGACATAATAAGCCAACTCAATTTTGGCATTGACAGACTTGCATACCATATTGACATGGAGAGAGAAACTGAGACACGGATCCAGAGTGACCCCTAAGTATCTGAAGGAGTCAGTAACTTGTCAGCAAGCATGTCTGGGCGTTCACCTTGCACACTCATGCATACCTGCCCTGCTCAGCTGCACACTGGCAGTGTCCTTCTGGGTTTGCTACCCATTTGCTAAGGAACATCCTCAGCTCTAACCAAACTGTAGCTCTGTGATTCATGGCGCTGCGAGTTCCAGTACACCACACCACACCACCCTGGGAGTTGATACTGGGATCCCTTTGTTTGAAATGGATACAGTTATACTGTTGAAATGATTGCAAAAAGCTATTTGGAACTCAAGGGGTTAAACTTGCTATGCAGCACAAAGTTTTGCAGAGCTATCAGCAGGGGGTCAGCTTGGGACCCTGTTCTATCCGTTGCACATGCAAAGAAACTGACAAGAACAGTTTGAGAAAAACAGGATGTCTCCTTAACGAGTTCTCAGACAAAGACTTACAAAAAGAGCAGCAATGCTTTTGCTAGACTGAGAGACAGAGACTGAGATTTGGAATTGAAAGAAACCCTCACATGAAGGACTTTGTTTTCTCTGTTTGTACTTCCTTTGTATATAGCTATCCTGAACATTTTTTTATTTTACTGTATTGCTGTTGACAATAATAAAATGCTATTGGCGAATTTTGAAACTGCTCCTGGTTTTCCTATACTTCCTGATCTGTGTCTCAGCCACAAGGTTCCTTTCTCCAACAGGGCGGAGGGCGTGGCAGATAGCATCTGCTTGCTATTATTTGTATAACATTCGTGATATAAATATATGTTTCTGTGAATTTTCTGCTGGAAAACTATAGCAGTCAGCACAGGCCATCAGAAGATATTGGATTTTTTTTTTAAAGAAAAAAAAAAATGTGCTGGCCTGGTTGTTACCTCTGTCTTGTAAAAGCTGACTTCCTGGGACTAGAATGATACTAGGTTGTAACACATTGTAAAATGCCCATTTACTTTGAAATCAAGGAAAACAGGCTGCATTTTATGACCTATTAGGAAGAAGCAACTTCTAACTGATACCGGTTAGATTTCACAAATAGGTGACATAGCTTATCAGGAAGTTTGCCTCAAAAGATCAAAGGTAACTCTCATCTGTCATTAGGCATCGCTAATTAGCAAGAATATACATTTTTTTAATTGGAATGTTTAGCAGTGTGCTGGGGCATGTGACTGATCAATTAATTCAATATCCAGGTTTGAGTTATAAAGGAGTTTGTGGGGTCCCTGGCAACCCCCTTGACTTTTTTTATTTCAAGAATCCATCAACCAGGGAGAGGTTTTGGGGGGTTTGGAGGCAGGCTGAGGTAGTGCCTATTCACAAAAAAAGTTCTAGTCAGGATGTTGGAAACTATAGGCCAGTTAGCTTGACTACAATGCCGGGGAAAGTTTTGGAGGGTCTTATCAAGGATCACATTACTGAATTTTTACATAAATCAGGGAAAATTGACCAGTCACAACACGAGTTTACTAAGGGAAAGTTGTGCCAGACAAATCTTTTAGATTTCTGTGGTAGTGTCAATAAAGCACTTGATGACAGGAGCTCAGTTGATGTTATCTTTTTGGACTTCACCAAAGCATTCGATAAGGTGCCAGACGGTGAGTTGGTCGATGCCTTAATAGATCACGGTATCCAGGGAAACCTGCCACGCTGGATAGATGCATGGCTATCCAACAGGACACAAAGAGTATGTATCAAAGGGGACTATTCTGAATGGGCAGAGATGCCTAACGGGGTTCCTCAGGGTTCCGTGTTGGGTCCATGTTTGTTTAATATATACATTTCATCCATGAGCACTACATCAGGGGCATGGCACTCTAAATTTGCAGATGATACTAGATTAGGGCTGGTGGTCAATACAAAAGAGGATGCTATAATCTTATAGACTGCCCTTAGGGACCTAGAGCAGTGGGACATAAGTAATAGACTGTGCTTAAATACTAATAAATGCACAGTTATGCACCTGGGTAAAAGTAACCTTATGTTTATTTATGTACTGGAGGAGGGGTAGATCTTAAACCAGTATTGGATGAGAGGGATTTGGGTATCAGAGTCAGTAATGACCTTAACTTTAAACTGCATTGTAACCAGGTGATTAAAAAAGCTAGCGGCATCTTGCACTGCATTAACAGGCATATCATAAGTAGGGCCAAGGAGGTACGGCTCCCACTTTATACCTCGCTAGTAAGGCCCCATGTTGAATACTGTTCACAGTTTTGGGCTCCGGGTTGGAAAAGGGGATATAAATAAACTTGAGAGGGTCCAAAGAAAGGCACCACGCTGTATCACTGAAGTATCAGGAAAATCTTATCAGGAAAGATTACAGACATTGGGGTTATATTCCCTGGAATATTGAAGGTTTAGGGGGATATGTGCCTCGTTTTCAGAGCACTTGCAGATGCTCTGTTATGGGAACAGTTAGGCCTTGTTCTTAAGGACATGGTATACTGTACAAGGGCTCACCCTTTGCAACTGTATGGAGAAAATTATAAAATCAATAGAAGAAAACATTGGTTTAGTGTCAGGGTGGTTAAAGTTTGGAATGAGCAACCGGTTGAAGTAGTGGTAAGCAAAACTATGGCTGAATTTAAGACCAAATTGGATAACCACTTGATTTCAAATAATATAAAAGGGTATAACTAGTTCTATTTGCAAACTATAATGGACTTATCAGTCTTCATAGAGCTTTGTGTACTTCTATGAGTGACCTCACAGCCAGCATCACTGCGAGCTGTGACATCACAGGGAGGATGGGATTGTACTGAATATTACCAGATGGCTGGAAGAAAAGAGTGCTTTTGGTTCTGGGCTCCTGACAAGACACACTCTCAAGGGCACTTCTACTGGAGTAGGTAATCAACCACCACTATTTATTGCTGGAAACTAGGGTAGGATTAAATATTCAGTATTAAGGTGTTTTTGTTTAAATTGTCCATTTAATTTAAATGACTGTACACCCAATATTATATTTTATGTGTTTGCATTTCATCTACTATTTTTTTTAATTGTAGTAAACTTTGTTTTCCTTGAAATCCTGCTGGAGTCTTTTTCTCATTTTGAATGTGAATGCTGGGACAGTGTTGATAAGTCTGACAGAACTATTACACGCTTAAAGTGTGTTACCATTTTGCACCAAGATAAGAAAAGTACCTAGGTCTCAGTTGAATCAGAAAGGGGGATTGTGAACCAGGTTGGGTGCCTGCTGGGTTAAGTATTGCACTGCAGTTCCCCGAAGAGGGTGAGATATTTGAACTTGTAAACTGGGAGTGCTAGCGAAAAGGGTTCATATTTGACCCCAGGACTTGAGACTGGAAGTTGTTTCAGACCCAAAAGAGACAGGAGGGTTACCCTGTTTGTCTCCTGTTCACATATTGCACTTCGAGGTTTGGCACTGTGGGAGCAGAGGGCCTGACTCGCGGAGTGCTTTTGTGACAGATCTGGTTGGCAGTGGTGCGATTTAAAAGATTTCGTTTATAGTGCTGTAATCAAAAATATTTGTTTGTATACTGCGAAATTGTTTGGTAACACGAGCATTAATAGTCCAGTGTATCAGATTGATAACTGTAACAGCTCACACACAAAATAAGGCAGTAATTTAAAAATAAAGAATGATATCATTGTGGTTACAGTCTAAGTTCCCTACCCGTTTTATTTTTTTCGAGTGTAAGCTAGTGTAGCCGTAGATTAGGGATGAAGATGACTTCCACCTACAGCGAGTACACTGCAGACTACCTGAGGCAGTTGTGCCAGGAGAGAAGAGTCCATTGTGAGGGGTGAAACAAGCAGCACTTCGTGGAGGCTCTTGTGACAGCCGATGCCAAAGACCTCAAGTCACAGTCAGTGACTGAAAGGGACCAGACCTTGGGCATGGAGGGGCCAGGGTCCACCACAGTGTCCAGTCCCAGGGAGGAGGACAGCAGGACCAGTGTGAACTGAGAGCCACAGCCGCAGGGGAAGGTCACCACCATGCTGGAGCCAGAAGGGATCAGGCTGCAGATAGAGTTGAGGAGAATGGAGCTGGAGTTTGAACAGAGAAAGCGGGAGATGGGGAGAGAGAGGAAAAGTGAGAGCAGCGAAAGGCTGAGCGAGAGGGGAGAGCCACAGCTTCAGAGAGAGGCTGAGCGAGAGCAGTGAGGCAGAGAGAGAAGAGCTAGAGCGCCAGAGGCAATCTGAACTGGAGAAGCTACAACTCCAAAGACCGGCGCCAGAGCTGGTAAGCGGTATGGGTGAACCTGGGACTCCAGGACTGGGTTACAAATTAAATTCTAAATTGATAGCTGAATTTAAAGAGGGGGAGGATATGGATGCATTTTTAAACTCATTTGAAAAGGTATGCATTTAGGCAAATATTCCCAGAGAGTCCTGGAGCTTCCAGCTATCCTGCTGCTTACCGGGAAAGCTCATGACGCATTGGGTCAAATGGACAATCAGGACAGTAATGATTATGGCAAACTTAAAGCTGCATTGTTAAAAAAGTATGACTTGACAGCCGAAGCATACAGAGTTAAGTGTCGTAAGCTCAGGCGAAGCCCTGACATGAGCTATGAGGAGCTAGCTACCAAACAACGTCAGTTTTTAAAACATTGGTGGGAAGGGATACAAGTAGACTCTGTAGAGAAAATTGAAAATATTGTACTTTTGGAGGAGTCCTTTTGAACTTGCCCAGCAGAGTTGAAAATCTGGCTAGAGGACAGAGATCCAAAAACAGTGCAGGAGGCTGCCGAGCTCTCGGACTGCTATGCCAGGAGCAGACCTGTTCTGAGAAGGAGTGGGGCGGGCGTAACAGCGCAGAAAGGGAAAAGCGCACCTTCAGGGCAGCTTAAACCCTCACACTGCCTCCACCAAAATGGGCATCCCCAGGTTACAAAGAAAAGATTTGCCTGATAAAAGAAATGAATGTTGGGTTTGCAAACAACCTGGGCACATTGCAAGACAGTGTCCTAAAAAGGCAGGGAGTGCACAAAGTGATGCTGGGAAAGAAGTGTTATTTTTGTGTATCCCTGAAAGCATGCCAGTAAACCTGAGCTAGCACATACACTAAGTTACTGTGAATGGGGTGCAGACCCATGGTGTAAGGGACACGGGGATGTCCCTTACTTTGGTAAAAGGGGATTTGGTTGAGCCAGAACAGCTTATACCCAATCAGTTTGTTACAGTATGGGGATTCACTGGGGAGGAGAAAACTCTGCCACTTGCTAGTGTTCTCCTGGACTGGGGTGAGACAGGAGAGACTGTGCAAAAAGTTGCAGAGGCAGAAAATCTTGCCCTGGATGTGATTATTGGGAACAATCTCCAAAAGGGGATAATGTGTGTGGTTACCCACAGTCAAGCAGCAAAGGTAAATTGTAGTTCCCTAGACTTCATAGAAGCCCTGTAGAAAACACTGGGAGACTGGCTCCCCAGCCTGTGTCTCCTGATATGGAGAATAGTAAAAGGGGGGTAGAAATTCCCCAGGTAGCAGTTAACAGAACAGCTACAGAAGGTTACTCGGAAGAGGGAGGAGTAGCCAATTGTCAGAGGGTTAGGGATGGCAGTGACCCTGAATGCCCTGACGCTAGAGCTAGGGATCCTAGTTTAGAAACTGAAGGGGACCTGTCCCATGCCTTGGGAATGTGTAAAGATTTTGCAGCTGCTCAGAAAAATGACCCTAGTTTAGAGAGGCTGAGGGCTTGGGTAGACTCTGACAGAGCACTGGGAGGTGACGGGGAAAAATAGAGTTTACTGGGACAATGGACTGCTGTATATGCAGGACGTAAGGACAGAGGGAGGGGTGACGGGCAGACAGCTGGTTGCTCCCCAGGGATACTGTGAGCAGTTGCTCAAGATTACTCATGATATTCCCATGTCTGGACATCTGGGAATCACACACTACGCAGCGATTGGCCCAGAATTTCTATTGGCCCAACTTCACCCAGCAGGTGAAAGAGTATTGCGGGTCTTGTCACTGGTGCCAGGAAGTAGGGAAGGCGGGTAGTAAAACCAATGTTGCCCTAATTCCCTTGCCCATAGTGGAGGAGCCATTCCAGAAGGTAGGAATGGATATTGTGGGGCCTTTGAATACCCACAGCTCCTCTGGAAAGAGGTTTATCCTAACTATGGTGGATTATGCCACCTGGTACCCAGAGGTAGTCGCCCTATCTTCACTGAGGACAAAGTGGCAGATGCCTTGCTAGGGATTTTTCCCGTGTTGGGTTCCCGCAAGAGGTTATCACCGATCAAGGGGGTTCCTTCATGTCGGACCTGATGAAATGTTTGTGGCAGAAGTGTGGGGTAGTGCAGAGATGCATGACACCTTATCATCTGCAAGCCAATGGCCTTGTGGAAAGATTCAATGGTATCCTTAAATCGATGCTCCAAGCGTTTGCTGAACAGCATGGGAGGGACTGGGAGAAATACCTTCCCCACCTGTTTGCATACAGAAAGGTGCCCCAAGAGTCAACAGGGTTTTCCCCCTTCAAACTCTTATATGGACACAGGGTACGTGGGCCCCTAGACTTGATCTGGGAGCACTGGGAAGGCAAGCACGCCACCCAGGGAGCTCCCATAGTGGATTATGTCCTTAAGTTTAGGGAAAAGCTGAAGAAGCTTATGGGAACAGCCCAGAGCAACCTGGCAGCTATCCAGCAAAAACAAAAGGTATGGTATGACCGCAGAGCCAGAGCTCGCCTGTACACTGTGGGTTAGGAGGTCATAGTCCTAATCCTGTTCTGGAAAGATAAGCTGCAGGCCGAGTGGGCAGGGCCGTACAAAGTAGTCAGACAGATGAATGACGTAAATTACATTATAGTACTGCTTGACAGGAGACATACCCAAAGGATGTACCATATCAACATGATGAAGCCATATGCAAATAGGGCTGACATGGTCTTTGCAGTGTGTAGTCCTGGGGAGGGGATGGACAAAGAAAACCCCCTTCTGGACTTGCCGGAAGAAAGCAAGCGGGAGTCCTCTGTGGAGACAATTAAAATGTCATCCCAGTTGACCCCAGACCAGAGCCAGGAAGTAAGGGAGGTTTTAGCAGACTTTGCCCCATTGTTTAGTGCCAAGCCTGGACTAACCCCCTTAGCGACGCATGGTGTAGAGATGGGAACACAAGTGCCCATATGGTAGACAACATATTGGGTGTCAGAGGCCCTCCAAAAGGACATTAGGAGGGAGGTGGAGGAAATGCTGGATTTAGGGGTAATCCAGAAATCCCACAGCACCTGGGCCTCACCTGTAGTCCTTGTTCCCAAGGCAGATGTCGCTCCTTGTTTTTGTGTGGACTGTAATGGGCTCAACGCAGTCACGAAGTCGGATGCCCACCCAATGCCACAGATGGACGAACTGCTGGACAAGTTGGGAGGGGTGACATACCTTACCACTATTGGTCTGACGAAAGGGTATTGGCAGGTGGAGTTAACTGCCAGAGCTAGGGAGAGGTCGGCCTTCATCACTCCGATAGGGTTATTTGAGTTTAAAGTAATGCATTTCAGAATGAACGCCCCTGCTACCTTCCAGAGGTTGGTGATCCAGGTGTTAAATGGTACCGAAGACCACGCTGTCGCGTACCTGGACGATATTGCCATCTTCAGTGCCAGCTGGAAGGAACACCTGTCCCACCTTAGGAAGTGCTGGGCAGGATACAGAGGGCCGGGCTCACCGTAAAAGCTGAAAAGTGCCTGGTGGCCATGGCTGAGGTGGCATACCTCAGGCATGTAGTAGGTTGGGGACAGCTCTGTCCTAATCAAGCAGAAATTGAGGCAGTCAAGTCATGGCCCAGACCTGAAACACAGAAGCAGGTTTGGAGTTTCCTAGGGACCACGGGGTACTGTAAAAAAATTTGTATCAAACTACATTTCCCTGGCAGCTTCCCTATCTGGCCTGTTAAAGAAAAGAATGCCTAAGAAGGTTAACTGGGAACCAGCCTGTGAACAAGCCTTTACACGGCTAAAGGAGGCACTGTGCAGTGCTCCTGTATTAGCCAGTCCAGACTATAGTAAACCCTTTGTAGTCCAGACTGATGCCTCAGATGTGGGTATTGGGGCAGCACTTAGTCAAACTTCTAACCAAAGGAACAAGCACCCAATAATGTACCTCAGTAAGAAGTTACTTCCCAGGGAGCAGGCTTATTCTACAGTGGAGAAAGAATGCATTGCAATGGTGTGGGCACTAAAGAAGTTAGAGCCATACCTATACGGGTGGCACTTCGAGGTACAAACAGATCACAAACCCCTGGTTTGGCTGGCACAAATGGGTAAAACAAACAGTAGGCTTTTAAGCTGGAGCCTTGCCTTGCAGGGGTATGACATAGAGAATAAAGTATGGGTCTGGGTGTGTAACGAGAATTTACACACGAGGGGTTTATGCATAGCATCTATTCCCCGAGGGTGTGTGTAAACTGAAGCCATACACACCCAGACCCATACTTTATTTTATATAATTGCCGGACATCCTTTTTCCCTGGCAGCAAGTATATAAAATAAAAAGACGTTTTATGCGACCGCGTCGTCTTAGGTGTGACGCAGCTCTCACGGTCTGTCGGTCGCTTGTTTTTACTTTTTTTTTTTTATTTCATTTTGTGTGGACCCAACATTTTGAGGGTATTTCCCTCATTTCGATTTGTTTCTGCCTGCCAGCACTTACGGCAGTTAGAGTAGCAGTCCAGAAGGGGAAAGACAAGGCGGACAGTGGCTAGGAGGAAGACCTTCAGAGGTGGTGGCGCCTGCGCAGTGCGAGGGAAACTGGGCACATGTTCGCCATTATAAATGCTCCTTTACAACGGCAAATTACGTCACAGTTTCTCTATGGGAAAAAGGACGTCTCGGTTATTATATGCCTGTTGCACACAGGGCAGGAGCAGCAAACGAAAATGCAGATGGGCTATTGCGTCAGTTAAAGTGGTGAACTGAATTTGGGAAACTCATCCCATGCCTAGGAATGGATTCCTCCAAATTCAGCCTAGGAGGAAGGGATGTGACAGATAGCATCTGCTTGCTGTTATGTGTATATCATTCGTGATATAAATATATGTTTCTGTGAATTTCTGCTGGAAAAATATGGCAGTCCGCACAGGCCATCAGAAGATATTGGATTTTTTTTTTTAAATAGAAAAAAAAATGTGCTGGCCTGGTTGTTACCTCTGTCTTGTAAAAGCTGACTTCCTGGGACTAGAATGATACCAGGTTGTAACACATTGTAAAATGCCCATTAACTTTGAAATCCAGGAAAACAGGCTGCTTTTAATAACCTATTAGGAAGAAACAACTTCTAACTGATACCTGTTAGATTTCACAAATAGGTGACAGCTCATCAGGAAGTTTGCCTCAAAAGATTAAAAGGGTAACTCTGACCTGTCATGAAGCATCACTAATTAGGAAGAATATACTTTTTTTTTTTAAATTGGAATGTTTAGCAGTGTGCTGGGGCATGTGACTGATCAATTAATTCAGTATCCAGGTCTGAGTGACCTCACAGCCAGCATCACTGTGAGCTGTGACATCACAGGGAGGATGGGACTGTACTGAATATTACCAGATGGCTGGAAGAAAAGAGTGCTTTTGCTTTTGGTTCTGGACTCCTAACAAGACACACACTCAAGGGCACTTCTACTGGAGTAGGTAATCAACCACCATGATTTATTACTGGAAACTAGAGTAGGATTAAATATTCAGTATTAAAGCATTTTTGTTTAAATTGTCAATTTAATTTAAATGACTGTACACCCAATGTTATATTTTCTGTGTTTGTATTTCATCTACTGTTTTTTTTTAATTGTAGTAAACTTCTGCCAGAGTTTTTTTCTCATTTTGAATGTGAATGCTGAGACAGTGTTGATAAGTCTGACAGAACTGTTAAGCACTTGGACTTCCAGTTCCGGTAATGCCTGTCTGAGAATGCTAATAGAGAAGCTCCTGCCTAAATCTATCTAAAAGAGCACATTTGATAATTAAAATCTACTGATTTGATTTATTCAAAAGGCAAAAGTGTGCTCCAAACACCAAGGGCTCTGATGGCTAAACAATCCCGAAATCGTTACTTACCAATCGCTGAGATGAACGACCTAGAAGACCAGCAGTCTGATGATGGCGAGGCCCAGTCAAGGTCTACCCTGAGTATGGAAAAAAAAACCCTGAAAACTAAAGCTCAAAAAAAGAATCCAGAACCAAATGCAGAAACTATTCTAAAAGCAATCACAGAGTTCCTTGGGGAGGTACGTGAATCCCTGAGAGACCTAAGGAATGATATCACTCACCTTCAGACTCAAGCGATGGAGGCTGATCAGCAAATTTCCCTCAATGCTTCCAAAATTGAAGAAATAGAAGACGTGGTCCAGGCCATAGCATCTGAGCAGCTAGCGATATCGACCAGACAGGAAGACGCAGAGAACAGAAGCAGAAGACGAAACCTCCGAATATTTGGTCTCCTGGAGGGCGAGGAGGGGAACGATCTCCGCGCTTTCATGGACTACTTCCTCTGCTTAGCCCTATCTCTGGATCTGGATTTTCAAATTGACGTTGAGCTGGCCCACCGAGCGTTGGTTGCCAAACCAATGCAACCAGATGCCCGACCGCGTTCATTCTTAATTTGCCTGCTAAGTTATCAAACTAAGGAAGCAATACTTAGTAAAGCCTGATGTAAGGGGAAGGTGATGTGGGGCCAGTCTAGGCTGATTTTCGATAATGATTACGCGCCTTACACGCAGAGGCTACGCAGGGACTATAGCCTACTATTCCCTTCCTTTCGATCACAGAAAATAAGGTTTAAAACACCATACCCAGCCAAACTGATAGTACAGCTTCCCACCAGTCCTCAGAGTTATTCTACAGCAACTGAAGCAGCAACAGATCTGTTGGCTAGGGGCATCATTTCTGAAAAAATCATGGAGGCATTCAGACAGTGCCGTAAGCAGCGGGCCCAGCACGACCGTGCAAACACTTCACAGCAATCGCCTCCAATTGCAACGCTTCTCAAGCAGCTACAACAATTTCGCAATCCATCGGCAGCAATTGAAACTCCATGAGGTAGGAGAACCATATCAAGGGTTAGTTGAATGAGTCGAGAGAGCATACTGAGGCTGGGGGAGTTCATCTGTGGGGGAAGGGGGAGCACTGGCTAGAGAGAAACGAGGGCCTACAATCATAAACTAGGCAACACAATTTACATTTCAATTTGACCCTGTTGCAGTCTTCCCGATGGTGGGGAAATTCCCTTACTGGGGAGAATTGCTCTTTAAACCATAAAGCTCTTTCTAGTTCTGCCGGCTGGCGCGGTGCTCCTCATTCTTCTCACTGTGACCCTGGGCTATCGGGAAAGGTGTCTCAGACACTCGCTGCCCTGATGGTGGTTCCTCTAGATGTCTCATTCCACAGTAGTGACCTAACTCTGCATCTAAGAACAGAATCTGATTATGCCTAATTTAAGGATAAACAGAAGTGCCTCTTTGAACTACAAAGACTTGTTTGTCTCACAGACCTTTTTTTTTTTTTCTTTCTTCTTTCCCTCTCTTGATGTTCTGAGAGGGTTGGGTGGATCGCGGCTAGGTGGGGGGGGAGGGAGAAGCTAGATATATAATTACTCAGATATCAGGGATCCAGATGAGTGATTCTCACTCTGGGCCCTCTGGATCTATATAGCAGATACTGTGTTTCATAATCGGGGCTTTATGACCCTCCTGAACTCTCCCCCTCCAATTCCTATCTCAGGCTGCCCAGTATAACAGATCCTATAATGTTATAAGCTCGGAGTCAATTCTCCTTGATTGATGCAATAACAAGAGGGCCCTCCCTAATTCTTAAAATCGAACGGGTCCCAGATGACCAGAAGATGAACTAACCTTCTACCAGCTGACTCATAAAATATGAGTATCTTAGGGCTGGGAAAAATGAGAGAGTATCTATTAACCCTCTATAGTTTTAGATTCACCAATGCTACTTATTTTAAATCTTCTCTACTTAGCCCATCTACTTAAGAATAGGGCAGAACTCTCCCAATACCATATATCTTCACATCCATCCTGGCACTAATGGAACCACCCTGGAGTGATATTGTAATCACTCACTTAGGGGTTCTTTTATTGACCCTGAGTAAGTATGTATTTGGGATTGGGATGGGAACCTCTCATCATTCTCCTTTTCCATTTGAAGTAGGAGATAAGATGATTCAGGAGGAGCTCGTTGGGGGCACCTCCCACTTGGAGGTCAAACTGTATATAGGTTTGTTAGGTTTGTTTGACCACCGAATGGTGGACAAAGGTTTCACTGATGAGGTCGTTAAACCTCAGTTACTGTACATCGCTGTCTTTGTTTCATTTAATTATAGACAGCTTAAGAATCTAGACCTACATAGTGGTCACGAAGTTTTCTATGTTTGTTTCTATGTTAAACCTCTCCAGTTAGCATTAACTATTTTAGATACTGAGGGGGGGTTAAATAAACACACATACAGGATAAGTGAATTATATCTACAGGTTTTATTTAAAAATTCATATAACACAACTGAACTAATGGCTTCTCATCAAATGTATATCCTGAAGAGCTGCTGGGTGTGGTCTGGAAAAAAATCTTTATCTTCTCTCTGGTGGGAAAGAAAGAAAAGAAAAATTATTAATAAACATAAAAAATGGGAGCAATAAACCCAATAAAAATCATATCCCATAATATTAACGGGCTACAAGATCCGATAAAAAGGGTGAGGCTCATGCAGCATCTCTGTAGACACCCTTCAGATTTGATCCTTCTGCAGGAAACTCACCTTTCTGATTCTGAACATACCAAACTAAATTGGGAAGGAGATATCGGGTAGTGGCCTTGTTGCATCCCAGGGGAAGAAAGCGGGGTATGGCAATATTAATCCCGAGCAGTACTTCTTTTGAGATTCAACAAACACATATCGATGCCCAGGGTCGCTACGTAATTATAAAAGGGATACTATATGGAAAGCAAATATGCTGGCCAGTGTTTATTTCCCCCCTCAATCAAACTTCCCAATTTATAGGGGTTTTATACCAAGTTATTAGATATCCTTCAGGGCCAGTTAATTCTGGGAGGTGACCTGAATTTGACCCTGGCCCCATATATTGACAGTTCAAACCCACTAAAACACAGGAACAATGCTACTACTAGACAATTTAAATGAGCCATAGAGCACTTGGGTTTAGTAGACATATGGAGGCGGTTATTCCCCTCTAGCCCAGGATTCACCTACTCCTCCCCAAGATTTAAATCCCATTCCAGATTAGACTACATGATCATTACATGTGAACACTTATCTATGATTCAGGACATTAGTATCGGCCCCAAGATACTCTCCGACCACCACCCATTGATCCTGACCTTGGACTTGGGAAGAGAGAGGAAGATCACTCTCTGGAGACTCAACCCGTCAATTCTGACTGATAAGGGATTACTAGAGAGCCTTTCTACTAGACGTTCCCTTTTCTTCTCAGAAAATGCAAATCCTGATATTCCAATGGCTACACAGTGGGACGCGATGAAAGCCACCATTCATGGCGAAATAATAGCCTACTCTTCTCGAACGTTTAAAGAAAGAGAACACGAATATCAAAAACTCTCAACACAACTGGTAAATTATCAGTTGTTATATAGAGAAGGCGATGTGGATCTACAAAAATTAATCAACAATACAAAAGCAGCCTTACAATGGATCATGGACAAGAAGGTCCAACAGTCCCTTTATTATTTACGACAATCAGTCCACGAGGGGGGGTCCCAATGCCATCAAGAATTTAACCCGTAAACTACGGGCGTGAAAGGGGACATCTATAATATTAAGACTCAGGAACCCAACATCTGGTAGAGTACATCACTCGATAGAACATATCCAACAGGCCTTTATAGATTACTACTCCAAACTTTACTCCCCTCCTTCATCATTTCCCCAAAGTGACTCGACACGATTTTAAAACGGGAAAACCTTCCTACTCTTATCCCTCTTCAAATTAAAAAACTAGAATCTCCCGTCTCAACACTTGAGATTGAGGAGTCTATCAAAAATCTTAATTTGTATGGCTGTTCTGCTCCTGACGGATGTCCCATGGAATGGTACAAAAATTCAACAAAGTATTATCCCCTAAACTACAAACCTTATTCAATGATATTTCCCGAGGTGGTCTGTCCCCCCCATCTTGGGATTACGCTACCATCGCCCCTATACTTATGCCAAATAAAGACCCCTCAGACCCGGGGTCCTACCACCCTATATCTGTTCTTAATGTTGACTATAACATTTATATGGCCATAGTAGCCGCTAGACTTGAATTGATATTACCTCATATCATACACCCAGACCAGTCGGGATTTATTAAAAACAGGAATACTTCCGATAATATACCTAGAGCCCTGATTCTACAGGAATACATGCAAGCTAGACAAATCCCGTCAGTATTTCTCAGCTTAGACGCTGAAAAAGCGTTTGATTGGGTTTCTTGGCCCTTTTTATGGGACACCCTTAGAAGTCTCCAGTTTCCACCACAGTTTATTGCTTGTTTAGTTAATCTATACAAATCCCCGCGAGCCTACATTCGAGTTAATGGTTCTTTATCTTCCCCTCTTCCAATGGGAAGAGGTACTAGACAGGGATGCCCCTTATCCCCATACCGCTTCGCCTTATTTTTAGAACCCTTGTCGGCCCTTCACTGAAACTCTCCTCTGGTCGAAGGAATCCCAATAGGACAACAAGAATACAAGATCAGTCTGTTCACGGACGATGTATTGTTAACTCTGTTAACTCCCTCCCAATCCATCCTGGAAGCCTGGAAGATTCTAACCTATTTTGAAAAAATATTGGATTTTAAACTTAATGTAAATAAAACTGAAATTCTGTCATTTAACTACTCCCCTTCCCAGTCAGTGAAAAAATTATTTCCATGTAAGTGGCGATCAATCAAAATAAAATATCTAGGACTTCATCTTCTAACAGACCTTGGAGTACTTGAACTCAGTAATTATGAACCTCTTACAACACAGATCCAGGCCGATCTGGAAAGGTGGGATACAGCTTTCCTTCCTTTTCATCAACGAATCTCTATTATACGTACCAATATTCTTCCACGAATCTTGCATTTGTTTCAAGCCATTCCTTTCTTCCCCTCGAAATATTACTTTAAATCCTGGAATAAAATGATATTACACTTTATATGGGGAAAAAACAAAGCGAGAGTTAGACTCTCCATCCTTAAACTTTCCCTTTCTCAGGGTGGGTTGAACCTCCCAGACTTGAAATTGTATGCCCAAGCTTCTTTTCTTAGAACAGTGGTATTGTGGCTGTCTGACTCCTATGTTTCCCCTTGAAAAAATATAGAGTTTCATTTAAATGATCTCTTTGATATAAAAAAGATTTTGTTTTCCTCTGAAGTGAGATCGCTTAACCCCTCAGCCCTAACAGGAATTACATCGCAACCTTATAAAATATGGAAAAAACTGAGGTGTTCAGGTATCCTATTGACTGTGTATGAATACTGTAAAGTGATATCACAGGACGAACTTTTTTGTCCCAATATATATGGATCATACCTTCTCTCAGTGGAGGTCTGTGGGTCTGACTCATGTGTTCCAATTCCTTTGTAATGAAGGTATCACTCCAGTTGACAAGCTCCAACTCCAATGCCCCCTTAATACCACTGATAGATTTAGTTACTTCCAAATACGAAATCATATAACACGTAACAAAACCATCCAGCCCGCCCTACCATCCCCAATGCTGGACCTACTAAAGCTTTTTATAGAGGCTATAAAGGGTAACCTGGGATCTCACATAATAGGAACTATATACAGGGACCTGAGAAACAGACTCCCATTATCCATGGCCTCCATCTTGGATGGATGGAATAAGGATCTAGAAACAGAGACTACCATGACCGATTGGTCTCGGTTTTCACTGACTGAAATAAAATCTGTAACATCCCCCCATTGGAGGGATTTTGCATGGAAATGTCGTTCCCGATATTTTCGGGTCCCTGCTGTCCTGCAGAAGTATCTTCCTGAGGAATACGGTAGGTGCTGGAGAGACTGTGGGTGTACAGTAGCCACTCTGGGTCATATATTTTGGCAATGCCCCCATCTTATGCCATTCTGGATATCATTTCAAAATGAGCTTTCAAAATTATTTTCGGAGTCAATTGAAATTACAGCTGAACAGTTTCTATTGGGGATTTTTCCGGACCACGCCCCCCAATGGGGACGTACATTATTACCAATTTGCTATATTGCTGCTAAGAAAACAATTACTAGACGTTGGATGATGTCCCTGATTCCAACTATACAAGAGTGAAAACAAATAATGTCCGATATATACAAAGCCGAGACTTTTAATATTGAACAATGGGGGGGGGGGGATGATAGCCACTGCAATGAAATGGCAAAAGTGGGTACATTATATAACATCTTCTGATCCAGACTTTTGTCCAAAAGTGTTGCTCCAAAAAGTTTGGATTCGATTTGACCACCATCTTTATCCAGTTCCTATTTAGGTGTCATATTCACTGGGAAAAGACCAATTTAACATGGGATATTCATTAATATTATTTATATTGTAAAAAAATGGATCTAATAACAAGCTATGAACTTTTAACACCTGACAATGAAAGATAATAGAAGTCTACCTAGATCTACTTTGCCTGTACTATTTAAATTGTTATATGCTATGTACTCTCCTATATGTATGTGTGTAAAAGGTACAATAAAAATATATTAAAAAAAAAAGAACTGTTAAGCACTTAAAGTGTGTTACCATTTTGCACCAAGGTAAGAAAAGTTCTTGGGTCTCAACTGAGTCAAAAAGAGGGATTGTGAACCAGGTTGGGTGCCCACTGGGTTAAATATTGCACTGCAGTTCCCTGAAGAGGGTATGATATTTGAACCTATTAACTGGGTGTGCTAGCGAAAAGGATTCATATTTGACCCTAGAACTCGAAACTGGTAGTTGTTTCGGACCCAAAACAGACAGGAGGGTTACCCTGTTTGTTTCCTGTTCACATATTGCACTTTGAGGTTTGGCACTGTGGGAGCAGAGGGTCTGACCCGCGGAGTGTATTTGTGACAGAGGGGTTGTGAAAGGACACACTTCCGAGGAAGGAGAGCCATGGAGCAGGCTGTCTAGGGGATTGAGAAGATACCAGAGTAGTGGTACAGAAGTCCTCATTTGGGAGGAAATGTGTTCCCTGTGCAGGCTACGGGCCACTCCAGGGCAGATGAGAACCGCCCATATAATGGAATGGAGAAGCACAGTAAGGTGCTGGGGGTTGTCATGCACCTCGAGAGGGAGCAAAAGGTTTGCCCACTAGGTATAAAACTGTAAACAGCATACAGTGGTGGCACCCTTATTGCTGCCACTCCCACCACAAGATGTTGTTTAACAAAAAAAAAAAAAAGCCTCTGAGTGGAGAGGCACTCACTAAATAGAGCACTACTGCAAGTGGCAGCTGATGGTAATAAAGTTCAGTGCAGTAAGACAGAACTGCAGCGAATAAAGCTGTAAGCAGAGATCATTCCGAAGGAGCAATGTTTATTTATTTGAAAATTGGTAGCCGAGAAAGGCACGCTGAGCCAAAAGCTTGTTTCCAGGTGCAGCCTGGGGGGAGGGGTACCGAAGAACTGGCGAGCACAACACAGTTACATTTCTTGGTACAGAATAAAGAGCAGGCACATTACAACAAGGGATGCTACAGAGATACAAAAGTTAGTGCAAAGTATTGTCTTGCATGGTGGGATTGTAGGCACCACAAGAAGGAGGCATATACATATAGCGCCCCCATTGAAACATTCCAGGGAGAAGTAGGAGCCAGTGTTGGTGGGGCGGAGAAGAGGAGTGATGCAAGACACTGCCACAGGCTATACTAAAGATGTAAAAGAACACTAATTGCACAGCACACACAAATGAATAGCTGTTTCACAAAATCGTTATTTTGAATCCATGGTTAAAACAAGCACCTCCATCCCCGGCACTGCAAGTTGCTCTGATTCTTCATCAGGGCGCAGAATCATAGACACAAAGTTCCCTTAAATACAGCCAGTGTAATCACAAGACAATTTAAAATTTTAAGACATAGTAGTATAGGATTACAATTCAGTGGCAAGGCGGGACAAATCGGTTTGTGAGCTGGTAGTCAGTTTGGGCACTAGCTTTCAAAATCTGGTAGGCAAATCAATATTTTTAGTGGCCATCCTTTTTAAGGGCTTAAAAATCCCTTTGTGACAGGTAGCCAGTTGGCCGGTAACTTTTAAAATCTGTAGCCAAACCAGTTTTTTTAGTGCCCATTGGCTACCTGTCTACCTGATTTGTCCCACCCTGTTCAATGATTGGTAGGGAGAAACACATTCAAAACCTCAGTGCATCACACCATACAAAATGACAAAAGGTTAATACATTTCTTATTATAAAACAACTCCAGTTGCATAACAAAGTTGGGACAGCTGTAAATTGTATGGCCACAATACAAAGCAGAATTAATATGATGCGGCCAAGGATGGGATCTGTCTAGTGGTGATCACCAAATTTGGCAATGGCATAGCTCCAGTTGGTGCAAATAAATAACAAAAAAGGCCAAAAAAAAACCAAGAAACAGATGTCACAAATACTAGCCAGAAGTAGCATTTAAATAACACCAAGGTAGCTGGTCCGGTGGCGGTGAGGACTGAGGTGGTGGACACCACACCTCACACCACGCTGGTGACCTGGGTTCGGGAATGAGCCCAGGTTGGCGGGGGGGGGTGAGGCTGGGGGATGGATTGAGCAGCCATAAGGCAGCTCTCCCCTCCCAGGTGGGAATTCAGCCATGCCCGCTGCAGGGCTGCCCCCAGGTGGAGGCCTGGAGGTAGTGCAGTCGGGAGTGACTAGAGTAGGGAGGGTGCCCCTGGTCGCTGTGTGAGCATGCCACCATAAGTGTGCGCAACTGCAGCAAGGGCCGGGGAGAAAAATGTGAAAATATGGAGCTGGCAGGCTCCATGACTGCTCCGTAGTGCCTGCGCCTGCCTCCCAGAGTCTAGATGTTGGTCTCCTGGGGGAAGGGGGAGTCAATGCCCTTTACCCTACCATGGGGGTTGGGCAGCCATGGGGGATTGCCGGGAGGTCGGGTACAGAGACAGCGG
The DNA here is from genome assembly GCA_016271365.2 of Neoceratodus forsteri. Classification (NCBI taxonomy): domain Eukaryota; kingdom Metazoa; phylum Chordata; order Ceratodontiformes; family Ceratodontidae; genus Neoceratodus; species Neoceratodus forsteri. Next base: position 1,109,367,789 of record CM028133.1, read on the forward strand.
AGGTCCTGAGACTGGGAGCCACCTGTCAGTACATCATGTACCCCGGTCACCAAGCAGGTGGAAGGTGACTAGGTCAAATAGCTGGATAAAAAAAAAAAAGACACCAAGGTGAAATATCCCTAAAATACCATAAGAGGTGCCATTAGAGAAGTTGATTTTTGGGGGGTGGGTGGTGGGTAAACCATAAGTAACCGGGGTAAGAAAATACAGGATGAAAAGGAAAAGCAGATAAAATCTGAAACAGAAGCTTAAGAAGGCAAAGGATGGTTTAGAAACCAGAGATTCGAAAATGAACGGAGGAAGTATTCGCATCATACCTGTGACGGTTTTTAAAGAAGAATGTTATTATATATATATATCTGAAACTGAAGTTTTTATGTATAATGTTTGTAAATGTCTTCTTTATATGTTTTGCACAGTAAATTGTTGAAAATAGGGTGTCACCCTAACAATTTATTCAGCCTGTATGAAAATAAAATTTTATTCATTCATTCATTCATTCAAATTTTGTTAGAGAGGAGGATTTTTTTAAAAGCATGTAAAGGGGACATAACAAAATTATTAGTAATGAGGCAAATACATGCTAGAAACACACACATAGAATTATTGCTGGTGACTGGTGGTGATTAAAGCATTATGCTGAAGCAAGCGGTTCACAGTGTGAAAAACTTGAATTCTGTGGAGAGAGAAAAGCAGAGACGAAGCAAGTACAGTATTAGTGAACAAAAGTAATGGGGCTATGTACAAAATATATACGTGCAAACCATACTATGATGGAAGGCATTAAATTCAGAACAAGATATCAGGATAAACAGGAGTCATTTATAAAAATACTGTCAAATCGAATTCCCTGTATAATCCTTTTGGTTCTAGGGATTCAGACACGTAGGCCCAGCTTGTCTCTTTTTGTAGGAGGGTTTACTCTCTCCCTTCCTCTTGGTGGCATCTTAACATGTTCAATAACACAGAATTGCATGAAATTCGGGTCACTGTTGTGATAGTTTCTGAAATGACTCCCCAGTGCTGACTCCTCCCTACCATTCCTGATGTCCGTTACGTGTTCCGATGTGCGTGCCTTGGCTTGCCCCAATGGTTCTACCCACATATAGTGGTGGACATGTACGTTGTATGACATAAACCACAAACTGTGTGGAACAGTTCAAGACTTTTTTGTTAATATACTGTAGGTTGACAAAGGTTTTACTTGGTAAGGTAAATTTGCACATGCAACAGTGTCCACACTGATAAAAACCAGTTGGTTTGGGTGGAAGCCAAGTTTGCTGATTTGGAGTGGATTGAGTGATATGGCTGTGGTACAGGTAGTCTCCCAGATTTGTATCTCTTCTAAAGGTTTTCCTCGGTTTTTCAGAAAAAAAGACCCGGGACGCTACAATGCTCATACAATACTCAAGAGCGCTCCAGTTGTTTTGCAAAATAGTTTTGACTGTAGTAAATATTTTATTGTATTCTAATACAAATGCGAGTAGTGATTTTTTTTTTTTCTTTTTGTCAGAATTTTGGAATTAAAAGGTTCTATTCGTTTTGATTTTTTGCCTTAGTAAGAGCATCATTTACAAATCTCCCTACCCTAGCTCCTTTCATGGAACCTGAAATACATTTCTTGGGTTTGCTGTTGGGAGTCGGTCATTGGAGCAGTTGCGCCTCAACCTGAGGAACTGACCATAGGGAACTGAGTTGATTAAATGTGTGTGTGGATGGGGGGGCACTTTCTGCATGTAGCACAGTGTCCCCTGCCGTTTCCTTTCTGTAACGATTGCTTTCAATTTTTCCACTTTTGTTCTCAGTCAGGCATAAATCCAAGACATTAATGTTTCTTGCATCGCTGCGGAAGTGAAATTCAGGTTATAAACACTGTTATTTCTTTGATAACTTCTTGTGCCCTTTCCTCAGCTCCCTGCCTGATAATCAATAAATTATCAATATACCTGTGCCAGTGTATTATATGTTTCAAATATCCGCTGTTGTTAAAAATACAATTTTCCACCCACCATCCCATGTACAAGTTAGCATAACTTGGGGCAAGAGTAGACACTATTGCTGTACCGCACTTCTGTAAGTAAATCCTGTTGTTGAGTAGAAAATAGCTATGGATCAGTATAAAGTTTGCTGCTGCCACTGAGAAGGACGATGGGGGTGCACTAGCTTATAGGTACTCTTCTCTAAAAAAATACTTAATGGCCTGGAGACCCATGAAGTGTGGTATGCATGTATACAGAGATGAAACATCTGTGAAAATCCTTAAAAAATTGTCTTGCCGAGTGACATTCTGGAATTTCTCAATAATGTATATATATAGTGAGTCTCTAGTACAGGACCTCAGTTGGTGCTCACGAGATTGTAAAAAAATGATCACAAAATGATGCTACATTTTCAAAGAGAGATCCCGTACCGGAGACTGTGGGCCTACCTGGTGGATTTTGCAGATTCTTGGGGGATTTTGAGGGTAGTAGAAGGTTGGAATGATAGGTTTCTGAACTGTAAAATATTCACACTCTTTCTCTGTTATGAAGCCACCGCTAAACTCTCCATCTGCCAGACTGAATAACTCTTTTTGGAACTTAGTCATAGGATCTTGACTGAGGATTTCATAAGTACCACTATCTGATAGTAATCTTAGTACTGCCTTGATGCTGCCTGAAAGTAATATTATCTGATATCTGTACTAGCAATGTACACTGCCTCTAGATATACCAGAGCGATTCCAAATAGGGAATGTTTTCACTACTGACCAGCTCAGCAGATAAAAATTGATAGGACAGTCTGGCATAAAAGCATCAGTGTCAGATAGGCAGGCTAGGATGGTAGCCCTGCAACCCCAGGGAAGCATCCTGGTGTCATGAAGCACCCGGCCCCCCCAGGTAGTAAGGAAAGGAACATTGTTTAACCAGGAGTAGCACACTAAGCCGAAGCTTGTTTCCAGATGCGACCTGGGAACATAAGGAAGTTGAGTGACTTGCTCAGGATCACACAGTATGCACCTAGGTGGCTGTGGGATTCAAACTCAGGTTTCCAGATCTGCAGCTCAGAGCCTTAACCCATTGTGCTGTACTGCCTCCCTGTATTACTGTCTGGGAAGTGTTTAGTATTCGCTAAAGACAAGAGAGAGCGCCCAGGCGAGTAACCCCCCCCCCCCAACCAACACCACCACCACCACCGGAACATAGACTCTCGGCTCGTGTTAGAAACCCAGGGCCCCAATCACCAATGTCAGATATAACTTAAACTCAGGCCACATCAGTCTTAGTTAAGTTCACATTTTAGTTGGAGTCACTAGAGTCCCACAGCAACCGTAAGTATGCCTCAAGCAAAGTCAATGTCCAGAAGCCATACCAAATGTCTTTGGGCAAGCAGTGGCAGTCAGTAAATAAGCCCAGGGTCGCTGGACTAGTTCGAGCTATGGGGTAGAAAATGGGGCCAATAACACAAAGTCCAAATACTCACAGAAAGTCACAGCCAGTGTAGGAGAGTCCCAACTTCTGTGTCAGCTAGGTTCATTAAGTGCCGGATGCCTTAGTAAAAGTAGGGTGGCTCTCTTTACAGCGACACCACAGCCGCGGAAGCCCAAAAAAGACCATTACAGCGAAAGTCACTGTAATGGTTTGCGGTTCACTGATGCAGCTTCTCGAATTGTTGCCCTCCCCAAAACAACTCCGACCTCGGGCTGATAATATATATTACTTTGAGGGTGTGGGGGGCATAGCCCCCTACAAAAAACACGTTATTTCTTGATGGCACAATAATGCATGTTGACATTATGCCGTCACTGTAAGGGATGTCGGCAGATTTGATGTCAAAGAACAGTGGTGCTTCCATAAAAGTATGTAAGAGCACCCGGATGTCTTTCATTGTGGCTGCTGATTGGGCGCAGCGGTCTGAAAGAGATGGCAGTGAGAGAGTTAGTGCAGCACTATGAGGGTTAGGCTGGGTCTTAGGGTGCTGAGGTTTGGAAAGATCTATACTTCTGGCTTTAAAATCCTTCGTGGCTTCGTCCACTGCACTGGCCCTTCCTACTGGAACACTCAAAGCTTGGCAGAAAACGTCTTTCGAAGCACATTTGTTTTTCTCTCAGAGCCGCCAGTAAGGGACTCGGGTGGCAGTGTTGCTCCATAACCTGCAGTGAGTAACTGTGGTCAACATAAACTCGAGCCCCTTCGAAGAACAGTTTCTTCTTTTGGCTGAGTCCTAGGAGCACCTTCTGTGTGACAGTATAACTCATGAACTGGAGTATAACAGAGCGGGGCCGCTGCTTTCTGTGCGTCGGTTCAGGCCTGAGGGCACGGTGAGCCCGCTCTATATTAAAAACAAAGTCAGCAGGGAGTTATAAGTGCTGTCAACAAAATCCTCCAAGAAGGCATTCAAATCAGTCCCTTCTACTTTTTCCCCCCTGATAGCATAAATGCTCATGATTTTCCTGTGGGATCAGCCTTCTGAATCACAGCATTTTGATGAGAGAGTCTGAACTGGCCACAGGGCCTCCAGTAACAAATGGTCAATTCTGTCAGCTCGGGAATCCAACTCTGAAATCGCCCACTGGTACTCCCGAGTTATTTTTTGCAAAGCACCGATTTCGTTGTGCACGTGGGAGAAATTGGCTTTAGTTTCCAGATACTGCATATAGCCTGCAATTCATTTATAATGATGTCCTGTTGTTTCCTTTTGCACTTTACTTCTGGAAGACACCATGCTGCACGGCTGGGAGGCCTCACTCTTGGACTCCTCAGAATCGAATCTGCCAGAATCTAAGGTTGTAGCAGCTGCTTCTTCAATACAGTACTTCCCCATATATGTGCCTTAGCCCTGGTGAGTACAAAAGAACAGTTTTGCTGGAATTGCTGAATGTTTGGGCAAGTTTTTCGGGAAGGAGAGACGGAGTTGCAATCTAAGACTCCATCTCAGGTGCTTACACCACCGAGAGTGTGGTATTTACAGTCAATCAGAATTTGCTTGCATTGGGCCCTGTCTCAGTGGCACTGGCAAGTATTATGCTTCAGTTTGGCAGAGGAGAGAGTCCCAACTCACTCACTTGAGATCCCTATGATGTCATCAGAACCCCTTGATGGGATCAGACATGTTTTGCATGGTTGCCCATGGATTATTCTCTACTTTTTTTAATAATTTATTTTTATTCAAAATTTACACAGACAAAGTCAAAGCAAGTACAAGTAGAAACAGCGGACTGATCCACACAACTCATGTACAGTAGAATAACCATCGTCGAACATACGAAATAGCCAGCAGAAAAAGGCCCACAGGTCTATCAAGTCTGCCCAATTGTGCAGCTCTTAGTTTCATATCACTACAACTGCCCCACCCCCACCCAAACCCCTCCTCCTCTGTCCCAGTCCTTCCCCCTTTGTGTTCTTACTTAGTTTTTGTTGACCGGGTAAGTGCACTAGACAAATTCTGCCTTTTTTCAGGCACGACCCAGGGGAGGGGGATACAGATGAATGCCAACTGACCTTGAACCAGATATTTTTTTTAGTGAATGGAGGAAACTTGGCCATGGCACCGGGGAATGCCCCTACTCTTTTCGAGAAGTGCCATGGGATCTTTAACAGCCACCTGAATTACCACCAGAACAGGCAGATGGAACCTCGGTTTAACATCTCATCCGAAAGACAGCACCTCAGGAGTGCAGCACCCCCCTCATGCTGCACTACAGTGTCAGTATTAGGATTTAACCCAAGTGCCTGGTGTGGGGATAGAACCCATAGCCTTCTGATCTCCCGGCCTCAGAGGTGAGTGTGCTACCTGCTGAGCCACTGACACTGCTAGTTCTTGTCTGTACTAACCCTGTCCTTGACTCTATCCCAACCCTGCTTAAAGCTATCCACTGTCCTTTGACCGATTAACTCCTCCGGCAGTGCGTTCCAACCTGCCACCACTCTCTCTGTGAAGTAGTGCCTCCTCATCTCCTTCCTAAACCTTCCCCCTTCCAACTGTGCCCCCTAGTGACCCTTCCCACCTTTAAGCGGAACAATCCTCCCTCCCAGACTGTTTGTGCCTTTCAAGTACTTAAAGGTCTCTATCATGTCCCCTCTTACTCTTCTGTCTTCCAGAGAGTACATGTTGAACTCCGTCAACCTTTCCTCGTATGGCAACTCACCTAGTCCCATGATCATTTTTGTAGCCTTACGCTGCGCCCCCTCCAGTAATCTCACATCCTTTTTGAGGTATGAGCACCAGTACTGTACACAGTACTCCAAGTGTGGCCTCACCAGTGATCTATACAATGGCAGGATGACCGCCTCCCTTTCTGGAGGTGATGCCTCTGGCAGTGCACCCCAGCATCCTATTTGCCCTGGCTGCTGCCCTCCTACACTGTGCTGATACCTTCATGTTCCCTGTGACTGTTATCCCCAGGTCCATTTCTTCCTCTGAAGCCATTACCTGGACTCCCCCAGCCAGTAGCTGTTCCTGGGATTTCTGGCTCCAAGGGGCACGACTTTGCACTCCTTAGCATTAAACCCCAACTGCCACTCCCTACATCAGTGTTCGAGTTTAGCCAGATCCTCTCTGAGTGCTTGCCTCTCTTCCCCATTGTCCACTTTTGCACAAATCTTCATATCATCTGCGAACAGGCTGTTCTTACTCTTGACCCCCTCTGCAATGTCTCCAGTGAAGACATTGAACAAAACAGGGCCCAACACTGAACCCTGTGGTACCCCACTCATTACTGGCCTTGGCTTGGATGTCTCCTCCCTAACAGCTACCCTCTGTTGTCCGCCCTGCAGCCAGTTCTCCACCCACCCCACTAGTTTTTGCCCTGCCTCCATGTCCCTCAGCTTGCTCATTACCCTCCTGTGCGGCACCAAGTCGAAAAACTTGCTGAAGTCCAGATACAGGACATCCACAGCGTGGCTTTCATCAACCGCCCTAGTGACCCATTCAAGGAAGTCTTATCAGGTTAGTTTCTCAAGATCTTCCCATGACAAACCCATGCCGTCTCTCGTCTTGTTATCAAGAAAGGTTATCAACCTCTCCTTCAGAATGGTCTCCATCAACTTCCCCACTATGGAAGTCAGGCTCAGCGGTCTGTAGTTAGCCGGCTGAAATGCATGCATAATAGATTCCAAGAAATTTATGGCTCAGTACCTACCGATTGTTATTAAGTCCTTTTCCATTTTACTTACAGTAAGTAGAGTCCAAATATGCTTGTAGCTGATCCTTGGAAAACTTAATACATGTGCCAGTGATAAGATGGTTTGAGTGGTATGGAGGAGTGAGAATATAGTGGATTAAGAAGAAGCAAGAGGGCCGGCCTGATGGTGCTGAGGGTTGGGGTGCTAGATGTCACACCTCCTGCCACACTGGCGACCCGGATTCGGGAATGATCCAGGGCCACCAGGGGTCGACAGGGGAGGGAAGGGACTGAGCATCCGGAGGACAGCTCTCTCTTCCCGGGGAGGGTTCCAGGGCTTGCACCGCTCTGTCGAGGCATCTGGCGGCTGTCAGATGCAGCACAAAGCAGTTGGTGCAGAAGGTAATGGGGAGGAGCTCAGTAGGTGACAGCACATTGTGCCCAGCTGCCATTGCGCGTCTGAGCTCCTCGGGGACAGAAACAAGAAAAACAAATCCTTTAGCGGAGATAGGAGAGGCGTCTCCCCCAATCCACACTCCCAATGCTGGGCTCTCGCCTCCCCTTCCCTACTACTCAGGCCTGGCGCTCTACACTATATAAGAGTGCCCAGAGGCGGAAATGTGACCCTACCTCGAGGATTCAGATCTGGGGGTCCTGCCGGGCCGGAGCAGGGAGTAAGGCGAAGAGTCTTAACAGGAGGTAGAGATCGTGGACAGAGGTAGCTGGGGAGAGTTCCCCTCTGGAGGTGAGAAAGAAAGTTAACAAAAAAAAAAGAAGAAGCAAGAGTAGGGGGGAACAGAATATAAGAGAAGCGAGGAAAGAGCAATAGTAAGTGAGATGAGAGGAGAGGGGATAGGCCTAACCTTACAGCACAACATTCTCTACATTTTTCATCAAAGCAGAGTGAGGGCTCCAAGCCTTAGCTATACTTTGTGTTTCAAGACTAAATGTCCTGATACTGTGCTAAAAGTGAAGGAGAGAGAAAGAGTAATAGTTACAAGAGCAGGCTAAATTAGTAAATAATTATGGACAAAGTACAATTCCGGGTCATTCGAGGAAACGAACCTTGGCTTAATTACTGACAAAGTAAAATTCCAGGTCGTTTGAGGAGCCTTGGCTCAGTGTGCCTTTCCCAGCCAGAGTTTCAAATAAATGAATCAGGGGTCAAAACTATGTTTTAAAGCCACTAGCCAGCAGGGCTAGTAACTGGGAATATCTACCATCCCTACCAACTTTTCCATTGGCCCAACACCTGTACTTACTGAGATTTTACCTTGTCCAATACAAGCCAGTAGGGCTACTTAAAAGAAAATTTTACTAACCTGATACAAAATCTACCTGCATTTGGCAAGTGTGCGGGTGTCAGTTTCCACCCCTATATATATGAATGAATTAATCAGTCTTCTGTACCAGCAAGCAATTATGCAAATTTAACTCAGATCTCGAGTATACAGTATCTTTGCAAAATGAAAGAAACCACTTCATCTTTTCCTGCGTTATCATGGACATGTATGGGAATATATGAAATGGTGTGCCTTCTCTTAAGCAGAGTACCTGTTACCCTTGCCGTATGTATGGTTATCTCTCTCTGGAGTAACCTTACAATCTCAGTTCACTCAGTCTGCTCTTGTTTCCCTGTAAAACCGCTGCTCTGGGCCCACATGCTCCTAACCCCCTTCCCCCGTGTAGATTATGACTGCTTAGCCAAACCTGTTTCTAGTGGCCAAACCTGTTTTATACATGCTGTTCGAGCTATGACGAGCAGATTGAACCTTGTGAAACAAGGTTATACACAATGTATGCAGTACTGCACACTGTTTCATGCATGCTGGCACCTTGTGTGATGTTTTGCGGATATATTTGCTAAGTGTTCTGCTGCTTGTCTACCTATGGTTTATCCATCACACTATCATATTATGCACACTTGAACCTTGTATAATGTTGGCAGTTATTATTGTGATTTTTGTAATTCTCCCTGTTTCTCTCCCCTGGAACACACCTAGAAATGAGATTTGACTCAGTGTGCCTTTCTTGGTCACCAAATTTTAAATAAATAAACTGAATGAATAAAATCTCCCAGTCAGTCTCGAAAGCAAGCATTATAGTTGCCGTATTAGTTCTCCTGCGACTGCACTAGTTGATGTGCTGTTCCCATTTTGTTCCCCTTTCCCATGTTCTTGAAGGATATGTAGACACAATGTGATTTTTATTACGCCCAGCTGCATAGGATTTAATGTTATGGCGTACTTTAAAAGGAATTCTAAATGCTCTTAACACAAAAGGCAGATTTTCACTTGAAAGATTTAATGATTCTATAAATACAGGCTTGAGCATTTCTGTAACAGAACTAAGTTCCTTCTTAAGTCGTTCACAAGACCAGTTTTTATACACGAAGGATTATACCAAGTACTTTAAGGGTGAAAGAAGGCCAATGTCCATCGTGTAACCCCCCCATTATTTCAGCAGTAGTACAGTATATTAAGAGGGTTTTTATTTATTCTTTGGTAACCGGGTAAGGCCCACTACACAGAATGCGTGTTTTTTTTTTTTGGTTGACCTGGGAGCACTGGGGAGGTTAAGTGACTTGTTCAGAATCACACAGTATGCGAGTGGAGGTTGTGGGAAGCAAACCCAGGTCTGCTGGATGCACCACGCTCATTACCCTAACTTCTAGGCTGCACTGCTAGCCAGTTAGTTACTTGATTACCCCGGTCAACATAATTACGAAGTCTAGACTTAGTAATGCTGTTACTACTGCTTTCGATTATGTCAGTAGGCAGCTCATTCCATGTGTTTATCACTCTTGGCGTGAAATAGTATTGTCTTTGAAACATTCTAAATGTTCTTGCAACCAGTTTTATGCCATGACCCCCTGTATTGTAGATACCCTTTTTGCATATTAGTCCCAGTTGGGTTATTAATTCACCATCCTTTATAATTTAATATAGATGTAGGAGATGTACAGTTCTTCTAGTTTTCAGACTGTTTAGTTTTAAAATCTCCACAATTAAATGCAAATAGACCCCTGAAGGTAAGGTACACATCCCAAAAGTGATCTGAGGTTATGGTGCACAGACAGAGGTTAAGGCACATATCCACAGGGGATCAGAGGTTAAGATATACAGGTGCTCTGAGGTTAAGGTACAAATCCACAGGTGATTGCACAGACAGAGGTGATCTGAGGTTTAAGTGCACCAACACATGTACCCTAAAGTTTATTTTTATTTATTTATTTATTTCATCTTTCGGAAATAACCTTTGAGCAAACTGCTCTTTTTCAAAGTTTCCACGTTATGACATGAGGTTAACACCGGAAGTTAGGTTGCAGGGTAAAGGGTACACATGTACAGAGGCAAAGATAACAAGATATAACAGCAAAATAATGTATTTACAGTTACAGGCTAACTCATACAAAGGTGCTGTGCATTGCAGTTTATTACATCACAAGAAACATGGTGGGTGCTGCGGATTTAAGTAACAATATTAGCAAATAACGCAGCCAGGAGGAGGCATTGCCATCGTTTCCTAGCAGAAGAGGGGGGAGGTAGGTGACTCTTACATAGGCTTTCACTCCCTCCAGGTAAGGCAGCCAGGGGGCAGTTTTGTCGTTTTTTCCTAACAAAAAAGAGGGGAGGGGTAAGTGAGGTGTAAGAGGGTTGAGGGTGTTATCAGGTAGCCTGAGGAAGGGAGAAGTCGAATACATGGGAGGGATGTGACCAGGGAGGACCCGTGAGCAGTGGGGAGGTTAAGTGACTTGCTCAGGTTAACACGGTCTGTACCTAGAAGAGTAAGTGCTAAAATCAAGGAGACGAGGAGACACCACGCTCCAAAGTGAAGGTGCATATCCACAGGTGATCTGAGGTTAAGGTGCACAGCCACAGGGGCTCTGAGGTTATTTTTTTTTTAACAAACTTTATTAAGATTTTCCAGTACCAACAAGTACATGGAACATATGCAATGAGTAAGACCAAAAAAAAATAATCAATTACTCCTTACCAAGCATTCATGGATGATCCACTAACGTGAACAGGAGGGAAAATACAAAAAATAAGGAGCATACATTAAGTGAAAACCACACAAATGACAACAAAAATAGGGTGGCGGATAACAGGCCAGCGGAAAACCTATAATGATTTTTAGTACTACATGTATGAAGGGTATCAAAACATCTCCAGACAGTATCAGGTATTGTAAGCTACAGGGAGTATTATTATGACAATCTGAAGGGTGTCTATCCATCCATCCCACAATATATAATGTTGGAAGAACTGGATTATATTCTCTAGGTATTAGCCAAGATCCCCCTCCTTCCCCCCCACCACCAGTGGTTTCCCTTTTCCATCCTGTTTTTCCTTGATTAAGAGTTATTGGCCAGTGCTTTCAAGATATCAGTACCTTCCTTCTCAGCCATGTAACTAATAAAGGGTACCATTTGTTATTGTGTCTCTCTGCCATATGGTGAAGTCAGGCAATGACTTTTTCCATTTCCTGAATGGATCTGCAATTGTGCAACCAGCTCTCCCTGTCTGGGGGGTGTTGCTGTGAGTCACCTCTGGGTAATTGCTTTAAGGGCTGCTGTAATAAGGATATTGATCTCTTGTTTTTCCCCTTGAGTTCCAGGGGCGGGGCACCTAAGATCAGGTGTTTAAGTAAGCATGGAGGACTGGTGTCACACATCCCACATCCCTCCTACAGTATCACTTCCTGTACCTCCTGCCAATATCGCACAAAGTCTGTGCAGGACCATAAAAATGTGAGCATGTTGACCTTGACCCCTTGCATCCCCTCCATCACCTATCAGACTGGTGAGTCCCATAATGTTTTGAAATAACTGGTGTATTTCAGTTAAGGCAGTATAGCACAGTGGTTTAAGGCTCTGAGCTGCAAATCTGGAGACCTGGGTTTGAATCCCACAGCCCCCATTTGCGTACTGTGTGACCCTGAGCAAGTCACTCAATTTCCCAGTGCTCCCAGGTCACACCTATAAACAAGCTTTCAGCTTAGTGTGCCACTCCTGGTTAAACAATTGGGGAAAGAAAAGTATCTTATCAGAACTTGTGCCAGTTAGGCGATGCCGTGGCTTTGTGTATCATGGCCCAGATTTTATACCGTTCTTTTTTTATGTGAATTTTATTGAGGCAAACAGTGAAATGTACAGATGAATTGCAGATATTATACATATATATATATATATATACATTAAATACACAGGGGAATGCTATATATCCTGTCCAAAAATTCCATACACATTCGCCTCCCTGATAGCCCTGTTAAAGTAAAGGATCTCATAAAGAATCCCTGCAGTGAGGCTGTTGATTAGGCTTCCTTACCCCTCGCAGCATGATTAGCACAATAAAAGCCTCTTCAGCTGGCTCCGCGGTGCTGAGCGAAGGGGTTTGCTTGGCAAGCTGGTGACTTGGGTTCATGCCCTGAGCTCAGGTACCAGGAGCAGAGACCAGCAGAGAAGGATTTCAGAGCATCCTTTGGACGCTTCCCTCCTGGGGGGAGTGGGCAGGCCTTGGGCACCTGGTGGTGGTTTGGGTGATGTTCTAGGCGCCGTGATGCCTTGATACACCAGTGTACGTCCCCATCTCAGGTTGCCATCATGACCGGCCCATTGAGGGAGAAAGGGAGTGGGGAGGGCAGAAAAGTGGAAAACTGCCACCAGTGGACTGGGTGATGGCTGCTGGTCCCCGTCACCACGAAGCCCGAAAGTGTCCAAGCTGACCCCGCCACACCCAGGATACGTGTCTACACCTATGGGCACTTCTCCCCCAGAAGAGGGGGGACCGTCCCAACGAAGTGTTATGTTGGATTACTCGAGGGCTGTGGCATTGAGGGGCAGCAGATGGTGATGGGGCAGAGTGGCGGCACTGGACATAGGCAGCACGGCCCAAAGGAGTGGCCAGCTGGGGGAGCCTGGGAAGGAGCAAAAAGAAAACCCCTCTCCACTGTGATATCGTCACATTATTCTTATATATAGGGATCCCTTCTCCTGAACACCAACGATCACCATAGTATCAGCCACTCTCCAGGTGATCAGAAGCCAGCATGCTACGGAACAAAGTCTGAGCCTACTAGCAAGTAATATAATAGCCAGTGCTGCCATTTACTTAGGAAATTTGTCAATCGCTTATGTATAGAAGACATAACATTTTCCATAAAGTACGTCATTAATAATTTTCTGCCATAGTCCCAATCGTCGGAGGACTAAGGGTCATTCAACACTTGGTAATGGCTTTGTTTTGCCACTATTAGGTATATTTGAATTAACGACCCCCTTGTATATGAGTAACCCCTTGGTGGGATGGACAGCAGCATCATCACCAGATTAATCCAATCCTGAGAAAGAGATAGTTCTTCAGATTGATCAGCCAGGTTGTTCCACATGTCCATCAACCCCGGGCAGGACCAGAACACGTGTGAGTGCGTGGCTAGAGGGCACCCACATTGTCTCCAGCAGATCCCATAACTAGGAGAGAGGTACTTTAGAAGAACCACAGGGGTTCAGAAATACCCGGCTTCTGCATTTCCACACAAATTCTTTCCAATATGTGGAGGATGTTACTTTAACTGCCAGTATCGTATATTTGGTCCGTATGTTAAAAGTAATGTTCATATTTAAATCTTTATTCCATGTGTCCAAAGTGGTTTGGGAAGTTTCCACCAAATAGTCCTGCAGGCTACGATAAAAGTCGTCAATTAGATGTGACCATGCAGTGTCTCAGAGGGCCTCTAGGAACAGGTGAAGTAGAAGAGGGGTAGGAGTAGGTAGTGTTATGTATTTCCTCTGTTTATGTGAAAGAAATGTATGGACCTGTAAATATCTAAAGTGCTCACGGCGCATACTGCAGCTGTAGGGTGGAGAAAAGAATAACTCAGTTAAGGTCTAAAACTTGATAGATACAGGTATGACCTAACTGTCTACAGCAAGAGAAAGTGCGATCAATCCTCACCAGAAGAAACTCAGACTCATCTGAGTGATGCCATTCTTTATCTGATACCCCCTTCCTTCAACCACCCCTCCCATATTTGAGCTTTCTGGTCACCCAATAGCCTTTTCAGGGCAGAGTACATTGTTGAGATCAATTTTATGATGTTAATCCTGGGTCATCAAGTCTCTCAGAGTCTAATAGGATTCTTTTCCTTAGTCATTGCTGTGAGCCGTGGCTCAGACGTGAGGTAGTGCCTCAACTGGAAATATCTAAACCAATCTTGTCAGACCAAATTCAGCACATGATTGAGAGAATGACTTGACTTCAGAATCATCCAACAGTTTCCCCACCTCTGTTATACCCATCCTCTGCCATCGTGCAAAGCCAGAATCCATTGCCATGGGAAGAAAGTCCATGCAGGCTCTTAATTGCATAAGTCTACTTATACCCATATGCAAGTTCCACGGCTTGCATATCTGTCCCCCAAATCTTAATCTGAAACTTAGCCCAGGGAGTGGGAGATCGAGGTTGTGTCAGGGGCTTACATACTGTAAAGGGGATATCTGCTAGTCTCAAGTGGCCTAGGCCTACCTGTTCCAACTGCATCCAATCCAGGGTGTGGTCCAGAGACCCTGCCCACACAAAATGGTGAAGTTGGACCGCCCAGTAATATAGGGGTAAATCAGGTAATCCCAATCCCCCTCCCCCCCCCTTGTTTTTAGCGGCCATCAGAATTGTTTTCACTGCCTCCCCTACAAAAAAGTGAATAGCATTTCTCTGCAGTTTCTTCCAAGTGGAGGAGGGGACTGGAACTAAGATTGCAGTGAATAAAAAGTTTACGCAAGTTAAAATATATATTCTCATTGTCTCTACCTGCCCCTCCAGTGCCAAGGGCACCTCTTTCCACCTTTGGCAATCAGATTGTAATCTGTGAATTAACTTAAAGTAATTGTTTTGAAAAGGTTTAGCGGCATCTAAATACCCCCAAATACTGAAACCATGGCATGCTCCATTTTAGATGGGAGCAAGCGTTTATCTGCGTAGTTAACGGGGCACCTAAAAGCATTGTTTCAGATTTCTCTACATTGATTTTAAATGCAGAAGCTAGGCCAAATTTCACAAAAAATGTCCAGAAGTCGTAGGATACTGTTTTCGTGGTCACTGACATAAAGCAAAGTGTTGTCAGCATATAGGGAGATGCTCACCTCCTTCCCACCTACCGTAATCCATGAGATTTCCTCAGTGGTTCTGACTTACAGTACTCTGCTAATGGTTCCAAGCTTAAGGCAAAAAGGAGTGGGGAGACCAGCCAACCCTGCCGGGTTCCCCTCTGAATATAAGCTGTTTCGGACAGAGTTCCATTGACCCATACCCTGTCCCCCGATTTATTATAGAGCCCCTGAATCCATGCTCAGAACTTATTCCCAAACCCACATTTTTTTTAAGGTGGCATCTACAAATGACCAGTTGAGTTGATCAAACACCTCTGTATCAGCCGTAATGATGGCCCTACGTTCTCCCTGCAGTAGCCCAGCACAAGCCATTATTACATTTAGAAGTTGTCTGACATTATCTGGCAGGTATCTACCTGGTATAAAACCCATTTGGTCAGGGTGCACTAAATCAGGAACCATCCTTTGAAGGCGGTTGGTAATAACCTTCACAAAAATCTTTGCATCTTGATTAAGGAGCAAGATCGGCCTATATCCTCCGCACCAGGAGATATTCTTCCCCAGTGTGGGTAAAACCATGAAAATCGCTTCTTTCTGGGAGTCTGGAGTTTCATCCTGTGAATGGGCTTGATTACAAACTTTAGTCATAGGTCTTATAAAATTCAGCTAGAAAGATGTCAGGGCCTGGGGCTTTTCTAGTATTAAGATTCATGATAAGACCCGCTAACTTCTCTTCCACAAAGGGAGCCTCCAGGTCATCCACCTGTTGTGGAGTAAGCTGAGGGAGAGTAACCTGACTCAGACAAGCAGTAATCGCCTCTGGGGAGCCAGTGTCAGTCTCAGCTCAATACAGTCGAGCATGAAAACATTTAAATTCTGAGGCTATTAATCTCGGATGGGTAACAGTGTTCTGCGGGTTCTCCTCCGAGTTAATCCGAGCTACCCATCTGGTCATCTCCTGTTTCTTCAACTGGTACGCCAACAGCCTGCTGGCAGTATTCCCAGATTCATAATATTTTTGATTTATAAATCTAAGATTATTTTCTACCTTTTGAAGTAGTAGCACCTGAAGCTCATCCCTGGCCTTTTGTATCTCCTGTAAAAGCCCGGAAGTGGTGGTGGTGGTGGGGTTATGCTCCTTTTCAAGCTTTCCCAACTTTTCTTCGACTTTTCCAACCTTATCCCAATGTTGCCTGTGTTGATAGTCAGAATAGGAGATTAGATGTCCTCGGATTACGGCTTTAAAGGAGATCTACTGGTAATGTTTAAAGAGTCATCGTAGGATGTATGGTGGCTCGAGTACCCCAATTCCCCCTGTAATGCCCAAATATATTTATTCATTTAAATACCTGTTTGCTCGTAATTTTCTAATCCTACCCTGCTGCAGCCGGCATTGTGGAACACAGAGTACAGCCCCCTTTGGAGAACACGCTGGGCAAAACCGCGATATGATGACGTGGTTTTGCCCCTTCCGGTCTATTGCCGTAATGTGCAAAGATATTAAACCTCCGTATTTTTTATGCCCGGTGCTATTTTTACCAAAGGTGCCTATATGCCAGCACACCCATGGCATATAGGCACGTTTGGTAAAAATAGTACCAGGCATACAAAATACAGAGATTTTAATATCTCCGTACATTGGGGCAATAGACTGGAAGGTGCAGTTTTGCCCAGTGCGATTTCACAGGGGGCTGCACTCTGTGTTCCACAATGCCGGCTGCACCAGGGTAGGATTAGAAAATTAGGAGCGAACAGGTATTTAAATGAATAAATATATTTTGGCATTACAGGGGGAATTGGGGTGCTCGAGCCACCATATATTCTACAGTGACTCCTTAAACTTTACCAGCAGATCTCCTTTAAGGGCATCCCAAACATAATTAAGTTTAGTGTCCCCCTACCTATTCTCCATAAGGTAGTTCGTAATAATCTCTTTGATTTGATTCTGAAAAGCCTTGTCTTTTAGTAAGCCGGCAGTTAGCCACTACAGAGTCTTGCACTCTGATGGTTCCATATCCACCCTAATGGATACCAGAGCATGATCAGAGACACTTATAAGGTAGATTTCTGCCCCTGCTACAGTATATGTCCACTGCTTTTGAGTGTAGAGTCCATCTAAACATGAGTAGGAGTGATTGGGGGCTGAATAAAATGTATAGTTTCTGGCGTGTGGGTAGTGTGCCTTCCAAATGTTAACTCATCCACCCTCCTCCAGTAGGATTTTTAATAATTTAGAACAAGTATCCCTGGTTCTCTCCACCCAGCTGATTTATCCATAAGGGATTCACCACACAGTTCATGTCCCTCCTCAAATGACTTGCCGGGGGTGAATGGGACACTAAATTAAAAATGTTGAAAAATTATGGAAAAACCAGGATAGGAGCATACATGGCCACAAAGTGCAGTGTGGCCCCAGAGGGCCCCGGAGACTATCACCAGCCTACCCAAATGGTCCTCATAGGTGTAGGAGATCTGGAACGGGAGTCCCGTGCATATAAGGACAGCCACCCCTCTTCTTTTCCCTGGGGTGAGTGTCCACATATACAGTCCCCACCCAGCTTCTCCGAAGCTTTAGGTGCTTAGTCCCTGAGAGGTGGGTCTCTTGAAGAAAACCCACATCACGGTACTTCGGCCCCAATTCTTGAAGAATTTTGACCCACTTGACTGCATTGTTGTCCCCTTTTACATGCAACAAACACACATTAAGAGTAACCATCATGACCTACATAAGGTATGCATATAGTGAGATAACACTTCCACTACCATTGTCCCCTTCCTAAGCACCTTTCCACTAGTCCCTCCCAGTGCCATACAGGCATACAGGATCATAGAAAGACATACAGTGAAACTGAAACTCAATGCTACATCAAAAAACATGCCGATACCTTCATTTCTATAAAGGTGCCCTCTTCCCCTTTACAGTTTGTTAAATTCTTATTTTATCCTGTTAAAAGCTGCATATTTTGGTTCCATGTCATAACGACGACAGCACATCGCTGAAGATCAATTTGGCGATGTGCCTCCCTGGCACACAGCAAAATGGTGCCAGGGGCTTACAATTTTCAATGTTATGCAGTGCCCCCCTACTATAGGATTCTCAACTCCAGGGGGATGCATGTCTGCGGGGGGGGGTGCAAATCCATAAAAAAAAAAAAAAAATTGGGCTGGGTGCAATAAAACATACCTGCTTCTGGACCCGAACCCAGTACCTTGTGAACCCCAGCCCTTAGCCTACCCACCATGCCACAGGGCCAGCTCAGCAGCTCACCATGGTACCACCCCTCAGAAACCCTCCTCCCCTCACTGGACGTGCTTGCTCCACCCTCGCATGTACATGTAGTGACATCCTGTCACTATATGCGAGAACCCAACCCCATCCGGTCGCCCTCTCTGGTATGTAGCCCTGATGACATGCACCGGGATTGAGTCGCTGTTTTTGCATGTGCCTAATCACGGTTGCCCATGTCATGGGTTACCCACATTTCAGACAAGAAACACTGCCCAGTTGAATGGTACTGTGTCAGCTACAAAGGGGAGAAAGGAATTATGGACATCCAAGTTTTCTTTAGTCTGTGGTGTTTAGGAGGCTGAACCTTTTTGCTTGTATCTATCTGGTCAAATGTTTGAAATGTTATTCTAGTTTAAGAGGTTGCGATTAACATGAAATGTATACATTTTTTTATTGTAGAAAGTCAAGAAGGTGGTGGCCGGCACAGTGGCGCTGAGAGTTGAGGCGCTGGCAGCCATACCTCGCGCTATGCCGACGACCTGGGTTCGGGAACGAGCTCAGGTCAGCGGGGGTCGGCAGGGGAGGGAGGATTGAGCATCCCAACGGATGCTCTCCTTCCTCTGAGGTGGGATACCAGGGGTGCAGTACACACCTGACGTCCTGAGATAGCCGGTGAGAACACGGGCTCTCGAGGGGTTGGAGGCTCCATCTAATGGAGTCAGGGAGGGGGGATGTCTGTAGGCGCTTGGGAGGGATGTGCGTCAGCACGTCTCCTATCTGGATGCTCGCCGTCCTTGTGCCGGCGTCTCAGGGGGCTGGGACAGGGGAAACCACAGAAAAAAAACTCAAAGATACCGCTCGGCGGTCCTAGATGATGACCACTCTGGCCCATCCAAGACTACCGATTCCAGACAGACTCCGCTGTGCAGGAGGAAGTAAGAGGTGAGGCACTCTAGGGGCAGATCCCGAGTAGGGGGCAGAGATGGTGATGAGCAGCCCGAAGGAGTGGGCACCGAGGGTAGGCAGGAAGAGATAAACAGAAATTGTAAAAAAAAAAAAATAAAAAAAGTAAAGTCAAGATGGTGGCAACTTGCGGAGGGTCTGGGGGAGGGGAGGTGACTTAGTTAATACTGTTGTCCAGTGTGGCACCATAGTAACTTCCCAAGTGCATGTTATCTGTTGCATTGAAATGATGATGGGCCAAAGCGTACATGGGTAACAGACAGGAGGGCAGCAGATGGCTCGAGTTCCTGGTATATTTAAAGTTATACCTTTGCCGTGGTCTGAGAGCAAGGAGTGAAGAGTTCCTCATTTATGCCTCTGACTGCACAATACTTTTAACTGCCACGGTACTATGCATGGAATAATCTCTTTGTGTATTTTAGTTGGAGTCCCTCCCGATCCTGCCAGTTAATAACAGTTAACACCAGTCTAGGCTACGAGGGCTCTGGACTGAGGATGATTCATTAACTATGCTGTAAGTTTATAGAGCCTAGACAAGGTCTGTTGCTCATTTATTTTTGAATAGTACTATTGATTACAGCTTGCGGCATTGGCTACAGAACAGCTTCTGACATGTTTGAACATTGTATTGGTTTATATAAACTTGATGTAGATCCTCCTATACTGTACCATTAGAAAACATACTCATCATCCTTTGTAAAGTGCTTTGTGACTGGTATGTGAATACTGCTATGCTTTGAAATACGTGTTCAGGCTGTAATGTATTTTTATGCATTGATGAAAATACAATAAATAAAAAGTTAAAAAAAGAAAAACACTTTAATGAGGAGCCACACTGCAAAGGTGTAGTGCAAGATTCGATCAAACATGAGCCAATACCCACGTAAGGGTAGAACCCTTCACAGAGGATTGCCTCGTAGGGAGCACACCACTAGGGAAACCCCTTGAAATGAGATCTGCGGTGAGCACGCGGACTGGTTCCCCCTCTCCCCCCTATCAGTATGAGAAACTCTGTAAGGCTGGCCACGCCACAAACTCGGGGAAGGTATGACACTTCCTCTGGGCCCGAGCATCCACCACCCTCATGAACTGTAGGAATGAATGTCAGGCATCCTAAACTATATTCAAACCACCCTGCTATGAAACAAACAAGTATTGATGTAAAAACAGGAACGCTCAACCAGAAGGCATTTTCAAAAACAGCATGTAACAGTTGGGCAACCCAACAAGAACCCATGAGTTCCCCCCCCCTTGCGGGGTGTGTGGCTTCCCAATATGGCTCACAGAGTCCCATCCATGGTTTAATCGTAGCAGTATACGCAAAGCAGGCAGCCATAAGTCCAAAACTGAGTACTGGTTATTTCCCCCTCCGGCATGGTCTCTGTGTCAGGAGTGTAGTTTCAAGACTGAGAGTTGAAGCTGGGGGACATATTTTCATGACACATCAGACTGTCCAGCTGAAATACAAGTCTCCCTGGAAACCTCCTCCCAGAGTCAACAGTAACTCGGCAACAATGGGATGTACACCAATCTCGTAAGAAGTAGGATCCCAGGACCTGGCAGACTGCATTATCATGGCGATCCCTGCAGTAGCCCAGTTGAATAAAATGATGAGAAGTCATGTGCGGCTCACTTCCATAGTCTTCTCCACTGTCTCACCAAAAAGGAGCTCCTGCCTCAGGTATGTAAGTGTCAGTGGCTCAGCAGGTAGCACACTCGCCTCTGAGGCTGGAAGATCAGAAGGCTGTGGTTTCTGTCCCCACACCGGGCACTTGAGTTAAATCCCACTACTGACACTGTAGTGCAGCATGAAGGGGGTGCTGCAATCCTGAGGTGCAGTCTTTCAGATGAGTCATTAAACCAAGGTCCCGTCTGCCTGTTCTGGTGGTTGTTCATGTGGATGTTAAAGATCCCATGACACTTCTAGCAAACAGTAGGTGGATTTTTATTAAAAATAAAATCATAAACATCTGACAAAAGTATACATGACCATTTTCTTCCAAGCAAATCACATCATTACGAATAGTAAATACAAAATTATACACTGTGTTCGAGACAAAGAGGAATGTAACAGCATTCCTAAGATTCCTACATTGTAGACTCACTACTGCCCTTTTTTGGAAAGTCATGTATAAAACCCTCTTACCCTGAGGACAACCAGTTTACATTTCTCCACAGACAGTCTGCTGTACCTTTATTAAACTTACAGTACTCCTGTGTTTTAAGTTGTAATAAAGTGTCACGCGGTGACAATAGATAATAAAAATAATAGGTAAACCTTAAATTATATATGCACTCAAGGATTGTTGAGATGTAATGAATTGGAGGAGAGAAACTGAATTAGCAGCTTAATTGAAAAAGTGATGTTATAGTAACACAAGGTCTTTATATAAGATTTCTTATATGTATATTTTTTTGTGATTAAATTTATAGTTCCCCAGAAGAAGCCTGTTTATCAGGCGAAACGTTGGGAAGGAACTTGAAAAATACTGAAAGAAATCTGAATTTCAACTGAAAGAACTGTGTAAGGTGTGTGCTTGAGCAGGCAGAGAATCTTTTTCTTTTTGGGTAACGCATTCCACCCTGCTACCACCCTCTCTGTAAAAAAGTGTCTCCTCATCGCCCTACTGAACCTTCCTCCCTCCAGTCTCATATCATGGCCCCGGGTGTCCCTCCCTCCCTTACTTTGAACAGCCCCTCTGTACCTGTCTTGTTTATTCCTTTCATGTACGTAAAGGTTTCAATCATGCCCCCCCGTCCCTCCTCTCCTCCAGCGAGTACATGTTCAGCTCCCTCAGCCTCCTCTCATATGGCATGTCCCCCAGCCCCTTGATCATCTTTGTCACCCTGCGCTGCACCCCATCCAGTAATTTAATGTCCCTCTTCAGATACGGACACCAGTACTGCATGCAGTATTCCAGGTGTGGTCTAACTAATGACCTATACAGTGGCAGAATTACCTTTCCCCGCCTCGAGGAGATACCCCTTGCAATGCAACCCAGGATTTTGTTGGCCTTTGCAGCTGCCTTCCTACATTGTGCCAAGTTGTTCATTGACCCTGTAATGAGCACACCCAGATCCTTCTCCTCCTCTGTCTTGGCTAGTTGCACTTTTTGGCATTAAACCCCAGTTGCCAGGTGTCTGACCAGGTTTTCAGCTTTTCCAGATCATCCTGCAACCCCTGCCATCCCCCTAGGTTGTCCACCACCACTCCCATCTTGGTGTCGTCAGCAAACAGACTGATCTTGCTCTTGATGTCCAATGATATGTCTGCAATGAATATCCCAAACAACACTGGTCCCAACACCTAGCCCTGTGGAACACCTCTCGTCACTACCCTTGGGGATGAGAGTGCCCCACCACCACACTCTGTTGCCTTCCCTGAAGCCAGTTCCCTACCCATCTCACCAGCTTTGCACCCGCCCCTGTGCCTTCTAACTTACTTCCCCGCAGTGTTCCCATTAAGGCTGCAGATCTGGGGGTGCACTGCACCCTCTCTAAAAATTGTTAGGGGTACAAAATAAATTACAAGGGTTCATTCTACCATTTGTACAACATTTTTGTGGGGTACATATACTTCAAACAGAATTATGGGGATACAGTGTACCCCCTTCACACACAAATGTACTTAAATTTTATAATTTGTACTTGAATCAAGTACAGATGGGGGTAAATGGGAACACTGCTTCCCAGCCTCCCATGTGGCACCGAGTCAAATGCCTTACTAAAGTCCAGATACAGGACATCCACTGCATGGCCCCTGTCCAATTGCCTAGTTACCCAGTCATAGAACTCCACCAGGTTGGTGTGGCAGGATCTGCCACATATGAAGCCATGCTGTCTGCTGTTCTGTTGTCCTTTGGCCTCCAGGAGGGGCCACCAGCCTCTCCTTCAGGATAGTCTTCATCAGCTTACCCATGATGGATGTGAGGCTCACCGGCATGTAGTTACCCGGTTCATCCTTGGGGCCACTCTTGTGGAGGGGCACCGCATGAGCCATCCTCCAATCCTGAGGTACACACCCTGAGTGTAGTGAGGCATGAAATGTCTGCCAAAGGTCCTGCAAGGACTTCTGCCAGCTCCATCAGTACCCTGGGGTGGATGCCATCTGGGCCTGGTGCCTAGTCCACTCTTGATGCTCTCAAACCCTCCAGAACTCTGTCCTCCATGATTTTCGCATCTGTCACCCCTTCCCCCCCGTTTCTGCCATTCCTCCCCCTTGGGTATCACCCCCCTCTTCTTCTTAGTAAATACCGAGCAGAAGTAATCATTTAGCGCTTCTGCCTTATCGTCCCCTGCTTCCACCCAACCCCCTCCTTCCTAATCCTTACTATGTGGTCCTTACAGTCCCTTTTCTCCCTGAAGTACCTAAAGAAGTCCTTCTCCCCCCTCCTTAATTCCTTGTGCCAGCCTGAGCTCCATAAAAACTGACACATTGAAACACCCAGT
Organism: Neoceratodus forsteri; assembly: GCA_016271365.2. Lineage (NCBI taxonomy): Eukaryota > Metazoa > Chordata > Ceratodontiformes > Ceratodontidae > Neoceratodus > Neoceratodus forsteri. The sequence continues at coordinate 1,109,391,639 of CM028133.1, forward strand.
GCTTTTACCCCACAGAGGATTTGATACCACAACCTCTGGTTAACAAGGAAGTGCCTTTATCCACTAGGCCAGTGGAGGACCCTTATGAACTTTTTGTGTAGGACCCCTTTTGTGCTTCCATTCCATCCCTTGGAGAAATACCATGTATTCTAGAGTCCCAAGTAATCTGCCTAATCAGGGGATCAGTTGTAAGTGTATATAAAAAGGGGCTTAGTGAGCATCCCTGCCGTACCCCAGCTTTTAAAGGGACAGCCTCCCCAAGGAGCCCATTGACTGAGGGCAAAATCATAGCTTCCTGGTATAATCCATTGAATTATTGTTGATGGGATATTATAGGCAGAAAGCACTTGATAAAGGTACTCATGGAAAACTCTGTCGAAAGCTTTTGATTGGTCCAGTGACAACACATACCCAGAAACTTTCCTTTGTCTCCCCAGTTTGAACATATCCCTTAATAACATTACATTTTGCGAGACGTTTCTAGTGGGGATGGAACATGTCTGTACCAATGTTATTAAAGTATCTGCTACTTTCTGAAATCTATTACTAATTACTTTAGAGAACATTTTATAGTCTGCATTGAGGAGACTGCTAGGTCTCCAATTGTGCAAATGTTGTTTCTCGTCTTTTTATAGAGAAATATCATAATAGAGGTTCCTGAATCCTGGCAAGGCTCAGGGGAGGCCAAAATGTAATTATATATCTTTTCCAAAAGGGGACTGAGTTCCTGAGCAAAGGTAATGTAGAATTTGTGGGAATACCGTCAATTCCTGGAGAAGATCCCAATTTCAGTGTGGAAATATTCTGCGCAATTTCCTCTGCCAAGATGGGCGCCTCTAAGGAAACTTGTTGCTCATCAGATAGATGTGGTCTTGTTGCCCGCATAAAGGATGTTAAATCCCTCTGTAGGGGGTGTGACACTCCCAAAAGACCTTTGCCAAGAGTTCTGTACTGTTTGCAGCATGTCCATGTTTGTGGACTTTCTGCCATCTGGTATCATACAACCCATCCATGATAGTGGTATCCAGTCTATGTTTGCAGGCTTGGAAGGGGGTCGAAAAGGATTGTTTCTCTGTTCCAAACCTCATTTCAGCCTCCAGTGAAGCCACCCTATCATATCGATATTGAAACATATGTGTTTTGATCCTGTCTGTCTGTCTGTGAGGCACATTTATCTCTTTCTACTGGGGGTAGAGGCGATCAGTTTGAATAACTGGTTTCTGTATTGTAAGTACTGTAAATATTCCTGATTTGCGTAATGTTTCCCAAATTGTACAAAAAAGCCTTTTAAGTTCCCTTTTGGTATCCATCCACCACTCCCAAAGGTTGTCACAGAAGCAGAGAACTGAGGATCTGCCTTCCAGAAGTAAGGAAACATTATGTTTAATCTCCTCTTTCCGTAGTATCGAGGTGTTCAGCCTCCATCTTGTGAGCACTTTACCAAAATTAATTTCACAAGCTAGTAACATGTGATCCATAAGTTCACAGGGGAGAGGGTGCAATGACTTGCCAAGAGATATCATGAAAGGAAAAAGAAGTCAATCGTAGTGGCAAATGTGCTTCTAAAATATGTGAAACCCGGGTCCTTGGAAAAACGTCTAAAAGCATCAGTTAGATTAGCACTCTCTACAATATTTCGAAAGGCATTGGTGTCACAGTATACCTTCTGTTTGACGGAGTCCTTTATTTTGGTATCTAAACAACAATTCAAACCCCCCCCAAGATAATGTGTCTGGAGGTATAGAGAAAGGGGCGTATTTTCTCAAATAGTTCAGTCCTAACCGTTTTTGACTGAGGAGCATAGGTATTAATTAGTCTCAGTGCTGTGCCTCGATCTAAAAGGAGGGCTCTCCCTGGCAGAATATCTACTAACTTGTTAACAGAGAAATCTGTACCCTGAAATAATATGCCAAGCCCATCCTCCCCAAAAGTAGCTCAAGCTGTGTACCCTGCAATACGAGCAGACTAGACAGACCAAATGGCCTCCTTCTGTTGGCTTCTTTGTATGTGCGTATGTATGTTCATATGTGAAAGTCCAATGAGATGGCCCCCATCTCCAGCCTCCCTTGACTAGATTTATGTCAAAAAAAGTATACAATCTAGTGTCCTGTAAAAAAATGTCATGTAATGAATTTGTAAATAAGAAAGGATTGTAATCCTTTTCTTATAATTCTTCATACTGCATACATTAACTGAGTCTACATGGAGAGTTGCCATAAGGAGTTAAGGGGAAGTTACATCTCATCTGAACCACAATTGGAAGATAATTTCCTTTTTTTCTTCTTGGTCATTAGGAGGGTGGGGTTTGGATCATCCTCTAAATCAATTTCTGAAGTGACGCCAGACACCAGACATGTCCGGGTCCGTTTCAGACTCTCCCCGGTCTTTTGTCCCCTGAAGAACTTGGAAAGCTTTTTGTAGGCGAATGCTTCTCCGTGCAGCAACCTGTTTTGCTGCTGCCCTAGCGAGTCTTCTGTTACTAGGGATCTAGAAATCCGTATGGGGGTGTGTGTGTATAACCACTGACCCCAAATCTGAGACTCCGGCCACCGGTTCTGTATGGAAATGATGTGGGGTGGGAGTCTCCTAAGCTTCCTGAAGATCCTGTTCTGTCTGCCTTGGAGGAGGAGGGACAGTGCTCGAGGTGGGAATATGGTCCGTCCCTACGCTGGACTCCTGTGAAATATCTGTAGGAACTGTAGGGGGAAGGGCCCGGAGTGTAACCTGCAGTAGTTGTAGGTCTAGGGTCTGTGTTTGGCCTAGGGGGAGGGGAGTTTGCAGTATCCTGTGCTTTCTTTACCAAGTGCTCTTGAATCCATCCACCCATCCATCCTATTTTGGCCAGCCCAAGGTTATTAATGGTATGCATGGCCAGTGTCTTCACAGAGATTACATTTAAATATGTTTCTACATACCATACTCACATGGCCAAAATCCCCAAACAGGGCACATTTCAGATGGTCGCATACACTACTCGGGTGAGTTCTGGAGCCACAGTTATAGCAGGCCTTCGGTTGGCCCACAAAGAAAAACACTCCCCTATCCCTCTGTAAGAAAAAACTGTTTGGAATATGTTGTATTTCATTGTGATTTTGAAATAGCTTTACCTTAAAGTGCCATCCTCTGTCTAAATTTCCTCAGAATCAGTAGTGGCTTCTGGGGAGCCCAGTACTGTACACCATTTCTGTAACTAAAAATCAGTATCACTTACATTCACCACCTCATTCCGGAACATCACGGTTACTGATTTAACAAGGGGTTCTGTAAGCAGGATAGCCCAAAAGGGGATCCATAATGGGGTAGCCTTCAAAGAGTTATATTTAGACCAGAATTTGTCTAAATTAGAAAAGGAGCGAAAACTAACATCAGATACATCCTCCCCTGAAATATTAATCAGGGCATAAATGTCATAATGTTGCACTGGAATATGTGGGTAATGGATATTAATTCTTGGTTCTGGCACTGTTCTTCAGGCTCCAGAGGTGCTTAAAACAACTTTCCAATACCGAAGCATAAAAACCCTTACCGGGTTCCAGTCCCCTGGTGCCAAAGTTTAAATTTTCTGTACCCCCATTTAGGAAGGAAGGAAGGAAGGGGTCGTAATATAGCTCAGTGGAGCCGAGCTGCACTGATCCCTTCCACTTCCGTGCATCACTTTAGGCTCTTGGCCCCACACTACATAGTTTTCAGACATCATATTATTTGTAGAAGAGGGGTGTGCTCCATACTGTAATGGGGTATTTTTTAAAGTAAAATTTGTGTATTTTACATTGCCAGTAAGACTAATCGCGTACCGCTTCAACAGGGACATTGGTTAGCGGTGGTCGCGGTAGTTCTAACGATAAAGCCTGAGTTACTTTAAAATCTTGTGAGCCAGCAATGTGTCGAGGTAGCGCGAGGCGCACGAGAACTCACCGTGTGGTGATACCGCAGTGGAGAATGCGACTCGGCTCCATCAAGACAGGCCAGTCCTTCCCCTTCTAAATGAGCACAGAAGAACCCAAAATGTTAACGGCACCAGTGAACTCAGAGGGATTTGTATGCTACAGAGGAAGGTACTGGGAAGGGCACGATAGTTGCTCTTTAAAACAATCAAAATTTCATGTGGTTTGGGTGCCCTTTCAATCAATTCAAATAGACTTCGTAAGTCGTTTCAGTTCTGTTATTTTCCCCCTGCGTTTTGCTCTGTTGATAGAGCTTGTTCACAGGGTAATCAGTTTCTGTTGATACAAAATTATTTTCAATAAATCATTTTGTTGCTGTCTCCATTTGTTAATAATTTTTAAACAGTATTATTTCGTCATACACTTCCATATTTACCAACCCACTGTCTCCGTTCATTTCATTCTCTTTTAAAACCTTTTGGGTTTACTTCCTTTAGTTTTTCCTATGTCTCTTTACCCGGTGCACCCCTTCAGGTCGACACCCCGTCGGCGAAACGAAAAAAAGACCATTACCGCGACAATCATGGTAATGGTCCTTTTCCGTTCGCTTTCCTGAGGTTCCGGCCCTCCGGACCAACTCCGACCTGGAGTTGGAATCCTAAAATGCTGAGGCAGAGCCCCACATGGAGGGTGTGGGGCACAGCCCCACAGAAAACATGGTTTGAACATGCGGCACAATACCTGCGCCCATTATTGTGCTGTTGGGGTTGGCATTTTCACTGTCGACCTCCTTGGTGTTTCCCTCTTCACCACCTGTGGATTATACAACATCAAATGCTTTCAGTATTCCCACTGGCTTACTTTAATTTCTTTATACATATTTCTAGTCTTTCGCATTAAAGTGCTCTGCGTGCATTTATTATTCGACTTCAGTTATTAGACCTGACACCCCATAAACTTTGGGCTTTTACCTGAAGTGTGCTGCTTTATTTTCTATGTGGTTCATTTGTATGTACATGACAAGACCCTCATTTTCTTTGGCCTTCTCATTCTGTAAACACAAGTACTTTTTACTCTTTTTGTAATGTGAGCGTTTGAGTTTTTAATTCTTTGTGGTACTTTTATCAGAGCTTGTTAAAAAAAGGCGCTCAAACATTAGCACTTATGCAAATAATTTCTTTTTACCTTGCAAGTGAATTTCCTCTGCGTGTGGCGTTCTGTTTTCCGTGAAAATCACTTCCAGTGAGTGCTTCAGAATTAGTCTCTTCTTAGGCCTCTTTGTAAGTCCTGAGGGAGTGATGTGTCTCTCCCCTGTATTCTCGCGTGAGCGAGCTGTTGCTAGGCAACTGTACACCCTCAGCCCTACCGGCTGAAGCAAGGGCTTTACAAACAGGCCTCTGCATATAAAGAGCACTAAATGACTTATATACGTATTAATATATTATTTTAAGTATGTCCTTCAGGTAGCCCAAGCGTCATGGTGCCTTACAAACTCACGTATCTTTGCTTTATGCACATATTTGTAATCATTTGTAGATGTATTCAGTGGGGGAGCTTGGAGGCATCTGAGAACTCTTAATAATCATACACCACTTTTTATGGTGTCATATTTCTCTATCTTATTCATCTACGCTCTGTATTATTGTTACTTTTCATCATCATAATGTAGTCCTTCCTATTTCTAACCCCCAAATAGGCTGCTCTCACTCTTCTACCCTAAGTGCACGAGTCCCAGTTGCATTCAATATTCATTCCTATTCCTGCCTGTAATGTTTTTAACTGGAATATCCATCTCATTTCTGCTCTTTCTAGTATCCTTTTATAATTATCCCCTCTCTTGGGTGGAGGTACTACCTCCAGACTTTAAAACCTCAGGGACACCCCCCGTGTGTCCTGCCTTATTAAAGTGTTGTGCTACCAGTGACCTTTCATTTTTTTTCCTTATGTCCCCCTTATGTTCTAAAATACGCACCTTAAGTGCCTTCTTAGTTTGCCCAACATACAGCTGGTCACATGGGCACTGAGTTGCATATGCCACCCCCTCTGTAGTGCAATCAATGTGTTCCTTAATGTAAAATCTTTTATTAATATGGGGTGATTAAGTCGGCCCAGTGGCGCAGAGGGTTGAAGCGCTGGATGCCACACCTAGAACCACGCCAGTGACCCGGGGTTGAGAAAGAGCTCGGGTTGACAGGGGTCGGCCGGGGAGGAGAGGATTGAGCATCCGGAGGACAGTTCTCCTCTCCTGGGGAGGGTGAGGGATTAGAGCCGCTGCAGCACTGGCACCTGGTGGCAACCGGGCGGTGGTGCGCGGTAACTCAGAGTGCATGGGGATGACAAGGCAGATGTCAGATGTACAGCGTGTGGATGCACACGCTGCGATGTCCCAGATGTCATTGCACGCCCACGCTGGAAGAAGGGAAGAAAAGGAGAAAAAGAGGACTCCTCTGGTGCAATGAGGCCTCGGCCAATTGGCACCACACCAGATGCACCAAGGATTCTCCCTCCAGCCCCGCTCACCAGGAACTCCCCAGTGTGCGGGGTATGTACTCGCTGGGTCGAGACCTGGGTTGTGTGCAGGGGGAAGAGGTCGAGAACGGGAGCTGTGGCCGATGGGGCTCCAGAGGTCGCAGGGCTGAAGGGGCACTGTAAGCAACACCCCAGCCGAGGAGGTAGAGCACGAGGAGTATTCATGTGTTATCCTCCTGTGGATCAAATGTTTATAAGTTTTGCTTGTAAAATCTAATAAACATAAAAAAGAATAAAAATAAAATCACATCTGTGCTGCTGTAAAATTGTCTGTAAACCAGTAGTTGCTGAATCTATGGTCACAAACACATCACAGTCACATAGGCAGGAGGCATTGTAGGAAAAAGAAGAGGAATACAAAATTCGAACATGAAGATCCCCAGGACCATAAAGCTATCAGGTACATGTAGAAAAAAAAACCTAGCAGCAAATAAAGGGAAGGACATAATGTACTAGGACTACACCCACAAATCAAAACACTCTGCACAACATATGTTTTTGTCAATTTTGACTGCTGTCTTATGGTCTTTAGCTATAAATCTGCTGTTAGAATGCTAGGGACAGCGGGACAACACTGCTGGGTTTGAACCTTAAAGGGACACCGTCAACCTGTTTTGCATCATATTATTTCTAGTTAAAAACTTACATTTTATGATGGCTTACCTTCTCTAAAATTCTTTGATGTTGCTGTTTGCTTTGTCTGTCTCCTTGTTTAGTATAACTGAAATGCATGCTAATGTACATTTATAAACAGCTTTGTTTTGTTTCAAATGCTGAATCTATTCTTATTGATCACTTCCTGAACATTAGAAGCACCCCCCAAACAGTGCAGTCACTCATGCCCAAACAGTGCAGTCACTCATGAGGCAGTAGCTACCCAAACACCCACTGCATCATGAGTGGCTAGACTGTGTTGGAGGTGTTTCCAAGTCTAGGAGAGATGCAGTGGGAGTTGATCAAGAAATGTAAACATACCTGTTTTTGTGTGGTAACACCAGTATGGTGGGCAGTCTGTTTTTCACTTTTTAAAAGAAAAAAAGAATCAGTACCAAACTACTAACTGCATCAGCAATCTTTGCAGACTGTTGGCAATCATAAAATGTGTTTTTATGGCTGTGGTCGGAGCCTACAGCCATCTTGCTGTCTGTAGCCGGAAAAATTGAGTATTGTGGAACACATATTTTGGAGTTTTCAATGTATCCTTCCACATCTACAAATCACTATGCCAATTGAAATAAAATACTCCCTTCTTTCTGTTTAGAATATTGGAGACATAACTCCAAGCTGCTTATTAGGAAACTGAAACAGCTTGTTAAATATTGGTTGCCTATTAAACTGGAGATTTGTTTACCCCCTTCGAAATGCAACAACTTGCACATTTAAATACTTGGGCCTGGATATTCAAACTGCGCCAGGCTATGGCTCAAGCATGGTGCAGCTCAACTTGGTTGCGCAGGGTGTGGTTGGCAGGCTATTCAAAGGAGCTGCGCCATGGCTCAGCAGCTTTGAATATCACACCCTGGCCACCCCCACTGTGCATGGCGGGTGGGGAGGGGGGTACCACTAAACCACCAGGGATATTGGACGGGGGGGGTTCTTTTATTACAACAGATGCCCGCGATTGGGCAGAAAGCGGTCCACTGGACCACCAGGGATGTAGGATGGGGAATTTATTTTTAAACATATGCCCGTGATCGGGCATGGGGAGGTGCCACCAGGTGCAGCTGGAACTCGGGTGGCCACCCACAGGTGGTAGCTGCCATGTTGTGCCCTGCAATGTGGCAGCTCACCTGTGGATGTCCATCAGTTGTTCCTTTTTTTTTTTGGCTTAACTTTGTGCTGGCGCAGGTAGGGGTTGCGCATGCATGGATTTGCACATCCTGGGATGAATATCGGGCTGTGCAGGTTATACTTGGGCACGCCCCCCCACTCGTGCCTGCATACATTACTGATGCGCATCGGGATTTGTGCTGCGCACTTTTCCCTTTTGAATATCGTGTCGGGTGCATTAATGGGTTGCACATGGCGCAACACTGTTGCGCCATGTACAATCCTTTTAAATATCTGGGCCATAGTATTTAAACATTTTCTTGCAACAAGCTTCAGTTGGGCAGGTATTGTCTTTTAAGAAAGATTCATGCCTCATAAATATCACCCTTTCCCAGCAAATCTAGAAAGACTTACAGTTTTTTTAACCTCTTATGACATTGTCTGGTAAGCACTGTCTCAGGCATATACCAGGTCTTCTGTGAACTATCCAGGTGAACTATATAGCAATTAGCAGGCAATTTTTACTATGCTTTTTGGGAAAAAATATATTGAGCAACAGCAAAAACACACACACACACACAAACACACACACAGTCTGTATACGCCATCTTCATGGCCACAACATTTGAAATAAATACTGCAATCTAATAGGTTATAAAATAATAAAGAAACTGTTGGTTTATGTCAGTGAACACAGTGAAGTTCAGTTTACAGTATATTTCTTTTAAATATTTCTTATCCTATATTTTGTATCCTGGATAGTGCAGGGAAGATGCTACATCCCATTGTCATAGGGATCTTCATTTACACATTTTTGCACCGTATTTACTTAGGATGTCCCAGATTAGATGCAATATCTTGTTTTCTGTGGGGTCATGATTTTATCATTTTTATAATGTATTTATTTAGGGTAGCCTAGTTCAGATGTAAAATATTGTTTTCAGTGTGTTCTGATTTTACGCAATGCAGCATATTCAAACAACATGAAGTCTTGCTATATTATAGACATTAGCAGTTTGATCCAGCTCTAGAACTGCCCCTGAGTGAAATGGTTAAAACCATTCCAAAATAGAATTTTGGCACGAGAGCAGCTCTATCTGTGTCATTTCAAACTTGAACTGTCAGATTCTTTACTCCGCCTCAGTGAACAGTCGCTCCGGAGATTTCTCCTTCTGCTCGGTTCATTTCTCGGTTTAAAAGTGTTTTCTCGGTTGGATTTAACTGAGAATAGTTTTATTTAACCGCAAAACCGCTCGGTTCAAGCTCTATCTGTGGTAACCGTAAGTAAATGAAGGTTTTGTCTGTGTGGAACTTGTAAGTTATCGGTTCGGTTTTGAACCGATCAGTGGTTTAAAACTCATTTAAAACTAAAAGTTACTATTTTAGAGTGCGGTTCCAGTTCTTATCGGTTCTAAAAAGATTTATTCGTTTTCCAGTACCCGTGACACGGTTAGGAACGATAAGATGTGTCTTTGCCTGCACTGCTAAAGGGCAAGTTTTTGGTTAGGCTGGCATTATGTCTGAGAAACCCAAAAGAAAACGGGCCCACTGGGTTTCAACACTGTGATGTTTGTGGGGAAGTCTTTGCAAGGCTGACCCACGCCTTATGTGTTTATTGTCGGGGTTTGACCACCTCCAGTCAGACTGCCAGGTATGTAAGAATTTCCTGCAGCCACCCTGGAAAAAAGATTGGGCAGGCTCAGGGAACAGAGGCCAGAAAGTCCGCTGACCTGATGACAGCCCGGTTCGTGCCAACCGAACCAGAGGGAGTGCCTCTGACCAGGGCCAGACTTCCTCGGGCAAAGAAAAGCTGGTTCTGAGGAACCAATTCCAGTAAAGAAAACAAGAAAATCAGCTGGTCTGGGTCCAAAATTCCTTCTCCAACTGCTGCAGAGATAGCAAAAGCCATACAAATTGTCTAGTCACTGTCTCAGGGTCCGTCCGAACCACCACTATCTGGTAAAAGGTCGGTTCGTCCGGTCCCAGTGGTTCAGGATTATGATATTGAGGAATTTTATGAACCAGAGGAGGGGGAGGAGGATTATGAATGGTATGAATGTGGCTGGGAAGGTCTGGGTGTGCCCATTGAACCGGACATCTCCCTAGACAGACCTTTAGAATCTCCCCCTATGCTGTCTGAGTCCCCATCTCATTTTATGTTTTATAAAAAAGTTGCTGAAACCCTCCAGCTTTCTTTAGAAGAGGCTGTGGATGAGCAAGAGGAGCCTGATTTTGTAGAAATGATGGATATTCCAGAGTCTAGAGATTGTCTATTCCTTTACATAAGTCTTTAGGAAACAATTAAAATTTTAAAAGCTCCTAATTCTGTGCCTCCTGTAGATAAAAAGATGGACAGAAGGTATATATTGTCAGGCCCTGATACAGAATTCCTTTCTCAGCAATGCAGTCATGTTGGGGTAGTTCAGGCTGCTGCCTGTGATGAAGCTAATATTCCCTTGGCTTCACATCCTCCTGACAAGGATTCCAGGAAGATTGATGCCATGGCAAAAAACAGTATATGGCAGCCCTCTGGGACTCAGGCAAGCTAATTATATGGCTTATGTAGCTAGGTATCAGAAATCTAGATGGGATACTGTTATGCAATTGGCCAAGCAGGCCCATGGCCAGCTGGCTAGTGAACTAGAACAGGTGGCTGCTGATGGCATTGAAGCCTCTAAGGTTCAGTTTCATGCTGCTGTGGATGTTAATGATGTTTCCTCTAATGTCATGGCCACATCTGTAGCTTTTCGTAGGTTGGCCTGGCTCAGGTGTACTAGTTTGTCACAGGATACCCAGACTAAGGCTATGGATTTTCCTGTGGTGGGAAATTCTCTGTTTGGAGAGCAGACAGAGAACTACATGAAGAAGATGGATGAATATAGGACTACTTACAAGAGTGCCCAGGCTAAGGAGCGGCAAGCCACTCCTCAAAGGCATGCCCCAAGGGTAGGGTAGGCCTTTTCACAGGCCTTTCTACCAGACTCAGGCCTCCTCTGCCTATGCTCAGAGGGCTTCTTCAGAGGCAGGGGCAGACGAGGGGTGGGCAGACCTGCTCCTAGTAAACAGGCACCTGATGGGGTGCCCAGGGCGATTCTCCTGTACCAGTGGGGGCAGGCTGGCTTACTTCAGTCAGAATTGGGCTTCTTTAACCTCAGACAAGTGGGTTCTGGAAGTAGTAAGCCAGGGTCTGGTTCTCAGCTTCAAAAGTTTCCCAAGTTGAGAAGCAGACTTTTCTACCTGCAAGTGCTTCAGAGACCCTCACTCTGGAAACAGAGGTCTCATCCCTGTTAGCTCTCAGAGCAGTAGAAAGGGTTCCTCCTGCATCAGGCAGGGTCTGTATTCCAGATACTTCCTTACCCCAAAAAAGACAGGAGAGTGGCGCCCATTTTAGATTTCAGATATCTGAACAAGCATCTTTGAAACCAAAGTTCAAAATGGTAACTCTGGCAATGATTTTACCTTCCTAAGGCCAGGGACTGGCTAGCCTCCCTGGACCTCAAGGATGCCTATTTCCATGTCCTAATCAGAAGATCCCATCGAAAGTACCTCAGATTCGACTGCCCTCAGGTCATTACCAGTTCAGAGCAATGCCCTTCGGCCTTACCTCTGCTTCAAGGGTATTCACAAAGTGTCTAGCAGTGGCAGTGTCCCACTTAAGGAGGCAGAGGATTGCTGTTTTTCCCTATCTAGACGACTGGCTCATTGTAGGCCAGTCCCCAGAACAGGTAAAATCTCACCTGCAGGTCACCCAGCAGCTTCTCACCTCCTGGGTTTTCTACTAAACCTACTAAAGTCGGTTCTGGAACCAGTCCAGGTACTCACCTTTATAGGGGCAGAATTGGACACAAAGCTAGCCAGAGCCTTTCTTCCCCAGAAAGGGTAAGGAATTTAGTGGCTCTGGCCTCTTCCTTCACTCTGCAGGTCTCTCGACCAGCAAGACACTTTCTGCAGCTCCTGGAGCATTGGCTGCATCCACAGCTGTTGTGCAGGGAGCCAGATTTCAGATGAGAGACATTCAGTTTCACTTGAGAACCTTTTGGTCTCAGAGAAGAGACCCCTTTCCAAGTTGGTCCCAGTGACTCAGACCTTGATCCTAGCTCTCCAGTGGTGGCAGGATCAGAGCAATTTAAGAGCGGGGTTCCCCTTCATTTCCCCTTCTCACGACTTGACTCTCACTACAGATGCTTCCCTTCTGGGTTGGGGAGCCCACATGGGTGACCTTTCCACTCAGGAAGTTTGGTCCCCCCAGGAATCTCTGCTCCACATCAATTTGCTGGAACTCAGAGCTGTCTTTTTAGCTCTTCAAGCTTTTTCTGCATCTGTCCACGACAAGGTGATACAAGTCAGAACAGACAACACCACAACAATGTGGTACATCAACAAACAGGGGGCACTCGGTCTTCGGCCTTGTGCACCGAGGCAATGGAGTTGTGGTCTCTGGCCTATTCCCTGAACACTTCCCTCATAGCAGTTCATCTTCCAGGGAAGGACAATGTCCTAGCGGATGCCCTCAGCAGGATTTCCCAGGGCCATCCGAATGGTCCCTGGATCCTCAAGTGCTGGGGATAGTTTTTGCCAGGTGGGCATCCCTCAGATAGATCTTTTATGCCCCAGACAATCACAAACTTCCTCTGTTCTGTTGCAGGCCTCCAGTGCTGGGCTCAGTTCCCTGGATGCCCTTCTTCTGGATTGGGAGGGGAAGTTCCTCTATGCTTTCCCTTCCTCTCCTATTCAAAGTACTAGTCAAAATCAGATCTCAGCCTTGCAGGGTGATTCTGATTGCCCCGGATTGGGCCAGGCAGCCCTGGTACCCACTCCTTCTGTCTCTGACAGTCCATCTTCCCCTGTGCCTCCCCAGGAATCACAATCTGTTGACTTGTGCCCAGGGAAGGGTTTGGTATCCGGACCTCAAATCCCTCAGCCTCAAGGCCTGGCTCTTGAGGAGTTAGAGTTTGCTGATTTACACCTCTCTCAGGGTGTTCTTGAGATCCTAAAGGCTTCCAGAAAGCCTTCCACTAGGGCTACTTATAGTTCTAAATGGAAAAGGTTTTCCATTTGGTGTGCTGGGAAAAATATTTCCCCAGAATCTGCTGAATTGCCCATTTTGTTAGATTACATGGTACATCTTAATTCCTTGGGTCTCAGACCAGCTATCCTGAGAGTTCATTTGGCAGCTGTGTCTGCTTTTGTGTCAGCAGGAAAGTCATCCCCTCTTTCCTCTCATCCTGTGTTTTCCAAGTTTTTTAAGGGATTACTCCATACTAATCCTCCCTTTCGGGAACCGGCCCCTGCTTGGGACCTTAATGTTTGCATTTTCCAGTTAATGCAACCCCCTTTTGAACCTCTGTCTTCTGCAGAGCTTAAGTACCTAACTTGGAAAACTGTTTTTCTAGTGGCTATCACTTCTGCCAGACGCATAAGTGAATTGCAAGCCTTGTCAGTGGAGACTGACTTTATTTCTTTCCACAGGGATAAGGTAGTCCTTAGGAATAGAAGTTTTTGCCTAAGGTGGTTTCAGATTTCCATCTTAATCAGTCTATCTCCCTTCCAGTATTTTTCACTGTTCACTCCTCTTCGGGTGAGAGGAGGTTGCACAGTCTGGATGTTAAGAGAGCTCTTAGTTATTATATAGAGCGTACCAAAGGTCACAGGTTCGAATCCCTCCAACTTTTCCTTACCTATGGTGAAGTTGGGAAAGGCAAACCTGCCACTAAGAGATCAATAGTCAGGTGGATTGTCTCTTGTATCCAATTTTGTTATCAGAGTGGGCAGAGCCCCCCGGTTTGAGGGCTCATTCTACCAGGGTACAGCATGCCTCTAGCTGCTGCAGAGATATCCCTTTATTAGAGATTTGACAGGCTGCTACTTGGAAAACGGTACACTTTTACTAAGCATTACTCCCTGGATGTCCAGGCCAGGAGAGATGCTCGGTTTGGCACAGCTGTTCTGAGCCTATTCCTAAGTAGGTTCTGCCCCTCCTCCATGGAGGTACTGCTGTATATTCTGTTATCGTCTATAATATAGCAAGACTTCATGTTGTTTGAAGAAAAATTACTCACCTTAGTAATGTTGTTTCTTCTAATGGAGTCTTATATATTATAACCTCCAACCTGCCCCTCTCAGAACCTCTACTTGGTGGGTGCGGGCAACAGTGGGCACTACTTATGTCCTGTTAGCACTTTGTCCCCTTTGGGACTTTGGGGTGTGTATGTGTACGCTGTGTGTGTTTTATTATACTTATGTCCATTTTCATATTATTAGAATGGTGTTAGTATTTCTGGTCCCCTGACTTGAGTCTTGGGTGTTGGGACCATCAATGGTTGTTATTATTTAGGTAGCCATTTGGCTAGTGTAGGTTACAGCTTCCACACAGACCTTAGTGAGTTTGGCTCGTAAAGATCTGACAGTTCAAGTTTGAAATGACACAGATAGAGCTGCTCTCGTGCCAAAATTCTATTTTGGAATGGTTTTAACCATTTCACTCCGGGGCAGTTCTAGAGCTGGATCAAACTGCTAATGTCTATAATATAGCAAGACTCCATTAGAAGAAACAACATTACTAAGGTGAGTAATTTTTTCATATTGTGTAGCTGTAGAGCCCCACTGAAAATGAGATGCCATTTTTTCTGTGAACTGTCCAGGCTAAATACATAGCAATCAGTAGGCATATTCTAGGAAAACACATTGTAAAAATGTGTAAAAGGAAGACCACATTGAAACTGCCCCTCAGCAGATCTGCATTGTGCAAGTTCATTAGAAATAACGGGTAAAGGTACCCCAAAACTCTCCACAGCCATTTCGGCTCTGACCAGAGTTTGTTTAAACAAGGGACACTTTGAGGTGTAAGGGGGTTGACAGTGTCCCCTTAATATTCTGAAGTTCCCCTCCAGGGCAACTACCCAGGGCTGAGATGCTACAATGTTGTATTATTCACTAATACGCCCTCTAGAAGAAACATCATTATGTGGTGAGTAATGTTTTGTTTCAGGCCATTTGGTCTTTACTGCTAAATAACTTTTCATAACAAAGTAACTTTTCATCATGTGTTGTAATTGAATGTTTTGTTCCCACGGTACACCGAGTCGTACCTGAAAAAGATGCTTTTGCACCAGTGTAATTCACCCAGTTAACAAAAATAAACTAACAAAATGATCTGGCAATTGAGGCTCAGGGTTGCGCAGTCAGTGCCGGGCTTGGTTCAAGCCACTCTGATATTCTGCGACAGAAAGCATGTGTAGTTTACCTGCTGCTGAAAGTTGTAATCAGATTAAAACATTGATAGAAGAACTATAGTTACAAGGTTGGTAACCTTTTTCATTTGGCTGGTTGAAACTCTTCAGGTAAATGTGTGTGTGTTCAGCAGACATGCGGAAGGAGCTTGTTGGGGTTCTGTTTTCCCTTTTAGTAGAAATGAAGATTTCGTTATTATAATTATAAGACTGTTGCCAACTTTCTGTGACACAGTACCTCAATAAAGCTTGCAGCTGGTCCAGGTGGCTGAAAGTAGGTTTAGAGTGTCTGAACATCTGAGTAGTAAACCTTTTCCCAACTTGGTCATTATCAGCAATCCTGCCCCGGCAAGCAAGGAAACAGCAATAAATTTCATCCAGCATGTAGTGGTCCTCATAAAACTGCCACCTCCATTGTCGTTCCATAGAACGGGCTTATCTAGCTAGTCTCAAAACAAATACACACACACACACACACACACATCAGATTTGTGCTTTTTCTGAATACATCCAGCTATCTGTGTACCAGGGGGATAATAGATGCAGCCTGAATTGCCACTACTAGGAATGGAAGGAAGGAAAATTTTATTTATAAAGCACCTTTCCTTTCCAAGACATATGGTGCTGTACAATATTTGCTCAATTTAAAAGACGGTTGGGCCTGTTACCCAAGATGACCTAAGGTTGTACTGTGAGCCTGGGACACTGAGCTTGGGACAGCAGGGATAAACAGAACATCTGCTTTGGTCACATCCTGCCATGGGGGAGAGGTGACCCGTTGCCAGTGCATGACTAGCTCTTAGTAGCCCAGAGGAAGGGAATTGTGAGGAGGAGGAACATTGGACCCCATTGGGCAGTGCCTGGACCCGGAGATGTCCTTGACTGCCCGGCGTGCAGGTGTAAATATCACAGGCCGGTATATTGGAGAGGAGTGGCCAAATGTTAAGTGGATGAGCTTGCCCATGTTCAGATCGCCCTGCAGAACTCTTCCCCGCAGGAGGAGTTGGAGCTAGGAACTCTTGGAGCCTGCTGGTGTAGGAACACAGAAACACACAAATTGTTGGCAGAAAAGGACCGCTTGGCCCACTTTTTCCCTGACCTGTTCTGTCTCTGCAGACCCCACCTGGTCTCTGTTGACCCTCCCCCGCCTATTTAGCACTATTCTCTTATGCCTATCCCATAAATGTTTGAAACCCCAACAGTTTTTGCTCCTGCCACCTTTGCTGACAGACAGTTCCATATGTCTTCCACTTTTTCAGTGAAGCAGTACTTCCTCACATCCCACTTACACTTCTTGTCTTCTAGCTTCATTGCATGCCCTTGTGTCCTGGTGCCCTTCTCACTTGAAATAGACTCCCTTCCTGTACCCTGTTTACCCCTGTGAGGTGCTTGTAGCCTCTAGCATGTCCCCCCCCCCCCACCTCCTCTCTTCTAGGATGCACATGATGAGATCCCCAAGTCTCTCCTCACAGGAATGTTAATGTAACCCATGCATCATTTTAATTGCCCTCCTCTGGCCTGCCTTCACCCTGTCTATTTTCTTTCTGAGATGCAGCCTCCAGAACTAGGCACAGTACTTTGGGGTCTCACCAGTGACTGATACAGTGGTAACACCATCTCCTTCCTCCTGCTGATGATACTTCTCCCTGTGTACCTCAGCATCCCACCAGCCCTGTCCACTGCCTTGTCACATTGCCCTGCCACTTTGAGGTCATCTGATATGATAACCTGAAGGTTTCTTTCCTGCTTAGTGACATTAAGTACTCCCCCCCCATTTTACACTCAGCTCCCAGGTTTCTTTTTTTTTTTTTGTGGCGACTTGACGGCTCCCAATTTTTACTAGTAGTTCTCCCAGGCCCACAAATGTGCAACAGGCAATGCAACCATCTCCACCTTTGCAGAGGCAGCCTAACGCCCTGGATGTGGGCCCTCCCCATTCTTGGTGGCGCACCTGTGCTGACACCCAGCCACCGCTGGGTGTCAGTCTACAGCACACCACGCTGTCCTCCCTCCCCCAAGGAAGGAGAGCTTTCTTATGGATGCTCAATCCTTCCTCTCCCTGCTGACCCCTGAGCAATCTGCATCCGTCCCCGAACTTGAGTCGCCGGTGTGGCGCGAGGTGTGGCATCCAGCATCTCAACCCTCAGTGCCACTGGGCCGGCAGCTCCTAGGTTTCTGTGCCCTTGGAGCATGATTTAGCACTTTTTGGCATTGAACCCCAGCTGCCATGCCCACAAACACTCCTTGAGTTTTCTGAGATCCCTACTCATTTTCTCCTCCACCCTATTACAGATTTTGGTGTCATCTGCAGAAGGCATACCTTCTCTCCTGTTCTTCTGCAATGTCACTTATGACATTGAAGAAGACTGGTCCCAGTACTGAGCCGTGCGGCACCCTGCTGGTCACTGTCACCTGAGAGTGAGTGCCGTTTACCACCACCCTCTGTTGCCTGTCCATTAACCATTTTTTTTACCTAGTTTATCACTTTGCATCCCACCCCTAGATGAACCAGTTTCTTTATCAGTCTCCTACGTGGCACAGTGTTGGAGGCCTTGCTGGAGTTCAAGTAGGCCATGTCCGCTGCCCTTCCTTGATATATTTACGTGGTCACCCAGCTGAAGAAATCAATCAGATTCGTCTGACATGCCCCCCTCCCCCCATGAATCCATGCTGCCTTTGGTGTTGTAACCTGCTGGATTCAAGAAACAGGGTTTCCATTAATTTTTCAACCGCTAAGTTGAGCCTCTTCCCTATGCTGTCTCTCTCCTCTACTCAGGTTCTCTTCTCACTCTTGCAACTGCACCTGACCCCCCGTACCTCTTCTCTCCATCCACCTCTCCCACACCTTGTCTCCTTCCCCCTCTGACTCCAACTCCTCACCCTAGCTTCTGCTGCTAATCCCCGTTTCCCAAATCCAATATTAACTGCTCACCCTTGCTCCTTCACAAACTATAAATGGGATTTTAAATGAGATTTTAAATAAGGGATGCTACTGTGTATGGCATACATCAACTAAAGCAAAAAGTCAGAGCACCCCCTGACCCCCCCCCCCATATAGCAATAAACATATATATTTTTCCAGCCTAGATTGGCAACTTACTATTTTGATTTCAAAAGGAGTGGGGGTCTCTTAGTATTCACCTCAGGGCCCTGCAGTGAAGTCACCCAGCTACCAACGTTGAGGTAGACCACCCATCAGCTGGGTCCCTACTCTAAACTGCAACTGCCTCAAATGGCTTACCTTTATAGGATGCATCAGCCCAGAATTGGTTTAATTAAGGTGTGGGCAGGTAGCTGCTGGGGAAGTAGTTAAATTAGAACACCATAATTCTCCATTTACAAACCAAATCCAATATTAACTGCTTACCCTTGCTCATTCACAGACTTTGCTTTCCTCGCTGCCTTACCAGCTTCCCTGTGTTTTATCTGGTTCACCTCCCTATCCTCCTCCTCCCTCAGCGTTTGTATCTCCTGAATGCCACCCTTTTTTCCTTCACCTTCATGGTCCCTTCCCTGGATGTACAATAATGGTCCTATTTGTGTTGCTTGCACGCATGTGCAAGAAACGCATTGCGTCAGCAGTTAATGAGCATGCCACAATGTGTAAAGAAATTCAACATCACCACACGAATAACAGCTGTTTTGGTGCAATGTTACCAAAACAGTTGATTGTGTGGTGTTCTATGGTGATGGCTTCATTGCCTTCACAGTCTCCTAGGGAAGCCGATGGAGAGCCGCCCAACGCTCATTGTGCCTTCCTGGTGAAACATTGCAATAAAAAAAAAGCCGACGGGTGCCCAATCTCTGTCGGCATGACCCTCTCCAGTTCATTTGCCGATAGGGTAGCCCAATCCCTGTCAGCATAATGCACCTCCCCATTTGTTGTTTACCAATGTGGTGTCCAATCCCCCTCGGCTCATGCATCCCCCCAGCACACTGTATGGCCGATGGAGGTGCCCATCCCCCGCCGGCTCCACTACCTCCCAACAAACTTCCATCTGCCATGCTGGGAGCCCACCTCGATTCCTACCTCGATTTTCAAGGGAAAGCGATCGGAGAGCAAACCATTAACTCGGACTCTAGCTTCTGGTCTATGATATATGGCCTATACAAAGTGTTCCCCCAACCCGAACTTTGACAGGGTGGCTGACATAAAGTGCCAGTCCACCCTGTCAAAGGCCTTCTCAGCGTCCATACTGATTGCCAACTGCAAAGACGTGGAATCCCCCTGGGCCGTAATGATGTTTAGCAACCTACGTATATTGTCTTGAAGAAACCTCCCTGAGATGAAATCTGTTTGATTATGGTGTATAATAGTGGCTATACATTTCTGTATTCTATCAGCCAATATCCCTGAGAAAATTTTTAAATCTACAGGCAATAAGGATATTGGGCGATAGGAGCCACAGGTTTCTGGATTTTTACCTGGCTTCAGAATTACTGATATCTGAGCCAAATTCCAGGAGGGTGGGACTGTTTGTTTACAGATCAAAACCTCATTGCAGGTGGCCACCAGCTGATCCAGTAATTGGGGGGTGAAGCTCTTTTAGAATTCGACTGGATAGCCATCCAGTCCTGGGGCCTTATCATTCTTCATCTTTTTAATCTTAGCTGATACCTCCCGAGCGGTGATTGGAGCATTTAGGAATGTTGTATCTTCTTCTGTTAGGGTAGGAATTGGGAGACTATCCAAAAAGGATTGGACCTCTATCTTATGATCTCGATGGTTCTCCACCTCGTATAGGGTAGTGTAAATCTCAACTGAGAAGGAACCAGTAATTTCCTTTATTTCCTGAGGTAAATCACAGTATTTTTTGCCTATTCTGACTTTTAAGGTAAGTCGGTCCCTATTTGGTTAAATTTTACTGGGGCACATCTCGGTTGTTCGGTTTTAACCGACCAAAAAAAAAAAGGTTTTAAGGTGTTTTGGGGCTAAATGTCAAAGGCCAAGAAAAGAGTGGGCTCTACAGGTTTCTAACATTGTACCGAGCGTGGGGAACTATTTGCTAAAGTAGATCCTCATCTGATTTGTGTGTTTTTCTTGGGGTTTGACCACCTCAGAGAGCACTGTGATATTTGTAAGAATTTCCCTCAGTCAATGTTTGAGAGGCAACTTAAATGACTGCAGGACAAGATGTCTGAAAAAGCTGCTGACCCAGCTACAGACAAACTGGCTACCAGCCATAAAGAACCAGAGGAACAGCCCGCTGACAAGGATGATGGTTCCTCAGATAAAAAATGGCCCGCGGATACTGCCGCTGAACCAGCAACTGCAGGGAAAAGGAAGAAAAAGGAAAAACATACAGCACACGAACCACAACCAGAAGAGACACCGGTTCCAACCACTGAAGAGATAGCAGATGCTATACGAATTATTCAGTCATTTCAACTAAGTACCCCGGTTCCGGTTGAGAAGCGGTTGCAGTCGCAAACCTCTGGTTCTTCCTCGGTTCCCGGTTCATTGGAACAAGAGGCAGAACGTTTTAGAGAGGATGAAGATAAGGATGAGAACTATGGAGAGCCAATTGAACCAGATATCTCTCCTGATCCCCTGACACCCTTGCTTCTCCATCAGACCTGGCAGGTATCAAAGGAATGTCTTTTATGCATCTTAATGCTTGTAGTTTGCTGAAAAAGTTCACCCTTATCCAGG
The DNA here is from genome assembly GCA_016271365.2 of Neoceratodus forsteri. Taxonomy (NCBI): domain Eukaryota; kingdom Metazoa; phylum Chordata; order Ceratodontiformes; family Ceratodontidae; genus Neoceratodus; species Neoceratodus forsteri. The sequence continues at coordinate 1,109,412,704 of CM028133.1, forward strand.
CTTGGATGAGCCACACCCTACCTGACGTCCTAATGATCAATGAGACCTGGCTTAGGCCTGCCACCTCAGACAATGAAATCAATATCCCAAATTATTTACTCTTCCGAGCGGATAGACAATCAAGAGGGGTTGGGGTGGCAATTTATGTAAGGGACAAATACTCAGCCGCATGCATAGACATATCATCCTCCCCAAAGAATTTGAGTGCTTGACCCTAAAGATCAAACTTTCTCCTTCCAGTGCACTCTGTGTAATAGGCTGCTACAGGCCCCCTTCTGCCGGGCCTCATCTCCTGTCTCACTTCAGTTCCGTGCACTGGGGCTCAGTTCCTTGGAAACTATTATTCTTGTGACCTGAACTACGATTGGCTATCAAATTGCATCAGCTCCTTGAAATCCTTTGTGACACTCTAGAGGCTGGTGCAACTCATTGGCGAGCCTACACGCCCAAATAAAAAGAACCTTAACAACAGCTCCCTCTTAGATATCATTTTGGTTAGCAAGCCACATCTGTTCTCTCATGTTGGAACATTTTTTTCAGACATTAGCAATCATTGTATAATCACCACCATTAGATCCGTGCACAACCCACAGTTTGTGGCAAAGTTCTCCATCAAGAGATGCAAACACAACTTCAATTTGTTTGCATACGTCCATGACTTGAAACATTCACCGTGATGGCAGGAATTCTTCCTAGCCAAAACAGTTAACAGGGCATATACTATTTTTTATGATATTTAAGTGAGGCTTTAGATAAGCATGCACCCTTGGTTAAGGTGCAGGTCAGGAGCAGCACCTGTCGTTGGTTCTCACCTGAGATCAAAGCTTCCCTATTAGAAAGGGATACTTTATGGAAAGAAACAAGAACGACTCGGATTGGTGTCTTTTTAGGACAGCACGTAACAAGTGCACCAAGTTGGTCAGAGCAGCCAAGGCCACCTACTATCGTTTGGAACTAGCCTCTGCCTCAAGAAATCCTTCAAAGCTCTGGGAAACATTAAAAGACATGTCTGGACACACACCTGGTAATTCCATTCCAACAAAAATTAAGTCAGCTGGCAGCATTATCTCTAACCGATTGGAGATATTGGAAGCCCTCAATAACCATTTTGCAACGACAGGGCTAGCATTTGATACTTCCCCTGCCAGTGACCTCCGCACAGCTCAGGGCCCATCAACCCACAGGTCTCCCCCTACCGAAGAGGCCTTCTCCCTCCTGCCTGTCTCTCTAAAAGAGGTGGAAGACGTACTGCTGCAACTGGACACCAGGAAGGGAGCAGGCTCCGACTTCATAGAGCTATACTATCCGAAATGTGCCTACCATGTGCTTGCAGTGCCAATTACCCACCTATTCAACATGTCACTCTCCCAGGGTAGCCTCCCCCCTCAATGGAAAATAGCCCATGTCATCCCTCTATTAAAAGCAGGTGACCCCTGCGATCTAAATAATTACAGACCGATCTCCCTCCTCCCCACCCTGTCTAAATTACTAGAAAAAATAGTGTGTGGCCAGCTAGGGGTATACTTAGAATCTAAAAGCCTATTAAACTCTGTTCAGTCTGGATTTAGAGCAAAGCACAACACTATAACAGCCCTAGCTAAGGTGACCAATGATTGGTTCCTAGACCTTGACAACAAGAAGCATGTCTGTGCCGTTTTCTTGGATCTTAGTAAGGCATTCGACACAGTCAATCACAGCCTGCTTCTTTCCTCCCTAAGCACCTTAGGCCTGGACCACAAATCTATGTGCTGGTTTGCAGACTACCTCAGAGAATGGAAACAGCAGGTTAAAGCTGAAGGTGATCTTTCTCCATTAAAACCTATGCTGAGTTGCGTGCCCCAGGGCTCTATCCTTGGTCCCCTCCTCTTTGCAGTCTACATTAACAACATCAATGACCCATCAAAAAAGCCAGCATTCACTTATTCGCGGACGACACTGTACTGTACTTGAGTTGTCCCATGCCGAAGCAGCTCTGAAGACCTCCTGCTGAATTTAACCTTCTACAATACCAGCTCATAAGCAAAAAGCTTTTGCTCAGTGCGAAAAAGACAAAAGCCATGCTCTTCTCCCCCTCCTTGCATGCGGCAATTCCTGCTGGAGGGGGGGCTATCCCACAAATTACCACTGTTCTTGGAGAAACACTAGAGTATGTAGCTAAATTCAAATATCTAGGTGTTTGGCTTGATCATAAACTTTCCTTCACCAACCATCTCGAAGAATTACAGAAGAAACTAAGGCAAAGATTAGGACTGTTCTACAGCATTAACCACCTGCTCACAAAGGAGGCCAAGATTCAACTGGTTCAAGCTACCTTCCTATCTTTAATAGATTACGCGGACCTGCTTTACAGCCACTGCACTGCCTCTGCACTGGCTAAGTTGGACACCCTCTACCACAGAGCTATCAGGTTCATTACTGGCCTTCCAGTTTCCACACACCACTGCTCCCTGCTACCATCGGTGGAAGCTGGTTTCCTTCACTATAGAAGGAATAGAAATGCACCCTATGGGCCTTCAGAGCGGTGACCAACAAGCTCCCCTCATATGTCTCAGATTTTATTCCCCAGAGTGTGTTAGGCACCTATGCTCTAAGGAGCTATTCCCTAATTGCCCTCCAAGTTCCAAGGGTCAACACTTGTTTCTGCAAAGCTGCTCTAAGCTTCTCTTTACCCACATTGTGGAACGGTTTACAAAGGAAATTGAAGCTGAGCTGCCCTGTTAGCCTGAATATCTTCAAGGTGCTCTACAATCTCTACCTGAAAGCACCTTGCAAATGTTTTCCTCACCTCTAGCCCACTAATTCCGCAACTCCCCCTTTCCATCCTGATGCTCGCCATATTAACTCTTCCTGCTGCACCCACCCTTCCCTGTCCGCTCCAGCCTGGCTAAAGTCCCACCCCATCCATAGTAGTGTCCCAATTATCTACCCCTCCTCCATCATTATCATAATAAACAAGTACACGACAGCCATCGTCACTTTCTGTGGTTTTAGCCCAGTTTTTCCCCTAGTCATCGGTAATATGGGATCCTCTTCTTTACCTCTCTAACCTGCCACCCCATACACAGCCTCTTTCCCCATATGTGTAGTTGCCGGCTGCCTCATTCAAAAGATCTCTGTTTATAACTCCTGTATGCCTATGGTTGATTGTACATCTGCTGACTTCTTCAATTGTAAAATAATGCAGTTTTTTTATTTTGTTATTTATTGTAACCTTGTACTGTACTGTATACACTGTATATACTTTTTCCTCCTTGTATATTATTGCTTTTTGTATACCTGTTTCTGTACTGTACTTTGATGTGTTCATGACCAGGTCCACCTTGCAAATGAGCCTTGGTCAATGGTGCCCGCCTGGATAAATAAAGATTTTGATTGATTGATTTATTGATTGATTGATCCCCACTGTCCTGATTCCCCTGATAAGGGATCTGAGGACCATACATCCCACTTTGCTTTCATGAAGCAAGTGGCCCAAATCCTGGATCTCCCTTCTCAGGAGTCCACTGATGAGGAGGAAGAACAGGACTATATGGAAATTATGGACATTCCAGTCTCCAAAAGACTACTACTGCCCATCCATAAGTCCTTGAAAAAACATGTTGACAAGGTATTGCAGACACCCACTTCTGTGCCACCTGTGGATAGAAAGCTGAACAAGAAATACTGGGTGGCTAAAGGTGGAGCAGAATTTCTCTTTGGACACCCTATCCATGAAGGGGTGGTGCAAGCTGCAGCTAGTGATAAAGCTGACATCCCTTTGGCATCACATCCACTGGACAAGGATTCCAGAAAAATGGATTCCATAGCCAAGAAAGTTTATCTGGAATCCTCTCTGATTATCAGGCAAGCCTTCTATATGGCCTATGTCACGAGATATCAGAGGACTCTATGGAATACTGTTATGGAGATAACAGAATCTGTCCCAACCCCCTTGGCAGCTGATCTGGAAGAGGCTGCAAAAAGGGGTATAGAGACATCTAAAGCCCAATTCAGGATGGCTGTAGACAATAATGACACTGCTGCCAGACATATGGTTGCTTCTGTGTCTCTCAGAAGATTTGGTTGGCTCAGAACTACCAATTTGACCCAAGACACACAGTCAAAGGCTTTGAATTTCTCATGTGAGCCTACATCACTGTTCGAGGAGCAAACAGAGGCTTACATGAAGAAAATGGATGACTACAAAACAGCCTGCAGAAGTGCTGCTGCCAACGAAAAGGCATCTGCACCCCAGAAGCACCAAGCTAGGGGGTAGAGGTAGGGGACATTATAGGCCATTCTTTAAGCCTCAAGCTTTTCCCCAATACCAACCTGTGAAAGTGACTGCCTGGAGAATATCCTAATGTGTTCCCTATTGTGCTACATTTATCTCCGTTTGTTTACATGGACTGGCCACCCATGGATATATGTTTATATCTGTTCTCTGTTTGTGTTTGTCCCCCCCCCCCCTTTCTCCTTGGCAGTTTTTCTTAATATTCCATGACTGGCTTTTGAAATATGGCAATGGGCCCTAGTGAGACTGGCACCTTTTTGGTCAGTTTATGGTATGGTTGTATTCCTTTATATAGGTTTGTCCTGTTGCATTTAAGTCAGTACGCTAAAAGAAAAGGAAAACAAAACTCAAGTAGGAGCAAATTGTTCTTTCTCCTCAAAAACCAGTCATGCTTTAATGATTAGAAGCCGCCAGTCTTAGGTTTTTAAAAAGGGGGTTAAAGAACGTACTGGTAATTTATGTTTAGAAGCAGTTAGCTTCAAAAGTGGGGTTTGGTGGATTTTCTCTTGAAGTTCTGCCTTTAAGCTGAGTCTGACGCCTCAGAGAAGCTCTGACAGTTTTAAGTGCTTAGCTTCTCGGAGGTGCGGCATGCTCGAGCGGAGCATGAACTTGCACCAAACCCAGCCTGAATTAAATTAGAACAAATCTCACTGAGAACACCAGTCTTATATTTATTTTGTACAAATATTCTTGGACTGACAGTATTAATTTGGGGTTATTTTGGGACACAGCGCTTACCACGTTTTCAGCATTCCTCCGTACTCCTCTCCAGCGTTCTCTCCTATATGAGCCAGCGGGCCCAAATCTTGCTATATTTAAGCCTAGAGAAAGCTGGGGGAGGGTCTACAGACACTTAGACAGTTCCAAACTTTTATTTAATAAAACAAACCAGGAGGATAGTAATGAATGTGTTGTATGCTGTCCAATTACATTGTTCTATGTTGTAAAAATAATAAATAAAGCTGTTGGAAAGTAACTAAATGATTGTTAGGTAAGCAAAATGATTGACAGTTTGGGTGGACCTATCCTAAGGCTCAGTCCCCTATATATGTGGTATCAAGGCATGCATGAAGCAGATAGGAGCAGGTTGTTGGAAGAGAAGCACCCACCTACACTAGTTCCTGCTAGTGTAAAAGAAGGTTTTCTTTCAGTTTTAAGCTGATGTTAAGCTGTTTTAGTTTATGCTGTTTACCTTCCTTATTTCTTTATTTTGTCGTTACAAGTCTGTATTAATTAATTATATTTGTTCTGTAAATAAATAAATAAATACTTCAAGATCTTGGATTCTGATATCTGTGTATGTGTCCATCTGTATACCCCACAGCCTTCACACGGGTGGCAGTGGTGGGATCCAGTTGGGATGCCATACTAATTGGAGAGGGTCTGGAATAAGACCCTGGTGGACAACCGATGATACAGGACGAGGTGGACGAATGACAACCTGCTGGTGCTGTTACAATGTCTGTGAGGCGAAGTTTCAGCTTCCATTGCTTTGGAGTGAGCCCAGCTGTCAGAGGAAGGTAAAGAAGCAGATTTTGAGTAAGCAAGAAATGGAGAGGTGATGGAACTAGGGGCTCAAGCAAGTGGAGGTGGATCTGAGGAAGAATCACCACCTCAGGAGTCTCAGGAATTGTTGAGATGGTTATGTATACAATATGTGGAGATGGAAAGACAGAGGGAAAGGGACTGAAAGGAGAATGAGGCATGCTGGAATGATACCCTCTGTGCCATTCAAGCACTAAGTGATACTAGACCTCCCACTTCCTCCCATGGTCTTGGTCAAAAAGACATTAAACTAGTGAAACTGACAGGAACAGATGACATCAAGGCCTATCTAATGACATTCGAAAGGTTGCTGCTGCTTGCTCATGGCCCAGGGACCAATGGGTTATAAGACTGGCTCCATATTTAACAGGGAAAGCCCAATTGGCCTATAGTCATGTGGACATAGCCCATGCCAACAATGATGACCAGGTAAAATCTGCCATATTAAAAAGGTTTGACATTAACATTGAAACCTATTGACAGAGGTTCAGGACATATAGGTTTCATACAGCCGACAGTCCTCGGGACGCTTATACACAGTTGAAAGATTTATGTAACAAATGGCTGCAACCTGCCACTAGAACTCTGGAACAGATTCTAGAAGCCAGCATATTGGAACAGTTTTTGTACACATCCTTCCCCAGGATGTCCAGCTTTGGGTTAAGCAGCACCATCCAGAGACTGCTGAAGTGGCTCTCTGTCTGGCAGAAGACTACTTGGCCGCACAACCTAATCGACAAAAGAGTCCAGTCTCGACCAATCCACAAAGCCACAGTAAGAAATGTTCCCAACATTTCACCTAGTTCTGGAATAATACCGGTGGGACCGTATGAATTATAAATCTGGAAAAGGGTATAACCCAGAGATTATTTGTAGACACTGTAATGGAAAAGGTCACATAGCTAGATTTTGCCCAAGAATAAACTTGAAACCACATATCTTGCTTTGGCTAACTGGGGCAATACAGTGTGGCGGTACAGATTAATGGAAGAGACGTTCTAGGCTTAACAGATTCCAGAAGCAAACATGCTTTGGCACAAGCAGAACTGATTCATGAACATCCCAAAGCCGGGGGGCCCACTGCTAGAGTAACTTGTATTCATGGGGATGTTCATCAATATCCTCTGGTAACTACCAATATCACCATCCATGGGCATAGTCATCAAGTGGCAGTAGGCGTAGTACCTGCCTTACCTGTTCCAGTTTTACTGGGACATGATTATCCAAAATTTCAGGAATTATTAATTACCACTGTATGTGCTGTTGTTACGAGGTCACAACCCAAGGAAAAGGACATATTGGGACAATTATTGTCTTTTGAAGAGGACGTATATGGGCCCATGGGAAAAACCTGCAAATCAGGATCCCAGAAGAGATATAATAAAAATGTATGAACTCAAAAGGTACATGAAATTGATATGGGTTCAGTTGACCAAAGAAAGTAGAATTAGTCCAGAAAAGTGAATTCCTGAAAGCACAAGAAGTTGATGTAACCGTACAACCTTTACATTCACAGGCAAAAGATGAGGTTGGGACACCTGATAATAAATATAGGATGCAGGAGAATCTATTGCATAGAGTGTGCACTAATCCTAGAACTGGAGAAACAGTGGAACAATTAGTAGTCCCACAAGCCTATCAAATGCAATTATTGGAATTTGCTCATGACATACCCTTGGCTGGACATTTAGGTAGAGATCATACCTTTAGCTGATTTTTGTATCGATTTTTCTGGCCGGGCATTCATGGCCAAGTATCCTCCTACTGTAAAAGCTGCCCTGAATGCCAGCAGGTAGCAAAACTAGGTAAAAAGGATAAAGTCCCTATGATCCCTATGCCTTTAATCAATGTTCCCTTTGAAAGAGTGGCAATGGATATTGCAGGGCCTTTGCGAAAAGCTCCAGAGATAACAAATACATCTTGGTAGTTGGTGACTATACTACCTGGTACCCAGAGGCTGTGCCTCTGCGCAGCATCCTGACACCAAGGATTGCTGATGAATTGGGCAAGATTTTTAGTAGAGTTGGTTTCCCTGGGAGATATTGACCGACAGAGGTAGCAACTTCTGTTCAACACTGTTGAAGTGACTTTACCAGACCTTGGGTATCTCAGCCTTGCATACCACACCGTATCATCCCCAAGCGGATGGTCTGGTTGAGCGCTTCAACCAAACTCTAAAGAAAATGATACAAAATGTGTACATGAGGAAGGGAAGAACTGGGATCAATATCTGCCATACCTCTTATTTGCATATAGGGAGGTACCTCAGGCAGTCACAGGATTCTCACCCTTTGAACTACTCTATAGGAGGAATCCTAGGGACCCTTTGGATATAGTTAAAGAAGAGTGGGAAAGAGGTACAAAACCGAAAGGTATGATGCCTTCTGAATATATGTGTCAATTGAAAGAAAAATTGATACGATACATACAAAAGGCACATGAAACCAACCAAAAACAGAAGGTTAAACAAAAAATGTATTATGATCAAGGGACAGGGCATAAAGAATTTGTGGAAGGAGATAAAATTTTGTTATTATTGCCATCATCAGATGACAAATTACTCATGAAGTGGCAGGGGCCATATACCATAGCATGAAGAATGGGTCCTGTAACTTATGAAGTGGTATTACACGATCGTAAACAGAATAGACGTATTTATCATGCTAACCTGCTGAAAGCATGGGTAGATAAAGCCTTTTTACATGGGTCTGTTTGTTCTGAAGCCGCAGACAGTGAATTAAATAGGGCCTATCAACGATTAGAAGGGGTAGGGGAACTATCTGATATGCATGTGAATTCAGAATTATCTCCTCAACAAATGGCAGAAGTACAGACTCTGTTACAGACTCACGAGGCAGAGTTTACAGGCATTCCTGGTAAAACTTCTGAAGTAACCCATCAGATCACACTTACAGAAGATTTTCCCATTAGACAGAAAGCGTACAGGCTTCCAGAGAGAGTAAGGGGTGATGTAATTTTGGAGCTGAATAAAATGCAAGAGTTAGGTATCATCGAACCCTCTCAAAGTGAGTGGAACTTTCCCATGGTGGTGGTGCAAAGAAGAAAGGAGTGAGGCTTTGTCTTGACTTTCGATGACTTACACGATGTCGAAATTTGATAGCTATCAATGCCCGCATTGGCGATATCATAGACCATTTAGGTAATGCCCAATTTATAAGTACATTGGATCTAACTAAGGGTTATTGGCAAATACCCTTAGACCCTTCTGCTAAAGAAAAAAACAGTGTTTGGCACACTGGTAGGCCTTTTTCAATTCACAGTGATGCCATTTGGCCTACACGGTGCGCCAGCTACATTTCAGAGGGTTATGGACAAGCTTTTGACACCTCATGCTACTTATAGTGTGGCCTATCTAGATGACGTCATAATATTTAGCCCCTCATGGTCTGAACATTTACAACATCTAGAAGCTGTACTAACAATTTCTACAGCTGGATTAACAATTAATCCCAATAAATGTTCAATCGCTATGCAAGAGACAAAATATTTGGGTTTTCAGATAGGAAAAGGCCAAATTAGACTAGAAATTAGTAAAGTCGAGGCTGTGGCTAAAAAGGATGTACGTTCTTTTTTGGGACTAGCAGACTATTATCGCCGTTTTATTGCTAATTTTTCTACCCTTGCTAGTCCTTTAATGGACTTAACAAAGAAAAGTAAACCAGAAAAAATAATTTGGACCCCTGCATGTGAGGAAGCCTTTTCAACCATTAAAGCTAAATTATGTTCCTCACCAGTATTATGCACTCCAAATTTCAGTTTGCCATTTATTTTGCAGACAGATGCCTCGAATTATGGGACGGGGCGGTTCTTACCCAAATGGTTGAGGAGGGAGCACCCTGTTATATATATATATATATATATATATATATATATATATAAGTCAAACGTTGCACGACAGAGAAACACACTACTCTACAATAGAGAAGGAATGCCTAGCAATACGATGGGCTATTGAGGCACTCCGTTTCTATCTATGGAGAGCAGAATTTAAGTTATGGACGGATCACAATCCCCTGTGCTGGCTGCGTGTGATGAAAGACTGTAACCCATGCATAATACACTGGTATTTGTCTCTTCAGCCATACAAGTTTCAGATTAAACATCATAGAGGGTCTGCCCACAGCAACGTAGATTATTTATCTCGTTATGGGGTTCAAAAAGAGAAAGAAGAAACCTAGAATCAGACCTCGGGGTATTGAAAAAAAAGGGGACAAAATGGGAAGGATGCCTCTTTCCTAGGATTGTCTAAGTAATAATTGAATTTTTGTGAAAGGGACCCCGAGATGGAGCCCTAGGAGATGGGTGGGCTATGACTCCATCCCTTTATATAAGAGATCTGATATTAGGTGTAATAGACCTAGATAAAACCAAGATAGTTTTATCTTAGGCAGGGAGGAATCTGTGAAAGGGACTGCCTGCAGAATATCCTAATGTGTATCCTATTGTGCTACGTTTGTCTCCGTTTGTTTACATGGACTGGCCACCCATGAATATATGTTTATATCTGTTCTCTGTTTGTGTTTGTTCCCCCCCCCCTTTCTCCTTGGCAGTTTTTCTTAATATTCCATGACTGGCTTTTGAAATATGGCAACAGGCCCTAGTGAGACTGGCACCTTTTTGGTCTGTTTATGGTATGGTTGTATTCCTTTATATAGCTTTGTCCTGTTACATTTAAGTCAGTATGCTAAAAGAAAAGGAAAACAAAACTCAAGTAGGAGCAAATTGTTCTTTCTCCTCAAAACCAGTCATGCTTTAATGATTAGAAGCCACCAGTCTTAGGTTTTTAAAAAGGGGGTTAAAGAACGTACTGGTAATTTATGTTTAGAAGCAGTTAGCTTCAAAAGTGGGGTTTGGTGGATTTTCTCTTGAAGTTCTGCCTTTAAGCTGAGTCTGACGCCGTAGAGAAGCTCTGACAGTTTTAAGTGCTTAGCTTCTCGGAGGTGCGGCATGCTCGAGCGGAACGCAGACTTGCATTCACCAAACCCAGCCTGAATTAAATTAGAACAAATCTCACTGAGAACACCAGTCTTATATTTATTTTGTACAAATATTCTTGGACTGACAGTATTAATTTGGGGTTATTTTGGGACAGAGCGCTTACCACGTTTTCAGCATTCCTCCGTACTCCTCTCCAGCGTTCTCTCCTATATGAGCCAGCGGGCCCAAATCTTGCTATATTTAAGCCTAGAGAAAGCTGGGGGAGGGTCTACAGACACTTAGACAGTTCCAAACTTTTATTTAATAAAACAAACCAGGAGGATAGTAATGAATGTGTTGTATGCTGTCCAATTACATTGTTCTATGTTGTAAAAATAATAAATAAAGCTGTTGGAAAGTAACTAAATGATTGTTAGGTAAGCAAAATGATTGACAGTTTGGGTGGACCTATCCTAAGGCTCAGTCCCTATATATGTGGTATCAAGGCATGATAGAAGCAGATAGGAGCAGGTTGTTGGAAGAAGCACCCCTACACTAGTTCCTGCTAGTGTAAAGAGATTTTCTTTCAGTTTTAAGCTGATGTTAAGCTGTTTTAGTTTATGCTGTTTACCTTCCTTATTTCTTTATTTTGTCGTTACAAGTCTGTATTAATTAATTATATTTGTTCTGTAAATAAATAAATAAATACTTCAAGATCTTGGATTCTGATATCTGTGTATGTGTCCATCTGTATACCCCACAGCCTTCACACGGGTGGCAGTGGTGGGATCCAGTTGGGATGCCATACTAATTGGAGAGGGTCTGGAATAAGACCCTGGTGGACAACCGATGATACAGGACGAGGTGGACGAATGACAACCTGCTGGTGCTGTTACAATGTCTGTGAGAGCGAAGTTTCAGCTTCCATTGCTTTCGGGAGTAGACCCAGCTGTCAGAGGGAAGGTAAAGAAGCAGATTTTGAATAAGCAAGAAATGGAGGATCCGGTGATGGAACTAGGGGCTCAAGCAAGTGGAGGTGGATCTGAGGAAGAATCACCACCTCAGGAGTCTCAGGAATTGTTGAGATGGTTATGTATACAATATGTGGAGATGGAAAGACAGAGGGAAAGGGACTGAAAGGAGAATGAGGCATGCTGGAATGATACCCTCTGTGCCATTCAAGCACTAAGTGATACTAGACCTCCCACTTCCTCCCATGGTCTTGGTCAAAAGACATTAAACTAGTGAAACTGACAGGAACAGATGACATCAAGGCCTATCTAATGACATTGAAAAGATTCGCTGTTGCTTGCTCATGGCCCAGGGACCAATGGTTATAAGACTGGCTCCATATTTAACAGGAAAGCCCAATTGGCCTATAGTCATGTGGACATAGCCCATGCCAACAATGATGACCAGGTAAAATCTGCCATATTAAAAGGTTTGACATTAACATTGAAACCTATTGACAGAGGTTCAGGACATATAGGTTTCATACAGCCATAAGTCCTCGGGCGCTTATACATAGTTGAAAGATTTATGTAACAAATGGCTGCAACCTGCCACTAGAACTCTGGAACAGATTCTAGAAGCCAGCATATTGGAACAGTTTTTGTACACATCCTTCCCCAGGATGTCCAGCTTTGGGTTAAGCAGCACCATCCAGAGACTGCTGAAGTGGCTCTCTGTCTGGCAGAAGACTACTTGGCCGCACAACCTAATCGACAAAAGAGTCCAGTCTCGACCAATCCACAAGAAGCCACAGTAAGAAATGTTCCCAACATTTCACCTAGTTCTGGGAATAATACCGGTGGGACGCGTATGAATTATAAATCTGGAAAAGGGTATAACCCAGAGATTATTTGTAGACACTGTAATGGAAAAGGTCACATAGCTAGATTTTGCCCCAAGAATAAACTTGAAACCACATATCTTGCTTTGGCTAACTGGGGGCAATACAGTGTGGCGGTACAGATTAATGGAAGAGACGTTCTAGGCTTAACAGATTCCAGAAGCAAACATGCTTTGGCACAAGCAGAACTGATTCATGAACATCCCAAAGCCGGGGGGCCCACTGCTAGAGTAACTTGTATTCATGGGGATGTTCATCAATATCCTCTGGTAACTACCAATATCACCATCCATGGGCATAGTCATCAAGTGGCAGTAGGCGTAGTACCTGCCTTACCTGTTCAGTTTACTGGGACATGATTATCCAAAATTTCAGGAATTATTAATTACCACTGTATGTGCTGTTGTTACGAGGTCACAACCCAAGGAAAAGGACATATTGGGACAATTATTGTCTTTTGAAGAGGACGTATATGGGCCCATGGGAAAAACCTGCAAATCAGGATCCCAGAAGAGATATAATAAAAATGTATGAACTCAAAAGGTACATGAAATTGATATGGGTTCAGTTGACCAAAGAAAGTAGAATTAGTCCAGAAAAGTGAATTCCTGAAAGCACAAGAAGTTGATGTAACCGTACAACCTTTACATTCACAGGCAAAAGATGAGGTTGGGACACCTGATAATAAATATAGGATGCAGGAGAATCTATTGCATAGAGTGTGCACTAATCCTAGAACTGGAGAAACAGTGGAACAATTAGTAGTCCCACAAGCCTATCAAATGCAATTATTGGAATTTGCTCATGACATACCCTTGGCTGGACATTTAGGTAGAGATCATACCTTTAGCTGATTTTTGTATCGATTTTTCTGGCCGGGCATTCATGGCCAAGTATCCTCCTACTGTAAAAGCTGCCCTGAATGCCAGCAGGTAGCAAAACTAGGTAAAAAGGATAAAGTCCCTATGATCCCTATGCCTTTAATCAATGTTCCCTTTGAAAGAGTGGCAATGGATATTGCAGGGCCTTTGCCGAAAAGCTCCAGAGATAACAAATACATCTTGGTAGTTGGTGACTATACTACCTGGTACCCAGAGGCTGTGCCTCTGCGCAGCATCACGGCACCAAGGATTGCTGATGAATTGGGCAAGATTTTTAGTAGAGTTGGTTTCCCCTGGGAGATATTGACCGACAGAGGTAGCAACTTCTGTTCAACACTGTTGAAGTGACTTTACCAGACCTTGGGTATCTCAGCCTTGCATACCACACCGTATCATCCCCAAACGGATGGTCTGGTTGAGCGCTTCAACCAAACTCTAAAGAAAATGATACAAAAATGTGTACATGAGGAAGGGAAGAACTGGGATCAATATCTGCCATACCTCTTATTTGCATATAGGGAGGTACCTCAGGCAGTCACAGGATTCTCACCCTTTGAACTACTCTATAGGAGGAATCCTAGGGACCCTTTGGATATAGTTAAAGAAGAGTGGGAAAGAGGTACAAAACCGAAAGGTATGATGCCTTCTGAATATATGTGTCAATTGAAAGAAAAATTGATACGATACATACAAAAGGCACATGAAACCAACCAAAAACAGAAGGTTAAACAAAAAATGTATTATGATCAAGGGACAGGGCATAAAGAATTTGTGGAAGGAGATAAAATTTTGTTATTATTGCCATCATCAGATGACAAATTACTCATGAAGTGGCAGGGCCATATACCATAGCATGAAGAATGGGTCCTGTAACTTATGAAGTGGTATTACATCGTAAACAGAATAGAGCGTATTTATCATGCTAACCTGCTGAAAGCATGGGTAGATAAAGCCTTTTTACATGGGTCTGTTTGTTCTGAAGCCGCAGACAGTGAATTAAATAGGGCCTATCAACGATTAGAAGGGGTAGGGGAACTATCTGATATGCATGTGAATTCAGAATTATCTCCTCAACAAATGGCAGAAGTACAGACTCTGTTACAGACTCACGAGGCAGAGTTTACAGGCATTCCTGGTAAAACTTCTGAAGTAACCCATCAGATCACACTTACAGAAGATTTTCCCATTAGACAGAAAGCGTACAGGCTTCCAGAGAGAGTAAGGGGTGATGTAATTTTGGAGCTGAATAAAATGCAAGAGTTAGGTATCATCGAACCCTCTCAAAGTGAGTGGAACTTTCCCATGGTGGTGGTGCAAAAGAAGGAAGGGGGAGTGAGGCTTTGTCTTGACTTTCGATGACTTAACGCAGTGTCGAAATTTGATAGCTATCCAATGCCCCGCATTGACGATATCATAGACCATTTAGGTAATGCCCAATTTATAAGTACATTGGATCTAACTAAGGGTTATTGGCAAATACCCTTAGACCCTTCTGCTAAAGAAAAAAACAGTGTTTGGCACACTGGTAGGCCTTTTTCAATTCACAGTGATGCCATTTGGCCTACACGGTGCGCCAGCTACATTTCAGAGGGTTATGGACAAGCTTTTGACACCTCATGCTACTTATAATGTGGCCTATCTAGATGACGTCATAATATTTAGCCCCTCATGGTCTGAACATTTACAACATCTAGAAGCTGTACTAACAACAATTTCTACAGCTGGATTAACAATTAATCCCAATAAATGTTCAATCGCTATGCAAGAGACAAAATATTTGGGTTTTCAGATAGGAAAAGGCCAAATTAGACCAGAAATTAGTAAAGTCGAGGCTGTGGCTAAAAAGGATGTACGTTCTTTTTTGGGACTAGCAGACTATTATCGCCGTTTTATTGCTAATTTTTCTACCCTTGCTAGTCCTTTAATGGACTTAACAAAGAAAAGTAAACCAGAAAAAATAATTTGGACCCCTGCATGTGAGGAAGCCTTTTCAACCATTAAAGCTAAATTATGTTCCTCACCAGTATTATGCACTCCAAATTTCAGTTTGCCATTTATTTTGCAGACAGATGCCTCGAATTATGGGACGGGGCGGTTCTTACCCAAATGGTTGAGGGGGAGGAGCACCCTGTTATATATATATATATAAGTCAAACGTTGCACGACAGAGAAACACACTACTCTACAATAGAGAAGGAATGCCTAGCAATACGATGGGCTATTGAGGCACTCCGTTTCTATCTATGGAGAGCAGAATTTAAGTTATGGACGGATCACAATCCCCTGTGCTGGCTGCGTGTGATGAAAGACTGTAACCCATGCATAATACACTGGTATTTGTCTCTTCAGCCATACAAGTTTCAGATTAAACATCATAGAGGGTCTGCCCACAGCAACGTAGATTATTTATCTCGTTATGGGGTTCAAAAAGAGAAAGAAGAAACCTAGAATCAGACCTCGGGGTATTGAAAAAAAAAGGGGGGACAAAATGGGAAGGATGCCTCTTTCCTAGGATTGTCTAAGTAATAATTGAATTTTTGTGAAAGGGACCCCGAGATGGAGCCCTAGGAGATGGGTGGGCTATGACTCCATCCCTTTATATAAGAGATCTGATATTAGGTGTAATAGACCTAGATAAAACCAAGATAGTTTTATCTTAGGCAGGGAGGAATCTGTGAAAGGGACTGCCTGCAGAATATCCTAATGTGTATCCTATTGTGCTACGTTTGTCTCCGTTTGTTTACATGGACTGGCCACCCATGAATATATGTTTATATCTGTTCTCTGTTTGTGTTTGTTCCCCCCCCCCTTTCTCCTTGGCAGTTTTTCTTAATATTCCATGACTGGCTTTTGAAATATGGCAACAGGCCCTAGTGAGACTGGCACCTTTTGGTCTGTTTATGGTATGGTTGTATTCCTTTATATAGCTTTGTCCTGTTACATTTAAGTCAGTATGCTAAAAAGAAGGAAAACAAAACTCAAGTAGGAGCAAATTGTTCTTTCTCCTCGAAAACCAGTCGTGCTTTAATGATTAGAAGCCACCAGTCTTAGGTTTTTAAAAAGGGGGTTAAAGAACGTACTGGTAATTTATGTTTAGAAGCAGTTCGGTTCGAAAGTGGGGTTTGTTGGATTTTCTCTTGAAGTCCTGCCGTTAAGCCGAGTCTGACGACACGGAGAAGCTCTGACAGTTTTAAGTGCTTAGCTCCTCGGAGGTGCGGCATGCTCGAGCGGTACGCTGACTTGCATTCACCAAACACAGCCTGAATTAAATTAGAACAAGCCTCACTGAGAACACCAGTCTTATATTTATTTTGTATTAATATTCTTGGACTGACAGTATTAATTTGGGGTTATTTTGGGACACAGCGCTTACCACGTTTTCAGCGTTCCTCTGTACGAGGGTCTACAGACACTTAGACAGTTCCAAACTTTTATTTAATAAAACAAACCAGGAGGATAGTAATGAATGTTTTGTATGCTGTCCAATTACATTGTCCTATGTTGTATAAATAATAAATAAAACTGTTGGAAAGTAACTAAATGATTGTTAGGTAAGCAAAATAATTGACAGTTTGGGTGGACCTATCCTAAGGCTCAGCCCCCTATATATGTGGTATCAAGGCATGAATGAAGCAGATAGGAGCAGGGTGTTGGAAGAGAAGCACCCATCTACACTAGTTCCTGCTAGTGTAAAAGAAGGTTTTCTTTCAGTTTTAAGCTGATGTTAAGCTGTTTTAGTTTATACTGTTTACCTTCCTTATTTCTTTATTTTGTCGTTACAAGTCCATAAATAAATAAATACTTCAAAATCTTGGATTCTGATATCGGTGTATGTGTCTATCTGTTTACCCCACAGCCTTCACACAACCACAGAGAGGTTATTTCAGGGGCAGGGGCAGGAGAGGCAACAACCGTGCTAGCCCCAGCACCCAGATAGCAGCCTAAGCCAAGCAGACACCCTGAGGTGTCTGCCCGAGTCACCTCCCCAACCCCAGTAGAGGGCAGGCTGGCCCACTACCTTCAAGAATGGCAATCCATCGCCACAGACAAGTGGGTCTTGGAGGTAGTGGGCCAGGGTCTAGCTCTCTGCTTCACATTCATGCCAAAGCAGAGGGCAAGGGTCTTCAGACCTGCTTCCCCACAGAAACATTACTGTTTGAGGGGGAGGTATCGCCCCTTCTGTCTCAAAAGGCAATAGAGCCAGTTCCTCAGGCACGAAGAGTAAAGGGCCTCTATTCAACATACTTCCTCACAACAAAGAAAACTGGGGAGCGGCAACCCATACTGGATCTCAGACACCTAAACAGACATCTGTTAAAACCAAAGTTCAGAATTGTGACTCTGACAACAATCCTCTCAACTCAAAGACAAGGGGATTGGCTTGCATCTCTGGACCTAAAGGATGCTTACTTTCACATCCCCGTCAAGCAGTCTCACAGAAAATATCTCAGATTCAGACTGCCATCAGGCCATTATCAGTTAAAGGCAATGCCTTTCAGACTGACTTCTGCTCCAAGGGTGTTCACAAAATGCTTAGCTGTGGTGGTGGCATACCTAGGGAGACAGGGAGTGGCAGTGTTCCCTTATCTGGATGACTGGCTAGTGGAAGGTCAATCACCTCAACAGGTCAGGGAGTCCCTGACACTCACACAGGATGTCCCGCAATCACTAGGGTTCCTAGTCAACCTGAGAAAATCTGTATTGGAGCCAGTACAGCTCCTGGAATTCATAGGAGCTGAGCTGGACACTGTGAGAGGAAAGGCTTTTCTTCCACAGGCAAGAGTAGACAGCCTGATACAGTTGGCAAATACCTTCAGACTGCACAGCTTAAGGTCTGCAAGGCACTTCCTATAATTACTGGGTCACATGGCAGCTTCCACAGCAACAGTGTCAGGGGCAAGGTTCCAAATCAGAGACATTCAGTTTCATCTCAAGTTGCACTGGCATCAAAAAAGAGACTCACTGTCAAAGCTGGTGCCAGTCACAGGAACACTCCTTCAGGCACTTCAGTGGTGGCTGGAAAAAGACAATCTCAGACAGGGCATACCATTCATGCAGGTAAACCCCTCCTTGGTGCTAACCACAGATGCTTCCCTCCTGGGATGGGGGGCACATCTGGAGGAGCACACTGCTCATGGCACATGGCTCAAGCAGGAGTCACTGTTGCACATAAACCTGCTGGAGCTCAGAGCAGTCTTCCTGGGACTCCAGTCCTTCGCCAGTATGCTACAGGGAAAGTGATACAGGTCAGGACAGACAACACAACTACTATGTACTACATAAACAAGCAGAGAGGCACAAGGTCAACCCCCCTGTGCACAGAGGCCATGAAAATCTGGAGTCTGGCATACTGTCCTGGAATTTCCCTCTCAGCAGTCCACCTACCAGGGAAGGACAGTGTCCTGGCAGATGCTCTCAGCAGAATCAACCAGAACCATCATGAGTGGTCTCTGAACAAGCAGGTGTTGCAGATTGTCTTCAAAAGGTGGGGTACTCCTGAGGTAGACCTCTTTGCAGCCCCAGACAACAATCAGCTGCCCCAGTTTTGCTGCAGGCCTCCTGTAAGGGGCACAGTCCCTCTGGATGCACTTCTGTTGCATTGGACAGGGAAGTTCCTGTATGCCTTCCCTCTATTTCCACTGTTGCTAAGAGTCCTGAACAAGCTCAGATGCCAGTCAGCGACATGCATTGCTCCAGGCTGGGCCAGGCAGCCCTGGTACTCCCTGATTCTGGCTCTGTCAGTGGCCAAGCCAATCAGCTTCCCCAGGAAATACAACTTACTGATTTCCTCCCAGGGCAGGATCCTATACCATAACCTTCAGTCCCTCAGGTTCAAGGCCTGGTTCTTGAGGACCTAGAGTATGCTAACTTACGTCTCTCTGAAGGGGTCATGGAGGTCCTCAGGGTTTCTAGAAAGACCTCCACTGGGAATACCTACACATCCAAGTGGAAAAGGTTCTCCATTTGGTGCCAGAGTAAGAATGTGGATCACACTCAGGTGGGCTTGCCAGTTGTCCTGGATTACCTGATCCACCTTTGTTCCCTTGGTCTAAGACCATCCACACTAAAAGTGCATTTTGCAGACATCTTTGCTTATTTATCAGCAGGCAAGGCATCATCTCTGACTTTGAACCCAGTAATCAGAAAGTTCTTCGAGGGGCTGCTGCATTTGCACCCCTACACAGGAATCCCACCCTAGTGTGGGATCTCAACATATGTATTGCACAGCTCATGCAGCCACCTTTTGAGCCTATGTCCTCTGCATATGTCAAGTATGTAACCTGGAAAACTGTGTTCCTGGTGGCAATTACTTCTGCCAGGAGGATTAGTGAGCTCCATGCTTTATCCATGGAGACTGACTACATAACATTCCACAGGGACAAGGTCATCCTCAGGAGTAACAAGAAATTTCTCCCTAAGGTGGTATCTGATTTCCACCTTAATCAGTCCATTACACTGCCAGTCTTTTTCACTGACCATTCCACTTCAGGGGAACGTAGACTGCATAGCCTAGATGTTAAGAGAACTATCAGCATTGGGTAGAGGGATTGCCAGTGTAGGGTCAGTGATTTTCCATTTTCATTGAAAAAAAGTGGAAAAACATGGAATTTGTCATTTTTAAACCAGAACTTGGAGTAAATGTTTCATGAGCAAAAACCTCAACTTGCACTACTTTATGATGCATATAACCCCACTTTGCACCAGTTTTTTTGGTTCAGCTCCCACCCCCATTTTTGTACAAAACATGCTGATTTGCCCTCAATTTTGAGAAAAAAATGGATTTTAAGATTTTCTCGAACGGGAATGTTAAATCTTTGACCCTACCAGTGAGGTAAGAAAGAATGTTGAAAAACAAGTGCTGGCAGAGCAGTGTTTGGGCTGGAAACAGTTAATCTGGATGTATAAAATGGATAATGTGGGGCAGCTGACTGCTCTCCGTTCGAGGGAAGGCACCAAGAGAGATTATAAATGTCAAGCTGCAGGACGCCCCACAGCTGTTTATGAGCTGGTGTTGGGAATTGTATTTGTTAAACTTTCTTGGTCCAAATGATCAGGAATGTGTTTAATAACTATGCAGGCAGTAAAACATCTGGAACAGCTATCTCATACCGTGGGCACGTGTGTGAGTGTGTGTGTGTGTGTTAATGTTAATACTTGTACAGCTGATGAAATCTGCTAATGCTGGTGTTGAAACATCAGACTGCCTTAAAGGGGAATGGAAACATGGCTGCATTCCTCTTTCATGTTTGCTTTCCTCTTATTCTCTTTCTGTACCCAGGTCTCTCTTTATTTTCTGACTCCTTCCCCATTTATACCAGCTCTGTATGTTGCACCTCATTGCGCCATTAGAGGTGCTCCAACCGGTGACATCATTGGCTGTATGCGGCCAGTGGCTCCTGATGCTGATACCCTTACATGCAGCCAGACAGAAGGAGAAGTTGCACACACAGTCGTTGAAGGTGCTGCCCATTCATCAGGTGCAGACTCATGAGTCACAGTAAATTAAAAAAATGGTACACACACCAGTTAGTGAGGACTAAAGGGTAAATCTTCCAAGAATCAGTCTTCACCATTCAACTCTGGTGGATCTGTGCCCGAGGCACCAGAACCCCGTGAAAGCATATTCCTTTAAAAGCTTTGGAGGTGGGGGGAGGCATGGGGCCAATATTTGAGACGGCGCCACCCATCAGATGGACATATGACGTGGCGCTCATGGGCTGGCCAGTAACTGATGCCGGCCCCCTTGCATCCTCAGTTCTGTTCTTCTCGCCATCGAGGAAGGTACTCTGGGAGCATTTGCCATTTTCTTCTGCATCATGGCCTTTGGTTCTGTGTGTTGCTACTAGCTTGACGCCATATAGTTTTTCTGACCTCTTGTTGCTGCCTTTTCTCTTCCTATCCCCTTCGTATGGCGCTGAGCTCTAGTTTTGCTAATTTTTACTATTTTCCATAAGTTGATCATGTCTGGATCCCAGCGGCCTAAG
The DNA here is from genome assembly GCA_016271365.2 of Neoceratodus forsteri. Classification (NCBI taxonomy): domain Eukaryota; kingdom Metazoa; phylum Chordata; order Ceratodontiformes; family Ceratodontidae; genus Neoceratodus; species Neoceratodus forsteri. The sequence continues at coordinate 1,109,434,178 of CM028133.1, forward strand.
AAACAGAAGAAAAATGGCAAGAAAATTGATTCTACCCCCATGTGTCCATTCGGGACCAACATGATTGTTGTTGGACCGGTGTTGGAGTGGACCATGACATAGACCACTGTAACACCTACTTCGTGATAGACTTCGCACCTTGAAATCCAGGCGGAGGTGTGACAGGCTCCCCACTCCTTCAAAGGCAGGTGCCACACCTGGGACCTGAAGGTAAAGTCCTTGGGCTCTTCCCCTGAGCCTCTCCCCAGTACCATATGTACCAAGGGGGACCAGGCCTCCACCGGTCCTCAGCTTACCAAGATGGGAGTTCTAGGGAAGGGATCTGTGGGGCAGCCAGTCCCTCTCCAAGGGGCCAGTTGCATACCCCTTCCTGTCCAGTACCCCCTTGGGGGTCCAAATGCCCCTGGTGGTGGAGTCACAGCTGTATGATGGGCCTGCACTGCTGGTTTCCTTGGGGTCGTGGTCCAGTGCTGCTTTGGCTACTGGAACTAAGAACAGTGTCAGTGAGTGGGGTGGTGCCGCCCATGTGGCTGGGTTCCCTCCTGTTGCCGTTGGCAGCTGCAGGAGAAGGAAGGTCTCTGGAGCCAGCCGTCTGTTGGAGATATTCTGGATCTCGTCTTCCAAGTGATCGGATAATCTGGAGGGTGAGGATGGGATGATCTCAACTGGCTTCCCAACCCAGGTAAGGAAAAAGATATTTCTGGACCTAGCTCTAGGTTTCTAGCATGTGCGTCGTCTGGGGTTCCTTCTCAACCTGATGCCGGTTGCAGTGCCACCTCCCCTGTGTCCCACGGTGCTGCTTGCAGCACTGGGGATGCCTCCATGCCAATTCTGGTGTTGGAGGGGGATGGTGGTGCCGGGCGAGGCACTGGGTTGGGTTCCAGTGTTGTCTCTGGCGCCGAAACCAATTCAGTGCCATTTGTAGTGCTGAGGGGGGTTTTGGTGTCACTCACAGCGTCTGATCTCCCTTACTGCAGGATTCTGCTGCTGGGGATGCTTTGAGGCCTAGTCCAGGGGGCAGAGCCCACTCAGGTGATGTAGGGTTGGTTGAGCCCAGTTGGTGCCACCCTCCATATCTAGAGTGGCTGGGGGCTCTAGTAGGTGTCGTAATGTCGACTAGGGTCTTCTGGCCCCCATGAAACCATCTGGGACTGCAGTAGGTGGGGATAAGAGCCACCCTGTGGGACCTCTACAGATCCTATCTCCCCACCTGGGGGTTCCCCTAAGGGTGCCATCCAGATCACCACTCTATGGTTGGGCATTCCTGGGTGGACGTGGTGCACAGCCCTTCCCCTAGGGGTAGGTCATCTGTTCGCTCTCGTGGCTTTTGCAGAGGACCTAGCCTGGTCCTCCTTCCCCTCGGGGTAGGTCACCTGTTCTCTCTCGTAGCTCTTGCAGAGGGCCTAGCCTGGTTCTTCATGACCCAGCCTCCTCCTCTACCTCCTCTGCCTGTCCCAGGCATTTCTGGTCCTTTGGGACCCCTGACCTGGGAGTAGTTCAGGACTTCGGTGAGTGCCTTCCCAACCTACCTGAGGGCAATGGACCAGGCTGTGTTTCAGGCTGAAACCCCAGCACCACCACCCTCTGAGTCCAGCTCCCTTTCTTCTTCGTCTTCCTTCACTGAGGAAGAGGACTCCTCTGTTCACCTCTCCTGTGATGCTGACTACATCTGTTATCAGCAGTTCCTTTTGGAGATGATAAGGGAACTGTGACTGTCCCACTTTTCCAGCCACAATCCTGCATGTCTGACAGTGTCCTTCCTTGGGGAGTACAGTCATGACTCCAGTCATACCTCCTTGGCCTCGGCCATTTGCGGAGGTGTCAAGAGACATCTGGCTCTTTCCCTGTGCCCCTCTGCCACCCTGAGGGACACCCAGTGCAGGTATTGCACACCCCTGGGATCTCAGGAGCCATTCCATACCCCTCTTCTGGGGTCCAGCTCCTGGGCACTCACTCTGGGCATAAGCACCCAGTGCGCTGCCGTCCCCCAGAGTTGGACGCAGTTGAGTTCGACATTTGAGGTTGTAGAGTTTTTTCGGCAGCATGCACCATGTAATGCATTGCTGCACACCAGGCATACCAGTCATCCTATGGCAGGCACCTGTGCGTGATGCTGGGTCAACTCCTAGCATCTCTGCCAGATTGTACAGGAACCAGACAGGCCATATGCCTTTCTGCTCAGGTTCTGGAGCTGGCGAGACACCAGACGGGGGCGTCTTACGATGTCAACGAGGTAGCCTCCAGGCTAGTGGGAACTACAGTCTGCATTAGGCATTTAGTGTGGCTGCATCTTTCACGGTTGTCACCCTTGGCCCAGAGTAGGGTGATTGTCTCACATTACCAGGAGGCCCACTTCTTCTCCCGTTGGGCCAGGCATGAGCTTGTGGGATGCTTTCCTGCTCCCAGGCCACTGAAGCCTCCATCTGCCCCTGACCGTTCTTGGGTCTTGCCGGGCCCATGAGGGGTCCCTGTCTCTCTGTGTCTCCCCCACGGGAAACTGAGGGAACAACCATTTCCCTCAGGGTTTTCCAAACCATTTGGTGGTGGCTTGGTACTCAGACCCACCAGTGATGAACGGCGAAGATTGATTCTTGGAAGATATGAAAATTATGTACTCACCATAATTCTTAATCTTCCATAATATCTTCACCATTCATCACTGCAACCCGCCCATATTCCCTGCAATGTCCAGGCTTCTGGGCAGTCTTCCTCCTTCCCATTCCTTTAAGCCTTACCTCCTTTTCTGTACAAAAAAAAGGAGGAGGCATTAAGAGACAAACTTCTTCAGGGACTTTGTTCCCTCTGCTTGCCCCTGAGTGGCCTCTCAAAAAAAAAAAAAAGGAAAGGAATTTTTGTGTTAAGGGCGATTCTCGCCCCAACCCTTCCCTCACCCTTCCCTTTGTTGTTTTAAAAATATGTTTTTGCGTGGAGGGATGTGAAACGACTAGAGAAAGGGTTCACGGACTTCATTTGGCAGGGGAAAAAGCCTAGAATAAGTTTAGCGAAGCTCAAGGCGGATAGAAATAGGGGCAGGCTCGGCTTCCCGGATTTGGGAGCATACTACAGGGCAGTGCAGCTCTGGAGTGTGGCAGATTGGATACACAGGTCTGAGGTGGCTAGTTGGGTGGGGTTGGAACAGGAGGAGACTCCAGGAAGGCTCACAGCATACCTCCACAGCAGGGGTCTGTGGGCATACTGGGACTTAGGCGGCGGTAACCCACTGGTCTGAGAGACACTAGATGCCAGGCACCACCTTTGGCGCCGGAAGGGGGGGCCCCAGAGGGAGACCGTCCTACTTCCAATCGTGAGAAACCCCGTCTTCGTCCCTGGGATGGAGGATAGGGGGTTCCTAGAATGGGAGAAAGGAGGGGCGGTGTGTGTAGGTGTACTGTTGGAGAAGGAGGAGATGGGTGAGTTCAGTAAGGTCAGGCGAGACCTAAGGCTGGGGGCCTCCCATTTGTTTTGATATATGCAGCTGAAAGCATATGTAGGACGACTGGGTATAGGGAGAAAGGCGAGGCTACACCTAAATGGAATAGAGCAGATGGTATGTCAGGCTAGGAAAGACACAAAAGGGTTTGTAGGGAAAATCGCCAAGCAAGAGAAGCAGAGCCTACCAGACTTGATGGGCCCGACAAAGGCCCTTTGGGAAAGGGATCTAGGGTTGCAGATCTCGGAGAGAAACCTGGGGTGTAATGCTGAGCATGCCGGAGGGAATCATGATATGCAATAAATTTAAGGAGGCCTTCTATAAGTTCTTGCATAGAATTTACTGGCCCCCAGTGGCAGTACATCGGGCACACCCTGCGGTTTGCCGAACTGCAGAAGGTGCGGCAGAGGGCTAGGCACTTTTTTTTTCCATTGCTTCTGGTCGTGCCCGGTTCTGGTAAGATATTGAGGGAATGTGGTCCAGGAGGTAAACAAGGGGATGGGGGCAATTGGCCCGTGACCCTTTAGTCTGTCTATTTGGGGTGGAAAGAATAGAAGGAGAAGAAGAGTGGCAATTGTTGCCCAGATGGGCAAGGGTCTCGTTGGTGTTGGCCAGACACTGTATACAAAATTCCTGGGTTACTGGGAATGGGCCTACGCTGGCGGATTGACGAAAGCTGGTTATACGCACATTGGCTTTGGAGAGGCTCACATGGATAATTAGAGATAGGGAGGAGGGTTTTTTGTGGGACTGGGCACCCTTTCTGGCGACCTTGAGTTTGTTCGAAAATTTAATGCTCCATACAGGGTTGAATATATAGGCTCTAGGGGGTTCGGTAGGTATAGTGGTAACACCCCTATGGGGGGTGGCGAAGGAGGAAGAATAACTGTCAAACCCTGGTCTAGAAGGGTCTTTTTCTGTTGACACTAACATTCTAGTATTATATAAATAGATGTGGAGCGGATGATGACTCTATGCACTGTATATTATAATAATAATGGGCTGTCGTCTGTGGTGATCTGAATACATAGAAGGTGTTGGGGTAGGGCTGCACACTCAACCATACCTTTGTAAGGGGAATATATGGAATGTATTAAGTGAGATAACCAGGATTTGCGTGTGTCTGTGTTTGTATTTGTCTCTTGTTGTATGTAGTCTGTATAAGTTCTTTGTGCTGGAAAACTTTTAATAAATAGAATATACAAAAAAAAAAATATGTTTTTGGAAGGACTTATACTGGATTCTTTTTTCCCCTTTTTCCTCCCCTCCCCCCCAAAAAAGAGGGGCGATAGTAAAGAGAAAGAGAGAAGCTTTTCATTCCAAGTGGGCTGTTCTAGCCTTTGTTTCGTCTCCCCCTTTCTTCCCCCTTTACACGAAGGAATTTATAGTTTTTGCTGTTGGATAGCCTTTTCTCATCCCTCTTGGGACAAGTCCTTGCGGGGGGAGCTGGCACTCTAGGGGCTAAGAATTTTGGAATTGTAGCCCACTTCCTTTACCTGTTCAGCTTCTTCCCCTTGCAGTCCACCTCCACAATTGTTTCAGTGGCTTGTTACGCCTCTCTTTCTCTTAATCCCCTGTTTTTGGGATGTTTCTTCCAGAGACAGAGAGTTAGGAAGAAGGGATTCCTTTCTCTTTTTGGAGATCTCTGTTTCTGTCTGTTGTCCTTGGCGAGGACCCCCTTATCTTGGTCATTTTTCCCTCTCAAAGGTTGCATTTTTCTCTCTTAAGCTCCTTATGTCTCATTGGCTTACATACTGAATCTTTTAGGGCACTGTTGAGCCCTAGGTCAGCTATTTCAGACCTTCAAAAGCAGAGGTTCACCTTCTCCCATATTACATTTGGGTCATATGGGACTCCTAATCCTTAGCATATTATGGTTCCTGTTTTCTCAGCTGGACAACCATGGTTAGCTGTTTTTTTTTCTCAGGGCTCATAGTGTGTTTTTCCTGTTTCTGAGCTTCAGGGAGGTAATCCTTTCCTTGCAATCCCCTCCTCAGTTGATCCTTGACATTTCCGTAGATCATGCTTCCAGTTTAGGGGTCAACTAGCCTCAGAGGTTGTCAGCCATGTCTTTACTATGGGTGAGAGGGATCCACAAAAAGTTTCCAGTTTATTTGGTTTAAATGCCTTTCAGGTGTTTTAGTCACGTGAGCTATTTAATGTATTTATAAGGAGTATGTGGTGGTGGATTTTATAGGTGTCTTTGAAAAAGGATCTGTGATCCAAAACATGTCAGACGTTTGGGATTTTGAAGCTGTTGTGAAATGAATAAATGAATGGATTTAAAAATGTTCCTAATCTTCAGTTACAGTTTTTTTGGCGTTCCAGTATAAGGTTCATGTGTGCTGGAAACTTTTTGTGGATGCATTCTGAGTAAGTTTCTACAGCACCAATTCCCGGTGCGCACTCAATTGAAAAGACACCATGGGTGACAGCAAGCCAGCTCTTCTGACACACTTGTTTTTCGACTGAGAATTTGGGGTCCTCTCTGTTTTCTCTCTCTCTCTTGCTCTGTCACTGTCTCTCTCTCTTCCTCTGTCTGTCTGTCTGTCTGTCTCTCTTTCTCCTGCCCAGTTGCCCTGGTCATACTTAGCCACTCTGAAGAACCTTCACCCAAAATCATCTTCTTCTTCTTTGGTTGTTTTTTTATTGATTTATTCCTTTTATATCCTGTATCCTTTTGTCTGTCCCTTGGGGCTGTTGCTCCCACCCTTCTACTTTCTTACTCTTCTTTTTCCTGTCCTAGGCAAACAGAACTGAGGGGGCAAGGGGGCCGGTGCCGGTTACTGGCCAGTTTATGAGCATCACATCATATGCTCGTCTCATGGGCAGCGCTGTCTTCGATGTTGGCCCCCTCCCTCCAAAGCTTTTAAAGGCATGCACTCCTGTGAGGTCCTGTTGCCTCTGGCACAGACTCCCCAGTGATGAATGGTGAAGATATTCTGGAAGATCTAGAGTTGCGGTGACTATGTAATTGTCATTTTTAGTACCCCAAGGTTACAAACAAGTAAGACGCAATGTCAAGACCCAGGAAGAAAGGCACTCCCCATTATTGGTCGCTCATGAAGCCTTTTGGTGATACGTAGGTGTGCCATTCTTCCTGTGCCTTGACAATGGGAGTCACATGTTTGTAACCCTGGGCAATGAATTACATTTGTTTCCTTACTCACAAATTGGTGTGTGTGTGTGTGCCATTTTTTTAAGCTATAATATGAACATACGAAATTTGCCAGCTGATAAAGGCCTAGAGGTCTATCAAGTCTGCTCGAATGTGCAGCTAGCACCCCTTATTCTGCAGCTGCCCCTCCCTTCCACCCTTCCCCTTCATTAACCCTCCCCCTTGTCCTGTCCCATCCTCGTTTGAAGCAGTCCACTGTTCTACTGCATACCACTTCAGGAGGTAACGCATTCCACCCAGCCACCACCCTCTCTGTAAAAAAGTGTCTCCATCTCCCTCCTGAACTTTCCTCGCTCCAGTCTCATATCATGGCCCCTCCCTTACTTTGAACAGCCCCTCTGTACTTGTCTTGTTTATTCCTTTCATGTATTTAAATGTTTCAATCATAATAATATAATATAATATAATGATCAAACAGCCAGTTTGAGGGGATTAGTGACCAGCTAGGAGGAGGTGTGGCAGGAGAGGAGGCACAGCCATCCCCAGCCAGTCATTAATCCAAATGAATTGACCTGCTGTGAGGTCATTACTGCTATTATAAGAACAATGGCATCAGTAAAAGATGATAATCTGCTTTTTGAAATAAAATTTACAAAATGCGCATGCTGTTCTGAGCTGTACCTGGCATCTCTAAGGGAGTAATGCCTGCGCCTGGCACAGCAGCCAATCAGAGTGCATATTTGTCTCATGAATAAATAATTGGGTTTATAATTACTGATACCATAATATGCATACAGTGATAAAAATGGAACAGTTCTTCAGATTTGTTTAGATATGATTGAAATAGCAATTTATGCAAATAGTAATCTCTTTTTTTTTAATCTGTACTTTTCCCCTGTACTTGTCATCAGTGGCCAACTTTGTCTGGACTCTACAGCCTTGCCACTGACACTCCATGGAGTCTTGGTTTATTCCCTCCACCCCAGGCAGGGTTGAGCTGGGGGATGTACCACCAATAGCAGTTCTTCGTCAGAAGGTGAGCAGCTGCAGGGTGAGGCTTGAATGTAATGGGGTCCGTCATCTGTGGCCACTGTGCCTGTTTTTTCACTATTCAAACAGCAGGAATCCTCACTGATGATTTACAGTAAGTATCATCGTCCCGCTAATGAGTGGTGTTTCAGAGACAGAACTTTACGCTAATTACAGAACTTTGAATACAGGTTCAACTCTGCACTGTGTTCACGCTCCCACTAGTGTTCTAACGTCAGATTTGTTTCTCAGCCTGAAGAGAGCAGTCACTCCGAAGTACAGCTTTACATAATTTATGTCTGGTTCCCATTTTTAAAGAATTGAACCACATTTATGTTTTCAAGTTACAAACTGCTTTGTTTCCTAGTGGTTTCCCACTACTGTGAGGGGGAAAAAGTTAATTTTATATTTGAATCATATTGGAACTAATTTATTCTTGTAACTATAGGTTTTTCATATGATAGTTATTTTTAAAAGGTCTACAGTGTTTGGTATAACTGACAGACATAAAAAAAAAAACTAACAGGAGCAACAGGTCTTAAACATGTTGTGCTAATTATGTTCCTCTCCTGGCAAAGATACACTGCCGCAAAGTTTGTTTAAAGTTCCTGGGTCAAGATCACAATTTTATTGATTGTGAGTTTTGTAAAAGTTTTTGTCTTCAACCCCACAAAAAATGGCTAAAAAGAGAGGATGTTATGGCTTCTCAGTTTGCCTCTGTGTCACCAAAACACAGTAAGGCTCTGAGGGAGTTCCTAATGATGGTGGAAAGCACACATCAGAGGGTTTGTCTCCTCATAAACAACAACAGTTCTTGTCAAAGGAGACAGATAAAACAGTTATAGCTGCTCAGACAGGAATGGTAAAGATGGTACAGATACCAGGGTGTCCAAAGGGGGAACTTGACTGCAGTGATGGCATGAAAACAAATAAAAAGAAAAGCATGTCCAAGAAACCCCTCCTGCAAAGAAAAGGAGCAGGCAGTGATCCTAAGACAAATGCCCTCAACAGAGGAAATGGCAAAAGCATGGCAGTTTTTCCAGGCCTTCCAGGCTATGAGAAATGTTCTCAATATGTCTGCTCCTCCCACAGCTCAGGCTCTAGACCAGCTAACTGGAGGAGGAGAGCATTCATTATGAGGAGGAGGAAGGTGAAGCTATAGAACTCGATGCTTCACTTGAACAAGAGTTTGGGTCCCCTCCTAGGCCTACAGAGGATTATACCTCGTATTCCTTTTTCATGAAACAAATAGTGAGCACCCTCAACATCCTCTGTCATGAAACAGAGGAGGATGAGGCAGAAGTGGAGTTTATGGATGTGATGGGGCTATTTCCTACAAGAAGGCTGCTAGTCCGCATACACAAATCACTCCAAAAAGCTACTTCAAAACTCATGCCAGCAGCTGCCTCTATGTCACCAAAACACAGCAAAGGCTCTGAGGAGGGGGAACAACCAGAATGGTGCAAGACCTACAGGGGTTCTCGTACGAGGTGAAACTAACGTCACTGAACTTGTATTCTCTGGAGCCTAGGAGGGAAGAGGGGACATGATCAAGACATTCAGGTTCCTGAAAGGTATTAACAAATTGCCCTTACACAGAACTTTTTAACAGGGTCACGGGGTTAACCACCATAGGACACAAATGAAAACTTTGGGGTGGTAGCTTCAAGAGGGATCTAAGGAAGTACTACTTCACTGAAAGGGTCATTGAGCCATGGAATAGACTGCCAGCTAAGGTGATGGGATCAAAGACCGTGGTGGCCTTCAAGAGGGGATGGGATAGAGCTGGGGCCCACAGAAGTACAGAGAGTAATGGAAGTCGGTTGGGGGCTAGGTCCCAGGGCACACAGAAGATTTGGGAAACTAAAGGGCAGTCTTGATGGACTTATGGTCTCCTTCTGCTGTCATTTTCTATGTTTCTTTGTTTTTGTTCAGTTACTGGCATAAAAAAAGTTGAAAAGAAATATCTGCTGGACAGACAGGAGCTGGAATACCTGTAGGCCCATCGTCATCATGAAAGGGTGGTCCCAGTAGCTGCCTGTGAAATGGCTATGGTGTCCTTCTAGCCCCAGGAATCCCTCACTTAATGTTTTTACTTTATGCAGTCATTCAGCTGAGAATGACGCCCTGGAGATTAGAACCTATACAGATCTTAGAATTTGAAATGTAGGCTCAAACTCTGCATCCGCACTCCACTCTTGCTGGTGCTCAGATCTGTTTTTCCGCCAGAAGAGAGCAGTTGCCCTGTGGTGAGCTCCAGTAACAGTGGTTCTCCAGTTGGATTTTTTATTCTTTTAAAAGTATTTGAGTTAGTTTTTTATTACTCTGGATTAGTTAGGGATATTTCTCTGTGATATCGGTATCACTAATGTACCAATGACCAACTACTGTATTTCTGAATAAATTATTACTTGCAAATTTATATCAGTTAGTGAATAAACCTACAAGGGGCAGCAGTGTCTTAAACTTGATTATAAGTAATATTTCGGAGAGAATTAACAAAATAAAAATCAATGAAACCCTGGGTAACAGTGATCATAATATGACACAGTTCATCACACAAATGCCACAATAAACAGGAATACAGGTAAAACAATAGTAAAAAACTACAGTAAGGCTAATTACAGAGGAGTAATAAAATAATTGTACAAATGGGGCAGTAAACACATCTCATGGGAGGTAATATGGATGAAATTTGGACCATTTTCAAAATTAAACCGATAGAACTCAAAAATACATCTCTATCAAAAAACGTTTCTGTAAAAAGGGAAGAATCTCTATGTCACGTACCAATAATGTTCTAAAACATATTAAAAATAAAAAGAGAATGAGCCGGGAGTAATAATGCAAAAATCAGCAACTCATAAATTCAAAGGTGCAGGTAAATGCTGTTAACGTATAATGAAAATACCTGCTGTAGCCACAAAGAAATGCAATGAATGTATCCGGAAAATAAAAACTGCCCAGAGTAATGACGATATCTGCACAGTGCAGCTGGCAATGCAGAAAGGGGCACTGTGAAGAGGAGGGTTACTTCAGTGGGGTTAGGTATAGTGTTTCAAAACTTTTGCTGTTTGTTGGGTCTCATGGTAGATTGTTCCATAACACACTATCATCTGTGTGAAAAATGCTTCCTAGTGTTAGTACTGAAGTGTGCATCCCTTACTTGTTTATTGTGATGTCACAAAGTGTAATGCGCTTGCCTGCTAGTAAGATTTAAATCATTCATCATTTCATTAGCTTTATATGTAATAAATAACATTAGCATATATCCTCTGATGCATCAGTGTTCTAAACTCTGTACACCCACATTTTCTAACCTTTCCTCATATGTCATATTTTCAAGCCCCCTAACTATTTTTGTTGATTTATGTTGTATCCTTTTGGTGTTGATGTTCTCACCTATTTTCAGTCTACCCCAAACTTGTGACCCGTAGTCATTTAAAGGTCTAACATCAGACCTATATTATGGTAAAAGTATCATAGGTTTATCAGAGCAGAGAAGACTGGAGTCCATTAAGCTTGTTCTAATTTATACCCTGTACCCCTGGATCTTTTTTAATAAGTGTTTATCTAATTAGTCTAAAACTCAGTCATGGTTTTAGTAACTACTACCTCGACTGGGAGGCTATTCCATATTTTAGCAACTCTAATCCTGAACCAGTATTTCTTTTTATCTGTGTGGAATCTCTCCCCTTTTATCTGCAATTGGTGTCCTCCGGTGCAGTACCCCGACTCCTTTGTGACTAAACCAAGCTGTTCCCACAGACCTTCATCATGCAGTGCCCTATAAACTATGCACAAATCCTCCCTAAGTCTTTGAAATTGCAGCAAGTACATCCCCAGCTCACCTAGTCTCTCCTCATAGTCCATACCCCTCAGTTCAGGGATCTGCCTTGTAGCCTACTACTTGGATCTGTGTTTTGTATCCAGGAGAACAGAACTGTGCACATTGCTCCATGTGTGGTCTGACCAGTGAGGTATACAATGGCATCAGCACCTTACTGTCCCTGCTCTTGATGTGTCTGATAATACAATGCAATATGCTACCTGCCTTCTTTGTTACCATGCTGCTATGTTGTTTGAAATCGAGGTCATCTGTAATTCTAAATCTTCCAAATGTCTCTCATCAAAAACTACTTTCAAGATATTGCCATTTAGCACGTAAGGTGTCATAATATTGTTTTTCCCAAAGTGCACTTTTCTGTGTTGAATGACAGGCTGTATTTCCTAGACCAATCCTCCATCTCACCTAAGGCCCCCTGTAGAGAGACAGCATCCTCTAAACACATTATTGCTTTACCTAATCTGGTATCATCTACAAATTTTGATAACCAGATATCTTTGCTACACAACAAACTAGAAATATGTGTGTTAAACAAACACAGTCCCAGTATTGATCCCTGGGGGCTCCGCTGGGCACCTTCAACCATTTTGCATAGGATCCCTTAATACAGACCCTTTGCTTTCTGTTGGAAAGCCATGATTCTATCCGACAGGTTACATTCCCCCTTAATGTTGTGCTCTGTAAGTGCATCCACCAGTTCCCCATGCGGGACCTTGTCAGACGCTTTAGAAAAATCAAGAAAAAGTACATCCACTGAGTCCCCGTCAACAAGTGCCATGCTAACGTTTCCATAAAACTCAAGGTTTGTTTGGCAGGAACGGCTCTTTGTGAAGTCATGTTGTGTGACATCAGTGTCACCTGTCTGATGCATATATTCCGTTATATGATCCTTGATGACCCTCTCCAAGACCTTACCCAGGACAGTAGTTAAGCTGACGGGCCTCTAATTTCCCACATCCTGCCTTGAGCCCTTTTTATAAATTGGCACCACGTTTGCCTGACCCCAGACTTCCAGCACCTCCCCTTGATCAAGAGATGCTTGAAACAGCTTGGTCAGTGGTCCTGCCAATTCTGCCACCAGTTCCCTAATGAGCCTAGGGTGTAGGCCATCTGGCCCCTGAGCTTTGTTTTGATCTAGCTTAGATCTTTCCCTGATGTCATCAACACTAATACGTAGCCTGTCTTCATCTGTATTGAATAAATGCATTCTTGTTGCCACAGTTGTGTTATTATAGACTGAAGTAAAGTAATCATTATAACTCTCTGCCATTTTGCTGTTGTCAACTGTTAATTTGCCTTCCAGGTTTTTGAGTGGTTCAATAGTCTTGGATGCTTCTCTTTTGTTATTAACATAGGTGTAGAATGATTTGTAATTGTCCCTTACTATACTTGCCAGCCTGAGTTTGTAAGATTTTCTAGCTAGATTCATGCATCTTTTAGATTCCTTAAGGGCTTTTGTATAGTAGTCCCAACTGGCCTGATTCCTACTGGATTTTGCCCTTGCATAAGCCCTTTTTTTTTCTTTTTTAGACATTTCTTTATGCTTCTCGATATCCATTGTGGATTTCTGTCAGTCCCGTAGTACTTCTTTTTAGTTGGTACATACACTTTAACTAAATTATTCATTTTGTTTTCTAATATGTCCCACATATTCTTCAGTGTTTGATGTTTAAACAACTCCTCCTATTCCCATTTTGCTAACTCCTTCCTCGTGCTCCCCAAATCTGCCTTCTTATAATTATTTATTACAGTATTCCCAGTGGCTTTGCCTACATATCCTGCTAAAGAAAAAAACAACCATATTGTGGTCGCTGGAACCCAAAGGTGCAAGTACCCTACATTCCTGTATTCTATTTGGAATGTTACTTAGTACCACGTCCAGCATATTAGCCCCCTTGGTATTTTCCTCCACTATTTGCTCTAGTCCTGCTAGGATGATTGCCTCCAGGAAATGTTGCTCTGCTGAGGTTTTGTCCCAAGATTTACCCAGTTAATACCCGGTAAACTAAAATCACCTAGTATTAAAATATTTCCTCTATGTGACAGGGTGTTAATAAAGTCCAGGATAACCTTATCCTCTTGGTTGGAGTGTGTCGGAGGTCTATATACTACTCCTATGTTAATACTGGCAGTTAGCACCGGAGAGAGTTTGACCCATACTAGTTCAGGTTCTTCCCAGGCTAATGTATCCACCTGCTCAGACATAACATTGTCAGACACATATAGTACTACCACTCCCCCTCTACCATGTGGCCTGCCTCTGTGATACACAGTAAATCCCAGAATTTGTCTGTCCCAGGAGTCGTCTTTGTTCCACCATGTTTCTGTGATGGCACAGATTTGTATGTTTTCCTCCCTTAAAGTCAATGCAAGTTCATCAAACTTTGAGCATTTAACAAGAGACATGTCTGAATGGAATGATCCCTTTTTTTCTAACCTCCCCTCATCCATTTCAGTGGCTCCCGTATAGTTTGTACCTCCCACATTCCCTCTAGTTAGGAGTTTAAATAGTTCTCTATCTCCTGCTTTAGTTTATGCACTAGGATTCTTTCTCCTTTCCTGTTCATATGTAGACCACTTAATGTGAACAAGTCCAAATTCTTAAAATGGTCCCAGTGCTGGATGTAAGTGTGCCCCTCTTTATAGCAGCATCTTTTGAGCCACCCATTTAATTGCAAAATATCTCTGTTTCTGGCTGCACTTGCTCTAGAGACTGGGAGGATCTCAGAAATTAGTATGTGGTATCCCTCATCCTTCAAAGCTTTTCTCACACCCTCGAAGTCCCTCTGGATATCCATGTTTTTCCTTCTACCAATATCATTAACCCTTACATGTAATAGTGTGTTCATTATGATTTTTGCACAAGATACGGTCCGTGTAACTTAGCATGGAATCCCCCTCAACCAAAACATCCTGTGGAGTATTTTGTACACTTGGACCTGGGTAAGTGTGAGATCCCCCACTCCTATCTTTACAAGTGGGGCCCTGACTGGTAGTGTCCTCATTGTCAACTAGAGCGCTGAACCAGTTTTGTGTGTGAATGTTACCGGATCCACCAATGTTTCTTCTACTCTTTTTAGTTGCTTTTTGTACCATGCTCCAGTCCTCTGTGTATGAAGTTTAAGCTATTTTACCAGCCTGAGTTACCATATAAGTCTCTGACGCCCCTTCCTCAGCTTGATAAGTATTGCTTGTAACCTGCTCGATTTGTCCTGCAGCCTGGTCTATGTACAGTATTGCTCTAAGATGCAACAATCCTTATGTATTTGTAATCTCTGACATAGTTCATCCACTTCCCTCTGTAGTACTGATAACAACATACATTTGACCCAGGTGTAGTCAGCATCCTGATCTCTTTTTACATACATCTGACAGAACTTACAATGGTTTACAGTGTCCTTTCTCATCGTGGTGGCCATACTAATACCCCTGCGTTTGCACTTGTCCACCTAGTAAACTGGTTTCCGTTACCATATTTGAGATTATGGCCCAGGATCCTAGCTTTCCCCAGGTGTCTCTACATGCGTCTCCGCACACTGCGCTATGCATGCCCCGCTCACTGAGCGGCGAGTTTTAACAATGCAGGCGACCCAGAACTGCTCCCGGGGTCACACACAATTCCAGCTGTGCAGAAGTAGGTAAATAAGCTTTAATCCCTAAATTACGGGCAAAGACTCCTCATACGAAGCCCTGGCACACAAATAATTGCCTTGCGGTAGTCAAAATAGAGTAATGCTGCTCCCCTGTAAACTGGTAGTTCGTATGGGGAGAGGCCCAAAAATTACAGTCTCTCTTCCTACTTCGTGTCTCAACAGGAGGCAGGGCTCCAGTACATAAAATCACTTGGTTTTATTTAAAACACTCTGAGGCAGATCTACAAGGCTGCTGCCTGCCAACAAGGATCACTTCTATTGCCTTCAGTCTTCCCTGCTGAAATGGGCTAGTTTTCTCACCCTGCTCACCTGGTGGTGAGTTTTAACACTGCAGGTGACCCAGAACTGCACCCGGGGTCACACGCGATGCCAGTTGTATGTCCCTGAATCAGTGATTAAAGTGCCTTTGTATTGTATTTAGTAACTGTTTTGCTTTTCCAAATATTGTATTAACTTTTTTTTTTCTTTATGGAGACCCAAATCTTCTTCACAGTCTGTTGTTTTTAGTTTTACCCCATTTATGTAGCAGGGTTTCTTTATTGTTTTTTTCCTAAATGTACTATTTTACATTTGTCATAGTTAAATGACATGTCCCACTCCTTTGTCCAGTTTGCCATTTTGTTTAGATCCTCTTGCACTGTATTTGATTCCTGTATTGTGTTCACACTTCCACCCAACTTTGTATCATCTGCAGATTTATTGCAGAAGCTGTTAATATCTTTCCCTAGATCACATATAAAAATACCAAGACTTAGCCCTGTGGTGCCACACTAGTTACCCCGTCCCTCAGCTGACAAGATTCTCTTCACTCCTAACTATTTATTTCTGGTCTTCCAACCATGCTGCTGTTCATTTTATGACGATTTTTTAAGACCAAATTGTAACATTTTTTTTGCTGAGTTTTTCAGGGGACAGCACATCGAAGGCTTTGCTAAAAAACAAGTATATCACATCTATTGTATTTCCTTTATGTAGTTCTTTATTCACTTTCTCATAGAATGTCACTAGGTTAGTTGACATGTGACCTTTCTGTTTTAAACCCATGTTGTTAGTTGTCTTTCTGTTGTTTTGTTACAGTCCTCCATCAGTAGAACTTTTATACATTTTTCCATGATTTTTCCTACAATAGACACGAGACTGATTGGTCTGTAAATTTTAGCATTAAATTTGTCTCCCTTCTTGAATAATGGTATAACCTCTGCCTTTCTCCAGTCCTGTGGCACCTTGCAGTCTTGTAGTGACATGTTGAATATATGTGTTACTATTCCTGCTAGCTACTTCCTTTGATAATCTTGGAGGTAGCTCATCAGATCCTTGTGCTTTATCAAACTGTAATATTTTAAAGTGTTTTAAGACTTCATCACTTTTAATTTCCCCTGATGCTTCATTGTTTCCTGCTACTGCTGTCATGACCCCTCCTTGCTGACATATTGAACAGAAGTATTTGGTTAATTCATCTGCTATTTTAATGTAGTTTGTGTTTGTATTACTGTATTTTCCACCTGTAAAGACCCTATGTGATAGGGTTGGGTAAGACCTTGCTATGAAGAGAGAGTTAAAAGCAAGGATCTATTTTGTCCTCTTCTATTCTGCCACTTTTGTCTCTTGTCTGTCTGACTAGGCAATCAAATTTTCCATGTGGCACCTAGGAATTGGCCACTCTGATAGTCCCACAGTTTCCCTCTTTTATCACCCTTCCTTCACTTGCAGTTCATATTCTTTCTTCCCTTGCGTCTCTGTGGTTAAAAATGTGAATCTTTTTGTGAAACTGGGATCCCTTGGTTTGCAGATGTATATACTTATATTGTTGAAATGATTGCAGAAAGCTATTTGGGTTTCTTAAAAAAATAACAATCTGTAATACAGGGGTTAATCCTGAGATGTATTTTGACCACCACAAGTTTTTTTTCAAAATTGTCAACAGAAGACCTGCTCTGGGACAGAGTGTCCTATTTCGTTGCTGCTGTTAAAGACTAGAAGTGCTCCTCAGGCTGACCTCAGGAAAGAAACTGACGAAGTTCTGGTACATTTTGTGAAAAACAGGAGGTGCAGCTTACAACAGTCTGGATGCAGAGGTTAAACTGCCAGGAAAAGACATCTTATAAAAAGAGAGCAATGTTTTGTTGAGAGAGAGAGAGAGAGAGAGACTCTCAGGTGTAGGACTTTCTTTCTTTGTACTGCCTTATGAAGAGCTATCTTGTAAAATTATTTTTATTGATAATAAAATGCTACTTTCGAATTGTATAACTTCTCCTGGTTTGCCTGTGCTGCCTGACCTATGCCTCTACGACACCCTATAGTGGATTCACCATTTTTATTTTTGAATTTATGTACCCATAGAACGCTTCCATATTTTGTTTATTGTTTGCTAATCTGACTTCCTAGGTTTTTTCCTTGCTTTTCTAATGTCTTGCTTTAGTACTTTTGTGAATTCCCTTAATTTAGATTAATTTCCTTGATCTGGATAAAGTTTAGATAATTTGTATGCCCTCCTTTTTTTCTTTAAAGGGAAACTTCCAGCTGTAATTGTGCCATGCCTGGGTGTAAGGCATGGTCCAATTAGCTTTTTTGTAAACTGTGTTAATTTTTATAATTTACGGTTATTGAAATATTTCACTCGAAGCTGTCCTGCGAGGTAAATTTATCTAACTGGCCTCGAGGAAAAAGAGGGAGAGGGGGGCCAGAAGACTTAAACTAATGGGGTTGGTAGCAGATCTCGAGGGACAGCAAAAACAAAAGTATGACAAGGAGCGTAGGAGACAGTTGTTGGACTATAAGAGAGAGTTGACAGGAATTTTGGATTATCAGGTGGAACAGAGGCTGCTGTTTTGAGACAACAACATTATGAGGGGGACCCCTGATCGCCATGCCATCTCGCTTGTAGGTTGAGGGCAAATGAGCAAAGCAACAATAACGATGTGTGGCACCCAGGGATAGGCAAAATGGTTCAAGGGGTACGTGAGATAGCAGATGCCTTTAGAACATATTATACAAAGTTAGATGCAGAAGACACAAAAGAGAGAAGCAAAGACATAAAGAGATTCCTGAGTTCGCTTAAACTACCGGGCCTAACTAGGGAGCAAGGGGAAAGGTTAGTGGGACCTGTGAGACCAGAGGAAATAAAGGAGGGGATTAAAAGGCTTAAGGTGGGTAAATGCCCGGGGTTGGACGGATTCCCTGCGGAGTTCTATAAATGTTTTGGAAACCAGATACAGACACTTTTGGGGAAGATTTTTGATGAGGTCATGAGAGATGAGGCTGCGGCCTCTCCTTCTTGGGCCCAGGCGGTGATTTCAGTGATACCCAAGCCAGGAAAGGATCCAACAAAATGCCCTTCATATAGACCGATCTCCCTATTGAACACTGATTATAAAATACTTACATCTCTTTTGGCCAGACGTATTCAGGAGTACCTCCCCTCTTTAGTACTGATAGACCAATCCGGTTTCATACCGGGCAGACAAGCACAGGATAATTTATGTAGAACAACACATATAATAGATCAAATTACCAGTGTTGATAGTAAGTCTTGACACTGAAAAAGCGTTTGACAGGGTATAGTGGTTATTTCTGAAAGAGGTCCTTTCCCGGTTTGAGTTCCCGAGGCAGCTGATAACGGCTATATTTAAGTTATATGAATCTCCGAGAGCACATGTCAGAGCGAATGGACATATCTCTGGGATTTTTAATTTAGAAAGAGGAACGCGACAGGGGTGTCCTCTCTCTCCCCATTACTGTTTGCCCTGTTCATTGAACCTCTTGCTCAGAGCATCCGTCAGTGCCCAGAGATAAAGGGAATTAATATGGGGGGACAAACCCACAGACTGGCTCTGTATGCTGATGATGTTCTTTTGTACGTGGCAGACCCCTTGAAGTCTTTGCCTGTGGTATTCAGATGACTGGATAAGTTCTCGGGGTTATCCGGCTATAAATTGAATAATAATAATAAGACGGAAATTCTCTGTTTCAATTTTACCCCAACTGAGGAGCTTAAAAGTAAGTACCCCATGTTATGGGATCAGAGAGAGATAAAATATTTAGGGGTAAAGCTGGGTAGGAACAATACACAATTGAAAGAACTGAACTATCCTCCTATAATAGCGCAGCTCAAAAGTGACTTTCAAAGATGGTCCCTTCTACCCATCTCACTTAGTGCTAGGGCTCAAGCCATTAAGATGAATGCATTACCACGCCTTCTCTATTTATTTCAGTGTGTCCCATGTCTGTTAACTCCGGCGGATCTGGAGACTTGGCAGGGTATGTTTTTCTCCTATTTATGGACGGGTAAAAAACCTAGATTAAGAAGATCCTTGCTTTATCTTCCTAAGGAAGAGGGGGGCCTTGCGTTCCCATGCTTGCAGGGCTACTGGGTGGCAGCCCAGATGAGGGTCACACTACTTTGGGGCAATCCAGGATATGACACCCATTGGAAGCAAATAGATCTTTGGAAACAACGGGATCCCCCTTTGCAGGCGGTGATGTTTGGGCCTCTGGACACAGGGGAAACGTTCAGTCTCTCAGGTACAAGGGCGCTGTTGGAATGATGGAGGAGGGGAATAAGCAGGGGGGCCACATTTGGGAATCTGTGGAGGTATAAATGGTGGGCATATAATAGTCAGTTTACACCAGCAACGCTTGATAAGTGGTATCAGAAACAAGCCAGAAGGGGTCTGTGCGCGCCTTATCAAATAATGTCACACGGGGGGCAGCTGCGGGCATGCCCATAGACACCCTGTGTAACTGGAGCTAGTAACAGCTCCAGTTTCCAAAGTACATGTCTTGGTGCTATGCAGGGACCAGGTATAGTTTGGCAGTCAACTGCCAGACTATACCTAATGTAATATAACAGCAGGTTATCTTCTTTGGAAACTGAGCTATTATGCTCAGTTACAAGTGTCTATGGGCATGCTCCAGCTGCCCCCCGTGTCAGACATACTGAGACAGTCACGGGTGGTTGTGGGTGCACTGTGCACTTCAAAATGCTGGTGGGAGGGAGGCAGGATCAACCAGATATGAATGAAATATTTCAACAACTGTAAATTATAAAAAATTAATATACTTTGCGAAAAAGAAAATCGGGCCATGTCTTACACCCAGGCATGGCCTGATTACAGCTGGACATTTCCCTTTAATTTGGCAAATTTTGTTTATTATACCATGGTGGGATCTTCCCTTGTTTATTATATTTTTGTTTGTATGGTATATACTAATTGCCAGCAGATTAGGCCTTACAATTATGCACCCACAACCACCCGTGATTGTCTCAGTATGTCTGACATGGAAAGCAGCCACGGGCATGTCCATAGACACCCTGTGTAACTGGAGCTATTAACAGCTCTAGTTTCCAAAGTACATAACCTAGTGCTATACCAAGACCAGGTATAGTCTGGCAGTTGAATATTTCATATATATTTGTTTCTTAATAGTATTATCTTATTGTGAAATATTTCCTAACATTCAGATGCTGTTTTGCTCGTCATATCTGCTCTACAATCCCACCGATCTATTTCTTATCTTATTTTCACTATAATTATCAGCATTATAGTTACATATAATGATCTTCCATTTATTACAAGTTATGTGCATATCAGTATGTATTTCTGTCATGCCATGGCTGCTACTACATAATGGTTCCCTTATTATGTTTTCTTGCACGTGCTCAAGCAACATTTTGTGGCAGTAGGAGAAATGCAGAGGTGTGTCAGTGTTGGTGAATGCAGGGCATACTTTAGTAGGTGCATCCCTCATTCTCCAGTTAGCCAGCATGCTAGCGGTGACACAAGTATTATGCAAAGTGCCACCAATCTGAAACAAATGTGCCAGTGCAATCAGAGACAAGCTCGTCATGCAGCAGCACAGATGACACGCCTCCCCTACGTGCCTTACCTGGTGAAACGTTTCAGTAAACATGGCAGCAGCTCCCACTGTCCACCTCTCACAGTCCCCGGAAAGCCGACTTTGGGGGTGCCCAGTCCCCCTGTCGGCATGCCCCTTCCCCAGTTCAGTTTGTTTGCTGACGGGGTGTCCAATCCCTGTTGGCATAGTGTCCCCAGTTTAATTTGTTTGCCGACAAGGGTGCCCAGTCCCGTCGGCATCATGCCCCCAATACAGGCAGCTTGTCTTTGCCGGCGGTGCTCAATCCCTGTCGGTTTCAGTCCCCCCCCCAAAAAACTGAAGAAAATCACGGTAAGCTGTATAATGGCATCAATGGGGTGGGGGTTCAACTTAGATGGATATCTCGACCATTTTTTTGACTTTTGGCTCCAAATTTTTAACATGGGGTTCTTGGGACCCCACCTCATGCACCCATGTACTGTGATTTCATTATTTGATCCCGAAAGGTCATTTCTCGGTCACTGCACGGAACCACCTTTTGGGACTGATTAACAAAACGACAGTGCCACTGTTCAGTCAGTCAATCAATCAAAATCTTTATTTAACCAGGCAGGCACCATTCAGCAAGGCTCATTTGCAAGGTGGACCTGGTCATGAACACATCAAAGTACAGTACAGAAGCAGGTATACAAAAAGCAATTATATACAAGGAAGAAAAAGTATATACAGTGTATACAGTACGGTACAAGGTTGAAATAAATGAGGTGGGTTCCCAAAAAGCCTTTGTTGCAAATTTGGTGGAAAAATTCCAAAACGAGCATGCATTGCACAGTTTCCACGCATGCTCATAACTTCGGCAGTTTCTAAT
Source organism: Neoceratodus forsteri (assembly GCA_016271365.2). Taxonomy (NCBI): domain Eukaryota; kingdom Metazoa; phylum Chordata; order Ceratodontiformes; family Ceratodontidae; genus Neoceratodus; species Neoceratodus forsteri. Next base: position 1,109,455,958 of record CM028133.1, read on the forward strand.
ATTTTCACTCCAGATTTTCAACATTGCCATTTTTTCACATCTCCTTATGAACAGTACAACTGCCATTTTTCATATCCTGCCCGAAATGTGTTTTCGCACAAGTGACGCACAATGGCGCGGTCATTGTGGAAAACCAACATTCGGGACAGCTTAACAAAATCACAGTGACACTGTTCATGAGTGGAGGCCCCAAAATGCCTATGTTGAAAATCTGGTGAAAAATTCCAAAAATGGCTGTTTTACGAGCGTGAGTTGCGCAGTTTCCATGCATGCTTGTAACTTCAGCAATTTCTAACATTTTCATTCCAGATTGTCAACATTGCCATTTTTTCACACCTCCTTATGAACAGTATAGCTGCCATTTTTCACATGCTGCCCGAAATGTGTTTTCGCACATGTGACGTACAAAGGCGCGGTCGCTGTGGGAAATCAACATTTGGGACAGATTAACAAAATCACAGTGACACTGTTCATGAATGGAGGTCCCAAAATGCTTATGTTGAAAATTTGGTTAAAAATATCCCAAAAATAATTGTGTTGTGTGCGTTGCACGGTTTCTACACACGCTCATGACTTCACCAGTTTTTCTTTTTTTCCCTCCAGATTTTCAACATTGCCGTTTTTTTACACCTCCTCATGAACAGTACAGCTGTCATGTTTCACATTCTACCCAAAATTTGCTTTCAGACCTGTGGCGCCAAATGGTGCCGTCGCTGTGCAAAATCACCTTCCGGCTAATGAACTGATACCGCCAGTGTTAATGAGGTGGAGTCACAAAAACCCCTATTGAACATTTGGAGTGAAAATACCAACACATGCCCGAGGTGTTAGGGTTTCCAACCATAACACTCAACCCTGTAGAGACTGACAGGTGTCAGGGGTGTTACTTGGGATTGTCGGCTATAATGCTCTCGCCATTCCACTCCAACCCCCACCCTGCAGCCACTGACAGGCATTGAGATGTGCCTTGGACTCTTAGGCCCCACATCTCACCCCATTCCCCTATACTGCACCCATCTCAGTGTATTTCCTTGTGGAATGGGGTGAGCGTAAGGCCCAGTGACCCCAAGGCACACTGCGACACTTGTCGGTGTCTGCATGATAGGGTGAGGTGAAATGGCGTGAGCGTTATGGCTGACTACCCAAAGGCACACCCCAGTGCCTGTCAGTCTCTGCAGGGTGGGGGTGGGGTTGGCATCAGTGCACTGCTTCACTGCAATTCCTATTATGCATCTCTCTAACTCCTGCACTACCAATGCCAATAAGACAACATTCAGCATTGACAAATGCTTGTTTTATAATCTATGCTGTTTGTAATGTTTGTTGATACAAAATCCAGGATGTTAGAGCATCTTGTTGATGTTCGTATAAGTTGTTTTAAACTATTATAAATTTCCTTCTGCCCCAGATGCTTGTTTGACCCAGTCAGTCTCAGATGTATTAAAGGGACACTGTCAACCCCCTTAAGTCTCAAAGTGTCCCTAGTTTAATAAACACATTTTATGATTGCCAGCATTCTGTAAAAATTGCTGATGTAGCTGCTAGTTTGATTCTGACTCTTTTTTTCTTTAAAAAAGTGAAAAGCAGACTGACCACCATACTGGTGTTACCATACAAACACAGGTTTGTTTACATTCCTTGATCAGCTCCAACTGCATCTTTCCTGGACATGGGAACATACATAGCACAGTCTAGCCCCTCATGATGCAATGGGCGTTTAGGAGGCCACTGCCTCATGAGCGACTGCACTGTTTTGTATGTTTATAATGCTCAGGAAGTCCAGGACTGTAAACAAAACAAGGTTGTTTGAAAATCTGCATTAGCATGCATTTCAGTTCTACTAAACAGGAAACAGACAAAACAAACAGCAACATCAATTAATTTTAGAGACGGTAAGCAATCTTAAAATGTACGTTTTTAACTAGAAATAATATGATGAAAAACAGGTTGTCGGTGTCCCTTAATTGTCTCCCAGTATTGTTGTTTGACCTTTTACTGTTTATGCCTTTGATACACAAATCAAACATCTCTCTGTCAGTATTTGGTGGCAGATAGCAATTACCTATTGTTAGGCTATAGGGTTTAATGCTGGTTATTGTCACCCAAACTGATTCTGTATTATTGTCTTTATCGTCATTATTTAATTGTTTCATATTTAGACAATCCTTAACATATAGTGCGACTCCTCCACCTTTTCTCCCTCTCCTGTCCTTATGTATTAAATTATATCCCTCAGCAGTTCTGGCTTTCCATATTATGGAACTCTGTTTGGGGCTTAGTGTCATTTCATGCAACGTTAATACTACTGGCAAGCCCTCCTCTCACCCCCGCCTGCTGGCAACAAAGCAAACCTCTTAATAGTTGTCCCCCTATGGGGAGCCTGAAGTAACCTAGCCATGGAGCACCCAAGACTCCCTCTCCGAACACCAATCAGGGGCCTATACACAGTTGTACTTGGGAATGGCGGACTTCTTCCTAAAACTGCCATGCATTAAAACTATAAAACATCTGTACTGTCAGTGTGACTGTTTACTTTTTATCATTTGTTGTACACTTTCCTTGCTTAGTTTTCACATTTTGAATAAATCTTTAGTTTGAGTGCTGTCTTTCTTATCTTGGCTTCATCTTGTCTTCATTTTATTTCATGTTCACCTTCTTCCCTTCCCTAGCCTGAAAGCCCTGGCATCTGCAGCTCCCCCTGATCATGGACTTTCTTAGAGCAGGTAATCCCAGTATTGCACCCGAACAGGGGCTGCCCTCATGAAACCTTGATGCGCTGGCACTGGCCTATCAGAGAGGCTCAGCTGTCCCCCCCCCCCACACTTTTTTCCTTCTGCCACTGTAACCTCATTGCCTATGCTCTGTGTCAGTCAAAGCTCCCCTTTCCCAGAAGAAATAATTTCAAAAAGCTGTCTCCTCTACCCCAGACCAAAAAGCTGCAGTTCTCTCTGCTCTCTTCTCCCCTTCTCCCAACCTAGTAAAATAATTTCAAACAACATGAAGTCTTGCTGTATTCTGACTATATGCAGTTAGCCCCAGCACTTGAACTGCCCCGGAGAGTTAAGGGTTAACTCTGTGCAAAGGCATAGAACGTTGAACTCAAGCTCGGTTTTCAAACCTCTGTCTGTGGTACTCTGAAGTGTAACCGTCAGATTTCTTACTCCGCCTAACTGTGAAGTCGCTCCGGAGATCTCTCCTGCACTTTGGTTCGGTACAAGTTTGAATCGGTCAGTTCTGTTAACCCGTTTGGTAGAAAATCGGTATTCTTGCCTCTGTCTCGGTACCAGTAAGTGGTAGTATAGGTAGTGGTAGTTTTCAGAAGAAATTGTTTATATTTTCGGTTCTTTGCTGGTTGGTCCGGTTTAGAACCGAAACCTACTCGGTATTTTCTGTATACTTTGTATTTGTGTGGTTTTTCCGGTACTTATCGGTTCTTAAAAAAAATCTGACTTTTAGGATTTTTTTAACTGACCCGTGACACGGTTGGAACCGATAAGTTACAGTCGCCAGGCTTAACCACTGTTTTTGGGTGGCTTTATTTTGTAAGGCATGTCTGAGAAACCAAAAAAGAAAACCGGACCCACTGGGTTTCAGCACTGTACCGAGTGTAAGGAGGCATTTGCTAAGGCCGACCCTCACATCGTATGTGTGTATTGTCTGGGGTTTGACCACCTCAAGAAAGACTACCAAATATGTAAAAACTTTCCCAAAGCCACTCTGGAAAGACGTTTGTGTAGGCTAAGGGAGAGGGAGGCCGAGAAGTCCACTGACCTGGATTGCCAGCCCAGTTCGGTTGCTGCCGAACCTGAGGAGATACCCACTGACCTGGGCGATACCTCTTCGGGCAAACGGAGAGCCGATTCTAGGAATCGGTCCGAGTAAAGAAAAAGAAAATCAGCTGAAATCTGGATGGCTTCCATGGTCAACACGCTGATGAAATAGCAGCGATTTCAATTGTACAGTTGCTTTGCCCAGTTCCGACCGAACCGGTCTCAGTTCAGAGCCTATCAGTTCAGTCGGAGGTACTTGCTTCAGAATTGGATCCTGAGGCATACTATGAGGGCGATTGGAGGAGGATGAAGATTACAAAGAAGAACAATGTGAGGGCCTAGATGAGCCAGTAGAGCCTGACATCTCCCCAGACAGGCCTTCTCAGGCTTCTCCTCCCAGGCTTTCTGAGTTCCCTTCCCATTTCTTGTTTTACAAGAAAGTGGCTGAGACTCTTCAGCTTCCTATGGAAGACGCTGAACAGGATCAGGAAGAACCTGACTATCTGGAAATGACGGATGTCCCAGAGTCTAAGAGGGTGTCTTTCCCTTTACACAAATCCTTAGGGAAACAGACACAGAAAATTCTACAATTTCCTACATCCATTCCTCCTGTGGAAAAAGAATGGATAGGAGGTATGCTCTGTCAGGTCCTGGGACAGAATTCCTTTCTTCTAATAGCAGTCATGTTGGGGTAGTGCAAGCTGCAGCCTGTGGCAAGGCTAATATTCCTTTGGCATCTCACCCCCCAGATAAGGATTCCAGGAAAGTTGATGCCATGGCAAAAAAGCAGTACTTGGCATCATCTTTGGGACTCAGGCAATCTAATTATATGGCATACACTGCCAGGTACCAGAAATCTGTGTGGGATATGGTTCTGGAACTGGCTAAAGGTGCTCCTCCCCAGCTGGCCAAGGAGCTGGAGCAGGTGGCTGCAAATGGTATAGAGGCATCTAAGGTGCAATTCCACGCTGCTGTTGATTCCAGTGATGTTCATTCCAGGGTCATGGCTACTCTATCTCTATGAGAAGATTTGCTTGGCTTAGGTGTACCAACCTTTCTCAGGATACCCAGGCTAAGGTCATGGATTTTCCTGTAATGGGTAATTCTCTGGGAAACAAACAAAAATTTACATGAAGAAAATGGACGAGTGCAGGACCACCTGTAGAAGTGCTGCAGCTAAAGATAAGCAGACCACTCCTCAGAGGCAGCAGTTTAGGGGCAGGGGTAGGCCTTTTTACCAAGCTCAAGCCTCCTCCTCTTCTTTCCAGCAGAGGGGGTTCTTTAGGGGAAGAGGTAGACGTGGGGTGATCAGGACCACATCAGCATCTCAGTCCAAGCCCCCTGCCAAGCAGACACCCTGAGGTGTCAGTCAGGGTTGTCTCTCTAATCCCAGTAGCGGGCAGACTGGCTCACTACTCCCAGGCCTGGGAGTCTATTACTTCAGACAAATGGGTCCTGGAAGTAGTGAGCCAGGGTCTTGCTCTCAGTTTCAAAAGGTTCCCAAAAATGAGAGCAAAGTCTTTCAGTCCTCCCTGTCCCTTGGAGACAAAGGCCCTAGAGCAGAAGTCTCCTCTCTTCTGCTTCTGCAAGCAGTAGAGAAGGTACTTCTTTGTCACAGAGGAAAAGGACTGTATTCAAGATACTTCCTTACCTGCAAAAAGACAGGGGAGTGGAGACCCATATTGTATTTAAGGTACCTGAACAAGCATTTGGCAAAACCAAAGTTCAAAATGGTGACTCTGGGAGTAATTCTTCACTCTCTGAGACCAGGAGACTGGCTAGCTTCCTTGGATCTCAAAGATGCCTACTTCCACATTCCTATCAGACAATCCCACAGAAAGTACCTCAGGTTCAAGTTGCCCTCAGGCCATTACCAATTCAGGGCCATGCCCTTCGGCCTAACATCTGCTCCAAGGGTGTTCACCAAGTGTCTCGCAGTGGTGGTGGCATTCCTCAGGAGACAGGACAACCTTCTGTTCCCATATCTGGACGATTGGCTTCTAGTGAGCCAATCCTCAGACCAAGTCAAGTCAGCTTTAGAGGTCACCCAAAGACTTCTAGAATCCTTGGGCTTCATTCTGAACTTAGAGAAGTCTGTTCTAGAGCCAGCCCAGCTTCTCACCTTCATAGGAGTGGAAATAGATATGATTCATGCAAGAGCATTTCTTCCCCTCTCAAGGGTTCAGTCTCTGGTCACTCTGGCCTCCTCTTTTCGTCCTCTGGTGTCTCGTCCAGCCAGAGACTTTCTACAGCTGCTGGGACACATGGCAGCTTCCACAGTAGTGGTTCAGGGAGCAAGATTTCAAATGAGAGATATTCAGTTTCATCTCAGATCTTTCTGGTCTCAGAAAAAGAACCCTCTCTCCAAACTGGTTCCAGTCTCCAAAACCTTGGTCCAGACCCTTCAGTGGTGGTTGGACAAGGACAACCTTTGACAAGGGGTTATCTTTATCAGTCAGGTCCCTTCTGTGGTTTTCACCACAGACGCCTCTCTTCTAGGGTGGGGGGGCCCACCTAGAACATCTTACAGCTCAGGGAACTTGGTCACACCAGGAGTCCCTTCTGCACATAAATCTTCTCGAATTAAGAGCTGTCCTTCTGGCTCTTCAGACATTCTCAGCAGTTGTCCAAGGGAAATTGTTACAAATCAGAACCGACAATACCACAACCATGTGGTACATCAACAAACAAGGAGGCACTCGGTCCTCGGCCTTGTGCACAGAGGCCATGAAAATTTGGTCTTCAGCTTATTTCCTTTCAGGTTTCTCTGATGGCTGTGCACCTCCCAGGGAAGGACAAGATTCTGGAAGATGCTCTCAGCAGGATATCTCAGGGTCACCACGAATGGACCGTGAGCCCTGTCATTCTTCAAGTCATCTTCAGGAGATGGGGCACCCCAGAGATAGATCTCTTTGCAGCCCCAGACAATCATCAACTTCCTCTGTATTGCTGCAGGCCACCCCTTCTGGGTTCTGTTCCCCAGGTTGCTCTCCTACTAAATTGGACAGGAAGGTTTCTGTATGCATTTCCTGCTTTTGCACTGATACTCCGGGTTCTGATAAAAATCAGGTCCCAGCCTTGCAAGGTGATTCTGATAGCTCCAGACTGGGCCAGACAGCCTTGGTATCCTCTACTGTTGTCACTGTCAGTAACACTGCTCTTGTGTCTTCCCAGGCAGTACAATCTCCTCACCTCCTCTCAGGGGAGGATTCTGTACCCCAACCTTCAGACTCTCAGGCTCAAGGCCTGACTCTTGAAGAGCTAGAATATGCAAGTTTGCATCTGTCCCAATCATTCTTGGATATTTTAAGTTAGCAGGAAACCTGCTACTAGGAAGACTTACAATTCCAAATGGAAAAGGTTTGTTTTTTGGTGTTCCAGTAGGCTATTAGGCCAGAGCTGGCTGATATTGCCATTGTTTTGGGCTATTTGGTACATATTAACAGTTTAGGCCTCTGGCCTACTACTCTTAAAGTGCACTTGGCAACTGTGTCTGCTTTTCTTTCGGCTGGTAAGGCCTCTTCCCTAGCTTCTCATCCAGTTTTCAAAATTTTTTTCAAAGGCCTGGTCCATGTCAATCCTCCCTTTTGTGAGCCTACTCCTTCTTGGGATCTAAACATCTGTATTGCACAGCTTATGCAACCCCATTTTGAACCTCTATCTTCAGCTGAGCTGAAATATTTGACTTGGAAAATTGTATTTCTGGTGGCCATTACCTCAGCTAGGAGGATCAGTGAACTACAGGCCTTATCAGTGGAACCTGATTTCATTTCCTTTCATAGGGATAAGGTGGTCCTTCGCACCAATAGAAAGTTCCTTCCCAAGGTGGTGTTAGACTTTCATCTGAGCCAGTCTGTGTCTCTGCCTGTCTTTTTCACTGATCATTCTTCCTCTGGGGAGAGGAGGTTACACAGTCTGGATGTGAAAAGGGCTCTCAGTTACTATATTGAGCATACTAAGGCCCATAGGAAGGATTGTTCTCAATTGTTTCTCACTTATGGTGAGTTGGGAAAGGGCAACCCTGATGCCAAAAGGTCTGTTGCCAGGTGGATTGTCTCTTGTATTCAATTCTGCTACTCCAAACTTGGGAAGGAGCGTCCCTCAGGCCTGAGGGCTCAGTCTACCAGAGGTACAGCTGCTTTGATTGCAGAAGCTAGAGATATGCCGTTAGTAGATATTTGTAAAGCAGCCACCTGGAAATCTGTTCACACCTTCACCAAGCATTACTCTTTGGACATTCTGTCACGAAGTGATGCTAGGTTTGGCACAGTTGTGCTGCAGAGCTTGTTCCCAAAATAGGTTCTGTAACTCCCTCCTTCAAGGGGATACTGCTTGGTAGTCTGCATATAGTCAGAATACAGCAAGACTTCATGTTGTTTGAAGAAAAAATTACTCACCATAGTAATGTTGTTTCTTCTAATGGAGTCTTGCTGTATTCTAACCTCCCTGCCTCCCCACCTGGAACCTAGTAGTTTTGGGATGTGGTGGGGCAGGCACAGTGCTGCACCCCAGAGGCGTACTGGTCATACCCCCATCTCTTAGGGGGTTTCTGTTTGTTTGTTACTAAGTATTTTGGTAAACCACTACCTGTTGTGTTGTGTTCTTTTTGGGTGTTCTTGACTTGAGTCTTCTGACCCTAAAGCTTTGTTTTGCCATTTGGCACAACATTTTGGAAACAATTTCTTCCTTTGAGTTAGTTAGTTTAGTGCTCGTAAGAATCTGACGGTAACACTTCAGAGTACCGCAGACAGAGGTTTGAAAATCGAGCTCGAGCTCAATGTTCTATGCCTTTGCATAGAGTTAACCCTTTACTCTCTGGGGCATTTCAAGTGCTGAGGCTAACTACATATAGTCAGAATACAGCAAGACTCCATTAGAAGAAGCAACAATACTATGGTGAGTAATTTTTTCTTTCTTCCCCTACCCCACCTACCTAAAGGCTGCAATGCTCTCTCCTCTTTTCCTTCCAATCTAATGGTAACAGACAGTGCTCTCTCTCTCTCCTCCTCCTTCCCTTTAATGGAAGTAATGCTCTAGGCATTCCACCACATGCCCTGGACCTAACAGCAGCAAGATTCTCTGTCTCTCTGTCCTTCCCCTTACCTGGTCCTCCCTCCCCTCTAGCAGCTTTGTCTGATACCAGTTTTTAAAATCCAGTGTAGCCCCTCCCACCCATCTCAGCACCATCACCTGTGCCAGGAAGGAAAGGTGTGATATTTGCAGTGCTGTCCAAACAATGTCATTTCAGAACCTTGACACAAACTGGGGCTGGGCATCATACTAGAGAAGTGTAAGAGACAGGACTATCAATGACAGAGCCAAAATTTGATTCATTCACTTAAGTAAGTCCTAGCCTAAAATTATTATTTGATTACTTTGATTACTGTATTGAAAGTTCAGGCTGTTTATGCTTTTTTTTAAATAGTTTGAAGCTGCCTTAGTTCTCTTTGAGTAAATCTAGTTGTCCCTCAGTGACATTTTTAGTTGAGATGCAATGAACTTGAAATCTGTCTTGCCCACATATGCCTCATCCACCCTTCCATTTTGTACCAACACCAATATAATGTTGTCCCGGAGCAACATATAAATAGTTACAAAAATTTTAAATATATAATCTGCAGTGTTATTCCATTTCTCTGTTTCTTCCTTCCCTTATTTAGTTTCCACATGTTGCTTGAATAATCGTTGGCTTTGGTTTTTCACTTTTCGTACCTTGGCTTCATCTTTTTAATTCCATAAGTCTGTCCAGTATTCTCTCATTCTTTTCCAGCCCCATCAGTTCTTTTTATTTAGCTGTCCCTTTGCTTTCTTTTTCTATAATTCACATTTTTTTCCTCGGCACTAGATCTGACTCGTCAGGTTGGCAGCATCCCAGCCCTGTCCACAGTCACCTCTGTTGATTAACCACATAAGGATTGTAAATTACCCTCTGTCTACTTTTCCCTTTCAGGGTTTTAAAACAGATAAAACACATCCCTTCCATCTTAGCCCCACTATCTTCCCACCCTGCCTTGAGAGTGCTGTTGAGTGGCCTTGTAGTTTTAAATTTATGTTATTATCCAGTCCAGCACTGTACAATGATCCTTTGCCTGTTTCTCCCTCAAAAGTATTATAAGGTGTCTTCTGAATCTTTACTCTGTCCCTTATAAAACAAGAAAAATCCACCCTGCATATCTGAGTCACAAAACTCACTCCACCCAGAGCCTCATCGAGTCACTCAGGTTTTTTTTTATATTGGCACCCTTTTTTGGTCCAACACTGTAGGACAATCCCTTACCTTTCCCCACTGCAGCTGGGCCCAAATTCTGGATTCATGCCCTAGTATAGCTTTGTTTGGGCCCAACAAAACACTACAGGGGTGAGAAATAAGTAGTGTGGCTCACTAGCAGTAATAGAAAAAGGCAGTGGATCATCATGGGACAGGCACATGGGGTGGCTAGCACGGGGGGAGGATTGCAGGTAAGACCTAGCAGAAATCTAGGCAACCTGGGCAGACTAGACGGGCCTGGCAGTCCTTTTCTGCCATCACATTCCTATGTTCCTATAACTGAAGACAGGAACTTTAGCAAAAAAGCAAAGGAAGACATGACATTTTAGTTAGGCATTGTACAAGTTATGCCAGCATCATTTGATTACACATAACTGTATTCACGGGATAGCAGGAAGCCTGGGGGAGGAGAAGGTAGCAGCCAAGTCATAGTCAGGAGGGAGGGGGTGGAAGGAGGAAAGTAATCGGGAGGGCACTTGGGGTCATAGTAGGTAGAGAGAGGAGTATCAGGTCAGAAGGAGGAGGAGTAGGAAGAGTTGACAGCAGAGGGGAAAAGGGGCAAGGGGTAGGAGTGGTGGGGTAGAGGGGAAGGTGGAGGAGCACTTTCTTGCTGTTAATCACTTGTATAGCCCTGTAAGTGACCCAGTCCCTCCATGAGATCTGAATGTCTTGTCAAGCTGATGGAGGTTCCTTTAGAGTCTATGGATACTGCGGACTTAAAATATATCACATGGAAAACAGTTTACCTGATTGCCATGACATCTGCCAGGAGAGTAAGTGAACTGTAAGCCCTCTGTACAGATCTAAACTACATAATCTTCCACATGGATAAGGTAGTCCTTAGGACCTGTTGGAACAAAGGCTTATAATATCACTTTTACAATAATGCTCTTGGCCTTACCTAAAAATTATTTCATAAATTACCAAAAATAACAATTCACATATGATATTATCCTATGCTCTCCAGATTCAAAGTTGATGGTGAAAAACACTGTTGCCACACTTTGGATTATATAAGAGATAAATATTCATAATTAGCATAAATATCAAGCACAATAAAAATAATGTAAACATAAACTGCAATGTAAACAAAACAACAGGTTTTAGAAAATCAAGTAAATCAAATAAACAAAACAAATTTCAGCAAATACGCAATGCAAATGAATAAGTAATATTCAGCATAATAAATGACAGTTTATACTATTTCTTCAGCATACCTATAAATATCATGACCTTTTCTTTTCACTATGAGAACTTGCAACTCATTACATTAGTGCCTCATGTTATATCTTTGTATAATAATTGATCTTACTTTGAGAAACAGCTCTTGCAGCAGGTTACACCATTAGGCCTGAAGCCGGCAGGCGCCAGGACTCCACAGAAAAATTCTAGCTAGCAATATCCAGTGGGGGACCGCCCCGGACGTCGGCCCCTCCCCGACGTCAGGCATCTCATAAAAGGGGGCGGTCCCCCAGCATCCCCAGTTCTTTCAAACACCATGAACTCTTGCTATATTATGACAATAAGCAGTTAGCCACTGCAGCTGAACTGCCCCGGAGAGGAAGGAGTTAACTCCAGAGAATCTGGAGTTCTACAGCGCGAGGGCGCTATGCCAAAGCTTTATCTGGCCAGTTTCAAATGAAACTGTCAGATTCTTCTCCGCTTCACTGAACAGTCGCTCGGAGATCAGCTTCTTCAGCTCGGTTCATTTCGGTTCAAGCGAGTATTTCGGTTCATTTGAACCGGCAAAAAGTATTTATTTTACCGCATTTCGGTTAAAAGCTCTATCTGGTAAACCGTAAGTACAAAAATTAAAGTCTGTGTGGAAATTCAATTATTGGTTCGGTTTTGAACCGATCGGTTTGCTGAAATTAACGTTTTAAAGTGTTGGGCTTTTAGAGTGCGGTTCCCGGTTCTTATCGGTTCTAAAAAAACCTTGCTTTAAAATTAGGTTTTTTCAAATACCCGTGACACGGTTAGGAACCGATAAGGGTGTCTTGCCTGGCACTGCCATCAAAGGCAAGTTTTGGATAGCTGGCATTATGTCTGAGAAACCAAAAGAAAAACCGGGCCACTGGGTTTCAACACTGTGATGTCTGTGGGAAGCCTTTGCCAAGGCTGACCCACACCACTGTGTCTATTGTCTGGGGCTGACCACCTCCTGTCAGACTGCCAGGTGTGTAAAAATTTCCTGCAGCCACCCTGGAAAGAGATTGGGCGGCTCAGGAGCGAGGAGGCCAAGAAGTCCGCTGACCCGGATGGCCAGCTCGGGTCCAGCACCCACTGGACCAGAGGGTGCCCTCTGACCAGGGCGAGACTTCCTTGGGCAAAGGAAGGCTGGTTCAGAGGAACCAGTCCCAGTTAAAAGACAAAGAAGTCAGTAGGTTTGGAGTCCAAAATTGTCTCTCAACTGCTGCAGAGATAGCTAAAGCCATTCAGATTGTCCAGTCACTGTCTCAGGGACCTGTCGAGACCACCAACAGTTGGTAAAGGTTGGTTCGTTCAGTTCCAGTGGTTCAGAAGTATGATGTTGAGGAATTTTATGAACCACAGGAGGGGGAGGAGGAATTTGATCAATATATGTGTGGCTGGGAGGGTCTGGACGTGCCCATTGAACCGGACATTTCTCCAGACAGACCTTTAGAATCTCCTCCTATTCTGTCTGAGTCCCCTTCTCATTTTATGTTTTACAAAAAGGTTGCAGAAACCCTCCAGCTTCCTTTAGAGGAGGCTGTGGACAAGCAAGAGGAGCCTGATTATGTAGAAATGATGGATATACCAGAGTCTAGGAGGTTGTCTATTCCTTTGCATAAGTCATTTAGGAAGCAAACAACAAAGATTTAAAAAATCCTCATTCTGTCCCTCCTGTAGATAAAAAATGGACAGAAGGTATACTTTCGAGCTCTGATACAGACTTCCTCACTGAGCAGTGTAGTCATGTAGGTGTGGTACAAGCTGCAGCCTGTGACAAGGCTAATATTCCCTGGCCTCACATCCTCCTGATAAGGATTCCAGGAAGATTGATGCCACGCCGAAAAAACAGTATATGGCAGCTTCTTTGGGACTCAGGCAGGCAAATTATATGGCTTATGTAGCTAGATATCAGAAATCTAGATGGGCACAGAATTGCAGTTAGCCAAGCAGGCCCATGGCCAGCTGGCTAGTGAATTGGAACAGGTGGCTGCTGATGGCATTGAAGCCTCTAAAGTTCAATTTCATACTGCTGTTGATGTTAATGATGTCTCCTCTAGGGTCATGGCCACTTCTGTAGCTTTCCGTAGGTTGGCATGGCTCAGATGCACTAATCTGTCCCAAGATACTCAGTCAAAGGCTATGGATTTTCCTGTAGTGGGAAATTTTCTGTTTAGGAACAAACAGAAAACTATATGAAAAAGATGGATGAATACAGAACTACCTACAAAAGTGCCAGGCTAAGAGAGGCATGCCACTCCACAAAGGCACGCTCCCAGAAGGTAGGGCAGGCCTTTCCACAGGCCTTTTGCCAATCTCAAGCCTCTCTGCTTTTGCACAGAGGGGTTTCTTCAGAGAGCAGAGTGAGCCAGGGTACAAGTAAACTGTCCCCTCCTCAGCCTAAGGCTGCTGCCAAGCAGGCACCCTGATGGGGTGCCAGGGCGATTCTCTTGTACCAGTGGGGGCAGGTTGGCTTATTTCAGCCAGAACTGGGTGTCCTAACTTCGGACAGATGGGTTCTGGAGGTAATAAGCCAGGGTCTGGTTCTCACTTCAAACAGTTCCCAAAGATGAGAGCAGACATTTTCCACCTGCAAATCCTTCAGAAGCCCTTGCTTTGGAAGCAGAGTTTCTTCTCTTCTGGACTGCAAAGCAGTGGAAAGGTCCCTCCTTGCCATCAGGGCAAGGGCTATACTCAAGATACTTTCTTACCCCAAAAGACAGGAGAATGGCGGCCCATTCTAGATTTAAGGTACCTGAACAAGCATCTTTTGAAACCAAAGTTCAAAATGTTGACTCTGGCAATGATTTTGTCTTCCCTGAGGCCAGGGGACTGGCTAGCTTCCCTGGACCTCAAGGATGCCTATTTTCATGTTCTGATCAGGCATTCTCACCGAAAGTACCTCAGGTTCGAACTGCCCTCAGGCCACTACCAGTTCAGGGCAATGCCTTTAGGCCTTACTTCTGCTCCAAGGGTATTCACAAAATGTCTAGCTGTGGTAGTGGCTCACTTAAGAAGGCAAGGGGTTGCCGTGTTTCCCTACCTGGACAACTGGCTCATTGTGGGTCAGTCTCCAGATCAGGTAAAATCCCACTTGCAAGTCACCCAGCAGCTTCTCACTTCCCTGGGATTCCTGCTAAATTTACCAAAGTCAGTTCTGGAACCAGTTCAGGTACTAACTTTCATAGGTGCAGAATTGAACACACAGTTAGCCAGGGCATTTCTTCCCTCGGAAAGGGTAGACAGACTCATTGCCCTGGCATCCTCCTTTTCCCTGCGAGTTTCTCGACCAGCAAGGCATTTTCTGCAACTCCTGGGGCACATGGCTGCTTCCACAGCTGTAGTGCAAGGAGCAAGATTCCAGATGAGGGACATTCAATTCCATTTGAGGGCCTATTGGTCTCAAAGGAGGGACCCCCTTTCCAAATTGGTCCCAGCGACTCAAACTCTGATCCTGGCCCTCCACTGGTGGCAGGACCGAAGCAATCTAAAACAAGGGGTTCCCTTCATTCCCGTTTCCCATTCCCTCACCCTCACCACGGATGCCTCCCTGTTAGGGTGGGGAGCTCACTAGGCGACCTGTCCACTCAGGGAGTGTGGTCTCCTCAGGAATCTCTGCTCCACATCAATCTTTTGGAACTCAGAGCTGTCTTTTTAGCTCTTCAGGCGTTTCAGCTTCTGTCCAGAACAAAGTAGTTCAAGTCAGGACAGACAACACCACAACAATGTGGTACATCAACAAACAAGGGGCACTCGGTCATCAGCCTTGTGCACCGAAGCAATGAAGTTGTGGTCTCTGACTTACTCCCTGAACACCTCCCTGATAGCAGTTCACCTTCCAGGGAAGGACAATGTCCTGGCGGATGCCCTCAGCAGGATTTCTCAGGGCCATCACGAATGGGCTCTGAATCCTCAGGTGCTGGGGTCGGTCTTTGCCAGATGGGGCACCCCTCTGATAGATCTTTTCGCAGCCCCAGACAACCACCAACTTCCTCTATTTTGTTGCAGGCCTCCAGTACTGGGCCAGTCCCCTGGCGCCTTTCTGTTGGATTGGAAAGGAGAAGTCCTGTATGCCTTTCCCCCTTTCCTCTTCTTTTCAGGGTACTAGTAAAATCAGATCTCAACCCTGCAAAGTGATTCTGATTGCCCCAGATTGGGCCAGACAGCCCTGGTACCCACTGCTTCTGTCCTTGACAGTCCACCCTGCCCTGAGCTTGCCCAGAGTCCACGACTTGCTGGCCTGTGCACAGGGAGAGGTGTAGTATCTGGACCTCAAATCCCTCCATCTCAGGCCTGGCTCTTGAGGGTAAGAATTGCTGATTTACACCTTTCTCAAGGTGTCCTGGATATTTTAAAGGCTTCAGGAAGCCTTCCACTGGAGCCACTTACAATTCTAAGTGGAAGAGGTTTTCCATCTGGTGCTCTGAGAAGATTATCCCAGAATCTGCTGATCTGCCCATTTTACTGGACTATTTGGTCCATTTAAATTTCCCTAGGCCTTAGGCCAGCTACCTTAAAGGTTCATCTGGCAGCTGTCTCTGCTTTTGTGTCAGCAGGAAGCCTGCTTCCTTTCTTCTCACCCTGTGTTTCCAAGTTTTTTAAGGGGTTACTTCACACTAACCCTCCTTTTCGGGAACCAGCTCCTGCCTGGGACCTGAATGTTTGCATTGCTCAGTTAATGCAACCCCCCTTTGAGCCTCTGTCCTCAGCAGAGCTCAAGTATCTAACTTGGAAAACTGTTTTCCTAGTGGCTATCACTTCTGCCAGACGCATAAGTGAATTACAGGCCCTGTCAGTGGAAGAAGATTTTATCTCTTTCCACAGAGATAAGTTAGTCCTCAGGACCAATAGAAAGTTTTTGCCTAAGGTGGTTTCAGATTTCCACCTGAACCAATCCATCTCTCTTCCAGTATTTTTCACTGAGCATTCTTCCTCAGGTGAGAGGAGACTGCACAGCTTGGACGTCAAAAGAGCCTTAAGCTACTATTTGGAACGCACCAAGGGTCACAGGTTGAATCCTCCAACTCTTCCTTACTTATGGCGAGGGTTGGCAAGGGTAACCTGCCACTAAGAGGACAATTGCAAGGTGGATTGTCTCTTGTATCCAATTTTGTTACCAAAAACTGGTAGAGAACCCCCCTCAGGACTGAGGGCTCACTCCACCAGGGGTACAGCTGCATCTCTAGCAGCTGCTAGAGATATTCCCATTCTGGAAATCTGTCAGGCTGCTACTTGGAAAACAGTTCACACTTTTACCAAGCATTATTCCCTGGATGTTCAGTCCAGGAGAGATGCTCGCTTTGGCACAGCCGTGCTTCAGAGCCTATTTCCTAAGTAGGTTCTGACCCTCCTCCATGGAGGTACTGCTGTGTAATCTGCTTATTGTCATAATATAGCAAGACTTCATGGTGTTTGAAGAAAAAATTACTCACCTTAGTAATTGCTTTTCTTCTCATGGAGTCTTGCTATATTATGACCACCCTCCCAACCTGCCCCTCTCAGAACTTCTACTTGGGTAGGGGTGGCAAATTAGTGCAAGCACTGTGTCATGCCATTGTAGTTTTTTCCCTTTACCCTCTTTTATTTAGGGTTAGGGAACTAGGTTATTTTGTTTAGGTAATATATTGGCCCCCTTCCTGGACTTGAGTCTTTGGGGGAGGGGTCCTAATAGTGCTTGTCAGGGGGGAAAACTAATAATACCATTATTCATTGTTATTATTGTTATTGGTGTTTCTATTGTTGTTTATATTGTTGTTATTACTACTAGTAGGTAGCCATTTGGCTAGTGTAGAGCTTTCACACAGACTTGTTGCTTAGTGTTAGCCTTCAGAAGATCTGACAGTTTCATTTGAAACTGGCCAGATGGAAACTTTGGCATAGCGCCTCAGCATAGAACTCAGATTCTCTGGAGTTAACCTTCCTCTCCGGGCAGTTCAGCTGCAGTGGCTAACTGCTTATTGTCATAATATAGCAAGACTCCATGAGAAGAAAAGCAATTACTAAGGTGAGTAATTTTTTCTTTCCTGCCATCGACTCGCCAGCATCGGCCTCACGGAAGCCTGCTCTACTCTACGACATGTGAAATCTTCACTTTAATTAAAACTTTACTCCATGTCTGCTTCTTCTACTCCTTCTCCCAACGGACATCCCTCTAAGTGCGCCTGCAGCAAGCAGATCCACTTTGCAGACCATCATTCTGCCTGTGTCAGGTGTCTTGGCCCGGAGCACAACACCCAGGCCTGCTCAATTTGCCAACAGTTTAATAGCAGGACCCGGATCCGCGGCCAAAAGGCCCTTCAGGGATTCCTCCTCGAGGAAAAACTAAAAAAGATGGAGAAAAGACCTTCCTCCAAAGGGGAATCTTCTCATAAATCCGAGAAGCACCGGGACAAGCATCGGGACTCGGACAGGGCAAAATCTCCAAGTAGGCCTCAGAGTCCAGGACCAGCTCCAGCTCTGCCCGGTCCGATAGATCTCCTTCCCGGGCTCGTTCTTAGCCTCCACCGGTAAAGGTAAGGTCTTCAGGGGGCTCCTCCGCCTCTCTGGACCCGCTCAAGACCTCTCGGGCATCGGATGCCTCTAAGCCTGCTCCTTCTTACAGGCATAAAAAGTCTTCCTCAAAATCACGAAGTGCGTCTGACCGACACCAGGACACCGACTTCAGGTCCATCTCCCAACCTCCCAAGAAGACTTCCAAGCTGCCGTCCCTTAAGCGGACGACGGAGTCCAAGAAGGCATCCGACCCGGCACCGGAAAGACGACCAACTACTACACCAATGCTGGTGGACACCAGATGTCAGGGGTGCTCAGGCGAAGAGGCTACCGTGCTGCCAGACGACCAGACGGGTGACATGGAGGATGCCGGCTTGCCCAGGGAGCCAGATCCAGTGCTTCCCCGGGACCTGACGCCCCAACCCGACGACAGGCCCACACTGACGCCCGACCCCGACGACAGGCCCACACCGACACCGTGTCTGTCATCAGGTATGAATATCCAGGAGGTGAAGGATTTGTTCACCTTTTGGTGGGAAACCATCAAGAAGGACGTGGTTCCCTCTAAGCCTTAGCTTCCTCCACCACCTCCACCTCCTCCTAGGGGTGCCGAAGGTGACAGACCCCCGACCCCCAAGGAGCCTACTGTGCCTCCTTGGGGCTGATTGAGAGACAGGAAACGCCCTTCACACTCTCCCTCAGGGTCCCTGAGCCCGAAGCGACCCAGGGGCAGACGTCGATCATCAGGAGATGACTCCAGACCGGACACTTCCGACATCTCCAGGTCTCCATCTCCTTTCAGTCCCCCATCACCAGACCCACGGGACCTCCCAAGGTCGCCCCCAGATGATCCCTCCCTTTTGGAAATCATGAGGCACATCCAGGACAATATGAGATGGGAGACTGAAGAGCTAGACCCCAAGAGACAACGCCTTGCCCGTTACTTCAGGCAGAAAGACCCGAAGCCTGTGGTGGTCTCACCTTTGGTGGACACCTTTATGGACGTCACCAAGGCAGCTTGGAAGCGTCCGCATTCTACACTGGCTGTTCCAAAGAAGGCTGACCACCTTTACAGGGCTCCTACGGAGGACCAGTATTTGGCGCAACAACCCCTGGCCGACTCTCTGGTCATCACTGCATCTCATAACAGGTCTCAGTGGCCTCAACATTTGAGCATCCAGCCTCCGGACCAGGAATCTAAGCAATTAGATTCCATGGAAAGACGCGTTTATGCGGCTGCTACATGCTGTATTAGGTCTTTGAACTGTCTGACGCACATGGTGCAATTTCAGAACGCCCTCTGGGATGAGGGCCAAGACCTTCTTAAAGATCTACTGGATGAAGAAAAGAAGGAGGAGCTGCTAAACCTCCTCTAAACTGGGTCTGACGTGGGTACCCAGGTTCTCCAAGCCGCCTACGACTCAGTGGACTCGGCAGCCAGGGGAGCAGCTACAGGCATTTGTCTCCGGAGACACTCGTGGCTGAGGGTCTCTGGATTTACCCCGGACGTCCAGAAGAATCTCCTGGATGTCCCTTATAACAGAGCAGTCCTCTATGGTGAAGAGTCCGAGAAGGTCATCACCAAATTGCAGGACGCTGGGAAGTCAGTCAGGACTGTACAAGCCATGTACAGACCAAAATCTGGTTCCTTTCGTAGGAACCAGAATAGTTTTTGCAGCCGCCAACAAAGGCAGCAGCCACCTTCCGGCCAGCAACCCAGGGGCAATTTCAGCTGTAATAATCAAGCCAGGGGACTTCCGGTGATGTCACCCACCTGTATGGCTGCATAGAAGGGGAGCTCCTACTTAATCCACCAAATATCTCTCCTCAGCTCAGCAAAGCCTAAAACTTAACGTTTTCAATAGCGTAAATGAAGGGGAACAAAAATCAATCGAAACTGCGGTCGGAGAGACTACGGGAGAGGGCGGATGTAAAAGGATCTGATAAGAGGCCTTCCCGTAGTCGCAGCTCCTCTCCTCCAGACAGCATGGCCGAGGACCACGATCTGGACACAGATAGAGAAAGCGAAAGGCTTTCCCGATCCAGATATGAGACCTTCCTCATGGAAATCAGAGCTTTTCGAGCAGAAAATAAGAAGGAATTTACTGCACTCCAAAACAGACTGTCTGAGGTGGAGGGAAGGCTCGACCGATCAGAGGAAGCCACGGGAGAAGTAGCCTAAGAGACCCAGCGCTTACATCAAGCAGTTGATTTCATGATCATTCAACATGACAAATGCCAAGAAAAGATAACAGACCTGGAGGCGAGGTCTCGGAGAGATAATCTCCGTATATACGGTTTACCAGAGGATTCTGAGACCGGAAAGATGGAAGATTTCATCACAGACCTCCTTAGAGACGTCCTTGACCTTCCAATATCATTTCAGTTCAAAATTGAAAGAGCGCACAGAGCCTTGTCAAGAAAACCTACAGATCAAACTGCCAGACCCCGCTCAATAGTTTTGAAACTCTCCAGCTTTAAAGACAAGGAAATGATTTTAAAAACAGCATGGGCAAAAGGAAATATTAAATATAACTCAGCCAGACTATTCCTTGACAACATACCCCACGGAAATCCTGAAAAAGACTAGCCTATGCTCCCATTCTTAAAGTTTTAAAAGAAAAGGTATAAGATTCCATACCCTTTATCCGAAGCTGAGAGTCTGCTGGGATTCTGGAAATGAGGTGTATTCGAGTCCAGAGGAAGCCATTACGAACTGGAAAGAAGAGGATGGAGTTGCAAGTCGGGAGGTCCGTCCACGTGAAAACGTCCCCTCGCTCGCAGTGGCAAAGCAATAGATGTGTGCTCAGGAACAGGACGAGGAGGTTTTCACTCACTTCAGGAGGTGAAGGACTTTATTCAGAAAAATCGCCACTCCCCTACTGTTGCAACAATGGACAACCGAGAAACTAACACCTGAACCAGAGCGCTACAGGTATATGGCTTGAGAACTTTTAAGGGCGCTCTACTTACGCTGTGATGATGCCACAGACTTTCTGAAATGCCGATAAGGCAAAGTTGAGGAGAGACATTAAGTTATTCAGCTCTCTTTATTTGACTGCATTTACGGCTGAAGCTGTGCTATTTTTCCTCTCCACGTTTATCTTCTGGTTTGATAATTTAAGTTTTTTTTTAAGGAGCTAGAGAGGGAAGCACAAGCAGTGTTATCTCTTCAAGGCAGTAATTTGGTTTATCAGAGAATCGTTATGAGATTATAATGTGTAAAGAGCACACAGCAGAGTAAACAGGGGTGGATTGTAGAGAATGTTAAATCTATCCCCAATTCTTATGCAGCTACCTCTTCAGCGATTTTTCTTTTTTTTTCAGGGCTTGCTGTGAGAGAGTGTACATCTAGCATTGGCCCATATTTCCTTAGTGGGGACGCCCTACACCCGACCCGAGTTTTTCCCCTTGGGGCCTGGGAGGCCTGACTGATGGAGGTCACTATTCCTCCCACAGAGATCCAATCCGACTATAGGCTTGGGTCCATTTCGAATAGAGGGAGAGAATCAGTCTCCTTCTGTTTTGGAAGTACCAATGTAAATAGGTTCTTAAGGTTACTGGTTGTTGTTAGTTATTATGTGTATTTCGTGAAAGTGCACTTGTATGTAAGCTATCTACAATGTAGGTGGGAGGATTTACCTCATGGCAATTCAAGCTATGTGGGAACTATCTTGCAGGAGCACACTCTCACTGTATTTACTAGATGCGGACCTTTGTTGTCTGCAAAGGGGGGTTACCCAAGCTCCTGGTCATTAGCTGGCTTAATCTTATCCCCGGCCGATAACTCCTCACACTCCAATGAATAAGGCCCACATGGTTAGAGTGTGCTCCCTCAATGTGAATGGATTAAATAACCCTATTAAGAGGTACAGGAGATATCCTCCTTAAAAACTAAGACCCACAGTTCTCCTCCTCCTACAGGAGACACATTTGAGCAAACAGGAGCATAAAAGGTCTCCAAGTTTGGTTTCTCTATAGTAGCCTCCTCCTACCGGAAGGAAAAGAAGGGGAGCAGTAATTTTGGTCCCAAAGAATGTTCCCTTTAGGCTAGTGAACTCTTTTGCAGACCCAGAGGGAAGACTGGCAATTGCTGTGGGGCAATTGGAGGGTCAGGAGGTCACCCTGGTCTCTATATACATCCCCCCCCGGGGAGGGTCCAGAGGACAGGAAGCTGTTACTCCAAAAGGTTACAGAATGGACCCAAAGGATCCTAGTGATGGGCGGGGACCACAGCCTGGCTATGACTCATTTGGATACCTCCAGTAGGAGGCCTGTAAAAAAAGACTCCTGCACATCGAGTCACACAGGCCTGCTTAAGGGGAGCAAAATGGATTGATATCTGGCGGAACCTTCACCCCAATAAAAGGGAGTATACACATTATTCCCCCCCTCATAAAACATACACCCATATAGACTATTTACATGTTTCCAGGGAACATCTTCATAAAATGCAAAGCTGTACACAGACTCCAACGGTATTATCAGATCATGCAATCCTTACATTAGACATAATCTGGGAGAGAAGGAAAATTAATACATTGTGGAGATTTAATGATTTTTTATTGAATCTTAAAGACTTTAAGGAAACAATGAAACAAAAAATAAGACAGATTCTCAAAGATAACAAGGATCAGGGCACTAAAGCGGGAGTCCTATGGGATATACTTAAGGTAGTTCTTAGGGGGGAAATAATTAAATATGCATCACATTATAAGAAAAACCAACAGGCAAGGCTTAATCAGCTACAACAGCAACTTGGGGAACTGCAAACATTGCATGCTACTGGTGATGAAGGAGCCCTTCCTCTCCTACAAGTAACTAAAGAACAGATACAGTCTATTTTAGACATCCGTACTGGACAAGCTTTACAGAGCATTAAGCAAAAATACTACGAAGGGGGTCTCAGGGCTACTCGCCTGCTAGCCCACAGAATCAGACAACATAAAACCAGATCTAATGTTACCCAGATACGAGACCTGAGCTCTAAAAGAGTGGTTAGTCATCCCAGAGAAATAGAACACGCTTTTTTGAAATACTATACCACCCTGTATAGTGCCGAATTAAAGGGGAATACTCAGGGAATCGAGACCTTTATGAAAAACCTATGGCTACCAAAGATTTCAGATAAACAGAAACAATTACTAGAGCAAACAATTACTCAGCTGGAATTAGACAAGGCCCTGTCATCACTCAAATCACATAAAGTCCAGGCCGGATGGATACACAGGGGACTTTTATAAGTATATTAAACTGAACTGGCCCTACCCTCCTGCAGGCGTGTGAGGAGTACAGACAGACCAAATACTTCCTGACTCCTGGAGATACGCCTACATCACTAGCATATTAAAACCTGGAAAAGATAGCACATCCTGCTCCTCGTATAGACCAATTTCAGTGCTTAATATAGATTATAAAATCTTTGCATCCATAATGTCCAAAAGATTTGAGTCCTTTCTACCAGACATAATTGATCCAGACCAAACGGGATTTATCCCGGGCCGCCAGGCACAGGACAATATAAAAAGAACCCTGCACCTCCTGCAGAGAGCAAAGGAGGACAGTTCCCCATTTCTTCTCCTATCGCTGGACCCAGAGAAGGCGTTTGACTGTGTCGAATGGACCTTCCTGTGGAAAGTACTGGAGGAATTTGGGATACCACAATCGGTGACTGGTTTAATAAAACTAATGTATACAAACCCCAAAGCATATATTCGGATAAATGGCTCTTTTTCAAATCCTATAACACTATCACGCGGAACAAGACAGGGATGCCCCCGTCACCTCTTCTGTTTGCAATTTATCTAGAGCCCTGGCACAGGCCCTAAGACAAGACGAGGGAATTTCTGGAATCGAGTTGGCCTCTACATCCCATAAATTAGCTTTATATGCAGATGACCTTTTGCTATATCTTACTAAACCTGAGGCCTCACTACCCCCTCTCTGGGATAGTTTGAAGAGATTCGGAGAGATCTCAGGCTATAAAATTAATGAAACAAAAACTGAAGTTCTGTCTTGGAATTACGCCCCCGATAGTGAAATGCGGAAAACTTTTAGTTTCCGCTGGGACTTGAAGAGTATTAAATACTTGGGAGTGCAGATTGGCCCCTCTTATGAGGACATATTCTCTTTGAACTACACCCCCTTTATAACTAAAATGATGGCAGACCTAGTCAGATGGAGGATTCTCCCCCGTCTATGTATCAACGGGTAGTCAGTCAGGATGGTGGTTCTCCCCCGCTTTATATATCTGGCTCAAACCTTGCCAACCCAGATCCCTGACATATTCTACAGAACACTGCAGAGAAAAATATCTGCATATATCTGGGCCAATCAAAAACCCAGGATTAATCTCCTAACATTGCAACTACCCAGACAGAAAGGAGGGGTGTCCCTACCTAATTTTAAATTATACCATTTAGCTGCCCAAATTAGAATCCCGATACTCTGGTTAGACAGATCTTATGAGACAAAATGGAAGTCGCTGGAACTGCAGGGGAAGGGTTTACAAGAGGTGAATCGAATGCTATTATCCACTCCTTCTATAATAAGTGAGGGAGATACCTCTAACCCCTATACCTATTCAACCTTGCATCACTGGCAAAAACTACTGATATCGCGAGAGCTTACCCCCTGGAGATTGGCATTACTCTCCCTCCCTTTCACAGACACATTTGTTCCTGCAAAATTGGACAGGAGATATCTCTCCTGGCAAAGGAAGGGTTTACACCTAGTTTACCACTTCATGCCTCAGGGAATGATTCTTTCATTGACAGAGCTGGTTCAAAAATATGATATCTCCTTTTCAGATAGATTTAGATATTTCCAGATAAGGAATTTCCTTAATTCCCTTGGGAAGGTGGGGTGGGGTGACTCTCCTCTTCCCAGAATCCTTTTAATCATTCTAGGAGTTATAGATGGTGGACCAACCCCTCCTCATATAAGTTCATTCATTTATAAAGGTTTATGTTCAGTATACAGTAAACCCTTAGACAGTATTAGACAGGCATGGGAAAGGGACTTGGGAGTGGAAATAGTCTCCCCCAGTGGGAGATATACCTAAAAACAATGTATAGAGGTATAGACTCTGGTCTCTGGAAAGAGTTTGCCTGGAGGGTAGTTATTAGATACTTCAGAGCCCCAATGGTGATGTCAAAATATGGGGGCAGCTATAAGGCAGAGTGTTGGAGGCAGTGTGGATTCTCCCCAGCATCCCTGGGTCATATTTTCTGGTCCTGTAATAAATTGTAGGATTTTATTGATCACCTGCATAAGGCTCTCCAACAAGTAATATCCTTTAATATAACACTAGGCCCCAAATTGTTCCTATTTGGGGACGCTTCTCAGGAACCCTTAAATAGCCCTTCCAGAAAATTTCTAAATTTAGGCTTATTGGCTGCTAAAAAAAAATTACGAAAAGTTGGGACTCCCCTCAGCCTCCCACACTAGACACATGGCATCAGATATTGATAGATATCTATAAGATGGAGAGACTAACTGCTAATATAAACAAAACTTACAAAGCATTTGAGAATATGTGGAGAAGATGGGTTTTATATATTTCTCCCTTGAGACCAGATTTTCAACCATGATCCACTGCACCTCATAAAGTATCTGTCAATTTTACGAAGGAATCAAATGTATTTTTTATATTGTTCCTAGATCCTCCCTGTCTTGTCAGCAAATGAAATATGATGACTTTTATACTTGTAGTGCACATATATGTTGTTATGTCTATGTTTGTCTACTGTTGTTAAAACTATAAAATATAATAAAGAATGAAAGTTAAAAAAAAAAAAAAATCAAGCCAGGTTCCCCTTGGGTCAGGGCCCGAAGCATTCAAAAGCAGCCCAGCACGCGGGGGCCAACACCACCACCACAGCATGACTCCTTCCCGGCCCTCACCCCTCCTCTGGATCAAAGGGTCGAGAAGGTCGGGGGTTGCATCTCTCATCACTTTTCAGGATGGCAGAGGATCACCTCCGACCGGTGGGTGTTGCAGTTGGTCGAACAAGGCCACTCTATAGAGTTCCTCGGTCACCCATCATCCAGACATCCCCTGCTCTCCCATTACTCGGGTCAGCATGCTGTGCTTATTCAGCAAGAGATCTTGGCCCTCCTACACAAGGAGGCCATAGAACATGTTCCACTGAACCAGAGAGGAAACGGTTACTGTTCCCACTTCTTCCTGGTTCTAAAGAAATCAGGGGACTTGCACCCGATTTTGGATCTCAGCAATCTCAACAACTTTGTGCTGTACAAGCATTTCCACATAGTGACCCTGCCGGGTCTCATTCCCATACTCAAAGAGGGCGCATGGCTGGCGTCACTGGACTTGCAGGACGCTTACCTACATCTCCCGATCGCTCGAGCGCACTGCAGATTTCTGCGGTTTGAGTTTCTGGGACGCCACTACCAGTTCCGTGCCCTCCCCTTCGGACTATCGTCGGCACCTCGGGTGTTCATGAAGTGTATAGCAGTCATGGCAGCAGCTGTCAGGAGAAGAGGCCACTACGTGTTTCCGTACCTAGATGACTGGCTCCTCATGGCACCCTCACGGGAGACCCTGATGTCCGCAATACAGGATACCTGTTCCCTCTTCCTTTCGCTGGGCATCACCATAAATCAAGAGAAGTCGTGCCTTGTTCCGTCTCAGAACTTGCACTTTATAGGAGCGGTTCTGGACACAATTCAGGGAAGGGCATTCCTTCCCCAGGACAGGACGGAACGCATCAGATCCCTCATAAGGAACATAAAGGAAAAGAAGACGGTACCAGCTCGCACCGTCCTTTGCCTGCTCGGACACATGGCGGCTTCCATTGCGATGGTTCCCCTAGCTCGACTCCATATGTGGGTTACCCAATGGATGCTGAGAGCACAGTGGGACCAAAAACAGGATCATCTTCAGCATCCAGTCCGGATCACGAACGCAGTCATCCGAGACCGGCATTGGTGGCTCGTCCCAGACCACCTCTCGACGGGAGTCCCCTTCACTGCGCCACCTCCTTCAGCGACTCTTTCCACGGACGCCCCGGGGTCCGGATGGGAGCTCACTCAACAGGGTCAGGACTCAAGGCTCCTGGACGTCTCTGGAGTCCCATCTTCACATAAATATTCTGGAGATGAGAGCCGTTTTATACGCCCTACAGGCATTCCAGACGGAGATTCCACCAGGTACTCTTCTGGTTCAAACAGACAATACCGCGGTGATGTACTATCTTAACAAACAAGGAGGCACTCATTCCTACCCCCTTTGCAGGAAGGCTCAGAGGGTTTGGAACTGGGTATTGCAACACGGTGCACACATTATTGCAGTACATGTTCCCGGTGTGGACAACACTATCGCGGACAGCCTAAGCCGATCACAGGCCAGGGTCCACGAATGGGAACTGCTTCAGGAAGTCGCAGAAGACCTGTTCCACAGATGGGGGACACCAGAATTAGACCTCTTTGTGTCCCCATTCAATGCAAAACTGCCCAATTTCTGCTCGCTAGATCCAGGGCCTGGTGATTTCTGGCGAGATGCGTTGTCCCTCTCTTGGACGGGCAGGTTCCTCTACACTTTCCCGCCCTTTCCTTTGATCCAGAGGGTTCTATAGAAGCTCCTTCAAGAGCAAGCACGCCTTATTCTAGTAGCATCCTTTTGGCCCAGGCAGATTTGGTTCCCTCTCTTACATCAGCTGGCCCAGGAACCTCCGGTGCCTCTGCCATTTTGCTCTCACCTTCTATCCTAGGAGACAGGCTCCTTGGTCCATCTGGATCTTTGGTCTCTGAACCTGCATGCCTGGCTCCTAAGGACATAGCAGTCCTGAAATACGGGGTATCTCAGGAAATTGAGGACGCTCTGGTGGCAGCCAGAAAACCCTCTACTCACGCTACTTATGCCATGAAGTGGCGTAGATTTTGTATTTCAATCAATCAATCAGTCAATCAAAATCTTTATTTATTCAGGCGAACATCATTGAGCGTAGCTCATTTACAAGATGGACCTGAGTGGTCATACAAATAAGGGTACAAGTTTTTTTACAAAGACATGAGAATAGCATAACATTAGTACAATCAAATAAATAAGAGATATATACAAAATTTACAGATATACAAGGCACAGTAAAATAACTTAACCTGTAAAATGAAGAGATAATAGATATAGCAGGGATAATAATCAAATAATAGGGCTTTTGTAGGCTTTTATATGAAATGTGATAACTGACTGGGTAGAAGAAGAAAACTAAACATAGTGGATTACAGAAGGGAGGTGTAGGTTGGATGGGAGACTAGGCCTTATGGAAGCAGTTGCACAACTCTGGAAATAGGCGGTGTATAATCTTTTGAAGGATGATAAGGGTAAGAGGGTATTCAGATTCTTAGATTTTGGAGTGAGTTCCAGACAAATGCTAGGGAATAGCTGATAGCAGCCCTCCCAAACCGGGTGCAGGTATTGGGAATCTTTAGCATAATGAGCTTATTGATCCTTAAGGTGTATGGCCTAGATGTGATTCGGGTGAAACAGTCTGAGATATAGGAGGGGAGTTTGCCTGATAAAGCTTTAAAGATCCAGATTGCAGCATTCCTTTTTCTTCTGTGCTGTAGGGATGTCCAATTGACTGCCATGTAAAGAGAGCAATGATGGGTGCTGGAGGGAAGGTCTGTAATAAATCTGATGGCTCTATGATACAGGGTGTCCAGCTTATTTAAGAGGGAGAGTGAGCAATGGCCATAGAGAAAGTCAGCATAGTCAATAAGGGATAGGAATGATGCCTGGATTAATCTTTGTTTGGAGTCTCTGGTAAGGTAGTGTTTTATTCTGTAAAGTATTTGGGCTCAGGCTTGAGCATTGACCCCATTGGAGTGTTTGGTAAGGTCTGTTTTAGACTACCTCCTATCCCTCTATGAGGCAGGACTTGCCTATTCCTCCATTAAGGTCCATCTATGCGCTATTTCAGCGTACCATTCTCCGATAGGTCACAGGTCTCTAGCTCAACTAGAGGCTTCTCACGCCTGTTTGCGCGGCATCCTGCACTTGAGACCTCCCATCAAAGACCCGGTTCCACCTTGGCATCTTCCTTTTGTTCTAGAGCAGCTTACGCTGCCACCTTTTGAACCAGCCGCGAATTGCAAGCTGCGTCTCCTCACTTGAAAGATGCTCCTTTTAGTTGCTGTTACTTCTGCCAGAAGGGTTTCTGAGCTTCATGCACTCATGTGCAAGGATCCTTATTTGTTTTTTCACAAGGACAGGGTGTCCTTAAGAACAAATCCTAAGTTCCTCCCCAAGGTGGTCTCGGCTGTCACACTCAACCAGGATATAGACCTACTGGTGTATTACCCGAATCACAGTAACGGGGGAAGCCTTGTTGCACACTCTGGTTGTGCATAGGTGCATCAGATATTATCTGACCAGAACCAAAGCCCATCGGACTTCGGACCAGCTCTTTGTTTCCTACGCACAGAGGATGATCGGTGCTCCTGTTTCCAAACAGTCACTTTCTAGATGGCTGGTAAAGTGCATTATGTTTTGTTATCAGAAGTGCAATAAACCCTTACCGGGACTGGTGAAGGGTCACTCTACTAGGGGGGTGGCTACCTCCTTCGCTGCGCTTAAAAATGTCTCCACTTCAGCCATCTGTGCAGCAGCGACCTGGAGCACTGTACTCACATTCATCAGGCACTACAGTTTGGATATTGCCTCTAGGCACAGAGCTGGTTTTGACTTGGCGGTCCTTCAGGGACTTTTGTCCTGAAGCTTGGAGCTTTCCTCCTATCCTCCTCCCGATAACAACTTGGTCCCTTACTGCTTGGGAATCAGACCTAATGGTGTAACCTGCTGCAAGAGCTGTTTCTCGAAGTAAGATAGTACAGTTACGTAAGAACTTACTGTAACAGTAGATCTTCGAGAACAGCTCTTGCAGCAGGTAGTTTCCCTCCCGCCTTCCCCTCTGGAGGTTGAGTCTTCTGACCTAGTTTCTAGGCTACAGCATCTTTTGACACCTTCTGCAAACCTTCCTTTGGAAGCGGATCCTCGGTCTCCCCTTCAGATGTCATTCTTGGGCTGGGAGTCTCCGGTGGGAGAACTGGGGATGCTGGAGCACCGCCCCCTTTTATGTGATGCCTGACGTCGGGGAGGGGCTGATGTCGGGGGTGGTCCCCCACTGGATATTGCTAGCTAGAATTTTTCCATGGGGTCCTGGCGCCTGCCGGCTTCAGTCCTAATGGTGTAACCTGCTGCAAGAGCTGTTCTCGAAGATCTACTGTTACAGTAAGTTCCTACATAACTGTACTTTTCCAAACTTCATAGCATATAAAATGTATTTTCTTTACATCTAAATTCTAGCTTAACTATATACCCAAGGTTTTGGAGCTAAAATGCACTAAGTTACAACCCCAGATAGCCAAATAAGTACTAAAAGTAGAATAAAGGAATACTTATGTTTTAGTTATCTGTAGGTGCGGTCTTCTACTTTTTAACTTTCAAAGTCTTGGTGAGAACTTCTGGTTATGGATGACAAAAGGCCTTGGTGGTGGACTTGGCTTTAGTCTTCTGTCTTTTCCCCTTGAACCTGGAACTGTAGAGTCTTCTGACATCAGTGAAGCAATGCAGGCTTGATCCTTCTTGCTTGATGTCACAAATCATCAAAAGTCACTTCCGGATTTAGTGGGAAAAATCAGACAGCAAGATTTTAGCAGTTCAGCACAGTCTGTAGAAAAATCTCTCCCTGTGGACAGCAATGTTGTTTTGTAACTGGACTCTGTGACTCTTTTCTGTTTCAGTTCATTTCTGCTCTTGAGCTTGCAACTCTGGACTCACTGCTATTTAACAGCACTGCAGGTTTGCTAGCTGGTAAATTCCAAAGTCAGTTTCTTGTTCAGGCTTTTAAAAGAAATTCCAAAACATTACTTTAGTTCAGATTCTCAGTGCATAAACCATAGGCCTTGCTTCATCCAATATTGGGAAGAGAATCCTTCCTGTAACAGTCCGTTTTAGCAGCTAGACTTTATTGCAGGGTTGAGCAGTCTTTCAAGCTGTATCTGACACCCCCTGGCGGTGGCAATGGCTCAAGCCAAATGCTGGTACCAAGCAGGCGTGGCTTCAGGCTTTTGGCCTAGTACAAGTCCCAAGCTCATCCAGAATTGTCAGGGCAGCCAGCACAGGTCCTCACACACAAAAGGATCAGGCAGTTCTGGGCTGGCTTTGCCAACATCCCATTTATGTCCCACTTGCTGGACGACATCACCATCAAATTATGATTGGTCTGAGTATTCTTTGAGGGTGTTACTGTTAGCCTCACCTAAGCCATTTTATATCAATATGACCTCATCTTCAAAAACTATTTTTGATATAAAACAATGTTTCTTTCTTGCATCTATGTGCACCTTGTTACAAATGTAAAATTTACATTTTAGATGCAGCTAACAGAGAGGATTCATTTGAGACCAAACATGATGGTATCAATTCTAATAAAAAACCTATAATTTATAAAAATGTTATAAAACTTTTTCCTGTATTGATATCTAAAAAGTATTTACAGATTTCAGAAGTACAGTTTTTCCTGTTTAAAATGACGTTAGTCTGGCATACCTGCTATCATTAGAAACTTTATAATCTTAGCAAACTTCTTTAAGACAGGGATCTTCTTTGTTTGAGGTAAATGATCCGTGACTTCATGTTGCTTTGGAGTTCATCCAGAAGGCTTACAAACCACTCGACTAGATGTTGTTGTTAAATAAACACTCGAGGTTCATTCCGTGGCAAGGTCAGCTTACTTTAGGCACCAAATCTGTCAATATATTTTAAACAATTTTGGGGCTACAGAGTTTTGCAAATAGCTCACACTACACTGTGCTGATAGGTTTAAAACTTAAATCACTGGGCAGGTTCATGCTTTCCCAATAACCTGTGTAATTCTGAAATGTCTCACAGTTTTTGTATATTTTCTATAAATAAAAATCTTAATTTCTTAACACCACTCTATTTCAGTCTATGTTAACTTCTGGGATTTGGTCTGGCTGGTACAGAGACACACGGTCATAAATTATGTCAAGTTTCCATGACAATAATCTCTTAGTCTCAGCTTCAAGCTCTTCTGCTAATAATTGGAAGAGGCCATTCAGTTTACACAGACTATCCCTGAAACAATTTTTTTTTTAATGTTGACCATGTATGCTGTATTCCCTTTTGTTTCATGGCATCATTCCTCCATTTCAGTATTCAAGCCTTAAGCAGCATTGTCCTTGTTTTAGAGTTCATTTAGATAATCCCAGACAGGTACTGGTATTAGGGGATTCAATTATAAAGTATGCCGATGGACAAATCTGTAGACAGGATAAAGTTAATAGAATATGTTCTAGCTACAGGGGGGCTTGGATTAGGGACATAGAAAGAGAAATCTTGAAAATTATGAAACATGTTGGTACCAAGCCCCTAGTGGTAGTACATGTTGGTACTAACAACATTAATACATTTTCATATGAGGAGATTCAAAATAGCTACATATCACTAGTTGAAACTCTTAGATTAAAGAAGTGTGAGATTTGCATTTCTGAAATCTTGCCAGTACCACAGGCCTCAATGGCCAATAGAAATAAAATTAAAAAAATCAATGAATGGTTGCGGAAATGGACACTAAAAAATAAAACTACATGCATCACTCATTGGGAGCGTTTCAGCAATGATGATAGTTTGTTTAGCTGGGACGATCTACATCTTAGCAAAAAGGGCAGTTCTATTCTGGGAAAAAGTATCCTGTCTGTAATCGACAATCATTTAAACTAGATAGCAAGGGCCAAAGAGGGATAACAAAATTGACCCATCCAACATAAAGGATAGTGTTAGAGTTCTTATGGCTAACACCAGGAGTCTTAACATTACTAAAATGAGTGAATTGCTGGGTGCAATGAAACAAAAAGGTATAGACATATCAACTATTTCTGAAACCTGGTGGGATGATGCCTTCTCATGGCATAATGCCTTGCCAGGTTACACATTGTACTACAAAAACAGAGTTTGTAGGAAAGGAGGAGGCGTCTGCATATATGTAAAAGACTCCATTAGATCACATGAAATATCAATTCAATCTGACGATGGCCCCTACATAGAAGGTTGCTGTATACAATTAGAATTTAAAAACAGAAGCAATTTAATAGTTACTAATTTATATAGACCCCCATCAGCTGACATAGATTATGATAACAAACTTATTAAAATTATTGCTGAATTAGCTAACAGGCTGAATGTAGTGTTCACAGGTGACTTTAACTTACCAGGAATAGACTGGCAAAATTTATCATCACATACACAAACTGAGCACAGATTTTTAGATATGCTTCTAACACTGGGATTAGAGCAAATGGTTTATAAACCGATCAGAGACAAAAATATTTTGGATCTCGTCCTAACTAACATACCCATGGAAATTTCAAATGTGGACATAGCAGAAGCCATAGGTAACAGCGATCATAATACTGTACTGTTTAACCTTAATAGACATACACAAAATATTAGGCAGAATATTTATAAATACAATTATAACAAGGGGGATTACAATAAAATTAATAAAACCTTAACTGAATATGATTGGACACAATTATTCTTAGATTTACCAACTAATGAGTGTTGGGAACTATTAAAGGAAATCATCTATGAACTTGAACAACTTCATATTCCTTTTAAAAAAATTAGAAATAACAAAGAAAAGGTTCCATTATGGCTTACCCCAAGAATAATGAGCCAAATAAAAAGAAAAGGCTTTTAAAAAACTTCAGCAGTCACAAACAGAGGAAAATATGACAAGATATACAGTAAGTATGAATTAAAGAAAACCAAAGAATTTATTAAAAAAGAAAGGTGCAAAATAGAATTTAAATTATCGGTTTCAAAAGGAAATACAAAGGCATTTTATGCTTATATCAACTCAAACAAAAATAGTGATTACACAATCAATTCAGTTACAAATAATGGAGTGGAAGTTAGTGATGGGGCGAAATAAATGCTATTTTTAATGAATATTTTGGGACTGTGTTCCTACAGAAAGATAGTACGAACGTCAGTATTCCTCTAATGGACATCTATACTGAAATCACTAAAGAAATTATTACTGCAGTTCTTTCCCTTAAAGGTAATTCATCTTCAGGCACTGATAACCTAAATTCGTGCTTTATAAAGGAAAGCATGAATGGACTAATGTGTCCTTTAACAATAATCTTTAACAAAATTTATAGAGAAGGTAAGGTTCCTGAAGATTGGCGTAGAGCCATTGTTGTGCCAATATACAAAAAGGGTCATAGAAATATAACCAGCAATTACTGCCCAATTAGTCTCACATTGACAATTTGTAAGATTATGGAAAAAATATTAAAACAAAGAACAGACATAGAATTGAATCAAAAAGGATTAATTGATCATTCCCAACATGGATTTCAAAAGAATAGGTCATGCACTACTAATTTGATATCCTTTTATGAAGGAGTCAGTAGTAGTTTGGATAAAAAATGCCCAGTGGATGTTATCTATTTGGACTTACTAAAAGCATTTGATAAAGTATCACATAATATTTTAATTAGTAAAATGATAGAACTAAAATGAATAATTACACGGTTAGATGGGTAGAAAATTGGTTAAATAACAGATCACAAAGTGTGAAAATAGTAGATACCATCTCTGACAGTATAGCAGTTACTAGTGGAGTCCCTCAGGGATCAGTTTTGGGCCCAACACTTTTTGGCATATTTATATATGACCTACATAAGGGTATTAATTCCCACATCAGCAAATTTGCTGATGACACAAAACTTTCCTCTAAAGTTGATATGGAATTTAAGATTGTAAACTTTAAACAGGATTTAAAGAAAATTGAAGATTGGGCTATAAACAATAACATGACATTTAATGTTGAAAAATGCACAGTTATACATCTAGGGATGAAAAACCCAAATACAAATTATTGTTTATATGGTAATATTATTAAATCAGCAAAATCGGAAAAAGACTTGGGGGTTGTCGTTGACAACCAATTTACATCTAATAATCAGTGTCGGAAAGTTGCACAAATGGGAAATCTTGTTTTAACATCTATAAGGAGATCATTTATTACTAGAAATGAAAACTGTATTCTTCAACTCTATAAAACGTTTATCCGTCCATTGACAGACTATGCAGTTAGTTTTTGGGCACCTTACTTAAAAAAGGATATCAAATTAATAGAGAGTATGCAGAGGAAAATTACAAAAATAATCCCTAGGGTAAAGGAATTACCATATGAAGAAAGACTCACTGCTTTAGGTCTCTATGACCTTAATCTCAGGAGAGATCGAGGCGATTTGTTATTAATGTTTAAAATATTAAATGATCAGAACCTAATGAAAAATTGTAACATCAGTTATGCTGATAAACCTAGTAGTCTCAGATATAATAATAGGCAAATTTTTGTACCAAAGGCATGTACAAGTAAACATTCTCAATATTTTACGATAAGAGCTGCCAGATTATGGAATAATCTGCCCCAATATATTGTGGAAAGTCAGTCATTTGAAACATTTAAAGTTGAACTTGACAAATTCCTTTTGGTATAATGCACTAAATTTACCCCACATGTGTGGGGAGAGTGGTTCCGATGAGCCTAGGCCTTCTTCCACTCTTAAAGTACAGAGTAATACCGAGTAATATTAATTTTGACCAGAAACATTTATAGTACTTAATAATTAAGCCACTATAAGGATATAGATTAGCAATTAAGAATATTATAATATTATAATAAAATATTTTAATAAAATGAGTTCTGTTCCTACAGACCAGTAGGAAATTCCTACCCAAGGCGATGTCTGAATGCCACCTGAGTCCTTCCTATGTTGTACCCTGAACATTCTAGTACAAGTGAACAAAAACTACATTGTTTGGATGTAAAAAGAGCCCCAACTCAGTACTTGGACTGGACAAGGGATGTCAGGTCCCAGGGTACACAGCTTTATGTTACCTATGGGGAGGTAAGCAAAGGTAAGCAAGCAGCCAAGAGTAAAGAGCATACAGTTATGAAAAAGCTGGTAAAATACATTCCAGAAGCTTGCGGGGTCATTCCACAAGGGATGCCTCTGCCTCTCTGGTAGCTACAAGGGGCATTCCCCTTTTAGACATAGGTAAATCAGTTGCCAGGAAAACAGTGCACACCTTCACAAAGCACTACTGCCTGGATATACGGAGGGATGCCAGTTTTGGAACTGCTGTCTTGCAGAACATTTTTCCTACATAGGTTCTGGACCTATCCTCCCAAGATACTGCTAGAAAGTCTGCTTATTGTAGTAGTAGTAAATTGTATTTCTTTCAAGCGCCCTTCCCTGTAGGCTCAGGGTGTCCTTACAAATTATAAAACAGACAAGCAGCAAAAAATATATACAAAAAGCTTATAAAACAAATCAGTGAGCTGTAACAATAAATAATGCCCATTAAAAATACTTCCTGTCAAACACCAAACTGCTTGTCGCATTAAATATATTTCTCATATATTTCTCAGACCCCAAAGGCCTGTTGAAAGAGGGAATATTTTAAATTCTTTTTAATTATCTCCATGGAGAACGCCTCTCGGAGGTACCCCGCAAAGAATCCAGAGAGCTTGGTTGGCAATACCTACCCGATCCCGGAAGATTTTAACCTTGCTCTGGGACCTCCAGGAGGGCTTCTCCCACTGAACGGAGAGAGAGCTGTCTAGGGTGTAGGGATTGTAAATCATCATTGATAGATTTCTGTTGTTTAAAGAAGAAATTACTCGCGGTAGTAATGTTGTTTCTTCTCAGGGATCCATCAATGAGATTTACAATCCATGACCCAACCCTTCCCTTCCAGAACCTGAAAACAGTTTGCACAAGACTCAGTTCTTTTCTTAGGTTGCTTGAGTACTCCTTCAAACAACATGAAGGCTTGCTGTATTCTGACAAGTGCAGTATGACCGACCGGTTCAGCTGCCTCGGAGAATAAAGAGTTAAACCCAATGCAAATGCATAGAACATTGAGCTTGAGCTTGGTTTTCAAGCCACTGTCCTCGGTACGTTCTAGTAATTGATCAGATTCTTTACTCCGCTCACCAGAGAAGATGCCTCAGAGATTGCTCCTCATCTGCTTCGGTTGAAGATAGTTTTCATCAGGTTTTTGACCCTCCGTTGTTTAATTCTTACAGTTTCTTTTCAAACCACTGTCTTCGGTATAGTGTAGGTTTCTGGGTTGGGTAAATGTTCGGTTTCCGACTGGTTCTGTCGACCGTGAGGATACCGAACTTCCTTTTCTTCTCTCTTCTTAGGTAAAAGTACTGTTTTCTGTTCTGGGATCCAGTTCGAAGTTCTGACCAAAACCGAGGTTTTTTTCTAATTTTTTTTCTCTTCCAGGGCTAAACTGTTGGTCGGTCAGAACTTTGTCTCTCTCCCTCTCTCTGTTACCCGGCCTAACTAAGCCACCAGGGGTAAATTTCTAAAAGAAGTAGTTTTTCTTTTATCTGGGCCTGACTAAGCCACTTTCGGATAAAATACAAATTGGGCTTTGTTTAACTGGCCTAACTAAGCCATTGGGTTAAGCAGTCAAATTCTAGGGATTATGTCACAGAAACCCAAGAGAAAAAACAGTCCCGCTGGGTTTCAGCACTGTACCAAGTGTGGGGAGCAATTTGCCAAAGCTGATCTGCACTTGGTCTGTCTGTACTGCTTGGGGTTCGACCACTTGCAAACAGACTGTGTTATTTGTGAAACGTTTCCTCAGTCTACCATCGACAGAAGGCTCAGTAAGCTAAGGGAAAGGATGGACAAAGTTGTCCACGGAGGGGGGTTCTGGTTCAAGCGAATCTGCGGGACCCGGCTGCCTAATCCTCAGGCCAGCTCAAACCTTTGCTGGTCAGGAGACGATCGGAGTCTGTTTCTGAACCCGCACCGTCAAAAAAGGCTAAATGTTCTGGTTCGGAACCGTGCAAACAAACGTTGCGGTTCCATCCGCGGGGGAGATCGCCAAAGCCATACACATTGTACAGTCTTTGCAGACCGGTTTTGGTGAACCGTTGCAGGTACCATCTGGACAGCCAGTGGTTACAGATACCGGTTCAATTCCTTCAGGCCCTCTGGATCCTGAGGAATATTACTACTCTGAATGTGAATATGACGATGAAGAGGAGGATGAGGGTGAGCCCATGGATCCTGAGGTTTCCCCTGATCATCCTCAATATGAATCTCCTCCTAGGCCTGTCTCAGAGACTACCTCTCATTTTGCCTGTATGAGACAGGTAGCGGAAACTCTGTAGCTCTCTGTACAGGAAGCCAAACAAGAGGAGGATGAAGAAAAGGATTACAGGGAGATGATGGATCTCCCTGTCTCCCAAGGTCTATTGATCCCTATCCACAAGTCCCTGAAAAAGCAGACTCTTAAATTCCTCCAGACCTCTAGTTCTGTCCCTCCTTTGGATAAGAAGATGGACAGTATGTTTTGACTGGAAATGGCACTGAATTTTTATCCAGCCACTGCAGCCACATAGGGGTGGTTCAGACTGCAGCCTGTGAAAAGGCTGGCATTCCTCTGGCTTTCCACCCCCTTGACAAGGATTCCAGAAAAGTGGACTCCTTGCCAAGAAAACGTAACTGGCTTCCTCTTTGGGTATTAGGCAGGCCTCCTATATGGCCTATGCCTCCAGGTACCAGAAATCCCTTTGGGAATCTGTTGAGCAGTTGGCTCAGAAAGCACCTCCTGAGTCACTTCAGATCTCCAGGAGTTGGTCACCAAGGGGGTACAGGCATCCAAGTCCCAGTTCCACATGGCTGTGGACTCTAATGATGCAGCTTCCCGAGCTATGGCATCTGCCTTCTCTCTTAGGCGTTTCTCTTGGCTAAGATGCACCAACTTGTCCCAGGACACACAAACTAACACTTTAGGCTTTCCCCTCACCCAGAATTCTTTGTTTGGGAAACAGACTGAAGCCTACACGAAAAAGATGAATGAGTACAGAGTGGCATACAGGAGTACTTCAGCCAAAGAGAAGGCTGCAACTCCACAGGCCTTTCCATCAGGCTCAGGCTTTTCCCTCTCACCAGCGACCCAGGGGTTTCTTCAGAGGGAGGGGCAGGAGAGCTGCTGACCGTGCTACTTCCACCTCTCAGTCTGCTACCCCTACTAAGCAGACACCCTGAGGAGTCTGCCTGGGCCGCCTCCCCTATCCCTGTAGGGGGCAGACTAGCCTACTACTTCCAGGTCTGGCAATCCATCACTTCAGAGAAATGGGTCCTGGAGATAGTAGGCCAGGGTCTTGCTCTCAGCTTCAAGCTGTTCCCAAAACCGGAACCAAGAGCTTTCAAATCGGCCATTCCTAGAGAAACAATCAATCAATCAATCAATCAATCAAACTTTATTTAACCAGTCATAAACACCATTGAGCAAGCTCATTTTCAAAGTGGTCCTGGACATCAATACAATTCACAGTCACGAAAAGGATAGACAAAAAACAAAACATTGTACATGTGAAGGATAGTTTAGGCCTATACGTACAGAGCTAACATAGGTAAACTCAGTTATAATTCATATCAAAATGAAGAAAAGGGGAGAGAGGAGAGAGTATGTGAGACGGGGGGGGAGGGGATAGGATGGTGAGGGCCGGGAGAAGAGGAGGTGGACTAATAAGTGCTGGGTACCCCCTACTGGGGCTATGAGTTGAGCAAGACTCTGTGACAAAGGATTCCTGGAAGATACCAGAGGCTAAGGGCACATAGTCACCTAAAAACAGCTGCAGGTTTCCTTCAGGTACTCAGCTATTAGTGCTTTGAATGTAGATGGACCTGGAAGGGATGAGAGCTTTAGAGAGCTTTGCATGGCATTCCATAGGGATGGGAATGAGAAGTTGATTGCAGCCGAGCCATGGGTTGTATTTACTCTGGGGATCTGGAAGCAGAGTATGGAGAAGCATCTCAGACCATAAGATCCCTTGGCACGTTCGAAGAAGTTCAAGATGTATGCAGGAAGTTTGTCAGACAGCACTCTAAAGAACCAGAGAAGAGCGTTTCTTTTCCTCCTAGTTGAGAGTGAGGGCCATCCCATGTCTTGGTACAGTAGGCAGTGATGGGTGCGAGGGGGCAGATTAAGGATGAACCTTAAGGCCCGGTGACAAAAGAGTGTCGAGTTTGTTGAGCACTGTTGAGGGGCAATGGTTGTAGAGAAAGTCAGCATAGTCCAGTAAGGGTAGGAATGTGGTTTGTGCTAGTCTCTTTCTGGCCTCTTTGGTGAGCAGATGCTTAATGCGGTAGATAAGCCTAACCGCTGCCTTAGTTTTTTCGAGACCTCATTCAAGTGGCACAGAAAGTTAAGCTTGTTATCCAGCTAGAAACCTAGGTATTTAAAGGTATCAACTATTTCAAGATGTTCTCCCAAAAGCGTTAGAATCTTGGGATAATGTGTTGGTCCTGAGGCTGCCTTTGGGGAGAGGATCATGGCTTTAGTCTTTTTGGCGTTGAGTAGAAGAGGGGGAAACAAGATCTTCACTGTTTTGCACAGAGTCCATGAAGATTTGGAGTCTGGCCTACTCCCTGAACATATTCCTGTCAGCTGTCCACCTGCCAGGGAAGGACAATGACCTAGCAGATGCTCTCAGCAGAATCAGCCAGGACCACCACAAATGGGCCTTGAACAAGCAAGTCCTTCTGTCAGTGTGCAGGAGGTGGGGAGTGCCAGAGATAGATCTCTTTGCAGCCCCAGACAACTATCAGTTGCCCCTATATTGTTGCAGGCCTCCTGCTCATGGCTTGGAGCCTCTGGAGGCCCTGCTGTTGGACTGGTCGAACAGGTATCTTTACGCCTTGCCTCCCTTTCCCTTGATACCCAGGGTCTTAGTCAAGCTGAGGTCTCAGCCTGCTACCATGATTCTCATAGCCCCAGACTGGGCCAGGCAAAAATAGTACTCGATGCTACTGTCCCTGTCAGTAGCCAATCCAACTTGCCTCCCCAGGAGGCACAACCTGCTGACATCCTCTCAGAGGAGAATCCTCTACCCCAATCTCCAGTCCCTTGGACTCAGGGCCTGGCTCTTGAGGACTTAGAATATATAGATCTGCATCTCTCTGAAGGTGTTCCGGACATCTTGAGAGTGACCAGGAAGCCTGCCACTAGGAAAACATACTCCTTCAAGGAGAAAAGGTTTTCCATCTGGCATTCCCAACAAGGCCTGGATCCACCGCAGGCTGGTCTCCCAGCACTTTTAGATTATCTGGTACATCTTCGGTCACTACAACTACAGTCATCTACCTTAAAGGTGCACCTGGCAGCTGTCTCTGCCTATTTGTCAGCAGGGAAGGGCCCTTCCCTAGCTGCACACCAACCTTCAAGAAAATTTTCAAGAGTTTGCTCCACCTCCAACCACCACACAGGGAGCCTACCCCAGCATGGGATCTAAATATTTGCGTAGGTCATGTTATGCAGCCCTCCTTTGAACCCATGTCCTCAACTGAACTCAAGTTTCTGACTTGGAAGACTGCATTTCTAGTGGCCATCACTAATACCAGAAGGATCAGTGAGATTCAGGCCTTGTCAGTGGAGCCCAGTTACTTAGTTCCCCACAGAGATAAAATTGTCCTCCAAATCAATAGGAAATTTCTCCCTAAGGTGGTCTCTGATTTTCATCTTAATCAGTCCATCACATTACCTGTGTTCTTTACAGACCACTCCAGCCCAGGTGAATGCAGGCTCCACAATCTGGATGTAAAGAGGGCCATTAGCTACTACATGGACAGGACGAAAGAGCTAAGGAGGACTGTTTCCAGCTGTACCTTACCTATGGTGAAGTGGGTAAGGGCAGGCCAGCCACTAAGAGAACCATAGCTAGATGGATTGTGGCTTGTATCCAGTTTTGTTATAACAAGCTGGGTATGGACCCACCAGCAGGCCTTAGGGCCCATTCCACTAGGGGGACTGCTGCCTCAGTGGCAGCTGCCCGGGCTGTCCCCTTACTAGATATCTGTAAAGCAGCCACCTGGAAGACTGTTCACACATTCACGAAGCACTACTGCCTGGACACCCAGGCCAGAAGTGATGCCAGGTATGGAACGGCAGTGTTGCAGAGCCTATTTCTCAAGTAGGTTCTGTTCCCACTTCCAGAGGGCACTGCTTTGTAGTCTGCACTTGTCAGAATATAGCAAGACTTCATGTTGTTTGAAGAAAAAAATTGCTCACCATAGTAATGTTGTTTCTTCTAATGGAGTCTTGCTGTATTCTGACCTCCCACCCTGCCTCCCCTCCAGAGCCTGGGGAAAGGGTGGTTCTGTGCATCCCAGTGATATCTTTTCACCCACCAGTGGGTAGGTGTTTTTTCTTGGGCATCAGTGACTTGAGTCTTCTACCTGCCCCTCTTAATTGTTGTGTTTGCCCTTGGGGGTGCTTAGATCTGGTTAGAGTTTTTTCCTATGGCTTTCTATTAGTAAGCTTCATAAGAATCTGATCCGTTACTAGAATTTACCGAGGACAGCAGTTTGAAAACCGAGCTCGAGCTCAACGTTCTATGCATTTGCATAGAGTTTACCTCTTTGTTCTCCAGGGCAGCTGAGCCGGTCGGACATACTGCACTTGTCAGAATACAGCAAGACTCCATTAGAAGAAACAACATTACTATGGTGAGTAATTTTTTCTTATTGCAGTTCCTCAGCAATTGGCAGAATATGATCAGTTAAATTGTTTAGTTTGTCTGCATTACAAAATTGTTTGTGTGACCCCCCCACTCGGGGGCTTACTTTAATTGCCCCCACGTCCCCATATCTCCCGTTTTTCCTCCAGCTGCATTTTGGCGTCCTGCTCTTCCCTCTGCCAGCCCAAGTCCTCCTAGCACTCCCCAGTATTTTCCCGAGCAGCCCTGTTAGTTATTTCAGGCCAGTCTGGGCTCAAAACTTTAACCACAATCTGCTGCCACTCTCTGCTGACCCCCGAGCGGGCGATCGTGCATGCACAAGAAGCACATTGATGTACTGGTCGCCGGTTTTGCAGTCGTCAGGGGAGCTCTGCAGTGGTCCCAGTGCCCCTCTTAAGTTTAGTGGGGACCAGAGACCTCAAGGAGGCAGGCAAGAAGCCTCAGTTATTATTTAAAACAAAGTTTAGCAATGGGGCATTTTCGGGAGCTAAGGAATATGCAACAGCCCTATTTAATATTTATGAGCTGCTGCCTGCCACCTAGGTGGGCAGTATAACTGCAGCAGTGACAGCAAATATACTTTGTGATCATAAATATAAATGGGCTAATTTAAAAGAGTACTGTTGGGGCTATGTGTGTGGAAAAACTGTAAAAACAAATAACGTTTATCCTGGCTGCAGCAGAACTCTGAAATTGTGAGACTGCATAAACTGTACGACTCTTTATCTGCAGTCACCATGTTGTCAGCTTTTCTAGCCAATCACAAACTGGGATTTCAGCCAGAGACTCTTAGGAATGTACTGAGGACTTTGGGAGATAATCAGGAACAAAGTTTGGGCACCCAAAATCCAGCCAATAAAAAGACTAGAACTGTTTTAAGCAGCTTGAATAGCCAATCGGAGCTTAAGGTTTTTGCCCTATATTTAAGAGGGACAGTTTGAATTTCAGTCAGTCTGGTTCGGTCTCTCAGTGGGTCAGAGAGACAGACCGTCTGGGAGTCTGGTAGAGACCTGTTGGGACTCCAGCTCGAACCACCGAGGAGCTTGTAGACTCTGCGGAGAGTGGGCCTGTAGAGGCCTAACTTCCCCTGGTGTGCATCCTGCATCTCAATTGCCAGGAACCGCCTGACTGTAAAATTTGGAGGTTTGCTCAGTGAATTGGCTGACATTGCGAACCGGCCAGGAACCAAAAGAGGAACTGGAGTGTTTAGTGTTTCCAGAAGTAAATGTGCTGAATGCTTATCACGGGTCAAGGCCTACCATCCAGGGACTCTTGATTGCTAGAGAGGAGCCTGCCTTTACCAGTGACTGAACTGTCTACTAGCTGGAGGGGTCACCAGCAAATAAACTGAACTTTGTCGAACTTGGGCCTTTGTCCAACCCGGCCCATGCCACTTGTTTATGTGCCAGCTCCAGTGATACCGCCGAGAGACCAGCTTCGGGGATCCAGCCCCTGCACAGAAAGCCATTGCAGGTTGCAGCCACCTTCAGGGAAAGGCTGTGAAGTGTAGGTGAGTCATGACGGCCCAATTTCCCCATGTTTAGCAGCTTCCAGCATCAGGTCTTCATTTCGCCAGGCCATCCTGAATCGACTGGTACAGTGAGTAAATCCAGGGTAGCTCCCTGCAACAGGCAACTTGATTTTCGTATGGTATCATTTAATTGTTTTCTACTTAATGTTAATATTGTCCAATAGACTGGGCCAGCCGGCCGCGGATATAAATAATTTGTTCTGTCTTACATAAGTTAACAGTTATTTTTTTCAAGGGCCCCAACGACAGCTGCAACCCCAGGCAACGATTCTGGCCAGCCAGTATAGATCCTGGGTACCCAGTAGTTAAGGGACTGTTTATCATAGAGACTAAATTAATGGTGTTTATTAACCTG
Organism: Neoceratodus forsteri; assembly: GCA_016271365.2. Taxonomy (NCBI): domain Eukaryota; kingdom Metazoa; phylum Chordata; order Ceratodontiformes; family Ceratodontidae; genus Neoceratodus; species Neoceratodus forsteri. Next base: position 1,109,500,179 of record CM028133.1, read on the forward strand.
ATTTCCAGAACAGTAATCATTTGCCTAGATTTGCTTTCCCTCCCTGTTCACTTCCCTTTAACAAACCTGATTTGTTGTGTTACTTTGAATCCAGCCTGTGAGCATATTATTACTTGGCTTAAAGTGATAAGCTCTGTATTGAAGGTGTTGAATGCGCATGCTACACTGCCAAATGATCTTTCACAGGGGGTTGCAGGGTGTACACCAGGACCAGAGACCCTGTTGGTAAGCGGGACAACTGTGAGCATATTATTAATGCTATTTGCAAACTGCCTATTGAATGCTTCTAATGGTCATTGTCTATGTCAAGGTGACTGGTCACTAGGTGGGATTGTGGGTGATCATAGCTTCCCAGAGGGCTATACCAGTCTAGATAGAAACCCACGTAATTATTACTCTGGGTGGAGGTACCAAAATATTATGTTTATTGAGGGTAGATGTAACCCCCTTACAAATGGGGGTTCCTAAAAGCTTTCCCGAAGCTTGCCTAAATGCTCCATGCCTGACTGGTGTTCGGCGTAAGGCCGTTAAATGCGAGCGTTGTGAGTGCTTTTAAAGCCTCCAGTACTGCCTCTTTAAGAGCTGCCTGCCCGCAGGCTTTAGTGGTGCAAATAGGGGGACTGGGGTTTCCCTGCTCGCATCCCACCCTGGACTGCTGTCTGAGCGCTCCGTTTCTGCAGTCGCTAGGAGCGCTGAGGGAGCCCATCTGAAAGATATAGTTGTTCCCTTAAGAACATGTATAGTATTGGTAAACTTGCAGTTTTTCATTGCAACTGGGACTTTGTGTTGTGCCCCTCCACTTTGGACCCAGACTGTGCTGAAGGGGTCCAATAGTAGCTAGGGGGCATCTAAATTGGCATGGAGGTGACCAACCAGAAATCAGGACTCTAGATGGAGCCAGCTGACCAATGGGGACACAGCTTGTAATTCTGGGAAGTGGCATTGTGGGCCATGGTGCCTTTTTGCACCAGTGAGGACCATAATGAGTGACTGGCATCTGCAGCCCACCTATAGAGTCGGGTAGCGCCCAGCTAGAGAGGCTGGCCTTAGCTGTCCAGAGGGAGAGACATTGTGGCTGTGAGCGAGGAAGGAGCTCTGGGCTCCTGCGCCGTTGAGTGTTCGCGCGGGAAGCGCATGAAAGGCCTGAGTCGGCTGGTTTGAATAGCCAGCGAGCTTCGGATTGCATCCGTGAGACGGCAGTCAGAGGAGACTGTGTAAAAGCACAGCTACCTACCAGGCTCACCCTGCAGAAGACTAGAGAATCTCCTAAATCACGCTCGGTCTGTCAGGACAGTGAAGCTGCAGTGAGACACCTGGATAGCTGTGAGTTCGGTCGGGTCCTAGAAGCAGCTGCCTGGTATGGTACCCCTCTGTTGTTTTCCATATAAATGTGTGAGGAGGCCTTTGAAGCTCAGGCTCAGTGGGTGAAGGAGTGGTTCTCTGCTGGAGTTGTGAGTACTGAATCAGGGTAGCTCCCTGTTAAAGGTTACAAACAATGGCAAAATCTTCCTGTTGTATCGCTGACTGTACTAATTGAGCTTTCTGGCTCCATCTGATCTGCTCAGGAATTAAATGCTCATTTGTGTCAGGGCCCCAACCAGCTGCACTGAGGAACTAGCCATTAGGGCTTGGGTACCCATAGACAGTAATCAATAGGTTAGGCCTGTGCACAGAGTCCTAGGTAGACCAACATATATTATAGTGGTAAGCCAGTCAGCCTGATTTCCCCCGGTCCTTGTTTCCCCTTGAATAAATCAGATTGCTTGTTTTGCAAAAGTACACTGGCTAGTTTGTGTATTAATGGGGAAATATTACGCCGTGAATGTGGTGTAACTGTACCTTGCTTTTCAGGGGATCCCCGGAGTGAGCTGATTGGTCCGAGCTGGGGGGTAAGTGTATATGGTAAGGACACTGAAATTGAACTGTGTGGGCCACTAGTGGAAAGAAGAAGGGGTTGCAGCAACCCAGAGGGCTGTGACTGAGTCAATCTCGACTGTTCTAACCCCAACCTCTGGGTGGAGGCACCTGCCAACGGATCGGGGCCCCTTACCCTGTCACCGTTAGGGCAGGCAGGTAGGGGTAGTAGCCCTTAGGATAGCGCCCCCTAGGGGTTACATAGGGAAACCCCGGTACTTCTCAGTTTTTAACCCAGACCCCTCAACCTGTTGTTAGGAAGACAGGCAGGGTAGTAGCCCTTGGAGTAGTGCCACCTAGGGGTTACATTTGGTTTTTTAAAAATGTTTTATTTAAAAATGTTTGGGTAGCCATTTTAGCTAGTTTTAGTGGTCACAGCTTCCCCAGCTATAGAAACAAATCCTACGTTGAACACTAGGGGGAGTATGACCACAGTGCAGAGTTTGAACTTGTATTCTAAGTTCTGTAATTAGCATAAAGTTCTATCTCTGGGGTGTCACTCATTGGCAGGAAGATGATGCTTATTGTAGATATTGCTGATGGATCCCTGAGAAGGAACAACATTACTATGGTCAGTAATTTTTTCTTCTCTGCCCCCCATGAGACACTGGTACTGATGATACCATGTGTTAACATGAACACTAAGGCATGCCATCATGCAGCGTCAGCCAGCATCTCCCCTCTTCCTTATAGTGCGCCTTCCCACAGCTTCATGTGAGGCCACCCAGGTGGTGCTGCAACGGTGCATGCACATTCATCCCTCCCTGGAGAATGAGGGCATTCTCTGGGATGCTTGATCCTTCCCCCCTGGAATGCCCCTGATGACCCAGGCTAGTTCTTGAACACCGGTCACCGGCATTGCAAGCAGTAGCCCTTCTGCACCGATGAGCTGGCTCAAGTAGTGATCTTATCATTAGGCACCACCGATTGACTGCAACTGATGATGCCACTGGTTGGTGCACCCATGATTGCATAGTAGGGGGGCTACATCCAGACTAGTTCCATAGATACACAGAATGTGCTGGTGGATGGGGACCATGAGTTCCATCCAGTCTGCCCATTTTTTTTTCCTACCCCTCTACTTGCAATCTGCCAGGATCAAGCACAGGATCCTGTAGAGTTTTACAGGAAATAGTGCAGTTCAATGGCAGTTACTTCCTTTTATCATTCAAGAATCTGGGAGATTCTTACCACAGTGCTTGATCCTGGCAGATGCCACTGTACACTGGACGTTTACTCACCTGGTAAAGGTGATTGTGGGAGTATATCTCTACAGTACTCCCAAACCCATTACATCATGGGTTATGTTCACCTAATAGGCTGAAGATGAGCATGTGACAAAGGTGAAATCCAACCCCTTGCCCTTGGTCATCTTGGGTATCCTGAATTCAGCGTCTTCTAGAGCTGGGAATTAATTCTGTTAGTTGTAGTAACAAGCGTACCCATGCAGTGTTCAGTGACCATACACATGGAAAGGCAGCAGAAATTAAGCTAATCTGCTTTGTTTATGACAGAAACCAAGGAGACAGGACTGTAAAGACAAACTGTTGGAAATGGTCCTGGTTCCAGGAGTGGTCACTCTCCTAATTGGGTGGGCCCTGGAGTATTGTAGAATTTGGTAGGTGAGTAAACTTGCATTATGGGTTGTAGTATCTACGGCACTCCCCAAACCATTACATCATGGGTTTTTACAAGCAGTATTCAGTTATATGGGGGGGGGGAGAGAGTGACCAGTTAGTGAGTCAGGAGTGTTTAGCTGCCAGTAACGCCGCCTGGCCAAAGCTGGCCCTTGGTGAGGTACAAGTGTCCAATCTGTAATGTCTGATAAACAAGATGGCTGAAGACCATGTGGCAGCCGTGCAAATGTCCTCCATTGAAGCTGCGTATTTCTTGGCCCACAAGGATGCTATTGCTCTTGTGGAGTGGGCGTTGAGGTCCTTAGGTGGAGGCGTATTCTCGGCTTTGTAGGCCTCTGATATTGCTTCTTTATCCACAGAGCTATAGAGCATTTTGATACTACCATCCCAGTCTTGTGATCCTTAGTGTAAATAAAGAGTTTATTGGAAAGACTTATGTTCTTCATTCTGTGTAGGTGTGTCCTTTTTTTTAAAAACTTTCTTTTTAATCAGTTATACATCTGAACATAGCCAGTTGAGTGTACAGATTAATGACATGAGTGATGGGTACAAATGATGAGCTCTCCTTTTAGCAACAGGAAGAGATGTCATTAATTTGTGATACTACATATGGGGTATCACCTAAAAAATGTCCACAAGTTTCCAATGAAACTGTCCATATATTTCAGGAGCTTAGCCATGCCATGACTGTGGGAGAGCCTGAAAAAGAAGGCAGCAAAACATGCAACATTTATATACATGACTGAGATTAGTCATGGTTAACTAAGATCTGCAGCTTATCCAATAGGTAGGGAAATAGGCAGACTAGGTGGACCAAGCGGTCCTTATCTGCCGCCAAAGTCTGTGTTTCTATTGTTCCCACTAACAACTGTAACTCATTCTAGGGAGAATGTAGTGCCTTCAAAACCTCCCTGCTCAGGGCCCTTATAAAAATATAACATTTAACAACACATAGTAATATAGCCAACTGTTCACTTAATGGCACCGGGATTTGCTTCAACCTTAACTGTAGTAGGAGTTGGGGGGGGGGGGGAGCTATCGCCAACATCCCAGGGATTAACAAACCCAGAACAACAAAACTGTGGGAATGTCCGAAAACTATATCCCTGAGCTGATCGGAGTACTGTCCGTCATGTGGCGTACTTTACCATGCGGCCGATGCCATGTTTAACATGCCACCCCCAAACACCAAAAGAAAAGTGACTCCAACGTAGATTAAACTAAAGTGAACAGTACTCTAAAACAGAAAGTCCCGTTCAACCACTCACTCCCCAATGTCTGATTCAGCTTGTCCTTCCTGCATTGCAGCTTTTGCTCGATGAAATTCAGTAGCAATCTAGTCCACTCTTTTCCTTGTTTCAGTTGGGTCATTAAACTGGAAGGTCTTGTTTCCATAGGTATTACGAAGTTTAGCTGGAGTGAGTAGTGTGTGCACAACTCCGAGGCCCCTCAACTGCTGGGAATGGGGTCAAATAACTTTCAACGGGTCCAGGTAGAATAGGGCCAGTCGGGAAACAGCTTAATGTTATGTTCCTCCAGAGTGATTGGGAATTTCTCCCTAGCTCAAGGGAGGATCAAATTTTGGAATTCCGAACTGGCAGTCACAATTAGGAGAGTCAAGGGAGTGTCTTTAGACCCTTGCGCTTGTCGAAAATTTATACGGTATACTTTTCGGATGTTTTCAGGATCAAATGCCATCTCCTCAGGAATAACGTTGTTTAGCCAACTCCGGACATAGATAAGGAGGTCCTCTCCTTCTGAGCCTTCAGGGAGTCCCACAAGTCGGAAATTCATGGCCCATTGTGCGTTCTCCATATTTTCCAGCGGGGTGCCCTGTTTCAATCGTCATCTTGCTGAAAACAGCTTGTGTGTGGAGAGAGTGCTCCTCCACTTCTTTTGCTATTACCACTGCCTCACCAATTTTGGCATCCTGTGCACCCATGCGGTCAAGGATCTTTTTGATCTCTGCGTCCATGGATCATACCACCTGTAAGACTGTTTTTCAGGGTGGAGGCTTGCCCGTTCCCCCTGAGACTGAAGCCCCTGCATGGTCTAGCATGGTTTTCGGGGCCTGTTGTGGTGGCAGCGCCTGTTTTTGTTCTTGGTCCCCTGTCACTCCTTTGGCTCTGCCCATAATAAATTTTGGGATCCTCCAATTTAGAAGTATGAGAGCTTTCAGTTGAAGTCCACTAAAGTCTAAGATTGTCACTTTATACAATGATAATTTAAGTTATATATAGAGCTCTAGCAGAGCTGTTCAGAAAATACGTCCTGTCCCAGGCTTGGCTCTCTTTTCCCCATGTAGGTGTGTCCTTAACACTTTGGTGTGAGATTTCAGTCCTCTGGGGTTTTTATTCTTTGGTAACTGGGTAAGTCCCACTAGGCACAGGTGCCTGTTTTCAGGGATGACCTGGGAGCACTGGCGAGGTTAAGTGACTTGCTTAGAGTCACACAGTATGCAAGTGGAGGTTGTGGAATCAAACCCAGATGTGTCTGCTGGATGTGCCCATTTGTCATGAGTAGTCATTTCCCATTGTTTTGTGAAGGCTTAACATTGTCCCCCTATTGGAGGGAGATCCTGCATTGATAGTTTGCATTGGCTGTAGCCATTGCTTGATTTGCCTGCCTTCCCTGAAGGAGCTGAAACATTTGCAGCCCGAGCTACCTCCGCCTTGAACCTGTTGTTCCCTTGGTTGTGGTATGGCTTGAAATTAGATCCTTTGCTATGTGATTCATAATTCTGCCTGCAGTCATGAAAGTGAGCCCTGGTCCTTCAGAAATTCCTGTTCCTTACTTTTTTTTTTTTTTACGTTTTCTTTATGCTCCCACTTCTCTGGCCACCTGGACTCTCTCAAGTGTAGTCTCATGGCTTGGCTGACTCCCGACCACCTGAAGTCTCCCAGCCTAACCTTCCGGTGTGGGCCCACCTCCGCTCCACATCTCTGATCAACCGACCCCTTCCCCGGCTCTGAGCCCCCGCCCCCCGAGGTGGGATTGCCGACTCCTCCTGGTGCTCTGTCTACAGTCTGAAAGAGAGACCAGGGCATGGAGGGAGAACCGGATGCAGGCTGGCGAGACCTGGCATTGGGGTGTGGGGGCAGTCCACTGGACCCACCTTCACCTACCAGGAAGCCAGGGCCATTTTCCTTTTTTCATCCCTCCCCTTGGTGCAGATGTGCAATGCACTCCAGTGCATGTGTGTGCATTCCCGCACACACACACAGGAATACTGCTGCAACCAGTCCCTGTTCATGGATCCACAAGCCTGTTGTACCCCCAGTCTCCACTGGGAGTCATCCAAGACAGGGATCTGCATCCCCCCTCCCACCCAGGAGAGGAGAGTAGTCCTCCGGACACTCAATCCTCTCCTCCCTGTCCAACCCCTGGCTCCCTGCGCTCACTCCCAAACTTAAGTCGCCGCCGTGGCACCAGATGTGGCAGTGCCTCAGCCCTCAGAGCCACCAGCCTGGACCTCCTGTTCCTTACTGAAGGTAAATTGTTGAAGCGCTGAGGCTTGTCCTTGCACATATTCTTTCCTTCCTCCTTCACTTTCAGAAACTGTTCCAGGACTTTTCCAAGCAGTTTCCCCCATTGAATAGCAGATTTTGGAGTAACACCTTGGAATCTGTGTCTGCCTCCCTTTAGTTTGAACCACAGTACTCTTGGTACTCTATTTGCTACTGCCGCTGTTCTGGTGTTGATCTTTAAGGAGTCTACCACCATGTCGGCTAGATACTTGACTGTCTGTCGGGATTGTTTTGCCAGTTCTGGTTGTGGTAGCTTGGGCTCTGGGGATTTGGCTAGGTCATCTAGCCACCTCATCTGCAGCCTAGTAGCATAAGTAGCAGTAGTTGCCACTCTTGTGACCAGCCCTCTGTGTTCAAAGAATTTCTTAAGCATGTCTTCCATTTTTCCATTTGTGGGATCCTTTAGCGGTGCTAAACCCGTAGCTGTTTAAACTGTCTTTCTGCTCAGTGAGGCCACCTGTGCATCCACTGTGGAGGCAGTGCACCATATCTTTAATTTTTCCTCTTGGACAGGATACATTCTATCCCTTTATTTCCTCTTTGGTATTCTGGCAGGGTTGTTAGTGTCCCATTCTTTTGTAACTACCTCCCCTATGGCTTTGCAGATAGGGAGAGGTTCATCGGACTTAGACTTTAGTTGTAAAATTAGAATAAGTTTGCTCCCATTAGGTGGGGGGGTGGATCGAAGCCAACTGTTGTCTTGATGAACCTCACCAATAGAGGTGCCGCACCGTAGATGCACAGTTTACTGTCACAGATTGTGGGTCCTCCTCTGCCAACTCCTCATGGCCCAATTTGGTAGTCTCATCTTCTGACTCCTGAGTGCCATTGTCAGGATTGTCTGGGATGGATGTAGGTGTAGCTGGTAGTGAAGGAGGCCTTGGGTTGTTTTGGAGTAGTGGACATAAGTGTGTTTGGGATAGGTAAAGGGATAGCCTTGGTCATGGCTTCCATTCACACCATCATCTGGAGCACGAAGGCTTGTTGAGCTTGTATGCTTTGAGCTAAGAAGGTGGCTGTGTCATTATCTGGTTGGTGGGCAAGATATCCATATGGTCCTTCTCCCCGTTAGTGTCTTGCGAAGAGGGGTCTGAGCTATCTAGGTCACATATGGGGCATATCGGCCCTTGCTGTCTGGGCAGGAGGGGTACAATGCATGTTTTGCATTTTCTTGCTTTGGCTATGGTCGTAATCTGTTGGTGAGAGAAGAGAAGAGAGAACGGAGACCATTAATGAAACATGTCAGGACTGTATGCATAACATGAAACACCTCCGCTAAAGAAATAATGACAGTAGTGCAAAACTATATTGATAATTTTATCCACAGCATGGGAATTCAATTGCCATATTCATGAGAATCACCTGAAGGAGTGTCCTTTTTGGGTCTGTGAAAGGACCTGTGCTGCTGACCTTTGATCACAGGATCAGGAACTACCAGTAAACAAAATGCTGTACGTGTATGGGTGTGCCTGTTGGACTGCAAATGATATTGGGTAGTAGGCAGTAGATATGGTGATGTAACATCACATGGGAGCAGGTTCATTAGTGTAACAAAAGGCAGCAGCCTAGTTAAACTGGCATCCTCATGTGGGTAGATGCCACCTTTCCTGAATGGCGACTCGGCTGTGACCAATATAGTGCCTGGAAGTGACATGGTGTGTCAGTTGCAGCCCATGTACCCCTAGCTCATGCTGTGTGCAAGATGGAGGGAGGCCGTGATGTAAGCGTCATGGCCATCTAGGTTGTGGATGAGCGTGCATGTGCTGTAGGAAGGAGGAGGGGGAGACACCTCTTCGAGTTCCCATGAGAAGATGGCAGTAGGCACATGGACAATCAAGATGGCATCAGTCCTCTAAGCCCCTGCAGCTACCTGGATAAAAGATGTGGAGTCTCTTAAGGACAGTGCTGGTGATTCTGGTGGAGTTACTTAGACCGTGCTCAGTGAGCGGTGTGACAGAGAATAGCTGCAATAAACATAAGCAAGGCACTAAGGTAAGCTGTTTTCTGACTTGAAAAGCAGGGTGGCTCCTTCTCGTAGGCAGCTTGAGAGAATTTGGGACAAAGGAGTGAACCTCCTGAGTAGTGGTAACCAGGCAGTTTAAGCCTGAGTAATGCAGCCTCTCTAGCACTGTATGTTAATTGACTGAGAAGGGCTCCTCGTGTCTGACCCTAGAGCCACTGCAGTGGGAGCTCTAGGGCAATACAAGCTGAGACTTGGCACAGAAATCAAGTTTCCTGCTAGGCAGGGGGGATACCCTTGCACAGTCTCAGTGCCCTGCACCGCCGCTGCTGTAGGTGCACTTATGCAGTACGTCAGCTCTGCTGATGGAGGGGATCCCGCGGTGGATACCAAGCGGTGTGATAGGTGCAAGATCTGAAGTAAAAGTCAGTATATGCTTGGAAAATTGGGAGGGCTTTATAAAATGCTTATACATTGCTGTTGTGCTAGACTTGTTACAGAAGGAAGAACTCATTGCTACAAGTGGGTCCAGGACTTGGAGGGAGTCAGGGAGATAGGCAGAGATGTAAAGGCATGTGAAAAAAGGTGTTATAATTTCCTAGAAATAGTGTGAACCTGGATATGTAGTGATCAGATGAAAAGGGTTAGTCACTGAATTATTGCCTACCTGAGAAAACTTTTGATAGAAGTACAGAAATGCTGTGTTGAAGCAGGAGCTATGGTGAGTGCTATAACCTGGTTGATGCAAATAAAACAACTGAAGATACCGGAGATGACCAGGAGCTTGGGGGGCAGATTACGACTTTGTCGCATGTGAATCTTCAGCCTGTCAGGTGAACATAACCCATGATGTAATGGGTTTGGGAGTGTTGTGGAGATTGTGACCTCCGATGCTGTTTTTTTAAAACCAGGGAGGCAGAAAACAAAACCAGAGAGAAATGTGTAAAGAAGCAGAGCGGGGGCAAGCCAGTATGTCTTGGGATTGCTGCAGTGTGTCTCTCTCTCTCTCAACCCTTCACTCTCCATAGAGACTGGAACTAGTGCGACAGCTTCATTTCTGCACTTTCTCCCTCTCGCGCTCTAACTTTTGGAGTGACCCATGGTAAAGTAATCTAAATGATTCTATGAGCTAGGAAACTATTGCAGGATGTAAACACTGAGAAGTGGGTATTGGCACGATGGGAAATTACCTTCCCCCATCTCGATACCAAGTACTGTATAGTGCAAAGTATATAATATTTATTATTGATCAAGGGGTCACTCTTAATGTGAGGGCACAGCCTTCAGGATTTTTTTTGGGAGGGGGCATAGTAACACAATCGCACTGTTGAAGGTGGTGGGAGACATTCAGGAGTCTTTGAACAAGAGTCAGATGGTGGGTGCAGTATTTATAGACTTAAAAAAGCATTTGACACGCTTGATCATAACATTCTGTTGGAAAAATTGACATCATTGGGTCTCTCAGAGCATACAGTATTCTGGTTTGGAAGTTATGTAAAGGAAAGGACACAATTGGTTGCTTTGAACCACCACAACTCTGACTGTCTGCCCACCACCATCAGAATCCCCCAGGGGTCCAGTTTGGTACTGATATTGTTTAACGTTTATATAAATTCACTGCAAATTCTGTGTCACCTTGCTAGTTACCATCTTTATGCAGATGACACTGTTTTTTATTCTATGGGCTGTTCTGTTGCTCAGAGACAGGGGGCCCTGCGGCTATCTTGCAGTGTGCTGCAGGACTTCCTGTATCCGCATAAACTGGTTCCTAATGTAGGAAAATTTAAAGTGATGCTGTTCGGAAAACATCAAGGGCATTGTCCACCGCAGGATGGCCTTAACATTGTTAGTTATTCTGGAGTTAGCCTTGAACAAGTCACTTCATATAAATATTTGGCACTATGGAGCGATGCAGGGCTTCGATAGGATGCTCATATTGAGCAGGCCATAAAGAGCCTGCATAAAAAGTTGGGTGCATTGCATCATGTGAAATCTGACGTACTAATTGAAGTGAGACGTAGAATTGTTGAGGCTTCTATACTGCCTATCATTAACTATGGGGATGTTATATATGGGGGTGCTACAGGAATAGTATTGCATAGGTTGGATATCATATATAGTAAGTTTGCAAGATTTGTCTTAAATGCATGGTGGAGACAACATCATTGTTTATAGGGAACTAGGTTGGCCTGATTTGAGCAGCTGCTGAAATTTGCATACTGTACAAGTTATGTACAAATTGTATCAAAAACAGCTACCAAATTATATAATGGAAACAATGGAAATCAGGATGGGTAGATCAAATTTAAGTTCTTCAAATGGGGTAGAATTCTGTAATCAAGTAAGACCAGCATGGGAAGGGCATCATTTAATTATAGAGGGCCACTTGCATGGAATTCTTTACCAATTGAACTTAGATGTAGTAAAAGGCCAGTATATTTTGGCATTATAAAGAGAATTGGTTGAATCAAGAAAGTTGTAAACCAAAAAGTTGTTGTCCTGACTTTGGGATAGGTTATTTTGTTCCTTTTCACAGTATATAGAGAATAACGGTTGGGTAGGTGGTTTTAACGAGGATTTTACACCCCCCAAGGGGTGAGATGCCACATAAACCCTGTGAGCAAAGCTCACCGGGTTTATCAAGACATCCCACCCGGGGAGGGGGGTGTAAAATCTGAGTTTTACGCACTTACCCATCCTTTATTTTGTATAATTGCTGGTGATCATTTTTTCACCACAGCAATTATAGAAAATAAATGGATTTGTCTATGGAGTTGAGCCGCGGACTGTTGGGGTTTCAGTGCGGTCCATAGCGTCTCGGCTCCTAAACTAGAGTAGTGTTTATCTTTCATTTTTTTTCTTCACTCTGAAAATGTAGATTGCTGTGCCCAGTGATATTTTAAAAAAAAAAAAAGTACTTACCGCTGACTTCTTCTGTCAGGGAAGTTTGCAGCGCTGAGGAGTGGTGAACAGCGCAGAGAAGAGAAGGACCTCGGTTGGTGCATGTGCCAAACTAGGGAAATTGGGCGCATGTTTGTCGTTAAGACCAGCTGGTTATAACGACAAAAATATAACCTGGTTTCCCTATGGGGAAAAATGATCCCCAGTTATTATAGTGCAGTTACAGAGTAAACATATTTAATATTGTAGTAGATGTGAATGCCATTTTATAATGAAATGTGAGATATTTATGAGTCTGGATGTAACATGTTGTAACATGCTGTATGCAGTGTTATTATTCTATGTATTTAAATTATGCATACTGTGACATGTGAATCCTTCTCTGCTCTGGTACCCATTGTAAATGAGCCTTGCGGCTCAGTTGGGATATAACCATGTTTATTTTTCTTTTGCTGACAAACATGAATAAAAACTTTACTTACTACTACTTAACCAATCAGAGCGCTCCTTTTCCCTGTGTGTGAGATACTTTAGTTACGTAAACAGTATCTCACATTCAACTGCCTTGGAAATGGGCACATTTGGGGGAAAATGTGTAATGTATTATTGATTTCCCTCGTTCAATATATATATATATATATATATATATATATATTTTTTCAAAATATTTTTATTGAAGATAAGGGTTTTATATAATACTCATAACAAACATACTTCATTATAACCAGTGTTATTAGGCAAATTACAGATGTCAATCCCTGAGCAAACAATTCAACAAACAAACAAACAACTGAATCATGTGGGTCTGAGTACATTTTCTCACAGATTTACACATCGCTCAATATTTTAATACATTCTTCAGAGGACTGTTCTCATAACCTAAGAATGCACGTTCAACCACTCTAACAACTAGCCGAGTCGTCTCTGCAGCAGTAATATTAGCATACACATATGGGACATGAAGACACTAGCTGGCTGATTGTTCAGTTGACTGGATGTTTAGAATCCTGAGGATGGGATCCAAAGTGAAGAATTGGGTAAGGAACTGGTCAATGGATAGGAGACAGTGGGTGGTGGTAAATGGCACTCACTCTAATGATGGGAGAGTGAACAGCGGGGTGCTGCAGGGCTTAGTACTGGGACTGGTCCTCTTCCAAATTATCATAAGTGACACTGCAGAGGAACTGAAAGGGAAGGTATGCCTTATTGCAGATGACACCAAAGTCTGTAATAAGGCGGACACTCAGGAGGAGTGGAGAGAATGTGTGTGTCGTCGAAGCCTAGGTCAGGAAACATGCAGACCAGGAGAAGTTGTAAAATTCACAAGTAGCGTTTTATTACTATCAATAACAATAGAAGAAAAATAAAAAAAATGCACAGAATGGTTTCAAACATAAGTCCACTTTCTGAACTCAAAACAAAACCCAAATAAAAACTAAACTATCCAGCTCTCTCTCTCGCCTTTTATAAGGTCTTTTTTTTAGCAGTTAATTGGTGCCCCGTGCCTCCTGTTGGGGATAAAGTGTATCTCTTGCTTGTTTAGAATTCATCAGTTTCCTTCCTGCATGAGGCTTGGTAAAAGAACACTGTGACCCAAGCTGCAGGGGCTCTGTGATTTAGGTGACTGCAGAACTGCAAAGACAAAAACTGTGCGGTCACTTCACAGCGGCTAAACAAATGAGTGAACCAGGCGCCGGACAGCAGGAAGGCATGCATTTTATGCCAAGTTAGTTTGTGGAGCTTTGCCCCACCCTCCAAAAATATATAATCAGCACGAGGGGATGAACTTGGGAATGAGGAGAAACACAGGATGGGGCAGATGGCAGCCGTGGGAAGGTGTAGTTAAAAACATAACAAGGTGGGGGGGGGCAAGAGAAGTCGGCTGCAATACTGGGGGAAAAAACGTAACTTACATCAGAGGAAAAAAGAGTCTCTTTGGAAATCGAACCATTGTCTACTAGACGCTGACTCAGATCACTGTGCTATGCTGCCTGCACACTTAAGCAATCCACCATAGTGCCTCTTCTAAGCTTGTGCACTAACATTACTGCTCCCCCACTGGTGACTTGCAGTCTTAACCATAGTCGCCCTCCTTTACTGGTGCTGTGAAGACACAATCGCCAATATTGTCCTTGCTCATTTTCACTCGCTCTTTTTGAGTCGCTGGAATTGATACGCTAAAATCACGGGACACCGCTGCAAGCTGGCCTCTTGGTGACAACTAAGGTGCTCAAAAAGATCAAACTGGGCCGGCCCTGTGGTGCTGAGGGCTGAGGCGCTGGTCGCTCAGGGGACAAGTAAGAGAGAAAATGCTTCCTGGTCGGGCGGCTGGACGGCCGTCCAACGGTGTGCCAGCTCGGGGACACGCCGATCTGGATCTGGACAGTGGCTGAGTTTGGGGGGTCCCCACCACCCCGCTGTGGGGGATAAGCCACAGGGGATAATGACAGTGTCCCCAGGAGGGCAGGGGCAGTCAGACAGCGGCTGGAGTCCCAGAGGTTGCCTGGATCTGAGCTAGCCAGGTAAACTGTGCAGAAAGAAAGAAAGAAACAAACAAAAAAAAAGATCAAATTGTTACAGATTGGCTGCATTTTCCAAGAAATCCAAAATCTTTCTACGTTCACGTCAAAAATTATAACTATATATATATATATATATATATATTTTTACAAACCAGGAAACTCAGTTTTACATAAAGATCCACGCATACTTCTATAACCATATATAAGCAAAATAGAGACAGCAAAAAAACAAAGGCAGGGAGATAGCGGGGTAGTAATGTGAAACGGTTGGAGTGATCAAGTCCTAGATTTCACACGACTATTTGATTGTGCAATCAGACAGACAAAAGACAGAAGAAGAGAGGACAGAAAAGATCCTTGCTTTCTGCATAACAATTGGGACAGGGTCCCATTCAGTCCTGTCATATACCCCCCCTCTTTAAGAGGGAACGTGTTTTAAAAAACATGTTTCCAAAACCTTCTTTTAATTCTTGTTTAACATGAACTTATCATCTTTCCAGTTCTGTGCATATGCAGTAATCATTTTCCATAACAACCAGTATGGTTAACAGTTACGTTTAAACCCTCATATTTTTTTTTTCTCAGCCTTCAGAATTCTCAATTCCTGATCCATATCTTGACAGAAAATCAGTATTGACATTCTCTTTTCCAGATTTGTGCATCACTTTGAATTTAAATGGTGGTAGTGCCAGGCACCACCTTGTGATTCTGAAATTTTTAACCTTCATTTGGTTAAGCCAACAGAGAGGACTGTGATCTGTTTTAAGTACAAAGTCAGCTGCTAGCAAATAAAGCTTAAGGGACTCATGGCCCACTTTGCCACAAAGCATTCCTTTTCAGTGGTGGCATTCATGCAGTTTCCTACTGATACATTTATTTATTTCTTAATTTATTTAGTGATTCAGAAAATACCTTTGAGCGCAAGCTCTTTTACAAAGGTTCCACATCATAGAGTGCAAAACAAAGTACAATAGGAGAAAGCAAAGGTACATCACAATGAACGATACAGCTAGGATTCAGAACTTACGGAATAACTCAAAACATGGGTACAAGTTAAAATAACAAGAAAAACACTTTATGAGGGTAGGGGGTCAGGGGAATAAGCAGCCACAAAGTGCCTTGTCAGTAGTTCAGAGGGACGGGGATAGTTGGCGGTGGGGTGAAGAAAGGAGGTACGAGAGAGAGGTAGGTACTGCGGTGGAGGTGAAGGGTGAGGGAAGAAGGGCAATAAGGTATAGGGAGAAATGGGGGTTGGGGAGGCTGAGCGGAGAAGATGTGCTAGAGTAAATGTGGGGTGTGAGGGGGCATGGTCAGGCAGCTTGAATTAGTAGTGACTGTGAGGGAAACTCACAGGACTGGGAGTTGGGGGGGAAGGTGGGGTGGCGGGTGCCGAAGGAGGACGAGGTGAACTGATTGTTTAGGCAAGTCATGAGAAGGGACAGAGGGAGGAGGTACCTGAGGCCTGAGAATGGGATGTTTCTTCCCATCTATATTCTGGCTTAAGATGGTACCTAGGCCTACCTGTGATGCATCTGTCTGTAACAAAAATTGTTTCTCAAAGTCTGGGCTTTTTTTTTAATCATGACTGATGTTTTTCGGCCCTACGGTCACTGCCGAGGGGAGGATCCCCCACCCATACCAGCTAGGTCTCAGTACTTACTGGGATCCAACTACATGGAGCTTACGCCAAGGGATTTTTGCCCCAAATATCCCTCCTCAAAAGCCAGCCAAGTCAGGGCTGGTCATGCAATGACCTCTGCGCATGACTGGGCGTGCTTGTGCCCCAAACGTGCAGAGATCCACTGGTCCCCACCCCGCTGCATTTACCACTGTGGTCCCAGCTGCTGTGCCTCCCTGCAATGCCAGAGACCGGTAGACACTGAGTACCAGGTGCATTTCCTACCCAGAGAAAGTGAGCAGTCCCTAGGATGCTCAGCCTCCTCCCACTGGCTGACCTTCTGACATCTGGAGTCCATTCCTGAACCCTGATCAGCAGGCACTGCAGATGGAAGCGCTTCCACTGTGCCAGTGGGCCGGCCAAAGTCTGGCCTTCTTAAAACAGGGGTTGAGCATAATGCAGTCATGATGGCCGGAAAAGCTTTGTCACACTCTAGGGACCATTTCACATCATTCAGGAATCGTTTCTTCATGAGGTCAATGAAGGGAGTAGCTAACTCTGCAAAGCTGGGAACAAATCACTGACAGTAACCAGTCTACCCTAAAAATGACCTGTTTCTTTGTTGTAGGGATAGGACTGTTAGCTACAGCTTCTATCTTAGAAATCTTTGGCTTTACTTCTCCATTTCCCAAAACATATCCCAAATATCTGGTTTCCTGCATGTCCTTTTTATTATACTTTCTCTATTGTGGTATGCCACGATGGGCTACAGCAAACATACAGATTACCTTTCATAAAAATCACCTTCTATAGTACAGATTTAAACAAAGGTGGTAGGAAAGTGTATACAAATAAGTAATCATTAAGCAAACTGCTCTTCGTCAGAACAAGATCCAACAAAGACTAGATCAGATAACAGTTTCAAATACAATTCTTAATAATAATAAAAAAAAAAATGACAGTTAAGAGAGCGCTACCCTAGTGTCAGATCTCGACAGAAGAGGAATCAGACGTCAAAGCAGGGGCACAGGGGGAGTGGAGATCTATTATTGTACAACCCAGTCAGATATAAAAACATTAGCTGAGGCAGAGGGAGCACAAGGACTTAAGTAGTGGAGTGTATATCAGCCCCACCACCCCTATAAGGTGGCCCCATATCACTTCGTGCATATTATTCTCATATACGAGCCATCTGGTCCTTCTATTCTGAGAAAGGTGTGTTTATTGCCGGAGCCCAAAAGTGACTCGCTGTATCAAATGTATGCTCTCCACTACATCTTTCCACTCCCCTATCGAGTGGGAGATCACCTGTCCCCATTTTTTAGTAATTGCTTTAGTAGCAGCTATGGTCAATACCAACCACAGATAGTTTGTGTCTTTGCCTTTAACTTCTCTAGGTAATATCCCCAGGATCAGATGCTCAGGGCCAAGTGGGTATTGGGTTTGAAAGAAATTTTCCAAATGGTACTTTATCTCCGCCCAGTAACTAGAAATCTTCTGACATGCCCAGAAAACATGCGCTTGAGAGGCATGGCCCTCCCCACAATCCCTCCAACAAGCAGCCCTAGCAGCTGGGGCATATTGTACCACCTAGGCTGGGACCCAGAAGAACCGAATTCTCAGTTTCTAACTAAACTGTCTCCAAATGAGGGCCCCTGTTGTACCCCATGTGCTCTGCCACACCCCCACCCATTGTTTCTCTGTTAGAGCAATTCCAGGATCTTGTTCCCATTTAGCTTTGATATACCCCGTTTGAAGACCTAAATCAGCCAGATAACCTTAGTATAGTAGGGAAATGGCACTCCTCCCACCCTCAGAGGATGGAATCCTGTGAAAAGGGAGCTCCCTCCTCCCATGATCCCTTCCACTAGAGTGCCTTATATGATTAAATAAGAAGTCTCTAATTTTATAAAATCACAGACCAAAGCTCTGTCTGGATGCCTTGAAGGATATCACTGTGCCTGAAGTTATTACATGATATGGTGAATGAAAGCCCTTCTGTGCCCGTCTTCTAAACCAGGGGTCCAGTGCTGCTGGGACAAATCGACGGTCAAAAGCCCACCACCAAAACTACCATAATTGCTCCTTGGTGTGGCCCCTTGCTACACCCCTTCACCAGCCCTCTAAGACTGCCTGCATCCCAGTGTACCCCTCTAGCTCTCTCTGGTATCCTTCATTAAAAAGCAGTGCTTGCAGAGGGGGATCCTTTTGTTTCCAGAGGTCTGTCCTTTTCCAGTGAGAGTCAAACCCAGGGCTACCCCAGAGTAGAGCCACCCTCATCTAGGTTGCAACCCAATAGCCCTGTGGTTGGGGGAAGGCCAATCTGCCCTCAGCCTTGGGGGTAAAAAGTAACGTTCTTCATACCGTAGATCTCTCTTTACCCCAGAGAAAGGCAAAGAACATATTCTGCCACCTTTCCAACTCTTTCTGCGGGACAATACATGGGACACACTGGAATAAGTAGGGCTTGTGTTTTAGAATAAACAGAAAGGGGAAGAAGGGCCAACCTCCTAAAGTTTACCTGTAACTGTGCAATCAAGGACGGGTAGTTAAGTTCCCATAGTTGACTGGTATCTGGGCCCAACTTAATACCAAGGTAACCCATCTGCCTTAACTCCCATCTCATAGGGTATCGTTGCATAACCTCTAAGCTCGGGACATAATGGAGACTCAATACCTCTGTTTTACTTCGGTTTAACTTGTACCCCAAGAGGGCAGAGTATTCCTCCAGTTGCTGAAACACCGCAGGCAGGGAAGACCTGGGCTCGGAGATATACAGAAGCACGTCATCTGCGTAGAGTGCTAATTTATGCTCAGAGTCACCTATCTTTATCCCTCGTATTCTCCCTGATCGACTGGGCCAGGGGCTCTGTATATAGAGCAAACAGCAGAGGGGATAGGGGGCATTCCTGTCTCGTACCTCTACCCAATCCCAAAACGCCAGATACATGTCCATTGGTCCTAATATAAGCGCTGGGAGAATCATAGAGTTTAAATATTGATTGGATAAAACTCCCGGGAACCCAAACCGGGAAAGGACACACCTCAAAAAGTCCCAGGCCACCCTATCAAAAGCCTTTTCCGCGTCAAAGCTCATTAACAATGCTAGTGTTTTTGTCAGGTTTATATGGTCAACAAGATGGGCCGTTCAATGTAAATTATCTTGGGCTTGCCTGCCCGGGATAAAACCATTCTGGTCTAGCTGTATCGAGGAGGGGAGATATTGCTGCATACGCTTAGCCAAAATGGATGACAAAATCTTGTAGTCTGTATTTAATAAGGAGATTGGGCGATAAGACATGCATTTAGAGGGGTCCTTTTCTGGTTTGGGCACCACAGAAATCACAGCTCTGGCCCACGAGGGCGAAGCCCCACCCTCTTCTCCCACAACCTTCTTGAAGACCTTTAGCAACAAAGGCTGGACCTGATCTCTAAAGCATTTATAGAACTCTGCCAGTAGTCCATCCGAGCCCGGGCACTTCCCAGTCCTCAGCCCCCCAATCTCTGCGTTAACTTCCTCTGCCGATACTGGTAGCATCAGCTAGTTCCCTGCTCTCTAGACAGACATGGCAGCTTTACTTTATTTAAAAAATCCTCTATTTTTCCTTCCTGAGGGGGATCCATCTTTGGCATAGAGCTCTTCATAAAACTCCCTGAAGGCTTCAGCCACCTCTGAGGCACTATATACCATCTTTTTCTGTTTCTCATGCCATAAAGCAGCAATGGTAGCCCTGGCCCTCTGAGCTCTAAGTCTGCTTGCTAGTAATCTAACTGACCTAGGACCACCCTCGTAATATTTTTGTCTTAGAAACAAAAGCTTCTGTTCGACTTGGTAGTCCAGGAAGCTCTCCCAATTGCCGTTTAAGCGATTTAAGTTGTTTAGACCTTTCCTTATCCAACTTCTGCTTGTGTGCATCCTCTTAGGCCCTAATCTGTTCTGTAAGTGCAATCTGCTTCCTCTCTCTCTCTCTCTCTCTTCTTTCCCACCAATATCTGGATAAATTTCCCCTGGAGAACAACTTTGGCCGTGTCCCACAGTATGGCTTGAGAGGACTGCTGGCCATCATTCTCCAGTAAAAATTGCCTATAGGTCTCTACTGTCTGGTCTCTTGTATCCTTATCCTTAAGCAAGGAAATGTTCAACCACCAGAAAGTGTCCCTACGTATCTCCCCAACCCCAAGCCTCATATACATGGGTGCATTATCTGAGAGAACAGAATCTCCGATCCAGGAGTCATGCTCTCTGCACACCTCCTCCTTAGGGACCAAAAAATAATCAATCCTGGAGTACATATCATAATATAGCAGAAAAATAAGTGTAGTCCCTCCCTTTCCCATGTTGATGTCTCCATATAGCTAGCATTCCTAACTCACCAAGTAGCTTATGGACCCTCCTCGCCACCTGATGTGACTTTCTTGGTATCTTGGAGGTGGTGTCCAAGGATGGATTAAAGGCTAAATTTAAATCACCCCCACAGACCCGGACCCCCTCTGACCACTCCTGTATTAATAAAAAAAAAAAAAAAAAGCCGGTTGTCCCGATATGATGTCCCTGGAGGGAAATACACCGATGCTAACGTTATCAACTGGCCCCCAACTTTACCTTTCATAAACGCAAAGCGTCCCTCTTTGTCTACTTTGGTGGCTAGTGTTTCAAACTATGATGCATTAGGTATGAGTACCATTGTTCCCCTTCTCCTACCATTTTTATATGATGAGGCTGCTATGTCCTTAAACCCCAATCTCAAAAATGCTCCATGCTCTTTCTCTGACAGATGAGTCTCCTGCAGAAGTATATAGTCAGCAGCTGACTTCCTGATGTGACTGAGCAGTTTGCTTCTTTTAACCGGGTTTGTTAGGCCATTTGCGTTATAACTGCAAATAACAGTACCTGACTTAGCCATCAAAATCAGATAGAAAAGCCATTCGCCTTGTCATGGCTATGCCACCCCGCTCCATGCAACCCCAGTGCAGCTCGTCTCCAACTTAAGAACTATATGAACACATGAACTTGTAACATGCCAAACCGGCAACAACATGAATAATGAATTAGTAAAATGACTTCCTAGGTAGAGGATCCAGTAATAAGGATCTCTGTCTAAACCCTTCCCTTAACTTTAGGGAAAGGTAGAAGAGGATGGGATTGGTAGCGCTTTCCTGCTGGAGAACTCCCCTCCTCCCCGAGCCTCACTGAAAAATCAAGCACTGAGCTCTAAAGTAAGAATGCCAAAATATACGTTAACATAGAAACATAGAATTTGACGGCAGATAAGGACCGCTTGGCCCACCCAGTCTGCCCATTTCCCTACCTACTGGATAAGCTGCAGATCCTAGTTAACCAGCAGCCTACTTCTTCTTACCCCAACCCCCCAGAATTGCCTTATGACTGTTCCATGCATGCTTGAATTCCACCACTGATTTTGACTCCACAACCTCCTCCGGAAGGCTGTTCCATGCATCCACAACCCTCTCTGTGAAAAATACTTCCTTAAATTACCTCTGAGCCAACCCCCCTCTATCTTCAAATTGTGCCCCCTTGTTCTTGCACACCTCTTTTTTTGAAAGATGCTACCCTCTTGGACTTTGTTGATTCCCTTGAGGTACTTGAAAGTTTCTATTATGTCCCCCCTCTCCCTCCTTTCCTCGAGGCTATACATATTAAGCTCCTTAAGTCTCTCTTCATATGTCTTCCGGTGCAGACCCTGCACCATTTTAGTTGCCCTCCTCTGGACAGCTTCCATCCTGTCTATGTCTTTGCGGAGATTGGGTCTCCAGAACTGCACACAGTACTCCAGATGGGGTCTCACCAGCTGTCTGTACAGAGGGATAATAACTTCCTGTTCAAACAACATGAAGTCTTGCTATATTATGACAGTAGCAGTTTGATCCAGCTCTAGAACTGCTCCGGAGGTGAAATGGTTAATACCATTCCAAAATAGAACTTTGAGCACGAGCTCTAGAAGCAGCTCTATCTGTGTAATTTCAAACCTGAACTGTCAGATTCTTTACTCCGCCTCAGTGAACAATCGCTCGAGATTTCTCCTACTGCTCGGTTCATTTCTCGGTTTAAACAGTGTTTTCTCGGTCCGATTCAACCGAGAATAGTTTTATTTTAACATAAAACCGTTTGGTTCAAGCTCTGTCTGTGGTAATCGTAGTAATTAAAAGGTTTTGTCTGTGTGGAACTTGTAAGTTTATCGGTTCGGTTTTGAACCGATCAGCTGAAGTTTAAAACTCATTAATTTTAAAGTTTAACATTTTGAAGTGCGGTTCGGTTCTTATCAGTTCTAAAAAACGGATTTTATTACGGTTTTTCCAATACCGTGACACGGTTGGGAACCGATAAGGTGTCTTGCCTAGCACTGCCGTTTAAAGGCAAATTTTCTGGTTAGGCTGGCATTATGTCTGAGAAACCCAAAAGAAAAACCGGGCCCACTGGGTTTCAACACTGTGATGTCTGTGGGGAAGCCTTTGCCAAGGCTGACCCACACACCACATGTGTCTATTGTCTGGGGTTTGACCACCTCCAGTCAGACTGCCAGATATGTAAGAATTTCCCTGCAGCCACCCTGGAAAAGAGATTGGGCAGGCTCAGGGCGGGAGACCAAAAGTCCGCTGACCGGATGGCCAGCCGGTTCGGTGCCAACCGAACGGAGGAATGCCCTCTGACCAGGGCGAGACTTCCTCGGGCAAAGAAAAGCTGGTTCTAGGAACCAGTTCCAGTAAAGAAAACAAGAAAGTCAGCAGGTTTGGAGTCCAAAATCCTTCTCCAACTGCTGCAGAGATAGCAAAAGCCATACAAATTGTCCAGTCACTGTCTCAGGTTCGTCCGAACTGCCACTATCTGGCAAAGGTCAGGTTCGTCCGGTTCAGTGGTTCAGGAATGTGATGTTGAGGAGTTTTATGAACCAGAAGAGGGGGAGGATGATTATGAACAGTATGAATGTGGCTGGGAAGGTCTGGGTGTGCCCATTGAACCGGACATTTCCCCAGACAGACCTTTAGAATCTCCCCCTATGCTACCTGAGTCCCCATCTCATTTTATGTTTTACAAAAAAGTTGCTGAAACCCTCCAGCTTCCCTTGGAAGAAGCTGTGGATGAGCAAGAGGAGCCTGATTTTGTCCAGAGTCTAGGAGATTGTCTATTCCTTTGCATAAGTCTTTTAGGAAGCAAACAATACAAATTTTAAAAGCTCCTAATTCTGTGCCTCCTGTAGATAAAAAGATGGACAGAAGGTACACATTGTCAGGTCCTGATACAGAATTCCTTTCTCAGTAATGCAGTCATGTTGGGGTAGTTCAGGCTGCAGCCTGTGATAAAGCTAATATTCCCCTGGCTTCATCCTCTAACAAGGATTCCAGGAAGATTGATGCCATGGCGAAAAACAGTATAGGCAGCCTCTCTGGGACTCAGGCAAGCAAATTATATGGCCATGTAGCTAGGTATCAGAAATCTAGATGGGATACTGTTATGGAATTAGCCAAGCAAGCCCATGGCCAGCTGGCTGTAGCAAACTAGAACAGGTGGCTGCTGATGGCATTGAGGGCTTCTAAGGTACAGTTTCATGCTGCTGTGGATGTTAATGATGTTTCCTCTAGGGTCATGGCCACATCTGTAGCTTTTCGTAGGTTGGCCTGGCTCAGGTGTACTAGCCTGTCACAGGATACCCAGACTAAGGCTATGGATTTTCCTGTGGTGGGAAATTCTCTGTTTGGGGAGCAGACAGAGAATTACATGAAAAGATGGATGAATATAGGACTACTTACAAAGTGCCCAAGCTAAGGAGTGGCAAGCCACTCCCCAGAGCATACCCAGGGGAGGGGTAGGCCTTTTCACAGGCCTTTTTATCAGACTCAGGCCTCCTCTGCCTATGCTCAGAGGGGCTTCTTCAGAGGCAGAGGCAGACGAGGGGTGGGCAGGCCTGCTCCCACCCCTCAGCCTAAAGCACCTGCTAAGCAGGCACCCTGATGGGGTGCCCAGGGCCGATTCTCCTTTACCGGTGGGGGCAGGCTGGCTTACTTCAGTCAGAACTGGGCTTCTTTAACCTCAGACAAGTGGGTTCTGGAAGTAGTAAGCCAGGGTCTGGTTCTCAGCTTAAAAAGTTTCCCAAGTTGAGAACCAGATTTTTCTACTAGTGCTTCAGAGACCCTTGCTCTAGAAGCAGAGGTCTCAACCCTGTTGGCTCTCAGAGCAGTGGAAAGGGTTCCTCCCTGCACCAGGGCAGGGTCTGTATTCAGATACTTCCTTACCCCAAAAGACAGGAGAATGGCGGCCCATATTAGACTTCAGATATCTGAACAAGCATCTTTGAAACCAAAGTTCAAAATGGTAACTCTGGCAATGATTTTACCCTCCCTAAGGCCAGGGACTGGTTAGCCTCCCTGGACCTCAAGGATGCCTATTTCCACGTCCTAATCAGAGCTCCCATCGAAAGTATCTCAGATTGAACTACCCTCAGGTCATTACCAGTTCAAGCAATGCCCTTGGCCTCACCTCTGCCCCAAGGGTATTCACAAAATGTCTGGCAGTGGCAGTGGCCCATAAGGAGGCAAAGATTGCTGTTTTCCCTATCTAGACAATTGGCTCATTGTAGGCCAGTCCCCAGAACAGGTAAATCTCACCTGCAAGTCACCAGCAGCTTCTCACCTCCCTGGGCTTTCTGCTAAATCTGCCAAAGTCGGTTCTGGAACCAGTCCAGGTACTCACCTTTATAAGGGCAGAGTTGGACACAAAGCTAGCCAGAGCTTTCTTCCCTTAGAAGGGTGGCCAATTTAGTGCTCTGGCCTCCTCCTTCACGCTGCAGGTCTCCTGGAGCCAGCAAGACACTTTCTGCAGCTCCTGGGGCACATGGCTGCATCCACAGCTGTTGTGCAGGGAGCAAGATTTCAGATGAGAGACATTCAGTTTCACTTGAGAACCTATTGGTCTTAGAGGAGGGACCCCTTTCCAAGTTGGTCCCAGTGGACTCGAACCTTGATCCAGGCCCTCCAGTGGTGGCAGGATCAGAGCAATTTAATATTGAGGTCCCTTCATTTCCCCTGCTCACAATTTGACTCTCACTACAGATGCTTCCCTTCTGGGTTGGGGAGCCCACATGGGCGACCTTTCCACTCAGGAGTGTGGTTCCCCAGGAATCTCTGCTCCATCAATTTGCTGGAACTCAGAGCTGTCTTTTTAGCTCTTCAAGCATTTTCTGCATCTGTCCACAACAAGGTGATACAAGTCCAGAACAGACAACACCACAACAATGTGGTACATCAGCAAACAGGGGGCACTCGGTCTTGACCTTGTGCACGAGGCAATGAAGTTGTGGTCTCTGGCCTATTCCCAGACACTTCCCTCATAGCAGTTCATCTTCCAGGGAAGGACAACATCCTAGCAGGTGCTCTCAGCAGGATTTCCCAGGGCCATCACGAATGGTCCCTGGATCCTCAAGTGCTGGGGATAGTCTTTGCCAGATGGGGCACCCCTCAGATAGATCTTTTTGCAGCCCCAGACAATCACCAACTTCCTCTGTTCTGTTGCAGGCCTCAGTGCTGGGCTCAGTCCCCATGGATACCCTTCTCCTGGATTGGGCGGGGAAGTTTCTTTATGCTTTCCCCCTTCCTCTCCTATTCAAGTATTAGTCAAATCAGATCTCAGCCTTGCAGGGTGATTCTGATTGCCCGGATGGACCAGGCAGCCCTGGTACCTCTCTTCTGTCACTGACAATCCATCTTCCCTTTGCCTCCCAGGAATCACAACCTATTAACTTGTGCCCAGGAAGGGTTTGGTATCGGACCTCAAATCCCTCAACCTCAAGGCCTGGCTCTTGAGGAGTTAGAGTTGCTGATTTACACCTCTCAGGGTGTTCTTGAAATCCTAAAGGCTTCCAGAAAGCCTTCCACTAGAGCTACTTATAGTTCTAAATGGAAAAGGTTTTCCATTTGGTGTGCTGGAAAAATGTTTCCCAGAATCTGCTGATTTGCCCATTGTATTAGATTACATGGTCCATCTTAATTCTTGGGTCTCAGACCAGCTACCCTGAGAGTCCATTTGGCAGCTGTATCTGCTTTTGTTTCAGCAGGAAAGTCATCCTCTTTCTACTCACCCTGTGTTTTCCAAGTTTTTTAAGGGATTACTCCATACTAATCCACCCTTTCGAGACCGGCCCTGCCTGGGACCTTAATGTTTGTATTGCCCAGTTAATGCAACCCCTTTTGAACCTCTGTTTTCTGCAGAGCTTAAGTATCTAACTTGGAAAACTGTTTTCTGGTGGCTATCACTTCTGCTAGACGCATAAGTGAGTTGCAAAGCCTTATCAGTGAAACTGACTTTATTTCTTTCCACAGGGATAAGGTAGTCCTTAGGACTAATAGGAAGTTTTACCTAAGGTGGTTTCAGATTTCCATCTTAACCAATCTATCTCCCTTCCAGTATTTTCACTGATCACTCCTCTTCTGGTGAGAGGGTTGCACAGCCTGGATGTTAAGAGAGCTCTTAGTTACTATATGGGGCGTACCAAGGTCACAGGTTGAATCCCTCAACTTTTCCTTACCTATGGTGAAGTTGGGAAAGGCAAACCTGCCACTAAGAGATCAATTGCCAGGTGGATTGTCTCTTGTATCCAATTTTGTTATCAGAAACTGGGCAGAGATCCCCCTCTGGCTTGAGGCTCACTCTGCCAGGGTACAGCTGCGTCTCTAGCTGCTGCCAGAGACATCCCTATATTAGAGATATGCCAGGCTGCTACTTGGAAAGCGGTACACACTTTCACCAAGCATTACTCCCTGGATGTCTAGGCCAGGAGATGCTCGGTTTGCACAGCTGTTCTTCAGACCCTATTCCTAAGTAGGTTCTGCCCTCCTCCATGGAGGTACTGCTGTGTAGTCTGCTACTGTCATAATATAGCAAGACTTCATGTTGTTTGAAGAAAAATTACTCACCTTAGTAATGTTGTTTCTTCTAATGAGTCTTGCTATATTATGACCTCCCCAGCCTGCCCCTCCAGAGCTTCTACTTGGGTGGGGTCGGGCAACCTAGTGTGGGCACTATTTTGTGCCTTTTAGCGTTCTCCCTTTTGGGGTTTGGGGTGTGTTTATTATACTGTTGTTTTATTCTCATGTTGTTAGAATTGTATTAGTAGTTCTGGTCCCCTGACTTGAGTCTTGGGTGTTGGGACCAGCAATGGTTGTTAGTATTTAGGTAGCCATTTGGCTAGTGTAGATTACAGCTTCCACACAGACCTTAGTGAGTTTTGCTCATAAAGATCTGACAGTTCAGGTTTGAAATTACACAGATAGAGCTGCTTCTTAGAGCTCGTGCTCAAAGTTCTATTTTGGAATGGTATTAACCATTTCACCTCGAACAGTTCTAGAGCTGGATCAAACTGCTACTGTCATAATATAACAAGACTCCATTGGAAGAAACAACATTACTAGGTGAGTAATTTTTCTTTCTACTGGTGATGCCTCTCCTATGCATCCCAGTATCCCCAACCCTCCTTGCTGCCCTCTCACATTGCTTGCCCACCTTTAGGTCATCTGATATGACTACCCCCAGGTCCCTTTCCATTTTTGTTGTTGTTAGTATCTCACCCCCATTGTACTCTTCCCTGGGTTTTGTTTCCCAGGTGCATTACCTTGTACTTCTTTGCATTGAATCTAAGTTGCCATACATTTGACCATTCCTCTAACCTTGCCAAGTCCTTCTCATCCTTTCCACCCCACCCTGTGCATCAACTCTGTTGCAGATCTTAGTGTCATCTGCAAGAGACATACTTTTCCTTCCAGTCCTTCCAATGTAAAGCATAAAGACATTGAAGAGGACCAGTCCTAATACTGAACCCTCACGGTACCCACTAGTAACCTCCTTTCTTCTGGTGGACTCATTTACTATTACTCTCTGTGTCCTATTCTCCAGCCAATTCTTTACCCAGGCTGTCATCTTGGGACCCACTCCCAGGCTGGCTAACTTGTATATTAATCTTTTGTGTGGGACTGTGTCAAATGCCTTGCTAAAGTCTAGGTAGGCCATGTCCACAGCCCCTCCCTGATCTGCTACTTTGGTCACCCAGTCAAAGAAATCTATCAGATTTGTCTGGCATGACCTTCCGCTGTGAATCCATGCTGCCTAGGGTCCTGTGCCCCTCTGGCCTCTAGATACTCGACAATTCTTTCCTTCAGAAGTGATTCCATCATTTTCCCTATCACTGAGGTTAAACTAACAGGTCTGTAGTTTCCTGCTTCTGCCTTGCTCCACTTTTGTGAAGGAATCACATCTGCCCTCCTTCAGTCCTCGGGTACCACCCCATCATCCCATGATTTGTTAAAAGGGTAGTCAGTGGTGTCACTAGTTCTACCCTTAGCTCTTTAGAATTCTGGATGAATCCCATCAGCCCCATTGCTTTGTCACCTTCAGTTTTAAGAGTTCTTTCAGAACACTTTCTTGTGTAAATGGGCTGGTATCAACTTCTGTATCCAGAGTGTTACTACTGTTTATTTTATGTACCTCCCCTCTTCATTTGTAAATACTGAGCAAAATATTTGTTTAGTATCTCTGCCTTTCACAGTCTCCTCTGCCACCCTCCCTCCCTTTATTAAGCCTCACTATCCCTCCCTTGGTCTTCCTTTGCTCCCTGATGTACCTATAAAGGTTTTATCCCCCTTCTTAACTGAGTTGGCTATCTTTTCCTCGTTTGGGCCTTTGCTGTTCTGACTGCCTTCCCAGCCTCCTTTTGCTTTAAGTGATACAGTTCTCTGTCCTGCTCCTTCTGCGATTCCTTGTACTTCCTAGATAGCTTTTTTCTCTTGAACCTTCACTGCCACTTCCTTTGAGAACCATAGTGGTTTCTTACCTCGTTCGTTTGTTTATTTGCTTTACACAAAGCTTTTACCTCTGTGATGGCAGTTTTATTATTCCCATTGTTCTTCCATCCTCCTTCCTGCCCATTTGCTAGTGCATTCCTTAGGCACTCACCCATTTTGGCAAAGTCAGCCTCCTAAAGTCCAGTACCTTTGTCTTTGTATGGCTTGACTGTATTGCTGTGTTTATTGTGAACCATACTGTTCGATGGCTGCTAGTTCCCAGATGGCTACCCACTTCTACATCTGTGATCCTCTCCATCTCCATTTGAGAGAATCAAGTCTAATATTGCTCCCTCTCGAGTGGGCTCCAGTACTAGTTGTCTAGGCATGCCCCTGTGGGGCATCTAGAATAACTGCACTCTTGAATGGCAGCTGCAGCTGCACTCCAGTTAACATCTGGCATATTCAGATCACCCATCAGCAATATCTCCCCTTTTTCTGCCATTCTAAGTATACTTTGATCATTTCCCTGTCCATTTCCTCCCCTGAGAAAGACCTGTATCTAACCCTGTGCGTATTGTGGTGCCATTGCCTGTCTCCAAATGTACCCACAGTGCTTCTTCTCCTCCTGTTTACCCTTTTGTTCTGTTGCTTTTATTCCTTCCCTTATGTAAGAACTACTCCTCCTCCTCTTTTACCCTCCCTGTCCTCCTGTAGACAGTGTATCCTGGTATGTTTATGTCCCAGTCATGGTTTTGTGTGTACCATGTTTCTGTGACTACCACGATATCAGATGTTCCTCCTCCATCAAGGCCACTAATTCAGGAAGCTTGTTACCCAGACTACAGGCATTGGTACTCATTGCTCTCCATTTTTGATGGCTTTACCTTCTGTTGCAGCATCCCCACTGACCGTTCTACCTAGGTCTTTTCTCATTTAGTACCCTGTTTTGTCGGAGGCTGGGATTTTCCTGCTGCTTGTCAGTGCCTCCCCTTTGACTAGTTTAAAAGCATGCCAATGAAGCATTTAAACCGATTGCTCAAAAACTTGTTCCTTCCTGGACAGATGCAGACCATCCTGCCAGTATAGGCTAGTGTCCTCCAGGTGGAACCCCAGTCCCCAATGAAGCCAAACCCTGTGCTCCGCACCATTTTTCAACCATTCATTAAACTGCATGGTGCCAATTACCCTCGCCTCCCCCATGCCTTTGACAGGCAGCACCTCTGAGGAGGATACTGTGTGTGCTACTTGTCTTAGGTCCCTCCCCAACTCTGCAATGTCCTCCTGCACTGCTCTAATCTCATGATGAGCCAAGTCATTTGTCCCTAGGTGGACAATTACGTCCAGCTCAGAATCCCTTGCAGCTGTTCTCGTGATCCTGAGGATGCTATTCCTGTCCCTCCAAGCCATGGCACCAGGCAGGCACCTTACTTCAGTTTTCCCAGTTGCCCCTAGTTCTATACCCCTAATAACTGAGTCCCCCACCAGGAGCTGCTTCCTTTCCCTGTGGTGTCCTCTGCCTCCTTCCTGTGGGCCTCACTTGTGACAGTTGTCATCAGTCTTCTCTGCGGGTGCATCCATAGGGGAGCTATGCTCCCCCAGAATGGTGTATGGATTGTGGAGTGGAACAATTGACTGGGTGTGCCTCTGTTCCACCCTCCTCACCCTCCCTGAGCCCACTGTGGTCCAACTGCTGTGCTTTCTTCGCAACCTCTGAGGTAGTGGTGGTGGCGCTAGTGCTCCCTGGATGGGGGAGGTTCCCTTCCTACTGTCCAGTGTGGCCTGGGGGATGGTTTCCTTACTACTGTCCAGTGCGGCCTGAAGACGGGCAACTTCCTCCCTCAGGGCAGATAGTTGTCTCCTTCAGTGTGTAGCCAAGGCCACATATGGCATTCCTATAGCTGGACACCCTGTTAAACTCTTCTGGTGTTATGATCCAGAGTTACTCAAAGTTATTCAGATTCATTCTCTGTAAGTACATCTGATAAATCTGTCCAACCAACTCTTAGGTCTTTCAAAGTACATTCAGTTGTACCTCACAGCTCTGGTTCGCTGCACGCAGGAGGTAGGAGGGAGGGCAGTCTCCCCCCTTCATTTTAGTCCCAGGGTCAGATCCACCACCCCCCCCGGGCAGACCCAGGCAGGATCATTCCCCTCAGGGGCCTGTGGGGCACGCCTTGTCCCAACCAGCACAGCCACTTGGTTAAGATACAGTTCTATAATATTACAAAGTTATCATATTGAATGAATATTTTGTTAAGCAGTGTCCTTAGCTCAAGTCAGGTGAGAGTACAAACACCAAGACCCTCTCTTAGGACCGACCCCACTGGGCACAAAGCTGAGAGAGAGAGAAGCTCCGGACCTCCCCCCGGAGAACCAGGTGGTCTCCCAATAGCAGGAATCCAGACCAATGACCCCCCACAATGGGCCTAATCAGTGGGATCAATAAAGTCCCCATTCTGCAAGCTTACTTAATATTAGGAGGCACTTTGGCACATCCTGCACCCCCGCTCCAACCATCATACTGCTGTGGGACCAGTATTGTTACCAACACAATGTCTTTAGTGGCTATCCCAGGTGGAACAGGCAGCACCTGGCCCCCCGGGGTATCCCCAACCCCATTCCCCCGCAGGGAGCTCCAACCCCAGGACCCCCCCATCAACACCAAACCTGGGCATATAAAATCCAGCATTGTAAAGAGCTTCCTGCATCCCTTCGATTATAATCTGTAACAGTCTGCACAAATCAAGTGTTATTTTTAAATAATTAAAACTATAATGAGAACATTGTCCCATACACACAGAGAGCAGTTCCTCAGGACGAACCTTCTCCACCAAAAGTTCCACCTAACAGTCCCCGTCAGGCTGGAATAAATGTAAGTCTAACAAAGGAAACACAAACCAAGTGGTGTCTTATGTTCAGGTGGCCAAAGGATCGTGCGATGGGACTGAATCCTTGGGGTCTTTTTCTCCATTTGAGCCTCTCGTGCATTTCTTTCTCCTTACTGTGTCCCACACAGCGGAAGTGGCAGCATCACTACCAAAGCCTTGTCTTTTAGTTCCGCCTGCATTCCAATCCCTGACCTCTATGCTGCTGGTTATAATCTTCCTCCCTCGGTGGTTGGATGTCCGTCTGCTTCAGGTAGGCCTCAGCTGCTTGCAGATCAGAAAACACCTCGGCCCCTCAGGCAGCATCACCTTTAAGTTAGCAGGATACTCCACAAACGCCTTCACATTTTTCTGTTGCAGTAGTCTAACCACTTGTAGTACTTTCTTCCTCTGAGCAAGCAGCTGTGGAGTAAAGTCATGATCAAAATATAATCAGACATCCCCAAAATGTATCGCTTTCTTAGACCATGCCAGCTGAAGGATTTCTTCCTTTATACGATAGTCCAGGAAGGCGAGAATGATTGACCGTGATTTTGCTTTTGGGTCTCGGGGCTTTGGGACCAGGAAGCGATGTGCCTGTATAATATTGAGTTTTTTTCCGTTAGTAAGTTCAATATTTCATGAAGGAAAGAGTCAATGAAATCAACAATCACACCCAACTCTGTCCCCTCTGGGAGCCCATGTTTCCTAATATTGTTGCTCCAGTTCCTATTTTCGAGCTCTTTCATCATCATCATCAAATCTTTATTTATTCAGGCAAACATCATTGAGCAAGGCTCATTTACAAGATGGACCTGATAAGGTCAAGGTTCAATAGTTGATACACAACAGATACATCATACACTTATATAAGACAGTTATACATACAGGGGGAAAATAACGTTTATAAACACAGTGATGTACAGTAAATTCACATGATAAAAATCGGTTACAGAAAAGTTAAGCTAATATTTACAGTATGTACAGTATATACATATCCCAGTGGGAGGGGCATGGCAGACACTCAACATAATGTAATACTAGGATGGTGAAGGTATTACTGGGTGCCATAAGATGGGGTGTCTGCCTGGAAGGATTTATGCCATATATGGTTAATTTTTGGGAGGGAGATTGTGAGATGACAAAGCTAGCTTCTAGCAGTAGCAACTGCATTTCTCTTGAAGAAGACTGTACAATGCTGTTTAAAGGATGCAAATGGAATGATATTGGACAGTTTTAGGGATTTTTGTAGGGGTGCTCCATGCTATAGCTAGAGAATAGCTGATTGCTGCCCTCCCTAGCCTGGTGTTGAATTTGGGCAATTTGAGCTGGATGATGTTGTTGCTTCTTAGGGCATAGGAGCTAGGAGAGGTCTAGGTGAAGCAGTCCAGGATATAGTTTGGAAGTTTTTTGACAACGCTCTGTAAATCCATAGTGCTGCATTTCTGTTCCTTCTGAGGTGAAGGGAAACCTACTCAACTGCAGCATAAAGAGAGCAATGATGGGTATTAGATGGCAGATCTGTAATGAACCTTATTGCTCTATGATATAAGGTATCCAACTTGCGAAGGTAGGAGATGGGGCAGTGACTATAAAGGAAGTCTGCATAGTCAACAACAGATAGAAAAATGGCCTGGACTAGCCTCATCTTTGAGTCTCTGTTTTGGAAGGGTTTTAATCTATAGAGAAGGCCAAGCCTTTGGTGAAGCTTTTTTAACAGTTCTTCTAAATGATGAGAGAAGTCAAGTCTGTTGTCAATCCACACACCTAGGTATTTGAAGTTTTCTACATACTCCAGATTTTCTCCAAGTATAGTGCATAGCTGGGGGAGAATAATTGAAGAGGATGTGCTGGTGGAGCTTTGATCTGTGAACATCATTGCTTTAGTTTTCTTTGCATTTAACAGAAGCTTTTTCTCGAGTAGCTGATATTGTAGCAAGGAGAATTCTGTTTGTAGGATTTCACGAGCAGCTGCAGGCGAAGGGTTGCTGACGGTGGTGCCGGAATGGTTTGAAAGGTGGTAGGGCCAAGGATGTAAGGGGTATATTTTCCCCCTATTAAATATATTACCATGATAGCAGAAAGTGATAGGGCCACTTATGAAAGTGGTAGGGCCATGGCCCTAGTGCCCCCCCCGTTCTGGCACCGATGGTTGCTGACATACAGAACAGTGTCATCAGCAAAGAGGGGTACAGAGGAATTGGTAAGGGTTGAATCAATGTTATTTATATAAATGGCAAAAAGGATAGGACCCAGAATAGAACCTTGGGGGACTCCTCTTGACAGTGGTTTTAATGGGGATAGGTCACCTTCAGCTTTTACCTGCTGTGACCTACCGGTGAGATAGCATCTGAACCACTTAAGGGAGGGTGGATCTAGGCCAATGGAGTGCAGGGATGAAAGTAGTAGCTCGTGGTCCACAGTATCGAATGCTTTGCTCAGGTCCAGGAATACTGCACAGACATTATTCTTTTTATCTAACTCGGATTGCCAGTCATTTGTGACCTTGGCTAGTGCAGTGATAGTGCTATGCTTGGCCCTGAATCCAGATTGAGCTGGGTTTAGGAGGTTAGCATTGTCAAGATACTCCCTTAACTGGTTACTCACTAATTTCTCCAGCATCTTGGATAGCACTGGTAGAATGGAAATGGGCCTGTAATTATTAAGGTCCATAGGGTCCCCTGATTTTAGAAGGGGAACCACTTCAGACGTTGTTCGAGAGAAATAGTGCGGTAATGTGCATTGTGCAGGTCTGTAGTGGTTGTATATTCGGTCAGGACCTCCTCCACTTCCCCAGTGCGCTGTGTCAGGGCAGAGATATCCGTGCATTGCTCAGAAACTTTAGTTTACAAATGCTGTAGTGTCTAGTTAAATTGTTTAAGGGTCTGGCAGAGTTCCTTAGAAGTTATCGTTCACTCTGGGTCCCCAGGGCTTCCATCTTCTCCATTCTCAGACTGCTGGCCTGTGGATCCAGAGGCCTCCTCGGTCGCGAGGTGAACATTCATTTTCTGTTGTTTTGCGGTCTGGGCCGGGAGATTTTCTTTCCAGCGGTGCTTTGGCGGCATGAGGTAGTCGAAGATGTGCCTTTTGATCAACAGGATGATGGGATTAAATATAGATGCCTGCAGATGTAGAGTCAGTCGTTCAGAGCTCGCAGTCTAAGCTGCCATTAGGTGGGTGTCCCAACCATAAGTTGGTTTCCTGCATGTCCGGTACACAGTTAGTAGGATTAATTGTCAGACCTGCCTCTTTTTTGATAGATTGGATAACTGCTTGTAGGTGTTCCAGGTGGCCTTTCCAGTCTGGACTGTACACCACGGCATCATCCAGGTGAGCAGTACAGTTACCAGTGTGAGTAGCTAAAATTACATCCATGTACCCCTGGAATGTTGCTAGTGCACCATGTAAACCAAACAGCATGGTGGTGAAGTGACAGAATCCAATAGGAGTGGCAAGTGCAGTTTTGTTTCTCTCTGGATTCTTTAGCTAGGGGAGATCTACCTTGGTGAGATTGAGGGTACTGATGTACTTGGCATTTCCCAGTCTGTCTACCAAATCATCTATCCTAGGCATAGGATAACTCTCAAATTCTGACACTTGATTATGTTTCCTAAAATCAAGGCAGATTCCTACACCCCCCTTCTTTTTATTTACAATCATCATTGGTGATGACCAAGCACTTCTCAGTTTTTCAATAATACCCAACAGTTACTGTGACGCTTGGATAGCTGGTTCTGATCACTGTATCATTTTTTGTAAAATAAAAATGGGTTATGGACTGTCTGTCATGAGAGATGCTGAGAAATCTGGTGCTCTTGGAGTGACCTCGCTCACCTCCCCCCAGGTTTCAGCTGAAAGATGAAAGCCATGAGAAAATGCTGAAACAGCATGTGAGATCACACACACACCAGTTTTAGATACAAGATGTTACATGGCAGGCCAGAATCTAATTACAGACTTTTCTAAGTTAATTATAGCTTTAGCTGCAAAAAGGGAAATCAGCATCCCTTTTAGGATGTTTCAAGAAGGGGAAACCAGGTTTAGTATCCTGGTGCAAAATCATAAAGCTGCTTTCATGTCCTGGAAGGGGGAAGCTTATCATGAGATCAAAGAAATGTCATTTGAAGGACATGAGTCATGCTGAGGATTGCAGAACATAATACTTGAAAAAGACATCCTGTTTTTTTATTAGATTTTTTTTTATATATTCTGACAGGGAGGAGATAGGTGACCTCATGCAAAATAGGTGGGGAAAACCAGCTTTTGAACATTAATTCTGTTTTTCTTCAGACACACTTCTATCTAGACTCTGACAAAGAAACATCTTTGGAGCACTTTAAGCAGGTATTTAGAGAGAAAGACAAATCTAATTACTGTAGTAGGAATTACGCTGTTTAAAATCTTGTTCTGTTGTAATATTTGTATGTCTTGTGATATAATAGTTCTGTATTGTATGTGTTACATATTATTTATTTTAGTAAAACTCTTTTTAGAGCATACTTGGTCTGTCTTTGAATTTCTTTCATTTGTAAGAAAAGTATATATGGTTATAGCTGACACTAGGCATAAGCTTGAATGGTGATACCAAACTGGAAAGAGAAGTGTTTTAAATCTGAGGTCTTTATTAAAGTTTTTAAGGGTTCATTTCTGTACACCTGGTTAGGTACCCATAGGCAAAGATATCTGGCCCCCGGAAGACAGAATTATCTGAGCCTGTACATTGGGTACACTAACAAGAGGTTCACAGTTTGAATCCCTCCAAGACTTGAGACCAAAGGTTGATCCGAACTCACAAAACAGACAAGAGGGTTACCTTGTTCTGTTAAACTGTTTACAAGACTGTGCTCGGAGGTTGGCACTTTGGGAGTAGAGGGCCTGACCTGCTGAGTGGGTTTGTGACAGTTACATTTTCTGTATTTCCCTAACCAAGTCTGCTCTTAAATGCTCTGGTAATCTGTCTGCATTTTGTCTGATAAAGTGAATATTCCGTCACTGTTATGTGCGCAACCCCTTTTGCTCAGCCTGGCACTGTGGTAAAAGTACTGTTACATGTCTTTAGCGAGTTACGAATTTCTGCAGTTTGTTCTGAGGTTAAGGAAACATTCACCTTTACAGCATCAGTGGTTACAGTTTGTTCCAGTCTGTAATAAGCTATATCAATATCTTCTGTAGAAGTTTCTGGTAAAACTAACAAAGCAGCCTTTGGTGTTTCTTTAGCTCATTTCTTCAGGAGGTAAGCTTGGTATATCTTGGTAGGAGTTTTGTTATTAGGGGTCTCAGTCTCATAGTTAACTGTGCTGGTACATCTAAGCGCTTTATAATGCCCTTGCCATTTCATTAACAGTTTACTTTCTGTAGCTGGATATAGGCACACATGCACAGAACCACATACATACAACATACATGCGTCTTAAGGGAAGAAAGAAGACCCTTGGTCCGTCAAGTTCCTTCCTCCCATCAGCTCAGTGAGAATACCGTCACCCCCTACCAGCTCACCCCCATACCAGCTCATTGATAAATCAATCAATCAACTTTATTTGATTAAGCACATTTCTCAAATTGTGACTCAATGCACTTTACAGAGTAATATATTTTAAAAATATTTCAATCAGGCGACAAAACTTGAATATACATAAATAATCATTTCTGTCCTACCCTGTCACTCTCTCCCACCAGCTCAGTGGGAATTCCCTCCAACCTCCCCCCACCACCTCAGTGAGAACACCCTGTCACTCTCCCCCACCAGCTTAGTGGGAATATCCTGTCACCCCCCTTCCACGAGCTCAGTGGGAACATCCTGCCACTCTCCCACATCAGCTCAGTGGGAATACTCTGTCACCATGCCTTCCACGAGATCAGTGGAAACACTGCCATCTCCCTGCCACCAGATAAGTGGAAACACCCTGTCACCACCCCCATCAGCTCAGTGGGAATACCCTGTCACCCCCCAACTCAAGGAGAATACCCTGTCACCCCCCTCCCATCAGCTCAGTGAGAATACCCTGTCCCCCCACGGGCTCAGTGGGAATACCCTGTCACCCTTTTGTATCCTTGAAAGAACTTGAACTTGACAGTCAGTACAATATCAGGGGATACCTCTTTCTGTGGCAAGCTATTTGGACTGTGTGCCACATATTTTGTATGTTAATATGTCCCCTGGAGACACTTGCAGCAGTATGAGTGGTTTCACATATATTTGTGACATGAGAGAACAGGAAATGGACGCTGAACTATTGTGCCCCACTATGAGCACAAGTAAAACCACTGTTAGACTTCAATAAATGGGGATGGGGAGACATATTAATACATTATAGACTGAAAGAACATGCTTGTTTCTTTTTTGTTTTAAATTTTATTCTTTTTTGGGGTCCGTTCCCCCCTCAGTGCCCCTAATGAAGCTCGGCCCCTGCCCCATGCGCTGACCGACCATGCCCAGGCTTACCCCCATGGGTCGGGCTGCCGGGCGGGCACCCCCTCTTAACAGTCAATGGAAGCAAGCCCTGGCTTACCCCCCCAGGGCAGCGCCATAGGAGTGGGACCCCCCCCAGGCAGACACTGGTGGCAGCGGGAGCGGCAGCAGAGTGGGGCATCATGGCTGGTGGACCAGAGATTTTTGTGGCTATGTTCCCCTGGGAGGTGGGGCATGCAGTGACACCAGTGGCTGTCCCACCTCCCTTGAAAGCAGGCACCGGCGTTTCCAGTGATTCCCTCGGCCTCCGCCAGAGGTCACCAACAGGCTGGTACTCCCACCAATTCCCCCACCCCCAGAAAGGAGAGCCACCCGTCAGGCACTCCTAGCCTTCTCTGCCCCGCTGGCCCTCCGATCCTGGGGTCCGTTCCCAAACCCTGGACGTCAGCGTCCCCTTGGGGGAGCAAGCTCTCTGGCCTGCCACTGGGGTCTCTACTGCACAAGGTGTAGTACCATCCCCTCCCTTGGATGGGCGGTGCTGCCATCAGCAGCACTATCTCCAGCCCTGGCTGCCCGAGTGCACTTCAGAACTTGGGTTGCTGGTAAGCAGTTCTAAGGGGCGTCACAAAACAGCACTGCAGAGTGACGATGCATGCTCAAGATGGTGATTAGCAAAAGGCTGAACAGTGGAGACTGCTGCGCAGGAAACAAGGCTATAGAGGAGTGATCCACTGGACACCAGGGGCCTTTACTTGGGCTGCACCTAGAAAGGGGGGAATCCAGTGGACACCAGGGACCTTTTACTTGGGCTGGTGCTAAGGAAGGGAGATCCATTGGACCTCAGGGACCTATACTTGGGCTGGTGCTAGGGAAGGGCCATCCATTGGACCGCAGGGACCTTTACTTGGGCTGGTGCTAGGGAAGAGGGTCCACTGGATGCCAGGGTCCTTTACTTGAGCTGTGGCTAGGGTGAGGGATCCACTGGACCCCACAGACCTTTACTTTAGGCTGTGGCTATGGAGGGGAGATCCACTGGACACCAGGGACCTTTGTTTGGGATAGGGTTAGGGAGGGGAGATTCAATGGACACCAGGGACCTTTACTTCAGCTGGGGCTAGGGAGGAGGAACTACTGGACACCAGGGACCTTTACTTGGGATGGTGCTAGTGTGGGGGATCCACTGGATCCCAGGGACCTTTACCTTGGGCTGTGGCTAGGGAGGGGAGATCCACTAGATGTCAGGGACCTTTACTTGGACTGGAGCTAGGGAGGAGGATCTACTAGACATCAGAGACCTTTACTTTGAGCTGTGGCTAGGGAGAGGAGATCCACTGGACTCCAGGAACCTTCACTTGGGATAGAGTTAGGGAGGGGAGATCTACTGGACACCATTGTCTTTTACTTGGGCTGTTGCTTAGGAGGGGAGATACACTGGACCCCAGGGACCTTTACTTGGGCTGGTGCTTGGGAGTGAAGATACACTGAACCCCAGGGACCTTTACTTGGGCTGGTTCTTGGGAGGGAAGATACACTGGACCCCAAGAACCTTTACTTTGGGTTGTGGCTAGGGAGGGGAGATACACTGGACTGCAGGGACCTTTACTTGGGCTGGGGCTAGGGAAGAGAGGTATGCTGGACCCCAGGGATCTTTACTTGAGCTGAGGGCTAGGGATGGGAGATGCACTGGACCCCAGAGACCGTTACTTGGGCTTGTGCTAGGGAGGAAGATTAACTGGACCCCAAGGACCTTTACTTGAGTTGCGGCTAGGGAAGGGAGATCCATTGGACCCCAGGGACCTTTACATGGGTTGAGGTTAGGAAGGGGAAATTGATTGGACCCCAGAGACCTTTACTTGGGCTGGTGCTAGGGAGGGGAGATCCACTGAACCCCAGAGTCCTTTACTTGCGCTGGTGTTTGGGAGGGGGAGCCACTGGACCCCAGAGACCTTTACTTTGGGCTGTGGCTAGGGAGGGAGATACACAGGACCCCAGGGACCTTTATGTGGACTTGGGATAGTGAGGGGGATGCACTGGACCACGGCGACCTTTGCTTGGGCTGGAGCTAGGGACAGGAGATATACTGGACCACAGGGACCTTTACTTGGGCTGGTGCTATGGAGGGGAGATACACTGGACCCCAGGGACCTTTACTTGAGCTGATGCTAGGGAAGAGGAGGATTAACTGGACCCCAAGGACCTTTACTTGGGCTGGGACTATGGAGGGGAGACACACAGGACCCCAGGAACCTTTACTTGGGCTGGGGCTAGGGAGGAGAGATACACAGGACCCCAGGGACCTTTACATGGGCAGAGGCTAGGGAAGGGAAATCCACTGGACCCCAAGGACCTTAACATGGGCTGGGGCAAGGGAAGAGAGATCCACTGGACCCCAGGAACCTTTTACATGGGCTGGGGCTAGGGAGGGGAGAGCCACTGAATGCTAGGGACTCTAGTCTTAGGGTGTGGGATCCACTTTACCCCAGGGTCCTTCACATGGTCTGGGGCTAAGAAGGGATGATCCACTGAACATCAAGGACCTTTACTTGGGCTGGAGTTAGGAAGTACCAATTGGACCACCAGGAGAGTCAGAGGAGGCCCTGAAAATAACAGTATACTTTAGCACACGAGGGAGCCTTCAGGAACTGGTCGGGGGGGGTGGGGGCAAGACTTAAGGAGTAGTGCCTTTGCCACAGCCATCAGTGGATGGCACGGTGCCATGTAACTGGTGCTGGGCCATCAATGGAAGGCTGTAGGTTTCACAAAGCAGAAGTTGGGTTTGTGCCCATTATAATCTCATGACCATAATTTGCATTCTGACCTTTGGCCTGGTAGCACAGTGGTAGTGCTTCCAATCGCTGCACCTGGATGTGGGCTCATAAACAGACTCTGATTGTTATGGGACTGGCTGCGAGAGGGAAGATTGAGAATCCCTTGAATGGCTCTCCTACTGTGGTGGTGGTGGTGGGGGATGCCTGTCCTGCTAGTCAGCTGCCACTTGCAGGAGTCTGGGTGGTAGCTTACTGAGACCGCAGGGGAAGAGGTCCCCACACTCAGTCACGGGGGAGCATCTATGTAGAGGTGGAACATGCTTATCATGTCATTGTACACATGTAGCTCAATGGGAAAGAAAAATGAGGGAAAACACTAACCGTGACCGGATGACAACCTGGTCCCCTGTAGGCCTCTTACCAGTCAAATCAGGAAATCAACGCTTTCAGAGAGATAATGGATGGTCCTTTCAATCTCCAACAATGAGCTGAAACACCATTATAGATGCAAATAGTGAATAATTTATTTGCCCTGTAGAAGAAAGCAGTACACAGGAATTCAAATGCTCAGACTAGGTGCCCTGGCGCTTCACTCTGTTGAGATTCGTCAGGGGTAGGCTCCCAAGTGAAGGTCTCCTCCTCTCACACCCTGCTCGCAGATGCTGGACAGACCTGATTGGCAGTTCCAGCTTAAAAATGTGGCAGCTTTGGCAAGTGACCGTGGTGGGCTGTGAAACCATAACACCTTAGTAAAAGATAATGTTTTACAGAAAAAGTTAAATTAGTGCGCTACTTGTATATACATGGTCTTAAGGAAGTTAAAATCATGTAGAAGAAACTGTTTTTGAGAAAGAAAGCATCTTGTTTAAAGCTGGTTTTGTACTTTATTTATTGAATTTTGTTGACCTGGTATGCCCACCGAGACTAGAAGTCCCTTTTTCAGGGGCGACTTGGGAAGGGGGGGGTGTCGAATACAGATGGTAACCAACTAAAATTGCACCAGATTAAGCTGTTGGTGATATTTTAGTGACACATGACACAATGGATACGTGAATGCAACATTCAAAGAGTGGTTGGCTGGTTCCTCCACTGCTATGATCTCCATGTATTATCTGTGACTTGTGTTTTAGGGGATCAGCTGCTGAATTTCAGATTGCCA
This sequence comes from Neoceratodus forsteri, assembly GCA_016271365.2. Lineage (NCBI taxonomy): Eukaryota > Metazoa > Chordata > Ceratodontiformes > Ceratodontidae > Neoceratodus > Neoceratodus forsteri. The sequence goes on from CM028133.1 coordinate 1,109,542,247, forward strand.
TCTGCGATCACCTTTCTTACATATCACTAGTTATTCCTAAAATCAGAATGCACTTTGGTAAATCGGTCATAAGCCATTCCCTCCCTTCACTGTGGAACAAATTGCAGAAAACCATAAAAATTGCCATCCTGCGAAATCTGTCCACCTTCAAAACCTTGTTCATACAAGCTGTTTCCGAAACTTGTAACTGCAGGTCTTAAGAACCTATCTTACTATCTCTCAGTTCTGACATTTGTCTCTTCCCCTTCTTACCCCTATTCCTTTTCTCTGCCCCGTTCCAACCTCTATCGCATGTATCATCATCCCTTAGTGTAAAAATGTCCATATGTATTCTATGTTAACCTGTTGCCTCCAATTGTGCTATTATCTGCATGTTTAAATTACAATTGTGTGTTTGTATCAACTTCCTACTCAGTGGCAGAGCCGGGGGCTGGGTGGGTGGTCGCCCCTCCTGGCTGCCCCAGTGTGAGTAATGGCACCCCGCCACCATCTTTATACACTGTTTAGTGCCCATTGTGGAGCCTGTGATTGACTGAATGGCCCCCCCGGCTCCCAAATCATTCCAAACCTGACTCCGCCACTGTACTCCGATCTTCAACACAAAGAATGCTCACCCTCCCATCATGGTGTACTTCATCTGGTGGCAATGCCTTCTCATACATATTCCCTAGCTCCTGGAACTCACTCCCCCTCGAAATTCGTTCTGCTCAGTCTCGCCAATCCCTTGCACACCTGCTGCAGAAACACACAGTTTTCCACTGCAGTTGCTACTAACCTGCTACCTTTTTTCCCCTTCTACCACCCCCCTCCACCACTCACTTCTGCATGTAGTAGTAGTAAAATGTTTATTTCTGATATCAGAAACAGGATAACCCAATTTAGCAGCAGCTAATTTACAATGGGGTCCTACTGTACAAAACTATCAGTTTCATTCTTAAAAATGCTGTAACATACATACAACTGAATTCATACATGAACAAAAACAACAATTTACAATATGTGCAAATCTCTCAAGTACAACAGCTTTTGGAGACAGTGCAACCCTTACAAGCCAAGATCTTAATACATTCCAAGATATTTTGTTAGTACATAACCTCAAGTGCCCTGGCAATGATTGCACAATTTTGGGCCCTCATATACATAGCAATGTGGCCCCTCGTTGTTCTCTAAAATGGTACCCTAAATTTTATTTCCCCTGCAGATTGCAATCCCGCCTTAACATTCTTACTCCTCCAAAAACTCTATTAGATATCCTGGTGCTTTTTTAAAATAGCAGCGATAAGTCAAACACTGCACATGCATATTTCGCCGTTCCATCAGGGATATCCAATTTAAGGCCTTATAAAGAGTGCAATGATGTATGTTCCAGAGTGCATCCAAGACAAAGCGTGCATTTCTATTGTAAATAACATCAAGCCTTCCCAAAATGCCTCTAGCAGCCCCATTATACACAACATCGCCATAATCAATATGAGGAATTATCATTGCATTTACAGGTTTTAACCTGGCATCAGATGAAAGACAATCTCTATGTTTATACAATACCCCCAACTTCTTGTTCAATTTTTGTATCAGATTGTCAATATGGAAATCCAAATTACAATGGGAGTCCATGCAGACTCCCAAATATTTGTAACAATCCACAAGGGCCAGGCTACACCCATCCAACATCCTCATTGCTCCTCTCCACCATCTACCACCATCCTCCCTCTGCCAGTGCCCAGTCCCTCTTGCAGGGTTCTTAACATCCTGAAGGGGTGAACGGCCCTGGCTAATCTTCCCCCCAGCCCCCATCCCCCCCCACCTTACTTCTCCTTTTAACATAAACCTCAAGCACCCTACAGTGAGGATTTCTGACTGACGCCTAGAAACCCTCCCCCCTTATAACAAACACTTACAGCCTATGCCTGCTCCAGCCCTCTCACTAACAACACTGTCCTTGACAGCCTCCACCCTTACTATACCAGCTCTGTACCCAGCTACCCGTTTCTTCACGATTAAATATCTCTTGATGGGTCTGATAAAAACCTTCTATCGTAGCTCTGTGTTATAGTGAGCTGCTGTACTGCTTGAATAATTGGATATTAATCCATGCTAAGGCTAATTTATGTACTTGTTTATGTCCTGTATATGCTAATTACTGCACTTGTTATCATACCTGGATTGTCAGATGACTGTATATGTTTTTTTTCCTGTACACTGCTTTCTCTGTTGGTTGGTTGCTCCTGCTCTACTGTAACCCCCCACTCCCAGGCAGCACAAACAAGCTGCTTGCAGTTCATATACGCCTTCCTGGTAAATCTCTTATAAATAAATAAATAAATTTGTTTACTGTATTTTCATATTTTATCCTATGTTTTTACTGTATAAATTGTACTATGTCCAGGTCCATCTTGGAAATGAGTTCTTCTCAATGATGTTTTGCCTGGTAAAATAAAAATTGATTGATTGACCGGGTTGAGTAAGACCATGTGCCATTTGTTAAGCAGAAAGAGTTAAATGCATGGATCTGTTCTGTCTTCTCCTTTTCTGTCTGATTGCGCAATCAAATTTTCTTGTGAGACCTAGGAACTGATCACTGATGGTATCGTGATTCTCTGCCTCCTGCTATCTCCCTGCCTTCACTTGCCATTTCTTGCTGTTCCTATCTTTTCTTCTCCCTTGCATATCTGTGGTTATAAAAAAATATATGTGAATCTGTATGTGAAACTGGGATCCCTTTGTTTGAAACTGTATATAGTTATAGTGTGGGAATTATTGCAAAATGCTATTTGGAACTCAGGGGGTTAACCTTGAGATGTTAAGCTCATTTGCAGAGTTGTCAGCAAGGGATTAGTTTTAGGACACCACATTCTATTTCATCGCACCTGCAAAGAAATTGAGAAAGTTCTGATACATTTTTTGTGAAAAAGAGGATGCCTCTTAACGAGTTCAGGATGCAGAAGTTAATTGCCAGGCAAAGACTTCTTATAAAAAGAGCAGCAATATTTGTGACAGAGAGAGCAAAGCTGAAACTTAGAATTAGAGATACCTTCAGAGGAAGGACTTTGTTTGTTTCAACTGCCTATGTTTAAAAAACATTCTGTACAATTTTTTTTATTGTTATTGGAAATAATACAACACTACTTGTGAATTTTATAACTGCTCCTAGTTTTCCTATGATTCCTGACTTGTACCTCGATGACAGCCAGCTCCACAGGACCTAAACACGTACAATATTTTAGTTACATCTTAATGCATGCTATAGAAAGATTTCATCACTAAATCTGTAAGTTCTCCCTTTTATATGCAAGCATATACATTCTACTGTATTTAAAAGAATGTACTCAAAAGGAAAAACATCCCATAAAGACAAGTCTGCATTTATAGTATACTTTCAAAATGTTGCAGTCAATGTATTATCAGTTAACTACAGTCTATGCATCTATAAAGTTGCAAACTAAGATCACCTAGACTTCCATTTACTTAAACGAAGATCACCCAGACTTCCATTCACTTCATATACACAGACATACACAGATTCAGATAATTATAAGAACTCGCGTAGTTCAAGTACACTACCTTGGGTATCAGGAGCAAGATGGCTGTGTGTAAGTAAGTAAAACTTTATTTTTCCAGTGCCCAATCCTGGATTCTGGGCACTTTACATAAGGTGCAGATATTTAACAAAACATTTAAAAAAATACAGTAATATCAATAGAATATAGCAATATACAGTAAATAAATTAAACTCTAAAATCGTGTGTGTGTGTGTGTACTTTAAAGATTACAAAAAAAGTTTGAGGTCCCAGTCTTCATTTAGGCCCTTTGGTCTTACATTTCCAAGCGTAAAAATCCGAAAGATTTCTCGTTGCGGAGGTTTCTTTAGCCTGTCTCCTCCGGTCTTGCCCACACTCACCATTTCTATGCCCATGAGTCTTAGTTATTTCTCATCACTATTGTGGCATTCTAAGATATGTTTTCCAGCTGGACGTTCCAGGTTCCTGTTCTGAATACTGTGGGCATGCTCCTGCACCAGTTCCCGTAGTGGGCGTTTTGTTCTTCTCACATATATTTTGGGACACTCACCCCACAATACATAGATCTTAAAATTAATGGAGCAACTAATAAATCATCTGGCTTCAACTTTTTTGCAATGGCTTGCATTTGAAATTCTTTCCTTAAATACAGTCGTATATGCTACAGTGACCACATCTGTGCATGCCTGTGTGTGGCGTATACTTGTAGCCAGTTGAGATAATCTGGCCTAGTTGGTGGAATTATGTACTGGCTATGTACTAGGCGATCCTTTAGGTTGGATGCCCTTTTAAATGAAATGAGAGGGCTCTCGCCCACTGCATCTGCCAAGACATGGTCATTTTTAAGAACTAGCGAGTACTGCCTAACAATACTGCCTATTTTCCAGACATTTGAGTTTAAGCGGTGACAAAACAGACCTTGTCAGGTTTTTTTTCTTTTGATATCAGTTGTTCACTTCTGTTTACCACTTTTGCTTTTTGTAGAGCTGCACTATCTCTCTGCTGTATCCCCTGTTCAGAAATTCAGTCTTAAACTGCTCTGCGCTTCTGCTTGGAGTTCAGAATCTTGCTCTCCAGAGCAGTTTCTACAGATCCTTAAAAATTGGGGAAGGAGTTTAATAGACTTTTTGGATAACTACTTTCAGCTCTCAACAGTGTATTTGTTCCTGTGGATTTTTTATATCCTTTACTAGAAACCCAATTCTTGTCATCTACACTTAAGGTTACAGCAAGAAAATGTAGACCTGTTTTACTCATAGTGCTGGTAAAATGTAGATTGAAACAATTTATGTTCACCCATTCTGTTGCTTATTACCCCATCCCATCCCACACACAGACCACAGCGATACCATTTTTTATGAGGTTTGTGTGTGGGTTGCTTTCAGGATCGAGTATCAATTTCTTCTAGTGATGGTCGGATAGTGCCTTTGTGGATCTCATTATGATCTGTCGCATAGTGGCAGTATCCAGCCTGAGATCCGACCTGGGATCCAACCTAAGACAGAGGTCAGATCCCAGGTCAGATCCCACATTATCTGAGGTCGGATCCAGGTATCTGTGGTGGGATTCAGGGATCTGTGGTTGGATCCAGTGTCAGATCCAGAAATCCAACCCCAGGTCTGGGGGATCTGACTTGTTTCCGGGACGGTCGGATGTACGGTCTGACAGTGCTACTATCTGACCAGATCCACTATCTGGCCAAATGTCCGGTATCTGATGATGTCCTAATTCATAGGATAGTATCTGATCAACACTAATTTCTTCTCCCAGTATTCCAGGAAGAGATTTGTGAAGGATGATTCCATGGAGGAACCCACTGCAGTGCCACACACCTGCATATAGAACTCCCCTTCAAACTCAGAATAGTTATGACTTAAAACAAAATACAGTGCTTTCAAAATAAATGAGATGGGGATTCATTTCTGAGGCTGATTTTCATTAGAAAATACTTGCAAGCTTGTATAAGATCTCTGATGATGTAACAACATGGGTGTCTTTTACATGGCCTCCTGTTGTAGTCTACCTTTTTATATCTTGCTGTACTATGAATGCTGTGGATCACAACAGTATTTTTTTTCTTTAAAAAGTAATAAACAATTAAAAAAAGAAGCAGCAGCTGCAAGGTCAGTTGGGGACAGGCAGATGCCATTTGAAACAGAAAGTGAACTTGGAGTGCTAAAATGGGCGAAATCCAAATTAACAATGCAGCTGGTCTAAACGTGCGGGTTTTAAAGTTTATTTTGGTAGATACCAGCTTTTTCATGGTTCTTAGTCTACCACTAATGAACGATATTACATTGAGGAAAGGAAGCAGCGGAATGGAAAGATGCATTTCCTTTGATAAAGCAGTGAGATATCCTGTATTATGAACCGGCGATCGTAATTCGAGCAACCTGATTGGCCGAGAGGGTTTCGAGGCCGTGATGATATCGGGCTACATCATCACGGCATCGGAAAACCTCCGGCCACCAATTGCTCCTCCCAGCGCAATCTTCTCCACTTCCCCACAAGCGGGCAAGTCAGACTCACCACAACCACTGGTGGCCAAAAACACATTCAATAGTTGCCTGCCCCCCATATGCACGCGAAACCAGACCGCTACAAACACAACAAAAATCTCCCTTTATTACGGAAACTGCTTCATTCGTGAGCACAACTACAGCTCGCCTCACTGCCTCGCCAGCAGCCCAAAAGCTACAACCCGCTCCTCAGGCTGGCCCTTACCTTCTCCATTTCCTCAGAAGTAGGCACGACTCATCTTCACTTCCTCAACAAAAAAAAACAATATTAGCGTACCTCAGTAAACTAAACTTCCGGACGGGGAATCAATGCCACAACAATTAAGCCTGTAACAAATCCTCCTGCAACAGCACCACCTACTAGCCAAAACATGAAATTCACGAACTTTTTTTTAAATGTCTACCTACACATATAAAACAATAATAAAATATTAAAAACTTTACTTTTTGTATTAAAGGCATAAAATATCAATTAATCCAGTTCATAATAACAATAAGTACACTCCAGGTGGGTATATAGTAGGATATAAATCACTTCCCGGGTCGCTGGGCCTTTTCGGCCTCTTGACCTCGTGCTAACTCACCCGGTGTGTGATATCCACGATATACACACCTGTCGTATGCTTAATTGCACTCCGGGGAGAAATTAAAATATCTGTCATTCAGTGAATAATGGTTGGATGCCGTGTGTTTTCTTTTCTAATGAACTAGTTTATTTATTTATTGGTTTGTTTTTGGATTACAATAACTTTGAGCCCGAGGCTCTTTTGCAAAGGTTCCACGTCAAAAGAAAAACACAATAAATTAAAACGTTATACACTGTAGTACAACAGTTAGCACCAGAGTGTTACAATAACACACGTACAATGTTCTGACAGGCACTAAAGGGTAGACAATAAAAATACATTTTGGAATTAAGTATGAAATAGGTGAACATAGAGCAGCCAACAGTGGCCTTTTTGTTTCAGAGTGAGTGGGAGAAAAAGGAATTGGGGAGGAGAATGTCAGGGGGATCAGGAAAAAAGGACAGAAGGTGGGAGGGGCGGGGCCATGGGAGAGGACTGGTTTATGGAGGCATGGGCAGTGGAGTGGGGGGAGAAACAAGAGCAGGGGAGGGACGGGGATAGTGGACAGGATACAGGTCTGTGTTTACAATTGTATTTATTTATTTATTGAAATGTTTCCCCAGGAAGGCACGCTGAGCAACAAGTTGCTCGTCTCCCGGTGAGACCTGCGGGGTAGGGAACAATGGGATAGAATACAGAGAAATGTTACAGTGTTGGAATACAGTTTGCTTACTTGCATACAGTGAGAGCAGGAGAGATTACGGGGGGATGGTGGACAGGATACAGATCTATGTTACAAGCGGTAGGGAGATAGGCGGTGGGGCTGCAGTAGCATGGGGGGGGCACAGAGAAATAGAGGGGCCTTAGGCTATAGAGGCAACAGGGTGAGATTTGTCCATGATTGGACAATCACATCTGCTAAGTGCAGTAAGGTACAGGCGGAGTTTATATTTGAAAGGGCCCAATTTGGGTACTGACAGGACAGTGGTAGGTAGGTCATTTAGCCAGGAGGGTGCCCGGTAAGCAAAAGAGCGTTGTGCCTGCATAGTGTGGCAGAGAGATACGAGAAGTGTTCGTCTTGACATACCTTGGGTTGTATGTGGGTTGATCGTTTGTTTAAGAAGATCTTGTATTACTGAGGGGTTAGTCCAAGACAGGTTGTTTCTGTGAGGAGGCAGATCTGGTATTTTACTCGTCCCATGAGGTTCAACCAATTCATTTGTTAGTATAGGTTGCAGATATGGGTGAGACAATGTGCACCAGTGATTAACCTGCAAGCTTTATTAAGGGCTAGGTTGATCCTTTTGAGCGCAGTGTCCGTTGCCGCACTGTATATAACTAGTCCACAGTCAATAATAGAGACTATGGAGATGTTGACCGCAAGTCAGAGGGCATCGGAGATTAGGCAGTGTCTGTGCCAATATAGCAGACCAATCCTAGCATTTACTGCTTTAGCAACTTGATCTATATGGACAGCATAGGACAGTGAACTATCAAGGGTTATGCCTAGGTATATGAAACACGGGACTGGCTCAAGTGTGTCCCCCGATTGTTCTGGATGGTAAGTCTGTGTAACCTGTGTTTGTTGTCAGTGACACTGAAAAGCATAGTTTTTGTTTTAGGAGTTTGTGTTTTGAGAACCAGTACTCAACAGATGCAAAATCAAGTTGGAGCTGGGTCTCCAGCAGATGCGGGTCTGGTTGACTGGAGAAAATAACTGCGTCATCTGCATAGAGTAAGATGTTAATGGAGCTTGCTTCAGGGAAGTTATTAAGGAACAGGCTAAAGAGTAACAGACCTAGTATCGAGCCTTGAGGAACACCAGAGCAAACTGGGTGACTATCAGGGAGAACACCATTTATTTTGACTTGTTGGGATCTGCCCTCCAGATAGTTACTGAACCAGCCTACAGTTTCGGGTGAAAGTCTAGTGGCGGCAAGTGAGTTTAGCAGAATAGTGTGGTTTACCATGTCGAAAGCTGTAGTGAGGTCAATGTAAATCACCCCCACTAAGTGGCTTCGATCAATTGTGTTATGAATGTAGCTGGTGAAATCGAGCAGGGCAGTGGTGGTACTGTGTGCTTTACAGAAATCATGCTGCTGTAGGCACTGGATCTTGTATTTCTCTAGATAGGTAAGCTGGTCTGGTACAATCTTTTCCAGTGCCTTCGAAGGGGGGGGGGGGGAGGATTGAGATTGGGCAGTAGTTTGTATGGAGGGCACAGTCACCATTTTTGAAAACGGGTGACTACAGCTGCCTTCCATTTCTCGGGGAACTGACCTAGGGAGAGATTGAGGAGTTTAGTTAAGGGAGTTAGGACTTCTTCAAGAATGAGGTTTAAAATCTTCAGGTCAAGAGAGTCACTGCTAAATCTTGACTTCCCAAGCACCCACTGCAAACATTTTCTGGCCTCTTGCTTAGCGACTGTCCTAAAATAGAAAGGAGGGGGTGGACTTGATGTGTGCCTTCTTTGTGCTCCGTGGTAGGAGGCGTTGGCACATCAAAGAAATCAGATAGTAGTATGCCACTTAGGTCTGAGAAGGCCAAGTTAAAAGTGTCGGTGATCACCCTGGAGTCCTGGGTGAGTTCCCCATTTACAGAGAGCATAGATGGGGCTGACTTGCTGGTCGTGCCCATGAGGTCTTTCATATTTCCCCAAAAGTTTCTGCAGTCCCCCCCAGGAGTTAGAGAGCTCCTCTTGGAAGTGGCGGATCTTGGCAGAACGAATCTCCCTGGTACAGGCATTCCTTGTGGTTTTGTACCGTTGCCAATCTGCCTGTTTTCCGATAGCCTGGGCATGATGCCACAGGTTGTCCCTGGTGGCCATAAGGTTAAGCAGGAAGGGGGTTATCCAGGCGATGTTTGTTCCCTTAATCTTTCATGTCCTAAGGGGGCATGAATATCGCAAGCTGTGTTAAACTGAGAAATGAAGTACTCGAGGGCTTGGTCCACAGTATGGGCTGCATCAATAGGGGCCCAATCAATTTGTCTAGGGGTTCGAGATGTCCTTTTTTCAGAACCCTATGCATAACTGTTTTAGCAGGTAGCTTCGGAGCCCTATGTGACCATAGGCAGAGGATGGGGGAGTGGTTGCTCATTGAGTCGAGCAGGACAGAGGTGTTGGAGATTCTTTCCGGGCTTAGGATTTTGTCCCTAAAGCATTTATGTACAGGGGTGTCCTTATGTTTTTGTTTTCAGCCCCACTGCTTTCCCAATTGAGGGATCTCAACATGTACAGGCTGGAAGAAAGGAGAGTGAGAGGGGACATGATAGAGACCTACAAGTTCTCTTCGGTGTTGGTGCAGAGTTCTGTGTGTAGTTGTATTTACACTCTCTCCCCTATTTATTTTATTTTATTTATTTTTTTCCTATATCCCTTCTTTTTCCCCATTCCTCTTTTGGCCCTGCTCCTATCCCTCCTTTTTTCCCTTTCTTCCCTTGTTTCTGTCCTGCTTTCCTTCCTCCCTCTTTTCTCCCCCCTCTCCTTCTATCTTTCCTTCCTTTTATCTTTATTTCCCCTTCCCCACTTTCCTTCCTATCTTTTCTTTTTTCTTCCCTCTCTTGTTCTTGTCGTTTGTGCCCCCCCCCCCAAGCTATTATGGAGTATTTATCATATTGCGTTTCTTCCTAGATTTTTTTGTTGTAATAGTATTCATATTTAAGAATGTATTTATAAGACTAGTATACCACTGTTTTTAGGACTGAGTAGGAACATTATGGTGATTGTGGTTTTATCCAGTCAGATACTATGATGTTGACGATGTCATGATGATGCATTTCAAAATGAGTGTATAACTGCCATGTATTGTTTAATGAATTAGCCTTTGAGAAAGGATGCTGTTTCATCCAAAGCACATCGGGTTATTCTAAACTTTTATGCCTTAAATAAATATTTAGATTTTTAGACCTGTGCCCTTGTAATTTTTGGAGGTTGGTGTGTGCAGGACTTTTTTGAAGTATGTTACATGTTAGTCTTTTGCATCACTTTTCCTAGTGCGAGCTCCAGTTTGCTGTTTTTAGACCTACAAGTACCTCACACGGGTGCAGGAGGGGAGTCTCTTTTAAATGAGAAAGAGCAGGCTGGTCCAGTGGTGCTGGTGATTGAGACACTGGTCGCTACACCTCGCGCCACGCCGGTGACCCAGGTTCGGGAACAAGCTCGGGCTGCCGGGGGTCAGCGGGGGGAGGGGGAGAGAGGGCCGAGCTCTCCTCTCTTGGGGGGAGGGAGACTAATCTTCCCACTTGCTGACTGCCCTCTGGTGGTGGCTGGAGGGTAGTATGGGTCGGGAGGCTGGAAGCCGACATCCTTACATTGGCAGGGAGGGGGATGGGCGAAAACTGGAGGAAATTTGAGCCTGGCAGGCTCGATGATAGCCCGCCACTCCTGGGAGTGGCCCCAGAATCTGGATTGGGTCTTTGGGAAGGGAGAGAAGCTGGCAACCTCCTCCTGGCCCCACCGCGGGGGGCGATCCATGGGGGATAATCTGGGGCCGTCTAGCACAGAAGCGGTGGGGACTGGAGAGAGAGAGTGTCCCTCCGTTGGGAGGGCCGAAGCCACCTGCCCAGGCCTCCAGGGATAGAAAAAATACAAAAAACAAAAATTGAGAAAGAGCACCAGGGGGTATGTGTGCCGTTGCCATTACCATCGCTCTTTAGGTAGTCCACAAGGTCCTCCTTGATCAGTGATCCCATCAGTTTACCCACTACAGGGGTAAGGTCAACAGGTCTGTAATTCCCTGGTTGCTCCATACCGGGGGTATGTGATGAAGCTGGAGGGGGAGTTTAGGGATATGAGGAAGTACTACTTTTCTAAAAGGATGGTAAATGCCTGTAACAGACAACTAGCTGATGTGGTGGGGTGAAAACAGTGGGAGGCTTCAAGCATGTGTGCGATAGACATAGGGGAATATTAGGAAATGGGCAGAGAGGGAGGAGGGTCGTCGGAGACCTGTTAGGGTCTGCAGAGACAGATTAGCCAGGAAAAATGTGGGAAGACGAGGTGGGCCATACAGTCCTTTTCTGCCAACATATTCTATGATTCTGTTTTGCAACAGCCTCGTGTAACCACCCCCATGTTTTAAACAGTGGGGGAGGAAACACAATAACTGAAAGGTGACAGAGGGAGAGAAAAAGAGCAGTATAAGGACAGAAATGGGGAGTAAAATAATCAAAGAACTGACAAGAGGACAGTAGGCATCATGCCTTTGTTGCTTGACAAGTGCCCCCATCCTTTCAAATTCTTTTTTTCTGGGGGAAAGGGGGCACTAATAAAATAAATAACCCAGTAAAGGGTGTGGATTTAAAGCAGTTGGAAAGGTGTGCTCTAAATGCTGTGCGTATACTGCTTGCCTATAGAAACATAGTCAGTGATGGCAGAAAAAGACCATAGGTCCATCCAGTCTGCTGGGAGTTCCCTATCTGCCCCAGGATCTGTTCTCCATGCAGGGATTTACTCCTCTCCGTCCACCCCCCCCCCACTGCTACCAACCTGAGCAACCACCAAACCCTTCACTCTGCCCGAGCCATGCGTGAAACCATTTATGGTCTTGGTACCTACCACCTCCTTTGACAGACTGTTCCACAGCTGTACCACCCTTTCTGTAAAAAAGAACTTCCTCACATCCCTCTTAAACCTTCCTCCCAACTCTATACTCATGCTAAATAGTTCCCTGCAGTTCACCCTGTTTATACCCTTCAGGAACTTGAAGGTCTATTTCATATCCCCCCTTTCTTGTCTGGTCTCCAGCAAGTACATGTTCAGTGCCTTGAGATGATCTTCATAAGATCAGCCCTGAATCATCTTGGTCACCCTGCACTGCACTGTCTCCTGCCTGTCCCTGTCCTTCTTTAGTTGAGGACTCTAGAACTGAGCACGGTATTCCAAGTGCGGCCTCACCAGTGACTTATATAGAGATAGTAGTAACTCCTTTTTCCCCACTGTCAGCACCCCTTCTGATACACCACAGCATCCAATTAGCCTTGTTACACTGGCTTGATTGTTTGAGGCAGTCACTAATTGTGACTCCCACATCCATTTCCTCTTCTGTAATGCTTACTTTAACCCCTCCTATCCAATACTCTGTCTTGGTGTTTTTTTTCCTAGGTGCATAACCTTGTATTTTTTGGCATTGAATTACAACTTCCAAATCTTAGACCACCTCTCTAGCCTTTGTAGAGCCCTCTGTATTTTCCCGATACTTTTGTCACTATCTACCCTACCACAGAGCTTTGTGTCATCTGCGAAGAGACACAACTTGCCTCGGATGTCCTCTTGAATGTCACTGATGAACATATTGAAGAGGACAGGACATAAGACAGATCCCTGCATCACCCCACTCATCATGACCTCCATCTCTACTGTTTTGTCTCTTTTTATCACCACCCTCTGCTGTTTCGCCTTCAACCAGTTTCCTATCCATCTAACTGTTCCTCGCTGCACTCAGGTCCTCCAACTTCTTCAGCAGTCTTCTGTGTGGCAGCAAATTGAAAGCCTTGCTGAAACTGAAGTAGAGTAAATCAGCAGCATGGCCCTTATCTACTACTTTTGTGTACGGTCAAAGAAAACTATCAGGTTGGTCCGACAAAACCTCTCTGTCCCAAACCCATGCTATTTACTGTCCTGTAGACCATTGCCCTCTAGGTAGTCCACAAGGTCCTTTCTGATCAGTGATTCCATCAGTTTACCTGCTACAGGGGTAAGGCCGACAGGTCTGTAATTCCCAGGTTGCTCCTTGTCCCCCCTCCTTGTGTAGCGGGACTACGTCTGCTATCCTCCAGTCTTTCGGAACTACCCTTGTCTAAAGTTGAGCTATTGAATAGCCCTACTAGGGGTTCAGCCAGTTTTGCAGCCAATTCTTTCAGCACTCAGGGGTGCATCTCATCCGGCCCTGGATCTACGTTTATCTATGTATATGTATACGTATGTATACATGTATCTTTGTGATAACTGGGAAGAGGGTATTTTCGGTGTCATGGACAGAAAGTTGTAGTGCAGGTGGATGTGGTTGTCATCCTGCCTCTGTGTTTTACTCCCTCCATCCTTATGTGAAGCGCCCAATGCTGCATCTGCATGGGGGAAGGGGCAGTACATTGTGTGGTCATTCACAGCATTAGTGCTGCTTCCTGAACTTGATCCTGCAGAGTTGCCAGGGTGAGGGGTAGGACACTGTGTGATCATCCACAGAGGGTGGGTGGCGAAAGTGGAGGACTAAGGACCCCGCTGTAAGGTGTTCCAGATTACCGAATACAAGGAAAGCGACAGTCTACTGCACTCGTTTCTTAGTGTAATGCTCCATGAGAAGTTGTACAACTGAAAAAATACAGGGGTTGGGGGAGCAGAACCCTCATGTAATAAAAGCTAAATAGCTGGTTTTGTTAAGAAGAATGGGGGGGCGTTGCCCCCCCCCCACACACACACACAATTTATTTGTTAAATTTAATGGGTAGCATGTTGATTTGTTTATGCAACATAACTACTGCAGTTCAGTGTAGCACAGTGCAACATGTACAGCCATCAAGCTGTGTAGGTTGTATACCGTTATGCTTCATAACTAAGGGGGTCCTTAGCCCTCTACTCATACTGGGTGAGTGGGAGACTGTATTGATCTAGACAGTGTGTTTTTCCATGACATAGGGTGCTTGCTGGACAGGAGTGAGGGGGGTGGGATTTGATGTATGCAGATTGGACCTTGCTTATGAATAGTGATGGACATCAGGTGGTCCAGCCCCTGCTTGACCGCTTGTTCTGTCAGAACATGCTGGTTGATTACGTGCTGGGCCATTGGCCAAGGAGTTATATTTTGCAACCTTCAAGCTGATCCACTTTGTGGGTGCTGTCAACCTGCAAAGCTGGCCTGGGACCACCTGCATAGGGGCCTGCAGTGCCTGAGGCACAGTGAGGAGGTGAGAGGTCATCCCTTGTTGCAAGTTACAGCTTCCAAGGTGTAAACTAGTGGGCATAATCCAGCCCTGCACTGCGCCTCAGCCAGAGTGTCTGAATGTGGGACCCAGTGTGCCCGATCTTGGAACTAAACCCTGGCTCCCGGGAATACCATCTCTGTGCTCTGCCAGCTGAAATCTCAGACCACTTTCTTGCTTGCTGCAAATCCAGCAGTCAGAAATATTCTAGAGGGTAGGAGGTTGTTTGTGCGGTACTGTATTAACCAGTGCAAGGCATTCTAACACACACATTAACTATAGTCTGTTTCCAGTGCCTGGCAGTTACAAATACTGCACCCGACAACTTACAACTTCCTTCCGTTCAAAAGAGTTCCACTGATTAGCACCAAGATGGTTTATGTAGGAGTGTGCTAGTGTTGCTAAGTAAACAAACTGCAGGAGTCAATTAGCCAGCCTTTTAGTGCAGATTTTATCTGGGTGGGTACCGCAAGAAAGATCAGAGCCAGGCTACTTGATTTCCATTGACAGGCTGTCAGTCGTTGAGTCAGAGATTGGGTTTTGAAGTGGCCCTTTATTGGAGAGCCTGGAGGTCAGTGACCTTTGAGGGAAAATTAACCCTGGGCTTTTCCTCAGCTGATATAGTTTATCGGCCTGGAACTCTAAACAAATGTTCATCATGAATTTTAAACCCATGCTGTATGCTATTACTAGAATAAAGAATGTACAGAATTGTGATGGCACCCTGATCTGCCATGTCATGTCATGTCACATCATCATATCATATCTCATATCGTATATCATACATCATATCATAAGGCATAAATTAATGTCAGAGACTTGATTAGCAGCCTTCACTAATCAAAATGAAAAATGATTAGCAATTGGCCAAAGTTGATTAGCAATTACAAAAAATTTATATTTTTGCTCAAAGCCCTATAAAATCTACTTATCTTGCTATATATTGATAAAATACACATTTTACACATAGTTTCAGATGTTTATCTGTTTTATTTAGCCATTTGTGAAATACGGTATAAGTGCAGCAGCACATTTTGAGAGCCGAGAGTTAGTGTGATGATGTCTGCCAAAGCAGACCATGACATTCGTGACCGTGACATTATTCGTGACCGTTACAAAACATTGAAATAAATTTAAAATAACAACCCCAGCATAAACCCGGTACCGTAAGTAGTAAGTTACCAGCAAGACTGGGTTGATTTTATTGAGTTGCCGACTGTCCAGATATTTGCTACTCTTCTTCATCAGGCATGTAGCCAGTAATTCTGGCCTTTTTTTGGGGGGGGGGGACCACCTGGGGGTGGTTCACCATCAGCTGCCAAATCACCAGGACATCTTGGTTTAGCACTAAAATATATGTTTACAGCCCTTTCTGGGTTGAATTCAGCTGGAGCGGGGCCCTGCTTTTTAATACAAATCAATGTTTCTACAGTATCTCTAGTCAGTTTTTACCTTGTTCATAGTTGAAAAACACTTTTCTACTATTGCATTAGACACAGGGAATACTCTCAACACATTGACAAGCTTCAACAGATTTGGATAAGAATTTTGGAAATCACATGCCAGCTTTGACTAGATAGCAGAGGCAGAAAGATTGATGAAATTGGTTTGAGCAAAAATCTTAAACTCTTGTCATTCTGCAAGCAGCAGAGTGCTGTCACAGTCAAGCTGCAAAAGTGCTGAAAAGTGGTCAGCTACTGCAGTAATGTCACTGTTACCATACAGCTCCAGTTCCTTTTGGTCTGCTGGCCAAAGTCTGGTATCTAACAGTTTTGCACGGTTATAGATACTACTGTACTTTCATCAGTCAAACCGAACCTTTGGTCGCAACAGTTCTCAATGTTTGTAATGTATTTGTTACATTGCTGTTTAAAAGTTTTAACAACTTGGCCACTAAGATGTGTTAATTTCACACCCTGGTAAGTGACTTCAGCATATGTTCCTGAAAGAACATCAGACTCATTTTTTAAGAGAGTGTCAAGTTCACTGCCACCTATGGGACCACTCTGCTTAGCGTGGTCAAGAGTGTGTCTCAAAGTTTCAACAGAGTTAAGTAGCTCTGGCATTTCAATTACTTCTTTTGGAAGTGCTAGTGAGAACCTGGCAAGTGGCTGAAGCAGCTGTTCAAAATACAAAAGGTGTGCCACCATTTGGAATTTAGTCATAATTTGCAACACTCCCTTGGTTTGGCCTGGTCATGAGTTAGGTCTGAGGCCATAGATTCTAAATGGGCAAAAATTACGGGGAATGATTTGGTAGTAGCCCAGGTGGCAAGAAGTTTATGCTGCACACAACCTGTGCCATGAGCCTTCTTGGTCTTTTCAACCGACATCTCCATGGCCTGGACAAGGGACCGTAACTCTCTGAGTCGCTTAGGACCTTTCTGATAGAGATGAAATAGTTGGGTCAGAAAGTTTGAAACTTCATTGAAATAGGTGTTATCCAAAGCATCTTTTATGGCCAGTTCTAATCTGTGTGAGAAACAAGTGAACAGCAACTAACCACGGTATGTCTTCCCTTAAAAGTGTAGAAAGACTCCGTTTTACACCCATGTTGACAGCTGCCCCGTCAGCCCCAAATCCAACCATTTTTTTTATAGTATGGCCACTCTGTGTAAGAATGTCTAAGAGAAGATTTTTCAATCCCTCACTTGTGCCATCTGATACTTCTTTCATTTGTAAAAATGTAATTTCCACATGACCATTGATGGGAATTACATAAATTACATAAACCAGTTCCTTTTCTTTTCTTTTTTTTTTTAACTTTTCATTTATAAAAGTTTATGCAATATAGTAGAATACCATAGAACATAACACAGGAAAGAGTACGCAGACTCAGTTGTAAATGTACAAGCTATGAAACTTAACCTTTGTAGACAAATAACCCATTTAACAACCAAGGGCGGCCCATATATAAGCAGGAATTAAAGTCCAGTAGGATAATATTGTAGAATAGTCCACTCTCACCTTTTTGTTAACTCAAAGGCCTCTGTACCAACATTCCCTGCCTCAAGCAGAATAAATACTTGGTGGGGGGGGGCTGAAAAATGCCAGAAGGTGGCATCTAAAATAAAAAAAATGTCCTGGGCCCAATTAAGTTGCATCACACCCCTACATTCACAGGCATAACATGATGCCATATAGGGAAACAGTAAGTAACAAGAGCATTGGTTAATGGTTCACAAATTGAGCGGAGTGTACCTTCACTCCTAAAAATAGAAAGCCACCCTCTTAGTGTTATATCCAGTAACGTATAACCAAAAGATATAAATAGGGGCAAAGCAATATATAAGGGGATAACCATAAGAAAAACCTCTGAGCAGACAACAGTCCAAACTCTTGATCAGCTGGTTGTCAAAATATAGTCCCTGGTAAGAAACCACAAAAACTACCACCAACAGCTTTATCTGGTTCAAGGTCAGTTGGCATTCATCTGTACCCCCTCCCCCGGGTCATGCCTGAAAATAGGCAGGATTTGTCTAGTGCACTTACCTGGTTAATAATAAATAAATAAATAAAAAGGGTACAAAGAGCCAAAATGGTTTGGGTAATGTCGCCGTCCTCAGCTCCATCTGTGGTAGATAAATTAACTTCCAAAGATAATGTAGAGGTTAACTTAGTTGCAAACGCCAAAGTCAAGTCCAGGTCTGTGAAGACATGCGTTTTATTTTTGTGTCTTATCTGAAGCTGGGCAGGGAACAACAATTAGGGTTGCACACTGTGCTCAAGTAAAGTGTTTTTAACAACTTGGAGAGCTTTCTGTTTAGTTTGAGTCTGTGAGGAAATGTCAGGAAAGAAAGCTAGCTTACTTCCCTCCCAGACGATATCTCAGCGACTTCTGGCAGTCAGTTTGCAGGAGGAGAATGTAAGCATCCAAGCTGGAGAGAGTGACAGTGGTGGTAAGGGGCCGTTGGTCTTCAGCCCCGTGTAGCTGAGCTCTCACAGGAATGGCAAATGCTGTCAGGATACTAATTCCAGAATTTGCAGGCAATAAATTCAGGTCAGTGAAAACGAGTCAGTGGACAGCAGCTAACAGCTCAGTTTTGCCAGCCATCCTCGGGGGGAGGCCACAGTCCGCACATTAGATTGCCGTTGAGTATTTTCAAGGGCCTTCACCTTGGCCTGAAGAAAGTTGAAGTCCCACATGCAAAGCGCATTCTTCTCCTGCTGTAGCCCGATTTCCTGGGTCAGTTCTATAATGGAGGTTGCATTGGTTTGAATTCAGGACTCCATCTCCTTGAATTTCACTTCCACTGCTGCCAAGCATCTGTTGGTATCCTCCCCTGTAGCCTGTATTTTCTGCAGCATCGCCATTATTTGGGAGGATGAAGGGTCTGATGCTCTAGACTCCGCGGATGTAGAAGGCCCTGACCCTGAGACACACAGCCCTGCTGACTGTATCAGATAGACATCTACATTTTGAGTGGCTTGCTTGTGGTCCTGTTTTGGACCCATTTGGCGTCTCTGAGCTAATAAGCTCCCAGGATAGCAGCAAAAACAGTGAAATGAAGGCGGCAGATCAAGTAGATAAAACTTTTAAAACCAGCGACCAGTTAAGTTGTATTACAGTGCATACACCATGTTTGCCACCTCACAGCGCCCCCCCAAACCAGTTCCTTTTCAGTTACACCACTGTCAGTACTACCGTCCATAAGCACTGAAAAATAATTTGCATTTTTGCCAGCTGCCAGCAGGTTTTCTTCTAGCTTCTTGCCAATACACATTATGAGTTTTTTCCAACTAACAGCGTTAATGTATTTATTGCCCAAATTAACTCCATGGTGCTTCTCTTGTTCTACTATCGCTTCAGACTTTTTAATAGGGATGTCCCCTTTGACCATCATAGTACAGGATCTCCATCAGCCTGCCTAGAATAGTTCTATGCTGTTCCTCTGCATTACTGAAAGCTCTCCCTGCAAATAAATTAAAATTGTTTTAGCTCTGGGTCCAAACCCTAACCCCGCCCCCAACACTATTTTAAACTTACCAATTGTGTTATGGCAATATATATCAAGTGGTGACCTTGTTCTACCAAATTTCAAAATGGTAACAGCTTTCTTGTGCTGCTCTGTCTGAAGATGTTTCCGGATGGTGTCAACTTTTAGCTGGGGGGCCTGTTATCTCTGCAATTAATTCATAGTTTCATAGTCGTGTACAAGTTCATAAGGCCAGGGGCCCATAACGAACCCACCACCACTAGCTTTAGTGGCGGAAGCTGTATTTTTTGTTATCCATATAATGATCCAAATTTAACTTAAACTGTTCAACCGATTTACTCATGACAGCACTACTGGGTAATGTGTTCCATGTTGCTGGTGCTCTTTGCATGAAACATTTTTTTCGCCTAGTTGTCTTACTTACAGTAGTTTTTAATTACAGTTTATGAGCTCTAGTATTATTTTGTATTGTTTGTTTTTCTAGACAAATGGTAACAAACAGGGATTCATTTTGAAATACTTTAAAGAGATGGATCAGGTCACTTCTTAGGATCTGTATTCCATGGAGTACAGGTTCAATGCTCTTAACCTATCACTGGAATTCTTATTTTTTACACTATTGATTTTTTGTGACCCTATGTTGCACTTTCTCTACCATATTTTTACAACCTATAGTAGCAGGGGAGCAAAAAGGTGCACAGTACTTCAAGTGTGGTCGAATAAGGCTAGTATATAAAGGAAGTATAACTTCTGGTTTTCTGCTTTTTATGTGCCTCTGAATGCACCCCAAGATGCCATAGCATTTCTTGACTGTTTTATTTGAGTGTCAGATTTAAGATTGTCTGTTATTATGACACCCATATCTTCTTCTTCCACCGTTGTTATAAGTTGGACGTTCATTACATATTGTGCCATAACATTATTTTTGCCCATGTGCATCACCTTGCACTTTTGTTCATTAAAGTTCATTTTGTTAAGTTGAGCCCAGTTACACAATTTAAATTATCCTGTAAGTTATTAATTGATTCAGCATTGTTTACAATGCATCCAATTTTGTAGTCATCTGCATATTTATTAATCCAGACACCACTGTTCGTCTGCATACTTGTAACAAGTACATGGGCCCAACACAGAGCCCTGAGGAACCCCACTTGTGACATGTGTCCAGTTAGATTCATGTCCTCTGATGACTGTCACAAACCCACCCAGCAGGTCAGGCCCTCTGCTCCCACAGTGCCAATCTCCGAGCGCAGTCTTGGGAACAGTTAACAGAACAGGGTAACCCTTCTGTCTGTTTTGTGGGTTCGAATCAAACTTTGGTCTCAAGTTCTGGAGGGATTCAAACTGTGAACCTCTTGCTAGCATACCCAATGTACAGGCTCAAATAATTCTGCTCTTTGGTGGGGGGCCAGATATCTTTTACCTACAGGCACCTAACCAGGTGTACAAAATGAACCCTTACAAACTCTATTAAAGACCTCAGAATAAACTCTTACTTTTTCCCAGTTTGGTAAAACCGGTAAGCTTTGTACAGTGTCAGCTTTAACCATGTATGCTTCACTTGTCAAGAAAAAGCATTTCAAAGGCACGCCAAGTAGTCTCTAAAGTAAAGGTTTACTTAAAAATAGATAAAAAAATGTAAAATGTAAATACAGAACCATATATCACAAAAACATACAATCATTTAAAAGAACAAGGGTTAAAAAAAGTACAAAATTCCTACCACCAGACAATTAGACTTATATATCTAATGTATGTCTTCTAATACTGCTGATAGACAGATGTTGTCAAGAGAGTCCAAACATGTGTGTCTTTACAGGTCACTCACAGCATAATTAAAACACTGTCTTGAGCCTGCCTACTCCATGATGTCACCCAGCTCCTCCTCTGTTTATTAAAAATTATACAATCAGGATGTCATCACTCAGAAGGTAAATTAAATAAGGTTAGTTTCTAAGTCCTTTCATCCGTGAGCAACATCCTGCTTTTACAGACATCAGAGGAACATTTATGACTTCGCCCCAGTGTGACATAACCTGGTTTTCCTCCTCTAAACGTCATAAAATGGATATTTTCTATCCTGTCAGCTAGCAAGCTACACTTAAGCTAGATAAACAGGAGGTGCTTAATTTAGGCCTCTTCTAGTCTGTAATTTTCTCTGGCCTTCCAGGTAACGTGATTGTAGCTAAAACCTGGGGGTATTCCACAGGTTGTTTCAGCATGTCTCATGAGAGACACTCAATAACACATTTTTATATTACAAAAATCATAGATTAATCAGAACCAGCTGTCTCTGTCACAATGACTACTTTCTGTTGTCTGTTTTTTAGCCATGAGTCTATCCATGTTATGATTTTTATATCTAGATTTATTTTAACTAATTGTTCTATTAGGATTTTAAGCGACACTGTGTCGAACACCTTGGCATAGCCTAGAAAAATTACATCAATCCCTCACTTAAGTTCCTCAACCCACATAGCTCATCTCTCTACTCACAGCACAATTTGCAATGAACACGCACTGCAAAGTCTCCCTCACTGTTTATCTGTAGCCAGTTTTTTCTGCATCATATTTTTGGCACTATCGCTCTGCAGTTGCTAATTTTACTCCAGCCATGTTGCAGATTGCAATTATTAAAAAGTTTGAAGTTAGCAAAACAAGGGTGTCTGGGTGTGCACTAACTTAACACATTTCAATGGCACTGTAGTACTGAAAAAAATGGCAACAGATTTGCTTGTGACCTCTAGGCCCCCACCCTCTCAAGCTGCAGACAGACATTGTAAATCCCAAACCTTCCATGTCTATCTGGGCATCCCTCCCATGTTTGTGTGCAGGGCAGAGGTCAATCACTGCATAGCAGAGCACATTACTTAATTTTTGACACTGTGGGCTACCACATTGTCCACAGTATCACTGCAGTAAAGCAGGGCACAGTTACTTCTCTTTTTCCAGCATGGATCACTGCAGTTAAAGCATGTTGAAATAAAACTCTCTGCAGAAGCAGGGCACAACACTTAAAGTTTTAAAAATATTGTCACTTTTTGTCTTATTTTAAACAACATGAAGTCTTTCTGTATTCTGACAATATGCAGTTAACTCCAGCACTTGAACTGCTCGGGAGATGAAAGAGTTAACTCTATGCTAAGAGCATAGAATGCTGAGCTCGTGCTCGGTTCAAACCTCTTTCTGCTGCACTTTCAATTGTAACTGTCAGATTCTTTACTCCGCCTAACTGAACAGTCGCTCCAGAGTTTCTCCTGTCGCTTTCGGTTCGTGTTAGTGAAAATCGTCGGTTTAATCCAAAAATTTTTACTTTTTCTGCGGTACAGATCCTTGTCTGTGGTACAGTAAGTAGTAGACTGTAGTAAATTCTGTGGAAATTGTAAATCTTAAAAATTGTTACGGTTGGTCCGGCTGAACCGATCACTCTTTTGATTCTGTGGTGATTCCGGTGCTTATCGGTTACAAAAAAGAACGTGTTTAACGTTTTTTTCCAATACCCGTGACATGGTTAGGAACCGATAAGTTTGTCTTACTTGGCCTGAAGCTGTGTAAAGGGTAAGTTTTCTGTTTTACTGTGGCCATGTCTGAGAAACCCAAAAGAAAAACTGGGCCCACTGAGTTTCAGCACTGTAGTGTGTGTGGGGAGGCCTTTGCTAAGGCTGATCCCCACACCACTTGTGTTTATTGTCTGGGGTTTGACCACCTCGATTCAGACTGCCAAATATGCAAAAATTTCCCTAAGGCCACCCTAGAGATAAGGTTGGGCAGGCTTAAGGAGAAAGAGGCCGAGAAGTCCGCTGACCCGGATGGCCAGCCCGGTTTGGTTCCAACCGAACCTGAGGGAGTGCCCTCTGACCAGGGCCAGACTTCCTTGGGCAAGAGGAGAGCTGACCCTGAGGGGTTGGTTCCTGCAAAAAAGAAGAAGATGGAAAAGTTGGCCGGTTTGGATTCAGATGCCCACCATCCAACCGCCGAGGAAATTGCCAGGGCGATTAGTATTGTGGAATCGCTCCATTCAGTTCCGACCAATCCGGCACCTCTCGGTAGGCACTCCATTCGGTCGGTTCCCCCGGTTTCTGATTATTCTTTGGAAGAATATTATGAGCCAGAATGGGGGGGGAGAAGAGTTTGATGATGATGAGGATGAGGACGGTGGGGGAGGTCTGGATGAGCCCATTGAACCGGACAGCTCCCCAGACAGACCTTCAGGAGTTTCCCCTCCCAGGCTTTCTGAGTCCCCTTCCCACTTTATGTTTTGCAGGAAAGTGGCTGATACCCTCCAGCTCCCTGTGGATGAAGCTGTTGAGGAACAGGAGCAGCCTGATTTTGTGGAAATGATGGACATCTCAGAATCCAAGAGACTGTCTATTCCCTTACACAAATCTTTTGGAAAACAGACTCACAAGCTTCTAAAAACTCCAAATTCATTGCCTCCAGTGGACAAACGATTGGACAGGAGGTACATGCTGTCTGGCTCAGCTACGGAGTTCCTGTACCAGCATTGCAGCCATGTTGGGGTAGTGTAGGCTGCAGCCTGTGACAAGGCTAGCATACCCTTGGCTTCACACCCCCCAGATAAGGACTCCAGGAAGATAGATGCCATGGCTAAGAAGCAGTACCTGGCATCTTCTCTGGGACTCAGACAGGCTTATTACATGGCCTATGTGGCTAGATACCAAAAGTCCAGGTGGGAGTCTGTTTTGGATCTGGCTAAGCAGGCATCCCTCCAGCTAGCCAAGGAGCTGGAGGAGGTGGCTGCTGATGGGATAGAGGCATCTAAGGTTCAGTTTCCTGCAGCTGTGGACTCCAGTGATGTTTCATCACGAGTCATGGCTACATCTGTGGCTCTTCGGAGGATGGCTTGGCTCAGATGTACTAGCCTCTCGCAGGATACCCAGGCTAAGACCATGGATTTCCCTGTTGAAGGTAATTCTCTGTTTGGGGAGCAGACAGAGAATTACATGAAAAAGATGGATGAGTACAGGACCACCTATAGGAGTGCACAAGTCAAGGAAAGGCAGTCAACTCCTCAGAAGCAGCAGGCTAGGGGGACAGGCCTTTTCACAGGCCCTTCTACCAGGCACAGGCCTCCTCTTCTTTTTCCCAGAGGGGGTTCTTTAGAGGGAGAGGTAGGAGGGGGATGAGCAGGGCTGCATCCACCTCTCAACCTAAGGCTCCTGCCAAGCAGACACCCTGAGGTGTCAGCCCGGGTTGACTCCCCAATCCCTGTAGGAGGCAGGCTGGCTTACTACTTCCAGGCCTGGAAGTCTGTTACCTCAGACAAATGGATCCTGGAGGTAGTAAGCCAGGGACTGGCCCTCAGTTTTAAAAAATTCCCAAAGCTGAGGGTCAGGTCTTTTCCACCTGCAAACATCTCTGAAACCGTTGCACTAGAGGCAGAGGTTTCCTCTCTGTTGGCTCTCAGAGCCAGAGAGAGTTCCTACATCCCTCAGGGGCAAGGATCTGTACTCCAGATACTTTCTTACCCCAAAAAAGACAGGGGAGTGGTGGCCCATCCTAGACCTAAGATACTTAAACAAGCATCTACTAAAGTCAAAGGTCAAAATGGTGACTCTGTGAATAATTCTTCCCTCTCTAAGGCCAGGGGATTGGTTAGCTTCCCTGGACCTCAAGGATGCCTACTTTCACATTCCCATCAGTTGCTCCCACAGAAAGTATCTCAGATTCGAACTGCTCTCAGGCCATTATTAATTCAGGGCAATGCCTTTCGGGCTAACATCAGCACCAAGGGTCTTTACAAAATGCCTAGTAGTAGTAGTAGCCTTTTTAAGGAGGCAGAACATCTCTATTTTCTCATATCTCGACGACTGGCTCATTGTAGGCAGTCTCCAGACCAAGTCAAGTCAAATCTACAAGTGATCCAGCAAGTGCTCACTTCCCTGGGATTCCTCCTCAATCTTGCAAAGTCAGTTCTCAAACCAGTGCAGCTCCTCACCTTCATAGGGGTGGAGTTGGACACCGTCCAGGCAAAGGCGTTTCTTCCCTTGTCAAGGGTAAGGGCCCTTACAGACCTAGCTTCCTCATTTCTTCTCCTGGTTTCTCGCCCAGCAAGACATTTCCTCCAACTACTGGGCCACATGGCAGCTGCCATTGCAGTGGTTCCAGGGGCCAGATTTCAGATGAGGGACATCCAGTTTCACTTGAGGGCTTTTTGGTCCCAGAAAAAAGACCCTCTCACCAAACTGATTCCAGTGACTCAGACCTTGATCCATGCTCTCCAGTAGTGGTTGGATCAGAACAACTTCAGACATGGAGTCCCATTCATCTCTCAGACTCATTCTGTGGTTCTGACCACAGATGCTTCTCTCCTGGGATGGGGGGCTCATTTGGGAGCCCTCACAGCACAAGGAGTGTGGTCCCCTCAGGAGTCTCTTCTCCATATCAACCTTCTAGAACTCAGGGCAGTATACTTAGCCTTACAGGCTTTCGTGAATTCAGTACAAAATAAGGTGGTTCAGGTGAGGACAGACAACACCACCACCGTGTGGTACATCAACAAGCAGGGAGGCACTTGGTCGACGGCGTTATGCATGGAAGTCATGAAAGTCTGGTCTCTGGCCTATTCTCTACAGACATCCCTGGTAGCAGTCCACCTTCCAGGGAAGGACAATGTGTTAGCAGATGCTTTGAGCAGGATTTCTCAGGGCCATCACGAATGGTCCCTGGATCCTCTAGTGCTAAAACTGATATTTCTAAGATGGGGCACTCCTCAGATAGACCTCTTTGTAGCCCCAGACAATCACCAACTTCCTCTCTTCTGTTGCAGACCCCCAGTATTGGGCTCAGTTCCCCTGGATGCTCTACTGTTGGATTGGTTGGTGAAATTTCTGTATGCCTTTCCCCTCTTTTCTCTGTTGTTCAGAGTTCTGGTGAAGATAAGGTCACAATCTTGCAGAGTGATCCTGATTGTGCCAGACTGGGCCAGGCAGCCTTGGTATCCTCTCTTGCTGTCTCTGGCGGTCCATCTTCCATTGGCTCTCCCCAAAAATCACAATCTGTTAACTTCCTCTCGGGAGAATTTGGTATCCCAATATTCAGTCTCTCAATCTCAAAGCTTGGCTCTTGAAGAGCTAGAATATGCAAATATGAATCTGTCTCAGGGGGTTCTGGACATACTCAAGGCTTCTTGCAAACCTGCCACGAGAAAACCTACAACTCCAAATGGAAAATGTTTGGTATTTGGTGTTCTAGTAAACAGATATCACCAGACTCTGCTGACTTGTCTGCAGTTCTAGACTATATGGTTCATCTCAATTGCATAGGCCTCAGACCAGCTACCCTCAAGGTGCATCTATCTGCTGTTTCTGCATTTTTATCAGTGGGAAGCCTTCTTCTCTAGCTTCTCACCCTGTGTTCTGTAAATTTTTTAAGGGACTACTTCACACTAATCCTCCTTTTAAGGATCCTACTCCTGTTTGGGATCTTAATGTTTGCATTGCTCAGCTTATGCAACCACTCTTTGAGCCCTTGGCCTCAGCAGAACTTAAGTACTTGACTTGGAAAACTGTGTTCCTGGTAGCTATTACAGAAGAAGCCAGAAGGGGAAGAAAGGAAACATATTCAATTCAGTGCTTTAGAATAACTGGTAATTGCTATTTTTCTTTTAAACTTAGATTGTGGGCTTTTAGTGACACTGTACTTTCTTTGTTGTCTTTACTTAAAATTGTTTTTGGGCTGTTGAAAATTTAAAACGTAGTGGTGGTGTAATTCTGTGCTGTCTTTAATTGCTGCAAATTTTATCTTGGCTTGTCTGACTGCCCTGTAGTTGGGTGAGGGGTGTTAATTGTCTGGCCTCTGACCTCAGCTACGTGATAACTGAAGGTGGGGCTTAGTCAGAGTTGAGGTAGCAAGTGAGTTTTATTTCTCAGAAGAAGCCAGAAGGAGAAGGAAGGAAACATATTCAATTCAGTGCTTTAGAGTAACTGGTAATTGCTATTTTTCTTTTAAGCTTAGATTGTGGGCTTTTAGTGACACTGTACTTTCTTTGTTGTCTTTACTTAGAATTGTTTTTGGGCTGTTGAAAATTTAAAACATAGTGGTGGTGTAATTCTATGCTGTCTTTAATTGCTGCAAATTTCCCCCCTTCCCCCAACTCTTAATTATATGCCCTGTTAAATCTGATTGACAGGAGCTAAACACAGGGTATAGTAAGAGGTGTGAAGTAGGAGGGCATAAGGGGAAGAAGCCCACCTCAGCACGACAAGTGTTTTGACTCATTTATTTATTTATTGGTTTCTTTTTTTTTTTTTAAAGAAAATTATCTGAGGATCAGTGGCAGGATTTTTAGGACAGTAAATTAATAAAAAGGGAACTAGGAGAGCTTCAGTAGCAGACGAGTAGTGAAATAGCAGTATAATTGCAGTATAATGTGGGGAGTGGTGCAATGCAGTGGCTGTGGGGCAGCCATATTCAGGCAGACTTTCAGGACACTGGGGTGCTGCCCTATCTGCATGCATCTCTCTGGACTGCGGGATGAGGTAGCCAGACTCAGAGCGGAAGTAAATTGGATCAGGAGTACCATCACCCCTATCCAGAGACCACCCAGTCCAATGCAACTGCCTCAAAGGATGCTGAGAACGAGGAGCACT
Organism: Neoceratodus forsteri; assembly: GCA_016271365.2. Classification (NCBI taxonomy): domain Eukaryota; kingdom Metazoa; phylum Chordata; order Ceratodontiformes; family Ceratodontidae; genus Neoceratodus; species Neoceratodus forsteri. Next base: position 1,109,570,315 of record CM028133.1, read on the forward strand.
TGGATGACAGTGGGCTCAGGGAGGGTTAGAGCGGTCAGGCAGAGGCACATCCCAGATCCTATTCCACTCAAGAACTCATATGCCGCACTGGCAAATGAGGACAACCAAATCGAGGTACCCAGAGAAGTGGAAGGAAAGGATGTGGAGGTTAGCCAAGGAGGTGACCTCAGCAGGGAAAGCAGTGGACCCCAGAGGAGGAGGAAGCGAATCCTGGTGGGGGACTCCATCATAAGAGGGATCCAGCTAGGAACACAGGAGGGGGAGGACAGGGAGGTGAGGTGCCTACCAGGTGCCACGGCATGGAGGGATAGAAGGAAGATCCTGGGGATCACTGGGAAGGCAAGACAGGAGGGTGAGCTGGATGTCATTATCCACCTAGGTACTAATGACCTGGCAAATGGGAGCCAAAGGAAGTTCAGGAAGAGTTTAGGAAATTGGGAGGGTCTCAAGCAAGTAGCTACTTCTGTCACTTTCTCAGAAGTACTTCCTACGAGAGGCAAGGGAGAGCATAGAGTGCATGCACCAGGAACTTTAACTCATGGTTGAAGAACTGGTGCTGTGAGGAAGGTTTGGATTCATTGGTGACTGGGGACCCACCTGGAGGGATGGTGGTTTGTTCAAGCCTGACAGCCTGCATCCATCATGGAGGGAATCAAGCACTCAATGATAAGTTTAAATGCTACATTGATAAGCATTTAAACTAGCAGGGGCGGTGGCAGGCCAGCAAGGAGGGTGCCTACTTGCTCACCCCCCACAGCTAGCAGTGGAACCAGTGAACCAGAGGAGTGACTATCTCTGCAAAGCAGTGTGCAAAAGATGGAGATTAGTGCCCAAGAGGTGGATAGGCAGAAAAGGGGCAAAATTCAGCAGAAGGGCAGACAGCAAGGAGAACCAGGGATAAAGGACAACCAAGAAAGGGGCCGGAGTAGAACAGCGAAACAGTCTAGGGAGGTCAAATCATGGAAAGCCATGTGTGCAAATGCCAGGAGCCTTAGCAACATGATGGAAGATCTGGAGGCTGTCATGGTGCAGTCAGACCTGGACATTGTGGCCATCACTGAAACCTGGTGTAATGATAACCACGACTGGGAGATGGCCATACCTGGCTACAACATATTCAGAAGAGACAGAGCAGGCAAGAAGGGAGGAGGAGTGGCACTGTATCTGAAAAATGACATAAGGGCCACAGAGATCCAGGAGGAACAAAATGGGGGAGAGATACTGTGGGTTAAGCTGGAAAGGAAAATGGGACAGCCATCCGCACAGGTGTGGTCTATAGACCACCAGCCCAGGAGGAAGAAACAGATAGGAGTTGATGCTAGCCATCCAAGGATGGCAGACAAGGGTGAGGTAGTACTGGTTGGAGACTTCAATATTCCAGACGGGACTGGAGCATCCCAGCAGCAGCATCAACTAGGAGCAGATTTATCCTGGACTCCTTCAGGTGCCTTCCTCAAGCAACTGGTCATGGAACCAACTCAGCAGAAGGCAATACTGGACCTTGTTCTCACAAACAGGGACAGTGTGATGGGGGTAACAGTGGGGGAGCACCTGGGGAACAGTGACCACCAGTCATTATGGTTTGAAATCACAGAAAGAGCAGAACCAAACCACACAAAAACACATATCCTGGATTTTAGGGGGGCATACTTTGGGAAAATGGGGTGATACTTGAAAGAGGCATTAAGGGGAATGGGACAGGAATCAGGGGTTGAGGAACAGTGGGCAGTATTTAAAATGGGGATTACAAGAACAACAGAATTATGCATTAAGCAGGTTAGCAAGAGGAAAAGGAAGAGGAGACCATTATGGTTTTCCAAAGAGGTAGCAGAGAAAGTGAAAGCCAAAAAGATTGCATTCAGGCAATACAAAAAGACACAGGCAGAAGGGGATAGGGAGAAGTACCAGGAGAAGCAAAGGGAGGCAGGGAGGTCAGTAAGGGAAGCCAAAGCTCAGACAGAAGAACACATTGCAAAATCAGTGGGTAGAGGGGACAAAACCTTTTACAGGTACATAAGTGAAAAAAGAAAGACAAAGGGAGGGATAGTGAGACTGAAGGGGGAGGATGGGGGCTACGTGGAGGATGACAACAGTAAAGCTGACATACTGAACAGGTATTTCTGCTCAATCTTTACTGAGGAAGAGGAGGGTAATGGGTCTGAAGGGAGTACAAGGGGTGAGAATGGTGCAGAAATGGACACAAGTCCCTTTACACGAGAAAGGGTCCTGAAGGAACTGGAAGTAATAAGAGTTGATAAAGCAATGGGGCCAGATGGGGTGCACCCCAGGGTCCTTAAAGAACTAAGAGAGGTGGTGGCTGAACCTCTGGCTATCCTGTTTAGCCGATCACTGGAAATAGGGGAGGTACCCAAAGACTGGAGGACAGCAGATGTAGTCCCCTTATACAAAAGTGGGAACAAAGAGGAAGCAGGGAACTACAGACCAGTCAGCCTCACCTCGGTAGTGGGGAAGATCATGGAAGCACTACTGAAGGAGAGATTGGTGGAACATCTGGTTGTCAATGGACTACTGGACCCAAGGCAGCATGGTTTCAGCAGGGGGAGGTCATGTCAGACCAACCTCGTTGAATTTTTTGACTGGGTGACTAGGGAGGTGGATCAGGGGGCAGTGGACATGGCCTATCTGGACTTCAGCAAGGCCTTTGACACTGTGCCACATAGAAGACTATTACACAAACTGGGAATATGGGTGTGGGCAGGACAGTAGTGTGGTGGGTAGGTAACTGGCTGGGTGGCAGGACACAGAGGGTGGTGGTAAATGGCTGTCACTCCACAGAGGGAAGAGTGACCAGTGGGGTACCACAGGGATCAGTGCTGGGACCGGTACTATTCAACATCTTCATCAGTGACATTCATGAGGACCTAGAAGGCAGAATTCACTGTTCGCTGATGACACAAAGCTCTGTAACAGAGTAGACACACCAGAGGGTGTAGATAGAATGAGAAGGACCTGCAGAAACTTGAAGAATGGTCAGGGGTTTGCAGTTGAAATTCAATGCAAGGAAGTGCAAGATGATGCACGTGGGGCACAGAAACCCTGGCACAATATATCAGTTGGGGGTGAGGATATAGCATGCACCAAGCAGGAAAGGGATCTTGGGGTTATCATCTCTGATGACCTCAAGGTAGGAAACAGTGTGACAAGGCAGCAGGTAAAGCAAATAGGATGCTGGGATGTATGGCAGGGGCATCACCAGCAGGAAGAGGTCATAATTCCGCTATACAAGACACTAGTGAGGCCCCACCTGGAGTACAGTGTACAGTTCTGGAGACCATACCTACGTAAGGACATAGACAGGGTAGAAAGGTTCAGAGGAGGCAACGAAGATGGTGCATGGATTGCATCACAAGTCCTATGAAGACAGGTTGAAGGAACTGAACATGTACTCCCTGGAGGAGAGGAGGAGAGAGGGATATGATAGAGACATACAAGTATCTTACAGGGAGGAACAGGGTGCAGGAATACACTATTTTTAAGCGAAAAGATGTTCCAGGACTAGAGGGCATGGGATGAAGTTGGAGGGAGGATGATTCAGAGGAAATGTGAGGAAGAATTTCTTCACAGAACGGGTGGTGGACAAGTGGAACACCCTGCCAGAGGAAGTGGTGGGGGCTGAAACAATCACGGGATTTAAGAATGCATGGGATAGACATAAAGGAATTCTGGAGGTCAGGGGTAAGGGGCAACAGACTTCTAGGAAAACAAACTGAACTTACAAGCTCAAATGGGCAGACTGGGTGGGCCATAGGCCCTTATCTGCCGACACTGTCTATGTATCTATGTACATCTGCCAGGCGTATCAGTGAATTACAAGCTCTGTCAGTGTAGCCTGATTTTATCTCATTCCATAGAGATAAGGTGGTCCTTAGAACCAACAGGAGGTTCTTACCCAAAGTGGTTTCAAATTTTCGTCTGAACCAGTCCATGTCTCTTCCTGTGTTCTTCACTGATCATTCTTCTTCAGGAGAGAGAAGATTACACAGTTTGGATGTTAAGAGGGCACTTAGCTACTACATTGAGCGCACTAAGGCACTTAGGTTTGACTGTCCTCAGTTGTTTCTCACTTATGGTGAAGTGGGAAAGGGTAAACCTGCTACTAAGAGGACTATTGCCAGGTGGATTGTCTCTTGTATACAATTCTGCTATGAAAAGCTAGGCAAAGTACCCCCCCTCAGGCCTGAGGGCTCATTCGACCAGAGGTACAGCTGCTTCTCTGGCAGCGGCCAGAGATATACCCCCTCTTAGAGATCTGTAAAGCAACCACCTGGAAAACAGTTCATACTTTTACCAAGCATTACTCTCTGGACATCCAGGCTAGGAGTGATGCTAGGTTTGGTATAGCAGTGCTGCAGAGCCTATTTCCTAAGTAGGTTCTGTACCTTCCTCCTGGGAGGTACTGCTTGGTAGTCTGCATATTGTCAGAATATACTGTAGCAAGACTTCATGTTGTTTGAAGAAAAAATTACTCACCTTAGTAATTGTATTTCTTCTAATGGAGTCTTGCTGTATTCTGACCTCCCCTCTCAGAACCTGGTTTTTGGGAAGTGGGCTGGCAGGTACAGTGCTGCACCCCAGAAGTGCATTGGCTCCCTCTCCTTTGGGAGGAGCTGTGCATAGTGGCTCTATTGTTTATTTATAAAGTTATGTTAAGTTCACTACCTGAGTTTTTTGTTTTGGGGTTCTCAACTTGAGTCTTTGGGATTCCAAAACTTTTGGTTGCCCTTATGGCTAGTGTTTTTTTTTACAATTTCCACATTATAGGTGTACTTAGTTAGTCTTGGCTCATAAGAATCTGATGGTTACACTTGAAAGTGCAGCAGACAGAGGTTTGAACCGAGCACAAGCTCAACGTTCTATGCTCTTAGCATAGAGTTAACTCTTTCATCTCCGGAACAGTTCAAGTGCTGGGGCTAACTGCATATTGTCAGAATACAGCAAGACTCCATTAGAAGAAACACAATTACTAAGATGAGTAATTTTTTCTTTCTGCCCATCACTGCGAAAGCATGGCAGGCAGAACAGTTCTTTTAAATGTATTTTCCCATGATCACTGCAATTACTACAGGGCACAATACTTGTGGTTAGCTATTGTCTTTCCCATCTTTGCAAAGCAGGGCACAACTCTATAAAATGTATTTTTCCATCACTGCAAACTGCAGAGCACAACACGTTTGTGGTTTAGTTATTGTCTGTTTCCCATCTCTGCAAAGCAGGGCACAAACATGTAGTGTCTTTCCCATCACTGCATACCGAAGGGCACAACACTTGACTGTGGGTGATGTCTTTCCCATTCTCTACAAACTGCAGGGCACATAATTTTAAATGTCTCCCATCATGCAAAGTTAAAACTGCAGGGCACAACACCTAGGACTGTGTGGTTAACGTGTATAGTTTCCCATCTCTGCAATGCAGGGCACAACACTTAAATGTCTTTCCCAGATCACTGCACATTTAACAGCACTAAGACACAACATTTAGGACTGTGTAATTGTCTTTCCCATTGCTACAAAGCAGGGCAGAGCACTTTTAAATGTCTTTTCCCATCACTGCAAACTGCAGGGCACAACACCTGAGTGGTTAAGTTAAATGTCTTTAGTTTTCCCATCACTGCAAAGCAGGGCACAGCACTTGTTCACCAGGCTCACATCCCCATCTGCATATGCAGGGTTCAAAAAAGCAGAGCAGTCAAAACTGTCTCTTGTTCATTGCAAAGCAGGGCACAGACTTTAACAGCATAGTTAAATGTCTCCAAGTTCACTGCAAATTAAGCAGGACACAACGCTCAGTGTCTGTTCAAATTGTCGCTTTTATGTTTATGTCTCTTCCTTATTGTAAAATAAATCAGGTGTGGTATTCTAAGCTCCTGGTTTGATGCTGCGATGGGACTCTGTCTCCAACACCATATCCTTCAAATATCTCGGGTTATGTTGGACCTGGTATTTGACTTTGCTTTACACGTTAATGAGGTGTGTCGCTTGGTTAACGCCAAGATTGGTGTGGCATACAGAGTGCGCCACTCACTCACACCAGCAGCTAGGATCTCAGTAGCGAGAGGTGTTTTACTTCCACCACTGCTGTCTGCCCTCCCAGTACTCTCTCATGCCAATGCGGGGGTTCTTCGCCAATGGGACACATCCTACAACAATATCTGTAGATTTGCCTTATCGGCTCCTTGCCTAACCCATCACTGTCTATTCTGCCTTAAACTGGCTGTCTCTCGGTGCCCTCTGATCTTACACTCTAGGGTGTCTTGTTGACTCCTTAACCAGATCCCCCCTGTCCCTCCTCACTGGGGGACATGCTTACCACGGTCTCTCACTCTCGCCTCCTTAGGTCCTCCACCTCCCCCCTGCTCTCTCTTCAGCCCTGCTCCACGAAAATGGATGAGCAAGCCTTTTCCTACTTTGCTCCTAGGTTTTGGAACTCGCTCCCGATCCATGTCAAGAATGCCTCATCTCATCCTACATTTTATTTATTTATTATTTATTAAATTTTGTTAACCGGGTAAGCCCACTGGGCCCCGAGGGTCCCTTTTTCAGGGGCGACCCGGAGTTAGTTACACATAGTTTTGTACATACAAGTAGGTGATACAGTGTAGGACATGTCGTACAGGAATTACGAAGTCAGTATACAGTTTTAGTCGAGGAGGACAGGAGGTACATTCCATTATTGGATACAACAGAACAGTGTGATACATACAATACAGGGTTGTAAGGACAGTAAATAACTTTGTGAGGAGGGCAGTGGGTTGATTACAGAGTTCAGCAGTGGCGACAGATGGATGTGTAGTGGTAAGTGCTATTAAAACGCACACAAGCGGTTCCATGTAGGAACAGAGTACCAGGTCGTGCAACCCTTAGTCATTACTCTTGGTGGGGGGGGGGCAATTTTGTATAACCCAGTTGACACCAGGTGAGGTAGGCTAGCCATTGGTGCAGGGGCAGGGACTAGGGATAAGGAGGTGTGCTCGCAATCCCTTTTGGAATTTGGCAAGGGTGGGTGCCTCCTGAAGGTGGCTGGGGAGGTTGTTCCAAGATACAGGGGCAAGGTGAGTAAGGGATATGCTCCCAGCGACAGAGCAGGCCAGAGCATTTAAGCATGCTTTGTTTTCACACCTCATCGCTCTTGGCAACTGTGACTGCACTTCACTTCTGCTCTGTCTCTCTATTTTGTCCAATAGCCTGTGGCCATGCGCATACTTTGGTATGCCTCTTGTGATACTGTGTCTACCAGTTTTCCCCTTAGCTAGGCCTGTTGACTTGTTTACCTTGTCATTTTGAATCCACTGAATGTTATGTATACCTGTCTGTTTCTCCCAAAGCCAGGCCTGATATCTGATGACTTGTTTTCCCTTGTTTTTATGTAACAATTGTAGTCAGCTATAACTTCAGTATTTTTGATGTTATCCTTGTGTTGTATAAATTTCGGTGGCTGCTTATGCTGATGTATTTGTTCGACAGTTATCTTGATTATGTACCTGATTGTTTGTACTGCTGTATTTTCAAATTGTACTCTCCCTGGTCGTGCCTGAAAATAGGCAGATTGTTTGCCTAGTGCACTTAACCGGTTACTAAAAGCTAATAAATAAATACATTTTCAAGCCCAAAAGAAATGGTCAAATTATGTGATTCAATATATATTCTTTATTGTTGTGAATCCATAAATATCTTCTTTTGTATAAGCGCTCTTGCATTTAACCTTTTATTACGTTTCAGGACCTTCATGTCCCTTCATCAGATATTCCTCAGCTGCTTTTATTGTAATATAGAAGTGTTTCTGTAAAAATAAGAAACATATTTATTTTTGAATATAACATCCTATTTGAGAACTCTCTTATATTGTAAATATATTTTGTTAATACACTTAGGTGGGAACACACATGTTTTTTATTCATAAACCATTATTTCTTTAGAAACAGAGAAACATGACGGCAGAAAAGGACTGCCTAGCCCACTTAGTCTGCCTAAGGCACTTAGCAGAGGGCTAGGACTTCCTCCAACACCCTTACTTCTCCCTGTGGCACCTTCTTTCCTTCCCCCCACCAGTTCCCAATACCAGATCCATGTGTCCATCCCATGCTCTCTTAAAGCCCTTTACGGTGGCCTCCCTTATCACCTTCTCCGGGAGCTCATTCCATTTCCCCACCACCCTTTCTGTGAAAAAGTTATTCCTGTTGTTTCCCCGGAACCTGCCACCGTCTTCCTGTAGCGTATGTCCCCTGGTCCTCTTGTGCCCCTTTGGGTTAAAAAATCCCTCTTCTGGTTCTCTGTTTATCCCCTTAACATATTTAAAGGTCTCAAATGATATCCCCCCATCACTTCTCTGCTCCAGGGAGTACATTCCCAGTTCCCTCAATCTGTCCTCATATGCCAAGTGACTGAGCCCTGCTACCATCTTAGTAGCTCTTCTCTGTACCATCTCCAGACTGCCCATGTCCCTTCTCAGGAACGGTCTCCAGAAATGCACCCCATATTCCAAATGTGGTCTAACCAACTGTTGATATAAGCGGATGATGACCTCTCTCTTCCTGCTAGTGAGTCCCCTTCTGATGCAGCACACCCTACAAGCCTTGGCTGCCGCCCTCTCACACTGTTTAGCTACCCTTAGCTCCCTCTAAACAATAATTACCAGGGTCTCTCTCCTCCTCCATCACTTCCAGGGCCAGACCTCACAGATAGTAAGTCTCACTCTGGTTTCTCCTCCCTAAGTGCATAGTTTTGCACTTTATTTATGTTAAAGGCCAATTTCCATCTTTTGGACCAAGCCTCTAATAATCACAGGTCCCTGTGCATATTCTCCCTCCCCTCCTGGGTATCCTCCCTATTACAGACCAACACGTCATCTGCGAAGAGACACACCCTACCCCTTAGTCTCTCCGTTATATCTGCCACGAATATGTTAAACAGCAGTGGACCCAACACCGACCCCTGGGTAACCCCCCTTGTGACTTTTCCCTCCCCTGAAGCGACCCCATTTACTATTACCTTCTGACTCCTACCCATTAGCCAGTTTCGCACCCATCCAACTACCCCCACCCCCAGTCCATCCAATTTATTAATTAGTTCCCCATGTGGTATGGAATCAAATGCCTTCCTAAAATCAAGATACGCAATATCCACCAAACCCCCTTGATCCACCTCCCTAGTGACCGAGTCGAAGAACTCTATTAAGTTCGTTTGCCAGGCCCTCCCCTTAGTGAATCCGTGCTGATGCTTATCGATAAGGTCATTTTCCTCCAAATATTGCAGAATCCTGCCCTTCAGTAACTTTTCCATAATTTTACGTACTATGGATGTTGAGCTCACAGGCCTATAGGTACCCACCTTCGCTCTATCCCCCTCTTTGTGGAGAGTGACAATGTCTGCCCTCCTCCAGTCCTCTCGGACCTACCCTTTCTCCAGGGACCAGCTAAAAAGAGCTGCCAAGGGATCTGCCAGAATATCCCTAAGTTCCCTCAGCACCCTAGGATACACCCCATCTGGCCTCATGGCCTTATTCACTCTTAACTGCTCCAACTCCCTCAAGACTGCACCTTCCTTGAATGGACTCGTATCAACCCCCCAACTCTGCCTTATACCTCAGTACTGATGTCTGCAAAATCTTCCTCCCCCACCACCCCAAATACTGAGCAAAAACATTCATTTAATAACTGCGCCTTATACCCATCTTCCTCCATTGAGAACCCCTCCTTGTTTGTCAGTCTGTTTATCCCCATACCAGTTTTCCTCCTCTCACTGACATACCGAAAAAAAGCTTTGTCTCAGGTCTTGACCGATTTGGCAATTTCCTCTTCTGCTTTGGCCTTTGCACTCTGCATCTCTCTGCCCACCTCCTTTTCCCTCCTCTGGTTTATTTCCCAGTCCTCCCCCCTTTGCGTTGTCTTGAACTTCTTGAACACCCTCTTTTTCTCCCTACCCTGCCTGCCACCTCCCTGCTAAACCAAAGAGGCTTCCTCTTCCGTCTTGTTTTATGATTTGATTTATAGTTAAGCAATAAGCTATGAGGGGGTGTGGGTTATCGGAGGATTTACCACGGCTGGCGTGGTTTGCCCATGAGGCGCAGCCGAGTGGGTAAATCCTCGCCAGCCGTGGTAAATCTCCCGATAACCCACATCCTCCAAGTGGTTTATTGAGATTATACCAAGGTTCATTTTTTACTATAATAAAATACAACTTTTGAAGAGATAGCTTTGTTTTTTTATTTTTATTGTATTTATTCCTGGGCTGCAGAGGATTAGGATGTAGATCACCTTTTGTACCATTACCATTAGCTCATCAGCCAGTGATTATCAGAGGATTTACACCAGTGGTAAACTGCCAGTCTGACCATTTCATTGGCTGTTCACTTTTGTCCATGGTATAATCCTTATTTTGTGTGGGCCCAGATTGTTCTGAAAAATAATAAAGGAACTAATTAAAATATTTCATTTGTCTGGTTATTTCTCTTTTCAATTCTAATCTCATTAGGGTGTCGTGTACCTGATTATCACATTTGTTTTACTTCATGTGTATTCATCTCAGCCAAAACCTAAATCAAAATTGGCTTACAGTCGGTATATTTTCTATTTATGCACGTCAAGCTGATTCAAATTTACTTCGTTAAAAATTCTATGAAGGGAGGCTGAATTCAAAAAAACTTACTCGCTTCAGGAACATTATTTCATGTGTTCAGAACGTCTGGCTGCACACTTCACAAACTTTCCTGAAAAGCTACTTGTGTCATTACTGGAGACGCCAATACTCGTGCTTTCAGTAAACCTTCTTCCTGAAGGTGTAAAAGGGGCCAAGACTTAGGGTGTACACGCTGGTTGGCGTGATTACATCACTGTGTGACGTTCATCCTGGGCGGCCCAGTCACTATGGAAACTACCAAGCTCCTCTTGGAGCAGACGGCAGTCTCCCTTCTACTACACATTTTTTCAGTGCTTTTACCAAGTTGGTTTATTTCTCCAAACTCGGGTGACAGGTGTATAAATCTGAGACTGTGATGTGATCACTCATATCACACAGGGGAACTGTATCTCCAAGAGAAACCTTTGTAAATTTAATGTTTTATTACATGACGTCAGGGACGTCACCTCGGCTGGATCAAGGATTTATTTGTTTTGTTTAGCCAAAAGAGGGGGAGCATGTTTATCTTATAACAAATATACTTTCTCCAGTTTAACAACATTGTTTTTCTTATTCACACGTATATACAGTAGGAGGTCAATCATTTTGCTAAAGGTCACTCCAGAACTTTTTTCATATGCACAATTGGCTTTAGTATGTATATGACCCTCTTCATAATTTTGCATGCTTATATCTTTTCTAATGATTAAGTTCATTCAATTTCGGTTTGACATGGGGGGGGGGTTCTGTTAACTTAGGGTTATGACTTTACGTTCTGTTATCAGTCAAAACATACATTCTACCTATTTGGACTAAGCCTATATGGCAGGTCACATATTTGGCTAAAGTTCACGCTAAGATTTTTTAGCACGTTACATTAACATTAGTATGTAAATCACTTCATGTGATTTTGTCTGTTGTCACAATAGTTTTTTATTTAAATATGAACCAAGTAAGGTTTTCATTGAGTCCGTATCTTTTTTCATAAGTCTGTAGGGTAAAGATCCACCACGCCTCTCTCCTTAGCAAGATCACGTCCCTATTACTTCCTCTTTTTGGCTCTGTTACATTCTTCAATCCAGAAAACATTATGGTCAATATTTGATGTCTAAATTGTTAAAATGTCGTGCCAAATGTGATTTTTTTATCTTCCCTTCTAATATTGCTCTTATGCTCAGTAATTCTCTGTTTCAGTGATCGGGTTATCTGTCCGATATAATACAACAAGCACGGGCATACTGTGCAATGTACCATGTAGTCAGTGTTGCAAGTAATCAGACTTCTTGTTTCGTATCTCTTGTCAGTACATGTGCTTTTAATATGTTTGGTTTTTAGTCCATTGTTGCAGTGTGTACAGTTACTGCAGGGGAAAAAACCCTTTCACATCCCTTTGTTGCCATATTCTAGGTGGGGCAGGAGGTGTCCAGTGTTGAGTTTTCACTAGTAAGTGTCTGATATCTGTGGTCCTTTTTGCTGTTACCTATGGTTTGTTCTGGAATATATTGTTACCCTGATTTGTTGCCTGTAGAATATTCTAGTTTCCTAAAATTGTGTTTTTATTTTTTCCAAATATTTCTGACTATTGCATGGACATGGTTATTTTTTCTGGTTCATCCACTTTTTTGTTTCGTGTGTCCCTTAATATATCACTTCTTTCTTTATATTCACATCGCTGTTCCGCTTTTTCTAATGTTGTTTTATTAAAACCCTTTGTTCAAATCTGTGTTTAATGTCCTGTAAGTTTTTTTCTGTATCTGGAGTCTGTCCCACTGTTTCTCTTAACTCGCAATATTTAACTGTATGGTATGCTCTCCTTCAGTTGTTTCAGATGGAAACTGGCCGCATACAACAGTGTGTTTGTATCTGATTCCTTCCGGTATAAATCTGTTATGATTTTCCCTTCTTCTTTGATAAGTAATAGATCCAGATACAGAATTTCTGTTTTACTGTAGCTCATAGTAAATTTCAAGTACGACATTGCATTGTTCAGGTAAATTGTAAAATTGTGTTAGTTCATCTTCCCCGCCTCTCCAGAAAATTAATATGTCATCAATAAAACATCTGTATAGTTTCAGAGATGTTCTGTATGTATTTACTTCAGAATAAATGTATTTATTTTCAAATTGCAACAAAAAAATATTAGCATAAGTGGGTGCCAAAGTGGCACCCATAGCTGTACTGGTCTTTTGTAGGTAGTTATGTTCTTCAAACTTGAAGTAGTTATTCTTGAGAACGAATTCAGTTAGTGTAAGTAGAAATTCCATGTCTGGTTTGTTAGTTTCTCTGCATTGTAAGGCAATTTTTAGAGCAAGCAGTCCCTCCTGGTGTGGTATGGAGTTGTATAGGTTCTTAGCATCCAGGGTCACTAGTAATAGATTTTCCATATCTTGTCTCTGATTCATTTATTCTGTAATTTGTATGCAGTGTTTACTGTCTTGAATACATGACAGGATCTATGGTACCAAATCCTTACAGTAGTGAGCCACAAAAATAGATAAAGATTCTGTGATGGATACCAGTCCCATATGATTGGTCTCCTTGGGGGTCGTTTGTCATCTTTTTGTATCTTCGGCAGGCAATAAAGGAGGGGAATTTTTGGATAGTTATTTATCAGTTCTGGTTTAACCCATTCTTCTATGATATTTCTGTCTGTTGCTTCCATGATTATACTGTATGTTTTATGGAATTCTTTAATGTGTCAAAGGGAATTTTCCTGACTTTCTCATAAATGTCTGTGTCATTTAACTGTTGTAAGCATTCTGATTAATAGCCATGGTAATCTTCTTTCACTATTGCCCCTCCTTTATCTGCTGACTTTATGATATTTTCTTCTTTTGCTAGTGAGTCTAAGGCTTCACTTTCTTCTTTCCCCAGGTTGTGGCAAATTTTTTGTGTTCCAGTTTCTTTAACCACTAGTAACTTCCACCTCTCTGTTTACTTTTTCAGTATATGCAGTTATGTTTGGAGATGTGAAACCAATCGGATTGAAAGTAGATGTGGTGCCTAGGGCCTGTTTCAATCTATACCTGTCTCTAGCCACTATGAGATTAGCTTTCAGGGTCTCCTTCAGTGGAAAGAAATGTTTTAGTCACAATTTTCTGTAAAACTTTTCCAAATCAAGTTTCAATTCAAATGCATTGATTTTTTCTATTATACCATAAACAGAAAATATACTGACTGTAAGCCATTTTTTTTTTTTTTTTCTTTTATCCTCCTACCTCTGCTGCTCTGGATCTCTCATTTGGAACTTCTGCACTACACCTTCATACGTCCTGGCAGGACCGGGTAGTCTGCTCTTAGAGTGCCGCACACTTCCAAGCACACACATCAGGGCATCCGGATTTTCTCCGGGCAGGGGTGAAGGAGGCTCCCAAACCTCCCCTTAGTCCTCAGAGGAGCTGCAATGGAGTCTGCCCTGGTTCCTACTCTGAGACGGGTGCCGTGTTCATCACCTAGATCCAGGCAGTGTGTTTCCTCTGGTCTTGTCTGTCCCCCGACGTCGGTGTGTAATGAGGACCAACAAGCCAGATGCACGCTGAGACATGCATCTGCTTCTGTCCTCTTCTGACATCGACCCTCACTGCTGCTTCCCTGACTGCACCAGCACCATCCGAGGTATCCCAGGTGGTGGTGGTATAGCGGTGGGGGCTAGCTTCCCACCCCTCCCCAGAGAAGGAAAGCAAGCCGTCGGGCGCTCAATCCTTCTCCCCTCTGCCGACACCCGGCGGCCCGAGTCCTTTCCTGAACCTGTGTCACCGGCGTGGCGTGAGGGACTGTAAGCCATTTTGATTTAGGTTTTGGCTGAGACGAATACACATGAAATAAAACAAATGTGATAAACAGGTACACGATACCCTAATGAGATTAGAATTGAAAAAAGAAATAACCGGACAACTGAAACATTTTAATCAGTTCCTTTATTATTTTTCAGAATGATCTGGGCCCACACAAAATAAAGACTATAAATCAAAGAAATAATGGTTTATGAATAAAAAACAGATGTGTTCCCTCCTAAGTGTATTAGCAAAATATATTTACAATATAAGAGAGTTCTCAAATAGAATATTATATTCAAAAATAAATAGGTTTCTTATTTTTACAGAAATACTTGTATATTACAATAAAAGCAGCTCAGAAATATCTGATGAAGGGACATGAAGGTCCTGGAAATTAATATAAGATTAAATGCCAGAGCGCTTATACAAAAGAAGATATTTATGGATTCACAACAATAAAGAATATATATTGACTCACATAATGTGGCCATTTCTTTTGGGTTTGAGTACCACACTTGATTTATTTTACAATATGGAAATCCGACAGTGGTTTACTCCCCACTGTACTCTCTAAGAAGGATTTAAAACTATAAAAAGGGAACAGTGGGATATAACACATTATTGTGGACCATATGTCTCTAAACCCCATGCAAAGAGCAGGGCTGCATATTTATTTGTATTTATTTGTCCTTTGCTCGGTTACCTTGGGGCTCCACTTGCCCTTCAGTTCAGTTGCCCACCCCCAATGTCCCTGCTTTAGTGTTCCTGCCCTTGCCTTAATGTGTGCTCTTCTTGCCGTTTGGGCACAGTCCCCCCTTCCCCCAGATTCTGCGTGCCAAGTCAGTGCCCTGTTTCTTCCCTACTCCAGGCTCCCCGCCCTGGTAATAAAATGAAAAGTTTCTGCTTGTTTTTGTAGATCCCCGATCCTGTGCTATGCTCTCCTCCTTGGCTAAATGCCGAAATCTGCACGCCTTGCCGCTGCAATTCAGCTCTGGTCTCCACTCCGGTCCCCTGCTCTCCTCTCGCGGTCTCGGCCTCCTCGGATCCCCTCCGCCTCTGTGGTCGTGGCCTCCACTCTCCGGTCACTGCGACTGCTATGTCTGCCCTGCAACTTAAAAAAATGGCATAAAATCAGTTACTGGATGCAAAACACGACAAACAAAAAACCAAAAACCTACCCAAAAAAAAAATATTAAACTCACCAGTTTCTCTTGCCTGGAGCTCCCAGACCTGCTTCTTCCCTGGGGTGTGACACACTGGCAAGGGACAGAATCACGTTTCTCCCGTGCAGAGACTGGGTGGGGGGGAGGAGCTGGAGCATCACTCTGACCAATAAGGGACATCTCGGAGCACATGGGGCAGGGTGCGGGGGACCAGAGGGAAAAAAAGCTACCTTGTAGAAAAAAAAAAAATGTAAGTTACAGTGCCTAATGAAGCATTTTTACAAGACCCCGGGACAGTTACCAATGATTAGCAATGGCTGCTAATCATTGGCACATTTGAGTCACATTTCCCCGATCTTGGGTCACAAATCGCGATGCAAACCCGCCTATTTCATGCCTTGTATCATATCATATCATATAGAAAAAGATGGCAGAAGGAGACCAACGGTCAATTAAGTCTGCCCAATGGGTTCTGAGACCTGCAGTGGTCATGGGTCCTAGACCCCCCCCCACTGAGTTTTATACTCTTTCCAGCTCCTGCGGAGTCTGAGGTAGCCCTTGCTCTGTCCCACCCATGTTTGAACGCCGCCACAGACCAAGCTCCTACCACCTCGGCAGGCAACCTGTTTCATGACTCCACCACCCTTTCTGAAATGTAGTGTTTCCTTAACTCCCTCTTGAAGTGACCCCCTCTCAGTTTCCTTTCATGTCCCCTTGTGTTTGAGTCTGATAGTCTGTTGAAGAGTTCCAAGTAGGTCACCTTGTTTATGCCCCTCACGAATTTGAATGTTTCAATCAGATTCAGTTCTCTCCCCTCCTAGTTTCCAGTGAGTACATGTGTAGTGCCTTCCAGCGATCCTCATACGAGAGCTTGCAGAGCCCATGTATCATCTTGGTCGCCCTTCTCTAGTCTACCCCTGTCCTTCTTTAGGTGAGGACTCCAAAACTGGATACAGTATTCCAAGTAGGGCCTGCAAACCGGGATCACTTGAGTAGGGGCCTGCAGTGCCTGAGGCACAGTGGGGGGTGGAAGGCCACATCATATCATATACCGTACCATACGTATAATTTCATATCATACCATTTATTTGTTTTTTTATTTAAAATGTTGTTAACCAGGTAAATAGCACTGGGCCACGTGGCCCTTTTTACAGGTTAGACCCAGAGTCAGACATACACAATGGAAATACATACAGTTAAATTACAATAATTCTTTGCATATAAAATATACACATTTAGGTTAAACAAAGTGTTCACACTCAATGTTACTAATATTACACACCTAAAAATGTCTAGAAACGGGTACCTCAAACCTCCGCTTGGAGTTCCTTTTTTAGTTGCGTTTCAAACTGCTGTACTCGTGGAGCTTCTCTTATCTCTGGATCAATGTTATTCTAGATTTTAGCAGCAGAGTATTTAAAAGTTTTGGGGGGTTTGTTGGTTCTGCACAGTGGTACGGGTAAGGTCAGAGAATTTTAAAGATTTGGTGCTATCTTTGGGCACAAGCATGCCTGATAGAGGCCCATCCCCTCCTAATTTTAATAGACTTAAACACAAGCAACTTTTGTACAATATGTTCCTTTGTTCTATAGACAGCCATTTTTTTTTTTGGCTCTGCTTTGACCCTGGAGAACTCTCTCGGGCATCCACCACCTCATCTCTACCTCCAGGCCTGAAACCCTCCAGCTCCTGGCACCAGCCCGGCTATCCCCTTGGCTCTGAGCCCTCCCAAGGTGGGGCCGCCCTATCCGCCCAGGGTGCTCTATCTGTGAATTCAGGCTGGGCTGGGCTCAGCCCAGGAGCCAGATGAGTCCGGCTGGTGGAGTGTGGTTGAGGGATGGTGCCATCGCCTATCTCCGGGAGTGGGTTTTTTTCTTGGTTGTATCCCTCCCACCTCCCACCCTCCCCGGCAGAGCTCGGACATGCAGTGGCGCCAGGCATGCCTGCCGCAGCTCTGCGTCCCCTCTAATGTACCCTGCATGTTGTAGTGCTTCCGGGCGCCACTGGGGGCCACTGTGGTGCTGGGCATGTGCCTGGATCCTTCCCCCCCGAGAGAGGAGAGCAGTCCTCCGGACACTTGATCCTCTCTCTCCACTGCCAACCCCCGGCGGCCTAGGCTCGCTCCCGAACCCGGGTCGCCGGGGTGGCGCGAGATGTGGCGTCCAGCACCTCAACCCTCAGCGCCACCGGACTGGCCCCAATAGACAGCCATTTTAATTTTTCATATAAGGTACAGTGATGTTCATGGCGTTTTGCTCTCAGCCCAAACCATCAGATTGCATTGTAGGTCAGTAGATTGGTAGGTCTGCAGGTCGGTAGGTATGTAAGTCATAGGTCGGCCAGTAGGCAGACTGGTAGGTAGGTAGATGGTCTGTCAGTATAACATATCATGTCATAAAATGTCCTATCCTGTCCTGTCCTGTCTTATCCTATCCTATCCTATGCCTCACAGTGGCTGCCTTTCATGTGTGTGACTTGAGGGTTGTTCTACTGACTTTAAAAGTTCGGAATTGATTGGGGTTCCCTAGATCCACAAGCTCGCTCCTGACATCCTATTCCCCATGGTAAGACCCCCATTCTGTGGAACAAGGACTGCTCTGCATCCCAGCATCCAGATCAAATTTGTGGGCTATTGTGTTTTCATGGTTTTGGCCCTGATGCTGCAGTTCTCTTCCAACAAAAATTCCTTTGGCTCTCTCCCTTTCTGCTTTCAATACTAAGCTTTGACTTGATCTATTTGACTTCCCCAGTGAATTTTAGTTTCTGTTGCTAATTTTTAGAGACTATTGAGGTATTGGGTTACATTTATTTTTTTACGTAATTGTCAATCTTTCCTGCGCTTTTTGTACATTGTTATATATGCCCGCTTCCTGAGCCCTGTAAGGGTACTATAGAAATAGCAATTGCCGAGCTACCTACTGACCTCCCAACTACCCATTTACCTACCTACCAGTCTGCCTACTGGCACACCTAACTACTGATCTACCTAAACTATGACATACCTACCTACCTACCTGCCTACCTACCTACTGCCCTATCAACAGACCTGCTTACTTACCTACCTACTGACAGACCTAACTACTGATCTACCTAAACTATGACATACCTACCTACCTGCCTACCCACTTACCTGCCCACCTACCTACTGCTCTATCAACAGACCTGCTTACTTACTTACTTTCCTACCTACTGACAGACCTATGATGAATAGATCTACCTACCAGCCTGTGACTGACCTACATAACTACCTACATTTGACCTACCTACATCCTGACCTATATACTGACTTACCTGTGACATACCTATGTACCTACAGCTCAGTTTGCTGACCTACCTACCTAGTAGTAGTAATAGTAAAAATTGTATTCATTATGATAATGAATTGGTTACTCAAATGAGTTGAAACTCATTTCCAGTGAGATCCATTTAAAATGACATACATAACAATATAATTAATTCTAAAACATAATACTAAAAAAACAAACCAACATAATACAATACTACATGCAGTGTTAAATAAATACAAAACTCACACAAAAAAAATCATACAGTATTGCACTCTCTCATACTTAACCACCCATCAAATATACTTCACATGACTTTTTTAAGATACCTTTAACTTCTTTGAACCAAACCAGTTCTTAATCTGACCAGTCCTTCTTTTACCATCCTAGGTTCTAATCTCAACTGGTAATAAATTCCATAAGGACAGACCTTGATGGAAAAAATTTCCTCATCCTAACTTCGTGTTATATTTTGGTGGCAAGTATTCTATTCCTCTTGCTGTTCTAAGACTAGGTTTTATTCATCTTTCTTGCAGGCCATCTTTTATGTATCCTGGGACTTTATCAGAAAAACATTTTTCCATGTACGATAGCACATGCAAAAACCTTCTATCCTTTCATTTAAACCATCCTAATTCTTTATATAGATCCTCCCTATGAGTTCTTCTTGGGGCCATTGTAATATATAGTGCCATTCTATTATATACTGTATCTAATCTCCCTAAAGATGTTAAATTGGCCCCCATATATACCAAATCTCCATAATCTAGTAATGGAAGTACTGTTGCATTTACTAAATAATTTCTAATTTCTTTTGTTGTACAATGCCTAATCCTATACAATGTCCCCATACGTCTATTTATTATTTTTATCAAGTATTCTATGGGCCGGATATTCAAACTGCGCTATTGTGTGGCGCAAGCCCTTGCGCTGCACAAAATAGTTGAGCAGGGGTGTGGCCGGAGCGATATTCAAAGGAGTTGCGCTATTGAGCAACTCCTTTGACTATCACCCCCCGGCCAAAGCCACTGTGCATGGCGTAGTGGAACATGCACCACCGCAAGTGGTCAGAGGGAGCATTCAACTTGGTGTGGCGCAGTACCATTGCGCCATGCGAAATTTCCGATATTCAAAGGTGACATGCAAATGGGGCCATAATTCATGCAAGGCGGGGGCCATTTGCATCTGTTTATGGATTCATTTGCATGCCATTAGCATGCGATGCGCCGATCCCGGACTTGCGCCTGGCGCCTGCCAGGCAGCAGCCGTCGAGACCGGCGCCCCTGCAACCGATCACGGGCAAAAGAGTAAATAATCCCCACCCCCCACTGGCCCGACTGCGGGCAAAAGCTGAAATAACCCCCCACCAGCCCGTCGCGGGCAGCAAAGTGTTCCCCTCCGAACTTATCCCTGGTGGTCCAGTGGACCGATAAGCTCGATCGCGGGCTGCAGAGTTGTAAACCCCCTCCCCGAACTTATCCCTGGTGGTCCAGTGGAAGCCCGATCGCGGGCTGCAGAAGTATAATACAAACCCTCCCCTGACACCTATCCCTGGTGGTCCAGTGGACCGACAAGCTCGATCACGGGCTGCAGAGTTGTAAACCCCCAAACTTATCCCTGGTGGTCCAGTGGACCATAAGCCCGATCGCAGGCTGCATAAGGTGGCAAAGCCCCGCCCCAAGACCATATCCCTGGTGATCTAGTGTCCCCCACCCACCCACCCACGAGCCCACCACCGCTCCCCCCGCGGCGGCGGGCGCTGCATCCCACCCGCCTGCCGCCCCGCCACCCGCTGACTGACTGTCCGGTAGGCTGCACGCCCATTGTGAGAACAGCCAAGGGCGCAGTAGTTTGGTACGCGTAAGGCATACCAGTTTTCGCGGAATGAATCATTCACAAATCTGGACTGCTCTAGAGCGAGGCTGCACGCCCATTGGCCTTGCTCTGCAACACGGGCGTAGCCCCAACAGGCAGGCGGTGGATGCTGCCGCCCACCGCCGCGGGGGCTTCTGGTGGGTGGGTGGGGGACACTAGATCACCAGGGATATGGTCTTGGGGGCGGGGGGTTCACCACCTTATGCAGCCCGCGATCTGGCTTATCGGTCCACTGGACCACCAGGGATAAGTTTGGGGAGGGGGGTTGTAATTCTGCAGCCCGATCTTATCGGGTCTACTGGACCACCAGGGATAGGTGTCGGGGTTGTATTATACTTCTGCAGCCCACGACCGGGCTTCCACTGGACCACCAGGGATAAGTTCGGGGGTTTATTATACTTCTGCAGCCCGTGATTGGCTTCCACTGGACCACCAGGGATAGGTGTTGGGGGGTTATTATATTTCTGCAGCCCGGGGATCGGGCTTAGCGGTCCACTGACCATCAGGGATATGTTGGGGAACACTTGCTGCCTGCAATCGGGCCAGTAAGGGGTGGGGATTTCTTACATTCTTGCCCGCGATCGGGCCGTGGGGGCACAGAGAGGTTGAGGGCCAGCCACAGGTGGCAGCTGCTGTGTTGCACCCCTGCACGCGGCAGCTCACCTGTGGGTGGCCCTCGACTTGATCCTTTTTTTGGCTCAAAGTTATGCAGGCGCAGGTTGGGGTTGCGCCTGCACAACTCTGCACAGCCTGGCTGAATATCGGGCTGTGCAGTTTATGCATGGTTCCTCCCCCTCCAGTTCAGCATGCATTCATTTGCATTGCGCTGTTGCTCAGCATGTTTTCAGTGGCGCAACTGCCTCCTGCTGAATATCGCAGAATGGCGCAAGTTCGGACTTGCACAGGCGCAACCCTATTGCGCATGGTGCAACCCTTTTGAATATCTGGGCCTATGTGTTTATCCCATTTTAAGGAACAATCAAAATAGACACCCAAATATCTATAACAATCTACTTGTTCTAAACTTTGACCACCCAATGTTTTTATTTGCATAAGCCCTTCAGACTGATCATTACCTGTTCTTCTCTGGAAATATATTGTTTGAGACTTTTTTGGGTTCAGAATAAGTTTTGATAAAGCTAAAAAATTCTGCAGTTCGTCAAATGCTATTTGTAATTTACTTTCAATCAGATCCAGTTTGTATCCTGGTAGATAAATTATTGTATCATCAGCATATAAGTGGAATTTTATTTCAGGGTTAGAGAATTTTATTGGAGTTAACATATACATTGTACAACAATGGTCCCAATAGTGATCCTTGCGGAACACCCGGTTTTATTGTGGAAATTTTAGATTTCCACTGGTCAATCTCCACAAATTGTCCTCTGTCAGTTAGGTGTGATTTAAACCACTCCACAGCCCGGTCAGATAGTCCAATAATCCGAAGCCTGGACAGGAAGATATCGTGGTTTAAAGTGTCAAATGCCTTAGAAAGGTCCACATAAATGCACCCACTGATAAACCCCTGTCCAGGCTTTCGGATAGAGAACCAGTGACCTGCAGAAGTGCCGAGGTAGTACCATGAACAGTTCTGAAGCCTGACTGGTATTTATTTAAGATTGTATTTTGCTCAATATAATTTGAAACCTGTTTTACAACAATCCCCTCAAAAATCTTTGCAATAACAGGCAAAAGGGAAATAGGTCTATAATTGTCCAATTTTTCCCTTCCTCCTGATTTATAAACTGAAACTACCTTTGTAATCTTCCACATGCTTGGAAACTTAGATTGGGACAATGACATATTATACAATTCAGTTAAAGGATAGGCAGTTATTGGGGAAGCGTACTTCAACATCAAACTGGGTATGCCATTGTCTCCCCCAGCCTTATACACATCAATCTTGCTCAAAGCTTCTATCACCTCATACACTTCAATGGGAAAAAAATCCAAATGTATTTAATGGAGTGTCATTCTTACTCGTAATATCACCCAGCTGTAAATTACCTGGAGTACCATTGCTGTTAACTGCCAAAGATTCTTGAAGTCCCAAGCCTGTTGTTGTGAAAAATTCATTAAACCCATCCACCACCTTAGCTCCCAAAGGTACCTCAACCCCATTAACCTCAAAATATTTTGGAATTTCAGGATTCGACAGACCCTGAACATTTTTAATAGTCTTCCAAAATTGGCAAGAGTTATTTACCCTTGTATGAGCAAGCTGAGTTTTATAATAGGCATTCATAGTTTGTCTCAATTCTTTTGTATATAGGTTCCTAAGATGTTTATATTT
The DNA here is from genome assembly GCA_016271365.2 of Neoceratodus forsteri. NCBI lineage: Eukaryota > Metazoa > Chordata > Ceratodontiformes > Ceratodontidae > Neoceratodus > Neoceratodus forsteri. The sequence continues at coordinate 1,109,593,337 of CM028133.1, forward strand.
CACCCAGTTCTCAGCACCTTCAGTCTGCTTTGCAATTTTCTATAGTTTATCCCTCTGTTTTTTTATTTTATTTAGTTTAGAATTATACCATGGGGCATGATTTTTTTTTTGTTCTCCTAACTTTTTGGGGGACACACGCATCACATAATACTATAAATTATGTGGATATGAAGTCCCAAGCTTCATATACCTTAGGAATTAATTGAACCCTTTCCCAATTTATATTCTCCAATTCCACCATAAACTCCACATAATCAAATGCTTTATAATCCCTATAAGCTATTACCCTCCCTGGAACAATCTGTTTTTCTATTTTCCTAATGCAATAAATCAATTGATGATCAGATAAAGCATCTGGCAAAGTCCCAGCATGTAAATATTGTTCTGGCTGAGTAACAAATATTAGATCTAATATTGTTGAGGTCTCTGAATGTTTCTTATTCACTCTTGTGAATACCTATCTACCTACCTGCTAGCCTATGACCTGTCTACCTGCCCACTGACCTACCTACCTACGTATGGCCTTCCAACCTATATACCCACATACCCGTAGATGTGTAGGTTAGTCTGTCTCCAGATGTATTAGGTGGAACAGTATCTCTCTTAGTAATGTTTTGCAGAAGCTCAGTGTTTTTGGCCCCCAGTGATCTTGTTAGTGCCTGATGGTTGAAAAATGTATGACTTGGTGTCAGTGTGGCTCATTTGGTAGGAATCTCACATCTAGGCCAAATGTCATGCTGGATGGTTGGGGGGGGATGGGTGGTGTGGTCCCGTCGGAGAATGTTCAGTGCAGGTCCTTTCTGTCTATTCTAATAGCATTATCTCATGCCTCAGATGGTGCCCTGGAAACAGAATGGAGTTGGAATCAGTTTCAAGCTCTGCACTGTCGTCCTGCTTCCCTGAGTGTTCCAGTGTCAGACTTGTTTTCTCCACTGAAGAGAGCAGAAGCCCCGGAGTCCTGTTCAAGTCCCAGTGGCTAAGATTATTGTTTTAAATAAATATAAAAAGTTTTTTTCAGTGAAATTAGTGAGTTTTGCGTTACTCTGTGTTTAGGTAGTTTTTTTTACAAATACTGTAAAAATTGACAGTATACTCCAGTTCCCTACTGGTTCCCAGAATGGGAGACATTGCGGTTCAGTGCAGTTCTTGCTAGCAGTTGGAACTGGAAATATTCTTAAAAATTATTTAAAATTCCTTATTTTGCATATTTATTTAGTAGTTTTCACTGCAATTAATATTTGGACTGAACTATCCAAAATACTGTACAGCAGTCTCATTCAAATTGGCATGACTGAGGAACCTAAAAAGAGAACAGCGCCTACAAGATTTAAAAACTATAAATCTTGTACCAAGGTCCTGGTGAAAGCAGATCACAATGGACTTTGTTTGAAGTGTTTGGACTGAGGCCACAACTTTGATAACTGTGATCTTTGTAATTGTTTTTTGCCATAAAACTCAAAAGAAAAGGGCTATACCAAGAGGGGCTTTATCAGCTCCCCAGTTTGTTTCAGTGTCGCTACAAAGGTCTCCCAGTAAAAGCTCAATAACACAGGGAGTTACCCCTTTAGTTTTTATATATGTTTCTGTGACCTGATACAAACTGGATGTCATATTTGCAGTATTTTTAATAAAAGGTTTTTTGGAATACAAAAAAAAAATAACAAAAGGGGTTACCCCTGATGGTGGAAAGCACGCATCAGAAGGCCTCGCACCCTCACAGCAGTCACTGACTTCAGAGGTTGCTGAAAAATGCTACAAGCAGTCATCTCTACCAAAGGAGACTGAAATGACTACAAATGCATTCTCTGAGCACACTAAGGAGCACAGGGCATCTGATGAGGGGAGCCCTGATTTAGGAGATTCAGACCATCCTTTGTGTCTGGCAAGAAACAAACAGAAAAGCATACCACAGTTATCCCCGAAAGGACCAGGAACAATGGAAAGAGAGCTGTGCCCTCTACAGAGGAAATTACTAGGATATAGAAGTTATTCCAAGATATGCATGTTATGAGGAACCTGGTCACAGCTGCCCCCCCGGCAGGAGGAGGTGGATTAGGAGGATGAGGAGGAATTGCTAGGGCCTTAGTAGGTGTACCAAAACAGGAGTTCAGTTCCCCTCCCAGGATAAATAAAGATTTTTCCTCCTACTCTGTCCTTGTATCAAATGGTAGACACATTGAACATTCGCTCCACAGAGACAGAGGAGGACACAGAAGGGGCAGAGTTTAGTAGCATGCTGGGCCTGACGTCCAGTAGCAGACTGTTAGGTACACAAGTCCCTCAAAAAGGCCACAGCAAGAGTGATGTCGGCACCCCAGTCAGCAATAGTGATAGTCAAAAAAAGTAGAAAAAAGATATTAAGTGGACAGAGTCCCTTTAACCCTGACCATAACGGTGTAGTGCAGGCTGTAGTTTGTGAAAGAGCAAGTATCTCCCAGTCATCCCTCCCACCAAAGGACTCCAGAAAGCTGGATCATATGGCAAGGAAGGCTTACACAACAGCCGCCTTGCAGCTAAGACCGGCAACGTAGATGGCATACACAGAAGGCTTCATGGAACACTAGCATGGCATTGCATGAAAACCTTTCAGGTGACAATCTGGCTGGTATAGCTAAAGTTGGATTGGAAACCACAAAGTACCAATTTCAGATGGCAGTGGATGCTAACGATACAGCATTCAGGGCTTTGGCACATTCTGTGGCCTTGAGAAGATTTTCCTGGCTAACAGTAATAAACCTAATCCGGAATACTCAGATTAAAGCAGTAGATTTCCCCCCTGAGGGGTCATCTCAAGATAAAAGTGGGTGAAAAAAATCTACTTACAAAAGCTTGACCGAAAAAAGAAAAGGCCTCCACCTCTTAAAGGCCTTGTGGAAGGGGGGGTTAATGTAGAGCCTATTATAATAGGACCTGTATCCACTATGGGTATCTAGTGCAGAGAGAGAGACTGGAAGGGACAGAGACAGAAGGGGAGCAAGGAAGACGTCAACAACAGCTCCTCAGCCACAAGGAAAGTCAAATCCTTGTCTAGGTCACCATAGACTCATTGCCAGTTGGAGGGCACCTAACCCACTACCTCAAGAAGTGACAACATTTTACCACAGACATGTGGATTCTACAGGTAGTGGACCAGGGTTTAACTCTTCAACTTGTAAAATTCCCAAGAGTAAACAGACCAAGGGTATTTCAAGCTCACAGTCAGAAACAAAGCACAGGTGAAACAGTCTTCTATCCTTAGTGGGGGGTGGGGGTGGGCTGTTTTCAAGATATTTTCTTATCCAAAAGAAAAATGGGGAATGACGACCCATTCTGGAGCCAAGGATCTTTAACGGGCACCTCAAGAAGGAAAAATTTAGGATGGCGACAGTGGAAACAGTGATCGCATGCCTACAAAAAGGAAAGTGGTTGGGGCTGTATATCTGAAAGATGCCTACTTCCATATCCCTATAAGACCCAGCTACAGAAAATACAGTGTTCAAGGCAGGATCTCCCTTTATTCTTGCTACTCTATATATTGTATATAGTATGGTTTTACTAAATTTCCGCCCCACCCTCAAGCTTTCTAGTCCTACTTACTCTTATTTTCTAGCACAGTACCCCACCTACATATTCTATTTTCCCTTTTCTTCCCACAGAACCCCTTCCGTTTCACTGGTTGACATCTCTCCCTGCACCATACCACCCCCCCAACACCTGCAGGTATGTGTACAGAAACATGTATGGTTAAAATTTACATGATTTTAAGCATATTATACATGCAAAGTAACGGAACAAGGGACACGCCATTTTTCTAACCCATTTAAGTTACAGACAATTATTTTTGTATATTTTTCTATGTGGTTGTAGAATAAATTATAGTCCCTACAAGGACATAACGTTGGGGGGCTGAGAGATCCCACTTTGAACACTGTAAGAGTGCTGGCCTCTTCAGTGCTGTACGGCACATCTCTCAGAGAACGTGCAAGCATAACGTTTTTAATTTTGTATTTTGTGCATGTGCCCTCTCCTGCTGGAGCACACAGTTCCTGTATTTAAGAGCTCTGTCAGTCAGGTGTGGCACCTCTGTGAGCGAGAAGGACAGCCCACCCGGAGTTCACATTACACAGCTTCTAAGGTAGTTAAAAGGTTTTCTTTGTGTGAGTGTAGCTTAGTACAAGGCTAACTACATAGGAGGAGAGGAGTTTCGATTGTCTCTGATTTAACATTCATTTAGATGTGTCTGACAGGTTACCGTTTAGTAAGCACTTAGTGAAAAAGGTACTGCAATGAAAATAAAGATAGAAGACTAAGTATGCATCAAAGTATAATGGCTATCATGGGTTACAAGAGGAAGGTGCGGTTAGCGTTTCAGGGACATATTGAGTGTTACCTATAATTAACCAGGCAGAAAGCACATAAAATGCAAATTACATAAAAAGAAAATCAGGAATTTAAAGTGAAACAGTTCAGTATACCTACAGAAACATAAACACATAGACAATGATGACAGAAAGAGACCAGTGGTTCATCCAGTCTGCCTGAGTTTCCTGTAAGCCCTGGAACATATTGTTCTCCAGGGTACTAATCCTCCCTGCCCACCCCAATTCCTCCTTCTTGATTTTGTCAATCTGTGCAACCACTATACCTTTCATTCTGTCCCAGCCCTGCTTGAATCCACTGTTTTCACACCCACCACCTTGGTTGATTGTTCCATTGTTCCACCACCCTTTCCATAAGTAGTACTTCCTCATGTCCCTCTTGAACCTCCCTCCTGTTTTTTCCACTCATGTCCACAAGACTGTGCGTTAGTGTTTGGGCTAAATAGTTCCCCGTAGTTCACTGAGTGTAAAGAGTGAAGTAGAAACTCTTGCAGTTTGCTAGTTAAAGGAACACTGTCCACAGTTTAAAAACACATTTTATGATTCTTCACATTCTGTAGAACATGCTGATGTTACTGGTATTTTGATTATGATTCCTTTTTAAAAGTGAAAAACCGACTCCCACCATACTGACGTTACCACACCTAAATGTGTTTACATTCTTAATCAATTTCCACTACTTATTTTCTGGACTTGAGGACATCCCCAATACAGTATAGCCACTCAATGTGCTGTGGGAGGAGAGGAGACTATTGTATCATGAATGGCTGTGCTGTTTTGGGGTGTTCCTAATGTTCAAACAACATGAAGTCTTGCTGTATTCAGACATAATGCAGTTAGCCCCAGCACTTGAACTGCCCTGGAGAGGAAAGAGTTAACTCTAGGCAGAAGCATAGAACGTTGAGCTCGAGCTCGGTTTTCAAACTTCTGTCTGTGGTACTTCCCAGTGTAACCGTCAGATTCTTTACTCCGCCTAACAGTGAAGTCGCTCCAGAGATTTCCTCTGCTCGGTTCGGTAAAAGAAAAATAAAGCGTTCGGTTTAAACCGCATATTTTTGTTATTTTCGGATTTCCAGCCTCTGTTTACGGTGCAAGTTGTATATAGATAGGTAGTGACTGTGTTTTATTTTGCTAAAAAGAGTGGAAATTTCTTCGGTTTCTTTCCAGTCGGTCCAGTTTGGAACCGATTTTGTAAAATTTGTCTCTCTTTCTGGGATTAGTGTGGTGTTCCGGTACTGATCGGTTTCAAAAGAACTGGACTTTTGCTGGTTCTTTTAAAAAGCTCGTGACACAGTTTGTAACCGATCAGTTGCTTTATTACCTGGCTTGAAAGCTTCTATAGGGTAATTTGTTAGGTTGGCCATATCTGAGAAACCCAAGAAGAAAACCAGTCCTACTGGGTTTCAACACTGTACTGAGTGTGGAGAGGCCTTTGCTAAGGCCGACCCCCACCTCATCTGTGTTTATTGTCTGGGGTTTGACCATCTCAAGTCAGACTGCCAAATCTGTAAGAACTTTCCTAAAACCACTCTAGATAAAAGACTGAGTAGGCTGAAGGAAAGGGAGACCGAGAACTCCGTAGATCTGGATGGTCAGCCTGGTTCGGTTGCGGCCGAACCTGAGGAGGTGCCTACTGACCTAAGCGATACCTGTTCTGGCAAAAGGAATGCCGACCCGAGGGTTCGGTTCCATCAAAGAAAAAGTGCAAGTCTGCCAGTTCGGATCTTGTATCCCACTCTCCAACCGCGGACGATATAGCCAAAGCGATTAGTATTGTCCAATCGCTTAGACGGGTTCCATCTGAACCGATACCACTGGTTCGGCGCTTGGTTCGGTCAGATCCGTCTTCTCCAGATTATGACCCAGATGTTTATTGAGGAGTGGGAGGGAGACAAAGACTATCCCGGTGATGACAATGATGATGACGATGAAGGGGTCTGGATGTGCCCATTGAACCAGACATCTCCCCAGACAGGCCCTCAGGTGTCTCTCCTCCTAGGCTCTTTGAGTCCCCTTCACACTTTTTATTCTACAAAAAGGTGGCAGAAACCCTGCAGCTTCCCTTGGTTGAAGCAGTAGAGGAGGATGAAGAGCCTGGTTTTGTGGAAATGATGGACATCCCAGAGTCCAAAGAGCTGTCTATCCCTCTTCATAAATCTTTGGGGAAACAGACACACAAAATTTTACAAACCCCTAATTCAGTACCTCCTGTGGATAAGAGTATGGACAGGAGGTATTCGTTACCAGGCTCAGCTGTGGAGTTCCTGTATAGTCATTGCAGCCATGTTGGGGTAGTGCAGGCTGCAGCCTGTGACAGGGCTAACATTCCTTTTGCTTCACACACCCCGGATAAGGACTCCAGGAAAGTGGATACCATGACCAAAAAACAGTATTTGGCATCCTCTTTGGGACTCAGGCAGGCTACTTATATGGCCTACACAGCCAGGTATCAGAAATCCAGATGGGATACGGTTCTGGAACTGGCTAAACAGGCCTCCCCCCAGCTAGCCAAGGAGCTGGAGGTGGTGGCTGCTGATGGGATTGAGGTGTCAATAATGCAATTTCATGCTGCTGTGGACTCCAGTGATGTGGCATCTAGAGTCATGGCTACATCTGTGTCTCTCAGAAGACATGCTTGGCTCAGATGTACTAGCCTATCACAGGATACCCAGACTAAGGCTATGGATTTTTCTGTAGTGGGTAACTCTCTGTTTGGGGAGCAAACAGAGGCTTACATGAAGAAAATGGATGAATCTAGCACCACGTACAGGAGTGCGCAGGCCAAGGAAAGGTAGGCCACTCCGCACAAGCTGCAGTCTAGGGGCAGGGGCAGGCCCTTTCAAAGGCCTTTTTACCAAGCCCAGGCCTCATTTCTCTTCCCACAGAAGGGGTTCTTCAGAGGGAGGGGTAGGAGGGGTATGAACAGGACTGCTCCCTCCTCCTCTCAGTCCAAGGCTCCTACCAAGCAGACACTCTGATGTGTCAGCCCAGGTCGACTCCCCATTTCCAGTAGGAGGCAGGCTGGCTTATTACTTCCAGGCCTGGAAGTCTGTGACCTCAAACAAGTGAGTCTTGGAAGTAGTAAGCCAGGGACTGGCCCTCAACGTCAAAACATTTCCAAAAAGAAGGGCCTTGTCTTTTCCACCTGCATCAGTCTCAGAAACCCTTGCCCTAGAGGCAAATGTTTCCTCTCTTCTAGCTCTCAGAGTTATAAAGAAGGTTCCTATTCAGCACAAGGGAAAAGGACTGTATTCCAAGTACTTGCTTACCCCAAAGAAAACAGGGGAGTGACAATCCATCCTAGACCTAAGGTATCTGAACAAACACATTTCAAAGCCCAAATTCAAAATGGTAACTCTGGGAATAATCCTTCCCTCTCTAAGGCCAGGGGATTGGCTAGCATTTCCGGACCCCAAGGATGCCTACTTCCATATTCCTATCAGGTACTCCCACAGAAAATACCTCAGGTTCAAGTTGCCTTCAGGCCATTACCAATTCAGAGCCATGCCATTTGGTCTAACATCAGCTCCAAGGGTATTCACAGAGTGCCTTGCAGTAGTGGTGGCTTACCTCAGAAGACAGGGTATCACCATCTTTCTGTATCTGGATGACAGGCCGTTAGTGGGTCAGTCTTATTTACAGGTCAAGTCAGTTCTTCAAACTACCCAGGACCCACTCAGCTCCTTGGGTTTTCTTCGCAGTCTTCCAAAGTCTATACTCGAACCAGTTCAACTTCTCACCTTTTATAGGCATAGAGCTGGACACTGTACCAGCAAAAGCCTTCCTTCCCCTGGCAAGGATAAAGCCCTAGTGGATCTCGCTTCCTCCTTTCGACCTCAGGTCTCCTGCCCAGCAAGACAGTTCCTCCAGCTCCTGGGCCACATGGCAGCTTCCACGGCAGTGGTGCAGGGAGCAAGGTTCCAGATGAGGGACATTCGGTTTCATCCGAGGTCTTTTTGGTCTCAAAAGAAGGATTCACTTACCAAACTGATTCCAGTGACTCAGACTCTGGTCCAAGCTTTCCAGTGGTAGCTGGACCTGGACAACCTCAGACAAGGGGTTCCATTTCTCCCTCAATTCCCATCAGTAATTTTAACTATGGATGCTTCTCTCCTAGGGTGGGGAGCCCACCTGGGAGCCCTGACAGCAGAAGGGCTCTGGTCTCCACAGGAGTCTCTCCTTCATATCAATCTTCTGGAACTCAGGGCAGTTTTCCTAGCCCTGCAGAGCTTCTTGGATTCAGTCAAGGGCAAGGTGGTCCAAGTCAGAACGGACAACACCACCACAGTGTGGTACATCAACAAGCAGGGAGGCACTCAGTCCTCGGCTTTGTGCACAGAAGCCATTAAGCTGTGGTCTCTGGCCTATTCTCTTCAGACTTCTCTGGTAGCAGTTGACCTTTCAGAGAAGGACAACATACTAGCAGATGCTCTGAGCAGAATTTCACAGGGACACCAGGAATGGTCCCTGGGTCCTCACATACTGAAGGTCATCTTCTCCAGGTGAGGCACTCCAGAGATGGATCTCTTTGCAGCACCGGACAATCATTAACTTCCTCTGTTTTGTTGCAGACCTCCAGTCCTGGGGACGGTTCCCCAGGATGCTCTCTTTTTGGACTGGAAGGGCAGATTTCTCTATGCCTTCCCTCCCTTCCCTCTGCTGTTCAGAGTTCTGATCAAGATCAGGACTCAACCCTGCACAGTGATGCAGGTGGCTCCAGATTGGGCCAGACAGCCTTGGTATCCTCTACTGCTGTCCTTGTCAGTGTCACGTCCCTTGTCTCTTCCCAGGGTGTACAATCTCCTGTCCTCTTCCCAGGGGCGGATCTGGTACCTTAATCTCCAGTCTCTCCATCTCAAAGCATGGCTCTTGAAGAGTTAGAAAATGAAGCTCTACATCTTTCTCAGGGAGTTCTGGATATTCTGAAGGTCTCTAGGAAACCTTCCACTAGAAAAACTTACAACTCCAAATGGAAAAGCTTCAGTATTTGGTGCTCTCAGAAAGGCATCCTGCCTGATTCTACAGACATTTCCACAACCTTAGACTATCTAGTTCATCTCAGTGGTTTAGGCCTTAGGCCTGCCACTCTGAAGGTTCATCTAGCAGCTGTCTCTGCATTCCTCTCAGCAGGGAAGGGCTCTTCCCTGGCATCTCATCCTGTTTTCAAAAAGTTTTTCAAAGGTCTGGTTCACATTAACCCTCCCTTTAGGGAGCCCACTCCACCTTGGGATCTTAATGTCTGCATAGCTCAGCTAATGCAGCCACCCTTTGAACCTCTGGCTTCGGCCGAATTGAAGCACTTGACCTGGAAAACTGTGCTCCTGGTAGCTATTACTTCTGCCAGGTGGATTAGTGAGTTACAGGCTCTGTCAGTGGAACCTGACTTCATCTCCTTCCATAGGGACAAAGTAGTCCTCAGAACCAGTAGGAGGTTCTTGCCCAAAGTGGTTTGATTTTCATCTGAACCAGTCTATATCTCTCCCTGTGTTTTTCACTGACCATTCTTCTTCAGGTGAAAGAAGGTTACACAGTCTGGATGTTAAGAGGGCCCTTAGCTACTACATTGAGCATACTAAGGCACATAGAAGTGACTGTCTTCAATTGTTTCTCACTTACTGTATGGTGAAGTGGGAAAGGGTAAGCCTGCCACTAAGAGAACTATAGCCAGGTGGATTGTTTCTTGTATACAATTTTGTTATGATAAGTTGGATAGGACGCCCCCTTCAGGCCTGAGAGCTCACTCGACCAGGAGTACAGCTGCTTCTCTAGCTGCAGCCAGAGATATACCTTTGTTAGAGATTTGTAAAGCAGCCACCTGGAAAACAGTACATACTTTCACCAAGCACTACTCCCTGAACATCCAGGCTAGGAGTGATGCTAGGTTTGGCACAGCAGTACTGCAGAGCCTCTTCCCAAAGTAGGTTCTGCATTCCCTCCTCCATAGGGAACTGCTTGGTAGTCTGCATTATGTCTGAATACGGCAAGACTTCACGTTGTTTGAAGAAAAAATGACTCATCATAGTAATGTTGTTTCTTCTAATGGAGTCTTGCTGTATTCAGACCTCCCCCCTGCCTCCCCTCTCAGAACCTGGTTTTGGGAAGTGGGCTGGCAGGTACAGTGTTGCACCTCAGGGGTGTACCTTGTACCCTCCTTCTTGGGTGGGGTAGATGTTGTTATTATTATTTTTTCTGGTGTTTTACTAAATATTGTCACTACCTTTCCTTCTTGGGTTCTCGATTTGAGTCTTTTGGGGCCCAAGAAGATATATTTTGCCCTTTGGCTATATTTTAACAATTTCCATACTTTAGTTACTAGTTAGTTAGCTCGTAAGAATCTGACGGTTACACTGAGAAGTACCACAGACAGAGGTCTGAAAACCGAGCTCGAGGTCAACGTTCTATGCTTCTGCATAGAGTTAACTCTTTCCTCTCCGGGGCAGTTCAAGTGCTGGGGCTAACTGCATTATGTCTGAATACAGCAAGACTCCATTAGAAGAAACAACATTACTATGGTGAGTAATTTTTTCTTCAGGAAGTATGCAGTGAGAGTAAATCAAGGATTTGAAACAACACAAGACTGGGTTTAATTACACCATTAGCATGCATTTCAGTTCTACTAAGAATGGAAGCAAATAAAATAATAAGCAACACTAATGATATCCAGAGAAGGAACGCATGTATGTGTGTATTTATTATGTTGCCTTGTAATCTCTGTTACTGAAATGGAACCGTTGTAAAAGGGCACTTGTAATGAAAGGAAATTTTCAATAAATAAATAAATAAAGTGTGATGAGAAATGTGAGCAAATTACTTCATTCTGTTTTTGGTTAGTGTACTTATTTTTTCATTTTGTAAGTTCTGCTGTTTGGAATGGACCCCAAGATGGCTTCCAAGTCACATGTTCAGGCAGCTGTCAGGAGAATTACTGGCCAACTGCTAGGTGCCAAGTCTCCCATGAGCTCATCTAGCTACAGATGCTGGCAGATGTGAGGGTGCTATTTCTGACATGAGACATCCTGCAAAACAAGGTTGTAAAACTGTGAGTAACGATGTCATAGGTGTGAAGGATGCCAGTTGGCCTGGATGATGTCACACACAAACAGACACACAGGTGGGGAACTGTCACTCGAGGGAGAAGTCACACACCATAGCCCTGAGTACATAAAATGGAGAGTTGGACAGCCAACTCTCCCTCCCTCTCTCTGACCTTCGCAGCCTATGAAGAGGACCAACTCTCTGAGTGAGTGTTCCAGAGAAGGGAGAGACCTGCCCCTATAGCTAGTCAGTCTGTGTGAGGGAAGGACAGACTTATTGGAAGTCCTTTCAGGTTAGTTGGCAGATAAAAATAGACACTAGGACAGACTAGCTTTTGAGATTATTCTGACAATCGTCTGTCTGTTAACTATTTTTTATTTCCCTTTTCCAGTAAACATTACATATTTTGCCTTGCTGTAAATATATCCTGTCTATTTGTTAATTCCTGTACTAGTTACTAGTAAAGAATCTATTTTTATATAATTAGTGTCTGTACCTGTTGAGTAAGTAATTTAAATATTTCTGCTGCCACTTCTGTGTGTGCACGGTACAACTTGTTAGTGTGTTTGACCTCCCTGACCTTGAGCAGGACTGAATATTTCCCTAATATGGCCAGGTGGTGGCAGCTAAAGAACCAGTATACCCAGACAACTGCCCTGTAAGCTGGTATGGCCCAAGGGGCAGGTTGTCTCAGAAGGCAATCATAAACTTTGGGTTTTTAACCAGAAATAATATGATACAAAAAAAGGTTGACGGTGTCCCTTTAATTTCATATGAAATTGATAGTATAGAATGAAAAAAGGGTTTTAAGCTAGCCTACTGGTTGTGACAGGGTTGGGCAAGACCCTATCCCATTTGTTATACAGAGAGAGTTAAAAGCAAGGATCTATTTTTCTGTCCGCTCCTATTCTGTCACTTGTTTATCTCTTGTCTACCTGATTGTACAATCAAATTTTCCTTGTGGAGCCTCAGAACTAGCCACTCCGATGGTCCCACCATTCCCCCCCCCACTTATCTCCCTTCCTTTACTTGCTGTTTCTGTTCTTTCTTACTCCAACTGCTTCTCTATAGTTAAGAAAATATGTGAATCTTTATGTGAAACTAAGATTCCTTGGCTTGCAAATGTATACGGTTATATTGTTGAAATGAATTGGCGAAAGCTTTTTGGGGTTTGTTAGAAAGATAGCAAGCTGGAACACAGGGGACTGACTTTGAGAAACCTTTTAACCTTCCACAAGCTTGTTTGCAGAGCTGTCAGCAAGAAAACCAGCTATGACCATAATGTCTTAATTAACTGCACCTGTTGAGAAAACAGGATGTAGTGGTCACAGGAAAGAAATTGACAAAGTTTGGTACATTGTGTGAAAAGGTTCTACGATGCTGGTTCGATAACACTTTCGTTGACGGGCATCACAGCGACAGGATTTATGTCAGCCACAAGTTGCAGTTGACACAAATCCCGATTGTCTTCCAGTCCATTTTTTTATTGGGGGCTTTGCCCCCTGAACCTCCCATGTGGGGTGGGGCTCTGCCCCCACACCTCCCTTACTAATGATTGTCAACTCCAAGTCGGAGTTGGTTTAGGACTATTGAGACAGTGTGCCCCTGTCTCAGGCTCACCAACACAGTGGCCTGTTGGTGAATTGTCGATTTTGTCAACAGCGAGGTAGGTCACTTTGTTGGTGTCACCGTCGGGGAGGCATACCGTGTGAAAGCAGTAGATATAGCTTAATGAGAACAGGATGCAGAATTTCATTGCCAGGTGAAAACATCTTAGAAAAATAGAGCAATGTTTGTTTAGTTAGAGAGAGAGAGACTGAGATTCACATTTAGAGATACCCTCAGATGAAGGACTTTGTTTGTTTGAACTGCCTGTATAAGAGTTATCCTGCACAATTGTCTATCCTACACAAATTTATATTTTTTGTTATTGATAATAAAATGCTACTTCTGAATTTTGTGGCCTCTCCTGGTTTGCCTGTGCTTCCTGACCTGTGCCTCAATAACAGTTGATGTTAGCAGTGGGATTTATGCCATGCATACTCTAAGCCAGGAGTTTTGTGCGTGGGTACTGGACCTGGTACCAGGGAAGCATAGAAGAAAGGTATTGATCTTATAACACAAGCCCAGGAGTGATTTATTTATTTATTTATTTACGCGATTTACCAGGAAGGCATACTGAGCAACATGCTCGATTCCAGATGCGTCCTGGGGGCCTAGGCCCTGTACATAGCATATATAAGAACAATTACAAGTACAGTGATTGAAAATACAGAACATAACATATAATTTGTACAAAAACAATTATAATACATTTCAAGTACGAAGTACATAGGGTAACGATATAAACGTATACTCCTGGCAACCATAATACAGGAGTCTACAGACAGATATGCACATAACGGGAGTACTGTTCTATATTTAATTTGTAGAGAGCTATAACTTATAACATTAGCAGGTGCAGCTGGAGGAGAAGTGTGCTTGGAGTAGTCTGGTACGGTGACCGGGATTTTGTGCGTGTCTGATGGGAGTGGGGAGAGCATTCCAGAACTGTGGGATTCTGAATTTAAAAGCTGACTGGCCTTTGGTAGTGCGCATAAATGGGACATGTAGAAGTTTAGGGTCTGTGCCTCTTAAGGAGTACACAGGGGGAGGTTGTTGGGATAAGGTAGATTCTAGGTAGGAAGGAAGGGAGAGGGTCCAAATTTGGCAGCAAACCCTGGCGCAGTTTATTAATCTCTGCGGACATGGAGAGATAGGTAGGGCTAGGGGCTGTATAAAGTACAGTGGTGAGTGGTTGTGGGGGAGTCGAGGATGAAACGACAGAAGGAGTGGAATAGGGTGTCTAGGGCTTGCCAGGGTGGGATGAAGGGGCGATAGAGTATACTATGTCGCCATAATCCAGAACCGGGAGTATCATTTTTGTACTGTGGTATGCCTCGCTTTGCTTGGGGAGACAGCTTTTGTTACGATAAGAGTGCCCCAGTTTTGGGAGCAGCCTGTGCAGGGAGTCTATGTGAGGGCGAAATCTAGGTGTTGGTCGAGCCAGACGCCTAGATATCTGTAGCTAGTGCATTGCTCCAGGAGTGCCCCTTCCAGGGTTGTGAACGGGGGGCAAGGGTTTTGGCGGTAGAGTCTTTGTTGGGAGCCAAACGTTAGTGACACTGTTTTTTGGGGGTTTAGAGATAACTGGTTTGCCTTGAACCAGCGCTGGATGGCTGAGAAATCCTCCTGAAGGAGAGATGCTACACTGCTTGTTGTGGGGCCGGATGCGTACAGTACTGTATCATCTGCATACATTTGGATGGAAGAGTGGGAGCATGCAGAGGGGAGGCCATTTAGAAAAATGGAGAATAGTATTGGTCCTAGGACAGATCCTTGGGGGACTCCTGAAGTGACTGGAAGGGGGTGAGATGTGTGAGAGGCCAGTCTGACCGCTTGCATCCTACCCACTAGGTAGTCTTGGAACCAGTCTGTAGCTGGGTGAGCTAGTCCTGCTTCAGTAAGTTTGGAGATAAGTAGGGGATGCGAGACAGTATCGAAAGCCTTTGCCAGATCTATAAAAAATGGCCGTGGTGATGTGTCCTATGTCGATGCCTGTGAGGATGTCCCTGGTGACTCGTAGTAGGGAGGTGATGGTAGAATGGGATTTGCGGAAGCCAGATTGGAAAGGAGAGAAAAAGGAGGAGGCGTCCAAGTACTGGGAGAGTTGGGACAAGACCAGTCACTCCTGAAGTTTGGCCAGAGTCGGGAGTAGGGAGATAGGTCTATAGTTGCCAGGGGAGGAGGGGTCACCGCCTTTAGGGAGGGGTATGACAGTGGCCAATTTCCATGACGTTGGTACCTTACCCAGGGAGAAAGAGAGGTTGTAGAGTGTGGCCAGTGGGGTGGCTATGGCAGGGGCTGACAAGATTCCACAAGAATGGCAGCCAAACTAGATGCAGGAACAAAAGTCAAAACTTAGACTGTACAGCTGAATCCAGTGAAGGAAGAAGAACAGGCAGGGGCATAACCTGAAAGCATATCTGCCTTCTTCAAATGGTGGGCTATACAACAAAGAGAGATGGAGAAGCAGAAAAAAGAAGAAATGCCACAACAGGAGCAGCAGAGAAAAGACGGGATGCAGTGATGGCTGGATGCCTTGCAAGCTATCAAAGCTGGAGGATCTGGTACAGGTCCAGCAGATCGACAAAACACAAACAACTTAAAAGGCATTAAACTTACAAAGTTGCATCCCTCAGATAATATTGAAGCATATCTGACAACTTTTGAAAGGATCGCTGGAGTCTGCCAATGGCCAAAGCAGCACTGGCCATTCAGGCAGGTACCTTATCAGACAGGTAAGGCCCAACTTGCCTACAGCAATATAAACACTGCACAGTCATAGAACTATGACCTAATGAAAAGAGAAATCCACAAAAGATATGACATCTCAGGAGAGACCTACAGGCAGAGAGTCCAATCCCTGCAGTACCACTCAGTCGACAATACTAGAGGAGCCTTCATCCAACTCAAGAAACTCCTCATTAAATGGCTCCAACCAGAGGGAAAAACAGTCCCACATATTATCAATATATTTGCAGTAGAGCAATTCATCAACATCCTTCTCACATACATGCAGCTTTGGATAAAAGAACACCAACCAGAAAGTGGGGAAAAGGCCATTTTGTTGGTCGAGAACTATCAGATGGCCAGACAGACACCACAGCAGAAAAGTAACTCTCAAAGACGGATAAGACCCGCTTTTTCCCGATTTAACTGTAGATCAGATAAGAACTCTGATGAGGGTAACAAATCTTCACCCAAAGACTTTATTTGCTGTAACTGTAATAAGCCAGGCCATATTATAAGGAAGGTAACACTGGAGCAAATTTGGCCTTAGCAAATTGGGGAATGTATTTAACAGATGTCAAGGTGGGGGCTAAGACTGTGAAGGGACTTATAGATTCGGGAAGCCAACAGACCCTGGTGCACGTTGACGTCCTGAAAAAAGGCTTTGCAATAAGACCAGGTACTGGGATCGTCTGCATCCATGGGGACACTTGATACTGTTTCACCACCCAAGTGACTCTGAACTTTAAGACAGCTCAAAACAAAACTGCTCACCACTTGCTGTGGTGCCTGCGGTAAATGTAACTCTATTCAAAACCTAAAGCAGTGGCACTAACACATGCCATAAAAATAATGATAACTGCTCGGCACAAGTAGATGTTGTGTCTGCACTCTTTATTTAATGTAAAACCAGCATGACGATGCAATACGAGCCCAGGAAACACACCTCAACATTTTACACCAAAGCGCTTTGTCAAGAAGTCACTGTGGCCCCCTACTGACATCCCGTAAATACAGAAAAGTTTTTAGAGAGACAGTCATAGATTGTCCACAGCAGTCATGATTTTGTGAGTGCTCCATAAAAATACACACATGCAAAAATAGAAAAACATTAAAAACAATGCACATATAAATAGTGATCACTGATATATGATAGGAAATCTGTAACCTAGCAAAAAAGTTCATTAGAGAAACAGCAAAACTTCAGTTTTGTCGACTAACCCTGGTGGATCTATAGCACAAAGCTTAAAGATCCAGAATGCTTCCCGTCTAGCCAAAATCCAATCCACATTACCGCTACGAGGTCCAAGTTTAACTTTTTTTATGTCCACAAATTTCCAAACATGCTGTGAATTTTCTCCAGAATCAATAACATAAGCTGCTGTAGCATACTCAGCGTTTTTATTACAAATTGCCCACGTATGCTCTCCCACTCTCTCTTTGAATTTCCCCTTGGTGCAGCCGACGTAATAAAAATAAAGTAAAATTTAATGAAGTGGCAAGGACCTTATAAAATGGTCAGATGTACTGTGCAGCTAACTATGAGATTGAGAGTCCTGACAGGAAAATCCCTACCAAGATATACCATGCTGGCCTCCTGAAGAAATGGATTGAAAATGTGCCAAAGGTTGCTTTGTTAGTCTTACCAGAAACTGCTACAGAAGATATTGATATAGCTTATGACAGACTGGAATAAATTGTAACCACTGATGCTTTACAGGTAAATGTTTCCTCACACGCAGAACAAACCGTAGAAATTTGCAGTTTGGTAAAGACATCTCAAAGTACTTTTACAACAGTACCAGGCTGAGCAAAGGGGGACGAGCATGTAATAGTGACAGAGAACGCTTGCCTGTCAGACAAAAGACATACAGATTACCAGAGTGGTTAAGAGCAGATGTGGTTAAGGAAATACAAAAAAAATGAAAGAGCTGGGTATCGTAGAAGAATCAAGAAGTGCTTGGTCATCACCAATGGTGATTGTAAATAAAACAAAGTGTGTGTAGGAATCTGCCTTGATTAGTGTGTGTAGGAATCTGCCTTGATTTTAGGAAACTTAAAGGGAACATAAACAGGTATTCTAGGTAAAGTTGACTGGAAACACAGCAGCTACATTAGAGGCTCGCCTGTGGAATTATATGAATAATTTGCCTCCCCAAACAATTTTTAATCCATTTTTATGTCCAATTATATTTTGGGAAATGGAGAAGTAAAAGACAGAAATTCCCAAGATAAAAGCTGTAGCTAACAGCCCTGTCCCTAAAACAAAGAAACATGTCACGTCATTTTAGGTCAGGCTGGTCACTTCAGGAGCTCTGTTCCCAACTTTGTCCAGTTAGCTACTCCCCTTACTTAACTCATGAAAAAATGGTACCTGAATAAGGAGAAATGGTCCCCGGAGTGTGATGAGGCTTTCAGTCCATTAAGGCTGCATTATTTTCAGCCCCTGTTTTATGAAGCCCAGACTCTGAGAAACGATTACTATTACAGCCATACATACAGATTTAGTCTTTGCTGTATTGGTCCTTGTAAGAACAGATCCAGAAGCAAATGATTTGATACCTTTTATTGGACCAACATAGATGTAACAAAAAGAACAATGAGGTTTAGCTTGTGGACCAACCCAGTCCTTCCTCGGAAGCTTAAGCTACATTACAGACATATGCATCAGAGGTAGGCCTAGGTGCTGTCCTGAGTCAGAATATAGATGGAAAGGAACATCTCATTCTGTGTATCAGTAGGCAGTTCCACAACAGAGAGAACAAGTCTGGCAAAGCCACTACGACTGTGAATGCATTAACTAGATAAGGGTGTTTCATGGGCTTAAACATAAACATTTATTTATTTATTTAAAAAATATCAGATTTACAAACCTTTGAGTCAGAGACTCATTTACAAAAGCACCTCATTGAAACTAATGCAAAGACAGCACAGTTAACAAGTCTAAAAACAATGGCTCGGAGAGCAGACAGTTATAATAGTCATTCACTGGAGATACATGGGTAGCAGTAGATAAACAGATCACATAGTTTAGGCACACAGGCACCACATCAAGAAGACCAAAGCAGTTCAAACAATATACAATAGCTAAAGCAAATAGATATCAGGAGTCAAAGAGAAGCCCAGAGTGTTCACATGAAGGCTGTTGCACTAACTGAATCAAAGTATAGTACATTGAGAAATGGCATATTTAAGCAATAAGGCATGACAGGGTGTGTGTTATCATGTAATAACATCAATCCTGGGGTGGGTTCAAGCACAAGGCAAAGCCGAGTATGTATTTATTTATTTATTTGCACATATTTATTTGATCCACTGGATCAGCAATATTTACACAAGCAGTGCCCAGTGCAGATTTTACAGCACTGGTCCTAGTCTGGTGATCTGGGTTTTACCCATACCACACTGCATATGGCTTAGTGATGACAAGTTTCCTAAATACTGGTATCTTATCCAGCTATGTTCTGCTTGGTGTGTGCGTGTGTGTGTTTAAACATGTAACTTTCTATAGTATATTGTATAGCACTGTGAATCCTGGCTGCAGTGTGTTTTTTCTCTGCTGTGGCTAAGCAAGATACTGTAACAAGACACTGGCGTGCTGTAGGGGCTGTTAGGCATCAAACCAAAGGCTATGCTGTGAAGACTAACTTGAAGAAGATGCAATAAAACAAACTTGAATGACAGCCCCCAGACATCATAAAACACCCAGGGAAAATTAGAAAAACTCCTCTAACAGCCTAGGCAGAAACAAAACACTGGACTGAAGTGAGAACTCAAAACTGATAGTAATACATATATAAAGCTATCTAACTGGGGTTTCTGTAAGAAAATGGCTGCGAAATAGCTCTAATTCATTATTTGTGTTTTTGATGTTACAACACTCCTGCTAGCTAGACCTGATGCACAGAGAAAACAAAAATAGTGAATTAGAGCTATTTAGTAGCTATTGTCTTACGCAAACGCCAGTTAGCTTGCTCTCAGGTATCTGCTAAACTAACTGTTGTCATTTGTGCTCCCTGGATAAGAACAGTTACAAGACTCTGCTGTTGCTAGACTAATTTTAAAGAAGTACACATGCTAAATCTAAGGACATGGCTACATCACTGTCACATGAGACTGTGGGCATCGTAGGAGAAAGAAAGACAATAAAACTATTTGTTATGGAGATCCCCAGGGGTCGTAAAACTACCATACAGCTAGAAAGCTAATTTAGGAAAAACTCCTAATAGCAGACAAGGGGAAGGACACACTAGGATTTAACATACATATCAAAACACTCTACATAACGTATGTTTTTGCACATTCTGGGTGGACTACTCCTTTAAAAAGAAAAATACACTTCATCTCAAAATGTGCCCTCACATGAACATGCATGATTTTCTGTAAAGACAGTAAAAAAATATATTTCTAGATGCATTAGTAACACCAGTTGCTTTCAAGGTTATCTGTAAAGACAATTAAAAAATGTCTTTCTAAATGCATTAGTAACAGCAATGCTTTCAAAATTTTGAAACTACTAAAAAGACAAATTATATATATATATAGATAGAATATGGTAAACACATACTCTTAATCCCAAAAGCTGAATTTTGTTTTTAGTATATAAATGTTTAAGAAATACCTGAAAGCTGTCTATTGTCCTTAGTTTTTAGACACTTCTTAGTCTTTTCTTTTGAGACACCAGGTGACTCTGATAATCATTTGTTCCAAGGATTTTTAAGTCAGTTTGAAGGCATTTTAAGTATCTTCTGTTCTAGTCCTTAACAAAATGCAGGGACTCCAGACTTGTTGTTCTGTTCCTTGGTCCACATCCCAAACATGCAAGTCTTCTTTCAGGATAATAGATCCACCTCATGCCCCTCCCACATGAATAAAAAAAGAGGTGGGATGGACCTTTTGGAGCTTCTTGGGTGGAGGTGGGGTGGACCTTACTTCCCCCCAAAAAGCATGCTGCCTCCCACTGCTCAGGTTCCAGTTCTTGTACCACCCATTTAAGAAAGAAAATAGTACCCTGCAACCATTGACTAACATGAAAGCGTATTTATTTGAGGGCAGAAAACATTTTCTGGAGGAGGGTAAGGTGGAGGAGACTATTTACACCTTCAGTCAGTTCCATGGACAGAAAACATGACATCACTCCTTTTATACATGCAGTACTCCTGTAGGCTCCACCCACAGTCGTAAAAAGTGCTCTACTATTGAAAAAGAATGTCTCACTGCAAAATGGGCAGTGGAGTCCCTCAAATTTTATTTGCAAGGAGCTGACTTTGTACTTATAACAGATTACAGTCCTCTGTGTTGGCTTAATCAAATGAAGGATAGAAATCCCAGAATCACAAGGTGGTACTTTTCACTGCAGCAGTTTAAATTCAAAGTGAAGCACAAATCCAGAAAAGGGAATGTCAATGTTGATTTTCTGTCAAGGTATCATTCACGAATTGAGAATTCAGAAGATTGAAAAAAAATGTATGTGCTTAACTATCACTGGCAGCCCTCATGAAACTACTGCTCTTTCTATTGCTCTGTATTGGTAATGTGGAAATCAACCCTGGACCTCTTGAATGTATCTCCTCTCCATCAGATCTAACCTCAATTAAAGGCCTCAGTTTCCTTCATATTAATGTATGCAGTCTGTTGAAAAAATTCACATTGATACAAGCCTAGGTTGCCTATACCTTGCCAGACTGTCTTTTGGTAACTGAGACATGGCTCAAACCCGCCACGGCGGACAGGGATGTTAACCTACCTATCAGCTATTCAGAGCTGATCGCCAAACAAGGGGAGGTGGAGTAGCCATATATACAAAATCTGGTATAACTGTATCCTGTACTGCTGCAACATCTATGCCCAAGGAGTTTGAATGCCTATCCCTAAAAGTCTCTCTCCCCAATACAGCAGCTTTTCAACTAATTGGATGCTACAGACCCCCCTCTGCTGAACACAAGCTCTTATCCCACCTGGGGAACCTGGTCAAGCCCAGCACTGAAGAAGTCATTATACTAGGTGACCTGAATTTCAACTGGCTCACCCAGGCAGCTACACCTCTGGTATCATTCTGTGACACCTATGGGCTCACACAGTTAATTAATGAACCAACAAGAATTAATGCAAGGAATAGCAGTAACAGCACACTGCTTGATATCATGCTAGTGAGTAAACCACATCTATTCACACATGCTGGAGTGCTTCTCTGTGATATAAGTGATCACTGCCCCATCGCAGGGGTAAGGTCCACCAGCATAACAACAAATCCTGCAAAATTCCTCATGAAGAGATCCAAGAAAAATATCAATATTGAAGGATATTTGCATGATCTAGCTTACTGTCCACACTGGCAAAAGTTTTATCTTGCACATTCTGTAGAAAAAGCTCAGCAGGTGCTAAATAGCATTATAATAAATGCCCTTAATACCCATGCCCCAATCTCTAGTATCCGAATAAAAAAAAAATCCTGTCATTGGTTTTCAGCTGACCTCAAAGCTGCACTGCTGGAGAGAGATAAACTCTGGAAAGTGGCAAGAAAAACTAAGAATGCAAACGACTGGTTGATTTTTAGGAAAGCCAGGAATAGATGCACCAAGAAAGTTAGGGATGCAAAAGCTGCCTTCTACCTGGCTGAGCTCGACTCCTCCTACCATAATCCTGCTAGGTTTTGGGGCACCATCAAGGGTATGGTGGGGCAGGACGCTAACAACCCCCTTCCAACTCAACTACACAACAGT
This sequence comes from Neoceratodus forsteri, assembly GCA_016271365.2. NCBI lineage: Eukaryota > Metazoa > Chordata > Ceratodontiformes > Ceratodontidae > Neoceratodus > Neoceratodus forsteri. The sequence goes on from CM028133.1 coordinate 1,109,615,784, forward strand.
TATGGCCCTATCACTGGCAAGATGGAAATTCTGGACGCATTCAATAACCACTTTACAACGGCTTGCCTTGCCTTTGACACCTCTCCAGCTAACCTGCTGAGGGAACAATTAAGCTCCCACTACACTGGTGATCAAAGAGTTGACTCTTCCTTTAGCTTCAAACCTATACCGTTGAAACAAGTTGAGGATCTATTATGCATCTGGATACCAAAAAAAGTGCAGGAGCAGACTCTCTGGACCCCTTCTTTCTCAAGATTGCGTGCCATGTACTTGCAGTCCCCCAACACACCTCTTTAACCTTTCCCTAAACTCTGGCTGTATTCCCACACTGTGGAAGACAGCCCAAGTGTTCCCCCTTCTAAAATCAGGGGACCCTATGGATCTTCATAATTACAGGCCCATTTCCATTCTACCTGTGCTATCAAATTAGTGAGTAATCAACTAAGGGAATATCTTGACAATGCTAACCTATTAAATCCAGCTCAATCTGGATTCAGGGCCAAACATAGCACTATCACTGCATTAGCCAAGGTCACAAATGACTGGCAAACCGAATTGGATAAAAAGAATAATCTCTGTGCAGTATTCTTGGACCTGAGCAAAACATTCGATACTGTGGACCATGAGCTGCTACTCTCATCCCTACACTCCCTTGGCCTAGATCCACCCTCCCTTAAGTGGTTCAGATGCTACCTCACCGGTAGGTCACAGCAAATAAAAGCTGAAGGTGACCTATCCCCATTAAGACCACTGTCAAGAGGAGTCCCCCAAGGTTCTATTCTGGGTCCTATCCTTTTTGCCATTTATATAAATAACATTGATTCAACCCTTACCAATTCCTCAGTACACCTCTTTGCTGATGACACTGTTCTGTATGTCAGCAACCCTTCTTCACTGCAGTTGCTCGTGAAATCCTACAAACAGAATTTTCCTTGTTACAACATCAGCTACTGAGAAAAAGCTTCTGTTAAATGCAAAGAAAACTAAAGCAATGATGTTCACAAATCAAAACTCCACCAGCACATCCTCTTCAATCACTCTCCCCCAGCTATGCACTATACTTGAAGAAAATCTGGAGTATGTTGAAAACTTCAGATACCTAGGTGTGTAGATTGACAGCAGACTCGACTTCACTCATCATCTAGAAGAACTGTTAAAAAAGCTTCGCCAAAGGCTTGGCCTTCTCTATAGATTAAAACCCTTCCTTAACAGAGACTCAAAGATGAGGTTAGTCCAGACCATTTTTCTATCAGTTGTTGACTATGCAGACTTCCTTTGCAGTCACTGCCCCATCTCCTACCTTCACAAGCTGGATACCTTATACCATAGAGCAATAAGGTTCATTACAGATCTGCCATATAATACCCACCATTGCTCTCTTTATAATGCAGTTGGATGGGTTTCCCTTCATATCAGGAGGAGCAGAAATGCAGCACTATGGATTTACAGAGCTTTATCAAAAAAACTTCCAAACTATATCCTGGACTGCTTCACCCAGACCACTCCTAGCTCTTATGCCCGAAGAAGCAACAATATCATCCTGCTCAAATTGCCCAAATTCAACACCAGGCTAGGAAGGGCAGCAATCAACTATTCTCTAGATATAGCATGGAACACCCTACAGAAATCCCTAAAACTGTCCATTATCATTCCATTTGCATCCTTTAAACAGCACTGTACAGCCTACTTTACAGAGAAATGCAGCTGCTACCGCTAGAGCTAGAATAGTCATCTTACAAATCTGACTTCCAAATCATATATGGCATATTCCTTCCAGACAGACACCCCCATCTTATGGCACCCAATAATACCTTCACCATCCTAGTATTCATTATGTTGTGTGTCTGCCATGGCCCCCCATTGGGATATGTATGTACTGTACATACTGTAAATATTAGCTTAACCTTTCTGTAACCGAGTTTTATCATGTGAATTTACTGTACATCATTGTGTTGTAACGTTATTTTCCTTTGTATGTATATCTGTCTTATAAAGTGTAAGATATATCTGTTGTGTATCAACTATTGAACCTTGACCTTATCAGGTCCATCTTGTAAATGAGCCTTGCTCAATGATTTTCGCCTGAATAAATAAAGATTTGATGATGATGATGATGAACTGAATTGTTTGCTGAAAAAAGATATTAGTAAAAGGGGATGTTGCATACACAAAGAACTGTAAATGTTATAAGATAATATTAAAAGAGAAATAAAAGAAGATTTTTGAAACCTGTTTTAAAAAGAGAAAAAAAAACAGGTTCCTTCTTAAAGAGGAGGGTATGTGACGGGGGGTTCCATGTCATAATGGCGATTGCTAAATAGCAGTCACTGTTACAGTGAGTGTACATCGCCAAAAAGAAAAAGACTGATGTACACTCCCCAACGAGGACAGGAACAGTGAAGAAAACAGACTAATATAACTGTGGGGGGCTGCACCCCCCCCCGCAACCCCCTTAATTTAGATTCTCAGCTCTGGGGGGTGCATGTCAGGAAGGGGGAGAAACTCGACGGGGGAAAAAAAAAGTTAAACTCCCGCACACATTAAAAAAAACTGTACCCCTATCCAGCCACGAACCCCGAACCTTCCGCACTGCAGCCAGCCACCCTCACCACCACACCACATAGCCAGCTCAGCAACACCTCGCCATACTACTTCCCACATACCTCCTTCATTATCCCTCCTCTTCCGTTCACCCTCCTGCATACTTGCCGTTCTTCCCCTTGATCTGCACTATAACCACGCTTCACTACCCTTTCAGGGTAGCTCACATAATGGGGTGCTCAAACTGAGTCACTCAAAACTGAGTTGCTCAATTTGAGTCACCTATATGATGGGTTACCGTGACAGGGCTGGGTAAGACCCTGTTCCATTTGTTATACAAAGAGAGTTAAAAGCAAGGATCTATTTTTCTGTTCTCTCCTATTCTGTCACTTGTCTATCTCTTGTCTGTCTGATTACGCAATCAAATTTAACTTGTGAAACCTCAGCACTGGCCACTCCAATGGTCCCATCATCTCCCCCTCTTATCACCCTTCCTTTTCTTGCTGTTTCTGTTCTTTCTTTCTCCTCTTGCTTCTCTGTGGTTAAAAAAAACATATGTGAATCTTTATGTGACACTGAGATCCCTTGGTTTGCAAATGTATATAGTTATATCATTGAAATGAATTGCAGAAAGTTTTGGGGTTTGTTAGAAAAGATAGCAAGCTGGAATACAGGGGGGTTGACCTTGAAAAACCTTTTGACCTTCCACAAGCTTGTTTGCAGAGCTGTCAGCAAGAAAACCAGCTCTGGCCAGGATGTCTCAATTGGCTGCACTTGCTGAGAAGACTGGATGTACTGGTCACTGGAAAGAAATTGACAAGGTTTGGTACACTGTGTGAAAAAAGGAGATGTAACTTAATGAGAACAGGATGCAGAATTTAATTGCCAGGTGAAAACATCTTATAATAGCTGGCCCGTCAGTGCAACAGTAGCACTACTGCTCACAACACTGGTGATCCGGGTTTGGGAATGGACTCGGGTTGTCGGGGTCAGCAGGGTGAAGGAGGAGTGAGTGTCCCAGGGTATGCTGTCCTCCTCCGGGGGAGGGAGGGTTGTCGTCCCCGCTGCTATACTGCCACCTGGGTGACCATGGGTGGAGCTTCAGCTTGGGGCACCGTAACTAATGGGAGACATTGGCCGGGCTCCATAGCAGTTTGAACATGCCTCCGCATGCCCACGTTCCCTTGAGCTGACTTGCGGGCTGACGTCTGGGAGGACTTGTGGAAAAAATGAAAAATATGACCCCAGAGCCAGGACAGATGATGAGCCCCATGCGCCTTAGCAAAGACCCAGCCCAGAACCTGCAGACGCTGATCCGACATGGCTAGGGTTGAGAGGGACATGGGTGCTCCCTCCTTCCCCGCCCAGGGGGGTAAACTGAGGCAGTATGGGGTTGTGGGCCGCTGGTACCTGGGATCGGGCAGAGCCATAGGATGCCTTTGGGAGACTTGGAAGGGAAGGCTGGCTGTGGCGTCAAATGGGGGCATAAACAGAAAATTAAAAAAAAAATTCTTATAAAAAGAGAGCAATGTTTGTTTAGTAAGTTAGAGAGAGAGAGAGAGAGAGAGAGAGAGAGATTGAGATTTAGAGATACCCTCAGATGAAGAACTTTGTTTTGTCTGAACTGCCTGTGTAAGAGCTATTCTGCACAATTTAATTTGTTTTTATTTTATTGTTATTGATAATAATAATAAAACATTACTTGCGAATTTTATGACTTCTTCTGGTTTGCCTCTGCTTCCTGACCTATACCTCGACAACAAGGTGCATGGATTGCTTTAAGACTGGGATGTAGCATACACTGACAACACAGATATTTGGCAGCATGACAACTGGATATATATGGAGCTTGTGATGTAGCCTGGAGGTTGGAGTGGTGAGTTAAAAGAGAGATTGATACTTGGTACATCCAGAAGACCTGGGTTTGAGTCCCACAGCCTTCACTTGCATACTGTGTTGCTCTAAGCAAGTCACTTAACCTCCACAGTGCTGTGGGGTTGCCCCTGAAAACAAGCACTTTTGCCTAGTGGGCCTTACCCAGTTACAAAAGAATAATAATAATAATCATATATTTATCAGAGTAAATTCATGAGCCAGAGAGAGAGAGTTTGAGCTGGTATAAATGAATACTGTATACACGTGATAAGTAGTGGCTATTAAAGCAGTAACTATATATATTTTTATATTAAAATAATTTCGATCAGACTTGAAATTAAATATATACAGACACCTGTTGCTTATGCTTCCTTGTGGTAAACCCTTGTCTTTTCCAGGGTGTCAAGTAATGATAATGAAAACACCAACATAGTTTGCTTTGGGCCTTTTTTTGGTTTTGAAGCATATTAAAAGCAATGTACTGATATATATTTTATGCTCTACGCTATAGGGACCACTATATGTTCAGAAGAAGTGGCATAAACAGGCCATAAAACATCAAGGGCCAGATATTCAAAGCATAGTGCCTGGCGCAAACCTGTTGCGCCAAAATAGCGCTGAGTTTGCATCCGGCTGCAACATTCAAAAGTCCATGTAGCGCCAGTGCTATACGATAGCACCGACGCTAACAGACAATGTATGCAGAGATGGTAATGAAGGGAGGGGCTATGCATGCTGGCGCACCGCCATATTCAAAGTGACAGCGCCACGCTACAGTGTATTGCGCGACCTGTAGTGCAGCACCCAATACCACCACCAGAAAGCAGGCTGTAATACTGGGCTAAAAGGGGAGGCAGTACTCCCAGTCCCTAACGCATGCTGACAGCGCACTACTCACAGGGCGGTAGTCCCTCCCTGGCAGGCAGGTGCCCCCTCAAGCACACCACAACACCCATTCTGGACCCCTCTATCACATCCCTGGTAGTTTAGTGGCCCCTCCACCCCCAGTCACGATCTCGACACCTGTTCCAATCATCTCTAGCAGTTCCCGGTAGTCTAGTGATCCCCCTTCCCCCAGCGCAATCCTGACCCGTGTAGTAGGGCAGTGTACACATACCCTGGTAGTCTAGTGGCCCCCCCACCCAGCAGTGCCATCCCCACTGACAGCCCCAAATCGAGCCGGCGACTGGCTCAACCTTCCTCTCACCTCCACGGCCAGCCACCGACTGAGGTATGACCGTTTGCGTAATGTAATGAATGACCAAGTCGCTCATTCATTACAGTACGTGAACGTCGGGTCATACCTCAGTCGGCAGCTGGCCATGGAGGTAAGAGGGAGGGATTGGAGCCAGTCAGCTGCCTAGATCGGGATGTGTTTTGAGGTGCAGGGGGTCATCGGGGGAGGGGCCACTAGCCTACCAGGGATTGCAGTGCTTCAGGGTTGGGAATCGTGCCGGGGGTGGAGGACTACGTGGAACACACTTGTGACATGTGACATGTGACGGGAGTTGGGGAGCATGCGGGGGGGGGGTGAGGGGCTGTATTGGAACCACTGTAACCCGTCCCAGTATGATTTTTTCTCTGGCTCTCACCTCTGTTATATGCCAGTAATATTTATTTATTCATTTGCTCTGTAAAGACTAAACATTTATGAACATCCTCAAATGGATCTGTGTAGGGCCCACTGGTACCATAACACTTCCCAATACAATATGCTCTCTGGTTGTCACCTCTGATTGGAAACATACTGGACCGCATGCATTGGGGCCTTAACTGTCATGCTTGTGTGTGGGGGGGTGCGGAATAGTGCTGTCTTAGTATTGCAGTGAATGTGTAGTCGGGGATCGTGCCTGGGGGGGGGAGACCTCTAGAACACAAGGGCGTGTAGCAGGCATACAAAGGAATAGGGTCCACGATGGCAGGACAGGACTGCCAGGCTCTGCCAGTCTGCCCAGTGCCCTATAGCATGGCTGTGCTGCATAACCTATATAGCCTATAGCCTACGGCCTTCCACCCCGCCAGGCGTGCTGTACACCTGTCCCATGCATTCTTGGTTCCTGCCCACTGTGTTCCAGCCACTACTGCTGTGGGCTACCTATTTTGTTGTGGGGGGTGTCCTCCAGGGCACATATGGCCACAGGCAGTGTGTCTGTGTGTAGCTATCTATCTGTGTGTGTGTGTGTATATATATATATATATATATAGATCTATCTATCTATCTATATATATATATATATATATATATACTCTGTATATGTGTGTATATATGTGTGTATGTATATATATATAGATCATGGCAAAATTGTTTATCGCAGCCAGTTGTTAGCCCACATGACAGTGAGGGCCTGGTGTTGCTGAAAGCCCCTGACTCCCCTAGCCACTTTCAAATCGTATCAAGTGTGTTGGGGTCGCTCGCCCTAACTTTCACCCCATCACATGTGTAAACAAGCTGAGGTATAGGAGAATGGGGTGAGAGGACCGACGACCCCAACGCACACCCTTTGCCGGTTGGGGGTGCGACTGGGGTAAAAGGGGGGCTTTCAACCCTAACACCGAATTTCCTTGCTTTTGTCACTGTGGAACAACCCTAACTGATGCATTAAATGGAGTTTTTTGCCATGAATTTCCCTTCTTTTTGAGAATGAGGGCTATAAATAGTGAATAGAATGTGGTGGTGGGAGCGCGGGCCCTTCATAGAAACATAGAATTTGACGGCAGATAAGGACCGCTTGGCCCACCCAGTGTGCCCATTTCCCTACCTAATGGATAAGCTGCAAATCCTAGTTAACCAGCAGCCTACTTCTTTCTACCCCCACCCCCTAGAATTGCCTTATGACTGTCCCATGCATGCTTGAATTCAGCCACTGTTTTTGACTCACAACCTCCTCTGGAAGGTCGTTCCATGCATCCACAACCCTCTCTGTGAAAAAATACTTCCTTATATTACCTCTGAGCCGCCCTCCCCTCTATTTTCAAATTGTGCCCCCTTTTCTTGCACACCTCTTTTTTCGAAAGATGCTACCCTCTTGGACTTTGTTGATTCCCTTGAGGTACTTGAAAGTTTCGGGCCACGTGCTCCCACCTCGTGATGTGTAGTGACACAGTAACGGTAACTGCAATGCAAATGCAAGCGCTAATGGTTACGCACATGGTGACGCAAACGTTAATAGAAATGCAAGTGCAAACTGATGGCAACACGAACAGCGATGCAAACAGAGATGCAGGCGTGTACGTAAATACACAAGCACATACGGAAACGCAACTGGTAACGCGCACGGTCACGGTACCGCAATTGCAAATGCAAATGGTAATGGTAACAGCAAAAATTACGACAAAGGAAACAGAAACAGAAAGGCAAATGCAAGCATGTATGGAAACGCAAACCGTAACGTGCATGGTCATGGTACCGCAATTGGAAATGCAAATGGTAATAGTAACAAGTAAAATAACACCAAAGGAAACAGAAAGAGAAATGTGAACGCAAGCACATACAGAAACGCAAACCATTACACGCACAGTAACAGTACTGCAATTGTAAATGCAAATGGTAACGGTAACATCAACAATAATGATAAAGGAAACAGAAACGAAACGCTTAACACACTAAGCGTTATGAAAAATGCAAGCCATAACGCGAACGCCCAGACGGTACCTGCAATTGTAAAATACTAATGGTAACAGTAACAGTAACAATAACTCCAAAGAAAACAGAAACGCAAATGCAAGTGCGTGAAGAAAATGCAAATCGTGACATGCACGTTCACGGTACAGCAATTGGAAGCGCAAATGGTAACGTTAGCAGCAGAAATAATGGCAAAGTAAAGAGAAATGGAAATGCGAATGCAAGTGTGAATGCAAACGAGAACGCAAAGGGTAACGCACATGGTGGCGTACGTGGGAACGGTAACGCAAACGGGTACGGAAACACAAGAGGGAATGGTAACTGTAACAGTAACGGAACCGCACACCCTGTATTCCCCAACAGCTGTATAGAGAAACACAGTGTGTAGAAAGAATCTATGCATAACAATGGGCCTCAGAGCAGAAAATGAGCTGCTGGAATACTAAATTGCTGATATCTCAGGAACCGTACGGACGTGGAAAAAAAATTTAAATTTCACATGATTCATGACTTTCCGGGCTAGGTTTTTGCTAAATGCATAGCCCACAGGGCTACCCATTATGATGTCGAAAATTCCATATCTTGCACCGTTCTTGAGATACGAGCCCCGAAAGGCTCGTCAGACACCACCATGTTAGTCTATTGGAAAAAATGTCAACTTCAGAGTACCGTAACTTGGCATCCGTGCAATATTTTGTCACCAAACCTCCAAAAGGCACATCTATGAGATGTTGGCTGCCTTCCCTCCAAATTTGAGCCCAAAAAGACCAAACCGTTCTTTTGTAGCAGGGTGGCAAAGAATTCCTGTCATTTTGGCCATAGTCTGGAAAAGTATTGTTGCAATTTGCAAAAGCTTTCTCAAAAATTTGTGAAAGTGTCGCAGGTGTGACACTACTTTGCGACACTACTTTTTCCAGAGATTTGAAAAACATATTTCTGGGGTGTTTAACCCCAAAATAAAGACATGGCTAGCATCCTGAGGGTCCGACTAGGTGAATACAAAAATAATTGTGTTCCTAGAGGGTCCCAATTTTAAATGCCAAGCATTTTTCTGATCAGTAACTGAAAACAAAATGGGGATTTGCGACACTACTAGGGCCATTTGCAACACTAAAAAGTGCATTTGCAACACTTTCAAACTTTTTATTAACTTTTCCCATTGACTTATAATGGGAACTTGTTTTTTGAATAACTTTTGAACTGTTTAATATTTTTTCACGAAATCTTCAAAAGGCACATTGGGAACCCCGGCCGCACGTTCCCCGAAGTTTTTGGAATGGTGGCATAACCGTGTTGACCTGTGGCGTGAACAAATAATTTGCAAAACTGTAATTGCGCATAATGGATGTCGCTTAATAACTCCGCAGCCGTATATCCTTGAAGCGGCATAGGAAGTTAGCAGATCCTAAGATCTGGCGGTGCCCCCCATGCCTGCCAAATTTCAGGCAAATCCGTTGAATGGTGGCAAAGTTATTAAGGTGCAAAGTTTCACCCTTTAACCTTAAAAGTGCTACTCATCCCTAATTATGGTAGCACTACCGTGCTACCATAATATATATATATATATATACAGTTAACTGCTTGCAGTGATGCATGGGTGAGGTGTATGCACTGAATGTGCCTGCAAACACCCATTTCCTGCAGCTTCCAGCCTGTACTTCCATTCCGACCAAAAGGTGGAGCTGTGTGCTCCATGCAGTAGCACCGGGCAAACTGCATGGTAATGTATGCTAAGCAACACATAATGAGATGCAAATATACCTGTTTGCCCATGGATTACCTAAGTAGGCTCATTTGCATGGGAGCTTTGAATATAGCATACTTTTGCCCTGGGCTAACCTATTTGTACCAGGCTAATGTGTTAGCACTGTGCAATCAGGTTAGCCCAGGCAAACCTCTCATCAGCATAACACAGTTCTGCAGTGTGTGGCTTGCATTGTCTGCAGATGCCGTGGAATATATCTGTGCAGTCACACACAGTGTTCTCCACCTGCAACACTGGTTTGCTCCAGAGTCTACTGAGCTGCTGTTGCAGTTTGCACTTCCTTGTTGCTATATTTGGAGTTGTTTTATTCCCAGGCTATTTTAACACTGCACTCTTGGCCCAGTTTGCTTGGCTTCCTTAGTTCGCTATATTCAGCAGGTTTAGCACTGGGGCTATACCTTTTGAATATAGTGGGCTATTGGATCCAGGCTAATGTATCACGCTGAGCAGTGCTAATTTAGCCCCAGGGCAACGTTTTGAATATCTGGCCCCAAGTGTATATTGGTGGACATAAAAACAAGATAGAAAAAGACAGTGCTACAGCAACTCCCCCTTTCCATCCTGACGCTTGCCATGTTTCTACCCCTGGTTCTCACTTTTTCCCTATTAACTCTTCTTGCTGCACCCACCCTTCCCTGTCCACTTCAGCCTGGCTAAAGTCCCACCCCATCCATAGTAGTGTCCCAATTATCTACCCCTTCTCCGTCATTATCATAATAAACATGTACATGAAAGCCATCATCACTTTCTGTGGTTTTAGCTCAATTTGTCCCCCAGTTGTAGGTAATATATCCCTCCTCTTCTTTACCTATCTAACCTGCCACCCCATACATGGCCTCTTTCCCCTATATGTGTAGTTGCCGGCTGCCTCAGTCAAAAGATCTCTGCCTATAACCCCAGTACGCCTATGGTTGATTGTACATCTGCTGACTTCTTCAATTGTAAAATAATGCGGTTTTATTTATTTATTTCAGCCTTGTACTCATACTGTATACACTGTATATACTTTTTCTTCCTTGTATATTATTGCTTTTTGTATACCTGCTTCTGTACTGTACTTTGATGTATTCATGACCAGGTCCACCTTGCAAATGAGCCTTGCTCAATGGTGCCCGCCTGGATAAATAAAGATTTTGATTGATTGATTCAGAAGTTGGTCCTTTTGTCTTCGGTTTCCCAGTGCCCTTTCTGTGAAAGATCCTCTGACAGTACACTCCCGTTATTGGGCACACAGGGGCATCCTGAGGTCTTCTGCACAAAGTTGGGATTCAGTGCCAAAAATTGCAAAATCATGCACCTAGGACATAAGAACCCAAGCACTGAGTATAGGATGGGAGGAGGTGCTGTCAGTCACTAAGGAGGAAAGGGATCTTGGGGTTACCATATCTGATTACCTCAAAGTGTTAGGGCAGTATGACAGAGCAGTAGGTTAGTTGGTGTTTTTGAGGTGGAAGACTAGGTTTGCTGGCAAAGGCACCTCACTTCACCTGATCTCTTTGCTTGTAAGGACAGAGCAAGGAACAACATTATCAGAGCAAGGAAACAAATTAAGGCTTCTTTTGGCTAGGCAGATTTACTGTGTGCTACTATTTTCTTTTGTGCTTACAGGTTTTGTTACTGTTTTTGGCTTACATTTTACTGCTTTATTGTTTTCTGATTCAGATTGCTGTTGCAGGGTATAATTTCTGCTGCATTGTTACAGGGTGTGCCTACAGGTTTGTTACTGTTTTGCACTTACAGATTACTGCTGTAATCTTCTCTGATTCAAATTGTTTTTTGCAAGGTACATCTTCTGTTAAAGTGCTGTGCAGGTTGTGCTTATAGGTTTTATTACTTTTTTACTGCTTTATTTTTCTCTGTAGCAAAGTCTATCATTAGGCTAAGCTTTCAAGGCTAATTACAGGAGCACATATGAGATACAGACTGAGGGATAGTGACTGCATTTGTTGTTGGTTCATTGTTTCTAATCTTACCTCCTTGTTTTTTTCATCCATGGTTCTTTTTGGTAGAGGAAGGGCCCAACCATCCCCGCTACACTCCTTTTATAGAGTAGCACAGTCGTGACATTTCCTGTAGCAAAGCAGGAAGGGGAGGATCAGAGTGGTATTCACACAGTGACCTCACTTACAGGGGCACAATTAATTTAACTTGTTATAAAAAGCTATACAAAAACAAACAGTATACTGTATATCAAACTTTTGCTTTCATTTTCCTTCTAATTACTTGGACCAAATTATAAACTCGGCAGCTCAACTGGAATGGATATTGTTAACTGCAGGTACTATGGGAAACTTTTCAAAAGGGTAGTTATACAGGATTTAGGACGCTGTCCTACATGCTGGACCATCGGAGATCTAAGGGCTCAGCTCCAGGCAGCATGGGCAGAGATTGCACACCTCAAATCACATATTCAGGAGAAAATATATTACAAGAACCGCCCGCCATTTCCCTAACATCCAGCGGAAGCACCTTGACCGCAGAGGTTAGTTGGTCCGAGAGGTTGGCAGGTGGTTAGGAGGGGCAAATCAGGTGCCCCATCACTCAATGCTCACTAACATATCCGCTCCACAAACCATATAAAAACTACAAACAGGTATCTGCCTCTGTCTCCGAAATCAAACAAAGGGACAGAGGACACTGCAGAGCAGGACACTGCAGCACAGGAGCTAGTGCTATAAAACTCACCCAAAACAGGAATCAAAACAAAAAAGCAGAAAGGAAATCCCAAACACTTCTAATCACAGGAGACTCCATGATTCGGGGAGTTGATTCCTACCTCCGACCAGGAGTAATGGACAGATGTCTTCCAGGTACATCAGCATGGAGAGACACTGACCACATTGCTAAAATCATGCAGGAAGCAGGAGAAAACATCAATGTCCTGGTACACACAGGGACTAATGATCTTGCCAGCTGATCAGTTGTGGAGACCAAGGAACTCCTGACCAGGCTGGGAGACAAACTGTCATCCATTTCGTCTGGCATCTCCTTCTCTGAGATCCTGCGAGTCTGGGGGGGGATGCGGATGGACGGAAGGTCAGAGATGGGGAGATAGGGGAGCTAAACATGTGGCTGAAGGGCTGGTGCCAGGAAAAAGGACACAAATTTGTAGGTAACAAGCAACAGTTTTGGGAGCGAAGGTTCTTTAAATTCAATGGACTATATCTGACTAAGGAGGGAGTCAGTGCATTGGGGCAGAAGTTTGATGTCTTTGCAGAATATTTAAACTAGCAAATGGGGAGAGGAGTGCAGCACCCGATACATGGAATGGGAAGAACACCCCTCCCCCCTCAGCTAGTGATCAAACAGGAGTTCAGCATGTTTGTAGTTCATTTGCATCATCAGGGAAGGTAAAAGGTCTGGCTCCCCATACGACGCACAGGGTAAAAGCCGGACCTCTCCCCACAACTAACATACCGACATCTGGCCAATGGAAAATCATGTACACAAATACCTGCTGTCTGGGAAACAAGATCCCAGACCTGGAGGCAACAATGATAGAGGCTAAACTGGACATAGTAGCCATTAGTGAGACATGGTTCACCAGTAACTATACTTGGGAGACTTCAGTACCCAGCTATGTACTGATCAGAAGAGATTGAGGTACAAAAAAGGTGAGGGGAGGAGTGGCCCGTTATGTTAATGAAAATATCAAAGGTACAGAAATTCAGAATACACTTAAGGAGCCAGAAGAATTGTGGGTCACCCTGGAAACAGAAAATGGGACAGCCGTACAAACTGGGGTTGTCTGCAGGCCTCCAGACCGGGGTGGGGGGGGACATAGACACATTAACTATTAGAAGATATACAAAACATGACAGCCAAAGGGGAGGTTCTGATAATGGGACACTTAAACATGCCAGATACAGACTAGTCAATACCAGCAGGAACATCCACCAGAACTAGACACATAGTGGATTCCCTGCAGGGGGAGGACCTCAGACAATTGGTACAACAACCCATAAGAGACAGGGCTATCCTGGATCTAGTACTGACTAACGGTGAAAGGATCACAGATCTCCAGGTAGAAGGTCACCTGGGGGCTAGTGACCATCACATGGTATGGTTCAATTTGGCCACTAGAACTAAATCATCCCATTCCAAGGCAAAAATATGGTATTTCAGAGGAGCTGACTTTGATAAGATGGTCAACAGAGTTAAGCTAGCCCTAGCAAGAAGAAATACAGGTGAGGGGGTACAGGCAAAGTGTGCAAGCATTAAGGATGCAATACTTGAAGCAACATCCCATTGTGTTAGGGAGAAAAGCAAGAGAAAAAGAAGCAGAAAAGATCAGAGCCAAAAGGTTGACCTTCAGGAAATATAAGGCAACGGGATGAAGATAGGGAGGCATACCAAACTGCCCTAAAGGAAGCAGGGAAGGCAGTAAGGCAGGCAATGGCCCAAACCAAGGAAACACTAGCATGAACATTAAAAGAAGGGAGACAAGACTTTCTACAGATACATTAGTGAAAGGAGAAAGTCCAGAGAGTGCATTGCTAAGATCAAAGGGGATAAGGGGAAGTGTGTGGAGGAGGATCAAGAAAAAGCATTTATCCTAAATAGCTACTTCTACTCAGTATTTACTGAGGAGAAGGTGGGGCAAAGCTCACATCTTAGCACCATGGACATGGGGGGAGGGAGGTGTGCACATGTTCCTTCACAAAAGAAAGGGTCCTACAATAGCCTGCTAAGCTCAGGGTGGATGAGGCAATAGGACCTGATGGCATACATCCAAGGGTGCTAAAGGAGCTAAGGGTGGGACTAGCAGAGCCCTATTCAGAACTGCTTAGTGAGTTTCTGAGCACAGGAGAGGTCCAAGAAGACTGGAGAAGGGCCCATGTGATCCCACTCCATAAGAGTGGCAGCAGGGAGGAGGCAGGGAACTACAGACCAGTCAGTCTTACCTCAGTAGTGGTCAAGATTATGGAGGCACTCCTTAAGGAAAGAATAGTGCAACACCTGGAGTGCATAGGAGCACAGGATCCAAGACAGCATGGGTTTACAACAGGAAGGTCCTGTCAAACTAATCTCATAGATTTCTTTGACTGGGTAACCAGAGTGGTGGACCAAGGGGGTGCAGTTGATGTCACCTACCTTGACTTCAGCAAAGCTTCTGATACTGTTCCACATAGAACATTGATTAATAAGCTGGATAGCCTCAGGATGGGTCAGACATTGGTTAACTGAGTGGCAAACTGGTTGACAAGTAGAAAACAGAGTGGTGGTAAACTCTATACAGTCAGAAGAGATGCAAGTCACAAGCAGGGTACCTCAGGGATCAGTCCTGGGGCCAGTCCTCTTTAGTATCTTCATAAGTGACATTGCAGCTGGACTGGAGGATAAGATTTGCCATTTGCAGATGACACCAAGATCTACAACAGAGTAGATGATCCAGATGGGGTGGGCAGAATGAGAAGAGATCTGGAAAAATTGGCAAAATGGTCTAAAGAGTGGCAAATGGGGTTTAATGCAAAGAAGTGCAAGATCATGCACATACGGACGAGAAACCCTGAAGCTACCTATAGGTTAGGAGGGGAGTTGCTGGCAATCACAAGTGAAGAAAGAGACTTTGGCATCATCATCATCACAGATGACCTGAAATCATCCAAGCTGACCACTAAAGCAGTAGGTAAGGCTAGAGGGATGTCGGGGTGTATTAGTAGGGGTATCACAAGTCATAAGAGGGAGGTAATAATCCTTCTTTTCAAGACACTTTATAAGCCCCATCTGGAGTACTGTGTGCAGTACTGGAGGCTGCACCTGCACAAGGACATTAACAAAATGGAGGCAGTCCGGAGAAAAGCAACCAAAATGGTGCAGGGACTGCATCAGAAAACATATGAGGACAGATTAACGGAGCTCAATTTGTATACCCTAGAGCAAAAGAGGGAGAGAGGGGATATGATCGAAACATTCAAACATCTTAAGGGCATTAACAAGGTGAAAGAGTCTAATGTGTTTCAATGTAAGAAAAATAGCGGGACAAGAGGACACAGCATGAGATTAGAGGGAGGCCGATTAAGGGGTAATGTGAGGAAGTTCTTTTTCACAGAAAGGATGGTGGCCTAACTTAGGAAGTAGTGAATATGAATATAGTGTAGGGCTTCAAACAGGCATGGGAGAGGCATAAGGGAGCAGTACAGATGAGTATGAATAAATAGGCCATTGACAGTAAAGGCCTAGGGCACATTCATAAGGTAGGAAAAAGGGCAGACTGGATGGGCCTTGCAGTCCTTATCTGCCGGCAACGTCTATGTTTTTATGTAAGGCTAGTGGGATGCTGTGATGCAGTGGGAGAGGTCAGCAGGAGAAGGGAGGTGGTGTTGCCAATATATTGCTCACTGGTGAGACTCCACCTGGAGCATTGTGTCCAGTTCTGGAGGGTGCACCTCAGAAAAGGCATAGACAGGATGGAGTCATTCCAGAGGAGGGCAAATAAAATGGTGCAGGGGTTGCACTAGAAGCCCTATGAGGAGAGACAAAGGGGTCTCAACATGTACACTCTGGAAGACAGGAGAGTAGGAGGGGACATCAGAAGAGACCTACAAGTACCTCACAGGGGTGAACAGTGTGCAGGAGGGAGCCTCTTTCAAATAAGGAAGAACACAAGAACCAAAGGGCATGCAAGAAGCCGGAGATGTGGAGCGATGCGAAAAAGTATTACTTCACTGAAACAGTGGTGGACACCTGGAATAGGACTGCTGGTGGAAGTGATGGAGGTGAAAACAGGAGGGGGGGCTTCAAACATGCATGGGATAGACCTTGGGGAATAGTTTGAAATTGGCAGGGAGGAGGGAGGGTCACTGGAGACCAGTGAAGGTCTGTGGAGACAGATTAGGCAGGGATCATCTGGGCAGACTGGGTGGGCCAAGCGGTCCTTTTCTGCTGACAGATTCTGTTTCTGTTGTTGCTGACGGCACAAGACCGGTCGAGAGTTATCCATGAAAAATGCATTCATGGAATGAGCAGTAGCAGTCATATGTAACTGAGCCTCAGCCTAGGTGAAAGTGTGATAACTGTATTTGTAAAACGTGCAATATTTGTGTGTGTTTGCGGCGAATAGTATTGTGTTTCACCCCCCTAGTGAAAACCTGTATTCTGTAATGTGTTTTTTGTAGACACCAATCTGCACAGTTCTTTTCATGGAAGCATTGTTCTGGAGTTTGGGCTGTCACAGCCTGGATGCAGAGCCCTGTCTCTGAGCACTGCTTTGATAGGTCAGCAGCTTGTGCTCGGTGTTCAGTACTCTTACGCTCAAAGTCATCCATAAAAGGAAAACCATACAAAATACATTTTTTCACACTGATTTTCGGAACATTACAAACAGCTGCAAATGAGAAGGTGTACAGTATCCTGTCCCCTTTAAAGTGCTGGTAGAACCAAAAATAGCAGATAGGGAAATGTTATAACTTTTAGGAAGTGGTAAGTTGTAACTTTTTATGTCTAAAGTATTTTTCTTTTGATCATTAGAAAGTTTTTGTGTGAAATAGCACTCTGCTTGGAGGTTGTCATATCTAGTTCTGTTCTTCCCACTACATCATCAGCACTGTGACCTCATTGACAGTGACATCACAGGTAACTGACCTGGCAGCAGCTGAATGGCTCTTCTTGAGCAGCTGTGATGTCACAGTTATCTCACAATGCTGATGGTGTAGTGGGAGGACCAGAGCTTGATATGCCAGCTGCCAGGCAGGGTGCTGTTCTACAAATGAGACCTGCTAAAATCCGTAAAGAAGTCTTTTAACAAAAAAGTTAATGGGAGAAGACCACCCAGAATTCTCAGACTTGACATCCTAGTGGGAGCTTGATGCAGGTATAAGTATAGCTGATGAGGAGGGGAAAAAGAATGGGAGAAGGGTTGGGATGTTACTGCCTCTGCAGGGTGGAGAGAATACAGGTAGAAATGTATGACAAGATTTTTCTATACTCCTACAGTAACACCCCACTTCCAGGCAGGGAACACCAACTTATGTTGGAGGGGCCGTGGACAAATAGGGTCACACAATCATATATTTTCAGCATGCCCAAAGAGTGCCCTCTATTGGTCAAACGTCCATTCAGAGCTCGATGTAATTTGGAATGTCCCTTCCCCCTAGATTTCAAAATACTCATTCTTAGTGTGAAGGTGAAAGAACAACGGAACCACAGCAATGCCTTCTCAGAACTCTGTACGGCAGCCCTGAAAGAAATTATGGTGAACTAGTTGATGGAAATATCACCTTCTTTCAGATCTTGAGTGCATAAAGCGGAAGAAATGGAGGAAGTAACAGCCTATCTGCTATCTTACGCTCACTTTAGAGAAACACACAGAACTGTGGACTAGATGGAACTCTAAGCTGGACAGAGACCAACCTGATACAGTATATATATATATATATATCTGGTCTGGAGAGGGAACTCTGAGTCATGAACTCTGGGTGCCTTACAAAAGCAGGTCACGTAACTTAGCTAGCTATCTTTAATTCCTGTAGCGCTTACATAATTGTCCGTACCCAACATTTTGTGAACAGTGTCGCTTAGTTGAGCCACAGTTGCATAGTTGTGGACTATTTTCCCTTTCTGGTTAAACCGTTGTAAAGCATTGAGGGAAGTCATTAAGGATTGAAGACAAACACCAGAGACTTATTTACAAGCTATGGGACGTTTATTGTTCGACACTATGGAGAGCAGAATCACATTGGTAATACAACATATCTAAAATGGCATACTAAAACTTCTATTACAGTGTTAGAGTACTGTATTGACTTGTAATAGGCATAGAAACATTGACTTTGACGGCAGATAAGGACCACTTGGCCCACCCAGTCTGCCCATTTCCCTTCCTATTGGATAAGCTGCAGATTCTAGTTAACCAACAGCCTACTTCCTGCAACCCCCCACTACAATTGCCTTATGTCTGTCCCATGCATGTTTGAATTCCTCCACTGTTTTAGATCCAACAACCTCCCAGGAAGGCGGTTCCATGCATCCACCACTCTCTCCGTGAAAAAAAATCCTCACATTACCCTGGAGCCGCCTCTCTATCTTTAAATTGCGCCTTGTTCTTACACATCTCTTTTTCTGAAAGATGCTACCCTCCTGGACTTTGTTGATTCCCTTGAGGTACTTAAAAGTTTCTATCATGTCCCCCCTGTCCCTCCTTTCATCAAGGGTATACTTATTAAGCTCTCTCAGTCTCTTTCATATGGTTTCTGATGCAGACCCTGCACCATTTTAGTTGCCCTCCTCTGGACTGCTTCCATCCTGTCTATGTCCTTGCATAGATGGGGTCTCCAAAACTGCACACAGTATTCCAGATGGGGTCTCACCAACTGTCTGTACAGAGGGATAACAACTTCCCTTTTTCTACTTGTGATGCCCCGTTCTATGCATCCCAGTATCCCCCGGGCTCTCCTTACTGACTGCTCACATTGCTTACCCACCTTTAGGTCATCTGATATGACTACCCCCAAGTCCCTTTCCATTTTTGTTGTTGATAGTACCTCCCCTGCTATTGTGTACTCTTCTCCTGGTTTTTGTTTCCCAGGTACATTACTTTGCACTTCTTTGCATTGAATCTAGGTTGCCATATGTCTGACCATTCCTCCAACCTTGCCAAGTCCCTTCTCATCCTTTCTACCCCCTTGTGTATCAACTCTGTTACAGATCTTTGTGTCATCTGCAAAGAGGCATACCTTTCCCTCCAGACCCTCTGCAATGTCACCTATAAAGATGTTAAAGAGGACTGGACCCAGTACTGAGCCCTGAGGTACTCCACTAGTAACCCCCCTTTCTTCAGAATGTGTTCCATTCATTATTACCTTCTGTGTCCTGTTGTGCAGCCAGTTTGCTACCCAGGCTACCACCCTGGAACCCACTCCCAAGCTGGCTAATTTGATTATTAGTCTTTTTTTCGGGACTGTGTCAAATGCCTTGCTAAAGTCTAGGTAGGCCATATCCACAACCCCTCCCTGGTCTATTACTTTGGTCACCCAGTCAAAGAAATCAGTTAGATTCGTCTGACATGACCTTCCTGCTGTAAATCCATGTTGCTTTGGGTCCTGAGCCCGCTGGCCTCTAGGTATTCAACAATTCTTTCTTTCAGAAGTGATTCTATCATTTTCCCTACCACTGAGGTTAAACTTACAGGTCTGTAGTTTCCTGCTTCTGCCTTGCTCTCACTCAGGTACCACCCCATCCTTGCATGATTTGTTAAAAAGTGTGGTTAGTGGTGTCACTAGGTCCTCCCTTGGTTCTTTTAGGATTCTGGGGTGAATCCCGTCAGGCCCCATTGCTTTGTCCACCTTGAGTTTTAGGAGTTCTTTCAAGACTGTTTCTTCTGTAAATGGACTGGTGTCAACCCCCCTACCCAGAGTGCTTCTATTTTCTGGTTTAGGTAACTCCTCATTTTCTTTTATGAATACTGAGCAAAAGTATTCATTCAGTATCTCTGCCTTTTCACTGTCTCCCTCTGCCCACCTCCCCTCTCTTTTATTAATCTTCACTATTCCTCCCTTAACCTTTCTATGCTCCCTAATGTACCTATAGAAGGTTTTATCCCCTTCTAAACTGAGTTGGCTATTTTTTCCTTGGTTTGGGCCTTTGCTATTCTGACTGCCTTCCCCACTTCTTTCTGCTTTAATTGATACAGTTCCCTGTCGTGCTCCTTCTGTGATTCCTTATACTTTTTGAATGCAGCCTTTTCTCCTTAACCTTCCCTGCCACCTCTTTGAGAACCATACTGGTTTTTACTCCGCTTTGTTTTCTTTATTTGTTTCACACAAAGGCTTGTTGCCTCTATGATAGCAGTTTTGATTTTTCTCCATTGTTCTTCCACCTCCCCTTTTTGGCCATTTGCTAGTGCATTCCTCAGGTATTCACCCATTTTGCCAAAGTCGGCCCTTCTAAGGTCCAGTATCCTTGTTTTTGTATGGCTTGTCTCCATGGTTGTGCTTATTGTGAAGCACACTGTGCAGTGGTCACTTGTTCCCAGATGTCTACTGACTTCTAAATTTGTGATCCTCTCTCCATTTCAGAGTATCAGATCTAGTATTGCTCCCTCCCGAGTGTGTTCCAACACTAGCTATCTAAGGCCTGCCCCCTGCAGGGCATCGAGAATGACCCTGCTCTTGGATATGGCTGCAGTACATGTCATCCAGTTAACATCTGGCATATTCAGGTCCCCCATCAACAGTATCTCCCCCTTTTCAGCCATTTTGAGAATGTCCTCCATCATTTTCTTGTCTGTTTCCTCCCCTTGAGACGGGGGTCTGTATACAACCCCTGTACAGATTGTGATGCCATTCCCTGTCTCCAGGGTGACCAAGAGTGCCTCTTGTCCTCCCCCTTTACTTTTTAGTTCTGTAGCTTTGATCTCTTTCCTTACATATAGAGCTACTCTACCTCCTCTTTTACCCTCCCTGTCCCTTCTGTAGACTGTGTACCCCGGTATGTTGACATCTCAGTCATGGTTCTCAGTGTACCATGTTTCCGTGACTGCCACAATATCCAATTTTTCATCTTCCATCAGGGCTACTAGCTCAGGAAGCTTGTTTCCCAGACTACGGACATTGGTACTCATTGCCCTCCATTTAATGTTGGCTTTATCCTATTTTCCCCATCCCTGCTCTTATTGCCCTTGTCTATTTTTCCATTTACCCCTGTTCTGCCCTCTGTTGAGCTCTGTATCTCAGTGTTTACCTTACTACCTGCCATGTTTTGTGGGGGGAGGCTTGAAATTTCCTGCCTCTTATCAGCACCTCCCCTCTTGGCTAGTTTAAAAGCTTGCCGAGGAAGCATTTAAACCTGTCACTTAGGAGCTTGGTTCCCTTCGTGGACAGATGCAGATCATCGTGCCAGTATAGATCTTCATATCTCCAGGTGTACCCCCAGTCCCCAATGAAGCCAAAGCCCTGTGCTCTGCACCAGTTTTGCAACCATTCATTAAACTGCATGGTGTGTAGTACCCTAGCCTCACCCCTGCCATGGACTGGCAGCACCTCTGAGAAGGTAACCGTGCTTGATACCTGTCTGAGGCCCCTCCCCAACTCCACAAATTCATCCTGCACTGCACTGATTCCATGCCTAGCTAGGTCATTTGTCCCAAGGTGGACAATGATATCTAGTTCCCTCTCCTGTGATGCTGCTTCTGCAGTTGTGAGGATTCGCTTCTTGTCCCTCCAAGCCATGGCACCAGGCAGGCACCTTACTTCCCTCTCCTCTCCCTTCCCCAGTTCTACCCCCCTAACAATTAAGTCCCCTATCAGAAGCTGTTTCCTTCCCCTGTGGTGTCCCTTGCCACCCTTTTGTGGGTCTCCCTTGTGGATGTCCTCAGCATTCTTCTGGGTCTCCACTGAGGGTGCCATCATAGAGGAACCTTGCTTTGCCAGACTGGCGTATGATTTGTGTAGAGGTACAACTAGGGGGCTTCACCTCTGTTCCACCACCTGCACCCTCCCAGAACCCACTGTGGTTCAACTGCTCTTCATACTTGGCAACCTCTGAGGCAGTGGTTGTGGCAGTGATGCTCTTTGGGTGGGGGAGGCCTCCTTAGTCCTTGCCAGTTCAGCCTGGAGGTGGGCAGTCTCCTCCCTCAGAGCTGACAGCTGCTTGCAAATAGGACAGCAGTGCAGTTTCCAGAATGTCTCCCGGAAAACTGCTACACTTAACCTCAGTAAAACTGAGTGTAAAAAAAAAAAAATCCTTCAATCTTTTCTTCAAAAAGAGAGAAGAAAAAGTACCTCAGATATAAAAGGTAATAGTTGATAGCTTTTAAAAATAGTAGTGGTTTTAGCCAGTACACCAACTCTTTAAGGCTGACTAAGACTGCAACTTTTTTCTTTCTCTTACAGTTTGCTCAAGCTGCTAATGCGTTTGAGGGGGAGGGGGTAGACAGGAGAGGGGTCAGATAGTCACTAAAACAGAAATTCCATATGCAGTTATCTTTAAAGGGAATATGAACCTCGTTGTTTTTACATTTTTTATATGATTAAATTTCAGCAGGAATGAAGACTGTTAATATTCCCCCAGTGTGCTGCTGTGCCTGCTTGTTTTGAGATAGTCTCATTTTTATTCTGATTTAGTGCCCCTTGTTAATACAGCCCTTTTCCTGCCCAGTACTTATTTTTTAATTCATTAGTTCTGAAATGTGGTGACATCAGTTGAGCCTAGAGTGAAGCATTCTGTGCAATGCCTCGGCTCGACTGATTTCACCGAGTTCCAAAATTGATAAGTAATTTAAAAATTAATATCAGGTGGGGAAAGATACAATTGAAGAGGAACAGTAAGCAATAAGTGCTCCCCATTCTGAAATTTTCTGTAACTACAAATCCCAGAATCCCCTGCAAATTATATCAGAGCAGGACTGCAGCAGTGGGAGATTCAGTACCCTGCAGTGCATGTTAGTGTTTATATAAACATTGATCTTTTGTTTTCCTGTCCCACTGTCCTCCTGGCGCTAAGTAACGACACAGAGGACTGTACTTAGCCTCAGGAGAACAGCGGGACCGGAAACATCTGATCTTCCTCAAGGCTATCACTTTCGGCAGGTCACATCTTTGGAACTGTAGCCATCAGGCAATAGGACCACATGGAAACATTTTTGATAGTAGTCTACCTGGGGCCACTCATGGCAATGTCATCACTTCGACGTCTTCCCTATATTGCCATGGGCGGCCATGCAGCCTCTTTAGTTCTTTTCCCGCTGCTGACTATTGCATGTCAGACTCCATGGAGACACCACTGCTTCAGTCGACCACCAAATCTTTGTTGGCTAAATTTATTTTCCTTTCTCATCCTAGCTCGGTTATCACTTTATTCTCTAAGGTGATTTTTGTTTTCCTTTTATGCTGGCCTCAGCCCCTCTCGTTGTCGCTTCAGCCTACCCTGCCAACGCTAGGGACTCAGTACTCTCTGTCGCTGGCACAAGATGCTCCACTGACACCAATGACTATCAGCATCCAGACTATGCTTTCCTCCTTTTAAGAGTTTATGCACCAAGTTGCCCCTCCTCTGGGCCCATCACCGGCGAGCCCTACTAGGCCAGCCTACACGTTGACACCTTCCACGTTGTCGGACTTGCTCCTTCTTGGTCATTGACGTCTTCAGTGCCCATTTCAGAGTCGGGGGATGAGGATGAGTACTCCCCCCCCTCAGAAAGCTAGACCTTATGGGCAAGAGGGTCTATGCGTCTTCCACATTGGCTATCAGAATTAATAATTATTTGGCCCATATGGTCAAATTCCAGATCATTCTCTGGAAAAAGGCCCTCAGAAACAGGAGCTGCTTAAAGCCTTTCATCCCTTCAGTCTGGGCAGATGTTGGTAAGCATCTCTTGAGAGTGACTTATGACATTTCAGATGCCTCTACTAGAGCATCTGCAGTGGGAATCTGTCTAAGGATGCATTCCTTGCTCAGAGTGTCAGGATCTGGAAGTGATGTCCAGCATTCCATTTTGAATGACCCCTTCAGAGGTTACCAGCTCTTCGGGACAGATGTGCAGGATATTCTTGATGACCTACAAGCTTATAGAAACATAGAAATTGTCGGCAGGTAAGGACCGCTATGCCCATCCAGTCTGCCTGTAAACCTTACTCAAGTTTGCAGCCTCTTATCCTACCTGGTCGATGATACTTCAACCCTCCTTCCCACATCTAAAGTTCCCCTATGCCTAGCCCAGGCATGTTTACAACCCTCTACTGTTCTTGATCCCACCACCTCCTGTGGCAGACTATTCTATGTGTCCACCACCCTCTCTGTGAAGAAAAAGTTCCTCACATTTCCGCTTAACCTGTCCCCTTCCAGTTTTATATCATGCTCCCCTTGTTCTTGTACTCTTCTTATACTGGAAGATGTCTCCCCCTCTGCACCTTGTTTATGCCTTTAAGGTACTTGAAT
The DNA here is from genome assembly GCA_016271365.2 of Neoceratodus forsteri. Classification (NCBI taxonomy): domain Eukaryota; kingdom Metazoa; phylum Chordata; order Ceratodontiformes; family Ceratodontidae; genus Neoceratodus; species Neoceratodus forsteri. The sequence continues at coordinate 1,109,640,461 of CM028133.1, forward strand.
GTTTCTATTATGCCTCCTCCCCGATCCCTCCTCTCCTCCAGCGAGTACATATTGAGGTCCTTTAATCTCTCCACATATGTTTTCTGGTGCAAGACTTGTACCATCTTAGTCACCCTTCTCTAGACCGCCTCTACCCTGTCAATGTCCTTTCAAAGGTGCAGCCTCCAGAACTACACACAGTGCTCTAGGAGAGGCCTCACTAGCATTTTATATAATGGCATCACCACCTCCCGCCTTCTGCTAGTGATACCTCTGCCTGTGCACCCCAGCTTGCCACTGGCCCTCCCTGCAGCCTTTGTACTCTGCTTAGACACATTTAGGTAATTTGAAATGAGAACCCCCAGGTCCCTTTCTTCCTTGGTGATTGTAATCCTGTAGGTCTCCCCTGGGTTTTCACGTCCCAGGTGCATTATTTTGCACTTCTTTGAATTGAACCTCAGTTGCCACATCTTTTTTCAAGCTTCCCCAGGTCCCTCCTCATTCTCTCCTCCCTGTCTGGAGCATCCACCCTGTTGCAGATGTTGGTGTTATCTGCAAACTGGTAGACCTGTCCCTCCAGTCCTACCGCATTGTCATTAATGAAGACATTAAACAGGAGTGGCCCAAGGACTGATCCCTGGGGTACCACACTGGTCACCCCCGTCTCCCCGGACAGGATCCCATTTACTGCTACCCTCTGCTTCCTGTCTGTCAGCCAGTTACTAACCCAGTTTACCACCTAGTGTCCCATGCCCAGACTACCCATCTTGTTAACCAGCCTTTTATGTGGGACGGTGTCGAAGGCCATGCTGAAATCAAGGTAGGCGATGTCTACCGTCCTGTCCTGATTTCCTTCCTTTCAGTCAATTAATCTTTATTTAACCAGGTGAAACAACTTGAGCAAAGCTCATTTACAAGCTGGGCCTGAACAGGGATACAATAACAAATCACAGCAATAGAATACATCAAGCAAGTAATAAATGGCATTCAATGTAACAAGGCGATACAGTACATACAGTGTAAGGACATTCTATAAAAGAAAAGTAGGTTAACCATATGATCTATGTTAAAAAGTGCCCAGCTGGATGTACCGGATATCTCACAGGTATGAACTAGGTACACAGGATAATAATCACACTCTGTTGTAGTTGAGAGAGGAATAGCTGGGTAGTGAGAGCAAAACTCCTTCAGGAGTGAGAGGGTAATGGTTTCATAATGCTGAAAACTAGGAGGGAGGAAGATGGGGTAAAGGAGTGGAAAGTAGTGGTTTCATGTGTCTGAGCTCTGAGGAAGAGGAGTAAAGGGTATAGGGAGCAGGATAAGCATACAATAGAGGTGAAGAGGTTATGCAAGACAATTACATTAGTCATGTAGAGAATGCTTGAGTAGGGCTTTGAACTTTGCCAAGCTGACCAATTGTGTAAGTTTAAGTTTTTTTTGTAATAAATTCCAGACATTGGGGAGGGTGTGACTTATATAGCTAGCTCCATGCCGAGTTCTTATTCTTGGAGTTACTAATGTTATATATGAATATTTTCTAAGTGAATAGCTCCCCTTTGTCACCCAGTCAAAAAATATATCAGATTCTTCTGACACAACCTTCCTGCTGTGAATCCATGTTGCCTCTGATCCTGGGCACCATTGGATTCCAAGTGAGCCACTATTCTTTCTTTAAGCAGTGCCTTCATAATCTTGCCCACTGCTGAGCTGAGGCTGACCGGCCTGTAGTTCCCTGTCTCCTCCCTACTACCACTTCAAACAACATGAAGTCTTGCTATATTCTGACATATGCAGTGAATCCCAACCTTCGAACTGCCCCGGAGATGAAAGAGTTAACTTTCCATGCCAGGCATGGAACGCTGAACTCGAGCTCGTTGAGACTCTGTCTGTTGTTCTTCAAACTCAAACCGTCAGATTCTTTACTCCACCTCACTGAACAGTCGCTCCGGAGGTTTCTCCTTCTGCTCGGTTCATTTTGTCGGTTAAAGTACCGTTTTTCTCGATTTTCGACTGAATTTAAACCGCGACCTGTCGGTTCAGTCTCTGTCTGTGGTATTTGTGAGTACTAGATAGGTTTTGCATTAATTCTATTCTGTGTGGAACTTGTAAACGGTTTATCGGTTCAGTTTGAACCGATCAAGTTGTTTTAAAAAATCTTAATCTGTGATTTAGAGTGTGGTTACCAGTTCTTATCAGTTCTAAAAAAGACGGATTTTATTCGTTTTTTCCACGACCGTGACTTACGGTTGGGGACGATAAGAGGGTCTTACACTGGCGGATTGCCATAGGAAGCGAGGTAAATCTGGTTGAGGCTGGCACTATGTCTGAGAAATCAAAGAAACCCAGGCCCGCTGGGTTTCAACGCTGTAGTGTGTGTGGGGAAGTCTTTGCCAAGGCTGATCCCCACACCACCTGTGTTTACTGTCTGGGGTTTGACCACCTCAATGTAGACTGCCAGATTTGTAAAAGTTTTCCTGCAGCTACCCTGGAGAAGAGAGTTGGTAGGCTCAGGGAAAGGGAGGCCAAACAGTCCGTTGAACCGGATGGCCAGCCCGGTTTGGTTCAAACCGAGCCAGAAGGAGTGCTGTCTGACCAGGGCAAAACTTCTTCAGGCAAAAGAAGAACCGACTCTGAGGAGTCAGTTCCAGCAAAAAGGATTAGAAAATCAACTGGTGTGGAGCCAAAACTTTCCTCTCCAACCGCTGAAGAAATAGCCAAAGCAATCAAAATTGTCCAGTCGCTTTCCCCGGTTCCGACCGAACCGGCACTGTCAGGTAGGCGCTTGGTTCGGCCGGTTCCACTATTTCAAGAGTATGAGTTAGAGGAATATTATGAACTGGAGGAGGGGGAAGAGGAGTATGAGGAGAGTGAATGTGGATTTGAAAGTCTGGATGTGCCCATTGACCCGGACATCTCCCCAGACAGACCTTCAGGAGTGTCTCCTCCTGGGCTTTCTGAGTCCCCTTCTCATTTTATGTTTTATAAAAAAGTGGCTAAAACCCTCCAACTTCCTATGGAAGAAGCTGTGGATGACCAAGAGGAGCCTGACTATGTGGAAATGATGGATATCCCAGAGTCTAGGAGACTGCCTATTCCCTTGCATAAATCTTTTGGGAAACAGACATTTAAAATTTAAAAAACTCCTAACACTATATCTTCTGTGGATAAGAGAATGGGCAAGAGATACACATTGTCAAGCTCTGATTCCTTACACAACAATACAGCCATGTTGGGGTAGTGCAGGCTGCAGCCTGTGACAAGGCAAATATTCCCTTGGCATCACACCCCCCAGACAAGGACTCCAGGAGGGTTGATGCCATGGCAGAGAAACAGTACATGGCAGCATCCTTGGGACTCAGACAGGCAAATTATATGGCTTATGTTGCTAGATATCAGAAATCCAGATGGGACACTGTCATGGCTCTAGCAAAACAGGTCCCTGGCCAGCTTGCCAAGGAGCTGGAGCAGGTGGCTGCTGATGGTATTCAGGCATCCAAGGTGCAATTCCATGCTGTAGTGGACTCAAATGATGTGTCATCAAGAGTCATGGCTACATCTGTGGCACTTCAAAGAATGGCTTGGCTCAGATGTACTAGCCTGTCACAGGATACCTAGACTAAGGCCATGGATTTTCCTGTTGTGGGTAATTCCCTGTTTGGGGAGCAGACAGAGAATTACGTGAAGAAAATAGACGAGTATAGGACAACCTATAGGAGTGCACAAGCCAAGGAAAGGCAGGCAACTCCTCAAAGGCAGCTTCCCAGGGGCAGGGGCAGGCCTTTTCATAGGCCTTTTTACCAAGCCCGGCCTCTTCTTCTGCTTATGCCCAGAGGTAGTTCTTTAGAGGGAGAGGCAGACGGGGTACAAGCAGGCCTGCTTCCACCCCTCAACCCAAAGCCCCTGCCAAGCAGGCACCTTGATGGGGTTGCCAGGGCCGATTCTCAGCTACCTGTAGGGGGCTGGCTTACTTTGTCCAGGACTGGGAGTCTCTGACAGCAGACAAATGGGTCCTGGAAGTAGTAAGCCAGGGACTGGTTCTCAGCTTCAAAAAGTTTCCAAAGATGAAAACCAGATCCTTTCCACCTGCAAATCCATCAGAAGCACTTGCCTTAGAGGCAGAGGTCTCTTCCCTCCTAGCTCTCAGAGCTGTGGAAAGGGTTCCACCCCTACACCAGAGCAAAGGATTGTATTCCAGGTACTTCCTTACCCCCAAAGTAGACAGGAGAATGGCGGCCCATCCTGGATCTCAGATACCTAAACAAGCACCTTTTAAAACCAAAATTAAAAATGGTGACTCTGGGAATTATTCTACCCTCTCTAAGGCCAGGGGACTGGCTAATGTCCCTGGACCTCAAGGATGCCTACTTCCATATTCTCTGATAATATAAGCATACACATTGTATAATATATATATTGTATAATATATATTTATTTCTATATAACAAATCACACACGCACGTGCGCACACACACACAAATACAATAAAAAAAAACTAGATAAACATGTGGGGAGTAGTGCAATGTAATGGCTGTGGGGCAGCAGTCTTCTGGGAGTCTTTCTGGAGGCTGAGATGCTGCCCTATTTGCAGACAACTGTCTGCCCTGAGGGAGGAAGTTGCCCGTCTTCAGGCCGCACTGGACAGTAGTAAGGAAACCTTCCCCCAGACCACGCTGGACAGTAGGAAGGGAACCTCCCCCATCCAGGGAGCACTAGCGCCACCACCACTACCTCAGAGGTTGCGAAGAAAGCACAGTAGTTGGACCACAGTGGGCTCAGGGAGGGTGAGGAGGGTGGAACAGAGGCACACCCAGTCAATTGTTCCACTCCACAATCCATACACCATTCTGGGGGAGCATAGCTCCCCTATGGATGCACTCTAGAGAAGACTGATGATAACTGTCACAAGGGAGGCCCACAGGAAGGAGGCAGAGGACACCACAGGAAAGGAAGCAGCTCCTGGTGGGGACTCCAATTAGGGGTATAGAACTGGGGAGCTGGGAAAAATGAAGTAAGGTGCCTGCCTGGTGCCATGGCTTGAGGGACAGGAAGCGATCCTCAGGATCACGAGAACAGCTGCAAGGGATTCCGCTGGACGAATTGTCCACCTAGGGACAAATGACTTGGCTCATCATGAGATTAGAGCAGTGCAGGAGGACATTGCAGAGTTGGGAGGGACCTAAGACAAGTAGCACACACAGTATCCTTCTCAGAGGTGCTGCCTGTCAAAAGCATGGGGGAGGCGAGGGTAATTGGCACCATGCGGTTTAATGAATGGTTGAAAAAAATGGTGCGGAGCACAGGGGTTTGGCTTCATTGGGGACTGGGGTTCCACCTGGAGGGAAATCAGCCTATACTGGCAGGATGGTCTGCATCTATCCAGGAAGGGAACAAGTCTTTTGAGCAGTTGGTTTAAATGCTTCATTGGCAAGCTTTTAAACTAGTCAAAGGGGGAGGTACTGACAAGCAGCAGGAAAATCCCAGCCTCTCCCTACAAAACAGGGTACTAAATGAGAAAAAGACTGAGGTAGAACAGTCAGTGGGGGATGCTGCAACAGAAGGTAAAGCCATCAAAAACTGGAGAGTAATGAGTACTAATGCCCGTAGTCTGGGTAACAAGCTTCCTGAATTAGTGGCCTTGATGGAGGAGGAACATCTGGATATTGTGGCAGTCACAGAAACATGGTACACACAAAACCATGACTGGGGCATAAACATACCAGGATACACTGTCTACAGGAGGGACAGGGAGGGTAAAGAGGAGGAGGGTAGTTCTTTACATAAGGGAAGGAATAAAGCAACAGAACAAAAGGGTAAACAGGGAGGAGAAGAACCACTGTGGTAAATTTGGAGACAGGCAATGGCACCACAATACGACAGGGTTAGACATAGACTCCCTTCTCAGGGGAGGAAATGGACAGGAAATGATAGAAAGTATACTTAGAATGGCAGAAAAGGGAGATATTGCTGATGGGTGATCTGAATATGCCAGATGTTAACTGGAGTACAGTTGCAGCTGCCACTCAAGAGTGCAGTTATTCCTAATGCCCTACAGGGGCATGCCTTAGACAACTAGTACTGGAGCCCACTCAAGAGGGAGCAATATTAGACTTGATTCTCTCAAATGGAGATGGAGAGAGGATCAGATGTGAAGTGGGTAGCCATCTGGGAACTAGCGACCATCGAACAGTATGGTTCACAATAAACACAGCAATAGAGTCAAGCTCCATACAAGACAAAAGTACTGGACTTTAGGAGGCTGACTTTGCCAAAATGGGTGAGTGCCTAAGGAATGCACTAGCAAATGGTCAGGAAGGAGGGTGGAAGAACAATGGGGATAATAAAACTGCCATCACAAAGGTAACGAGCCTTTGTGTGAAGCAAATAAACAAAACAAGACAATGTAAGAAACCACTATGGTTCTCAAAGGAAGTGGCAGTGAAGGTTCAAGAGAAAAAGAAAGCATTCAGGAAGTACAAGGAATCGCAGAAGAAGCAGGACAGAGAACTGTATCAGTTAAAGCAAAAGGAGGCTGGGAAGGCAGTCAGTACAGCAAAGGCCCAAACCGAGGAAAAGATAGCCAACTCAGTTAAGAAGGGGATAAAACCTTTATGGGTACATCAGGAGCAAAGGAAGACCAAGGGAGGGATAGTGAGGCTTAATAAAGGGAGGGAGGGTGGGCAGAGGGAGACTGTGAAAGGCAGAGATACTAAACAAATATTTTGCTCAGTATTTACAAATGAAGAGGGAAGGTACATAAACAAACAGTAGTAACACTCTGGATACAGAAGTTGATACCAGCCCATTTACAGAAGAAAGGGTTCTGAAACAACTCTTAAAACTGAAGGTGGACAAAGCAATGGGGCCTGCTGGGATTCATCCCAGAATTTTAAAAGAGCTAAGGGTAGAACTAGTGACACCACTGACTACCCTTTTTAACAAATCATGGGAGGATGGGGATACCCAAGGAGTGGAGGAGGGCAGATGTGATTCCCCTTCCCAAAAGTGGGAACAAGGCAGAAGCAGGAAACTACAGACCTGTTAGTTTAACCTCAGTGATAGGGAAAATGATGGAATCACTTCTGAAGGAAAGAATTGTCGAGTATCTAGAGGCCAGAGGGGCACAGGACCCTAGGCAGCATGGATTCACAGCGGGAAGGTCATGCCAGACAAATCTGATAGATTTCTTTGACTGGGTGACCAAGTAGTAGATCAGGGTGGGGCTATGGACATGGCCTACCTAGACTTTAGCAAGGCATTTGACACAGTCCCACACAAAAGATTAATATACAAGTTAGCCAGCCTGGGAGTGGGTCCCAAGATGACAGCCTGGGTAAACAATTGGCTGGAGACTAGGACACAGAGAGTAATAGTAAATGGAGTCTACTCAGAAGAAAGGAGGGTTACTAGTGGGGTACCGCAGGGTTCAGTATTAGGACTGTCCTCTTCAATGTCTTTATAGCTTACATTACGGAAGGACTGGAAGGAAAGTATGTCTTTGCAGATGACACTAAGATCTGCAACAGAGTTGATGCACATGGTGGGTGGAAAGAATGAGAAGGGACTTGGCAAGGTTAGAGGAATGGTCAAATGTATGGCAGCTTAGATTCAATGCTAAGAAGTGCAAGGTAATGCACCTGGTAAACAAAACCCAGGGAAGAGTACACAGTGGGGGTGAGATACTAACAACAAAATGGAAAGGGACCTGGGGGTAGTCATATCAGATGACCCAAAGGTGGGCAAACAATGTGAGAGGGCAGCAAGGAGGGCTGGGGGTTACTGGGATGCATAGGAGAGGCATCACCAGTAGAAAACAGGAAGTTATTATCCTCTGTACAGACAGCTGGTGAGACCCCATCTGGAGTACTGTGTGCAGTTCTGAGACCCAATCTCCGAAAGACATAGACAGGATGGAAACTGTCCAGAGGAGGGCAACTAAAATGGTGCAGGGTCTGCACCGGAAGACATATGAAGAGAGACTTAAGGAGCTTAATATGTATAGCCTCGAGGAAAGGAGGGAGAGGGGGGACATGATAGAAACTTTCAAGTACCTCAAGGGAATCAACAAAGTCCAAGAGGGTAGCATCTTTCAAAAAAAGAGGTGTGCAAGAACAAGAGGGCACAATTTGAAGATAGAGGGGGCGGCTCAAAGGTAATTTAAGGAAGTATTTTTTCACAGAGAGGGTTGTGGATGCATGGAACGGCCTTCCGGAGGAGGTTGTGGAGTCAAAATCAGTGGTGGAACTCAAGCATGCATGGGACAGTCATAAGGCAATTCTAGGGTGTGGGGGTAAGAAGAAGTAGGCTGCTGGTTAACTAGGATCTGCAACTTATCCAGTAGGTAGGGAAATGGGCAGACGGGGTGGGCCAAGCGGTCCTTATCTGCTGTCAAATTCTATGTTTCTATGTTTCATCAGAAGCTCCCATCGAAAGTACCTCAGGTTCGAGCTGCCCTCAGGCCATTACCAGTTCAGAGCAATGCCCTTTGGCCTCACCTCTGATCCAAGGGTATTCACAAAATGCCTGGCAGTAGTAGTTGCTTCTCTAAGAAGGCAGAAAATTGCCATTTTCCCTTACCTGGATGACTGGCTCATAGTAGGCCAGTCCCCAGACCAAGTCAAGTTATACTTATAGATAACTCAGCAACTGCTCACTTCTTTGGATTTCCTCCTAAACCTTTCAAAGTCAGTTCTAGAGTCTGTCCGGCTCCTCACCTTCATAGGCACAGAGCTAGACACAGGGAAGGCCAGAGCCTTCCTTCCCCTGGAAAGGGCAAGGACCCTGGTCTCTCTGGCCTCCTCATTCACCCTGCAGGTGTCTCGACCAGCAAGGCATTTTGTACAGCTCCTGGGGCACATGGCTGCTTCTACAGCAGTAGTGCAGGAAGCAAGATTTCCGATGAGGGACATTCAGTTCCATTTGAGAGCCTTTTGGTCTCAAAGGAAGGACCCTCTGACCAAACTGATCCAGTAACTTTCAGACCCCTGATCCTGGCCCTACAGTGGTGGCAGGATCAGAACAATTGAGACAAGGGTTCCCTTTGTCACCCAGTCTCCTCTTTAATCCTTACTACAGATGCCTCCCTCTTGGGGTGGGGGCTCCACATGGAGACCTTACCACCCAGGGTTGTGGTCCCCTCAGGAATCTCTGCTTCATATCAATCTGTTGGAGCTCAGAGCAGTGTTTCTAGCACTCCAAGCTTTTTCCAAATCTGTTCAGAACAAAGTTGTACAGGTCAGAACAGACAACACCACCACAATGTGGTACATCAACAAGCAAGGAGGCACTCGGTCTACGGCCTTGTGCACCGAAGCAATGAAGTTGTGGTCTCTGGCTTACTCCCTGAACACCCCTCTCACAGCAGTTCACCTACCAGGAAAGGACAATGTCCTGGCAGATGCTGTCAGCAGGATTTCCCAGGGCCATCACGAATGGTCTCTGGATCCCCTGGTCTTGGAAGTGATTTTTTCCAGATGGGGCACCCCGGAGATAGATCTTTTTGCAGCCCCAGACAATCACCAACTTCCCATTTTTTGCTGCAGACCCCCAGTGTTGGGCTCAGACCTCTGGATGCCTTAGTTCTCAATTGGGAAGGGAAGTTTCTCTATGCTTTTCCCCCCTTCCCTCTTCTGTTCAAAGTGCTAGTCAAAATTGTGGTTGTGCAATCTACATAAATCTACATAAAAGACTACCTCACTAGTCACTATGTCAATTATCCGTCCGCAAACACCTCAGTGCAACTCCTTCCTATCAAATTACTCCTTGGTGCACAAAATAAAGTTCTCACTGTTGTTGCTGTCTATATCCCACCTAAAGACCCTGGACCCGGCCTTCAGACTGTCCTCGAATTCATAAGTGGGCAACCTCCTGACACCGAGCTCCTTCTGCTTGGTGACTTTAATATCAACTGGCTCGCCTCTGATGTAGGGTCCTACAAGGATGCTATACTAGCAGCTAACCTTACGCAGATGATAAGCTCCCCCACCAGAAAAAACTACCAATCAGGGACAAGCACCCTCATTGACTGGATCCTAACAAGTCACCCTGCCCGTGTAAGAAATGTTGCTGTTCTCCCCGACTCCCTCAGTGACCACTCTCCTATCATCTGTACATGGTCAAATAAGTTCCGAAAGCCGCCTCCAAAAACCATTTTTAGCAGAGCACTACCCTTTGGCAACCTTACGCATCTCAAGGCATGTCTCAGGCAGCAAGACTGGTCCCTAATTTACAATACCCAAGATGTTGACTCAGCCCTTGACTACTTTATCACTACTTTCAATGCCGCCTGTGATATCTATGCTCCTGTTAAAAAGCACAAAATCAAAGCACTCTCAAACCCCTGGGTCACGGCCAAGCTCCTGGTGCAACTCAAGGATCGAGATCACCCTTGGGCTATTGCAAGAGCTACAGGCTCTCCAGTGGACTCTCAAAACTATAAACAAGCTCGCAATAACTGCACTAAGCAAATCCAATTGTTGAAGAGTTCCTACTACACGAATGCCCTCTCCAACTCCTGGAGTAATGGGAAATCTTTCTGGGACAACACTAGAAATGTCACTGGTAAACAGACTAAGTCCTCTCCCACTCTAATGACTGTTGTTGGAGTCACTACCCTAGACCCTATGATCATGGCAAAGACCCTTAATGAAACCTTCACAGACCTTAGTGGGGTTCTCCCTACGGATTTCTTCTCTGAACCTGTCTCATCAAATCAAACACCTCCTACTACCTCTCCAATCAAACCCCTTTTCCACTTCAAATTAGTCAAGGCTCATGATGTCTACAAATATATTAAGAAGGCTATCTCCAAATCCCGAGTAAGTAGTGATACTATCGACCTCAAACTTCTGTCACTTACTCTGGATGAGGTGCTGCTCCCACTTACAAAAATGTTCAACCTCTCACTCTGCCACAGTCAATTTCCCAGCAAATGGAAATCAGCACTTGTCACCCCGTATTCAAAAATGGTGACAAGTCCCTACCTGGTAACTATCGACCCATATCTATACTCCCACCTCTCTCAAAGGCCCTTGAACGTATAGTGGCAGACCAACTCACTGACTACCTTCAAAAGTATAACATCCTCTGCACTCAGCAACATGGATTCAGGAAAGGGCACAGCACATCGACTGCCCTATTGGAGTTCTCAGGTGCTATCCACAATGCCTTGGACAATGGTTACCAAACCGGAGCGGTTTTCATTGACTTAACAAAGGCGCTCGATACTGTTCACCATGGCTTACTCGTCAAACAACTACAATCCCTTGGCCTCTCTCAAAGCTCTGGAGACTGGGTTAAAAGTTATCTCTCACAATATACTCAAGCTGTCAGAATCGCAGGAGCTGTCTCAGACCCTAAACCTGTTCTTTCAGGTGTTCCCCAGGGATCCATTTTGGGCCCTCTTCTTTTCAGCATTTTTCTAAACTCACTTCCCAACTCATGCCCCGAACAAATAATCTTATATGCTGATGATGCCGTAATTCTGTCCTCTCACATAAAGACCCGGAACCACTACTCCACCGCCTTCAATTTGCTTTACCAAAGCTGAGAAGTGGTTCCTTGATCACAAACTGGTCCTTAAACACAAAAAAACAAAATCAATGCTTTTCTCTAGCCCGCGAAACAAGAAAAGGCAACTACCACTCACTATCAATACATGTCTGGGAAGTACTCTAGAACAAGTGACTACCTTTAAATATCTTGGAATCACCTTTGACCAAGGCCTAACCTTTGCTACCCACATTGAAAAGACAGCAAAAGTGGCAAACGAACGTATTGGTATCTTGTTCCGGAACCGGCAGTTCCTTACCCAACCTGCACTAAGGATTGCTATTCAAAGCTCTGTCATCTCAATCATTGACTATGGCTTAATTATATATGGGGCTGCCTCAACCACCTCTCTTAAGCACATAACAACCTCCCACAACAAGGTCTGTCGACTGCTCACTGGCGCACATAGACGCACTCACACATGTGAGCTCTACACTGAAACTGGTTGGCTGCAACTCTCAAACCGCTTAAAGTATCTTACCTGCCTGATGGCTAAAATAACAACCATGGGTCTTACCCTTCCGTGTATCCAAGGCCTGCTATGCCCTAATCCTTGCATCCGTCTCGCCAGAGGATCAAATCATCAACCTCTCCAGGTTCCCCATTGCCGGACTACTCAGAGACAACGATCATTTGCTTACCGTGCACCTAGCTGGCTAAATGTCATAAATACCCTCATCTCACCCTCTACATCCCTGGGAGTTTTCAAATCTCAGCTCCACTCTCACCTCACTGACTCCAGCTCCTGTGACTGCCTTGATTAAATTACTCCTTTCTCTTTTATTTTCTCTCTCCTTTCCTCACTATATTATCTTGACAAAGGCATATGTGAGGCTTTTTCTCACTATTGACTGCTTCCCTTCTCTCCTCCTACTCTCTCAATTAGTATATTCTCTTTGAGACTTTTTCCCCATAATCTATTTTTGTTTTGTTTAAGAAAAGTATTTTTGTTTCCCTGCCCTGTACTAATTTCGTCAATTTTAAGGTAATGTGTTATTTCTTGATGCTTATGTCAATACTTAACTTATTTGCCATTCTTTGTAACTATACTTGTTTTGTACTCAATTGACTTGGAACCTTTGTAAAAGAGCCTTTGGCTCAAAGGTATTAATTCCTAGAACAATAAATAAAAATAAATAAATAAATAAAATCCTATCTCAACCCTGCAAGATGATCTCGATTGCTCCAGACTGGGCCAGACAGCCCTGGTATCCACTCCTACTGTCCTTAGCAGTCCATCTTCCCCTGTGTCTTCCCAGGAATCACAATCTGTTAACCTGTGCTCAGGGGAGGGTTTGGTACCCGAACCTCAAATCTCTCAATCTCAAGGCCTGGTTCTTGAAGAGTTAGAGTTTGCTGACTTACACCTCTCCCAGGGTGTAATGGATATCCTGAAGGCTTGTAGAAAACCTTCTACCAGGGCTACTTATAATTCTAAATGGAAAAGAGTTTCCATATGGTGCTCTGGGAAGCATATTTCCCCAGAATCTGCTGATCTGCCCACAGTCCTGGATTATATGGTTCACTTAAATAGCTTGGGGCTGAGACCAGCTACACTGAAAGTGCATCTGGCAACTGTGTCTGCTTTTATTTCAGCAGATAAGCCCTGTTCTCTCTCAGCTCACCCTGTTTTCTCCAAGTTTTTCAAAGGATTGCTTCACACCAACCCTCCATTCAGGGACCCTGCCTGGGATCTTAATGTTTGCATTGCTCAGCTTAAGCAACCCCCCTTTGAGCCTTTATATTCAGCAGAGCTTAAGTACTTGACTTGGAAGACTGTGTTTCTGGTAGCCATCACTTCTGCCAGACGCATAAGTGAATTACAAGCTTTGTCAGTGGAGCCTGATTTTATCTCCTTTCACAGAGATAAGGTGGTCCTCAGGACTAACAGGACGTTCTTGCCTAAGGTGGTTTCAGATTTCCACCTTAATCAATCCATGTCTTCTCCTGTGTACTTCACTGACCATTCCTCCTCTGGTGAGAGGAGTCTGCACAGTTTAGATGTCAAAAGAGACCTTAGTTACTACTTAGAGCGTACCAAGGGTCACAGGTTTGACTCCCTCCAACTGTTCCTCATTTATGGTGAGGTTGGTAAAGGGAAACCTGCCACTAAAAGATCCATTGCCAGGTGGATTGTCTCCTGTATCCAATTTTGCTATGAAAAACTGGGTAAGGTTCCTCCCTTAGGCCTGAGGGCTCACTCTACTAGAGGTACAGCTGCGTCTCTGGCTGCTGCCAGGGACATCCCTATCCTAGAGATATGTCAAGCAGCCACCTGGAAAACAGTTCACACTTTCACCAAGCATTACTCCCTGGACATCCAGGCTAGGAGTGATGCTCAGTTTGGCACAGCTGTGCTTCAGAGCCTATTTCCTAAGTAGGTTCTGTCCCTCCTCCATGGAGATACTGCTTTGTAGTCTGCATGTGTCAGAATATAGCAAGACGTCATGTTGTTTGAAGAAAAAATTACTCAGCTTAGTATTGTTGCTTCTTCTAATGGAGTCTTGCTATATTCTGACCTCCCCCCCCCACCTGCCCCTCTCAGAACCTCTGTTTTTGGGATGTGGGTGGGCAGTGCAGTGTTGGCACTTAGTAGGTGCCCACCCTTTTTGTTTCACCCCTTCTTTTGGGGTGAGTGGGTGTTGTGTTTTCATGTTTGGGTCTCCTGACTTGAGTCTTTGTGTTGGGACCAAAAAAATGTGTTCTTATGTTTAGTAGCCAGTTGGCTAGTGTAGGTTTACAGCTTCCACACAGGACTTTAGTGAGTTTAGCTTGTAAAGATCTGATGGTTTGAGTTTGAAGAACAACAGACAGAGTCTCAACCGAGCTCGAGCTCAGCGTTCCATGCCTGGCATGGAAAGTTAACTCTTTCATCTCCGGGGAAGTTCGAAGGTTGGAACTCACTGCATATGTCAGAATATAGCAAGACTCCATTAGAAGAAACAGTACTAAGGTGAATAATTTTTTCCTTTTGTGCAGAGGGACTACATGTGCCCTCTTCCAGTCCTCCGGAACCATTCCTGTGTTAAGTTACTCGGTGAACATGGCTGCCAGGGGTACTGCTAGCTCTCTCTGCAGCTCCCTAAATATCCATGGGTGTATGCCATCTGGCCCCATTGCTTTGTCCACCTTCAGTTTTGTGAGCTCGTCCAGGACTCTCTCCCCTGTGAATGGACTTATGTTTACCCCCATTTCATGCCTGTTACCCAGCTGTGATCCCTGACCTTCCCCCTCTTCAGTGAATGCTGAACAGAAGTATTTGTTCAGTATTTCCACCTTTTCCAGGTCTCCCGCCTTACACTCCCCTGTATCCCTTCAGAGCTTTTCAATCCCCCCAGCATTCCTTCTCTCACTGATGTACCTATAGAATGGCTTGTCCCCTTTCTTCACTGTCTGTGCTAGTCATTCCTCAGTCTGCACCTTTGCTCTCCTTACAGCCTTACCCACTTCCCTTAGATTCCTTAGGTACACCTCCCTGTCTTCCTTTGAGTCTACTTATATTTCCTGAACCCTGCCCTTTTGGCCCTTACCTTGTCCGCCACCTCTCTCAAGAACCATAGAGGTTTCCTCCTCCTTCTCTTGCCTTTGCTTCCCATCCTGATGCATTGGTTGGTCACCTCTTCTGTGGGTCCCTTCAGATGTTCCCATTGTTCTTCAACTCCCCTCCTATTTCTCTCCTCCCCAGTGCCTCTTTGATACAAGTCCTCATTTTAGCAAAATCTGCCCTCCTAAAATTTGACCTTTCCCTTTGTGTGACTGGACTGTGTCTCTGTCCCTGTGCTAAACCATACTATGTGGGCATCGCTGGATCCTGGTTGACCTTCCACCTGGATGTCTGTGATTCTGTCCCCATCAGTCAGTACTAGGTCCAGAATCACCCTGTCTCTGGTAGGATCAATCACTAGCTGTCTGAGGCCCTCCCCCTGTAGAGAATCCAGGACGTCTCGGCTCCTGGTTGAAGCAGCTACTGGGATGGTCCAGTCTACGTCCTTCAGGGAGGACTCTGCAGTACGTCCATTCCCTCTACCACACCCAACCGAAAAGTGTGCAGAGGGTGTCCTTCCGAAGTGCCACTCAGAGACCCAGGTCTGGAACCAGAATGCTGGACAAGTGCAAAGTGGCAACAGCCTAGCCTACCACTACCTCCACCATGGGCAGAAATCAGAGAGGTGGAGCAGTGGCCCCGGAAGCAGGTTCCACTTCAGCCTAACTCCTTGCTTGATCCCCTACATCCAGTACCCCAGGATATAGTGGTAGGGAGTCACTTCTCCCTCCACCTGGATGGGTGGAGGGAGATTACAGTAGATGCTTGGGTTCTGGAACTCATATAACAAGGATATACTGTAGAATTCCTGGAGCTGCCTCCAGACCTTCCTGCAAACCCTTCAACTTACCCTCCAGACCGCATACCAATGTTGCTGGAGGAGGTTCTAACTCTACTACAAAAAAGAGCCTTAGAACCAGTTCCCAAGGATCAAAGGAACAGGGGGGTTAGTACTAGGCTCTGAGTGATGTTGTCTAAGCAATGTTCCTGAGCTCTTGGGCAGTCAGTTTTTACAAGCAAGACCACACACATCCAATTAACTTCTCTCCACCTTCTCTGGATCAGGTCACCGGCGGTCAGACAGTCTCGAAGGTACAGTACAGCAGCAGCAAAAAACAAACAGCTGGCGGGCAGCAGAGTATTTTAAAAGCTCCCTTTGCTCTTCACTCGCACAGCCGAGCCGATTAACTTCTTCTCCTCTCCTCCTCTCTCTCGACCGGTGTCCGGGTCACCGGCTGATGGAATCAGAGCTACCGTACTGTTAGTACAGCAGCAAAAAACGAGCAGCTGGTGGGCAGCAGACGCAAGCTCCCTCCCAGCTCTCTACTCGCACAGACGGTAGATTAAACTGGTTTTTCCCAATCTACTCAGCCCAGGGGCAAAACATTAGTTAAGAATAATACCACTATATATGAAAGTGAATAAACTATATTAGTTTTTTGGGGGGTTGTTAAACAGAAGTAACTTTTAAAGCACAGGATGAACAGCTGTCAATTACAATTAATGAATGAAGATGCTGACAATTCTAATCCATCATGATTTATTCACTAGCAAACACAAGTTATAAGCACAATCAAAAGCAACTGTTTCTTTTTTATTTTAAGTTAATTCATAAAGCTAAAACATCACTGGCTTGACAATACATAGTTTTGGAGAAGTCTTCACAAAACAGACGGCACAGATTAAGTTTTTTCCGATGAATGAATGAGCTGTCAGGACTCTTCTGATACGAGGATCAGGAGTCCCCCTTCACTTCTGGTTCGGTGGCCAGCACAGTGCGAAGGCAATCAGGAAGTCTTAGTTGTCTTGAGAAAAGCTAAATAATAATAAAATTACACCACAGAAAATTAGGGGCTCCTTGCAATTCTTCTACATACAGCCTCCTTGAATGGCAGGTAGGCTTAAAATGTTAGGCACAGTTACCTTCAGAGCCCCTCTTTAAATCAAACCATCCACCTGCCTGGTTATTATCCAGAGCTGGCACTCTAGGGGAAGCACATACTTTAGCTGTGCATAGCATACTTAGATACTATACACACTGTACGGACTGCAAAAAGTCCTTACAGTTATTTGTTTCCTTCACCCCTAGGAAAGAGGGCATTCTAATTTTTTAAATAGTGTTTGTCCAAATGGCTGGCCAACTCTATTATTTTTTGTTACAGGAAGTATGATAAGGGACTTTCTGGGTCCACTCAACCAGAGGTATGTCCACTTCAGTTGCCTGTTTGTTAACATCTGTTATTGTTATGAACATAGTGAACAATGTATTGATGTGTCGTATGCTTTTTGTTTCAAATTTAAAATTTAAATAAAGCTTATTAAATTGCAAAAAAAAAAATTAGTAAAAAAAAAAAAAATATTCCAGAATAATTCTGAACAGGATTTTATACTGGGTAGAGGATAATAGAATACTTTCCAAAGTACAAGCAGGCTTTTGTATTGGGCGTTCCACAATAGATCAAGGCCAAGATATTCAGAGGTGTTTTGCCTGGCACAACTGAGTTGCACCAGTGCAACCCCAGAAATGCACCCGGGGCAGTATTCAAAAGGGGGAATTACACAGTGCAGCTCCCAAAGGACGGGAGTGCAAAGATAATGTATGCAGACCTTGACATAGCAGCAATAACAGAGACATGGTACTCTGCTAATTATGGCTGGGAAGTCAATGTACCAGGCTATTCATTGTTCAGGAGGGACAGGAGGGGTAAAAAGGGTGGAGGAGTGGCCCTGTACATCAGAGATGGTATAAAAGCTACAGAGGTTCAGGGATGACAGGGGGAGGCAGAGGTAATGTGGGTCACCCTGGAGCCAGAGAATGGAACAGCAGTACGCACTAGGGTGATCTACAGACCTCCAGCACAGAGGGAAAAAGTAGACAGGGAACTAATGGAGAACGTGCACGACATGGCAGCTAAGGGCGAAATCCTGCTACTGGGGGATTTCAATATGCCAGACGTGGATTGGGCCACCCAGATGGCTGTTTCAGTCAGAAGCACAGCCATCCTAGAATCCCTGCAGGGGGTTGGATTCAGGCAACTGGTGCATGAGCCAACCAGGGACAAGTCAGTTCTGGACCTGGTATGGACCAGTGGGTACAGAGTCAAAGAAATACAGGTGAAATGGCAGCTGGGGTCCAGTGACTACCACATGGTGTGGTTCAGCATGGAAACATGGACTCAATCAAGCCATACAAGGGCAAGGGTATTAGATTTCAGGATGGCAGATTTCACTGAAATGGGTAGGTGTATACAGGCAGTCCTGGGGAAGGGAGAGGTAGTAGAGGGGGTGGAAAAACAATGGGAGAAACTGAAAGGAGCCATAGTGGATATAACAAACCAATGTGTTAGGATAGTGGCCAAAGGGAAAAGAAGAAGGAAACCACTATGGTTTTCCAAAGAGGTGAGGGACAAAGTCAGGGCTAAAAGGCTGAGTTTCAGGAAATATAAGGGGAGCCAAAGGGAGGACAGGGAGGTGTACCTTGAATGTCTAAAGGAAGCAGGGAAGGCTGTTAGGAGGGTGAAGGCGCAGACAGAAGAGAGCTTAGCACAGTCTGTAAACAAAGGGGATAAGGCATTTTATAGGTACATCAGTGAAAGAAGAAAAATCGGTGGGGTGGGATTGTGAGACTCAAAGGGGAGAAGGGAGAGTGTAAGGAGGGGGATCTGGACAAGACAGAAATACTGAACAAATTCTTCTGCTCAGTATTGATGAAGGAGAGGGCAGATCAAGGACCACAGTTGGGTTGCAGAGGCAATGGGGGGAGAGGTGAACACCAGTCCATTCACAGTGGAGAGAACTCACAAAGCTGAAGGTGGATAAGGCCATGGGGCCAGACGGCATCCACCTGAGGATATTAAAGAAGCTATGAAGGGAACTAGCAGTGCCTCTGGTGGCCCTGTTCACAGAATCAGTCAACACGGGTGTCGTTCCAGAGGACTGGAGGAGGGCACATGTAGCCCCACTGCACGAAAGTGGCAGTAGGGAGGAGGCAGGGAACTACAGGCCAGTCAGCCTCACCTCAGTGGTGGAAAAAATCATAGAGATACCGCTGAAAGAAAGGATAGTGGCACATTTGGAATCCAGTGGTGCTCAGGATCTGAGGCAATACGGAGTCACGGCAGGAAAGTCATGTCAAACAAATCTAATAGTTTTTTTTTGATTGGGTGACTAGAGAACTTAATCAGGGAGGGGCAGTAGACGTTGTCTACCTGGATTTCAGCAAAACCTTCAACACTGTCTCACATAGAAGGCTGATTAACAAGATGGGTAATCTGGGCATGGGAGACAAAGTGGTGAACTGAGTTAGGAACTGGTTAACAGACAGGAGACAGAGGGTGGTGGTAAATGGGGTACAATCTGGGGAGGGAGTGACCAGTGGGGTACCACAGGGATCAGTACTAGAACCAGTCCTGTTCAATGTCTTCATTAGTGACATTGCAGAGGGACTGGAAGGAAAGGTCTGCCTATTTGCAGATGACACCAAGATCTGCAACAGGGTGGATACTCCAGAAGGAGTGCAGAAAATGAAGAGGGACCTGGAGAAGCGTGAAAGATGGTTGGAGATGTGGCAACTGAGGTTCAATGTAAAGAAGTAAAAAATAATGCACCTGGGTAGAGGGAACACTAGGGAGAGCTACAGGTTGGGGGGAGGAGCTGACTGTCACCAAAGAGGAAAGGGACCTAGGGGTTATCATCTCTGATGACCTTAAGGTATCAAAGCAGTGTACAAAGGCAGCAGGGAGGCCAGTGGTATCCTGGGGTGCATTGGCAGGGATATCACTAGCAGGAGGCGGAGGTGGTGATGCCATTGTATAAAACATTGGTAAGGCCTCACCTGGAGTACTGCGTGCAGTTCTGGAGACCACACCTGCACAAGGACATAGATAAGGTGGAGACTATCCAGAGAAGGGTAACCAAGATGGTGCAGGGCTTACACCACAGAACATATGAGGAGAGACTAAGGGACCTCAATCTGTACTCACTGGAGGAGAGGAGACAGTGGTGGGTGGATATGATTGAAACTTTCAAGTACCGCAAGGGCATAAACAAGGTACAGGTGTGGGAGCTTTTCCAATGTAGAACAAGTACTAGAACAAGAAGGCACAATGTGAAATTGGAAGGGGCTAGATTAAGAGGTAATGTGAGGACGTTTTTTTACACAGAAAGAGTAGTCGACACATGGAATAGTCTGCCACAGGAGGTAGTGGGGGAAAGCACAGTGGAAGAGTTTAAACTTGCTTGGGACAGGCACAAGGGAAGCCTGAGAGGGGAGGGAGGGAGTGATGACAAGCCATTGATCATATAGGGTCAGTGGCCACAAACAATGTGTAGGGCTTATGGGCAGACTGGATGGGCCTAGCGGTCCTTATCTACCAACAATTTCTGTGTTTCTATGTTTCTGTTTCAGGGGCTTTTCAGCTGCTGAGATCTGTGCTGCTGCACCTTGGACTGTTGTTCACACTTTTACAAGGCACTTCAATCTGTACATTGCCTCTAGAAGAAGGTCATATTTTTGCCTAGCTGTGTTACAGGGCCTCATTTCTTAAGCTTCTGCCTCCAGGCCACCCAGACTGTTCTTCTGTGCAGCACTGCTTGGAACTCATTCCAAAAGTGTGACCTGCTGAAACAGATATCATCGAAGAAGATAGAACAGTTACGTAAGAACTTACCATGACAGCAGATCTTCAAGAAGATAGAACAGTTACGTAAGGACTTGCCATAACAGTAGATCTTCAAGAGAATCTCTTTCAGCAGGTCATGCCATCCCACCCTCCATCCCCACTGGACTCAGAGCTTTTCTTCTCCTCCTGTCTTTCTTTCTCCAGGATGTTATGCCTTCTGTTCTCCAGTTGCCTAGTGGCGGGAACCTCTAGCTCTCCCTCAGTCCCTCAGGAGCAAGTCCTTGGTGGATGGTCTCCGGTTGGGAACTTAGGAGGGCGGGAGTTGTCCACGACTATATAGGGAGGATGTGGACATGATGATGTCGCCCTGGGCGGTCCCAGGTAGACTGCTAGCAAAAATGTTTCTGTGTGGTTCTAGTGCCTGACAGCTATAGTTCCAAAGGTGTGTGTCATCGAGGCACAGGTCAGGAAGCATAGGAAAACCAGGAGCAGTTGTAGAAATATTTATTTATTTACAGTACTAGCAGTAACATAAAAAACTTGTTTGGTATAATTATTTAAAAAGGCAAAATAAACTAGAGTACTCCTTAAGTTGCTGTGCCCCTTTTTCTCCTCTTAGCAATTGCAGTTCAGCTCTCTTATAAGTCCTTCCAGACCACATTTGTAACAAACATCCTCTTCTTGCAAAGTGTTCTGTTCTTATATGTTTCAGGCAGAAAGAATACAGTATGCTTGCTGAGGCTTCTTTTGCACAGCTTTTGCAAAAGGCTTAAAAATTGAACTCGGGTAACCTCTTGAGTTTACAATAGCTTTCTGCAATCATCTCAAACCACAATTATATACATTTTAACAGTAACATTATATATTTTCTAAACAAAAGGGATTCCAATATCAGTTACATTTCCATACAATGATTTGCACATATTTTTGCATTAGCAAATATGCAAGGGAGGAAAAGACAGACAGCAAGAGAGACTGGGAGACAGTGAGAGCCAAAGAATTGTGAGATTGTTGGGGTGATCAAATCTGAAGTCTCACAGGAAAATTTGGTTACGCAACCAGACAGACAAGAGACAGAAAAGGAAAGAATAGATCCTTGCATTTAAACACTTTCTCCATAACAACTGGGACAGGGTCCTATTCTACCCTGTCACAGTGTAACCTGCTGAAAGAGATTCGCTTGAAGATCTACTGTTATGATAAGTTCTTAAGTAACTGTTCTGTTGGCATTTATAAAAGCTCTAAGTTGAACTGCTGGCTATCTCTCACTGTTGCAGCCCTGCTTTGATGTCAGCTGCAGGGGATTCTGGGATTTATAGTTACAGAAAAAGCCTGGAAGTCAGCAAAATTAGTCTGATGCAATCTACTATACTACAGTAAACAGTAAGTAAACCATGTAGAATAATGCATGGGTGACCATACACAGCTAGGCAGTGTTTTCATCAAGGGTATGTGATGACATTGTAGAGACCTCAAGAGCAAAGTCTGAGAGGTTTCCGTGATGTCATCACTTGCCCGAGATGAAACTACAGCCTTAGTTGTGTATGGTCAACCATACACTGTTTTATATAGTGTATGGTTTTCCTCCAAAAATTTATTGACCTGCTCCCACTTACTCCAGCACCTAACTCTGCGACCTCGTCACTGCTGGTAACCCATTGCTTCCGCTCCCGACTGTCCAGCGATCTAAAGAGATAATTTGCAGTCGGCCACTGTGTTTGAAAAAACTGCTAAAGTAATAGTGTTTGGTACCATGGAGCTGTCTATAGCTGTCCATGTCCAAACTGTCTCGGTCACCTGCTTGGCACTCTCTAAACAGCTCCTCCATTTTTCCCTTCAGACCCACATCTTGAACTAATCAGTTGGCACATCAAGGCTCAAAAGTTGTTGTGGTAGTGTTGTGGTGTCAGAATGTTACCGCAACAGCTTTTCATGACCTTTGAACTGTACCACAGCAAGATTATTGATAATTCATACACAACAGGGGCTAACCATACACTATAAAATGTTTTTGCACATGAAATGCAATTTGGGACCAGCCCCACTCTTGGGTTTGGGGCTCTTAGTGATGACTGTTCCCCTTTAGCAAGGGTAAAGTACAAAATCGGCCAGTTCGGGACGGCCCGATGGGCCCGACATGCTGCCATGCAGGCGACCCGAGTTCAGGAGCAAGCTCTGATTGCCGTGTCCTGAGGCAGACTGGTTAGAAGTAGCTGCTGAATGGTGGTTTGCCTAAGTGGGGGAGGGTTAGCAGTGGGTTCTGGTTCCATAGTGACCCCTGTGGCTGGGCCAGGGAGCTTGCTATCACCATAGGAACGCAATACCCATACAAGGCCAAGAAGGCATAATTCACATCAGGGGGTGGAGAGGGACTTCAGGATAAATAACTGGGAAGTAGCCCCCCCACCCAAGCCATCAGAATGATGGCAAACTGCCAGAACAGGGTATATCCCTAATTAAAGGGTACAGTATATCCCAGAGGCAATGGCTGGGGGAGAATAAGCACTTGTATTTTAAAAAAAGTAGGACTAGTTCAAAACAAGAACACACAACAATACACTGGGGTAGGGATATCACAGTAATGTGTCATATTTATAGTATTACGATATTTGTTTAAAAAAATATCACAGTATATTGATTAACACAATAATCTTCAGCATTTATGATTTTATCATGGTTGTACCTGGAGAGGGATACGCTGCTGAAACAGCAAGTTAAGATGATTTATCATGGTATATCGTGCAGCACGATAATCATGATATTGTTTTTTTATAATGCTAAATTAACGTCAATGGGAATCATCGAGATATACTGTCATTCTATATTATCGTGACATCCCAACAGTGGGGCAGTATATTCGAACAGTTAGCACCGTTCTAACACGGTTTGGGCCAAGTAAACCAGGTTTGTGTAGTGTTAGTTAATGCTTTCAGAAAGCATGTTTTACTAACATGCACATAGTGTGACCTACCCCCAGCCTCTCCCTTGTGATGTTATCCCTGGCATCCAGTGGTACCCCTACCCTCTCCCTATCCTTAGCAGTGGTATCCCTGGCATCAAGGGGCACTCTAACCCTCTCTCTGTATGCTATCATGCTATCTCTGCCATTCAGTGAGTCATCCCAGAGCCCCATAGCCTCACCCTGGTCCTGGGATGGCAACTGTCACATACCTTCCGCCAGTGTCGGGTAAGTTACTTTTTCTATTACTTTTGGAAACTTGTTCCAGGAAGCTCTGTGCAGTCTCTAGCAAGGATGGAGAAGTACTAGAAAAAGTAATACACCTTGCTTATTTCTTTTTATACAAAAACTATACAAAAATTATAAATAACTATAACAGATTACATTTTTAAAAAGTGATAGTTTAGTTACTAGTTACTGTCAAATAAATGCAATCAGTTACAGTTACGTATTTCTTTTGTATAAAAAGACATAAGTAATTGTAACTGTAAGGTATATTACTTTTTCCAGTACTTCTCCATCCTTGCTAGTGACTGCACAGAGATTTCTGGAACAAGTTTCCAAAAGTAATACCCAACACTGCCTTCCGCTCACCTCCTCCAGAACACCTTCCGACTCATACATATACTCCTTCAGTATACCAGTAGATGTATCAGTATAAAGTTGTAAAACATCTCTGAAAAATCGTGTGGATATTCACAGATATTTCACAACTTTAGTACTGATGTATTCAATGGTATATTGACAGAAAGTATGCGAGAGTGAGACGGCGGCCAGCTGAGGGGGTAAGCAGAGGGTACGTGCTGTCTGCTAGCATAGGACCTGGGTGAGGCATTGGGTGGCTCTGGGGATTGCCACTGCATACCAGGTGTAATATGAAGGGAGACAAGGAAAAGGTTGGTGGGTTGCCTCTGGGTGCCAGAGATAACATGATAGGGGATAGGGACAGGGTCGGGGTTCACAGTTTTGTTGCTGACATTTAACGATGAGCATATTACAACTGTATCCTCACTGCTCCCCCTTCTCACGAAGAGGATAACTCTCTGGTGTTGTAGTCCAAAGTAGACAGCCCCCATCCACTGCGTCGAGCAGTGTACCATGACAATGACATGTAAACCTGGCAGTTAAGAAGGTGTTAGTGCAGCCGGCCCAGTGTCGTGGAGGGCTGAGGCGCTGGACGCCTTACCTCCTTCCATGCTGGCAACCTGGGTTCAGGAACAAGCCTAAGTCACCGGGGCCGGGGGTGGGGTTGGGGGTGGAGGGTGAGTAGATGGATTGATCTGTCGCAAGGCAGCTCTTCTCTCCTGGGGAGGGACGTGGGTTTCCCTGGCTCTTGGCTGCCACCAGGTGGAGAATAGATGGCAGTGCCATGCCACAAGGGAGACCCGGTATTAGGCTGGGTGGGAGGAAGTGGCCCTCACTGGAGCCACTGAGCGCACGCGCGCCTCCATGCCCATGTGCTACCGTGTTCTGGGGTCCCAGAAGTAACGGGGGACAAAACAGAAAATGGGGCACTGAGGCAGGCTACATGAAGCCCTGAAGCTAATAGGGTGGAATGAGATCCTCCAAGAAAGGACCGCAGCCAAGCATGCCTGGAGCACCAATGGGGAAAAAAGTTAGATAGAGAAAAAAAAAAAAGGTCTTAGTGCCTTGCATGTTGAGTAGGGTTATTAGCATTTTTTTGTATAGATATAGCAGTTCAGCACTCAGGGGTTTGTGCCTCACAAACCGCTCAGCTTGCCAAATGTGGAGTGGAGTGGAGTGGTGCTTAGCTAGTGTGTGGCCATACCATTGGTTTGTGCTCCCACAAGAATAGGGCTTTGCAGAGTACTCTTGGTAAAGTATATTGGAAACCTGTTAGCACTGTTCAGGACTTTAGCACTTAGTTACCAATATACCTATTTTATGAATCACACAAAGAAGCACAAGCACAAAACACTTTGTGCACAACTGTTGCATGCATTTCATATATGCTGCCCTAAAATATAAACAGACATCACACATTCCCAAATCACACGTGCCCACATTTCCACTTATACTAGAAATTTAAAAAAAAGGTTTCAGTTCTCTTTCAAGTGTTTCTGTAGATTAATGACTGGAAGGCAGTGATAAGCAGCTCTGCAGGATATTGCTAGCTCCTGGGCTTCCATGAGTCGTTAACTCATTCACAGATTAATTGGCTCACAGTTTGAATTGCTGGTTGTGATGGGGGTGCCATATGTTGGCTGGGCTGGTGCTACAGGTAGTACTTTTTCTTGGAGGCATAGAAAAATGGAAACATAGACTGGAAGAAAGAGACTGATGTGGTCCGTCGAATCAGCCCATGTTATACTGCCTCACCTCACGACGTAGAATCCTGGGGATTTGTCCTCTTCTGCCCCTCCACCTACAACCCTGCCTCTCCTGGTTCTCCTTAGTTGGACTATGAGTCCCCTCGCTGTGTCTGAACCTATTAAGGGTTGCTGCCCCACCTCTTCAACCAGCAGTCTGCTCTATGACTCCACCACCCTCTCAGTGAAGCAGAACTTCCTCTCATCCCACCTGAATGTTCCTGAATTTACCGCCCTCTGCCCTCCAAGTGTATCCGTTTGTGATTGCATCCTTATTTCTAGCAAACAGGTCTTCACCATTTACGCTACTTATACCCCTTAGAAACTTACATGTCTCTTTCATGTCCCCGTCTTGCGTCTGGCCTCCAGCGAGTACATGTTGCCTCAGGCAAAAACACTGCGCTTGAGCATGATCTGTAGACCTTTAGGGCAAGGGGACGAGAGGGACAGAGAGCTCAGGGAAGAGCTTGTCAGAGGGGCAGCAAGGGGGGAAATGGTGGTGAGTGATTTGAACCTACCAGACATCGACTGGGATGTTCCAGCTGCCAGGAGCACCAGATGACAGGAGCACCAGATGACAGGAGCGCCAGAAGACAGGAGCGCCAGACGACAGGAGCACCAGACACCAGGAGCACCAGACGACAGGAGCGCCAGACGACATGAGCGCCAGACGACAGGAGCGCCAGATGACAGGAGCGCCAGATGACAACAGCACCAGACGACAGGAGCACCAGACGCCAGGAGCACCAGATGCCAGGAGCACCAGACGACAGGAGCGCCAGACGACAGGCCTTGTTGGACACCTTCTGAGACTGTCTACTGGTACAGATAATTAAGACACCCACCAGGCAGTCTGCAGTCCAGTGTGATGCTCAGCAACTTGGAGATAGTAGGAGATAGGAGAACAGGGGAGCCACTGGGGAACAGCTACCATAATTCCATTTGGTTCGAACTGGCCCTTGGGCAGGGGTCAACCTTAACCTTTTTTTGCGCTAGCCAGCAGGGCAAGTTGATTCAAAATTGCACTAGCTCACAGATGGTTACACTAGCCCTCAGTTATAATGGTAAATTTTGATCACTTATACAGGAAACAATGCAAGCCAAGAAATACTCTGATTATTGCACATTTATCCTGCTCCCACATTGCTTCCAGCTCCCCAGCAGAAAAAAAAGACTGCAATGCCATCACACGCAGTGAGCCCCCCATTGTTTTATATCATGGCTTCCTCTTTCTGCCCCCCACACCACCAAACCAAAGGACATCACAACAGCAAATGTTCTATCAAGCAGTCCTGGCTCTGCACACAGAATAGCTGACATCATCATGCACCTCACCACACTGTTACCACCACCCACAGGGCAATGAAGAGAGTCTATTCCCACTCTTCTTCATCCCAGTATCCTCTCTTTACTTCCCCTCTTTGCCTATCCTTCTACTCTGAGCCCCGACTGACAAAGTCATAATCAGCTGACTGTACTCCCCTTACTCTCTCACCTCCTTATGCTGCCGCTCTTGCAGTTGTTTCTAGATGTTGAAATCCCCACTGTAATTGTACGTGTACTTTGTACACCAACTAGCATGCTTATCTCTGTAACTGTGTGCCAATGCACCCTTGTTGTATTGTTCTCTACCTTCCTGCCATGTAATGTAAAACTCTAATTTGATATGCACAACTTCTGTATTTTGTATCTGATGCGGAACCTTTGTAAAAGAACCTTTGGTTCAAAAGTACTTAATCCTACCAATAAATGAATAAAAGACACTCTCAGCTCCCACCCTGTTATCAACTGGAGACCTGTGCTTCTGGAAGTTTTTGTACAGTCTCAAGTGAGCCAGGAGCACACCTAAGATTTCTTTGGGGTGGGGGCTACACAAACCCAAGGGGCTTGGGAAATAGAAAACTATGACATTTTTATTTTTAAAAGCATTGATTTCAATATGCTATGCTCCAAGAATAACATATTTTTCTGTAATATTGTCTTTTCATTAGCCAAGGGGAAACAGTACACAGGCATAATGCTATACTATCTCTATTTCTATATAGGATGATCTGTGTACCCCAGCAATGCCTAGTTTAAGCTTTCAAATTATGTATTTTATTAAGGTTTATTTTTGTACCATACATGATCGAAAGCTTTGTTTTTAGGATAAAAGGACATGCTGGGTGGTATAAGCTTGGGACTGTATGGATGGTGATGGTGATGGCTGGCATGGTCCATTTAGGTGGACCCCCTAAACTTCCAGTAATGGCAGCTATGGATCTGTGGATGGTCATTTCAGAGTCTGGTCTGCAGTGGTGTCCAGGGAAAGAACAGAGTTAAGAGATTTGGAGGGGAGAGGGAAGTTATGGTGAGGCTGGGATAAAACCCACCACCTGCAGGGTCGACCTTGTATACTTCCTCGCATTTTGACACTGAAATGTTGGATACAGGCACTCAAAATATAGGGAAATGAAGGGCACTGGTCTTAATGATATGGGACAAATTGTTAGAGACACATTCAGAAAACTGGAAGCTAGTGACTTAACAGCACTCTACCCTTGATCACATCCTGGACACTAGCTGAAAGTCCTAACAGTGCAGTGATAATGAGTTGACTCACATTGAGTCTTTTGTGGGATCCCCGTCTTGAACTGTCAGATAATCACACCAGGCCATCTGGAACATTGAGAGAGATTAGCATTAAGACTAGAGCCTGCTAAAGTAGAGACTTTTTTAACTTCATTAACAGCCATGAAAACCTGCACTAGTCAAGACGGACAAGTAGAGAGTTAGCTACACTAGTCCTGGTCAATTTGCACTACAGTTTGGGCTAGTAAAACAGTGTTAAAATTGACCCCTGCCCTTGGGTCCAGACAACGTCAATCAGGAGCCAAAGTCCTTGATTTTGGAAGGGTGGACTTCATTAGTCTGAGGGAGCTGGTCAGGGAAAGGCTAGTCGGGGTTGACAATATGGGAGGTGAGAGAGATGGGGGCAATTAAGGGAGCCATTTTTGAGACATCTAAGTTATGCATAGGAATGGCAACCAAAAAGAACAGGTTTAAGAGACCACTATGGTTCTTAGCAAGAGTTAGGGAAGCAGTGAGGAAAAAGAAAAAGGCTTTCTGCAAGTATAAAGAAAAGCAGGGGGAGAAAGAATGGGGAGAACACATACTGAAAAATAGGGAGACAAAGACGGTTAGGGAGGCAAATGCAGACACACAGCTGCGTATTGCAGAGGGGGTCCAGAACAGAAAAAAAAAATTCTTCTGATATATTAGGGGAAAAAAGGAAGAAAGCAGGGGGAATTGTAAGGCTAGTTGAGGTGAGCAAGGTGATACAGGAGGATGGGCAAAAGGCCGCCATCCTTAATGATTACTTTTGCTCAGTTTTGACTAGGGAGGAAAAGTGGACTCTAGCCAGAGAGTGGCATAAAAGTGGCCACTAAGGGGTTTCTGGAGATGAGGTAGCCAATATTTACAAGTGAAAGGGTCCAGAAGGGACTGGCAACCCTAAAGATAGATAAGGCCCGGGACCAGATAGGTTGCATCTGAGGTTATTCAGGGAGCTGGTAGTGGTACTGGCTGAACTTTTGGTAGGTCTGTTTAACCGCTCACTAAGGATGGGGATAGTTCTGAAAGATTGGAGGGTGGCAGATGTATTTCCACTCCATATGGGAGGGGACAAGGAATGAGCAGGAATCACAAACCTGTTAGCTTTACCTCTATTTTAGGGAAGCTGATGGAGTCACTGGTCAAACAGGACGTCGTGGACTACTTGGAGAGCAGTGGACTCCAGTGGTAGTAATCCACACAGATTTGTGGCAGGGAGGTCCTGTCAGACTAACCTGATAGTTTTCTTTGACTGGCTGATGAGGGAATTGGATAGGGCCATGCTGTGGATTTGCTCGACTTCGACTTCAGCATGGCTTGCAACTCGGTGCCTCACAGACACTTGCTGAGGAAGATGGAAGACCTGGGAGCAGCTAGGGTCATAGTAAGCTGGGCAGGTAACTGGTTAAAGTGGAAGCAGCAGAGGGCTGTGGTTAGTGGGGTCAAATCAAAAGAACGGGAGGCCAAGAGCAGGGTACCACAGGGATCTGTTCTGGGTCCGGTCCTCTTCAATGTGTTCATTCACCAACACTGACGAGGGAATCCAGGGCAGGTTGCGTCTCTTCATAGATGGCACTAAACTCTGTGGTAGGGTGAATAGCGATGAGGGAATCGAGGAAATGCAGAGTGACATACAAAAGTTAGAGGGGTGGTCTAAGCTTTGGTAGTTGAAATTCAGTGCCACAAAGCAAAGGTAATGCACCTAGGGAATAAGAACCCCAGGACAGAGTGCAGGATGGATGGGGTGAGTCTTATTTATTTTATTTAAGAGTTTTACCAGGAAAGCATACTGAGAAGAGTACCACTTGATTCCAGATGCGCTGGGGGGGGGTTACAAATGGTAAGGAGTACAGAAGCAACATAAATATAAGTGTGGTACAAGACAGTTAATGAGAGCAGTCACACTTACAATATACAGGTATAATTTCAGCAAACATGTGGAACAGTAAAAAATATCCCAGTATTAAAAGGTATACCCAGACCGATGATTAAATGCTGGAAGTTAGGTAGTGAGGGGTACTAGGGGGAGGAGCAGGAAAAGAGGAGCAGGATGTAGAGAAGTCAGTTTTAAGAAGGGCATTCCAGTGTGGAGTGCTGGTGGCATGTCTAATGTCTGCTGACAGGGAGTTCCATAATTTGGGCAACCTGAAGCTGAAAGCGGCTTGGCCAGACCTTGGTGGATCTGTGCGGGATGAGAAGGAGCCGAGAGTCGACGTTCCTGAGAGCATAGGCTGGTGGGAGGAGGGCTGTTAGGGAGGACATCAGGTAGGAGGGGAGAGAGACTGTGTCCAGAATTTGGCTGTGGTTCTAGCACAGTGTGTGTCGCAGTATGGAGAGGAGATCCGCGGGCTGGTAGAGTCAAGTGTTGAGTGTTAGGAGGACAGTCCAAGGCGAACCTGCAGAAGGAGTTGAAGAGGGGGTCAAGCCTGGATAAGGAAGTTTGTGGGGGCGCACAGTAGACTACATCACCGTAATCCATAATTGGGAGGACCATTTTCAAACAACATGAAGTCTTGCTGTATTCCGACAATAGCAGTGAGTCCCAACCTTCGAACTGCCCCGGAGATGAAAGAGTTAACTTTCCATGCCAGGTATGGAGTGCTGAGCTCGAGCTCGGTTGAGACTCTGTCTGTTGCTGTTTGAACTCAAACCGTCAGATTCTTTACTCCGCTTCACTGAACAGTCGCTCCGGAGATTTCTCCTTCTGCTCGGTTCAATTTGTCGGTTAAAGTAACGCTTTTCTCGGTTTTCGACTAAATTTAAACCGTAACCTGTCGGTTCAGTCTCTGTCTGTGGTATTCGTGAGTACTAGACAGGTTATATTGTTTTTTATTCTGTGTGGAACTTGTAAACAGTTCATCGGTTCGGTTTGAACCGATAAAGTTGTTGTTAAATCTTTATCTGTACTTTTAGAGTGTGGTTACCGGTTCTTATCGGTTCTAAAAAAAACAGATTTTATTATGTTTTTTTCCATGACCCGTGACATGATCAGGAACCGATAAGAGTGTCTTGCCTGGCGGATTGCCATTAAAAGGGTAAGTTTGGTTAGGACTGGCACAATGTCTGAGAAACCCAAAAGAAAAACCAGGCCCACTGGGTTTCAACACTGCAGTGTGTGTGGGGAAGTCTTTGCCAAGGCTGACCCCCACACCACCTGTGTTTATTGTCTGGCGTTTAACCACCTCACCGCAGACTGCCAGATCTGTAAAAATTTTCCTGCAGCTACCCTAGAGAAGAGAGTTGGTAGGCTCAGGGAAAGGGAGGCCAAAAAGTCCACTGAACCGGATGGCCAGCCCGGTTTGGTTCAAACCGAACCAGAAGGAGTGCCCTCTGACCAGGGCGAGACTTCTTCAGGCAAAAGGAGAACCGATTCTGAGGAGTCGGTTCCGGCTAAGAGAACAAGAAAGGAAAAATCAGCTGGTGTGGATCCAAAAGTTTCTTCTCCAACCGCTGAGGAAATAGCCAAAGCGATAAAAATTGTGCAGTCGCTTTCTCCGGTTCCGACTGAACCGGCACCATCAGGAAGGCACTTGGTTCGGCCGGTTCCACCGGTTCAAGATTATGATTTAGAGGCATATTATGAACCGGAGGAGGAGGAGGAGGAGGAGGAAGAGGAGTATGAGGAAAGTGAGTGTGGTTTTGAAAGTCTGGATGTGCCCATTGACCCGGACATCTTCCCAGACAGACCTTCAGGAGTGTCTCCTCCTAGGCTTTCGAGTCCCCCTCCCATTTCATGTTTTATAAGAAAGTGGCTGAAACCCTTCAGCTTCCTATGGAAGAAGCTGTGGATGACTAGGAAGAGCCTGACTATGTGGAAATGATGGATATCCCAGAGTCTAGGAGGCTGTCTATTCCCTTACACAAATCTTTTGGGAAACAGACATTTAAGATTTTAAAGACTCCAAATACTATACCTCCTGTGGATAAAAGAATGGACAAGAGGTATACTCTGTCAGACTCAGATACGGAGTTCCTTACACAACAATGCAGCCATGTTGGGGTAGTGCAGGCTGCAGCCTGTGATAAGGCTAATATTCCCTTGGCTTCACACACCCCAGACAAGGACTCCAGGAGAATTGATGCCATGGCAAAGAAACAGTACATGGCAGCATCCTTGGGACTCAGACAGGCCAATTATATGGCCTATACTGCTAGGTATCAGAAATCTAAATGGGACACTGTCATGGCTTTAGCAAAACAGGTCCCTGGCCAGCTTGCCAAGGAGCTGGAGCAGGTGGCTGCTGATGGTATTGAGGCATCCAAGGTGCAATTCCATGCTGCAGTGGACTCCAATGATGTTTCATCTAGAGTCATGGCTACATCTGTGGCACTTCGTAGAATGGCTTGGCTCAGATGTACTAGCCTGCCACAGAATACCCAGACTAAGGCCATGGATTTTCCTGTTGTGGGTAATTCTCTGTTTGGGGAGCAAACAGAAAATTACATGAAGAAAATGGATGAATATAGGACCACCTATAGGAGTGCACAGGCCAAGGAAAGGAAGGCCACTCCTCAAAGGCAGCATCCCAGGGGCAGGGGCAGGCCTTTTCATAGGCCTTTCTACCAAGCCCAGGCCTCCTCTTCTGCTTATGCTCAGAGGGGGTTCTTTAGAGGGAGAGGCAGAAAGGGTACAAGCAGGCCTGCTTCCACCCCTCAGCCTAAACCCCCTGCCAAACAGGCACCCTGATGGGTTTGCCAGGGCCGATTCTCCACTACCTGTAGGGGACAGGCTGGCTTACTTTGTCCAGGACTAGAAGTCTCTAACATCAGACAAGTGGGTCCTGGAAGTAGTAAGCCAGGGACTGGTTCTCAGCCTCACAAAATTTCCAAAGCTGAGAACCAGATCCTTTCCACCTGCAAATCCTTCAGAGGCACTTGCCCTAGAGGCAGAGTTCTCTTCCCTCCTGGCTCTCAGAGCTGTGGAAAGGGTTCCACCCCTACACCAGGGCAAAGGGTTGTACTCCAGGTACTTCCTTACCCCCAAAAAGACAGGAGAATGGCGGCCCATCCTGGATCTCAGATACTTAAGCACCTTTTAAAGCCAAAATTCAAAATGGTGACTCTGGGAATAATTCTGCCCTCTCTAAGGCCAGGGGACTGGCTAGTCTCCCTGGACCTCAAGGATGCCTATTTCCATATTCTCATCAGAAGCTCCCATCAGAAGTACCTCAGGTTCAAGCTGCCCTCAGGCCATTACCAATTCAGAGCAATGCCCTTCGGTCTAACCTCTGCTCCAAGGATGTTCACAAAATGCCTGGCAGTAGTAGTTGCTTCCTAAGAAGGCAAAGGATTGTCATCTTCCCATACCTGGACGACTGGCTCATAGTAGGCCAGTCCCCAGACCAAGTTGAGTTACACCTACAGGTAACTCAGCAACTGTTCACCTCTCTAGGTTTCCTTCTGAATCTTTTAAAGTCAGTTCTAGAGCCTGTTCAGCTCCTCACCTTCATAGGCACAGAGCTAGATACAGAAAAGGCCACAGCCCCCCTTCCCCTGGACAGGGCAAG
Source organism: Neoceratodus forsteri (assembly GCA_016271365.2). Lineage (NCBI taxonomy): Eukaryota > Metazoa > Chordata > Ceratodontiformes > Ceratodontidae > Neoceratodus > Neoceratodus forsteri. The sequence continues at coordinate 1,109,674,540 of CM028133.1, forward strand.
GACCCTTATCACACTGGCCTCCTCATTCACCCTTCAGGTGTCTCGACCAGCAAGGCATTTTCTGCAGCTCCTGGGGCACATGGCTGCTTCTACAGCAGTGGTGCAGGGAGCAAGATTTCAGATGAGGGACATTCAGTTCCACTTGAGAGCCTTTTGGTCTCAGAAAAAGTACCCTCTGACCAAACTGATCCCAGTGACTCGAACCCTGATCCAGGCCTTGCAGTGGTGGCAGGATCAGAACAATCTAAGACAGGGAGTTCCCTTTGTCACTCAGTCTCATACTTTAAGCCTTACAACAGATGCCTTCCTCTTGGGGTGGGGGGCCCACTTGGGAGACCTGACCACTCAGGGGTTGTGGTCCCCTCAGGAATCTCTGTTTCACATCTGTCTGTTGGAACTCAGAGCAGTATTTCTAGCACTTCAAGCCTTTTCCAAGTCTGTTCAGAACAAAGTTATTCAGATCAGAACAGACAATACCACCACAATGTGGTATATTAACAAGCAAGGAGGCACTCGGTCTATGGCCTTGCGCACAGAAGCAATGAAGTTGTGGTCTCTGGCTTATTCCCTGAACACTTCCCTCACAGCAGTACACCTCCCAGGCAAGGACAATGCCCTGGCCGATGCTCTCAGCAGGATATCCCAGGGCCATCACGAATGGTCACTGGATCCCATGGTTTTGGAGGTGATATTCTCCAGATGGGACACCCCACAGATGGATCTTTTTGCAGCCCCAGACAATCACCAACTTCCCCTTTTTTGCTGCAGGTCCCCAGTGTTGGGATCAGTCCCCCTGGATGCCTTAGTTCTCAGTTGGGAAGGGAAGTTCCTGTATGCTTTCCCCCCTTCCCTCTCCTATGCAAAGTGCTAGTCAAAATCAGGTCTCAACCCTGCAAGGTGATCCTGATTGCTCCAGACTGGGCCAGACAGCCCTGGTATCCTCTTCTATTGTCCGTAGCAGTCCACCTTCCCCTGTCTCTTCCCAGAAATTACAACCTGCTAACCTGTGCTCAGGGGAGGGTTTGGCACCCGAACCTCAAATCTCTCAATCTCAAGGTCTGGCTCTTGAGAAGTTAGAGTTTGCTGACTTACACCTCTCCCAAGGTGTTACGGATATTCTAAAGGCTTCTAGGAAGCCTTCCACCAGAACTACTTATAATTTTCCATATGGTGCTCTGGGAAGCATATTGCCCCAGAGTCTGCTGATCTGCCCACAGTCCTTGACTATATGGTCCATCTGAATAGCTTGGGACTCAGACTAGCTACACTAAGGGTGCATCTGGCAGCTGTCTCTGCTTTTATTTCAGCAGGTAAGCCCTCTGCTCTTTCAACTCACCCTGTATTCTCCAAGTTTTTCAAAGGATTGCTTCATACCAATCTGCCATTCAGGGACCCTGCCCCTGCTTGGGACCTTAATGTTTGCATTGCTTAGCTTATGCAACCCCCTTTTGAGCCTTTGTCCTCAGCAGAGCTTAAGTACTTGACTTGGAAAACTGTGTTCCTGGTGGCCATCACTTCTGCCAGGCGCATAAGTGAGTTACAAGCCCTGTCAGTGGAGCCTGATTTTATCTCTTTCCATAGAGATAAGGTGGTCCTCAGGACTAACAGGAAGCTTTTACCTAAGGTGGTTTCAGACTTCCACGTTAACCAATCTATGTCTCTTCCTGTGTACTTCACTGACCATTCTTCCTCTGGTGAGAGGAAGCTGCACAGTTTAGATGTGAAAAGAGCCCTTAGCTACTACGTAGAACGTACCAAGGGTCACAGGTTTGACTCCCTCCAATTGTTCCTCACTTATGGTGAGGTTGGTAAAGGAAAACCTGCCACTAAAAGATCCATTGCCAGGTGGATTGTCTCTTGCATTCAATTTGGCTATGAAAAACTAGGTAAGATTCCACCCTCAGGCCTGAGGGCTCACTCTACTAGAGGTACAGCTGCCTCCTTGGCTGCTGCCAGGGATATTCCTATCTTAGAGATATGTCAAGCAGCTACCTGGAAAACAGTTCACACTTTTACCAAGCATTACTCTCTGGATATCCAGGCTAGGAGTTATGCTCAGTTTGGCACAGCTGTGCTTCAGAGCCTATTTCCTAAGTAGGTTCTGTCCCTCCTCCATGGAGGTACCGCTTGGTAGTCTGCTGTTGTCAGAATACAGCAAGACTTCATGTTGTTTGAAGAGAAAAATACTCACCTTAGTAATGTTTCTTCTAATGGAGTCTTGCTGTATTCTGACCCCCCCCGCCTTCCCCCTCAGAACCTTTGTTTTGGGATGTGGGTGGGCAGTAGCAGTGTTGGCACTTAGAGGTGTCCCACCTTTTCATTATCACCCTTTTTCTTTGGGTGAGTGGGTGTGTTTATTTCATTTTGGGTTTCCTGACTTGAGTCTTTGTTTTGGGACCAAAAAATTTGTTATTATATTTAGTAGCCAGTTGGCTAGTGTAGGTTTACAGCTTCTACGTGGGACCTCAGTGAGTTTAGCTCGTAAAGATCTGACGGTTTGAGTTCAAACAGCAACAGACAGAGTCTCAACCGAGCTCGAGCTCAGCATTCCATGCCTGGCATGGAAAGTTAACTCTTTCATCTCTGGGGCAGTTCGAAGGTTGGGACTCACTGCTATTGTCAGAATACAGCAAGACTCCATTAGAAGAAACAACATTATTAAGGTGAGTAATTTTTTCTTTTGGACTACTGCTAGTCGTGTTGGTAGAGGGATGCAATTTTTGTTGCGGTAGAGGGCACCCAGCATGGGATGCAGTTTTTTGTGAAGAGCATCTATATGCGCAGAAAAGTCAAGGTACTGATCTAACCAGACACCGAGATATCTATAGGAAGTGCGGGCCTTCGGTGGGGAGTCTTAACACTATTGCCGAGGAGCGGGACCTTGGAGTTACCATCAGTGACTCCCTCAAACAATCAAGTCAGTGCAATAAGGCATATAGTAAAGTGAGTAGGGTGCTGGGATATATTGGGAGCGGTATTGATAGCAGAAGGGAAGAGGTAATACTTCCCCTGTATAGATCCTTAGTGAGGCCACACCTGGAGTACTGAACCCAGTTCTGGAGCCCTCACCTCAGGAAAGATAGGGATAGACTGGAGACAAAGCAGCGTAGGGTAACAAAAACGATTCAGGGCAACAGGGCAGGTCCTCTGAGGAGTGTCTCAAGGCACTGAATATGTACTTGCTGGAGACCAGAAGAAAGGTGTAATAGACCTTAATGTTCCTGAGGGGAATTCACAAGGTGAACTGTGAGGAACTGTTTAGCGTGAATACTAGTTTGTGGTCATGTGGACATGAGTGGAAACGGACAGGAGAGAGGTTCAGGAGGGATGTGAAAAAGTATTATTTTACAGAGAGGGTGGTGGAGCCATGGAACAGTTTTCCAGCTGAAGTGGTGGGTGCTAAAACTGTTAGTGGTTTCAGCACAGTTGGGGCAGAATAAAAGGTGTACTGGGGATTCAGGGCAGCAGATACTGGGAGGAGAATGGGGAAGGGGGCTGGATGGGGAGGGCTAGGACCCTGGAGGGACAGTAAGTGCCAGGGCTAAATAGGGAACTCAGGCAGACTAGATGGATCTCTGATATTTTTCTGCCATCGTTGTCTGTTTCTATGTTCCGGGTCTCCAGTCCTTCCTTATAGGAGCTGCCCTGCTGACTCTGGCTCATTTTGGTGACCCTTCTCTGTACTGACCCCAGGACAGGACAAACAGTCTGCACTTGAGTTCAGAAAAAAATTCAGGTGCCACAAGACTCAGCAAGCAAGCTGTACTTTATTAAATACAAAACTCGAACTCCACACAATGTGCGCTTGCAGAAATAATTCAGTGTAACCCCTAGGTGGCGCTATCCTGAGGGCTACTACCCCTGCCTGCCTGACCATATGCAGGTTGAGGGGCCCGGGTACTGAAAATGGGTGCCTCCACCCAGAGGACGGTGTTAGTGGTAGCGTAGCTGACTTGGGTACAGCCCTCTGGGGCACTGTGATCCCCCTCTTTCCCCTCTAGTGGCCTAAACAATGTACAGAGCACAGATACAGTAACCCCCCAAACAGCAGATATATCCCAACTCTGGTTGCACTTACCACCAGGGCTGGTTCCACTAGTTCGGCCCTGGAGCCCTCCGTAAAATAAAGTTAAACAAAGCTGGCAATAATAACACAGTACTATTTGTACAGAAGTGCACCACAGGCAGGTTAAGTGCAAAAAGACTCAGATCTGATTTATTCAGGGGAAATGAACAAGGAAGGGACAAAATCAGGCTGATTGGTTTAGATACTGATTTAATCAGGCTACAAGGCATGCACTTTAGAGTCCCAGTCACACACACTCTGGGTACCCAGTGGATGGTGCAGGCTAGCCAGATGCATTGCCCAATGTAGGCCGCTAGGCCGGTGTTGCAGCTGGTCGGGATCCTAATGATAGAAAGAAATAGTCATGCACAGTAACCCACAATTTGTAATCCAGAGCCAAGTGGCTCAGTTTGTGATGATTAGATAAAACAATTAAACCAGCTGACACGTGTTGATTGAGCTGTTGTTGCAGGGAGTTACCCTGGTGTTTCCTCACACTACCCAGTACAGGACACAGGACTGATGAAGTGGAGACTTCAGGATGACAAGCTGGTATGCCAGGAGAAACAGGGCCCACACAATTCACTGTGGTGTCATTCCAGTTCGTGATGTTGAGCAGGGGGCTGATCCCTGGGCAGGTCTCTCGTCAATGGTCTTCTCTGAGGCGCGAGCAGCTGACTGGGACAAGGTGGCAGGGCCCAGACTGGGTGAACAATTCAGCTGACAGTCCAGTGGTGCTGGATACAGTTTTCAGCAAGCATGACACAATCAAGCAGTGGGGAACCAAATCGCAACTCACTAACAGCATTCAGCACACTTATAGTAAAAGAAAACATTACCACAGTTCAGAAGACAGTCCGGTTGCAGTTACAGTGTTCCTGTGCAAAACTGGACGTTTTGCGGTTGTTTCAGACATCCTGACAGGCCGATCGCATGGAGCAAATCTTTGGCCCTTTTCAGGCAAATAGGCAGTCACAATTCAGTAGACCTGGCCACAAACGTATTTGGATATAGTCCGATTTAAATTGAACTGAAGAGATAAGTAGGCAGACAGGCCAAACACAGCCTTCCCACCAGTTTCCCGTGTGACTATGCAGGAGCAGCTGCTCGAATATCTCAAGCTGTTCACTCTCTGAACTCTAAACCCAGACTGACTTCTGTTGCAGGCAGCACTGGGACGTCCTTCTCATCCAGAAAGGGTTCGGTTGGTTGATCCATCTGTCTGTCAAAGCAAGGGCTCCCTCTTCAGATCCATTTAGGCGCCAACATGTAAAAACTAAAATTCCTACTGAAATTCACTCCCACAAGACTCCTGGGGACAGACTCCATTTTAAGGTCCCCAAAAGGTACTGATTGGTGCAATTTAGAAATGTCCATGCTGCAGAGAAAGTCGGGTTAGACAAACTATAAGATCATTATTATTAGAGCAGTCATTCAGCAAACAATTACAAATTCTAACAGAGCTCCCTCTGCACAATTAGCGATAGTAGAATGGAGTAATATTACTGCAGCTCAGATGGGACTCAAGCCTGGAAACACTCAGCCCCTACCCGGATTAATTATGCACCACAAAATGATGCCTCTTAAGAAGACAGGCACGGAGGCTAGCTCAGCACTCACATGCTCAACACTTTTAAAATGCTAGGACACAGAACACTACCCTGGCCGTGGGCATTAGGCAAGCCCAGGAAGACAGTTTAGGAACCCCCATTTGTAGGAGGGTTACTCCATAAAATATAACCTGCACAAATAAAGTGCAGAATAATGTGGCTCAAACTGTCCCAGCATTTAACTCTGATTGAGCTTTGTGAGGGCTCCAGAACTAAACACAGTGTTCTGGGTGAGGCCTCACCAGAGATTTGTATAGCAGCTGTATCACTGTATCACTTCACTTCTACGGCTCTTTGGAGATATCCGTGAGGAAGATAGGTTCTTTACCTCAGCAGTAACAGTAGCTCTTTAAGACACAGAAACATAGAAATTGTCGGCAGAAAAAGATCATCAGTTCATCCAGTCTGCCCTATGTTTTTTGTTTGTTTGTTTGTTTCAATTAGTAATTTATCTCTTTTCTGTCCAGCTGGCCCCGTTCTGGACTGGTTCTTCAAGCGCCATCACTTGACTTCTCCGGGACTTATCGGTTAGAGGAGGCAGTATAGCGTAGTGGTTGAGGGCAATGAGCTGCAAACCTAGAGTCCTGGGTTTAAATCCCGTCATCCCCCAATTGCATACTGTGTGACCCTGAGCAAGTCACTTTACTTCCTTGTGCTCCCAGGTCGCATCTTGAAACAAGCTCCAGCTTAGTGTGCCTTTCCTGGTTAAACAATTTCCCCTTATCAATTGTCGAGATGTCCTCTGCCAGAAGACCAGGGAGCCCCATGTGGGGCCTGCGAGGGATTGGGCCTTCATCCTGTTGGTCAGTGGTTTTTCCTGTTTTTCTCCCTGGGCACCACAGCACATGCAGTGACACATTGTGTGAGCTCTACCTCCATTTCCATAGAGACACCCCTCTGGCTTCAAGCGGGCAGGACACATTCCCTGGTGACCCACTGCGCTTCAACCCAAAATTTCTAGATAGCAGTGGCCTAGCAGCATGATCACCTCTTCCCTTGGGAGGAGAATTGTCCTTGTGATGCTCAATCCTCCCTCCCCCAGCCAGCCCCTGAGCAACCCATACATACTTCCGAACCTGGGTCACCAACATGGCAGGAGGTGAGTTGCTCAGTGTTTTAGCCCTCCATGCCAATGGACTTGCTGCCAAAGTTTTTGAAACTCACCACACTCCATAACCTGTTGTCTAGACAGAGTTTTCACCCTTGTCTACCCCCCATTCCCCAATTTACTGCTGACCCCCTGGATAACTATTTGATCCCTTACTGTGCCCCAGCCATGCTTGAACCCATTTATGGTTTCTGCTCCCACCACTTCACTCTCTCCTTGAAGTAGTAATATTTTTTCACATCCTTCCCAAATACCCCCCGCTAGCTTCCATTCATGCCCCCTTGTTATTGACCTGCTTTTCCTGTTATAGAGCTCCTTACAAATCTTAAAAATCATCCATTTGAATATACGCAGTCTTCCCCCTAAAACTGACCTACTTCAACCTCTAGTCGTCTCACTTACCTCGGATATCATTGTCCTTTCTGAAACTTGGTTAAATAACAAAATAAGTGACACCTCCCTCTCCATCCTCGGATGCACTCTAGCCCAACAAGACCGTTTCTCCAGGGGAGGTGGTATACTGATGTACGTCTCATTAACTATTCAGTTCTCCAGCATTTTTGCCACCTCGGTCCCTAAAGCATATGAGGTGCTAATTCTAAAACTTACCCTTCCTTTCTCAGCACCTATGTATGTTGCGGGTGCATACTGTCGCCCTGGTCCCCCCAGCCACCATTACTGAACTACTAAATATTATTATCCTCCACACTCCTGCAGGTGAAACTTATATAATGGAGGACTTTAACCAAAATTGGTTATCCTTCCCCCTTACCAAAATGAGAAATTATATTACTGCCCTCAACATATTGCAACTCATCCTTGAACCTACCCGTATGAACCATAAGTCCAGTAATCAATCCCTAATAGACTGGACCCTCACATCCCACTCCCATAGGGTACTCAAATCAGGTATAAAACCTGACACCATAAGCGACCACCATATGATCTTCATGGTACATAAAATACACCAAACTAAAACCCCTCCCAAAACCCTGCTTTTTCATTCGTATAAGTCGCTGAGCCTTGATCCCCTATATCATTATCTGACCAACACCAACTGGGAACCGATAGTCACGTCGCACTCCATAGATGCTGTGTATAACTACTTTCATGCAAATTTTCTAGAGGTCTGGAACAAACATGCCTCGTTATGAAGTGCAAGGGACAGAGGAAAGCACCTCCCTTGGATCACCCCTGAACTCCTAGCCTGTCAAAGAGCTAGGGATCAAGCTCAGAAAACATCTAAATATTCCTTGCTCCCTCAGGCCTACAACAACTACCGGTCTCTGCGCAACAAATGCACCAAAGCCACCTGCCTAGCAAAAGCCAAATACTTCTGCTCTACCTTCCAAACCAATATTAATAACCCATCTAAATTCTGGAAGGTGATTCATTCCTTTTCTCTCCTCCCTCCTCATCTCCCTCACCCCTCCATAAAATAAACAATATTCAAGTTGTGAACCACCATAGTGTTGCCACGGACTTTAATTCTTAGTTCACCTCCTGTGCTTCCACTCTCCTGTCCTCCCTGCCTTTCCCCCACGCACCACCCTTGCACCCTCCTCACCAAATCTACCCTCTTCATCCACATTTTTCCCCTTTTCTAACATCACACCTGCTGCTACCTTGGAGGCTCTATTTGCCCTCAACCCTACCAAAGGCAGCTCGCCTGATGGCTTGGACCCAAAGCTTCTGTATCTATCAGCTCCAGCTATCTCTGCTCCACTATCTGACCTGCTTAATCACTCTTTCGCTGCAGCTTCTATCCCCTCTGTCTGGAAGCATGACACCATCCTTCCCCTGCCTAAGGATGGTGACCCTTCCACTCCTGCTAACTATCACCCTATTTCTCTCCTTCCTACCCTCGCTAAGCTCCAAGAGCATCTGGTTCTCTCTCAGCTAACTACCTATATCTCTGATTCTAACTTTTTCACCCCATACCAACCTGGTTTCTGGAAGAATCACTCTACCATCACCTCTCTGATTAGGCTCACAGATTCCATCCTCTCAGGGATCGATGGTGGCCAAATTACATCTGCCATCTTTGTTGACCTAGCTAAGGCATTCAGCACTGTCTCCCACACCCTTCTTTTAGGCTCCCTCTCCTCAGCTGGCTTAACCAACTCTGCCAGTGGCTGGTTTAAAGCCTACCTTGTAGGAAGAATCCAGTTGGTCAGAATTGTGGAAGCTGTCTCTCCTCCGCTCCCTATCAGCACTGGCGTACCGCAGGGCTCAGTTCTGGGTCCTATCCTCATCTCTATTTTTCTCAATGACCTTCCCTCAGTCTACTCATCCACCTCAGTCCATATGTACGCTGACGATACAGTTCTCTTCACTTCAGGCCAGTCCCCCACTGATGTTGAAACCAGACTTCAGCTTGACTTCAATAAAGGTCAGCTCTGGTTCAGCTCCCATCAACTCTCCCTCAATGCCAAGAAGACAGTCTCAATGATCTTTGGCACCAAGTAGAGACTCTCTAGGCTTCCCTCTTTCCACACCCTAGACGGGTGAGTCCTCGAGGATGCTTCCTCCTCCTTTAGGAATTTGGGGGTTTGGCTAGACTAACACCTAAACTTCTCTGGACATGTTGATGCCATCCTGAAGAAGCTGTGCCCCAAACTTGGCACATTATTCAGGAACCGTAGCTGCATTCCGCTACCGGCCAGATGAGAACTAGTCCAGAAGATGATTTTACCTATCTTTGACTACTGTGATGTAGTCTACAGTGCTGCTCCCAAGTTCTCCTTAACCAGATTGGATTCCCTTTTTAACTCCTTCTGTCACTTTGCTCTGGATGCCTGTTCTCTCACCCATCTCTGTATGCTGTATCACTCCTTGGCTTTCTCCTTCTCCTCCTTAAAAAATCGCCACCACCTCCACTGCACCAAATTTACATCTAAATTTTGGTTTGGTATGCTCCTTCCATATCTTACTTCCTCCCTATCCATACTCTCCCCACCAGATTATTCCCTTAGGTTAGGTCATATGACTCTCACCTACTGGTAGTTCCTCAGCGGTCTACTGTAGCTGGACAGATGGCTTTCTTGCATCAATTCCCTAAGCTTTGGAATGCCCTTCCTCCCCAGATTCACGTCTCTTCCTCCTACCACTCCATCTCCTTAGCCCTACAGAACATTCTTGCTGTAAATTATACCTGTGACTAGGCTATATTCCCTCCACCTCCTGGCACTATAACCCTCTCGTGGTAATTTGTACCTGTGGCCTAGCTCCTCCAGTGCCAGCTGGCTCACTGTATCAGTATCTTCTGTTGACTAACTGCCCTCATTTTGTTGCACCTCTCTGCTCTGGTTTCTCTCACCCCATTCCATGTGTAAACAAGCTGACATGCTGCAGCATAGGAGAATGGGGGTGAGAGTTGGGCCTGACGACCCTATAGCACACCCTGACGTCTGTTGGTGAGTGGAGGGTGGTAGGGGTGTAACCCTAACATTACATTTCCATACTTTTGTCGCTGTGCCATCAACCTTAACTGATGCATTAATGGAATTTTTTTGCAATGAATTTCCCTTCTTTTTGAGAAAGTGTAATGTAACTGGTATGCTTTAGTGGGATCGCGGGCCATCCGAGCCCTGTGCTCTGTTCACATTGCCCATTTTTTGTGTAATGGTATGTGCATGTGGGAGCACAGGTCCTCCGGGCCCTGCGCTCCCACTTAGACATAAGTACGGAGCCATATAGCAGTTCCATAGTACTCCAAAGGAACCCTTTTAAGACATTTTGGCAATATCTCAGTAACCACAGCAAGTAGGAAAAAAAATTCCACTGCAGGTGTAATCTATGACTTCAAAACTTCCTCGTTACATTAATCTACCTAAACCTGCAAGTAGCAAAAACTCTGTATCTTGAATCATTTTTGAGATACGGGCACCAAAAGTCGTCATGGGCACTGCAATGTTAGCCTGTGGGAAGTTTCTCAACTTTGGAGTGCTGTAACTATGGGCCCGTTGAATGCTTTGGGACCAAACCACCAAAAGGCACATCTGTGGGATCAGGGCTTGTCACCCTGTAAATGTCAGCCCAAAAGCCCCAACCATTTTGCTGCAGTGGGATGGCAAAGATTTTCTGTTTTGGGGAAAAGTATTGTTGCAAATTGCGACAGTTTTGCAAAAATAGGCACGACATTTTTGTGATTTGCGGAAGTGCTGCGGACGTTTCTGTTGCAATTTGTGACACTACTGGGGCTCCGATTTTTAAAAAGGCATTTCTGGGCCCCGCCCCCCGAAAAAGATAGGGCAGCGATCCTCAGGACCTGACTAGGTAAACCCAGCAGTCAGTGTTTACCTAGGGGGTCCCAAATTTAAACGCCAGGCACTTTTATCTCTCACTAACTGAAAACAAGATGGCCGCCACATGAAAGTAAAAGGGCCATCTGCGACAATAAAATGTAGTGGCAGCAACTTTCAAGAGACACATATTTTTTCCCATTGACTACAATGGGAAACTTGTTTTTTGGATAACTTTTGAACGGGTTAGTATTTTTTCATAAAATCTTCGAAAGGCACAGCAGTGACACAGACGGCATCTTCCTGGAAGATCTGAGACCAAACGGACAAATTGTGCGGGCTGTAGCCACGAGCAAAGAAACGCGCAACACCCCCCCCCCCATTTTTTTGCGTTTTTGGCTGCTCTGCAGTTCCACAACCGCTTATCCGACTGTAATGCAACTTGCCGGATACAGAGATCTGTGGTACCAGACCGTGCTATACAAAATTTCAGGCAAATCTGTCTTACGGTGTAAAGTTAATAAAGTGCAAAATTTGGGTTTAACATAGAAGTGGCGTGCTAGCTTATCTATACTATACTCACGTGCCAGTTATAATATGTGTGTGTGTGTGTGTGTGTGTGTCATATATATATATATATATATATAGAGAGAGAGAGAGAGAGAGTTACACTCCTGAACTACTTATAGTCATTCAGGCCCTATAACATAAACATAGAAAAGTATCATCACAGACTTCCGGTGATGTCAGCATCGGTATGGCTGCTTAGTTCTGGAGCTCTTCAACACCCAGCGTAAATCTCGATCTATCCTGGTGCTAAAAAGGCACTCCTGTAAGAAACAAAGTAAGGCATCAATGAGTGACATGTCCACCAGGCAGCGGCTCAAAGAATTTACTGCAACCCTGGCCTCCAAGACCACAAAACAGCAATTGCTGGACTGGCAGTGCTCACCTACCAGGCCTAGCCAAACCGCCACAGAAGACCACACAAACCCAGCAATCTCCAAAGCTGAACCGGAGTTCAGAATTACATCAAGGCAACTACGTGACCAACTGCAGAAAACTGGAAAGACACTCCAAAGATTAGAAACTATTGCAGCTGATACCAGAAGGTACCGCCGGGTAGTGAAGAAGTGTACTGGGGTGGTGGAGGCATGCCTTACTGAATACACCCAAGCTATAGACACTCACAACTCTGCATTGCTCGATCTCCACTATAGAGAGCAGGACTTGGCTAGGATGGTCGAGGAGCTCGAAAACAGACACCGCAGAAATAATATTCGGGTGTATGGCCTGCCCGAAAAAACAGAAACAGGGAACATGATCGAGTATATAGAGGGGCTTCTGAGAGAGCTTTTAGACTGGCCAACAGACTTACCCTTCAACATCATATGAGTGCATCGGGCTCTGGTGGCTCCTCCAAGGGATCCCAAGGCACAACCCAGAACAATTGTCATGGCCTTCTTAGATTTTCACACGAAGGAGAAGGTTTTGCAAACAGCTTGGGCTAAAAAGCAGGTGATATTTGGAGACCAATGACTCTTCCTCGAACATATCTTTTCTCCTGATACTATTTCATAACACAGAAAAGTTTTGGCGGTTATCAAGATCCTCAGACAAAAGAGCTTAAAGGCCTTCCTAGAGTACCCAGCTCATCTTTGGGTGGTAACCTCGAAGGAACTAAACATTTCGAGGAGCTTGGTCTGTCACGAGGCCTTTTGGCTACACACAACATTAATTTGGAGGATGTGACTTCCCGTTTTCCAACGCAGGAGCTTCAGGACCACTCGTGGCAGACTCGCTCCACCTCCAGGCAGCAATTTAAGAGATCCTCAGACTGCTAGGGTAGGGTTCACCAAGCATCAAAAATAGGGCACTCAATGGAAGATCGTAATGAAGCTGCTACAACCAGCCTACATCTTTCACCACCAGGGTTAACAGAAGGAGGCAGTTGAACTATTCATCTACACCTCAACTGGGGGTAAGATTTCTTTCCTACTACATGCCAGAACTATTCTATGTACAGCCCCATGGGGGGCTTTCCTTTCTTTGAAGGATGGACAAAATGGGATAATACCCATCTGATCTGGGTGAAATTCCTGCCAGATTTCACACTGACTCTAGCTAAGGCATGCATGGTTTTCGGCTTGCAGCGGCAAGATATGATGGGACATGTTACTATTAAAACTACCCTGGCTGCGATTTCCGATGTGGGACCCTGAAGATCACTCTTCCATGTAAATATTTACTGTCTGTGTGATTGGTGGGTATGGGGGGGGAGTGTTGACTCTTCTGCTATTGTGGCCGTTATGCTGCCTTCACCTCCCACAAATCCCTGTGGACTTATTGCACTCCCCAGGAAAGGTTTTTGCTTTCTCTGAAAGTTTCAAATAATTAATCTTATAGCAGATATTGGATGAAAGTTAATTGAGCCCCTATTAGCTAGTTACTTTCTATCTCAGTTCGAAGACTAGCACAAAGGTTCTCATACACGTTATGTGCAGAATATTTTTTTTTTAATATTAATAACATCTAAAACAATTTAATAGGGATTTTACCCAGCCTTTATTTCTAGACTTAAGCTATCAAACAGGCCAGGTGTAGGCTGAGCCCGGCTGGGGTGCCAAGTGGTCCAGAGCTCATTGCCCTAGCGTCTTTTCCACTGGGAGGGGCATTGGGGGTTAGGCTGGCCACACAGAGATGTTGGCACTACATACGCCATCTGGCTGCATACTTGATTTGGCAGTCAGACAAGAATTAACTCTAGCGGCGTAATCCAACACCCTCAAACTTTCCAACACACCTACCTTAGAGGGTGCTTTAGCGGCAGCCACCTCGAAGTGGTTATATTTGTAATATAGTTTCCTTCTCCCACCTTGCCCTAAAGGGGAGGGAGGGGGAGTATAAAAACAAAATTATAACAGTTTGTTTATATTTAACACAAGAGTTGTTTATTGAGATAATGATTCTGTGTTTGACATTTAGGCTTGTTCGTGGTTTATGTTTTTTCGTGTACCAGGACTTGTTTTGCGCAGTAGTGTCGAGGAGTAGGGGGATCAGACGGAACAAGATATTCGATATTTATGCAATATGGCGGACCTGCGAATAACTACTTATAATGTGAAGGGTATAAACAACCCCATTAAAAGTGCTAGATTATTACAGGAATTGCAAAAACTGAAAACAGATGTGGCTCTTTTGCAGGAGACACATTTAAATGCTGTAGAGCATGTAAAATTGAAGAGGTCTTGGGTGAGGGAGGTATACGTGTTATATTATCATCAACATCCACATAAAAGAGGGGTGGCAATTTTGGTGAGGAAAAACCTCCCATTGCAAGTTTCAGAGGTTCGGTCTGATCCTGAGGGACGCTTTATGTTAATAAAGGGGGAGTTGGAAGCGCACCAATGTACTATTCTTAATTTGTGTGCCCCAAACAAGGAGCATGTGTGTGCGTCCCCTTTCTTACCAAAATCTTAACAGAGGCAGCTATGACCTCCTTAGGCTTAGTGATTATAGTAGGGGACTTTAACACAACTCTCTCGCCACGGTTGGACAAATCAGGGATACACCCAGGGAAGCAGTCTAGGGCATCTACTGCCCTAACTAGAGTGTCACTAGAATATGATCTTTTAGTAATTTTGAGGCATTTACACCCAACGATGCATGACTACATGTATCACTCCCCAAGACATAATCTCTACTCTAGACTCGATTTTTTTCTTGCTCCCTACCAATTGGGCATGGGTGGCGGAGTCAGTAAATATAGGCCCAATTACTCTTTCAGATCATGCCCCAGTATCCCTGAGACTGATACTGGGCATGCCCTGCAGTAACCCGACATGGCACCAGAATGTGAGTGTCTGCAATAAGGAGGAATTAAAATCTTTAGTCAAAGAAGAAATAAAGTTCTTTCAGCAAGTTAATCACCAGGGAGACACATCCCCCATCATAAATGGGATACTCTTAAGGCCTTTCTTAGGGGGAAAATTATTGCATTTGCTACCAAAGTAAATAAAGAAAGGCCGCAACAGCAGCAAGCATTAGAGAAAGAAATTTTGGAGTTAGAGGGCCAGCACAAGTCGAAACTATCCTATACACTTAAACAGAAACTGGAGCAAGCAAGGCAGGCTCGCACTAGGTTGTGAAATTTTAAAATAGAAGGTACCTTAAGATATGCCAAACATAGATTTTATGAACAGGGTAATCAGGCCGGAAAATTGCTAGCGGCTCAGTTGCAAAAAAGAGACAGCCAATAGAGCAGTTCTTAAAATAAAGCAAACTGCCACGGGATAGCTCCTAACAACACCCTGGGAAATCTCCCGAAGCTTTGCTGACTTCTGTAAACTTTTATACAGCACAGAGCAGGGACCAAATTATGAGCAAAGGGTCCAGGAATATCTGAAGAACACACCTCTCCCATCCCTGACTAGGACACAGGCAGACTCCCTGGTACCCCGATTACAACCCAAGAACTTAAAGAGCAGATCCACCATTTAAAGAATATGAAGGCCCCTGGCCCTGATGGGTAGCCGTTGGAATTTTATAAAGCCTTCCAGGAGGACTTGCTTCCCCTACTGCTTAATGCAGCAAATTCCATTTTACAGAATGGGGACTCTGTCCCCCCCTCATGGAACCAAGCCCAAATTTCTATATTGTTAAAGCCGGGCAAGGACCTGTAAGACTGTGGTTCCTGTCGTCCAGTTTCATTATTGAATGCAGATTTAAAATTATTTACGGGAATACTAGCTAATAGGCTACAGCAAGTCATCCAACACATAGTCCATCATAACCAAACTGGCTTTATTAAGGGAAAGCTCTTGCAGGATAATATTAGGTTTTTCTTAAACATAATGTAACCCCTAGATGGCGCTATCCCAGGGGCTACTACCCCTGCCTGATTTGCCACTAACAGGTTGAGGGGCCTGGATCCAATGGCGGGTGCCTCCACCCAGAGGTCAGGGTTTGCAATAGTTAAACTAACTTGGTCACAGCCCTCTGGGACACTGCAACCCCCCTTTCTTCCCACTAGTGGCCCACACAATATATCAGAATTACCTTCACAGTATACACTTACCCCCAGGTCTAGTTCCGGCACTGGGACCTCCTGTGAAATGAGATACAGTGCAACAGTCACAGTACAGTACTTTAACATAGACAAATACCTCAGGCAGTATAACTTTGCTGAACAAGCAGCTCTGATTTATTTAGGGGATATAACAAGGACAGGGGAAATCAGGTTAATTAGCTTATCACTCTAATAATCTCATCTATGGCTCTGTGCACAGGCCTATCCCTATCAGTTACTGTCCCTGGGTACCCAAGCCCTAGTGGCTAGTCCAAACTGTGGCAGCTGGTAGGGCCCTTTCACAGAGAAAAGGAGAATTAAACAGTCAGCAGTACAGTAATTCCATTTGGATTTAATGTGGCAATTCAACAGGGAGTGACCCTGAATTAGTACTCACGACCTTCAAATAAGATAGGGTCCTTCAATGTCAGCAGGGCTCACTTGAGGTACACAAACCTCTTCACACATCCATATAAAAGAAAGCACTATACCAGGCAGGCTGCATCTGTATCCCGATCGCAATTACTGCACAATACCCGGGAGAACACACAGCAGATTCAGTTCCTGACAGACCGAGTGCAATTTTCAGCAATTCTTCAGTCTTCTACAGGGTGAGCCTGGTTTCTACTCTTCAGAGATCCTTTGATTCTTTTCACAGGACGGATTCAGTCTAACAAGCTGCAGACGGAACTCTGGGCCTTACACGCTTTTTGACTAAAACTGCACACTGAAAAAGCACAGGGCTCTTCTTCTTCACTGCAAAGCTCAACTGAACTCAACCGACAAAAACCGGGCACTTCCTTTGAGTTCCTCCCAGTTCTTGACTGGATTGGCTGTCACTCACAATAGACTGCTGCTGTTGGTCCAAAAGGCACTGAAGTCTAAACTACATCTCCCAGAGTCACTGCCCATACAATCCTCTTGTGGCTGGCTCAGATTATGAGTCCAAGTTCTGATTCGTCCAAGGCACCATTTTAGAGCTAGCTTCCCCACACTGATTGGTCCAGTTCAGCAGTTCAAAACTAGAATGGGGAACTAGCACACACAGTTCTGACTGCAAAGAAAGCAGGTTAGACAAACTGTAATTTCATTATTACTCTAAATAATTTCTGGCAAACAGTTACATCTTTCACATAGGTTCCCTTTGCACTCTAGTGACTGCAAAATGAAGTGAATTGCGCAGCTCAGTGGTACTCAATCAAAGAAACACACAGTCCCCATACAAACTAATTATGTCTGCAAGCAGACAGCTCTTAAAGACAGTACCAGAGTTCTAAAACACTCACTGATAAATGGCTTAAATGCCAAACACCATTCAGGCTTGGAGCATTCAAGCAAGCTCCTGGAAGTCTTTTGGGAACCCCCATTTGCAGGGGTTACACCCTTCCTAGCCTGGGAAAGCTTGGCGTCCGCGTCAAGCAAGTACCATAAGTTTCAACTGCAACCATATACATTTGCATTAGGCTGCTTACATGTAATCATCAGTCAATATATCATTTTACCAAGAACACATTTCTGAAACATTGCAGTACGTCACTCTTTACACAGTATTACATACACATTGTACCATAACTCAAGTTATACCTCTTGTACATGAAACCTGAAGAGAGGGGCCCTTCCTATCAGTTACCTTGGGGCTGGATGGGGCAAGGCACCATACTTAGAGGGCAACACAAGTAACTTGGAGTTAGCACTGATGCTCAGTTTGGGCAGTGAGCTCTGGGACACATACACCTTTATGGACAACATTGAGAGGCAAATCCACAGGCCTTCCAAGGAATCATAACTGAGGTGCACCACAGGCTTTACAGCTCGACCAGTCTTTCTAGGGGAACTGTTACAGTCTCTGCACTCTGAGCCTCATTTTCAGCATTGTCCTCACTTGTCAGGGGAGTCTCCATGGGGGTAGAGAGGCTAGAACTTGGGGCACTTTCAGCTCCAGGAGTTACAGTTTCTGAGTCCACAACATTTGGCTCGCAATGGAGAGCTTTCGGACACTGGCAGTGGACTGTCAGGGCACTCAAAATACTCTTCTTGTTCAGGTGTATCACCAGTCTGCCCCAATCTATCATTTTCCTCCCTGAAACTCAAACAGTTCAACCATGCACAATGATTCCATTTCATCTGATCTGATGCTTTGCACTTCACTTTCTGGGAGCAATGGCTCAGGGATGAAGCTGGCTTAGACAGTCCAGAAGGCCCAGCTTTGTCTCCAGTATTGACTAGGGATTGCCCAAACAATTGACTCAGTTCGTAAGAAGGATAGTATTCAAAGTCACTCTCACTTTCTTCCGATATGGACTGACAGTCATGCTCAACTGGGACTTGTGGAGGGAACACTTTAACTTTGCTTCTGTAGGTGCACACTTTCTTGATCTTTTCTAGCAGCAGCTCTGGTCACTGGTCCAGAGGGGCATCTTCTAGGGCTCAGACTCAATTAAGATTTGTCCAATGGGCAGTAAATGATTTCTATGCATTGTTTTTACATCTTTGAATTATTCTCAGGCCTTACTTTGTACACTGGCAGATCATCTAGTTTGCCCACTACAATGTGAGGGAGATGGTGCCATCTGTCAGCAATCTTGTGCTTGCCATGCAGTCCCAGATTTCTTAGCAATACCGATCTCCTCCTGGAGTTCCTGTGCTTTCACCTTTTATCATACCTTTCTTTGTTGGCCAGATTTCTTTGGCAGCCATGGTTTGAGCCAGTTGGTACGCATGAGTTAGCTGGGCCTTTAACTTTGCACATACTGTAAATAGTTGTCAGCTTGAACCCCATCAGGAGAGACCCAAAACACACATCTACTGGTAGCGAGCTTCTCTTCCAAACATCAGGCGTGGGGAGAATCCAGTGGCATCACTTTGGTGCAGTTATAAGCATGTACCAGGGTGCTAATTTGTTGGCTCCATCTAGGCTTGTCCTTTGGGTGCAGGGTGCCTAGCATATCTAGCAAAGTGCGGTTGAAACGTTCAGGCTGTGGGTCCCCTGGGGGTGGTAAGGAGTGGTTCTGGACTTCGCACTCCCACAGAGAAAGCATCTCTTTGATCAGACGACTCTCAAAGTCTCTCCCTTGATCAGAATGGATTCTTTGTGGAGCCCATAGTGAACAAAAAGTTTTCTACAAGTACTTTGGCCACAGTGGATGCTTTCTGGTCTTTGGTGGGGAAAGCTTGGGCATATCTCGTGAAATGGTCAGACCACCAGCACATTACTGATATTTCTTTGATCTGACTCCAAACTCAGAAAATCAATACAGACCAGCTCCATGGGTCCACTGGTGGTGATGTTAACAAGGGGGGCAGCCCTCTGGGGCAAAGCTTTCCTCTGTAAGCAGCGACTACAAGTTCGAATGTGTTGCTCCACATCAGCCCCCATCTTAGGCCAATAGAATCTGGATCTCACCAAGTCAAGTGTTCTGTCTATACCAAGGTGCCCCATGTGGTTGTGCAAGGACCTCAGTACTGAGTCTCGAAAAGCAGTGGGCAGCACTAGTTGTTGTTTGTCTACTTGTCCCCCTCTGTCTACTGTTTCTCTGTATAACAGTTTATTGATCAGTTTCAACTTAGGACCTTCTTTGTATAACAGTGCAGTTCTCAAATCAGTGGAGCGTAATTTGGACACATCTTTTCCTGCATAGAGGGCTTCTAAAGCTGCTTTGATCATGGGATCGGGGATTGGGCCCTCCGAATACTGTCATTGTCCAGCTGAGGCAGTGCACCAATGTCTATTGCAGAAAAGTGGCAATAAGCAGCAGGTATGCAATTCTCAGAGGCTCCCAAGCAATCCACCATGCAGTCCACATGCGTCCGGACATTTATTCCTCCTGTCAAACTTCCGGCAGAGTGCCGAATGTCAGGTTCTGCCAATCGGACCCAATCATTCTGGGAACAGGCCTCCGGGAGAGCATCAGCATCTATGTGGTTCAGACCTGCTCGGTATTCAGAGCATAGTCATATGTAGATAATGCAGAAAGCCACCTATGGCCAGTGGCATCCAACTTAGCTGAGGTCTGCACATAGGTCAAAGGATTATTGTCAGTTTTACTAGTATTTTAGCCCCATACAAGTACTCATGGAATTGGTCAACAATAGCCCACTTCAAAGCTAGAACTCTAACTTATGTACAGGATAGTTCTTTTCGGATGGGGTCAGGCTTCTACTGGCAAAGGCCACTGGTCTCAGGCCATTCTCGTGCTCTTGGTACAACACAGCCCCAACCCTTGCAAGCTAGCATCAGTGTGCAGGACGTAGGTTTTCTTGGATCAGCATAGGCCAGCACTGGAGCATGGGTAAGTTGATATATGATCTCATGAAAAGCAGTCTCACAATCAGGAGTCCAGCGGCCCCAAATACTTCTCTCGGGATGAAAATACACTCTTTCAGTCTTGAGGGACGCTGACTTTTGGTATTTTTGTGGGTTGGGGATACCCTTGAGTAAGGTTAAGTAAGGCGGATCACTCTTGAATAGTCCTTGATGAGCGCCATAATAACCACAGAATCCCAGGAATCTTGCAGTTCTTTAGATTTTTGGGCTGTGGCCAGGTGGTCAAGGCCTCAACTTTACTTGGGTGGGTCTCTATTCCTCGGTGGATACTATGTGTCCCACATACTTTACTGATGTTTGAAAGAATTGACACTTATCAATGGACAGTTTAAGGCCAAAGTCCTCCAGTCGGTCCAATACCTTAAATAATCTGCTCTCATGTTCCTCCAGTGAGCTGCCAAACACAATAACATCATCTAGGTATACCAGGCACTCTAGTAAGTTCATGTCCCCACTGCACGCTCCATCAATCGTTGAAAAGTGGCTGGGGCACCTGAAATCCCTTGAGGCATCCTCATGAATTCATAAAGCCAAGCGGACAGATAAAGGCCGTCTTCTCACGGTCCTCTGGGGCCATCGGATCTGGTAGTACCCACTGCGGAGATCCAGCACAGAGAACCACTTGCTCCCGTTTAGGCAGTCCAAAGCATCCTGAATGCGGGCATTGTGTACTGATCAGGGATAGTCCCGGTTTAAGGTAGCGATAATCCACACATCCTTACTGTTCCATTCTTTTCCTCACTACCACAATGGGGAAGCATAAGGGCTTCTGGATTCTTGTATTACACCAGCAGCTAACATCTCTTGCAGATGCCGTCTCACATCATCTATGTCAGCAGGTGCCAGCGTCGAGACCTCTCACGAAATGGTCTTTCGTCATGCAGCCGGATATTGTGCTCAGCTCCTTGCACGCATCCTACATCCCATTCCTTTAAAGAAAACACCTGGTCTCTCTGGGCAAGCTTCTCACTGATCCTTACTTTCCATTCAGCTGGCAGCGGGAGTCGCCAATCAAACAAGTCAGGCGTTACTCTGTCATTCTTCCTTGAACTCTTGCTGCTGGGTAGCACTGCAGTGTCTGCACAATGCACATTAGCCAGGATGCAACCTCTGTTTACTCGAATGTCTCTTTCAGACACATTATGAACTTGGACCATTACCCTTCTGGCATAAGCATGGGCTCTAGCGGGCAAAATACTAGGCTTGACCAGCAGTCCCTCTGGCAATTTTCCATCGCCTGGTGCATCCAACATTAATATTTTATTCTTAACATCCTTTCTGATACGGACCTCTCCTGTAAGGTACACTGGGCATTTGCGCCAGGATCAGAGACTCAGGATCCTTCTTCCATACAATTCCGACCGGTTCCTCTGGTTCTGTTTTTCAGCATCTCTCTGTGCCTCATAGGCCTTCTTAATTAAAGCGGAACTCTTAAAGCTCTACTAGTCTTTGACCCCTGTTTTCATAACACAACTGTGCCAGCCTTCCGAACATATGAGCATTTGTTCCAATCAACAAGGGACACCATCATACAGTCCAGTGGGGAACACACTAGGCTAGGGTCTCTACTTGTTCTGCCACCCAGCCACGGAGGTGGGGAAAGACAGCCAAATTCGATATACCCGAATAGGGTAGGCTTCTCACTTAACCCCCATACATGCAGTCCTTCTAATGGTTGTAAGGGTACGTCTGACAAATGCTTCTGATACCAATCCTGGAACATAATTGTCACTTGGGAGCCACTGTCTAATACAGCTCTTGTAGACACTCCATTCACCTTTACAGTGGTCTCATGGAGGGACCCACTATTCTGGACCAGTCTGGAGAGGCGGTAGTGAGAGCCTGGGCAACTGACTTTGCCACAAAGGACGTGAATTAGCATTTTTGGTGCCCTCACTGGGATCATGTCGTGCACCTCTTAACCACTGATTTCTTCTCTGAAGCTCTCCTTGTAGCCTATATGCAACTTTGTCAGTGTCTTTTGGGACTGGCATTCCTTTCATGTGCCCATCTTTCCCACAATTATAGCAAAACATACTTTCTGGAGTTTGAGCTGCGGCGCCACACTGGGAGCCAGGCGGGGTATTACTAACTGGAAACCTGGTGCCATCTCTGTCTGCGGTGTGATAAGCATTTGGAGACATCTCGTCAGTTTCTCCACTTCCATGGTCAAGGAATTGAGTTGGAGCTGTTATCAGCAGGAGATACATGGTGGTACCCCCACCCCATAGCAGATGCAGTCGGTGTAGGTCAGGGGCCGTTTTGCAGGCGTAGCCTTCACAAAGGACTGTTTTTGAATTCCGGATCTCTCTCAACAGTTCGCCCCATTGTGGCATATCTTTTCCTTGTCAGAGCACTCATTGACTGTCAACCTCTGCCCTGAACTTCACTTGATGGGTCACCCTCAGTCACTGGGTCGTAGCCACAGCTGTTGGTGCAGGTACCTCCGAGGTCGCCTTTTCTCAACTCCTCGAATTTCTCTCATTAACTCATCATAGGAGGTGGGGATTCCAGTCGATTTGCCAGGCGTAACAGAGCAAGCAGTTCTGAAAGGGGCAGACTTAAAGTTCTGTCAGTCTGGTTCGGTCCAGTTCAATCGTGACAAACTACCCTTTCTGAGGCATTCTTGCAACAATTTTCCAGCCGAGAGACATACACAGACAACAACTCCCCTTGGTACTGTTGTGCATTTCTTACTTTTCACCATAGGTCCTCATCAGAATCTGGGCTCCCATACACATTCTCCAAGGCCTCAAGATAGGCCTGTGCAGTCGCTTCAGGGTTACTGGCCCGTTTAGCACGGATGGTAGCCAGGGCAGGACCTCTGAGGCTCTCACTAACCCTCTTTCGCTTCGCCTTCCGAGCATTGCCATTCTAGCACTGGGGCAACATAGTCTATCCAGGTCTCCCAGTCATCCTCCCTGGGGGTGGGGAGGTGCCAGAGAGATCCTCAACCTTGGTAAGAGTCGTGACTAATGGCAGGTGCAGAAATAGGAGTCTGCATTGGTTCAGCCACCATTACGGGCACTGGAGCAGGAGAGGGTGTTGGGGAGAGAACACCCCAAGTGGCAGAATAGTTTCTTCAAGTCCTCCACAGTTTTCCCTCTCCCAGCAACCATTCAGCAAATTTCTCCTCAAAAGTTTCAGATAGTGGTGGGGCTGATTCCCCAGGTCTTTACTGTCCTTAGTTATCACTCTCCAAGCAGTGAGGGCTCCCTCTGGGAGTAATGGTCTGTGGCACTTTGGAGCTATCTATGGGATCTAAACTCTACTAGGGCCAGGAAAGTGTGGGTGAGCAGATTAGCATGCCGACCCACCACCACAGGGTTTTGTAAACCTTCCACCTTGGAAAGTACTCCTGCACAGTGTCCGTATTGATACCCAGGGGATGTCCAGGATAAGCATAGCATTTTGAGGGTGATCCTCCCAGTACACCACTCCACCAGCGGTGCACAGCCACTTCTATCGGGTACCCATTTTTTCTTAACAGTGGTTCAGGAATATGGCCACTAGAGGACACACAATCCCAGCCGTGAGCCTCCAAGATGTAACCCTAGATGGCGCTATCCCAGGGGCTACTACCCCTGCCTGATTTGCCACTAACAGGTTGAGGGGCCTGGATCAATGGCGGGTGCCTCCACCCAGAGGTCAGGGTTTGCAATAGTTAAACTAACTTGGTCACAGCCCTCTGGGACACTGCAACCCCTTTCTTCCACTAGTGGCCCACACAATATATCAGAATTACCTTCACAGTATACACTTACCCCCAGGTCTAGTTCCGGCACTGGGACCTCCTGTGAAATGAGATACAGTGCAACAGTCACAGTACAGTACTTTAACATAGACAAATACCTCAGGCAGTATAACTTTGCTGAAACAAGCAGCTCTGATTTATTGAGGGGATATAACAAGGACAGGGGAAATCAGGTTAATTAGCTTATCACTCTAATAATCTACCTATGGCTCTGTGCACAGGCCTATCCTATCAGTTACTGTCCCTGGGTACCCAAGCCCTGAGTGGCTAGTCAAACCGTGGCAGCTGGTGGGGCCCTTTCACAGAGAAAAGGAGAATTAAACAGTCAGCAGTACAGTAATTCCATTTGGATTTAATGTGGCAATTCAACAGGGAGTGACCCTGAATTAGTACTCACGACCTTCAAATAAGATAGGGTCCTTCAATGTCAGCAGGGCTCACTTGAGGTACACAAACCTCTTCACACATCCATATAAAAGAAAGCACTATACCAGGCAGGCTGCATCTGTATCCCGATCGCAATTACTGCACAATACCGGGAGAACACACAGCAAGATTCAGTTCCTGACAGACCGAGTGCAATTTTCAACAATTCTTCAGTCTTCTACAAGGGTGAGCCTGGTTTCTACTCTTCAGAGATCCTTTGATTCTTTTCACAGGGAGTTCAGTCCTAACAAGCTGCAGACGAACTCTGGGCCCTACACGCTTTTTTGACTAAAACTGCACACTGAAAAAGCACAGGGCTCCTTCCTTCTTCACTGCCAAAGCTCAACTGAACTCCAACCGACAAAACCGGGCACTTCCTTTGAGTTCCTCCCAGTTCTTGACTGGATTGGCTGTCACTCACAATAGACTGCTGCTGTTGGTCCAAAAAGGCACTGAAGTCTAAACTACATCTCCCAGAGTCACTGCCCATACAATCCTCTTGTGGCTGGCTCAGATTATGAGTCCAAGTTCTGATTCGTCCAAGGCACCATTTTAGAGCTAGCTTCCCCACACTGATTGGTCCAGTTCAGCAGTTCAAAACTAGAATGGGAACTAGCACACACAGTTCTGACTGCAAAGAAAGCAGGTTAGACAAACTGTAATTTCATTATTACTCTAAATAATTTCTGGCAAACAGTTACATCTTTCACATAGGTTCCCTTTGCACTCCTAGTGACTGCAAAATGAAGTGAATTGGCAGCAGCTCAGTGGTACTCAATCAAAAAACACACAGTCCCCCATACAAACTAATTATGTCTGCAAGCAGACAGCTCTTAAAGAGACAGTACCAGAGGTTCTAAAAACACTCACTGATAAATGGCTTAAATGCCAAACACCATTCAGGCTTGGAGCATTCAAGCAAGCTCCTGGAAGTCTTTTGGGAACCCCCATTTGCAGGGGGGTTACAATAATATCTGCTCAAAGGGCCCAGAGGGCTTTCCAAATGGCCACAAGTGTCGACGCAGAAAAAGCATTCAACTGAGTGGATAGGTGCTTTTTGTCACAGGCCCTGTCCACATTTTATTTAGGGAATAATTTCATCAGTGCAGTACAGGCACTGTACTCCCACCCTGAAGCAACAGTAAGAGTGAACGAATGTGCTTCTGACAGATTCTCTCTCAGCAGAGGGACACATCAGGGATGTCCTCTCTTGCTCTTGTTGTTTGCCCTTTCCCTTGAGCCACTGGCAGCTCGAATTAGACAGCACCCAGACATTTTGGGGGGTTAAGGTGGGACAACAGGAACACAAAATTGCTCTGTGTGCCTACGATACCCTTCTCTTTCTGAGAGACCCAGAGTGCTCCCTGGTGCCCCTCCTAAACACCTTGCAGCAATTTCAGGATCTAGCAGTGTATAAAATTAATTTAGTTAAGTCAGTGGCCATGGTTCTTAGTGGATCTATACCACCAAACCTTCGTACTGCATTCCCTTTTGCCTGGGCAACCCGTAACACTTTTCATTTCTTAGGAATCCAGATTTCAGCGGACATCTCCAGGTTATTTTCAGATAATTACCAAAAAAATACTGCACGCTATAAGGCAAGTGCAAGATGGCAAGTTTTACCCTTAACGTTATACGGGAGAGTCCACACTATTAAAATGAATATACTGCCCATGTTATTGTTTCTATTCCAGACCCTTCCAAGATCACTTCCCAGACCCTTTTGGAGAGATCTCTTCACCACTCTGACCAACTTTATTTGACAAGGTAAAAGACCTAGAATAGTGTAGTCACTCTTAAGCTTACCTAGAAGACGGGAGGTCTTGGCCTCCCAGACCTGCATAAGTACTACTGGGCTGCCTAGGGCACTTGGTTGTACTCTTGGAAGAAGCAACGGGTTGAGGCAGATCGGTACACAATGGAGTTGGATCAGCTTCCTGCACGTCCGGTTAGGACTTTGTCTACTGGCTATGTCCCGCTAGAATTACTCCGTAAGATAGTGAACCCTTGGACTAGACATACTATATGTGCTTTACTTCAACTCCGCAAATTCATAGGTACTTCTTATGGTCTGGGCCCTTTATCTTTAATTAGATACCATGAACATTTAACCCCCACCAATCTAGGTCCAGGTTATACATTTTGGGAGACTCAGGGTCTCATTAGATTCACCCATCTCCTCTGCAACAGGATTTGCACAACATTTCATAATCTGCCACAAAGATATCATTTTAGAAAGGAAGATCACTTCCGATTCCTATAGGTCAGACATTTTATTTAGAAGCCAGCACACCTGCAGCAGTTGCAGAGGCCCCAGACAACTTTAGAGGAATTTTTTATGGTTGGATCATACTCATTGTTAGGATGAGACCACTCTCACAGCTCTGTTAGCTTTTAACCACGCAGCCTTCATCAGATACAAATCGTATTAGTCTCAGACGGGAACAAGAGTCCCATTTTCCCATTGCAGAGACAGGCTGGAGTGCTGCCCCCTGCTTGGGGTGGAAGATCACACCCTCCCCAACATGGGGTGAGTTCCATTGGAAGGTGTTGGTGCAATGTTTTAGAATTCCAACAGTCACAAGACACTATCAGACCACTTATGCAAACCTGTGTTGGTGGGCACATGGAGCAATAGACTCACATTTTCACATTTTTTGGGAGTGTCCAGTGCTATCACCCTTTTGGCAACCAATACATACACAATTGCAGTCACTTCTGGAGGTACTGATACCTTTCTCATTTTCTAGTCTGGTTTTGAGTATACTAGGGAAACCCAACCCTCTTAAGTCTAAACAAGAGAGGCAACTATTTCACTACTTGAGATTAGCTGCTCTCAAATCCATCACTCTAAAATGGCTCTCCCCAGAGCTACCCAGCCTACAGCTATGGAAGGGGAAGGTGGAGGAATTGGAGGGTATGGAGAGAATAACAGTCACCCTTCGAACCAACCTAGCAGGCTTCCTGGAGATTTGGAAGCCATGGCACTTGAGGGGGTGAGTCCTGACTTGGAAGTAGGGTAGTGCGGTAGATTAGTAAAGGTTTCGTGGTGGGCATGCGGCAATAATAAATTCTGTGCCTTTGTTGTCATATATTCACAATTCATAATACATGATATATACCATGTATTATGTACTAAGTACCATAAATCAACCGCTAGTGCCCTGCTCTTTCCAACTTAGTTCCACACTATTCTACCCTCTTTGTATGGCTAATGGCTTTTTCTATACGACTCTTTTTTCAAAGATTATATGACTTGCCATAACTGATAACTGATTCCTGTTAGTTAGACTCCGAGACACACTGCACATACAGTATAGTTGATTGAAGTAACTCGACAAAATTTTTCTTTATTATTAATCCTGAAATACAAAATTTGTTAAGTTTGTTGTCTATATACTGTATTGGTTTATTAACACAGTATGTGAGAGAGATGTCCAGTTTTGATGGAGACAGTCTGCTACGTTGATTCCATCTTCAGCCACTCCTCTCTGGATAATCTGGTCTCTTATTCAGGAACTTTGGACTTGTTTTTGGAGGGATACTTCCATCAATGGGAGTTTGAATTAACTTCTCTATGAAGATAGCAACAGCTGTATTAATTTTTAATTTTTATAGAATTGGTCATTGTCACAAACCCACTCAGCAGGTCAGGCCCTCTACTCCCAAAGTGCCAACCTCCGAGCGCAGTCTTGTGAACAGTTTAACAGAACAAGGTAACCCTCTTGTCTGTTT
This sequence comes from Neoceratodus forsteri, assembly GCA_016271365.2. Classification (NCBI taxonomy): domain Eukaryota; kingdom Metazoa; phylum Chordata; order Ceratodontiformes; family Ceratodontidae; genus Neoceratodus; species Neoceratodus forsteri. The sequence goes on from CM028133.1 coordinate 1,109,702,875, forward strand.
TGTGAGTTCGGAACAACCTTTGGTCTCAAGTCTTGGAGGGATTCAAACTGTGAACCTCTTGCTAGTGTACCCAGTGCACAGGCTCAGATATTTCTGTCTTTGGGGGTCCAGATATCTTTGCCTATGGACACCTAACCAGGTATACAGAGTTGAACCCTTAAAAACTTTAATAAAGACCTCAGATTTAAAACTCTTCTCTTTCCAGTTTGGTACCACCATTCAAGCTTATGCCTTGTGTCTGCTATAACCATATATACTTTTCTTACAACTAAAAGAAATTCAAAGACAGATCAAATGTGTTCTAAAAAAAGAATTTCACTAAAATAGATAAAAATATGTAAAACACAAAATACAGAACTTTTATATCACAAGACATACACATCTTTTAAAAGAACAAGGTTTAAACAGTGCAAATTCCTACTTACAGTACTTAGATTTGACTCTCTTTCTAAATACCTGTTTAAAAGTGCTCACAGATCTTTCCTTGTCAGAGTCTAGGAAAAAGTGTGTGAAGTAAAACAGAATATTCCTTAAGCAACTGTATTGGCCAACCCCCTTTTGTGTGAGGCCAGATAGCTCCTCCTCTGTCAGAATATAAAAAGAAAATATATATTTAATAAAAAAAACAGGATGTCCTTTTTTCAAGCATCAGATTCTGCAACCCTCAGCATGACTCATATGTTCTGCAAATGACATCTCTTTGATCCATGATGCATCCTCCCCCACACAGGCTTCACAGGAAAATTTACAACTTCACACCCCTGTGTAACAACCTAGTTTCCCCTCCAACGTCATAAAAAAATTGGATATGATCAACTCAAGCTTCTTCCACCCTGTAATTAGCGTCAGGCCTTCCACCTAACACCTGGTTTCTAAAACCGGTGTGTGTGTGATCTCACATGCTGGTTCAGCATTTTCTCATGGCTTTCATCTTTCAGCTGAAACCTGGGGAGGGGGGCGAGGTCACTCCTAGAGCATCAGATTTTCAGCAGAGACTGTCAGTATTGCATTTTATATTTAAAAAAAAAATGATACAGCACTCAGAACTGGCTGTCCACGTCACAATTCCTCCCCACCTAGACTGAATTTGGGGGTTCTATCCCCTACATGGGATGAGCGTCCCAAAATCAGTTTACTCCTCATAGACCCTAGACAGCCCATCTGAGTTCTGATTTTTCGCTCCAGCCCTATGTACGATTTTTAGATCATACCCTTGTAAAGCAAGACTCCATCGTAGCAAGCTCCCATTGTTCTTCCCCATCTGCGTCAGCCAAACCAGGGGGTTGTGGACAGTCTGCACCACAAAATGCTGCCCATACAAGTATGGCTGTAGCTTCTTTAGGGCCCACACTATGGCAAGACGTTCTTTTTCCACCGTTGAGTAAGTTTGCTCCCTGGGAAGTAACTTCCTACTCAGGTACACTACTGGGTGATCTGTCCCTTGGATGGACGTCTGGCTCAGTACTGCCCCAATACGCACGTCTGAGGCATCTGTCTGAACTATAAAGGTTTTGCTTTAGTCAGGACTGGTCAAAACAGGAGCACTGCACAGTGCCTCCTTTAGTCTGGTAAAGGCTTCCTCACAGGCTGGGCCCCAAGTAATTTTCTTTGGCATCCTATTTTTCATCAGGTCAGATAGGGGAGCAACTAGGGCACTGTAATTGGGTACAAATTTCCTGTAGTACCCTGCTTTCCCTAGAAAGCTCCTGACCTGCTTCTGGGTTTCTGGTCTGGGCCACGCCTGGATCACCTCTATCTTTATTTGGTTAGGACGGAGCTGTCCCAGCCTACCACATGCCTGAGGTATGCCACTTCTCCCATGGCCACCTGGCACTTCTCGGCTTTGACAGTGAGCCCGGCCATCTGTATCCTGTCCAGCACTTCCCTAAGGTGGGATAGGTGTTCCTCCCAGCTGGTACTAAAGATGGCAGTGTCATCCAGGTATGCCATGGCGTACTCCTCAGCACCATTTAACACCTGGTTCACCAACCTTTGGAAAGTGGCTGGGGCGTTCTTCATTCCGAAAAGCATTACTTTAAACTCAAATAAGCCTATCGGAGTGATGAAGGCCGACCTCTCCCTAGCCCTGTCTATCAATTCTACCTACCAAAACCCCTTTGTCAGGTCAATGGTCGTAAGGTAGGTTGCCCCTCCCAACTTGTCCAGGAGTTCATCCCTCCGGGGGATCGGGTGGGCGTCTGACTTTGTGGCTGCATTCAGTCCACGATAGTCCACCCGGAAAGAGTTGAGCCATCTGGCTTGGGCACAAGGACTACAGGTGAGGCCCAGGGGCTGTGGGATCTCTGGATTACCCCTAAATCCAGCATCTTCTCCACTTGCCTCCTAATGTCCTTTTGGACAACCTCTGACACCCGATATGCTGTCCGCCGTATGAGCGTCTATGTCCCTGTCTCCACATCGTGAGTCGCTAAGGGGGTTAGTCCAGGCTTGGTGCTAAACAACGAGGCAAAGTCTGCTAAAACCTCCCTTACTTTCTGGATCTGGTCCGGGGCCAGCTGGGGAGACAATTTTACTGCCTCCACAGAGGACTCTCGCTTGCTTTCCTCCAGCAAGTCCAGAAGGGGGTCTCCTTCATCTGTCCCCTAGCCCTATTTGCTATGGCTTCATCATGTTGACATGGTACATCCTTTCTGTCTGTCTTCTGTCAGGTAACTCCACAATGTAGTTCATGTCATTTACCTTCCTAACCACTTTGTACGGTCCTGCCCACTCAGCTTGCAGCTTGTCTTTCTGGACCGGAATAAGGACCATGACTTCCTGACCCACCATGTACGAGTGAGCTCTGGCTCTGCGGTCGTACCACACTTTTTATTTCTGTTGGGCAGCTGCCAGGTTGCTCTGGGCTGTCCCCATAAGCTCCTTCAGCCTTTCCCTAAACCTAAGGATGTAATCCACAATGGGAGTTCCCTGGGTGGCGTGCTTGCCTTCCCGGTCCTCCCGGATCAAGTCTAGGGGCCCACATACCCGGTGTCCATATAAGAGTTTGAAGGGGAAAACTCCTGTTGACTCTTGGGGCTCCTCCCTGTATGCAAACCACAGGTGGGGAAGGTATTTCTCCCAATCCCTCGGGTACCATTGAATCTTTCCACAAGTCCATTGGCTTGTGGGTGATACGGTGTCATGCATCTCTGCACCACCCCACACTTCTCCCATAAACATTTCATCAGGTCCAACATGAAGGAACCCCCTCAATCAGTGATAACCTCCTGCAGAAACCCAACATGGGAGAAAATCCCAAGTAAGGCATCTGCCACTTTGTCTGTCCTCAGTGAGGATAGGGCGACTGCCTCCGGGTAACGGGTGGCATAATCCACCACAGTCAGGATGATTCTTTTCCCTGAGGATCTGAGGGTATTTAAAGGCTCCACAACATCCATTCCCACCCTCTGGAATGGCTCCTCCACTATGGACAAAGGGATCAGGGCGGCTTGGGTTTTCTTGTCTGCCTTCCCTATTTCTTGGCACCAGTGACAAGACCTGCAATACTCCTTCACCTGCTGGGTGAAGTTAGGCCAGTAGAAATTCTGGGCTAACCACTGCATAGTGTGCGCAATTCCCAGATGACCAGACAAGGGAATACAATGTGCAATTTTGAGCAATTGCTCACAATACCCCTGGGGAACAACAAGCTGCCTGCCTAGCACCTCTCCCTCTGTTTGTACTGCCTGAGTATACATAAGTCCATTTTCCCAATAAACCTTATGTCGTCCGTCACCTCCCTGTGCTCCATCAGAGTCTGCCTAAGCCCTCAGCTTCTCTAAACTAGGGTCACTCCTCTGAGCAGCTGCAAACCCCTCACACATTCCCAAGGCATGGGACAGGTCCCCTTCTGTCGCTAAACTAGGGTCTCTAGCACTAGCGTCAGGGCACTCAGGATCACTGTCTATCCCAACCCTCTAACAATGGGTCATCCCTCCCTCTTCGGAGTAACCTTCCGTAGCTGTGTGGTCATTTACTACTGGGGAAATTTCTACCCCTTCTTCATTAATCTCCATATCAGGAGACACAGGCTGGGGAACCAGCCTCTCAGTGGTTTCCACAGTGGCTTCTGTGGGGTTCAGGGAACTACAGTATTCCCTTGCCGCTTGGCTATGGGTAACTGCACATACCATCCCCTGTTGGAGATTGTTACCCAGGATAGCATTCACAGCTAATTTTTGGCTACAGCCACTTGTTGCACAGTTCCCCCTGTTTCACCCCAGCCTAAGAGAACACTAGCGAGTGGCAATGTTTTCTCTTCACCAGCAAACCCTTGTACAGTGACGTATTTATTGGGTATAAGCTGACCAGGCTGTACCAGATCCCCTTTCACCAATGTCAGGGATGCGGATGCCCTTGTGTCACTTAACCCCTGCGTCTGTACACCATTCACCATAACTGGGTGCATGTGTTCCCTCATGTTCACAGGCATGCTTCCAGGGACACACAAACAACCCACTTCTTTTCTAGCACCCGGTTGTGTATTATGGCTTGCCCTTTTGGGACACTGTCTGGCAATATGCCCAGTTTCCTTACACAACCAGCATTCAGTTCTTCTCTCAGAGAAATCTTTTCTCTGAAACCTGGGGCTAACTGGTTTTGGTGGAGGCAGTGAGAGTTTTAGCTGCCCTGAAGGTGCGCTTTTCCCTTTCTGCGCTGCCACGCCCGCCCCATTCGCTCTCAGAGCAGGTCTGCTCTTGGCATAGTGTTCGGAGAGTTCAGCAGCCTCTTGCACTGTTTTTGGATCTCGGTCCTCTAGCCAGGTTTTTAACTCTGCTGGGCAAGCCCAATAAAACTGTTCTAATAAAATCACATTTTCAATTTTATCAACAGAGTTTGCCTCAATTCCTTCCCACCAACGTTTTAAAAACTGACGTTGTTTTGTGGCTAGCTCCTCATAGTTCATATCAGGGCTTCTCCTGAGCTTACAGAATTTAGCTCTGTATGATTCAGCAGTTAATTCAATTTTTTTTAACAGTGCAACTTTTAGTTTGCTGTAATCACTGCTGTCCTCATTGTCCATTTGACCCAATGCATCCCAAGCTTTCCTGGTAAGTAGTGGAGATAGCTGGAAGCTCCAGGACTCTCTAGGAATCTTAGCCTGAATGCAAACTTTTTCAAAAGAATTTAAAAAGGCATTCATGTCTTCCCCCTCTTTAAACTCGGCTATTAATTTGGAGTTCAATTTATAACCCAGTCCTGCAGTCCCAGTTAAACCCAAGCCATTTTCCTGCTCTGGTGCCGCTGGTTGAAGTCATAGCTTCTCCAGTTCGTGTTGCCTCTGGCTCTTCTCTCTCTTCTCCTCTGCCTCTCGCTTCTCTCGCTCTGCCTCATGGCATTCTCGCTGTGCCTCACGGTCCACCTCTCGCTCTCTCTCCCTCTGGAACTCCAGCTCCATCCTGCGCAACTCAGTTTGCAGCCTGAGTACCTCTGGATTCAGGATACTGGTGACCTTCCCCTGCTGCTGTGGCCCTTCACTGACAGTGGCCCTGCTGTCATCCTCACTGGATCTGGACACAGCACTGGCCGCTATTCCTGCCACACTCGAGGTCTGGTCCCTTTCAGTCACGGTCTGTGACTTGCTGCTCTGGGTATCTGCTACCATCAGGGCCTCTATGAGGTTCTGCCTTTTGGCTGTCACCTCGAACAGGACTCCTCTGTTCCTGCACAACTGCTTCAAGTAATCTACAGTGTGCCTGCTGTAGTCGGAACCCATCTTCTTCCCTCACTACGGCTACTCTGACTTGCACTTAAGGAAAAAAAATAAAATGGGTAGGAACTTGACTGTACGCCAAGTGATATATAGTTCTGTTTCCTTTTTAAAATAAAACTCTGTCTTTTTCTTTCTTTGCAGGAGAGCTTACGGTAGCAGCTGACACAGAACAATAAAGCTTGTGATACCAAAATTATGCCACCGCTGCCAACCAATCTGTCACAAATCCACTCAGCAGGTCAGGCCCTCTACTCCCAAAGTACCAATCTCTGAGCACAGTCTTGTGAACAGTTTAACAGAACAAGGTAACCCTCTTGTCTGTTTTGTAAGTTCGGATCAGCCTTTGGTCTCAAGTCTTGGAGGGATTCAAACTGTGAACCTCTTGCTAGCGTACCCAATGCACAGGCTCAGATAATTCTGTCTTTGAGGGGCCAGATATCTTTGCCTACGGGCACCTAACCAGGTATACAGAGATGAACCCTTAAAAACTTTAATAAAGACCTCAGATTTAAAATTCTTCTCTTTCCAGTTTGGGACCACCATTCAAGCTTATGCCTTGTGTCTCCTATAACCATATATACTTTTCTTACAACTAAAAGAAATTCAAAGACAGACCAAATATGGTCTAAAAAAATAATTTTACTAAAATAGAAAAAGTATGTAAAACACAAAATACAGAACTCTTATATCAAAAGACATACAAATCTTTTAAAAGAACAAGGTTTAAACAGTGCAAATTCCTACTTACAGTACTTAGATTTGACTCTCTTTCTAAATATCTGTTTAAAAGTGCTCACAGATCTTTCCTTGTCAGAGTCTAGGAAAAAGTGTGTGAAGTAAAACAGAATATTCCTTAAGCAATTGTATTGGACAACCCCTTTTTTGTGTGAGGTCAGCTAGCTCCTCCTCTGTCAGAATATATAAAGAAAATTTATATTTAATAAAAAAAACAGGATGTGTTTTTTTCAAGAATCAGATTCTGCAACCCTCAGCATGACTCATATGTTCTTGAAATGACATCTCTTTGATCCATGCTGCATCCTCCCTCACACAGGCTTCACAGGAGCATTTACAACTTCACACCCCTGTGTAACAACCTAGGTTCCCCTCCAACGTCATAAAAAAATTAGATATGATCAACTCAAGCTTCTTCCACCTTGTAATTAGCTTCAGGCCTTCCATGTAACACCTGGTATCTAAAACCGGTGTATGTGTGTTTGTGATCTCACATGCTGGTTCAGCATTTTCTCATGGCTTTCATCTTTCAGCTGAAACCTGGAGGGGGCGAGGTCACTCCTAGAGCATCAGATTTTCAGCAGAGATAGTCAGTAATACATTTTATATTTAAAAAAAAAATTATACAGCACTCAGAACTGGCTGCCCACGTCACAAGTATTAGTTCATGGATATGTATTATGCAATGTCAATGACAACTTGTTTATAGATGTTATATCTTAAAAAAAAAGTAAGTTACCAAAAAAGAAAAGTATCATCACGCTCCCACATCCTGACAGGAGCTGCCACTTCAGACCTGTCACTTCACCAACAGGCAGTAAAAGTCAAACAACATCTACACAGACTGGCAAATGATCTTTTTGGCCTGTCTGCATCACAAAAACAGTTTTCCAGAAACATTTCTACAGACTGTACTACTATAAACACTACCAACATAGGAGACTGCCCTTTGGTAAGGGAGACAGAAAAATCAGCTATGTGCTGTACCCACAATGCCTTGCTACACACACACACATATATATATATACATATATATATACACACACACACACACACACACACACATATAGATGTTGATGGCAGATAAGGGCCTGTGGCCCACCCTAGTCTGCCCATGTGTGCAAGTACTTAGCTTCTTCAAGCTTCTCTAGAACTAGGTTATGTGTCTGCATATTAGGTGGTATTCTGCAGTCCCCACTACCAGACTAAGGGATTGCACCTCTGAGTAATGAACATTTTAAGTCAACTTTATAATGTACCCAGAATTCCTTGTTGCTGTATGTAAAACATTGACAGTTCCCTTGCATGACATCATTCTGGGGGTGTGGCTGCACACAGAAAACTGGAGGATGGGCAGAAACAAAAACATACAAAAAAATGACTGACAGATTTTTTTTTATAAAGCAAGTTGCAGCTTCAACATGTGAAGCACAGGTGGCAATGCCATGCTATGTGAAACAGGCATTTGCGGAATGTTGACTAAATCACTTTAATACATTATCAAGCAAGACAAATCCCTTACAAAGGATATATTTGGACCCGTCCTCATTTGTTACAGTATGGGTGGGGGTTAGTTCATGTAAATCGCTGTTGCATTAAATGAAGTTACCATTAGCATTAAGATTCAGCCAAGGAAACCGCTGAGGGATTAGAAAAGGGTTATCCCTTCTTACCTGATTAACATTGTAACCTATTTGGTCTATAAACCCTTCCCTAGTAAAGGAATTCAGCAACTACAAAGATCCCTTTAATCTTCCAAGGAGAAATGTAACATCATGGAAACAGTTTTTTAAACACATTAAAACATAATGAAACCTAACTAGCTGCTACACGGTAAAGAAGTCACATGCTGGCATTCAACTAAAAGCCTTCCTCATCTAATAGGCGAGCACCCTACATTTTTAACACTGCGGACATACTAATAACTTGTGCCCCTGAATATAAAACATTCCTGGAAAATGTCTGTGATACTACTTTTACTGTTTAGTTTACTTCAGGCTGTCGTTAATTGTACTGAAATCTAAATATGTAAGTGACACATTTACAATGGCAGAGTGTCTGGAAACCATTAAACACAAACATATGAACATACGAAATTTGCCAGCAGATAAAGGCCTAGAGATCTATCAAGTCTGCTCGAATATGCAGCTAGCACCCCTTATACTGCAGCTGCCCCTCCCTTCCACCCTTCTCCTTCATTGACCCTCCCCCTTGTCCTGTCCCATCCCCTTTTGAAGCAGTCCACTGTTCTACTGGACACCACTTCTGCAGGTCATGCATTCCACCCAGCCACCACCCTCTCTGTAAAAAAGTGTCTCCTCATCTCCCTCCTGAACCTTCCTCCCTCCAGTCTCATATTATGGACCCTGGTGTCCCTCCCCGCCCTTACTCTGAACAGCCCCTCTGTACCTGTCTTGTTTATTCCTTTCATGTACTTAAAGGTTTCAATCTTGTCCCCTCGTCCCTCCTCTCCTCCAGTGAGTACATGTTCAACTCCATCAGCCTCCTCTCATAAGATAAGTCCCCCAGCCCCTTGATCATCTTTGTCACCCTGTGCTGCACCCCCTCCAGTAACTTAATGTTCCTCTTCAGATACGGGCGTCAGTACTGCACGCAGTACTCCAGGTGCGGTCTAACTAATGACCTATACAGTGTCAGAATCACCTCCTCCCTCCTGAGGATATACCCTGCCAATACAACCCAGCATTTTGTTGGCCTTTGCAGCTGCCTTCCTACATTGTGCGAGTTATTCATTGACCCTGTAATGTGCATCCCAGATCCTTCTCCTCCTCTGTCTGGGCTAGCTGCACTCCCCCAGCTAGTAACTCCTCCTTGGGTTCTTCATCCCAAAATGCAGCACCTTGCACTTTTGGCATTAAACCCCAGTTGCCAGGTGTCTGACCAGGTTTCAAGCTTTGCCAGATCATCCTGCAACCCCTGCCATCCCCCCAGGTCATCCACCACTGCTCCTACCTTGGTATCATCAGCAAACAGACTGATCTTGCACTTGATGTCCAATTATATGTCTGCAATGAATATCCCAAACAACACTGGTCCCAACACCGAGTCCTGTGGAACACCGCTTGTCACTACCCTTGGGTGTGAGAGCTCCCCACCCATCACCACCCTCTGTTGCCTTCCCTAAAGCCAGTTCCCTACCCATCTCACCAGCTTTGCACCTGCCACTGTGCCTGCTAACATACTTCCCAGCCTTCCATGCTGCACCGAGTCGAATGCCTTACTGAAGTCCAGATACAGGACATCCACTGCATGGCCCCTGTCCAGTTGCCTAGTTACTCAGTCATAGAACTCCACCAGGTTGGTTTGGCAGGATCTGTCCCATATGAAGCCATGCTGTCTGCTGTCCTGTAGTCCTTTGGCCTCTAGGAGGGCCACCAGCCTTTCCTTCAGGATAGTGTCCATTAGCTTACCCACGATGGATCTGAAGCTCACTGGTCTGTAGTTTCCCGGTTCATCCTTGGGGCCACTCTTGTGGAGGGGCACCACATGAGCCATCCTCCAGTCCTGAGGTACATACCCTGAATATAGTGAGGCATTAAATAGGTCTGCCAAAGGTCCTGCAAGGACCTCTGCCAGCTCCTTCAGTACCCTGGGGTGGATGCCATCTGGACCTGGTGCCTTATCCACCCTCAGTGCCACCAAACCCTCCCAAACTCTGCCCTCCATGATTTCCCCATCTGTCACGCCCTCCCCCCCGTTTCTGCCATTTCTACCCCCTTGGGTGTCACCCCCTCTTCTCTTTAGTAAATACTGAGCAGAAGTACTCATTTAGTGCTTCTGCCTGATCGTACCCTGCTTCCACCCAACCCCCCTCCTTCCTGACCCTGGCAGCTATCAGCACTACACAGTTTGAAACAGTGCTTTAGCATTATGTAGCTGCCAGGACATACCCTCGGATCAACTCTCACTATCAGTAAATGTCTCGTATCACAACTCTGCCCCATCATGTAAATATCATATTCGGCACCTAAAAGGCCAGTTTCAAGCACTTACTGCTGGGTACATTCTTAGGTTTTAGTCCTCTTCAGAAGGATGTTCTTCTCCCTCCTGCCTCATGGAGTCTGCCTCTATGTATTTCAGCAGTTTCCCCAGGTCTTTAGGATCAGAAAAAAGATAAACTTGAGCATTCCATTGAACTCACAGTTTGGCAGGCAGCAGGAGCTGGTGTTTTATTTTTAGCTGACGGGGCCGGCTTCCAACACCGTTGAACGCCTTCCTCCTTTGTCGGGTACTATACAAGAGATCTGGGAACAGTGAAATTGAGTCTTCCCCATATTGGAGAGATCTTTTTCTTCTGGCTATAGCTAGGATCCTATCCTTGACACCAATGTCATTGCAGACAGTCATGAGAGTCCTGGGCATATCGGGGTTTGCTGCCCCCCCATCATGGGCCTTGTAAGTGTGGCAGGATTGCTTCCTGTGACCTGGGTCTTGTAAAGTGGCAGGATTCCTTCCTATGATCAGGGTCTTGTAAAGTGCCAGGATTAGTTCCACTGACCAGGGCCTTGGGCCTTGTAAAGTGTCAGGATTACTTACCTGACCAGGGCCTTGTAAAGTGTCAGGATTACTTCCCCTGACCTAGGCTTGTAAAGTGGCAGAATTACTTCCCTTGACCAGGACTGCTTTGTAAAGTGGCAGGATTACTCCTCTTGACCAGGGCTTGTAAAGTGACAGGATTACTTCCCCTGACCAAGACCTTATAAAGTTGCAGGATTACTTCCCTTGACCAGGGCTTGTAAAGTGGCAGGATTACTTCATGTTACCAGGGCCTTGTAACATGACAGGATTCATTCCACTGACCAGGGCCTTGTAAAGTGTCAGGATTAATTCCCTGACTAGGGCCTTGTAAAGAGGCAGGATTACTTCCCATGACCAGGGCCTTGTAAAGTGTCAGGATTACTTCCCCATACCAGGGCCTTGTAAAGAAGCAGGATTACTTCCCCTGGCAAGGGCCTTGTAAAGTGGCAGGATTACTTCCCATGACCAGGGCTGCTTTGTAAAGTGGCAGGATTACTTCCTCTGACCAGAACTTGTAAAGTGGCAGGATTACTTCCTTTGACCTGGGCCTTGTAAAGTGGCAGGATTACTTCCCCTGACCAGGGCCTTGTAAAGAGTCAGGATTACTTCCCCTGACCAGGGCCTTGTAAAGAGGCAGTATTACTTCCCCTGACCAGGGCCTTGTAAAGTGACAGGATTACTTCCCCTGACCAGGGCCTTGTAAAGTGTCAGGATTACTTCCGCTAACCAGGGCTTGTAAAATGGCAGGATTACTTCCCCTGACCAGGGCCTTGTAAAGTGGCAGGATTACTTCCTGTGACCAGGGTATTGTAAAGTTACAGGATTCCTTCCTGTGATCAGGGCCTTGTAAAGTGCCAGGATTAGTTCCACTGACCAAGGCCTTGTAAAGTATCAGGATTACTTCCCTGACCAGGGCCTTGTAAAGGGTCAGAATTACTTCCCTGACCAGGGCCTTGTAAAGGGTCAGGATTATGTCCCCTGACCAGGGCCTTGTAAAATGGCAGTACTGCACCCTCTGACCAGGGCCTTGTAAGGTGGTGGGATTACTTCCCCTGACCAGGGCTGCTTTCTAAGGATTACTTCCCTTTATCAGGGCTTGTAAAGTAACAGGATTATGTCCCCTGACCAGGGCCTTGTAAAGTGGCAGGATTATGTCCCCTGACCAGCGCCTTGTAAAGTGGCAAGATTACTTCCCCTGACCAGGGCTTGTAAAGTGGCAGAATTACTTCCCTTGACCAGGGCTGCTTTGTAAAGTGGTATAGAAACATAGATTTTGACGGCAGATAAGGACTGCTTGGCCCACCCAGTCTGCCCATTTCCCTACCTAATGGATAAGCTGCAGATCCTAGTTAACCAGCAGCCTACTTCTTCCTACCCCCACCCCCTAGAATTGCCTTATGACTGTCGCATGCGTGCTTGAATTCCACCACTGTTTTTGACTCCACAACCTCCTCAGAAGGCCGTTCCAGCATCCACAACCCTCTCTGTGAAAAAATACTTCCTTAAATTACCTCAGCCACCCCCATCTTTAAATTGTGCCCCTTGTTCTTGCACACCTCTTTTTTGAAGATGCTACCCTCTTGGACTTTGTTGATTCCCTTGAAGTACTTGAAAGTTTCTATCATGTTCCCCTCTCCCTCCTTTCCTCGAGGCTATACATATTAAGCTCCTTAAGTCTCTCTTCATATGTCTTCCGGTGCAGAATCTGCACCATTTTAGTTGCCCTCTCTGGACAGCTTCCATCCTGTCTATGTCTTTGTGGAGATTGGGTCTCCAGAACTGCACACAGTACTCCAGATGGGATCTCACCAGCTGTCTGTACAGAGGCATAATAACTTCCTGTTTTCTGCTGGTGATGCCTCTCTCTATGCATCCCAGTATCCTCCCAGCCCTCCTTGCTGCCCTCTCACATTGCTTGCCCACCTTTAGGTCATCTGATATGACTACCCCCAGTTCCCTTTCCATTTTTGTTGTTGTTAGTATCTCACCCCATTGTGTACTCTTCCCCTGGGTTTTGTTTCCCAGGTGCATTACCTTGCACTTCTTAGCATTGAATCTAAGCTGCCATACATTTAACCATTCCTCTAACCTTGCCAAGTCCCTTCTCATCCTTTCCACCCCACCTTGTGCATCAACTCTGTTGCAGATCTTTGTGTCATCTGCAAAGAGACATACTTTCCTTCCAGTCCCTCTGCAATGTCACTATAAAGACATTGAAGAGGACCGGTCCTATACTGAACCCTCCGGTACCCCACTAGTAACCCCTTTTCTTCAGAGTGGACTCCATTTACTATTACTCTCTGTGTCCTATTCTCCAGCCAATTCTTTATCAGGCTGTCATCTTGGGACCCACTCCCAGGCTGGCTAACTTGTATATTAATCTTTTGTGTGGGACTGTGTCAAATGCCTTGCTAAAGTCTAGGTAGGCCATGTCCACAGCCCTCCTGATCTACTACTTTGGTCACCCAGTCAAGAAATCTATCAGATTTGTCTGGCATGACCTTCCTCTGTGAATCCATGCTGCCTTGGGTCCTGTGCCCTCTGGCCTCTAGATACTCAACAATTCTTTCCTTCAGAAGTGATTCCATCATTTTCCCTACCACTGAGGTTAAACTAACAGGTCTGTAGTTTCCTGCTTCTGCCTTGCTCCCACTTTTGTGAAGGGGAATCACATCTGCCCTCCTCCAGTCCTTGGGTACCACCGCATCCTCCCATGATTTGTTAAAGAGGGTAGTCAGTGGTGTCACTAGTTCTACCCTTAGTTCTGTTAGAATTCTGGGATGAATCCCATCAGGCCCCATTGCTTTGTCCACCTTCAGTTTTAAGAGTTCTTTCAGAACCCTTTCTTCTGTAAATGGGCTGGTATCAACTTCTGTATCCGGAGTGTTTCTACTGTTTGTTTTAGGTACCTCCCCCTCTTCCTTTGTAAATACTGAGCAAAAATATTTGTTTAGTATCTCTGCCTTTCCACAGTCACCCTTTGCCCATCCTCTCTCCCCTTTATTAAGCCTCACTAACCCTCCCTTGGTCTTCCTTCGCTCCCTGATGTACCTATAAAAAGTTTTATCCCCTTTCTTAACTGAGTTGGCTATCTTTTCCTCGGTTTGGGCCTTTGCTATTCTGACTGCCTTCCCAGCTTCCTTTTGCTTTAACTGATACAGTTCTCTGTCCTGCTCCTTCTGTGATTCCTTTTACTTCCTGAATGCTGTCTTTTCTCTTGAACCTTCACTGCCACTTCCTTTGAGAACCATAGTGGTTTCTTACATCATTTCATTTTGTTTATTTGCTTCACACAAAGGCTTGTTACCTCTGTAATGGCAGTTTTATTATTCCCCATTGTTCTTCCACCCTCCTTCCTGCCCATTTGCTAGTGCATTCCTTAGGCACTCACCCATTTGGCAAAGTCAGCCTCCTAAAGTCCAGTACTTTTGCCTTTGTATGGCTTGACTCTATTGCTGTGTTTATTTGAACCATACTGTTCAATGGTCGCTAGTTCCCAGATGGCTACCCACTTCACATCTGTGATCCTCTCTTCATCTCCATTTGAGAGAACCAGGTCTAAGATTGCTCCCTCCGAGTGGGCTCCAATACTAGTTGTCTAAGGCATGCCCCTGTAGGGCATCTAGAATAACCCCACTCTTGAGTGGCTGCTGCAACTGCACTCCAGTTAACATCTGGCATATTCAGATCACCCATCAGCAATATCTCCCTTTTCTGCCATTCTAAGTATTCTTTCTATCATTTCCTTGTCCATTTCCTCCCCTGAGAGGGGTCTGTGCTCAACCCTGTGCGGATTGTGGTGCCATTGCTGGTCTCAAATTTACCCACAGTGCTTCTTCTCCTCCTGTTTTCCTTTTGTTATGTTGCTTTGATTCCTTCCCTTATGTAAGAGCTACTCCTCCTCCTCTTTTACCCTCCCTGTCCCTCCTGTAGATAGTGTATCCTGGTATGTTTACGTCCCAGTCATGGTTGTGTGTGTACCATGTTTCTGTGACTGCCACGATATCCAGATGTTCCTCCTCCATCAAGGCCACTAATTCAGGAAGCTTGTTACTCAGACTACGGGCATTGGTACTCATTGCTCTCCATTTTTTGATGACTTTACCTTCTTTTGCAGCATCCCCCACTGACCTCTCTACCTCGGCCTTTTTCTCATTTAGTACCCTGTTTTGTAGGAAGAGGCTGGGATTTTCCTGCTGCTTATCAGTGCCTCCCCCCTTGACTAGTTTAAAAGCTTGCCAATGAAGCATTTAAACCGATTGCTCAAAAGACTTGTTCCCTTCCTGTACAGATGCAGACCATCCTGCCAGTATAGGCTGGTGTCCCTCCAGGTGGAACCCCAGTCCCCAATGAAGCCAAACCCTTGTGCGCCACACCATTTTTTCAACCATTCATTAAACTGCATGGTGCAAAATACCCTCTCCTCACTCATGCCATTGACAGGCAGCACCTCAGAGAAGGATATTGTGTGTGCTACTTGTCTTGGGCCCCTCCCCAATTCTACAGAGTCCTTCTGCACTGCTCTAATCTCATGATGAGCCAAGTCATTTGTTACTAGGTGGACAATGACGTCCAGCTCAGACTCCCGTGCAACTGTTCTCGTGATCCTGAGGATGCGCTTCCTGTCTCTCCAAGCCATGGCACCAGGCAGGCACCTTACTTCAGTTTTCCCTGCTCCCCCCAGTTCTAGCCCCCTAATAATTGAGTCCCCCACCAGGAGCTGCTTCCTTTCCTTGTGGTGTCCTCTGCCTCCTTCCTGTGGGCCTCCCTTGTGACAGCTGTCCTCAGCCTCCTTAGTCTCCTCTGCGGGTGCATCCATAGGGGAGCTATGCACCTCCAGAATGGTGTATGGATTGTGGAGTGGAACAACTGCCTGGGTGTGCCTCTGTTCCACCATCCTCACCCTCCCTGAGCCCACTGTGGTCCAACTGCTGTGCTTTCTTTGCAACCTCTGAGGTAGTGGTGGTGGCTCTGGTGCTCCCTGGATGGGGGAGGTTCCCTTCCTACCATCCAGTGTGGCCTGGGGGAAGGTCCCCTTACTACTGTCCAGTGTGGCCTGAAGATGGGAAAATTCCTCCCTCAGGGCAGAGAGTTGTCTGCAAATAGGGCAGCATCTCAGCCTCCAGAAAGACTCCCGGAAGACTGCTGCCCCACAGCCATTACATTGCACTACTCCCCACATTTTTGTTTGTGTGTGTGATTGGTTTGTAATACAGAAATATATATATTATACAATGTGTATGTGTATATTGTCAGTGCAGTGTGCTAGAGAGGATATGACAGTGATATGCACCTTGCACTCTTGAGGAAATGATGTCAGAACCCCAGGTATAAAGGAACTATTTCCAGGGGTGGGTGGAATGAGGGATGGGAAGGGGTTGGGCCTAAACTGTGCCCTCGCAAAACAATCAGCTAAAAACTCTGACCCACCGCTGCGATGAGTGCCTTCCTGTCAGCAAGATGCCCTACACAACAATTTGGCAGAGAAAATACCCTGCTAATCAAACAGAGAAAAATCCACACATCCAAGTCAGACACAGGTAAACCTCCCCAGACCCAAAACAGGCCTGGTGGTTTGTGCTCTGAAAGCAGTCAGCCCCAAAATAAGTCAGCTGTGCTTTAAACTCTTCCTGCACTGAAAATCTTAAAAATTGTAACAAACAAACGTAAACCTAGATCCACCTCCCTCTGTTGCTTGAAAGACTGTCTTTTCCTGTTTCACACTGCAGGTTTTGCTATGACAACTCCCTAACCACAGTAACTTATTTAAAAATAGTTTAACTATCACAAACTCCTACGCACCAGTAAATTATTTAAAAATAGTTTCTGTCCCAAAATCCTAGTACTCAATCCAGCTACCCCCAAGGGACAACCAAAATGCAGTATTCAAACACTTGTGAAGTTACTTCCAAGATAAGCAGAGTTTGCAAGCTCCTTTTTCAACTCCTCGGCCACCTGTAATTTATTTAAAAATAGTTTAACTGTCAGAAAATCCTAGTAGACAATCTAGCTACGTCCAAGGGTCTACCCAAATGCAGTATTTAAATCCTTCTGGAGTTACTCACAAGATAAACATAGTTTGCAAGCCCCTTCTTGGTTAAACACTAAATAAATATGTGAATAAAAATCAATTACCAAGGGTAGTTAGTTTCACCTCCCACAGAATTAAGCAAAAGTGCACGTTGTTGCAGATATCAAGTGCAATATAGAATTTCTCACACAACTCACAGCTGAATAAAGAAGTAGTGTCCTTCCAGGTCAAGAAGATGTGCTTTGTGTCTCTGAATATTGCAGCCTCCAGTAACTTATTGTAATCTGATCTAGTCTGGATATCTCCACCCAGGGCAATTTGTTGACAATGGTTATGATGCAACCTTTCCTGTTATAATACAACACTTTGGGGTCTGAAAACAATTTCCTGCACCTGAGGCTGTCTGTGTTTCAATTCACACTGCAGGTTTTGCTATGACAACTCCTTAACCACAGTAACTTATTTAAAAATAGTTTAACATATCACAAACTCCTACGCACCAGTAAATTATTTAAAAATAGTTTCTGTCCCAAAATCCTAGTAGTCAATCCAGCTACCCCCAAGGGACAACCAAAATGCAGTATTCAAACACTTGTGAAGTTACTTCCAAGATAAGCAGAGTTTGCAAGCTCCTTTTTCAACTCCTCAGCCACCTGTAATTTATTTAAAAATAGTTTAACTGTCAGAAAATCCTAGTAGACAATCTAGCTACCTCTAAGGGTCTACCCAAATGCAGTATTTATATCCTTCTGGAGTTACTCACAAGATAAACAGAGTTTGCAAGCCCCGTCTTGGTTAAACACTAAATAAATATGTGAATAAAAAGCAATTACCAAGGGTAGTTAGTTTCACCTCCCACAGAATTGAGCAAAAGTGCACGTTGTTGCAGATATCAAGTGCAATATAGAATTTCTCACACAGCTCACAGCTGAATAAAGAAGTAGTGTCCTTCCAGGTCAAGAAGATGTGCTTTGTGGCAGGATTACTTCCCTTGACCAGGGCCTGTAAAGTGACAGGATTACTTCCCCTGACCAGGGCCTTATAAAGTGGCAGGATTACTTCCCCTGACCTGGGCTTGTAAAGTGGCAGGATTACTTCCTCTGATGAAGGCCTTATAAAATGACAGGATTACTTCCCCTAACCAGAGCTTGTAAAGTGGCAGGATTACTTCCTTTGACCAGGGCCTTGTAAAGTGGCAGGATTACTTCCCCTGACCAGGGCCTTGTAAAGAGTCAGGATTACTTTCTCTGACCAGGGCCTTGTAAAGTGACAGGATTACTTCCCCTGACCAGGGCCTTGTAAAGTGGCAGTATTACTTCCTGTGACCAGGGCCTTGTAAAGCTGCAGGATTCCTTCCTGTGATCAGGGCCTTGTAAAGTGCTAGGATTAGTTCCACTGACCAGGGCCTTGTAAAATATCCGGATTACTTCCCTTACCAGGGCCTTGTAAAGGGTCAGGATTATGTCCCTGGACCAGGGCCTTGTAAAGTGGCAGGACTACACCCTCTGACTAGGGCCTTGTAAAGTGGCAGGATCACTTCCCCTGACCAGGGCCTTGTAAAGAGTTAGGATTACTTCCCCTGACCAGGGCCTTGTAAAGAGGCAGGATTACTTCCCCTGACCAGGGCCTTGTAAAGTGACAGGATTACTTCCCCTGACCAGGGCCTTGTAAAGAGGCAGGATTACTTCCCCTGACCAGAGCTTGTAAAATGGCAGGATTACTTCCTCTAACCATGACCTTGTAAAGTGGCAGGATTACTTCCCCTGACCAGGGTCTTGTAAAGTTGCAGGATTCCTTCCTGTGATCAGGGCCTTGTAAAGTGCCAGGATTAGTTCCACTGACCAGGGCCTTGTAAAGAAGCAGGGTTATTTCCCCTGACTAGGGCCTTGTAAAGAGGCAGGATTACTTCCCATGACCAGGGTATTGTAAAGTGACAGGATTATGTCGCCTGACCAGGGCCTTATAAAGAGGCAGGATTACTTCCCCTGACAAGGGCCTTGTAAAGTGCCAGGATTACTTCCCCTGACCAGGGCTTTGTAAAGTGGAAGGATTAATTCCTGTGACAAGGGTCTTGTAAAGTAGTAGGATACCTTCCTGTGATCAAAGCCTTGTAAAGTGCCAGGATTAGTTCCCCTGGCCAGGACCTTGTAAAGTATCAGGATTACTTCCCTGACTGGGGCCTTGTAAAGGGTTAGGATTACTTCCCCTGACCAGGTTCTTCTAGAGTGGCAGGACTACATCCTCTGACCAAGACCTTGTAAAGTGGCGGGATTCCCTCCCCTGACCAGGGCCTTATAAAATGGAAGGATTACGTCCCCATATCAGGGCCTTGTAAAGTGACAGAACTACTTCCCTTGACCAGGGCCTTGTAATGTCCCAGGATTACTGCCCCTAGATTGACCAGGGCCTTGTAAAGTGGCAGGATTACTTCCTCTGACCAGGGCCTTGTAAAGTGGCAGGATTACTGCAGAACTAGAAAATATGGTGTAAAGTTTATATTATGGACTGCTAATTGATCCCGTGGTCATGTGAATCTTAAATTACATTCTGTCACTGGCTACACTAGAGTATCAGTTGTTTATTATGACTGTTAAATAAGGTTGCTCGTCACTGATGAACTAGCCTCAGCTGTTGCCTCCCCACCAGCAAAAAAGAAAAAAGTACAGTATAAGGTATATGACCCTGAAGTCCATTTTGAGATAGGACAGTACTCATGCCAGCATGGTGTGATGAACGCTGTGCATTTTTATGAAGGCAAATATAAAAGTAAAGTCAATGAGAGCACTGTGCAAACCTTTAGACGTGATTATCTGGCAAAATTGAAAGACAGTCCTGATCCAAACGCTATGCCCAAGTCACTGCCCATAAAGAACTGTGGCAGACCACCACTTCTGATGGAAAATGTCAAAAATGAACTAAAATCTGTTGTGAAGTCCCTAAGAGCAGAGGGTCCAGTTGTGAATGGCAGAATTTTGCCCGCCATCGCAACAGGGATTGTAAAAAGTTCACATCCAGAAGTGCTTGCAGAGAACGGTGGCAACCTTACTTTTTCTCGATAATGGTCCTGGCTGTTCTTGAACCGCATGGGCTTTAGCAAGCGAAAGGGGACCAAGGCAGTTCGAAAAACTCCGGGTGAGTTTGTAGCACTGAGAGAGACCTTCATGCAGCGCATCACTACAGCTGCTAGTCAAGAACTCATCCCTGCTGACCTTGTCATTAATTTGGATCATACCGGGGTTTACCTGTTACCTTGTTCCCAGTGGAAGATGGAGACTGTGGGGAAAAGAACAGGTAGAGTTGTCAGGACTTGGCGGTAAGCGCCAGGTTACCATAGTACTTACCTGCACCCTCTCTGGTCAGTACCTGCTCCCGCAGGTCATCTATCAGGGAAAAGCAAATCAGTGCCACCTAAATTACGCCTTTCCTGATGGTTGGGACATCACACATATGGAGAACCATTGGGCCAACTCCGAAACCACCATCCAGTACACTAACTTGGTTCTCCTGCCCCAAATTAACAACATTAAGCAAAGAAACAATCTCCCCGACTACCAGAGACCACTGCTGATTTTAGATCTCTTTCATGGGCATACAACGGAAGATGTGATCCAGAATTTTGAAACCCATCACATCATACCAGTATTCGTGCCTGCTTCCTGTACTGATCTGCTTCAGCCCCTTGACATCTCCATTAATATAGTCTTTAAAGATGAGCTGAAACAATAATTTGTGATTGGTATGCAACACAGATTTCAAATCAGCGAAAGGGTGGAAACACTACATTTCTGTAGACCTCCGAACTACAACTTTGAATAACAGACACACACAGTGGCATGTTAGCAGCTTTACCAGGCTATCACCCCATACAGCGGATTGCCCGAGAGGATTTGACAAAGCCGGCATTATGCGAGTACATGCTGACTGCCTAAATGAAACTAACACTGCAGCAAATGGTACAGCATACAGTAATCACCTTTATATAGTGTCCTTTTTAAGTGTTTGTTGCTTGGTTTTGCTTACTTTTGTTTCTTTATTCCTTTAGACACAGATGCTATTGATGACCTGGGTGTTCCGTGATGACAGAGCCAGCAGAGAGGCAAGCGCCAAGTGCAGAGTGCTGAGTGGCGAAGTTCAATGCAGTCGAGTTTTTTTAGTCCTTTTTTTTAACAAATGTTCCCAAATGAACCCACCATTTTTTAAAAATCCACCGAGCAAATGCTCGAGTTTCGAGTGTTCGTGTTGAGTGAGCAAGACGAGCCAGTCGAGAGCCGAGTGCCAACTGAAGATGGGGACTCCAAGTTTTTTTTCTTGTTTTTCACCAGATGAGTTCAATAAAGTGTGTTTTCGCAAGCACGCCTAAGTCTTTGTCCACTTTATTTTTGTTACTGCACTATACACTATACCACACATTTGAAGAGAATGCTAAAAATGCTATAGACCACGTGGTATTTGAAGAAAATGCTAAAAATGCTACAGACCACATGGTACACATATCAAATAAATACAGCTCTCAAGACCAGACCCTTGTAAAGTGGCAGAATTACTTCCCCTGACCAGGGCCTTGTAAAGTAGCAGGATTACTTCCCCTGCTCGGATCAGGGCCTTGTAAAGTGACAAGATTACTTCCCCTGACCAGGGCCTTGTAAAGTGTCAGGATTACCTTCCCTGGCCAGGGCCTTGTAAAGTGTCAGGATTTCTCTTCCCTGGCCAGGGCCTTGTAAAGTGTCAGGATTACTTTCCCTGGCGAAGGCCTTGCAAAGTGCCAGGATTAGTTTCCCTGGCCAAGGCCTTGCAAAGTGGTAGGATTACTCCCTGTGCTCTGGTCACCAGCTTTCTGATGCATCCCAGCATTCTGCAGGCCCTCTTGACAGCAGACGCTCACTGCTTGTCATGCTGTAGACCCGTGTCTGTTATGACCCCCCAGTGCCTTTTCCTTTGCTGCTACAGTGTGTAGGTCCCACCTCTGAGTTTCCTCCCCAAGTGTAGCACCTTGTATTGAGTCAGGGGCACCAGCAGTCTGACTAATTACCCAGCTTGTTCAGATCCTCCTCAAGGTTGTTGCCATCCTGAAAGGGATCTACCACCCTGGCCATGTTTATGTCGTTTTTAGTACCCTGTGTGACACTTGGACAGCTGGTTCTGATTACTCTATGATTTTTGTAAAATAAAAATATAGTGTGATTGTCTGTCATGAGAAATGCGGTGCTCCTGGATGACCCCCCAGGTTTCACTTCAAAAGACAGGATATATGTTAAACAGCAGATCTCTGTGATGGGATTAACTTCCAGGAACTCGCATTTTATAGCCTTATTTAAGATCTGGGTTGTTTGAAGCTAAGACCTGAAATATCCATCGTATGACGTCCTCAGGAAGGTCAGTCAATTGACTGGTGTCACAAAGCATATTACACCTCAGTGAGATCTGACAGTTAGTCGTAAAGAGCTCTTTGATGTCTTTGTGAAAGCAGGAAACTGCTCCTGGATGAAAGAAGAAAAATCACAGACTTGATTGGGAAGTCATGTGGGGAAATGAGTTTTTGCTGATGTCACCTATTTAATTTACCTTCTGAAGTATATGACATCCTGGTTGTATCATTTTTAATAAACAGAGGAGGAGCTGGGTGACATCATGGAGAAGGCAGGTTCAAGACATTTTTTTTAATTATGCTATGACTGTCCTTCAGAGACATACATGTTTGGACTCTGAAAAAGCAACATAGAAGGTATACATTAGAGAGACAAGTCTAAGTGTACTGTGGTAGGAATTTGCACTTTTAAACCGTATTCTTTTAAAAGATTGTGTGTTTTGTGATACATTGTTCTGTATTTACATTTTACATATTTGTTATCTATTTTAAGTAAAACCTCTTATTTTAAGAGACTACTTGGTGTGCCTTTGAAATTCTTTATTTGACAAGTGAAGCATATAGGGTTAAAGTTGACACCGTGCAAAGCTTACTGGTTTACCAAACTGGGAAAAAGGTAAGAGTTTATCTGAGGTCTTTAATAGAGTTTTTAAGGGTTCATTTTGTACACCTGGTTAGGTGCCCGTAGGCAAAAGATAGCTGGCATTTCCCTGAAGAGCAGAATTATCTGAGCCTGTACATTGGGTAAGCTAGCAAGAAGTTCAGAGTTTGAATCCCTCCAGAACTTGAGACCAAAGGTGATTAGATCTCACAAAACAGACAGGAGGGTTACCCTGTTCTGTTCCTGTTCACAATACTGCACTCGGAGGTTGGCACTGTGGGAGCAGAGGGCCTGACCTGCTGAGTGGGGTTGTGACACCCAGAAGTATCAATAATCTTTTTTATGTGATTTTTAGATGTTTAAAAAGATGTAGGTAATAAATGTTGCTGTGTTGATATTTGTGTGGTAATAGTTATTGCTGAAAACAGAATAATGGAAGAATGTGCCTGAACTTTACAGAAGTGGCAATATGTTCGTAGTTTAAAAAAAAAATAATAATGTATTAGTAAGGTTTTTCCGTTGTAAATATGAATTGATATGTTATACATAGTTGCAGCACAATGTCATGTAATATGTGTAAAGTGTTTTTGTAACAGTGTACTGAACTTCAACCTCCCCTTTTTTGGGGTTGATTGCAAATGCATTTTAATAAATTCTAAATCCTAAAAAAATCAGGGAACTTTAGCCACCTGCCAGAGACCTTAGCTTCCAGATCGTTGAGGAAAATGTTAAAGAGCACTATCCCAGCTCTGATTCCTGAGGGGCATCTGAGTATACCTCTCCAGTCAGAGTAGTACCTGTCTACCAGCACCTTCCGCATCCTGCTCCAAGACAGTTAGCAGTCCACCGTGAGGATGTCTCATGTATACTGCACTGGTGTACATTGTCCAGAAGCTTGACATGTGCCATATGGTATCAAAGGGCTCTAAACAGCATCCATGGCACTGCTTCTGTCCACCTCCCTGGTCACCCACTCGAAGAAGGTGAGCAAGTTGGTGTGGCGCCACTCATTAAGCCATGCTGGGGGGAGGGCAAGAACCTTGGTCCCAACCAAGAGCTCTGTTATTCTATACTTAGTGATGGCTTCCAGGATCCTGCCCAGCACTGGTGTTTGGTTGACTGGCCTGTAGTTACACAGCATCAACCGTGCCCTCTTCTAGAAGAAGGGGACCACACTGGCCATCTTCCAGGACTCTGGCACTACACCTATTAGGACAGACTCCTGAACTATTTCTCAGCTTGACTTTTGCCAAGTAGTAAGCTGGCGGGACAGGTGTGATGTCTGCTGGCTGCATTGTGGCTACCTCTGGTTCTACAGACCATCCCATTGAGCCCCCTCTTCTCCACTCCCAAGAAGGTATTGGGATTTGCCTTGTGCAGTATGAACCCCTGCACATTCAGGCCCAGACTCTCGCTACTGCGCACTGTGGAAGGGAGCCCAGGGAACCCCCGCCTCCATTCCCTGTAGGAAGGGGAGGGCTGGGTCCATCTCGCTGTACCCTGCTATGAGAGGATAAGCTCTTGGGGTTGTAATCCTTCACAGGCAAGTGACAGGGACACTGGCGGGGCTGGGACAACTAGGTGATGGATGCCAGGGTACGAAAAATATGTGTTATAAAAAAGAAGAGTGTCTCCTGGCACATTCCTAAGGGAAAAGAAGCACAAACTGAAGGATCGAGAAGCTATTCTAGCACTGTAGCAAAGCAAGGGGTAGCACTCTTAGAGCCACAAGAGACAGTCCTGTTGCCTTATATATAGCATGAAGCCTCAAACATATGTATTTTGTGATTTATAATGTGTTTGTAAGGCTAATGAGCTTTAAATGTAAAAAAACATTTTTTTAAATGTAAAAGAAATGGAACCCCCACTTCAAAAGTGGACTGTTCCTCTGTTTCAAAATGCATGAGGCCCTGTTATGGTTTTACAAAATGGGTTGACATTTTCCTGCTTCCTAGCTGACTTAATAAGTGTTAACCCCCAGAAATTTACAGGTTATGACAGGTTCAAGCAGTGGGCATTACTCATTCCTGATTGCTGTCACAAACATAGCTGCCACATTTACTCACAGAAAACCTTCAGCAGGGACATAAAAAGTAAAGGGCCCTTAAATTATAAAAAAAAAAAATTAATAACTAAACATTCTTTCATCTCCTGATCCCCTTCTTACACACATAAACACATTTAAAAAGTTAAGTATTATTCACAGTTTTTTTTTTTTAATTCATGTTTATTGCTTATTTGGCACAATTACATATCTTACAAGTGGTTTTACACACTGAAGAGTCCATTCATTAAGGACATTACCAACACATTGCATTGTTTTGTTTTTTCCAACACTGGAGGTCATACATATGGTACTCACACCTTCCCCCCCAACCTCTGCACTCCAAATATCCCCCCACTCCCAAACTTTATTATTCATTCCATTGGGCTGCATGCCAAAGCACCCATGGGGCCCACCGCAATATGAAGTTCTGCACTCTATTATTGATCTTGTGGGTCAGCTCTTCCATTTGTTGAATCTCTAAGACTGTAGAGATCCACTGCTGTTGCGTAGGAGGATCAGGGGACAGCCAGTTCCCGGTGATGGCTTTGTGTGCTGCCGTAATCAGTATGTTCCAAAGGTATACCCCGTCCCTCACTCTTATCTCTCGAGGTGTATTATTCACAGTTTTAATTCCTGGTGTTAGGTAACCCTGACCCCCAATCCTTACTAGCTTTCCAGGGCAATCTTTTCTTACTGTGCCACAGAAAAAATTGAGACCTTGGCTTCATATGAGGCCTTATATAATGAGCGTGTTACCAGAACGACCAAGATAAAATGGTATCTCAGCAGATGACGAACCCAACTAATAAGATAGCAGTTGTATCTTATAAATTGGGCTCGTCACAACAGCTATCTCCACCTTGGTTTGTCATAATCACAGACCAACTTTCACTCGCTTGTGACATACCATTTTTATCTCAGTCCATTCCACTATTTACTCGGTCATTTTGGCAACACGCACCTTGTATAAACCAGACATGGTATGGGTGAGCGTGCCATATGTTTTTTATCTTCACCACCACTCGTGAGGGGTCAAAAGGTCGCAGACCTCTCATGAAGATCAAAAACATATAGGAACATAGACTTTGACTGCAGATAAGGACCGCTTGGGCCACCTAGTCTGCCCATTTCTTCTACCTACCTACCTACCTACTGGATAAGCTGCAGATCCTAGTTAACCAACAGCCTATGACACACTCACCCATACCATATCCCCTATTTTTTTGACAGAAGAATTCTGCAGAAGTTCAAATTCTTGTATTCCATAATAAACAACATTTCATCTACTGAATGTGTGGAAAGACAAATGATTGGCAGGTGGGGAGGTACTACTTTTTACTAGTTACTGTTAAAAGAAAAATGACTGTTTTCAATTTAAAAAGTTGCCATTTTTTGTTTTTTAAGTTGTTTCTCAGTTTACTTCCAGGTAGGCAGTTGGCACAAGTACCCAGAATTGGGAGAAGGGTCTGAAAAGTGCTAGAACCAAGCATGCAAGCAATAAATCCCCCCCCCCCCCATTTAGTAGGTACATCCACACCTGTATTTTGTTCTCAGTCAAATACTGTATGTAATATGTGGAGTAAAACCTCTACCCCTACCAACTGTCACATCACCCTGTGCCTACAGTAGTTCCTTGATACTCCCGCGGAAAGCCTGGCTCTTCATTTTCATTTCTGAAGAGCTAGCGGAACCAGACAGACAGACAATAGAACGATACAAATTTTAAGAGGAAGTCAGTTGTAACTTTTTATTTTTGAAGTGTTTTTCTTTTGCTTATTGGAAAGTTTTTTTAATGTGATAATGTTGTGTTGGATGTGTAGAATAGCTCTCACCCTGGCAGCTGACATATCTATCTCTGTCCCCCTGCTACATCATCAGCATTATGATCTGACAGTGACATCACACGTGATTCACCTGACATCCACTGAGTGGCTGTTCCTAAGACAGCAGTGATGTCACAGTCAGTGAAGTCACAACAGTTGCCAGGCACAGTGCTGTTCCACACAGCACACCCTCTAACATCAGGTACACAATCTTCTAATTAACGAAAAGAAAAAGAAAAAGTACCTCTGATATAAAAGGTAATGGTTGACTGCTTTTAAAAACAAATGTTAGTTTTAGGCAGTACACTACAGTACAGTACAGTAGTGCTTTAATGTTTGACTGCTGTGCCTTAACCCAGTAGGCCATGAGCCTAGCCCACCTTCTCTAACATTACTAAGGCCTTCACAAAATTCTGCTGACACCTTTGCAAGCCACAAAGGGAGTGATTAGTAACCCTGTTTACTGCACACGCTGCATTTTAAAGGCACAGTCTCCATAGTAATAAATTAACATGAATGCAAAACCTGAGAGGGCCAGGCTCTGCCACTTAAGAAGGTGGCCCCCCTTCCCCATTCTGGCACATATACAAGTGCACAGTCACTTATACAGGTGCCTCATTACGCACTTAGGCGTGCACTAACTCCAGACAGCCAATGACCTGGGGTGTCTTATTGAGAATAGAAAAGAGCCTCATGTGCTGGCAAATCCTCAGCCCTGATTGGTTGAAACAACTCGGATGATTTTATAATGATGTCCCCAGCAGCTGTTGGATCTTAAACCTATGGCCTGCAGCACTCATGCCATGCATGGTACGCATACTGTGTGGGATCATATAGGGCACAGTGAGTGATATCTGGGGGATGAGGAGAATCAGGAGGAACAGTCCTGAGCGGTGCTGCTTATGCCATCAAAGGGATGGAGCCCCTGCTGGAACGGCGATTGTGAAGAGAGTCGGACCAGCCAGATTGCGTAGCGTAAAAGGCTACAGGAATCGCACGCTGCCTTCCGCTGAAAACGTAGGTGCAGCATCACGCCCACGTAGCGAAACACCCCCCCCCTTCGAGCTCTGTCCATCCTTATATCCTTCACATAACAAATTAATGTCATCTTTCATCGGGGGGGCTGTGCCCCCCACACCCCCACACACAAAAGTAAACGTAATGTAAAAAAAAAAAAAAAATCCCAAAAAAGAAGCAGTGACGTATGATCTGTGTCAGTTACGCAGTAAGCGAGTTACGCAGTAAGCGTAGCTCCTCAGCTGGTCCGACTCTCTTCACAATCACCGCTGGAACTACTGATGGAGTGTAGCAGATGATCTGATAGGAAACCCCTCAAGCACACACATTGAAATGTTCTTGCCTTAGACTCAGAGAGAGAAAGCAGTGTGCATCAGGACATACTGTAAGGCACTCATACATAGATACATACAGCATGACATTCTTTCATCTTTGGCATCTCTAGAAATAACAAAAGAAGAGTAGTTTATGAAACGTTGACGTGGGATCCCCTTCCCCTGAGCACAAACATGGGCCCCAGATACCACCTGGAGCTATAGGAATGATACCCGCAGCTGAATAACTAGAACCATGATATTGTAGCACTGTTCTGTTAAGGGCTATGCAATGAGACAGCTGCTTCTGACTTGTTTGTTTTAAGTGTTTAAAACTTTCTTTGACTAACTATATGTTTAGATTAAATTGTTTAATGGCTGCTTCTCAGACCAGCAGTACAGCTGGACTGTCAGTGACTAGACCTAAGGAGTAACCTCTCCCCTTGTGTATTCCCTCAGAACACTTGACAAACGTAAGTACTGTAACCTGCTCCGTGTCCAGTAATACATTATGTTGTCTGGCAGATTCACTCTATTTTGTCATAATCATTTGCGTTGCATATGACATTGAAATATCAATAAAAATATATTAAAAAAAAACAGAAGTATGTCAAAGTGTACATTCACTGTCACGCTTGATGCTGTCTCTCATCACTAGAATCCCGGCATTATTGCACAGCTGCATGTCTGTCATTCTCTTTATACACACTGCTATAACACTTGTGGGCTCTGGGCAAAGCTCTTTATACATGAATACGCTCCCAAAGGAAGCAGTGCTAGTAGAAGAGTGTTGGATCCTTGAAACTCTGATTGGATTGGTTACTTGTCAAGAATGACACTACTGGATACAAAATGTAATACTGTGGATGGCAGGTCACGATCATAGCTGGTATTATAACATTGGAACAAGAAACTGAGACGTGTGATTGGTCAGATCAATGCGATCACATGACTGTGCCTTATTCCAGCACAACAGCACGGGTCAGAAATACTTAACTTTCTGAACCTCACTGCTCAGTTTTTAAAAATAACAAGCAGAGGAACCGTTTTATAATTGTAATAAGGCACTCCAGGGTGTGCGTGATTGTGAGATAACAGCACTTCTTGGGTATGTAAGGCACTCAGCATTGCTTTATGCCTCACTTTCCAAGGTGTGCCATTATCACAAAGTAATGCACATGCTGTCATTCCTTTGATTTACAGTATGTATTTGAAAACTGGTAACCGGGACAGGCACACAGAGCCAATGCTCATTACCAGGTACTACTGGCAGGGGGTGACCGGGAGATCCTGCTACTCTTGAGGACCGACCTTTCTTAAATCAGTTGCAACAGTTCTTCTGTTTCTTAGCCTAATCTATTCTTTACAATTTCTAGTCCATAAGGTTGGCCACCTATGGGCACCCCCTCCCTTTTTTTGACTATGCTATAGTGTCCTCTTTAATTTTCCTTTTCCCTCTCATTTCTTCGTACAGTGAGGTTATTATAGTGACCTCTGAGCTTATGTATAACAACAGGCTGTGTTTATCGTTGTTGGATATAGTATGCAATAGCACTGTGTCATAAAATACCTTGATGTATATGCCTTATGTGTATGAAACCTGTAAATGTTGAAAATATCATGGCACTAGGTGTTTTTGATAAAGGTAAAAAGTACTAGGTGACTGTATTATAGAAATTAAGTTGGTTGTGTTGCTAAATGCATGTAAATTGGTACCATGCATTCCTGCTGTAAACTGAGCCAGTCTGAAATTCCATGGTGATTTGCATATAGTCCATGATACTTTGCATTATGGAAGTATGTGCGATGTTGTATTTCTTTGAAACGTGGCTTATTGCCAATGCCCTTTGAGGTAACCTTTGTTTCAGTGCTTCCACACTGAGGTTCTTTGTCTTTAGCTTGTTTTGGGTTTTTCCTTTTTGAGCCCCCACCACCCAAGCAAACAGGACAACCATAGGGATGAAGGGTTTTCACTGAAAAGTTTAGATCACAGATCAGTAAATGCTAGCTAAGTATAAAGGAAAGACTTGCATAGTCTGTTGCTACAAACTGATGTACTGAAAAGAGGATATGCCATTGCTGAAGGCTATTTTTGTGCATTTTGAACAAACATTACATAGAGATTGTGTGTTGAAACTGAAGTTCGGTGTCTGGTCCATCTGTTATCCCTCTACTCCTCCATGGGGGGAAGGGTACAGGAGAAAGGGTGAGCACAACACAGTCACAATTTTAGGTACAAAATAAAAAGTGCAGACTCCTTACATTCACAAATGTAACAGAGGTACAAACGTTTTATGAGACATAGTTCAAAGTACAGCTAGGTACAGGTACAGTACAGTGTGATCCACCTAAACAGTTGTAAAAGTGCTTTATCAAGGCACATAAGATAGGAATGGTAATACAGTAAAGACATGATAGCTGGGATTCCTTATTGGTTAAGTATTAGTATTCTTAGGAGGAAACTGATGGTCACATGGCCTCGGGTTTGCCAAAGTTTCTGCCACATGGCCTCAGGTTCTCCAACGTTTCTGCCACTGGTGGGTTTCTCAGTGTCCATAAAATGATTTGCTAGCATTTTTCATTCTACAATAGCTATAGGTACAGTACTGTATGTTGTATGATACTGAACGATGCACCTACCCATACTGTGTGGCTCTGGGCAAGTCACTTGACCTCCCCCAGTGCTCTCAGGTCACCCCTGGAAACAGTCACTTATGCCTAGTGGGCCTTACCCGGTTACCAAAGAATTAAAAAAAAAGTTTCTACATAATTGGTTGCACTAGAATAAAATATTTATCTCCAC
Source organism: Neoceratodus forsteri (assembly GCA_016271365.2). Taxonomy (NCBI): domain Eukaryota; kingdom Metazoa; phylum Chordata; order Ceratodontiformes; family Ceratodontidae; genus Neoceratodus; species Neoceratodus forsteri. The sequence continues at coordinate 1,109,733,863 of CM028133.1, forward strand.
CAGCATGTGGTAAGACCTATGGCTCACGAGTAGCAAAGCCACAAGCTACTTATGAAGATCTCACCATTTGTATATGGAGAAAAATGTGTTACTCCATGGCAGTTCATTATGTATTTGATATATATCTATGCCAGACTGTTGTTAATGGCTTTATTAGTGATTTTCTTTGTTTTAGCTTAGAACTGCCTCTTTTTCCATCGTATTACAGAAGGGGGGGGGGTGGAGCCGTGGAGCAATCCGCCAGCCGGCGTCGTAGACACCAAAACTATCAATGGCTTCAGACATGACTGGGACAGAGTGTGGGACTTAGTGGTTGCTCAGGGTGGCAGTAGTAGGGTGGGGAGCATGGGGCGTGGATGGTGTGGGTTCGAACCCTGTATGGGCAATAGGTTCTGGGTTGTTAGCGGTTTGTAGGCAGACTGGACGGACCAAGTCTTTTTCTGCCGTCATTGTCTATGTTTTTATGTGTTCTAAAGTGAAATGAAATATTTATCCCAAAATAACATGGTTTATTTACCCAATTTATTCACCACTGGTATGGTGTAAATCTTTCTCTGAACCATGTGTTAGTCTATACAGTATGTAATGTATGTGTATATGTGTACACACAGACTATATATATATATTTTTTTTTTAACATTGATTTCTTTTTTCTGGCAGCTCGGAAGCATGTCCTGACGTACGTTGAAGATGCAGTGTGTCAGTTACTGGAAAACAGAGAAGAAATGACTCAATACGGGGTTGCCAAGTTCTTCGCAGAATAGTGAGTGCAGCACACTGTCATTATTGTACTAGAATGCTCTGCTTGTGACCGTCTCTGATAAAGTGAATTACTCTTTTACCTTTGCTCCCTGCTTTCCTAAATCCCTCTGAAAATCTTCTTCCTCATAATGCATTCACATCATTAAGTGGGAACAAGTTGTCAGACCTGGCTGAAAGAGGGCATTGTCCCATCCCATCTTCTGGTAGAAAAGACAAATGAAAATGAAATGAAAGATGCGTTAACGAGAGCTGGGCTGTGGGCTATGCTACTAGCTTGGCTCTTTCTTGGAGCTGCTGCCCCAAATGTGCAGTTTCTGCCTGTATAGTGGCAGCTTGAAGCACTTGTAAAAACGTATCATCTGTTCAAAAGGGGAGTTTTAAAAATGTCACCGAGGGGCAGAGAGATGATGGTGATGTGGATGAATCCAAACAGGATCCGGCAGCACGTTGAATTTAATTTTCTTCTCCTTTACAATCCAAATACCTTTACAAAATGTCCTTTCTGTGCATGGGGAGTCCCATTTGGGCTTGAGGTTGGGGTGGAACTGAAGTTTAAAGCTTCCAGTTGGCTCTGTGTGTTTATGGGGAGATCACACTGGGTCCCGAAGGATCTGGAATTCTTTTTTTTTTCCCCAAAAGAGGTTTCTCCTCCCTGACAAAGGCCATCCTGGCAGGGATATGCCCTTTTCAGGCCTGCGTCCCCTGATTTTCCCCTAGTCCCCAGCCATCCACTTGTCAGCCCCCATGGTTTGCCCTTCTTGGCAGGGGCTTCAAGGAGGAGTGCGACCTCCACCCCCGCCGAGGCAGTCCAGTGTTTTGAATAGGATCCAGTACATGTAGGCACCAGGAACCAGGGGAATCCAGGAGCTCAGACCATCCTTTAGATGGGTAATGGTTTGTCTCCGTTTTCTTGGCTCCTCCCACCTCCATGATGATGGCACAGCCTGCGTAGTGACCTCACATGCATGGAGCTCGCTGTTGAGGCTCTCTGTCGTAGGCACACTGTCACGCAGCAGCTACATCAGCCTGACCCTCCTCCCAATGCGGCGACTGGGTTCGCTCCCGAACCTGCATCGTCTGCCAGAGGATCTGAAATTCTGATTGTAACATGAATGTAGTTCCATCCATAGCCACAACCTTGCAGTGTTCTGGCTCAAAGAACTGGCCCTAGAACTTTCGAACTTGTGCCCGTGACATGACTAGGATTGTGTCTGACATGTTTGTGTTTATGTCTGGGACAGAGTAACAAAGCTCAAAGCAAGAAGGAGCTGGGGTTGTGAACGGATGTCCACAACAAGATGTGCTTTCCCCAGTGGCGTTTATATTAATCTTTAATCAAATCACTGCAGTGGCAACTTCCGCTCTTCTCCTGAAGCTTTTCATCAACTCTAATCTTTCTGTCCGGCCTTTAAAATGAATGCTCCCCACTGGGGCACGTAAGTGCAAAAAGTACCTCCCTATGTCTACTGTCTGGAAATGGATGTGTTCTAGTATAGCGCCCCCCAATGTTATTTTATAGCATTCCTCCCCAGAAATAGCTGCTGGGTTCTGTTTGTTGAAAATGCAGTAAAGAAGAGCTGCACAGCCAGCTCTGGCCAGCATTTAGAGTTGAATTCTCAGAGACATGGAGTGGCATTTAATACAGCCGGAAAGCTATTGGATTTAATAAGTCAGAGTATTGAGTCTGTCTGGTCTCAGGGAAGAACTGAACACTGACAGCATTTCTGTGATTTATTCCTTTCTGTTTCTGGCATTACTGCGTGTCTTAATTAGATTTTTTGTGCCTGTTTGTTCTGCAGAACTCTGACTTCTTCAGTTGTATCTAATTGCCTCTGAATGAACTGGAAATTAATCAACTTAACGTTCAATAGTTCTTCATGGTGTGTGTATCAAGACTTGTGCATTTGTGGTTAATTAGAATAGCAATGGAGACTTGCCCTCTGGGTTCATATATATGTAGTTGAAAACTGGTGACTAGGAGAGAGGCACACAGTCACATTGAGCCGAGGATCGTTTCCCAGGTGCGACCCAGGGTGGGGGCACGGGGTTACAGAGCAGAGAACATGTACAGTCTATACAGGTAAACAGTAGTGACAATAAATAAATCAATTAATACATTGAATAAAGTGACGGTGAATGTGCAGTAATAATAGGAGAGATGGGCAGAAGGGAACTTGGTTTAACGTCTCATCCATAGGACAGAATGTGCTCTGGCTTGTTCTTCTCCCAGGACTCAGACAGCAACAGGAAGGGGAAACAGAGTTATATTTGGATGCCATAAGACCGGGACACCATGTAGCCAGGTCCAGGGACAGCCAAGTAGAGCAGGAAGAGGGTAGAGGACCTTAAAAGGACCACACTACCTAGCGTCCCATCGTGTTCACATCCTACTGCATGAGTGGGACAGAGCAGGAGTGGAGCATCTGACCCAGAACAAGTTTGTAGGGCATCTGCAGAGAGACTGCAGGTTCACAGAAGACTCTGGAGGCAGGATACCAGACAGAGGTAGAAGGTAATCAGGGCTGGATTAATGGAAGGGCAAATGGGGCAATTGCCCCAGGGCTCTGAGATTTGTGGACCTGGGAGGGACCCTTGCCCTCCCCTCCTCCTCAAGGTTCAAAATTTTATTGGTGCCCGCCCACTCAGCGTGTGCCTTGCCTTTTAAGAATATTTTTAGCCCTTGCCTTAATGTTTAGTGCAGTTTGGGCATCATGGCACCAACCAGCTGAAACTGCTGAATGGAGCTGAGAGCTCCATGTGCTGACAGTCCCAACCCGGAGACACCCTCATGCCCAGAACACATGATGGTGATAATGAGCATGACAGTGGCAAACTGGGAAGATCAGTAGGACTGAGTGTGCTCACAAAAAGCACAGGGCATACATGAGCATGTCATGAGTTTGCCTTCCCGACCCAGCTTGTTGTCATCACGTGGAGCAGACGTGACAATGGAAACACCTCAAATCTTTCACGTCTGCTGGCCAACATTACAGGAGAGTGCATGCATCGGTTCCCATTGATTCAGCTTCAGCAGGAGACATAGACTAGAGTAGCTGCAGCAGCAGTCAGCAACACTGCAGATCGATGAAGAGGAGATAACTGACAGCATCGATTCTGACATCTCCACTCAGCTCTAAAACAGAGTAAAACAGAAGACACTTTCTGGTGGTGGTGCCATGCTCAGGCTGCAGTAAGGCAGTCAGACTCGCTGCATTAATGGGTCTTGAGGTCTGACGATGAGGGTGGGCAGGCTGGGTATAGGGGCCTTAGGGAGAAAATAAAACTACTCAGTGGGGACTGAAACTCAGACTTTGATTGATGAAACTTTGCATAAGCTTCTAGGCAATTGTTGCTCTTTTATAAATTTCTTTTCATTCTGTTTCAAATGTGCACAGTTCGTACATCGTAAAAGTGAGGTCTGTGTTACAAGAAATAGCATTACAGTAAGAAATGTCACAGCAGGATCGTCACTTGGCATTAGTGGAGGACTCTAGACTCACTTACTCTTTCTTGATAACTACACTCTACATCACATTGCCACATAGAAACATAGGAATTTGACAGCAGGTGATAGGATCATTTGGCCCTCTAGTCTGCCCTTTCCCTACCTGTTTCATATACTGCAGATCTTAAATGATCTCAGGCTCACGTCAGACAAACCTTGTGGAGTTCTATGACTGGGTGACGAGTGCCTTGGACCTGGGTAGACGGTGGATGTCCTCTTTCTTGACTTCAGCAAGGCGTTTGACTCTGTTCCTCATGGGGACCTGTTGGATAAGCTGGGAGAAATGGGGGTGGGGAACCAGATGATCAGATGGATAGGCAATTGGCTCCAGGACCGAACCCAGAGGGTCGTGGTTGGTGGGTTAGTCTCATCCCCAAGGAGGTCATTAGTGGGGTCCCTTAGGGATCGGTCCTTGGGCCCCTCCTGTTCAACCCCCACGTCTCCGATATAAGGAAGGGTATCAGGAGTGAGATGAGTCTCTTTGCGGATGATTCAAAACTGAGGCGGTGTTGGATGTGGAGTAGGGAGGGTGACCCTACAGGGGGACCTGGAGGCTCTGGCAAGGAGGTCTAGTAAGTGGAAGCTGAGGTTCAATGCAGGAAATGCAAGGTACTGCACTCGGAGCCAGAAACCAGGGTCAAGTGTACGCCTGGGTGGGAATGCTACAAGTCTCGATGGCTGAGAGGGACCTGGGGGTGGTGGTGGATGTCAAGATGAACAACTCAGAGGGCAGTAGCCAAGGCCAACAGGATGCTGGGATGCATCGCTAGGGGGATCACCTCCAGAAGGAGGGAAGTGATACTGTCTCTGTATAACTGCTTAGTGAGGCCGCATCTAGAGTACTGTGTGCAGTTTTGGTGGCCACACTTAAAGATGGACATTGAACTCCTGGAGAGGGTCCAGAGGAGGGCAACCAAAATGATCTGGGGCTTGGGGGACAGGATCTATGGGGAGAGGCTCGAAGAGCTAAATATGTACACATTGGAAGAGAGAAGAGACCGAGGGGCCATGATAGAGGTCTTCAGGTACATGAAGGGGGTAAATAGGGGAGGAGCAGTCAGGGTGCTCCAGAGGAAGGAGGGGCAACTAGAGGCATGGGTGGAAGCTGGAGGGAGATTCAGGGGAGAAAGGAGGAGGTGCTACTTCACTGAGAGGGTGATGGAGCCATGGAATGCGCTGCCCGGGGGGGGGGTGGAGGTGGAGGCAGAGATGCTGGAGGAGGTTCAAGAGGGGGTGGGACAGGTACAGGGGAAGGGTTCTGGATGCAAAGTCCAGTACAGTGAGAATATCCAGGACTGGGAAGGGAGAAACCAGAGAGGGCAAGGGGGGCAGCAAGGTCAGCTCCCAGGGTGGGGGCTGACCAAATGAGCAGACACAAAAGACCGTTAGGCCTATTCTGCTGGCATTTTAGTATGTTAGTATGTTACTCTCTCTTTCCTATCACTAGAGTTCCTTTATGTCTGTCCCATGCATTTTTGAAATCCCCTACCGTTTTTGCCCCTAAAACTTCTGCTGGGAGGCTGTTCCATGGATCCACCACCCTTTCCGTGAAAAAATGCTTTCTACATCACCCCTAAGTCTACCCCCCCCCCCCCATTTTCATATCATGACCTCTTTTTCTTGGACATCTTTTCTTTTGAAAGATTCTACCCTCTTGTACTCTCTGTAGTCTCTATCATATCCCCAGTTTCTGCCTTCTACCAGACCACCCCGGCGGGATTCTCAACATCCTGAAGGGAAATCAAGAAATGGCTACCCCTTCCCTCATATTCAGTTCTTGCCTCTCCCCTCTCTTCTCTACCTGCCCTTCTGGGTCACCAGTGTGCGCCACTTAACCCCAGCCTTTTTACTCCAACAGCATTTGCGTACTACCTCGAGCTTGCTCCTGGTACACTCATGCACTATAAATGGTTCTATCGCATTATTACTGTTTTGTACATTTATATGTTCTTTTGTATGATTTTGGACATGTATTGTAATTTACCCAATGTTCCACTACTGTTTATTGTGCAATACCTTGTGTTCCAGCTGTTGCACAATCTTACAATGTTGTATTGTTTGTACTACCCTCATACTGTTGTAACTGATCATCCTTCACAACCCTATGTAACCCTTCCCCCAGGTCGCACCGTGACACAAGCAACTTGTTGTTCAGTGTGCCTCCTGGTGAAACACTTCAATAAATAAAAAATCCCTCTATCCTCTCCTCCAGGGAATACATACTGAGATCCTCCAGTCTCCCCTCATATGACTTTTGGTGCAACCCCTGCACCATTTTTGCCACCCTTCTCTGAACCACTTCTACTCTGTCTATGTCCTTCCAGATGTAACCCCTAGGTGGCGCTACCCCAAGGGCTACTACCCCTGCCTGCATGGCTAGTTGCAGGTTAAGGGGCCTGGGTACTGAAACGGGTGCCTGCACCCCAGAGGTCAGGGTTGTTAGTGGTCAAGATGACCTGGACACAGCCCTCCGGAACACTGTAACCCCCCTCTTTGCCTTCTAGTGGCCTGAACAATATATACTGATCACTTTCACAATGACCCTTATTCACCATGCAATTACCCACACTGTTTGCACTTAACCACCAGGGCTGGTTCCTCTGGCTCAACCCTGGAGACCCCTGTAAAACAAGGTTATGCAAAGCAAATAACATCATTACAGTACTTTTGGCACAAACTGGAACCACAGTCAGTTTAAATGCAAAAGAGTTAGATCTGATTTATTCAGGGACTTGAACAAGGGAGGGGCATAATCAGGTTGATTTGCTTAAAGGCTATAGCAAACAGATATGCATGCACTTCAGAGTCCCTACACAGTCACACACTCTGGGTACCCAGGTAGGATAAGGGTGGGCTAGCCAGGAACGTTGCCCAGGGTAGGCAGGGGTTGCAGCTGGTTGGAGCCCTGTGATGGAAGAAAGCAACATGCACAACACACACTATTAGCTGGAGCAGCAGACTTTGACAGTCTTGCCATAGATTTAGCTGAAAGTACCCACAGAGAGACCAGCAACCATTCCCTCAACTGGGACCACTGCAGCACCACTGGTGCCATCAAAACCATGCACCACAGTGGCTGTCTGTAACTGATGGTCGGGTCTCTCCCTGGAGCATTTCTGTTGCTTGCTGCAGCAGCACTCTCTGCAGGCTGTTCAGCCTCTACTGCCTGTGGGGCTCCTTCCTGGGCTGCACTAGGTCTGGTGGTGGTTGTTTGTTGTCTTTCAATGACAACGTGTGCTAGTGTTGCTGTAACAACTGCCACTGATATACACTCACTGGTTTGCTATTACCTGTGCCTGACCTCCACTCTAATTGTGTTTCAGTTGTTGGGGCACAGCAGTTTCCTCAGGGAGTGTTACACCTCAGTCTCTGTGAAGTAGCATTTGTGCAACATGTTTTCCACAACTGCAGAAATTCCATGACTTAGTATAGCCTTTTGGGTATTTTAGCTCTCTCAGGCTTTCCTGCAGTTGCGTTTTTTCTGCAACCCCCAGATATTTTTTTTGCGCAGCTGCAGGGTTTTTGAGTATATGCCACAGTGCAGCGCCCTCATTTTTCCACAGCTGCGGTAATTTTGGGTACTTGCAGATTTTTTTTTGGCCTTCAACCTGTTTTATGAATCCTCCCCCCCAATCTCCAGAAGAACATAGACAGGGTGGGGACAGTAAGGAAGAGGGCAACTAAAATGGTGCTGGGCCTGCAGCAAAAGCCCTACGAGGATATAGTTGGTTGTTAATGTGTTTCTGTGGTCTGTGTTTTACTGTTTGAGAGGTTGTGATTGTATGATTTTTTTTTTGTTTACTTATCAAAAACTGAATACAAAGATTCATGTTTAAAAAAAGTCCTACAAGGAAAGACTTAAGGAATTAAATATGTACTCTCTAGAGGAAAGGAGGGAAAGGGGGGACATGATAGAAACGTGTACAGGTATTGAGATACATGAGGGTAGCATTTACATAGAAAAGATGCTGGAGGAGAAGGGTCACGTTCTGAAGCTGGAGGAGGGAGAATCAGAGGAGATGTGAGGAAATATTCTTCACGGAAAGGTTGGTGGATTCCTGGCACAGCCTCCCGGTGGAGGTGGTGGGTGCTAAAACAGTAACAGGATTTAAGCATGCATAGGATAGACACAAGGAGGCCTTAGAAATAAGGCAAGGGGGGGAGACTGGAGATCCTGTATGGTCTGCGGTGGCACAGTTGGTAGGGAATATAGGGGCAGACCAGGTGGGCCAAGAGGTCCTTCTCTGCCAACAACGTCTGTATTTCTGTGTATAAGGGGCGGTTGCCCAAGTCTGTATACAGTTAGATTCACAGTGAGTCAGGGTACAAAATCTGATCTCTGGCTCAGCATATACTGTACCTGTCTACTCCATATATCTTCAGATGTGGGTAATAAATGGTTCAATCGCAGTTAATTTTCCTTCATTAACAGCATACCTTCCATTCTGCCATTGCTGTATGGTGGGTGTATTGGTAGTAAACCACTTTTCGTGATTGCTTTTCTGGCAGCCACACAGCAAACAAACAACAGCTTGTAAGTCTCAAGGCTGGGTTAAGGAGGGGGGAGGAGTCTAGAAATAATACGACTGAATCGGTGAGCTGGAAGCTGTCTTAGAAAATACTTTTGAGGGTGTCTAGAATCTGATCCCAGAACGTATGGAGGAGAGAGCACTGCTAAAAAATGTGACCATGCGTTGCTTTGAGTGTGCTGCAGCCTCTCCAGCAATGTGCTTCCTTGTGAGGCTGGTGTTTGACCTGCATAAAAACATGGATCATTGTCTTCATGAAAACTCCCCAGATGAGAGGGCGTTATATGGTGTATGTTTTTTTAGTTGTTTAACCAGGTATAGCACACTAAGCTGAAAGCTTTTTCACAGGAGCGACGTGGGAGCACAAGGGGGTTAAGTGACTTGCTCAGGGTCACGCAGTATGCAAGTGGAAGCTGTGGGATTCAAACCCAGGTCTGGTCTGCTGGATGTCACCAGATTTGTAGCTCAGAGCCTTAGACCACTGTGCTATACTGCCTCTGAATGTTTGATGTTTGCCAGGTACCTGTTCCCAAATAGTGGTTCAGTCTGGGTTCCAAGGTCTGTTTAGTATGTTTGGTGGACTGTATCAGTACCCCAGTCTGTCAATTGAATTAAACTTCATATAACTGTGAAATAAGAGGTGGATTGTTCTCCTTTCAGTATTCTGACAATCAGTTGATGGAACACAGTGATATCCTTATCTGTAAGCCACGTCAGGAGGTGGGCTTTTATAAAATGGTTACCTGGAGATATCAGTAGTGACTGGATTGTCTCAAGTCAAATCAAAGTTGGATGTCTGCAAAAGGAACAAGGTCTATCCTTTGCAAAACTGACGCAACATTCCTAGGCTCACTCTCTCCCACCTATGGTATGTGTTATCCAAATATGGAGGTGTAAAATTGAAGGTGTAGGTATAAGTAGCAGCGCCAACAGGAATCTTGTATCATTATAAGGTTTTGTGGGTGTGCACCAGATGCTAAGGTGTCAGGGTTTCTCTAGTGTAAGGATTTTCTGTGACAGTATGCAGGGAGCATATGGGTGGGTGAATAGTCATTTTTTTTAGCACTTCCTTATTTCTCCTATCGCTGTGCGGCCCCTGTCTGACCGACTCCCCAGCTCCGTCACCCAAATTACCGGAGACTTATTTTCACGCCTGGTCCTGGGAGCGGTGCCTGCGGAGAGTCGGTCACCATCCTACCGCCAGCTGTTTTTCCGTTTTCTCCCTGATTACCCGAGGGCCCCAGGAGAAGGACGATGCGTGTAGAGGCATGCATACACCTTACAGCTCCAGTAACGGCCCTTCTCCTACCTGCCCCATTTTTGGCTTAACGCCGGCAGCCCACTGGCCTCCACCAGGGGGCAGCCGTGAGCGAGGGATGCCTCCCCACCTCCCCGGAGAGGAGCTGCCTTGATGACCACTTCCATCCAGCTCCGCCTCCCTGCCGACCTCCGATGCCCCGGGCTCGCCTCGAACCCAGGTCGCTGGCATGCCATGAGGTGAGATGTCCAGCGCCTCAGCCTCTACGCCACAGGGCCGGCAGTGAATAGTAATTTAATAGAATTTCAAATATCTTCCTCTGTGAGGTCCAAGATTTTCAATGATGAGCTTCATATCCCCATGTGAGCTCATAAAGGCAATCTGGAGTTGTGCTGCTTTATGATAGCGTTACAGATTTGGGAGTGCTAGACCTTCCTGGGTCTTAGGGAGGTGAAAGGTGGAGAATTTTATTCTGGGTCAGGTGCCATTCCACATATAATGGGAAACAGTTCTGTCCCATTTCAGAAAGGACAATGTAGGTGGAGTAGCTGATAGTGTTTGGGCCAGACACAATAGCCTAGGCAGAACAACCATTCCGATGCTACCAGTTCTCTGCAGTAAGGAAAGGGGAATAGTTTGCTAAGTTTCAAGGTCTTTTATAAACAATGGGGTCAGGAGGTCATAATTAATCTGGACTAATTGGTCGTGTTTGGAAGGGATCATGACCCCTAGGTTTTTGAGATGTGGGAGTTCCCATTTAAATTTATATTGCTGTTTAGTTAAATCAGCAGTAGTGTAATGGATCTGCAGCACTTCGGTTTTAATGGTGTGAGTTTGTAACCAGCATAAGTTCCAAATTTAGTAAAGGGTTGCCATAAAGCAGGGAGATGTCTGGGTTGGTTACGTATGCTTAAATAAATCGTCTGCATACAGCGCTAATTTTTGGTGTCTATTTCCTAATGTGATTCTTTGAATATTTGGGTGCAAATAGCTAGGGCTAAGTGTTGTAAGTATAGTGCAAACAATAACTAGGAAAGGGTACAACCCTGTCGGGTTCCTCTGTGTAGTTTTAAAATTGGGAGAGAGAGCTGGCTATTGACTTTAATGTAATCCCAGGGTTGTAATATATGGCTCTCAAGACACCCACAGAAGGATAGGAAACTGCATCTGTGCCATTCTTGCAAATAAGAAGTCCCATGTCACCTGGTCATACTCCTTTGTCATGTCAAACTAAGCAGTAGGAAGGGTGTTTGACCACAACAGCTGGTGTGGTGAAGAACATACAGGGTGCTTTTAATATTATCCTGTGTTTGTCATAATAACAAATCCTGTCTGGTCTCTGTTAATTAAATTGAGAGGAGCTTGTTCACACATCAGGCTAAAATAGAGATAAAGATTTTATAATTTATGTTTTTTTTAAACTTTACATTTATTGCATATTATAATAAACATACAGTTGATTCATCGAAGTAAAGATATACAGTTTTTTTGTGTTTTTTTTTTTTTACACTTGAGGTCACCACTCCTCTTAATACTACGGTTCAATCGTCTTTTCATCTATACTATTAAGATACATCTTTGGAGGGTTAATCCTATTAATACTTTACATTAATTAGTTCATGGGTTCTGTTACTTTAGAGTCCATGAGCAGCATGTGTAATTTCTTAAACAAGTCCAGAGAAACTTCAAAAAGCCCTCCTCATATAGGGTAGGGGTACTTTAAACATGCTTAACAACAGTTAAGTTACTTCTTGCAACTATCACCAATTAGACATCAGAGTAAGAATACTTTCGAACTTTTTGGCGTTAAGCAGTACATACAGCATCATATAAAAACAATCAATTAATGAAAGTATGAAACTCCACCTAGAAGCAACATGCAACACACTTTATCTTTCAAATTTTAACTTTACCTTTTTAGAAAAAAAGACTTTCAGGACAGGTTTAAGAAGGAACAATATTATTTATGAAAGTCAAATGAGTAGTAAGCCCCAGAGACCAAAGTGAGTTAAAGTCCCCAAACAGAAAGTAATGTACACTTACCTGGAGTCAGACCAAATACTCACTGCTCCCCTACCATATTAACTACCTTGCGATACCATGTTTAGTTCTAACTAACAAAATGTCTCTCTCTCTTTCTTTAGGGTTCTTCATCCTCCGACTCGGAGACTTCGTCTTCTTCCCTAGATCTTTGTGCTGGGACGTTCTTCTACGACCACTTTAGTGCATCCGCTGGGTCATTAAAGATGTAAATCTTCCCCTTATGGACGATTCGGAGTCTCGCTGGAAATAGTACACCATGAGGGATTCCAGCCTCCCTTATAATAGCTTTTACCCCATTGAAGCTCCTCTTCTTTTGCCGTGTGGCATAACTGAGGTCCGGATAGAGATGTACCACTTGCCCATCCTGAAGCAGCGTTCCTTTTTTCCTTGCGAGAGTTAAGACGTAATCCTGTGTTCCGACCCCATCTAGAGCCACAGTAATGGTATGTGGAGCATCTCTGTCATCTTTTCTGCCACGAGGCATCACCCAGTAGGCCTTCTGGATGGGGATCGGTTTAAGAATCCCATTCTCTCCCAACTGGTGCTGGAGCCATTCTGTCAGAAATAAAAACAGGTGGTCGCCCTCAGAATCCTCCGGCATCCCTACTATTCGTAGATTCATTGTTCGTGTTTGATTTTCAAGCATTTCAAGCCGGGATCTGAGGTGCACATTTTCTTTCACCAAGGTTGCCGCCGTTCCCATTGCCACTTCAGATTTCTTAGTAGAATCGGCTGTAGCGGTCTTAACCGAGTCCATAGTTGTTTCCAGACACACAACCCGGTTAGTAAGATTGTCGAATTTCTCTGACAATCCTGCCACAGATTGGATAAGATGGGAGATCTTCACTCCCAAAAGGCAACCGCGTCTCTTCAGCTGGCTCCTCGGGACCTTGATTACCTGTAGCCAACCTTGTGGTGTGCCTCACTGGCTCCTTCGCACCATCTATCGAGAAGAGCGGTCTTTCGAGGATTTCCATAATGATCTCACTATATTCCCACACACTCGCTATGATTCTGGTAGAGTTTCTTCAATCAAAAACTTATTTTCCCAGCTGTTTTTATCTGAGTTAGTTCTCTCTCTCTCTCTATGCCTGAGCATCCATCTTGCACGGGCTCCACAGTGCCCCCCCCCTATAATTTATGTTTAACACTGAAATGGGATGGTAGGAGGCACAACTTGTGTTACCTTTGGTTTCAAAATAGTCAAAATAGTGGCCTAGTGTAGTGTTGGGGGGGTATCGGTTCTTCACTATGAACCGCATGGCACACCTTTAAGAGTTCCATAAAATAGGCCTGAAAATAGACATTTTATTACCTACTGTACTTACCCCGCCACAGCTCTTTAAAGGTTTTAAAAAACTTGGTGGTACAGCCGTCCAGCCCTGGTCTTTTCACATTTTTTTTAAATCCCTAATGACTGACTCTAATGCTTTCTGTTGGATAGGAGCTGTGAACAATTGACCTTTCTCCAGGGTAAACTGGGTTGATACTTATGGCTGTTAATATGCTTTTTGGGTCCCTGGCCAAGATAAAGGCCTCCCCTGCCCCACTGAGTATTACTGGTATTGATGGTACTCCTATCCTAATCACTGACTCCATCAAATACCTTGGGGTGACACATGACCCCCAGCTTGACCTTGGGCATCATATCCAAAATGTATGCAGAGCTGTCAACTGCAAACTGGGTCTGGCCTACAGAGTGAAGAACAGTCTTACCTCTGCTGCTCGCCTTGCACTGGCCAGAGATGTGTTTCTCCCTTCTCTCTGCTATGGACTCATCTCCAAAGTTCACCTCTCTAGGTGGAACATAGCTTATAACAACATTTGCCACTTTGCACTTACTGCTCCTCGCCTCACCCACCACTGTGACCTTTATAACAAAGTTGACTGGCTCTCCCCAGCCAACTACTTGAATTTTGTCTTGGGCAGCTTCATGGGCAAGGTTCTCAGAACTGGCACCCCACTCCCCAGGACTGGCTGAGCTCCTCAAACCGCTGCCTCTTCTTCTTACTCCCTTAGGTCATTGGGCTCTGCTGTTCTCAAAGTTCCTGCCACTCGAACGCAAATGGGAGACAGGGATTTTGCTTCATGTGCCCCCAGAATATGGAATTCCTTTCCCACCCAGGTCCGCTCCTCCCCCTCCCACTCAGGCCTTCGTAGCTCCCTGTGGAATTACTTGAAGCTCTCCTCTGTGTGTGGTTGTCCTAAACCGCCATAAGTAACCTTGGTCCCCTGCACTGGACTTACATGTCCTTCTTTTAGTACCCTTGCACAGGTCCTGCTGATGCATTCTGCCTGCTTGGGTTCTGCTCTGTATATAATGTATTTACTCTCTGTTCCAGGCGATGCTGTGACTGCTTTTGGGGCTCGGAGCTGTATAGAATTGTATAATACACTGTTCATAGCCTGGGTGACTCTATGTATATATTCTTTGTTCCTATTCTGTGTTTACTGAAAGCTTGTGTTATGTTCATCTGGTTCTACCTGCTTCTGTGTAATGCCTAACTTGTATCATGTCCTCTGTATGAACTTGTATTTCATCGTACTGTCCAGGGTTGTACCTGAAAATAGGCAAATGTCTTGTCTAGTGTACTTACCTGGTCAACAAAAGCTAAATAAATAAAATAAATAAATAAATAATATCAGAGGCCATGGGGTTCGATTCCCTTGAACATAAAGGCATCTAATATCTTGACTTGGTCTGTCCCCATCGTATTGGTCCTAGGGTTCGTAATGTGGATCACAGTGAGTTGAGCTTTTTGCCTATGTAGATGGAAAGCTAGTACTTCAGAGGCTGTCAAACCACCTTCATAAATGTGCTGCTTCAAATAATGCAGTGCTGTTTCAGTTTTTAACTGGTGAGCCAAGCGGTCCTGGTCTGCTGACGATTTTTTCATTTCTGTTTCTTTTTTTTTTTTTTTTTTGAACTTGTATAGATTTTTTATTTATAGTTTATCATGCTGATACAGAATTCCATTCTTATTACATCACCACATTGTAGCAATTAATCGGCTTATATATCCATTACAGTTTTTTGGTTTTTTCATTTTTTCCCCCTTGCCTCACAATAATTGCTTTCCAATATCCTGCCTTTAGTTATTATTTTCATTTACAATACAGCAAACTATAACAGCAGCGTAACATATTTCTGAAAGGTAGATAACTACCTCACTGTTCTTCAACTACATAAACTGTTTTATTCGACGTGGATTTAATTCTTTACCGCTTATCTCTCTCTTCCCCAGAACTACCTTATTCAGACCTTATATTGCCTTTGATTTTCACCACCCCTGAGTCCTTACTAGTATTTAATGACCCATCTCTCGGATTATGCCCCTTATTTCTGAAGCAGTTGTTCTAACACTGGAACACCCTCGGCCTCTTCAATATAGTTATATAATGGTAACCACCTGCATTATGTTGATCCACTTTAAGATTTAACTCGCGTAGTGATCGCCTCAATGATTTTAATTTTCTTAATGTTACTCATCCACATACCTTTAGTCAACAAATTTTTTAAGCCATTGCTGGGTGAAAATCTTAAGGCTGCAGTTACCAGTATATAAAATAAATATTTTTGGTTCTTTGTTCTAATTTCCATTGGGGTCAGAGTTAATATCACATTAACAACTGAGATTTTCCTGAAGATGAAAATATTTTGTACTGCCGCATAATTTCCTGCCAAAATCTCTAATCCGAGGACAGTCCCAGAACATATGTGTAAATGTCCCCTTTTCCGCACCCCTCCAACATAAGTCTGTAGAAGAAGTAGCATATTGTGCAGAGATCACGGAGTAATAAAAAACCTGGCAGTGACCTTCACTTAAATTCTTTCCATCCAGAAGAGCTTGTGGTTTTAGAGATTCCCATATTTTACCCATTCCGCTTCACTTATTCTGGTGTTCCGTTCCTCTTTGCCATTCATTCTCTATCTTGGCCACTAGGACTTTCCCTACATCTTCTTGTAGAGTCTTGTAAATAAGTGAGATATAACCTTTCTGATCAGCTAAAAGACTTTTTGATGAGTGGCTATTAAGGGAGGAGGAGGAGGGAGTTTTAGGGCTTCACCCCTACCATGAGTGGAAATATAATGCCTGCATTGCAAGTATTTAAAAATCTGTTTTCACAGTTATATTCTCTCTGCAGGTCAGCAAAAGATTTGACCTCTTCTCTCTCTATAAATTGGGTAAGTCTATTCAACTCAGCCCTTCTCCACCTGGAAAAACAATTGTCTCCTTGATTGGTGGGGAATCCAGGGAGATGATCTAGGGGAATATACTCCCAAACTGGACTCGGGATCTCCCACCATTGCCTTGTATCTAACCAAAGCTTCAATGTATGTTTGGACCATCTATCCTGGATTAGTTTGATATCTGATTGAGTGGCTATCCATGGTAAAAATCTCAAGGGTACCAAGGGGTGTGCTTCTGCTTCCATTGAATACCAACCTCCGCTTCAATCTACGTTTAGTATTTTGAGAATTGGAAGAACTTGTGCTGCTCTATAATAGTCATAAAAATTAGGTATCCCCCTCCCCCCTTGACTCTTGTCTACCGTGAGAAGCTCCATCTCTTTATTGGCCTTCTCCCCAGAATGAATCTAGAAAGTTTGTGTCTAAGCTCCTTTCAATCTTTATGTGGAAAAGAGATAGGTAAATTTGTGAATAAAAACAGATACCTGGGTAATACATTGACCTTGACGATTGTCAATCCTGTTAAGTAAAAGTCAAAGAAGTGTTTGCCATCTGTTTATATCTTCAAAGACCCTCCTTTGAAGTAGCCCATAATTCAGCTGATATAATCTCGAGATCCTGGTTGGAATTTGTATTCCCAGATACCTAATTTTCTCTTTCACCCATTTAAGCGGGGTCCTTCCTTGGAGTGTTCGGATGGGGCTCCCCTATTAACATGATTTCAGATTTATCTTTATTTATTTTGAAACCCGATATTTTGCCAAAAATGTAAGCAAATCCATCACGGGAGTCGATGTATCTGGGTCTGATAAATAAATCAAAGTATCATCGGCATACAAAGATATCTTATTCACCGTTCCCCCGACCTGGATTCCTTTAATATCTGTTCTTATCCTGATTGCTTGGGCTAGAGGTTCCATAGCAATGGCGAACAATAATGGGGATAATGGGCAGCCTTGCCTGGTGCCCCTTTCAATTGTGAATCCCTCTGATAATGTCCCATTAACCCGTACCCTGGCTTTGGGTTGTTGATATGCTGCCATAATCCACTGCATAAACGCACCTTCAAAACCCAAGTAAAGAAGTACTTCCTGTAAATAAGCCCAGTTTAGCCGATCAAAGGCTTTTTCTGCGTCCAAAAAAATCACTGCTTGGGGTGCTGTTGATTTACTTTCCTTACTAATTATATTAAGAAGTCTTCTGATATTATCAGATAAGTGTCTACGAGGAATAAATCCCGTTTGGTCTGGATGGATTAGGTTTCCAGTATGTTTCTGAATTCAATTGGCCAAGATCTTAGTCCATATTTTAAAATCCTGATTCAACAAAGATATTGGTTGGAATGACTCACAACATTCAAGGGGTTTGCCTGGTTTAGGGAGTACTGTAATGATTGCATCCTGCCAGGACGAGGGAATGTTATTCTCTTCCAAGATAGCATTCATGACAGCGGTCAGTTTTGAGGTTAAGGGGTTCTTTAGTTTTTTGTAAAATTCGGCTGGTAGCCCATCAGGGCCCGGCGACTTACCGGTTGGAAGGTTCATGATAACCCCTCGAACCCCCTTCTCTGTAATGGGGGCTGACAACTCTTTCTTTACTTCTGGTGTCAGTTTGGGAAAATCCATAGCCTTTAAGAAATCCCCTGTGTCCCTTTTAACTTCCTTCGGGTTTCTATTTTCTGTATACAATAATTTATAATATTCTTTAAATACTGTGGCTATATCATTTGGTTTCACCCATTTTCTTTTATCTTTAGTGTTGTCTAAAATAAATGGAACATATCTACTAAACTTGTTCTTTTCTCAACGGAAGGCCAGTAACCTGATTGCCTCCCCTCCCTCATAATACTTTTGGTTTGCAAATCTTAGAATGCCTTCTGCCTTTTCATTGTCCAACATCCGTAATTCCTCCCTTTTTTTGAGTAGTTCTTTTGGAGTTCTTTCTCCTTTCCCTCTGGGGTGACTCTTATGTTTTTTTTCCAAATCTTCTATGGCTTTTAATAACCCCTCCCTCTTTTTTCCCCTAAGCTTTTTTTTTTGCAGAAGCCAAGCTAATTAATTGCCCCCTTACTACCGCCTTCATAGTATCCCACCAAAGCAGGCGAGAGCAGTCTGACATTGGGGAATCAATGGTTAAATTAGCAATAGTCTGCTCTATTTGCTTTATTGTCGATTTGTCATTGAGTAGTGAGACATTTAGTCTCCAGTTAGTACGTCTGGAACCTGTCGCCCACCCCACTTTGACCACAACCGGGGCATGGTCTGATAAGGTAAAAGACCCTATTTTAGATGATATAAAGTAATGAGTGTTGACCTTATGTGTCAAAATGAAGTCTATCCTCGAATAAGATTTGTTAGCTGCAGAAAAACTGGTGTAATCCCTTTCCCCTACATGCTGATGTCTCCATACATCTACCAGTCCACCTTTCTCCAACCTGGCTTTGCGTTTTTTATCTACCGGTTTTGGTGAGCAGGCTTGCCCTCCTGATTGGTCCATTGTTGGGCATGGTACAGCATTAAAATCTCCTCTTAATATCAAAATTCCCGTGGAAAGGTCCTCAATTTTCTGAAAGACTTCCAAATGGAACTTATCTGTTCCTGTATTAGGTGCATATATATTAACTATGTGTATCACTTGATCCTGAACCATTCACGTGACCCTCATATATCTCCTTCAAATGCCTTGTCCACTTCCTGTATGTTTAGGGGCAGTTCCTTTTCACCAGGATAGCCACTCCAGCTTTTTAATTCCCCACATGCCGCACTTCCACTCTCCCTACCCAAGCTCTCCTGAGTTTCAAGTGCTCAGAGTCCAGAGGCGAGTCTCTTGCAGGAGAGCTACATCGCA
Source organism: Neoceratodus forsteri (assembly GCA_016271365.2). NCBI lineage: Eukaryota > Metazoa > Chordata > Ceratodontiformes > Ceratodontidae > Neoceratodus > Neoceratodus forsteri. The sequence continues at coordinate 1,109,752,999 of CM028133.1, forward strand.
GATCCAATCTTTTCAATTCTCCCAGTAATCTGGTTCTTTTCACTGGTGAATTAATACCATTAACATTGTATGAAATTATATTTAAAGAAGCCACGTTCAGGTGTTAAGTTTTGCCACAGATCCAGATTACATAGTTATAGATAAGCTGCCACGTACTTCCCCCTCCCTTTTGTGCCACCCTCAAGGTCTGATTTTGCTTCTTTGTGTAAAGCGGAGAGATACCACGTTGAAAGGACAAATATAACTTGTACATTATTAAATCCAACATTTGTATATCTTACTAAACTGTTTTAATTGCGTAACTAGCTCCAAATTTCCCACCTTTGACTTCCAAGGAAATTGTTAGTCAACTCTATGACCACTTATTATGCCCCTCCGATGTTTATGGGGTGTTGTAGCAAGTCCCCTTGCAGAAATGGTATGCTTACAACTTTCTCTTATGTGTAGGCGTCTTGGCTCAAAGAAGAGAAAAAACTGTGCCCCCAAGTGAGGTCCCCCCTAATTATGTTCTAGTCGTACATGCTCTTTTGTTCTCCTTACTCCCACACTTAACCTTATGTTCCAGTTCCATGTGCTTCGCCCAGGAATGACAGTCCCTTCACCCCCACCCCGTCGGCTTAGGAATCAGAAATCGCCTTCTTTTCTTGTTTTCCATCCTTTCCTCCCTTTCTTCCATATAAAGATGGGCAAACATCTGAAAGTTAACATTCACCTGCAGTAACCTTTTGCTTGCTTACTGTCTAAGGCTCAAACCCTAGGCCTCCCCGCAGACCTCTCTGTCTCAGCTCCCCCCACACCTTTCCATGAGTTGATGTGGCTCTATCCAACCCCACCTCCAATTACAGTTTGATTTCAAAAGTTATATTTAGTCTCAAACAGTTCTCCACATCTCTCTCTGGTGCTTCCGATGAAAAAGTCCCTACTAAGTATACCACGATTCAAACCGTGTTATCCTCAGTTTTCGATGGCGACATGTCTTCCTGCTCGAGTCAGCCAGTTTGCTTCTTTTAAAGCTCTCTGTAGCAATCTTGCAATGTCCCCCATTGTAGATTTCGGATAAGAGAAAGGAGCCCTCTGTTCTTGTTCTTGCCTCTGGTCGTGACGCCCACACACTTGCTCTCAACTGTTTTCCAACATTTCACATGCTAAGTCAGGTGTTATAATCTCCAAGTTCTTTAAATATGGAACCGCTTCGAGCAACGAGGGAAAGATCCTTGTACCATTTTCCTCTAATATTTTCAGTCTCGCTGGATATAATTGTGCTTTGATTCCCTTTTTCTCTCTCAGTTCTCTGATTACTCCTCTGGTTCTCTGTGTTTCTGCCTGCAGTACCGTCGAGAAGTCTTGATCAAAGTAAATTACCATATCTTTGTACTTTAAGTCCCTATGACGCCAGGCTTCCTGTAGTATCCACTCCTTCATTTGAAAATGCAGCATTCTTATCACAAATTACCTCGGTCTCGCTGTAGCATCTGTTGGCTTAGGCACAAGTGATCGATGGGCCCTGTCAATCGTTAGGTCTAGGTCTAAAGGGATTTCCAATGTGGGTCTCAGTACTTGTTGAATAAAGTCAGCCACTGTAGCAAACCCTTCCTCAGCTCCTTCCAACAGCCCATGTATTCAAAAATTATTACGTCGAGACCTATTTTCCAGGTCTTCTAGCTTCACACTCATTTCTCGGTCTCTTTGCATTAAGTATAATAGTAGCGATCATTACTTTCCTGCGTTTCAGTCAGTTCTTCCAGGCAAGCGTCATTTTGAGACTTTTATCCAGGAGGTGCATATCTTGCCTTATATCTGCCAGATCACTGTCAATTTTGTTCACTGTGCCAAAATATTTTGTAAAGTATGTTTTCTGCCATCGTTGGAATCCATTTCCTCCTGCTCTAGCTCTACCGAGGAGTCAGAAGCATATCGTCTGCATGCAGGCAGGGCGAGAGCCTTCTTGTGATCTGCTTAACAGCGCTTGCCTCATTTGCTTCCTGATTGCAATTGTCTGGAACCCTTTGCTTTCAGGGTTTTCCTGCCATCCTGAGCTTACTGCCAACGCCTTTATTTATTTTAGATTTCGTTCGATTAGGAGTCTGACGATTTTTGGGGGTGTCCTCCGGGAGCTCAGTTCTTCAACCTCTGCCATTACGGTGACGCCACCGAAGTCCTGTTTCTTACATTAAGGATGTCTTGTATTCCTGCTTTCAGTTTTGTTAATTGGGGAGCCACTGATGTGTCTCCCTGTGCATGTAACTGTTGGGTGACAGCCAGCTGTTCCTGTAGTTTTGAGAGCGTTTCCTCTCATACTTTTTTCATTTGGGAACTGTAGCCAATTATCCCCTCTCGAAGAACAACTTTTAAGGTATTCCAGAGGATGCCATCCAACACTTCTGTGGTAGTATTATTATCTAAGATCTGTGTAATTTTGTCACTAATAAAGGCGCTAAATTCTGGGGAATTAAAAAATGCGTTACTAAAGCGTCAAAGTGTATGGCTATGGGGATGAGGTGGGGGCAGGGCATTGCAGTTTGAACAGTAAAGATGCATGTTCCGTTACACAAACTTTTTAAATTTGACAGCTTTTTTCCTAGTCCAGTATGTTCTGATGACATGTGCATCAGGTCAGTTTGGGTGTAAATTTGATGTGGGCTGGAGATATAGGTTTAAGTATGGAGGGTAGGGTTTCAGTATCTCCAGACATCTGGCCAGCCTCTCCTTAATAATGGCTCTACCTTTCTCCTGAGCTCTAGTTTCCCAGGGGGTAACCGTGTCTTTTCAGTCAAAATTAGATTGTAGTCTCCCCCATCAGAGAATACCTTTTGGTACTGAAGTACTGTGTTCAGTAATGCCTGAATTGTAGGATCAAGCCAGACAGTAGGCAGTGGCTTACCATGGTGATCTCTCTGCCTTGATAAGCACCAGTGCTACCCTCCATGGGGGGGTAAGCTTCTCTGCATCAAAAGAGTGCATGCCTGGGGACCAAAACAGCTGTTCCATGTCTCTTTCCTTACTTGTAGGAGGAGGCTATTACTAGGGAGAAGCCCAGTCTGGAAAATCTTTGATGCCCCTACTGTGAGATGTGGGTCTCTGCAGCAGGATAAAGGAAGGGTGACGATTTTTAATTGTGGAGGGTACTTTAGTGTGTATTGTTGTTTGTCAGACAGACATCATAGATTCCAGATGTCAGTGTTAAATCTGGAGTTTGGGGGTCTTGTATGTAAACCTGGCTAATCCATGGGTTCCAGCAGTGGTGTAGTAGACCTAGACATTCATAATCCATTAACAAACCTCTCAAACAGAAATTTGAGCATTTCACTGTAAACATGTCAGGAACTACAGAACATACCTCTCAACATCCTGCCTCATGAATCGGCAAAGTTTAAAAAGTCAGGGCAAAGGACCAAAATAAGGACACATCTTTCAAAATTGCTAATATCCACTCAGGAAGCTGGTAGAATTAGGAGCTTAGTGTAAAATGCATTTTCTAAGGAAGAACATGTCTGTAACTTTAATGTTTAACATTATTTTGTGCTTACAACCTCTACTGTTTGGTCACAGAAACACAATTTTTAGGTGGGACAGAGTAAAAATTTGAGGCAAAATCAGGACAATTGAGAGAAATGCTACAGAATATAAGCAAAATACACATTATCTTGAATAGCCTCAGGACATGAAACAAGTAACAACAATTTCAAAACAGAACATAGAACAAGTAGAACAAAGTGCCTGTGAACAAGGAAAATGCGGTGGGGCCCAAAACCCTGCTGGTGGACCAGGGAGGTCCAGAGGTGGTGCAGGGAAAGAAGGCAGCCTATAAGCAATTCAAGTGCTCAAGGAGTGAAAGGGATCGAGGGGAGTATGAGCTGATGGCTAGAAGGGCCACTAGGGTGGTGAGGGCGGCTAAGGCAAGGAAGGAGCAGAACCTGGCCAGGGAAATTAGGAGAGGGAACAAGGGTTCCTTTAGATACATTGATGAAAAACGAAGGGTGAAGGGGCAGATTAGCAGGATTAAATCAGGGAAGAGATGGGCACAAGACCGGGGAGCAGGCTGAGGTACTAAATGAGTACTTCACTCAGTTTTCACCAAGTAAAATGGGTGCTGCATCATACATGGAGGAGACAGAGATACTGAGGAGGGGGGACCCACCGATCGGGCGGGTCTGGGGAGAGGGAGGCATCACTGGCAGGAGGGGGAGGGCTAAGCAGGGAGAAGAGGCGAAGTGGAAATCACAGCAGAGAGTGAGGGAAGCCCTCAGCCCTTAAGACGGAGAAAGCACTGGGCCGGATAAATTACATCCCAGAGTGCTGAAGGAACTTTATGGATGTCCTGGCGAAACTCCCATGGAGCTTTTCACCATCTCTCTGAGGACAGGGTGGGTGCCCCAGGACTGGAAGGTGGCACATATAGTGCCTATCCACGAGGGGGATCAAGGGAGGTGGCAGGGGAACTACAGGCCTGTCAGCCTGACATCGGTGGTGGGCAAGGTGATGGAGGGCATTGTCAAGGAGAGGCTGGGGGACCTGGATAAGTCAGGGTGCCTGAACAATAGACAGCATGGATTCATCCGGGAAATCGTGTCAGACAAACCTGGTGGAGTTCTATGACTGGGTGACAGTGCCTTGGACCTGGGTAGACCAGTGGCGCCTCTTTCTAGACTTCAGCAAGGCATTTGACTCTGTTCCTCATGTGGGCCTATTGGATAAGCTGGGAGAAATGGGGTGGGGAACCAGATGATCAGATGGATAGGCAATTGGCTCCAGGACCGACCTAGAGGGTCGGTTAGGCGGGTTAGTCTCATCCCCAAGGAGGGTCATTAGTGGGGTCCCACAGGGATCAGTCCTTGGGCCCTTCTGTTCAATGCCTACGCTCTGACATAAGGACAGGAATCAGGAGTGAGATGAGTCTCTTTATGGATGACTCAACTGGGGCGGTGGTGGATGGGGAGGAGGGAGGGTGGCCCTACAGGGGACCTGGAGGCTCTGGAAAGATGGTCTAGAAAGTGGAAGCTGAGGTTCAATGCAGGGAAATGCAAGGTACTCCACCTGGGGCCAGAAACCCGGCCAAGTGTACACCCTGGGGGAATGCTACAAGTCTCGATGGCAGAGAGGGACCTGGGGTGGTGGTGGATGTCAAGATGAACAACTCGGAGACTTGTAGGAGGGCAGCAGCCAAGGCCAACAGGATGCTGGGATGCATCGCTAGGGGGATCACCTCCAGAAGGAGGGAAGTGATACTCCCTCTGTATAACTGCTTGGTGAGGCCACACCTTGAGTACTGCGTGCAGTTTTGGAGGCCACACTTAAAGAGGGACATTAACCTCCTGGAGAGGGTCCAGAGGAGGGCAACCAAAATGATTTGGAGCTTGGGGGACAGGACCTATGAGGAGAGGCTCGAAGAGCTAAATATGTACACATTGGAAGAGAGAAGGGACCGGGGGGACATGATAGAGGTCTTCAGGTACATGAAGAGGGTAAATAGGGGAGGAACAGTCAGGGTGCTTCGAAGGAAGGAGGAGGGGCCACTAGAGGGCATGGGTGGAAGCTGGAGGGGGGAAGATTCAGGGGAGAAAGGAGGAGGTGCTACTTCATTGAGAGGGTGGTGGAGCCATGGAATGCACTGCCTAGGGGCTGGTGGAGGCAGAGACAGTGGAGGGGTTTAAGAGGGGTGGGACAGGTCAGGGGAAGGGTTCTGAAGCAAAACCAATGCAGCAAGAATATCCGAACTGGGAAGGGAGAAGCCAGAGAAGGCGAGGGCAGCAAGGTCAGCACCCAGGGTGGGGGCTGACCAAACGAGCAGACACGAAAGACCGTAGGCCTATTTTGCTGGCATTTTAGTATGTTAGTATGTTAAGGAGCATGAAATGATGACGTGGTGCTCAATGGGAGTCTCCAGTACATCAATAGGACGAGTGCACTTCCAAGGCAGGAGAGCACTGCATGTGACTGTCTAGTATCCTGGGGATAGGTGTAAGGATCAAACCGGCAACCTCGGGGTGGAGGAAGGGTCAGCACAGACTATGCTGCAGGCCTCCTTGGCACATGCCATGTTGACTGTATGGGGTAGGGACGGGGGTGGATCTGTAAGGGGCAGGAGATACAATAGGGGGGAATGGAAGGCAGAACAGCCAAAATAGGGCTGTAAATGGATTAACAGGGCAGATTTCACAGCTACCAATCCCCCAACATGCAAATATCCAGATTTTTAAGCAGGGGGTAAGAAATTGCAGCAAAGCAAATCCTGTCCATGGGGAGCAACTGACCCACATAGGGATCAGGGTTGTGGGGCAAATGCCCCTTCAAGTTGCATACCCTGGTCTGCAGAAGTCTTATTATCTGAGAGAGCAACATTAAGGCAATAAATATAAAAACAGTGCAACTGCAGAGCGTAATTTAGTACCTTCTAATGAATGCTGGGCTGTTCAGTGCTGGAGAGCTCTGCTCCTGTGGGAGAAGGCAAAGGCAATATACATCCTCCCTGGAATGCACCAGGGCTAAATCAGGGAGCCACAAGGGGTTAACAAGATAAAATCACATCACCATGTAGCAGTCCTGAGGACAGCAGGCAGAGGCCAGAGATATTCATGCTGACCCTGGAGAAAGTCCAGTCCATCACGGGGCCCATCTTGCTGGCCACACCTCCATGCACTGTGACAGCTTGAATGAATTGTTAGAGGAACAAGTTTAATAATATTAAACACCCCGTGGTTCATCTGCCCACTCAGTGCTTTGCAACTGCAGCATGTATTCAGAGCAAGTCATGGTACTATATGAAAGCAGATTGATGAACCTTAACAGTTTACAGTGCAAAAAAGCCTTTAAGAAAGTCTGTTAAATATAGATCCATAACAACCGTGAGACCAATAGAAGCAGTCCATGTAGGAGAGTCGCCACTGCTGGATTTAAAGAGAAACCACCTGTTTTACCTGCACACAGATGAGATCACAACAAAAGGGATTTCAGTGAGTAGTCATAAGCATCAGGCTTAGAAGTGGTCCAGTTCTCCCGCATTGGACAGGTATGTAAATGTGGTAAGTCTAGTAAACAGCCCTGGATGGTACTTACAGAATACAGTCCGATGGTAAGGCAGTCACCTCAGGCCCAGAAGGGTAGAGTGATGTGATGCCTAAGAAGTTCTAGTGTCCAGCTTCTTTTTAAAAGAGTGAAATAAGGCCTGTATATCCTTCAGTGATGCTGATGAATGCACTTCCGTGCCTGCAGGTTGTTGTCGTGGAGGTTTGATGGTAGAGTGCTGGATGAGTGGGTTTGGGTACATTGTGATTGGCGCAGTGATCCTGCTGGCCTGAAGGTCTTCAGTGGCAGTTGGGATAGTTTCATTGAGATCTGACCCTCTGGGTAGAACACTCAAGTTTGACTAGATATTGTGTTTGATATTTTAATTTGTCTTCTTGCAGAGCAGTTAGGATAGGACCATAGTGCCTTCACTTGTCCATCACGTGCAGAGAGTAATCCTGATTGGCATACATGCACACCCCCTCTAAAAATACCTCTTTGAAATGCCACAGTCCAATCAGCATGTTCTGTTTAGTCACTTAACTCTGGAACTGCATTATGATTGACTGGGGTCTCTGCTGCATGTTATCTCGAGGGGGTCCAGAGCTCTGTGTACTCACTTGAGCCCTGGGGGACAGTCAGCAGGCAAGTCTGTTTTTTTTTAAAGACGGTCTCAAGGAATTTAATCGTATCAGAGCCCTTGGCTTTTCATCAGCTACCCTAAAGCCTCATGTTTTTCCTCCAGGAGTACCCCTCCAGGTCATCGCATTTGTGTTCCAGGGTCTGGATTTTTTTGGAAGACCTTGTGAAGGTGACAGTCTGTGCTGTCGGCTTGGAGATTTACTCAGAAAAGCATGGTCTGTAGTTCAGAGGTTATCTGCTTCTGTTCATTTAGCTCAGAACATACCTCTGCAAATGGATTTGGTTTCAGTAGGAACGCCCTAAGTTTGGCCAGAAGAAATTGTTTCTTTTTCTTTGGCATAAGATCTGCTGTGGGCCTACTGATGCTCGTGGAAGTCACATTATCTCTGGAGCTGGATGCCTTGCTGTTGGAGTCATCAGTTTCCCATCCATCAACATTGGTGGATATTTTGGTCTTAGGAGTCGCAGATCATTTCGCCATGTGTCGGGTTCGGGGGGGAGGTGCCCTGGTAGACTAGAAGTTTCATTGTAAATAGCTAAATTCTGGGCAGTTTAAGGGGGACTGGAGGCAGTGCAAGCAATCCTCTTTCCATTCTCGCTGCCAACATCACTGTAAGTCTGTCTTGAACCACTTCTGCAATCATCGTACTCCCATGCATTCAACTTTCAGTTCAAATGGTGTGGCCTGGTGGTTAACATGCAGCTGCTAGTCTGGCCTGTGTTTAGGTCTAGTGTGACTTTGGTATGTTGTACGCTGGAACACTTATAGACTGGATACTCACAAATTGACCTGATAGAATTACTGCCTCAGGTGTGCTTCCTGATTCTACAAGTGACCATTCCCCTGTATTTTGCACATGGGGAACATCGGTGATTCCAGCCCCCTCGCCATGCTACATCACCTTCCAGGATTTTTCCACACTTGATCAAGCAAGCTTTCTACATGATATCTCTTCTGTAAACTGGATCCCTATTATCCAGTCCCAAGACATTGAATCTGCTCTCAATCTCTTTCTTGCTATATTCTTATCCCTCCAGGACATACATACACCTAAACGGAATCGATGCGTTAGGGCCAAACAGACTAGGTGGCTGCACAAGGAACTTCTCACCTCCCTCCAGGCACATGACAAAAGTTGGAACCGCTACAAAACCTTGGCTCAGCAAAGTGAATATGGTACTTACAGAAAGCAGTGCAATATGTGCAAAAAACAAATCAGGCTTGCCAAAAGCTCATACTGCAAAGCTCTATTGCTGGAAGCTGCTGGGGACCCGAAGAAATTCTGGACACATGTACAGTCCATCCTGAGCTCAAACCAGTCTCAACACATGAATGATATGGTCCTCAGTGGTATGCTCTGTAATGACTCTGCCACCATTGCAAATTTTTTCAACAAATACTTTACTGATCTCACCAACTACATTGCCTTTTTCACAGCAAATCGCATCCTGACGCCAGTTACTCACACAAACGTGCCCATACATCCTTCTTCTATTTTAAGGCTATTCCAAATGCTGATGTTCTAAAACTACTAAACTCAGTCTCTGATAATACTCAGTGTAGGTCTGGACTACCCAGAGCCTAAACTCCTGAATCACCTGCTCAACATGGTTTCCGCAAGGCATAGCACCTGCACTGCTCTGATACAATTTACAAATGATGCCCTTACTGCTATGGATCATGGTCTCATGACTGGTGCAGTGTTCATTGACCTCTCAAAGGCATTTGATCTTGTAGATCACCCTCTTCTGCTAGCTTCACTGGTTTCTCAGAGCAAGCCACAAACTAGTTCCAGAGGTACTTAAGCAATAGAAGACAACGGGTAAAATTTAACGGTTTCAGACTCTGCGTCTATCAATGTTGATGTTCCTCAAGGCTCCATCTTGGGGCCTCTTCTCTTCTCCATTTTTATAAATGACATATCTTCTAACACTCCTTGGTGCTCAACAATCTAGTATGCAGATGATCTGGTGCTCCACACCTCCTCTGCAAACATAGAAGAAATAAATAGTCGACTAACATCTGCATTTGTCATAATGCAACAATGGATCAACAACAAAAGGCTCATCCTAAACATAAGTAAAACTCAGGGCATGCTCTTTGGATCTGCAACCAAACTTAAAACAAACCGCAGCCTTTTCAACATCTCCTGTGCAAATCGCTCCACCCTTACGAAAGTAACCTCATTCAAGTATTTAGGTGTCCTGCTTGATGAAACTCTCAACTTTGAGCAACACATCATCGACACCTGCTAGTCAGTAAACTCCAAACTTGGAATAGCTTGCAGAACTAGTCAGATGCTTACCCCCTCAGCTAGACTGGCTATTTCTAGGGGTATTCTATTTCCATCCCTTGCGTATGGTGCTGTCACCTACATAAATGCTTCGTAAGTGGGATACAACATACAATAGTATCTGTCATTATGCCACGGCTTCCCCATGTTTGAAGCACCATTGCTTGCTATATGCAGACCTTAGATGGCCTTCTCCATCTGCCAATTGACTCCTTGCCCTTGGTACTCTGCTGGACAACATCATTAGAACTAATCTACCTACCTCTCTTGCAGGCATGCTGGTGCCTCTGTCCCCCACCTATGGCCTGCGCTCTACTGGACTCTCTCTACTATACACCCCTAGGTGCAGAACCCTAAAAGGAACCTTAGCTTTCTCCTGCCTGGCCCCAAAATATTGGAATTCCCTGTCACAAATGCACTCAGCAGGTCAGACCCTCTGTTCCCACAGTGCCAACCTCCGAACGCAGTAATGTGAATAGGTAACAGACAGGGTAACCCTCCTGTTCACTTGTGGGTCCGAATCACCTTTAGTCTCAAGTTCTGGGGATTCAGACTGTGAACCTTATGCTAGCATATCCAAATGTACAGGCTCAGATAATATTCTCTTCGTGGGGTGTAATATATCTTTTGCCTAAGGGCACCTAACCAGGTATCCAAAATGAACCCTTTAAAACTCTATAAAAGACCTTAGGTTTATTCTTACCTTTTCCCAGTTTAGTAACACCGTCAAGCTTTTGAACAGTTTTTGTCAGTCTTAACCCTCTGTACGTCATATGCAAAAAAACAACTGGCAGACCCAGGCAGTCTTTTCAAAATAAAGATTTTGCTAAAGACGGTAAAAATATGAAAAATGTAAACTCAGAACAATATATCAAAGAGCATACAATCACTTAAAAGAAAACAAAGAAAAGTACAAAACAAAAACTCCTACCATAATACAGTTAGACTTTTTCTATCTAATGTATTACTTCTACAAGTGCCTTAGTTAGTTTCTCTTGGGAGTCCCAAAATAATGTCAAAAAGATCAGACACCAGTATTAGTTTAAACTGTGTCTCTCCACACCCCTTCTATGAGTCATCTAGCTCCTCCTTTTAGAATGTAAAAAAATTACAAACAGGATGTCCCATCAGGAGGTATTTTAAATAATGTGACTTCAACAAAAAATAATTTCCTAAATTATGACAGTCTTTAATCAAGCCTTTCCTTTGAACTGGAGGCTGGTTTCTTATATTCCCAAGGAACATCAAAGGTTTTTACAACTCTGCCATACGTCGCTTAGGTGCTAATATAGCCATGTCCTGTCCTGTAATAAACTGTATATTTAGCTTCCCAACTTCAGAGGCAGGAGGTCATAAAAAGGACATAAAATGCAATGTCTCAAGGAAGTTAATAACATTACAGAGATCTCCTTTTCAATTATATATCCTGTTGTTTTCACTGAAACCTGAGCGGGGGGGGGGGGAGAGACACCCATGGAGCACAGACTCACATACTATATTTTTATATTACAAATATCATATAGCAATCATAACCAGCTGGCCAAGCGTAACATTCCCTACCTCTTGATGTTTGCTCTGCACCTAGTCATATTGCTTTTAAAAAGATGCATCACACTCTCCTCATCAAACATGCCCTGTGTTCCTATTTTAAACCCCCATGGGGTGCTTGACATCCCCTTCCTCAGCTCTCAAAATGTTTAAATTTTGCTCTGACCTCTTGTTACTATTATATGCAGCACTTACCATGGATTACATGTTAAACTCTACTGCACTATGATTGTATGCTTATTATGTTTTGTACAGCTGTGTATTTTTCTGTCATATTAGCAATACTGTTTATGTCACAGAACACGTGTAGAGTTTTCCTTGTATGGTTGATTACCTCTGAACTATACCTTTTATTTGTTTTGTCTGCCAATTTTATATTGTAACCTCCTGGGTCGTGTCTGAAAATAATCATATTTTGTGGCTACGGCACCTTAAACAAAAACTAAATAAATACCCCTTAGTGAGGGTTTTACCCTTCTAATGCCATCCTTTTGGGGTTTATGGTTGGTCTAGCCTGTCTCCTTCTTGGAGGGTTTCTTTCTATACATTGGGCTGTATATACATGTATGTAAGTTATCCCTTAGTTAGTTCCAGTGGTAAGGACAGGGGGAACTCATCTACTCCCTTCAGAAAAAGAACAGCAGCAAGTTCTGCTTCATGATTCTAGTGCTCATCCTAAGAGCTCTCTCGGTTAAATAACTTATGGTCAGTTGGTATGAATATTGGGCAACTACTCGGACATTATGGAATTTGGGCAGTCAACAAGAAACATGTTGGATCAGTTCCAGGAGAGAGAGAGAGAGGATAACACCCTCTTACTAGTCAAGCACTAAATAAAGTGAGAACCCTACACAGGGAAATACTGTTACAACCAAAAAAGAGGGAACAGCCTGCCCAAAAGGACATTGAGGCTGACTAATCTACGCCCTCAGGAGAGATCAGATTTTGCCTGTGCAGTCAGAAGGACTGTGTGCGTCTTCCCTGGCCACTCATTTTAAAAAAAAGGTAATAGAGGATATATGTATAGGGAAAAAGAAACAAGAGGGTGACAGGTGGTCTGGTACTCCCCCCTCCTTTTTGTCTTCGAGACACTTGGTTGGGGGGGGGTCATCTCTCCAATGAGTTCTCCCTGTGCATTCTGCTTCTCCTTGGGTTTTACTCAGGCGTTTTGCCAATTTTTGGGGAGGGGTGCTGTGCTCCATCTTCAGCATGTTTTTTCATTATGAAGGATCTTCTCAGAATCAATCTTCTGTATTGAGTCCCACTTATGGATCTCAGCCAGGCGATAGGATGCCACAGGAGCAAAATCTTTTGACCACAGGGCTGGCTACAGCTACTTGCCACAGTGCCTGCACAACACTGGATGGTGTCATGTGCCTACCAGTAACTTTTCTCAGCTCCTTAACCTACCACAGTTCTGTTCTTCTCGTTATTGAGTGCACACCATGGGAGCAAGCAGTCACCTCCATCTGCCTACATTATCTTTTTTTGTCAAGTTCCTTTTGTTTTACTGTTTTGTCCTGATATCTGGGAAGTCAAAGAAGGGGAGAAATAATACCTCATTTTCCGTTGGTGCCCTTGTAGCAAGAAAATCTTGTCCAACAACTGGTATCAAGTCTGTTTTTTATGCCTTGGGCCTAGTCATGACATGGGCTCCTGTGATGCCTGCTTAAAAATCTCATCCGACGACTGGTATCCATTTTGTTTTTTAAGCCTTGGGCCTAGCCATGACATGGACTTTTGCAATGCTGCTTCTCTGTGGACTTTTTTACTTTGAAGATCTGCACGTTGAAGGGTTATAAGACTGCCTACCTTCAGAGGCAGGCAGCAAAGCAGTGCGTCCAAGGTAAGGAAACTGGACTGTTCCCCATGGTTCCCTTTGAGAACCTTCCAGGTTCTTGGAAGTACAGGGTTCTCCTTGACCTGACTATGCGGAAGTACCAGAGACCTTAGTGGCAGCATCGGGTGAATAGTCGACTCCTTCTGGACAGTTAACTGAGAACCTGCCACAGTCTACTCACCCAGAGCGACAGATGTCTCCAGCATTGGAGCTGTGGCTGTACGCTCGTTCCACCCCAGTGAACACCTCAATGCCCTCCTCTGGTGCCATTTGCACTTTTTGCAGCAGGCCTTCCTCTAACACTGTTCCTGGTGTCGGAAGACAGCTTGGCACCAGTGTTGGTGTCAATGTCGATGCAGGCCTGGAGTTTGTTCCTGACCATGTTTTCATAGCGACGCAGAGAGAGAGGATGACAGCAGGCCTTATGTTTATGTCGGCTCTGGTCGTGGTGCTAGGAAAGGGCCTGGCAATGAAGCACTTTGCCAACAGAGATGTCAGCTCAGTGCCCATCCCTAACCTTTGTGGTGGCTGTGGCACCCAGGATGAAGACGGCACTGAGCCTGATGTCAACATCAGTATTGAGCCGTGTCAAGGATGACATTGTGTTTGATGATGATGATGGGGAGAAGCCATGTTCTGAGGACATTGCTAGCTCTGTGGTTGGTGCCACAGGCAGTGCCAACTCAGAGCATGGTGATGACCTGGTTCCTGTGTTCTCTCCAGAGCTATCATCTGATGTCGATCTGGGTGAAGAACGAGACCCATTCAGCTGCAGCCTCCTAATCACCCACATGGACTCCCACCTCATGGCCACCATTCTGGCAACTCCTGTGATGCAGGTATGCTATGAATGGGAAACTCTTTTCGATCCCCTAGAGCGAAGATGTTGCCAGGGTTTCACAGCCTAGACTGAGGCCTGGAACGCCAGGAGTTTCAGTCACAGTCTACTCTAGAAGCTCCAAGAGGTTGCCCATGTTCTGTGCTCCACCAGGTCTATTAACATGGGAGCAAAACTTGGTCTGAGTCAGTGCCTTGCAGCAATGGCACAGGAAGTCAGACACGGCTGAATTCATGGTCCCTTTTTCAACACGGAACCTTTCTGGGGCCTATGCCTCATCCTCATCTGAGGATAACAAATCCTCTTCCACCTGGCCTCTTCTTTTGAATACGTTTTGTATCAGTGGTTCATGGTGGAGATGCTTCATGCATTTGACCTTTGTGTTTATACATGCCGCAATCCTGTCACCCAGCCATTGGGACTCCTCAGAATTCCCAATATGGACATCCTTGTCATTCCTCGATGGACCAGAGGTATGGAGGGGCATCGAAGGCTCTGTGGAGGTGTCCCTTCTCTACCCTTCCCATCCCCAGGGACACCCACATGCCGTATCATGCACAAACTGTGTCTCCAGGAGGCATTCCTCCACCCCCCACATTGGGGCTTCAGGTACTGCAGATTCAGACTGGGCCACAGAGCCCTCAGCATGACAGACCCACCAGCTCAGATTCTGCAGAATCCAGTACCTCGGGAATGAAAGTGTTTAGCTCATTGTGCTCTCTTGCATGCATTGCTGCAAATCTGGCTCACATGGCGGCCTACAGTCACAGCCTGTGGTTGAAGCTTCATGGGTTGCAAGCTGTTGTGCTGCATAGCAAGTTAGCCAGGCAGGCCATTGATCTTTCTACATGAGGCCTAGAAGTTTCCAGGCACTAGTCAAGGTCATCTTATGATGCTGGTGAGATGGCTTTTAGGCTTGTAGGAACTGCAGTCTGTCTCAGATGGATGGCGTGGCTTTGCCAATCCTAGCTGGCAATGTTGGCCTGGTGTAAGGTGCTGAACTTGCACTTCCAAGGGGCTCATTTCTTCTCCCCTAGGATCAGGTTGCAGCTGTCAGGGAACCCTTCTGCTCCTTTGCCTTGACCCAGTCAGTTGCGGGTCTTGTCTGACATGCAGGAGCCCCTTCCCTTCAGTTGCTGTTCCCCATTCAGAGGGCTGAGAGTACACTGTACATTCAGGCTGATCCAGCTCCTTCCTCATAAACAGACTGTGGTCAGAGCCAACACGACTGCTGTGCCATTTTAAGAGCACTCAATGGGGCTCAAAAGAACAAATGCTGTTTCATTTTAAAGCTGGAAAAAAAGAGCCTGCTGTGCCCACAGTGGCCACTGTGAGCATGCGACTTCACCGCTACTGTGGAAGTGAAAGTGTACGTGTGCAACTGTGGAATTGAAGTCGCATATGCACACTGAGCTTACGGTGGCCATCTTGGGCAAGGTTGGCTCTTTTTTCTTCCGTGAAATGGAAGTGACGGGCAGCAATCAAATAGTCTGCCTACGGGGTGGCTACTGCAGTCGCAGAGTGAAGGGTGGTGGAGAAACAACAGTAAAGCACTGGCTACACCACTGCGGAAGAACAGCAGGAAGTAATCCGGCCACGTGCTTCCACAGTCCCTTCTCTCTTCTGTGTGAAAGCAATACATCAGCATGGCTCCACCCATACAACCAAAAAGGAAAAGATGGCTAAGGGTGTCCACGTCTGGAGCACACTCAAAAAAAAGGACAGTACAAAAAGCAAATCAAGAGAGGCTAACAGTCACTAGTGTGCATCACAATAATGCAAACCCGTAGCTTGGTTCATGGTTAAAAATTGCTTTTATTCAAGGCTTGATAAAGCCCACAGTTAGGTGGGTGAAACTTTGGCAGACACTGGTGGGTGAGTGAGATGGATTTTATGCAATATAAAGCAATTTTTAACTACAAATCAAGCTATGGGTTTACATTATTGTGATGCACACCAGTGGCTGTTAGCCACTCTCCATTTGCTTTCTGTATGACTCGGCCCATGCAGCTGTAAAAAGGGAAACTTGATCTGAGGTGTCATTTTATTACCTCGTACCTTGTCTGCCCACATTATTGGGATTCAGAAATCTTCACCGCCTTTTTTCTCGGTGTCTTCATGACCAGGGGAGGCACAGTACCACTAGTTATCACACCACGTGTGGTACGGATCAGATTCGCCCTGACTGCTGGCAGTGTTCCGCTCTCCATAGTGGCTGTGCATGCAGCAGTAGTTCTTTCATGCATTTCTACTCACCAGGGCAGGGTCTCAGCATCTCTGCCATCAATATTACTGTAATGTCTGGATAATTATGGGAGTCTATATGAGTTGGTAATATGAAGCATATGTTTGCCGGTCCTACTGTGGATTGGCCCCTGTGCACATTTTGTACTCTGCTGCAACCAGGGACTCCTTTGAAAACAAGATATTGTATCTCATGGGCCATCCCATCATCTGTTTCAAGCAAATTTCAAATATATAATGAGCACGCTAATGGTCCTATATGTAGAATACACTTTCTTCTAAAGTAACAGCCTTTATTAGTCAACATGTAGTTTCTTTCAGTAATAATGTTCTCTGGCAGCAGCATCAATATACCCATTTTTCTTTTAATGTTCTTTCATTCCTGAACTAAAATATAGTATTTTGAAGTTTTTTGGTTTTTTGCATTATCTGTTTATCGCCTCTGCTTCCGACCAGCCTCTCCTTCAGGCCCTTGCCAAGGATGCCCCACCTCGCCCTGGGGACCCCTGTCGCCATCTTCTGGCCTCATATTATAGCCGGCCCAGGGTAAGCCGATGTATCCCTTCGCCGGACGGGTTCTCTCCTCTGGGGAAGTGCCTTCCGCTTACCTTCTGGACCTGGGTGTTGCTGAGGTCGGTCAGGCTGTTTGGGGCTCCATGGAGGTGAGGGTCCAGGCGCCATCATCCGGTCGATCAGGATGCCATTTTCTTGTTTTCCTAGCTCCCCTTGCACTGCGCTGTGTCTATAGTGCTCCTGGTCTTCATCAGGGGCCACTACAGAGTGAGGCATCTCCCTAGCCCACCCCAGAGGGAGAGTAGTCCTCTGGGCGCTCATTCCTGTCCTCCTCCTGCCTCCGTGAGTCCATTCCTGAACCTGGGTCGCCGGTGTGGTGCGAGGTAAAGCGCCAGCGCCTCAACCCTCTGCACCACCGGGTGGCCAGCTTTGATGTTTTTAATAGATCCCACTCCCTTGCCACTACCACCACGACAAGATTAACTGTCTTGGTGTGGTTCTCTGCTGTTTACCATCAAAAACATGTGGTAGCACCAGCCTAATACAGCCACGGAATGAGTTGATTTTATTTGTTTATTTCAAATGTAATTGAGCTGATAACAGCTCGTTTCCAGATGCGTTGGGGAAGGAGGGGATTTAGTATGCACATTCAAAACTTAACCTCAGCAGAAGAGATTTCGAAAAATTGGGAGTGATGGACATCTAAAATGACTTGAGCCAATAATTACAAAATTAGTCACAACAGCTGTTTACAAATATTGGAGATATTTGAAATATAGAAACATAGAATTTGTTGGCAGTAAAGGATCTCTTGGCCCACCCAGTCTGCCCAGATGGTCCCTGCCTAGTCTGTTTCTGCAAACACTAGCCGGTCTGCAGCGACCCCCTCTCTCCTTCTTGCCCATTTACTAATATTCCCCTTTTTGTCTATTCCATGCATGTTTGAAGTCCCATAGTTTTCACCTCCACTGCCCTGCTGGTGGTTTGTTCCAGGCAGCTACCAGTCTTTCAGCGAAGTAGTTCTTCCTCAGATCCCTCTAAACCCCCACCACCACCAGCTTCCTCGCATGCCCTCTGGTCCTAAAGCTCTTCTTCAGAGAGACTCCCCTCCTGCAACTTGTTTATCGCATGAGGTACGTGTAGGTCTCTATTATGTTCCCTCTTACTGTCCTCTCTTTCAGAGTGTACATGTTGAGATCCCCAAGTCTTTCCTCATAGGGCTTTTGGGTGTAACCCTTATATTATTTTCAGTTGCCCTTTTCTGGACTGCCTCCACCCTTTCTGTGTCCTTTCCGAGGTGCAGCCTCCAGAACTAGACACAGTACTCCAGGTGGGGTCTTGCAAGCTTCATTGATGTCCTCAAGAGTGAGTAGCATCTCAGTGAGAGTAAGATTGAACAGTGTATCGCTGCCTGCCATGCCACAGGGGGGGAAGAGGAAATAAAAAGACTCATCCCAGCGTGTCCAGGCCATTGTGCTGGACTATGGTGCTTGGAGCACTTATGATTTCCTAAAGGGCATCGCATACAACTTCCAGCTGCAGGTGTGATGTTCCCATGGCTCCTGACTGGTGTGCTGCCATGTCCACTGGTTGTGGACTGTGACTCCGACATGTGCACTGGGTGGAGGGGTATGCTGGGTGTGTGTTTGTTTGTGTCCCTGTTGCTGGGTCCTGGGTCACTGTTTCCTGAGTAAAGGTGTGTAACATGACTGCTGTGTCCTGTGCTCCTTTCTAGACCTGCTGCATCTGCAGCCCCTCCATATCAGCACAGTTTTGTCCTCGGACATTTCATGCTCCTTTGTTTTATTCCACTTTCTATTTGGTCCACTTTATTTTGTCAATAATATTTACCCAGATGATGTTTACGGAGATGTTATCAGCTGGAACCGAGCTGCCTGAATAAGGCCATCAGTGGGGCAGCTAGCACCTCCCGGACTTCCTTTAGTACCCTTTGATGTATCTCATCCAGTCCTATGGCCCAGTCCACTTTCAGAGCATCGAAGTCCCTTCTGGACTCTCTGCTCTGAGAATGGACTCGTCCTCCCCCTTTGTTCCTGCTGATCTCTTGTGGTCTATCCCTTTTCATTCACTGTGAAGACTGAGCAGAAGTACTTGTTCAGGATATCTGCTTTTTCTTGGTCCTCTCTACGATCTCCCCCTGCTGCCTTCCTTATCCTCACTATCCCTCCCCTTGTTTTCCTCTTCTCACTTATATACCTGAAGAAAGTCATCTCCATTAACTACCCGCTTGGCTCTCCTTTCCTCTGTCTGCACCTTTGTTCTCCTCACTGCCTTATCTGCTTCCCTTTGTTTTACTTGGTACACCTCCCTGTCTTCCTCCCACTGTGTTTCCTTACACCTTCTGAATGCCACCTTTTTTCCTTCACCACCATGGTCACTTCCCTAGAGTACCATAATGGTCTCATTTTTCTTCTGCTTTACTCATTTCCTTCACCCAGAGGCCGGTTGCCTTAATAATGCCCTCCCTTATTTTTTCCCAGTATTCTTCCACTCCTCTCTGGCAATCCCAACCTACTAGGCAGTTACTGAGACAGTCTCCCATTTCTTTCTTTTTTTTTTTTAAATTTATGATTTTTTGGTGCCCACCCACTGCGGACCATCCACCGGTCACGGACCCCTCGACTGCTGACTTTCCCACATTAGCCGCTCTCCCGGTATTCCCTGGCTTGCCCCCTCTAGGGTGGGGTCACAGCACCCGACCCCTCTGAAGGGTGCAGAGCGATGGGATAGGCGGGTGGCCTGGGGAGCCAGTTGCAGCGGGGCGGGCTTCATCAAGGCAGCGGACAGGCTTCTTTTTCCCCTTGTGGCGGGGCAGGGCGTGCAATGATGCCAGTGTCCATCCTGCCCTCTCGGATCCTCATTGGTGCGCCTCTGTGTGCCTCCGGCCTCTGCCAGGGGTCCCCAAGCACTGGTGACACACCACACCCTCTCCCCGGAGGAGAGCAGTCCGAGGATGCTCGATCCTTCTCTCCCCCCCCCCCGGCTGGCCCTCCCAATAACCCAGGTCTGTTCTCGAACCCGGGTCACTGGCATCGCAAGCGGAAATTCAACCACTGCCCCAATGAGCTGGCTACAGCCTTCCATTTCTGCTCCCTGCTTAATGTTAAACCATACTGTACAGTGAACACTGGTACCTGGGGGACTGTCCACTGTGATGTCCACAACTGTTTATAGGCACCAGGTCCAGCACTGCCCCATCCCTAGTGGGTTCATTGAATAGTTGCCTAAGAAAAACCCCTTGTAGGGAGTCAAGGATGGTCCTGCTCCTTGCTGATGCTGCAGTTGGAAGACTCCAAATCACACCTGGCCTATTGAAGTCACTAACTAGAAACAATCCCCTTGCACGCCATCCCAATTATGGCTTCCCCAAGTGCCTTATCCAACTCCTGTCTATGTGCTAGAGGTCTGTATACCACCCGTATGGATAACAGTCCCAGCGCCTGTCTCCAGGGTGATCCTGAATGAAAAAAGACCCAGGATGAAAGAGACTGCCATGGTTCTCACAAGAAGTGGCTGAAAGATAAAGGCTAAAGAGTGGCATTGAGAAGGTATAAGGAGACACAGAGGAAGAGGATAGGGAGGTGCATTGGGAAACAGGGAAGCAGGAAAGCAATAAGAGTACAAAGGCATAAACTGAAGAGAAACTAACAGAAGGTAAACAAAGGGGACAAGGCATTTTTAAGTATGTTAGTGAAAAGTGAGAGACCAGGGTGGGGTTGTAGATTAAAAAGGAAGGGAGTGACTTTGCAGAGGGGCACCAGGAAAAGGCAGACATCCTGAACAAATACTTTTGTTCAGTGTTCTGAAGGAAGGAGAAGGGAGGGCCACAAAAAAGTAACAGAAGCTTTTGGAGGTGGACACTAGTACTTTTTGGAGGAGAGGGTCCTGAAGGGAGTCGCTGATCTGAAGGTGGACAAAGCAATGGGGCAAAATGGGGTGCATCCAAAGGTATTGAGGGAGCTCAAGAAAATACTGGCTGCACCTCTGACAGTTCTGTTTAACAGCTCACTGGTAACAGGAGTGGTTCCGGATGATTGGAGGAGGCGGATGTAGTCCCTACACAGAAGTGGTAGCAGGGAGGAGGCTGGCAATTATAGGCCAGTCAGCCTGATGTTGGTGGTGAGAAAGTTAACGGAATCACTGCTGAAGAGAAGGACTGTGGAATATCTTGAATCCAGTGCTTTACAAGACCCAAGGCAACAGGGGTTCACAGTGGGGGGCAGTCAAGTCAAACAAAGCTGATAGATTTCTTTGACTGGGTGACAAAGGATTTGGATCACGGTAGAGCGGATTACCTAGATTTCAATAAGGCTTTCTACACTGTTCCACATAGGAGTCTAATAAGCAAGCTGGGTAGCTTAGGAGTGGGTCCAAAGGTGGTAAACTGGATAAAAAATTGGTTAGGGGATAGGTGATAGAGGGTGGTGGTAAATGGAGTTTACTGCAAGGAAGAGAGGATGACCAGTGGGGTGCCTCAGGGGTCAGTGGTGGGACTGGTCCTCTTTAATGCCTTTATAAGTGACATTGTGGATGAGCTGGAAGGAAGGTCTTCCTCTTACGGATGACACCAAACTCTACAATAGGGTGGACAGGATAAACAGAGAGCTGAGAAAACTAGAGGAGTGGTCAAGGGTATGACAGCTGGGTTTCAATGTAAAATGTGCAAAATAATGCACTTAGGGTACAGAAATCTAGAGGTGGAGTACAAAATGGGCAGAGTGGTATTGACAGACAGCAAGCAGGGAAGAGACCTGGGGTAATTATATCAGATGACCTAAAATTGGCCAGACAGTGCAACAAGGCAGTCGGGAGGCTAGTCTGATGTTGGGGTGGATAGGGAGGGTCTCACCAGCAGAAAGAGGGTGGTAAGACCCCACCTAGAATACTGTGTCCAGTTCTGGAGACCACATTTCCTGGAGGACATAGACAGAGTGGAGGCAGTCTAGAGGAGGGCAACAAAAGTGGTGCAAGGACTGAATCAAAAGCCCTACAAGGAGAGACTAAAGGAGCTCAATATATGCACACTGAAACAGAGAAGGGAGAGGGAGGATATGATAGAGACCTTTAAATACCTCACGGGGGTAAATAAGGTACAGGAAGGAAGTATTTTTCAGAAGAAAAGGTAGATTCCTGGAACAGCCTTCCAGTGGAGGTGGTGGGGGTGAAGACAGTGGTGGGGTTCAAGAGTGTATGAGATAAGCACAAGGGAATCATAGTGGAAAGGAAGAGGGGAGGGAGAAAGAGCTATAGATTGGTCTTGGTCTGCAGTAATACTATAGGTAGAGAGAAATGGGCAGACTGGATGGGCCAAGCAGTCCTTATCTGCCATCAAATTCTGTGTTTCTAAGACTCACAGCACCTATATGTAACCCCTAGGTAGCGCTATCCCAAGGGCTACTACCCCTGCCTGCTTGGCTAGTAGCAGGTTAAGGGGCCTGAGTTCTGAAACGGGTGCCTCCACCCGGAGGTCAGGGTTGGTAGTGGTCAAGCTAACCTGGGCACAGCCCTCCGGGACACTGTAACCCCCCTCTTTCCCCTCTAGTGGCCTGAACACTGTACAGTAATCACTTTCACAATACCCCTGGTACACCACACAAGTACCCACACTGTTTGCACTTACCACCAGGGCTGGTTCCTCTGGCTCGATCCTGGGGACCCCCTGTAAAACAAGGTTATGCACAGCAAATAACAACAGTACAGTACTTTGAGCACAAACTGGAACCACAGTCAGATTACATGCAGAAAAAGTTAGATCTGATTTATTCAGGGGACTTGAACAAGGGAGGGGCAAATAATTAGCTTAAAGGTTATATCAATCAAGCAGTTATGCATGCGCTTTGAGTCCCCCTACACAGTCCATCTCTGGGTACCCAGGTGGAGAAGAGATGGGCTAGCCAGGACAGTTGCCCATGGTTGCAGCTGGTTGGGGCCCTGTGATGGAAAACACAACATGCACAGTACACAATATTTGTAATCCGAGCCAGAGGGCTCAGTTTGTAAAGGAAACGAAACAACAATACAATCAGATGACACACTCAGATTAAGCTGTTGTTGCAGGGAGCTACCCTGGTATTTACTCATGATACCCAAGACTGGACACAGGCTGGGCCAAAATCGAGACTGCAGGTGGTTGATCTGGAGTGCCAGGAGAAGCAGGGCCACACAGTCACAGAGGCATCGTTCCTGTTCAAGCGTGGAGCAGGGGACTGATTCCCAGGCAGATCTCTCGTCGATGGCTTCTCTGTGCAGTGGGTAGTCTGGCTGGGCCAGTCTGGCAAGGCCCAGACTGCATGGAGACAAATTCGGATGCAATCCATTTTGGGCTGGATACAGCTTCCAGCAAGCAGAACACAGTTCACACAGTGGGGAACTAACTCACAACCCACTATCAGCTCATAGCACATTTACATGTACGGGAATTCTACTGTACCAGGCAAAGCACTCCCCGGTCACAATCGCAAAGTCTCTGCACACACTGGGAGCTTAGGGGTAGCTGGAACTCCTGACAGGCTGATCACATTCAGCAAAATCTTCAGTCTTCTTCAGGTTGAGCCTGGCCCACTTCAGTAGCTTACTTTAGTCACACAAAACTTGGATTTAGTCCAAAATAATTCTCTTCTCTCCCTCTCAGGAGCAGCAGACAGACATGTAAGCCAAACTCTAGCCCTTTCACAGTTTTCCCATGTGAATCCACTCAGGATTGCTGCTCAGAATCACTTTGTCTCCTCTCATTTCACTTCCCGGCTCAGAATTAACTGAAAACTGCAAGCAGCCCAGGACTTCCCCAAGATCCAAAAGATTTGGTTGGCTGATTTGGCTGTCAGTCAAAGCAAGAGCTCCCCCTTCAGTTGCAAAAAAAGCGCAAAAAAACTCCAAACTAAAGTTCTTACAGATTTTGAATTTAGACAGCTCCTGTAGTCCGGCTACATTTTAGATCCCACCAGTACTGTTTGGACCAATTTGCAGTCCAGGACAAAGATAGTGGAGACAAACAAAACAGTCCTTGCTACAAAGAAAGCAGGTTAGACAAACTACATTATCATTATCACTCTAAATGATTTTCAGTAAATAGTTACATCTTTCAACAGAGCTCTCTCTCAGATTACTTACGTTGCAATCAAGCAGCTCTTAAAGAGACAGTACACAGAGGCAATACAGGCTGTGGTAATCACATTTAAACTGCTAAAACGCAGGACACCAGCCTGGCAGTGAGCATTTAGGCAAGCTCAAGGAAGACTTTTTGGGAACCCTCATTTGTAGGGGGGTTACATATAGACCATCCTTTTCCTCCAGGTGCCCCTGTACTTGCGTAGCCTTTATTCCCTCCCTTACATATAGTACAACCCCTCTTCTCTTCCCTGTCTCTCCTGAACGGAGAGTAGCCTGGTATGGCCACATCCCTGTCATGGATGTCAGTTCACCATGACTCTATTATGGCCACCAAATCCAGGCTAGCCTCCTCCGTGATGGCGTCCAGATCCAGAATTTCATTTTCCAGACTCCCTGCATTGTGCACCTGGCTCTCATATGTTACTCCCTCCCTGCCTGCTCCCCCTATCCCACCTGTGCTGTTACCTCTTCCCTTTTTACCTTCTCCATTACCTGTCTCCTTTACACCTCTGTTCTTGCTTTCCTGATTTATATCCCCTTGTCCCCACCTCTGTCTTCTTGTGCCCCTGTCCTGGGGGAGCCCCCTTCCCTTGGGCCCTCCCTCCTTGCTGCTTCATCATCAAGGGGGGGGGCATTGTTAGGGACCATCCTTTACGGGATATAAATTCCCAAGGCCTTGTGGCGGTGCTTGACTTATCGTCCCCTGTGTTTGCGAGCAGTGATCAAGAGACCCTCGTGTCAGCTTATAATTTGGCTGTTAAGGCGACTCTGGATTCTATTTCTTCTGTCCATGTGCCTACCCTTCTCCCCAAGTCCCCTTGGTTTGATAGGACATTGAGGAGATGCAGAGACAGGACGAAGGTGAGAACGTTGCTGGCGTAGGTCCGCCCTTGATGCGAACACCTTAGATTGATTGACCATTATTCAGTCTATCAATCTGCAATCACCATAAGAAGGCAGAATTCTTGTCCAGGGAGATTGCGGTTGCTCGGAAATCGACCAGCTCAGGTTTTTCGAACTGTAGACAGACTGTGCAGCCCAGCCTGTCTGCAAGTTCGGAAAGCTTTTTCACAATTAGAGTGCGAGGAGCTTGCTCAATTCTTTGCAGATAAGGTGACCTACATCAGGGCGGAATTACAACCGGCAACCTCTAGAGGGTCTGCGGTTGGTCAGTGCGATTCGCTATACTTCAGTTTTCTTGGAGTACCTTCAGTCAACTAGACTTCATGGATGTCATGAGGATTATCAGAGTGTGCCCTACATGCTGTAGTTTGGATCCTGGACCGACTTCCTAATTTTGGGTTGTAGTGATATCATCGGTCCAGTCGTTGTGCAAATAGTCTGGTGCTCCTTGGAGTCAGGTGAGTTTCCTAGCTTCCTGAAAGAGCGGTGGTGACACCACTCTTGAAGAAAGCTACTCTGGTCCCAGACTGTTTCACTAACTGCAGACCTATCTCTAACCATCCCTTTGTTGGGAAGGTGATTGAGAAAGTAGTGGCAGCTCAACTGAAGGACCATTTAACCATTCATGACATCTATGAACCCCTCCAGTCCGGTTTCGTAAAGACATAGTACCAAGACTGCGCTGGTTGGTGCTCAGTAATCTCCTGAGGCGAGAGATCAGAAGAGGCGTTCCATCTTGGTTCTTCTAGATCTCTCCTCAGCTTTTGACACCATGGATCACACGGTATTGAGCACGCCTGAGGCATTTATATGGAATATCGGGAACCGTCCTTGATGGTTCACGTCATTCCTCATGGAAATCACAAAGCGTTGTGACCGGGGTCTTTTCTCGGGCCCAACAGCTTTGTTGTGTGGGGTGCCTCAGGGATCTGTGCTGTCACCCGTATTATTCGCAATGTATATGCTACCCCTCGGAGACATTGTAAGAAGGTATGGGCTGAGGTTTCACTGTTATGCAGGTGATACCCAGCTATTCCTGTCTTTTGCACCCGACCAGGATGAAGCTCTCTCGGTCTTTGACAACCGTCTGAAAGAAATCCAGGAGTGGATGGATTCTAGCTGGCTGAAGTTGAACTCAGAAAAGATAGAAGTATTGGTTGTGGACCCTGAGTCGACTGATAGAGGTTGGGTGTTGGTGTGCCTTCAGGAATTTTTCTTGGCGCATTTCTCTCCAGCCTCTGAATGGGTGCGTAACCTGGTGGTGGTCTTTGATGATAGACTGACACTGCAGTCGCAGGTGTCGTCTGTCATCAAGACCTCCTTTATCATCTTAGGAACATCATGAGTTAGACATCTGGTTCCGTCTGATGACCTTCAACATTGGTCCACGCCTTTGTGTCCTTGCGCTTAGACTACTGCAACTCCTTTACTTTGGGCTTTCAGGGGTTGAAATTCACCACCTGCAGCTAGTGCAGAATGCAGCGGCATGGGTTCTGACAGGCTCTAGTAGATCCTGTCATATTACTCCCAGTGTTGTGCGAACTGCACTGGCTGCCTATACGGTGGCAGATCACCTTTAAAGTTGGTTTACTGACTTTCAAAGCCCTTCACAGTCAGGGTCCGGCCTATCTGAAAGAACTTCTAGTCCCCTACTCCCCTGGTTGATTACTCCGCTCGACCGACGAGGGGTTGCTGGAGATTCCAAGGGTGAACCTTAAATCATCTTGCTCGAGAGCTGTTTCCTATGCTGCGCCTACCCTTTGGAATTCTCTACCCCGTCGGTTACGGGAATGCACCTCCGTGGAGGAATTTAAGAGAGGACTGAAAACTTTTCTCTGGCAAAAGGCCATTTTAGAAAACTGAATTAAATTATGAATATGATCTTTTTAGTTATGTGTGAGATCTGGGATTTTAATGTCTGTTTTAAATTGTATGTTGTAAAGCGCTTTGGAATTGGAAATGCGCTGCATAAATAAAAATTATTATTATTATTATTATTGTTGCCTTCCTTGGTTTTACAGCCCACCCCAACCCCCCGGCTAGTTTAAATGCTCATCGTAGTAGCATTTATACCTCCCACTAAGGACTGTGGTCCCCCTCCTGGAATGATGTAGGCCATCTCTCCTATAGAGGCCATATCCTTCCAGGCTGGACCCCAGACCCCACTGTTGCCTCTTCCATGAACCATGCCTTCAAACAGTTGTTAAAAGCCTTGGTGCGAAATGCCCTTTCTTTTCCCCAGCCATACACAGGTAACACCTTGGCAAAAGCCATTATGGCTGCCACCTGCTTGAAGCCCCTTCCCAGCTCCCTGAAATTACACTGCAGTACCCCTACTCTGTCCCTTGCCAGGACATTTGTCGGTAGGTGGACAGTGACATCTAGCTCCGTCCCATCTCATGCCGTGCTAGTAGTCCTCTGGATCTGCACTGTATCCCTTCTCGCAGAAGCACCAGGGGGTCATGTCATCTCTCTCTCCCTTCCTCCCTCTATGGGGGGTCGATCCCAGTCCTTTCACAGAAGAAAGAGTTCTGCAAGAACTCCTAAAACTGAAGGTGGACAAAGCAGTGGGTCCTGATGGAATTCACCCCAGAATTCTAAAAGAATTAAGGAAGGAACTAGTGAAACCACTGGCTACTCTTTTAATAAATCATGGGAGGATGGTGTGGTGCCCGAGGACTGGAGGAAGGCAGATGTGATTCCCCTTCACAAAAGTGGGACCAAGACAGAGGCAGGAAACTACAGACCTGTCAGTCTGACCTCTGTGGTAGGGAAAGTGATGGAGTCACTTCTGAAGGAAAGAATAGTTGAGTACCTAGAGGTCAGTGGAGCACAGGATCCAAGGCAGCATGGGTTCACAGCGGGAAGGTCATGTCAGACGAATCTAATAGATTTCTTTGACTGGGTGACCAAAGTAGTAGACCAGGGAGGGCTGTGGACATGGCCTACCTAGACTTTAGCAAGGCATTTGACACAGTCCCACACAAAGATTATTAGTCAAATTAACCAGCCTGGGAGTGGGTCCCAGGGTGGTAGCCTAGGTAAAATATTGGCTGGACAACAGGACACAGAAGGTAATTGTAAATGGAGTCCACTCTGAAGAAAGGGGCGGTTACAGTGAGGTACCGCAGGGTTCAATGTTGGTCCAGTCCTTTTAATCTTCATCAGTGGCATTGCAGAGGGACTGGAAGGAAAGTATGCCTTTGCAGATGACACGAAGATCTGCAACAGGGTTGATACAAAGGAGGCATGGAAAGGATGAAAAGGGACTTGGCAAGGTTGGAGGAATGGTCTGACGATGGCAGCTAGGATTCAATGATAAAAAGTGCAAAATAATGCACCTGGGAAACAAGAACCCAGGGGAAGAATATACAATGGGTGGGGAGGTAGTAACAACAACAAAACAGGAAAGGGACCTGGGGGTAATCATATCAGATGACCTTAAGGTTAGCAAGCAATGTGAGAAGGCAGTAGGGACGGCCGGGGGTATACTGGGATGTATAGGGAGAGGCATCAGCAGCAGAAAACAGGAAGTTGTTATCCCTCTGTACAGACAGTTGGTGAGACCCCATCTGGAATACTGTGTCCAGTTCTGGAGACCCCATCTCCACAAGGACATAGACAGGATAGAGGCAGTCAGAGGAGGGCACTAAAATGGTGCAGGGTCTGCAAGAGAAGCCATATGAGGAGAGACTAAAGGAGCTTAATATGTATACCCTTGAGGAAAAGAAGGAGAGGGACATGATAGAAACTTTCAAGTACCTCAAGGGAATCAACAAAGTCCAAGAGGTAGCATCTTTCAGAAAAAGAGACTTGCAAGAACAAGGGGACACAATTTAAAGATAGAAGGAGGGCGGTTCAGGGGCAATGTGAGGAAGTATTATTTCACAGAGAGGGTAGTGGATGCATGGATCAGCCTTCCTGAGGAAGTTGTGAGTCTAAAACTGTAGGAAATTCAAGAATGCATGGGACAGACATAAGGCAATTCTTGTGGGGGGCAGGAAGATATAGGCTGTTGGTTAAATAGGATCTGCGACCTATCCTGTAGGTAGGGAAATGGGCAGACTAGATGGGCCTAGCGGTCCTTATCTGCCGTCAAAGTCTATGTTTCTATGTTTCTATGTTTCCCTCTGCTCCCAAGCCTATGCCCTTAACAACAGACTGAGGTTGAGTCTAAGAATTTCAGAAATACATTTTTGCTAAAAAATCTGTATATCTACAATACCAAACAGTCATGGACCAAATGGTCTGAATGGACTTGATGTATAGCCTAGAGGTTAGAGGGACAAGGTGTAAACAAGCCTGGTACATCCTGCAGACCAGACCTGAGTCTGATTCTCACAACCTCCACTTGCATACTGTGTGACTCTTGAGCAAGTCACTTAACCTACCCAGTGCTCCCAGGTTGCCCCTGAAAACAGACACTTACGCCTAGTGGGCCTTACCCGGTTACCAAAGACTAAAATAAAAAAAAAAAAACAATATCCTTAGTATATGTTTTTTTCCAAGGTTTACAACTTTGCATTATGGCTTTTTTTTTGTTAGAAAACATCTATTGTCACTATAAATGGCATGATGATAGGCTTTTGCAAGGACATGTAGATGTGCCTAAATTCTAAATTAATCTTGATTACAGGACACGTACATGTACAGGCGTTAAAAAATGCAGAAGTTCTGTTGCCAGAGTGGGGGGTACAGTAGGTGGATGTTTTTTTCTTTATTAACTGACTTTAGAATGCTTTGTAGCTACTTATTAATGTGACAACAGCAGTATACATCCTCGTTCTTCTAAATAGTGATAGTAATTCTTTATTTTGCAGCATACTTGATGTTCTTTAAATAATTATTAGTGCCTTTTTTGCCACTATAGTATTTATCTAGTTAACTTCTTCACTTGCCTCTCTTTCATTGTGTTGAAATGCAAAGACTAAGTCTATATTGCTTATATTCTTTATTGGCTAAATAGGTAATATAGTGTAAACTATTCATGTTTTTTTTATTAATTCTTTGTAATGTATGCAGAGGCATGTCATTGGGAAGAAGTAAGTCCTGGGATGAGGCAGGGGACTGGAGAGAGTGGAGACTGAGCCTTCAGTGGATCGCAGTGCCAAAAGCATACTAAATAAAAAAAGGAAATTCTGTACTGAAAATGCAAAATATAAAACGTAAAAAACTGTATGGTGAAATGTTTGTGCCATCTTACAGGTGCAGGCTTTTCAGAAATGGGCAGGGTTGGTGGAGGGAGCCCCCCACAAGACAAACCTTGCTGGGCAATCTCCTTCACCAAAACTGAAAAGCTGTCTCAGGATACAGTACTCAGGCTGGACTGTCTTCCTTTGTCTGATCGCTCCCTTGTTTCGCTAGAGATGTCAGGAAGCTGGCCTGAGACTGGCCTCTCATTACAGAGGAAACAATTTCATGCCCCACAGGGTTCTCTTCCTTTCATGCAAGTCAGCAGGAAGTCAAAGGTTAATAAGCGATAATTATGGCGCATGCCTCACTGCTGCAGGGGGTTTGCTGCACCTTGCATTGTGAGCCCTGTGGGATATAAACTAGGTACCCTAGAGAGAGAGGGAGTGCGTGCGTGTGTGTGTGTGCTTTCTATGTTTAACCATTCATCCTTCAATGAGTTTTTAAAAAGAGAGCAAACAGCCAGTGCACAGAAAAACAGAATAAGATGTATTTTCTGTAACTTACATAACAGGACCTGCAGGGTCAGAGGGTACTGTTTCACACAGCGAGGACCAGTAAAGGTGTGTGCGTAACAAGTTGGAAACATTTCAATATTGCTACACTGGAATCAAATTTTATGGTATTCCGGTGTGTTTGGAATACCATGGATCAGAACATGTACAGTCTATACAGGTAAACAGTAGTGACAATAAATAAATCAATTAATACATTGAATAAAGTGACGGTGAATGTGCAGTAATAATAGGAGAGATGGGCAGAAGGGAACTTGGTTTAACGTCTCATCCATAGGACAGAATGTGCTCTGCTTGTTCTTCTCCCAGGACTCAGACAGCAACAGGAAGGGGAAACAGAGTTATATTTGGATGCCATAAGACCCGGGACACCATGTAGCCAGGTCCAGGGACAGCCAAGTAGAGCAGGAAGAGGGTAGAGGACCTTAAAAGGACCACACTACCTAGCGTCCCATCGTGTTCACATCCTACTGCATGAGTGGGACAGAGCAGGAGTGGAGCATCTGACCCAGAACAAGTTTGTAGGGCATCTGCAGAGAGACTGCAGGTTCACAGAAGACTCTGGAGGCAGGATACCAGACAGAGGTAGAAGGTAATCAGGGCTGGATTAATGGAAGGGCAAATGGGGCAATTGCCCCAGGGCTCTGAGATTTGGTGGACCTGGGAGGGGAACCCTTGCCCTCCCCTCCTCCTCAAGGTTCAAAATTTTATTGGTGCCCGCCCACTCAGCGTGTGCCTTGCCTTTTTAAAGAATATTTTTAGCCCTTGCCTTAATGTTTAGTGCAGTTTCGGGCATCATGGCCGCCAACCAGCTGAAACTGCTGAATGGAGCTGAGAGCTCCATGTGCTGACAGTCCCAACCCGGAGACACCCTCATGCCCAGAACACATGATGGTGATAATGAGCATGACAGTGGCAAACTGGGAAGATCAGTAGGACTGAGTGTGCTCACAAAGCACAGAGGCATACATGAGCATGTCATGAGTTTGCCTTCCCGACCCAGCTTGTTGTCATCACGTGAGCAGACGTGGAAAATGGAAACACTCCTCAAATCTTTCACGTCTGCTGGCCAACATTACAGGAGAGTGCATGCATCGGTTCCCATTGATTCAGCTTCAGCAGGAGACATAGACTAGAGTAGCTGCAGCAGCAGTCAGCAACACTGCAGATCGATGAAGAGGAGATAACTGACAGCATCGATTCTGACATCTCCACTCAGCTCTAAAACAGAGTAAAACAGAAGACACTTTCTGGTAGGTGCCATGCTCAGGCTGCAGTAAGGCAGTCAGACTCGCTGCATTAATGGGTCTTGAGGTCTGACGATGAGGGTGGGCAGGCTGGGTATAGGGGCCTTAGGGAGAAAATAAAACTACTCAGTGGGGACTGAAACTCAGACTTTGATTGATGAAACTTTGCATAAGCTTCTAGGCAATTGTTGCTCTTTTATAAATTTCTTTTCATTCTGTTTCAAATGTGCACAGTTCGTACATACGTAAAAGTGAGGTCTGTGTTACAAGAAATAGCATTACAGTAAGAAATGTCACAGCAGGATACGTCACTTGGCATTAGTGGAGGACTCTAGACTCACTTACTCTTTCTTGATAACTACACTACACTCTACATCACATTGCCACATAGAAACATAGAATTTGACAGCAGGTAAGGATCATTTGGCCCTCCTAGTCTGCCCATTTTCCCTACCTGTTTCATATACTGCAGATCTTAAATGATCTGCGGCTCACGTCAGACAAACCTTGTGGAGTTCTATGACTGGGTGACGAGTGCCTTGGACCTGGGTAGACCGGTGGATGTCCTCTTTCTTGACTTCAGCAAGGCGTTTGACTCTGTTCCTCATGGGGACCTGTTGGATAAGCTGGGAGAAATGGGGGTGGGGAACCAGATGATCAGATGGATAGGCAATTGGCTCCAGGACCGAACCCAGAGGGTCGTGGTTGGTGGGTTAGTCTCATCCCCAAGGAGGTCATTAGTGGGGTCCCTTAGGGATCGGTCCTTGGGCCCCTCCTGTTCAACGCCCACGTCTCCGATATAAGGAAGGGTATCAGGAGTGAGATGAGTCTCTTTGCGGATGATTCAAAACTGGGGGCGGTGTTGGATGTGGAGTAGGGGAGGGTGACCCTACAGGGGGGACCTGGAGGCTCTGGCAAGGAGGTCTAGTAAGTGGAAGCTGAGGTTCAATGCAGGGAAATGCAAGGTACTGCACCTCGGAGCCAGAAACCAGGGTCAAGTGTACGCCTGGGTGGGAATGCTACAAGTCTCGATGGCTGAGAGGGACCTGGGGGTGGTGGTGGATGTCAAGATGAACAACTCAGAGGGCAGTAGCCAAGGCCAACAGGATGCTGGGATGCATCGCTAGGGGGATCACCTCCAGAAGGAGGGAAGTGATACTGTCTCTGTATAACTGCTTAGTGAGGCCGCATCTAGAGTACTGTGTGTGCAGTTTGGTGGCCACACTTAAAGATGGACATTGAACTCCTGGAGAGGGTCCAGAGGAGGGCAACCAAAATGATCTGGGGCTTGGGGACAGGATCTATGGGAGAGGCTCGAAGAGCTAAATATGTACACATTGGAAGAGAGAAGAGACCGAGGGGCCATGATAGGGGTCTTCAGGTACATGAAGGGGTAAATAGGGAGGAGCAGTCAGGGTGCTCCAGAGGAAGGAGGGGGCAACTAGAGGGCATGGGTGGAAGCTGGAGGGGAGATTCAGGGGAGAAAGGAGGAGGTGCTACTTCACTGAGAGGGTGATGGAGCCATGGAATGCGCTGCCGGGGGTGGAGGTGGAGGCAGAGATGCTGGAGGAGGTTCAAGAGGGGTGGGACAGGTACAGGGAAGGGTTCTGGATGCAAAGTCCAGTACAGTGAGAATATCCAGGACTGGGAAGGGAGAAACCAGGAGGCAAGGGCAGCAAGGTCAGCTCCCAGGGTGGGGCTGACCAATGAGCAGACACAAAGACCGTTAGGCCTATTCTGCTGGCATTTTAGTATGTTAGTATGTTACTCTCTCTTTCCTATCACTAGAGTTCCTTTATGTCTGTCCCATGCATTTTGAAATCCCTACCGTTTTGCCCCTAAAACTTCTGCTGGGAGGCTGTTCCATGGATCCACCACCCTTTCCGTGAAAAAATGCTTTCTACATCACCCTAAGTCTACCCCCATTTTCATATCATGACCTCTTTTCTTGGACATCTTTTCTTTTGAAAGATTCTACCCTCTTGTACTCTCTGTAGTCTCTATCATATCCCCAGTTTCTGCCCTTCCTACCATGACCACCCCCCCCCCCGGCAGGATTCTCAACATCCTGAAGGGGGAAATCAAGAAATGGCTACCCCTTCCCCTCATATTCAGTTCTTGCCTCTCCCCCTCTCTTCTCTACCTGCCCTTCTGGGTCACCAGTGTGCGCCACTTAACCCCAGCCTTTTTACTCCAACAGCACTTGCGTACTACCTCGAGCTTGCTCCTGGTACACTCATGCACTATAAATGGTTCTATCGCATTATTACTGTTTTGTACATTTATATGTTCTTTTGTATGATTTTGGACATGTATTGTAATTTACCCAATGTTCCAACTGTTTATTGTGCAATACCTTGTGTTCCAGCTGTTGTACATAATCTTACAATGTTGTATTGTTTGTACTACCCTCATACTGTTGTAACTGATCATCCTTCACAACCCTATGTAACCCCTTCCCCAGGTCGCACCGTGACACAAGCAACTTGTTGTTCAGTGTGCCTCCTGGTGAAACACTTCAATAAATAAAAAATCCCTCTATCCTCTCCTCCAGGGAATACATACTGAGATCCTCCAGTCTCCCCTCATATGACTTTTGGTGCAACCCCTGCACCATTTTTGCCACCCTTCTCTGAACCACTTCTACTCTGTCTATGTCCTTCCAGATGTAACCCCTAGGTTGCCTACCCCTGGGCTACTACCCCTGCCTGCATGGCTAGTTGCAGGTTAAGGGGCCTGGTACTGAACGTGGTGCCTGCACCCCAGAGGTCAGGGTTGTTAGTGGTCAAGATGACCTGGACACAGCCCTCAGAACACTGTAACCCCTCTTTTGCCTTCTAGTGGCCTGAACAATATATACTGATCACTTTCACAATGACCCTTATTCACCATGCAATTACCCACACTGTTTGCACTTAACCACCAGGGCTGGTTCCTCTGGCTCAACCCTGGAGACCCCTGTAAAACAAGGTTATGCAAAGCAAATAACATCATTACAGTACTTTTGGCACAAACTGGAACCACAGTCAGTTTAAATGCAAAAAGAGTTAGATCTGATTTATTCAGGGGACTTGAACAAGGGAGGGGCATAATCAGGTTGATTTGCTTAAAGGCTATAGCAAACAGATATGCATGCACTTCAGAGTCCCTACACAGTCACACACTCTGGGTACCCAGGTAGGATAAGGGTGGGCTAGCCAGGAACGTTGCCCAGGGTAGGCAGGGGTTGCAGCTGGTTGGAGCCCTGTGATGGAAGAAAGCAACATGCACAACACACACTATTAGCTGGAGCAGCAGACTTTGACAGTCTTGCCATAGATTTAGCTGAAGTACCCACAGAGAGACCAGCAACCATTCCCTCAACTGGGACCACTGCAGCACCACTGGTGCCATCAAACCATGCACCACAGTGGCTGTCTGTAACTGATGGTCGGGTCTCTCCTGGAGCATTTCTGTTGCTTGCTGCAGCAGCACTCTCTGCAGGCTGTTCAGCCTCACTGCCTGTGGGGCTCCTTCCTGGGCTGCACTAGGTCTGGTGGTGGTTGTTTGTTGTCTTTCAATGACAACGTGTGCTAGTGTTGCTGTAACAACTGCCACTGATATACACTCACTGGTTTGCTATTACCTGTGCCTGACCTCCACTCTAATTGTGTTTCAGTTGTTGGGGCACAGCAGTTTCCTCAGGGAGTGTTACACCTCAGTCTCTGTGAAGTAGCATTTGTGCAACATGTTTTCCACAACTGCAGAAATTCCATGACTTAGTATAGCCTTTTGGGTATTTTAGCTCTCTCAGGCTTTCCTGCAGTTGCGTTTTTTCTGCAACCCCAGATATTTTTCGCAGCTGCAGGGTTTTGAGTATATGCCACAGTGCAGCGCTCTCATTTTCCACAGCCTGGTAATTTTGGGTACTTGCAGATTTTTTTTGGCCTTCAACCTGTTTTAGAATCCTCCCCAATCTCAGAAGAACACAGACAGGGTAAAGGTAAGGAAGAGGGCAACTAAATGGTGCTGGGCCTGCAGCAAAGCCCACGAGATATAGTTGGTTGTTAATGTGTTTCTGTGGTCTGTGTTTTACTGTTTGAGAGGTTGTGATTGTATGATTTTTTTTGTTTACTTATCAAAAACTGAATACAAAGATTCATGTTTAAAAAAAGTCCTACAAGGAAAGACTTAAGGAATTAAATATGTACTCTCTAGAGGAAAGGAGGGAAAGGGGGGACATGATAGAAACGTGTACAGGTATTGAGATACATGAGGGTAGCATTTTACATAGAAAAAGATGCTGGAGGAGAAGGGGTCACGTTCTGAAGCTGGAGGAGGGAGAATCAGAGGAGATGTGAGGAAATATTCTTCACGGAAAGGTTGGTGGATTCCTGGCACAGCCTCCCGGTGGAGGTGGTGGGTGCTAAAACAGTAACAGGATTTAAGCATGCATAGGATAGACACAAGGAGGCCTTAGAAATAAGGCAAGGGGAGACTGGAGATCCTGTATGGTCTGCGGTGGCACAGTTGGTAGGGAATATAGGGCAGACCAGGTGGGCCAAGAGGTCCTTCTCTGCCAACAACGTCTGTATTTCTGTGTATAAGGGGCGGTTGCCCAAGTCTGTATACAGTTAGATTCACAGTGAGTCAGGGTACAAAATCTGATCTCTGGCTCAGCATATACTGTACCTGTCTACTCCATATATCTTCAGATGTGGGTAATAAATGGTTCAATCGCAGTTAATTTTTCCGCTTCATTAACAGCATACCTTCCATTCTGCCATTGCTGTATGGTGGGTGTATTGGTAGTAAGCCACTTTTTCGTGATTGCTTTTCTGGCAGCCACACAGCAAACAAACAACAGCTTGTAAGTCTCAAGGCTGGGTTAAGGAGGGGGGAGGAGTCTAGAAATAATACGACTGAATCGGTGAGCTGGAAGCTGTCTTAGAAAATACTTTTGAGGGTGTCTAGAATCTGATCCCAGAACGTATGGAGGAGAGAGCACTGCTAAAAAATGTGACCATGCGTTGCTTTGAGTGTGCTGCAGCCTCTCCAGCAATGTGCTTCCTTGTGAGGCTGGTGTTTGACCTGCATAAAAAACATGGATCATTGTCTTCCATGAAAACTCCCCCCCAGATGAGAGGACGTTATATGGTGTATGTTTTTTTTTAGTTGTTTAACCAGGTATAGCACACTAAGCTGAAAGCTTTTTCACAGGAGCGACGTGGGAGCACAAGGGGGTTAAGTGACTTGCTCAGGGTCACGCAGTATGCAAGTGGAAGCTGTGGGATTCAAACCCAGGTCTGGTCTGCTGGATGTCACCAGATTTGTAGCTCAGAGCCTTAGACCACTGTGCTATACTGCCTCTGAATGTTTGATGTTTGCCAGGTACCTGTTCCCAAATAGTGGTTCAGTCTGGGTTCCAAGGTCTGTTTCGTATGTTTGGTGGACTGTATCAGTACCCCAGTCTGTCAATTGAATTAAACTTCATATAACTGTGAAATAAGAGAGGTGGATTGTTCTCCTTTCAGTATTCTGACAATCAGTTGATGGAACACAGTGATATCCTTATCTGTAGGCCACGTCAGGAGGTGGGCTTTTATAAAATTGGTTACCTGGAGATATCAGTAGTGACTGGATTGTCTCAAGTCAAATCAAAGTTGGATGTCTGCAAAAGGAACAAGGTCTATCCTTTGCAAAAACTGACGCAACATTCCTAGGCTCACTCTCTCCCACCTATGGTATGTGTTATCCAAATATGGAGGTGTAAAATTGAAGGTGTAGGTATAAGGTAGCAGCGCCAACAGGAATCTTGTATCGTATAAGGTTTTGTGGGTGTGCACCAGATGCTAGGGTGTCAGGGTTTCTCTAGTGTAAGGATTTTCTGTGACAGTATGCAGGGGAGCATATGGGTGGGTGAATAGTCATTTTTTTTTTTAGCACTTCCTTATTTCTCCTATCGCTGTGCGGCCCCTGTCTGACCGACTCCCCCAGCTCCGTCACCCAGAATTACCGGGGCTTATTTTACGCCTGGTCCTGGGAGCGGTGCCTGCGGAGAGTCGGTCACCATCCTACCGCCAGCTGTTTTTCCGTCTTCTCCCTGATTACCCGAGGGCCCCAGGAGAAGGACGATGCGTGTAGAGGCATGCATACACCTTACAGCTCCAGTAACGGCCCTTCTCCTACCTGCCCCATTTTTGGCTTAACGCCGGCAGCCCACTGGCCTCCACCAGGGGGCAGCCGTGAGCGAGGGATGCCTCCCCACCTCCCCGGAGAGGAGAGCTGCCTTGATGACCACTCTATCCAGCTCCGCCCTCCCCCCCGTGCCGACCTCCGATGCCCCGGGCTCGCTCCCGAACCCAGGTCGCTGGCATGCCATGAGGTGAGATGTCCAGCGCCTCAGCCCTCTACGCCACAGGGCCGGCTGTGAATAGTAATTTAATAGAATTTCAAATATCTTCCTCTGTGAGGTCCAAGATTTTCCAATGATGAGCTTCATATCCCCATGTGAGCTCATAAAAGGCAGTACGGAGTTGTGCTGCTTTATGATAGCGTTACAGATTTGGGAGTGCTAGACCTTCCTGGGTCTTAGGGAGGTGAAAGGTGGAGAATTTTATTCTGGGTCAGGTGCCATTCCACATATAATGGGAAACAGTTCTGTCCCATTTCAGAAAGGACAATGTAGGTGGAGTAGCTGATAGTGTTTGGGCCAGACACAATAGCCTAGGCAGAACAACCATTCCGATGCTACCAGTTCTCTGCAGTAAGGAAGGGAATAGTTTGCTAAGTTTCAAGGTCTTTTATAAACAA
Organism: Neoceratodus forsteri; assembly: GCA_016271365.2. NCBI lineage: Eukaryota > Metazoa > Chordata > Ceratodontiformes > Ceratodontidae > Neoceratodus > Neoceratodus forsteri. The sequence continues at coordinate 1,109,791,698 of CM028133.1, forward strand.
TGGGGTCAGGAGGTCATAATTAATCTGGACTAATTGGTGCGTGTTTGGAAGGGATCATGACCCCTAGGTTTTTGAGATGTGGGAGTTCCATTTAAATTTATATTGCTGTTTAGTTAAATCAGCAGTAGTGTAATGGATCTGCAGCACTTCGGTTTTAATGGTGTGAGTTTGTAACCAGCATAAGTTCCAAATTTAGTAAAGGGTTGCCATAAAGCAGGGAGATGTCTGGGTTGGTTACGTATGCTTAAATAAATCGTCTGCATACAGCGCTAATTTTTGGTGTCTATTTCCTAATGTGATTCTTTGAATATTTGGGTGCAAATAGCTAGGGCTAAGTGTTGTAAGTATAGTGCAAACAATAACTAGGAAAGGGTACAACCCTGTCGGGTTCCTCTGTGTAGTTTTAAAATTGGGAGAGAGAGCTGGCTATTGACTTTAATGTAATCCCAGGGGTTGTAATATATGGCTCTCAAGACACCCACAGAAGGGATAGGAAACTGCATCTGTGCCATTCTTGCAAATAAGAAGTCCCATGTCACCTGGTCATACTCCTTTGTCATGTCCAAACTAAGCAGTAGGAAGGGGGTGTTTGACCACAACAGCTGGTGTGGTGAAGAACATACAGGGTGCTTTTAATATTATCCTGTGTTTGTCATAATAACAAATCCTGTCTGGTCTCTGTTAATTAAATTGAGGAGGAGCTTGTTCACACATCAGGCTAAAATAGAGATAAAGATTTTATAATTTATGTTTTTTTTTTTTAAACTTTACATTTATTGCATATTATAATAAACATACAGTTGATTCATCGAAGTAAAGATATACAGTTTTTTGTGTTTTTTTTTTTACACTTGAGGTCACCACTCCTCTTAATACTACGGTTCAATCGTCTTTTCATCTATACTATTAAGATACATCTTTGGAGGGTTAATCCTATTAATACTTTACATTAATTAGTTCATGGGTTCTGTTACTTTAGAGTCCATGAGCAGCATGTGTAATTTCTTAAACAAGTCCAGAGAAACTTCAAAAAAAGCCCTCCCCTCATATAGGGGTAGGGGTACTTAAACATGCTTAACAACAGTTAAGTTACTTCTTTGCAACTATCACCAATTAGACATCAGAGTAAGAATACTTTCCGAACTTTTTTGGCGTTAAACGAGTACATACAGCATCATATAAAAACAATCAATTAATGAAAGTATGAAACTCCACCTAGAAGCAACATGCAACACACTTTATCTTTCAAATTTTAACTTTACCTTTTTTTAGAAAAAAAGACTTTCAGGACAGGTTTAAGAGAGGAACAATATTATTTATGAAAGTCAAATGAGTAGTCGCCCCAGAGACCAAAGTGAGTTAAAGTCCCCAAACAGAAAGTAATGTACACTTACCTGGAGTCAGACCAAATACTCACTGCTCCCCTACCATATTAACTACCTTGCGATACCATGTTTAGTTCTAACTAACAAAATGTCTCTCTCTCTTTCTTTAGGGTTCTTCATCCTCCGACTCGGAGACTTCGTCTTCTTCCCTAGATCTTTGTGCTGGGACGTTCTTCTACGACCACTTTAGTGCATCCGCTGGGTCATTAAAGATGTAAATCTTCCCCTTATGGACGATTCGGAGTCTCGCTGGAAATAGTACACCATGAGGGATTCCAGCCTCCCTTATAATAGCTTTTACCCCATTGAAGCTCCTCTTCTTTTGCCGTGTGGCATAACTGAGGTCCGGATAGAGATGTACCACTTGCCCATCCTGAAGCAGCGTTCCTTTTTTCCTTGCGAGAGTTAAAACGTAATCCTGTGTTCCGACCCCATCTAGAGCCACAGTAATGGTATGTGGAGCATCTCTGTCATCTTTTCTGCCACGAGGCATCACCCAGTAGGCCTTCTGGATGGGGATCGGTTTAAGATCCCATTCTCTCCCAACTGGTGCTGGAGCCATTCTGTCAGAAATAAAAAACAGGTGGTAAGCCCTCAGAATCCTCCGGCATCCCTACTATTAAGTAGATTCATTGTTAGTGTTTGATTTTCAAGCATTTCAAGCCGGGATCTGAGGTGCACATTTTCTTTCACCAAGGTTGCCGCCGTTCCCATTGCCACTTCAGATTTCTTAGTAGAATCGGCTGTAGCGGTCTTAACCGAGTCCATAGTTGTTTCAGACACACTCCGGTTAGTAAGATTGTCGAATTTCTCTGACAATCCTGCCACAGATTGGATAAGATGGGAGATCTTCACTCCCAAAGGCGGCAGCGTCTCTTCAGCTGGCTCCTCGGGACCTTGATTACCTGTGGCCAACCTTGTGGTGTGCCCTCCCGCAGCTCCCTTACTTTTCGCACCATCTATCGGAAGACGGTCTTTTCGAGGATTTCCCATAATGATCTCACTATATTCCCACACACTCGCTATGATTCTGGTAGAGTTTCTTCAATCAAAAACTTATTTTCCCAGCTGTTTTTATCTGAGTTAGTTCTCTCTCTCTCTCTATGCCTGAGCATCCATCTTGCACGGGCTCCACAGTGCCCCCCCCCTATAATTTATGTTTAACACTGAAATGGGATGGTAGGAGGCACAACTTGTAGTTACCTTTGGTTTCAAAATAGTCAAAATAGTGGCCTAGTGTAGTGTTGAGGGGGTATCGGTTCTTCACTATGAACACGCATGGCCACCTTTAAAGTTCCATAAAATAGGCCTGAAAATAGACATTTTATTACCTACTGTACTTACCCTACAGCTCTTTAAAGGTTTTAAAAACTTGGTGGTACAGCCGTCCAGCCCTGGTCTTTTCACATTTTTTTTAAATCCCTAATGACTGACTCTAATGCTTTCTGTTGGATAGGAGCTGTGAACAATTGACCTTTCTCCAGGGTAAACTGGGTTGATACTTATGGCTGTTAATATGCTTTTTGGGTCCCTGGCCAAGATAAAGGCCTCCCCTGCCCCACTGAGTATTACTGGTATTGATGGTACTCCTATCCTAATCACTGACTCCATCAAATACCTTGGGGTGACACATGACCCCAGCTTGACCTTGGGCATCATATCCAAAATGTATGCAGAGCTGTCAACTGCAAACTGGTCTGGCCTACAGAGTGAAGAACAGTCTTACCTCTGCTGCTCGCCTTGCACTGGCCAGAGATGTGTTTTCTCCTTCTCTCTGCTATGGACTCATCTCCAAAGTTCACCTCTCTAGGTGGAACATAGCTTATAACAACATTTGCCACTTTGCACTTACTGCTCCTCGCCTCACCCACCACTGTGACCTTTATAACAAAGTTGACTGGCTCTCCCCAGCCAACTACTTGAATTTTGTCTTGGGCAGCTTCATGGGCAAGGTTCTCAGAACTGGCACCCCACTCCCCAGGACTGGCTGAGCTCCTCAAACCGGCTGCCTCTTCTTCTTACTCCCTTAGGTCATTGGGCTCTGCTGTTCTCAAAGTTCCTGCCACTCGAACGCAAATGGGAGACAGGGATTTTGCTTCATGTGCCCCCAGAATATGGAATTCCTTTCCCACCCAGGTCCGCTCCTCCCCCTCCCACTCAGGCCTTCGTAGCTCCCTGTGGAATTACTTGAAGCTCTCCTCTGTGTGTGGTTGTCCTAAACCGCCATAAGTAACCTTGGTCCCCTGCACTGGACTTACATGTCCTTCTTTTAGTACCCTTGCACAGGTCCTGCTGATGCATTCTGCCTGCTTGGGTTCTGCTCTGTATATAATGTATTTACTCTCTGTTCCAGGCGATGCTGTGACTGCTTTTGGGGCTCGGAGCTGTATAGAATTGTATAATACACTGTTCATAGCCTGGGTGACTCTATGTATATATTCTTTGTTCCTATTCTGTGTTTACTGAAAGCTTGTGTTATGTTCATCTGGTTCTACCTGCTTCTGTGTAATGCCTAACTTGTATCATGTCCTCTGTATGAACTTGTATTTCATCGTACTGTCCAGGGTTGTACCTGAAAATAGGCAAATGTCTTGTCTAGTGTACTTACCTGGTCAACAAAAGCTAAATAAATAAAATAAATAAATAAATAATATCAGAGGCCATGGGGTTCGATTCCCTTGAACATAAAGGCATCTAATATCTTGACTTGGTCTGTCCCCATCGTATTGGTCCTAGGGTTCGTAATGTGGATCACAGTGAGTTGAGCTTTTTGCCTATGTAGATGGAAAGCTAGTACTTCAGAGGCTGTCAAACCACCTTCATAAATGTGCTGCTTCAAATAATGCAGTGCTGTTTCAGTTTTAACTGGTGAGCCAAGCGGTCCTGGTCTGCTGACATTTTTCATTTCTGTTTCTTTTTTTTTTTTTTTTGAACTTGTATAGATTTTTTATTTATAGTTTATCATGCTGATACAGAATTCCATTCTTATTACATCACCACATTGTAGCAATTAATCGGCTTATATATCCATTACAGTTTTTTTGTTTTTTCATTTTTTCCCCCTTGCCTCACAATAATTGCTTTCCAATATCCTGCCTTTAGTTATTATTTTCATTTACAATACAGCAAACTATAACAGCAGCGTAACATATTTCTGAAAGGTAGATAACTACCTCACTGTTCTTCAACTACATAAACTGTTTTATTAGACGTGGATTTAATTCTTTACGCTTATCTCTCTCTTCCCAGAACTACCTTATTCAGACCTTATATTGCCTTTGATTTTCACCACCCCTGAGTCCTTACTAGTATTTAATGACCCATCTCTCGGATTATGCCCCTTATTTCTGAAGCAGTTGTTCTAACACTGGAACACCCTCGGCCTCTTCAATATAGTTATATAATGGTAACCACCTCGCATTATGTTGATCCACTTTAAGATTTAACTGCGCAGTGATCGCCTCCATGATTTTAATTTTCTTAATGTTACTCATCCACATACCTTTAGTCAACAAATTTTTTTTAAGCCATTGCTGGGTGAAAATCTTAAGGGCTGCAGTTACCAGTATATAAAATAAATATTTTTGGTTCTTTGTTCTAATTTCCATTGGGGTCAGAGTTAATATCACATTAACAACTGAGAGATTTTCCTGAAGATGAAAAATATTTTGTACTGCCCGCATAATTTCCTGCCAAAAATCTCTAATCCGGGGACAGTCCCAGAACATATGTGTAAATGTCCCCCTTTTCCCGCACCCCCTCCAACATAAGTCTGTAGAAGAAGTAGCATATTGTGCAGAGATCACCGGAGTAATAAAAAACCTGGCAGTGACCTTCCACTTAAATTCTTTCCATCCAGAAGAGCTTGTGGTTTTAGAGATTCCGCCCCATATTTTACCCCATTCCGCTTCACTTATTCTGGTGTTCCGTTCCTTTTGCCATTCATTCTCTATCTTGGCCACTAGGACTTTCCCTACATCTTCTTGTAGAGTCTTGTAAATAAGTGAGATATAACCTTTCTGATCAGCTAAAAGACTTTTTTGATGAGTGGCTATTAAGGGAGGAGGAGGAGGGCGAGTTTTTAGGGCTTCCACCCCTACCATAGTGGAGATATAATGCCTGCATTGCAAGTATTTAAAAAAATCTGTTTTTACGAGATTATATTCTCTCTGCAGGTCAGCAAAAGATTTGACCTCTTCTCTCTCTATAAATTGGGTAAGTCTATTCAACTCAGCCCTTCTCCACCTGGAAAAACAATTGTCTCCTTGATTGGTGGGGAATCCAGGGAGATGATCTAGGGGAATATACTCCCAAACTGGACTCGGGATCTCCACCATTGCCTTGTATCTAACCAAAGCTTCAATGTATGTTTGGACCATCTATCCTGGATTAGTTTGATATCTGATTGAGTGGCTATCCATGGTAAAAATCTCAAGGGTACCAAGGGGTGTGCTTCTGCTTCCATTGAATACCAACCTCCGCTTCAATCTACGTTTAGTATTTTGAGAATTGGAAGAACTTGTGCTGCTCTATAATAGTCATAAAAATTAGGTATCCCCCTCCCCCCTTGACTCTTGTCTACCGTGAGAAGCTCCCATCTCTTTATTGGCCTTCTCCCCGCCCAGATGAATCTAGAAAGTTTGTGTCTAAGCTCCTTTCAATCTTTATGTGGAAAAGAGATAGGTAAATTTGTGAATAAAAACAGATACCTGGGTAATACATTGACCTTGACGGTGTCAATCCTGTTCGTAAAAGTCAAAGGAAGTGTTTGCCATCTGTTTATATCTTCAAAGACCCTCCTTTGAAGTAGCCCATAATTCAGCTGATATAATCTCGAGATCCTGGTTGGAATTTGTATTCCCAGATACCTAATTTTCTCTTTCACCCATTTAAACGGGGTCCTTCCTTGGAGTGTTGCGGATGGGGCTCCCCCTATTAACATGATTTCAGATTTATCTTTATTTATTTTGAAACCCGATATTTTGCCAAAAAATGTAAGCAAATCCATCACCGGGGGAGTCGATGTATCTGGGTCTGATAAATAAATCAAAGTATCATCGGCATACAAAGATATCTTATTCACCGTTCCCCCGACCTGGATTCCTTTAATATCTGTTCTTATCCTGATTGCTTGGGCTAGAGGTTCCATAGCAATGGCGAACAATAATGGGGATAATGGGCAGCCTTGCCTGGTGCCCCTTTCAATTGTGAATCCCTCTGATAATGTCCCATTTACCCGTACCCTGGCTTTGGGTTGTTGATATGCTGCCATAATCCACTGCATAAACGCACCTTCAAAACCCAAGTAAAGAAGTACTTCCTGTAAATAAGCCCAGTTGCTTGATCAAAGGCTTTTTCGTCCAAAAAATCACTGCTTGGGGTGCTGTTGATTTACTTTCCTTACTAATTATATTAAGAAGTCTTCTGATATTATCAGATAAGTGTCTCGAGGAATAAATCCGTTTGGTCTGGATGGATTAGGTTTCCAGTATGTTTCTGAATTCAATTGGCCAAGATCTTAGTCCATATTTTAAAATCCTGATTCAACAAAGATATTGGTTGGAATGACTCACAACATTCAAGGGGTTTGCCTGGTTTAGGAGTACTGTAATGATTGCATCCTGCCAGGGACGAGGGAATGTTATTCTCTCCAAGATAGCATTCATGACAGCGGTCAGTTTTGAGGTTAAGGGGTTCTTTAGTTTTTGTAAAATTGGCTGGTAGCCCATCAGGCCCGGCGACTTTTGGAAGGTTCATGATAACCCCTCGAACCCCCTTCTCTGTAATGGGGGCTGACAACTCTTTCTTTACTTCTGGTGTCAGTTTGGGAAAATCCATAGCCTTTAAGAAATCCCCTGTGTCCCTTTTAACTTCCTTCGGGTTTCTATTTTCTGTATACAATAATTTATAATATTCTTTAAATACTGTGGCTATATCATTTGGTTTCACCCATTTTCTTTTATCTTTAGTGTTGTCTAAAATAAATGGAACATATCTACTCGCTTGTTCTTTTCTCAACGGAAGGCCAGTAACCTGATTGCCTCCCCCTCCCTCATAATACTTTTGGTTTGCAAATCTTAGAATGCCTTCTGCCTTTTCATTGTCCAACATCCGTAATTCCTCCCTTTTTGAGTAGTTCTTTTGGAGTTCTTTCTCCTTTCCTCTGGGGTGACTCTTATGTTTTTTTCCAAATCTTCTATGGCTTTTAATAACCCTCCCTCTTTTTCCCTAAGCTTTTTTTTGCAGAAGCCAAGCTAATTAATTGCCCCCTTACTACCGCCTTCATAGTATCCCACCAAAGCAAGGAGAGCAGTCTGACATTAGAATCAATGGTTAAATTAGCAATAGTCTGCTCTATTTGCTTTATTGTCGATTTGTCATTGAGTAGTGAGACATTTAGTCTCCAGTTAATCGTCTGGAACCTGTCGCCCACCCTTTGACCACAACCGGGCATGGTCTGATAAGGTAAAGACCCTATTTTAGATGATATAAAGTAATGAGTGTTGACCTTATGTGTCAAAATGAAGTCTATCCTCGAATAAGATTTGTTAGCTGCAGAAAAACTGGTGTAATCCCTTTCCCTACATGCTGATGTCTCCATACATCTACCAGTCCACCTTTCTCACAACCTGACTTTGCGTTTTTTATCTACGGTTTTGGTGAGCAGGCTTGCCCTCCTGATTGGTCCATTGTTGGGCATGGTACAGCATTAAAATCTCCTCTTAATATCAAAATTCCCGTGGAAAGGTCCGCAATTTTCTGAAAGACTTCCAAATGGAACTTATCTGTTCCTGTATTAGGTGCATATATATTAACTATGTGTATCACTTGATCCTGAACCATTCACGTGACCCTCATATATCTCCCTTCAAATGCCTTGTCCACTTCCTGTATGTTTAGGGGGCAGTTCCTTTTCACCAGGATAGCCACTCCAGCTTTTTTAATTCCCCCACATGCCGCAACTTCCACTCTCCCTACCCAAGCTCTCCTGAGTTTCAAGTGCTCAGAGTCCGAGAGACGAGTCTCTTGCAGGAGAGCTACATCGCAGTCCAATCTTTTCAATTCTCCCAGTAATCTGGTTCTTTTCACTGGTGAATTAATACCATTAACATTGTATGAAATTATATTTAAAGAAGCCACGTTCAGGTGTTAAGTTTTGCCACAGATCCAGATTACATAGTTATAGATAAGCTGCCACGTACCTCCCCCTCCCTTTTGTGCCACCCTCAAGGTCTGATTTTGCTTCTTTGTGTAAAGCGAGAGATACCACGTTGAAAGGACAAATATAACATTACATTATTAAATCCAACATTTGTATATCTTACTAAACTGTTTTAATTGCGTAACTAGCTCCAAATTTCCACCTTTGACTTCCAAGAAATTGTTAGTCAACTCTATGACCACTTATTTGCCCTCCGATATTTGTAAATTGTTGTAGCAAGTCCTTGCAGAAATGGTATGCTTACAACTTTCTCTTATGTGTAGGCGTCATGGCTCAAAAAGAGAAAAAACTGTGCCCCCAAGTGAGGTCCCCCTAATTATGTTCTAGTCGTACATGCTCTTTGTTCTCTTATCCCACACTTAACCTTATGTTCCAGTTCCATGTGCTTCCCAGGAATGAAGTCCTTCACCCTCACCCGTCGGCTTAGGAATCAGAAATCGCCTTCTTTTCTTGTTTTCCATCCTTTCCTCCCTTTCTTCCATATAAAGATGGGCAAACATCTGAAAGTTAACATTCACCTGCAGTAACCTTTTGCTTGCTTACTGTCTAAGGCTCAAACCCTAGGCCTCCCCGCAGACCTCTCTGTCTCAGCTCCCCCCACACCTTTCCATGAGTTGATGTGGCTCTATCCAACCCCCACCTCCAATTACAGTTTGATTTCAAAAGTTATATTTAGTCTCAAACAGTTCTCCACATCTCTCTCTGGTGCTTCCGATGAAAAAAGTCCCTACTACGTATACCACGATTCAAACCGTCGTTATCCTCAGTTTTTCGATGGCGACATGTCTTCCCTTCTCGAGTCAGCCAGTTTGCTTCTTTTTAAAGCTCTCTGTAGCAATCTTGCAATGTCCCCCATTGTAGATTTCGGATAAGAGAAAGGAGCCCCTCTGTTCTTGTTCTTGCCTCTGGTCGTGACGCTCCACACACTTGCTCTCAACTGTTTTTCCAACATTTCACATGCTAAGTCAGGTGTTATAATCTCCAAGTTCTTTAAATATGGAACCGCTTCGAGCAACGAGGGAAAGATCCTTGTACCATTTTCCTCTAATATTTTCAGTCTCGCTGGATATAATTGTGCTTTGATTCCCTTTTTCTCTCTCAGTTCTCTGATTACTCCTCTGGTTCTCTGTGTTTCTGCCTGCAGTACCGTCAGAAGTCTTGATCAAAGTAAATTACCATATCTTTGTACTTTAAGTCCCTATGAGCCTGGCTTCCTGTAGTATCCACTCCTTCATTTGAAAATGCAGCATTCTTATCACAAATTACCTCGGTCTCTGCTGTAGCATCTGTTGGCTTAGGCACAAGTGATCGATGGGCCCTGTCAATCGTTAGGTCTAGGTCTAAAGGATTTCCAATGTGGTCTCAGTACTTGTTGAATAAAGTCAGCCACTGTAAACCCTTCCTCAGCTCCTTCCAACAGCCCATGTATTCAAAAATTATTACATCGAGACCTATTTTCCAGGTCTTCTAGCTTCACACTCATTTCTCGGTCTCTTTGCATTAAGTATAATAGTAGGCGATCATTACTTTCCTGCGTTTCAGTCAGTTCTTCCAGGCAAGCGTCATTTTTAGAGACTTTTTATCCAGGAGGTGCATATCTTGCCTTATATCTGCCAGATCACTGTCAATTTTGTTCACTGTGGCCAAAATATTTTGTAAAGTATGTTTTCTGCCATCGTTGGAATCCATTTCCTCCTGCTCTAGCTCTACCGAGGAGTCAGAAGCATATCGTCTGCATGCAGGCAGGGCCGCGAGGCCTTCTTGTGATCTGCTTAACAGCGTTTGCCTCATTTTGCTTCCTGATTGCAATTGTCTGGAACCCTTTGCTTTCAGGGGTTTTCCTGCCATCCTGAGCTTACTGCCAACGCCTTTATTTATTTTAGATTTCGTTCGATTAGGGGAGTCTGACGATTTTTAGGGGGTGTCCTCCGGGGAGCTCAGTTCTTCAACCTCTCGCCATTACGGTGACGTCACCGGAAGTCCTGTTTCTTACATTAAGGATGTCTTGTATTCCTGCTTTCAGTTTTGCCAATTGGGGAGCCACTGATGTGTCTCCCTGTGCATGTAACTGTTGGGTGACAGCCAGCTGTTCCTGTAGTTTTGAGAGCGTTTCCTCTCATACTTTTTTCATTTGGGAACTGTAGCCAATTATCCCCTCTCGAAGAACAACTTTTAAGGTATTCCAGAGGATGCCATCCAACACTTCTGTGGTAGTATTATTATCTAAGATCTGTGTAATTTTGTCACTAATAAAGGCTAAATTCTGGGGAATTAAAAATGCGTTACTAAAGCGTCAAAGTGTATGGCTATGGGGATGAGGTGGGGGCAGGGCATTGCAGTTTGAACAGTAAAGATGCATGTTCCGTTACACAAACTTTTTAAATTTGACAGCTTTTTTCCTAGTCCAGTATGTTCTGATGACATGTGCATCAGGTCAGTTTGGGTGTAAATTTGATGTGGGCTGGAGATATAGGTTTAAGTATGGAGGGTAGGGTTTCAGTATCTCCAGACATCTGGCCAGCCACTCTCCTTAATAATGGCTCTACCTTTCTCCTGAGCTCTAGTTTCCCAGGGGGTAATTGTCTTTTCAGTCAAAATTAGATTGTAGTCTCCCCATCAGAGAATACCTTTTGGTACTGAAGTACTGTGTTCAGTAATGCCTGAATTGTAGGGATCCAAGCCAGACAGTAGGCAGTGGCTTACCATGGTGATCTCTCTGCCTTGATAAGCACCAGTGGCTACCCCCCCCCCCATGGGGGGCAGTGTAAGCTTCCTGTGCATCAAAAGAGTGCATGCCTTGGGACCAAAACAGCTGTTCCATGTCTCTTTCCTTACTTGTAGGAGGAGGCTATTACTAGGGAGAAGCCCAGTCTGGAAAATCTTTGATGCCCCTACTGTGAGATGTGGGTCTCTGCAGCAGGATAAAGGAAGGTGACGATTTTTAATTGTGGAGGTACTTTAGTGTGTATTGTTGTTTGTCAGACAGACATCATAGATTCCAGATGTCAGTGTTAAATCTGGAGTTTGGGGGTCTTGTATGTAAACCTGGCTAATCCATGGGTTCCAGCAGTGGTGTAGTAGACCTAGACATTCATAATCCATTAACAAACCTCTCAAACAGAAATTTGAGCATTTCACTGTAAACATGTCAGGAACTACAGAACATACCTCTCAACATCCTGCCTCATGAATCGGGGGCAAAGTTTAAAAAAGTCAGGGGCAAAGGACCAAAATAAGGAACACATCTTCAAAATTGCTAATATCCACTCAGGAAGCTGGTAGAATTAGGAGCTTAGTGTAAAATGCATTTTCTAAGGAAGAACATGTCTGTAACTTTAATGTTTAACATTATTTTGTGCTTACAACCTCTACTGTTTGGTCACAGAAACACAATTTTTAGGTGGGACAGAGTAAAAATTTGAGGCAAAATCAGGGACAATTGAGAGAAATGCTACAGAATATAAGCAAAATACACATTATCTTGAATAGCCTCCAGGACATGAAACAAGTAACAACAATTTCAAAAACAGAACATAGAACAAGTAGAACAAAGTGCCTGTGAACAAGGAAAATGCGGTAGGGCCCAAAAACCCTGCTGGTGGACCAGGGAGGTCCAGAGGTGGTGCAGGGAAAGAAGGCAGCCTATAAGCAATTCAAGTGCTCAAGGAGTGAAAGGGATCGAGGGGAGTATGAGCTGATGGCTAGAAGGGCCACTAGGGTGGTGAGGGCGGCTAAGGCAAGGAAGGAGCAGAACCTGGCCAGGGAAATTAGGAGAGGAACAAGGGTCCTTTAGATACATTGATGAAAACGAAGGGTGAAGGGCAGATTAGCAGGATTAAATCAGGGAAGAGATGGGCACAAGACCGGGGAGCAGGCTGAGGTACTAAATGAGTACTTCACCCCAGTTTTCACCAAGTAAAATGGGGTGCTACATCACATGGAGGAGACAGAGATACTGAGGAGGGGGACCCTCACCGATCGGGCGGGTCTGGGGAGAGGGGAGGCATCACTGGCAGGAGGGGAGGGCCAAGCAGGGAGAAGAGGACCGGAAGTGGAAATCACAGCAGAGAGAGGGAAGCCCTCAGCCCTTAAGACGGAGAAAGCACTGGGCCGGATAAAATTACATCCCAGAGTGCTGAAGGAACTTTATGATGTCCTGGCGAAACTCCCTGGAAGAGCTTTTCACCATCTCTCTGAGGACAGGGTGGGTGCCCCAGGACTGGAAGGTGGCACATATAGTGCCTATCCACGAGGGGGATCAAGGGAGGTGGCAGGGGAACTACAGGCCTGTCAGCCTGACATCGGTGGTGGGCAAGGTGATGGAGGGCATTGTCAAGGAGAGGCTGGGGGACCTGATAAGTCAGGGTGCCTGAACAATAGACAGCATGGATTCATCCTGGGAAATCGTGTCAGACAAACCTGGTGGAGTTCTATGACTGGGTGACAGTGCCTTGGACCTGGGTAGACCAGTGGGCGTCTCTTCTAGACTTCAGCAAGGCATTTGACTCTGTTCCTCATGTGGGCCTATTGGATAAGCTGGGAGAAATGGGGGTGGGGAACCAGATGATCAGATGGATAGGCAATTGGCTCCAGGACCGGACCTAGAGGGCCGGTAGGGCGGGTTAGTCTCATCCCCAAGGAGGGTCATTAGTGGGGTCCCACAGGGATCAGTCCTGGCCCTTCTGTTCAATGCCTACGCCTCTGACATAAGGACAGGAATCAGGAGTGAGATGAGTCTCTTTATGGATGACTCAAATCAGCGTGTGGTGGATGGGAGGAGGGGAGGGTGGCCCTACAGGGGACCTGGAGGCTCTGGAAAGATGGTCTAGAAAGTGGAAGCTGAGGTTCAATGCAGGGAAATGCAAGGTACTCCACCTGGGGCCAGAAACCCGGCCAAGTGTACACCCTGGGGGAATGCTACAAGTCTCGATGGCAGAGAGGGACCTGGGGTGGTGGTGGATGTCAAGATGAACAACTCTGAGACTTGTAGGAGGGCAGCAGCCAAGGCCAACAGGATGCTGGGATGCATCGCTAGGGGGATCACCTCCAGAAGGAGGGAAGTGATACTCCCTCTGTATAACTGCTTGGTGAGGCCACACCTGAGTACTGCGTGCAGTTTTGGAGGCCACACTTAAAGAGGGACATTAACCTCCTGGAGAGGGTCCAGAGGAGGGCAACCAAAATGATTTGGAGCTTGGGGGACAGGACCTATGAGGAGAGGCTCGAAGAGCTAAATATGTACACATTGGAAGAGAGAAGGGACCGGGGGGACATGATAGAGGTCTTCAGGTACATGAAGAGGGTAAATAGGGGAGGAACAGTCAGGGTGCTTCAAGGAAGGAGGAGGGGGCCACTAGAGGGCATGGGTGGAAACTGGAGGGGAAGATTCAGGGAGAAAGGAGGAGGGCTACTTCATTGAGAGGGTGGTGGAGCCATGGAATGCACTGCCTAGGGGCTGGTGGAGGCAGAGACAGTGGAGGGTTTAAGAGGGGTGGGACAGGTACAGGGGAAGGGTTCTGGAAGCAAAATCCAATGCAGCAAGAATATCCGAACTGGGAAGGAGAAGCCAGAGAAGGCGAGGGCAGCAAGGTCAGCACCCAGGGTGGGGACCAAACGAGCAGACACGAAAGACCTAGGCCTATTTTGCTGGCATTTTAGTATGTTAGTATGTTAAGGAGCATGAAATGATGACGTGGTGCTCAATGGGAGTCTCCAGTACATCAATAGGACGAGTGCACTTCCAAGGCAGGAGAGCACTGCATGTGACTGTCTAGTATCCTGGGGATAGGTAAGGATCAAACCGGCAACCTCGGGTGGAGGAAGGGTCAGCACAGACTATGCTGCAGGCCTCCTTGGCACATGCCATGTTGACTGTATGGGTAGGGACGGGGTGGATCTGTAAGGGGCAGGAGATACAATAGGGGGAATGGAAGGCAGAACAGCCAAAATAGGGCTGTAAATGGATTAACAGGGCAGATTTCACAGCTACCAATCCCCCAACATGCAAATATCCAGATTTTTAAGCAGGGGGTAAGAAATTGCAGCAAAGCAAATCCTGTCCATGGGGAGCAACTGACCCACATAGGGATCAGGTTGTGGGGCAATGCCCCTTCAAGTTGCATACTCCTGGTCTGCAGAAGTCTTATTATCTGGAGAGAGCAACATTAAGGCAATAAATATAAAAAAACAGTGCAACTGCAGAGCGTAATTTAGTACCTTCTAATGAATGCTGGGCTGTTCAGTGCTGGAGAGCTCTGCTCCTGTGGGAGAAGGCAAAGGCAATATACATCCTCCCTGGAATGCACCAGGGCTAAATCAGGGAGCCACAAGGGGTTAACAAGATAAAATCACATCACCATGTAGCAGTCCTGAGTGACAGCAGGCAGAGGCCAGAGATATTCATGCTGACCCTGGAGAAAGTCCAGTCCATCACGGGGCCCATCTTGCTGGCCACACCTCCATGCACTGTGACAGCTTGAATGAATTGTTAGAGGAACAAGTTTAATAATATTAAACACCCCGTGGTTCATCTGCCCACTCAGTGCTTTGCAACTGCAGCATGTATTCAGAGCAAGTCATGGTACTATATGAAAGCAGATTGATGAACCTTAACAGTTTACAGTGCAAAAAAGCCTTTAAGAAAGTCTGTTAAATATAGATCCATAACAACCGTGAGACCAATAGAAGCAGTCCATGTAGGAGTCGCCACTGCTGGATTTAAAGAGAAACCACCTGTTTTACCTGCACACAGATGAGATCACAACAAAGGGATTTCAGTGAGTAGTCATAAGCATCAGGCTTAGAAGTGGTCCAGTTCTCCGCATTGGACAGGTATGTAAATGTGGTAAGTCTAGTAAACAGCCCTGGATGGTACTTACAGAATACAGTCCGATGGTAAGGCAGTCACCTCAGGCCCAGAAGGGTAGAGTGATGTGATGCCTAAGAAGTTCTAGTGTCCAGCTTCTTTTTAAAAGAGTGAAATAAGGCCTGTATATCCTTCAGTGATGCTGATGAATGCACTTTCCGTGCCTGCAGGTTGTTGTCGTGGAGGTTTGATGGTCGGGGGTGCTGGATGAGTGGGTTTGGGTACATTGTGATTTGGCCGCAGTGATCCCGCTGGCCTGAAGGTCTTCAGTGGCAGTTGGGATAGTTTCATTGAGATCTGACCCTCTGGGTAGAACACCCGAAGTTTGACTAGATATTGTGTTTGATATTTTAATTTGTCTTCTTGCAGAGCAGTTAGGATAGGACCATAGTGCCTTCACTTGTCCATCACGTGCAGAGAGTAATCCTGATTGGCATACATGCACACCCCTCTAAAATACCTCTTTGAAATGCCACAGTCCAATCAGCATGTTCTGTTTAGTCACTTAACTCTGGAACTGCATTATGATTGACTGGGGTCTCTGCTGCATGTTATCTCGAGGGGTCCAGAGCTCTGTGTACTCACTTGAGCCCTGGGGACAGTCAGCAGGCAAGTCTGTTTTTTTTAAAGACGGTCTCAAGGAATTTAATCGTATCAGAGCCCTTGGCTTTTCATCAGCTACCCTAAAGCCTCATGTTTTTCCTCCAGGAGTACCCCTCCAGGTCATCGCATTTGTGTTCCAGGGTCTGGATTTTTTTGGAAGACCTTGTGAAGGTGACAGTCTGTGCTGTCGGCTTGGAGATTTACTCAGAAAAGCATGGTCTGTAGTTCAGAGGTTATCTGCTTCTGTTCATTTAGCTCAGAACATACCTCTGCAAATGGATTTAGTTTCAGTAGGGCGCCCTAAGTTTGTGAAGAAGTGTTTCTTTTCTTTGGCATAAGATCTGCTGTGGGCCTACTGATGCTCGTGGAAGTCACATTATCTCTGGAGCTGGATGCCTTGCTGTTGAGTCATCAGTTTCCCATCCATCAACATTGGTGGATATTTTGGTCTTAGGAGTGCAGATCATTTCGCCATGTGTCGGGTTCGGGGGGGAGGTGCCCTGGTAGACTAGAAGTTTCATTGTAAATAGCTAAATTCTGGGCAGTTTAAGGGGGACTGGAGGCAGTGCAAGCAATCCTCTTTCCATTCTCGCTGCCAACATCACTGTAAGTCTGTCTTGAACCACTTCTGCAATCATCGTACTCCCATGCATTCAACTTTCAGTTCAAATGGTGTGGCCTGGTGGTTAACATGCAGAGCTGCGAGTCTGGCCTGTGTTTAGGTCTAGTGTGACTTTGGTATGTTGTACGCTGGAACACTTATAGACTGGATACTCACAAATTGACCTGATAGAATTACTGCCTCTAGGTGTGCTTCCTGATTCTACAGTGACCATTCCTGTATTTTGCACATGGGGAACATCGGTGATTCCAGCCCCCTCGCCATGCTACATCACCTTCCAGGATTTTTCCACACTTGATCAAGCAAGCTTTCTACATGATATCTCTTCTGTAAACTGGATCCCTATTATCCAGTCCCAAGACATTGAATCTGCTCTCAATCTCTTTCTTGCTATATTCTTATCCCTCCAGGACATACATACACCTAAACGGAATCGATGCGTTAGGGCCAAACAGACTAGGTGGCTGCACAAGGAACTTCTCACCTCCCTCCAGGCACATGACAAAAGTTGGAACCGCTACAAAACCTTGGCTCAGCAAAGTGAATATGGTACTTACAGAAAGCAGTGCAATATGTGCAAAAAACAAATCAGGCTTGCCAAAAGCTCATACTGCAAAGCTCTATTGCTGAAGCTGCTGGGGACCCAAGAA
Organism: Neoceratodus forsteri; assembly: GCA_016271365.2. Classification (NCBI taxonomy): domain Eukaryota; kingdom Metazoa; phylum Chordata; order Ceratodontiformes; family Ceratodontidae; genus Neoceratodus; species Neoceratodus forsteri. Next base: position 1,109,809,045 of record CM028133.1, read on the forward strand.
ATTCTGACACATGTACAGTCCATCCTGAGCTCAAACCAGTCTCAACACATGAATGATATGGTCCTCAGTGGTATGCTCTGTAATGACTCTGCCACCATTGCAAATTTTTCAACAAATACTTTACTGATCTCACCAACACATTGCCTTTTTCACAGCAACGATCCGACGCCCGATACTCACACAAACGTGCCCATACATCCGTCCTTCTATTTTAAGGCTATTCCAAATGCTGATGTTCTAAAACTACTAAACTCAGTCTCTGATAATACTAGTGTAGGCTCCGACTACCTAGAGCCTAAACTCCTGAATCACCTGCTCAACATGGTTTCCGCAAGGGGCATAGCACCTGCACTGCTCTGATACAATTTACAAATGATGCCCTTACTGCTATGGATCATGGTCTCATGACTGGTGCAGTGTTCATTGACCTCTCAAAGGCATTTGATCTTGTAGATCACCTCTTCTGCTAGCTTCACTGGTTTCTCAGAGCAAGCCACAAACTAGTTCAGAGGTACTTAAGCAATAGAAGACAACGGGTAAAATTTAACGGTTTCAGACTCTGCGCCTATCAATGTTGATGTTCCTCAAGGCTCCATCTGGGGCCTCTTCTTCTCCATTTTTATAAATGACATATCTTCTAACACTCCTTGGTGCTCAACAATCTAGTATGCAGATGATCTGGTGCTCCACACCTCCTCTGCAAACATAGAAGAAATAAATAGTCGACTAACATCTGCATTTGTCATAATGCAACAATGGATCAACAACAAAAGGCTCATCCTAAACATAAGTAAAACTCAGGGCATGCTCTTTGGATCTGCAACCAAACTTAAAACAAACCGCAGCCTTTTCAACATCTCCTGTGCAAATGGCTCCCCCCTTACGAAAGTAACCTCATTCAAGTATTTAGGTGTCCTGCTTGATGAAACTCTCAACTTTGAGCAACACATCATCGACACCTGCTAGTCAGTAACCCAAACTTGGAATAGCTTGCAGAACTAGTCAGATGCTTACCCTCAGCTAGACTGGCTATTTCTAGGGTATTCTATTTCCATCCTTGCGTATGGTGCTGTCACCTACATAAATGCTTCTGTAAGTGGGATACAAACATACAATAGTATCTGTCATTATGCCACTGCTTCCCATGTTTGAAGCACCATTGCTTGCTATATGCAGACCTTAGATGGCCTTCTCCATCTGCCAATTGACTCCTTGCCCTTGGTACTCTGCTGACAAACATCATTAGAACTAATCTACCTACCTCTCTTGCAGGCATGCTGGTGCCTCTGTCCCCCACCTATGGCCTGCGCTCTACTGGACTCTCTCTACTATACACCCCTAGGTGCAGAACCCTAAAAGGAACCTTAGCTTTCTCCTGCCTGGCCCCAAAATATTGGAATTCCCTGTCACAAATGCACTCAGCAGGTCAGACCCTCTGTTCCCACAGTGCCAACCTCCGAGCGCAGTAATGTGAACAGGTAACAGACAGGGTAACCCTCCTGTCTACTTGTGGGTCCGAATCACCTTTAGTCTCAAGTTCTGGGGGGATTCAGACTGTGAACCTTATGCTAGCATATCCAAATGTACAGGCTCAGATAATATTCTCTTCGGTGGGGGGGTGCAATATATCTTTTGCCTAAGGGCACCTAACCAGGTATCCAAAATGAACCCTTTAAAACTCTATAAAAGACCTTAGGTTTATTCTTACCTTTTCCCAGTTTAGTAACACCGTCAAGCTTTTGAACAGTTTTGTCAGTCTTAACCTCTGTACGTCTATATGCAAAAACAACTGGCAGATTCCAGGCAGTCTTTTTCCAAATAAAGATTTTGCTAAAGACGGTAAAATATGAAAATGTAAACGAGAACAATATATCAAAGAGCATACAATCACTTAAAAGAAAACAAAGAAAAGTACAAAAAAAAACTCCTACCATAATACAGTTAGACTTTTTCTATCTAATGTATTACTTCTACAAGTGCCTTAGTTAGTTTCTCTTGGGAGTCCCAAAATAATGTCAAAAGATCAGACACCAGTATTAGTTTAAACTGTGTCTCTCCACCCTTCTATGAGTCATCTAGCTCCTCCTTTTAGAATGTAAAAATTACAAACAGGATGTCCCATCAGGAGGTATTTTAAATAATGTGACTTCAACAAAATAATTCCTAAATTATGACAGTCTTTAATCAAGCCTTCCTTTGAACTGAGGCTGGTTTCTTATATTCCCAAGGAACATCAAAGGTTTTACAACTCTGCCATACGCCGCTTAGGTGCTAATATAGCCATGTCCTGTCCTGTAATAAACTGTATATTTAGCTTCCCAACTTCAGAGGCAGGAGGTCATAAAAGGACATAAAATGCAATGTCTCAAGGAAGTTAATAACATTACAGAGATCTCCTTTTCAATTATATATCCTGTTGTTTTCACTGAAACCTGAGCGGGGGAGACACCCATGGAGCACAGACTCACATACTATATTTTTATATTACAAATATCATATAGCAATCACTAGCTAAGCGTAACATTCCTACCTCTTGATGTTTGCTCTGCACCTAGTCATATTGCTTTTAAAAAGATGCATCACACTCTCCTCATCAAACATGCCCTGTGTTCTATTTTAAACCCCATGGGGTGCTTGACATCCCCTTCCTCAGCTCTCAAAATGTTTAAATTTTGCTCTGACCTCTTGTTACTATTATATGCAGCACTTACCATGGATTACATGTTAAAACTCTACTGCACTATGATTGTATGCTTATTATGTTTTGTACAGCTGTGTATTTTTCTGTCATATTAGCAATACTGTTTATGTCACAGAACACCGTGTAGAGTTTTCCTTGTATGGTTGATTACCTCTGAACTATACCTTTTATTTGTTTTGTCTGCCAATTTTATATTGTAACCTCCTGGGTCGTGTCTGAAAATAATCATATTTTGTGGCTACGGCACCTTAAACAAAAACTAAATAAATACCCCTTAGTGAGGGTTTTACCCTTCTAATGCCATCCTTTTGGGGTTTATGGTTGGTCTAGCCTGTCTCCTTCTTGGAGGGTTTCTTTCTATACATTGGGCTGTATATACATGTATGTAAGTTATCCCTTAGTTAGTTCCAGTGGTAAGGACAGGGGGAACTCATCTACTCCCTTCAGAAAAAGAACAGCAGCAAGTTCTGCTTCATGATTCTAGTGCTCATCCTAAGAGCTCTCTCGGTTAAATAACTTATGGTCAGTTGGTATGAATATTGGGCAACTACTCGGACATTATGGAATTTGGGCAGTCAACAAGAAACATGTTGGATCAGTTCCAGGAGAGAGAGGATAACACCCTCTTACTAGTCAAGCACTAAATAAAGTGAGAACCCTACACAGGGAAATCTGTTACAACCAAAAGAGGGAACAGCCTGCCCAAAAGGACATTGAGGCTGACTAATCTACGCCCTCAGGAGAGATCAGATTTTGCCTGTGCAGTCAGAAGGACTGTGCTGCCTTCCTGGCCACTCATTTTAAAAAAAAGGTAATAGAGGATATATGTATAGGGAAAAGAAACAAGAGGGTGACAGGTGGTCTGGTACTCCCCCTCCTTTTGTCTTGAGACACTTGGTTGGGGGGTCATCTCTCCAATGAGTTCTCCTGTGCATTCTGCTTCTCCTTGGGTTTTACTCAGGCGTTTTGCCAATTTTTTTGGGGGGGGGGAGGGGTGCTGTGCTCCATCTTCAGCATGTTTTTTTTCATTATGAAGGATCTTCTCAGAATCAATCTTCTGTATTGAGTCCCACTTATGGATCTCAGCCGGAGGCGATAGGATGCCACAGGAGCAAATCTTTTGACCACAGGGCTGGCTACAGCTACTTGCCACAGTGCCTGCACAACACTGGATGGTGTCATGTGCCTACCAGTAACTTTTCTCAGCTCCTTAACCTACCACAGTTCTGTTCTTCTCGTTATTGAGTGCACACCATGGGAGCAAGCAGTCACCTCCATCTGCCTACATTATCTTTTTTTGTCAAGTTCCTTTTGTTTTACTGTTTTGTCCTGATATCTGGGAAGTCAAGAAGGGAGAAATAATACCTCATTTTCCGTTGGTGCCCTTGTAGCAAGAAAATCTTGTCCAACAACTGGTATCAAGTCTGTTTTTTATGCCTTGGGCCTAGTCATGACATGGGCTCCTGTGATGCCTGCTTAAAAATCTCATCCGTCGACTGGTATCCATTTTGTTTTTTAAGCCTTGGGCCTAGCCATGACATGGACTTTTGCAATGCTGCTTCTCTGTGGACTTTTTTACTTTGAAGATCTGCACGTTGAAGGGTTATAAGACTGCCTACCTTCAGAGGCAGGCAAGCAAAGCAATCGTCCAAGGTAAAGGAAACTGGACTGTTCCCCATGGTTCCTTTGAGAACCTTCCAGGTTCTTGGAAGTACAGGGTTCTCCTTGACCTGACTATGCGGAAGTACCAGAGACCTTAGTGGCAGCATCGGGTGAATAGTCGACTCCTTCTGGACAGTTAACTGAGAACCTGCCACAGTCTACTCACCCAGAGCGACAGATGTCTCCAGCATTGGAGCTGTGGCTGTCACTGCGTTCCACCCAGTGAACACCTCAATGCCCTCCTCTGGTGCCATTTGCACTTTTTGCAGCAGGCCTTCCTCTAACACTGTTCCTGGTGTCGGAAGACAGCTTGGCACCAGTGTTGGTGTCAATGTCGATGCAGGCCTGGAGTTTGTTCCTGACCATGTTTTCATAGCGACGCAGAGAGAGAGGATGACAGCAGGCCTTATGTTTATGTCGGCTCTGGTCGTGGTGCTAGGAAAGGGCCTGGCAATGAAGCACTTTGCCAACAGAGATGTCAGCTCAGTGCCCATCCCTAACCTTGTGGTGGCTGTGGCACCCAGGATGAAGATTGCACTGAGCCTGATGTCAACATCAGTATTGAGCCGTGTCAAGGATGACATTGTGTTTGATGATGATGATGGGAGAAGCCATGTTCTGAGGACATTGCTAGCTCTGTGGTTGGTGCCACAGGCAGTGCCAACTCAGAGCATGGTGATGACCTGGTTCCTGTGTTCTCTCCAGAGCTATCATCTGATGTCGATCTGGGTGAAGAAGCGAGACCCATTCAGCTGCAGCCTCCTAATCACCCACATGGACTCCCACCTCATGGCCACCATTCTGGCAACTCCTGTGATGCAGGTATGCTATGAATGGGAAACTCTTCGATCCCCTAGGCAAGATGTTGCCAGGGTTTCACAGCCTAGACTGAGGCCTGGAGCGCAGGAGTTTCAGTCACAGTCTACTCTAGAAGCTCCAAGAGGTTGCCCATGTTCTGTGCTCCACCAGGTCTATTAACATGGGAGCAAAACTTGGTCTGAGTCAGTGCCTTGCAGCAATGGCACAGGAAGTCAGACACGGCTGAATTCATGGTCCCCTTTTTCAACACGGAACCTTTCTGGGGCCTATGCCTCATCCTCATCTGAGGATAACAAATCCTCTTCCACCTGGCCTCTTCTTTTGAATACGTTTTGTATCAGTGGTTCATGGTGGAGATGCTTCATGCATTTGACCTTTGTGTTTATACATGCCGCAATCCTGTCACCCAGCCATTGGGACTCCTCAGAATTCCCAATATGGACATCCTTGTCATTCCTCGATGGACCAGAGGTATGGAGGGGCATCGAAGGCTCTGTGGAGGTGTCCCTTCTCTACCCTTCCCATCCCCAGGGACACCCACATGCCGTATCATGCACAAACTGTGTCTCCAGGAGGCATTCCTCCACCCCCCAACATTGGGGCTTCAGGTACTGCAGATTCAGACTGGGCCACAGAGCCCTCAGCATGACAGACCCACCAGCTCAGATTCTGCAGAATCCAGTACCTCGGGAATGAAAGTGTTTAGCTCATTGTGCTCTCTTGCATGCATTGCTGCAAATCTGGCTCACATGGCGGCCTACAGTCACAGCCTGTGGTTGAAGCTTCATGGGTTGCAAGCTGTTGTGCTGCATAGCAAGTTAGCCAGGCAGGCCATTGATCTTTCTACATGAGGCCTAGAAGTTTCCAGGCACTAGTCAAGGTCATCTTATGATGCTGGTGAGATGGCTTTTAGGCTTGTAGGAACTGCAGTCTGTCTCAGATGGATGGCGTGGCTTTGCCAATCTAGCTAGCAATGTTGGCCTGGTGTAAGGTGCTGAACTTGCACTTCAAAGGGCTCATTTCTTCTCCCCTAGGATCAGGTTGCAGCTGTCAGGGAACCCTTCTGCTCCTTTGCCTTGACCCAGTCAGTTGCGGGTCTTGTCTGACATGCAGGAGCCCCTTCCCTTCAGTTGCTGTTCCCCATTCAGAGGGCTGAGAGTACACTGTACATTCAGGCTGATCCAGCTCCTTCCTCATAAACAGACTGTGGTCAGAGCCAACACGACTGCTGTGCCATTTTAAGAGCACTCATGGGGCTCCAAGAACAAAATGCTGTTTCATTTCGCTGGAAAAAAGAGCCTGCTGTGCCCACAGTGGCCACTGTGAGCATGCACGACTTCACCGCTACTGTGGAAGTGAAAGTGTACGTGTGCAACTGTGGAATTGAAGTCGCATATGCACACTGAGCTTACGGTGGCCATCTTGGGCAAGGTTGGCTCTTTTTTCTTCCGTGAAATGGAAGTGACGGGCAGCAATCAAATAGTCTGCCTACGGGGGGGGGGGTGGCTACTGCAGTCGCAGAGTGAAGGGTGGTGGAGAAACAACAGTAAAGCACTGACTACACCATCATGGAAGAACAGCAGGAAGTAATCCGGCCACGTGCTTCCACAGTCCCTTCTCTCTTCTGTGTGAAAGCAATACATCAGCATGGCTCCACCCATACAACCAAAAAGGAAAAGATGGCTAAGGGTGTCCACGTCTGGAGCACACTCAAAAAAAAGGACAGTACAAAAAGCAAATCAAGAGAGGCTAACAGTCACTAGTGTGCATCACAATAATGCAAACCCGTAGCTTGGTTCATGGTTAAAAATTGCTTTTATTCAAGGCTTGATAAAGCCCACAGTTAGGTGGGTGAAACTTTGGCAGACACTGGTGGGTGAGTGAGATGGATTTTATGCAATATAAAGCAATTTTAACTACAAATCAAGCTATGGGTTTACATTATTGTGATGTAACACCAGTGCTGCTAGCCACTCCATTTGCTTTCTGTGATGACTCCGGCCCATGCAGCTGTAAAAGGAAACTTGATCTGAGGTGTCATTTTATTACCTCCCACCTTGTCTGCCCACATTATTGGGATTCAGAAATCTTCACCGCCTTTTTCTCGGTGTCTTCATGACCAGGGGAGGCACAGTACCACTAGTTATCACACCACGCGTGGTACGGATCAGATTCGCCCTGACTGCTGGCAGTGTTCCGCCTCTCCATAGTGGCTGTGCATGCAGCAGTAGTTCTTTCATGCATTTCTACTCACCAGGGCAGGGTCTCAGCATCTCTGCCATCAATATTACTGTAATGTCTGGATAATTATAGGAGTCTATATGAGTTGGTAATATGAGCATATGTTTGCCGGTCCTACTGTGGATTGGCCCCTGTGCACATTTTGTACTCTGCTGCAACCAGGGACTCCTTTGAAAACAAGATATTGTATCTCATGGGCCATCCATCATCTGTTTCAAGCAAATTTCAAATATATAATGAGCACGCTAATGGTCCTATATGTAGAATACACTTTCTTCTAAAGTAACAGCCTTTATTAGTCAACATGTAGTTTCTTTCAGTAATAATGTTCTCTGGCAGCAGCATCAATATACCCATTTTCTTTTAATGTTCTTTCATTCCTGAACTAAAATATAGTATTTTGAAGTTTTTTTGGTTTTTGCATTATCTGTTTATCGCCTCTGCTTCCGACCAGCCTCTCCTTCAGGCCCTTGCCAAGGATGCCCCACCTCGCCCTGGGGACCCCTGTCGCCATCTTCTGGCCTCATATTATAGCCGGCCCAGGGTAAGCCGATGTATCCCTTCGTCGGACGGGTTCTCTCCTTCTGGGGAGAAAGTGCCTTCCGGCTTACCTTCTTGGACCTGGGTGTTGCTGAGGTCGGTCAGGCTGTTTGGGGGCTCCATGGAGGTGAGGGTCCAGGCGGCCATCATCCGGTCGATCAGGATGCCATTTTCTTGTTTTTCCTAGCTCCCCTTGCACTGCGCTGTGTCTATAGTGCTCCTGGTCTTCATCAGGGGCCACTACAGAGTGAGGCATCTCCCTAGCCCACCCCAGGAGAGGAGAGTAGTCCTCTGGACGCTCATTCCTGTCCTCCTCCTGCCTCCGTGAGTCCATTCCTGAACCTGGGTCGCCGGTGTGGTGCGAGGTGAAGCGCCAGCGCCTCAACCCTCTGCACCACCGGGTGGCCAGCTTTGATGTTTTTAATAGATCCCACTCCCTTGCCACTACCACCACGACAAGATTAACTGTCTTGGTGTGGTTCTCTGCTGTTTACCATCAAAACATGTGGTAGCACCAGCCTAATACAGCCACGGAATGAGTTGATTTTATTTGTTTATTTCAATGTAATTGAGCTGATAACAGCTCGTTTCAGATGCGTTGGGGAAGGAGGGATTTAGTATGCACATTCAAAACTTAACCTCAGCAGAAGAGATTTCAAAATTGGGAGTGATGGACATCTAAAATGACTTGAGCCAATAATTACAAATTAGTCACAACAGCTGTTTACAAATATTGGAGATATTTGAAATATAGAAACATAGAATTTGTTGGCAGTAAAGGATCTCTTGGCCCACCCAGTCTGCCCAGATGGTCCCTGCCTAGTCTGTTTCTGCAAACACTAGCCGGTCTGCAGCGACCCCCTCTCTCCTTCTTGCCCATTTACTAATATTCCCCTTTTTGTCTATTCCATGCATGTTTGAAGTCCCCTACAGTTTTCACCTCCACCGCGTCTGCTGGTGGTTTGTTCCAGGCAGCTACCAGTCTTTCAGCGAAGTAGTTCTTCCTCAGATCCCTCTAAACCCCCACCACCACCAGCTTCCTCGCATGCCCTCTGGTCCTAAAGCTCTTCTTCAGAGAGACTCCCCTCCTGCAACTTGTTTATCGCATGAGGTACGTGTAGGTCTCTATTATGTTCCCTCTTACTGTCCTCTCTTTCAGAGTGTACATGTTGAGATCCCAAGTCTTTCCTCATAGGGCTTTTGGGTGTAACCCTTATATTATTTTCAGTTGCCCTTTTCTGGACTGCCTCCACCCTTTCTGTGTCCTTTCCGAGGTGCAGCCTCCAGAACTAGACACAGTACTCCAGGTGGGGTCTTGCAAGCTTCATTGATGTCCTCAAGAGTGAGTAGCATCTCAGTGAGAGTAAGATTGAACAGTGTATCGCTGCCTGCCATGCCACAGGGGAAGAGAAATAAAAGACTCATCCCAGCGTGTCCAGGCCATTGTGCTGGACTATGGTGCTGGAGCACTTATGATTTCCTAAAGGGCATCGCATACAACTTCCAGCTGCAGGTGTGATGTTCCCATGGCTCCTGACTGGTGTGCTGCCATGTCCACTGGTTGTGGACTGTGACTCCGACATGTGCACTGGGTGGAGGGGTATGCTGGGTGTGTGTTTGTTTGTGTCCCTGTTGCTGGGTCCTGGGTCACTGTTTCCTGAGTAAAGGTGTGTAACATGACTGCTGTGTCCTGTGCTCCTTTCTAGACCTGCTGCATCTGCAGCCCCCTCCATGTCAGCACAGTTTTGTCCTGCGACATTTCATGCTCCCTTTGTTTTATTCCACTTTCTATTTGGTCCACTTTATTTTGTCCGCAATATTATTTACCCAGATGATGTTTACGGAGATGTTATCAGCTGGAACCGAGCTGCCTGAATAAGGCCATCAGTGGGGCAGCTAGCACCTCCCGGACTTCCTTTAGTACCCTTTGATGTATCTCATCCAGTCCTATGGCCCAGTCCACTTTCAGAGCCGCAAGTCCCTTCTGGACTCTCTGCTCTGAGAATGGACTTGCGTCCACCTCCCCTTTTGTTCCTGCTGATCTCTTGTGGTCTATCCCTTTTTCATTCACTGTGAAGACTGAGCAGAAGTACTTGTTCAGGATATCTGCTTTTTCTTGGTCCTCTTCTGCACGATCTCCCCCTGCTGCCTTCCTTATCCTCACTATCCCTCCCCTTGTTTTCCTCTTCTCACTTATATACCTGAAGAAAGTCATCTCCATTAACTACCCGCTTGGCTCTCCTTTCCTCTGTCTGCACCTTTGTTCTCCTCCTGCCTTATCTGCTTCCCTTTGTTTTCTTGGTACACCTCCTGTCTTCCTCCCACTGTGTTTCCTTACACCTTCTGAATGCCACTTTTTCCTTCACCACCATGGTCACTTCCCTAGAGTACCATAATGGTCTCATTTTCTTCTGCTTTACTCATTTCCTTCACCCAGAGGCCGGTTGCCTTAATAATGCCCTCCCTTATTTTTTCCCAGTATTCTTCCACTCCTCTCTGGCAATCCCAACCTACTAGGCAGTTACTGAGACAGTCTCCCATTTCTTTCTTTTTTTTTTTTAAATTTATGATTTTTTGGTGCCCACCCACTGCCGGGACCATCCACCCGGTCACGGACCCCTCGGCTGCGGCTTTCCCACATTAGCCGCTCTCCCGGTACCCCCTGGCTTGCCCCCTCTAGGGTGGGGTCACAGCACCCGACCCCTCTGAAGGGTGCCAAGAACGATGGGATAGGGCGGGAGTTGGCCTGGGGAGCCAGTTGCAGCTGGGGGGCGGGCTTCATCAAGGCAGCGGACAGGCTTCTTTTTTCCCCCTTGTAAGCGGGGGCAGGAACGTGCAATGATGCCAGTGTCCATCCTGCCCTCTCGGATCCTCATTGGTGCCGGCCTCTGTGGTGCCTCCGGCCTCTGCCAGGGGTCCCCCAAGCACTGGTGACACACCACACCCTCTCCCCGGAGGAGAGCAGTCCGAGGGATGCTCGATCCTTCTCTCCCCGGCTGGCCCTCCCAATAACCCAGGTCTGTTCTCAACCCGGTCACTGGCATCGTAAGCGGAAATTCAACCACTGCCCCAATGAGCTGGCTACAGCCTTCCATTTCTGCTCCTGTTAATGTTAAACCATACTGTACAGTGAACACTGGTACCTGGGGACTGTCCACTGTGATGTCCACAACTGTTTATAGGCACCAGGTCCAGCACTGCCCCATCCCTAGTGGGTTCATTGAATAGTTGCCTAAGAAAAACCCCTTGTAGGGAGTCAAGGATGGTCCTGCTCCTTGCTGATGCTGCAGTTGGAAGACTCCAAATCACACCTGGCCTATTGAAGTCACTAACTAGAAACAATCCCCCTTACTTGCCATCCCAATTATGGCTTCCCCAAGTGCCTTATCCAACTCCTGTCTATGTGCTAGAGGTCTGTATACCACCCCGTATGGATAACAGTCCCAGCGCCTGTCTCCAGGGTGATCCTGAATGAAAAAAGACCCAGGATGAAAGAGACTGCCATGGTTCTCACAAGAAGTGGCTGAAAAGATAAAGGCTAAAAGAGTGGCATTGAGAAGGTATAAGGAGACACAGAGGGAAGAGGATAGGGAGGTGCATTGGGGAAACAGGGGGAAGCAGGGAAAGCAATAAAGAGTACAAAGGCATAAACTGAAGAGAAACTAACCCAGAAGGTAACAAAAGGGGACAAGGCATTTTTTAAGTATGTTAGTGAAAAGTGAGAGACCAGGGGTGGGGTTGTAAGATTAAAAAGGGAAGGGAGTGACTTTGCAGAGGGGGCACCAGGAAAAGGCAGACATCCTGAACAAATACTTTTGTTCAGTGTTCACAGAGGAAGGAGAAGGGGAAGGGCCACAAAAAAAGTAACAGAAGCTTTTGGGGGTGGACACTAGTACTTTTTTGGAGGAGAGGGTCCTGAAGGGAGTCGCTGATCTGAAGGTGGACAAAGCAATGGGGCAAAATGGGGTGCATCCAAAGGTATTGAGGGAGCTCAAGAAAATACTGGCTGCACCTCTGACAGTTCTGTTTAACAGCTCACTGGTAACAGGAGTGGTTCCGGATGATTGGAGGAGGGCGGATGTAGTCCCACTACACAGAAGTGGTAGCAGGGAGGAGGCTGGCAATTATAGGCCAGTCAGCCTGATGTTGGTGGTGAGAAAGTTAACGGAATCACTGCTGAAGAGAAGGACTGTGGAATATCTTGAATCCAGTGCTTTACAAGACCCAAGGCAACAGGGGTTCACAGTGGGGGCAGTCAAGTCAAACAAAGCTGATAAGATTTCTTTGACTGGGTGACAAAGGATTTGGATCCATTGAAGCGGATTACCTAGATTTCAATAAGGCTTTCTACACTGTTCCACATAGGAGTCTAATAAGCAAGCTGGGTAGCTTAGGAGTGGGTCCAAAGGTGGTAAACTGGATAAAAAATTGGTTAGGGGATAGGTGATAGAGGGTGGTGGTAAATGGAGTTTACTGCAAGGAAGAGAGGATGACCAGTGGGGTGCCTCAGGGGTCAGTGGTGGGACTGGTCCTCTTTAATGCCTTTATAAGTGACATTGTGGATGAGCTGGAAGGGAAGGTCTTCCTCTTTGCGGATGACACCAAACTCTACAATAGGGTGGACAGGATAAACAGAGAGCTGAGAAAACTAGAGGAGTGGTCAAGGGTATGACAGCTGGGTTTCAATGTAAAAATGTGCAAAATAATGCACTTAGGGTACAGAAATCTAGAGGTGGAGTACAAAATGGGCAGAGTGGTATTGACAGACAGCAAGCAGGGAAGAGACCTGGGGGTAATTATATCAGATGACCTAAAATTGGCCAGACAGTGCAACAAGGCAGTCGGGAGGGCTAGTCTGATGTTGGGGTGGATAGGGAGGGGTCTCACCAGCAGAAAGAGGGAGGTGGTAAGACCCCCCACCTAGAATACTGTGTCCAGTTCTGGAGACCACATTTCCTGGAGGACATAGACAGAGTGGAGGCAGTCTAGAGGAGGGCAACAAAAGTGGTGCAAGGACTGAATCAAAAGCCCTACAAGGAGAGACTAAAGGAGCTCAATATATGCACACTGAAACAGAGAAGGGAGAGGGAGGATATGATAGAGACCTTTAAATACCTCACGGGGGTAAATAAGGTACAGGAAGGAAGTATTTTTCAGAAGAAAAGGTAGATTCCTGGAACAGCCTTCCAGTGGAGGTGGTGGGGTGAAGACAGTGGTGGGGTTCAAGAGTGTATGAGATAAGCACAAGGGAATCATAGTGGAAAGGAAGAGGGAGGGAGAAAGAGCTATAGATTGGTCTTGGTCTGCAGTAATACTATAGGTAGAGAGAAATGGGCAGACTGGATGGGCCAAGCAGTCCTTATCTGCCATCAAATTCTGTGTTTCTAAGACTCACAGCACCTATATGTAACCCCTAGGTAGCGCTATCCCAAGGGCTACTACCCCTGCCTGCTTGGCTAGTAGCAGGTTAAGGGGCCTGAGTTCTGAAGCAGTGGGTGCCTCCACCCGGAGGTCAGGGTTGGTAGTGGTCAAGCTAACCTGGGCACAGCCCTCCGGGACACTGTAACCCCCCTCTTTCCCCTCTAGTGGCCTGAACACTGTACAGTAATCACTTTCACAATACCCCTGGTACACCACACAAGTACCCACACTGTTTGCACTTACCACCAGGGCTGGTTCCTCTGGCTCGATCCTGGGGACCCCCTGTAAAACAAGGTTATGCACAGAAAATAAAACGTACAGTACTTTGAGCACAAACTGGAACCACAGTCAGATTACATGCAGAAAAGTTAGATCTGATTTATTCAGGGACTTGAACAAGGAGGGGCAAATAATTAGCTTAAAGGTTATATCAATCAAGCAGTTATGCATGCGCTTTGAGTCCCCACAGTCCATCTCTGGGTACCCAGGTGGAGAAGAGATGGGCTAGCCAGGACAGTTGCCCATGGTTGCAGCTGGTTGGGGCCCTGTGATGGAAAACACAACATGCACAGTACACAATATTTGTAATCCGAGCCAGAGGGCTCAGTTTGTAAAGGAAACGAAACAACAATACAATCAGATGACACACTCAGATTAAGCTGTTGTTGCAGGGAGCTACCCTGGTATTTACTCATGATACCCAAGACTGGACACAGGCTGGACGAAAATCGAGACTGCAGGTGGTTGATCTGGAGTGCCAGGAGAAGCAGGGCCCACACGAGTCACAGAGGCATCGTTCCTGTTCAAGCGTGGAGCAGGGGACTGATTCCCAGGCAGATCTCTCGTCGATGGCTTCTCTGTGCAGTGGGTAGTCTGGCTGGGCCAGTCTGGCAAGGCCCAGACTGCATGGAGACAAATTCGGATGCAATCCATTTTGGGCTGGATACAGCTTCCAGCAAGCAGAACACAGTTCACACAGTGGGGAACTAACTCACAACCCACTATCAGCTCATAGCACATTTACATGTAGTGGAATTCTACTGTACCAGGCAAAGCACTCCCCGGTCACAATCGCAAAGTCTCTGCACACACTGGGAGCTTAGGGGTAGCTGGAACTCCTGACAGGCTGATCACATTCAGCAAAATCTTCAGTCTTCTTCAGGTTGAGCCTGGCCCACTTCAGTAGCTTACTTTAGTCACACAAAACTTGGATTTAGTCCAAAATAATTCTCTTCTCTCCCTCTCAGGAGCAGCAGACAGACATGTAAGCCAAACTCTAGCCCTTTCACAGTTTTCCCATGTGAATCCACTCAGGATTGCTGCTCAGAATCACTTTGTCTCCTCTCATTTCACTTCCCGGCTCAGAATTAACTGAAAACTGCAAGCAGCCCAGGACTTCCCCAAGATCCAAAAGATTTGGTTGGCTGATTTGGCTGTCAGTCAAAGCAAGAGCTCCCCCTTCAGTTGCAAAAAAAGCGCAAAAAAACTCCAAACTAAAGTTCTTACAGATTTTGAATTTAGACAGCTCCTGTAGTCCGGCTACATTTTAGATCCCACCAGTACTGTTTGGACCAATTTGCAGTCCAGGACAAAGATAGTGGAGACAAACAAAACAGTCCTTGCTACAAAGAAAGCAGGTTAGACAAACTACATTATCATTATCACTCTAAATGATTTTCAGTAAATAGTTACATCTTTCAACAGAGCTCTCTCTCAGATTACTTACGTTGCAATCAAGCAGCTCTTAAAGAGACAGTACACAGAGGCAATACAGGCTGTGGTAATCACATTTAAACTGCTAAAACGCAGGACACCAGCCTGGCAGTGAGCATTTAGGCAAGCTCAAGGAAGACTTTTGGGAACCCTCATTTGTAGGGGTTACATATAGACCATCCTTTTCCTCCAGGTGCCCTGTACTTGCGTAGCCTTTATTCCCTCCTTACATATATTAGCCCTCTTCTCTTCCCTGTCTCTCCTGAGCAGGAGTAGCCTGGTATGGCCACATCCCTGTCATGGATGTCAGTTCACCATGACTCTATTATGGCCACCAAATCCAGGCTAGCCTCCTCCGTGATGGATCCCAGATCCAAATTTCATTTCCAGACTCCTGCATTGTGCACCTGGCTCTCATATGTTACTCCCTCCCTGCCTGCTCCCCTATCCCACCTGTGCTGTTACCTCTTCCCTTTACCTTCTCCATTACCTGTCTCCTTTACCTCTGTTCTTGCTTTCCTGATTTATATCCCCTTGTCCCCACCTCTGTCTTCTTGTGCCCCTGTCCTGGGGGAGCCCCCTTCCCTTGGGCCCTCCCTCCTTGCTGCTTCATCATCAAGGGGGGGGGCATTGTTAGGGACCATCCTTTACGGGATATAAATTCCCAAGGCCTTGTGGCGGTGCTTGACTTATCGTCCCCTGTGTTTGCGAGCAGTGATCAAGAGACCCTCGTGTCAGCTTATAATTTGGCTGTTAAGGCGACTCTGGATTCTATTTCTTCTGTCCGTGTGCGCCCCCTTACCCTTCTCCCCAAGTCCCCTTGGTTTGATAGGACATTGAGGGAGATGCAGAGACAGGGACGAAGGTGAGAACGTTGCTGGCGTAGGTCCGCCCTTGATGCCGAACACCTTAGATTGATTGACCATTATTCAGTCTATCAATCTGCAATCACCCATAAGAAGGCAGAATTCTTGTCCAGGGAGATTGCGGTTGCTCGGAAATCGACCAGCTCAGGTTTTTCGAACTGTAGACAGACTGTGCAGCCCAGCCTGTCTGCAAGTTCGGAAAGCTTTTTCACAATTAGAGTGCGAGGAGCTTGCTCAATTCTTTGCAGATAAGGTGACCTACATCAGGGCGGAATTACAACCGGCAACCTCTAGAGGGTCTGCGGTTGGTCAGTGTGAGTTCGCTATACTTCAGTTTTCTTGGAGTACCTTCAGTCAACTAGACTTCATGGATGTCATGAGGATTATCCAGAGTGTGCGCCCTACATGCTGTAGTTTGGATCCTGGACCGACTTCCCTAATTTTGGGTTGTAGTGATATCATCGGTCCAGTCGTTGTGCAAATAGTCTGGTGCTCCTTGGAGTCAGGTGAGTTTCCTAGCTTCCTGAAAGAGGCGGTGGTGACACCACTCTTGAAGAAAGCTACTCTGGTCCCAGACTGTTTCACTAACTGCAGACCTATCTCTAACCATCCCTTTGTTGGGAAGGTGATTGAGAAAGTAGTGGCAGCTCAACTGAAGGACCATTTAACCATTCATGACATCTATGAACCCCTCCAGTCCGGTTTTCGTAAAAGACATAGTACCAAGACTGCGCTGGTTCGGGTGCTCAGTAATCTCCTGAGGGCGAGAGATCAGAAGAGACGTTCCATCTTGGTTCTTCTAGATCTCTCCTCAGCTTTTGACACCATGGATCACACGGTATTGATAGCACGCCTGAGGCATTTATATGGAATATCGGGAACCGTCCTTCGATGGTTCACGTCATTCCTCATGGGGAAATCACAAAGCGTTGTGACCGGGGTCTTTTCCTCGGGCCCAACAGCTTTGTTGTGTGGGGTGCCTCAGGGATCTGTGCTGTCACCCGTATTATTCGCAATGTATATGCTACCCCTCGGAGACATTGTAAGAAGGTATGGGCTGAGGTTTCACTGTTATGCAGGTGATACCCAGCTATTCCTGTCTTTTGCACCCGACCAGGATGAAGCTCTCTCGGTCTTTGACAACCGTCTGAAAGAAATCCAGGAGTGGATGGATTCTAGCTGGCTGAAGTTGAACTCAGAAAAGATAGAGGTATTGGTTGTGGACCCTGGTCGACTGATAGAGGGGTTGGGTGTTGGTGTGCCTTCAGGAATTTTTCTTGGCGGCATTTCTCTCCCAGCCTCTGAATGGGTGCGTAACCTGGTGGTGGTCTTTGATGATAGACTGACACTGCAGTCGCAGGTGTCGTCTGTCATCAAGACCTCCTTTTATCATCTTAGGAACATCGCCAGAGTTAGACATCTGGTTCCGTCTGATGACCTTCCAACATTGGTCCACGCCTTTGTGTCCTTGCGCTTAGACTACTGCAACTCCCTTTACTTTGGGCTTTCAGGGGTTGAAATTCACCACCTGCAGCTAGTGCAGAATGCAGCGGCATGGGTTCTGACAGGCTCTAGTAGATCCTGTCATATTACCCCAGTGTTGTGCGAACTGCACTGGCTGCCTATACGGTGGCAGATCACCTTTAAAGTTGGTTTACTGACTTTCAAAGCCCTTCACAGTCAGGGTCCGGCCTATCTGAAAGAACTTCTAGTCCCCTACTCCCCTGGTTGATTACTCCGCTCGACCGACGAGGGGTTGCTGGAGATTCCAAGGGTGAACCTTAAATCATCTTGCTCGAGAGCTGTTTCCTATGCTGCGCCTACCCTTTGGAATTCTCTACCCCGTCGGTTACGGGAATGCACCTCCGTGGAGGAATTTAAGAGGACTGAAAACTTTTCTCTGGCAAAAGGCCATTTAGAAAACTGAATTAAATTATGAATATGATCTTTTTAGTTATGTGTGAGATCTGGGATTTTAATGTCTGTTTTAAATTGTATGTTGTAAAGCGCTTTGGAATTGAAATGCGCTGCATAAATAAAAATTATTATTATTATTATTATTGCCTTCCTTGGTTTTAGCCACCCACCCCGGCTAGTTTAAATGCTCATCGTAGTAGCATTTATACCTCCCACTAAGGACTGTGGTCCCCTCCTGGAATGATGTAGGCCATCTCTCCTATAGAGGCCATATCCTTCCAGGCTGGACCCAGACCCACTGTTGCCTCTTCCATGAACCATGCCTTCAAACAGTTGTTAAAAGCCTTGGTGCGAAATGCCCTTTCTTTTCCCCAGCCATACACAGGTAACACCTTGGCAAAAGCCATTATGGCTGCCACCTGCTTGAAGCCCCTTCCCAGCTCCCTGAAATTACACTGCAGTACCCCTACTCTGTCCCTTGCCAGGACATTTGTCGGTAGGTGGACAGTGACATCTAGCTCGTCCCATCTCATGCCGTGCTAGTAGTCCTCTGGATCTGCACTGTATCCTTCTGCATGAAGCACCAGGGGTCATGTCATCTCTCTCTCCTTCCTCCTCTATGGGGGTCGATCCCAGTCCTTTCACAGAAGAAAGAGTTCTGCAAGAACTCCTAAAACTGAAGGTGGACAAAGCAGTGGGTCCTGATGGAATTCACCCCAGAATTCTAAAAGAATTAAGGAAGGAACTAGTGAAACCACTGGCTACTCTTTTTAATAAATCATGGGAGGATGGTGTGGTGCCCGAGGACTGGAGGAAGGCAGATGTGATTCCCCTTCACAAAAGTGGGACCAAGACAGAGGCAGGAAACTACAGACCTGTCAGTCTGACCTCTGTGGTAGGGAAAGTGATGGACACTTCTGAAGGAAAGAATAGTTGAGTACCTAGAGGTCAGTGGAGCACAGGATCCAAGGCAGCATGGGTTCACAGCGGGAAGGTCATGTCAGACGAATCTAATAGATTTCTTTGACTGGGTGACCAAAGTAGTAGACCAGGGAGGGGCTGTGGACATGGCCTACCTAGACTTTAGCAAGGCATTTGACACAGTCCCACACAAAAGATTATTAGTCAAATTAACCAGCCTGGGAGTGGGTCCCAGGGTGGTAGCCTGAGGTAAAATATTGGCTGGACAACAGGACACAGAAGGTAATTGTAAATGGAGTCCACTCTGAAGAAAGGGGCGGTTATAGTGAGGTACCGCAGGGTTCAGTGTTGGTCCAGTCCTTTTAATGTCTTCATCAGTGGCATTGCAGAGGGACTGGAAGGAAAAGTATGCCTTTTGCAGATGACACGAAGATCTGCAACAGGGTTGATACACAAGGAGGCATGGAAAGGATGAAAAGGGACTTGGCAAGGTTGGAGGAATGGTCTGACGATGGCAGCTAAGATTCAATGAGATAAAAGTGCAAATAATGCACCTGGGAAACAAGAACCCAGGGAAGAATATACAATGGGTGGGGAGGTAGTAACAACAACAAAAAAGGAAAGGGACCTGGGGTAATCATATCAGATGACCTTAAGGTTAGCAAACAATGTGAGAAGGCAGTAGGGAGGGCTGGGGGTATACTGGGATGTATAGGGAGAGGCATCAGCAGCAGAAAACAGGAAGTTGTTATCCCTCTGTACAGACAGTTGGTGAGACCCCATCTGGAATACTGTGTCCAGTTCTGGAGACCCCATCTCCACAAGGACATAGACAGGATAGAGGCAGTCCAGAGGAGGGCAACTAAAATGGTGCAGGGTCTGCAAGAGAAGCCATATGAGGAGAGACTAAAGGAGCTTAATATGTATACCCTTGAGGAAAGAAGGGAGGGGGACATGATAGAAACTTTCAAGTACCTCAAGGGAATCAACAAAGTCCAAGAGGGTAGCATCTTTCAGAAAAGAGACTTGCAAGAACAAGGGACACAATTTAAAGATAGAAGGAGGGCGGTTCAGGGGCAATGTGAGAATTATTTACACAGAGGGTAGTGGATGCATGGAACAGCCTTCCTGAGGAAGTTGTGGAGTCTAAAACTGTAGGAGAATTCAAGAATGCATGGGACAGACATAGGCAATTCTTGTGGGGGCAGGAAGATATAGGCTGTTGGTTAAATAGGATCTGCGACCTATCCTGTAGGGTAGGGAAATGGGCAGACTAGATGGGCCCTAGCGGTCCTTATCTGCCGTCAAAGTCTATGTTTCTATGTTTCTATGTTTCCCTCTGCTCCCAAGCCTATGCCCTTAACAACAGACTGAGGTTGAGTCTAAGAATTTCAGAAATACATTTTTGCTAAAAAATCTGTATATCTACAATACCAAACAGTCATGGACCAAATGGTCTGAATGGACTTGATGTATAGCCTAGAGGTTAGAGGGACAAGGTGTAAACAAGCCTGGTACATCCTGCAGACCAGACCTGAGTCTGATTCTCACAACCTCCACTTGCATACTGTGTGACTCTTGAGCAAGTCACTTAACCTACCCAGTGCTCCCAGGTTGCCCCTGAAAACAGACACTTGAGCCTAGTGGGCCTTACCCGGTTACCAAAGACTAAAATAAAAAAAAAAAAAACAATATCCTTAGTATATGTTTTTTTCCAAGGTTTACAACTTTGCATTATGGCTTTTTTTTTGTTAGAAAACATCTATTGTCACTATAAATGGCATGATGATAGGCTTTTGCAAGGACATGTAGATGTGCCTAAATTCTAAATTAATCTTGATTACAGGACACGTACATGTACAGGCGTTAAAAAATGCAGAAGTTCTGTTGCCAGAGTGGGGGGTACAGTAGGTGGATGTTTTTTTCTTTATTAACTGACTTTAGAATGCTTTGTACTTACTTATTAATGTGACAACAGCAGTATACATCCTACGTTCTTCTAAATAGTGATAGTAATTCTTTATTTTTGCAGCATACTTGATGTTCTTTAAATAATTATTAGTGCCTTTTTTGCCACTATAGTATTTATCTAGTTAACTTCTTCACTTGCCTCTCTTTCATTGTGTTGAAATGCAAAGACTAAGTCTATATTGCTTATATTCTTTATTGGCTAAATAGGTAATATAGTGTAAACTATTCATGTTTTTATTAATTCTTTGTAATGTATGCAGAGGCATGTCATTGGGAAGAAGTAAGTCCTGGGATGAGGCAGGGACTGGAGAGAGTGGAGACTGAGCCTTCAGTGGATCGCAGTGCCAAAAGCATACTAAATAAAAAAAGGAAATTCTGTACTGAAAATGCAAAATATAAAACGTAAAAAACTGTATGGTGAAATGTTTGTGCCATCTTACAGGTGCAGGCTTTTCAGAAATGGGCAGGGTTGGTGGAGGGAGCCCCCCACAAGACAAACCTTGCTGGGCAATCTCCTTCACCAAAAACTGAAAAGCTGTCTCAGGATACAGTACCTTGGGCTGGACTGTCTTCCTTTGTCTGATCGCTCCCCTTGTTTCGCTAGAGATGTCAGGAAGCTGGCCTGAGACTGGCCTCTCATTACAGAGGAAACAATTTCATGCCCCACAGGGTTCTCTTCCTTTCATGCAAGTCAGCAGGAAGTCAAAGGTTAATAAGCGATAATTATGGCGCATGCCTCACTGCTGCAGGGGGTTTGCTGCACCTTGCATTGTGAGCCCTGTGGGATATAAACTAGGTACCCTAGAGAGAGAGAGTGCGTGCGTGTGTGTGTGCTTTCTATGTTTAACCATTCATCCTTCAATGAGTTTTTAAAAAGAGAGCAAACAGCCAGTGCACAGAAAAACAGAATAAGATGTATTTTCTGTAACTTACATAACAGGACCTGCAGGGTCAGAGGGTACTGTTTCACACAGCGAGGACCAGTAAAGGTGTGTACGTAGCAAGTTTGGAAACATTTCAATATTGCTACACTGGAATCAAATTTTATGGTATTCCGGTGTGTTTGGAATACCATGGATCAGCCAAAAGTACCAATATCGGCCCCACCCACTCACCCATTGGAAAATAAAGGAAAAACCCACCCATCTAAGCCCTACCACCCTCCCTTCCAGTCCAAAGACTCCCTTCTCCTGTCAACACCTTAAAATTATTTTTTTTTCAACATCCAGCACCACACAAAGATCCTCATCTCCTCACCGCCGGGCTCGAATGCAGGCATCTTGTCCCAGTATAGCGTTGTGTCTCAACTGCACAAAGCACAACTGGAGCAACATACTGGTCACAGAACTATGAGAGAACAACTTTCTCATTTAGTTATGTGATAATGGACATTTGGACCCATAGAAACATAGACTTTGATGGCAGATAAGGACCGCTTGGCCCATCTAGTCTGCCCATTTCCCTACCTACAGGATAAGCCGAAGATCCTAGTTAACCAACAGCCTATTTCTTCCTACCCCCCACAAGAATTGCCTTATGTCTGTCCCATGCATTCTTGAATTCTCCCACAGTTTTAGACCCCACAACCTCCTCAGGAAGGCTGTTCCATGCATCCACTACCCTCTCTGTGAAATAATACTTCCTCACATTGCCCCTGAACCGCCCCCCATCTTTAAATTGTGTCCCCTTGTTCTTGCACGTCTCTTTTTCTGAAAGATGCTACCTTCTTGGACTTTGTTGATTCCACTGAGGTACTTAAAAGTTTCTATCATGTCCCCCCTCTCCCTTCTTTCCTCAAGGGTATACATATTAAGCTCCTTTAGTCTCTCCTCATACGGCTTCTCTTGCAGACTCTGCACCATTTTAGTTGTCCTCCTCCGGACTGCCTCTATCCTGTCTATGTCCTTGCGGAGATGGGGTCTCCAGAACTGGACGCAGTACTCCAGATGGGGTCTCACCAACTGTCTGTACAGAGGGATAACAACTTCCTGTTTTCTGCTGCTGATGCCTCTCCCTATGTATCCCAGTATACTCCCAGCCCTCCCTACTGCCTTCTCACATTGCTTGCTAACCTTAAGGTCATCTGATATGATTACCCCCAGGTCTCTTTCCTTTTTTGTTGTTGTTACTACCTCCCCCCCATTGTGTATTCTTCCCCTGGGTTCTTGTTTCTCCGGTACATTATTTTGCACAGCAGTGAGAGGATGAGGAACTTTGGGTGGCACTGGGCATTGAAAATTACTAATTTCTAAGGTGGTGAGGAAGGGACTCTTTTGGTGCAAGTGTGGTGGGGCTCAAATGGGTGGGGTAGGGGACTCTAAAGGAGAAGGGGGGTAAGGCACATACCTCTCAGGCTGTTGTCACCAAAGTTTAGGACACTGACACTCGAATTTGGGAAAATGTGGATGCATGAGACACAGAGGTACAAGCTCAGAACAATGAGTTTAGTGCATTTACTTTTTGCTGCAGCATCGTAGTGTGTTTTAAACTTCTCTTTAAAATCTGAATTTACAGCACCATCTCTGTGGGCAGCACCTTCTCCATGTGGGATGAATGTGGGACAGAGCAATTTGGGGGGGGTGACCTTGGGCAAGTCACTCAACCTCCTTGTGCTCAAGTTCACCCACCTGCTGAAATGGGTAGAATCAGTGCCCCACTGGAAAGGAGATGCTGCAGCCCAGCAGGCTGTGCTTGGTAAATAAATCGTAAAATAAATAGATAAAAAGAGGGCCGTCCTTACTAATGTGGGACAGCTGATGGGGTGGGGGGCTACAACACTATCTCACAGTAGTTACGGTCAAAGAATTGGGCAGATTGCCCGATGTCTTGTCATAACAGAAAATTCAGGATTTTGGTACTCTGTCGAGAATGCCACTTTTATACTTAAATTCTGCTCCTGCCATTTCATTTGTTTTTCGAAGCATGTGGCACCACACCTTCCCCAATGCTGGGATGCACCACACATCAGGGCCCCCTGCCCCCTCCCAGAGGGACTGGAGGGTCAGTTTGCATGGTTTGTAAACCCTATCCAGTATCCACCCCATATGGGTTAGCCCCAGAAAGGCCTTGGTTGAGGGGACGACACCCTGGAGACCTCCCCTGCTCCCACCCCCTGATTCCCACAAAGTCTGCAGATCACCTGTATAAAACTGTTCTTGTCAGTTTCCATTACAAGTCTGTCTCCTTTTATTGAAGTCATATGCCCCAAGGGAAGCTGTGGACACATGATAACTGAGGGTCTGGGACCCAGGTGAGATAGGTTAGGTGAGGGGGATGAAAAAATGTAAACAACAAAAGAAAAAAAATGATAGAACCGTGACTCACTGACTGTCAGCAGCTTCTGTGTGTCATGCCATCACAGTATGACTCTCCTTTTGATTGACACATTACAATGAATCATTATGGAACTACAAAAAAAAAATGTGGCTCAGAACTAGGGGTGTGACATCACCAAAGCAACACAAGGTTGGAAGCGTATGATGCTCCTATCGAAATATCTCCCTTCCTCTGTATTTTCTGTTAATTTATTCTGTATTAGAATGCCCGCACCATGAACTAACTTGCTGACTTATGATCTGTTGCCAGTTTGCAGCAGTGAAGCCTGCCTAATATTGTTACTGCCCTTCCAGAATGGAGTCATCCTAGGGTAGCAGCATCCATCCAAAGGGGGTGTTTACTTGTTCCTGTTCAGAATGCATACAGCTAGCACCACCCCCCACACACACACACACATCAACATGCTGTCTCTTGCTCTGTCTCGCAATTTCAGTTCACATTCAAAATAACTTTATTGGTATGAGCAGCACTACAGGTGTTGCCATAATGTATACATCAGACTGTTCCTAAGACATAAACATAGTCAGGGGTTCAGTTAATTTACTTTTTGTGGAAGTCAAATACTTCCATGAGTCAAAATTTGGAAGTCATACCAATTTTTGGAAGTCATAATACTTCCCAGGTCCCACAATTTGAAAGCCAGTATTCTAAGAAGGATCAGTGTATGGATGTTAATACAAATGTTAGTGGTAAAATAGAATTTATTTTAGAAAAAATCCATAATTTCTTTGCTTCTGTACCTTCAGTTTTGGAAGTCATCCACTTCTGTTTTTTACATTTGGAAGTCAATGACTTCTTCCCCCTTTATTTTGGAAGTTTTTGACTTAATTTTGGAAGTCAAATACTCCCAAAATGGAGTTAACCGAAACCCTGAACATAGTATAAATCTGTTGTGTTTCGATACTGGTGGCAGGATGCTGTATAGTTTGCAGTTATTTCTGCTACATTGTTTCTTTTCTGCAGCAGTATACAATGTTTAGCTTCATCATTCATCAGCTGGAAATCCAACTATCCCGGCACCGCCTTCTCTGCTCCCTCAGTAGGATGGCAGGTGTGCTGCTGCAGATTCCAGGCTGTAAAACAGATGCTTGAGGAGCTGGAATCCTGAGCTATGATTGCATACTGCTCATGCCAGAGACCATTTTGTAGCTCTAAGCCCCTCTCCCTTGGGCACAGTGTGGGAATGCAGGCTAGTAACCAAACCTTCTTACTTCACTCTTTAGCTATCTGTAGACACACAACAGAAGTGAATTAATTATGTGTTGCAAATCCCCGTATGTATGTGCGCTGGAGCATGACTTACGCTGGAGTGGAGAGCCGGTCCTTTATTTACTGCCTCCTCTTGTACCATGCATGTCATCTGACTCCCATCAACTGACTCTCCTTACCTGAGCCTGCGGCCACAGTTTGTGATGCCGCAGCTGGAGACAAGATGTCCATATTGAGAAATACAAGAAGGACCCTTTTGGCCCAGATATTCAGAATAATTCTGCCTGACATTGGATTCGGATTGGGCAGCAGAAACTGGGTCAAAATAAGGTGGAACTTAGGAGCTACAGAGCCTGCTTGTGCCCCCTGCCACTTCTTCCAGGAGCAGATTGAACCAGAACGTCAGACCACCCCATTGAGCCATGTATGTCCACTGTTGTTCAAACTGTGCAGAATTGCAGAGGTTACATATACGGTAAGTGCAGTCCCAGTGCATCAGACATGTGTTTGGCTCTTGTTGCTCCTGTTGATGAGAAAAGCATTATGTACTGGGGAGCCATGTTGGGCTCCAGCATGCAAAATCCTTAGTTAACCCCTGTGGATTGGAGGCAAAGGGTTTCACGCCTTTGCAGTAATTTGAAGAATTAACTCACCCACCCCACCCTGACTACACCCCTGTCATACCTGTGTAAGCTTCTCAAACCTAGATACCACCTGCAGGGTATAAGGATTGGCGTATGTGAAAAATATGAATACTGAACAACCTGGTTCTAAAAATGCATGAATAGAAGGGCTAGGGTAGGGGGTAAAATATCTGTCTGTAAATCAGTCTGAAGAAGTCCAGGTGTCAGTGTGAGTGATCCAGTGCACAACCTCATCAGTCAGGCCTCCCGTAAGAGTGGGCCAGATCCCTGCATTCCTGCAGGTCCTGTATTTTTAAAGTATTTATTTATGAGATTGATGTTTTCACAGCAGCATAGTTATTCATACCTGCTCATGAAGGAGGGGACATACCTGATGGAGCTTGACTCCCTTCTGACCTTAAATTACTATGTTACTGTATGTATATGAAGCAGGGGCAGACATGATTGACCTAGAGTCTCTTCCAGCCTTAAACTACTATGTTACTGTATGTATATGAAGCAGGGGGCAGACCTGGTGGACCTAGAGTCCCTTCTGACCTTAATTTACTATGCTGCTACATCATTGATATCTGAGTACTAGACTGAGAGTAATTGTCACATTTTTTTTAAAGCCATTATTCATGCTCTCAGCTTTCTTGTTGGGCTGTCCTTTCACTATTGGTCTTTTTTTCTTTCCATCCCAGGAGTTGCTCTGAGTCATTCCTCTGGAACCCAGGATGACGTACTCTGCTTTATTGGCTATGTCTGAGGCTTATCCCCCCGGGGCAAGGTTTGCCTATAGCTCCAAAGGTGGGAATACCCCATCGACTCTGGCTGATTATAGAGTGAGGGGAACCTGTGATGGATGTGTGGGGTGGGAATGGAGTCTGGTTTCTTCCGACTAGCCATGTGCTGCTTCCAGCTGGACTGCCACCTGTTGTCACCCAGCTCCTCCTGCAGGCCCTGCAGACATCCTGGCTCGGGATTCAAACATGGGTTGTCATGCTGTAAGAGCAACGTCGCCGCTGAGTTGATGGGCTGGTTTAGTAATCACATTATTGACAATGTGCTGCTGGCCAAGAACTTAAAAGCAGAACAAATTAATTTATCAGCTTTACTAGTTATCTCCCCATCAGTTCAAACTGTTACCTCAAAATTATCTCCTTGATGGCTCTACTTGCACTTGTTAATGTGCATGTACAGTATGTACTTCTTAAGTATGCACACACAGCAGGTATTTTTGTCATCTGTCACCCTGTGTTGCATTGCCCAGTGGGCTGGGTAATGTCTGTAAAGGGGCCCTGGCCCAGTACATATAACTGGTAAACAAACAAACGAATGAATGAATAAATAAATAAAATAAATACAGTATACCAAACACAAGAATGATAAGCAGAAGATAAACTATAGAACTACAACAGGGGTTGGTTCTCCTAAATGAATACCATAGTCGGTTTAAACTAATGGTACAAAGTTACAGCAGTTGCCCATTAAACTCACTCTTATTCACTCCTAATATCTCCCTTCCCTTCCCCCCCTCCTTCCTAAATAACCTACGCTCTTCAGCCTTACTCACAGCTACTAACTCCCCTCTCCACCCCCCCACCGCACCTAAACCACCCTCCTACACACCTAGTGTTTACTAGTCCACTCCTCCTCTACCCCCTATCTTCGCTCTCCAACTCCTACTGTCAACTTGGTGGATCTTGCTTCAGCTCAAGTTCTGTTACTGGCACTTATGTAATCATGTCTTGCCCTCGATGTGTACCCATGATATGTATACCCTGTCCTTGAACATCATGTTCTGTACTGTTCTCCTTATGTAACAAGTTCAAATGTAATCCCACCAAACCATGTACACTATTTGTATTGCTCTACTTCTAAATTCAACTTTTGTTCATATACCTGCCTCCTCTGTAACCCCTCCCCCCAGGTCGCACTGTGAGACAAGCATCTTTTTGCTCAGTGTGCCTTTCCTGGTGAAACATTTTCAATAAATAAGTAAATAAATAATAAAAACAGAGGGTACTGCAAGGACTTGGAGCTATTTAGTTCGCAATATATAAAGGACTTTGCTTCTATGTCTGGCGATATTTGCATCCACTTTTATGAAGATGATCCAGTTCTGTATGCTAGTGAGAAGAAAGTTAATCATACTCAAGCCACTCCTTAAGCCAGTTTAGAGTGTTGATTCCCAGTAACCTCAGATCATCAACACAGTGTAGCAAACAACAGGGAAGGGAGGGAGTGTAAGACAGGGTTATTTATACTGCGCCTGCACCCATTCCCAAAGGCACTGGAGCGTCAGAATCCCAATATATACACATAATACAAACATTGTGTACTTAGTTGCCCTATACATGCTTATAGTTCTTGGCTCAGACCTGATCATCCTTCCTCCAGATAGGTTTCAGCAAGTGCACCTAGCTTTGCAACCTCCCTCTATGCCTCATCGAACGGTCTTCCATGACTGAGACCCTTTCCTATTGGTTTTCCATGGATTGTATAGCAAGGGAAACTGTTACGAACTGTTCTACTTCCTACAGGAAACAGTGAGTCTCTCCACAGCTTCCTGTAGGAAGTAGAACAGTTTATGGCAAGGGAAACGGCTATAAACTGTTCTACTACCTATGAGAAGCTGTGGAGAGATTCACCTTGCTACACCCTGGTCCTCTTTTTAGGATCCTGCCATATCTCCTGTTGCTTCTGTCAGGTGATGTAGAGCAAAATCCAGGCCCTACCCCAGTCACAGGATTTGCTCCCCTCAGATATCTGTTGGTCTAAAACACAGGGATTAAAATGTGTCCACATGAATGTCAGTAGCCTTAGACCTAAGCTCCAAGAATTGGAAGGCTGAGTAGGCTTATACACCCCGGACATAGCTGCCATATCTGAGAGTTGCTTAAAGCCTTCGGTGCTCTCCCATAAGGTTGAGCTCCCTGGATTCACTACTGTACCTTTAGAAAATATAGGGTTAGTAAGAAGGGTGGGGGTGTCCTCCTATTTTATATTAAATCTTCCTTAATGCCTCTCCGGTGACTATCACTGCCTTAGAAGGGTCAGAATGTGAGGCCTTAATCACCAAGGTTCTCCTAGGTGGCACCAGACCTCTCTATGTGGGTTGCATCTACATCATCTCCTCCCCACCCAAGTAGCATCCTCTGCTCTCGATACCCTTATGAAGGCTATTTCTGATAAGCCCTTTGAGAAATTAGTATTTCTCAGGGATTTTAACGTAAATTGGACCTCTAACATGAGGCATGGGCCCAAGACTGCTGTATTCGAAGCCCAGTTCACCCAAATTATCAGTGAGCCTAGCAGGTTGAATAGCAGAACAGGTAATCATACACTACCTGACTGTGCTCTTGCTTCCGACAGACAGAATCAGAGCAGGAGGCATTTTTGCAGACTCTCTCAATAAACCTCTTTGCCCTGATTTTTTGTGTTTGGAAAAACAGTGCTCTCAAACCTCCACCTAGAACTTTCCTGGCCTGTGATTTTTCTAAATTTGACACTGACCTCTTTCCGGCTACCCTCTCCGCATACACACGGCCACTATCAAAGCTCTTCTTGACATTAACTCAGCCCATAATTTCTTTGTCAACAATTTTCTAGCAGCTGCCAATTTACATGCCCCCGTTAAGCAGATCAGGGTAAAAGACCAATGTTCAAAATGGCTGACTGCTGAACTAAGGAAACTTAGAAGCTGAGGGATAAGGCACGGGGGTTCTTAAAAACTTCTGGCCTCGTGCCTGACTGGAATAAGAACAGGGCACTCAGGAGTGCTTGCAGTAAAGGCCTTATAACTGCCAAAAAAAATACATAAGACATCTGCAAGAAAAAAACTTATCTGACCCCAAGAAGTTCTGGGCTCAAATTAATGCCCATCTGAAGGGTTGTGCCAACTATCGGAATGCAGCATGGCTGATGGCAAACGTTCCATGACCCCATGACCACTGTCAGTGTCTTTAATAAGTTTTTCACTGATCTTGATAGGTTCAACACTCCCTTCTCCAGGCTGCTTCCTCTCTCTCCTGCTCAACTGGTAACAGAGAACCAACCTCGTAATTTCCACTTTCGTAGGATAACAAGGAAAGAGGTGCACACTCTTTAAAAACAGCTAGACGCAGCCGGCCCAGTGGCACTGAGGGTTGAGGCGCTGGACGCCACACCTCGCACCACACCGGCAGCCCGGGTTCAGGAACGAGCCCGCCCAGGTCATTGGGGGTCACCAGGGGAGGAGAGGATCGAGCATCCGTTGACTGCTCTCCTCTCCTGGGGAGAGTGTAAGGGGACTGTCCAGCGCGTGTGGTGACACCCAGCGATGGCTGGGTGTACTACAACATGAAACCCAGCAAGTACAATGTTGGGTGGCATACTCTGGGCGTGTCTTGAGGCCTTGCCACGTAGCAGAGCTGAGCAACACTGCACTGTCCTCGTTGGGGGAAATAAGCAAAATCCCTCCCTCCAGTAGGCAAAGCGGGCCAGTGGCATCGGCCCCACACGTCCACCCGCTGGGCGTGGGACACACGTTCTGTATCCCCCTCCCACAGGGTGCCCCACCAGTCCTGTAGATAGGGTGCCGGAGGAGATGGCGGTCCTTCCCTGGAGGACATAGACCCGGGGGGGGGGGCTTGGGTATGCCGCGTGGGTAATGGGGATAGCCTCCCGACCGGAATTGTGTGAACCGTGATTCAGGCAGGATGGGAAAATACCAATGACTGAGATGCCCACACTGGAGAGAGTCTGGAGGTAGGGAGAGCAGAAATAGAAGATTAAAAAAAAACAGCTAGACGTGGAAGGCTGTGCAAGGTTCCAGAAACTTGAACTGAAACTGTTACGCACAGTCGCACCTGTAATTGCCTCCTCCCGTTGCCATGTTCTTTAACAAATCTTTACTCGAGGGGAGAATTCCTGATAATTTAAAAATTGCACTTGTGGTTCTAGTACACAAGGGTGGCCCCAAAGAACCAGTGGAAAATTGCCGTCCCAGCTCCCTCCTCAGTTCCCTGACCAAGTTACAGGAAAGAGTAGCATACAGTCATCTCCAAGAGTATCTCAAGCAGCAACACCTGCTGATTGACAGGCAGCATGGTTTCAGAAAACATGGAACTGACACTGCCTTGGTTAGGTTGACTGCGGACATACTGACAGCCGTGGACAAAGGCGGTCTTCATAGACCTCACTAATGCCTTCAATCTGATTCACCACAGTCTCCTACTACCTCAACTGAGGATGTTTGGTCTCGGTAGTCTGCCCTATCTGTGATTCTTGCACTACCTGACTAACAGGTCCCAGCTGGTGAATTGGACGGATGTCGAATCCATGCAACACCTGCTGACTGATAGGCAGCACGGTTTCAGAAAACGTGGGACTGACACTGCCTTGGTTAGGTTGACTATGGACATACTGACAACCATGGACAAAGGACTTATGACTTGTCTGGTCTTCATAGACATCACTAATGCCTTTGATCTGGTTCACCACAGTCTCCCACTACCTCAACTGAGGATGTTTGGTCTCAATAGTCTGTCCTGTCTGTGGTTCTTGACTTCTTGCACTACCTGACTAACAGGTCCCAGCTGTTGAAATGGAAGGATATGCAATCCACGCTAAGACCCATCACTGTTGGTGTCCCACAGGGCTCTATTTTGGGTTCTTTGCTTTTCATCCTTTTTGAGTTTGTCGTGGTGTACAGGCGAAGATGAACTCATTGCTATAAGTTGCTCTACAGGGGTGTGCCCAATGGAGAGCTCCATTTCTAGTGGCAGGTGAGTCAGTCGGCAGGCTGCCGATGACTCACTCTCAGCTGTTAGGGCTGAGCAGGACAACTTTTCAAAGGACTGGAGTTGTACCAATAGTGGCGTGGCTCCGGTCCTTTGAACTTTTGTTCCTGCGTTGCTTCACACTGCTGTAGCTAAGCAGTGTGATTGCACTGATCCCAGGTCTTCCCAGCGAGTTAAAAAAAAACAATAAAAAACCACGGGGTGCCCAATCCCACTGTCGGCATGCCCCCAGTTCATTTGCTGATGGGAGAGCCCTCCCTGTCGGCATAATGTCCCCCTCATTAGTTGTGTGCGAGGTGGTGCCCAATCCCCTTGGCTCTTGCTCCCCAATTTGTTGTGTGCTCTGTGGAGGTGCCTAGTCCCCATCGGCTACAGCCCCCCAACACTCAGGTGGCATGCTGGGAGCCCACCCCAGCATACCAAACGTACCTGTAAAAAAAAAAAAACCTTCCACGATGTTATGTTTTTAAAATCTGTAAAACAAAACGGTCCCTCGTTGAGTCTGGTGGCCCTGCAACCGTGCCCACCCTCTGCACACCCACCTCCCCACCCACCTCAACTATACTTACCTCCAGTGCAGGTCAAGTGACATCTTTGGTGGACTGGGAACACGGCTGCCTCTTCAAAGCCGCCGCTAACTGAAGAAATGCCGGTAAGCTGTATAATGGCATAAATAGGGTTTTTTTCAGCTTTGGTGCATATCTCGGGCACTTTTTAGATTTTTTTCACCAAATTTTCAACATAGGATTTTTGAGAGCCCACCTCATGAATGGTAGCACTGTTGTTTCTTTAATTGGTCCCGAAAGGTGATTTTGCATTCAAAAATGGCTGTTTTACGAGCATGCGTTGCGCAGTTTCCACTCACGCTCATAACTTTGCAAATTTGTAATATTTTCACTCCAGATTTTCAACATTGGTATTTTTTTACACATCCTCATGAACATTGGAGCTGTCATTTTCAACAACCTGGCCAAAATGCATTTTCGCACTTCCAGCGTAGAACAGCATGGTTGCTGTGGTAACTCAGTGTTCAGGATAGATTATGAAAATCACAGTGACACTGTTCATGAGTGTAGGTCTCAAAATCCCTCTGTTGAAAATTTATTGACAAAGGACCATATAATGACTGTGTTACAAGCATGCGTTGTGTAGTTTCCATGCACATACGTAACTTTGTGAATTTTTAATATTTTCACTCCAGATATTCAACGTTGGCATTTTTTTACACCTCCTTATGAACAGTACAGCTGTCATTTTTCACATCCTGGCCGAAATGTGTTTTTGCACTTCCGGCACAGAATAGCGCGGTCGCTGAGGGAAATCAGTGTTCGGGACAGAGTATGAAAATCACAGTGACACTGTTCATGAGTGGAGGTCTCAAAATACCTATGTTGAAAATTGGGTGACAAAGTCCGATAATGACTGTTATAAGCGCGTGCGCTATGCTATTTCCACGCATACACGTAACTCTCGTGAATTTTGTAATATTTTCACTCCAGATTTTCAAAATTGGCATTTTTTTTACACCTCCTTATGAACAATACAGCTGTCATTTTTCACATCCTGGTCGAAATGTGTTTTTGCACTTCCGGCGTAGAATAGCTTGGTTGCTGAGGAAAATCAGTGTTTAGGACAGAGTACGAAAATCACAGTAACACTCAAGTCATACAAAGGCAAAAGTACTGGACTTCAGGAGGCTGACTTTGCCAGAATGGGTGAGTGCCTAAGGAATGCACTAGCAAATGGGCAGGAAGGAGGGGTGGAAGAACAATGGGGAATAATAAAAACTGCCATCACAGAGGTAACAAGCCTTTGTGTGAAGCAAATAAACAAAACAAAACGATGTAAGAAACCACTATG
This sequence comes from Neoceratodus forsteri, assembly GCA_016271365.2. NCBI lineage: Eukaryota > Metazoa > Chordata > Ceratodontiformes > Ceratodontidae > Neoceratodus > Neoceratodus forsteri. The sequence goes on from CM028133.1 coordinate 1,109,842,631, forward strand.
GTTCTCAAAGGAGGTGGCAGTGAAGGTTCAAGAGAAAAAGAAAGCATTCAGAAAGTCCAAGGAATCACAGAAGGAGCAGGACAGAGAATTGTATCAGTTAAAGCAAAAGGAAGCTGGGAAGGCAGTCAGAACAGCAAAGGCCCGAACTGAGGAAAAGACAGCCAACTCAGTTAAGAAGGGGGATAAAACCTTTTTTAGGTACATCAGGGAGCGAAGGAAGACTAAGGGAGGGATAGTGAGGCTTAATAAAGGGAGGGGGTGGGCAGAGGGTGACTGTGAAAAGGCAGAGATACTAAACAAATATTTTGCTCAGTATTTACAAAGGAAGAGGAGGTACCTAAAACAAACAATAGAAACACTCTAGATACAGAAGTTGATACCAGCCCATTTACAGAAGAAAAGGTTTGAAAGAACTCTTAAAACTGAAGGTGGACAAAGCAATGGGGCCTGATGGGATTCATCCCAGAATTCTAAAGAACTAAGGGTAGAACTAGTGACACCAGTGACTACCCTCTTTAACAAATCATGGGAGGATGGGGTGGTACTTGAGGACTGGAGGAGGGTCGATGTGATTCCCCTTCACAAAAGTGGGAGCAGGGTAGAAGCGGGAAACTACAGACCAGTTAGTTTAACCTCAGTTATAGGGAAAATGATGGAATCACTTCCGAAGGAAAGAATTGTCGAGTACCTAGAGGCCAGAGGGTCACAGGACCCAAGGCAGCATGGATTCACAGCAGGAAGGTCATGCCAGACGAATCTAATAGATTTCTTTGACTGGGTGACCAAAGTAGTAGATCAAGGTTGGGCTGTGGACATAGCCTACCTAGACTTTAGCAAGGCATTTGACTCAGTCCCACACAAAAGATTAATATACAAGTTAGCCAGCCTGGGAGTGGGTCCCAAGATGATAGCCTGGGTAAAGAATTGGCTGGAGAATAGGACACAGAGGGTAATAGTAAATGGAGTCCACTCTAAAGAAAGGGGGGTTACTAGTGGGGTGCCACAGGGTTCAGTATTAGGACCGGTCCTCTTCAATGTCTTTGTAAGCGACATTACAGAGGGACTAGAAAGAAAAGTATGTCTCTTTGCAGACAACACAAAGATCTGCAACAGAGTTGATGCACAAGGTGGGGTGGAAAGGATGAGAAGGGACTTGGCAAGGTTAGAAGAATGGTCAAATGTATGGCAGCTTAGATTTAATGCTAAGAAGTGCAAGTTGATGCACCTGGGAAACAAAAACCCAAGGGAAGAGTACACAATGGGGGTGAGATACTAACAACAACAGAAATGGAAAGGGACCTGGGGGTAGTCATATCAAATGACTTAAAGGTGGGCAAGCAACGTGAGAGGGCAGTATGGAGGGCTGGGGGGATACTGGGATGCGTAGGGAGAGGCATTATCAGTAGAAAACAGGAAGTTGTTATCCCTCTGTACAGACAGCTGGTGAGACCCCATCTGGAGTACTGTGTGCAGTTCTGGAGACCCAGTCTCTGCAAGGACATAGACAAGATGGAAGCTGTCAGAGGAGGGCAGCTAAAATGGTGCAGGGTCTGCACCAGAAGACATATGAAGAGACTAAAGGAGCTTAATATGTATAGCCTCGAGAAAAGGAGGGAGGGGGACATGATAGAAACGTTCAAAGTACCTCAAGGGAATCAACAAAATCCAAGAGGTAGCATCTTTCAAAAAGGGGTGTGCAAGAACAAGGGGCACAATTTGAAGATAGAGGCGAGGCTCAGAGGTAATGTAAGGAAATATTTTTTCACAGAGAGGTTGTGGATGCATGGAACGGCCTTCTGGAGGAGGTTGTGAGTCAAAAACAGTGGTTGAATTCAAGCATGCATGGGACAGCCATAAGGCAATTCTAGGAGGTGGGGGTAGAAAGAAGTAGGCTGTTGGTTAACTAGGATCTGCAGCTAATCCATTAAGTAAGGAAATGGGCAGACTGGGTGGGCCAAGCGGTCCTTATCTGCCTTCAAATTCTATGTTTCTATGAGCGGAGGTCTCAAAATACCTATATCGAAATTTGGTGACACAAGTCCATATAATAATGACTGTTACAAGCGTGCGTTGCACACTTTCCACGACACACGTAACTCCGTGAATTTGTAATATTTTCACTCCAGATTTTCAACACTGCCATTTTTTTATACTTTCTTATGAACAGTACAGCTGTCATTTTTCACATCCTGGCCGAAATATTTTTTTTGCACTTCCGGCGCAGAATAGCACAGTCGCTGTGGAAAATCAGTGTTCAGGACAGATTAGGAAAATCACAGTGATACTGCTCATGAGCGGAGGTCCCAAAATGCCTATGTTGAAAATTTGGTGACAAAAGTCCATAAAATTACTATTTTATGAGCGTGTATTCTGCAGTTTCACGCTTTTCGTGTACATCGAGGATTTGTAATATTTTCACTCAAGAGTTTCAACATTGTCAATTTTGCACACCTCCTTATGAACAGTACAGCTGTCATTGTTCATATCCTGCCTGAAATGTGTTTTCGCACAATGGTGCGGTCGCTGTGGGAAATTAACATTCAGGACAGAGTAAGAAAATCATAGTGACAGTTTTCATGAGTAGAGGTCACAAAATACCTATGTTGAAATTTTGGTAAAATGGTTCCACTAAATGACTGTTACGAGCATGTGTTGTGCAGTTTCCATGTGTGCTCATACGTTTGAGCATTTTTAATATTTTCACTCCAGATGTTCAATGCTGACTTCTCTGCACACCTCCCTATGAATGGTACAGCTGTAATTTTCACATCCTGCCCGAACTGTGTTTTCACACATCTGGTGCAGGATGGTGCAGTCACTGCGAGAAATCAGCATTCGAGACAGATTAACAAAATCACAGTGCCACTGTTCATGAGCAGAGGTCTCAAATGCTTTCATGAGGTGGGGGTCACAAAAGACCATGTTGAAAATTTGTAGTGCAAATACCAATAAACGCCCAGGTAATAGGGTTTCTAACCATTCCCCCCCCCAACCCAACCCATGGTGGGACTCCAGTGCCCTCATCTTCTCTGAAACGCAGACACATCTTCACTCTTCAAAGCCAGATCGTGGGTTGAGGAAACAGGTATGCACTTCACTGTATTGCAACATGAATGTGAACTTGGTGGCATAACTTGTTCTTTCTGCTGGAAACTGTAGTCCTACCAATCTGTGCGTACCAACATCAATTCCAAACGATGAACATTGGCATTGACAAATGCTTGTTGTCAATGATATGCTCGGTCATTGTGGTGGGGCTAACTTTCATCTCTATGTTGATGATGCGGTGCTGTACAGAAGCTCTACTGATGCTAACCTTATCAACAGGCAGCTAGCTGGTGACTTTCTGGAACTTAAAAAGTGGTTCTCTTCAAATAAGGTGGTCCTGAATGCAAAGAAAATCAAAGCTGTCTTGTTTGGCCCAAGATACCTGGGTGTAGCAAAGTAGCACCTGTTAACCCTATACACCTCTTCCGGAACCCAAACTGAGGTGGTCGAGACTATCAAATACCCTGGGGTATACCTAGACCAGGGAGTCACTCTCAGGACCCACATCAGTCATCTTTTGAAATCCCTGCATCAAAAAATTGGGCTGCTCTACCACTTAGGTAACTACCTCCCTAAGGAATCCTGGCTAGCCAATGCCAACAGTACCCTGCTCCCCTTCTACAGTATGGTGTCCAATACTGCAGTCCTTGAGGTGCTCTGAATAGCCTTTGCCAACAGTACCCTGCTCCCCTCCTACAGTATGGTGCCTCAATACTCCAGTGCCTAAGGTGCTCTGAAATTAATATCCTTAAAGTCCTCTATAGCTAAATTGGATGTTTCGCCTCCAGTGTCACACCCAGGGAACATCACTATAATGTTTTCTGCTCCCTAAATTGACCCTCTCTGGAGATGGGTACCTGGACTGGAACACTGGAGTACCTTCTCCTCTGCCTTGCTTTCAAACTTGTCCAGGGTGTTACCCCTCCTGGTCTGCATGATGTCCTGGTTCCCAAACCCCTGAGAAGTCTCAGGCTTTCTAGTAACACCCCACTAGAGACACCCAGGGTGAGATCTAGCACAGGAAAAAGGTCCTTTGCCCTCTTGGCCTTATCTCTATGGAATATCCTTCCTGCAACCCTTCAAGACTGCTCTTCACTAGGACAATTCTAAAAAGGTCTTTAGGTATTCCTACTAGAGCGTGGCCAGTGCCCTTGTAATTGCTGACCTGAATCAGCTGACCTTTGTATGTCACCCTTGGTTTGTATTTGATGCTGCTCATTGTTCTGATTTATTTGTTTGATAGCCCACTGCTGACTGCTCATCGTATGACTTGTCTTACTTTGATCTGTTTGTTAGCTTAATGTTGTACATGCACCATTGTTTGCTAATTATGCACCCCTGTGAATATTACGGTAATAATTGTCTTCTTGGTCAATGTTGTATATGCACCATTGTTTATTAGCTTTGTACCCTGTGAATACTGCTAATACTTGTATTTTTTTTTACTTGTTGACTCCCTGTGATACTCTGCAATGTATATGCAATTAATCCGGGGTCACTCCTGAAAAAGGGACTTTTAAGTCTCAGTGGGCCTACCTAAAATTTTAACGAAGGTCCCTTGGAATTCTGTGATTCCACGGCTGTGAAATTTTCCACAGAACGTGCATCATGCCAAAGCGTATATGTAGCACTATGGAATTCTGTGCTAGTGGGGATTTGTCATTCAAATATAAGTTTTCCATAGTGCTTGGATCCTGTCCCCTCCTTGTTTATCCCAAACCCCCCTCCTCTGTGCTCAGTGTGTGATGTCATTGATTACATCACATAATATTTCAATTGATGGCAGGACTGCATTCTGCCACAGAAATGAAAAATTCATGCTGCTGGAATGAACAAACACTGCTACAGAAGCCTAGGAGTCCTGCCGCAGAAATCAGGACTGAAGTTCCACAGAGAACTAGAGGCCCTGATTATAACATCAAACAAAAACAGAATAACATAAAATAGGATCACAGGGTTGGTAAAAAAAAAATCCTAAAATACGTAATCACTAGCACAAAACATAACCAGACCCCTGATATACTCCAAGCACAGATATTAACCAAATGCTTGGTTAAAACAAATGGAACTTTAGCCCTTTTTTAAATGCCTCCACCGAGGAAGACCTCAGTACACTCAATGGTAAGAAATTCCATATACACGGAGCTGCGATGGAAGAGGCACTATCCCCTTTTACATTGCAGAGTATCACAGGGAGTCAATAAGTTTACACAGGGGTGCATAGTAACTTTAAAGTGATACAGTTTTTTCTGGTTAGACTAGATTTCATTTGGGTCACAGTTGTAAGCTTTGCCATGCAAATAATCCAATTTCTGCTTCACTTTCTCTCCTACTGTCTCCTCCTTGCTTGAATTTTTTCCTCCTGCTGAGAGGTGTCTCTGGGTCCAAACCACTACGCCCTTTCTTAACTGTCCCCTTCTCACTACTCTTTGTTCTCATTGTCCAGCCACTGGTGCCACAGCTCCAGCTTGTTAATTTTCAGCTGCGAGGTGAATAACTCCCCCCCCCCACTGTAAACACTCCCTGTCTTACAGCTTTATAACCTCTGGCTTTTTCTAATTTCTCCCCTTAGCTTAACCCTTGACATGGGTGCCTCTGCTGCTGCAAGCAGCCGGGCGGGCCTCTTCTGTCTGCCGGCTGCCTTCCTCGCTGTACTGCCCTCCGATCACCAGACTGAAGGTACGCTGCTGAAACTTGACTGGCCAGAACCATCGTCTCTGCCTGCTGACAGGCTGCTGCAGTTCTTTAATTTCTTTACTACTACAGCACCTTCTGACCTTTAAGCTAATGTTACATACTGGTTGTGGTACTGGTTAAGCTTCTCCAAACTGTTCTGTAAATCCTAATCTAAACGTGAACCTAAGACTGTTTACAGCAATTTTGCACTGCAAGGGTAGTTTGAAATGCAAGTTCTTTAAAGCTGCAGGTTTGTAGATTTTAAAGTATTATAGCTCTCTTTGTTTTAAGGTCCAGTGCTCATCTACCCTGGAGCAGAAACTAACTTTAAAGTGATACAGTTTTTTTCTATTTAGACTAGATTTCATTTGGGTCACAGTTGTAATCTTTGCCCTGCAAATAATCCAATTTCTGCTTCACTTTCTCTCCTACTGTCTACTCCTTGCTTGAATTGTTACACTCCCACCGCCCCCCAGCCTTTATTAAATACTCTTCCCTCCCCCCTTGGCACTTCCTCTATGCAATCTTCTTCCTGTCTTCTCACTAACATTGCAGCTCCACTTAAAGATACAGAGTGCAGCTGTTAGGCCTAACACTTGTCCTGTCCTCCCCTTAAAGACATCTTCCTTTTTTGGTCACCGCCAAACTGTAAGGGTACACATCTGCCTATAAGGCCAGGATACCCCCCAGCTCCATCACATCTTAATTTCTTTTACTTTTCTCCCCCTCCTAAGACGCTGCTTGCTGTGCCACCGCCCTTTTCCAATCTTGGACATGGCAACCAGACTAATGCTAATTCTTATACTCCTGCCCACTCTCTGTTCCGCAGCCACTGAATGACCCTAAATCAGCTGACCCTCTTATCACGGAGCACTCCTATGGCAACATCTACAGCACTATAACATCCGTGCATAGCTGTGACCCATGTGCCAACTGCATGCATAACAACACACCCTGGCCTACCTGGCCCAGAATGCATCCAGCTCGGTCAGGACTTCCCCCTCCCACAGTCCACCCTAAAAGCAGTGTCAGTGACAGCAGGTAGCACACTCGCCTCTGAGGCCAGAAGGCTGTGGGTTCTAGCCCCACACCAGGCACTTGGGTTAATATTCCAATACTGACACAGCAGTGCAGCATGAGGGGGGTGCTGCACTCCTGAGGTGCCGTCTTTTTGATGAGACGTTAAACCGAGGTCCCATGTGCCTATTCTGATGGTAGTTCAGGTGGATGTTAAAGATCCCATGGCACTTCTCGAAAAGAGTAGGGGAAATTTTTATTGCAAAATTCAAAAACCAACTTTAATGTACATACAAGCAGTACAAAAAGATAAACCACAGTGAATATCAAAAAACACACAATCCACCACCGTAACATCATCAAAACCAAGAATTTCATACATTTTCTTACAAATTTGAAATACAAAAAGATACAAATTAAAAATAGCCTTCATTATAGAAAGCAGTATCAGCCCACCCAAGTAACTCCTTTCCAAAAATGATCACAGATAGCATTGTCCATAGTTGTTTTTTCATGCGTATGCACCTTCTGTACTTCTAGCTGTAATTTAAATAGAATATCTTGTAATAGAACTTCTTCATTCTGTAAGACACGTTGGCAACGTGCTTGCCAAATTACCCATTTCATACATGCCAATATCACAAAGATAGTACGCTTATTCTAGATAGACCATTGTTCAGTTAATTGTCCTTGTACCAACACTGCATAGGTCATATTGGAAAAAGGTAATGCATCCCAAAAGCAGTCCAAAAGCCCTGTATTTTAGTGCATTCAAAATATAGATGTTGCTTGGTTTCCAGCTTATCAGTACAGCCCATTTCTGAGCATTTTCTTTCTTCCATACATTTATGTTTATGATTACCCCTCACGTTCAATTTAACATGCCCACATAACCATACCACATCCTGCATTTTTCTAGGAATTCTGGGTTCATTAATGCATTCTAAAAGCTGAGTACAACTAATCCCATCATCAAGAGAAAAAAAACGGAGTTTCAAAATAGCATTTTTCCACAAAAACTTATTAAACTGCTTTTTTGATTTGTTTAAGAAACAAGTAATTCAATTTTCCAAGTCCTGATATATCTTAAAGGAATTTGTATATATGTAGGCAATAATTTGTCCAATGGGTGCCATTTTCCCCTTCCCCAAGCTGTGGAAAAATCTGCACTCCATTCTTGCATTAAATCTGTTCCCACAGCTTTGGTATCCAATATCAATGGTTTCATATTAGTGTAAAAAAAATTAGAAAAAAAGAATACTAGTGGTTGTAACATATCTAAACCCCTGTCCTTTCTCGAGCGATAAGTATGAGCCCTTTTCACCGGATTAAGCTTACTACCCCACAATAAAGAAGAAAACAAACTTTGTATTTTAGTATGCCTCCCATAAGGCAATGATATATATGAGACACATGTAGAAAGAGCAGTGCAATAAATGTTTTTAAAAGAAAAACCCGTTTTTTTCATGTCGTTTTCCAAGATTTCCAAGCTTGAACTTTTTTAAAAGCTAAATCATAAGCTATGTCCCAATTCATCTGTTCGGTATTATAGTTGCCAAACCATAATCCCAAAATCTTTATCAATTCTGCAGCCATGGGTATCGGAAAGTCAAATTCCAAAGGTACATCACCTACAGGCATTATTGAGCTTTTGTTCAAATTCAGTCTTATTCCAGTATAACAATGCCTATCATCAAATATTTGCAATGCTCTTTTACCATCCTCCACTGTGGCTACTGTGAAAATACAGTCATCTGCATAAGCTATTACTTTTTAATATTTCTTACCGGAACCACTAACCATTGGAGCTATATCTTTAGTATTCTCAATCAGTCGTAAAACCGGATCTAGCCCAAAAATATACAGCAAAGGGTTTAAAGGACAACTCTGTCTGAAACCCTTATTGACAAAAACCAGTATACCTAAATGTCCATTAACCAGAGGCTGTACCTGAGCTGAACCATAAAGGAGCTGAATAAGGTCCACTAGTTGTGATGGTATGCCATATGCCCTTAGAACCTACCATAAATAAATATGTATGATTAATTGCATTAGAGGCCTTTTCTTGATCAATTGATAACAAATATCCTTTAATCTTAGAGGTTAAGCCTTGTTCTATTATTTCATGAACATATTGCAAATTTTGGTAAACAGTACGTCCAGGAATTGCACAGGTTTGCATTGGAAGAATAACATGTTGTGCTATCTTAATCAGTCTTAACATCAAAATCTTGGTCAAAATTTTATAATCAGAGTTGAGCAGAGTTAAAGGTCTCCAATTTCTGATATTTTGTTCATCCCCTTTTTTATATAAAAAAATCAAAACACCTTCAGTCATACTATAACTAAGTCACTTTTCTTTTTGTATGTATTCGTAAACTTTTTGTAATATTGGTGTCAGTTCATCAATAAAAATTTTATAAAATTCGTTAGGGATGCCATCCAGTCCTGGTGCAGTAACAATGGACAGTCCATGGATTGCCAACTGAATTTCTTCACTGGATATAGGTTGTAGTAAAGATTTTTTTCTTCAACAGATATATTGGGAACATCAGTATCCCATAACTTAAGTGGCTGTTGTTACTGATCATTAATTGCCGAGAATGTGTTATGAACATATCTCTGTATTTCAGGTTGAATACCATTCTGTTTACCTGCTAGTACTCCATTTTTAATTATTAGGGTCGCAATTATTTTATGTTTTTTCCTAGTTCTATCATTATCATATGGATTTACCTCCTCACTGCGACCTTTAGTTAAAAACTTTTGGTGTAAACCCATTTTTAAATTCCGTCTTTTTTATATAATCTGTCATGTCTTCTTTTAGCTTTTCTAGGATGATTATATTACCTTTTGTTATTCCAGTAGGATGTGTCCGTAGTTTTAAATATTTTGCCCTTAAGCTTAAATATGAAATGCAGCTTTGTTGTGCCTCCCTACTAGTTAATGCTATCATTAATGCCTTGATGTCTCTTTTGGTGTCTCCCCACCAGTCAATTGGACTGTCATATAAAAAATCAGTGCTTAAACATAATGTAAGTAAGTCTTGTATCTTAGTTTTGTATGTCACATCTTGAAGTTTAGAGGTGTTCATCGTCCAGTAATCTCTGCCTACAGTTATTTTGTGTGATGAGCCTATAGTCAAGTGTAAAGCAAGATGATCTGATGTTTCTAAAGGAATAACTTTAATATCTTTACATGACACTCTCTCAGTTGCAAACCAAAAATCAATTCAAACAACATGAAGTCTTGCTATATTATGACATAAGCAGTTTGTCCCAGCCTTAGAACTGCTCCGGAGGTGAAAGAGTTAACTTCCATGCCAGGCATGGAATCTTGAGTGCGAGCTCGGTTGAAAACTCTGTCTGTTGTTCTTCAAACTCAAACTGTCAGATTCTTTACTCCGCCTCACTGAACAGTCGCTCCGGAGATTTCTCCTTCTGCTCGGTTCATTTTGTCGGTTAAAAAGTGTAATTTCTCGGTTTTTTAAACCGCATTTGTCTTATTTTAACCGCAACCGGTCGGTTCAAGCTCTGTCTGTGGTATCGTATGTAATAGATAGGTTTTACATTTTCTCTGTGTGGAACTTGCAAACGTTATTATCGGTTCGGTTTGAACCGATCAGGTTGTTGTTAAACTTTATTAAATTGCATTTAGAGTGCGGTTCCCGGTTCTTATCGGTTCTAAAAAAACTGGATTTCATTACGGTTTTTTCCACGACCCGTGATACGGTTGGGAACCGATAAGGGTGTCTTGCTTGGCGATTTGCCGTAAAAGGGCAAGTTTTTGGTTAGGCTGGCATTATGTCTGAGAAACCCAAAAGAAAAACCGGGCCTACTGGGTTTCAGCACTGTACTGTCTGTGGGGAAGCCTTTGCCAAGGCTGACCCACACACCACATGTGTTTATTGTCTGGGGTTTGACCACCTCAATGCAGACTGCCAGATTTGCAAGAATTTCCCTGCAGCTACCCTGGATAAGAGAGTTGGTATGCTCAGGGAACGAGAGGCCAAAAAGTCAGCTGGCCCGGATGGCCAGCCTAGTTCGGTGCCAACCGAACCGGAGGGAGTGCCCTCTGACCAGGGCGAGACTTCCTCGGGCAAACGAAGAGCTGACTCGGAGGAGCCAGTGCCAGCAAAGAGGACTAGAAAATCAGCATGTGTGGAGCCAAAATTTCCTTCTCCAACCACTGCAGAGATAGCCAAAGCGATCCAAATTGTCCAGTCGCTTTCCCCGGTTCCGACCGAACCAGCACCATTAGGTAAGCAGTCGGTTCGGTCGGTTCCACCGGTTCAAGAATATGATATAGAGGAATTTTATGAACCGGAGGAGGGGGAGGAGGATTATGAAGAGAGTGAATGTGATTTTGAAAGTCTGGATGTGCCCATTGAACCAGACATCTCCCCAGACAGACCTTCAGGAGTGTCTCCCCCTAGGCTTTCTGAGTCCCCTTCTCATTTTATGTTTTATAAAAAAGTTGCTGAAACCCTCCATCTCCCTTTGGAAGAAGCTGTGGATGAACAGGAGGAGCCTGACTATGTGAAATGATGGATATCCCAGAGTCCAGGAGATTGTCTATTCCTTTACATAAATCTTTTAGGAAACAGACAATAAAAATTTTAAAAGCTCCTAACACTATGCCTCCTGTGGATAAAAAATGGACAAGAGGTACACATTGTCAGGCTCTGATATGGAGTTCCTTTCACAACAATGCAGCCATGTTGGGGTAGTACAGGCTGCAGCCTGTGATAAGGCAAATATTCCTTGGCTTCACCCCCTGACAAGGACTCCAGGAGGATTGATGCCATGGCAAAGAAACAATACATGGCAGCATCCTTGGGACTCAGACAGGCAAATTATATGGCCTGTGGCAAGATACCAGAAATCCAGATGGGATACTGTTATGGCTTTAGCGAAACAGGTCCCTGGCCAGCTTGCCAAGGAGCTGGAACAGGTGGCTGCTGATGGTATTGGGCATCCAAGGTGCAATTCCATGCTGCAGTGGACTCTAATGATGTATCTTCAAGAGTCATGGCTACATCTGTGGCTTTTGCAGAATGACTTGGCTCAGGTGTACTAGCCTGTCACAGGATACCCAGGCTAAGGCCATGGATTTTCCTGTTGTGGTAATTCTCTGTTTGGGGAGCAGACAGAGAATTACATGAAGAAAAATGGATGAGTATAGGACCACTTTAGGGTGCACAGGCCAAGGAGGCAAGCCACTCCTCAGAGGCAGCTTTCAGGGGGCAGGGGCAGGCCTTTTCACAGGCCTCCTTTTACTAAGCCAGGCCTCCTCTTCAGCTTATGCCCAGAGGGGTTCTTCAGAGGAGAGGCAGACGGTGCAGGCAGGCCTGCTCCCACCCTCAGCCTAAAGCCCCTGCCAAACAGGCACCCTGATGGGATGCCCAGGGCCGATTCTCCATTACCTGTAGGGGCAGGCTGGCTTGCCTGTTCAGGACTGGGAGTCTTTAACATCAGACAAGTGGGTCCTGGAAGTAGTAAGCCAGGACTGGTTCTCAGCTTCAAAAAATTCCAAAGATGAGAACCAGATCCTTTCCACCTGCAAATCCATTAGAGGCTCTCGCTTTGAAACAGACGTCTCAACCCTCCTGGCTCTCAGAGCTGTAGAAAGGTTCCTCCCTACACCAGGGCAAGGACTGTACCAGGTACTCCTTACCCCAAAAGACAGAGAATGGCGGCCATCCTGGATCTCAGATACCTAAACAAGCACCTTTTAAAACCAAAATTCAAAATGGTGACTCTGGGAATTATTTTACCCTCCCTAAGGCCAGGGGACTGGCTAGCGTCCCTAGACCTCAAGGATGCCTACTTCCATGTTCTCATCAGAAGCTCCCACCGAAAGTACCTCAGATTCGAACTGCCCTCAGGCCATTACCAGTTCAGAGCAATGCCCTTCGGCCTCACCTCTGCCCCAAGGGTATTCACAAAATGCCTGGCAGTAGCAGTTGCTCATTTAAGAAGGCAAAAGATTGCCATCTTTCCTTACCTGGATGACTGGCTCATAGTGGGTCAGTCTCCAGACCAAGTCAAATTACACCTTCAGGTTACCCAGCAGTTGCTTACATCTCTAGGTTTTCTTCTCAGTCTTCCAAAGTCAATTCTAGGGCCTGTTCAGCTACTCACCTTCATAGGCGCAGAACTGGACACAAAGCAGGCCAGAGCTTTCCTTCCTCTAGAAAGAGTAAAGACCCTGGTGGCTCTGGCCTCCTCCTTCACTCTGCAGGTCTCTCGACCAGCAATGCACTTTCTACAGCTCCTAGGGCACATGGCTGCTTCCACAGCTGTAATGCAAGGAGCAAGATTTCAGATGAGGGACATTCAGTTCCATTTGAGAGCCTTCTGGTCTCAAAGGAGAGATCCTCTAACCAAATTGATCCCAGTAACTCGAACCCTGATCCAGGCCCTGCAGTGGTGGCAGGATCAGAGCAATCTGAGACAGGGGGTTCCTTTCATTCCTCAATCTCACTTCTTGACCCTTACTACAGATGCGTCCCTTTTGGGATGGGGAGCTCACATGGGCGACCTCACCACCCAGGGATTGTGGTCCCCTCAGGAATCTCTGCTCCACATCAATCTGTTGGAACTCAGAGCTGTTTATCTAGCACTTCAGGTTTTTTCTGCATTTGTTCAGAACAAAGTGGTACAGGTCAGAACAGACAACACCACTACAATGCGGTACATCAGCAAGCAAGGGGGCACTCGGTCTTCGGCCTTGTGCACCGAGGCAATGAAGTTGTGGTCTCTGGCTTATTCCCTGAACACTTCCCTCATGGCAGTTCACCTCCCAGGCAAGGACAATGTCCTGGCAGATGCTCTCAGCTGGATTTCCCAGGGCCATCACGAATGGTCACTGGATCCCCTAGTACTGGAGTTAGTATTTGCCAGGTGGGGCATCCCTCAGATAGATCTTTTTGCAGCCCCAGACAATCACCAACTTCCGCTTTTTTGTTGCAGACCCCCAGTGTTGGGCTCAGTCCCTCTGGATGCCTTCCTTCTCGACTGGGAAGGGAAGTTCCTCTATGCCTTTCCCCCTTCCCTCTCTTGTTCAAGGTGCTAGTCAAAATCAGATCTCAACCTTGCAAGATGATTCTGATTGCTCTAGATTGGGCCAGACAGCCCTGGTATCCACTCCTTCTGTCCTTAGCAGTCCACCTCCCCTGTGTCTCCCCAGGAATCACAATCTGTTAACCTGTGCCCAGGGGAGAGTTTGGTATCCGAATCTCAAATCCCTCAACCTCAAGGCCTGGCTCTTGAAGAGTTAGAGTTTGCTGACCTACACCTTTCTCAAGGTGTACTCGATATCTTGAAAGCTTCTAGGAAGCCTTCCACCAGGGCTACTTATAATTCTAAATGGAAAAGGTTTTCCATATGGTGCTCTGGAAAGCATATTTCCCCAGAATCTGCTGATTTGCCCACAGTCCTGGATTATATGGTCCATCTAAATACTTTGGAGCTGAGGCCAGCTACCCTGAAAGTGCATTTGGCAGCTGTCTCTGCTTTTATTTCAGCAGGAAAGCCCTCTTCTTCTCTTTCTGCTCACCCTGTATTCTCCAAGTTTTTCAAGGGATTGCTTCACACCAACCTTCTATTCAGGGACCCTGCTCCTGCCTGGGATCTTAATGTTTGCATTGCTCAGCTAATGCAACCCCCCTTTGAGCCTTTGTCTTCAGCAGAGCTTAAGTACTTGACTTGGAAAACTGTGTTTCTAGTAGCCATCACTTCTGCCAGGCGCATAAGTGAATTACAAGCTTTGTCAGTGGAGCCTGATTTTATCTCCTTTCACAGAGATAAGGTAGTCCTCAGGACTAACAGGAAGTTCTTGCCTAAGGTGGTTTCAGATTGCCACCTTAATCAATCTATATCTCTTCCAGTGTACTTCACTGACCATTCCTCCTGGCAAGAGGAGGCTGCACAGTTTAGATGTAAAGAGAGCCCTTAGTTACTACATAGAGCGTACCAAGGGTCACAGGTTTGACTCCCTCCAACTGTTCCTCACTTATGGTGAGGTCAGTAAAGGGAAACCTGCTATTAAAAGATCCATTGCCAGGTGGATTGTCTCTTGTATCCAATTTTGTTATCAAAAACTGGGTAAGGTTCCCCCTTCAGGCCTGAGGGCTCACTCTACCAGAGGTACAGCTGCGTCCCTAGCTGCGGCCAGGGACATCCCCTATCTTAGAGATATGTCAAGCAGCTACCTGGAAAACAGTACACACTTTCACCAAGCATTACTCCCTGGACATCCAGGCTAGGAGTGATGCTCGGTTTCAACACAGCTGTGCTTTGAAACCTATTCCTAAGTAGGTTCTTTCCCTCCTCCATGGAGGTACTGCTGTAGAGTCTGCATATGTCATAATATATAGCAAGACTTCATGTTGTTTGAAGAAAAATTACTCACCTTAGTAATGTTGTTTCTTCTAATGGAGTCTTGCCATATTATGACCTCCTCTGCCTGCCCCTCTCAGAACCTCTGCTCTTGGGATGTGGGTGGGCAGTGCAGTGTTGGCACTTAGTGATGCCCACCTTGTGTTTTTCACCCCTCCTTTGGGGGTGTTTGGGTGTTGTATTTTATTTATTTATTTTTGGATCCTGACTTGAGTCTTTGTTTTGGGACCAAAAATGTGTTAATATTTTAGTAGCCAGTTGGCTAGTGTGAGTTTACAGCTTCACACAGAATCTTAGTGAGTTTTGCCGTAAAGATCTGACAGTTTGAGTTTGAAGAACAACAGACAGAGTTTTCAACCGAGCTCGCGCTCAAGATTCCATGCCTGGCATGGAAGTTAACTCTTTCACCTCCGGAGCAGTTCTAAGGCTGGGACAAACTGCATATGTCATAATATAGCAAGACTCCATTAGAAGAAACAACATTACTAAGGTGAGTAATTTTTTCTTCTTGTACTAAGAAAGCCCTTGAAAAATGTATGACATGAATATAATTTTAATATATCATAAACGTCTTTTAAAGAATGTTCATGAAGTATAGTTAATAAAGCATTAGTATCGCAAAATAGTTTGTCAGTTTTATGGCCCCAATCTTTAGGACTAAGCCCACAATTAAAATCCCCACCCCACAAAATCAATTTGGATGCATGTAGAAATGGCTCTGTTAGTTTAAACAGTTCAGTCCTAAGAGCCTTGGTTTGTAGCGCATAAATATTGATGCATCTATACATAGTTGCATTAATCTGCACATCAATTAGCAATGCGTGTCCAGGATAAATATCTAATACTTTATAAATTTTAATAGCTACATTTTGAAATAGAATTCCTACCCCTGAAAACATCAGATCCCCTGTAGACCACAATGATGGACCTCACCGCCAATCCTTTTGGGCCTGTTTTATCTCGGAAAGGTCATGCAATCTAGTGTCCTGTATAAAATAAATATTTCCACCCTCTCCCTCAGGCTACTAAATGTAACCCGCCTTCTTTCTTGTGATTTAATACTATTCACATTTGATGTAGTAAAAATTAACCTATCCATCATGTGTTTTAGGAAGGGGGAAAAGTGTCCTTACTAAGTGCACAAAAAGCATCACTTATGTTTTTTTCCTTTTTCTGTTTGACACCTGCTTTAACTATTACACCACATGCCACTTCAGTTTGAGAAGATACTATGGAAGAGACATCTGAATCCTTATCATCTTCCATATAATCCAAATCCCTCAGAATGTCATAAGAATTTTGTGTCGAAGAGACAGGCAAAATAGGTCCTGTTTCCAATAGTTGTTTCGTCTGGGATTTAGATCTTGTGACCCTTACAAAGGGAGGGAGGGGGTCCGTGTTTTCAGGAGGATACATCTGATTTGCACAAATATTGTCATCATTTTGTTCATTTAATGAAATGATGCTAGTAATGTTTCCTTCAGTTGGTTCTTGTACAATAGGGCTTTCCAGATCCGGAGTTTTAGGTGTATGGCTTTGCTGCACAACCGGTGCAGGTGCTAAGATTAAATCTTGATTATCAGAGAGGGCAACTTGGAGTTTGTCTGAAGCTGCTAGCTGTGCAACTTTAGCCTCCTTCTGTTTCAGTAGTTTAGCTTATTCTCTAGTAAAAAATCACTGGAGGAACTGTAGGGACCAGGATTTCCTGTAACCGTGCTTTTTCTTTTTGTGCATTAGCCATATACACATCTTGGTCAATTCGGATGTTTTGGTCTATACTATTATGTGAGGCCCATACACAGCTGCGAAAGGTATGGCCCACTTCATCACATAGGTTGCATTTTGGTGGCTGTTGACAATGGGCTCCAATATGCCCTAATTCCCCACATAGCTCACAACGCTGCTTATCACAAGCATTGCTAATATGTCCCATGTCTCCACATTTATAGCATGCCCGAGGCTGTCCTTGGTAGAATAAGACTCCTCTGTCTCTACCCAAGAAAAAAACAGTTGGGCAAATGTTTATGAACTCTGTTTTCTTGGTGCAACATTATTTTATACATACTTCCATCCACCAGTCCATAAATGTTCATCATCAAGAATAGGCTCTGGGTAACCCTTTACTGTACAGCGTTGCTTAAGCCAGTAGGTGATATCAGCTATGTTTACGCCTTCATTTCGAACTAGGACAGTTATTACTTTAAAACTGGGTTTTGTCAGGGGTATAGCTAGAAACGGTTTCCATAAGGGAGTGGATTTTAAAAGTTGATATTGCTTCCAGAATCTGTCCAATCCAGCAGGGTGATTAAAACTGATGTCAAATATAGTGTCTCCTGGCATATGAATTAAAGCATAAATCTCATATGCAAAAAATGTCATGCTGTTCTTCAGGAGTGCCCGGCCTACAAATATTCTGTCTGGTATATCATTCATATCTCCCCGAAATCTGAGATGAAAAGCATTTCGCCTTATAGCAGGCTCCGACAAATGTCTTGAGTTTTCAGGAAATAGGTGCTGAGCGACATTAGAATGCCACACATTTGTACCAGCTTCAGAATTAAGTTGAGGTACTGAAGGATTATTTGTTGGATTAGGCTCAACTAAGGATGGAGGAGAGGAATCCTCCGAAATAGTGGCCTGTGTGTCAGTATCCCCCTCCAGCTTTTTTATATCAGCCAGAATATCAGAAGATACATTTTGTTCGTTTTTATTCATCTCTGTAGTTACTATAACCTGCCCTGGAGTAATATTATCTGTCCCATGTAGGGTATCATCCTGATTATTGTCTGAAATCTCCTGTGAAGGAGAATTGATTTCCATTAAACTACGGATATTAGCATCCCATCCATTTTTTTCAGAATTCTGTACCCATCCAGCTCCCTTAATAGCTTTGTTTACCCAGTCTGAGTCAGAACCATCAGGTCTGGCTGCGAGAACATCGTCCATCATTCTGGCACGTACCCCACAGTTTTTTTTCCTTTCTCTTTTTTACTCCCTTTTACATGAGTTATGATGTGGCCTGGTGCCTCTGAGGTCGTTCCAATAGTAAAAGTTATCTGCTGTGAGGGAACTGACATCGCTCCTACGGTAGTATTAGAGGAGCTTGAATTATTTACCATAGTTTGCTGTGTTGTATCAACATCACTTTCCTTACTAAAGATCTCTACTTCCCCTGGTAATTTCAAAAAAGGTTATTACCTGGGAAGTCGAGGGATCAGCGTCTTCATTCCGACTGTCAGCAACTGTAGACATAGCACTCGTAGGCTGGGTTTCTGGTATCTAGTGCTGTTTCTTTTCGGCATCAGATTGCACCCGGACCTCCTGGTCCTTCATATTCTGTAGCTCCCTTTTCTGCAACTCCTGCTGCAAACGGTTCCGCTTTTCGGCTTAAATTAATTCTTCCGTTAGCATTTGCTTACGGATGTCCTCAGCCGAAAGTTCGACCATAATTGGCTCCAAGGCAGGTTGCTCGCTCACCATTTGATCAGCCGTGTCAGTATCTGACGGTAAGACTTCTTCCACTGTACCGTCATCCATGTTGTTAGTCTCAAGAGGTAAGAGGACCGAAGAGGAGACCAGCTCCTTGGCCCTGCACACATCCATCCTCTCCTCCGACAGTGGGAGACTGGCCATCTCAGCACCAATCGCAACGCATTCTCACAAAGAGTATGGGAATTTCCCCAGTGCACTGGCCAAATTTCCCCCATTCACTAAAATACCACCAACAGCTTAATCTGGTTCAAAGTCAGTTGGCATTCATCTGTATCCCTCTTCCCCCGGGTCGTGCCTGAAAATAGGCAGAATTTGTCTAGTGCACTTACCCGGTCAACAAAAACTAAATAAATAAATAAAATAAAAGTTACCTGGCCAGATTGGTGCTCCTGTTACTACTGCTCTCAGGCAACAGCCACCCTAATCCTGGCCCTCCTCTATTTCAGGGGTTGAGTGCACTGAAACGAGACACCTTAACCTTTGTGTCACTAAACATCCGCAGCCTGACAGCAAAGTCTTACAACCTTCAAGCCTGGGTAGCCCTACATAATCCAGACGTACTGTCTGTGGTAGAGACATGGCTCACCCCCAAGAGCCCTGATGGAGCCATCAGTCTACCGGGCTATTTGATCTTTAGGCAAGATCGTAAATCTAAAAGAGGTGGCAGTTATGCAGTCTACCTTAAGGACAGCCTTCAGGGCATAGTCCTGAATTTACCCAGCCTAGGGTTGTTAACCCAGGCCCTTGCCTTTAAGGTTCTTCTTGGGGCCCACAACAAAACTGTTACAACTCTATCTGTCTACATCCCCCCAAAGAACTCAGCCCAAGGTCTCCATGTTGTCATAGACTGTCTTGGAAGCCTGACCCTAAGCTCTCAGGTTATACTCTTAGGTGATTTCAATATTAATTGGCTTGCCCCTGAAGCTAACCAATTCAAGAATGCAATTCAGGCTATCCACTTTACCCAGCTCATTGAAACTCCCGCTAGGACTAACTACAGGACGTGCACTAGTACTCTGATGGACTGGGTGCTCACCAGCCGACCTGAGCATGCCTCTAATGCCTCTGTCCTCCCGGACGACATCAGTGACTACTCCTCTGTCATGTGTAGTTGGGCTAATAATTTCTCCAAACCACCTCCTAGAACAATCACCAGCAGGGTTCTCAAACCTGGTCATGCTGACTGCTTCAAAATGGATCTCCTCAATGCTGACTGGTCCTCGGTTTTTGAGGCTTCCGACGTTGACGACGTGCTCGACTATTTCATTCTCCTCTTCAATACAATCTGTGACACCCATGTTCCCATAAAAATGCGGAAGACCAAAAGCTACTTTGACCCTTGGATGAGCCCTGATACCCTTGAGCTAATGAAAAACAGAGACTACCTCTGGCATATAGCTAGGGCCACTGGCAAGCAGTCTGATATCCTGAACTGCAAATGTGCGATTAACAACTGTACCAGGACCATCCGATTAACCAAAAATGTGTACTATAAAGATGGCCAACCAAGAAGTGGAATGACGGGTGCAAATTCTGGGCTAACCTAAATGAGGTCACCAGGCAAGAACCCAAAACGGCCCCTACCATGCTCTGCGTTGATGGCTTCCCCATCCTTGACCCTAAATCTATCGCCAACACCTTTAACAATGCCTTCACCGTCTTGCAGCATGTTCTCCCCTCCGACTTCTTCTCCCCCACCATCCCTGTTGCACCCACACAATCCCC
Organism: Neoceratodus forsteri; assembly: GCA_016271365.2. Lineage (NCBI taxonomy): Eukaryota > Metazoa > Chordata > Ceratodontiformes > Ceratodontidae > Neoceratodus > Neoceratodus forsteri. Next base: position 1,109,862,991 of record CM028133.1, read on the forward strand.
AGCGCATCCCCCCTTTCGCTTCAAGACTATTACCTTCAGAGAAACCAGGAAATATCTGCGCAAAGTGCTTGGGAAGGGGAGATTCAGTGGGGATAACCTCAACCTGAAACTAATCTCGCTCTCACTTGAAGAAATCCTGTCCTCTCTCACCCATATCCTTAACCTCTCGCTCCGTCTCGCAGTATTCCTCCAAAAGTGGAAGGCTGCAGTGGTCACCCCTGTGTACGAGTGGGGATCGTGCCCTCCCCAGGAATTATAGACCCATCCTATACTACCACCACTCTTGAAGGCCCTTGAACGAATCGTTGACAACCAACTTGTCGATTATCTGGACAAGCATATGCTCCTATGCACAGAGCAACATGGCTTTAGGGCTGGGCATAGCACCACTACAACCCTCCTGGAATTCACAGGCTTCATCCACAAATCCCTCGATCTTGGACAGCTCATCGGGGCTATCTATATTGACCTAACAAAGGCCTTTGACATGGTCAACCATGCCCTCCTAATTGACCAACTCACTGCCATAGGCCTTGCTCCTGAGGTGGCTGCATGGTTCCGCAGCTACCTACGCTGCCGAACACAGTAAGTCAGGATAGAAACCTTTCTCTCTGATGCCAAGCCTGTGTGCTCAGGCATTCCACAGGGGTCAATACAGGCCCCCTCCTCTTTAGCCTATTTCTGAATTGCCTCCCCCTAGCCAGTCAGTGCCGTATCCTCCTCACCGCGGATGATGCGGTTATCTTCTCTAATGGCTCTGACCCCACTGCTCTTGAGCAACAGCTACAACGTGACTTCACCAGCGTCGAGTCTTGGTTCAAAAATCATAAATTGATAATGAACTACAGAAAAACAAAAACCATGTTGTTCACCAACCTTAAGAACAAGCAAAAAACTACCCGCTATCAATATGTGATAGGGGTGGTGTTCCTCTTGAACATGTTCATCACTTCAAATATCTTGGAATTACTCTTGACAGCTCGCTCTCCTACACCCTCCACATAGACATCACAGCTAAAGCAATCAACAAACGCTTAGGGCTACTTTATCGCCATAGGCAGAGCCTGACCCCTGAAGCCCTCAGCATAGCAGTCCACAGTTCAGTGGGTTGCCTAGTGGACTACAGACTGCCAATATATGGCTCTGCCACAGATACTGCCCTCCGACATATAAAAACTGCCCTTAACAGTGCCTGCAGGCTCACCTTAGGGGCACACCAACTAACCCACACCTGCGATCTCTATGCAAAGGTTCACTGGCTAATGCTCTTTGGTTGCTTAAAATATCAATCCTGCCTCCTGGCCAAAAAGATCTGCCTTGGTCAACTCCCAATTGGGGTTCAACAACTCCTAGTTCTCAGCACTAATCCCAGGCCCACCTGAAATTTGGAACTGCAGTCCTTCCTGACTCCAAAATGTCAGACATCTCAAGGACAAAGGTCCTTTGCTTATTGGGCACCGTTGTGGTGCAACTCCCTCCATGAGAACATTATTAGCCTGCCCACTCAGTGGACTTTCAAAAAGAACCGAAAGAACCGTTTAATACAGGAATCTCAATGTGTCTGCCATCGCTAGCACCTAGCAAAGGCATCTCCTACCATCTGCCCTTCTGCCAAACAGACCTCTCTCTCTCGGACACCCTGCACTTGGGGCTCAACCCTCCACCCCATGTCTCCAGCACTTCTATGCACCAACCCCTTCGTGTTGCTGACAACTAACAGGCTCCCTGTTGGGCACAGTTATTTAGTCTGTTCCTGTATGTATCTGACTGTGTTTTCCTATTCCAGTTTTAGTTTTCGCTGTGTTTTTTGCATTCCTTTGTTCAAAGACCAAATGTACCTAAATGTTCTCATTCTAATTCTAATTCTATTGCCTTGCTTGTCTCAATCCTCTGTATAATTTATTTATTTATTTATTTAAGAGATTTACCAGGAAGGCATGCGGAGCAGAGTACCGCTCGATTCCAGATGCACCCTGGGGTTTGGGGTCACCTACTTGTTCCAAATGTACTAACATGGAACCTATGTAAAGAGCTCTGAACTCAAATGGTTAATCTGGGATCAGAAATAAATAAATAAAGGTTGCTTTTACTATCTCAAATGGTACCTGGGAATATTTATTTATTTATTTATTATCAGAATTGCAACCCTTTGAGTCAGCAGACTCAATTACAAAGGTTCCTCATCAAGGTACAGAGACAGGTACAGCAAACAATCATATATCCATATTATATAAGACATATATATAGCAGTTTCAGTGAGAAACCAAGTCAGAGGGTGTAATATTCAATACAGTATTTACATAATTAGGGAAGTGGGTCAGATCCTATACAAGTTGGTAGCTAAACACAAATTCATGTAACATTATTTTTCCTGAGACTAGCACACATAGGAGTGTGAGGCAGAAATGGAGGGATGCGAATAGATAACAAATTGGCCTCGGTGCGGTGGAGCTGCGAAAGAGCCTGTACTGTATAAGACTAAGACTAGGCTTGTGCACAATGGCTGACATTGTTTTAAAGTCCACGGAAAGCTCTTTCAAATGGGTATTGGTCTAACCTGTAGCTGGAAGCACTCCAGAGATACAGGTGATTGAGTCTGTTCAATATTAATACTACATAGCAGCCATTTGTAGAACATTGTGATGTCACTGCCAAGCTGTGTTTGACTCAGTGCAGTTAGGCACAGCTTGTTCCTCAATGACATCACACTTTTCTAAAATTGGCTGCAGTGTTGTAATAATGTTTAACAGACTCATCTGTCTAGATCTCTAGAGTGCTTCCAACTACAGATGGGTTATATACCTCATTTGAAAGAGATTTTCGTAGGATCTCAAACTACGATGGACACTGGGCATGAATGTATACCTTTAACAGTGCAATCTTGAAGATGGTGTACCAGTGAACAGACAGCCAGTGCAGCTCACACAGGAAAGGAGTAAAATCCTTAGAAAGGTTAATTCTGGCAGTCAACCTGTCGGCACCATTCTGCACCAGCTGCAATCCGCCCACCAACCTCCCAGATAGCCCCAAGTATAAAGTGTTTAAACAGTCTATATGGCACAAAGGTATATCCTTTTCCTCTGTTGGGCAATCTGCCTTCTTCTATTGACTTCCCTCACTCTGGAACCAACTCCCCATCTCCCTCTGCCTCTCCCCGTCCCCGGGTTCCCTCAAGCACCAGTTGAAACTCCAACCCCTCCCTACCTATTCCCATTATCCTTGCTCCTGACACCTCCCAGCCGATCCTTAACCATCCTGATAACCAGCCAGCTGGGTCCCTGTTTCTGCCGTGGTTTCCCTTCCACACCACTACTGTGTTCTCCTGCCATTATGCAGTCAGCCGATAACTCACTCTACAGGTCAATCGCCTGTTGTCAGTATTGTTCTTGTTCAGTGTGTATTGCTGCCACTTCTGAATATTGTACTTGTTAGGTGTTCTTATTGAGCTGTACCACACTTTATTCTCTGTACATGCAAGTTTTGAATTTATTCTAATTTTGTGCAAACATTTTACCAGATGTTCAATTGTTTTATTTTATTTTATTCTTTGGTAACCGGGTAAGGCCCACTAGGCACCTAGCACTGCCTGTTTTCCGGGGCAACCCGGGAGCACTAGGGAGGTTAAGTGACTTGCTCAGAGTCACACAGTATGCAAGTGGCAGTTGTGGGAATCAAACCCACATCTGTCTGCTGGATGTACCAAGCTCATTCACAGCTTGTTATTCTAACCTCTAGGCTAAACTGCCGTTATATATTGTGCTGCTGTTCTTCCACTGTTGCCCTCCCCCAGGTCACACCTGGAAACAAGCCTTGGCTCAATATGCCTCTCTCGGTTGCCAATTTTCAAATAAATAAAATAAATATAAGTAAGTAAATATACTAGGCTCACAGTTCCACATACTCTAGATAGGGCTTGATTGGAGCTATATTCCTTAATTGGAAAAATCCCCTGTGGACAACAGCCGCCACCTGGTGTTCTAAAGGGAACTTATTGTTCACAATGATGCCCAGATTTTTAGTCTTAAATGCGGCTCCTAGAAGCTCACCAAACAGAGGTTGAAAGATGGACCTACTGATGTGCTACTAGACCTTGCTGACCCACAAAGCATTGGTTCAACCATCAACACCTCAGTTTTTGTCTAGATTAAGGCTTAGCCAGGTTGATGCCATCCAGTCTGAAATTTCTTTAAGGCATTGGTCTAAAACAAAAACCACTCCATGCCCATCCAGCGTGACAGACAGGTGCAGCTGGGTATCATCTGCATAACAGTGAAACCCCAGCTGGTACCATCTAATAATCTCTCCCAGTAGCAGCATGTACAAGGCAAATAAAATGTAGGATAGAATCGACCCCTGGGGCACCCCACAGCTGATCGCAGCTGGCCCCATGGAACAAGTTCTTAACACAAACTGCTAGGACCTGCCGGAACTTCTTAATAATGTTCCCTGCTGGCCCAGTGGCATGGAGGGCTGAGGTGCTGAGCACCTCACCTCCTGCCATACCAGCAACCCAGGTTCAGAAATGGATGTGGGTCGCTCAGGGGCAGGCTGGAGAATGAGGATTGGGCATTCTGAGGACAGCTCACGTCCCTTGGGGAGGGAGAAATGTGTCCCACTTAGTGGCTGCCACCTAGAGGATCTGAGTAACAGCACAGTGGGGCACCAGGGAAGGTGTCCCATCCACTTGACACCGGGGGGGGGGCGTCTCTGCGGAGGCGGAGTTCGCAGAATGCATAATTGCACATGCTGCAGGCCCAGGGAGAAAACACTGGAGGAAGACCCCCAACTATGGCAGGATGGCAACCCGGTCCCTTACAGGCCCCACACAGGTGACTAGGCTCTCCAGGGTCCCCTGGTAGAGGATGACTGGCACCAACAGCAGGTAAGCCCCTGAGTATCCAGGTGATGGGACTGGGGGGACCAGTCCAGACTGGGGCCAGGTCATCAGTACAGGACAGTAAAGTACTGAGAGAGAAAAAAAAACAATGTTCCTACGAGTTCACCATATTTCCCCAGGTGACCCATCAAAATTCCATGTCCCACGGGCTGCCCTGATGGCCCAGTGTCAGCGCATAGTACGGGCTTGCAGGCAACTGCGCTTCAGGAGTGGACTCTGGTCACTGTGTCAGGGAATGGGCCTGGCTGAGGTAGCTTTAGCTCGGCAGTATGCCTCTGTCGGGGAGAGTTTGCATCGCATTGCGCTGCTGCAGTGCCCCCCTGTGGCTGGGCCATGGAGCTCGCCTCTTGCCACAGGGACGCTGTGACATCTGAGGCCGACATGTAGTAGTAGTAGTAAAAATTTTAATTATTTGACGGGCTAAAACTTTTGGGACCACCACAGTCCTATTTTCAAAGTTGTCCTGTGTCGAGATATAGTGCATTAGCTAAAGTAGTGACAGTTTCAGTGTAAACAGGCAAGATGTGTTACTCTGGTTACAGCAGTTATATTAACAGTATAAGCATACAGTGTACATTAGTTAAAGGAAAGCTGTCATAAGCCCCATTTTTCTCCCAGCCTTTGCTCACCTGCCAACTTGCAGTAAGAGAGCTGCATTTCTGTTGAAGGGCACGTATTTTATTTTAAATTGGTATTTTTACGTCCCGGAGTGAGTGGCACCATTTCATTGACTGTAGCACCCAGAGCTGCAACTTCTATGCAAATTAGCACAGTATTCTTTCCATGAGCTGTTGGAACGCTCATTCATGATGAGCGGGGCACATTTTCACGAAGGAAAAAGTAATGGTGTACCATGTAGTACTTTTTTGGCTGCACTTTTAGAAGCAACCCCCACTGAAAATGGAGCACGGTAATCTGTTTAATTTTTTAATTGAAAGTTGAAGTTCTGAGTTTAGGCATCGCATTAGCTGGGCGCATAACCAAACTCAGAACTTCAACTTTCAATTAAAAATTAAATAGATTACTGCGGTTTCTGTTTTCAACGCCGGTTTATGCCTAAAAAATGCAGCTGAAAGAGTACTATGGCACAGCTTTTCTTTTTCCTTTGTGAAAATGTGCCCCGCTCATCATGAAGGAGCATCCCAGCAGATCACAGGAAGAAAACTAATGAACAGAGCTCACACTCAGTCTGCCGGTGGGGTGGCAGTTTTGAAATGGCAGCTTCAGCACAGAACTCGGTACCACAATCAAGGCACAGAAATGGGACAAATTTAATATGAAAGGTTAGTTGGAAACTTGTAAACAGCTAAAGATTGTGCTAATTGGGCGTTTCTGCAGTCCTAGGAATTGGCAAGAGTGTTTTGGAAAGCTTTCCTTTAAAGCACTTTACATTTAGTCTTTCACGCAGGTACCATTGATGTTAGTTTGTAGGTGTTTTACGCCTGAAGTGAGGTTGCACTGTCAATTTACTTACAGTCGCAGGACTCTGTGAATTCTGACTGTAGTGTAGTTTTAAACTCATCCAAGTATTTACTCCCTATGGATTTTGGGGACAGGGAATTCCAAGGCTTGGGAATGAGGTAATCTAGGCTCATTTTCACTGTTTCTTTTACTGTATGTATCCTCTATTTGACATATTGTATTTCCTCTGTTGCCTGTGCTGCTGCACCCAGGTCGTGCCTGAAAAAGGCCCTCGCTGACAGTGCACTCACCTGGTCAACAAAGTTAAATAAATAAATTAAAATAAATAAATGAATTTATTAATTTGGACCCTAGTAACATGTCTCGCATGTTGTATGTGTTATTTGGGAAATTGTTTGTTAGTTCCTGATATCCGGTAATTGTGCCCTTGACAATTTTGTAGACTGAGTGCCCTGGACTTCTCTCTTCTCAGCTTGAGGGAATCTCAGTTTATTATTTTGATTATAGATTGAGGGGAGAGCTCTCAACCAATTGAAGCGCTCCTTTCCTCTGTACGTAGGACACTCTTATTCTGTCAGTAGAGTCCCACGTGCAGCTGCCCTGGAAACTGTCAAGTCTGGGTAAGGTTTTTTTAAATATTTATAATTAATGGGTTTCAGTTTTTTCAATGGGAAACCCGTAGCGTAATTTGCCATAATAAAGGAGTGTTTATTACGGCAAACATGCTTTGGGTTTCCTGTCTTCTGCACATGCGCAACTGCCAGCTGCCGCTCTTCTGTAATGCTAGGAGCCACCCTAACCCAGAGACCAGACCACCACTCGGATTCGGCGGTAAGTAGTTTAAAAAAAAAAAAAAATGGCTGCCACCAAAGTGATGCCTCCTAACCTAACCACCGAAAGAAAAAAAAAAGTCTTTCTTCAAGCAACCGCATCCGACCGCTGACCTTGCTGAAACCTGGTCGGATGGTGGCTGCACAGAGATGTCTTGAGTTCTGTTTATGCTATATAATTGCTGTGGTGGAAAAAAATGAAACCCAGAAATTATATAAAATAAAATATGGAGTGGTGTATAAACTCAAATTTTACACACACACACCCTCGATGTTGGATGCTGAGATAAACCTCTCGAGCTTCGCTCTCGGGGTTTATGTGGCATCCAACACCTCAAGGGTGTGTAAAATTCTTGTTACAAACACCACCACATACTTTATTCTATTTAATATATTATTAATCGAGCTTGGTCAATAATATATTATGATTTTGGAGCTCTTAACCTCTCACAGCTGATCTCGGAACCCACACGCCCAAACCATAAAACCCAAAATCCTTCCCTAATCGATTGGGCCCTTACCACCCACCCCCACAGAGCCATTAACTCTGGCATCCTTCCTGATGCTCTCAGCGACCACAACCCAATATTCATTGTAAGGAAAATCCACAGACCAAAATCTCTGCATAAAACCTTGCAATTATGTTCCTTTAAATCCTTCGACCTAGACCCTCTCCTATGCAACCTTGCCTTTTCTGACTGGCCTCACCTAGCTTCCACCCTCTCAGTTGACAAGAATCTTGCCTACTTCAAAGAAATATTCCTTGAGAATTGGAAGACCTTTGCCCCTTTCAAACAAACCAGGGTTAGGGGTAACTACCTACCATGGATTACTCCAGAACATTTGGCCTGTCTCCAGGCTAAAGATTGTGCCTAGAAGCGTCACAAATCTACTTAACTCCCTAGCGACCTCACGACCTATCATAAACTCTGAAACACCTGTACCAGGGCAACAAGGCTAGCCACGTCTGAATACTTTAAAGCTGCCTTCCTCAGAAACATTAATTCCCCTTCCAAGTTCTGGAAGGTGGTCCATGCCCTCTTTACCCCACCTCCCGTGCTAAAAGTAAATGACACTCTTGTGGCCGATTCTTATGCTGTAGCTGCGGAATCTAACTCCTATTATACCACCTGTACCACTGAGCTTCTGAAGTCCCTCCCTACCTACCCTTCCCCCAAAACTCACCACATTCCCACCATCCTCCTTCCACCCTAATACAGCTTCCCTTCCAACACCCTCACACCCCTCCTTCTCATTCTGTACAGTCACCCCAAATGACACTCTTAGAGCCCTCCTCACTATCAACCCCTCTAAAGGCTCCTCCCCTGATTACCTTGATCCTAAACTCCTCTCTCTCTCTCTCTCTCTCAGCCCCTGGCATTGGCTATCCCCTCTCTCTAATTTTAAATCTCTCTTTCTCTACCATTGCTGTCCCTACCCCATGGAAGCATGCAGTGGTCCTCCCCTTACTTAAAAGTGGTGACCCCTTATCCCCTGGCAACTATCATCTCATCTCGCTACTCCCTACTCTAGCCAAACTACAAGAACATCTTGTCCTCTCCCAACTCACCTCCTTTCTATCTGATACCTCCTACTTCACCCTGTTCCAATCTGGTTTCAGGAAAAAGCACTCTACCACCACCTCCCTACTTCGGCTCACTGACTCCATCCTTACCGGGATTGACAATGGCCAAATCACCTTGGCCATATTTGTTGACCTTGCCAAGGCATTTGACACCGTTTCCCACTCCCTTCTCCTTGATTCCCTCTCATCTGCGGGACTGTCCCCTTCAGCCACTAGCTGGTTCAAGGCCTACCTTACTGGTAGATCCCAATCAGTTAAGATCTCTGAGGCTATCTCTCCTCCCCGCCCAATCAGTACTGGAGTCCTCCAAGGCTCTGTGCTAGGACCCCTGCTGTTCTCCATCTTCCTAAATGACCTGTCATCTGTCTGCTCCTCTTCCTGCTCCATACACATGTATGCCGATGATACGGTCTTGTATGCATCTGGCTCATGTCCAGCTGAGGTTACATCCAACTTGCAGCAAGACTTCAACAAGGTTCAGCTCTGGTTTGCTAACCATCAATTATCCCTAAATGCCAAAAAGACTGTCTCCATGACCTTTGGCACAAGGCAGAGACTCTCTAGGCTTCCCTCCCTGCCCACTTTCCACACCCTCGATGGGACTTTACCAGAGGACACATCCTCCTTCAGATACCTTGAGGTTTGGCTAGACCATCCCCTCACCTTCTCTGGACACATTGACGCCATCCAGAAAACATTGCACCCCAAGCTTGGTGCCTTGTTCAGGAACCATAGTTGCATCCCTCCTGCGGCTACGCATGAACTTGTCCAGAAGATGATCCTCCCCATTTTTGACTACTGTGATGTAGTCTATGGTGCTTCTCTCAAGTCCTCCTTGACCAGATCGGACACTCTCTTCAACTTCTTCTGCCGTTTTGTCCTTGGTGCTCCCTCTCACACCCACCACTGTGATCTTTAACATGCCCTTTCCTTCCCCTTTCTTACAAATAGGCACCTCTCTCACTGTGCTAAATTCACCTCCAAACACTGGCTGGGTGAACTCCCCTCTTACCTTTCCTCCTCATTTATAAACCCCCACCCACTCCCCACTCCCTTAGATCTACCGACTTACACACACTGACTGTCCCCCGACGATTCACCCTCATCGGTCAGTCTGGGTACTTTCACTGCTTCCCTAAAATTTGGAACTCCCTACCTCCCCAAATTTGCCACTCCTCTTCCTTCTACTCCATCAGCACTGCCCTCTCCAACTATCTTGCACCTAGCTGTTCCTACCATGACCCTCCTTAAATTCCTTTTTCTAAGCTCCTTACATATCCTCTTCCCTTTTGGTACTTACACCTTACCCTCTCAGAGGAAACTCCTCCCCCCACCTCCTTGATTCCACCACCATTCTCTCTCCTCCCTTCTCCTACCCCTACCCCTACCCCTACCCCTACTGGCCTTCCATGGACTTTTGCAGGGACTCTCAGTCCCTGAAGCTCTCCTTGAGACTCACCCTAGCCACTCCTAGTTGCTAGTTTTCACATTTCCTCCCTCTATCCCTTACCCTCTCCTCCTTTCTCCCTAGCCTTCGCAGTCCCCTTGCAGGGTTCTCAGCATCCAGAAGGGGTCCTTCTGGAACTAGGCCTGTCTCTTTTGCCCCCTTTTTCTCCATCTATTTGCCTTCTCTGTCCCTTTTCAGGGTCCCAGCATCCTAAAGGGTCCTTTGGGCTAGGACCTACCCCCTCCTAGGTGTTAATTCTCACTTCCTACCTCTCTACCTACCCTCCCTAATTCCCTATCTACTGGCTTTCTCTGGCCCTGCAGGGTTCCCAGCATCCTCAAGGGTCTTTTTGGACTAGGCCCTATCCCCTCCTAGGTGTTAATTCTCACTTCCTCCCTCTCTACCAACCCTTTTTAAATTCCTAGCTACTGGCCTTCCCTGCATCCTGAAGGGTTCTCTTTTGGGTTAGGCCCTATCCCTCCTCCTGGGTGTGATTCACACTTCCTCCCTCTCTCTCTTTCCTCTCCAAACTCCTGTTGCCCTCTCCCCTTTCTCTCTAGCACTCCCAGACCACTGACAGGGTTCTCCGCATCCTGAAGGGGTCCTTCTGGGACTTGGCTCTTCTTCCCTCCTCACCCATTTCACCCCTCCTCGCTCATTTATCCTTACCTTACACATCTGCACTTGTTTACTCCTTTTACTCTTGCATTTATTTTTTGTTCTCTCAATTTACGTATTACGATACACTGTATGGAACACCTACCTTATGTAAATGTGTGTTCATGTTGATTTATGCAACTTGAATGTGTAATGTCTCTTCCCCATTGTACCCCTTCCCCCCAGGTTGCACCGGGAGACGAGCGACTTGTTGCTCAGTGTGCCTTCCTGGTGAAACATTTCAGTAAATAAAAAATATATTAATACAGCCGACGAGACCGCTGTTATGGCTGTAAAAGTGGTCTCACATTCTTAGGGTATCAGAACCGCTCTCCTTTAGTTTGCGGTTCTCATACCTTAAGAATGCATGTGAGATCACTCTTACAACCGTAAGAGTGATCATATCGGCCATATTAACATACAACATTGCACAATGTTGGGTGCTGTATGGATATGGGCATCTAAAGATGAATCTTGCCAGTTTATGATATGCTGTGTTCAATTTCTCCAGGAGCTGGTTACTTGCATGCTAGTAAGCAATGCTTCTGTACTCCAGAATGGACAACAGCAGCTGGGTGGCTAGGGTCAAGCTTGCTTTCTGTGGTACGGTGTAGGTATTTCAGTGGAGGACTCCCAGTCTGGCATTCACTTTCTTGATGGTGGGTTTAATATGTTTCTAGAAACTTAAGGTGTTGTCTTTGTCCATTCCCTGGTATTTGTTTCTTTGATGATGGACCCTCTAAGAGTTGTATTTTTGGCTTGCAAGTGTCGTTAATTTTGTACCTTTTTATAGAAGACCATAGACTGCCCCCTCCCCACTAAGAACCATCTTTGTAGAGAAAAACAATTTTTGAAGAACAATCAAAATTCTATTGGAGTTTGTTCTGCATTTTGGAGCTGTCTTTGGCTCTTGCTAGGAGGACTGTGTTGTCTGCATATAGTTTTATTATGGAATGTTGTATGTATCCAAGAAGATTGTTATCATAGATCACGAATAGTAGAAGGTCTAGTATTGATCCCTGTTGGACCCTCCTGGATTGGAACCCCACGTCTGATAAGATGTTATTCAAAGCCACTGATTGTACATTGTCTGGATTGTATTTGCTCTTTTTTGTCACTTTGTGTAACAGGTCCATCTTGTAAATGAGCTTGCTCAACGATGATCGCCTGTATAAATAAAGACTTTGATTGATTGATTGATTACCTGCAGTTTCTTAGCTAAGAGGTGAACCAGGTAGTTACTTCTGGTGCTACTCCCATTTTTTCAGTTTTCCTAGAAGGATTTTGTGGTTCACCATATTGAATGTCTTCATAGGCACCACTGACACCACGGGGTGGAGGGAGGGACCTAAGGGAGAAAAGGTGGCAAGAGTATGTACACTGAGCTGTTTATATGATGGTTGTCGATACCCTCTGGCCCTGCTCCATATAAATCCGCACCAGCTGGGATGGTGGGGGAGTGGCTGACAGGGCTGAGGGGTCGCCGACAGGGCACAGTAAGATGACTTGGGGGGGTGCCAAAAATCAGGACTGAAAAAAAAATGGCCCACTAGAGCTTCTAATTACATTAATTAGAACAGCCAGTGCAGTTTATGCATCATTTCTACGAGGAATGGTGCCTTGAAACACTTTTTCAAAGATGCTCACTCCCACTGTGCTGGTCTTGAGCCTCCCAGCATTCCAATGGTAGATCTTTAGCTTCCGCTGAAGAGAGTGGTTCCCCCAGACAGAGCTGGGTAATAACCATTTTGGCTGCAGTTAAAGGGCTTAATAACAGTTTAAGAGACTGTCCCCATATACCCTTGGGAGGTATCAACAATAAAACAAAAAGGATGATGGGGTTACCAGATCTGGTACAGAAAAAATATGATCCATGGCTTCTGGTGTTGCCAACCAATGATTGGTTATTAAGGGACAAAACCAAAACACATGTCCATGGTGTGCACTGGACTCCCCAAAACCCCTCCAGCACTGCCCTGAATATGGGGCCATATAATGAACCTGTATAGGGGGAATCCTAAAGTATCTCATCCGACATTTCCATGAAACATCCCACCACAGAGTGAATGATTGTTATTTTGTATCTGGGAATCTCATACTTCAGCCAAACCTCCATAGAATGATCTGTATTGAGTTCTAAATTCCATCTGTGTAAAGTATGGTCTGTGGTGGTACGAGATACTTCCGTCAGACTCCTGTGTAAGGTTTCCACTAAATTGGGCCAAAATTCTTCTAACTGGTGACCCTGAATTGCCTTGTCATAACTCCCTAGTTGCTCTTGTTTTTGGCTAAGAGCTGTTCTAATACTTAACAAATAAAATGTAATTTGTAGGTGGAATTCTTGTTGGAGATCCAGAAATGTGCATGTCCCCTGAGTATCATATAACTGGTGAGTATGCATAAGACCATTACGCCCCCAGTTATGAAGCCTCCCATCCAGCCTTTTCTGGGGTAATTTTGAATCGTGGGCAAGAATCCTCAAATAGACCAATGCTTCCTATGGTAAGTGTTTAGAACAGCTGTCTCTCCAAATGTGGAGTATAGTTGCTGTATACTGTTGAATGGGAAAAATTCATTGCCAAATATATTTTTCACGTATTCGCGCTGTACCTTAAAAATACCTTGATAGTGAATGTTGTGTACATAGCAGCAGACCACATGCTTTTGGCGTTCTTCTGTGCATCTGTGCGTTTAACATCAAAACGTCAAAAATTAAACACACAAACTAGTTTTCCTCATTTTTATTCCATTATTACAAACATAAATCCAGGAAAGTCGAGAAAACTGCGGAGTGACCAAGCACACGTATGCTGTAAGTTCAGCCTTTAATTCCTCTGGTCTTCTTGGTCGGATTTAAGATTTTAAAAAAAGACAGTATTGTCAGGTAATCTCTATTCTGTCAGCGACCCCCAACAATTCCTCACCTAAAAGATTTGTTTGACAATCAACGAAATGTGTCAGTAAAACAAAAGCAACAACAGAAAAGGCTTTTTCAAAAAAGCTGTGTTCAGTGTGAGTATGCTTACCTCTGTTCCGCTTGGTCAGCTCCAGTAATATCCAGTTCAGTCCCATGCTGTAATAAAAAAAAAAAAAAAAAACACACACAGAATGTTAGTACAGAGTATAGTGTATAAAGAGCATGACATAATTTATAGCTTGCAGTGTCCGATTCAGCCTTGGACACCAGGCGCTCATCATGGGCTTGAATAATACTAGTGTAACCCCCCCTACAAATGGGGGTTCCCAAAAAGTCTTCCTTGAGCTTGCCTAAATGCTCACTGCCAGGCTGGTGTCCTGCGTTTTAGCAGTTTAAATGTGATTACCAGAGCCTGTATAGCCTCTGTGTACTGTCTCTTTAAGAGCTGCCTGAGAGGGAGCTCTGTTGAAATATGTAACTATTTGCTGAAAGTCATTTAGAGTGATAATGATAATGTAGTTTGTCTAACCTGCCTTCTTTATAGCAAGGACTGTTTTGTTTGTCTCCACTGTCTTGGTCCTGGACTGCAAATTGGACCAATCAGTTCTGGTGGGACCTAAAATATAGCCGGACTACAGGAGTTGTCTGAAGTCAAAATCTGTAGGAACTGTAGTTTGGAGCTTTTTGTGCCTTTTTTTGCAACTGAAGGGGGAGCTCTTGCTTTGACTGACAGCCAAATCAGCCAACCAAATCTTTTGGATCTTGGGGAAGTCCCGGGCTGTTTGCAGTTTTCAGTTAGTTCTGAGCTGGGAAGTGAAATGAGAAGAGCTCAAGTGTATTTTGGGCAGCAATCCTGAGTGGATTCACATGGGAAAACTGTGAAAGGGCTGAGTTTTTATCTTGCATGTATGCCAGCTGCTCCTGAGAGGGACAGAAGAGAATTATTTTGGACTAAATCCAAGATCTTCCCTTGTCAATCTTCACCATTCATTACTTCCTGGGTGTAAGCCGGAGGCGCGCTCCCGTCACGCTTTTTTTTAAGTTGCTACCCGGCCCGCTCCCTGAAGGCGGCGTCATGCGTCATCTCAGGGCGCGGCAGTAGGACGACTCCTCCTCCAACTCAGTTCTGTTTCTCCCGCCGTCGAGGCAGCACCTGTTTCGGGCGTCCATTCTCCACTGCGTCAGCGACTCCTCTTTTCCACACTCTCGGCGCTTGATCGGGAACGTTCTTTTTCTATCTAAGCGGCGCGGTGTGTTTCCTATTTTTTCTTGTTGATTTCGCGTTATGTCCGGGTCGGGCTAAGCGTGTTTCGTGAGGGCGGCGCCCCTGTCGTCGGTGTTACTGGCGGCATTTCTCCGTCTCGGACCGGCATGGCGTTTGTCTTCGTTGCCTGGGACCAACCATGACATGGATTACATGCGGCGCTGTTTCTCCATGGACGCCCGTGTCCTCGAAGTCAGCAGCGTTCAAGCTCGGCAAAGCCCGCCGACCTTGAGGACGGCGTCGCTCAAGGGATTCTCAGGTAAGGTCTCTAGGCTCTTCCCGGGTCCCTCCGGGCCTATACTGATCTGAGGAGGAGGGTCTCCTCGTCTTTTCTTGCCGAGGAGGCCCCTTCTGCGGTGTCGGGGCGTCGTAGTCCCTCCTGGGGCAGGCGCGCACCGCCTCGGCAGTCACCTCTTTGAGTGCAGGCTCCCCGTGGCGAGGCCCTGCGTCTTTTGGGCCTGGCTCGGGTGGACCCTCGCGCCGCCTTCGGCGCTGTTTCGGATCCTGGCGCCCGTTCGCGGTGCAGTGATCGAGGCGGTGCCATTTCGGTGCCGTTTTGAGTCGGCGCCCGTTTGCGGCGCCGGTGATCAGCGGCGCCATTGGCTAGCGCCCGCTTTGGATCGGTGCCGTTCGCGCGCGCGGTGATCCAGGCGGCGCCGTTAACGATCCCTTTGGGCCTTGGCGCACGTTCGGCGGCGTCGATGGACTAGAGGCGGGCGCCCGTCATGCCGCCTGCTCCTTCGGCCGGCTGCGTGGGCCTGGTCCTTCCTCCAGGCGGTGCCGGCCTGCGCCCGGCGCCGTTGGGAGTGGGAGCTGAGCCTGGAGAGCTACCGGCGTGAGGCGGCAGCGCCTCCCGCCAGTGCGGGGCCGTTTTAGGCCCGCCCTCAGGGACCCTGGGGTGGCCAGCGTGAGTCTGCTGGTCTCGTCCTCCTCGGAGGCAATGATTCAGGCGATGGACCCATCCTGGCACCCCCACTCTTGAGTCTGGGTCCCGGTGGCTAGAGTGCCAAGCGGTGCAGCGGGCCTCCCTCTGTCCCCCTTCGTCGCCTCCTGGGGTTCCCCGGCTGGGGGTGGCCGGGAGCCCCTGGGGGCAGGCGCGGGGGTGACACAGGTGGAGGCTCCCCTCTCTGGAGGCCCGGTGACAGCTACCTTACGGGGTGCTGTCACTCTCTCTAGGGACAGGGGGACGCTGTGGTCGAGGAGGAGGCCCTGTCAGAGTCCGAGGGTCGGTAGGGGTCTGCTGCTCGGTCTTCCCTAGCCACCTCAGGGGGTGGCCAGGAGCGAGTGCAGAGCCTCGCCCCTCCCTCCAGGGTTCTAGGGTGTCCTTGACGGCGTTTGTCGGACTGCCCTTCTGGATCCATGCAGTCCAGGCGTCGCCACAGGGAGGTTCTCCCCAGGGCTCTTCCAGGCTCCGCTTCCCAGAGTTCCGTTCTGCGGCCTGGTCTGATATCCGGGATCCCCTTTCAGGGCTCCTTTCCCCAGTTCCAGAGCCCTTGCAGAGAGCAGTTGCCTCCCGCGGTGCCCTCTCCCATCTCTGCCTTCCTACCCCACTCCCAGGCCATGTCGGCCCTACGGGTCCGTTATCCTGGGAGCAGTTCAGGGGTTCTGCGGCGGCCTTCCCCTCATACGTTAGGTACATGCATGAGCGGGTCTTTCGACTCTCCCCACCGCCGCAGGAATCCTCTGGGCATTCCAGTTCCCCATCATCTTCATCTCCCTCCTCCGAGGGAGAGGAACCCCCTGCTCATCTGTCCTCCCGATGCTGATTTCACAGAATATCAGCGTTTCCTCGAGGATGGTGAGGGATCTCCGGATTTCCTATGTTCGAAGAGACAATACCGAACGGGAGACGCGTGAATTCCTTGGTGAATTCAGTGCCCAGCATCTGGTGGTACCTTCCTGGCCTATCCCCTTCCAGGAGGCGTCTATCCGGTCATGGCAGTCCCCTGCCGCTTCTTCCCCAGCCCCGGCGGACTGCCAGCGTAGGTATTGTGCCCCCTCTGAGTCTCTAGGTTCCCTTCCCAACCCGTCCTCAGGTTTGGTATACCTGGATACTCCTTCTGGGCGCCGTTGCCTGGCGCACGACCGCCCACCGGATTCGGACTCTCTCCAGTTCGACCGTTGGGGGCGAAGAGTGTTCTCTTCTGCTCGTGCGAGTGCATGTATTGCATCAATCAGGCTCACCACGCTGCCTACAGCGGCATCTGTGGTCGATGATGTCCCAGCTGCTGGCATCTATGCCTGATACGGAGCAAACCAAACAAGCCGTTGCCCTCTCCGCGGTAGGCCTGGAGCTGGCAAGACACCGAGCAAGGGCATCTTATGACGCCAATGAGGTGGCTTCCAGGCTTGCGGGGACAGCGATCTGCATCAGGAGGACGGCATGGCTTCGTCTTTCCAGGTTGTCACCCCTGGCCCGGCGTAGGGTGATTCGCTCCGCCTTCCGGGGGACCCGTCTTTTCTCTTCCAGAGCTAGGAGACTTTTACAGGGCTCCCTCCGTCTCCCTCATCCTCGGGAGGCACCTCCTAGCTCTTCTCCCTCTTAGGCTTTCTGAATAAGCCAGGGTCTTCTCCTGTTTTCACCAGCAGAAGGCTGGGGGTCTTGTTCCCTCAGGTATGGCCTCTTCCTCCAGGGAAGAGGGCTTATACTCACCCAGGAAGTAATGAATGGTGAAGATTGACAAGGGAAGATAGGAAATGCGTACCTACCGTAATTCTTGATCTTCTCTTGTATCTTCACCATTCATTACTACCATCCACCATCCCCTCAGTGCCTCTTCCTGTGGCTTCTCCACCTCCCGTCTCCTTCCTCTCTCTGCATTTATATAAAATATAGGAAAATTCCTTAAATTTTCCAAAAAAAAAAAAAAGACAAAAGTAAAAAAAAAAAGGATCTTTCTTGGGGGTTCTAAAATCCAGAAAAATTACTTACTCTAAGATTCATGGGCCATTTCAGCGGATTGCATTGGCAATCAAACTGCACAACTATCTTGCTCTATTCTTATGGCAAGATACCTCTGAGGTTTTTGGCCTGGCTCCAGGCTATTCAGTTTTGATCCTGCAATCCCGTGTTCAGATAGTTGCCCTGAAATCTGATTCCCCCCTCTATTCTTACCTTGCAGAGCAGAGGCCAGTACGTCTGTTCCTTTCTCTTTAAAAAAAAAAAAAAAAGTGCTGAGGGAACTCTCTCCGACTGCTATAGGCATCTTGGTATCTGGGTCATGCATCTACTTAAAAAAAAAAAAATAATATTTTTTATCTGTAAAAAAAAAAAAAAATGGAGAAATCAAACAAGAAGGCAAATGAGAAGGTAGGCTATCCTTCTCGCTGTTTTGCTAGTGGTTTCTCCCTTTAAGTGTCCTCCTGGACAATTTTTACAGTAGACCTCTGCTGACCATATCCAATCTTAGCCAGCCTAAGCCTTGGCGGCCTTAGCCAGTCAGTCTGAGTCCATTTCTATCTTGAAACGCCTGAAAGGCTTACTTTTTCTATTTCTAAACCCTGAGCAGCCTCTCATGCTGCGGGGTTTTATTCTTCCCTCCTCGGCTGTCCTCCACTTAAAGGCCCTCCGCGGCCAGGAGCCGAGGTGGGTGTCAAGAACAATGGCATGTTGAAGATGAGGACTATGCCCTCCTGAGTCTGTCTAGCGGGTTCGGTGAACCTTCTCTTCAGCTCTATCTCCGGGGATTCTTGCTTCCCCTTTAGTCGAGCCTTCAGCTACAAGCTAACTATGCTCGTTGGGCCTTCTGGTCCCTTCAACATCCCATCTCTCTCTTCTCTTTCTTCTTCTTCTTCTTCTATTTTCTCATTTCCTTACTCATCTCTCCTCCTAGAGTTGCCCAGGTAAGGAGGCCCTGCACTCCCTAGGCTAGGGATGTTCTTATCTCCTCTGTCCTTCCTCCATCGGCTTATTCCTTTTTCAGTTCATTCTTCCTTGCTTTGCTATCCCTCGGCTATCTTGCCTCGCTATCTATGTTTTCTGCTTTCACTTTTGCCTCTCCGGCTCACAGAACTGAGTTGGAGGAGGAGTCGGTCGCTACTAACGGCCGCCCCTCGTGCATGCGCATGACGTCGCTCTCGAGGGCGGGGCCGTTAGGCAACTTTAAAAAAAAAAAAAAAAGTTCCTGTGATTTGGAAAGCGCCGCCTCAAGCCTTACCCCAGGAAGTAATGAATGGTGAAGATACAAGAGAAGATCAGAATTACGGTAGGTACGTAATTTTCCTTTTGTGTGACTAAAGTAAGCTACTGAAGTGAGCCAGGCTCAACCTGAAGAAGACTGATGATTTTGCTGAATGCGATTGGCCTGTCAGGAGTTCCAGCTACCCCTAAGCTCCCGGTGTGTGCAGAGACTTTACGATTGTGACCGGGGAGCGCTTTGCCAGGTACAGTAGAATTCCCCTACATGTAAATGTGCTGTGAGCTGCTAGTGGGTTGTGAGTTAGTTCCCCACCATGTGAACTGTGTTCTGCTTGCTGGAAGCTGTATGCAGCCCAAAACGGACTGCATCCGAATTTGTCTCCATGCAGTCTGGGCCTTGCCAGACTGGCCCAGCTAGACTACCCACTGCGCAGAGAAGCCATCGATGAGAGACCTGCCTGGGGATCAGCCCCCTGCTCCACGCTTGAACAGGAACGATGCTTCTGTGACTCATGCGGGCCCTGCTTCTCCTGGCATTCCAGATCAACCACCTGCAGTTTCGATTTTCGTCCAGCCTGTGTCCAGTCTTGCGTATCGTGAGTAAATACCAGGGTAGCTCCCTGCAACAACAGCTTAATCTGAGTGTGTCATCTGATTGTCTTGTTGTTTCATTTCCTTCTGAACTGAGCCATCTGGCTCCGGATTACAAATATTGTGTACTGTGCTTGTTGTGTTTTCCATCACAGGGCCCCAACCAGCTGCAACCCCTGGCAACAGTCCTGGCTAGCCCATCTCTTCTCCACCTGGGTACCCAGAGGTGTGACTGTGTGCAGGGACTCAGAGCGCATGCATAACTGCTTGATTGATATAACCTTTAAGCTAATTAACCTGATTTTGCCTCTTCCTTGTTCAAGTCCCCTGAATAAATCAGATCTAACTTTTTCTGCATGTAATCTGACTGCGGTTCCAGTTTGTGCTCAAAGTACTGTACTGTTGCTGTTTGCTGTGCATAACCTTGTTTTACAGGGCGTCCCCAGGGTTGAGCCACAGGAACCAGCCCTGGTGGTAAGTGCAAACAGTGTGGGTACTTGTGTGGTGTACCAGGGGGTATTGTGAAAGTGATTGTTGTACAGTGTTCAGGCCACTAGAGAGGAAAGAGGGGGGTTACAGTGTCTCGGAGGGCTGTGCCCAGGTTAGCTTGACCACTACCAACCCTGACCTCTGGGTTGAGGCACCCATTTCAGAACTCAGGCCCCTTAACCTGCTACTAGCCAAGCAGGCAGGGGTAGTAGCCCTTGGGATAGCGCCACCTAGGGGTTACACTATCTTGCTCGAAATCATGCTGGCAGTCCTCTTTACGAGCACTTAAATGCTAGAAGCTTGTGACAAGCCCTGGTGCATGGTGATTTTTTTTAAAGATGTCATACATAGGTCAAGGTTTATTTTGGATGAGCTATTTAAAAACTGCTTTGATACCTGGTCTGCATATCACTCCAGAGCTCTCGAGGTTTCTCTATGATTACACACCTTGGGTGTTTAAAAAAAAACTTCATATCAACCACCTACATATGCATTATTCTATATTTATAAGATGTTTTCACATGGCAGTTAGATTCTGTATCTTGTTCTCGTTATATGTCCTGTTTTCGCACAATGTTCCAGACTTTGTCAGTTTCTTTCCGGTGACCAGTACATCCAGTCTTCTCAACAGGTGTAGCCAATTAAGACATTCTGGCCAGAGCTGATTTTCTGCTGACAACTCTGCAAACAAGTCTGTGGAGGCCGAAACTCACCTCAAGACCACCCTACCGCATTCCAGATAAACCCAAATAGCTTTCTGCATTCACTTCAATAGTACAACTATATGCATCTGCAAACCAAGAGATTTCAGTTCACACAAAGAGTCACACATTTTTCCTAACCACAGAGAAGCAAGGGAGAAAGAAAAACAGAAACAGCAGGAAAAGGAAGGAAGATAGCAGGGGAAAATTGAGGCACCATCAGAGTGGCCGGTTCCGAGGTTCCACAAGGAAAATTATTGCCCAGTCAGAAAGACAAGAGATAGACAAGTGACAAAACAGGAGAGGACAGAAAAATATTATTGAGGTGAGCAGTGCTGCGCTGTCACAGTGAAATGGAACTGCGCAGTGTCCGCCATGTTGCAGAATTCCGAACTTTACAACATTAAAATAAAGTAAGTTAAAATACTTAAAAATATATTTTTCCTTGCCAAAAGCCTAATTGGGGGTAAGGCTTTGGGGAGGGGCAAGGAACCTCTATTTATGACCGCTTTCGTTTAATTATTTGCTGACTGATTTGCACATTTTTAAGATGCGTGTATGTATTGACCTGTTTTAGTTTCATGTTTTATGATGTAAAACACTGAATTTCATCAGAGCCTCCGGGACTGGGTGCTTAATAAATAAATTGCCACTACTACTACTGTGCCTGTGGCCTCATGGGGCAGAAATGAAGAAACAAATCACTTCACCCCAGTGCGATGCCTTACTGAACTCAGGTATATCTGGGCTGTTCTCTCCAGCCTCAGCTGCTGCTTGACATGAAGCACAATCAGGGGTGCCATTCCCTCACCTCTTCCCCACCTGGGGGTAAACCAGAGCTGCATGGGGGCAGACAGCAGGTAAGGCAGTGGGATTCACTGGTGGGGCTACCAGAGGAATACTGGGGAAGAGCTGACTGGAGACATGGGGCGGGTTAAAGAATACATTTAAAAAGAAATGACACTGCTTCTAGTGCTCTACCAAATGCAGTGTCAGTCAGAAGGTTTGCATAGTTAAAGTCAACATTCTTGACAAAGGATACGCAGAATAAGTCTATTGGTTTTCCAGCATAAGAACTGTTAGGACCACCATGGGCCAATTTTTGAAGTTGTCCTGTGATTAAGTACGTTACAGTGGCTTCGATGTTTACAAATAGGAGGGCAAGCTCATTACATTAGTATCAACATTAACATATAGGAGTACATACGCAATGTATGGACTAAGACATAAGATGTTGATCCAGGGAAGGTTGTTACACTTTAGGCGATCACTCAGACACTCATTTTCAATTTAGTTAGAATTACAAATGCCATTGAATTCTGTTTGTAGTATGATTTTAAATTTGGACAGAGTTTTGCTCCTACATCATGCAGGAGACAAGGAGTTCCAAGTATCTGAGATGAAGTAATCGATGCGGTCATTTTCCCATTGTTGGTTCCTGCCCTGGGGATGTGAAGGTCCCTGTTTTTGATCTTTGGAGTATCATACTTATTTTTGGAAAAGTTGTTTATTAGGTTTTGGTATCTGGTTGTCTGGACTGTAACTATTTTTGTAAGTCATGATCGCCTTACATTTTTCCCTTCTGGTTTTGAGAGAATTCCAGTTTAGTCTACTGAGCATTTTACAGTGTTGCATGCGGTATGGGCATCTGGCCACCTTATGGTAGGTTTCACCCAGCCTTTCTAGTAAGTAGTTGTTTGCATACTGGTAGACTGTGCTTCCGTGCACTAGAATTGACAGCAGCAGCTGGGTGACTAGAGTCAGTCTGTCTTTTTGGGGTATGGCATAGGCATTGCAGTGGTGTGCTTCCAACCTGGTGTTCACTTTTTTGACCACTGATTTAATATTGTTCTCAAAGCTTAGGGTATTGTTGATTTTCACTCATAAGTATTTGTATTCTTTGGTTTCTTTGATGGTAGAGCTGTGTAGGAGCAGGATTTTTTGCTCCCGGCTGTCTATGTTTTTTTTCCTTTTATCATTTTTCGTGGATGGCCATAGACTGGGTCTTTTTCACACGTAGCACTGTCTTGCATAGACTAACCACTTTTGGAGGTTATCAAAGTCTGGAGTGTTCTCCTTTTGGTAGAAGTCTGTCACTCTCATGATGAGGACTGTTTCATCCACAGAGTTTCATCTTAGAGTGATGTATATGGCCAGGCAGGTCATTCACAGAAAGTAGGAATAACAGGGGATCCAGTATTGATCCATGTGGGAACCCCTGAACAGGCACCTCACCTCTGAAAGGGTGTTATCTACAGCTACAGACTGCCTGCGGTTGGATATGTATGACGTGAACCAGGAGTTCACTTCTGCTGCAGCTCCCATTTTCCTTATTTTTTCAAGGAGGATGTTATGGTTCACCATGCCAAGTGCCTTAGAGAGGTCCATGTGCACTGCTCCAAAGGAATCACCATTGCTGAGGGCCCATGCAGCTTCCCCAACGAAGGATGTGGACCTTCCCACCCTGCATCCTGACTGGTGAACGGTCAGTAGGCTGTATTTTTCTAGGTACGAAGTAAGTTGTTTGCAGACAATTGCTTTCGAGTAATATTGATATCACGGATAGTCAGGCTAAACAGTAGGTCTGTAGTGGGAAGGGTCATTAGACACCCCCCCATAGATTGGGATCACTTTCACATGTTTCCAGATCTCAGGGAAGGATCCTTCTGTTAGGCTTCTGTTGAAGAATTTTGTCAGGATTGAGTATGTATGGGCCCGGGCAACATTTCTTTTAGGAACTTAACTTGTACATTGTCCAGCCCCGGGGACTTGTTTGCATTTAGTATGCTCAGTTCTTTTCATACTTCATAGTCTTTTATTATTTTAAAACAGAATTGGAGTCTGCTTGCATCAGTGGCTTCTGTATCCTGACCCCAATTTATCTTGTCATAGTCAGTTGATAATTGTGTGGGTGGGAGCTTACTTCAGTGAGTGTGCAGAGGTACTGGTTTAGCTGGTTTGCTACAGTTTTTGGACCTTGGGCTGTGTTGTCTTCCTTTGTGAATTTGACTCTGTTACTACTTCCATTGGATCCCTCTAAACATTTTATCATTTTCAAGTACATGGAGTGACTGGTTGTGATTTCGATTTTGTTGTTAAAATATTTGGCCTTTGCCCTTCTGACTTTTTTTGCAGTCGTTTCTTACTTTTTTTTAATCACACTCCAGGTCATCTCCTTTGGCTGTCCTGTTCACCTTTCTCCATGCGCTGTCTTGTGGGGGCCCTCCTTTGGCTATCCTATTTATCTTTCCTACTGCCCTATCTTGTGGGGGTGCCCTCCTTTGGCTGTCCATTTTGCCTTTCTTCATGCCCTGTCTTGTGGGGGCCCTCCTTTGGCTGTCCTGTTCACCTTTCCCCATGCCCTGTCTTGTGGGAGCCCTCCTTTGGTTGTCCTTTTCACCTGTCCCCATGCCCTGTCTTGTGGGGTTGCCTTCCTTTGGCTGTCTATTTTGTCTTTCCTCATGCCCTCTCTCGTCAGGGCCCTCCTTTGGCTGTCCTGTTCACCTTTCTCCATGCCCTGTCTTGTGGGGGCCCTCCTTTGGCTGTCCTGTTTACCTTTCTGTATGCCCTGTCTTGTGGGGGTGCCCTCCTTTGGCTGTAGGTAGTATTTTTCTAAGTACGAAGTAAGTTGTTTGCAGACAATTGCTTTCAAATAATATTGATATCACGGATAGTAAGGCTAAACAGTAGGTCTGCAGTGGGAGGGTCATTAGACTCCCCCCATAGATTGGGATCTTTCACATGTTTCCAGATCTAAGGAAGGATCCTTCTATTAGACTTCTGTTGAAGAATTTTGTCAGGATTGAGTGTATATGGGCTGGGCAACATTTTTTTAGGAACTTAACTTGTACATTGTCCAGCCCCAGGGAATTGTTTGCATTTAGTATGCTCAGTTCTTTTCATACTTCATAGTCTTTTATTATTTTAAAATGGAATTGGAGTCTGTTTGCATCAGTGGCTTCTGTATCCTGGCCCCAATTTACCTTGTCATAGTCAGTTGATAATTGTGTGGGTGGGAGTTTTACTTCAGTGAGTGTGCAGAGGTACTGGTTTAGTTGTTTGCTACAATTTTTGGGCCTTGGGCTGTGTTGTCTTCCTTTGTGAATTTGACTCTGTTACTACTTCCATTAGATCTCTCAAAACATTTTATTATTTTCCAGTACATGGAGCGATTGGTTGTGATTTTGATTTTATTGTTAAAATATCTGGTCTTTGACCTTCTGACTTTTTTTTTGCAGTTATTTCTTACTTTTTTTGAATCTGTCCAAATAATCTCCTTTGGCTGTCCTGTTCACCTTTCTCCATGCCCTGTCTTGTGAGGGCCCTCCTTTGGCTTTCCTATTCACCTTTCCCCATGCCCTGTCTTTTGGGGGCCCTCGTTTGGCTGTCCTGTTCATATTTCTCCATGCCCTGTCTTGTGGGGGTGCCCTCCTTTGGCTGTCCTGTTCACCTTTCCCCATGCCCTGTCTTGTGGGGTCCCTCTTTAGCTGTCCTGTTCACCTTTCCCCATGCCCTGTCTTGTGTGGGCCCTCCTTTATTTATTTATTTAGTTTTTGTTGATCGGGTAAGTGCACTAGACAAATCCTGCCTATTTTCAGGCACGACCCGGGGGAGGGGGATACAGATGAATGCCAACTGACCTTGAACCAGATTAAGCTGTTGATGGTATTTTTCATGAATGGAGGAAATTTGGCTATTGCACCGGGACAATTCCCCTGCTCTTTTCGAGAAGTGCCTTGGGATCTTTAACATCCACCTGAACTACCACTAGAACAGGCAGATGGGACCTCGGTTTAACGTCTCATCCGAAAGACGGCACCTCAGGAGTGCAGCACCCCCCTCATGTTGCACTACAGTGTCAGTATTGGGATATTAACCCAAGTGCCTGGAGTGCCTTTGGCTGTCCTGTTCACTTTTCCCCATGTCCTGTCTTGTGGGGGTACCCTTCTTATGGCTGTCTTGTTCGCCTTTTTCCATGCCCTGTCTTGGGGTACCCTCCTTTGGCTGTCCTGTTCACCTTTTCCCCATGCCCTGTGTTGTGGGAGTGCCCTCCTTTGGCGGTCCTGTTCACCCTTCCCCATGCCCTGTCTCGTGGGGGCCCTCCTTTGGCTGTCCTGTTTGCCTTTCTCAATGCCCTGTCTTGTGGGGGCACTCTTTTGGCTGTCTTGTTCATGTTCTCCATGCCCTGTCTCGTTTGGGCACTCCTTTGTCTGTCCTTTTTGCCTTTCTCCATGCCCTGTCTTGTGGAAGTCCCTCCTTTGGCTGCCCTGTTCACCTTTCACGATGCCCTGTCTTGTGTGAACCCTCTTTTGGCTGTCCTGTTCACCTTTTCCATGCTCTGTCTTCTGGGGGCCCTCCTTTGACTGTTCTGTTCACCTTTCTCCATGTCCTGTCTTCTGGGTGGCCCTCCTTTGGCTGTCCTGTTCACCTTTCTGCATGCCCTGTCTTGTGAGGTCCCTCCTTTGGCTGTCCTGTTCACATTTCCCCACGTCTTGTCTTGTGGGGCCCTCCTTTGGCTTTCCTTTTTGCCTTTCCCTATGCCCTGTCTTCTGGGTTGCCCTCCTTTGGCTGTCCTGTTCACCTTTCCCCATGCTCTGTCTTGTGGAGTCCCTCCTTTGGCTGTCCTGTTTACCTGTCCCCATGCCCTGTCTTGTGGGGGTACCCTTCTACGGCTGTCTTGTTCACCTTTTTCCATGCCCTGTCTTGGGGTGCCCTCGTTTGGCTGTCCATTTCCCCATACCCTGTCTTGTGTGAGCCCTCCTTTATTTATTTATTTCGTTTTTGTTGACCGGGTAAGTGCACTAGACACATCCTGCCTATTTTCAGGCATGACCTGGGGGAGGGGGATACAGATGAATGCCAACTGACCTTGAACCAGATTAAGCTGTTGGTGGTATTTTTCGTGAATGGAGAAAATTTGGCCATTGCACCGGGGAAATTCCCCTGCTCTTTTCGAAAAGTTCCATGGGATCTTTAACATCCACCTGAACTACCACCAGAACAGGCAGATGGGACCTCAGTTTAATGTCTCATCCGAAAGACGGCACCTCAGGAGTGCAGCACCCCCCTCATGCTGCACTACAGTGACAGTATTGGGATATTAACCCAAGTGCCTGGAGTGCCTTTGGCTGTCCTGTTCACCTTTCCCCATGTCCTGTCTTGTGGGGGTACCCTTCTTTGGCTGTCTTGATCACCTTTTTCTATGCCCTGTCTTGGGGTACCCTCCTTTGGCTGTCCTGTTCACCTTTCCCCATGCCCTGTGTTGTGGGGGTGCCCTCATTTGGTGGTCCTGTTCACCTGTGCCCATGCCCTGTCTTGTGGGGGCCCTCCTTTGGCTGTCCTGTTCACCTTTATCTATATAATGCCTTGTGAGAGCACCCTCCTTTGGCTGTCCTGTTCACCTGTCCCCATGCCCTCTCTTGTGGGGGCCCACCTTTGGCTGTCCTGTTTGTCCTTCTCAATGCCCTGTCTCGTGGGCACTCCTTTGGCTGTCCTTTTCACCTTTCTCCATGCACTGTCTTGTGGGGCTCTCCTTTGGCTGTCCTTTTTGCCTTTCTCCATGCCCTGTCTTGTGGAGTTCCTCTTTTAGCTGTCCTGTTCACCTTTCGCCATGCACTGTCTTGTGGGGACCCTCTTTTGGCTGTCCTGTTCACCTTTCTCCTTGTCTTGTTTTGTGGGGACCCTCCTGTGGCTGTCCTGTTCACCTTTATCCATGCCCTGTCTTGTGGGGTCCCTCCTTTGACTGTCCTGTTTGCCTTTCTCCATGCTCTGTCTTGTGGGGGCTGTCCTTTGGCTGTCCTGTTCACCTTTCTCCATGCCCAGTCTTCTGGGTGGCCCTCCTTTGGCTGTCCTGTTTACCTTTCCCTTAGCCCTGTCTTGTGGTGGCCCACCTTTGGCTGTCCTGTTCATATTTCCCCATGCTTTGTCTTGTGGGGGCCTCCTTTGGCTACCCTCTTCACCTTTCCCCATGCCCTGCCTTCTGGTTGGCCCCCCTTTGGCTGTCCTGTTCACTTTTCCCCATGTCCTGTCTTGTGGGGGACTGCTTTGGCTGTCCTGTTAGCCTTTCCCCATGCCCTGTCTTATGGGGGCCTTCCTTTGGCTGTCCTGTTTGCCTTTCTCCATGCCCTGTCTTGTGGAGGCACTTCTTTGGCTGTCCTGTTCACCTTTCTCCATGCCCCGTCTTGTGGAGTCCCTCTTTTAGCTGTCCTGTTCGCCTTTCGCCATGCTTTGTCTTTTGGGGGCCCTCTTTTGGCTGTCCTGTTCACCTTTCTTCATGCCCTGTCTTGTGGAGGCGCTTCTTTGGCTGTCCTGTTCACCTTTCTCCATGCCCTGTCTTCTGGGGGCCCTCCTTTGGCTGTCCTGTTCACCTTTCCCCATGTCCTGTCTTTTGGGGGCCCTCCTGTTCTGTGTGCCTTTCTCCATGCTTTGTCTTCTGAGGGGCTCTCCTTTGGCTGTCATGTTCACTTTTCCCCATGCCCGGTCTTATGGGGGCCGTCCTTTGACTGTCCTGTTCACCTTTTCCCATGCCCTGTCTTGTGGGAGTGCTTTTTTGGCTGTCCTGTTCACCTTTCCTCAGGTCCAGTCTTGTGGGGGGGCCCTCCTTTGGTTGTTCTGTTCAGTTTTCTCCATGCCCTGTCTTGTGGGGGCCCTCCTTAGGCTGTTCTGTTTGCCTTCTCTGTGCCCTGTCTTGTGGAGGCCCTCTTTTGGCTGTCCTGTTCACCTTTCCCCATGCCCTGTCTTGTGGGGGCCCTCCTTTGGCTGTCCTGTTCACCTTTCCCCATGTCCTGTCTTGTGGGGGTCCTCTTTTGGCTGTCCTGTTCCCCTTTCTCCACGCCCTGTCTTGTGGGAACCCTCCTTTGGCTGTCTTGTTCACCTTTCTCCATTCCCTGTCTTGTGAGGAACCTCCTTTGGCTGTTCTGTTCCCCTTTCTCCATGCCCTGTCTTGTGGGGACCCTTCTCTGGCTGTCATGTTTGCCTTTCTCTGTGCCCTGTCTTCTGGTTGACCCTCCAATGGCTGTCCTGTTCACCTTTCTCCATGCCCTGTCTTTGATCCTGATTTTATTTTTTTAAGTGGTCTGTTACCCGTGGTATGTCCTCTTCTTCTTATCCTACTAGCTTTGATTGGGCATGCTTCTTTTAGAGTACAGTAAATGAATGGGTGAATTGTTTGATAGCCATGTTTACATCCAGAATTGGGTCCAACCTGTCCAACCTTTCATTTGACATTTTGAAGGCCCTCTTACTTTTAGGACAGAATAAAAGCCTACATGAAAAATGTTGCTGCACAGAAAGCACATTTAAAAAAAATCTGCAAGAAAAATAAAAATTCTCACCTTCTTATTGTAACCGCTAGGTGGCGCTATCCCAAGGGCTACTACCCCTGCCTGCGTGGCTAGTAGCAGGTTAAGGGGCCTGAGTTCTGAAACGGGTGCCTCCACCCAGAAGTCAGGGTTGGTAGTGGTCAAACTAACCTGGGCACAGCCCTCTAGGACACTGTAACCCCCCTCTTTCCCTTCTAGTGGCCTGAGCAATATACAATAATCACTTTCACGTACCCCTTGTACACCATACCAGTACCCACACTGTTTGCACTTACCACCAGGGCTGGTTTCTCTGGCTCGACCCTCGGGACCCCTCTAAAACAAGGTTATACACAGTAAATAGCAACAGTACAGTACTCTTGGCACAAACTGGAACCACAGTCAGGTTAAATGCAGCAAAACAAAAGTCAGATCTGATTTATTCAGGGGACTTGAACAAGGAAGGGGCGTAATCAGGTTGATTGGCTTCAAGGCTACATTACTCAAACAGTTATGCATGCACTTTAACTCCCTACGCAGTCACACACTCTGGGTTCCCAGGTAGGAAAATGGTGGGCTAGCTAGGAACGTTGCAGCTGGTTGGGGCCCTGTGATGGAAGAAAGCAACATGCACAAGACATGCTACTTGTAATCCAGAGCTGGGGGGGGGGGGCTCAGTTTGTGAAAGAAAAAGCAACAAGACAATCAGATGACAAACTTTAGATTTAGCTGCTGTTTCAGGGAGCTACCCTGACGTTTACTCCGATACCCAATACTGGATACAGGCAGGATGAAATCGAGACTGCAGGTTGTTGAGCTGGAGTGCCCAGAGTAGCGTGCCCACACGAATCACCGAGGCTTCGTTCCTGTTCAAGTGTTGAGCATGGGGCTGATCCCCAGGCAGGTCTCTCATCGATGGAGTTCTCTGTGCAGCGGGTAGTCGGGTTGGGCCAGTGTGCAAGGCCCAGGCCCAATGGAGATGATTTTGGATTCAGTCTGTGGGGTTGGATGTGGCTTCCAGCAAGCAGAATATAGTTCAAACCACAGTGGGGAACCAAGTCGCAACCCACTAGCAACACACAGCACATTTACACATAAGGAAATTCTAATGCAGCTTCCAGCAAGCAGAATACAATTTAAACTACAGTGGGGAACCAAATCACAACCCACCCTAAGCACACAACACATTCACATGTAAGGAAATTCCACTGTAACATGCAAAAGGCTCTCCGGTCGCAATTACAGAGTCTGCACAATTCGGGAGTTCAGAGGTGGCTGGAAGTCCAGACAGGCCGATCGTATTCAGCAAATCTTCGGTATTCTTCAGGTAGGAGCCTGGTCACAATTCAGTGGCTTACGTCACTCTCCAAGTTCGGATTCAGCCAAAAAAAAGGCACAAGTTCCCTCTCAGGGACAGCAGGCAGGCATGCAGGCCAAAACTCAGGTCTTTCCACAGTTCTCCTGCGTGAATCCACTATGGATTGTTGTTTGAACTATCTCGAGCTGTTACTTCTTCACTTCCCAACTTAGATCTAACTGAAACTGCAAGCAGTTTTGGACTTCCCCAAGATCCAAAAGGTTCAGTGTGCTGATCTGTCTGTCAGTCACAACAAGGGCTCCCCCTCCAGGTTATTTTAGGTGCAAAAAGACCAAAACTACAATTCCTACAAGTTTTGACCCCACCAAGCCCCTGTAGGCAGACTCCATTTTAGAGTCCCAAATGTACTTATTGGCCCATTCTGCAGTCCAGGACCAAGATGATGGAAATAAACAGAACTATCCATGCTGCAAAGAAGGCAGATTAGAACAAACTGCAATATTATTACTACTCTAATAAATGATCAGCAAACAAGCACATCTTCTAACAGAGCTCCCTTTTAGATTAATTATGACTGCAATCCAGACAGCTCTTAAAGAGACAGTAGACAGAGGCTATATAGGCATTCTCTGGCAATCACATTTGAACTGCAAAAACGCAGGACACCAGCCTGGCAGTGAGCATTTAGACAAGCTCAAGGAAGACTTTTCGGGAACCGCCATTTGTAGGGGAGTTACATTATAATCCCGATAGAAGAGGAGGCTTAGAGTGGGCTTATCACCGCAGATCCCCATGTGGATCGTGAATGTCTTATTTAGAGGGATGAAGAGAGGGGCAGAGGTAGACGAGGAGTCAGGCACAGTTCTGTCACAGCTCCTCGAGCCCAGCCCGTAACAATACTGCCCATGTTGCCAGCATCTCATTGCCAGTAGAGGGCTCCTGTCTTAGTTTCTGCAAACGTGGGAAAAAATTTTTTACAGATCAGTGGGTCTTGGAGGTGGTGAGGCAGGAGGTAGCACAGCTGTATTTGTTAGTCGGCAAAACATTTCATCATATAATTCTGTAGGTAAAAATGTATTCTGGTATCCCTAGGTTGATGCTCAGTTTTTTTTTCTAAGATATTGTTAAAGCAGTTTTTTACAGTTCATTTTGTAATAAATGATTCGCATCATTAAAGATGGCTGCCACTTGCAATTTGTAAAAATCCATTTCACTGAGGTTACCTGTGTAATGTACATGCTATATTCGTAATGTGGATGTGGTAGGATGGTGCTACTACATGTTTCTGATGGTAAACCAGCACAACACGTTACCAAGCTATTGGATGTTTTCATGGCAGACATGGGACGGGAAAGTGAACCTGTAAAAACTTCAAAATCCCATATCTTGGTTCAGGAATGAAAGAATATTTAAGAGGATACCTTGATATTTTTGCCAGACAAAAAATTATTATGAAAAAAACTATATGATCACTAACAAACACTGCTGCTTTAATATTACAATTTGTAAAATTTCCTAAGTAGTCCTAGTGGCCATTTTTGATCAGGTCCTGTAATGGATGGTTCCGATACCATGTGGCGTCCAATGGACCCAATGAGTTAAACCAGACTAAAGCTTTTTTCTGCTCAGAATTCAGAGTGACAACTCCTGCTGGATGTGGAAGTGACAAAGTTGCCACAGTTAAAAGCGATGAAAAGGGTTTATTTTTCTCCGAATGGGAAGGACCTCATTTCCAGACACTTTCTCACTCAAGAGAAATGGGGAGTGGGTAATTCATTCTGGACCTGAATTTCCAGACCAAGCAGCTGAAAAATGAAAAGTTTAGGAGAGTAACACTGCAGAGCGATCCCATCCCTGCAAAAAGGGTTGGCTAGAATCCATGGTTTTTAATGAAGCCCACTTTTCTGTTCCAGTAACTACAAGGATGCTGTCACGTCACAGAACCTCACCCAGCTTGTTACCACCCCCACCAAATGCAACTATAGGACAGGGCCGCGAACACTTCTGGACTGGATCCTAACTAATCACCCTGAACGAATCTCAAAAGTCTCAGTGCTCCCTGATGGGATCAGTGACCACTCACTGGTCACATGTACCTGGACGAACAAATTCATTAAGCCCCATCCTAAAATAATCCACACCAGAGTGTTAAAGCAGGGGTACCTTGAGCTACTAAAGACACACCTAAGCCACCTGGACTGGACACCAATCGACTCTGCCATTGATGTAAACCAAGCCTTAGACCTTTTCATCAGCCACTTCACTGCGGCCTGCAATATCTTTGCACCTCTCAAAAAGCTGAAGGTCAGGGGCAGAGCTAACCCTTGGATAACCCCCGATCTAATCACTTTACTCAAACATAGGGATCATCTCTGGCACTGTGCCCATACAACATCCAAACCTGGGGATATTCATAAATATAATGCTGCCAGAAATGAGTGCACGTGGGCACTTAGGAGAGCCAAAAGCAAATACTTCAAGGAAACTCTCTCCAGCTCCTGGGGTGATGGAAAAAATTTTGGAGTAACTTGAAAGACCTTACAGGCAAGGACCCTAAGTCACCACCCACCATGCTAAACATAAATAGAACACCACCAACTGACTTGTTCACCATCACCAACACCTTTAACAATGCATTCTCCAACTTGGATAGTGTCCTCCCTTCTAATTTCTTTGATGCCCCCTCTGGTAGTAACCCTCCTGCAATTACTCCACTCCTACACCCTGCCCCACAATTCTACTTCAAGAAAATCCCAGTGCATGAAGCCAGAACCTATATTCGGAAGGCCATTCACAATGCAGGTTACAGCGGTGACTCTCTTGACCTGAAGTTGTTAGCACTTGTCCTTGAAGAAGTCCTTGAACCCTTGACAAAGGTCCTCAATCTATCACTAAGGATGTCCCAGTTCCCATCTCGCTGGAAACAGGCGACCATCACACTGGTACACAAAAGTGGAGACAAATCACTGCACTCCAACTACAGACCTATCTCCATCCTCCCTCCATTGTCTAAGGCCCAGGAGCGCATCGCCTCAGACCAATTAGTCAAGTACCTGGAAAAATACGACATCCAGTGTCCTGAGCAACATGGTTTCCGGAAAGGGCACAGTACCACCACTGCACTATTAGAATTCACAGGCTTCATCCATACCACACTTGTTCAAGGAAACTGTGTAGGGGCAGTATTCATCGACCTTCGAAAGCCTTTGATACTGTGAACCACCCACTCCTACTCAAGCAATTATCAAACATTGGGCTCTCCAATGAAGCACTGCTCTGGTTTCCACTACCTTGGGAGAGGGTCCAGCGGAGTTAGGATTGCCGGTGTTACCTCAGAAGAAAGTCAGTCCTTTCAGGGGTCCCACAGGGGTCCATCCTGGGGCCACTACTCTTCAGCCTCTTCCTCAACGACCTTCCCAGTGTCTGCCACCAGAAATTACTGCTCTACGCCGATGACGCAGCCATGTTAACCAACCACTAAAACGCAGAGCTCCTCAAGAAACAATTACAGCTTGAATTCATGTGCATTGAAGAATGGTTCAAGTCACACAAACTGGTCATGAACTACAGCAAAACAAAGATTATGACCTTCTACAATGCCAGGAGCAAGTACAAATCCGTGACCTCACCATCCTAAACCAAACAGGGACCTTACTTGAACACGTTCCTGATTTTAAATACCTAGGTGTCACATTGGACAGCTCACTGTCCTACCATCGGCACATAGATTCTGTCGCCAAAGCCACCAACATCCGTATGAGGCCTGCTCTACAGGCACAAACACTGCATGACTCCTGACACTCTCCGGTTGGCTATCAACAGCTCTGTCACCTCCATCATGGGTCACAGACTGTAATTTATGGCTCTGCCTCCACTGCCCTCCACAGAATTACAGTTGCACTCAACAAAGCATGCAGGCTGCTAACTGGGGCTGATCGACTTACACACACTTGTGACCTGTACACCCGGGCAGGATGGCTACCTCTCATCAGTCGGATACAGTATCAAACCTGCCTCTTAGCCAAAAAAGTCCTCCTCGGGGTCATGCCTCAGGGCATTGAAAAGCTACTTATTGACCACCACAGCACCCAGAGAACTAGAAGTTCACAACAATTAACCTTTCTTGTCCCCAGATGCCGGACTACCATGGGCCAGAGGACCTTTTCCCACAGAGCACCACAGTGGTACAATACTCTCAACAAAGAAACTCTTACTGCTGCTCTTGGCTCATTTAAGAGACAACTCTGACTTCATCTAATTTCAACTAGTCGTTGTGACTGCCTCGCCTAATCAGGGGCCCTCCGCTCACTGCCCCCCACTTCAGTCTTGACAGCTACTGCTCCCTTCCTTGCCTCCTTCTACCTGCCTAACCCCTTGCCCCCTCTCCCTTTCCTCCCCTGGGGCATTTCCTGACTTCTATCCCTCCTCTCCCTCCCCTTTAGGGCTCTTACCCTCACCCTCTACCCTCCGACAATGGCCTTCCTGCCTGTATACCCCCTTCCCTCTCACCTGCAGTGCTTATTTCCAAGAGTGCCCTTGGCTGGTATGTCATGCTACCTAACATTTGGCACATTGTGAACTACTGGAATTTCCTAAGCCTCAGTCTCTTACTTCCTGTTATTGTGTAACTATGTATTATTATGTTGACCTTTGTATGTATGTATACCCCCCATTCCTTCGACGTGGAACCTTTGTAAATGAGCAGTTCCTGCTCAAAGGTATTTGTAATCCTAGATTTCAATAAAATAAAATAAAAAAATAAAATAAGACCAAGCCACAGAAAATACTGGAAGTTCAGGGTGCACTTTGCTCATTACCAGTTCACAAGAAATGCTTTTGGCCTCACCACAGCACCCAGGGTGTTCACAAAGTGTTGCATATCTGCGCATGCAGGGGATACTGGCATGTACCTACTTAAACGACTGACTGATATGTTGGCAAACATAGCCGGAGGCGATTACTCAGTTCCGACTGTAAGAGTACACTGCACACGTTGTGGTGCCTTATAAATCATGAAAAATCCCTTCCAGAACCCAGTCAACAGTGGAATTCATAGGCGCAGGCTTGGACACAAAACAGTGGATGGCTTATCTGCCAGTTCAGGAGTAGAAGGCCTCATTTAATGTGGAAATGCATTCCTGGTGGGCCACGCAAGGTTAGTCCAGGAATTCCTGCAACTCCTAGGCCATATGGCTTTGACCACAGCAATGGTGCCATGGGCACAGTTACAAATGACTAATGACAGATGTCCAGTGTCCTCTAAGAAGGTACTAGCAGCAAAGAACTGCACCTCTAGAGCATCCAGTACCAGTCGCTGAGCACTTGGTACATGCTTTAGAGTGGTGGAAGGAGGTAAGCAACCTCAGAGACAGTATCTCCTTCCTTCAGCCCTCACCTACAAGGATCCTAGGGCCACGGGTGCCTCCCTTTTGGGATGGGTTGGACATCTGGAGAGCCAAACAGTAAACTGGGTATGGGACCCACAGGAAATCAAAAATACATAAACCTGCTAGAGCTTAGTGCTGTGTTGCTATCCATGGAGTCTTTCATCTCCCTGTTACAAAAGAAAACAGTCTTTGTTGGCTGGCCTGCCGGTGCAGCAGTTGGATTTCCGCTCGTGACACAGATGATAGGGGTTCAGGAATGGGCTCAGAGGTGGCCGGGGGGGAAAAGGATCCCATATCTTGGGGACTGGTCTCTTCTTTGGAGGGAAGGGGGCCGAGTGTCCAGCACTTTCAGGACCTCTGGTGGAGGCTGGGGG
This sequence comes from Neoceratodus forsteri, assembly GCA_016271365.2. Lineage (NCBI taxonomy): Eukaryota > Metazoa > Chordata > Ceratodontiformes > Ceratodontidae > Neoceratodus > Neoceratodus forsteri. Next base: position 1,109,899,308 of record CM028133.1, read on the forward strand.
TACCGTTGCGGCTGGCGCCATCACTTGGGGGGGGCGGGGAGGATACTGGACATAATTGCACGTCCCTGCCCCCAGGGGTCCAGCAAAACTGCGGCCCCCTCAATGATGCCTCACATCTACGGCCCTGATTGCCCGCTGGGCTCCTGCTGGTAGACCTAGTTCCAGTTTTGTCATTCCCGGCCTGACTCTGTGCCCCACCCTGGGGACAAGCCAGGGCAGCAATGCCGGTAGGCGACCCCTGCCAGTATCCTTGTACCGGTTTCATGAGGGATTGTGCCAACAAGACAGTTCTGCCCTGGGGGGTAAGCCAGGGGGAGTGCCGAGAAAAGGTAAATCCTGGGGGTGAGATGAGGGTCTGGGAGAGTTGGGGCTGAGCTCAGGGCAAGCCACAGGAAAAAACATATTAAATTAAAAAAAAAACTTCAAATGTATTACATAAAGAAACAAACTGGGAGGTACCAGATCCTCAAGCCTCTGTACAGAGGCTGTGAAGATATGGAACTTGGCATATGCTGTGAATGCAAGAATATCTGCAGTACATTTAGCAAGAAAAGACAATGCAGTAACAGACTCACTGAGTATGGGGTCAGGTGATCCATGGATGGTGTCTAAACCAGCAAGTGCTCAACTCAGTGTATCAGTGATGGAGAGTCTTTTTTTCTGAACTAAGTAAACTTTATTAGAACAAATTAAGTGGACCAGGCAATCCCAACAATAACTACAACTGCAAAGTACTCAAGAAAAGCGCAAACAGATATAAGGTTACCTCTATAAAAATGTAACATGTATGTAGAAAAACACCATTAACAATATAAGAACTACAAAAACCAACTGTAACTGTATCTGTAAGGAGGTAACCAGATTGGTCAGGGCAACCAAGGCTTCCAGTGAGCTGAGGCTGGCACAGAGCATCAGGGAAGGGGCGAAAGACTTTTTCAGATACATAATGGAGAAAAGGAGCTGCAGGGACCAGATAATGAGGATTAGGAAGGACGTTGAGTGGGTGGAGAAGAAAAAAATCACTCACCTTAGTAATGTTGTTTTTTCTAATGGAGTCATGCTATATTATGACATATGTAGTGAGTCCCAACCTTCGAACTGCTCCGGAGGTGAAAGAGTTAACTTTCCATGCCAGGCATGGAACTCTGAGCTCGAGCTCGGTTGGAACTCTGTCTGTTGTTCTTCAAACTCAAACTGTCAGATCTTTACGAGCTAAACTCACTGGGGTCCTGTGTGGAAGCTCTAAACCTACACTAGCCAACTGGCTACTAAACATAAGAACACATTTTTTGGTCCCAAAACAAAGACTCAAGTCAGGCGACCCAAAAAATGAAAAACACAACACCAATTCACCCCAAAAAGGATGGGTGAAACAACAAGGTGGGCATCTACTAAGTGCCAACACTGCACTGCCCACCCACATCCCAAAACAAAGGTTCTGAGAGGGGCAGGCCGGGGAGGTCATAATATAGCAAGACTCCATTAGAAGAAACAACATTACTAAGGTGAGTAATTTTTTCTTCAAACAACATGAAGTCTTGCTATATTATGACATATGCAGACTATACAGCAGTACTTCCATGGAGGAGGGACAGAACCTACTTAGGGAATAGGTTCTGACGCACAGCTGTGCCAAACCGAGCATCACTCCTAGCCTGGATGTCCAGGGAGTAATGCTTGGTAAAAGTGTGAACTGTTTTCCAGGTGGCTGCTTGACATATCTCTAGAATAGGGGTGTCCCTGGCAGCAGCCAGAGAAGCAGCTGTACCTCTGGTAGAGTGAGCCCTCAGGCCTGAGGGAGGAACCTACCCAGTTTTTCATAACAAAATTGGGTACAAGATACAATCCACCTGGCAATGGATCTCTTAGTGGCAGGTTTCCCTTTACTAACCTCACCATAAGTGAGGAACAGTTGGAGGGCGTCAAACCTGTGACCCTTGGTACGTTCTATGTAGTAACTAAGGGCTCTTTTCACATCTAAACTGTGCAGTCTCCTCTCGCCAGAGGAGGAATGGTCAGTGAAGTACACAGGGAGAGACATAGATTGATTAAGGTGGAAATCTGAAACCACCTTAGGCAAGAACTTCCTGTTAGTCCTGAGGACCACCTTATCTTTATGAAAGGAGATAAAATCAGGCTCCACTGACAAGGCTTGTAATTCACTTATGCTTCTGGCAGAAGTGATGGCTACCAAGAACACAGTTTTCCAAGTCAAGTACTTAAGCTCTGCTAAAGACAAAGGCTCAAAGGGGGATTACATAAGCTGGGCAATGCAAATATTAAGATCCCAGGCAGGGGCAGGGTCCCTGAATGGAGGGTTGGTGTGAAGCAACCCCTTGAAAAACTTGGAGAATACAGGATGAGTTGAAAGAGAAGAGGGCTTACCTGCTGATAAGAAAGCAGACACGGCTGCCAGGTGTACTTTTAGGGTAGCGGTCTCAGCCCCAAGGTATTTAAGTGGGCCATATAATCCAGGACTGTGGGTAAGTCAGCAGATTCTGGGGAAATTTGCTTTCCAGAGCACCATATGGAAAATCTCTTCCATTTGGAATTATAAGTAGCCCTGGTGGAAGGCTTCCTAGAAGCCTTCAGGATATCCATTACACCTTGGGAGAGGTGTAGGTCAGCAGACTCTAACTCTTCAAGAGCCAGGCCTTGAGACTGAGAGACTTGAGGTTTGGGTACCAAACTCTCCCCCTGAGCACAGGTTAACAGGTTGTGATTCCTGGGAAGACACACGGGAAGGTGGACTGCTAAGGACAGTAGGAGTGGGTACCAAGGCTGTCTGGCCCAATCTGGAGCAATCAGGATCATCTTGCAGGGTTGAGATCTGATTTTGACTAGCACTTTGAACAGGAGAGGGAAGGGGGGAAAGGCATAGAGAAACTTCCCTTCCCAACTGAGAAGGAAGGCATCCAGAGGGACTGAGCCCAACACTGGGGGCCTGCAGCAAAAAGGGGGAAGTTGATGATTGTCTGGGGCTGCAAAAAAGATCTATCTGCGGGGTGCCCCATCTGGCAAATACTACCTCCAGGACTAGAGGATCCAGTGACCATTCGTGATGGCCCTGGGAAATCCTGCTGAGAGCATCTGCCAGGACATTGTCCTTGCCTGGGAGGTGAACTGCCATAAGGGAGGTGTTCAGTGAGTAAGCCAGAGACCACAGCTTCATTGCTTCGGTGCACAAGGTCGTAGACTGAGTGCCCCCTTGCTTGTTGATGTACCACATTGTGGTGGTGTTGTCTGTTCTGACCTGAATAACTTTGTTCTGAACAGATTTGGAAAAAGCTTGAAGTGCTAGAAAAACTGCTCTGAGTTCCAACAGATTGATGTGGAGCAGAGATTCCTGAGGGGACCACAATCCCTGGGTAGTGAGGTCGCCCATGTGAGCTCCCCACCCCAAGAGGGATGCATCTGTAGTAAGGATTAAAGAGTGAGACTGAGGGGCAAAAGGAACCCCTGTCTCAGATTGCTCTGGTCCTGCCACCACTGTAGGGCTTGGATCAGGGTTCGAGTCACTGGGATCAATTTGGTTAGAGGGTCTCTCCTTTGGGACCAAAAGGCTCTCAAATGGAACTGGATGTCCCTCATCTGAAATCTTGCTCCCTGCACTACTGCTATAGAAGCAGCCATGTGCCCCAGGAGCTGAAGAAAGTGCCTTGCTGGTCGAGAGACCTGCAGGGTGAATGAGGAGGCCAGAGAGACCAGGGTCCTTGCCCTGTCCAGAGGAAGGAAGGAAGGAAGGCTCTGGCCTTCTCTGTGTTCGGCTCCACCCCTATGAAGGTGAGGAGCTGGACAGGCTCTAGAACTGACTTTGGAAGATTCAGAAGGAAACCTAGAGAAGTGAGCAGTTGCTGAGTTATCTGTAGATGTAACTTGACTTGGTCTGGAGACTGGCCTACTATGAGCCAGTCATCCAGGTAAGGGAAGATGGCAATTTTTTGCCTTCTTAGGTGGGCAACTGCTACTGCCAGGCATTTTGTGAATACCCTTGGAGCAGAGGTGAGGCCAAAGGGCATTGCTCTGAATTGGTAATGGCCTGAGGGCAGCTCGAACCTGAGGTACTTTCGATGGGAGCTTCTGATGAGAATATGGAAATAGGCATCCTTGAGGTCCAGGGACGCTAGCCAGTCCCCTGGCCTTAGAGAGGGTAGAATAATTCCCAGAGTCACCATTTTGAATTTTGGTTTTAAAAGGTGCTTGTTTAAGTATCTGAGATCCAGGATGGGCCGCCATTCTCCTGTCTTTTTTGGGGTAAGGAAGTACCTGGAGTACAAACCTTTGCCCTGGTGTAGGGGTGGAACCCTTTCCACAGCTCTGAGAGCTAGGAGGGAAGAGACCTCTGCCTCTAAGGCAAGAGCCTCTGGAGGATTTGCAGGTGGAAAGGATCTGGTTCTCATCTTTGGAAATTTTTTGAAGCTGAGAACCAGTCCCTGGCTTACTACTTCCAGGCCTCACTTGTCTGATGTAAGAGACTTCCGGTCCTGGACAAAGTAAGCCAGCCTGCCCCATACAGGTAGCTGAGAATCGGCCCTGGCAACCCCATCAGGGTGCCTGTTTGGCAGGGGCTTTGGGCTGAGGGGTGGAAGCAGGCCTGCTTGTACCCCGTCTGCCTCTCTCTCTAAAGAACCCCCTCTGGGCATAAGCAGAAGAGGAGGCCTGGGCTTGGTAAAAGGCCTATGAAAGGCCTGCCCTGGAAGCTGCCTTGAGAGTGGCCTGCCTTTCTTTGGCCTGTGCACTCCTATAGGTGGTCCATACTCATCCATTTTCTTTCATGTAATTCTCTGTCTGCTCCCCAAACAGAGAATTACCAACAACAGGAAAATCCATGGCCTTAGTCTGGGTATCCTGTGACAGGCTAGTACATCTGAGCCAAGCCATTCTGCGAAGTGCCACAGATGTAACCATGACCCTTGATGACACATCATTAGAGTCCACTGCAGCATGGAATTGCACCTTAGATGCCTCAATACCATCAGCAGCCACCTGCTCCAGCTCCTTGGCAAGCTGGCCAGGGACCTGTTTTGCTAGAGCCATAACAGTATCCCATCTGGATTTTTGGTATCTGGCAACATAAGCCATATAATTTGCTTGTCTGAGTCTCAAGGATGCTGCCATGTACTGTTTCTTTGCCATTGCATCAATCCTCCTGGAGTCCTTATCCGGGGAGTGTGAAGCCAAGGGAATATTAGCCTTGTCACAGGCTGCAGCCTGTACTACCCCAACATGGCTGCATTGTTGTGTGAGGAACTCCGTATCAGAGCCTGACAATGTGTACCTCTTGTCCATTCTCTTATCCACAGGAGGTATAGTGTGAGGAGCTTTAAAATTTTTAAAGTCTGTTTCCAAAAGATTTATGCAAGGGAATAGACAGTCTCCTAGACTCTGGGATATCCATCATTTCCACATAGTCAGGCTCTTCTTGATCATCACAGCTTCCTCCATAGGGAGCTGGAAGGTTTCAACCACTTTTTATAAAGCATAAAATGAGAAGGGGACTCAGAAAGCCTAGGAGGAGACACTCCTGAAGGTCTGTCTGGGGAGATGTCCGGGTCAATGGGCACATCCAGACTTTCAAATCCACATTCACTCTCCTCATACTCCTCTTCCCCCTCCTCCGGTTCATAATACTCCTCTAACTCATACTCTTGAACTGGTGGAACCGGCCGAACCGGGCGCTTACCCGAAGGTGCCGGTTTGGTCGGAACCGGGGAAAGCGACTGGACAATTTTTATCGCTTTGGCTATTTCTTCAGCGGTTGGAGAGGAAAGTTTTGGCTCCACACCAGCTGATTTTCTAGTCCTTTTTCTGGACCCGGCTCCTCCAGTTGGATCTCCTTTTGCCCGAGGAAGTCTCGCCCTGGTCAGAGGGCACTCCCTCCAGTTCGGTTGGAACCGAACCGGGCTGGCCATCCGGTTCAGCTGACTTTTTGGCCTCCCTTTCCCTGAGCCTACCAACTCTCTTTTCCAGGGTAGCTGCAGGAAAACTTTGCAAATCTGGCAGTCTGCATTGAGGTGATCAAACCCCAGACAATAAACACAGGTGGTGTAGGGATCAGCCTTAGTAAGACTTCCCTGCACACCTGCAGTCTTGAAACCCAGTGGGCCGGTTTTCTTTGGTTTCTCAGACATAGTGCCAGTCTAATCAAACTTACCATTTCTGGCAATCTGCCAGGTGAGACTCTCTTTATCGGTTCAAGAACGCGTCACGGGTCGTGGAAAAAACCGTAATAAAATCCGTCTTTTTTAGAACCGATAAGAACCGGTAACCACACACTAAAAGATAGATTAAGATAGTTTAAGCAACTTGATCAGTTCAAACCGAACCGATAAGCCGTTTACAAGTTCCACACAGAAAGAAATAAATGTAAAACCTATCTAGTACTCACAATACCACAGACAGAGTCTGAACCGACTGGTTGCGGTTTAAATTTGGTTGAAAAACCGAGAAAAAGAATACTTTAACCGACAAATGAACCGAGCAGAAGGAGAAATCTTCGGAGCGACTGTTCAGTGAGGCGGAGTAAAGAATCTGACGGTTTGAGTTTGAAGAACAACAGACAGTTTCAACCGAGCTCGAGCTCAGAGTTTCATGCCTGGTATGGAAAGTTAACTCTTTCACCTCCGGAGCAATTCGAAGGTTGGGACTCACTGCATATGTCATAATATAGCAAGACTTCATGTTGTTTGAAGGGGGCAGAACAGGCAGAAGCACTAAATGAGTACTTCTGTTCTGTGTTCATGAAGGATAAGGGTGGACAACTTCCTCAGGGGATGGAGAAGTTGGGTGAGTAGGGGAAGGAGTGACAGATGGGGTAATTATGCAGGGCAGGGTGCTGGAGGATCTGAGGGCACTAAAGGTGGATAAGGCACCAGGTCCGGATGGCATTCATCCCAGGGTGCTGAAAGAACTGGCAGGGGTATTGGCGGGGCTGCTGGCGAACCTGTTCAATACCTCCCTGGACACAGGCTGCATACCACAGGATTTGAGGATGGCTCACGTGGTGCCCCTCCACAAGAGTGGCCCAAAACGATGAAGCAGGCAATTACAGACTTGTAAGCCTCACATCCATTGTAGGAAAACTTATGGAAGCAATCCTGAAAGAGAGGCTGGTGACCTTTTTGGAAGAAAGTAGACTCCAGGACAGTCAGCAGCATGGATTCATCTCTGGAAGATCCTGCCAGGCCAACCAAATTGAATACCACGACTGGATAATGAGGGAACATAGAAACATAGAAGTTGACGGCAGATAAGGACCGCAAGGCCCATCCAGTCTGCCCATTTCCTTTTCTACCTTATAAAGGCCGTGCAGTGGATGTGTTCTAGTTAGACTTCAGCAAGGCCTTTAATTCCGTGCCTCACGGGAGGCTGGGGAGTATGCTGCAATATGTGGAGGCAGGGACAAAGATGGTAAACTGGATTGTGAACTGTCTGAAGAGAAGGTAGCAACAGGTGGTGGTGGTGGGGGCACTCTCTTCCCAAGAACTTTGACAAGTGGGGTGCCGCAGGGCTCAGTCCTGGGTTCGGTGTTGTTTGGGTTATTCATATTGGATACCTCACAAGGTGTTAGGAGCAAAATCAGCCTGTTCACAGATGATACCAAGATGGGGGCAGTGGTGGATGACATAGAGGGGTAGCAGGGGCTTCAGGAGGACCTGATCAAACTGGAGGAGTGGTCAAAAAGTGTCAATTAGGCTTCAGTGCGAAGAAGTGCAAGGTTATGCATTTCAGAGCAAGAAACCCAGGGAGGAGCTATCAGTTGGGAGGGGCTCAGATAGAGGTCACAGAGAAGGAGAAGGACCTAGAGGTGATCATAATGGGTAACATGAACAACTCCGCTCAGTGCAGGAAGGTGGCAGCTAAGGCCAACAAGATGCTGGGGTGTATTGCTAGAGGAATCTCATCCAGAAATAGGGATTTGATCTTGCCACTGTACAGGTCACTAGTCAGGCCACATTTGGAGTACTGGGTACAGTTCTGGCATCCCTTTCTGAAAAAGGATATCCGATTGCTGGAGGGGGTGCAGCGCAGGGCAACTAAGATGATCCAGGGGCTGGAGAGAAAAACCTATGAGGACAGGCTGACTGAGTTGAATATGTACACCCTGGAGAAGGGGAGGGATCAGGGGGATGTGATTGAGACCTTCAAATATTTGAAGGGGATTAATAAATTGGGCACAGAAGGGATATCTAAGCTGAGGAGAGGAAGGGACGCAAGAGGATGTGGTCTTAGGTTGGAGGGTGGAAGACGTCATAGAGATAGAGATGAGGAGGCATTTTTTCACAGAGAGGGTGGTGGAGAAATGGAACACTCTATCTGAGGAGGTGGTATCCTGTAGCACAGTGGGCAGTTTTAAAAGGGCATGGGACAGGGTGCAAGGGAGGTAAAGGTGAGGGGGTGAGAGGAGGGTGGGGCAGCCGCACTATAAGGGTGCTAGCTGCGCATTCGAGCAGACTCACTTGATAGACTGTAAAGCCTGTTTCTGCTGGCTGATATGTATGTTTGTATATCATCAAAGTATACAAGAACAAGCATTTGTCAATGCCAAATGTTTGCTTGTTGGCATTGGCATTAGTAGTGTAGAAGTTACAGAGCTGCGTAATAGGAATGGCAGGGAAGTATTGAACTGAAGCCAACCCCACCACCACCCTGCAGAGAGTGACAGGCATTGGGGTGTGCCTTTGGGTCATCAGGCATAACGGCCACGCCATTTCACCACACCCCACCCTGCAGATACCAACAAGTGTCACGGTGTGCCTTGGTGTCTTTGGCCCTTATGCGCACCCCATTCCATCAGGAAATACGGTGAGATGGGTGCGGTATAGGAGAATGGGCGAACTTTGGGCTGAAGAGTCCAAGGCATACCTCGATGCCTCTCACTGGCTGCAGGGTGGAATGGTATGAGCACTACAGGCAAGAATCCCAAGTCACACCCCTGATGCTTGTCATTCTCTACAGGGTTGGGCGTTATGGTTGGAAACCCTAATACCTCAGGCATTCGTTGATATTTTCACTCCAAATGTTCAACATATTTTTTTTGTGACCCCACCTCATTAACAGGGGGAATATCAGTTTGTTAACCAAAAGCTGCTTATGCACAGCGACTACGGCATTTAGCACCACAGGTGCAAAAACATTCCGAACAGGATGTAAAAAATGACAGCTGTACTGTTCATGGGGAGGTGTAAAAAATGGCAATGTTGCAAATCTGCAGTAAAAATATTTAAAAAAATGGTGAAGTCACGAGCGTACATAGAAACTGTGCAACGCACACCAGTAATATAATTAGGGTTGAGGATTTTTACAGCAGATTGTCAACTCAGGCATTTTGGTGCCTCCGATCATGAACAGTGTCACTGTGATTTTCTTTATGCTCCCCGAACAATGATTTCCCACAGTGACCACGCATCTCTGCGCCTGAAAGTGTGAAACACACTTGGCCATGTTGTGAAAAATGACAGCTATACTGTAAATAAGGAAGTGTGGAAAATGCCACTGGTGAAAATCTGGACTTAAAATATTACAAAGTCATGAACTTACGAGGTGTGTGGAAACTGCACAATGCTCACTCGTAACACAGTCATTTTGGACTTTGTCACCAAATTTTCAACATAGCCATTTTAAGACCTCTGCTCATGAACAGTGTAACTGTGATTTTCTTAATCTGTCCCAAACATTGCTTTTGCACACCAACAGCACCATTGTGCGCTACATGTGCGAAACACATTTTGGGCGGCATATGAAAAATGGCAGCTGTACTATTCATAAGGAAGTGTAATAAAATGGCAGTGTTGAAAATCTGGAGTGAAAATATTAAATTCGCAAACTTATGTGCATGCATAGGAAGTGATGTAGCAAGCACGTAAAACAGCCATTTTAGAATTTTTCACCAAATTTTCAACATAGCCATTTTAAGACCTCTGCTCATGAACAGTGTCACTGTGATATTCTTAATTTGTCCCGTACATTGATTTCGCACACCAACTGCGCCATTGTGCGCTACATCGGCGGAAACACATTTTGGGTGAGATGTGAAAATGACAGCTGAACTGCTCATAAGAAGGTGTGGTAAAATGGCAATGTTGAAAATCTTGAGTGAAAAATATTTAAAATTGCGAACTTACGGCGTGCATAGGAACTGCGCATCGCACGCTCGTAAAACAGTCGTTTATTGGAATTTTTCCACCAAATTTTCCAAATAGGCTTCTTGAGAGCCCACCTTATGAACACTGGCAGTGTTGTTTCGTTAATCGGTCCCGAAAGGTGATTTCACGCAGTGACTGCGACATCAGCCTTCGGGCCTGAATAACGCCATGACAGTGACAGCATTCATGAGAATGGGTCCCAAAAACCCCATGTTGAAAATTTGGTGCAAAAATTCCACAAAATGCCTGAGATATGCAACAACGTTGAAACCCCCTATCTATCCCATTATACAGCTTAACGGCATTTCCTCAGTTCGCGGTCGGCTTTGAAGAGTGCAGGCGTGTTCCCGGTCCGCCGAAGATCGTCGCACCGAGCTCCGGAGGTAAGTATGGGGTGAGGGAGTGTGGGGAGGCAAGATCGCAGTGGGTTGGTGCGGGTTGGGGGGCCAGAAAGACTCGTGGGACAGTTTTTCTTTTCAGGAATTTAAAAAAGAGCGATGCAGGGCCGTTTGCCACGCTGGGGTGGGCTCCCAAGCGTGTAGAAGAAGATGGCTGGGGCGTGGAGCCAACAGGAGTGGGCACCCCGTCGGCCATGGCATTTGTTGCCACGCTGGGGTGGGCTCCCAGCGTGGCACCTCTACTTCGGGGAGACAGTGAAGCCGATGGGGGATTGGGCACCCCGTCGGTACTGACATTGACTTCCACGCTGGGGTGGGCACCAGTGTGACATTTGGAAGAGCTTTGGGGGGCGCGCTTTGGCCGGCTGTGGTGATTGGGCACCCCGTTGGCTATAGAGTGTGTGTGGGGGGGAGCACGCAGTATGCGGTGTGTGTGTGTGTGTGTGTGTGTGTAGGGGGAGCTGCGCATGAGCAGGCGATATCTTATCGCTGCTCACTGAAGCGTAGCTCCCCCTTTCAACTGTATGCCACTGCATTTTGGAGCTTGTCATAAGGGCAGCTCCAGCATGCATTAGCGGACAGTCGCGCCCACAACACACTGACTGAATTGGAAGAGGGGGTGACACACCTCCGAAAACTCGGATGATGGCACTATGTTTCTTGCACATGCGTGCAAGCAAACATAAAAAACTAGGAAGGCCATAGTGGGAAAGCTAATGAGCAGAAAAGCGGACCTGTTTCCCCTTGTGTTTTACTATGCAGTGCAGTGTCAGAGGCCTTGCTGAAGTCCAGATAGACTACATCTATCATCCGGCCCCTATCACTGTCCCTAGTTACCTTCTCAAAGAAGGCAATCAGAGTGGTTTGGCTGGAATTGCCTTTTGTGAAGCCATGCTGCTTGCTAGAGAACATTTTTTTTTCATCCATATGCTGAACCACCACAGCCTTTGTGAGCAGCTCACTTTGCCAAGCACAGCAATAAGGCTTACAGGTGTGTAGTTAACTCAGTCTGCCACGCCCAGTTGATGCCCACTGTTATTTAATTGGTGCTTGTCAGACCCCCTGTCCAAACTGAGTTTTCTTGCAGCCCAGGTGAAAGAGAATCTGACTTATGTGCAAGAGAGCCCTGCTGTCAAAATACAATGTGTTCCTGTAGTGTTTCACACCAGAAACTGCAGCACAAAACAGACAAAGTCTGTCTTGTAAAGCAGGCGTTTCCCTGGTGACTCAAATCTGTTTTCCCAGGGGAATCCCTTGCTGGCACATCATACAATAGTGGGCTATCAGGTAATATGCCATTTTTGGGGGTGTGGGATGTTGTTTACAAGTATGAGTATCCATATATCCTTGCTCCTCTCCTTCAGGGTTGTAAGGCGATCAGATGGTTTTGTGCATGAATGTTAACTTAGTTTATCCAGCCTCTCCCCTCAAGGCTCATATGAGCACCATTTAGAAACTGAAATACGTTACATCTCCCTTCATTTAGGTCATGCTGTGTGTTCCTTATTATCCCCCCTTCCCCAGTTTTTTGTTTTCAACATATTTAGCCAGGATAGTGCAGCTGAGATACAGCATTGTTGTTTCAGTAGGGTCCTGCGCCTGTTCTGTTTTGTTTTCTTATTACTTTGTGTAACCCCCCTGCAAATGGGGGTTCCCAAAAGACTTCCAGGAGCTTGCTTGAATGCTCCAAGCCTGAATGGTGTTTGGCGTTTAAGCCATTTATCAGTGAGTGTTTTTAGAACCTCTGGCACTGTCTCTTTAAGAGCTGTCTGCTTGCAGACATAATTAGTTTGTATGGGGGGACTGTGTGCTTCTCTGTTTGAGTACCACTCGAACTGCTGCCAATTTACTTCATTTTGCAGTCACTAGGAGTGCAAAGGAACCTATCTGAAAGATGTAACTGTTTGCCAGAAATTATTTAGAGTAATAATGAAATTACAGTTTGTCTAACCTGCTTTCTTTGCAGTCAGAACTGTGTCTGCTAGTTCCCCATTCTAGTTTTGAACTGCTGAACTGGACCAATCAGTGTGGGGTAAGCTAGCTCTAAAATGGTGCCTTGACGAATCAGAACTTGGACTCATAATCTGAGCCAGCCACAAGAGGATTGTATGGGCAGTGACTCTGGGAGATGTAGTTTAGACTTCAGTGCCTTTTTGGACCAACAGCAGCAGTCTATTGTGAGTGACCGCCAATCCAGTCAAGAACTGGGAGGAACTCAAAGGAAGTGCCCGGTTTTGTCGGTTGAGTTTGAGTTGAGCTTTGGCAGTGAAGAAGGAAGGAGCCCTGTGCTTTTTCAGTGTGCAGTTTTAGTCAAAAACGTGTGTAAGGCCCAGAGTTCCGGTCTGCAGCTTTGTAACAGCTTGTTAGGACTGAACTGGCCCTGTGAAAAGAATCAAAGGATCTCTGAAGAGTAGAAACCAGGCTCACCCTGTAGAAGACTGGAGGAATTCCTGAAAATTGCACTTGGTCTGTCAGGAACTGAATCTGCTGTGTGTTCTCCGGGTATTGTGCAGTAATTGCGATCGGATACAGATGCAGCCTGCCTGGTATAGTGCTTTCTTTTATATGGATGTGTGAAGAGGTTTGTGTACCTCAAGTGAGCCCTGCTGACATTGAAGGACCCTATCTTATTTGGAGGTCGTGAGTACTAATTCAGGGTCGCTCCTGTTGAATTGCCACATTAAATCCAAATGGAATTACTGTACTGCTGACTGTTTAATTCTCCTTTTCTCTGTGTGAAAGGGCCCCTACCAGCTGCCACGGTTTGTGACTAGCTACTAGGGCTTGGGTACCCAGGGACAGTAACTGATAGGGATAGGCCTGTGCACAGAGCCATAGGTAGATTATTAGAGTGATAAGCTAATTAACCTGATTTCCCTGTCCTTGTTATATCCCCAAATAAATCAGAGCTGCTCGCTTCAGCAAAGTTATACTGCCTGAGGTATTTGTCTATGTTAAGCACTGTACTGTGATTGTTGCACTGTATCTCATTTCACAGGAGGTCCCAGTGCCGAACCAGACCTGGGGGTAAGTGTATACTGTGAAGGTAATTCTGATATATTGTGTGGGCCACTAGTGGGAAGAAAGGGGTTGCAGTGTCCCAGAGGGCTGTGACCAAGTTAGTTTAACTATTGCAAACCCTGACCTCTGGGTGGAGGCACCCGCCATTGGATCCAGGCCCCTCAACCTGTTAGTGGCAAATCAGGCAGGGTAGTAGCCCCTGGGATAGCGCCATCTAGGGGTTACATCTTGGAGGCTCACCGCTGGGATTGTGTGTCCTCTAGTGGCCATATTTAGAACCACTGTTAAGAAAAAAATGGGTACCCGACAGAAGTGGCTGTGTGCAACGGCTGGTGGAGTGTGTACTGGGAGGAGATCGACCCCAAAATGCTATGCTTATCCTGGACATCCCCTGGGTATCAATACGGACACTGTGCAGGGAGTACTTTCCAAGGTGGAAGGTTTACAAAACCCTGTGGTGGTGGGTCGGCATGCTAATCTGCTCACCCACACTTTCCTGGCCCTAGTAGAGTTAAGGATCCCATAGATAGCTCCAAAGTGCCACAGACCATTACCCCAGAGGGAGCCCTCACTGCTTGGAGAGTGATAACTAAGGACAGTAAAGACCGGGGAATCAGCCCCACCACTATCTGAAACTTTTGAGGAGAAATTTGCTGAATGGTTGCTGGGAGAGGGAAAACTGTGGAGGACTTGAAGAAACTATTCTTGCCACCTGGGGTGTTCCTCCCCAACACCCTCTCCTGCTCCAGTGCCGCAGTGGTGGTGGCAGACCAATGCAGACTCTATTTCTGCACCTGCCATTAGTCACGACTCTTACCGAAGGTTGAGGATTTTCTCTGGCACCCTCCCACCCCCAAGGGAGGATGACTGGGAGACCTGGATAGACTATGTTGCCCCCAAGTGCTAGAATGGCAATGCTCGAAGGCTAAAAGCGAAAGAGGGTTAGTGAGAGCCTCCGAGGTCCTGCTCTGGCTACCATCCTGCTAAACGGGCCAGTAACCCTGAAGCGACTGCACAGGCCTATCTTTGAGGCCTTGGAGAATGTGTATGGGAGCCCAGATTCTGATGAGGACCTATGGTGGAGAGTAAGAAATGCACAACAGTACCAAGGGGAGTTGTTGTCTGTGTATGTCTCTCGGTTGGAAAAATTGTTGCAAGAATGCCTCAGAAAGGGTAGTTTGCCAGCGATTGAACTGGACCGAACCAGACTGGACAGAATCCTTAAGTCTGCCCCCTTCTCAGAACTGCTGTTGCTTCAGTTACGCCTGGCAAATCGACTGGAATCCCCACCCTCCTATGATGAGTTAATGAGAGAAATTCGAGGAGTTGAGAAAAGGCCAGACTCGGAGGTACCTGCACCAACAGCTGTGGCTACTAATTCGAGTGGACTGAGGGTGACCCATCAAGTGAAGTTCAGGGGCAGAGGTTGACAGTCAATGAGTGCTCTGACAAGGAAAAGATATGCCACAATGGGGCTAACCGGTTGAGAGAGATCCGGGAATTCAAAAACAGTCCTTTATGAAGGCCACGCCTGCAAGTACGGGCCCTGACCTATATCCGACTGCATCTACATGGGGTGGGGTACCCACCCATGTATCTCCTACTGATAACAGCTCCAAACTCAATTCCTTGACCATGGAAGTGGAGAAACTGACGAGATGTCTCCAAATGCTTATCACCGCAGACAGAGATGGCACCCAGGTTTCCAGTTAGTAATACCCCGCCTGGCTCCCAGTGTGGCGCCCGCCAGCTCAAACTCCAGAAAGTATGTTTTGCTATAATTGTGGGAAAGATGGGCACATGAAAAGGAATGCCAGTCCCAAAAGACACTGACAAAGTTGCATATAGGCTACAAGGAGAGCTTCGAGAAGAAATCAGTGGTTAAGAGGTGCACGACATGATCCCAGTGAGGGCACCAAAATGCTAATTCACGTCCTTCTGTGGCAAGTTCAGTTGCCCAGGCCCCCACTACCGCTCTCCAGACTGGTCCAGAATAGTGGGTCCCTCCATGGAGACCACTGTAAAGGTGAATGGAGTGTCTACAAGAGCTGTATTAGACAGTGGCTCCCAAGTGACAATTATGTTCCAGGATTGGTATCAGAAGCATTTGTCAGACGACTTACAACCATTAGAAGGACTGCATGTATGGGGGTTAAGTGAGAAGGCCTACCCCTATTCCGGTATATCCGATTTGGCTGTCTTTCCCACCTCCGTGGCTGGAGTGGCTGAACAAGTAGAGACCCTAGCCTCAGTGTGTCCCCCACTGGACTGTATGATGGTGTCCCTTTGTTGATTGGAACAAATGCTCATATGTTCGAAGGCTGGCACAGTTGTGTTATGAAAAACAGGGTCAAAGACTGTAGAGCTTTAAGAGTTCGGCTTTAATTAAGAAGGCCTATGAGGCACAGAGAGATGCTGAAAAAACAGAACCAGAGGAACCGTGTCGGAATTGTATGGAAGAAGGATCCTGAGTCTCTGATCCTGCCAGCCCAATGCCCAGTGTACCTTACAGGAGAGGTCCGTGATCAGAAAGGATGTTAAGAATAAAATATTAATGTTGGATGCACCAGGCGATGGAAATTGCCAGAGGGACTGCTGGTCAAGCCTAGTATTTTGCCCGCAGAGCCCATGCTTATGCCAGAAGGGTAATGGTCCAAGTTCATAATGTGTCTGAAAGAGACATTCAGTAAACAGAGGTTGCATCCTGGCTAATGTGCATTGTGCAGACACTGCAGTGCTACCCAGCAGCAAGAGTTCAAGGAAGAATGACAGAGTAACGCCTGACTTGTTTGATTTCGCGACCCCGCTGCCAGCTGAATGGAAGTGAGGATCAGTGAGAAGCTTGCCCAGAGAGACCAGGTGTTTTTTTAAAGGAATGGGATGGTGGATGCGCAAGGAGCTGAGCACAATATCCGCTGCATGACGAAAAGACCATTTTGTGAGAGGTCTCGACGCCTGGCACCTGCTGACATAGATGATGTGAGACGGCATCTGCAAGAGATGTTAGCTGCTGGTGTAATACAAGAATCCAGAAGCCCTTATGCTTCCCCATTGTGTAGTGAGGAAAAGAATGGAACAGTAAGGATGTGTGTGGATTATCGCACCTTAAACCGCGGACTATCCCTGATCAGTACACAATGCCCCTGCATTCAGGATGCTTTGGACTGCCTAAACGGGAGCAAGTGGTTCTCTGTGCTGGATCTCCGCAGTGGGTATCACAGATCCCGATGGCCCCAGAGGACCGTGAGAAGACTGCCTTTATCTGTCCGCTGTTTCTATGAATTCATGAGGATGCCTCAAGGATTTCAGGTGCCCCAGCCACTTTTCAACGATTGATGGAGCGTGCAGTGGGGGACATGAACTTACTAGAGTGCCTGGTATACCTAGATGATGTTATTGTGTTTGGCAGCTCACTGAGGAACATGAGAGCAGATTATTTAAGGTATTGGACCGACTGGAGGACTTTGGCCTTAAACTGTCCATTGATAAGTGTCAATTCTTTCAAACATCAGTAAAGTATGTGGGACACATAGTATCCACCGAGGGAATAGAGACCGACCAAGTAAAGTTGAGGCCTTGACCACCTGGCCACAGCCCAAAAATCTAAAAAGAACTGCAAAGATTCCTGGGATTCTGTGGTTGTTATCGGGCGCTTCATCAGGGACTATTCAGGAGTGATCCGCCTTTGCTTGGCTCTTACTCAAGGGTATCCCAACCCCAAAAATACCAAAAGTCAGCGTCCCTCAAGACTGAAAGAGTGTATTTTCATCCAAGAAGTATATTTGGGGCCGCTGGACTCCTGATTGTGAGACTGCTTTTATGAGATCATATATCAACTTACCCATGCTCCAGTGCTGGCCTTATGCCGATCCAAGAAAACCTTACGCCCTGCACACTGATGCTAGCTTGCAAGGGTTGGGGGCTGTGTTGTACCAAGAGCGCGAGAATGGCCTGAGACCAGTGGCCTTTGCCAGTAGAGGCCTGACCCCATCCGAAAAGAACTATCCTGTACATAAGTTAGAGTTCCTAGCTTTGAAGTGGCTATTGTTGACCAATTCCATGAGTACTTGTATGGGGCTAAAATACTAGTAAAACTGACAATAATCTTTGACCTATGCAGACCTCAGCTAAGTTGGATGCCACTGGCCATAGGTGGCTTTCTGCATTATCTACATATGACTATGCTCTCGAATACCGAGCAGGTCTGAACCACATAGATGCTGATGCTCTCTCCCGGAGGCCTGTTCCCCAGAATGATTGGGTCCGATTGGCAGAACCTGACATTCGGGCACTCTGCCGGAAGTTTGACAGGGAGGAACAAATGTCCACGGACGAGTGGACTGCATGGTGGATTGCTTGGGAGCTCTGAGAATTGCATACCTGCTGCTTATTGCCACTTTTCTGCAATAGACATTGGTGCACTGCCTCAGCTGGACAATGACAGTATTCGCGGGCTCAATCCCACGATCCCATGATCAAAGCAGCTTTAGAAGCCCTCTATGCAGGAAAAGATGTGTCCAAATTACGCTCCACTGATTTGAGAACTGCACTGTTATACAAAGAAGGTCCTAAGTTGAAACTGATCAATAAACTGTTATACAGAGAAACAGTAGACAGAGGGGACAAGTAGACAAACAACAACTTAGTGCTGCCCACTGCCTTTCGAGACTCAGTACTGAGGTCCTTGCACAACCACATGGGGCACCTTGGTATAGATAGAACACTTGACTTGGTGAGATCCAGATTCTTTGGCCTAAGATGGGGGCTGATGTGGAGCAACACATTGAACATAGTCGCTGCTTACAGGAAAGCTTTGCCCCAGAGGCTGCCCCTTGTTAACATCACCACCAGTGCACCCATGGAGCTGGTCTGTATTGATTTTCTGAGTTTGGAGTCAGATCAAAGAAATATCAGTAATGTGCTGGTGGTCACTGACCATTTCACGAGATATGCCCAAGCTTTCCCCACCAAAGACCAGAAAGCATCCACTGTAGCCAAAGTACTTGTAGAAAACTTTTTTGTTCACTATGGGGCTCCACAAAGAATCCATTCTGATCAAGGGAGAGACTTTGAGAGTCGTCTGATCAAAGAGATGCTTTCTCTGTGGGGAGTGCGAAAGTCCAGAACCACTCCTTACCACCCCCAGGGGGACCCACAGCCTGAACGTTTCAACCGCACTTTGCTAGATATGCTAGGCACCCTGCACCCAAAGGACAAGCCTAGATGGAGCTAACAAATTAGCACCTGGTACATGCTTATAACTGCACCAAAGTGATGCCACTGATTCTCCCCTACCGCCTGATGTTTGGAAGAGAAGCTCGACTACCAGTAGATGTGTGTTTGGGGGTCTCTCCGATGGGGTTCAAGCTGACAACTATTTACAGTATGTGCAAAGTTAAAGGCCCAGCTAATCTAATGCGCGACTCAACTGGCTCAAACCATGGCTGCCAAAAGAAATCTGGCCAACAAAGAAAGGTATGATAAAAGGTGAAAGCACAGGAACTCCAGGAGGGAGATCGGGTATTGCTAAGAAATCTGGGACTGCATGGCAAGCACAAGATTGCTGACAGATGGCACCATCTCCCTCACATTGTAGTGGGCAAACTAGATGATCTGCCAGTGTACAAAGTAAGGCCTGAGAATAATTCAAAGATGTAAAACAATGCATAGAAATCATTTACTGCCCATTGGACAAATTTTAATTGAGTCTGAGCCCTAGAAGATGCCCCTCTGCACCAGTGACTAGAGCTGCTGCTAAGAAAAGATCAAGAAAGTCTGACCTACAGAAGCAAAGTTAAAGTGTTCCCTCCACAAGTCCCAGTTGAGCATGACTGTCAGTCCATATCGGAAGAAAGTGAGAGTGACTTTGAATACTATCCTTCTTACGAACTGAGTCAATTGTTTCGGGCAATCCCTAGTCAATACTGGAGACAAAGCTGGGCCTTCTGGACTGTCTAAGCCCCCAGCTTCATCCCTGGAGCCAATGCTCCCAGAAAGTGAAGTGCAAGCATCAGATCAGATGAAATGGAATCATTGTGCATGGTTGAACTGTTTGAGCTTTCAGGGAGGAAAATGATAGATTGGGGCAGACTGGTGATACACCGAACAAGAAGAGTATTTTGAGTGCCCTGACAGTCCACTGCCAGTGTCCGAAAGCTCTCCATGCGAGCCAAATGTTGTGGACTCAGAAACTGTAACTCCTGGAGCTGAAAGTGCCCCAAGTTCTAGCCTCTCTACCCCATGGAGACTTCTGACAAGTGAGGACAATGCTGAAAATGAGGCTCAGAGTGCAGAGACTATAACAGTTCCCCTAGAAAGACTGGTCGAGCTGTAAAGCCTGTGGTGCACCTCAGTTATGATTCACTTGGGAGGCCTGTGGACTTGCCTCTCAATGTTGTCCATAAAGGAGTGTATGTGTCCCCGAGCTCATTGCCCAAACTGAGCATCAGTGCTAACTCCAAGTTACTTGTGTTGCCTCTACAGTATGGTGCCCTTGCCCCATCCAGCCCCAAGGTAACTGATAGGAAGGGCCCCTCTCTTCAGGTTTCATGTACAAGAGGTAATAACTTGAGTTACGGTACAATGTGTAGTAATACTGTGTAAGAGTGGCGTACTGCAATGTTTCAGAAATATGTTCTTGGTAAAATGATATATTGACTGATGATTACATGTGCGAGCCCTAATGCAATGTATATGGTTGCAGTTGAAACTTATGGGTACTTGCTTGACGCGACGCCAAGCTTTCCCAGGCCAGGAAGGGTAACCCCCTGCAAATGGGGGTTCCCAAAAGACTTCCAGGAGCTTGCTTGAATGCTCCAAGCCTGAATGGTGTTTGGCGTTAAGCCATTTATCAGTGAGTGTTTTAGAACCTCTGGCACTGTCTCTTAAGAGCTGTCTGCTTGCAGACATAATTAGTTTCATGGGGGACTGTGTGCTTCTCTGTTTGAGTACCACCGAACTGCTGCCAATTTACTTCATTTTTGCAGTCACTAGGAGTGCAAAGGAACCTATCTGAAAGATGTAACTGTTTGCCAGAAATTATTTAGAGTAATAATGAAATTACAGTTTGTCTAACCTGCTTTCTTTGCAGTCAGAACTGTGTCTGCTAGTTCCCCATTCTAGTTTTGAACTGCTGAACTGGACCAATCAGTGTGGGTAGCTAGCTCTAAATGGTGCCTTGGACGAATCAGAACTTGGACTCATAATCTGAGCCAGCCACAAGAGGATTGTATGGGCAGTGACTCTGGGAGATGTAGTTTAGACTTCAATGCCTTTTGGACCAACAGCAGCAGTCTATTGTGAGTGACAGCCAATCCAGTCAAGAACTGGAGGAACTCAAAGGAAGTGCCGGTTTTTGTCGGTTGGAGTTTGAGTTGAGCTTTGGCAGTGAAGAAGGAAGGAGCCTGTGCTTTTCAGTGTGCAGTTTTAGTCAAAAACGTGTAAGGCCAGAGTTCCGGTCTGCAGCTTGTGTAACAGCTTGTTAGGACTGAATCCGGCCCTGAAAAGAATCAAAGGATCTCTGAAGAGTAGAAACCAGGCTCACCCTGTAGAAGACTGGAGGAATTCCTGAAAATTGCACTTGGTCTGTCAGGAACTGAATCTGCTGTGTGTTCTCCGGGTATTGTGCAGTAATTGCGATCGGGATACAGATGCAGCCTGCCTGGTATAGTGCTTTCTTTATATGGATGTGTGAAGAGGTTTGTGTACCTCAAGTGAGCCCTGCTGACATTGAAGGACCCTATCTTATTTGGAGGTCGAGTACTAATTCAGGGTCGCTCCCTGTTGAATTGCCACATTAAATCCAAATGGAATTACTGTACTGCTGACTGTTTAATTCTCCTTTTCTCTGTGTGAAAGGGCCCCTACCAGCTGCCACGGTTTGGACTAGCCACTGGGGCTTGGGTACCCAGGGACAGTAACTGATAGGGATAGGCCTGTGCAGAGAGCCATAGGTAGATTATTAGAGTGATAAGCTAATTAACCTGATTTCCCCTGTCCTTGTTATATCCCCTAAATAAATCAGAGCTGCTCGTTTCAGCAAAGTTATACTGCCTGAGGTATTTGTCTATGTTAAAGTACTGTACTGTGATTGTTGCACTGTATCTCATTTCACAGGAGGTCCCAGTGCCGGAACCAGACCTGGGGTAAGTGTATACTGTGAAGGTAATTCTGATATATTGTGTGGGCCACTAGTGGGAAGAAAGGGGGGTTGCAGTGTCCCAGAGGGCTGTGACCAAGTTAGTTTAACTATTGCAAACCCTGACCTCTGGGTGGAGGCACCCGCCATTGGATCCAGGCCCCTCAACCTGTTAGTGGCAAATCAGGCAGGGGTAGTAGCCCCTGGGATAGCGCCATCTAGGGGTTACACTTTGTTTTTCCCAGTTTTCAACCCTGTCTCCCCTAACCCCTGCCCCAATTATTTGGGTCACCCCGACTGCACTGTGCCTCTGGCTGGGAGGGCGGTTGAGCAACTGCCTTCACAGCTGATGCCAGTGCCGCTCTGTGGTCTGCTGGACAGTAGTGTACGAATGCTGGATGACTTGCACCCTTACCGTAGCCCTGGAGTCAAGCACCCCACCTCTGTGACATGCCGCTCCCCCAGCAAGCTGGCCACAGTGTTGGATTCTAGGACTCACACATGAACTCCATTGCACTGTCAACTTGCCACTAGGATAGCCAAGGAAGAAGTGAAACACTGAGAGGTCAGGTGACTTGCTGAGAGCCAGCCCAGTGGTGTGAAAGGCTGAGGCACTGGGTGCTTTACTGCCCCTGCCATGCTAACGGCCCAGGTTCAGGAATGGAGCAGGGTCACTCTGGGGCCAGCTGGGGGTAGGAGGACTGAGCGTGCATAGCCAGCACACCTTCTTCGGGGAGGGGGACAGTGCTTGCTGCTGTGACTGCCACCCAGCAGAGCTAGGTAGTGCAGACAGCAGCCACTACTCAGAGGGCCATATGCAGGCAGAAGAGTATGTGTGGTGTCTTCACGCCACACGTCCATGCCAGTGCACGTGTGCTGTCCTCGTGATGGGGAAGAAAACCAGGGAAAAAACATGGGGCTATGCAAAACAGAAAGCCCTGCTCGCATTCCGTGACCCATGCCACCATCCCAGGACCCTGCTGTTGAACCAGATCTAGACCCTGGGATAGTGGCTAGCCCTCCCACTCCTGGCCCCATGACTGGGGAAAAGCCATGGGGAAATCACAAGGTAGGTGAGTCCTTGGGGGAGGTGCTCACTGGTCAGAGAGGTGACCAAGCCAGTACCTCGAAGCTAGAAAAGCTTTATGCAAAAAAATGACTTGTTCAATACATAAAGCAAGGCCTAATGTTATGTATTTATTTGTTTAGTTTTTGTTGACCAGGAAAGGAGGCTAGATAGTTCTGCGTGTTTTCAGCCTCATCTTGGGGGAAATACAGATGGAAACCAAGTGAAATTGAACCTGATTAAGCTGTTGGTGATATCTTTAGTGAATGGTGAAATTCGAACAGGACACAGAGGAAAATCCCCGGGGGGTGGTTTGAATTCAACATGGAGGAGCCAGAAGTCGATCTGGCAGCGAAGGAGATGGCTGGGTTGCAACTCATGGAGGGTAGCCAGTAATTTGTTTCTGAGGCAGAGACCTTGACAACAGCACGGAGTCAGAAGAAGAAAGTATCCTGGATTTTAAGGGGGCAGACTTTGGGAAAATGGGGAGAAACTTGAAAGAGGCATTAAGGGGAATGGGGCAGGAATCAGGAGTTGAGAAACAGTGAGCAGTATTTAAAATGGGGATTACAAGAGCAACAGAATTATGCATTAAGCAGGTTAGCAAGAGGAAAAGGAAGAGGAGACCATTATGGTTTTTCAAAGAGGTAGCAAAGAAAGTGAAAGCCAAAAAGATTACATTCAGGCAATACAAAAAGACACAGGCAGAAGGGGATAGGGAGACGTACCAGGAGAAGCAGAGGAGGCAGGGAGGTCAGTAAGGAAGCCAAAGCTCAGACAGAAGAACACATTGCAAAATCAGTGGGTAGAGGGACAAAACCTTTTACAGATACATAAGTGAAAAAGAAAGACAAAGGGAGGGATAGTGAGACTGAAAGGGGAGGATGGGGGCCGAGTGGAGGATGACAACAGTAAAGCTGACATACTGAATAGGTATTTCTGCTCAGTCTTTACTGAGAAAGAGGAGGGTAATGGGTCTGAAGGGAGTACAAGGGGTGAGAATGGTGCAGAAATGGACACAAGTCCCTTTACATGAGAAAGGGTCCTGAAGGAACTGGAAGTAATGTGTTGATAAAGCAATGAGACCAGATGGGGTGCACCCCAGGGTCCTTAAAGAATTAAGGGAGGTGATGGCTGAACCTCTGGCTATCCTGTTTAGCCGATCATTGGAAGCAAGGGAGGTACCCAAAGGCTGGAGGACAGCAGATGTAGTCTCCTTATACAAAAGTGGGAACAAAGAGGAAGGCGGGAACTACAGATCAGTCAGCCTCACCTCGGTAGTGGGGAAGTTTGTGGAAGCACTATTGAAGGAGAGATTGGTGGAACATCTGGTTGTCAATGGATTGCAGGACCCAAGGCAGCATGGTTTCACCAGGGGGAGGTCATGTCAGACCAACCTGGTTGAATTTTTTTAATTGGTGACTAGGGAGGTGGATCAGGGGAGGGCAGTGGACATGGCTTATCTGGACTTCAGCAAGCCTTTGACACTGTGCCACATAGAAGACTATTACACAAACTGGGGAATATGGGTGTGGGCAGGACAGTAGTGTGGCAGGTAGGTAACTGGCTGGGCAGCAGGACACAGAGAGTGGTGGTAAATGGCTGTCACTCCACAGAGGGAAGAGTGACCAGTGGGGTACCACAGGGATCAGTGCTGGGACTGGTCCTATTCAACATCTTCATCAGTGACATTGCACAGGACCTAGAAGGCATAATTTCACTGTTCACTGATGACACAAAGCTCTGTAACACAGTACACACACCAGAGGGTGTAGACAGAATGAGAAGGGACCTGCAGAAACTTGAAGAATGGTCAGGGGTTTGGCAATTGAAATTCAGTGCAAAGACGTGCAAGATAATGCATATGGGGCACAAAAACCCTGGCGCAATATATCAGTTGGGGGGTGAGGATATAGCATGCACCAAGCAGGAAAGGGACCGTGGGATTATCATCCCTGATGATCTCAAGGTATGTAAACAGTGCAACAAGGCAGCAGAAAAAGCAAATAGGATGCTGGGATGCATAGGCAGGGGCATCACCAGCAGGAAAAGGGAGGTCATAATTCCACTATGCAAGACATTAGTGAGGCCCCACCTGGAGTACAGTGTACATTTCTGGAGACCTTACCTACTGTACATAAGGACATAGACAGGGTAGAAAAGGTTCAGAAGAGGGCAACAAAGATGGTGCATGTGTAACCCCTAGATGGCGCTATCCCAGGGGCTACTACCCCTGCCTGATTTGCCATTAACAGGTTGAGGGGCCTGGATCCGATGGCGGGTGCCTCCACCCAGAGATCAGGGTTTGCAATAGTTAAACTAACTTGGTCACAGCCCTCTGGGACACTGCAACCCCCCTTTCTTCCCACTAGTGGCCCATACAGTATATCAGAATTACCTTCACAGTATACACTTAACCCCAGGACTGGTTCAGGCACTGGGACCCTGTGTAAAATAAGAAGATACAGTGCAACAATCACAGTACAATACTTTAACATAGACAAATACCTCAGGCAGTATAACTTTGCTGAAACAAGCAGCTCTGATTTGTTTAGGGGGATATAACAAGGACAGGGGGAAATCAGGTTAATTAGCTTATCACTTTACTCATCTACCTATGGCTCTGTGCACAGGCCTGTCCCCACCAGTTACTGTCCCTGGGTACCCAAGCCCTAGTGGCTAGTCCAAACTGTGGCAGCTGGTAGGGGCCCTTTCACACAGAGAAAAGAAAATTACTTAAACAGTCAGCAGTACAGTAATTCCATTTGGATTCAGTGTGGCAATTCAACAGGGAGCCACCCTGAATTAGTACTCACGACCTCCAAACAAGATAGGGTCCTTCAACGTCAGCAGGGCTACTCTTGAGCTCCACGAGACTCCTCACACATTTACATGACAAACTGCAACAGGCAAAAGTCCTTTATTGGCAGCAGGATTCACTTGAGCTACACAAGCCTCCTCACACATTTATATGGTAAACAGTAACAGGCAAACGTCTTTTAATGGCAGCAGGATTCACTTGAGCTACACAAGCCTCCTCACACATTTATATGCTAAACAGTAACAGGCAAAAGTCCTTTAATGGCAGCAGGATTCACTTGAGCTACACAAGCCTCCTCACACATTTATATGGTAAAAAGAAAGTACTATACCAGGCAGGTTGCTTCTCTATCCCGATCGCAATTACTGCACAATACCCGGGAGAACACACAGCAGATTCAGTTCCTGACAGACCGAGCGCAATTCAGCAATTTCTCCAGTCTTCTACAGGGTGAGCCTGGTTTCTACTTTTCAGATATCCTTTGATTCTCTTCACAGGACGGATTCAGTCCTAACAAGCAGTTACACAAGCTGCAGACTGGAACTCGGGGCCTTACACGCGTTTCCCAACTAAAACTGCACACTGAAAAAGCACAGGGCTCCTTCCCTCTTCACTGCCAGAGCTCAACTGAAACTCCAGCAGACAAAACCGGGCACTTCCTTTGAGTTCCTCCCAGTTCTTGGCTGGATTGGTTGTCACTCACATAGACTGCCCCTGTTGGTCCAAAAGCGTGAAGTCAAACTACATCTCCCAGAGTCACTGCCCATATAATCCTCTTGTGGCTGGCTCAGATTAGAGTCCAAGTTCTGATTCGCCCAAGGCACCATTTTAGAGCTACCTTAACCACACTGATTGGTCCAGTTCAGCAGTTCAAAACTAGAATGGGGAACTAGGCAAACACAGTTCTGACTGCAAAGAAAGCAGGTTAGACAAACTGTATTTTCACTATTACTCTAAATGATTTCTGGCAAACAGTTACATCTTTCAGATAGGTTCCCTTTGCACTCCTAGTGACTGCAAAAATGGAGTGAATTGGCAGCAGCTCGAGTGGTACTCAAGCAGAGAAACGCACAGTCCTCCCATACAAACTAATTATGTCTGCAAGCAGACAGCTCTTAAAGAGACAGTACCAGAGGCTCTAAAAACACTCACAGATAAATGGCTTAAACGCCAAACACCATTCAGGCTTGGAACATTCAAGCAAGCTCCTGGAAGTCTTTTGGGAACCCCCATTTGCAGGGGGGTTACACATGGATTGCATCACAAGTCCTATGAGGACAGGTTGAAGGAACTGAACATGTACTCCCTGCAGGAGAGGAGGGAGAGAGGGGATATGATAGAGACATACAAATATCTTGCAGGGAGGAAAAGGGTGCAGGAATACACTATTTTTAAGCAAAAAAGATGTTCCAGGACTAGAGGGCATGGGATGAAGTTGGAGGGAGGATGATTCAGAGGAAACATGAGGAAGAATTTCTTCACAGAACGGATGGTGGACAAGTGGAACACCCTGTCAGAGGAAGTAATGGGGGCTGAAACAATCACGGGATTTAAGAATGCATGGGATAGACATAAAGGAATTCTGGAGATCAGGAGTAAGGGGCAACAGACTTCTAGGAAAACATAAAACTGAACTTACAAGCTCAGACGGGCAGACTGGGTGGGCCATAGGCCCTTATCTGCCAACACTGTCTATGTATGTATGTATCTATGTTAGCAGATGGAATTGGTAAACATAACAGCAAAAATCTTTCCAAACAAAGTGGAGTGGAGGAACCATAAACAGAAGAAATAGCATCTCAACTACGAAGATTATTCAGGAGTATATTTTAACCAAGGAGAAACTTTTTACAGAGGGCTAATCCACTTTTAGAGACTACAGTCCTGAAGCAAGGTGAAGCTGCATCAGCAACAAAGGAGATTTTTGTTTTTGGTGCCAAAGCCTTACAGTCTGAAGGTGGCAGTAGCGGAACTGACAACACACAGAGAACTACGGGAGAAGAGTGGAATGCTAAGACGGTGTTGGAAAGAGCAGGATGGGTATAGAACTTGGCTTCCCAACCCCATTGATTCCACTTCTGGGATCGACCCCGGCAGGGTTACAGTCTAGGGCAGCGGACACTGGAGTAAACGGAATAGAAGATGAATGTACAAACAGCAGAAGAGAGCACACATCAGCAGGGAGCAATATGACGCCATCAAAAATGGCCACCACCTAAGCGGCACAGAAGGAGACGGAAAATGGAATGCCAGAGAAAATAGCTGACTCACAGCGAGATAAGGCACCGCTGGTAATGGGGACCTGGGACTCTCAAGGTATTTCATATTCCCCATTACAGTCTTCTAATGAAATTTTTTTTGTGGCTCTGTCGGAAGTAGAGCCATCCACTACTGACAATATTACAGACATTGTTCTGGAAGCATCGACAAACGTAGGGGAAATTATCACAGAGGGGCAGGAGTCTGTAACTGAATGAGTCACTTATGCTAGTTTGCTAAAAAAAATGTTAGAACAAGCTAAAAGAAGGTATGCAGTCAGGTTAAGGTATGTAGGTTTGGCTCTGCCTCCTGACAGAGCTTGTGTAGGGAAACACTTGCTGAAAATGGATACGGGTTTTACACCTTCAGAGGTGTATGCAATAATACATGCTCCAGGGGAAGCATCTTTTGATTTAAGCTTTCGGTTATCCACCCTGTTGGATAGATTTTGGCTTTTATGTAATGCTCACAAAAGAACTCCAACATGGGCCCCCTTTCAAGCCATTCCGCTTACGAAACCCACCTTTCAAACAACATGAAGTCTTGCTATATTATAGACATTAGCAGTTTGATCCAGCTCTAGAACTGCCCCGGAGTGAAATGGTTAAAACCATTCCAAAATAGAATTTTGGCACGAGAGCAGCTCTATCTGTGTCATTTCAAACTTGAACTGTCAGATTCTTTACTCCGCCTCAGTGAACAGTCGCTCCGGAGATTTCTCCTTCTGCTAGGTTCATTTCTCGGTTTAAAAGTGTTTTCTCGGTTGGATTTAACTGAGAATAGTTTTATTTAACACAAAACCGTTCAGTTCAAGCTCTATCTGTGGTAACCGTAAGTAAATGAAGGTTTTGTCTGTGTGGAACTTGAGTTATCGTTTAGGTTTTGAACCGATCAGTGGGTTTAAAACTCATTTAAAACTAAAAGTTACTATTTTAGAGTCACGGTTCCCGGTTCTTACTCGGTTCTAAAAAAGCAGTTTATTCACGTTTTTCCAATACCAATGACACGGTTGGAACCGACAAAGTGTCTTACCTGGCACTGCCGTTAAAAGGAGCAAGTTTTTGGTTAGGCTGGCATTATGTCTGAGAAACCCAAAGAAAAACCCGGGCCCACTGGGTTTCAACACTGTGATGTTTGTGGGAAGTCTTTGCCAAGGCTGACCCACACCACATGTGTTTGTGTCTGGGGTTTGACCACCTCCAGTCAGACTGCCAGGAATGTAAGAATTTCCTGCAGCCACCCTGGAAAAAAGATTGGGCAGCTCAGGGAGCGAGGCCAAAAAGTCCAGCTGACCGGATGGCCAGCCGGTTGGTGCCAACTGAACAAGAGGAGTGCCCTCTGACCAGGGCCAGACTTCCTCGGGCAAAAGAAAAGCTGGTTCTGAGGAACCAATTCCAGTAAAGAAAACAAGAAAATCAGCAGGTCTGGAGTCCAAAATTCCTTCTCCAACTGCTGCAGAGATAGCAAAAGCCATACAAATTGTCCAGTCACTGTCTCAGGGGTCGTCAGAGCCACCACTATCTGGTAAAATGTCGGTTCGTCCGGTCCCAGTGGTTCCAGGATTATGATATTGAGGAATTTTATGAACCAGAGGAGGGAGGAGGATTATGAACAGTATGAATGTGGCTGGGAAGGTCTGGGTGTGCCCATTGAACCGGACATCTCCCAGACAGACCTTTAGAATCTCCCCCTATGCTGTCTGAGTCCCCATCTCATTTTATGTTTTATAAAAGTTGCTGAAACCCTCCAGCTTCCTTTAGAAGAGGCTGTGGATGAGCAAGAGGAGCCTGATTTTGTATAAATGATGGATATTCCAGAGTCTAGGAGATTGTCTATTCCTTTACATAAGTCTTTTAGGAAACAAACAATTAAAATTTTAAAGCTCCTAATTCTGTGCCTCCTGTAGATAAAAGATGGACAGAAGGTATACATTGTCAGGCCCTGATACAGAATTCCTTTCTCAGCAATGCAGTCATGTTAGGATAGTTCAGGCTGCTGCCTGTGATAAAGCTAATATTCCTTGGCTTCACATCCTCCTGACAAGGATTCCAGGAAGATTGATGCCATGGCAAAAAAACAGTATATGGCAGCCTCTCTGGGACTCAGGCAAGCAAATTATATGGCTTTGTAGCTAGGTATCAGAAATCTAGATGGGATACTGTTATGCATTGGCTCAAGCAGGCCCATGGCCAGCTGGCTAGTGAACTAGAACAGGTGGCTGCTGATGGCATTGAAGCCTCTAAGGTTCAGTTTCATGCTGCTGTGGATGTTAATGATGTTTCCTCTAGGGTCATGGCCACATCTGTTGCTTTTAGTAGGTTGGCCTGGCTCAGGTGTACTAGTTTGTCACAGGATACCCAGACTAAGGCTATGGATTTTCCTGTGGTGGGAAATTCTCTGTTTGGAGAGCAGACAGAGGGTACATGAAGATGGATGAATATGGGACTACTTACAAGAGTGCCCAGGCTAGGAGGCGGCAAGCCACTCCTCAAAGGCATGCCCCAGGTAGGGGTAGGCCTTCACAGGCCTTTCTACCAGACCCAGGCCTCCTCTGCCTATGCTCAGAGGGGCTTCTTCAGAGGCAGGGCAGGCGAGGGTGGGCAGACCTGCTCCCACCCCCAGCCTAAAGCCTCTCATGCGAACAGGCACCCTGATGGGGTGCCCGGGGCCGATTCTCCTGCACCAGTGGGGGCAGGCTGGCTTACTTCAGTCAGAATTGGGCTTCTTTAACTTCAGACAAGTGGGTTCTGGAAGTAGTAAGCCAGGTCTGGTTCTCAGCTTCAAAAAAGTTTCCCAGGTTGAAAGCAGACTTTTCTACTGCAAGTGCTTCAGAGACCCTCGCTCTGGAAACAGAGGTCTCATCCTGTTAGCTCTCAGAGCAGTAGAAGGGTTCCTCCCTGCATCAGGGCAGGGGTCTGTATTCAGATACTTCCTTACCCCAAAAGACAGGAGAGTGGCGGCCCATTTTAGATCTCAGATGTCTGAACAAGCATCTTTTGAAACCAAAGTTCAAAATGGTAACTCTGGCAATGATTTTACCTTCCCTAAGGCCAGGGGACTGGCTAGCCTCCCTGGACCTCAGGATGCCCTATTTCCATGTCTAATCAGAAGATCCCATCAGAAGTACCTCAGATTCGAACTGCCTCAGGTCATTACCAGTTCAGAGCAATGCCCTTGACCTTACTTCTGCTCCAAGGGTATTCACAAAGTGTCTAGCAG
The DNA here is from genome assembly GCA_016271365.2 of Neoceratodus forsteri. NCBI lineage: Eukaryota > Metazoa > Chordata > Ceratodontiformes > Ceratodontidae > Neoceratodus > Neoceratodus forsteri. The sequence goes on from CM028133.1 coordinate 1,109,930,374, forward strand.
TGGCAGTGGCCCACTTAAGGAGGCAGAGGATTGCTGTTTTCCCTATCTAGACGACTGGCTCATTGTAGGCCAGTCCGAGAACAGGTAAAATCATCTCACCTGCAGGTCACCCAGCAGCTTCTCACCTCCTGGGTTTTCTGCTAAACCTACCAAAGTCGGTTCTGGAACCAGTCCAGGTACTCACCTTTATAGGGGCAGCATTGGACACAAAGCTAGCCAGAGCCTTTCTTCCCCAGAAAGGGTAAGGAATTTAGTGGCTCTGGCCTCTTCCTTCACTCTGCAGGTCTCTCGACCAGCAAGACACTTTCTGCAGCTCCTGGGGCACATGGCTGCATCCACAGCTGTTGTGCAGGGAGCCAGATTTCAGATGAGAGACATTCAGTTTCACTGAGAACCTTTTGGTCTCAGAGAGAGACCCCTTTCAAGTTGGTCCCAGTGACTCAAACCTTGATCCTAGCTCTCCAGTGGTGGCAGGATCAGAGCAATTAAGGGGGGTCCCTTCATTTCCCCTTCTCACAACTTGACTCTCACTACAGATGCTTCCCTTTTGGGTTTGGGAGCCCACATGGGCGACCTTTCCACTCAGGGAGTTTGGTCCCCAGGAATCTCGCTCCACATCAATTTGCTGGAACTCAGAGCTGTCTTTTTAGCTCTTCAAGCTTTTTCTGCATCTGTCCACGACAAGGTGATACAAGTCAGAAGAAGACAACACCACAACAATGTGGTACATCAACATCAGGGGGGCACTCGCTCTTCGGCCTTGTGCACCGAGGCAATGAAAGTTGTGGTCTCTGGCCTATTCCTGAACACTTCCCTCATGCAGTTCATCTTCCAGGGAAGGACAATGTCCTAGCGGATGCCCTCAGCAGGATTTCCCAGGGCCATCACCAGATGGTCCCTGGATCCTCAAGTGCTGGGGATAGTTTTTGCCAGGTGGGGCATCCTCAGATAGATCTTTTGCAGCCCCAGACAATCACAAACTTCTTCTGTTCTGTTGCAGGCCTCCAGTGCTGGGCTCAGTTCCCTGGATGCCTTCTTCTGGATTGGGAGGGGAAGTTCCTCTATGCTTCCCCCTTTCCTCTCCTATTCAAAGTACTAGTCAAAATCAGATCTCAGCCTTGCAGGGTGATTCTGATTGCCCCAGATTGGGCAAGGCAGCCCTGGTACCCACTCCTTCTGTCTCTGACAGTCCATCTTCCCCTGTGCCTCCCCAGGAATCACAATCTGTTGACTTGTGCCCAGGGAAGGGTTTGGTATCCGGACCTCAAATCCCTCAACCTCAAGGCCTGGCTCTTGAGGAGTTAGGTTGCTGATTTACACCTCTCTCAGGGTGTTCTTGAGATCCTAAGCGCTTCCAGAAAGCCTTCCACTAGGGCTACTTATAGTTCTAAATGGAAAGGTTTTCCATTTGGTGTGCTGGAAATATTTCCCCAGAATCTGCTGAATTGCCCATTTTGTTAGATTACATGGTACATCTTAATTCTTGGGTCTCAGACCAGCTACCCTGAGAGTTCATTTGGCAGCTGTGTCTGCTTTTGTGTCAGCAGGAAAGTCATCCCTCTTTCCTCTCATCCTGTGTTTTCAAAGTTTTTAAGGGATTACTCCATACTAATCCTCCTTTCGGGAACAGGCCCCTGCTTGGGACCTTAATGTTTGCATTGCCCAGTTAATGCAACCCCCTTTTGAACCTCTGTCTTCTGCAGAGCTTAAGTACCTAACTTGGAAAACTGTTTTTCTAGTGGCTATCACTTCTGCCAGACGCATAAGTGAATTGCAAGCCTTGTCAGTGGAGACTGACTTTATTTCTTTCCACAGGGATAAGGTAGTCCTTAGGACTAATAGGAAGATCTTCCCTTGTCAATCTTCACCATTCATTACTTCCTGGGTGTAAGCCGGAGGCGCGCAATCACGGAAGCTTTTTTTTTTTTTTTAAAGTTGCCCCGCCCTCGAGCGGCGTCATCGTCATGCGTGAGGCGGCCTAATAGCGACCGACTCCTCCTCCAACTCAGTTCTGTTTCTCCTTGCGTCGAGGCAGCACCTGTTCGGGCGTCCATATTTTGACTGCGTCTAAACTCCTCTCCCCACGCCTGCGGCCTTAATCAGTGAACCGTTCTTTTTTATTTCTAAAGCGGGCGCCGGGTGTGCTTTCCTACTATTTTTCTTGTTGATTTGGCGTTATGTCCGGTTCCGAGCTACGCGTGTGTTTGAAGACGCAGGCGTGCCCTATCGTCGGTGTTACTGTGGCGGCATTTCTCCGTCTCGGACCGGCATCAGCGTTTGTCTTCGTTGCCTGGGACCCAACCATGACATGGATTAAGTGCGGCGCCTGTTTCTCCATGGACCGCGTGTGTCGCCAGTCACGCTGCATTCAAGCTCGGCAAAGCCCGCCGACCGCCGGGGGCGGCGTCGCTCAAAGGATTCTCAGGTAAGGTCTCTAGGCCTTCCCCGGGTCCCCTCCTGGGCCTATACGGTCTGAGGAGGAGGGGTCTCCTCGCCTTCTCTTGCCGAGGAGGAGGCCCTTCAGCGGTGTCGGGGGCGCCATAGTCCCTCCGGCATGGCGCCGACACCGCCTCGGCAGTCACCTCTTGAGGTGCAGGCTCCCCGTGGCGGCCCTCGACTTTTGGGCCTGGCTCGGGTGGACCCGGCCGCCGCCCTGGCGCCGTTCCGGATCCTGGCGCCGTTCGCGGTGCTGGTGATCGCTGGCGCCGTTTCAGCGCCGTTTGAATCGGTGCGTTGGCGGTGCCGGTGATCAGCGGCGCCGTTGGCGCGCCCGCAGATCCCGGTACGTTAAGTGCGCGGGCGGTCGGCGGCGCCATTAAGTGCCGCTTTGAGCCTCGGTGCCGTTAGCGGCGCCCGATGAACAAGCGGCGCCGTCGGCGATACCGCCGCTTCGGCTACGCCAGCGCCGTGGGCCTTGTCCTTCCTCCAGGCGGTGCCGGCCTTGCCGCGCCCGCTGGGGTGTGGGCAAAGCCTGGCTGCTACCGCGTGAAGGGCAGGCGACGGCGCCTCTGGTACCGGGCCGCTCAGGCCCCTGCGGCTCAGGGACCCCTGGGGTGGCCAGCATTGAGGTCCTGCTGATCTCGTCCTCCTCGGAGGGCGATGATTCAGACGTGGACCCATCCTGGCACCCCCACTCTTCGGAGTCTGGGTCCCCGGTGGCTAGAGGTGCCAGGCGGCGCAGCGGGCCCCTCCCTCTGTCCCCCCTTCCGTCGTCTCCTGAGGGTTCCCCGGCTGGGGGTGGCCGGGAGCCCCGGGGGGCAGGCGTGGGGGTGACGAGGGGAGGCTTCTCTCTGAGGCCCGGTGACAGCTACCCACGGGGTGCTGTTGCTCTCTAGGGACAGGGGACGCTGTGGTCGAGGAGGAGGCCTCTCGGAGTCCGAGGTTGAGGGCAGGGGTCTGCTGCTCGGTCTCTTGGCCACTCCAGGGGTGGCCAGGAGCCAAGTGCACAGCCTCGCCCCTCCCTCCAGGGTTCTAGGGTGTCCTCCGGCGCGTTTGCGCGGACTGCCCTTCTGGATCCATGCAGTCCGAGCGTGAGTCATAGGGAGGTTCTCCCCAGGGCTCTTCCAGGCTCCGCTTCCCCAGAGTTCCGTTCTGCGGCCTGGTCTGATATCCGGGATCCCTCTTTCCAGGCCCCTTTCCCGGATTCCAGAGCTCAAGAGAGAGCAGTTACCTCCGGGAGGTGCCCTCTCCCATCTCTCTGCCTTCACCACCCCCGCCTCCCAGGCCATGTCGTGCCACGGGTCCGTTATCCTGGGGCAGTTCAGGGTCTCATGGCTGCCTTCCTCATATGTTAGATACATGCATGAGCCGGTCTTTCGACTCTCCCACCGCCACAGGAATCCTCTGGGCATTCCAGTTCCCCATCATCTCGCTCCCTCCTCCGAGGGAGAGGAACCCCTGCTCATCTGTCCTCCGATGCTGATTTCACAGAATATCAGCGTTCCTCTCGAGGATGGTGAGGGATCTCAGTTTCCTATTCAAGAGACAATACCGAACGGAGACGCGTGAATTCCTTGGTGAATTCAGTGCCCAGCATCTGGTGGTACCTTCCTGGCCTATCCTTCCAGGAGGCGTCTATCCGGTCATGGCAGTCCCCGCCGCTTCTTCCCCAGCCCGGCGGACTGCCAGCGTAGGTATTGTGCCCTCTGAGTCTCTAGGTTCCCTTCCCAACCCGTCCTCAGGTTTGGTATACCTGGATACTCTTCTGGGCGCCGTTGCCCGAGCGCCACCGCCCACCGGATTCGACTCTCCAGTTCGACCGCTAAGTAAGAGTGTTCTTCTTCGTCGCAGTGCATGTATTGCATCACATCAGGCTCACCACGCTGCCTACAACCAGCATCTGTGGTCGATGATGTCCCAGCTGCTGGCATCTATGCCTGATACGGAGCAAACCAGACAAGCCGTTGCCCTCTCCGCGGTAGGCCTGGAGCTGGCAAGACACCAAGCAAGGGCATCTTATGACGCCAATGAGGTGGCTTCCAGGCTTGCGTGGACAGCGATCTGCATCAGGCGGACGGCATGGCTTCGTCTTTCCAGGTTGTCACCCCTGGCCCGGCGTAAGGTGATTCGCTCCGCCTCCGGGGACCCGTCTTTTTCTTCCAGAGCTAGAGACTTTACAGGCTCCCTCCGCTCCTCGCCCCTCGGGAGGCACCTCCTAGCTCTTCTCCCACTTAGGCTTTCTGAATAAGCTAGGGTCTTCTCCTTCTGTTTCTACCAACAGAAGGTGGGGGTCTTGTTCCTCAGGGTATGGCCTCCTTCCTCCAGGGGAAGAGGAGCTTGGTACTCACCCAGGAAGTAATGAATGGTGAAGATTGACAAGGGAAGATAGGAAAATTACGTACCTACCGTAATTCTTGATCTTCTCTTGTATCTTCACCATTCATTACTTACACCAGCCCACCATCCCCTCAGTGGCCTCTTCCTGTGGCTTCTCCACCTCCCGTCTCCTTCCTCTCTCTGCATTTATATAAAATATAGGGAAAATTGCTTCATTTTCCAAAAAAAAAAAAAAAAAAAAAAAAGTAAAAAAAAAAAAAATCTTCTTGGGGGGTTTAAAATCCAGAAAAATTATTTACTCTAAGATTCATGGGCCATCTCGTGGATTGCATTGGCGATCAGACTGCACAACTATCTCTTGCTATTCTTATGGCAAGATACCTCTGGGGTTGTTTGGCCTGGCTCAGGCTATTCAGTTTTGATCCTGCAATCCCGTGTTCAGATAGTTGCCCTGAAATCTAATCCCCTCTATTCTTGCCTTGCAGAGCAGAGGAACGAGCACGCCTGTTCCTTTCTTTAAAAAAAAAAAAAAAAAAAAAAAAAATGCTGAGGGAACTCTCTCCGACTGCTATAGGCATCTTGGTATCTGGGTCATGCATCTAGTAAAAAATTTTTTATCTGTAAAAAAAAAAAAAAAAGGAAAAGGAGAAATCAAACAAGAAGGCAAATGAGAAGGTAGGCTATCCTTCTCGCTGTTTTGCTAAGTGGTTTCTCCCTTTAAGTGTCCTCCTTGACAATTTTTACAGTAGAGCTCTGCTGACCATATCCAATCTTAGCCAGCCTAAGCCTTGGCGGCCTTAGCCAGTCAGTCTGGGTCCTGTTTCTTTCTTGGACGCCTGAAAGGCTTACATTTTCCATTTCCTAACCCTGAGCAGCGCCTCATGCTCTGAGGGTTTTATTCTTCCCTCCTCGGCTGTCCTCCAGTTAAAGGCCTTCCACGGCCAGGAGCTCGAGGTGGTGTCAAGAACAATGGCATGTTGAAGATGAGGACTATGCCCTTCTGAGTCTGTCTAGCGGGTTGTGAACCTCTCTTCAGCTCTATCTCCGGGATTCTTGCTTCCCTTTAGTCGAGCCTTCAGCTACAAGCTAACTATGCTCTTGGGCATTCTGGTCCCTCCAACATCCCATCTCTCTCTTTTCTTCTTCTTCTTCTATTTTCTCATTTCCTTACTCATCTCTCCTCCTAGAGTCGCCCAGGTAAGGAGGCCCTGCACCCCTAGGCTAGGGATATTCTTATCTCCTCTGTCCTTCCTCCATCGCTTATTCCTTTTCAGTTCATTCTTCCTTGCTTTGTTATCTCTCGGCTATCTTGCCTCGCTATCTATATTTTCTGCTTTCATTTTGCCCTCCGGCTCACAGAACTGGGACAGGAGTCGAGTCGCTACTAACGGCCGCCCATGACGATGACGCCGCCTCGAGGGCGGGCCAAGTAGCAACTTTAAAAAAAAAAAAAAAGCCCGTGACGGGTGCGCCGCCTCCGGCTTACACCCAGGAAGTAATGAATGGTGAAGATACAGAGAAGATCAAGAATTACGGTAGGTACGTAATTTTCCTTTTTGCCTAAGGTGGTTTCAGATTTCCATCTTAATCAATCTATCTCCCTTCCAGTATTTTTCACTGATCCTCCTCTTCGGTGAGAGGAGGTTGCACAGCCTGGATGTTAAGAGAGCTCTTAGTTATTATATAGAGCGTACCAAAGGTCACAGGTTCGAATCCTCCAACTTTTCTCTACCTATGGTGAAGCTGGGAAAGGCAAACCTGCCACTAAGAGATCAATAGCCAGGTGGATTGTCTCTTGTATCCAATTTTGTTATCAGAAGTGGGCAGAGCCTCCGGTTTGAGGGCTCATTCTACCAGGGGTACAGCTCGCCTCTAGCTGCTGCCAGAGATATCCCTTTATTAGAGATTTGCCAGGCTGCTACTTGGAAAACGGTATACACTTACCAAGCATTACCCCTGGATGTCCAGGCCAGGAGAGATGCTCGGTTTGGCAAGCTGTTCTTCAGAGCCTATTCCTAAGTAGGTTCTGCCCTCCTCCATGGAGGTACTGCTGTGTATTCTGCTAATGTCTATAATATAGCAAGATTTCATGTTGTTTGAAGAAAAATTACTCACTTTAGTAATGTTGTTTCTTCTAATGGAGTCTTGCTATATTATAGACCTCCCCCAACCTGCCCTCTCAGAACCTCTACTTGGTGGGTGCGGCAACTTACTGTGGGCACTACTTATGTCCTGTTAGCATTTTGTCCCCTTTGGGACTTTGGGGTGTGTATGTGTATGCGTGTGTGTGTTTTATTATACTTATGTTCCATTTTCATATTATTAGAATGGTGTTAGTATTTCTGGTCCCTGACTTGAGTCTTGGGTGTTGGGACCATCAATGGTTGTTATTATTTAGGTAGCCATTTGGCTAGTGTAGGTTACAGCTTCCACACAGACCTTAGTGAGTTTGGCTCGAAAGATCTGACAGTTCAAGTTTGAAATGACACAGATAGAGCTGCTCTCGTGCCAAAATTCTATTTTGGAATGGTTTTAACCATTTCACTCCGGGGCAGTTCTAGAGCTGGATCAAACTGCTAATGTCTATAATATAGCAAGACTCCATTAGAAGAAACAACATTACTAAGGTGAGTAATTTTTTCTTAAAGTAATTACTATCCTTTTTAGAAATGAAAGAGTAAATATCACAGACATTTTGTATTGGTTAGGGACTAAGTGTGAAGTTAAAGATACACCTCAACCTGTAGTGGATGAGGAAGGTTTTTGGACGGGAGGATGGAGGGAAAACATCCAGCTTAAAAAAGATGACTTTGGGATTAAACATTTACCTAATTGTTTCTACCTAGGGAAAGATAAAGGGGTTCTGTTCTATCAGGGACAACCTAGGCAGTGCAATAAATGTGGCTGCTCGAGACATCTCAGCAATATTTGTGAGGTGCAAAGATGTTTACACTGTGGCAGTCAAGGGCACAGCAGTGCAAGGTGCGCCATTCCCCCAGTATGTCACTTATGTGAAGAAGAGGGACACTCCATTTTTTCATGTCAGAGGACCTCACGTAATAATGAGAATGGAGATTTTGCTGAACAGGATTTTTATATTAATCGAGCAACTAGACAAGAAGGTGCAGCACCCCCTCCACCGAGAGAACAGAGAGAAACACCCTGATACCCAGACATAAAGAGCCAGACATTCAACAGCCTCCCACAGAACAGGTCCAACAACAGGGAGAGGCAAATCAGGAGGGAGGGGAAGAGGTTTTAGACCCCCCCCAGTCAGATGGATCAAACGGCAGACCCAGAGACAGAAATGCTGCTGCCTCGAGCCCCATCTCCATTGGAGACTACTTTTACTGTGGTAGTCACCAAAACGCACCTAGAGCCTGTACAACCAGATGTGGAGATACCTTTACAAAATAAATATCAGGTTTTACTGTGGGGGGGGACACAGAGATGGGAGACGATTCAGACGGAGTGTCTGAAAATTCCTCATGTATAAGGGGAACCTCGGACCACGAAGGGCAGAATTCACAAACAGCAGGGAAGGTTAAAAAAAATGATGTTTATGGATAATATATAATCTAAGGAAGTAAAAAGCTAGTGATTTAAGCAAATCCTGAATGGTTATAACTTAAGGTTAGCATTGCTTAATGCGAATAGCCTGAAATCTAACAAGAAATGGAAATCCACTTTTCAATATTTATTTCTCATACGTATGATATTGTCTTATTTCAGGATACAAGGTTATTTACGGTCACTGAGATACAAAAAACAAAAACAGAATGGATAGATGGCCCATCCTGTTGGTCAGTGGGAGAAGATACATGTGGTGGAGTTGGGATTTGCCTTACAAACCCTAAGATAGAAGTCACTAGGACCCAGGACATTATACCAGGACAAGCATTATTAATGGATTTTGTGGTGGAACAACAAGCCTTCAATTTGATTAATGTTTACGCTCCACAAAAAAGAGCGAAAAGAACACAGATGCTTAACCTCTTATAACCCCTGTTACTGACAGCGAGAGCAATATTGTGGGGGGAGACTTTAATTGCAGCAGATTAAAAAAAAAAGTGCAGTGTTAAAACTGAGAAAATATTCTGTGGTGCTGTACTTCTAAATAGAATTATTTCTCAAACAAATTTAATAGAAGTGTTTCACACGAATCACCCTACTACACAGTATACATATATGAGGTTGTCTTAACACCAGAATAGATTATTGGTTTATTTCAACATATAGTCCTATTCAAATATCTAGGATGCACCCCATTGCAAAACATCAGACCATCTGTTGTTAGACATTACTTTATCATACTCCCCGGAGGTAACATTAGGAAAAGGATATTGGAGATGTAATACGTCCTTATTAGAGGTTCCAGAAATAAAACAGGGATTCCTAGATACAATTCAAGCAAGGCGCTTAGTTAGATGGTTCTATGACAATGTATTACACTGGTGGGAACAAACCAAGGTTGATTTATCTAAGTATTGCAAATACACGAGCCAGTTAAAGGGGGCATATAGGAATACACGGTATGAACAATTACAAAATCAATTATATAAGCTGACTTCTTTACAGTTAGAAAACAGACAAGATTTCTCAAAACAAATCAAACAAGAAATAAGTGAAAGGCAGTATGACAGGAATAAGTCGATAGAATTTGAACAACGGTATAGTACTGAGGTAAAGAACAAGCAAACCCTTATGAAAACTGCATATCACAAAGCAACAAGAAATACACATCACTGTTAAAGATAACTGACCAAGTGATTACTGGTAACACTAATATTATGACAGAAGTAGAGAATTACATAAAAACTGTATTTGGGACAACTCATTACATACCATGGAATACTGCAGATTGGTTACAAGAGCGTAACTTGCCACAAATGTCACAAACTGAGAAAAGAATGCTAATTAAACAGATAACGATACAGGAAATTAGAACAGTCATAGAGCAATTACATGCAGGGATGGCACCAGGACCTGACGGTCTACCTAACACCTTTTATAAGGTATTGGTAGAATATATGGGACCTGAGATAACAGAAGTTTAGAATGCAATTTTACATCAAGAAGAAATGCCACAATCAATGTATCAGGGACTTCTTCTCTTAATCCACGAAAAGGGGCCAAAAGAAAGCCTAGATAATTGGAGACCATTATCCCTTCTAAATTCTGACTTCAAAATACTGATGAAATTATTAAGCAACAGATTATCATCAACATTAGCATCAGTGATACATTATTCACAGACGTTCTCTCCCAGGGAGGAAGATTGCTGACCTTTTAATCCTGATTAGGGAATTAATAGAGAAAGGGGAGAATGGAAAAATATCAGGGTACATAGTTAATCTAGACCAATCCAAGGCGTTCGATCGGGTCTTGCACCAGTATTTATGGACCTGTTTAGAACAATATGGACTCCCAGTAGAATTTATTAAATGGATTAAATTGTGCCATGCCCAAGACCAGGTTAGGCTTTATGTAAGCAGGAGGGTGGGGAAGGCATGCCAAATCAAACCAGGGGTACGGCAAGGGTGTCCTTTGAGCCCGCTCTTATATATATTGACTTTTGATCCATTAATTAGAAGGATTCACTTACATTCGGCAATACAGGGATTGTCAGTATCAAACCAAGATATTGAAATTAAAACACTGGGGTACGCAGATGATTTATGTATAGTTTTAGCAGATAAGTATTCAGCAGCACCAATGGGGCAGTTGCTGGAAGAATTCTCAGTGCTTTCTGGATCAGTAGTTAATTTACAAAAAAAGTACTTGCATCACCATAGGAAGAGGTTTCTCACAAGATACTCATATATATATATATATATATATATATATATATATATATATATATATATATACCAAAAATAACACAGGAAGTAAGAGTTGAGGAATCTTTTTTTGGGGTCCCTAACGCTGCTTTATATAACTGGGAGTACTTATTGAACATAGCTTTAGATAGAGTAGCCAAATGGAATAGATGGAGGATGAGCAAGAAAAAGAGGGTGTGTATGAGCCATACCTTTTTGTTGCCCATGTTCCTGTATCTAAGTTATACATTTCCTTCACCCAAACAAATTGAAACTAGGCTGTATAGCTGTTTCTTTCAAGGGATCTGGGGAAGCAGGCTGAACCCTATTAAACGTGGTATCCTATACTTAGAAATCAGGGCAGGGGGATTAAAATTGATTAACCCTATTACCTTTTATCATAGCATATTTTTATATGCAAATATAAAGCCATTAATACAGGGGAAGATACATATATCGTGCCCTTGGGTAATAGATAGCAACAAGTCTGTATTGTATACATGGGAGAGACATGGGGTAATTCCAAGGCAGAGCCAGTTCATGGAGATACCTACATATCTTAAAGAGCGTATAAGCAAATTAAAACTATGGAAAGTAAGTATGGAAATGATAAAAACAATGGATTGGAAACAGTTTTACACAGATATACAAAAGACATTTTTTACACAAATACCAGAATATATGAAGAGACCAGAAAATGAGATCTGGCGTAACGCAGCATTATTAACAGAAAATAGGATAGTACCTCAGATGTGGGATAATACATGGTTATGTGTACGCGGGAAACTTCCTGTGAAAAATAGCCAAAAACATAAAGATACATCGGAAAGAGGGTGCCCAAGACAGGGATGTATTGATCAGCAAGAGACAGTGGATCCTCTTTTCTTTCATTGTCAGTATATTCAATCATTTTTGACAATAGTTTTTCGAACATGGATATGGTTTCCGAGATGGTTAAGCACTCCGGAGGCCTTATATTATGGGATATTCCCTAAACACAATAATAAATATGAGGTGGGGACTTTAGGAGTAATTGCCACATGCATTAGATTTCTAGATATGGCAGGCAAGATGCAAGTTGACTCTGCAACAGATAGAATGCTCAACAGTGCAATTAGTTAATATGATACAAGAAAATATAAGTGGTGTTAAATATCAAGAATGCAAAAGGGATAATGGGAATAAAAGAAAATGGATACATCCTGAGATCTTACAAATACAAGGGGAACAAGGAAGCTACTTAGCCTGTCAAGCAGCATAGTTTAGAACAGATAAAGTTAAAGTAATGATTACTGGGACAAAAGACAGCTTGATCTAAGATTATGTTATGTCTTCTAAACTACATTCATGTATATCTAGTATCATTATGAGAAATGAACATTTTGGGAGAGTGGTTACATTATAGTAGATGCAAAGGCAGGAAGTTTGAGTTGGGAATAAATCAGGGGGGGATCTAAGACTTTGTATTCATATTAATTGTATATTAAGAACACTAAGGTAGTTATGAGCACGGGCAGATATAAGGATTATTACTTTTTTGTACATAAACGATGATTGCATAATCTAATTCTATATAGACATAACAGTTAAAATCCACCTACTCTTCTGGAGGAGGGAGGCTTAAAGAAATAAGATTTAAACTTAAACAGCAATATTTAAAGTTTTTGACTGAGCATTAGAACAGGTATGACTGTACTACTTATTTAATTATACAGGATATATAAACAATGGAGGTGTATACCCACTAGCTTGTATTTCTTAAATTAAGGAATTGTCAAACTTCTATAAATGGTATTAAGGAAGTGATACTGTCAGGAATTATTCTTGTTTATCATTTTTGTATGACGGAATATTCATTATGTGCATCGTTTTCTTTTCATTACATCTTGGTGTGTTGTTTTTTTTATTATTGAATGTTTTATTAGTCCTTGAATAAAAATTCCCCTACTCTTGGCAGTAGGGGGATCTCTCAAGTCGTCTGCCAAGGTGGCTGCTCCTATCTCGACCTGTGAGGCGCGGGCTGCTGGGGAGCTGGCCTCCTTCCCTGTGGCTTTTTTTCCTGCGGCTGAATATATGGATTGTTCCTATTCTACGGACATTGGTTTCGCATCCACCTTCGAAGTTTTGGAGACTGTTGCCTTGCCCTCGATGCCTCCCGCTGTTGCTCCCAAGGATGGCCTTTCTGCTGCCGCCCATCTTCAGCGGGCACTGGAGCACCGTGAAACTCGGCTCCTGGGCCTCCTGATCGATGGAGATCATTCTGTTGCTCCACCTGAAGACCATTCCTGGATTGACATGTCTGCTTCCCCAACTCCTGCCCACCCCCCAAGAATATGGATCAGCTGGTTTGTATGCTGAGAGTTCTTCTGCGCCACCCGTCTCTTTAGATTTCCCACTGATGACTCCTGGAACTGTTTTTCCTCAGACTGAGCTGCAGGATGCAACCATTGTGCACTAAGCACTTGCTACTTCTGCGCCACAGCCACCACAAGGTTTGGCTCTGGTTCCTTTGCCACCCAAAAGGCTTCTGCCTCTTTGCCACAGAAAACAGCTTTTTTCTTAGTTGCCACTGGATGCGGCTGCTGCCTTCACACATGATGTATCCTCTGACTTACCGCACTTAGCGGCCTCTGTATCGATTTCAGTTGCTACTCTTACCTCGCCTATGCAAGCTGCGGACCACGCTGCTGAGGCTCTTGCTGTTCTGCGGGGCCTGGCGTTTCCTTATGACTCCCTCCTGTACTCTTCACTGGAGCCTGCTGACGTGTGTTCTTCTACCCCAGCTCCTGCTGCTGTTTCATCCCCCCTGCTGTTTACCCCTGGGCTGCACCCTTGTCATACTCAGCCTCCCTCTGCTGAGCCTACTGCTCCTTCTCCTGCTTTGCAATCTACTGACACTGCTGGTACTTCTCTTCCTCCTGACTCGGGCACTGGCCTCCCTCCCCGCCCCGAAAAGGCTCCCCAGCCAACATAGAAAACCTTGCAGAAATGGTCTGCTATGGCCACCGTCATGAAGGCTGGATGGATTGAAGCCCCTGATGGCATTTCTTGGATTCCACTGGACAAAGATGTATATTCTTCACCCTCTTGTCCTTCATTGTCTTCTGCATCATTGGCCGCCCGGCCTCCTGCTTTGCCAGTATCTCCTACCTGCCTGCTGCCACAGCCTTCTTCTGCCCCTCCTACTGGAGTTTCTGCTACCCCCCGATGCCTCCTCACCTGACTTGTCCTTCCTTCCTTACCACTGCTTCCAGTCCATTATTTCCCCAGTTGGACGCCTCGGCCCCCTCGATCCTTCTCCCTTCAGGATACTGGACTTGTTTTCTACACAAAAGGACCCACTTCCAAGGAGAAAAGTGGTTCACCTCCGCCAGGTCTTGCACTAGGGTTGGAAATCAGAGGGTCAATTTGACCCCCTTCTTCCAAAGTTGGGGGTCAGAATCTAAAAGTTGGGAGTCACTGCACCAAATTTAGATGTTCATGAAAAAAACCAAAAATGGCTCTTTTTTTTCAATGGTAATATGTCAGCTAGGAGGCAGTATGGTGCAGTGGTTTAAGGCTCTGAACTGCAAACCTGGAAACCTGGGTTTGAATCCCACAGCCCCCACTTACATACTGTGTGACCCTGAGCAAGTCACTTAACTTCCTTGAGCTCCCAGGTCGCTCCTGGAATCAAGCTTCGGCTTAGTGTGCCTCTTCTGGTTAAAAATGTTCCCCTTCCCCTTGCCAGAAGGTATAGCATATTCAAGTTACTGCCGTGCCTCATCAGCACAGTAGTATTCTGCCCTGCATGACACGTAAAAGTGAAACCCTCCCTGCCTTTTTTTACTGTGTGTCAGGCTGTCGAGGAATAAAAAAAAAAAAAATAATACCGGCAGACACATACAAGCATTTACCGGCTGTTAGAAACACCTGCGGCTGCCACATCAATAGCAAAAGTGGAGGTGCAGTCTCTGTTTGCCTAGGCCACTGAACTGCTCCACAGACTGAATCAAATTCGGTGCAAGGCAGTCTGTAGAGCAGAAGTCACCAAATAAAACGCTGTTGTTTTCAGGTGCCAGGGAAAACAGAGGAAAATACCCCCGCTTTCCCTAATTATGATGGGGCAGCCACAGGCATTCATCTAGCAGCCGGTGACTTTTTTCATTCCTCAGCCAGCCCAGAAAAAAATGCAGGAAGCCATTCTCCAAGTCAAGCTTCACTTCACTGCAGCAGGGGAGGGCAGTACTACTCGGAGGCACTGACTAGATTGACAAGAAAATGCTTGGCTTAATGCCGCCCCCCCAATAACAGTAACTTTTACAGTCTGTCTCCCTCTGAACTGAAGTCAGCCTGAATGAATGTTACCCAGTCTCCAGTGCAGCACTATCCTGGATTCCTGACACACTTGGAGGACCCACACAAAGAAGGAAGGAGGAACACATGTTCCTTTGCTCCACTTGACACCATTACCTTGTAGGTGGAACTGCCAAACCGGACACAGTCTTCTGCTGCTGCTACAGTCACGCCCATCACTCCTGGCTCCTCCGTGCTTAGTTCTCCAGGTTCGCTGGCTCTTCCTGACCCAAACAGACAGGGTCCACTACTCCATAAGATGCTTGTCTTTGTCGCACCGATCAGATATACAAACCGAAGAAGACTTCCAGCCCACATAAACCTCCCACCAGATTTACTTTCAAATCACTGCCTACACTGATAACTTGGCAACGCTTATTTAGCTGGGTCCCCCTCCACCTTACTGTCACATCACCAATCGCAGCTCGCCTCCGATATGTAAAGACAAAAAAATACAGGACCAATCGTCACCGCCCTTCTCACTGTCCCACAGAGAAGCAGTGCAGTTAAAGTGACAACAGCACCAATTAAGCAGAGAAGGGCTGCATCAGAGCAGATGCAGTACTTTCAAAGTAGTGCATCAAAATTAGGATTTTTGCCCTAGGGGGACGTCAGTAGTGCGTTAACGCAAGCCCTGTCCGCTGTAAGGGCAGCTTGGATTACTCTCCCGATCATACCTATGTGATCCATAAGCTCTTGAAGGACTCTCTGGGATTCTGTGCCTCGGATTTATTCACTGTGATTTATGTATCAGGCGAAGAGACTTTTGATGTCAGCTTATGAACTGTTCATCTGCGTGACAGGTTTTGGTTTAAGTACAAAACGATTAAATACTCTTCACTGTGGTCCCCTTTCCTTGCTATCCCCCTGTCCAAACCATCCATTAAGTTTGTCACAATTATGTTGCAGAATGCAACCATTATTTTCTGTTGGCTCTGCCTTCGTTGTGAGGCTCTAGATACCCCATCCTCATTATTGATACGGAACAAGTTTGGACAGGGGGGTGGAAGGTGAAAATGCGACTGCCCTATTCTGCTGATGGTATCACCCACCTCCCTAGTAGTTTTCTTATCAGCCGAGGTAGAGGCATATGTTTCTACCCAGGTCAACCGAAGTCTTGCCATAAGTGTGGTGTTCAGAACCACTTCAGCTCAGCATGGGATGCTGTCCGTTATACTTATTGTATGGAATATGGCCACCTCAGTTCTGCCTGTCCCCACCCGTTCAGATGTAACTTGCATGAGGAACAGGGCCACTCTTTTCTCTAGTGCCCCTGGGCTTCACAAAATAGAACTGATGGCCAGAACTAAGATGCCCTGATTTCTTAAGGCCAGGCCTCTTGTAGTACCCTAAAGCATCTGCACTTTATGACTATTGAGTAATGATTAAAGCTCAATGATATGGACTGTATTTTAATTTTATCCTTGTAACCAGGCACTGATCTTTATATGGTACCCCTTGTAAATGAGTGTAAATTTTGTACTCAGTGGGTGTATACCATGTTCATTTTACAATGAATAAATCAATCAAAAATAAAAACCTGAATAACACTCCTGTCCTTGACCTTCAGGATGCACCGCTTGACCCTTTGCTGGTTACTCCTTCTGTAGCCCTCCCTGTGTTGCCCTCCTCTCCTCCTGCTTCCTGTAGCTCCTCAGAGCTTCCCTTGCCTGCTCCTCCCGATTTAATTTCATTGCCTGAGCCTTCTTTGCATCTTGAAATGGACCTGGCTGTGCCCCTTCTCCTCCTCCCCTGATGAAAGTGGCTGAGTCCTCCAGGCCTGGTTAAAAAAAAAAAAAAAAAGAGGGGTCATCAGACAAGAACTAAGCCTAAATTGCTACCGCTGCCACCCCTGTACAGAATAAGTTTCTATTTTGTCATCTCTCCCAGTGGGGAGATATGGAGGATGAAGGAGCCTCTCTGAGGCATCTGCCCTCTCCTCACAACCTAACATACTTTTTGAGGCTGAGGACCCCTAGGGAAACCCTGGCTAAATGGGTTAAGGCTGGACCTGTTTGCAGACACAAAGTCTGACACTCTCCTCCTTAAATGTCTCATTCTGTACACTCTCAATCTCTTTTCTGATGCTTAATATCCATAGTTTAAAGTCCTACAGGAAACAGTTGGTGACATTCCCCCTTTTGACATCCCTTCCTGGTGACCTGCTCTGTTTACAGGACATCAGGATCAAATCTCTGCATGAGATTCCATCAGTCCATCATCTCTGGACCTCAGGGCCTTCCTTTTGGTCACAAGGCTTGGACTTATGCGATGGTGTGGGTGTCTTGTGTTGTTCCCATGATTTTAAACTACAAACACTTGATGTCTGTCCAGGGAGAGCTTTGCTCCTGGATTTAACATTTGGGCACCTTTTCTTGAGGGTCATCAATGTCTGTGCTCCTCAGATGAAGTCTGATAGGGTTAAGCTCTTTACTTTGGTGCTACCGTAGTTGTACATAAGTAGACTTGTGCTTTTTGGGGGTGACTTTAGCTGTGGTCTCCAGCTGTCCAACAGAGGTAGCAAAACTAGCAAGCTTTTTTGTGATTCAGCCTTTTTGCATTCTGTGATCACTGCTGCATGGCTGCAGGATAGTCATGCCACTGTCCCAGACACTGATTGGTGTACTTTTTCTAAAGGCACCCTTTCCACATGCAATGATTGTCTTTTCTTGTCATGCACCTTCAATGTCACTGCTGTAAAGACCATCTCTGTAGAATCATCCGATCATTTAGCGGTCTTTTGTTCTTGCTTCTTGGACTCTCTCCCCTCTGACCCTCCACCGCCCGCTCCTGGAGGCTTAATGCTTCTATTTTACAAGACACCTTGGTACAGACTGGTGGCTGCAACTCTTTTCAGATTGATTGGCGGTGTTGAGCACTTACAACAACTTTGGTGTCTGGTGGCAGGACTCCAAGGTACTCTTTCATTCCCTGTTCCACTGGGTTGCACGTACTCATCATGCAACGACTTATTTACATTATTTATCTCTTAGACGAGATCTTCATGCACTTATCTCCCGCATGTTCTCGATGGGCATAGCACTTACGGAATGGATAAATTCTCTCAAGTTCACCGTGCTCCTCTTCCAATACGACCAAGCTAAATCTCTGGAACTGGGGAGTAAATTTGGCACTCAAGGTACTTGCGAAACCTTTGACTGCTTCAAGGCTTGTCAGTCCTGCCTCCACACTAGATGGATGTACTCTCTGTGGGCGTTTCCTTCTGACTCCCTGCATTCTTCTCCAATGGATATGTTGACCATTGTTCATGATTATGTGTCATAAAAATTTGGAACCTCTACTTCTCCCTCCACACCGTCCTTTTCTCTTTTTTTGTTAGGCATTTCAGACCTTCAGGATGTGGCTAAGGACTACTTTTCCTGTGCTATTGCTCTGACAACAATGTGGCACCAAGCCTGGATAGTTTGCCAACTGAATTTTATAAGTCCTTTTCCGACCATCTTTCCCAGACTTTCCTAGAGCTTTATAACCAAATTTTGTTTCAGAACTCCTTGCCGCCTTATTTTTTGGATGCCCTTTTGAATTTTTTATGTAAAAAAGATTCAAACAACATGAAGTCTTGCTGTATTCTGACAGTAGCAGTGAGTCCCAACCTTCGAACTGCCCCGGAGATGAAAGAGTTAACTTTCCATGCCAGGCATGGAACGCTGAGCTCGAGCTCGGTTGAGACTCTGTCTGTTGCTGTTTAAACTCAAACCGTCAGATTCTTTACTCCACCTCACTGAACAGTCGCTCCGGAGATTTCTCCTTCTGCTCAGTTCAATTTGTCGGTTAAAGTACAGTTTTTCTCGGTTTTCGACTGAATTTAAACTGCAACCTGTTGGTTCAGTCTATGTCTGTGGTATTTGTGAGTACTAGATAGGTTATATATTAATTCTATTCTGTGTGGAACTTGTAAACGGTTTATCGGTTTGGTTTGAACCGATCAAGTTGTTAGAAAATCTTAAATTGTACTTTTAGAGTGTGATTACCAGTTCTTATCGGTTCTAAAAAAAACGGATTTTATTACGTTTTTTTCCATGACCCATGACACGGTCAGGAACCAATAAGAGGGTCTTGCCTGGCAGATTGCCATTAAAAGGGTAAGTTTGGTTAGGACTGGCACAATGTCTGAGAAACCCAAAAGAAAAACCGGGCCCACTGGGTTTCAACACTGTAGTGTGTGTGGGGAAGTCTTTGCTAAGGCTGACCCCCACACCACCTGTGTTTATTGTCTGGGGTTTGACCACCTCAATGCAGACTGCCAGATTTGTAAAAATTTCCTGCAGCTACCCTAGAAAAGAGAGTTGGTAGGCTCAGGGAAAGGGAGGCCAAAAAGTCCGCTGAACCGGATGGCCAGCCCGGTTCGGTTCAAACCGAACCAGAAGGAGTGTGACTCTGACCAGGGTGAGACTTCTTCGGGCAGAAGGAGATCCGATTCTGAGGAGTCGGTTCCAGCAAAGAGAACTAGAAAGGAAAAATCAGCTGGTGTGGAGCCAAAACTTTCCTCTCCAACCACTGAAGAAATAGCCAAAGCGATCAAAATTGTCCAGTCGCTTTCCCCGGTTCCGACTGAACCGGCACCATCAGGGAGGCGCCTGGTTCGGTCAGTTCCACCGTTCAAGATTATGATTTAGAGAGTATTATGAACTGGAGGAGGAGGAAGAGGAGTATGAGGAAAGTGAATGTGGATTTGAAAGTCTGGATGTGCCCATTGACCTGGACATCTCCCCAGACAGACCTTCAGGAGTGTCTCCTCCTGGCTTTTGAGTCCCTCTCATTTCATGTTTTATAAAAAGTGGCTGAAACCCTCCAGCTTCCTATGGAAGAAGCTGTGGATGACCAAGAGGAGCCTGACTTTGTGGAAATGATGGATATCCCAGAGTCTAGGAGACTGTCTGTTCCCTTGCACAAATCTTTTGGGAAACAGACATTTAAAATTTTAAAGACTCCTAATACTATACCTCCTGTGGATAAGAGAATGGACAAGAGGTATGCATTATCAGGCTCAGACATGGAGTTCCTTACACAACAATGCAGCCATGTTGGGGGTAGTGAAGGCTGCAGCCTGTGACAAGGCAAATATTCCCTTGGCTTCACACCCCCCCTCCAGACAAGGACTCCAGGAGGATTGATGCCATGGCAAAGAAACAGTACATGGCAGCATCCTTGGGACTCAGACAGGCCAATTATATGGCTTATGTTGCTAGGTATCAGAAATCCAGATGGGACACTGTCATGGCTTTAGCAAAACAGGTCCCTGGCCAGCTTGCCAAGGAGCTGGAGCAGGTGGCTGCTGATGGTATTGAGGCTTCCATGGTGCAATTCCATGCTGCAGTGGACTCAAATGATGTGTCATCAAGAGTCATGGCTACATCTGTGGCACTTCGCAGAATGGCTTGGCTCAGATGTACTAGTCTGTCATAGGATACGCAGACTAAGGCAATGGATTTTCCTCTTGTTTGTAATTCTTTGTTTGGGGAGCAAACAGAGAATTACATGAAGAAAATGGACGAATATAGGACCACCTACAGGAGTACCTAGGCCAAGGAAAGGCAGGCCACTCCTCAAAGGCAGCATCCTAGGGGCAGGGGCAGGCCTTTTCATAGGCCTTTCTACCAAGCCCAGGCCTCCTCTTCTGCCTACACTCAGAGGGGGTTCTTTAGAGGGAGAGGCAGAAGGGGTACCAGCAGACCTGCTTCCACCCCTCAGCCAAAACCCCCTGCCAGACAGGCACCCTGATGGGTTTGCCAGGGCCAATTCTCCACCACCTGTAGGGGGCAGGCTGGCTTACTTTGTCCAGGACTGGAAGTCTCTAACATCAGACAAGTGGGTCCTGGAAGTAGTAAGCCAGGGACTGGTTCTCAGCTTCAAAAGATTTCCAAAGCTGAGAACCAGATTCTTTCCACCTGCAAACCCCTCAGAGGCACTTGCCCTAGAGGTAGAGGTCTCTTCCCTCCTGGCTCTCAGAGCTGTGGAAAGGGTTCCACCCCTACATCAGGGCAAAGGGTTGTACTCCAGGTACTTCCTTACCCTAAAAAAGACAGGAGAATGGCGGCTCATCCTGGATCTCAGATACTTAAACAAGCACCTTTTAAAACCAAAATTCAAAACAGTGACTCTGGGAATAATTCTACCCTCTCTAAGGCCAGGGGACTGGCTAGTGTCCCTGGACCTCAAGGATGCCTACTTCCATATTCTCATCAGAAGCTCCCATTGAAAGTACCTCAGGTTCGAGCTGCCTCAGGCCATTACCAGTTCAGAGCAATGCCCTTTGGTCTGACCTCTGCTCCAAGGGTATTCACAAATGCCTGGCAGTAGTAGTTGCTTCTCTAAGAAAGCAAAGGATTGCTATCTTCCTTACCTGGGCGACTGGCTTATAGTAGGCCAGTCCCCAGACCAAGTCAAGTTACACTTACAGATAACTCAGCAACTGCTCACCTCTTTGGGTTTCCTTCTGAATCTTTCAAAGTCAGTTCTAGAGCCTGTCCAGCTCCTCACCTTCATAGGCGCAGAGCTAGACACAGAAAAGGCCAGAGCTTTCCTTCTCCTGGACAGGGCAAGGACCCTTATCTCTCTGGCCTCCTCATTCACCCTGCAGGTGTCTCGACCAGCAAGGCATTTTCTACAGCTCCTGGGGCACATGGCTGCTTCCACAGCAGTGGTGCAGGGAGCAAGATTCCAGATGAGGGATATCCAGTTCCATTTGAGAGCCTTTTGGTCTCAAAGGAAGAACCCTCTGACCAAATTGATCCCAGTGACTCGAACCCTGATCCAGGCCCTACAGTGGTGGCAGGATCAGAACAATCTGAGACAAGGAGTCCCTTTTGTCACTCAGTCTCACTCTTTAATCCTTACTACAGATGCCTCCCTCTTGGGGTGGGGGGCTCACTTGGGTGACCTGACCACCCAGGGGATGTGGTCCCCTCAGGAATCTCTGCTTCATATCAGTCTGTTGGAACTCAGAGCAGTGTTTCTAGCACTTCAAGCCTTTTCCAAATCTGTTCAGAACAAAGTTATCCAGGTCAGAACAGGCAATACCACCACAATGTGGTACATCAACAAGCAAGGAGGCAGTCAGTCTACGGCCTTGTGCACAGAAGCAATGAAGTTGTGGTCTCTGCCTTATTCCCTGAACACCTTCCTCACAGCAGTTCACCTTCCAGGCAAGGACAATGTCCTGCCAGATGCTGTCAGCAGGATATCCCAGGACCATCACGAATGGTCACTGGATCCCCTGGTCTTGGAGGTGATATTTTCCAGATGGGGCACCCCACAGATAGATCTTTTTGCAGCCCCAGACAATCACCAACTTCCCCTTTTTTGCTGCAGGCCCCCAGTGTTGGGCTCAGTCCCCCTGGATGCCTTAGTTCTCAGTTGGGAAGGGAAGTTCCTGTATGCTTCCCCCCCCCTTCCCTCTCCTGTCCAAAGTGTTAGTCAAAATCAGATGTCAACCCTGCAAGATTATCCTGATTGCTCCAGACTGGGCCAGACAGCCTTGGTATCCACTCCTACTGTCCTTAGCAGTCCATCTTCCCCTGTGTCTTCCCAGGAATCACAACCTGTTAACCTGTGCTCAGGGGAGGATTTGGTACCCGAATCTCAAATCTCTCAATCTCAAGGCCTGGCTCTTGAAGAGTTAAGAGTTTGCTGATTTACACCTCTCCCAAGGCGTAATGGACATTCTGAAGGCTTCTAGGAAACCTTCCACCAGGGCTACTTATAATTCCAAGTGGAAAAGATTTTCCATATGGTGCTCTGGAAAGCATACTTCCCCAGAGTCTGCTGATCTGCCCACAGTCCTGATTATATGGTCCATTTAAATAGCTTGGGCTTAGACCAGCTACACTGAAGGTGCATCTGGCAGCTGTTTCTGCTTTTATCTTAGCAGGTAAGCCCTCTTTCTTTCAGCTCACCCTGTATTCTCCAAGTTTTTCAAGGATTGCTTCACACCAACCTCCTTTCAGGGACCCTGCCCTGCTTGGGACCTTAATGTTTGCATTGCTCAGCTTATGCAACCCCTTTGAGCCTTTGTCTTCAGCAGAGCTTAAGTACTTGACTTGGAAAACTGTGTTTCTGGTAGCCATCACCTCTGCCAGATGCATAAGTGAGTTACAAGCTTTGTCAGTGGAGCCTGATTTTATCTCCTTTCATAGAGATAAGGTGGTCCTCAGGACTAACAGGAAGTTTTTGCCTAAGGTGGTTTCAGATTTCCACCTTAATCAATCTATGTCTCTTCCTGTGTACGTCACTGACCATTCCTCCTCTGGCGAGAGGAGGCTCCACAGCTTAGATGTGAAAAGAGCCCTTAGCTACTACATAGAATGTACCAAGGGTCACAGATTTGACTCCCTCCAACTGTTCCTCACTTATAGTGAGGTTGGTAAAGGGAAACCTGCCACTAAAAGATCCATTGCCAGGTGGATTGTCTCTTGTATCCAATTTTGTTATGAAAAACTGGGTAAGGTTCCACCCTCAGGCCTGAGGGCTCACTCTACCAGAGGTACTGCTGCTTCCCTGGCTGCCGCCAGGGATATCCTATTCTAGAGATCTGTCACAGCTACCTGAAAACAGTTCACACTTTTACTACATTACCCCGGATATCCAGGCTAGGAGTGATGTTCGGTTCTGGCACAGCTGTGCTTCTCAGAGCCTATTTCTAAGTAAGTTCTGTCCTTCTCCATGGAGGTACTGCTTGGTAAGTTTGTTACTGTCAGAATACAGCAAGACTCATGTTGTTTGAAGAAAATTACTCACCTTAGTAATGTTGTTTCTTCTAATGGAGACTTGCTATATTCTGACCTCCCCACCTGCCCCTCTCAGAACCTCTGTTTTGGGATGTGGGTGGGCAGGTGTTGGCACTCAGTAGATGCCCACCTTGTTGTTTTCACCCCTTTCTTGGGTGAATTGGTGTTGTGTTTTCATTTTTTGGGTCTCCTGACTTGAGTCTTTGTTTTGGGACCAAAAAATGTGTTTTTATGTTTAGTAGCCAGTTGGCTAGTGTAGGTTTACTGCTTCCACACAGGACTTTAGTGAGTTTGCTCATAAAGATCTGATGGTTTGAGTTTAAACAGCAACAGACAGAGTCTCAACCGAGCTCGAGCTCAGCGTTCCATGCCTGGCATGGAAAGTTAACTCTCTCATCTCCGGGGCAGTTCGAAGGTTGGGACTCACTGCTACTGTCAGAATACAGCAAGACTCCATTAGAAGAAACAACATTACTAAGGTGAGTAATTTTTTCTTAACGTACATTGGGGTCCAGTTCTGGAGGCCATATCTGCAAGGGGATAAGGACAGGTTGGAAAGGGTCCAGAGAAGAGCAACCAAAATGATGTGGGGGCTACAAGGGAGGTCATATGAGAAGAGGCTGGGAGAGCTGGGCCTGTACTCACTGGAAGAAAGGAGGGAGAGGGAGGACATGGTAGAGACATTCAGTTACTTAAAGGGCATAAACAGGGTGAAAGTTGACAGTATATTCAAATTGAGTAAGAACAAAAACACTAGGGAGCATACCCTCAAACTGGAGGGGGGCAGATTTAGAGGGGACATCAGGGGAAGGTTCTTTACTGAGAGGGTGGTACAGCCATGAAACAGGCTACCCAATTGAGTGGTTGGAGTGGATACAGTGGAGAGTTTTAAGACGGCACTGGACACACACACGGGGCTGGTGGGCAGAGGGCAGGCTGGAAAGGGGTGGAGGGAATCTTCCTAGGGGAGGGGGGTAACGGGCAGACTGGATGGGCCAAGGGGTCCTTTCTGCCAGCAGATTCTATGATTATTGTACAATTGGAGGCCACTGAGCCTTCTCATCACTGTCTACAAGATTTTAGCAAAATTACTAGCTAAACCACTTTGGTTATATCCCTATCCCAGGTGTGTTCCCTTCTGGATCATAATATTGGTGATAACCTCATCATCCTCTGTGGACTCTTCGCTAGGAGTACACATGGATCTCTTGCTGGTTTTGCTATCTTGATTGATCAGGAACAAGCATTTGATATTGTGCATCCACAGTTTTTGTGGGACGATTTGCTCTGTTATGGTATTCGTCCCTCTTATGTTCAGTGGCTTACCTTATTATACTCCTTTGCTTCTGTGACCACTTTGATTAGTGCTTCTCTGGGTGCTGCAGTTCCCCGCAAGAAAGGTGTCCGCCAGTGGTGCCCACTTAGCCCCCTACTCTATATTTTTGTCCTTTGCCCCTTACTGCACCTGTTACATGCTAAAGTGGGCTTTTCTGTACCCTGGCTTACCCCAGATACTCTGAAATTAAAGGTTCTAGCTTATGCTGATCACCTTTGTATCCTCGTGAAATCTGCATCATCTGGTCCCTGCATCTCCCAGGTACTAGAACAATTTTCTTGTTTTTCGGGATCCCGGATTAATCTTTCTAAATGTGTAGCTGTCCCGACTGACACCATCCCTGAGGACATTGTCCTTCTATTGCTGGTATTCCACTCCGTTCTGACCCTGTTAAATTGTTGGGCATCTATTTCAGTCACCCTGATGCTGCAACATACAATTGGATGCTTTGCCTCATGAAGGCAGAAACTGTTCTAGCCCACTGAAAGCATGGTAATTTGGCAAAATTAAAACAAGTGGTTTTAATCAAATCACTCGTGCTCCCATGTTTCATGTTTCTTTGTCGGATATTCTCCCTTCCCTGCCCTAGAGACAAAACTTTATAGGTTGTTTTTTCGAGGCTTGTGGGGGTCCCGATTTAACCCTGTAAAACGGGATGTGACGTACTGCTCTATTGCAAAAGGTAGCCTCAACATGGTACACCCCATTTTATTTTATTTCAGTATTTTTTTCGCATGCACTATCTCCCCGATTTTTCAACGCTCCCCTCCCCTTTGGGCTCTCTTTCTGGAGGACTGGCTTGTTACTTATTTGGCATGCTGGGCTATGGGATCTTTCCGCAGTCTGAGTCAGGATTTCTCCCATGTTGTACCTTCCTACATGTTGTGGACCTTTCAAAAGTTGTGCCATCTGCACCTTTCCATTCCTGATATTGTCTCCTGGGATCGGCAATACCTTTATCATTTTGCCCACCTACACTCCCTCCCCTCCGTTTTTGGACCTGAAGCTTTCCCCCCTTCTGGAAGTTGATCAGGCTTTGACTCAGCTCTCCAACTATAGGATACCCATTTCACATGGGACTTCCTATGGCTTAGTTTGCACTGCAAGCTCGCTGTTATGGGCTCTATGAAACACAAATCCCTCACTGAGAGAGTTTGTCCTCGCCTTGACTGTCCTGGAACAGAGGAGACCATCTGTCACTTTTTTTTCCCAGCCCTGTGAATTAACAGTTCTGGACTTCCCTTAGCAGACATTGGCATTGCCCCCTGTTTAGGGCAGTCATCTATGATATTGTGATTTAGGCCTTTATCCCGTCTTGGCGATGTTTTCATGTCTCTACACTACAGTTATGCTTTGCCATTTGTAAAGACTTTCCTTGGCAGGCCCCCTGTGCTTATACTTTACTACAGCGGTCTGTACCCCCTCAGCAGGTAGCTCTTTTTGTTCATAATCATTTGAACTCCCTTTATTTAAAGGAGCAAGGGTCCTTCTCTTTATCATTGTTTCAGAAATTGTGGGCTGGATTTCATCCTTTTTTTCTCCTTAATATTGTTGGGTTCAGGATTTATTGTTTATACTATTGAGACTGTTTGTTTTTCTGTTCCCACAGAGTTTACTGTTCCATATGTTGCATTTCTTTCCTTCTTATTCTATATCTGATATTGTAATGTTCCTAACATTTTTGTTGTATTCGCTACTGCCTAATTTTTTGTTTGTTTGCTTTGATAAAAATACCCCTACTCTTCTGGTGATTGCTCTTGACGATCCACCTCAAACAGGTTTCTAACCCCAGACCAGAACTTACTGGAAAGATAGAAAGAAACATAGAATTTTTTGGCGGAAAAGGACCGCTTGGCCCACCCAGTCTGCCTAGATGGTCCCTGCCTAGTCTGCCTCTGCAGACCCTAACTGGTCTTTAACTACCCTCCCACCTCCCTGCCCATTTCCTAATTGTCCTGTATGTCTATCCCATGCATGCTTGAAGCCCCTTACTGTTTTTGCCTCCACCACTTCCACTGGTAGCCTGTTTCAAGCATCTATCACTCTTTCAGTGAAATAGTACCTCCTCACATCCCTCTAAAAACTCACCCCTCCAGCTTTATTGCAGGTACAGGTGCTCTTTCTCTTCCTCACCCCCCTGAGATATTTGTAGGTCTTTATCATGTTCCCATTCACTCTCCTTTCTTCCAGTGTGTACATGTTGAGATCCCTTGCTCTGTCTTCAACAGGCTTTTAATACAAACCCTGCACTATTTTAGTTGTCCTCCTCTGGTTACCTGTCAGACCTCCTTACTCCTGCCATCCCGGCTCGCTCCCTCCATTCCTCTACCCAGGGCCTCCTGGGAGTTCTGAGGACTTGGCTGAAACCCTCGATTGATTGTTCATTTGGAGTGGCTGGCCTTGTCCTCTGGAACGCGCTTCCAAGATCTTTGAGGGAAGCCCCTATGGTGGAAGCGTTCAGGAGTGCCTAAAGACCCACTTGCTTAAATTAGCTTTACCTGCTGATGTATTTTAATCATGTCTGAAGTTTTAAAAATGTTATAGCTTATCTGTGATTTTATTATGACCCTGTAAATTGTTTTCTGTACGGCACCCAGAGCCTCTGGGATTGGGCACCTAAAAATAACGTTTTTACTTACTTACTTTTACTTACTCTGGACTGCCTGCACCTTGTCTATGTCCTTTCTGAGGTGCAGCCTCCAGAACTGGAAATAATATTCAATGTGGGGTCTCACAAGTAAGTGATGCAGCATCAACACCACCTCCCTTCTCCTGCTGGAGATACCTCTCCTCTATACATCCCTGGATCCTACTGGCCCAATCCACTGCTTTGTCACATTGCTCTGCCATGGTGAGGTAACCAGATATGATGACCCCAAGGTCCCTTTCCTGCTTAGTGACTGTTAATAGCTCCCCCATCCTATGCTCAGCTCTTGGGTTCCTATGCCCTAGGTGCGTGCGTTTTGCACTTTCTGGCTTTGAACATTAACTGCCATGCCCTTGCCACTTCTTAAGTTTCCCGCGGTCTTACACATTCTCTCCACCCCTTCCTGAGTGTCCATCCTATTGCAGATCTGGGTGTCATCTGCAAAAAAGCAAACCTTTCCTTCCAGTTCTTCTGCAGTGTTACTTATGAAGACATTGACGAGGACCAGTCCCAGTACTGAGTCCTGTGGTACCCCGCTGGTCACTCTGGCATCATTAGAATGAATGCCGTTAACCACCACCCTGTGTCTCCTATCCATTAACTAGTTCCTTACTCAGTTCACCACTTTGGATTCTACCCCTAGGGTGCTCAGTTTCTTTATCAGTTTCTTGTGCTTCACAGTGTTGAGGGCCTTGCTAAAGTCCAGACAGACCACATCCACTGCCCTCCCTTAATCTCTCTCGTTAGCCAGTTGAAGAAATCAATCAAATTTGATTGGCATGCACTGTGAATCCATGCCACCTTTGGTCTTGTAGCCCATTGGATTCAAGATACTCTACCACCCTTTCCTTTAACAGGGTTTTCATTCATTTCCCCACCACTGATTTGAGACTGAGTAGCCCTTAGTTGTTAGCCTCCTCCCTGCTCGTTATCCTCCCACTAGTTGTGATAATAGTCAGTCCTGTTATTTTTATTTTATTTACTGCACTTTATCCCCAGTTACCCTTTCTGCCCCTGTCTGCCATCTCTCCTCCAGCCTGTCACCCCCACTATCTCTTGGACTTAATTAGTTGACACTGGCAGTGTTCCACAGTTCCCCTTGTGGCAACTGTAAACCCGGGGGGCATTTAGCTTGATTGTGGTTTGGTGCACCCAGTAGGCAGGTGCGGGATCTGCATGGAGGAGTGACGTCATCCCGCAGGCAGGGTTTTTTCCCAGTTTTTCTGGTCTGCGAGCCATAGGCGCTCAGAAAGGATGGTGGCTTGACTTGCTCACATTGTTACACATGCGCTGGTGTCATCTGCCAGAGTGTCCCCCACCCAAAGCTGCTGCTCACGACTGATGCTACCATAGTGGCGGTAGTGCGACGGAGCAGGCTACCTTCCCCCTAGAGGAGGAAAGCATCCATCAGGATGCTCAGTCCTCCTCCCCTTTCCCCCTCGCTGTCGACCCCCATGCGGCATGGGCCAGTCCCGACGCCGCATCGCCAGTGTGGCAGCAGGTGAGGCATAAGTGTCTCTGCCAGCTTGCACATTTACTTTGGTTTCAGACCCATCTATGGTATACGTACGTCATTGCTGATCTGGTTTTTCATGGAAGGTGTGCCAGCACAGCCAACCTCAAAGATAATGAAAACTCAAGTGGCCTATTCCAGTCAAGCCCTGACACACAGCAAAAAACAGTTGGGAA
Source organism: Neoceratodus forsteri (assembly GCA_016271365.2). Taxonomy (NCBI): domain Eukaryota; kingdom Metazoa; phylum Chordata; order Ceratodontiformes; family Ceratodontidae; genus Neoceratodus; species Neoceratodus forsteri. The sequence continues at coordinate 1,109,959,723 of CM028133.1, forward strand.
AGAAAATAAACCCACTCACCCAAGAGATTCAACATTTAAATCGTATCAGTTTTATTCAAAAAAACACAATAACTGGAAGCAAACACAATATATGTGTAATACAGTATGCCTTTTTGACAGTCCAATCTTGGCTTCCCTGAGTGAGTTCAGAGGGAGCCCAGCAGCAGAGCGAACTCTAATTTGGCATACCTCGATGCTTTGAATGGCAGAGACCATTGACATGAGTTCAGTAAACTGTCAGAAAGTCTTAGGCCCTCATTTTCAAACGGTTAGCACAGCACAAACTGGGTTTGTTCCTTGCTAACTTGAAAGAGCACCAGCTGTTGGGGGCGTGCCCATATTCAAAGGACACATATGCACAGCACCCCCCCCCCAATAGCTCCAACTCACACGATATTGTGCTGTGCCTGTGCAAATGAGGGCTCCCTCATGCATATGCATCGCAGCACAATATCGAAACGTTTCAGAAGCACTAAATGGCTACCAGCGGTGGCGATGTTACTCTCTTGAACCCAGCCCTTAACTATGCACTGTCAAGGGCTGCCAGCCCTGATCCCTGTCCCCAAAGATATGAAAATACACATTAGCAGTTCAGTGTCCCTCCCCTGACCCGATCCCCGTCAATATTAAAAATCACATTGGTAGTTCACTGTTCCTCCTGTGCCCCGATCCCCATTCCCAAAGATATGAAAATACACATTGGTAGTTGAGTGTCCCTCCCCTGCTCAAATCCCCGCCCCCAAAGATATGAAAATACACATTGGTAGTTCAGTGTCCCTTCCCTGACCCGATGCCGGTCCCCATCAATATTAAAATACACATTGGTAGTTCAGTGTCCCTCCTGTGCCCCAATCCCTGTTCCCAAAGATATTAAAGTACACATCGGTAGTTCATGTCCCTCCCCTGCCCCTGTCCCCAAAGATTTTAAAATACACATTGGTAGTCCAGTGGTCCCCCCCCCCATTTCCTAATCACCACCCCATTCCATATAATACAATCCACGGTGGTCCAGTGGTCTCTGGGGGGAGTGGGGTAACAGTGGGGGAGCACCTGGGGAACAGTGACCACTGGTCACTGTGGTTTGAAATCACAGAAGGAGCAGAACCAAACTGCACAAAGACACACATCCTGGATTTTAGGAGGGCAGACTTTGGGAAAATGGGGAGATGCTTGAAAGAGGCACTAATGGAAGTGGGGAGGGAATCAGGGGTTGAGGAACAGTGGGCAGTATTTAAAACCGGGATTACTAGAGCAACAGAATTATGCATTAAGGAGGTTAGCAAGGAGAAGATGAAGAGGAGGCCATTAGGGTTTTCCAAGGAGATAGTGGAGAAAGTAAAAGCCAAAAAGACTGCATTCAGGCAATACAAAAAGACACAGGCAGAAGGGGATAGGGAGAAGTACCAGGAGAAGCAAAGGGAGGCAGGGAGGTCAGTAAGGGAAGCCAAAGCTCAGACAGAAGAAAACATTGCAAAATCAGTGGGTAGAGGGGACAAAACCTTTTACAGGTACATAAGTGAAAAAAGAATGGCAAAAGGAGGTTATAGTGAGGCTGAAGGGGGAGGACAGGGGCCACATGGAGGATGACAACAGTAAAGCTGACATACTGAACAGCTATTTCTGCTCAGTCTTTACTGAGGAAGAGAAGGGTAATGGGCCTGAAGAGAGTACAAGGGGTGGGAACAGTGCAGAAATGGACACAAGTCCCTTTACGTGGGAAAGGGTTCTAAAGGAACTGGAAATAATAAGAGTCGATAAAGCAATGGAGCCAGATGGGGTGCACCCCAGGGTCCTAAAGGAACTAAGAGAGATGGTGGCTGAACCTTTGACAATCCTGTTTAGCTGATCACTGGAAACAGAGGAGGTACCCAAACACTGGAGGACAGCAGATGTAGTCCCCTTAAAAGCGGGAACAAAGAGGAAGTGGGGAATTACAGACCAGTCAGCCTGACCTCAGTAGTGGGGAAGATCATGGAAGCACCACTGAAGGAGAGATTGGTGGAACATCTGGTTGCCAGCAGACTACAGGACTCAAGGCAGCATTGTTTCACTGGGGGCAGGTCATGCCAGACCAGCCTCATTGAATTTTTCGACTGGGTGACAAGGGAAGTGGATCGGGGGAGGACAGTGGACATGGCTTATCTGGACTTCAGCAAGGCCTTTGACACTGTGCCACACAGAAGGCTATTAAACAAACTGGGGAATATGGGAGTGGGCAGGACAGTAGTGCAGTGGGTGGGTAATTAGCTGCGCGGTAGGACACAGAGGGTGGTGGTAAATGGCTGTCACTCCACAGAGGGAAGAGTGACCAGTGGGGTACCACAGGGATCAGTGCTGGGACCGGTCCTATTCAACATCTTCATCAGTGACATTGCACAGGACCTAGAAGGCATAATTTCCTTGTTCGCTGATGACACGAAGCTCTGTAACAGAGTGGACACACCAGACAGAATGAGGAGGGAACTGCAGAAGCTTGAAGAATGATTAAGGGTTTGGCAGTTGAAATTCAATGCAAAGAAGTGCAAGATAATGCATATGGGGCACAAAAACCCTGGAACAACATATCAGTTGGGGGGTGAAGATATAGGATGCACCAAGCAGGAAAGGGATCTTGGGGTTATCATCACTGATGTCCTCAAGGCAGTGAAACAGTGTGACAAGGCAGCAGGTAAAGCAAATAGGATGCTGGGATGCATAGGCAGGGGCATCACCAGCAGGAAAAGGGAGGTCGTAATTCCAGTATACAAGACACTAGTGAGGTCCCACCTGCAGTTCTGGAGACCTTACCTACGTAAGGACATAGACCGGGTAGAGAAGGTTCAGAGAAGGACAACAAAGATGGTACAGGGATTGCTTCGCAAGTCCTATGAGGACAGGCTGAAGGACCTGACTATGTACTCCCTGGAGGAAAGGAGGGAGAGAGTGGATATGATAGAGACATACAAGTACCTTTCAAGGAGGAGCAGGGTGCAGGAAGACACTATTTTCCAGTGAAAAAGATATTCCAGGACTAGAGGGCATGGGATGAAGTTGGAGGGAAGGCGATTCAGAGGAAACGTAAGGAAGAATTTCTTCCCAGAAAGGGTGGTGGACAAGTGGAACACCCTGCCAGAGGAAGTGGTGGGGGCTGAAACAATCACGGGATTTAAGAATGCATGGGATAGACATAAGGGAATTCTGGAGGTCAGGGGTAAGGGGCAACAGACTTCTAGGAAAACATAAACTGAACTTACAAGCTCAAATGGGAAGACTGGGTGGGCCATAGGCCCTTATCTGCTGACAGTATCTATGTATCTCCCCCCTTCCCCATTCCCCAATTGCCGACCATCCACAATATCCTGGTAGTCTACTGGCCCCCTACCCTGGCACATAGTGACCCATCTCACCGCTCCCCCCAACTTGAACCTCGCTGGCGACTGGCACAGCGCCTCTCATACCGCCATGACCAACCACTGACTGAACTGTCAATCAGCATGACAGCATATAGCATGCGCGATTGGTTGACGGTCAACCAATGAGCGCGTATTGTCTACTGTACACGCCATTGACAGTTCAGTCGGTGGTTGGCCGCGGGCGTGTGAGGAGGGCTGTGCGCGTGCTGGCGGGTCTGGTTGGGGGAGCAGGGTGGTGGCTCACTACCTGCCGGATGGGGCCACTAGACTACCAGGTATTGTGCATGGTTGGTGATCTGGGAACAGAGGAGGGGAATGGACCACTGGACCACTGTGGATTGTATTATATGGAACGGGGTGGCGACTTGGGAACTGGGTGGGTGAGGGACCACTGGACTACCGATGCATTTTTTGCTATCGTTGGGGATGGGGATCGGGGTAGGGGAGGGACACTGGACTACCAATGTGTGTTTTAATATCTATGTGTTTGGGGGGGGGCACTAGACTACCAGGGTATTGTGCATGGTTGGTGATCTGGGAACAGAGGAGGGGGAATGGACCACTGGACCACTGTGGATTGTATTATATGGAACGGGGGTGGCGATTGGGGAACTGGGTGGGTGAGGGACCACTGGACTACCAATGTGTGTTTTAATATCTATGTGTTTGGGGGGGGGCACTAGACTACCAGGGTATTGTGGACGGAACCCTGGGGAGAGCTACAGGATGGGGGGGGAGTTGCTGAGGATCACCAGGGAAGAAAGGGACCTGGGGGTTTTCATTTCAGATGACCTAAAGGTGTCTAAGCAGAGTACAAAGGCTACAGGGAGGGCCAGTGGCATGCTGGGGTGAACAGACTCCTGGAATCCACCTGCTCCTGCTGTCCTGTTTAAACCCTCCCCCTTTGGGATGTAGGTACTTATACCCCCTTTTCCCTCACTCCTGCCCCCCTTTTTCTCATTCCCACCTCACCCTTACATGCTAGCTCTCTCCACGCTCCCTCTCCCCATCTCTACCCCTACTAGTTACCTTGTTTTCTCCTATATCTTTACCTCCTCTCCCTAGATCTTTTCCCTATTTGTCCTACCCTTGTTCTCCTGCTCTACTTTCCCTCCTCCTTACCCTAGTACATGGTAACCTTGATGTGTGCCTACATGTCTCCACTGGCACTTAGTTTCTCTGCTTTTCTCCATCTCCTCCCTAGCACCCTTGGTGTGTGCCTCTATTTACCACCTCCGACACCTAACTTCCCTGCTTCCTGCCTATTCACCTCCATCTAGGTATTGTTGCTTGTTGAACTGTTTATCCTTCTAGGTTACTGTGGTGCAGTCTGTTGACCCTGTTTCAAATTAGTATTACTGCTTGTAACTGATTTTTTCCACTACCCTGTGTCACTCTATTGTTGTACAGATAGTTATCTGCTTTCATCGGGCTTGCAACTGTACATTGTTCAGTTACTTCTCTGTATCATTGCTTATTATGCTGTGTATGTTTCTGTTGGGACTTGTGTCTGTACAGCTTGTAATTTGCTATTCTTATTGGATTGTAAATTATTTTAACTGTTTGATTCTGTGCCATTGTTTGTGGTCTGAGTCATGCCTGAAAATGATCCTTGGATCAGCGCACTTACACGGTAAACAAAGATTTAAATAAATAGGCAGAGGTATCACTAGCAGAAGGTGGGTGGTAGTGATGTCATTGTATAAAACACTGGTGAAAACCAGCCTGCCGTGCGCATGACTTGGATTTCCACTTATGTGCCGATGACTGGTTCGGAACGATCCCGGAAGTCGGAGAGGCTAGTTGGGAAGAAGGCTTGAGCATCCTAGGACTGCTCGCCTCCGGGGATGGGTTGAGCGCTTGACCTTAGGTGGAATCCTGAGGTACAGCAAACTTTGACTGTAGAAGTGGGGTGAAGGATGTCGGCACTTGTGCCTTGTGTCAGGATGCACTTCACACCCCAAAGAACACAGGGAAAAAAGCTCCTCGCGCTCCTAGTAGATGGAGCACCGGCACAGATCCCTAATGCCCCTACCTGTCCCGGGCTAGTGTCCTGACGCAGCACAAGAAGTTTGGGGTGTTAAGGGCCCCACCTCATGCCTGCCTGGGGGGTATAACCAAGGCTCCGTGAGGGACGATCACTGTGGGCTCCAAGTAGGTGAGCAGGGACAGAAGCCTCAAGGTGTTTCACGAAGAGATGGGGTCTGAGGGGCGGGGGGAGCATTAAAAAAAAACACTAGTGAGGCCTCACCTAGAGTACGTGTGCAATTTCAGAGACCATGCACTCACAAGGACATTGACAAGGTGGAGGCGGTCCAGAGAAGGGCAGCTAAGATGGAACAGGGCCAGCACCAGAAAACATATGAGGAGAGATTAAAGGACCTCAGTATGTACTCGCTGGAAGAAAGGAGGAATCAGGGGGACATAAAAGAAATATTTAAGTACCTTAAGGGCATAAACAAGGTACGGGGGTGGAGACGTCTTCCAGTATAGGAGTGCAAGAACGAGGGGGCATGATATAAAATCGGAAGGTGGCAGGTTAAAGGGAAATGTGAGGAGGTTTTTCTTCACGGGTGGTAGACACATGAAACAGTCTGCCACAGGAGGTGGTGGAAGCGAGCACAGTGGAGGGATTTAAACTTGCCTGGGACAGGCACAAGGTAACTTTAGAGCTTCTAAGAAGTGGTAAAAGCCATTGACTACATAGGGTCTGAGGCCGCAAACAAGTGTAGGGCTTACGGGCAGGCTGGATGGGCCTTGATAAATTCTATGTTTCTGTTTCATGTGAACGGGGAATTGGGGCAGGGGAGGGACACCGAACTACCAATGTTTTTTTTTTTCATATCCATGTGAACAGGGTTCGGGGCAGGGGAGGGACACTGAACTGCCAACATGTTACTTCCAGGGATCAGGGCTTGGGGGTGGGGCCTGGCCTAGTGCACTCGGACGGTATTTGCATGCAGATAAGCCAATAACAGGCATACAAATGGCCCCTTAGCACCGTGCATGCCCAGTGGGTTCATTTGCATGTTTAGGCTGAATATTGCCCATGGGGGTCATTGAGCTAACCAGTGTGTGCTGTGCTTTACCTCTATGGGCTGTCTTCAGCCCTGCCCTCTGGTAGCACTGTGCCAGACATGGCGACCACTTGCTGTGCACCGTGCTACCATTGTCCGCTATTCAAACTGATAGTGTGGTCAGGTCGGATTGCACTATCTGTTTGCATATGGTGCCAGAGCCAGCGACCCTATTTTTTCACGCAGCACACCTGTTTATACGCGCAGCTGGCTGGCTTTGAAAATAGGGCCCATATTGTATTATTAATTGTATGTAAGGAGAATTTTATGGGCTACTGAGAGATATGCCAATACAGAATTGTACTCTGATAAACTTAAAACACAAACCGATACACACGAATCTGATTGACTTCTTTGACTGTGTCACTAAGACAGTAGATAGGGGCCAAGCAGTAGATATCCTCTATCTTGAGTTCAGCAAGGCCTTTGACTCTGTGCCCCACAAAAGGTTGATCAGGAAGTTGGTGGATCTTCAGGTTGGGGAAAAGATGGCCAGATGGGTGGAAAACTGGCTGAGGGACAGGACCCACAGGGTGGTTGTGGGGGAAGAGTTATCTGGTACCAGAGAGGTAACCAGTGGGATCCCACAGGGCTCTGGGCTGGGGCCGATGTTGTTCAGTGTCTTCATCAGTGACATTGGGTATGGTATTAAGGGCAAAATGTGCCTATTCGCGGATGACACCAAGCTCTATGGGAGAGTGGACACAGGGAAGGGATACAGTACCTACAGGAAGATCTGGAAAAGCTGGGGAGGTGGTCCAGGATCTGGCAGCTTGGCTTCAATGCCAAGTAATGCAAAGTTATGCATATTGGAGCCAAGAATCCCAGGACAGAGTACTACCTGGGTGGAGTCCGAGTATCTACATCAGAGGAGAAGGACCTGGGAGTGATGATCACTAGTGACCTGCACTCCACGAAGTGCAAGAAAGCAGCAGCAAAGGCGAACAAGATGCTGGGATGCATATATGGGAGGATCAGTAGTAGGAGAGAGGAAGTTATATTGCCCTTGTGCAGGTCACTGGTAAGGTTACATCTAGAGTATGGAGTTCAGTACTGGTGCCCACATCTCAAAAAGGACATTAACCTGCTGGAGAAGGTCCAGAGGAGGGCTACAAAAATGATAGTGGTAAGGCATATGAGGAGATGTTGAGGGCACTGAACATGTACTCCCTGGAAGACAGGAGAGAGAGAGGGGACATGACTGGGACTTTCAGGTACTTGAAAGGGATAAATAAGGTTGATAAGGAGAGTCTCTTTAAGCTGAGTGGCAACCATAACACTAGGGGGCACAGTCTTAAGCTGGAGGGTGGGAGGTTTAGGAGGGAGGTCAGGAAGCACTTCTTCACAGAGAGAGTGGTGGATACTTGGAATGCACTGCCAGAAGAGGTAATCTCGTTGAAGACAGTGGGCAGCTTTAAGAGAGGCTGGGATAGGCATGGGGGAAAGTAAGGATTATGGGTAGGGAGGATGGGAGGAATGGGGAGGGAGGGCAGGGACATTAGCTCAAGCTGTGGACCCTGCAATACGAGCAGACTTGATAGACCAAATGGCCTTCTTCTGCTGGCTTCTTCGTATGTTCATATGTTTGTATGTTAAGCTCGTTCTCAGATTACCTAGCAAATAGATCTCAGTTTGTAAATTGGGGGTGACCTGTCTGATAGGTGCCTGATTTGTGATGGTGTCCCTCAAAAGTCTATACCGGGCCCGCTCCTATTTTCACTCTGTATCAATGAAATGGCAGAAAACTGTGGCTGGGCAAAACTATTGCTATATGCTGACGATGCGGTACTTTATTACAGCTCTAACAATGTCGCTAAAATCAATAAATTACTCACTTCTAATATACTGTACACCTACTAGAGGACTAGCTCCTTAACAAGCTGGTCCTAAATAGCAAAAAGACCAAGTCCATCCTCTTTAGCCCAAAGAGTCTAGGTCCCCAAAGGGGGAACCTTTTTAACCCCCACCTTCTCAAATGGGATGCATATTGAGACGGTTGACTCAGTCAACTGTCTGGGTGTCCGTCTCGATCAGGATATCACCTTTAAAGTCCATATCAAGCATCTTGTGAAAACTCTTCATCAAAAGGTTGAATTACTATACCGCCTAAGCCCCTGCCTTTCCAAAGACTCCCTCATACGTATAGACAACTCAACCCTGTTACCCACCCTTCTCTGTGGTGGTCTTCCTCTCAGTTAGATGCTCTGAACTGGAAAAGCTAAAATAATTATATCATATAATAGCTCATTTTGCAGTTGGTGCCTCACCCAACAATCACCATTGTAGAGTTATTGATTCCCTCAACTGGCCCTCTCACCAGTAGACTTGAATATGCATCACTTTGCCTAGCCTGCAAGCTAAAAGGCTCACATGCCCCTCCTGACCTGCCTGGCCTAACATTGAACAAACCTGATAGGCAACCCTCAGATCCACCAGTAGAAAGCTTCTCCAGGTCTCCAAATTAAAACTGCAACAGGCAATAGGTCCTTTGCTAATTCCAACCCCAGTTTGGAATACCCTTCCAACTCTCTGCAGGTACTCTTCTCCTGGGTGGATTTAAAAAGGGTTAAAAGCCCACATTTTAGAAAGAAACCACTACAGCTGTTACAGCTAAAAGTTTAGCCTACTTTTCAAGTATGCCGTCTGGTTTTTTTTGTGTGTAAGATAGCACTGCAACTTGTCCCTGTATGCATTTACTATTTGTATGTATATCGATGTGAATCCACACTGTGTATTCTTAATGTTTGCTCATTGTCAATCCTTAATTTAACCCTATTATGTAATGTGTTATCTATTATGCTAGTTATTTCCCACCTTTTTTGTAACTATCTCTCTCTTGATCACTTTTTGTAATTAATTCCGGGTCGCTCCTGAAAAAGGTAGTCTTTGAGGCCCAGTGGGTTTACCTGGTCAACAGAATTCAATAAAATAAAAAATAAGGTTGAAATGCCTGTATGGTCAAGCACTGAACAGTTTTGTGTTTTTTTAACTCTCAGTCTTTATTGAATTTTCAAATGTTTCCATAAAGACAGACAATACACAGACACATAACATACATCAAAACAAAAAATAAAATAACAAGCTCATCAACAGAGACACATACAATGGGCTGTTTTTAACAGTTAATCTGGATTAATCAATTCACACAAAATAATTCATATGGGGAAGATATCCCTGAGAAACTATAAAGTGCAGTTTTCATGTAAGAGAAAGGGGGTAGTCAGGGATAAACCCAGAAGTTCAAATTATGGAGCCCCTGCCTGCGGTACAAAATCAGGTTTTACCAAACCCGTGTACAGAATCCACCTTCTCCAAAGCAACTCGAACTGAACCTGCCTTTTGTTAATGGTGGCTGCAAGAGCCACCACCCAATAAATAAAAATCATAATTTCATGCCAGTGATTTATGTTGGGTTCCCTAGGGGTTATCCATAACTTAGTTATGGCTTTCTAGGCAACAAGTAAGGCGTGTCTCAACAATTTTCCCTGATTAGGGTCCTTATAAGTTCTCGGGATGCACTGAACAGTTTTGGAGGAGATTTTTTGCATCAGTTCTTCCTGGCGCAAAAGATGATGGCATGGCCACTAAAAAACTATACAAGAATGCCAACAGGTCCGACTGTCTGGGTGGTTAACAATAATCCATTTGAGGAGGTTCTGATTGCTGGAAGCATAGTTGAACCTCGTGGGGAGTGTAATGATGTTTGAGAGGTTTGTATTGGAGAGGGCATGTTTGTATTTGGATGAGTCCTTGTGCAGCCATTTGTAGTTGAGATTATCTGAGATGAAAGTTTCTAAGTTTAGCTCCTTGCTAACAGTAGAATTGATTGCAGTGATTGTAGCATCCACATCATGAATCCCCTTCAAAGGTCTGTAAATACATCCAAGAATGGTCTTATACAGGCCCTTACTCTGGAGGGGGGTTTGGATGCCCCCCCCCCCCCGCAAGATATATTGAGTTCTGTTTGGCCAGCCTTACGCTTTTATTTATTTATTTTTTTAGGTTAATGAAGTTAAAACCTGGAACTTAAGTGAGGGAGGTAGTTACAGGGATGGATTGGAGCATTGGCTCACTGTGCAGTAGTGTCAGAGGCACAAGGGCTTTGCTTGCCGCGACTGTGTAGATCGTGCAGTGTGGAATGACATTGAAGATAAAATAATACAGTGTTCTCGCCACTGGCTATAGATCGTGCCGCGCTCACTGTGATCAGTCGGCAGGTTGGTAACTTTTCTGAGACCCTACAGACCTGCCAAAAAATTGTTTTTGTGATGGTGGTTACCAGAAGTGTGGTTCACACTAGTCTGACTCCAAGGTGGGTAAAAGTAACGCACTAAAACGAGGTACACATTTTGTGCTGTAAACCTTCGCTTCATGACCCCTTGCTCACATCTGTCTTCTAGCAAGTACCAGGACACTTGCTACTGACCACAGTCAGCAAAACAAATTGTCATGAAAACTTGCCTTGACCAAAAGAGTAGACAAGCTACAGTGTAGGGAGAAAACATATCTTGCTTTAAAATGTCACTTATATGACTGCATATGGTGTGACTTCCTTACACAGCATAGGCCTTTGGACACGTTACTTGACCTAACTGCCACCGAACCAACAAGTTTTCTAATTGCCACTATAACAATATGCCTCATCCAGTATCATGCAAATTGGTTTGTTTTTAGGATTCAGTGCCAGTCAAGTAAAGGTACAAGGGAAGGCACACATGCAGAATCTGGCAGTATAAGCAATTAGTTTTGTTTGGAAAGCACTAAAGTGTCATTCTTCTGTCAAGCCCTTTTGCTGTGTAAGGTTAGACTATGCAGTCTATATTACTTACTATTGCTGTATGTTTTCGCGGCTACTGTCTTGTCTCATTTCCATAATTTCCTGTGATTGTAAAGTAGCCAAATTGTGTGTGGTTGAAGATATCCCCCCCGAAGGAGTGACAGGGTCAATTTATTATTACAGAAGGAAGCAGAAGGATTTTCAACCTAAAGGCTCTCAAACCATGTGGAGTAAATGATGAGCTTAATACTATATTTTTATAATTTGCCTAAATGTTCCACCATCTCTAATACTCTGTTGTCTTTTCCAAGCATATTCAGACCCGTACACTGGAGGGGTTTGGGGGAGCCCTAAAATAGGGCTATTATACAGTTTTTTGCCCTGTATACAGTGTTTTTGGTTGAAATTCTCCCAGGTCCTGTCTACAAATAGGTTTATATAGTGTATAAGGGTAGTTAAGGGCAAAGGCAAAAACGGGCTCTAGGTGTGCTGCTGTAACACCAGTATCCCAGCCCAGCCGCAACTTAAAACGGAACCCCTGACAGTTCTGACTTGGTTGTCCAACCAGCCGGTGGGGGTAAAGCTGGTCCACTAATTCCAGGAATGGTAGAGATTACCCCAGACAAGTGAGTCTTGTAAGTAGTGAGTCATGGACTATTCCTGCAGTTCAAAGGTTCCGAAAATTGCAGCAACCAACAGTGTTTCCACTCCACATTCCACGAGGTACAGTAGTGCTGAGGCTAAAGGCAGTAAAAATGCTGTCGGCAAAAGCTGTGGGAAAAGTGCCTCTCTCACAGTGGAGCAAAGGCCTGTTTTCCAAGTAGTTTTTTTAACCCACAAGAAAAATGTTGAGTGATAATCCATTTTAGATTTAAGATTTCCAAACTGGGATCACCGGATCTAAACAATGCCTATTTCCATATTCCAGTCAGAATCTCTCACAGAAATGACATCAGGTTTAGACTAAGGAACTGCTAATAGCAGTTCATAGCGATGCCCTCATCTCAACTCCAAAGGTGTTCGCTAAGTACCTAGTTATTTATTTATTTAGTTCTTTGTTTACCAGTTAAGTGTACTAGACAACAGCAAGTTGCCTATTTTCAGGCATGACCCAGGAGGGTTACAGAACAAAAGTGACAGTTAATTACAAATATGAGTACAGAAGATAATGTAGCATCAGAAATGTCCAGGACACAGTCTTGAATATGTAGACACTACTAATAGCAGAGCAACACCATATTAAGATGTAACAGTAGAACCCATATAAGTGCCAAAAGAACCAGAGTTACAGAAATGAGAAGCTCTCCAGTTTGTTCAGACATTCACTGGATCAGTCGCAGGAGCATTTATCATTTTCCAGGAGGAACCTATGAAGACCAGTTTTGAAGGCATGGCGGGATTTTGCATTTCTTAATTGCACTGGAAGGGAGTTCCAGAGTGTAGGAGCAAATGCCTAGAAGGCATATTCTCCAGTCTTAGTAGAACAGTTTGGTACCTCGAGAAGTGACTGGGACAGGGACCTCGATGGATAAGTCTGTGAGACTGGAGTGAACATGTCTGCAAGGACAGCTGGTTCACCTAATTACTTTGCCAATGAAACAACCTCCCATGAACATCCGGTGTGAATTTGGAGAAAGCCACCCAATGCTTGAGTATAGAATGCAGTAGTGGGTATGTTTAGGACCCGATAGGGCAAAGTGGCAGATATTGTTATAACAAGTGTTCTATTTGCTTGCTACCCCTTTATTAGCCTCTGCAAAAGATATCAGCCCATAAGTCAGACTGGGTTGTAACACTCCCTGTGCGATGGCCAGCCTGACTGCCATGATCAGATTATATCTAGTTTTGTAGGCAATGCCAAGCTTCATGTAAACTGACTTACAGGTAGTGTTAAGATGAAGATTGAGATCAAGGTTGGGGTCCAGAGTGATTCCCAAGTACCTGAAAGAGTCAACAAACTCTAGTGGTGAGCTGTCTAGCCCACAGATATATAGGGTTGCAGGACAGGCCCTGAGTTTAGGGCCTGAGCCAAATAGCATAGTGACTGTCTTTGTAGTGTTCATTAGTAATCTGTTTTTGATTATACAGTGCTGGATTTCGTAAAACTCCTTGTTTAATTTAGAATTAATGATAGATATGTCTGTAGCACCTTTATATAGGACCATATCATCCACATATAGAAGGGTGGAGCAAGCACCTGACATCTTGGGTAGATTGTTAAGGAACAAGGAGAACAGAAATGGGCCAAGAATGGATCCTTGCGGAACCCTGACAATGGTACTGGCTCGCTCCAATTTGGATCCATTTATTTCTACAAATTGCTGCCTACCAGTAAGGTATCCAGTAAACCATTTAGTTGTGTCTGAAGAGAAACCCAATGCTTTTAGTTTGGACAGCAGCAGTGAGTGGTCTACAAGGTCAAACGCCTTGGTAAGGCCGATGAACACTGCCCCTGTTAACATGCCTTTATCCATGGCCAGGTTGACATCATTGGTAAATTTTACGAGTGCAGTGATAGTACTGTGCCATTGTCTAAAGCCGTGTTGAGCAGGGGATAGCAAGTGGTGCAATTGAGAGTGTTCTGTCACCTGGGAGGCAACTAATTTTTCTAGTAGCTTGTCAAGCACCGACAGTATTGCAATGGGGCGGTAGTTTTCCATGGTCCTGGTATCTCCCTTTTTATGTATGGGGACCACTCTGATGATCTTCCATAGCATTAGGACCTTGCCGGTTGACAAAGACAGGGTTGAACAGCCTCCTAATTCTGGCAGCAAATTTGAGAAAGCAAGGTGTGGTGTGTTTTTTTTCCCCCCACACCTGAATGATTAGTCAGGGAAAGCAAAACATGAAACACACTTACAGAATGTAAAGAGCACTGGGAAGGTTTAGGCTTCCTAATAAAACTACAGAAGCAAAAAACAAGAGTCTGCACAGGTATTGGACTTCGTAGATGCAGAGCTGGGCACTCTGCTGAGAATAGTACTCCTTCCATGTGCAGAAGTAACAAGCCTGATTGCCACTGCAGAATCTTTTAACCCGGCCAGCCAAGGCCTGCAAGAGGATTTTTCTGTAGCTTCTAGGCCACGCAGGAGCCAGATTACAAATGACACATATCTAGTATTTTAGAGCTCACTGGTCATATAGGTTGGCTCGGTTTCAAAGCTGGAGTCAGTAACAAAAATTATTTACAGTGTATTACGTACAAAAACAAGGGAAATCAGATCCTCAAAACTATACACAGAAACTATGAGGATCTGGAACCTAGCTTATTCACTAGACGTGAAACTATATGCAGTACATCTTCCAAGGAAAGACATCGTACTGGCAGACTCCTTCAGCACAAAAAGTCAGGGAAATCAAGTGAAGACACTGATCCAGCAAATTCTGACATCAGTGTTCAGAAGATGGGGTACACCACAAATGGATCTGTTTGCCCCGTGGGAGATCTACCAGCTTCCCCAATTTTTGCTACAGTCCTCCAGTACTGGACAAAGTAACAGTACCAGAGGACAACCTAACACTGGACTAGACAAATACATTCCTATATGCCTCTCCACCATTTCTACTCATACAGAGAGTACCCATAAAGCTGGGAAGGGAGCCTGCAAAAATGATACAGTGTAGCCCTGTTATAAGCAACCCCTAAATGCCAAGCAAAAATGTTCTTATAACCGGAATGTTCTTATAAGAGGGCTACATCAAAAACAATGAACATCTGTGGTTAACATGATAAAACTGGGCTCAGACTACATTTTAGAGAACTCGTTATTAAAAATAGTATAATATAGCTTTTTAAAAAGACTCTTGCTCAAATAGTTAAGGGTACTGAAAAATTCATCAGCGTCTCAGACGATTCAGAGGAAACATGAGGAAGAATTTCTTCACAGAACGGGTGGTGGACAAGTGGAACACCCTGCCAGAGGAAGTGGTGGGGGCTGAAACAATCACGGGATTTAAGAATGCATGGGATAGACATAAAGGAATTCTGGAGGTCAGGGTTAAGGCGCAACAGACTTCTACGAAAACATAAAGTGAACTTACAAGCTCAAATGGGCAGACTGGGTGGGCCGTAGGCCCTTATCTGCCGACACTGTCTATGTATCTATGTCTCACCTAACTGTGAAGGAATATGAGCTGCCTTCTTCATAAGGCATCTCTCCCACATCTATTCATCACTTAAGTGATTGTTAATGAGGGCACTAGATGAAGATTCAGCCCTGGCTTAGCACATTCAGAGGTGATAAGGACCATCTACCACTATCTCTGCAAAAAAAAAAAAAGTTCTTATAAATGGGCTTTACTGCCATTGAAAATAATAGGCAAAAATCGGGACATTTAACAAATGTCCTTGTAAACGGGATGTTCTTATAAGTGGGCTCCAGCTGTATTGATAGTTCCGGACAGGGACAGGCAGGCCTGGTACTCCATGCCACTGCCCTGTATATGAGGAATACAATCAGTCTGCCACAGAGACACAATATGCTGTCTGTCAGCCTAGACAGGATAGCATTCCCAGACTTCAAGAGCCTACCTCGGAGGTCATGATTCTTGAAGAGCTAGAAATCTGTAGTCTCAAGTTATGAGATGAGATAATGAGGGTGTTGCAGGTGTCCAGAAAACCATCAAAAAGGATTATATATGCCTCAAAGTGGAGAAGATTATCATACTGATATGCCATCAGAAAGATAATCCTCATACAGGCAGATATGGTTTTGGGAAGGTAAGGATCATGGGTAGGAGGATGGGAGGATGGGGGAGGGAGGGAGGGCAGGGATATTAGCTCAAGCTGTGGACCCTGCAATACAAGCAGACTTGATAGACCAAATGGCCTTCTTCTCCTGTTTTCTTCATATGTTCACATGTTGCCTGTAGTCCTGGACTGTCTAGTACACATATAGTCACTGGACCACAACCCTCCTACCCTGGAAGTGCACCAGGCAACAGTCTTACCTTATACAGCAGTTGGCAAGCCTAAGTCTTTGCCCTCACAACCTTTTTCCAAAGGTCCTTCAAAGGCCTCAGCCATTTATACCCTCCTGTGAAGGATTCTGTTCCTCCCTAGGATCTAAATGTATGCCTTGCTTGGATGATGGAAGCTCATTTTGAGCCAATGGCTACTTGTCATCGAGGCACAGGTCGGGAAGCATAGGAAAAACCAGGAGCAGCTGTAGAATTTGCAAACAGTGTTTATTAGTACTAGCAGTAACATAAAAAAATAAACTTGTTCAGTATAACTATTTGCAAAGGCAGAATAAACAGAGAAGATCCATCTGAGTTTTCCTTCAGTCTCTGTGTGTCTCAAAACATTACAACTCTCTCTCTCATATGTCTTTGCGAACCCCTTCTTAACAAACATTCTGTTTTTTTCTAAAATGTTCTTGTATGTTTCAGGCAGGTGCAGTAAGAACACAATGTCCCAGAACTGAGGCCCCTTCTCTACAGCTTCTGAAAAATGCTGTCAGGTTAACCCCTTGAATTCCCAATAGCTTTTTGCAATCATCTCAAACTATAATTATATACATTTCAATATATATATATATATTTCAACAGTAACATTATATAATTTTTAAACAAAGGGATCCCAATATCAGTTACATTTACACATAATGATTTGCATATATTTTTATACCAGCGATATGCAAGGGAGGAAAAGACAGAAACAGCAAGGGAAGCCTGACAGACAGTGAGAGGCAAAGAACTGTGAGACTGTCGGGGTGATCAAATCCTAGGTCTCACAGGAAAATTTGGTTGCGCAACCAGACAGACAAGAGACAGGAAAGGAAAGAACAGAACATATCCCTGCATTCAAACTCTTCATAACAAGTGGGACAGGGTCCTATTCAACCCTGTCACACTACTACTGAACTTAAATATGTAACTTGGAATACAGTTTTTCCTAATTGCCATAACTTCTATTAGGAGGGTGAGGAAAATGCAGATCCAAACTACAAAATCCTTCACAGGGGCAAGGTAGTTCTCAGAACTACATAAAGTTTCTTGCTAAAAAAGGTGTCAGAGTTTTCACTTTAACCAGTCACTCACTCTTCCAGTATGTTTTCCCAAGCATTCCAGTGCAGTTGGGCAAAACTACCCTCACTAGATATAAAAAGAGCATGGATCTAATACTCGGACCGCACAAGAGATGTCATGTCCAGCAACACTCAGTTTTTCATCACCGATGGTGAAGTGGAAGAGGTACACCAGCAACTAGGGAAGCTATATCTCATTGAATAGTCTCCTGCATCCAATTCTGTTATGAGAAGGCTGGCAGAGTACTACCCAGAGGCCTACAGTCTCACCCACAAGAGGCACTTCAGCCTCTGTGGCAGCTACAAGGGGCATTGTCCATTAAGAGATTTGTAAAACAACTGCCTGGAAAGCAGTACACACCTTCGCAAAACATTACTGTTTAGACATAAAATCTAGAAGGGATGTCATGTTTGATGCTGCTGTCTTGCAGAACCTTTCAGGGTTCCCCATAGGCTGCAGATATAGGGCAGTGGTTGTGGCGGTCAGGGCCGAAGGTATATTATTCCTTGACTTCCTATATACACTGTACATGTACATGAATAGTTTTAAGTAAAGTTTAGAGTACTGGTATCAAGACAAGGATAGTAGTGCAATAAAGGATGATGAAACCCTCGGGTGCCTTCCTACCTAAAAAGCAGTTTTGGGTGATTTTATATATATATAAAAAAAAAAGCTTTTTTCATAGATAGGTTCTGTGCCCAGCCTCCCAAAGTACTGCTATGGAGTCTGCTATCTACGATACACAAGTGAGGAATTCCTGTGGTTAGAAGAAACAAATACTCACCATAGTAATGCTGTTTCTTCTAAGGGGTCCCTCACTAATTATCATAATCCCTAATCCCTGCCTCCCTTTCCAGAACCTGACAAAAAATTCTCATAAAAATCAGTTGTCTTAGTAAGACTTGAGCATTAATTGTTACAGTTCTTCCAGAATTAATAAGTTTTGTTTGTTTACATACTGTTTCATTAAGAAAGTTGGTTTGTCTGTCATATTTATTTAGTTAGTTTTTGATGACCAGGTAAGTGCAGTAAACAACAACATTGTCTATTTTCAGGCACGACCCAGGAGAGTTACAGACAAAACCAGCATATTATAACAGGGGAGTTACAGACAGCATACGGCACAGAAAACAGTAGGGTACACAATAAACACATGGTATACAATGAATATACATAGAGAATACAAAAAATTCAACAGGCAATCATCACTGTAAGGAAAAAAAAAATAACACATGTAAGTATGGAGGGCACCATGAAACAGAGGGTGGGAAGAATTACCCAGAGGACTAATAGAGGAGTCAAAGGTAAGTGGCCAGCAGCTTGGTTCTAAGATCAGTGAGCTGGGACAGGGGAGTCCCAGAAGTGCTAGTGGGGCCTTGGGGCGAGACAAGAACCAGGTCAAAACTGCATATAGTTTAGGGGCAAGAGCATTTGTCCCTGATTTGTAGGTGACTTTTGAGGCCATTTTTAAAGATATGGTGGGAATACGAGTGTTTCAGTTCCTTAGGGAGAGAGTTCCAGAGTTTTGGTCCAGACACCACAAAGGCATGCTCGCCCATCCTAGTGTTGCATTTGGGGATATCCAGTAGAGAGTCATCCATCGAGTGCATGGAGTAGGTCGGTAAGGAAGGTTTGAACCAGCAAGTGGCAGACTCAGGAAGGCCTTCTCTGATTAATTTGTGTATGGTGCAACCAGCAGCATATGTCCGGTACAATGGAGAGAGAGAGCCAGCCAAAGAGTCACACGCCGCATGCATTGTGTGGTGCACCTTCTGGCGCAGATAGAGCAAAATGACAGATGCTGTTATAACAGGTCTCCCATTTGCTTAGAACAGCTTTATTTGCATCCATGTATGATAAGAGGCCATATATGAGGCCAGGCCTTAGTACACCCTGAGCGAGGGCGAGTCTTGCAGCGGAGGTTAGGTTGTGACGAGTCTTATACGCGGTGCCAAGCTTAATGTGGACAGATTTACATACAGTTGAAATATGAAAGTTGAAGTCAAGAGGTGGATCAGGAGTGATGCCCGGATACTTGAAAGAGTCCACCATGTCAAGAGAGGAGCCTCAGGCCCCCTTATAGTAAGCATAGAAGGGCAGGCTCTGAGTCTGGGCGCTGAGTCAAAGAGCATGGTGACTGTTTTTTTCGTGTTGAGAAGGAGCTTGTTGCATGATGTCCATGATTAGATGGTGGTAAAATCCAGGTTGAGTTTGTTGTTGCTGACAGTGATGTTGGCAGCACTGGTGTAGTGGACCACGTCATCCGCATACAGAAGGGCTTTGCAGGAGCTAAGAGATTTGGGCAGGTTGTTAGCAAATAGAATAGTAGCGACCCAAGGATGGACCCCTGGGGAACTCTGACCTTGATGAAGGCAAGACCTGATTTGGCACCACTTATTTCGAAAATTGCCGTCTACCAGACAGGTAGCTTTTGAACCAAGACAGCGTGGGAGACGAGAAGCCCAAAGCAAGCAGTTTCTCTAGCAGCAGGGTGTGATCTACCAGGTCGAATGCCTTGGTTAAGTCTATGAATATCGGTCCCGTGAGCATCCCCTTGTCCACAGCTGTTCTGATGTCATTAGTCAGTTTTAAGAGCTGTAGTGCTACTGTGGCCACTCCTGAAACCATGTTGGCACAGAGTAATCTGTTGGGATTGTTGCAGGAAGCCTATAACCTGAGATGCAACAAATTTCTCAAGAAGTTTGTTGAGAGTGGAGAGAAGTGTGATGGGATGATAATTATCCATGCATCTGGTGTCACCTTTTTTGTGTATAGGAATGACCTGAGCTGTCTTCCAGAGCGCATGCACAGACCCTGAGGCAAGGGACTGATTGAACAGTCTTGTGATGGGGGGCCGCTATTAGAGGGGCGGCTAACTTAAGAAACCTTGGTAGAAGCCCATCCGAGTCAGCAGAGCCACAGTTAGGGATGGATCTGAGAAGTCAAAAAATGTTCTTCTTGGTGACTGGCTTGAGATTGACGCATTGGAAGCTTGGGGACAGGGGGTCCATGGGAGAGGTAGAATCATGATCAAACTGGCAGGAGAAATGGGATAGGTCAGAGAAGTGAGAATTTAGGGCATTAGCAATAGTGACTGAGTTATTGCAGTTGGTGCCATCCAGGGTCATGTTGGTTATAGATGAATTAGTACCTTGTCCTATGCAGGATTTCATGTGGTTCCCAAAACTTTGGCGGTCGTGTGTTGATGAACGAAAGAGCTGTTGGTAATAGGTACTTTTAGCATTGTGGATAGCTTTCTTGCAATCCTTCCTGAGCTGTCTGTATGCGGTCCAGTCTGAGTGATCCTGGGTACGTTTAGCATTGAACCATGCTTTTTTCCTCCTTTTCATTAGTGTAAGTAGTTAACTGTTTATCCATCTTGCCAGGGAGCCTCTGATACACTGTTTCTTGAGGGGAACAAACACATCTCGGATGTTATTGCTTGGTGTTTTCAAAAATTTTTATTTTAGAAGTGTTATATTTTGGTAACCATTTAGCTACAGTATATTTAGTGGTCACAGCTCCTCTAGCTTTAGAAACAAATCTTACATTAGGTTGCTAGGGGAGCTGTAAGCACCCAGCAGAGTTTGAACTTCATTCTAATTCCGATAAATATTCCTTAATTAGCATAAAGTTTGAATTCTGCAGGGCACTCAACTCAGTGCACCAGATGCTGTTTGTGCAACTTAACGAGGGATTCCTTAAAGGAAAAACCATTACTGTGGTATTTTTTTTCATTTAACCTAGCTAAATCCCCTGCAGCTTCAATCCAGCACTGACATCAACCATGCGGGATTGTGGGATGCCTCAGGAATGATCGGGAATGTGAAATGTCAGATCATGATGGCAGGATTAGCCAGAAAAGGTACAGACATGCATGCAAGTGAGAAAATTAAAAATAGCTGGCCCATTGGCACAGTGGTTGTGCTACCACTCGCAATGCCGGGGACCAGGATTCTGGAGCATGCCAGGAGCATTGCGGGCCAGCAGGGGAGATGAGGATCAAGTGTCCTAGCAGAACGTTGTCTTCCTCTGGGGTGAGAGGGACGCCATTGGTGCTGTAATACTGCCACCTAGGTGACCAAAGGTGGCAGTGCAGCAAGGCTCTGCGAGGGAGGGGGAAGATGCCAGGCAGGGATTTGTGCTGTCACGCATTACTTGAGCATGAGTATTGTTTCCTCTTGTGACCCGCATCCTTCAGGGGATCGAAGGAGAAAAGCATAAAGTGGCCCTGGTGCTGGCATCCCAGGGATGCCAGTATGTATGGGCAGTACCCCCACGCTACATCTCCTAATGTTGTGCATGTTTGGGGGTATATCCACTAACAACCTGTACCTTGCTGGGGGGTAGTTGCAGCTTTGTGGGGGATGGAGAGCGAAGTAGGCGGGAGCTGGTAGGAAGATTCCAGAGGGTTACATGGGGTGAGCCACAGATAGAGGGAATCAAGTATAAATTAACAACAAAAAATTAAAATTAAAGGCGCTAATTGGAGGAAGCCCAACACTTATGTGTTGAGTTTAGCCAAATGAAATTTCCCCTTTAAAAATGGAATATACACGGTCAGACTGCCGCTGCTGTTCAAATCAGGGATGTCATTTTCTGTAGGATCTCCTGTGGAATTTTTCCCTGTACAGTTTATTTTTTCTGTTGGCCATAAATGAATAAATCAGAGCTCTGTATACAAACAAAGGCAGAGTGTTTGAAGGCAACAGGAAATACTGGAGATGATACAACTTGTAAGATATTCCAGAAGGTTACGGGCTGCATGGTGGTCTGAGGCTTGCGCAGCACTGAAATCAGCTGTGCAGAGGCCAGCTTTCACAAGTATGTCTGGCTGGCCACTTTATGCTGAGGCATTCCACGACCTTGTCCTCTTGACACAGCTGTCCCTGTACATCCTTGGGAATTTGCCTCTTTGAGCCACAGCCCAGACACTTTTACTAGATGAGTACTAAGTGTGTTTAAATTACTTGTGTCTGGAAGGCATTTTCATTTTTCAAGTTCCAGTGCTACAAAATGTTCTTCTTTATCTAGTACTTATTACGTCATTGGTAGATATCATCGTTTCCATGAAAAGGTATTGGATATACACTCATTTACATTTACACTCATGGACATGTATAGGCATGCACATGGAATTTTCCATGCACATATCACACACACTTACACAACACTCACACTTATTTTTTCAGTGGCTGTGGGATTATGTTAAGATTTCTTTTGTATGTGCTTTTTTTTGCTTTGTTTGATGTTTGAAACATAA
Source organism: Neoceratodus forsteri (assembly GCA_016271365.2). Lineage (NCBI taxonomy): Eukaryota > Metazoa > Chordata > Ceratodontiformes > Ceratodontidae > Neoceratodus > Neoceratodus forsteri. The sequence continues at coordinate 1,109,982,262 of CM028133.1, forward strand.
AGATGAATATAACGTCGTCCATTGACTGGGCGTCAACTCGTGCTTCAGCGTGTGGCAGCCATGTTTGGGAGCAGCCTCTGGATTCTCACGTGATGGGCCAATGAAGAGTGACTGCAACATGGAAGTGACAGGTCTTCTCCACCAGGATAGGACTTAGTACGCCTCACTGTACAGTGCTCTCCCAGCTAATGGCTCACAAGCAGGACTTGGGTTGATCATGTGGTGGCCAGTCCCACACACCCCTCATGACCAAAATGTTGTGTTCACAGTACAGCTGCTAGGGCTGGAGGGAACGCAGTAGTATAAAAAAAGAGAGAATTCCCCCAAAGACAGAAGAACTGAAGATGCCAGACTTAAATGCCTTAAATGCTGTGTGGAGAGCCACAAAATGAGAACAAAAAAAGAAAAGAAAAGAATATACAGCTTTTTGTAGGCATGGCTAGGTCCCACTATGCAGATCCTACTGCACAGTAAACCATGGTTGGGAGCCAACTTCCCTCTTCACCTGTCATACATCCAGAGTAGGTTGGGGTTGTGGGCCATGTTCTGTCTGCAGCTGTTTTACTTCCACTGTAGGATGGTGTTAGGTCCCAAGTTCCTTCTGTGCTTGATGTACCACCATTGTAGGATGGTGTTGGGAGCCAGATTACCTTTGTACTTGTTGTACTGCCACAGTAGTGTGGAGTTGGGGGCCAGGTTCAGTCTGTACCTGTTGTGCCTTTACTGTAGGATGGTGTTAGGGCCAAGTTCCCTCTGTGCCAGTGGTACCTGAACTGTAGGATTGGTGAGAGCCAAGTTCCATCTGTACCTGTTGTATATGACTATAGGATTGGTGGGGGCCAAGTTTCCTCTAAACCTATTGTAGCTCCATTGTTAGATGATCTAGGGCACAAGTTCTCTCTGTACCAGTTGTACCTGCACTGTAGGATGGTAGTGGGGGCCAAGTTTTCTCTGTACCAGTTGTACCTGCATTGTAGGATGGAGGTGGGGGCCAAGTTCTCTCTTGTACCAGTTGTCCCTCCTTTGTAGAATGATCTAGGGCACAAGTTATTTCTGCACCAGTTGTACCTTCACTGTTGTATGCTAGGGGCCAAGTTCCCTCTGTACCTGTTGGACATCCACTGTAGGATGGTAGCGGGGGCCAAGTTTTCTATGTACCAGTTGTACCTGCATTGTAGGATGGTGGTGGGGGCCAAGTTCTCTCTTGTACCAGTTGTACCTCCATTGTAGGATGATCTAGGGCACAAGTTATCTCTGCACCAGTTGTGCCTGCACTGTTGGATGGTAGGGGCCAAGTTCCCTCTGTACCTGTTGCACATCCACTGTAGGATGGTAGTGGAGCCCAGGTTCTCTCTGTACCAGTTATACCTGCATTGTAGGATACTGGTGGGGGCCAAGTTCTCTCTTGTAGCAGTTGTACCTCCATTGTAGGATGATCTAGGGCACAAGTTATCTCTGCACCAGTTGTACCTGCACTGTTGGATGGTAGGGGCCAAGTTCCCTCTGTACCTGTTGCACATCCACTGTAGGATGGTAGTGGGGCCCAGGTTCTCTCTGTACCAGTTGTACCTGCATTGTAGGATGGTGGTGGGGGTCAAGTTCTCTCTTGTTCCAGTTGTACCTCCATTGTAGGATGATCTAGGGCACAAGTTATCTCTGCACCAGTTGTACCTGCACTGTTGGATGGTAGGGGCCAAGTTCCCTCTGTACCTGTTGCACATCCACTGTAGGATGATGTTGGGAGCTAAATTTTCGCTGTACCATTTGTACCTGCACTGTAGGATGGTGGGGGCCACGTTCCCTCTGTACCTGTTGCACATCCACTGTAGGATGGTAGTGGGGGCCAAGTTTTCTCTGTACCAGTTGTACCTGCACTGTAGGATAGTAGTGGGGCCAAGTTTTCTCTTTACCTGTTGTATCTGCACTGTAGGATTGGTGGGAGCCAAGTTCCCTCTGTACCTGTTGCACATCCACTGTAGGATGGTGGTGGGAGTCACGTTCCCTCTGTACCTATTGCACCTCCATTGTAGGATGGTGGTGGCAGCCAAGTTCCCTCTGTACCTATTGTACCTCCATTGTGGTAGGATGGTGGGGGGAGTCTAAGTTCCCTCAGTACCTATTATACCTCCATTGTAAGAGGATCTAAGGCACAAGTTCCTTCTGTACCTGTTGTACCTGCACTGTAGGATTGTTGGGAGCCAGGTTCCCTCTGTATACCTGTTGTACCTCCATTGTAGGATGATATTGGGGGCCATGTTCCCTCTGTACCTGTTGTACATCCACTGTAGGATGGTGGTGGGGACCAAGTTTCCTCTATACCTATTGTACCTCCATTGTAGGATGGTGGTGGGAGCCAAGTTCCCTCTGTACCTACTGTACCTTCGTTGTAGGATGGTGGTGGGAGCCAAGTTCCTTCTGTACCTATTGTACCTCCATTGTGGTAGGATGGTGGTGGGAGCTAAGTTCCCTCAGTACCTGTTATACCTCCATTGTAGGATGTCCTAAGGCACAAGTTCCCTCTGTACCTGTTGTATCTCCATTGTAGGATGATATTGGGTGCAAGTTCTCTCTGTACCTGTTGTACATCCATTGTAGGATGATATTGGGGGCCATGTTCCCTCTGTACCTGTTGTACATCCATTGTAGGATGGTGGGTGATTGTGAAAAGAGTCGGACCAGCCAGATTGCGTAGTGTAAAAGGCTACAGGAATCGCACGCCGCCTTCTGCTGAAAACATAGGTTCAGCATCACACACACACACATTAGCAGAATCAATTAACGTAAGCTTTCATCGGGGGGCTGTGCCCCCTGCCCCCCCCCCGAGCTCTGTCCATCCTTACATCCTTCACATAACCTATGATCTGTGTCAGTTTCGCGGACAGCGAGTTAAGCAGTAAGTGTAGCTCCTCGGCTGGTCCGACTCTCTTCACTATCACCGGATGGTGGTGGGGGTCAAGTTCCCTCTCTACCTATTGTACCTCCATTGTAGGATGGTGGTGGGAGCCAAGTTCCCTCTGTACCTACTGTACCTCCATTGTAGGATGGTGGTGGAAGCCAAGTTCCTTCTGTACCTACTGTACCTTCATTGTAGGATGGTGGTGGGAGCCAAGTTCCCTCTGTACCTATTGTACCTCCATTGTGGTAGGATGGTGGTGGGAGCTAAGTTCCCCCTGTACCTATTATACTTCCATTGTAGGATGTTGTAAGGCACAAGTTCCCTCTGTACCTGTTGTATCTCCATTGTAGGATGATATTGGGGTACAAGTTCCCTCTGTACCTGTTGTACATCCATTGTAGGATGGTGGGCGATTGTGAAAAGAGTCAGACCAGCCAGATTGCATATAGGGAAATCAGACTTTGGAACTGTTTGATTCTGCAAGCAGCACAAGGGAAGTCACAGAGTTTGGAATTCTGATTTTGAAAGCAGCACAAGGGAAATCACAGAGTTTGGAACTGTTTGATTTTGAAAGCAGCACAAGGGAAATCACAGAGTTTGGAATTGTTTGATTTTGAAAGCAGCACAAGGGGAATCACAGAGTTTGGAACTCAGTGCTTTGGCTTCTCAGAAGGAACTAGAAGGGGGACAGAATCAGATCTACAGTACAGTAGCTTATTGTTGTTTTACATTGTTTCTTGTAGATTCTACTTGGTAGAAGGTTATTTTTTTCTTCTTACTACTAAGGGCTAGCAGGGTATTGTTTGGGGCTGTTGGAATTTTGAAACCTGTTTTGGTAGCTATAAGTGGGCTCATTTGTTTAATTCACTGTGCGGCAGGCTGCATTTGTAGAGGCCTATTTCTTCTGTTTTAAAACATAATTTGGTGTGATTTAACTGGCTCTGTTTCTTTGAATTGGAGACATATATCTTCTAATTCCAAGCCTATTTTGATGTGTTGTTGGTTGAGCTGTTTGAATTGGAGTCATATTTCTTTGGGTAGCAAACCTATTTTGGGGGCTTTGAATAGAATTGTGATTCATTGTTGCTGGCTTCACTAGCTGCAAAGTTTGAGTGCAGAGTGGGGGAAGGATGCTAATGGTCTGACCAGAGGCCTCAACTACCTGATTGTTTCTGGAAGACTTGGGCTGGTCCCACCCTTGGTCCATTATTTCCTTTATACCAGGGGTTCTGACATCACTTCCTCAAACAGGCAAAAGAATATGCACCTGTCATAGCAAAAGCAGTCATCCAGGAAAGGAACAGCAGCAAGGGAAGAGGTGACTGCTCTCTCAGTGGAAGGGAAGTAAATGCAAATCTAGGAGCTTTCATTATTACTTCTTTGCATTGATATTGCATTGGGGAAAGGAGGAGTAGGAGTTTGAAGAAGGCTGTGCAGTGGCTACAAAGTCTGTTTTGAGTGTGGATAGGAAGGATAGGAATATAAAAAGCAGTTGCTCAATATATCTAAACGTGTGCAACAAAGGAGGTAAGGGAAATGAAGAAAATGTTTTGCACTGATAGAGGAGGGAGAGGGGAGACTTGGGGGAGTGTTTGGTATCCTGCATCTGGAAGGGTGGGGGGTCGCTGCTGGGCAACGACAGCAATGGGTAGGGTGGTAGGCTGCAACAATTACAGCGCACCAATCTTTCTAAAAATTGCCTGGAGTGTGGGAGGATGTTTAGTGTGCAACCACATAGAGAAACTTAGAAAGGTGATCGAGGGTCTGCAGGAGGAACTAAGACAGGCAAGGCAGATTGGGGGTGGGTTTAGCTCAATACTGGAGGGAGGAAGAAGGGTAAATGAGGGAGGGCGATTTAAGCCAACAGTGGTGAGGAGAGGGTCAGAAGAAGGGAAGCAGAGACAAAGGGGCCCAGGCCAGGAAGAACGACTGCCGGGGAAACCAGGTCAGGAGACAAAAGACAAATGGAAGGAGGAGATAGGGACTTGTGAGGGGAGGTGAAGAAGTGGCAAAAGACATGAAGTGGAAAGGAGAGAACAGGTTATTATGAAGAGAGAGGGAGCGGGCATTTGTGAAGGGCCTTCAGAAAATAGTTGTGCACTGCTAGAGAGGAAGAAGGTGGAGGAGGGAAATGTTGAAATTAGAGGAGTAATTGATAACTGCCTGGACCAAACTGGAGCGGGGGGAAGTTCTGCTGGGAGAATTGCAACAGGGGTAAAAGGGGAAAATAATGTGCAGGAGGAAGAAGAGGACCTGGAAATGAGAGAGGGAGATGAATGGGAGTAAGAGGGGTGGAATCTTAGTGCTGGGGGACTCAATACTAAGAAGAGTTAGGTGGGGTAACAAGAGGGAGAGGCATAGTCGCATTTGGGTGGAGGCCATGCCAGGAATGACAGCAGAAAGGGTGGGACAGTCTGTTCTGAAATATGCTAGAAGGGGTAGGGACAAGCCTCATTTAATTATACATCTTGGGACAAATGACCTGGCTGACAAGACAGTAGATACAGTCCAGAGGAGGTTTGAGGAACTAGCACAATTATGTGAGGGGCAGGAAGATCAGTAACTTTTTCAAAGATGCTTCCCGTGCAAAGGCAAGCAAAACAAGAAAGCTGAGAATAGAGGAATTTAATGGATGGTTAAGAACCTGGTGTTGTGCTAAAGGATATGGGCTGTTGGGGGGTGGGGAGGGACTGGGAGGACAGTAGTCTCTATGCAAGGACAGACTACACTTGAGTGAGGAGGGAAAGAAAGTGTTGAAACAGAGGATGGAGGAGTACATAGAGGAAGTTGGGAATTTAAACTAGGAGTGGGGGGTAGCAGTTGGGGAAGAGATATGCGGAGACCACAGGTTGGGAAACCATATGAGCTTACCCCCCATAACAGTGACAAAGGACAAACGGCAAGTACTGTTGGTGATGCTAGTAAAGGAGGGCAGGATGGGAGGGGGGGGTGGTTACCCTTAATGCTAGGAGCCTTGGGAGGAAAACTGCAGAGTTACAGGTTCTCATGGCAGAGGGAGAGGTGGACATTGCAGCCATCACGGAAACATGGGCCACCCAATACAATGATTGGGACCTGTCTGTACCAGGGTACAGGTTATTTCATAGGAACAGGATGATTGGGAGAGGTGGGGGGGGTGGCACTATATGTGAAGGAAGGACTGAAGCGTGTAAGGGAGGAAGGGATGGAGGGTAGTACAGAGTCACTTTGGATGCAAATCCAGGATTCCAAGAATAGGATTCTTAGAATGGGAGTGGTGTACAGGCCACCATCTCAGGCGGAAGAGTTAGACAGGGATGTAGGGACAGATCAGGAGGACCTGCAAGAAGGGTAGTGGTGATTGTGGGGGACTTCAACATGCCAGGAGTGGACTGGAGCACCCCAACAACCAGGAACAGAAGGGAGCAGGTACTGCTGGATGCCTTCCAGGACAGCTTCCTACTGCAAATGGTCAGTGAACCAACCAGGTTAGGAAATACCCTTGACCTTGTGCTGGCAAATGGGGACTTTGTGGAGAACTTACAGCGGAGGAACTGCTGTCAGGGGTGACCACCGCTCAGTATGGCTCACATTGGATATGGGCAAGGAAGGAGTGGAATCTGGCACAATAGTGCTGGACTTCAGGAGGGCCGACTTTAGGAGGATGGGGGAAGTGGTAAAAGGGTACCTGTCCAGAATTCAATCTAGTATGGACACTAACCAGAGGTGGGAGCTCATAAAGCATGGGATAGTGGAGGCAACCAAAACCTGCTGCAAAGCCCAGAGCAAGAAGGCTAGGGCTAAGAAACCGATCTGGTTGAGCAAGGAGGTCATGGAAAAGGTAAAGAGGAAAAGAGCTGCCTTTAGGAAGTATAAGAAAACAGGGAGAGGGGAGGACAGGGAGGAGTACTCGACAGAATCGAAGGAGGTGACAAGGGCAGTAAGGGGAGCCAAAGCATCTGCAGAACTCAGGCTGGCACAAGGCACTAAGGGGGAGAAGGACTTCTTTAAGTACATCAGGGAGAAAAGGAGCTGTAAGGACCACATAGTAAGGATTAGGAAGGAGGGGTTGGGTGGAAGCAGGTGCGATAAGGCGGAGCACTAAATGAGTACTTGCTCAGTATTTACTAAAGAGAAGAGGGGTGACACCCAAGGTGGGAGAAATGGCAGAAGCAGGGGAAGTGGTGACAGATGGGAAACATGAGGCAGAGTTCGAGAGGGTTTGAAGGCACTGAGGGTGGACAAGGCGCCAGGCCCAGATGGCATCACCCCAGGGTACTGAAGGAGCTGGCAGAGGTCCTTGCAGGACCTTTGGCAGACCCTATTTAATGCCTCACTACATTCGGTGTGTACTCAGGACTGGAGGATGGCTCATGTGGTGCCCCTCCACAAGAGTGGCCCCAAGGATGAACCGGAAACTACAGACCAGTGAGCCTCACATCCATTGTGGGTAAGCCAATGGAGACTATCCTGAAGGAGAGGCTAGTGGACCTCCTAGAGGCCAAAGGACTACAGGACAGCAGACAGCATGGCTTCATATGTGGCAGATCCTGTCAAACCAACCTGGTCGAGTTCTATGACTGGGTAACTAGGCAACTGGACAGGGGCCATGCAGTGGATGTCCTATATCTGGACTTCAGTAAGGCATTTGACTCAGTGCCACATGGAAGGCTGGGAAGGAGTTAGTAGGCACAGGGACAGGTGCAAAGCTGGTGAGATGGGTAGGAAACTGGCTGCAGGGAAGGCAACAGAGGTGGTGGTGGTGGGTGGGAGCTGTCACACCAAGGGCAGTGACGAGCGGTGTTCCACAGGGCTCAGTGTTGGGACCAGTGTTGTTTGGGATATTCATTGCAGACATATCATGGGACATCAAGAGCAAGATCAGTCTGTTTGCTGATGATACCAAGGTAGGCGCGGTGGTGGATGACCTGGGGGATGGCAGGGTTGCAGGATGATCTGGCAAAGCTTGAAACCTGGTCAGACACCTGGCAACTGGGCTTTAATGCCAAAAAGTGCAAGGTGCTGCATTTTGGGATGAAGAACCCAAGGAGGAGTTACCAGCTGGGGGAGTGCAGCTAGCCCAGACAGAGGAGGAGAAGGATGTGGGTGTGCTCATTACAGGGTCAATGAACAACTCGGCACAATGTGGGAAGGCAGCTGCAAAGGCCAACAAAATGCTGGGTTGTGTGCAGGGTATATCCTCGGGAGGAGGAGTGATTCTGCCACTGTATAGGTCATTAGTTAGACCACACCTGGAGTACTGCGTACAGTACTGATCCGTATCTAGAGGGACATTAAGTTACTGGAGGGTGCAGCCAGGCCAAAGATGATCAAGGGCCTGGGGACTTATCATACGAGAGGAGGTTGAAGGAGTTGAACATGTACTCACTGGAGGAGAGGAGAGACAGGGGTGACATGATTGAAACCTTTAAATACATGAAAGGAACAAACAAGTCGGGTACAGAGGGCTGTTCAAAGTAAGGAGGGAGGGCCACCAGGGCCATGATATGAGACTGGAGCGAGGAAGGTTCAGGAGGAGATGAGGAGACACTTTTTACAGAGGGTGGTGGCTGGTGGAATGCGTTACCTGCTGAAGTGGTATGCAGTCGAACAGTAGACTGCTTCAAATGAGGATGGGACAGGACAAGGGGGAGGGTTAATGAAGGGGAAGGGTGGAAGGGAGGGGCAGCTGCAGAATAAGGGGTGCTAGCTGCACATTCGAGCAGACTTGATAGACCTCTAGGCCTTTATCTGCTGGCAAATTTTGTATGTTCGTAAGTTCTCTCTGTACCTGTTGCAAAGCCGCTGTGGGATTAGTGGGGGCCAAGTTCTCTCTGTACCAGTTGTACCTGCACTGTAGGATAGTGGTGGGTCCAGTTTCTATTTATTTATTTTTTTATTGTGATCTCGGATTACAAAATACCTTTGAACCAGTGGTTCATTTACAAAGGTTCCACGTCAGTAGTACAAAACAGTGACAAATAACAGTTAATACAAGGTACAGTGAATTACAAGATATAAAGATCAAGGTTGATTGGTCAAGTTAGTTTCCGGACTTAATAGGTGTTTTAGTTGATAAAGGATGTAACGTTGATGTAGGGGGAAATAAAGAGGGTATAGAGTTAGATGGACAGAAAACAGGGAAGCAGTCCGGAGGGTAGACCTTGTCATAGAGTGCGGGTGTCAGAGGTAAGTGCAGTTAAGATATGAGGCATCCTGGAGGGTATTGAGAGTGGCAATGGAGAGTTGGTTAAGCGGGGTGGGCAAAGCAGGAGCGGATGTCAGAGGTGACGGGGACATGGTGGAGGATAGCAGCAGTAGGGGAGTGAGGCATGGCAAAGAAACAATGGTAGGTGGTCTAAACAGAGGGAGGACAGGAGGTAGTAGAGGAGAGGTGAGGGAAAAAGGATGAGAGGGGATGGGAAGAGGTTGAGTGGGTGGATGAAGCAATGGTATGTGGCATAGATAGAGGGTGGTAGGATGTAGTAGGAGAGACGAGGGGAGAAGGATGAGAAAGGGCATGGTTGAGGTTGAGAGGGAAGACGGGTGGGATGTGACTGGAGGACGGAGCGTAGGGATACTCAGAGGGTGGCTAGTCAGAGCAGTCACAGTGACTGAGACTCTTAAGATATGGGAGTTTTTCCTAGCTCTCTGAAGGAAGGGGTGGTGACTTCCCTTCTGAAGAAAGCTTCTTTAGACCTGGATGACCTAGCAAACTACAGGCCAATCTCTAACCTCCCTTTTGTGGGGAAGGTTATTGAGAAAGTTGTGGCGGCCCAACTGAATAACCATTTGACCATCCATAGTTTATACAAACCTCTCCAGTCTGATTTTCACAAGAGGCATAGTACTGAGACTGCTGTGGTTCGGTTGCTCAATGATCTCCTGATGGCGAGAGATCGGAGACACCATTCTATCTTGGTTCTCCTTGATCTATCATCAGCTTTTGATACTGTGGATCATGGGGTTTTGCTCGAACACCTGAGGTCCATTTGTGGACTATCGAGTACAGTCCTCAGATGGTTTTCATCATTCCTCGAAGGGAGAATGCACAGAGTGGTCTCAGGTTTGTATTCATCCGAGGCCTTCTCTCTGCTTTGTGGGGTGCCTGAGGGCTTGGTGCTTTCCCCATGTTATTCGCAGTATATTATATATGCTACCCCTCGGAGACATTGTAAGATGGTACGAGCTGAGGTTTCACTGCTATGCTGATAATACGCAGCTCTACCTGTCTTTTGCACCTGGCCAGATTAGTGCTATCTCGGTACTGAACGACCGCCTTGCAGATATCCAAGACTGGGTGAACTCCAGTGGTTTAAAGTTGAACCCAGGAAAAACTGAGGTTATGGTTGTGGACCCGGGTCACAGGGTAGAGGGTTTGAGGACTGGTCTCCCCTCTGGATTAATCCTGGAGGTGGACCAGATCCTCACCTCTGAATGGGTGTATAACCTGGGAGTGGAGCTTGACACTGGCTTGACCCTCCGTTATCAGGTGTCTGCAGTTGTCATGCTGGCATTTTTCCATCTTAAGAACATTGCCAGGATTAGGCACCTTGTTCCACCCAGCGACCTGCCAGTTTTGGTCCATGCCTTTGTGACATCTCGCCTTGATTACTGTAACTCCCTTTACCTAGGACTTCCTGGGGTTGATATCCGCCGCTTGCAGCTAGTGCAGAACGCGGCAGCACATTTGTTGACTGGGGCATCTAGAAGCTCTCATATTACTTGTGTGCTAAAGGCCTGCACTGGCTGCCAGTACAGTGGCGGATCACCTTTAAAGTGGTTCTTTTGACCTACAAAGCCCTACACGGTCTGGGTCCCGACTACTTGAAAGAGCTCCTGGTGCCCTACACCCCCTGAGACAGCTCCGCTCAGCTGACGAGGGGTTGCTGGAGATTCCAAGGGTAAATCTGAAGTCATCTGGTGCCCGTGCGTTTGGATTTGCTGCACCTACCCTTTGGAATTCTCTGCCCTGTCCAGCTTCCTTCTTTGTTCTAATTTTATATTGCAGTACTGGAATATATGTTTATATTTGTTTTATTGAATGTATTGAATATGTTTTATGTTTGCTCTTGATGTACAGCGCTTTGAAATTTTGACAGGTGCTTAATTAAATACATTTTATTATTATTATTATTATTAAGGTGGTGTTGAATATTGCATTTGTAAGGGCGAAGCCTAGACTCGGACTGGATCTCAGGAGGTAGTCGGTTCATTAGGGTGGGTGCCCTAGTGAAAAATGCGTGCTGGGCTTGGGTTGTGCAACAGAAAGGGATCTGGAAGGAGAATTTGTCAGAATTGCGGGTGGAACGTGTGGCTGTTGTTGGTGATAGGAGGCCACGCATGCATGGAGGAGTCAGGCCGAGAGTGACTTTCTTTGCCAGGAGGCATGTTTGGTATGCTGCCCTGCCCTGGAGGTTCAGCCAGCTTGACTTCTTGTACAGCTCACAGGTGTGGGTTCTTTTACCAGCACAAGTCACAAGTCGACAGCACTTATTCAAACAACATGAAGTCTTGCTGTAGTCTGAGATATGTAGTGATGTCCAACCTTTGAACTGCCCCAGAAAGCAAAGAGTTAACTTTCCATGCAAGGCATGGAACGCTGAGCTCAAGCTCGGTTGAGACTCTGTCTGTTGTTGTTTGAACTCAAACCGCCAGATTCTTTACTCCGCCTCACTGAACAGTCGCTCTGGAGATTTCTCCTTTGCTCGGTTCAATTTAGTTGGTTAAAGTGTCGTTTTTCCTCGGTTTTAACCAAATTTAATCCATTTAACTTGTCAGTTCAGTCTTTGTCTGTGGTATCGTGAGTACTAGATAGGTTTATTATTGTTTCTTCTGTGTGGAACTTGTAAACGTTGGATCGGTTCGGTTTGAACCAATCAGGTTTGTTCAAAAAAAGTTTGTTCTGCTTTTAGAGTGTGGTAACCGGTCCTTATCGGTTCTAAAAAACACGGGTTTCATTACGTTTTTTTCCATGACCTGTAATACGGTCAGGAACCGATAAGGGTGTCTTGCCTGGCGGATTGCCAAAAAAAGGGTAAGTTTGGTTAGCACTGGCCATGTCTGAGAAACCCAAGAGAAAAACCGGGCCCACTGGGTTTCAACACTGTAGTGTGAGTGGGGAAGCCTTTCCTAAGTCTGACCCCCACACCACCTGTGTTTATTGTCTGGGGTTTGACCACCTCGATTCAGACTGCCAGATTTGCAAAAATTGTCCTGCAGCTACCCTGGAAAAGAGAGTTGGTAGGCTCAGGGAAAGGGAGGCCAAAAAGTCCGCTGACCCGGATGGCCAGCCCGGTTCGATTCCAACCAAACCAGAAGGAGTGCCCTCTGACTAGGGTGAAACTTCTTCGGGCAAAAGAAGAACTGACTCTGAGTAGTCGGTTCTGGTTAAAAGAAAAAGAAGGAATAAATCAGCCAGTGCGGATCCACAAGTTCTTTCTCCGACCGCTGATGAAATAGCCAAAGTGATAAGGATTGTTCAGTCGCTAACCCCGGTTCCGATTGAACCAGTATCATCGGTTAGGGGCTCGGTTCGGTCAGTTCCCCCAGTTCTAGATTATAATTTAGAGGATTTTTATGAACTGGAGGAGGAGGAAGGAGAGTATGAGGATAGTGATGGTGATTATGAAAGTCTGGATGTGCCCATTGACCCGGACATCTCCTCAGACAGACCTTCAGGGGTTTCTCCTCCTAGGCTTTCTGAGTCCCCTTCCCATTTTATGTTCTACAAAAAAGTGGCTGAAACTCTTCAGCTTCCTATGGAGGAAGCAGTAGAGGATCAGGAGGAGCCTGATTATGTTGAGATGATGGACATCCCAGAGTCCAGGAGGCTGTCTATTCCCCTCCATAAGTCTTTTGGGAAACAGACAATAAAAATTTTAAAGACTCCAAATTCTATACCTCCTGTGGACAAGAGAATGGACAAGAAGTATACTCTCTCAGGCTCAGATACGGAGTTCCTTACCCAGCAATGCAGCCATGTTGGGGTAGTGCAGGCTGCTGCCTGTGATAAGGCAAATATACCCTTGGCTTCACACACCCCAGATAAGGACTCCAGGAGGATTGATGTCATGGCAAAGAAACAGTACATGGCAGCATCTTTGGGACTCAGGCAGGCTAATTATATGGCCTATACAGCTAGATACCAGAAGTCTAGATGGAACACTGTAATGGCTCTGGCTAAACAGGTCCCTGGCCAGCTTGCCAAGGAGCTGGAGCAGGTGGCTGCAGATGGTATTGAGGCATCCAAGGTGCAATTTCATGCTGCAGTGGACTCCAGTGATGTTTCATCTAGAGTCATGGCTACATCTGTGGCCCTTAGTGGATGGCTTGGCTCAGATGTACTAGCCTGTCTCAGGATACCCAGACTAAGGCCATGGATTTTCCTGTTGTGGGTAATTCTCTGTTTGGGGAGCAAACACAGAACTACTTGAAGAAAATGGATGAATACAGGACCACCTATAGGAGTGCTCAGGCCAAGGAAAGGTAAGCCACTCTCCAGAGGCAGCATTCCAGGGGCAGGGCAGGCCTTTCATAGGCTTTCTTCCAAGCCCAGACCTCCTCTTCCGCCTTTGCCCAGAGGGGGTTCTTCAGAGGGAGAGGCAGACGGGGTACAAGCAGGCCTGCTACCACCCCTCAGCCTAAAGCCCCGGCCAAACAGGCACCCTGATGGGTTTGCCAGGGCCGATTCTCCACCACCTGTAGGGGGCAGGCTGGCTTACTTTGTCCAGGACTAGATGTCTTTAACATCAGACAAATGAGTCCTAGAAGTAGTGAGCTAGGGACTGGTTCTCAGCTTCAAAAAATTTCCCAAGATGAGAACCAGATCCTTTCCACCTGCAGATCCTTCAGATGCACTTGCCCTAGAGGCAGAGGTCTCTTCCCTCTTGGCTCTGAGAGCCATAGAAAGGGTTCCACCCCTACACAAGGGAAAAGGATTGTACTCCAGGTACTTCCTAACTCCCAAAAAGACAGGAGAATGGCTGCCCATCCTGGATCTCAGATATTTAAACAAGCACCTTTTAAAGCCAAAGTTCAAAATGGTGACTCTGTGAATAATTCTACCCTCTCTAAGGCCAGGAGACTGGCTAGTTTCCCTGGACCTTAAGGATGCCTATTTCCACATTCTCATCAGAAGCTCCCACTGAAAGTACCTCAGGCCACTATCAATTCAGAGCAACGCCCTTTGGCCTAACTTCAGCTCCAAGGATATTCACAAAATGCCTGGAAGTAGTGGTTGCTTTCCTTAGGAGAAAAAATATCTCCATCTTTCCATACCTGGACGACTGGCTCATAGTAGGTCAGTCTCCAGACCAAGTCAAGTCACACCTACAGATAACTCAGCAACTGCTCACTTCTCTAGGATTCTTGCTGAATCTTTCAAAGTCAGTTCTAGAGCCTGTGCAGCTCCTAACCTTCATAGGAGCAGAGCTGGATACATTAAATACAAGAGCCTTCCTTCCCCTGGACAGGGCAAGGACCCTTGTTACACTGGCCTCTTCATTCACCCTCCAGGTGTCTCAACCAGCAAGGTATTTTCTGCAGCTCCTGGGCCACATGGCTGCTTCTACAGCAGTAGTTCAAGGAGCAAGATTTCAGATGAGGGACATTCAGTTCCACTTAAGGGCCTTCTGGTCTCAGAGAAAGGATCCTCTGACCAAACTAATCCCAGTGACTCAAACCCTGATCCAGGCTTTGCAATGGTGGCAGGATCAGGGCAACCTAAGACAAGGAGTTCCCTTTGTCACTCAATCTCATTCTCTAATCCTTACTACAAATGCCTCTCTCTTGGGGTGGGGAGCCCACTTGGGGGACCTGACCACCCAAGGGTTGTGGTCACCTCAAGAATCTCTGCTTCACATCAGTCTCTTAGAACTCAGAGCAGTGTTTCTAGCACTTCAGGCTTTTTCCAAGTTTGTTCAGAACAAAGTAGTTCAGATCAGGACAGACAATACCACCACAATGTAGTAAATCAACAAGCAAGGGGGCAGTCGGTCTACAGCCTTGTGCACAGAGGCAATGAAGTTGTGGTCTCTGGCCTATTCCCTGAATACCTCTCTCATATCAGTGTGCCTCCCAGGGAAGGACAATGTCCTGGCAGATGCTCTCAGCAGGATATCTCAGGGCCATCACGAATGGTCCCTGGATCCCCTGATTTTGAAGGTGATCTTCTCCAGATGGGGCACCCCACAGATAGATCTTTTTGCAGCCCCAGACAATCACCAACTTCCTCTTTTTTGCTGACCGCCCTCAGTGTTGGGCTCAGTCCCCCTGGATGCCCTAGTTCTCAATTGGGAAGGGAAGTTCCTGTA
Source organism: Neoceratodus forsteri (assembly GCA_016271365.2). Classification (NCBI taxonomy): domain Eukaryota; kingdom Metazoa; phylum Chordata; order Ceratodontiformes; family Ceratodontidae; genus Neoceratodus; species Neoceratodus forsteri. The sequence goes on from CM028133.1 coordinate 1,109,997,451, forward strand.
TGCTTTTCCCCCCTTCCCTCTCCTGTTCAAGGTGCTAGTCAAAATCAGGTCTCAACCCTGCAAGGTGATTCTGATTGCTCCAGACTGGGCCGGGCAGCCCTGGTACCCTCTCTTGCTGTCCTTAGCAGTCCACCTTCCCCTGTCTCTTCCCAGGAATTACAACCTGTTAACATGTTCTCAGGGGAGGGTTTGGTATCCGAATCTCAAATCTCTCAATCTCAAGGCCTGGCTGTTGAAGAGTTAGAGTTTGTGGATTTGCATCTCTCTCAAGGTGTTCTGGATATTTTAAAGGCTTCTCAAAAGCCTTCCACCAGAAAGACTTACAACTCAAAATGGAAAAGGTTTACTGTTTGGTGCTCTGTGAAGCATATTTCTCCAGAGTCTGCTGGGTTGCCTACAGTCCTTGACTATATGGTTCATCTTAATAGTTTGGGACTCAGACCAGCTACACTTAGAGTGCATCAGGCAGCTGTCTCTGCATTCTTGTCAGCAGGCAAGCACTCTTCCCTTCCAGCCCATCCTGTATTCTGTAAGTTCTTCAAGAGATTGCTGCATACCAATCCTCCCTTCAGGGACCCTGCCCCTACTTGGGACCTTAATGTTTGCATTGCTCAGCTTATGCAACCCCCTTTTGAGCCTTTGTCCTCAGCAGAGCTTACGTACTTGACTTGGAAAACTGTGTTCTTGGTAGCCATTATTTCTGCCAATCGCATAAGTGAGTTACAGGCCCTGTCAGTGGAGCCTGATTTTATCTCTTTCCATAGAGATAAGGTGGTCCTCGGGACTAATAGGAAGTTTTTGCCTAAGGTGGTTTCAGATTTCCACCTTACCCAGTCTATGTCTCTTCCTGTTTTCTTCACTGACCATTCCTCCTCTGGGGAGAGGAGGCTGCACAGCTTGGATGTGAAAAGGGCCCTTAGCTACTACATAGAGCACACCAAGGGTCACAGGTTTGACTCCCTTCAACTGTTCCTCACTTATGGTGAGGTTAGTAAGGGAAAACCTAACACTAAGCGATCTATTGCCAGGTGGATTGTCTCTTGCATACAATTTTGCTATGAAAAATTAGGTAGGATCCCACCCTCAGGCCCGAGGGCTCACTCTACCAGAGGTACAGCTGCTTCCCTGGCTGCTGCCAGGGATATTCATATCTTAGAGATTTGTCAAGCAGCCACCTGTAAAACAGTACATACTTTTACCAAGCATTACTCTCTGGATATCCAGCCTAGGAATGATGCTCGGTTTGGCACAGCAGTGCTTCAGAGCCTATTCCCGAAGTAGGCTCTGTCCCTTCCCCATGGAGGTACTGCTTGGTAGTCTGCATATGTCAGAATACAGCAAGACTTCATGTTGTTTGAAGAAAAAATTACTCACCTTAGTAATGTTGTTTCTTCTGATGGAGTCTTGCTGTATTCTGACCTCCCCCCACCTCCCCTCTCAGAACCTGGGTTTTGGGATGTGGGTGGGCAGCAACAGTGTTGGCGCTCTGGAGGTGCCCCCTTTTTCTTACCCTCTTAATTTGTGTGTGTGTGTGTGTGTTGTGTTTTGTTTTATTTTTTGGGTTTCCTGACTTGAGTCTTTGCCTTGGAACCAAAAAATATTTTTATTATATTTAGTAGCCAGTTGGCTAGTGTAAGTTTACAGTTTCTACACAGGACACCCAGTGAGTATAGCTCATAAAGATCTGGCGGTTTGAGTTCAAACAACAACAGACATAGTCTCAATCGAGCTCAGAGTTCCATGCCTTGCATGGAAAGTTAACTCTCTCCTCTCCGGGGCAGTTCAAAGGTTGTACATCACTGCATATGTCAGAATACAGCAAGACTCCATTAGAAGAAACAACATTACTAAGGTGAGTAATTTTTTCTTCAGGGGTGTCCTGATTCTACTTAATGTGGTGTCTGTGGCCGCACCATGGATGATTAGACTGTAATCGATTAACGATATGACTGAGCTGTTTACAGCAACGTGCATTGCCTCTTGAGTAAGACAATTTCAATGGCAATAGAGGGTTCCTATTCTGGAGTTAATAGCTCCAGAGATTGCCTTCACAAGGGTAGTGTAGGAGAGCGGGCTGTCCAGAATAATACCAAGGTATTTGAACTCTTGGACTTGATCAAGTTAAAGGCGTTGGTTGTTTAGGATGTGTAGCTCAGCCGTTTTGTGTTTGCTGTGGGTGTTGGCAAACAGCATGGCCTTTGTCTTTTTGCAGTTCATCAACAGTTTGTGTAGATTGAACTACCTTTCAACTGCGTTAAAGCTGGATTGTAGGTCGGAGGATAGTTGGGTAGGGCTATGATGCATGGAGAAAAGAACGGCATCATCTGCATAGAGGATCAAACTGACATCACATGCTGCCGGGAGATCATTTGAAAAAAGGCTAAAAAGCAACAGACCAAGGATGGATCCTTTCGTGACCCCTGAGTGTACTTGAAGGCAGTCAGAGAGAGTATCTCCAGTTTCAACCCGTTGGACCCTACCCACCAGGTAACTTTCAAACCAGCTGGTGACATCAGCGGATAGCCCTAGGGCAGAAAATGAAGGTAGGAGTAGCTGGTGATTAACAGTGTCAAATACCTTAGTTAAATCCACAAACACTGCACTGACTAGTTGGCTGGCATCGAGGGCTTTATGAGTGTGAGTTGTAAAGTGAAGCAGGGCAGTGGACATACTTTGTCCCTTCCTGAAGCCATGCTGTTGTTTACACTGGATGTTGTTCGTATCTAGGTGCTTGGTCAGTTGGTCAGCTACTATTCGCTCCAGAGCTTTGGATAGTGGGGGTAGAATTGATATGGGTCAGAAATTGGAGAGCTGGGTATGGTCTCCACTTTTATGCACAGGCGTAACAGTGGCAGATTTCAAGCCCGGGGGAACTGCCTGAGGGCGAGTGAGAGATTTATGAGATTGGTGAGGGGGTGTAGGACAGTTTCAAGTGCAAGTCGGAGAAGTTTTAAGCCGAGGGTGTCGCAACTTGTTCTGGCTTTACGAAGCACCTTCCCATGGTATCTACAAGCTTCTTGCTGGAGTATCTTTCTGAAGTAGAAGGGGGGGACTGGGTAGGAGTGGTAGTATTTATGTCGCTAGTGGTCGGGGGGGCTAGCTAGAAAATTGGGAGGGAGTATTCCACTGAGATCAGTAAATGCAGTATTAAAGGAGTCAGCAATTAACTTACGATCTTGGGTGAGTGAGCCGTTGACATCTGTCATTGTGGGTGGGGATTTGTTTGGTTTTCCTGTTAGGTTTTTTATGTTTTCCCAAAATTGTTTGCTATTACCCCAGCTGTCTGTTAGTGCACCTTTATAGTACATCTGCTTAGCTCTCCCCACTGCTTGGGTGCAATGGTTTCTGGCAGCTTTGTATTTCTACATATCGTTGTGGCGTCTGGATGCCATTGCTACGTGCCACAGATTGTCCGTTTTTCATTATTGTTAATAGGGCTGGGGTGATCCATGCATTAGATATTCCTCAAGGTTTTATTTTCCTAAGGGGGGAAAACTGGTCGCATACCGAGTTGAAATGGCTAGTAAAGAAGTTTAGCGCAGTATCAATACAGGTCATGTAGTTAAGGGGGGACCAATGAATCATCGAGAGTGCATTTAAAAATTCTGTGAGTTTCCCTTTTTTTAGTAAACGGTGGTAGGTAAACTTGGTTTTAGATTTGAGCACTTTATTGGACCACTGGCAGAGTACTGGGGAGTGATCACTTAATGTGTTGGACAGGGCACGCACATTAAATATTCTACTGGGGTGAGTGGTGAGAAGCCAGTCCAGTAAGAAGCGGAGCCAGTTCTGTAGTTTATTCGTGTAGGACAGGTAACCATCTGGGAGATGTCAATTGATGTCATCTTTGAGTGGGTCAGCTTCTGGAGCAATCCAGTTAATGTTAAAATCCCCCATCATTATTGTCTCAGTGCAGTGCAAGAGTTTTTCAAAGTAGTCAGTAATCAATTTAACGCCAGAGGCCTGATCCTGATATAGATGGATATGATTGTAAGGTATTTTCTTTGGTGACCAAGGATGATTTTTCACTGCAAGCATTTGGGACGAGCTGGTTAGAGGTGCTATTGGAAAGACATGGCTCATGAGGGATTCTGACACACAAATGGCACAGCCACCTCCTCGCTTCCCTATGCGGTCAAGTCTAAAGATGACGTAGCCAGGGATAGCAACAGAGTTGTCTGGCACCTTGGGTGATAGCCAGGCTTCACTGAGTGCCAAGATATCTGATTTATATATGGAAACCCAGACTTGGAGCTGGTCAAGTTTGGGCAGGAGGCACCTGATATTGATGGATGCTAACATGAGCAAGTTCAGGGAGCTACGTGAGTGAGAGGGTCCTGCTTGGGGACCTGGGTTAGGGTGGATATTTCCTGAGAGAAGTAATAAAAGCAGAATAATCCTAAGTAGGTATCAAGCAAGGAGTTTGTTTTGTTTTGGTCGCTGCCGTTTGGCAGTTTTATCAGGAAGTCTGTTGCTGATAGGGGATAGAAATAGTAGGAGACTGTGGTACTCCAAGGGGCATGATCAGGTACACACACATGTGGGGGTCACAGTGGATAATCCAACAGAGTAAAAGTCAGAGCACAGTGTGCTTGATGTGACGTCTCTGACATCTATGTTGCATGCAGGCAGTGGCGATGGGGGTGCCATTTTCAGGAGTCCCGCTAAAATAAGACAGAGCAGTAAGGGAAGCATTGTAGATAGGAACATTTTAGCAACAGCAAGTGTCAGTGGTAGATAATGGGAGAGTGGTAGTAATTTATAGGAGCGTAGACTGTGAAGCTTCTCTAGGAGTGTCTATGGTATAGGGTCCAGGCACGGAGATTAGGATAACCTGGTGATGTTGCTTTAAAATGGGGTAAACAGGAAGGATGAAAGTCAGAGGAGGAGTGGCTAAGTAGGTGGTGCCTTGTGGGAAAGGAGTGGTATTTAATAGCGGCTGGGGTTGGGGTGGATGGGCGGGAGAAAATAAGCCTGAAGAGAGCAGTTTCAGGAGAAGCTTAAGCTCTGCACTTTAAAAAAAAGTCCTTTCAAACTACGCGCACCACAGACGCGGGGAAATGCCTGCACTGAAAGTTGCACCAATCAGGGGAAAGCAGGGTAAAAACTGCAACCAGTAGAGGTGCCTCACTCCGCTGCAGGCAGCCTGTGGTCTTTTGAAAAATGAGTGAGAGGCTGCATACCTGGTTCTGTGTGGAGCATCACCGGCAAGCTTCCTTGCCGGCTTTTAGGTGGAGCGCCCACAGGTCTGTGACCTAAGGAAGAAACACAGAGAGGGGGGATTACTTAGAGAAGGCTGGAGGCAGGGAGAGCGAGGGCTGGACTATGTATTGATAATAACACTGGGCGTGCACTGCGAGATTGGGGGGGAGAGCAAGTTTGAGAAATAAGTCAAGAAGGTTTCAGGGCACCACAGTTTCCCTCGGTATGTATTGTACCTCCATTATAGGATGGTATAAGGGCCAAGTTCCGTCAGTACCTGTTGCACGTCCACTATAGGATTGGTGGGGGCCAAGTTCCTGCTATACCTATTGTACCTCCATTGTAGGATGATCTAGGGCACAAGTTCTCTCTGTACTAGTTGTACCTGCACTATAGGATTGTGATGGGGGCGCAAGTTCTTTCTGTACCAGTTGTACCTGCACTATAGGATTGTGATGGGGGCACAAGTTCTTTCTGTACTAGTTGTACTTGCATTGTAGGATGGTGGTGGCGGCACAAGTTTTCTCTGTACCAGCTGTACCTGCACTGTAGGATTGGTGGGGGCCAGGTTCCCTCTATACCTATTGTATCGTCATTGTAGGATGATCTAGGACACAAGTTCTCTCTGTACCAGTTGTACCTGCACTGTAGGATGGTGGTAGCGGCACAAGTTCTCTCTGTACTAGTTGTACCTGCACTGTAGGATTGGTGGGGGCCAGGTTCCCTCTATACCTATTGTACCTCCATTGTAGGATGATCTAGGGCACATGTTCTCTCTGTACCAGTTGTACCTCCATTGTAGGATGGTGGTGGCCAAGTTCTCTCTGTACCAGTTGTACCCGCGTTGTAGGATGGTGGGAGCCAAAGTCTCTCTGTACCAGTTGTACCTGCACTGTAAGAAGTTGAGGGCCAAGTTCTCTCTCTCTCTACCAGTTGTACCTGCACTGTAGGATAGTGGTGGGTCCAGTTTCCCTCAGTACCTACTGTACCTCCATTATAGGATGGGTTAGTGGCCAAGTTCCCTCTGTACCTGTTGCACGTTCGCTGTAGGATTGCTGGGGGCCAGGTTCCCTCTATACCTATTGTATCTTCATTGTAGGATGATCTAGGGCACAATTACTCTCTGTACTAGTTGTACCTGCACTGTAGATTGGTGGGGGCACAAGTTCTTTCCGTACCTGTTGCACATCCAGTGTAGGATGGTAGTGGGGGCCAAGCTCTTTCTGTACCTATTGTACCTCCATTGTAAGATGGTGGTGGGAGCCAAGTTCCCTCTGTGTCTGTTTTACCTCCATTGTGTTAGGATGGTGGTGGGAGCTAAGTTCCCTCAGTACCTATTATACCTCCATTGTAGGATGATCTAAGGCACAAGTTCCCTCTGTACCTGTTGTACCTGCACTGTAGGATTGTTGGGAGCCAGGTTCCCTCTGTACCAGGTGTACCTCCATTGTAGGAAGATATTGGGGGTCAAGTTCCTTCTGTACCTGTTGTACATCCACTGTAGGATGGTGATGGGGGGGGCCGAGTTCCCTCTGAACCTACTGTACCTCCATTGTAGGGTAATCTAGGGCGCAAGTTCTCTCTGTACCTGTTGCAAAGCCACTGTAGGATTGGTGGGGGCCAGGTTCTCTCTGTACCAATTGTACCTGCACTGTAATGATAGTGGTGGGTCCGGTTCCCTCTGTACCTGATGCACCTCCCCTATAGAATGTTGTTGAGTGCCAACTTCTGTCTGTACCTGTTGTGTCTTCAGTGTAGGATGGTGTTGAGTGCCAGGTTCCCTCTGTGTACCTCCACTGTAGAATGGGGTTGAGGGCTGAGTTCTTTCTGTACCTATTGTACATGCACTGTAGGAGGATGGTGTTGGGGTCAAGTTCTTTCTATTCTTGTGTTTCTACTCTAGGATAGAGTTGGGAGCCACGTCCTCATTCTACCTGTTATACCACCAATCTAGGATGGCATGGGGGACACTTTCTCTCTGCACCTGTTGAATTTTAAACTGTAGGATTTGGACTGGGTTAGGGACAAATTCTCTTTGTGTCTGTTATGTCTTCACTGTAGTATGGTGCTGGTGGACCAGTGTCCCTCTGTGCCTATCACATTTCTACTGTAGGATGAGGTTGGGGGCATAGTTTGCTCTGTACCTACTGTTCCTCCAGTGTAGGATATTTTTGAAGATCAGGTCCCCCTGTGTCTATCATACCCACAGTGTAGGTGGGTGTTGGGGTTAGGTTTCTCCATGCTTGTTGTACCCACATTGAAGAATACTGTATAAGACATTATTCTAGGGAAATGTATATGTTGTTCATCCACACTGTCTGGCAGATTCCTTGCTGGTTTAAATCTTGCCAGAAGGTCTTCAAGCTGGCTCCTCCCACCCTCCTGGGTGGTAAAACTCTCAGCTCCGCCCCATGACGCCTGATCTTCCTTACCGCTTAGAAGCTCAGGTTCCTTCCTTAACGCTCTGCGTGACAGACTGGATCCTAATTCTTCGGTGTGCCTGAAACTCATTTTAAAATTTTCAAGACTTCGGTCATCTTTCTCCCTCGCGGCTGCGATGGACAAATCGACTCCTGGATTTCGGCGGTGTCCTTGTAGGCAGATGTCCAGGACGGACCCACACTCCACGTGCGTCTACTGCTTCGGCCTAGAACATGACCCGCAGGCCTGCGAGTCATGCCTTCATTTCGGCCAACATCCTGAGGACTGCACTGCCCAAGAGTAGCTTAAAGCTCCCAAGAAGCGCCACTCACCGGTTAAGTCAAAGGAGGCCCATTGGGCAGTTACCACGGCGGCTGGCTCGGCTGAGCAACTCAACCAGATGATCGCCCTCAAGGAGGAGGCGGCCCAGGTCGCATCATCCTCTTCCTCGGTCGCGGCATTTATTCCGCTCTCACTGGGTACCTTGTATTCAGCTTCGTTCAAGGAGCTTTGCCAATCCCCTTCCACGAAGGGAGAGGGGCCATCGGGACATTCCTCTCGGTCCAAAAAGAAGGACTCAAAGGCTAAGTCCCGTCGTCGGCGTTCGTGGGAGTGGGAGAGGTCTCCTTCCCCGGACAGCCGACTGTCGACTTCAGTCGAGGTTGCGGCTAAGGCCGCTGGCTTCACGGTGTCCCCGTCAGGCCAGCTGGCCGAGACACCCGTCGACGCGATCGAGATTTTTCTCAACCCGTCGGACGGGCTGTCGACTGGTGAGTCCGACAACCCTTCTTCACTGGTTCCCCCGGTGCAGACCAAGGACCTGTTTGCGTCCCCGGTGCCGCAGTCCCCGGTTAAGGCTTCCGAGCCAAGGGAAGAGTGGGTGTCCCCTGCTCCTTCCCAGACCCATCCTCGGAAACACCGAAGATCCTGGTCTCGGTCTCGGACATCGTCTCGGTCCAGCCGATCCCGCCAACATCGGCAGTCTCGGTCTCGGCACCGAGGTAAGCGGCGCCGCTGCTTGTCCTCGTCTTCCTCCTCGGAAGAGGAGAGGCTTCAGCGCAAGTTGCGTCGACGCTACGAGGACCCGATGTGGCAGCAGTTACTTCTGTCCGGAAACAAGCCGACGCCGTTGCCTTCCCCGGCCATCAAATGGCTGTCACCCGAGCGGCTGAAACAACCCCTCGCTGTAGTCGAGGTGCCCAAGCCTGGGCTGGTTGTTCGGCCGAAACCAGTTGCCCCACCGATTGTGGTGGAACCTCCGCCTCCACAACCAAAATCGGGGGTGCCGACCAAGGACTCTCGGTCAAGTCAAGGCCTGCCCCACAGGTTGTCGGTCACTCTCACTCCCAACCATCCTTGGCAGGTGGAGGGTGGCTCAGGCCCCAGGCAGCTCTTCGCGGACTTCTCCGAGTCCGATGACAAATCCTCCCTGTTCTCCAGGCCCATTGACCTGGAGTCCTCCGGGGGCCAGTCGATGGATGAAAGACCATCGTCCTTCATGGGTTTGCTTCGGCTCATCTCAGAGTCTACTGGGATGCAGCTCAAGCCCGTATCCAAGCGGGCCAGGTATCCCCTGATGGAGATACTGGACTGAGGGGATTCACCCAGGAGGTCTTTCCGGTGGCTGAAGCCATTGTTGGCCCAGCCTTGGAGCTCTGGCAGCGGCCTGCTTCCTGTCCTGCGCCTTCGGCCAGGATGGCCAGAAAATATGTGGTCCCTACCGGCTCTTTGCCCATTTTTTCGTAACACCCCTCTGCCAAGGGGTTGGTCACTGACAGCGTTTTCCGGTGTTCCGGGAACGCTAGGGACATGCACAAGCCCCCCGACAAGGAGTCCAAAAAGCTGGACTACGCCGGGTGCAAGGTGTACGCCGCATCCTCCATTGGCTTCCACCAGGCCAGCTCAGCCGTGCTGATGGCACACTTCTCCCACGCCCTCATGGGCTCCCTGGATGAGGTGATCCCTTATCTCCCGGCCGACCTGCAGACCACGGTCTGGCAGGTGCGGGACCAGGGTAGGGCAGTGGCTAAGCAGCAGCTCCAAATGGCTGTGGACATCAGAGACTCCTGTGCCAGATCAGTTGCAGCTGCAGTGGCCATGTGCTGCAGAGCATGGCTGAGGATATCCACCTTCACGGCAGATACCCAGCACAGACTGGTGGATGCCCCCTTCCTGGGGACCGACCTCTTCGGCGCTGGAGTGGAAGGTCACCTCCAGCAGATCGAAAAGTCCAGTGCCACTCTGAACTTGGTCACCTCTGCCCAGAAGGACAAAGGCCGCCGACAGCAGCAGCACAAGTCCTTTCACCCTTCTGCGCCTGCGGCACGTCCGGCCCAACAGCACCAGGGCCAGCAGGCTCGTGCTTGGCATCCCAAACCCAAGCCTGCGGCTTCCTCCAACAGGAAGCAGGGAGGCAAAGGCCCAGGAGGTCCCTCGGCTGGTCTCTCCTCCAAGCCTGCCCAGTGACGGGTTGAGAGGTGTCGTTCCCAGCCTCGTCACTCCCCCCGGGATCCCCCCATGGGGGGACGGCTCTGCCACTTCCTTTCCACCTGGTCTGCTATCACCATGGACCGGTGGGTGTTGGAGGTGGTAGGAAAGGGCCTGCCTCTGAGTTAAAGACAGGCCCCCCACCCTTCAAGCCGTCGCCCTCGGGGCCTCGGTCCGCAACCTCTCTGTCGGCTCGCTGAGCCGATATTGCCCTGCTCCTCGAAAAAGAGGTGATCAGGAAGGTAGCGGATCCTCCCCCAGACCCGGGGTTTGTGTCCAGGTACTTTCTGGTCCCAAAACGGACGGGGGGGGGGCTGGTGCCCCATTCTCGACCTGCATGACCTGAACAGGTTCCTAAGATCTCGCACCTTCAGGAAGGTCACTCTGGTTCAGATAATCCCATCCATGGAACGAGGCATGTGGTTCTGTTCTCTGGACCTTCAGGACGCATTCTTTCACGTCTCAGTCCGTCCGCCCCACCAGAGATTCCTCCGCTTCAGAGCAGAGGGATCCCTTTACGAGTTCCAGGCCATGCCCTTTGGCCTTTCTCTAGCTCCCAGGGTCTTCACCAAATGCATGGCAGTGGTGACAGCATTCCTGCAGTGCCGAAGGGTCCAGGTGTACCCCTACCTGGACGACCGGCTGATTGCAGCCCCCTCCAGAGCGGAGGTGGAGCGGTCCAGAGATCTGGCCCTCCAGGTTTGCTCTCAGGTTGGCCTCCTCATCAACGAGGCCAAGTCAGAACTCATGCCAAAGCAGGTGATACAATTCATCGGGGCAGAGCTCGACTCTCTATGAGCCAGAGCATGGCTCCTGGTGGACAGGGCCAAGGTTCTTTCCTCCTTTGCCCAATCATTTCAGGTTGGGTAATCGCGCCCTGCCCGGGACTTCCTGTGCCTCCTGGGCCTCATGGCAGCCTGCACCAGCATGGTCCGTTGGGCCCACTGGTACATGCGTCCCCTCCAATGGGGGCTGGCCAACCAATGGTCAGAACACTTCGATCCGGTGGATCAGCTAGTGATAGTGACCCAGGGGATGTGGAACACTCTCCAGTGGAGGACCGTTTCAGCACATCTGCAGGAGGGCATCCTGTTTGTCCGCCCTGAGCTGACGGTCTCGCTATCGACCAATGCCCCTCTGATGGGTTGGGGTGCCCATCTGGGGGAGCACAGAGCGCTTGGCCTCTGGTCCCCTCGGGAGTCCTGATGCCATATCAACCTTTTGGAGCTTTGAGCGGTTCGTCTGGCCCTCACCACCTTCGCTCAGTTTCTATGGGGTCAAGTGGTTCAGGTCCAGATGGACAATAACATGACCATGTACTACATAAACCGCCAGGGTGGGATGCGCTCCATGCCTCTGTGCAGGGAAGCTCTCCACATTTGGTCACTCGTGCGCAGCCTGGAGGCGGATCTCCTCGCCATTCATGTGGCAAAAGCCTCCAACACCCTGGCCGATGCCCTAAGCCAGATAGGGGCTATGTCTCAGGAGTGGTCTCTCCTGCCGGAGGTAGTACAAGATCTCTTCTTCCAGTGGGGCACACCTCAGGCGGACCTGTTTGCCTCCAGGGAGAATGCGAAGCTGAGACTGTTTCATGCCCGGCCCCCTCAGCAGGGCTCGCTGCAGGGGGATGCCTTCTTGAGGCCGTGGACCCCGGGCCTCTTCTACACCTTCCCCCATTTCTCTTGATCCACAAGGTGCTTCTCAAGGCGAGGAGGGACAAGGTACAGGTGATTCTGGTAGCCCCAGACTGGCCCCGTCAGTTCTGGTATCCAGATCTCCTCAGTCTCAGCTCCAAGCTCCCGAGGTGGCTTCCAGCCTGCCCAGACCTGATCTCAGTCAATCAGGGGAAGGTATTCCATCCGGACCATCAATCCTGGTACCTGACGGCCTGGTTCCTGAGCAGCTAGAGTTCCAGGCCTTGGGTCTTTCCGACGAGGTCCTCAGCGTCGTTGAGGCGTCCTGTAAGGAGTCGACCAGTAAATGCTACGCCTTCAAATGGAAGAGATTATCCATTTGGTGTCAGGGCAAGGGCCTGGACCCTTCCTCCTGTTCCTTGGCAAGCATTCTGGACTATCTTTGGTCCCTTTCTCAGCTACGGCTTTGGTCGACGACCCTTAAGGTGCACCTGGCAGCCATCTCTGCTTACCGGGCGCGGGCCGGGAAGCAGTCGGTGGTGCAGGAGAAGGTCGGGCGCTTTTTCAAAGGCCTTGATCACATATCCCCTCTGGTGCGAGAACCTCCACCTCCGTGGGATCTACTGCTGGTATTGGCTAAGCTCATGGGCAAGCCATTCGAACTGATGCACAGGTGTGACATCTCTCACCTTTCGTGGAAGACCGCCTTCTTGGTGGCTATCATGTCAGCCAGAAGGATGGGAGCGCTCCAGGCACTTTCCATCGAGTCTCCTTTTCTGGTCTTCCACAGGGACAAGGCTGTCCTGCGCCCCCACCGAAATTCCTTCGAAGGTGGTGTGGTTTCACCTTAACCAGGTGTTGACTCTGCGGTGTTCTACCCCAGTCACACCTCGGAGGCCTAATATAGGCTCCATACTCTGGACCCTAGAATAGCGCGCTTATTATAAGGAGCGGATGGCTGAAGTTCAGGAGAGGTTTGCTAGCTGTGTTTGTCACCTATGCTGAAGCTGCACCTGGCAGACCTGCAACCAAGCGGACGGTGATAGGCAGTGGGTCACCTCCTGCATAGATCTCTGCTATGAGGTTGGCGGCATGGAGCCTCCCAGAGGGATAGAGCTCATTCTACCCGCCATACCGCTGCATCGGTGGCTGCTTCCAGGGACGTCCCTATCCAGGAAATCTGCAGGGCTGCTACCTGAAAGTCAGCACACACCTTCATCACCCACTACCATATTGACCTTGAGTCACGCCGGGATGCTGGTTTTGGGGCCTCAGTTCTCCAGTCTTTATTTCCCAAGTAGGGGGTGTGCGCTTTGCCTCCCTCCTCCCAGAGAACTGCTAGGAGTCTGCCAGACAGTGTGGATGAACAACATATCCATGTCCGTAGAAATACAGGTTACTCACCTGTAACAGGAGTTCTAGGAGTGGTATATGTTGTTCATCCACGTTCCCCGACCTCCCGGCCTGATGCACAACCTGGCTTCCAGCGGGCTAGATCTGGCGTCATGGGGGAGCCGAATTTTACCACCCGGGTGGGTGGGAGGGCGGAGCCAGCTTGAAGACCTTCCAGCAAGATTTAAAGCGGCAAGGAACCTGCCAGACAGTGTGGATGAACGACATATACCATTCCTAGAACTCCTGTTACAGGTGAGTAACCTGTATTTTTTGCTGACTGTTAATTTTTGCTGTATTCACTTATTAAGTAATCAAGTGAAAATTAATTGGCAGTGAAATTTATATGACAAACACAACCTTCCTTAAGTTACAAAATGAAACATTCTTTATTAATGTACTGTATAAAGTACCCTTCAAATCCAAAATATAGTACTCAACATTGATGTTGCCCTGAGTTTGATGTAAAAGTTTATCTTACCAGTTGTTCTGTGTTTTTCCTTCTGGCTTACTCGCTCTCGCACTGCACCGTTACCATCTCCCTAGTCTGTTCCCCTGCTTTTACCTGCTTTCCGTTTCCTTACCATTTGATAGACGCAGACTGGATTTGCTGCACATAAACTTTATTCTTTATGAAATCCATAAAAAAAGAAAGATGGATATCTAAAGATTCTGCATACCATGCCACTCGCATCTCATTCGGCGTTCTCAGCATCCTCTTTCATCCTCAGACATGTGGTCGCTGTCATCACCCGTCTCCACTGAAGCTGCTGTCAGCATGGAGACACCGGAAGCACCAGGCACCTTTGGGGGTTGGGGGACAAAACAACAAACATCAGAATGGGCTACTAAATTTGTTTTGATGATGATAAAAAAAAATACCCAGTTCAGGCTGTTAATATGGGTATTTAAAATCCTAGCTTCTGAAAACCCATGGATGCAGTCATCTTTTCTCACAGCTAGCTCTGCAAAGCTCGCCTCTAGCCAAGCGGCATGATGCTTCTTCAAGTGATGCTGCTTGAAGTCAATGTTGTGCTCTTGACTACCCTTTGCAGTAGTTTTAGCAATTAGCCCAGCATACCAAGCAGTAAACTGCTTTCGCAGACTATCCTTAAAAAGTTTATTCACAGCAATATCCAAAGGTTGCAACAGGTCAGTACAAGATGCTGGAATGAATATTGGCACAATATTGTTGTCCTCAAGTGATTTCAGCACTTCAGGTGTAGTGTGGGCTCTAAAAAGGTCCAGGAGCAGGAGAGCTTTTTCTTTGCTGGGCATTTTAAGTGTCTCTTTGACAGTCACAAAGTAAGGGACAATAACATTTTTAATGTAACGCAGGGTTGTCACCTCATTAGCCCAGTGATTCGGTGACTGTGTGATATCCCATTCCCAAGGGAATCTGTAAGCTGGGTTACATGCATGGGTTTTACCCCTATAAATCACCTACGGGGGTAGATAATGACCTGCTAATGTGCTTGCCAGCACCATGGAGACTTGCCTCTTGTCTCGAAGGCCAGCTACTGAAACCTGTTTCGAGCCGGTGACAGCCATGGCCCACTTGGACACAGGCACCATGCTGACACCGGTCTCATCTAGGTTTATAACTAGCTCTGCTGGGATCAGTTCCTGGGCCACACAATTTGCGATATGAGTCAAAAAGGATGTCTTTAAATGCTGAAAATCAGAAGGTGTCTTATGGGCTGTTTTAGTGCCTTTTCTTTTACTAAAGCCCATTCTATTAAGAAACTGTCAAGCCCATTTCATGGACAGTTCAACAGTACCACCATTTTCTTTTGGTAGGTGAGGGGCATCAGATTTAACAATCCCTTGGGCAACAGCAAGAAGCACATTTGCATTAACAACAGCACCGTCGGTTCTCAGTGTCACCACAATCTTCTGAAGCTTTGCTGTAACATCCGACATTAGAAGGGTAGGTCTGCCTCAAACTTTACATGGCAAGGCAGGGGACAGCTGAGAGGGGTCAGGATTTTTCTTAAGCTCTTCCATGTAATCCTTTTTGAATTTCTTGACAGAGCGCTCGTTAATTTAATTTTGAGTTTTCTGCCAGTAATATCTGACGGCAGACATTATGCCATGCTGACTAGCATATTGCCCCAGTTCGAACCTCAGCTCTGGGGTGTAATGTGCGTATGTATTTGGCCTCTTCTTTTTGGCTGGTGGAGGCCTTAGCAATTGCAGCAGCAACTTGCGATTCTATACCTGAGGTCTGTGCGAGCGCTTTGGGGTTAACATTGGACACCTCGAGAGGGTACTCGCTCTTCACAGCCTTAGGTTTCAGCCAAGATAATGAAGACATTTTCGTCAAGTATGGCACCAAACAGAAAAAAATCTGCCCAAAAGATCTGAGGGATAAATGAGAGGCTTTTATTCGAAATTAGCGAGTCAGAGGGTACCTTTTTGGCAACGCGCTAATTCATTCTGACTCGAACATGTTGGCGGGATTATGATTGCAAATTCTACCGGACATGAATTCAATGTCTTATACAGTAGTATTGGTGACCAAGTGCCCTCTGTGCCTGTTGTACCTCCACTGTTGGATGGGAAGTGGGATCCTAGTACGCACCACTTCCGCTCCCCATTTGCCCTGTAGAACCATTTAGTCAAATGCTTTTCCCCTCTGGTGCCACCTTCCCCTAACCCCCCCAGCCACTATTTTGCCCTCCTATTTTTGACAACGCCCCAACATGAGGCTGCTTACCCTTCCTAAGTCTCCTGTCAACTCGAAAGGGGGTCCTCCCCTGCTTTCCCCATGTAGCTCACCACTGCTTTTCTATGTCCTTTACTGACACTGTACTAATTTCATGGTACTAGTGGTAATATTGTAACCTATGTATGTTCTGTACCTGCTTAATGCAATATGTCTATTGTCTGTCAACCTGATGTGGAACCTCTGTAAAAGAGCTTGTGCTCAAAGGTCTTCTCCAAATCCTTAAATAAATAAAATAAATAGTTTTCTCTGTGTTTGTTGTACCTCTACTGTAGGATGTAGTTGGGGCCAAGGTTTCTCCATACCTGTTTCTCCAGTGTAGGATAGGTGTGGGGAGCAAGTTCTCTCTGTACCTGTTGTACCTTCACTGTTGGAGGGTGTTCGGGGATACCAGTGTCCCTTTGTGCCTGTCATATTTCTGTGGTAGGATATGGGGTTGGGACCAGGATTCCTCTGTGACTGTTGTTTTTTCCACTGAAGGAAAGGTTTGAGGAACAAATGTTCTTTGTGCCTGTTGTCTGTCCAATGTAAGATGGTGTTTGGGGCCAAGATCTTTCTAGAGTCAGTCTACTAAATGGAGCCACACTCTTCGATATGGTAATCCGAGGCACTAGGACCCTGCAGGAGCCAAAACATTTGTGGCTGGCAAAGCAGTGCATGCATCGACATACGGGGCCATGTGCATGCACTCAGTATGTGAAGTGACACTGTCTCCAAGCACATCAGATCCACCCCCCTCCACAGTCAAAGTTCACGGCTTTCCTCAGTGGGAACCAAAACTTCATTGCTCTTTCAAATAGCATTCTGTCTAGTTAGCTTAGTATAATTAATGTGTATATGTGTATATATTATATATATATATATATATGTGTGTGTGTATATATATATATATATATATATATAAATAAGACAAAGAATCTCTGTGCGCAAGCACTGAGGCAATGGTTACACCAAAGGGCATTTGGCTGTGAAGCCAAGTTTCAAAGAAATACAAAATCAGACATGCCCCCACAATGCAAAGCATCATGGGCTGCATATGCAAATCACCACAGAATATTATACTGGTTCAACTTTAAGCAGAAATGGATGGTGCCGAAAGGCCTCTCACGCAGTCTGCAAAGGGTGCCAACAGAAGACATAGACACGTGTTAAATAGTAAATAGTTTTTTGTTTTAATTGGGTTCACCACAACATAACCCAGATAGACCATCTTAGGGTAGCTGGTTCTTTCCACTGGGGTGTCAGACAGATGAGGCATACTGATGAGTCCTGGTAGGACTAAACATGTGTCTATGTCTTCCGTTGGCATCCTTTGCAAACTGTGTGAGAGGCCTTTCGGCACCATGCATTTCTGCTTAAAGTTGAACAAGTATCATATTCTGTGGTGATTTGTATATGCAGCCCATGATGCTTTGCATTGTGGGGGCATGTGTGATTCTATGTATATATATATATAAGACAAAGAACCTCTGTGCGCAAACACAGAGGCAAGGTTACCAAAAGGGCACCTGGCTGGGAAGCCAAGTTTCAAGAAAATACAAATCACACATACCCACAATGCAAAGCATCATGGGCTGCATATGCAAATCACCACAGAATGTTATGCTGGTCCAACTTTAAGCAGAATTGCATGGTGCCGAAAGGCCTCTCACACAGTTTGCAAGGGTGCTAACAGAAGACATAGACACGTGTTTCGTCCTACCAGGACTCATCAGTATGCCTCGTCTGTTTGACACCCCGTGATTTGCATATGCAGCCCATGATGCTTTGCATTGTGGGGGCATGTGTGATTTTGTATTTTTATATATATATATATATATATATATCTTCCTTTTTTTTTACTAAATTTGACAAAGTTTTTCACTAGATTTACAATTTTTTGACAGCATTGTTGTTTTGGCTTTGGAGCTGTGGCAGCCTGTCTTCTTTATTTTGATTTTATATCAGGTATAGTAAAGCTACTTTTAATTATACAATGGTGTGTGAAAATCCTGTAACCTCATTGGTCAAAACATGTCTCATGACCGTTGGTAAATCCTGCATTACCCACGGCTGAGGAATAGCATGTACAAAAAACATAATTAAACACATTTTAAATTTATTTTATTCATGGTTCCATTGTATAATCACAATAAGGCACTCCAGGGTGTGAGTTATTGGGTGATTTACCCACTTCTTGTGTGGTTAAGTCACTCAGCTGTGCCTCATGACACACCACACAAGGCGTGGGTAAATCCCCAATAACCCACACCCTCTTGTGCCTTATTGCTTAAATCTTAGATTTAAATTTAGCATACAGATGTCTTGCAAATTTGTGCTATTTTTTAACAAAATCATGCTATTTTTGAAAAAACTTTGCATAAGTTTTCTCTGTGTGGTACACTTGCCCTTATTGCCAGGACTAGGCTCTATTTGGCCATTGTGGGCAGATATGTGGTCGACAGTACATCTGCTTCCTAAAGTGGACACGTCCATTCCTGGAACAGGATGTTCGGTGTCTTTCATCAACATTGCAGAGCCAGGGCCAAGTAGTGGAATGTCTTTGGACTAAAGTAAGCCCCTCGTGGGTATTGGCTATTGTTGTACATGTGTATATTTGGCTGGCGTTGCAACCATTTTATCCTTTATCTTGCGTCCCTGCTGGTCACTATACATCCTACTGTTTTATAAGGATTAAGGTTTGGAAGTTTTTTTAAACCAGTTGTGTTTAATGGTTTTCCTTTCTTACAGGGACCATTACTTAAGGGGCTCATATAGGGGAATAGGGTTACGTAGTTTAGCTAGTTAGGGTGCCCTCACTTTGTTAGGCTACTTAATGAATTTAAGCACTTCAGAGTGCAACAGTTACTGGGGGCAGCAGTTTGAAATTGGCATGAGCCAATGAGAGTTCTGTCATTTACATACATTCCATTCTCTCTCTGTGGCAGTTCAACTCTGAAGGCTGACTGCATTAGTTAAGCATACTGAGTGATCCCCTGAAAGAAACATCATTACTATGGTGAGTATTTGTTTCTTCTCTGCCCTGCATCCTGATTCCTTTCTCTCTCTCTTCCCTCTGTCTTGTGTTCCCCTCATCCCTTATTCCTTTTTGACTTCCCATCCTCCAGCCTGCTGTTCTCTTTCTGTAGCACTCCACATTGTCAATGGGTAACCATAACGACTGGTTATAGTGCACCCCTACCAGGAGAAATGGCACAGCCCAAGCGTTAGAATGTTGGGCACATGAGGATTCCAAGCAGCAGCAACTCCCCAGTTTAGCTGTGCCATTTGAAGGGGACAGAGCTACTTTTATCTTCTCTCAAGATTTTCAAGTTTCAAGATTTCAAGACTCATTGGGGGCTGCGGTTCTGCATAGCAGGTTGGGGCTGCCTGTTCCAGGGAGCACCCCTAAATTAAAATCGTGCCTGTTAGGCTGCGGCTTTCAAATTGACGAACCTGTCTTTTTTTTTCTCATTTCTTGTGTGGATTGGGAGCCACTTCTGCCTTGTTAGGGTATTTTTAATGGTTTCCATTTAAAAAAAAAGAAAAAGGTGCCACAGGTAGGTACACATTTTATTTGTTCTGAGAGTGCAGGATCTCTATGAGAGTCCTTTAGTTCCTCAACCCCCAGCCTCAGGTTCAGTATTTTATGTATACATGCAGCTATTGTGGGAAATTTGGATACCTCAGAGTTTTTGGTGGTTTTTCTCCACAGACTTCTGTTTTTCCATTTGCACAGCCACCATTAGAGCTGGGCACATGCTCTGTCTTCAGGCCGTTTTCCTGCCTTTGTTTTAAGCATGTGCCCATGGTGCATGTGCTTGCGCAGCGCAAGGCATACTTGCACAGTGAAGTTGCCTATCTATTACATTGTGCTATTGCACTTGTGCACTTACTGGTACATGCACACCTGCGCCACATGCTAACGTCCTGTGCGTGCCCCTTAGTGAGCATGCACACCTATTTAGTGCTTTTTGGTGTGCTAATTACAGTACACAGCTCAGTGGAGAGTTTTTTAGCCCAGCAAGCTCTAGGGCTAATTATTATTGTTTAAAGAGTAGCTTCCTAGTAGCTGCCTGCCCCAGCCCGTTCGATTCCTTACCTTAGCAGTATTGAACTGACAAAGTTTAACATAAAAAGTCCCTTTCTACAAAAAGTTATAGCCCTTGTAAACTCCACAATTGATATGCTGGCAAAAAAAGGACCAACTTCCTGGTGCAGAAAACATGCTCCCACGTTGGCCCACACAGCCCTGTGTCATAATGTCAGAAAACGAAGGCTGTGTGAGCACGCCTCATTGATTTCTGTGGGGCCAGTATTTTCACATATATTTATACCCTTTTGTCATTGAGGCACAGGTCAGGAAGCATAGGAAAACCAGGAGCAGTTGTAAAATTTGCAACAAGCGATTTATTATTAATAACAGTAAAATAAAAAAAATAAAATTGTTAGTATAACTGTTTACAAAGGCAGTATAAGCAGAGAAAGTCCATCTGGGTTTCTTCTCAATTTCCAATCTTAGTCTCTGTGTTTTCTCTCTTGCAAAAAATTGCAGCTCTGTTTTTACGTCTTTGCAATCCCCGCTTATTAAGAAAACAGCATACTTCTCACACAGTGTTCTTGTAAGTTTCAACAAGTGCAGCAAAAAGTACATTGTGACCCAGAACTGACTTCTTGCTTACAGCTTCTCAGAGAGTTTGCAAACAGGTTAACCTCTTAAACAGTAAAAATATAAAATTTCTAAACAAAGGGATCCCAGTATCAGGTACATTTCCACATAATGATTCACATATATTTTTATATCAGCAGATATGCAAGAAGGGAGAAAAGACAGAACAGCAAGCGAAGACAGAGAGATAGCGAGAGGCAGAGAACTGCGAGACTATCGGGGTGATCAAGTCCTAGGTCTCACGAGAAAATTTAGTAGCGCAACCAGACAGAGAAGAGACAGAAAAGGGGAGAATAGAACAGATCCTTGCATTTAACTCTTTCGGCATAACAACTGGGACAGGGCCCTATTCCACCCTGTCCCACCTTTAATGCTGGGATTTTATTATATCAAAGCGATCGGTCGACTAATTGAGTCCCTACTATAGTGTATGCAGTACACCGTATGTCACACACCTTTAGGTCATCTGAGATGATAATCCCCAAATCCCTTTCCTCCCTGATGACTGTCTGCTGCCCCACCTATCCTGTTGCTCTCTGTAGAGGTTCTGCATCCCAGATGCATGAGTTTGCACTTCTTCACATTGAATTTCAGTTGCCACACTTCAGGCAATTTTTCTAGCTTTCCTAGGTCCATTCTCATTTTTCCACCTCATCTGTAGTGTCTACCCTGTTGCAGATCTTGGTGTCATCTGCAAACAGCAAACCTTCCCTTCCACAGTGTCACTAATAAAGACATTAAAAAGGACTGGCCCCTGGACTGATCCTTGAGATACCCCACTGGTCACCCCTCTTTCCTTGGACTGGATCCTATTTACCACCACCCTCTGCTTCCTGTCCCCCAACTAGTTTCTAACCCAGTTCACCACCTTGTCACCCGTGCCCAGGCTTCTCAACTTATTTAACAGTCTTCTGTGTGGAACAGTGTTGAGGGCCTTGCTGAAATTGAGGTAGGCAACATCTACCACTCCCCCCCGATCCACCTCCTTTGTCACCCAGTCAATACAAATATAGCAGATTTGTTTGATATGACCTTCTTGCTGTGAATCCATGCTGCCTTGGATCCTGTGCTCTGTTGGATTCCAGGTGTTCCACAATCCTTTCCTTAAGCAGTGCCTCCATAATCTTACCCACTACCGAGGTGAGGCTGACTGGCCTATAGTTTTCTGCCACCTCACTGCTTCCATTTTTGTGAGAAGGAACTACATGTGCCCTCCTTCAGAACTACTCTTGTATTGAGCAACTCATTGAACATGGCTGCCAGTGGTGCTGCTAGCTCCATCCGCAGTTCCTTTAGTATCCTAGGATGTATGCCATCTGGTCCCATTGCCTTATCCACCCTCAGTTTTTGTGAGGTCCTCTAGGACTCTCCCTTCTGTAAATGGACTTGTGTTCACCTCCCCCCACCATGTATTTGATGCCTAGCTGTAGTCCCTGTCCCTCCCATTCTTCAGTGAAAACTGAGCAGAAGTATTTATTCAGTATTGATGCCTTTTCCAGATCTCCCTCCACACACTTCTCTTCCTTTCCTCTGAGCCTTACAATCCCACCCTGGCCTTCCTTATCTCACTGATGTACCTATAGAATGTCTTGTCCCCTTTATTTACTGTTTATGCTGATCTTTCCTCTGTTTGCACCTCTGTGCTCCTAACAGCTTTCCCTGCTTCCCTCAGACAATTTAAGTATACCACCCTTTCCTCTTCCTTCTGTGTCTCCTTGTATTTTCTGAAAGCCCTCCTTTTGGCTCTTACTTTCTCTGCTACAGCTTTAGAGAACCATAGTGGCTTGTTCTTTCTCTTGCCTCTTTTTTTTCTCAGCCTAATACTCTGGTTCGTGCCCTCCACTATGGCTCCTTTTAGGTGTGCCCACTACTTCTCAACCCCCCCCCCCCCATTTTACATTCCTCCTTGCCAGGGCTTCTTTGATACCTAGCCCCATCCTAGCAAAGTCCGCCCTCCTGAAACCCAAGATCCATGCCTTTGTTTGGCTTGACTGTGACCCTGTACCCATGTTAAACCACATTGTGTGGTGGTCACTGGATCCCAGATGCCCTTCCAGTCAGACATCTATGATTCTGTCTCCACTGATCAGTACTAGGTCCAAAATTACTCTGTCCCTGGTGGTTTCTAGCACTAGTTGCCTGAGACCTGCCCCCCCTGCAGGAGAATCCAAGATGTCTCGGCTCCTGGCTGAGGCTGCTAACGGGATGGTCCAATCCACATCTAGCATATTAAAATCTCTTAGCAGCAGTACCTCCCCTTTTGTTGTCATCTCATGTATTTCTTCCACTAGCAATCTGTCCACCTCTTCCCCCTGAGCTGGAGGCCTATAGATCACCCCTGTGCAAATTGCTGTGCCATTTCCAGGCTCAAGGGTGACCCAGACTGCCTCAGTATCCCCGTCTGCCCTGTACCGCAGATGCCTTTATACCTTCCCTGATGTACAGGGCCCTCCCCCCTCCTTTTTTACTCTCCCTATCCCTCCTGAATAGAGCATAACGTGGTACACTCACTTCCCAGTCGTGGTTTACAGTATACCATGTCTCGGTTAGTGCTACTATGTCCACTTCAGCCTCTGCCATCGAGGCCACCAGGTCTGGGATTTTGTTTCCCAGGCTGTGGCCATTTGTGGATAGGGCCTTCCACACATTACTGCCTAGTTCCCATCCTGGTCCTCACAGCTAACTAGTTCCTGTCTTTGTCTGCACAGCTAACTAGTTCCTATCCTGGTACCCACAGCTATTTAGGTTCCCATCCTGATCCTCACAGCTGACTAGTTCCCATCCTGGTCCCCACAACTAACTGGTTCTGATCCTGGTCCTCACAGCTAACTTGGCCCCATCCTGGTCTCTACAGCTAACTGGTCCCATCCTGGTCTCCACGGCTAACTGGTCCTATCCTGGTCCCCCTAGCTAACTATTTCTCTTCCTGGTCCCCACAGCTAACTAGTTCAAACCCTAGGAATCCCTCAGTATGCTTAACTGATGCAGACAGCCTCCTGTGTTGAAATGCCTTGGAGGATTGGAATGTATGTGAATGATGGAGCTATCATTGGTTCATGCTACAGTTCAAACTGCTGCCCCAGGTACTGCTGTTTTCTAAAACATTCAGATTCATTTCTCCGCCTGCCTAGTAAAGACACCTCGGAGAGATCTCCTCAGCATCTGTCTGACTTTGTTATTTTCTGTGATTTTAAACTCCTAGTTTTCCAAATCGTGTACGCTGCCCCATTAGGTATTTTTCATGTTAGTTAGCTTAGTTTTTGTTGTATTTTCTGATTTTTGTCGGTTTCTCAGCAGTTCCAGGCAACCGTCTCCTCAGCAGTTTACCATGTTTTTTACTTTTAAACTCTTAAGCGTTCTGGTTCCTATTTCTAGGAATCATAACGTTTTTTTCTCTTTGAAATAACCAACTTTTATTGTGGTTCCTCGGTTTTCTAGGAACCGAGCACTTTAGTCATTCCATGTCTTTTATACCTGTCAGGGAAGCAAGCTTTTTTCTTTTTCTGCTCACTGTTTGCAGTTTTGGGAACCAACTGCAATCTTTATTTTTTCTCCTTTTGGGCTTTGTATTTAACAGTATTCTGATACTTGGCATGTCAGACACACCCAAAAAGAAAACAGGACCGACTGGTTTCAAAAATCTATTCAGTGTGGGCAGATCGTTGCCAAAGGAGACAGGCACGATCATTGTTTGGTGTGCCTTGGTCCTAGTCACATCTTTGTTAATTGTGAAATTTGCAAAACCTTTTGTTCCAAAACACTAAAAGAGAGGGCGAAGAAGCTTGAAGAATTGGTTTCCCCTACTACTTCTCCCTCTCCGATGCCTACTTAAGAGGCTGCTTCCACTCAAGTCAGAAAGGAGAAACCTAAGGAGAGGGGGATCCCAAGTCCACTGACAAGGGTGAGGCTTTGAAATCGAAGAGGCCTACAGAACCGGCTGTGGAACTGGTTCCTGCTAAAAGAAAACAAAGGAGAAACATGTCACTGCACCTCCTACTAAAAAAGCAAAGGAGCTCTCAGCAGACAGACCGGCCGTGCCCTCTGAAGAGGACATTGCCAGAGCTCTACAGGTTTTGCAGGCCCTTCAGGCTGCCGGTTACCTGGTTCCCCCATTTCTTCCTTCAGCTCCTCTCAGCCAGGAACTGGTGTTTTTCTATAAAGAACCAGAGGAGGAGGAGGAGAAGGAGGAACCTGAAGGAGAACACATTGAACCAGAAGTCTCCCCCGAGCAGGACTTTGGATCCCCACCAAAGGGACCAGAGGACTATTTGTCTCACTATGCTTTTGTGAGACAGATGGTGGATATTCTCAACATTACCACTCAAGAGACTGTGGAGGATGAGGAGGAGGCTGAGTTCCTAAACATGATGGAGCTAGTTCCTACAAAAAGATTTTCACTGCCTATCCACAAGTCTCTCAAAAAGGCTGCCCTCAAGACCCAACCAATCCCCACTTCTGTTCCTGGGGTCGCTAGAAAGATAGACAAGAAATATCAGCTGGACAGGGCAAATGCTCATTTTCTTTTTGTCCATCCAGATCATGAGGGAGTGGTATAGGCAGTGGCCTGTGATAAGGCCAGGGTGCCTTTGGCCTCTCACCCACTGGACAAGGACTCCAGGAAGCTGGATACTATGGGAAAAAAGGGGTACCTAGCAGCTTCCCTTCTCCTCAGGTAAGCCACTTACATGGCCTATACGGCACAGTACCAGAAGGCCCTTTGGTCATCTGTTTTGGCCATGACCAATAAGGTTACTGGGGATGTGGCAGTTGATGTGGCTGAAACAACCAGGTCTGTCTTAGATACTACTAAGTACCAGCTCCTTATGGCAGTGCATGCCAATGACACAGCCTCTAGGCTCATGTCCCTTGCCATCACCATGAGGAGATTTTCCTGGCTCAGGATTACCAACCAGTCCCAGGACACCCAGTCTAAGGCCATGGATTTTCCCTGTGAGAATAATTCTCTCTTTGGGGACTAGACTGAGACATATCTATGAAGAAGGTGGAGGAATATAAAGTCACCTATAGGAGTAACTCAGCTCAGTACAAGCCCTCCTCGTCCTACAGGCCCCGTGGCAGGGGAGGCTGGGGTAGAAGTTTCTACGCTAGACCCTTCCTCCAAGCTCAAGCAATGCCAGACTACCAGCAACCAAGGGGTTACTTCAGAGGTACAGGTAGGAGGACCACAAGGATTACTGACTCAGCACCTCTGGTCAAGTCCATCCCAAGCAGAACCCCCTGACATGCTTGCACAGGTCACCTCACCTCACCTCACCCAGTTGGAGGCAGGTTGGCTCACTTCCTCCAAGCATGGCAAGCCATCACCACAGACAAGTGGGTCTTGGAGGTAGTGAGCCAGGGCCTGTCCTAAGTTTCAAAGTGTTCCCCAGACTGAGGAGCAGGATTTTTAGACCAGCAGCCTCAGCAGAAAAGGCTCTGATAGAGTCAGAAATTACCAGCCTACTGTGCATCAAGGCAGTAAGACCTGTCCCCCTGTCCAAAAGGGGGAAAGGTTTCTACTTTAGATACTTTCTTACTCAAAAGAAAAATGAAGACTGGCAACCCATTTTAGATCTTAGGCTTCTGAACAAACATTTGATAAAGCCAAAGTTCAAGATGATTACCCTGGCCATGATTATTCCCACTCTGCAGCAGAGAGACTGGCTGGCATCTCTAGATCTTAGAGATGCCTATTTCCACATTCCCAACTGATACAGCCACAGAAAGTATTTGCGGTTCAGGCTGCCCTTGGATCACTACCAGTTTGCAGCACTACCCTTCAGCCTAACTTCAGCCCCCAGGGTATTCACCAAGTGTCTAGTGGTGATCACAGCACACTTAAGAAGGCTGGGAGTCACAGTGTTCCCAAGGATGACTGGTTAGTTGTGGTACAGTCCCCCAGCACACCAGGGACTCTGGCCCTCACTCAGAGCATCTTAGAGTCTCTGGGATTCCTGGATAATGCCCAGAAGTCCCAGCTAGAACACGTCCAGTTCCTAGAATTTATAGGAGCAGAGCTAGACACCCTTCAAGGGAAGGCTTTCCTTCCACAGGACAGGGTGCACAACATTCTGGAGCTAACAGGCGCTTTCAGACTCAACAGACCCAGACCAGCAAGGCACTTCCTGCAGTTCTTGGGCCACATGGAAGCTGCCATAGCTGTGGTCCCAGGGGCCAGATTTCAAATGAGGGACATTCAGTTCTACGTAAGGTCTCTTTGGTCTCAGAGGAGGGATCCTCTTTCCAGATTAGTGCCTGTCACAAAACCTCACCTGCAGGCCCTACAATGGCAGCAGGGCAGAGACAACCTCAGGGAGTGAATGCCCTTTTGTCAAGAGGTTCCCTCAGTCATCCTCACCACAGATGCCTTCTTCCTAGAGCGGGGGAGGGGGGTGCACTTGGATGATTTGACAGTGAACAGTACCTGGTCCCTTCAGGAATCACTTCTGCATATCAACCTGCCAGAACTCAGGGTAGTTTTCCTGGCTCTGCAGTCATTCACCCCACAGGTCAGGAGCAAGGTGGTGCAAGTCAGGACAGACAACACTACCACCATGTACTACATCAACAAACAAGGAGGCACCAGGTCAACCTTGCTGTGCATAGAAGCCATGAAAGTGTGGAACCTGGCTTATTCTCTGCAGGTGCCTCTGTCTGCAATCCACCTGCCAGGGAAGGACAGTGTTTTGGCAGATTCAGCAGAATTAGCCAGAACTATCACAAGTGATCCCTAAACAAGGAGATCCTGGCCTCAGTATTCAGAAGGTGGGGCACACCATAGATAGATTTTTTTTGCCTCCACGGCCATCAGTCAGCTGCCACAGTTCTGTTGCAGGCCTCCAGCTCAGGGAACAGTGCCATTAGATGCCCTAGTACTTGATTAGTCAGGGAAGTTTCTTTATGCTTTTCCTCCCTTCCCTCTTCTGCTCAGAGTCCTCATAAAGCTCATTACCCAGCCAGTAGCTATGATTCTAATAGCACCAGATTGGGCAAGGCAGCCTTAGTATTCCCTCCTGCTAACTCTACCAGTGTCACAACCTATTCATCTTCCTCAGAATCAGTCTCCTGACCTTATCGCAGGGCAGGATCCTGTACCCCAACCTCAGGTCTCTACGTCTCAAGGCCTGGCTCTTGAAGACTTAAAGTTTGCCACTCTTCAGCTCTCTGAAGAAGTTTTGAATATACTGAGTCTTCAGGAAACCGTCAACTAGGAAGACCGATGTTTCCTAATGGAAAAGGTTGTGGCAAAGACAAGTAAATGGCTTCCTACTCTGTTTTTAGAAAGTTCTTTAAGGGTCTTCTTCATCTCCATCCTCCCCTTCGGGAGCCAGTCCCTCCTTGTGACCTGAATATTTGCATAACCAAACTCATGGAACCTCCATTTGAGCCTATAGCAACAGAAGATTTGAAGTATGTATGAAAGACTGTCTTCCTGGTAGCCATTACCTTGGCCAGGTGAGTCAGCAAGTTACAAGCCTTGTATACAGATCTGAATTACATCTCCTTCGACAGGGACAAAGTGGTCCTTCAAACCAATAGGAAGTTCCTCCTTTAGGTGGTATCAGATTTTCACCTGAACGAGTCCATAACCCTGCCAGTCTTTTTTGTGGCTAACTTAAGCTCAAGTGAGCGAAAGCTACATGGTTTAGATGTCAGAAAGGCACTCAGGCACTACATTGACCATACCAAGGCTACTAGGCCAGAACGCACAGAACTGTTCCTGATCAATGAGGAAATGGGCAAAGATAAACCAGCCTCCAAGAGAACCGTTGCACACTGGATAGTAGCCTGCATACAGTTTGGCTATGGCAAAGCTGGCCAACGGCCGCCTCAGGACCCACTCCACACATGGCACAGCTGCATCAATGGCTGCAGCAAGAGATATTCCCCTGCTGGACATTTGTAAAGCAGCTACTTGGAAAACTGTATATACTTTCACGAAGTACTACTGTTTGTACATACAGTCCAGAAGTGATGCCAGGTTTGGCACTGCAGTCCTGCAGAACCTTTTTCCTAAGCAGGTTCTGTACCCAACCTCCCAAGTTACTGCTTGGTAGTCTGCATCAGTTGAGCCTACTGAGAAATTCCTGGGATTTGGAGAAAATATTACTTACCATAGTAATCTTGTTTCTTCCAAGGGATCCCTCACAATGCTTACCTCTCCCACCCTGCCTCTCCTTCCAGAACCAGATGGAGGAGGGTCTGTACCCATGCTGGCCATGTCTTGTCCTGTCTGTTACATCTGTTATATTTGTTATTGTTAAGATTATAAACCGGTCTGTTTTGTTTCTCTTCTTTCAGGTAACTGGTATTTCAAACAACATGAAGTCTTGCTGTATTCTGACTTAGTGCAGTTAGCCCCAGCACTTGAACTGCCCCGGAGAGGAAAGTGTTAACTCTATACAGGAGCATAGAATGTTGAGCTCAAGCTCGGTTTTCAAACCACTGTCACTAGTACACTCTGGTATAACCATCAGATTCTTTACTCCGCCTAACTGTGAAGAAGCTCTGGAGAATTCTCCTTGCTACTTCGGTTCAGTTTAGTAAATTCGTTCGGTTTATTCAACCGTTTAATTATTTTTTCTGTATCAAATCTCTGTCTACGGTACAGGTAGTGTAATTAGGTAGATAGTGATAGAAATAGCTTTTTCTTCGGTTCCTCATTGGTCGGCCCGGTGTGGAACCAAACCAGTTCTGGTATTCTTGTAATTTTCTGATGTTTCTAAAAATCTTCTCTAGCGTGTGGTGTCTGGTACATTTCGGTTTCAAAAAAATGACGTTTTATTCCATTTTTTTCCACAACCCTTGAACCGGTTGGTGACCGAAAGCTTTGGTGTTACCTGGCTTAAACGCTGTTAAGGGTAACTTTCAGGAAAAGAAAGGCAATGTCTGAGAAACCCAAAAAGAAAACTGGTCCCACTGGGTTTCAGCATTGCACTGAGTGTGGGGAGGCTTTTGCTAAAGCTGATCCCCACCTTGTCTGTGTTTATTGTCTGGGGTTTGACTACCTTAAATCAGACTGCCAAATATGTGCAAATTTTCCCAAGGCCACGCTGGACAAGTGGTTAAATAGGCTGAAGAAAAACGTGGCCGAGAAATCCGCTGATGTGGATGGCCAGCCCGGTTCGGTTCCAACCGAACCTAAGGAGATGCCTGCTGACATGGGCAATACCTACTCGGGCAAAAGTAAATCCAATTCCGAGGGATTGGTTCTGACAAAAAGAAAAAGGAAGTCGGTTGGTTCGGATCCGAACCCATATATC
Source organism: Neoceratodus forsteri (assembly GCA_016271365.2). Classification (NCBI taxonomy): domain Eukaryota; kingdom Metazoa; phylum Chordata; order Ceratodontiformes; family Ceratodontidae; genus Neoceratodus; species Neoceratodus forsteri. The sequence goes on from CM028133.1 coordinate 1,110,027,226, forward strand.
CCAACTGCTAAAGAAATCGCGAAAGCTATCGCCATTGTACAATCGCTTCGTCCCAATCAGACCGAACCGATGACCTCAGGAAGGCGATCGGTTGAGTCAGTTCAGGTCATCTCAGATTATGATCTGGAGGCCTTTTATGAAGTTGAATGGGAAGGAGGAAGAGAACAAGATGATGATCAAGATGATGATTTTGGAGGCCTAGATGAGCCAGTAGAACCTGACATCTCCCCAGACAGGCCTTCTGATGTTTCTCCTTTCAGACTTTCTGAGTCCCCCTTCCACTTTTTGTTTTACAGAAAGGTGGCAGACACTCTCCAGCTTCCAATTGTGGAAGCTGCTGAGGAAGAAGAAGAACCTGACTTTGTGGAGATGACGGATGTCCCAGAGTCAAAAAGGCTGTCTGTTCCCTTGCATAAATCTTTGGGGAAACATACTAAAAAAATCTTACAGCTTCCCACTTCTGTACCTCCTGTGGATAAGAAAATGGACAGGAGGTATATGCTGTCAGGTTCTGGTACCGAATTCTTGTACAGTCATTGCAGCCATGTTGGGGTAGTGCAGGCTGCAGCCTGTGACAAGGCCAATATTCCCTTGACTTCACACCGCCAGAGAAGGATTCCAGAAAGGTGGATGCTATGGCTAAGAAACAGTACTTAGCAGCCTCCTTGGGGCTCAGGCGAGCCTCTTATATGACATATGCTGCTAGGTACCAGAAGTTGAGGTGGGATACAGTTCTGGAACTAGCTAAGAATGCCCCTCCCCAGCTTGCCAAGGAGCTGGAACAGGTGGCTGCGGATGGCAATGAGACATCTAAGGTTCAGGTTCATGCTGCTGTGGACTCCAATGATGTGGCATCAAGAGTCATGGCTACATCTGTCTTCTTGCGGAGGTTTGCTTGGCTCAGGTGTACTAGCCTGTCACAGGATACCCAGGCTAAGGCTATGGACTTTCCTGTTACCCAGAACTCTCTGTTTGGGGAGCAAACAGAGGCGTACATGAAGAAGAAGATGGATGAATACAGGACCACCTACAGGAATGTAGTAGCCAAGGAAAGGCAAGCTACTCCTCAAAAGCAGCAGTCTAGGGCTGGCAGGGGCAGGCCTTTTCACAGGCCTTTTTACCAAGCCCAGGCTTCCTCTACTTTTCAGCAGAGGGGGGTTTTCAGAGGGAGAGGCAGAAGAGGGATGAGCAGGGCTGCGTCCACTTCTCAGCCTAAGACTTCTGCCAAACAGACACCCTAATGTGTCAGACCAGGTTGCCGCCTCTGTTCCAGTGGGGGAGCAGGCTGGCTTACTTCTTCCAGGCATGGAAGCCTGTTACTTCAGACAAATGGGTCCTGGAAGTAGTAAGCCAGGGATTGGCTCTCAGGTTCAGAAGATTTCCCAAATGGAGAGCAAGGTCCTTCAAGCCTACCACACCTCTGGAAACAGCAACTCTGGAAGCAGAGGTGTCTTCTTTGTTGCTCCTAAAAGCTGTGGAGCAAGTACGTCTGTTACACAGGGGGAAAGGGTTGTATTTAAGATACTTCCTTACCCCAAAAAAGACAAGGGAGTGGCCACCCATCCTAGACCTGAGATATCTGAACAAACATCTTACAAAGCCAAAGTTCAAAATGGTGACTCTGGGAAATATTCTTGCCTCTCTGAGACCGGGAGACTGGCTAGCCTCCCTGGATCTCAAGGATGGCTATTTTCACATCCCCATCAGATGCTCCCATAGAAAGTACCTCAGATTTGAGTTGCCCTCAGGTCATTACCAGTTCAGAGCAATGCCCTTCGGCCTAACATCTGCTCCAAGAGTGTTTACAAAATGCCTAGCAGTAGTGGTAGCCTTTCTCAGAAGACAAGGCATTTGTGTATTCCCTTACCTGGACGACTGGCTCATAGTAGGCCAGTCTTCTGACCAAGTCACATCAGCTCTTGCTGTTACCTAGAGGCTTCTGGAGTCCCTGGGTTTTCTTCTCAATCTCTCAAAGTCAGTTCTGGGACCAGTTAAGCTACTTACCTTCATGGGGACAGAGCTGGATACCGTGCAGGCAAAAGCTTTTCTCCCTCTGTCAAGGGTGCAGGCTCTCATTTCCCTGGCAGCTTCCTTCAAACCTTCGGTGTCTCGGCCAGCCAGGCATTTTCTTCAATTTGTAGGAAATATGGCAGCTTCCACTGCAGTAGTCAAGGGGGCCAGGTTCCAAATGAGGGACATTCAGTTTCACCTCAGGGCCTTCTGGTCTTAGAAAAAGGACTCACTAACCAAGCTGATTCCAGTGTCTCAGACCCTTGTCCAGGCTCTCCAATGGTGGTTAGAGGAGGACAATCTCAGACAGGGAGTCCCCTTTCTTTGACAGGTTCCTTCAGTTATTCTCATGACAGATGCATCTCTTCTGGGTTGGGGAGCCCATCTGGAGAACCTCACTGCACAGGGCACATGGTCACATCAGGTGTCTCTCCTTCATATCAATCTCCTGGAACTCAGGGCTGTGTTCTAGCCCTTTAGGCATTCTCAGAATCAATTCAGGGGAAAGTGGTGCAAGTCAGGACAGACAACACCACCACCACCATGTGTTACATAAACAGACAGGAGGACACTCGGTCCATGGCCTTGTGCACAGAAGCAATGAAGGTTTGGTCATTGGATTACTCTCTTCAGACCTCTCTGATAGCAGTGCATCTTCTAGGGAAAGACAATGTGCTGGCAGATGCACTCAGCAGAATTTCTCAGGGTCACCACGAGTGGTCCCTGAACTACCAAGTTCTTCAGATCATTTTCAAGAGATGGGGCACTCCAGAGATAGATCTCTTTGCAGTCCCAGACAATCATCTGCTTCTTCTGCTCTGTTGCAGACCTCCCTTGCTGGGGTCTGTTCCCCAGGATACTCTCCTGTTGGATTGCAAAAATATGTTCCTGTACGCCTTTCCTCCCTTTCCTCTGACTTTCAGAGTTCTGATAAAAATGAGGTCTCAGCCCTGCATAATGATTCTGGTGGCTCCGGACTGGACCATGCAACCTTGGTATCCTCTATTGCTCTCTCTAGCAGTGACAATTCCTCTTTGCCTGCCTATGAGGCTTGATCTCCTGTCTTCCTCTCAGGGGAGGATTTGGTACCCCAATCCTCAGTCTCTCAGACTCAAAGCCTGGCTCTTGAAGAGTTAGAGTATGCAAGACTGCATCTCTCTCAAAGAGTGCTGGATATCCTGAAAATCTCTAGAAAACCTTCCACTAGAAAAACTTACAATTCCAAATGGAAAAGATTTAGCATCTGGTGTTCACAGAAAGATATACAACCAGATTCTGCTGACATTTCTGGCATTTCTTCAGTGTTGGACTATTTAGTCCATTTGAATGGCTTAGGCCTTTGGCCTACAACTCTTGAAGTTCACCTTGCAGCTGTCTCTGCTTTCCTTTCTGTAGGGAAGAGATCTTCCCTGGCCTCTCACCCTGTGTTCAGTTTTTCAAAGGTCTGGTTCATCTCAAGCCTCCCTTTAGGGAGCCTACTTCTGCATGGGACTTGAATGTCTATATTGCACAGCTCATGCAGTCCCCTTTTGAACCTTTATCCTCAGCTGAGCTTAAGTACTTGACTTGGAAGACTGTATTCCTGGTAGCCATGACATCTGACAGGAGAATCAGTGAATTACAGGCCCTGTCAGTAGAGCCTGACTTTATTGCCTTTCACAAGGATAAGGTGGTTCTCAGGACAAATAGAAAATTTCTTCTTAAGGTGGTTTCAGATTTTCATCTTAACCAGTCCATGTGCCTGCCTGTGTTTTTCACTGATCATTCATCTTCAGGTGAGCGAAGACTGCACAGTCTGGATGTAAAGAGGGCATTAAGCTACGGTGTAGAACATATAAAAGTCAATAGAGATGGCTGTTCTCAGTTGTTTCTCACTTAAGGGGAAGTGGGGAAAGGTAAGCCTACACTAAAAGAACTATTGCCAGGAGGATTGTCTCATATATTCAGTTCTGTTACATGAAACTAGGTAAACTCTACCAGGGGTATAGCTGCCTCTGTAGCAGCAGCTAGGGATATTCCCCTTCTAGAAATCTGTAAAGCAGCCACCTGGAAAACTGTTCATATATTCACCAAGCATCACTCTTTGGATAGTCAAGCAACAAGTGATGCTAGGTTTGGCACAGCAGTGCTGCAGAGCCTATTCTCAAAGTAGGTTCTGTGGTTCCCTCCTCCAAGGGGGTACTGCTTGATAGTCTGCAAAAAGACAGAATACAGCAAGACTTCATGTTTGAAGAAAAAAATTACTCAACCATAGTAATGTTTCTTCTGATGGAGTCTTGCTGTATTCTGACCTCCTTCCCTGCCTCCCCTCTCAGAACCTGGTTTTGGGATGTGGGTGGGCAGGTACAGTGTTGTACCCCAGAGGTGTACCTTATGACCCATCCTGGCTAGGTTGGGCTTTTTGATTGTTATTTTACTACGGTTATTATCACTATCTACATAGATTGATTTTTGGGTTCTCGACCTGAGTCTTTCAGGACCCAGTTATTATTGTTGCCTTTGGCTTAAAAATTTTAAGAAAACAATTTCTATACTTATTAGTTAGTTAATATAGTGCTCATAAGAATCTGATGGTTATACCAGAGTGTGCCAGTGACAGAGGTTTGAAAAACGAGCTTGAGCTCAACGTTCTATGCTCCTGCATAGAGTTAACACTTTCCTCTCTGGGACAGTGCACGTGCTGGGGCTAACTGCAATAAGTCAGAATACAACAAGACTCCATTAGAAAAAACAGCATTACTATGGTGAGTAATGTTTTCTTCTCATCCAACCTCTTTGGAGGAAAGAATTTTTTTTGGTAAGATAGCATAGTTAAGGTGTCTTTACCATTTTAGACTGTGTAATGAATCTGAACGTTTTAGAACACAGCAGCACCTAGGGGCAGCAGTTTGAATTGTAGCACCAGCCAATGATAGTTCCATCATTTACATGTGTTCCAATTCTCCGATGCAGTTTAACACTGGAGGCTGACTGCATCAGTTAAGCATACTGAGGGATCCGTTGGAAGAAACAAGATTACTATGGTAACTAATTTTTTCCTCCCATCCTAGTCCCCACAGCTAACAAATTCCCATCCTGGTCCCCACAGCTAACAAATTCCCATCCTGGTCCCCACAGCTAACTATCAATCAATCAATCAATCATCATATAGCACAATTCTCTGGTGAATCAAAGTGCTTTACATAAAAATGCACAGAAATGCACATTATAAAATATAATAAAACAATTTATACAATACGGGTGAGGTGATAGAGTACAATAAAATCATGCGTCTTTCACCCTAGGGGAATAAATGGCTTGATGATGTATCTACTATGTGTATACATGTAAAATCAGACATTTATACACATACTAGATACATCATCAGTCATTTATTGTCACAATGTATACATCAGGACCCCCCTTCCCCAGCCGGTACTTGTTTGCACATTCCTCCCGGTTCCAACAATAGTCCCTAAATACTGCATCCTGACAGGACATCCCCTTGCACTTTTAAACCCTATACTCCCTACTGAAACAATCCTAACACCATACAGAGAACCTCAAAAAAGAACAGTACTTCTAGGACGTGGATATGTTATTCAATCCACACTGTCTGGCAGGTTCCTTGCCGCTTTAAATCTTGCCGGAAGGTCTTCAAACTGGCTGCTCCCACCCACCCAGGTGGTAAAGCCCTCGGCTCCACCCCCTGATGCCAGATCTTCCTTACTGCTTGGAATCTCAGGTTCTCTCCTTAGCGCTCTGCTTTTGTAGGCCTGGATCCTAATACTTCGGAATTTCCAAAAATAATTTTAAAGTTTACTAGACTGAAGTCTTCATCTTCCCTCTTGGCTGCGATGGGTACTAGATCTACTCCCGACTTCCGTCGGTGCCCTTGCGGACAGAATATGTCTTGGACCGACCTGCATGCCACATGCGTTTACTACCTGGGACTTGCTCATGATCCACAGGGCTGTGGTCTATGCAAGTCCTTTGTGCCTTCGGTTCTTGAGGACCGCACTGCCTGACTTCAGCTGGGGCACCCCGAGAAACAGTTTCTGCCGGTGAACTCGAAGGAGGTCCGTTGGGTGGTGTCCACAGCTGCGGGCTCCACGGAGCAGCTGGAGCAGTTGATCACCCCCGAGGAGGAAGCGACCCAGGCCACGTCTTCTTCTTCCTTGGCGTCGGCATTTATCCTGCTCTCCTTGGGCTCCTCCTACACTGCTTCTTTTAAGGAGCTTTGTCAGTCCCTCTCCACCTAAGGAGAAGGCCCTTAGGAACTCTTACAGTAGGTCGAGAAGAAAAGAACAGTAAGTCCCACCGTTGACGTTCATGGGAGCGGGAGAGATCTCCTTCCCCGGGTCGTCGGCTTTCAACTTCAGTCGAGGTTGTGGCTAAGGCCACTGGCTTCATGGTGTCCCCTTCAGGTCAGCCGGCCGAGACACCCGTCGATGCAGTCAAGGTTTTTCTCAACCCATTTGACGGGTTGTCAACTGGAGAAGCTGACAACCCTTCTTCACCGGTTCCCCCGGTGGTTACCGAGGACTTGCCCGTGCCTCCTGTGCCAAAGTCCCTGGTCAAGGACCCTGAACCCAGGGATGAGCGGGTTTCTCCTGCCCCCTCTTTGACCCACCATCAGTGACCCCAGAGGTCTCGGTCCTCCTCCGTGTCGGGTAGGTCCTGCCAACATCAGCGGTCTCAGTCCCAGCATCACGGAAAGCAGCATCGCTGCTCTTCCTCATTGTTCTCTTCAGAGGATAGGCTCCGGCGCAAATTGCGTCGGTGCCATGAGAACATGATGTGGCAGCAGCTCTTGTTAGCCAGTAATAAGCAGACTCCGTCACCTTCATTGGCCATTAAGTCAGTCATCAATCAATCAATCAAAGTCTTTATTTAACCAGGCGATCACCGTTGAGCAGGCTCATTTTCGAGGTGGACCTGGGTTTGTTAACAAGGAACAAGGGACGATATACATGGGATGCAACACTCAAGAAAATGGTAATAATACAAATAAAGTGAGATACAATAATACAGTATATACAAAGTATCAGCAGGTAGCATTGATACATAGATACATAGACAGTGTCGGCAGATAAGGGCCTATGGCCCACCCAGTCTGCCCATTTAAGTTTGTAAGTTCAGTTTATGTTTTCCAGGAAGTCTGTTGCCCCTTACCCCTGACCTCCAGAATTCCTTTATGTCTATCCCATGCATTCTTAAATCCTGTGATTGTTTCAGCCCCCACCACTTCCTCTGGCAGGGTGTTCCACTTGTCCACCACCCATTCTGTGAAGAAATTCTTCCTCACGTTTCCTCTGAATCGTCCTCCCTCCAACTTCATCCCATGCCCTCTAGTCCTGGAACATCTTTTTCACTTAAAAATAGTGCATTCCTGCACCCTGTTGCTCCCTGTAAGATACTTGTATGTCTCTATCATATCCCCTCTCTCCCTCCTCTCCTCCAGGGAGTACATGTTCAGTGCCTTCAACCTGTCCTCATAGGATTTGTGATGCAATCCATGCACCATCTTTGTTGCCCTCCTCTGAACCTTCTCTACCCAGTCTATGTCCTTACGTAGGTAAGGTCTCCAGAACTGCACAGTGTACTCCAGGTGCGGCCTCACTAGTGTCTTGTATAGTGGAATTATGACCTCCCTTTTCCTGCTGGTGATGCCCTGCCTATGCATCCCAGCATCCTATTTGCTTTACCTGCTGCCTTGTCACACTGTTTCCTGCCTTGAGGTCATCAGAGATGATAACTCCAAGATCCCTTTCCTGCTTGGTGCATGCTATATCCTCACCCCCAACTGATATATTGTGCCAGGGTTTTGTGCCCTATATGCATTATCTTGCACTTCCTTGCATTGAATTTCAACTGCCAAACCCCTGACCATTCTTCAAGTTTCTGCAGGTCCCTTCTCATTCTGTCTACACCCTCTGGTGTGTCTACTCTGTTACAGAGCTTTGTGTCATCAGCGAACAGTGAAATTCTGCCTTCTAGGTCCGCAGTAATGTCACTGATGAAGATATTGAATAGTACCGGTCCCAGCACTGATCCCTGTGGACCCCACTGGTCACTCTTCCCTCTGTGGAGTGACAACCATTTACCACCACCTCTTTGTCCTGCTGCCCAGCCAGTTACCTACCCACCGCACTACTGTCCTGCCCACACCCATATTCCCCAGTTTGTGCAATAGTCTTCTATGTGGCACAGTGTCAGGCCTTGCTGAAGTCCAGATAGACCATGTCCACTGCCCTCCCTGATCCACCTCCCTAGTCACCCAGTCAAAAAATTCAATGAGGTTGGTCTGACATGACCTTCCCTGGTGAAACCATGCTGCCTTGGGTCCTGTAGTCCATTGACAACCAGATGTTCCACCAATCTCTCCTTCAGTAGTGCTTCCATGATCTTCCTCACTACCGAGGTGAGGCTGACTGGTCTGTAGTTCCCTGCTTCCTCTTTGTTCCCACTTTTGTATAAGGGGACTACATCTGCTATCCTCCAGTTTTTGGGTACCTCCCCTGTTTCTAGTGATCGGCTAAACAGGATAGCAAGAGGTTCAGCCACCACCTCTCTTAGTTCTTTAAGGACCCTGGGGTGCACCCCATCTGGCCCCATTGCTTTATCAACTCTTATTACTTCCAGTTCCTTCAGGACCCTTTGTAGTAGTATATGTTTATAGTAGTATATGTTTGGAACAGAAGATACAGCTAGTTTTGGGTTGGACACAATTTTTCATAAAAGTAAAGAAATATACATGTCAGGTGCAGAACACAAATAAAACCTAATATAAAAGATATATAGTGATACGGTATGGAGAATTTAGAGCTGGAACCAGAGTCAAAGGAATGTGGAAGGGACAGATACGGGGGTGAAAAGGGAGAGGGAAGAGTCGACTATAGATGTGATCAGTCGTTTAACAGTAGTAATTAGAGCGTGCTTGGACTTACAGGAGTCACTATTTAGGGTAGACTGGCACAGGACTCCTTACTATGATGTAGATATAGAGATTTAAAAGCTGCTAGGCTGATGGGGTGAGTTAATTTCAAAGTTTTTTGCAGCTTGTTCCACAGTTGAGGGAGCACAAAGCTGATGGCTGCTCTGCCAATGCGAGATTTTGCTTTGTAAACATAAAGGTAGATATATGAGGTGCTTCTCAGAGCATACTTGCCCGGAGTGCACAAAGGTAAACAGACAGAGATATACTGGGGCAGTTTATTTGAGATAGCTTTGTATATCCAAACCGCAGCATTTTGTTGCCGTCTGTAAGCAAGGGTTGACCATCCCACTGCTGTGTACATTGCACAGTGGTGGGTTGAGTATGGAAGACCCGTGATAAATCTTATGGCTCTGTGATAAAGCGTATCGAGTTTGGCTAGGGTACCTGCAGGTCCCTGACTATATAGAAAATCTGCGTAATACAATAGGGAAAGAAAGGTAGTTTGAACCAGTTTCAGTTTAGCATCTCTTGTGAGGAGATTATTAATCCTAAAGAACAGACCAAGTCTTTGTCTAAGTTTCTTTGCCAGTTCTTCTAAGTGATCTGTGAAGGTAAGTCTATGGTCTAACCAGACCCCCAGGTACTTGAACTTTGGTACGTAGTCCAACCGCTCACCTAGAATGGTAGTGATCTGCGGGAGTGCCCCAGCAATTGCAGGATTTATTGCATTTTGAAGGGACGAGAGGAATATTGCTTTGTTTTTTTTTTGCATTTAAGAGCAGTTTCTGGTTTATAAGCTGATGTTGCAGCAGATTAAATTAATTTTGAAGGGCTTTACAGGCTGCTTCAGGTGTGGGGTTACTAGCAAAGAGTACCATATCATCCGCGAATAGGTGTATTTGTGCTTCTTTGATGGGGGCATCTACGTTGTTAATGTAAATGGTGAAGAGCAAGGGACCAAGAATGGAACCTTGAGGTACACCACTCAGTAGGGATTTTGATGGAGAAACTTTCCCTTCTGCCTTTACTTGTTAAAGTCGTCCTGAGAGGTAGTTGGAGAACCATTTGTGGGATAGGGAATCCAAACCAATGTTCCGGAGGGACGACAGAAGCAGTCTGTGATCAACGGTATTGAACACCTTGCTTAGGTCCAAGAAAACTGCGCTGATAAAGTTTTTTTGTCTAATTCAAGCTGCCAGTCGATTGTCACCTTGGCTAGAGCAGAGATTGTACTGTGCTGTGCTCTAAAACTGGATTGTAACGGGTTGAGCAATTTTTCGAATTCCAGGTACATCCGAAGCTGGGAGTTCACTATTTTCTCCAGCATCTTTGACAGGATTGGAAGTAGGGAGATTGGCCTGTAGTTATTGAGGTCACTAGGATCTCCTGACTTAAATAAAGGGACCACACGTGCATTTTTCCAAATGGGCAGTAGGTCACCTTGGGACAAAGATAAGTTGAAGAGATGAGTAATTGGGACTGCGAGGACACGGTAGCCGACCTTTAAGAAATACGGGTCAATGAGGTTGGCCCCAGCACTTTTCCTGGTGTCCAGCTGAAGGAGAAGATCTTCGACTTCTTTCAGGGAGGTAGGCTGCAGAGAGAAGGATGGACTGGGGATGAGTTTTTCTTGTGTATCCAATCTAAGTTGTTGGTGGAGGATATTCGCGGGAGAGGAGTCAAAGGCTAGCCCTGCAGTGGCAAAATGATTATTGAGAGCAGCGAGGATAGACAGTCTGTCAGAGATGACAGTATTGTCGATCAATAATTTAGTAGGTAGGGAATTTACAGTGGTGTGATCTTCAATGTCTTTGATAGTCCTCCAGAATTTGGAGGCATTTCTTGAGGAGCTCTCCAGCTGAGAGCGGTAGAAATTAGCTGTGACTTCTCTGACCATTTTGGTGCAGAGGTTCCTCACCCTCCAGAAAGAATTCCAGTCATTTATTAAATTAGTTTTCCTAGCAGTTCTCCAGAGTACATCCCTACTCAAAAAGCATCTTTCAGGTCCTCTGTAAACCACCGACAGGAGTTGTTTCTGGCATGAACTTTTACTATGGGAGCATACTTGTTGAGAGCCCCTAGCACAATTTCTGAGAAAATATCAGAAGCCGTGGTCAGGGACTTGGCTAGATAGAAGTCCTGCCATCACATGGAGTCTCTTAGGTCTGATATATACCCATGGAGATCAAAGTTACGTATGCACCTTTTAAAGGAGAATTTTGGTGCAGTAGTGGATTTAAGAGCGGATCTTACACACGTGATGAAGCAATAATTGCTAATATCAGAGAAAAAGCATGGGAGAATAACTGGGGTTTGTTAACTAAAATGATATCCAAGAGAGTACTGTTATTAGGGTTGAGCTTGTTAGGACGAGTAGATTCGTTTATTAGCTGTGACAACCCAAGGGAATCACAGAACATTTTAAGTGGGGTGGATGCACTGGAGAGCCAGTCTAAGTTGAAGTCCCCTAGTATGATACACTCTGAAGATGCCGAACTCAGGATGTTTCCGAGATGTTTTAACAACTGTAGTCCAGCTGATGGAGGTCTGTAGCATCCTATTATACACAATGAGACACCGGTGGCAATTTCAATCTTTAATGACAAGCTTTCCAATTCTTTTGGGACAGAGGCTGAGCCAATTATGGAGGCAGGGAATTTATCCTTGATGTAAATAGCTACCCCACCACCTCTGGTTTGCCTGTCGGCTCTGAACAAAGAGTAGGAGGGGATGGGGAGCCAGGACTCCGTAATCACTTGAACATCTGGAGCAGTATGACATACCCAGGCCTGAACAGAAGTGATTTTTTTTAATAGGCTACATACATTAACATGCAAGAATGTAAGACCCTTGAGGCTTTGTAGCTCTGCTGGGGATTCCATGGGTGCCAGAGGGCCTGGATTAAGCTCAACATTTCCTGAGCATAGTAAAAGCAGGAAAAAGAGTTTCCTGCAGAGTCCTAGGAGAAGTCTGGGTGGCTGAGTCTTCTTTTGGTTACGTGATTTGTCTGCAGCAGTATAGGGAGTTCTGAGGCTAGTTCCCAGTTTTTCTGATGCTGCATACAATAATACCCTGACCGAGAGAGTCAATGGGAGTAGGGGGGAGTATGCAGAAGGTGGTGTAGCCCTGTGGGCAGGCTGTAGGAGAGTTCATGTATGCTGGTGCAGGTGAAGGACCAGCAGTGGGCTAGGGGAAGTTAGAGCACATACAAGTTCTTCTACTTGATAGGAAAAGTCCTGATCGGACAAAGTAAAAAGCGAGAGCCATTCTCCACTCTAGGAGTTAAATTTTGATTCACGTTCAGGTCCAATACATGTAAGATGAGCAGAGACAAGCATAGAAGCAGGTAATATGCCCTCATTATGAGACCATCACCCAATGGGCACTGCAAGTGCGGGGAAGAGAAGGGATTCTCAATGGAGGAGAATTTCTTAATCCCTGCAGAATACTACTATAGGCAGTGGAGCCTGAAGCAGTAATCCTTAAGTACAGCTCCTAGTCAGGCTAATAAGAAAAGAGTTCACCTGACTATAGAGTAGTACTAGGGGCAGAGAGGCTTTGAAGCAAATTTCTTAGCTACTACTCTGGAGCAAACTAAGTACTAGAGAGATCACCTAACCTAAATCAACTGCCTTAGCAAGACAGGATATGAAGTGGCTGTCGCCTGAATGACTGAAGCAACCCCTCGCTATTGTCAAGGAGCCGACTCCAGCACCGATTGCTCTGCTGAAACCAGCTGCTCCACCCATTGTGGTGGAACCACTGCCTCCACAACCTAAGACTGGGGCCCCGACCAAGGATTCTCAGTCGGGTCAGGGCTTGCCCCACAGATTGTCGGTCACCCTCACTCCCGATCGGCCTCGGCATGTGGAGGGTGGCTCAGGAGCTCGGCAGCTGTTTGTGGACTCCTCAGAGTCTGACGACGACTCCTTGTATTCCAGGCCCCTTGACCTGGAATCTTTCAGGGGTCAGTCGGTGGACGAGAGCCCGTCCTCATTCCTGGGAATTCTTCAGCTCATCTCAGAGTCCACTGGGATGCAGCTCGAACCCGTACAAAAATGGGTCAGATAGCCAGCCCCTCACAGAGATTCTGGACTGAGGGGATTCCCCCATGGAGGCCTTCCCTGTGACCGAGGCCATCGTTGGTCTGGCCGTGGAGCTGTGGCAACAGCCTGCATCCTGTCCTGCACCCTCGGCCAGGATGACTCGCAAGTACGCAGTCCCCACCGGTTCCCTCTCCGGTTTTTCGGAGCACCCCTCTGCTGAGGGGCTGGTAACTGATAGCGTCTTCCCGTTGCTCCGGAAACCCTAGGGATGTGGAAAAGCCCCCCGACAAGGAGTCCAAGAAGCTGGACTACTTGGGGTGAAAAGTTTACGCTGCCTCCTCCCTAGCTCTTCGACAGGCTAGCTCGGCCATGCTGATGGCACATTTTCACCATGCTTATGGGTTCCCTGGATGAGGTGCTTCCTCATCTCCCGGTTGACCTTCAGATGACGGTCAAGCAGGTGCAGGATCAGGGAAGGGCGGTGGCCAAACAACAGCTCCAAACTGCTTTGGACATTGGAGACTCTTATGCCCGGTCAGTAGCGGCTGCAGTAGCCATCCGCCGCAGAGCTTGGCTGCGGATCTCCACCTTCACGGTGGACCCACAGCACAAGCAGGCAGACGTTCCCTTCCTGGGCACCGACTTGTTCATGCTGGGGGTGGAAGGCCATCTCCAGAGGATCGAGAAGTCCGATGCCACCTTGGACTTGGTCATGTCTGCCCAGAAGGACAAAGGCCGGCAGCAGCAGCGTAAGCCCTTTCGCCCTTCCGCCCCTGCAGCATGTCTGGCCCAGAAGCACCAGCAACAGGGCCAGCAGGCTGACGCTTAGTGCCCCAAGGCCAAGTCTGCCGCTTCCTCCAGCAGGAAGCCTGGAGGGAAGGGTCCAGGCAGCCCCCTGGCTGGCCCTTCCTCCAAGCCTGCCCAGTGAAGGGTTGAGGGGTGTCGCCCCCAACCTCATCACTCCTCTCCAGGTTTCCCCTGTGGGGGGATGACTCCACCACTTCCTTTCTGCCTGGTCTGCTATCACCATGGACCACTGTGTGCTGGAAGTGGTTGGCAGGGGTCTGCCTCTGGAATTTGAGCAGTCCCTCCCTATCGAGCCGTCGCCCCATGGGGGGCTACAGGCTCCGCAGCCTCTCTGTCTGCTCATCGAGCCAACATTGCTCTGCTCCTCCAGAAGGAGGTTATCAGCGAGGTGGCAGATCCTCCTCCAAACCCGAGGTTTGTGTCCAGGTACTTCCTGGTCCCAAAACAGACAGGGGAGGACTGGCACCCCATTCTCGATCTGCACAACCTGAACAAGTTCCTAAGGCTGCACACCTTCTGGGTAGTCACTCTGGCTCAGATCATTCCTTCCTTAGAACTAGGCCTGTGGTTCTGCTCTCTGGACCTCCAGGATGTGTTCTTTCATGTCCCAATCCGTTCGTCTCATCAGCGATTCCTGGGCCATGCCCTTCGGTCTTTCTCCAGCTCCCAGGGTCTTCACCAAATGCATGGAAGTGGTGACAGCATTCCTGCGGCACCGAGGGGTCCGGGTGTACCCTTATCTGGACGACTGGCTGATTGCAACCCCCTCCAGGTTGGAGGAGGAGAGGTCCAGGGATCTGGCCCTCCAGGTCTGCTCTCAAATTGGCCTCCTGATCAACGAGGCAAAATCGGAACTCATGCCATCATAGATGATTCAGTTCATCGGGGGCAGAGCTCGACTCTCTTCGAGCCAGAGCCCGGCTCCCGGCGGACAGGGTCAAGGACCTTTCCACCTTTGCCGAGTCATTTCTGGTTGGGCAATTGCACCTTGCCCAGGACTTCCTGTGCCTTCTGGGCCTCATGGCAGCCTGCACCAGTGTGGTCCGTTGGGCCCACTGGCATATGCTGGCATATGCGCCCCCTGCAATGGGTGCTGGCCCGCCAGTGGTCACAGCGCTCCGGTCCTTTGACCCAGAAGATGTGGGATGACCTGAAGTGGTGGCTCATCCCAGCTCATCTGCAGGAGGGTATCCCGTTTGTCCGCCCGAGCCGATGGTCACTCTTATGACCAATGCCTCTTTGATGTGTTCGGGGTGCCCATCTGGGAGAACTCTGGGCCCACGGCCTCTGGTCCCCTCAGGAGTCTCAATGCCACATCAACCTGCTGGAGCTTTGAGCGGTTTGACTAGCCCTCACTGCCTTCGCTCTGTTTGTACGATGTCAAGTGGTTCAGGTCCAGCTGGACAACACCACGACCATGTACTATCTCAACCATCAGGGCAGGACGCACTCCTTGCCTTTGTGCAAGGAAGCTCTCCGCATTTGGTCTCTCATGATCAGCCGGAGGCGGATCTCCTACCCATTCATGTGGCAGGAGCCTCAAACAGTCTGGCCGATGCCCTCAGCCGAATAGCTGCTGCATCTCATGAGTGGTCTCTCCTGCCGGAGGTAGTGGAAGACCTGTTCTCCCATTGGGACACCCCTCAGGTGGACCTGTTCGCCTCCAGGGAGAATGCAAAGCTCAGGCTGTTTCATGCCCGCCCCCTCAGCAGGACTCACTGCAGGGGGATGCCTTCTCGAGGCTATGGACCCCGGGCCTCTTCTACGCCTTCCCTCCATTTCTCTTGATCCACAAGGTGCTTCTCAAGGCAAAGAGGGACAAGGTGCAGATGATTCTGGTAGCCCCAGACTCGCCTTGCCAGTTCTGGTACCCAGATCTCCTCAGCCTTAGCTCCAGGCTCCCGAGGTGGCTTCCAGCCCACCTGGACCTGATCTCAGTCAACCAGGGGAAGTTTCTCCATCCGGACCTTCAATCCCTGCACCTGACGGCCTGGTTCCTGAGTGGCTAGAGTTCCAGGCCTTGGGTCTTTCCGACGAGGTCCTCAACATCATTGAGGCGTCCTGTAAGGAGTTGACCAGAAAATGCTATGCCTTCAAATGGAAGAGATTCTCCATTTGGTGTCAGAACAAAGGGTTGGACCCCTCTTCCTGTCCATTGGCTAGTATTTTGGATTACCTGTGGTCCCTTCTCAGCTCGGGTTTCGGGTGTCGACCCTTAAGGAGCACCTGGCAGCCATCTCGGCTTATGGGCGCTGAGCCAGCAAGCAATCGGTGGTGCAGGAGAAGGTGGTTGGCGGCACCAAGGCCTATACCACATATCCCCTTCGGTGCGAGAACCTCCACCTTCGTGGGATCTACTGCTAGTTTTGGCTAAGCTCATGGGCAAGCCATTCGAACTGATGCACAGGTGTGACATCTCTCACCTGTCATGTAAGACTGCCTTATTGGTGGCTATTGCATCAGCCAGAAGGATGGGAGAGCTCCAGGTGCTTTCCATCGAGTCTTCCTACCAGGTCTTCCACAGGGACAAAGTTGTCCTTTGCCCCCATCCGAAGTTCCTTTCGAAGGTGATGTTGAAGTTTCACCTTAACCAGGTGTTTACTCTGCTAGTGTTCTACCCCAATCACACCTCGGAGGCCGAATATAGGCTCCATACTTTGGACCCTAGGGAGAGCACTCACTTATTATAAGGAGTGGACGGCTGAAGTTCGGGGAGAGGTTCACCAGCTGTTTGTCACCTACACTGAAGCCGCACCTGGCAGACCTGCAGTCAAGCGGGTGATAAGCAGGTGGGTCACCTCCTGCATAAATCTCTGCTATAGGTTGGTGGGCATGGAGCCTCCCAAAGGGATAAGAGCTCATTCTACCCGCCATACCGCTGCTTCAGTGGCTGCTTCTAGGGGCGTCCCTATCCAGGAAATCTACAGGGCTCCTACCTGGAAGTCAGTACACACCTTCATTTCCCATTACCACATTGACTTAGAGTCACGCCGGGATGCTGGTTTTGGGACCTCAGTTCTCCAGTCCTTATTTCCTAAGTAGGGGGTGCGCGCCTTGCCTCTCTCCTCCCAGAGAACTGCTAGGGAGTCTGCCAACAAGTGTGGATTGAACAACATATCCACATCCCTAGAAATACAGGTTACTTACCTGTAACAGGAGTTCTAGGAGTGGTATATGTTGTTCATCCATACGACCCACCCAACCTCCCCCGCTTTGACGAGCAACCTGGCTTCCAGCAGCGTAGATCTGGCGTCATGGGGCAGAGCCGAGGGTTTTACCACCCGGGTGGGTGGGAGGAGCCAGCTCGAAGACCTTCTGGTAAGCTTTAAAGTGGCAAGGAACCTGGCAGACAGTGTGGATGAACAACATATACCACTCTTAGAATTCCTGTTACAGGTGAGTAACCTGCATTTTTTGTTCAGAACAAGCAAACCACTGACCTCAAAAATGTATCAGTGGCATCCTGAAATCTGCTAATATTGCCAAACGTGGCTTTAGAATGCCACCCAATGAATGGACCTTGACATTGGTAATCACTGCAGCCTTAAATAGACCACATAAAACAGAAGAACAGCACAGATGTAAAATAAACAATGACAAACCCGTCCAAGCGAAAGCCATACAAAATTACTCTGCCGAAAAAATCAGCAACACCACCATGATGTAAACACAATGTAGCCCTCCCACACACAAAAAAGAACCAATCGCTAAGCACAGTCGAAACAAACGTACATCGGCTACACAGCAATCATGCCAGTGATCCTCACAACTGTGCCCTAAGACGAGGAGGACCACATCAAAAAATCCCAGATATAATCTTAAAAAACAAATAACAAAAAGAACAGTAACCTGCCCTATTGTATAAACTGCACACATGATGTGCAGTCGTGGAATACGGTTAATATTTTTATTTGAGAGCAGTGACCTCTGGATACTGTCCCTCGTGGCTCCACTACACTCTGCCACTCATGAGTATCCAGAGGTCACTGCTCATGAATGAAAGTATTAGCCATATTCCAGTGACCTGCGGTCACTGGAGGCAGTATAGTGCAGTGGTTTAAGGCTCTGAACTGCAAACCTGGACACCTGGGGTTTGAATCCCATAGCCCTCACTTTCATTCTGTGTGACCCTGAGCAAGTCACTTAACTTTCTTGTGCTCCCAAGTCGTACCTGTAAACAAGCTTTCAGCTTAGTGTGTCTCTCCTGGTTAAAACAAAAAACTCATAAAAATATTAGCCATAGTCCACTCCTGCCCATCACTTTTTTAGGATGCGTCAACATGCCCAGAGAAGTTGAGGTGTCAGTCTAGCCACACCCCAAGGTACCTAAAAGAGGATGTGTCCTTGACAATTGTCCTGTCAAGGGTGTGGAAGGAAGGTAGTGAGATGAGCCAAGAGAGTCTCTGCCTAGTGCCAAAGGTCATTGAGACAGTCTTCTCCGCATTGAGGGACAGTTGATGGGAGCTAAACCAGAGCTGAACTTGGTTGAAATCATGCTGTAGCCTGGAAGCCACGTTCCTAGTTCCCATCCTAGTCCCTACAGCTAAGTACATCCCATGCTGTTCCCCACAGCTAACTAGTTCCTATCCTGCTCCCCACAGCTAATGAGTTCCATCCTGCTCCCCACAGCTAACTAGTTCCTATCCTGGTCCCCACAGCTAAGTAGTTCTCATTCTGCTCCCTACGGCTAACAAGTTCCATCCTGCTCCCCACAGCTAACTAGGTCCCATCCTGCTCCCCACAGCTAACTAGGTCCCATCCTGGTCTGTTATGGACCTGCAGTCTCCTGCCCATTCGTTACATTTTTTTTTTGTAAATGTTTCTTCTTTCCTGGCTGTCTTCCTTATCTCACTGACACCCTCCTGCCCCATCCCCCTCCCAGCTTCCCCTGGGACTTACCAGGCCTTTGCTCCTGCGGCTTATCCCCCACAGTGGGGTGGCAGGGAGTGCTCTGGACCAGCCATCTCAAGGATCCAGCATCTACGTCCAAGTTACCAGGTGCGGTACCTGCGAGGAGCGGTGGTCATCCATGCCAGCTAGGGGTGTTCCTCCCTTTTCTGTGTCTCCCTCCTTCCCTTGTGGCTCAGAGGAGCAGCATGCACTGACATCAGTGGCGGTGCCACACGTGTTCCCATGCGTGATATGCCTGACGTCTGTCACTCCTCTGTTGCTCAGCGCATTTGTCCCCATCCTCTGCTAGGGGGCAGTGTAACACTACGCACCATGCCAGTCCCTCCTTGGAGGAGGAGAGCGGTCTCTTGGATGCTTGATCCTCCTCCCCTGGCCCTTTGACGTCTTGAGCTCTTTGGTTCATCAGCGCCGCAAGCGGTAGTGTTACTGCTGCGCTCTGGGGCCAGCCCCATTTCTACCTTTCTGATTGAGATTTGTTTCGAGTCTGCTGCAGTTGGGTTGGCTTACCCTAGACAGAGGGGTCAGAAACCAGTGAGGTTCATGGTCTGTGTGGGAATGCTTTCTAATGTTCTTCAGCTCCAGTGGGTAGCCAGGTGAGACTGCTCTCCCGTCACTGTTTGTATGGCTACCTAGGCATATAGTGCACTGTTGACAGGAGGTACTGTTTGGTGTATTAAGCAATAAGGCATGCCCATGACTACGTTAATGGTCTGTTAATCACCACCTGGTAATTGAGCGCCACATGCACCTAGAGGATGACTAACTGACCCTTAACATAACCCTTGGGGCTGGGAGTGCCCTCTTGCTATTGTAATACAAATGGGGATTTTGAATACTGGGGTACCTTGTTCCACATGTGATTATGCTCTACATATAAAGTATTTTTTATGTTAACCAGAGATTAACTTAAAGCTGATAGAATGCCTACAGCCAGTCACAAAGCTCTCTTGCTCAGATCTTTTTTATGAAGTGCACAAACGGTATGCAGAAAATGAAATAAAACAAGCTCATAATTTGACTCTGAGACGAGTTTTTGTACATTCATTACAGTGTCTTTAGCTTCATAATTGCTACCAAAATATTTTCATTGCAGTTGTCAAACTAAATCTTCAACAGTAGCCTTAGGCCTGATTCTTTAACTGAGTGCAAAATAAATGGAAAAGAAGACAAGACAGGCAGACAGAAGTAGACGACTTCAAAATCTTCACATGCAGAGTGATGCTGTATTTTAAAATGCCAGTAGCAGATGTTGTAACACATCCAAGTTTGTTTTTTTAAGTGAGAATCTTTCATAACAGAAATACATTTTTCCCTTTGGGTGAGACACCAACATTTAGACTAGAGGGAAAAGCAAACAATGATGTAACGGTTTAGCACACCTCCCAACATCTGTAAAAAAAAAAAAAAAAAAAAATGAATGCGCTGTTGGTTAACTCCTTTCCTCCCACATCTTCTGGAGAACCTCCCTGAACTGCCATCAGAAATGTGCGGCAAGTTCTCTGTTGGTGGCAGTCTACTGTAAACCCGCTGTGGTCACTCTTTTTGATTCTGCACAAGAGTACCACAAAGTGCTGGGCAAACTGAGTGATTACTTCATGGTGGGGTACAACACTGGAGTAGGGAGAAGCTCCTCTCCTTACTTCAGCATTGAGGTCCTTCTCCTGCCCCTGATGTTGCAGGGAGCTGTACGCTTCTTGCTGCTTCAGCGGGATCCTAGAAGAATCTCTCTGTGTCTGCAGTAACAAGATTCTCATCCTGCCCCTAGTGACACAGGGAGATCCCTCTTCTTGTGCTACACACATGTTATAATAGTACTGTTAAATGAAGACTGAAGTAAAAACAGTTTGTATTGTTTAAAATAAAAGTTTGAAACACACATGTGCAGGTGAGGGCTTGTTTATAGTAAGTGGCTTTAGCCTGTGGATAGTCCAGGTGCACTTATTCCTGGCCTCTCTGTAAAGCTGCTTATCCCGTGGAAGCCGTGAGTCCAGGGCTTTATACCAGAGATTGTCCCGGTGACGCATCTGATCAAGAAAGGGCAGGGAAATCCTGGGGGTATTTCTGTTTTTTGCAAACTGTTTGGAGAATGATGCAAAGATGTCACAGGCAGAGTTGAAGTGTAGATGAAGTAGGAGAGAGCGATGTTTATAGATTGGGCATTGTCAATGGGGAACCAGTCACAGGGCAAAAGATACGATTTAAGCTGAGGCAGAGAGCCTTTTTGTAGGCGCCGATGGGGGGGGGGGTTGGATGGGGGCCTTGTTAGTCCACTAACAGAGCACTGGGGAGTGGTTGCTAAGAGTATCTGGGAGGACCTTGACCAGGTAGAGATTATTGGGGCGGTTGGTGAGGATGAGGTCCAGCAGCATAGCGGAACCCATTTTGTCACTGAGTCTGGTGTGCATCTATACAACTTGAGTGAGATCCAAGGCAGAGATGGCATCCTTGTACAGGGAGGAGGAAGAGGATATTGAAATCCCCCAGAGCAATGACTTTACGGTTTGGAGGAAGTTGGGAGATGCAGGACATGACTGCTGCAAAACCAATTTGTTGGGAGTGAGAAAGGATGTAGACTACTACGATGTAGAGTGTTTTTCCCAGGTTACCAAGAAGCAGCTTGACAGAGAGGATCTGAGCTCCGTGGGTTGGGGGAGGGAGGGGGACAGGTACGGCTTGGAGTGAATCCTTAATGTAAAGAGCACAGCTGCCACCCCTCTTGCCTTGTCTGTCCACCTGGAAGACTGAGTAGCCATTTAAAGTCACGGTGGAGTCAGAAGTATCCTTGGAGAGCCGGCCCTCAGTCAAGGCAAGGATATATGGGGAGTGCTGTGCAAGTCAGCCTTGGAGTAGGACCAATGTTCGTGGCTGCCTGGTCTCATGGCGCCTTGCTCCTGGCTCCCTGTTATTCCTATGGCAGAGGACTATGGTGTCTTGGCTGTGCATCATCATAGGTATCATAGGTATCATAGGTAGATCAGAGCCAAGAAGACCGTAGTCCGTAATGCTCGCCACTAAAGTTAGTCATAACCCTTAATTGATTTGTCTCTTAGAAAGTTATCTACTCGGGTTTTAAATAAATACATAGTTTCACTAGTCACCACAGATAATGACAACGCATTCCAAATTTTAGACACTCTAACAGAGAAACATAGAAACATAGAATTTGACGGCAGATAAGGACCGCTTGGCCCACCCAGTCTGCTCATTTCCCTACCTGATGGATAAGCTGCAGATCCTAGTTAACCAGCAGCCTACTTCTTCCTACCCCCAACCCCTAGAATTGCCTTATGACTGTCCCATGCATGCTTGAATTCCACCAAGGCTGTTCCATACATCCACAACCCTCTCTGTGAAAAAATACTTCCTTAAATTACCCCTGAGCCGGCCCCCTTCTATCTTCAAATTGTGCCCCCTTGTTCTTGCACACCTCTTTTTTTGAAAGATGCTACCCTCTTGGACTTTGTTGATTCCCTTGAGGTACTTGAAAGTTTCTATCATGTCCCCCCTCTCCCTCCTTTCCTCGAGGTTATACATATTAAGCTCCTTAAGTCTCTCTTCATATGTCTTCCGGTGCAGACCCTGCACCATTTTAGTTGCCCTCCTCTGGACAGCTTCCATCCTGTCTATGTCTTTGCGGAGATTGGGTCTCCAGAACTGCACGCAGTACTCAGATGTGGTCTCACCAGCTGTCTGTACAGAGGATAATAACTTCTTGTTTTCTGCTGGTGATGCCTCCCCTATGCATCCCAGTATCCCCCCAGCCCTCCTTGCTGCCTTCTCACATTGCTTGCCCACCTTTAGGTCATCTGATATGACTACCCCCAGGTCTCTTTCCATTTTTGTTGTTGTTAGTATCTCACCCCCATTGTGTACTCTTCCCCTGGGTTTTTGTTTCCCAGGTGCATTACCTTGCACTTCTTAGCATTGAATCTAAGCTGCCATACATTTGACCATTCCTCTAACCTTGCCAAGTCCCTTCTCATCCTTTCCACCCCACCTTGTGCATCAACTCTGTTGCAGATCTTTGTGTCATCTGCAAAGAGACATACTTTTCCTTCCAGTCCCTCTGCAATGTCGCTTATAAAGACATTGAAGAGGACCGGTCCTAATACTGAACCCTGTGGTACCCCACTGCTAACCCCCCTTTTTTCAGAGTGGATTCCATTTACTATTACTCTCTGTGTCCTATTCTCTAGCCAATTCTTTACCCAGAACCAACAACTTCTCAGTTTAGTTCTGCCACGTTCTACGAATAATTGTAGTGGGTGAGCCCTAGTTTCATAAGCTACTTCTCTAAATACCAGTCCCAAAGATTCCCATAAGGTACTATCGTGTAGAGCTCTATACACCAGACACAAGTCCCCTCTAAGTCTGCGATATTAAAGACTATAGAGTCCAAGTTTTGTTAAGTCTATCTTCGTAATCCAGTCCCTGAACTTTGCTGATTCCTTTAGTCGCCCTTCTCTGAATGCGTTCAAGGGCCTTTATGGAACCCCTGTCACCAGGTGACCAAAACTGAGCACAATACTCAACATGAGGCCTAACCAATGAGGAATACAGTGGGAGAAGAACCCTGGTACTTGTATTTACAATATGCCTTTTAATACAGTGGCGAATACCCCCCACTTTTTTAGTAATTTGTTGACAATGTAAGCCAAATTTTAAATCATTTTTGACCCTAATTCCCAGGTCTCGCTCATCTTCAACAGCCTTAAGAACTTTGTTACCCATAAAATAAGTAGCTAATGGGTTGTCCTTCCCAAAGTGCATTACAACGCATTTCTCAGTATTGAACACAAGTTTTTTTGTTAATGCCCAGTTTTCAAGTTCATTTAATGCACTTTGCAAGGTACATACATCCTCAGGATTATTGATTTTGTGGCCTATGCTAGTATCATCAGCAAATTTTGTTAACCAGACACTGGATGAAAATGTTAATGAAGAGATATAGAGATTAAAAAGACAAGGTCCCAACACAGAGCCCTGTGGGACCCCATTAGTCACTGGTTCATATTCTGAATAATGGCCCTTCATACAAACTCGCTGAGTCCTCTCAAACAGCCAGGACTCAATCCATCTAGTTATATTCCTATCGAGTCCCATTTCTGTTACGGTGTCAATAAGTTCACCATGCGGCACCTTGTCAAAGGCCTTTGAAAAGTCAAGTAGAACCACATCCACAGCTTCACCCCCATCCAAAGCCAAACTAACTCCACCATAAAATTCTAGCAGGTTAGTCATACAGGAACGGGATTTGACAAATCCATGCTGTGTTTGGTCTGGTGGTATAATAGTCTCTATATAATTTTTAATTATACCCTCCATAATTTTACTCAGGACAGAGGTTAGACTAATAGGTCTATAATTTGTAACATTATGTTTAGATCCTTTATTTTTATAAATGGGAATGACAGTAGCCTGTCTCCACTCCTCCAAGACCTCACCTTCTATAAGAGATTTTGTAAATAAAGCAGCCATTGGACCAGATAGGGGATATGCCAATTCCTTCAAAATACGGGGGTGAATTCCATCAGGTCCAGCCGATTTATTAGGGTCGAGTCCCAAAAGTAATTTCTCCATTTCCTTATCCTCAATCTTATATTTTGTGATACTGGGATGTATATTGTGATTCTTGGTAGGGGTAGTTTTGTTATTAAAAACTGAACAAAAGTAATTATTACAAATTTCAGCCATATCGGTTTTATCAGTTTGTAATACACCATTTTGATTTTCTAATGGGCCAATAACAGGCGCTTCACCCTTTTTACTATTTATATAAGTGTAAAAGGCTTTGTAATTATCTTTAACATTTACAGCTAACCTATATTCATAATCACTCTTTGCTTTTCTAATACTTTTTAGATATTTTTAAGCATTGTTTATAATCAAGCCAGTTCTTTTGAGAGTTACTTAATTTAGCTTTAATAAATTCCCTATTTTTCTTTTTGATATGTTTCCTGACTGTTTTACTCATCCACGGTGTTTTAGGTTTATTATTGTCCATTTTTCTGATTTGGGGGATATAATTATTAGAAGTACTGGTTAGTTTAGCATTAAAGGACTGCCATATTTCTATAAGTGATTTATGGTTAAATTCTGATTTCCAGTCCCAGTGGGACAATTCATTGTGAAAGTCTCCAAAATTAGCCTTATTAAAATTATATACTGAAATAATACTGGGGTCAATTACATGGTTCACTATATGATTAAAGTATACCATTGAGTGGTCACTAGACCCAAGTGGTGGTAAAACTTTAATGTTTGTTAAGCCAGCTCCCGAGTTTGTCAGGACTAAATCTAATATATTTGTACCCCGAGTGCTATCCTTAACTAATTGTTCCATATTATGCTCCAGAAAGATTTCCAATGACCCTGGTAGCAGGAGCATACTTTAAGTAAGTTAAATGAATCTCCTGTTTATGTACTGTTCCTTGTCTTCCTGGCTTTTCAGTTATCCATGACAAGCACTATCTGTCTCTTGCAGCCATCACGGCTTTCTCAAATTGTATGTATTTCATTACTGCTTTGTCTAATTGCTATGTTGCCTGATGCTGGATAATCTGATAATTCTGATGCTCACAATGATTTGGCTTCCCGACTGGAACTGGTTGGCTTGCCTTCCCTGCAAGTCATGTGAATTGCTACTATGCTCTGTTTCACATACCACTGTGCAGGTCTGATCATTGATTACTCTGCCCTTGGGGGTTCAGTCTGCTTTGTGCTTGCTATAATACTTGAATGACCTATATGAGGGTCTGCAGCGCTCACACTTCCTTTAAGCTCTCCTTTTATATTGTCTTATCCATACTCGGAGGCATACCAGCCATGTCCAGGTTCCAACAAGTTGCTTCAACAACTTGGTTGTTGAAATCCACGACATCGACGGGCGAAACTTTGACTGTTGAAGCTTCACCCATCGGAAGATCACTGTTTTGTTTTGCGGGAGGCTGTACCCTCCCCATAACCCACAATTTTTTTTATAATCATTTCCGAGGTAGAGCTGATTTAAACGGGGGTGAAACACCAACAAAAACGGCACCAGTGTACAGTGGGACCCTTACAGCGACAATCTCGAATTTGTCACTGTAATGGTCTTCGCTGTAATCATTTCACTGTTTCACCAGTATACGTCACATCCAGTAGTTACTATGGCTCGGGGCTTGCCCTGCAGCTGATGGTCTTGCTCTGCACCTCTGAAGTCCACATCTTAAGAGTGCAAAACTCGGGGTGGGGTCCTTCTCATCTGACCCATAGTAGGAATGTCCTCACTCCGGACGAAGCTTTAATCAATCAATCAATCAATCATTATTTAACCAGGTGGAACACCATTGAGGCAACTCATTTACAAGGTGGACCTGCAGGAGTATCGGTGGCATCTCCTGATGTAGAGTTTAAAACTCAGCTAAGAGAGGTGGGGCCCTGTGCTAAAACGGGGGCTCCTTTAGCTAGCCAATTGCTTCGGTGGCACCTTCTAGCTATTCTCCCTACGACTGCTTTTGGTTCACCTGGTTTGTTTTTGGATCAGTAGGCTGGCTGAGTGCCTCAACGATCTTTGCACTCCTCCTCCTCCCACCTTGGAGGAGCTTGTTGCAGAGAACCCTCACAACCTTTCATGGCATTTCCGTTTGAGGGATAGAGTGAGAGCCTTCCTCCAAATTGAAAAATTTTCCAGCCTCCTTAAACTGAATTTCAAATTGCAGTAGCCAAGCCATCACTAAATAAAAATACCCCAAGCCTGGAAGGAAGGCGACCTAGGCCTTGTATCTGCAGAGATTTCCTCCTCAAAGGGTTTTTATCTCTCCTCCGTGCCAAAGGTCATTATACTTACTTAGTTTTTAGAAGTATTCCCTAGTTTACTTAGGTATGTTCCACTGTTGGATGGAGGTGGATGGTGACCCTACTCACCATTCCCTCTCTTCTTAGGAAGCCCCCTGCTGTCATCAGTACAATCCATTTTATACATGCTATTTTGCTAACCTGTGCTTCTCATTTATGTTCCTTCAAGCTGCCTATTGCTGTCAATCTGCTTCGCTACCTCATAATCTACGATTACTACTAATGTCCTTTTGGGGGTTTCTTCCTATGGTATCTTTAACCAAGGGAACCTTCCCGCTGCACCTCTTGGGGTGGAATCCTCTTCGAGGGTTCCTTGCCTTTGGTACCTCTACAGGGTGGTAATTCCTCATGGAATAGAGAGTGTGAGTGGCCAAAACAAGGTAACACAGTTGCACAAGCATAACACTATACTGGTTTTGTAGGCCATTGAACTGAAAGGCTATGCCTGTAGTTCAGTGGGTGAGCAACCAGCCATGCCCCCTTCCTGAGTTATATAAGTAGTTCCTCTAAAGTACTTTTTCTTTGCCCTACCATCCGCCTCCTCCCCCTCCAGTGGCTCACCTCTCTCCTCAGGGGGTTTCTTCCTAAGGTACCTTTAGCCAAGAGAACCTTCCCACAGCACCTCTAGGGGTGGAACCCTCTTCCAGGGTTCCCTGCCTTTGGTATCCCTACAGGGTGGCAATTTCTCATGAAATAGAGAGTGCAAACGGCCAAAACAATGTAACACAGTTGCACAAGCATAACACCATACTAGTCGCTGAGGCCATTGAAGTAAAGGTTACAACAAAGACAAGCTAGTTCTATGACTGAACAAAAATTTGATTTATTTTATATGCATTAAAAACCCTGTGTTATATAGCTAGAAAAAATGCAGAGATTTGATGAGATAGGATTGACAGCTGTGATACAGACAAGCTGATTTCTCATAGAGGAAAATTTCCACAACAGTTCAGCATTGAAACTCAAATGATCAACTTTTTATAAGAAGAGAATGATATATTTTAAGGTAATCTATTTAAAAACAAACCAGATATTGAGTTAGTAAAAGGAGAGCAAACCATTAACTCTACTCACTGCTCTGGGCAGTGAAACAGCTAGCTGTCAGTGAAGCAACACTGCTGAAGCAGCAAGTTACTCCAAGATGATGTCATCATTCCTCAAGCCTCACTCAGAGCAACAGAAATAATTCCAGTTTTCAGCTACTGCAGAGCAAGTTAACAAATGAGGATTTAAAGAAAACCACAAAACCAAACAGCTTGACATTTTCGGGAAACACTAATCATTACACAGAGACTTGAATTCAAGCTGTTTCAAGCTTCTGTTTAACAATATGTAAAAACTGCTGCATGTGTTCTTTAAGCTGCACGTGTCTGCTATTTCTGCACTGCAGTCTAAGGCCCCAGCTGGATCTTTATTTGCACATTCAGTGTTTAAGAGATTCTTTCAAGGCCTCTCGCATATGTGTCCCCCTGTATAGAAACTGATACTAATTTGGGGCCTAAACCTAGTTTTTTTATTTTATTTGTTTATTTATTGAAAACTTCAGAGAGTACCTTTGAGCACAAGTGCTCATTTACAAAGGTTCCACTCAGTTAATGACCTACCCATGTAAATCCACGGCTACTACCGAACTAAAGCACCGCACCTGGAAAATGTCATTCCTGGTGACTGTTACCTCAGCAAGGGGTGTCAGTGAACAGTATATAAACACTTAGCACTGATCCCTCGTACTTGATGTTCAGCAAGGAGAACGTGGTGTTCAATATACAGTCCCTTACCAAGGCAGTGTTAGAATTCCATTTGAATCAAACTATAGTATTTCCTTGCCAGCAGATTTCCCAAGGCCACATGCCTAAAGGGGGGTGGGGGGTGGGGAATGTCATACATTAGATAGAAGAGCCCTCAGTTTTTACAAGTCTGGAACAGAGGACATTAGAAACAGCAACAGATAATTTCGAGTCACATATGGCGAAGTGTCAAAGGGACATCCAGCCTCTAGGCAGACTATATTGAGGTGGATAGTATGCTCAATAGGTTTTTGCTGTCACGAGGTAGGGAGAGTACCCCCCAGATAGCATTACATCACACTACACTAGAAGTACAGTAGCATCCGAAAGACTGAGGGTATGGTAGTGGACACAGGTCGCGGGATAGAGGGATTAAGGACTGATCAGCCCTCTGGTTTATTTCTGGGGGTCGATCAGATTCTTACCTCTGAATCGGTGCGTAACCTGGGAGTGGTACTTGACGACGGGCTGACCCTTTGTTATCAGGTGTCGGCAGCCGTCAAGTCAGCCTTTTACCATCTTAGGAACATTGCCAGGGTGAAACAACTCATTCCGTCCAGCGATTTACCTGTGTTGGTCCACGCCTTCATGACCTCCCACCTTGGCTACTGCAACTCCCTTTACTTAGGGCTTCCCGGGGCTGAGATCTGCCGCTTGCAGCTAGTGCAGAACGCTGCAGCTTGATTGTTGACAGGGGTATCAAGAAGGTCACATATTACCTGTGTTGCACAATCTGCACTGGCTGCCAATTCAGTGGTGGATCACCTTTAAGATAGGTTTATTGACCTACAAAGCCCTACATGGACTTGGTTCCAAATACTTGAAAGAGCTTCTGATTCCTTGCAACCATGTGCAACAGCTCAGTTTGGCTGGTGAGGGGTTGCTGGAGATTCCGAGGGTTATCTTGAAATCTTCTGGGGCCCGGGCTTTTATGTTTATGGCCCCAACCCTCTGGAATTCTCTGCCTCGTCAGCTTTGGGAATGCACAACCGTGGGGAGCTTTAAGCGGGAACTTAAGACTTACCTGTGGAGACAAGCATTTTATGAATTGATATGCGTGATATTATGATTTTAATGTTTATTTTAACTCTACTTCTTGGGATTTTATTGTTGTTTGTACAGCGCATTGGTACCTGAAAGGCACTTAATAAATAACGTTTTATTATTATGTAACCCCTAGATGGCGCTATCCCAGGGGCTACTACCCCTGCCTGATTTGCCACTAACAGGTTGAGGGGCCTGGATCCAATGGCGGATGCCTCCACCCAGAGGTCAGGGTTTGCAATAGTTAAACTAACTTGGTCACAGCCCTCTGGGACACTGCAACCCCCCTTTCTTCCCACTAGTGGCCCACACAATATATCAGAATTACCTTCACAGTATACACTTACCCCCAGGTCTGGTTCCGCACTGGGACCTCCTGTGAAATGAGATACAGTGCAACAATCACAGTACAGTACTTTAACATAGACAAATACCTCAGGCAGTATAACTTTGCTGAAACAAGCAGCTCTGATTTATTTAGGGGATATAACAAGGACAGGGGAAATCAGGTTAATTAGCTTATCACTCTAATAATTCATTATGGCTCTGTGCACAGGCCTATCCCTATCAGTTACTGTCCTGGGTACCAAGCCCTAGTGGCTAGTCCAAACCGCGTGGCAGCTGGTAGGGGCCCTTTCACACAGAGAAAAGGAGAATTAAACAGTCAGCAGTACAGTAATTCCATTTGGATTTAATGTGGCAATTCAACAGGGAGCGACCCTGAATTAGTACTCACGACCTCCAAATAAGATAGGGTCCTTCAATGTCAGCAGGGCTCACTTGAGGTACACAAACCTCTTCACATCCATATAAAGAAAGCACTATACCAGGCAGGCTGCATCTGTATCCCGATCGCAATTACTGCACAATACCGGGAGAACACACAGCAGATTCAGTTCCTGACAGGCGGAGTGCAATTTTCAGCAAGTCCTCCAGTCTTCTACAGGTTGAGCCTGGTTTCTACTCTTCAGAGATCCTTTGATTCTTTTCAGGGGCCGGATTCAGTCCTAACAAGCTGTTACACAAGCTGCAGACCGAACTCTGGGCCTTACACACGTTTTTTGACTAAAACTGCACACTGAAAAGCACAGGGCCTTCCTTCTTCACTGCCAAAGCTCAACTGACACTCCAACTGAAAACCGGCACTTCCTTTGAGTTCCTCCCAGTTCTTGACTGGATTGGCTGTCACTCACAATAGACTGCTGCTGTTGGTCCAAAAAGGCACTGAAGTCTAAACTACATCTCCCAGAGTCACTGCCCATACAATCCTCTTGTGGCTGGCTCAGATTATGAGTCCAAGTTCTGATTCGTCCAAGGCACCACTTTAGAGCTAGCTTACCCCACACTGATTGGTCCAGTTCAGCAGTTCAAAACTAGAATGGGGAACTAGCAGACACAGTTCTGACTGCAAAGAAAGCAGGTTAGACAAACTGTAATTTCATTATTACTCTAAATAATTTCTGGCAAACAGTTACATCTTTCAGATAGGTTCCCTTTGCACTCCTAGTGACTGCAAAAATGAAGTAAAATTGGCAGCAGTTCGAGTGGTACTCAAACAGAGAAGCACACAGTCCCCCCATACAAACTAATTATGTCTGCAAGCAGACAGCTCTTAAAGAGACAGTACCAGAGGCTCTAAAAACACTCACTGATAAATGGCTTAACTGCCAAACACCATTCAGGCTTGGAGCATTCAAGCAAGCTCCTGGAAGTCTTTTGGGAACCCCTATTTGCAGGGGGGGGTTACAATTATTATTATTATTAGTGACAGCTAGAAGGAATGTTCCACAGGCAGAAATTTGTGAAGCTGCTACCTGGTCCATAGTCCACACAGTCATGTCTTATGGTTGCCTGGATACATAGACAGGAGAGGATGCTAGGTTTGGAAGTTCTGTGTTTCAGACTCTATTCTCAAAGTAACCCTAAAACCCTCCAGTCCAGTGTACTGCTTGGAATCTGCACATTTGATTAAGCTGTTCTAATTCATGTGGCTAAAAGTAATACTAACCATAGCAGTCTTGTCTTCTAATGGATTTGAACAGCCAGTTAAACTTCACTTTACAAAATAGGGTAATTAGGTTCTTCAGAATCATTCAGTGTTACTAAGGCTTGAGATTTTAATAATTGTTTTTTTTATTTGTTATGATACCAGGTGAGATACACTAGGCATACATAATGCCTATTTTCAGACAGGACCTGGGAGAATTGCAGACTAACAGTAACAAAAAATACGGCACTGTCATCAGAGAGTTGTAATAGAACAGGCATGAATTAGTCAGTGATGCAACAATAAGCAGGTGCAGCTACAAACAATACAAGGATACTGTGTGCAGAGACAATCAGTGCACAAGATACGTACACATCAGGTAAACTGTACCAGAAAGTACAAATAGTGCTAGGGCAGCCGGTCCAGAGGTTCCTTGCATAAACAAGGGCGGGGTCAACACAAACAGCTCTTTAGGACCTTACAGAAAATTAGATGGCTGGGAAAGAGGTGTGGGTTTTTTTTTTCGGTTGTTTAACCAGGCGTGGCACACTAAGCTGAAAGCTTGTTTACAGGTGCAACCTGGGAGCACAGGGAAGTTAACTGACTTGGTCAGGGTCACACAGTATGCAAGTGGGGGCTGTGGGATTCAAGCCCAGGTCTCCAGATTTGCAGCTCAGAGCCTTAAACCACTGCGCTATACTGTTCTGGGGTAAGGGAGTACCAGAAGGTAGGGGCATAGACTGCAAAAGCCAGTTTCCCAAGGCCAATGGACAACCGAGTGACGTTCAACAAGAGGTTGTGAAGCCATAGATCTTAACAAGTATGTGGGGGAAAAATGCTGCGGGTATCTTGCTAGGAAAGATAGGGAGCCTGTTCGAAGGAGTTTGACCACAAAATGGCCCAGAGCAAGGGATCATTGGCCAGCAGGGAAGGCCAGCCCAGCATAGAGGAGTCAATGGTGCTTGGGCTTTGGAGAAGCCAGGGCAAAATGTTGCACATTATCGTATGTTATGTACCATCTAGTGAGGATGGTTTTGTTTGCACCCTGGTATGCCGAAAGGCCATGCATGAGACCTGGCAGGAGTACACTTTGTGCTATGGACTTTTGGGCAGCTGGTGACAGGCAGTGTTTGACCCTAAAAGCCATGCCCAATTTAACATAGATTTGCAGACTGAAGAAACGTGGTGGGAAAAATCAAGTGAGGGGTCCAGCCATATTCCTAGGTATTTAAAACTGCTGATGGCCTCAAGGGGGATCCATCTTTAAAGGTGATGGAGAGGTTTGTGGGGGCAGCTCAGAATTTCGGCCTCGACCCAACGAGCATGGACTTGGCTGTTTTACTGTTTGGGATGAGCTTGTTTGAGGATGCTCAAGACTGAGTGATTTCAAACGCATCAGCAAGGGAATTTTGGATAGCAGGAATAGTTTGGGCACTGTAGTATAGGACAAGATCATCTGCATACAACAGTGAGTGACAGCCAAAGGCAACATGCGGGAAGTCATTGTTGAAATAGAGAAAAGGAATTGACCTAGGATTGATCCCTTGGGGACCCCCGACTGTGATGTCAGCAAATTTGGAGGTGGCAGAATGGAGGCAGACTTGCTGTTTTCTGATACTCAGGTAACTTGAGAACCAGAGGTTTGCAGATGGGGAGACACCAAGGGAGGCGAGTTTGTTTTTTGAATAGTGAGTGACTAACCAGGTCAAATGCCTTCCTGCGGTCAATAAACACTGCACCAGTTAGGAGTCCAGAGTCCATAGCTAAGCTGATGTTTTTTGTCAGTTTTTTACAGGGCTGTGGAGGTGCTATGTTTTTTCCTGAAACCATGTTCTACAGGGGACAAGAGATTGTATTTGGATATGTGGTCACTTAGCTGTGCTGCTGCAGTCCTTTCCAGGGCTTTGGAGAGTACTGAAAGAATTGCAATGGGACGATAGTTGTCCATGGGTCTGGGATTACCTGCTTTAAACACAGCGATCATTTTGGCAATTTTCCAGACATATGAGAAAATTTTGGTGTGGAGGGGAGAGATTTAATATTTTTAAGATTGGGAGCGCAATGGAGGGCACTGTAAGCTTCAGCAGCGTATGTTTGAGGCCATCAGACCCTGAGTTGTTGTTGGGTGTGATGGCAAGCAGTAGTTTCCTAACCTCTTCCACCTTGATAGAGTGAAGATAGATGGGGGAAGGGGCATGGCACGGTGGAGAGTGGAGAGCTGGGGGCAGATGCCAAGATATCCAGGCTATCATCAGCACTCTTTGTGGAGGCAAAGAGGCCTAAGAATTTGGAGTTGAAGGCATTTGCGATTATACTAGAGTTTTTACAGCTTGTATCCAATAAGTATTTCCAACATGGGGGGTTTAGTTTTAGTGCCTAGGAGGCCTTTTTTGCCTTCCCAGAATTTATGTGGGTTTCCAGCAAAGGTGGCAAAATTTGTTTTGCAGAAGGAGCTCTTGATAGACCTAACCCCTGCCTTGCAAATGTTTCTCCACTTTCTGTACTCAGCCCAGTCAGAGGAGAGGCCGGATTTCCTGTATGTATACCAGAATTTGTCCCTATGTTTCATTTGGGTTAAAAGGTCTCTGGTGAGCCAGCAAGTGGCTGAGCCCCACATCCTGCACTTCATGAGGGGAGCATGCTTTTGCTGAGCATGGGAGAAAATCTTTATGAATTCTGCCAGTTCCACATTTGTGCATGTTAAAGAGTTTAGGAAGGACCAACTAGTGGTGGCCACGTCACATATGAAATCCTTGGAGTTTATTTTTGAGAAATCATGGAAGTAAAGCAGTTTTTTTGGGGAGGGTTGGGTGGTGGTATTTCCAGATAAAAAACATGGGGGAGTGGTCTGAGAAAGCATCTGGTAAGGTGCCAGCCAGTACTATTTTATTGCTCCTGTTTGTGAGGGACCAGTCCAACAGGGAGTGTTTGGAGTTTTGAGGGGAGGATCTGGTAGGAGTAGTGATTATTTGAGCAAGATTTAATTTTTTTGATGCACAGTTTGAGAGATTTTGCATTGGCACCCAGCCAGTCAAGGTTAAGGTCACCAAACAGTAGTATCTCCTTTGAGTCAGAAGTGGGGGTGTGGTAGTCCATCAAGGTGACTAGTCCCGATACACCATGTCAAGGGGCATTGCATATGCACACTAAATGGAGATGTTTAGCTTTACCAAGTGTGAGCAGCATATGGAGGCACTCGTGGGGGTCTGACAGTGTGCATAGTAGGGTGGAGGGAGATGTTCAGGTGACCCCAAAGTAGTGCAAGACACCACCACCTCTCTTTGGGGATTCCCTGTACAAGCAGACAAAACTGTAACCAGGGACAGCACGGGCTAAGTCAGGTGTGGAAGGCTTCAGCCATGTCTCTGTGAGACCTTCGTGTCAGGATTGTTTGAGCTGTCCCAAACATCCAGGTCATCCTCCTTTGCCATCAGACTGCATAAATCCATGTGCCCTAACTTAAGTCTCTTGGTCGAGGACCATGCTTGGGGATGTAGAGTAGGACCCTGGTTAAGCTCAGTGTCACCAGATAGCAGCAGGGCAAATGTGACAATTGAGAGGAATAGGGCACGGGGGTCATAATGTCGCAAGACATTGTGCCGCATAGCAAAATCACGCAGCCAATACAGCGCGATTTCTGCCATGAGGCTTGTCTTTTTGCTCTGCCCCCCACGCCCCTCAAACCTCCCCCAATAAAGATTCTAAACTCTCGGGGGGGGGGGCTGTTTACATCAGGGAGCGCACAAAGTCCCCAAAAAAATAAAAGGTTCTTGGACCGGGAATCAAACCAGTCCCAGATGCAGTGCCTGGGTTTCTGCTGCTGTGGTTCAGTCCAGTGAGCCATGGCAGGTACTTGGCAGAACCCACTCCCAGCACAAGTCTTGTCATCTGCCCGAGAGAGTGAGAATGGTGCAATACCGCATACAGCAGTATACGCAGTATTGCACCATTCACTCACAGGTACAGCGCTATACCAGTTTAGCCATTAAGCATTAAGCAGGTTAGCAAGAGGAAAAGGAAGAGGAGACCATTATGGTTTTCCAAAGAGGTAGCAAAGAAAGTGAAAGCCAAAAAGATTGCATTCAGGCAATACAAAAAGACACAGGCAGAAGGGGACAGGGAGAAGTACCAGGAGAAGCAAAGGGAGGCAGGGAGGTCAGTAAGGGAAGCCAAAGCTCAGACAGAAGAACACATTGCAAAATCAGTGGGTAGAGGGGACAAAACCTTTTACAGGTACATAAGTGAAAAAAGAAAGACAAAGGGAGGGATAGTGAGACTGAAGGGGGAGGATGGGGCCACGTGGAGGAGGACAACAACAAAGCTGACATATT
This sequence comes from Neoceratodus forsteri, assembly GCA_016271365.2. NCBI lineage: Eukaryota > Metazoa > Chordata > Ceratodontiformes > Ceratodontidae > Neoceratodus > Neoceratodus forsteri. Next base: position 1,110,062,904 of record CM028133.1, read on the forward strand.
GAACAGGTATTTCTGCTCAGTCTTTACTGAGGAAGAGGAGGGTAATGGGTCTGAAGGGAGTACAAGGGGTGAGAATGGTGCAGAAATGGACACAAGTCCCTTTACACGAGAAAGAGTCATGAAGGAACTGGAAGTAATAAGAGTTGATAAAGCAATGGGGCCAGATGGGGTGCACCCCAGGGTCCTTAAAGAACTAAGAGAGGTGGTGGCTGAACCTCTGGCTATCCTGTTTAGCCGATCACTGGAAACAGGGAGGTACCCAAAGACTGGAGGACAGCAGATGTAGTCCCCTTATACAAAAGTGGGAACAAGAGGAAGCAGGGAACTACAGACCAGTCAGCCTCACCTCGGTAGTGGGAAGATCATGGAAGCACTACTGAAGGAGAGATTGGTGGAACATCTGGTTGTAAATGGACTACAGGACCCAAGGCAGCATGGTTTCACCAGGGGAGTCATGTCAGACCAACCTTGTTGAATTTTTTGACTGGGTGACTAGGAGGTGGATCAGGGGAGGGCAGTGGACATGGCCTATCTGGACTTCACAAGGCCTTTGACACTGTGCCATATAGAAGACTATTACACAAACTGGGGAATATGGGTGTGGGCAGGACAGTAGTGTGGTGGGTAGGTAACTGGCTGGGTGGCAGGACACAGAGGGTGGTGGTAAATGGCTGTCACTCCACAGAGGAAGAGTGACCAGTGGGGTACCACAGGGATCAGTGCTGGGACGGTCCTATTCAACATCTTCATCAGTGACATTGCTGAGTCCTAGAAGGCAGAATTTCACTGTTAGCTGATGACACAAAGCTCTGCAACAGAGTAGACACACCAGAGGGTGTAGACAGAATGAGAAGCGACCTGCAGAAACTTGAAGAATGGTCAGGGTTTGGCAGTTGAAATTCAATGCAAAGTGCAAGATAATGCATATGGGGCACAAAAACCCTGGCACAATATATCAGTTGGGGGTGAGGATATAAGCATGCACCAAGCAGGAAGGATCTTGGGGTTGTCATCTCTGATGACCTCAAGGTGAGGAAACAGTGTGACAAGGCAGCAGGTAAAGCAAATAGGATGCTGGGATGTATAGGCAGGGGCATCACCAGCGGAAAAGGAGGTCATAATTCCGCTATACAAGACACTAGTGAGGCCCCACTTGGAGTACAGTGTACAGTTCTGGAGACCATACCTACGTAAGGACATAGACAGGGTAGAGAAGGTTCAGAGGAGGGCAACAAAGATGGTGCATGGATTGCATCACAAGTCCTATGAAGACAGGTTGAAGGAATTGAACATGTACTCCCTGGAGGAGAGGAGAGGAGGGAGAGAGGGGATATGATAGAGACATACAAGTATCTTACAGGGAGGAACAGGGTGCAGGAAAACACTATTTTAAGTGAAAAGATGTTCCAGGACAAGAGGGCATGGGATGAAGTTGGAGGAGGACGATTCAGAGGAAACATGAGAAGAATTTCTTCACAAACGGGTGGTGGACAAGTGGAACACCCTGAAGGAAGTGGTGGGGCTGAAACAATCACGGGATTTAAGAATGCATGGGATAGACATAAAGGAATTCTGGAGGTCAGGGGTAAGGGGCAACAGACTTCTAGGAAAACAAACTGAACTTACAAGCTCAAATGGGCAGACTGGGTGGGCCATAGGCCCTTATCTGCCGACACTGTCTATGTATCTATGTAGCCATAATATTGTACACTGTTAAGTGTGCAACATTATGACCCAGTATGGAGGAATAGTAGTAGAAGTAGTAGAGTTTATTTATTTCCGGTGCCCTTACAAAATACAAAAGACAAATAGCATAGGAAAATACATAGATACATAGACAGTGTCGGCAGATAAGGGCCTATGGCCCTCCCAGTCTGCCCATTTGAGCTTGTAAGTTCAGTTTGTTTTCCTAGAAGTCTGTTGCACCTTACCCCTGACCTCCAGAATTCCTTTATGTCTATCCCATGCATTCTTAAATCCCGTGATTGTTTCAGCCCCCACCACTTCCTCTGGCAGGGTGTTCCACTTGTCCACCACCCGTTCTGTGAAGAAATTCTTCTCTATGTTTCCTCTGAATCATCCTCCCTCCAACTTCATCCCATGCCCCTCTAGTTCTGGAACATCTTTTCGCTTAAAATAGTGTTTTCCTGCACCCTGTTCCTCCCTGTAAGATACTTGTATGTCTCTATCATATCCCCTCTCCCTCCTCTCCTCCAGGGAGTACATGTTCAGGTCCTTCAACCTGACTTCATAGACTTGTGATGCAATCCATGCACCATCTTTGTTGCCCTCCTCTGAACCTTCTCTACCCTGTCTATGTTCTTACATGGTATGGTCTCCAGAACTGTACACTGTACCCAGGTGGGGCCTCTCACTAGTGTCTTTATAGCGAATTATGACCTCCTTCCTGCTGGTAATGCCCCTGCCTATACATCTCAGCATCCTATTTGCTTTACCTGCTGCCTTGTCACACTGTTTCCCTACCTTGGAGGTGTCATCAGAGATGATAACCCCAAGATCCTCTCCTGCTTGGTGCATGCTATATCCTCACCCCCAACTGATAAATTGTGCCTAGGGTTTTTGTGCCCCATATGCATTATCTTGCACTTCTTTGCATTGAATTTCAACTGCCAAACCCTGACCATTCTTCAAGTTTCTGAGTCGCTCTCATTCTGTCTACACCTCTGGTGTGTCTACTCTGTTACAGAGCTTTAGTCATCAGCGAACAGTGAAATTCTGCCTTTAGGTCCTGCACCATGTCACTGATAGAAGATGTTGAATAGGACCGTCCCAGCACTGATCCCTGTGGTACCCCACTGGTCACTTCTTCCTCTGTGGAGTGACAGCCATTTACCACCACCCTCTGTGTCCTGCCACCCAGCCAGTTACCTACCCACCACACTACTGTCCTGCCCACACCCATATTCCCAGTTTGTGTAATAGTCTTCTATGTGGCACAGTGTCAAAGGCCTTGCTGAAGTCCAGATAGGCCACGTCCACTGCCCTCCCCTGATCCACCTCCCTAGTCACCCAGTCAAAAAATTCAATGAGGTTGGTCTGACCTGACCTTCCCCTGGTGAAACCATGCTGCCTTGGGTCCTGTAGTCCATTGACAACCAGATGTTCCACCAATCTCTCCTTCAGTAGTGCTTTCATGATCTTCCTCACTACAATACACAAACTAATAACACAATAAATATAAAAATTGTTAAGTTACAATCTTAAACATTCATATTAATCAAATCCTAAGCTATGTATTGAATTGGATATATTCCTTGAGGCTCTGGCCCCAAAGGCCTGTTGGAAGAGGAATGTTTTTAAGTTATTTTTAAATACCTCAAGGGAGGGTGCCTCCTTGAGGTACCCTGGCAGTGAATTCCAAAGGACCATGGCAGCCACTTTGAATGCCCAGTCCTTGGAAGATTTCAGCCTTGCTCTGGGGATGTCCAAGAGGGCCTCCCCTGCCGATCTGAGAGAGTGACTCGGGGTGTAGAGATCCTTCAGCGAGCCAGTACCTGAGTGGTTCCTGAAAAGGACGCTGGGAGCAACCTCGGTGGGAGGCAGCGACAAGAGGGAGGAGGCTTTTCTCAGTGATAAGCAGGCTAGTGTCATCTGACACGGTGCATGACACAACTAGTGCATTAGAGAAGGAGTAGTCTGCAAGAGTGCAGCATGTCGTTTTACTTGTAGGTGGTGCTTACAATGGGAAAAAGTCACACAGACATAGGATAGAGAGGAGTGTGACCCTGACCCCTAAGGCTACTGATGAGTGGGTGGGTTCCATGCTAAGATCTAGAAACTGAGAGCCAAGCTGAACATTCTATTAGGACTGGTCAGTAGTTAGGTGGATAGGTTTTTAATTTTTTTTGTGTCATTAAAACCTTTTTAATCTGAAATTTATGTTTCTATGATTGCAACATTATTTTTAAATTAGTTCTCAAACCTCTTGGACTATTCAACACAAAGATCTGTCATTGGGATGCTGGGCTTGAGACTAGCACATGGAGAGAACATCTTTGAAACACACATTATAAGTTTTGGACACCATGCACCCCGCAGAGATGATGCACAGGTTGAACTGGTTGTTCTAATCCATTAGAGGAAAAGATGTTACTACGGTGCGTAACTTTTCCCTATTCTCCCTGCAGACAATGTTATTTTCTCTGTAGCTGTCAGCCGTATTTGTCTCCTGCTACATCAATTTGAGCTGTGTCCCATGGCATAAATAGAACATTCCATAGGGTGTTCAGGAACAAACGTTTTATACTCTCTGGCATGTTGTCAGCACAGCTACCATAACACTCATGGCTCTGCTTTGCTGGGTCGCTTGTTGCTAGGCAGCATTGTTGGCAACATTCCAGAGTGAATAGAAGGCTTATGCCTGCACACCCTATTAAATAAATAAGCAATTAGGCATGAAGAGGTGTGTGTAAACCATATTTTATAGTACGGCCAGGGGTGTGGTAAGGCATGAGGCCGAAAGTCGAGTGACTTCAGCTGTTAGCCGTGCTATAAAATATGCTTTACACACACCCCTGAGTGCCTTATTGCGCTTATAAAATTAGCTTCTTTTTTTTTTTTTTTACTTTTGACTATTGGGAAAAGCTTGTTTATATGTAGAAAGAATAGATTTACTTGTGTGCATTTGTGATAAACTAGTCCTTCTGCCTACTGCAAGTGATGTCATTGATGATGTCAATCAATCAATCAATCAAAATCTTTATTTATTCAGGCGAACATCATTGAGCGTAGCTCATTTACAAGATGGACCTGAGTGGTCATACAAAGAAGGATACAAGTTTTGTACAAAGACATGAAAATAAAATAACATTAATACAATCAATTAGATGAGAGATATATACAAAATTTACAGATATACAAGGCACAGTAACAATAACTTAAAACCTGTAAAATGAAGAGGACATTCGATATAGGAGGGCTAATATTCAGATAGTAGGGCTTCTGTAGGCTTTTTATATGGGGGATAACTGACAGGGTAGAAGAATGGAAACACATAGTGGATTACAGAAGGGAGGGTGGGGGTTGGGGTGGGAGACTAGGCCTTATGGAAGCAGTTGCACAGTTCTGGGAATAGGGTGCTGTATAATTTTTTGAAGGATGATAAGGGTAAGAGGGTATTCAGATTCATAGATTTTTGGAGTGAGTTCCAGATAAATGCTAGGGAATAGCTGATAGCAGCCCTCCCAAACCGGGTGCAGGTATTGGGAATCTTTAGCATAATGAGCTTATTGATCCTTAGGGTGTATGGCCTGGATGTGATTCGGGTGAAACAGTCTGAGATGTAGGAGGGGAGTTTGTCTGATAAAGCTTTATAGATCCAGATTGCAGCATTCTTTTTTCTTCTGTGCTGTAGGGATGTCCAATTGACTGCATTGTAAAGAGAGCAATGATGGGTGCTGGAGGAAGGTCTGTAATAAATCTAATGGCTCTATGATACAGGGTGTCCAGTTTATTTAAGAGGAGAGGGAGCAGTGGTCGAGAGGAAATCAGCATAATCAATGAGGATAGGAATGATGCCTGGATTAACCTTTGTTTGGAGTCTCTGGTAAGGTAGTGTTTTATTCTGTAAAATAGGCCAAGTCTTTGCCTCAACTTTTTAGGAGCTCTTCAACGGGACAGAGTAGTCAAGCTTTATTGTCAATCCAGACTCAAGATATTTGAATTTATCCACAAATTCCAGATTTTCTCCAAATAAGGTGGATAATTGTGGGGTGGTGAATGATGGGGTAGTGGAAGAGCAATTCTTGGTGGCAAAGAACATAGCTTTTGACATGATAGCATGTCATTGTATCATTGCCTACTTTCTTCTTCCTTTTTTTTCCTCTCTGTTGTTCTCCACATTCAAGATATGGAATGTTTATCATGGGATGTTTACCACGGAATACATGGATTCAAAATTCTGCTCAGTTCCACTGGCAGAATGTTTCTCTCCTAACAAACTGTACACACAGACATCAAAGGCCTTTGTTGCAGCCAGAGACTCAGTTATCTCACAGTCAGAGCAAAAAGAAGAGAGTTCCCTGATAAGCAGTTAAAGGTAGAAAGGGGATTTCTGACTGTCAGCAAAGAAACAGTTGCAGTGAAAACTATAAACAATACTTATTGTTTCTAATTTGTTTATGCTTCCTATACAGTGATTTATAAAATGGGTAGCGAAATCCCTGCATGCTGATTGTATCAGGAAACAGCATTTAATTCATTTGTTTTATTTTTATTTAAAGTAGTTTGATTTTTAGGGCCCAGCTGAAGTTTTTTTACAGTGTAAAGGTAGCAGCCATGTTTGTGGTGGAAGATCAGTTCTGGCAGTAGGGTGCCTGTGTTCCAAATGCCCATTGATCTATGTTGCAGACTCTTCACTGCTGAGCAGTCCTTTGTTTTAACCATGTGTAAAACATATTTTACACATAAATAAGAGCCAGATTATGTTTTTTTTTTTTTTTTTTTACCCTGCCATTTTATAAGTGAGCAATAAGACATGACGGGGGGGGTGTGTTACTATTCCTGAACCGCATGCCCAGGTGTGTTGTGAGGCAGGAGGCTGCACTGAGTGCCTGCAGCCACCTGGAAGATGCAGTTCAGAAACAACTCTCACCATGGAGTGAGTTATTATGCTTATAAAATGGGTCCACTGTAAAAAAAAAAAAAAAAATTAAGATAGGGCATGGCTAGTGGCTGATGCAACAGGATGCACTTTTGAGAGCTCCTGCTTTCACTTTACTGATTTCTTATTTTTCTCATTTATAAGTGAACCTTATACATTTTAAAGTATTTTGGTTGTAAAGGAAGTTCAGCTTTTCCTATCTTGTCGAATTTGGGTACAACTGAGAAAGGGAAGCCATACCAAGCGGTAAATCCAGGGCTCGGGAAAAGACAGCAGAGCAAGCCGTAGGAGGGAGCAGAGTGTTGCGGCTTGACCAACGGTGCAAGTGCTACAACCAGCAAAAGAGAAAAATGCGTTAAAGAACTAGACAAAATAAATGGGCTCCTTCAGTAATAGGGTCACAATGCTGGAAACGAAAACAGAGCTGGTGTCTTATGAATCTCACCTAGTGAAAGAAGCTGTGGAGAAGCCAGCAGCTGCAACTTCTGGAATCAGTAATAAAAGTAAAATACTTTGCTTTCACTTAGAACAACTGGAAAATGGGGTTCTCCTGGCTAACATTTGTGTGCTGGGAGTCCTGGAAGGGCCGGAGGGGCCAGACGTACATTTTGGGGCAGAAGTACTAGCTTAGGCTAATTTATAAAGCTATAGAGTCAACCCCAGATGGAAACCAATGGACCAAGAGCAACTTTTGACAAAGCCTGTGTGCAGGTGAAACATCAGGAAGTTTTTCTGCTCTCCCAGACCCCTTGGTTTATTTTATCCCGTGTTGAATAAAGTTGAAAAAGCTATCTATACAGACTGGAGTGTGGAGTGTGGAGTCCCAACTTTTTGTGTGAGAGGGTGCTTGCCGTGACTTTGATCTAAGGATCAAGAGCAACCCAGGGCCATCCTAATTGTCATAGCTGGACCACATGTGAAGGACAATATTTTACGAGTGGCTAAAATAAAGTGACAGCTCCAGCTTGCAGACAGCATGCGTATTTGTTTTCCAGACCTCCATTTTTCTATGTGACATCTGCTTCGGTTGGTGTTTTCTCCCACTTTTTCTTCCCTCCTCTAGGACGCTAAGGAAGCTCCTGATGCCTGCACATGCAGGTGCATGTGCTCTCGTCAGAGCACGTTGGCATCCTCCTTCCCAGCTCGTCGGCTGCTGTGCTCTCAGTGGTGATGGACAGTTATTTTTTGCCATAATAACCAATTGGTTATTACAACAAACACACACACCAGCACCACTAAACTGGCTGTACTCGAGACTCCTTACAAATTTATGTCCTAGTACAGTATTCCCTCACACTGCGGTTGCGTTCAGTAAAAAGAAAAACACAGATTCAGGTGACCTGCCATCAGAATAGTAAATATACTGTAACAAAAGAATTAACTGACCTGCATGAAAGATACAATTCACCCCACCACAAAATGAAAACAAAAGCGGTTGGCTAATGTCACTTCAGCTGGGAAACAAAAGAACCCGTGCTTTATAACGACACTCCCCAGAACACAAAAATTATATTTCAAAGGAATTATTAGAAATGAGAAGTTAAACATTTAGGAGACCGTAAGTTGCCTGCAAATAAATGAGGCAAAGCGAAAAGTAAGTTATGGAAGAAGTTATACATTCAGCCGCATGTATGGGGGGGGGGGGGGACAAATTGATGGTCAGTGATGATATAATGTAAAGCACTGGATGGTGTAATTACTTAAATTTATTGCACACCCTCGGTGCATGATGCCTGAATAAACCTCTCGAGCTTCACGTTCGGGGTTTATGCAGCATCACACACCTCAAGTGAGTATTCACTTCTTGTAATGTACACCATCCTATGTATTATTCTATAGATAAGAAACATTTGGCTACATTATCTTTATTACACACCAAGTTCCAATTGACTCGAATTGCACTCTTAAATAAAGGGTCTCAGTTCTAAAACAGGGCCCTATTTTGCCAAGTACTGACCTTGAATGGCCTAGTCACTAAGATAAGCAGCTAGGACAGCTTTTCATTTCTGTCGACCTTGCTGAAGCCAGCCTCTGGATTGCCGTACCAGTGTGCCATTTTTCTCTGTTTATATGTACATTCTGCAGTTCCCAGGGACTGTGCTGCGGGCAGGGTGATGTGAAGTTGACCCTGGGTCCCACTGACGTATAATCAGCACCTTCCTTTAAAGAACAGCTAACATTTCAGAGGCACTTTGAGTACACTTTGTTTTAGCCCCAGTTCAGTAGAGATTTGATACACTTTTTTTTTTTTGCTGTCAGTTTGTACTCCTGTTGCTCGTCCCTACCTCTGGAGGAGTCCCAGCCCCATCTCAGCGTCCACCAGCTGGCGCTGACCCATACCCCCCCAGGGGCTTCCCAACCCCACTGAGGACCGGATCCAGTGTGTCTACGCCGAGGCTAGCCGAGCCGGACCTGTGAGGTGCCCTCTGTCATCTGCCACAGTAACCTTTTCTCCTCCAGTTTTCTCCTTTTGAGATGGAGCATGCAGTGGCGCCAGCAGAGGCAGCGCACACTCCCGTGCGTGTTCCTCAAGGTGCTCGGCCCATCTCCACCCACATCGACCCGCGCGTCGGTGTACTGCCCCCTAGCCTCCAGGGATACACCGACAACTGGCACCCCCTCTTCCCCAGAAAAAGAGAGCAGTCCCTGGGACACTCGATCCTTCTCCTCCCCTGTGGACCCCCGGTGGCCCATGCTTGTTCCCGAACACGGGTCGCTGGCATGGCGCGAAGTGTGGCTTCCAGTGCCTCAACCCTCAGCGTTACCAGGCCAGTCGATTTGGTACACTTTTGACATTTAATTTTGTCTTCATAACTATGTTTGTTAACATGAAAACAGTATCATTGCTTCCTATTCAGTGGTTTATAAAATGGGTAGCGAAATCCCTGCATGCTGATTGGCCAGGACCCGTGCATGGTGATAGTACTACCAAAGGGTAAAGTGTTTTATTTTGAAAATTATTCTTATTTGTTATTAAACGCTCTTTGCAAAGCCATTTTATAAGCACAATAAGACTCACCAGGCTTAGTAGTACTGTGACAGCCACACTTCCAGTGGCTGAAGACACTCAGCCTGTGGCCTCATGCCTTACTACTCTCCTGCGGCTTGGGTAGTCACAGTACTGCCAACATCCTGCCATGTTTGATTGCTTACTCATCTGCCCTAGCTGCATCTGTAATCGGAATCCTCTGTTTGTTACATCATAATCATTTTTGCAGTAACAGATCGCAGTGTCAGGCGCAAGGGATTGAGATGGCAGCTGTAGTAATTACGTAAAAACTAAGCAACCCCTGAGTATGAAGAGCAAGCTGGTTTTCTCACCGAGTAGGTACAGTGACATCATAACACATGAGCGAAGCTCAAGTGCTTTTGTGATGGTATTGTACCTACGAGACGAGAGAACCTAGCTTGTTTGTCACACTTGTTTTTTTTTTTTTTTTTAAATAATATATAAACTAAGCATGTTTTTACATGAAAAGTTTTTGGACTTACTTGGTGAGTTAGAGCAGGCTGTCTGAAGAAGTGAAAGGAGTCCGCAGCATTTCAGAATCGGAGTGATGCTTTTCTTCACAACTGGGTATTTTTTTCTGTTTTCACTCCTTGAGGGCCTTTTTTTTATTTAGCTATTGTTAACTGGGTGGGGTACACTAGGCAGACATTTGCTTATTTTCAGATATGACCTGGGAGAAATACAGTACAGTACAGTAGTATGCAGTGAGTACAAGAAAAAAAAAATAGTAGCATTTTGAGTAAAAGAAAAGATTATACACTTCACCAGTACAAATTCAAACATGAGCGTGGTAAGTGGGGCAGTATAACAAAGACAAAAACATTCAAATACATATTACATAGAGGGCAAACATTGTAGCAATCCGATTGTGCAGCCAAGGATGGTCAAGCAGCAGCGTTGGGCAGGGCGGAAGAAACGAGACAGGGAGAGGGAAGAGGAGGGGAAAGGGGGAGTAGGGTGGGAGAGAGGGCAGGGTACAGAGTGGGAGGATTAGGGACAGGTACAAGTAAAGCGGTCCGTAAGTAGGGAGAGGAGCTGTGTTTTGAAAGTGATTTATTGACACAGGAGTGAAGGGCATCCGGGAAGGAGTTCTGCTGTACAGGAGCTATGGAGGCGAAGGCCATGGAACCGCATTTCTGGATTGGAGATCTGGGAACAGCTAGTTGCACGGTGTTGGAGGATCTGAGGGTGTAGTGGTGCGAACTGGGAACTAAGATTGCAGCCAGTGAAAGAAGTTTCTGTGCTGTAATGATGTTGTGAGCCAAACTGCCTAGTGAGGAGTCAAGTAGGGCTGTAGGGGAGGGACAGCCAAGCCTGCTGTAGAGAGAGCAGTGATGCATGAGATGGTTGCAGGATAGAGTGAACCTGCAAATTTTTTTGTAGCTTACAATCCACTTGCGACAGAGAGAAGTAGAGGATAGGGCAAACGCGGGCAGGCTGTGGGACAATCTGGGAAGGAGAAGGCTGCGAGCCACTGCAGTGCGTGCCGAGGGAGAGAGATGGCTTTTAGCATGGTAGGCTATGCCTAGACCGGAGTTGACTCCCTTACAAACCAAGTGAATGTGAGTTGAGAAATCTAGGGAGGACCGGCCCGGTGGTGCTGAGGGTTTGAGGTGCTGGGCGCCACACCTCGCTATACCAGCGACCCGGTTCGAACGACTCCGGGTTGTTGGGGTCGGAGGGGAGGGAGGACTGGAGTTCCCAACGGATGCCTCCTCCCTCTGGGGTGGGAAACCAGGGTGCTTCTAGCACCGGCGCTCCTGAAGCCTGTGAATGCATGGGCTTTCAAGGCACAGTCGGCTCTACTAGAGTCGGGGAGGGGCGCTGTTTTGCGCGTGGCTGTCGGCTACGCGGCCAGCATGTCGGCAAGCTCTGGACATCAGTCCTAAGCGCAGGCCTCAGGGAATGGGAGAAAACAGGGAAAATGAAACACCCCTGGCCCTACGAAGGATGAAACTAGGGGATGGGATGCTCGTGGGGATCGCTCTATGGATGGAGTAGGAGGAGGTACGAGGCCTCCTCTGAAAGCCGTGGAGCCAGGCAAATTAACAAAAAGAAAGAGAAATCTAGGGATGGGTCCAGCATGATTCCAAGGTACTTGAAGGAGGGACTGTATTCAAAGGGTAACATTATCAGTTAGTACCAGCAGGGTATCGGTAAGTTTTTAGTTTATGTGGGGTTCCAAAGAGCATGGCTTTGGGATTTGAGTAGTTCATAAGGAGTTTGCTGTCCTTGAACCAGGACTGCACACAAACAGCTCACAGGTTAGGTCGTGGTTTAAGTGAGTTTTGTCAGGAGAGTGACAGAAGAACACCAGGTCGTCTGCATAAAGGATGGAAGGTGATTTGTTAAAGCAATGTGTGACTGAGTTCATATGAAGAGAGACAGCAGGGGCTGAGGATGGACCCTGAGGAACACTGAGGGAGTTGGGAAGATACTCCGAGATGGTTAAGCCAATTCTGATGCGTTGTTGTCTATTGAGAGATAACTGGAAAACCATGGCAGTGCACCATCCGAGACCCTAAGGACCTAAATCTGTTAAGAAGTATGGAGTGGTTAACGTGTCAAAGCCCTTCGATAAGTCAACGAAGACCAATAGGTGACCAAGATCGGACGAGAGTAGATCATGTTAGTCAGAGTGAGTAGGGCTGTAGTGGTGCTGTGATATTTATGAAAGTCATGTTGTGCAGAACATACCAGATTGTGCTTTTCCAGGTAGGTTGTTAGCTGCTAGTGACAACTTTCTCAAGCATTGTGCTGGTACTGGAGTATGGCAATTGGCCGGTTGATAGATAGGGACTTGAGGTTCCCTTTTTAAGAATGGGTATGATATTGGCATATTTCCATCCCACAGGTACTGTGCTCTGCGGAGGGAAGGATTGATAAAGCGGGTAAAGGGAGGGTATGTTGCCAGGCTGCAGTTTCAGGAGTTTGGGGTCAAGACCATCCAGGCCTTTGGACTTGGTTTCAGGTAGCGAGAGAAGGAGTTTTTGCACTTCACTATTGGTGACTAGTTTAAAGAGGAAAGGGGGCTGGAAGCTGGGAGGAGGTTGTGGCATATGCGCAGCATCAGGGTCAGTCAGAAGGTTTAGTGTAGCTGTAACAGTCGAGAGAGCAGAGAAAAGTTGGTTAAAAGCATTGGATACTGTAGTTGGGTTGTTACAATTGATTCCATTGATTTCAATCCAAAGGGTGCTAGGGTTAGAATACCATGGATTCCTTGAGATTTCTCCAGAAACTGCTGGGTGTATTATGAAGGGCAGCTAGCTTTTCTCTATAAAATTTGTTCTTATTTTGCCTCATGGCAGTCTTGCATGTTTCATAGTAGCCTATAGTTATTCCAGTCATGAGCGGAGTTAGAGTTCTTGTAAGTGACCCAGCTTTCTCTCTCTCTCTTTCAGTAGGGCCAGTAAGCGGCGGTAAGCCACCTTGTTTTATGGCCTTTGACGTGTCTAGTGGTGAGTGAAGTGTGCTTATTTTGAAATGGAAGCCATGGCAAGGAGGCTTCCTTCGCTGGCTGCTGCCACCCTTCCACCATCCAGCACCTCTCCTGGATTCCAGGAGGCGAGGGCACCCACAATTTTGCCCCGCCCCCCAGGCAGGAGGTCAGTAGAGGGTCCAGCCCCCCCCAAAGCTCATAATCCAGATCTCCGCTCTGGGTCACCCTGGTGATGTGGCGGATGGAGGTGTGGCCAGCGGGCATCATACGCCCTTGCATTGCCCATCCTTTTTCCTCCAGTGTTTTCTCCCTTAATTCTCACTGGGGCTTCAGCAACTTGGTTGCCAATGCACATGGAGATGCACATGCGCTTTGGAACCTGCAGCCCCGCTCCACCCACCCTGGCCTACGCCTGGCCTCATGTGCGCAGCACTGCAGCTGAGCCTCCACTTTGTGGCAGCTAAGCACCAGGAAGACCAACCTGCCCAATCTGGGAGAGGGAGTTGCTTGCCGGCTGCACGATTCTACTGCAGCCCCTCCCCAGCTGATCCCCCATGACCCAAGCTCGTCTCGATCTTGGGTCACTGGAGAGGCGCGCTGAGCACCCAGCCTCTGCACCACCGTGCTGGCCACAGCTGAGGATTATTCAGCTGCAGATCTGTTTCAGTTTGTTGCTCTTCCTTGCTACTACTTCAGGTAAATCAGTGGGCTAGAGGGGCCAGGTTCATGGTTTGCAGTTTGGATTGCTGCACTGGTGGAGGGGTAAGTTCAGCTTCTGCATCTTGTGTTGACTTGATATCGATATTCCATCTAGATGGGATATCGAGTCAGATGTTTTAGCATGTGGGGACTCAATAGAACTCACAGCTGCGGCATGTGCTTAATCTAATGAATCTTCTAACATTGAGAATGACTTTTAGAGACACCAGCTGAAGATGCTTATGGTATATTATAAAGCATATTTTTCTGTTTTTCCACTGGACTGAACGAGAGATGATGCAGCACATGTAGACCTCTTGTACAGCAGTGAGGTCTTCACACATTGTAACTGCACAATGTGTTACAACAGTCAAAATTCTAAATTCTGACCATCTAAATCGAGCTCATCCACTCACAAAGTATGGCTTTTAACACTGTTTTAAAGGCGGTTCGACAACAAAGTTGTCGAAGTCCTACTAGCGACAGGATTTTGCCAATGGTGACAGTGTCATCCGCAACCAATAACAAGGTCAGAGTTCCCCAAGTATCAGGCACTTTTGTATTATTTGCAGGGGCCGGCTCTGGCCACACACACACACACACACACACACACACACACACACACTGGCTCTATATATATCTAACTCCGGGGCAGATTCTCAGGCGAGCAGCTGCTCGGAGTTCATGAATCCATTCACCGCTCCGTCAACCTGTTCGACACTACAGGTGTCGAATGGGTTGTGTCGCTGTGTGGGATTCGTTGTCACAGCATCACTGTAGCTACAGTATACCGTTTTAAAGCATTTCTCTTATTTTTTCCACTGGAGCAAGAGGTGATGCAAAAATGGATCTGTTACTTACTTTTTATTTTTGATTCCCAATGATGTTACCCTTTCAGATCACAAAATCCCACATTTAAAACGGAACAGTGAAAATGTGACCCTGAATCGTGTAATCATTCCGGCACTCAGGAGATGTTAGGAAGAAAAAAATCGCTCTTGCTAAAAAGCTCAAGGTCCACATTCAATGTCTTTGCAGTTGTTTTATTTTTAATTTAAGAAATAAAGAAGCAAAAACATACAAGGCAGCTGCAGTGTTAGTGGGGCAGCATTTTGGCTGTGTGGGGGTAAGGCTGTATGTTTTCTCCCAGCACAGTCACAGACGGTGTAAACTGACCCAGAAAAAAGAAAAAAAACTAATACCAGACTTTGGCGTTTCTTTTTGCTAACATCTAAACTATCCAGTTTATTCAGGCCTCAGTAAATATATTTTTCTTTCAAAGTTCTAAGACAGGTTTGATAACCAACTCCTTTGAAGCTGACGCTGTGTCCACTTGTACTGTAACTGTTGTATTTATTGCCTGGGAGGATTGATTCTACTGCATCATTCTAATGCTTTCTTGACCCGCACTGGGTACTATAGCAAAATAAAGTTGCTTTGTGCCTTGATGTTCTGATGCTTAGTTGAGGTTGGGCTTTCTTCGACGATGCTCCCTGCTAATGGAATCGTTTAGCAGATTATTTAAAGAGGTGCAGGTGACGTAGCTTCTTTAAAGTGACTGACTGAACTATAAACAAGTTGTTACTGAGTCTGTAATTAAATTAGGATCATATCTGATGTTTCATTTTCCAGTGACTCAATGCTGTCAATGTTTTGCTAGGCCCAGTAGCCAGTGCTAAGGTATACTTATTTATTGATGCTGTGTTTTCCGATGAAACATGCTAGATTTAAATACACTTTAATTATATGTCTGTAATAATAATCTTTTAGTTATTTAAACAGCTTTCTGAAAACCCAGAGCACCTTACATAAAAGATAAAACAAAGAAAAACAACTTCATGAAAAGCAGACGTCTCAGGTCAACTGGCAACCAGGATCAGTTTCAGTTCAGAATTAAACTTGTGCAGACAAGTGTTTTTAAAAGCTGTCAAAAAATCCATAGTGAGGGTGATTGTTTTGTCTAACCATTACTGTTAACCCATCCCAGAGACTGGGTGAAATGAGCTCAAAGGCATGGCCCCTGCTGACGCCTTATTATTTGTGGGTACCACCTGAATGTTGTCATCAGCAGATTTCAGGGAGCAAGCAGGAGTGTACAATACTAGGAAGCAGCAAAGGTTAACAGGTCCCACACCCACCAAGTCTTTAGAGTCAAAGCAAAATTCTGAAGTGAATTTGCCGATGTTACTTCAAGAGGGTCTTGCAATAGGTAATTACCATTAAAATTAAGCGCCTGGTGCTAGGACCACATGAAAAACTTTAGATATTACTTGGTGGGAGCTCTTGCAGCAGGCTGTCTGAATAGGACTATGCCGCCGAGGCACTAGGACCTCCAGAAACTTCTCAGCCAGCAATACCCAGCAGGGACCGCCCCGACGTCGGCTCCACCTCCAGTGTCAGTTTGGTGTAAAAGGGGAGGACTCAGCCCACCCCAAAGTTCTTTTTTCCGCCTCACTTATTACGAGAAAGTTCCTGCTCAGGCTCTTGGCTTGTCAACCCAGCAAAAGTTCTCGTTTTGGATTGTTTGCTTTTTCTCCACCAGTTTTTGACAGTTTACCAACGCACGTCTTTGCCGTCATTGTTCTGCTCGGCAGGGCCCCACATTAACAAGTATGGTTGCGGCCACCAAATCCCTTTGAAAGATGGTCATCAGCAATGTGTTTTCTGCCTCGGGCCTGACCACGACACCGCGGCCTGTTCGGCCTGTCAGAAATTCACGAGCCGAACCCGGATCCACCACCTGAAGGCCTTGAAAGTGTTTTTGCTTGAAAAGAAAATGGATTTGCATACCTCTGGGGAGAAGCAGAAGAAAAAGGATAAGACTAAGCAGTCCTGTGAAAAGGACCTTAGTCGGTCCTGGCACTAGTCCAGGTTCCAGTCTCTCTCCCGCTCACGGCGGCCTTCTCTCAAGACAGCTTGTGGATCCAAGGGCTTAGATAAGCATCCCAAAAAAGACCAGGCTAAGGCTGGGCTTTCAGGGGAGAGGCCAGAGATGCCCAAGGTGACTCCGATCAGGGTCACCATGAAGACTTCGGAGGCACAAGCTTCGACCCTGTCTTCCAAGACACGGGTGCCACCTGTCAAGAGTGCGCTGACGGAGTCTAAGGACACTCCAGCGCCCCCGGTCGGTGCCCCGTCGTTGGTCCCCTTACCGACGCCAGGTGATGGGGCAATGGATCTGGACGCAGCCAGCACAGGAGCTGTGTCCTCTTCCCCAAAGTTCTCCTCCCCTCAGGGCTCAGAAGTGGGCTCTCCTGTGAAAGTCGACATCCCAGATATTTCATTTCCAGGGAAGGTGGCCTCTCTGTTTTTAAAGGACGAGCTCAAGGTTCTGTTTTCTTCTGGTGGGGGCAGGTCCAGAAGCAGACCCCCACCGAAGCTGGCCCCATCACCGGTCCCAGACCCTTTGGGTGAACCACAGCCAGGAGGTGCTTCTTCCCCAAGGAAGACCCCCGACAGGCTGCCTACTCCTCCTCCTAAGGCTCATTCCCAGACAGGTCTTACATGAGAAGCCGTTCCCTCTCTGCTAGATGGGACTGCTCCTGACGTTGGTCCCCGCTCCATCGTCGGTCCCGTGACCATCGTTGGTCTTCAGACTGACGTTGGTCAGCGAGCTTCCGACACTCGAGTGGGGCTAGCCATAAGGTCAGATCTTGCTACTCGTCACCCAGTAGCCATTATTCTTCTTCCTCATCATCGTCTGCCTCTTCCTTTTTGGGAATTCGGGGTTCCCCAAGAGAGAAGGACCAGCCCCGCTCACCTTCTGAGGATCCCACCTTTATGGACGTCATGAGGCACATCCAGGCCTCCAATGAGTGGGACACGGAGGACCTGGATCCAGAACGCCAATGTTTGGCTAAATACCTGAGGCAAAAGTAGCCCAAGCCCTTGGTGGTCCCTCCTTTAGTGGACACGTTCCAGGACCTCACCAGAGTTACCTGGAAGTGTCTGGCTTCAGTCCTGGCAGATCAAAAAAAATCAGACAGGCTATATAGAGCCCTGAAGGATGAACCATTCTTGGCAGAGCATCCTCAGGTGGACTTTTCAGTTATTACGGCTGCCCATGACAAATCTAAGCAGTCTAAACATCTCAGCTCACAGCCTCCCTACCCAGAATCCCGCTATTTGGACCAGGTGGGCAAGAAGGTGTATTCTGCCTCCACCTGTTCAATTAGGTCCCTTAATTTCCTCACACACATGGTCCAGTACCAGAATTTGTTATGGGAGTGGGGACAAGAGCTGGTTAATACCATCCCAGATTCCGAGAAGAAAACGGAGATCCTGGACATTCTCAAGTTGGGCTCGACGTAGGCACACATGTGTTGCATGCCTCGTACAATACTGCAGACACGGCTGCCAAAGCAGCAGCAGGTGTTTGTCTCAGGTGCCATTCCTGGTTGAGGGTCTCTGGCTTTCATCAGGATCTGCAGTCCAGAATCTGGGACTTAGCGTTCCAGGGTTCCGTGTTGTTTGGGCTGGAGGCGGAGTCCTGATCTCTCGCCTCCAAGAGTCTGGCAAATCTACCTGGTCTGTCTGCCAAATGTACTATGGAGACCAGCAGAGACAGCGGCGGCCATTCGGAAGCCCTCAATGGTCAAGCCTGTGGTAACCAACAGGGCCAAGAGGAGGCTTCGGAGGCCGGCAACCAGCAGCCTGGGCGCTCCTCCCTGTGGCCCCAAGTCCTCCCAGGCTTCTGCCCACCCTGGCTCCACCTAATGACTCCTTCCAACCCTCCCTCCTCCACTGTAGGTACCGGGGTGGTGCGGGTCACTTCTCCCTGTATCTTCAGGGATGGAGCTCAGTAACTATGGAAAAATGGGTCCTGGACGTTATAATGAGAGGACACACTTCAGAGTTCACGGAGATTTCTCCAGACACTCTACCAAGGTTCTGCAGATATCCTCCTTCTCATATTCCTCTCATTGAAGGAGAGATACAGGCCCTCTTGCAAAAAAGGGTGATAGAACCAGTCCCTCTGCGATATCGGGGAAAAGGGTATTACTCCTACTTCTTTCTGGTTCTAAAGAAGACCCAGGACCTTTGTCCCATTCTGGACCTAAGCTCACTAAATCTTTATATAGAGTACAAAAGGTTTCAGATGGTGACCCTGCCAGGTCTTCTTCCTGTGCTGCACCAAGGGGACTGGCTATGCTCTCTGGACATGCAAGATGCATATATGCATATCGGGGTCTTTCCCCCTCACAGGAAGTTCCTGAGGTTCCACTCCCAGGGGGAGCATTATCAGTTTCGAGTTCTTCTGTTCGGCCTTTCCTCCGCTCCTCGAGTTTTCATGAAGTGCTTGGCAGTGGTGGCTGCCGCTCTAAGGCGTCAGGGACATTATGCCTTCCCTTACCTGGAGGATTGACTGCTAGTAGCCCTGTCAAGGTATCGCCTGCTTCTAGCTCTCTGAGACACTTACACACTCTTCCGAGACTTGGGAATCACCCTGAATCTTCCAAAGTCTTCCCAGAACCCAGCCAAAGACTCATCTTTATTGGAGTAGTCCTGAATTCAGTCCAGGAGATGGCTTTTCCGCCCCGGAGAGGGGGGTGATTGCCTGCAGGAGATAGCCAGATCGGTTCTAGTAACTCCTCAGGTCTCAGCAAGGACCTTTCTCAGACTTCTGGGGCACATGGCTGTGGCCATTCCAGTTACTCCTCTGGCCTGCCTTCACATGCAAATCCCACAATGGATGCTCAGGGTGCAGTGGGATCAGTGCTCAGACAATCTTGACCACATGGGCAGAACCACAGAGCCAGTAAAGAGAACGCTTCACTGGTGGATGGATCCACTCAATCTGGAAAGAGAGGTTCCCTTCCGTCTGGAGTCCCCAAATCAGACTCTTATGATGGACGCCTCAGATTTGGGATGGGGGGTGCACCTAGGGGTCCACCAAACACAAGGCGTTTGGACTCCAATGTCCTGGAGATGCGAGCAGTCCTCAATGCGCTACATGCCTTTCAGGAAGACCTGGTGCCAGGCTCTCTTCTAATCCAGATGGACAATATGGAGCTACATCAACAAGCAAGGGGGAGCTCATTCTAACCCCCTGTGCAGGAAGGCGATGAGAGTCTGGTGTTGGGCGCTGGAGTGGCACATCACACTCTTCACGGTGCACGTTCCGGGCATCCTCAACGACCTGGCCGACTGTCTCAGCAGATCTCGGTCCAGGGCGCATTAGTGGGAGCTACTGCAGGTCAGTAGCAGACCAGCTGTTCGACAGATGGGGTCATCCAGATCCGGACCTGTTTGCGTCATAGAAACATAGAATTTGACAGCAGATAAGGACCGCTTGGCCCAGCCAGTCTGCCCATTTCCCTACCTAATGGATAAGCTGCAGATCCCAGTTAACCAGCAGCCTACTTCTTCCTACCCCACCCCTAGAATGGCCTTGTGACTGTTCCATGCATGCTTGAATTCCACCACTGTTTTTGACTCCACAACCTCTTCTGGAAGGCCGTTCCATGCACCCACAACCCTCTGTGAAAAAAAGCTATCTAAATTACCTCTGAGCCGCCCCTCTATCTTCAAATTACCCGCCTTGTTCTGCACACTCTTTTTTGAAAGATGCTACCCTCTTGGACTTTGTTGATTCTCTTGAGGAACTTGAAAGTTTCTATCATGTCCCCCCGCTCCCTCCTTTCCTCGAGGCTATACATATTAAGCTCCTTTAGTCTCTCTTCATATGTCTTCCAGTGCAGACCCTGCACCATTTTGGTTGCCCTCCTCTGGACAGCTTCCATCCTGTCTATGTCTTTGCGGAGACTGGGTCTCCAGAACTGCATGCAGTACTCCAGGTGGGGTCTCACCAGCTGTCTGTACAGAGGGATAATAACTTCCCATTTTCTACTGGTGACTCCTCTCTCTATGCATCCCAATATCCCCCCAGCCCTCCTTGCTGCCCTCTCACATTGCTTGCCCATCTTTAGGTCATCTGATATAACTATCCCAGGTCCCTTTCCATTTTTGTTGTTGTTAGTATCTCACCCCCCATTGTGTACTCTTCCCCTTGGTTTTTGTTTCCCTGGTACATTACCTTGCACTTCTTAGCATTGAATCTAAGCTGCCATACATTTGACCATTCCTCTAAATTTGCAAAGTATCTTCTCATCCTTCCCACCCCACCTTGTGCGTTAACTCTGTTACAGATCTTTGTGTCATCTGCAAAGAGACATACTTTTCCTTCCAATCCCTCTGCAATGTTGCTTATAAAGACATTGAAGAGGACCAGTCCTAATACTGAACCCTGCGGTAACCCACTAGTAACCCCCCTTTCTTCAGAGTGGACTCCATTTACTATTACTCTCTGTGTCCTATTCTCCAGCCAATTCTTTACCCAGGCTGTCATCTTGGGACCCACTCCCAGGCTGACTAACTTGTATATTAATGTTTTGTGTGGGACTGTGTCAAATGCCTTGCTAAAGTCTAGGTAGGCCATGTCCACAGCCCTCCTGATCTATTACTTTGGTCACCCAGTCAAAGAAATCTATCAGATTTGTCTGGCATGACCTTCCCACTGTGAATCCATGCTGCCTAGGGTCCTGTGCCCTCTGGCCTCTAGATACTTGACAGTTCTTTCCTTCGAAGTGATTCCATCATTTCCTTACCACTGAGGTTAAACTAACAGGTCTGTAGTTTCTGCTTCTGCCTTGCTCCCACTTTTGTGAAGGGAATCACATTTGCCCTCCTCCAGTCCTCGGGTACCACCCATCCTCCCATGATTTGTTAAAGATGGTAGTCAGTGGTGTCACTAGTTTTACCTTAGTTCTTTTAGAATTCTGGGATGAATCCTTCAGGCCCCATTGCTTTGTCCGCCTTCAGTTTTAAGAGTTCTTTCAGAACCCTTTCTTCTGTAACTGGCTGGTATCAACTTCTGTATCCAGAGTATTTCTACTGTTTGTTTTAGGTACCTCCTCTTCCTTTGTAAATACTGAGCAAAAATGTTTGTTTAGTATCTCCGCCTTTTCACAGTCACCCTCTGCCCACCCTCCTCCCTTTATTAAGCCTCACTATCCCTCCCTTGGTCTTCCTTCGCTCCCTGATATACCTATAAAAGGTTTTATCCCCCTTCTTAACTGAGTTGGCTATCTTTTCCTTGGTTTGGGCCTTTGCTGTTCTGACTGCCTTCCCAGCTTCCTTTTGCATTAACTGATACAGTTCTCTGTCCTGCTCCTTTTGTGATTCCTTGTACTTCCTGAATGCTTTCTTTTCCTCTTGAACTTTCACTGCTACTTCCTTTGAGAGCCATAGTGGTTTCTTACATCGTTTCGTTTTGTTTATTTGCTTCACACAAAGGCTTGTTACCTCTGTGATGACAGTTTTTATTATTCCCCATTGTTCTTCCACCCCTCCTTCCTGCCCATTTGCTAGTGCATTCCTTAGGCACTCACCCATTTTGGCAAAGTCAGCCCTCCTAAAGTCCAGTACTTTTGCCTTTGTATGGCTTGACTCTATTGCTGTGTTTATTGTGGACCATACTGTTCGATGGTCGCTAGTTCTCAGATGGATACCCACTTCTGCATCTGTGATCCTCTCTTCATATCCATTTGAGAGAACCAGGTCTAAGATTGCTCCCTGTCGATGGGCAGAGTACTAGTTATCTAAGGCATGCCCCTGTAGGGCATCTAGAATAACCCCACTCTTCAAAGTGGCTGCTGCAACTGCACTCCAGTTAACATCTTGCATATTTAGATCACCCATCAGCAATATCTCCTTTTCTGCCATTCTAAGTATAACCCCTGCAAATGGGATTCCCAAAGACTTCCAGGAGCTTGCTTGAATGCTCCAAGCCTGAATGGTGTTTGGCGTTTAAGCCATTTATCAGTGAGTGTTTTTAGAACCTCTGGTACTGTCTCTTTAAGAGCTGTCTCTTGCAGACATTAGTTTGTATGGAGGACTGTGTGTTTCTTTTGATTGAGTACCACTCGCTGCTGCTAATTCACTCCATTTTGCAGTCACTAGGAGTGCAAAGGAACCTATCTGAAAGATGTAACTGTTTGCCAGAAATCATTTAGAGTAATAATGAAATTACAGTTTGTCTAACCTGCTTTCTTTGCAGTCAGAACTGTGTCTGCCTAGTTCCCATTCTGGTTTTGAACTGCTGAACTGGACCAATCAGAGTAGGGTAAGCTAGCTCTAAAATGGTGCCTTGGACGAATCAGAACTTGGACTCATAATCTGAGCCAGCCACAAGAGGATTGTATGGGCAGTGACCTGGGAGATGTAGTTTGACTTCGGTGCCTTTTTGGACCAACAGGAGCAGTCTATTGTGGTGACAGCCAATCCAGTCAAGAACTGGGAGGAACTCAAAGGAAGTGCCCAGTTTTGTCTGTTGGGTTTCAGTTGAGCTCTGGCAGTGAAGAAGGAAGGCCCTGTGCTTTTCAGTGTGCAGTTTTAGTCGGGAAACGTGTGTGGGTCCAGAGTTCGATCTGCAGCTTGTGTAACTGCTTGTTAGGACTGAATCCGTTTCTGAAGAGAATCAAAGGATATCTGAAGAGTAGAAACCAGGCTCACCCTGTAGAAGACTGAGAAATTGTTGAATTGCACTCGGTCTGTCAGGAACTGAATCTGCTGTGTGTTCTCCCGGTATTGTGCAGTAATTGCGATCGGAGAGAAGCAGCCTGCCTGGTATAGTACTTTCTGTTTTACCATATAAATGTGTGAAGAGGCTTGTGTACCTCAAGTGAATCCTGCTGCCATTAAAGGACTTTTGCCTGTTACTGTTCACCATATAAATGTGTAAGAGGCTTGGTTAGCTCAAGTGAATCCTGCTGCCATTAAAGGACTTTTGCCTGTTGCAGTTTTGCCATATAAATGTGTGAGGAGTCTCGGAGCTCAAGAGTAGTCCTGCTGACATTGAAGGACCCTATCTTGTTTGGAGGTCGTGAGTACTAATTCAGGGTTGCTCCTCGTTGAATTGCCACATTGAATCCAAATGGAATCACTGTACTGCTGACTGTTTAAACTAATTTTTCTTTTCTCTGTGGAGAGCCCCTACCAGCTGCCACGGTTTGACTAGCCACTAGGGCTTGGGTACCCAGGACAGTAACTGGTAGGGATAGGCCTGTGCACAGAGCCATAGGTAGATGAGTAAAGTGATAAGCTAATTAACCTGATTTCCCTGTCCTTGTTATATCCTCAAATAAATCCAAGCTGCTTGTTTCAGCAAAGTTAACTGCCTGAGGTATTTGTCATGTTAAAGTATTGTACTGTGATTGTTGCACTGTATCTTATTTTACAGGAGGTCCCAGTGCCTGAACCAGCCCTGGGGTAAGTGTATACTGTGAAGGTAATTCTGATATATTGTGGGCCACTAGTGGGAAGAAAGGGGTTGCAGTGTCCCAGAGGGCTGTGACCAAATAAGTTTAACTATTGCAAACCCTGACCTCTGGGTGGAGGCACCCGCCATTGGATCCAGGCCCCTCAACCTGTTAGTGGTAAATCAGGCAGGGGTAGTAGCCCCTGGGATAGCACCATCTAGGGGTTACATAAGTATACTTTCTATCATTTCCTTGTCCATTTCCTCCCCCTGAGAAGGGGGTCTGTATACAACCCCTGTGTGGATTATGGTGCCATTGCCAGTCTCCAAATTTACTCACAGTGCTTCTTCCTCCCTGTTTACCCTTTTGTTCTGTTGCTTTGATTCCTTCCCTTATGTAAAGAGCTACTCCTCCTCCTCTTTTACCCTCCCTGTCCCTCCTGTAGATAGTGTATCCTGGTATGTTTACGTCCCAGTTTTGGTTTTGTGTGTACCATGTTTCAAACACCATGAAGTCTTGCTATATTGTAACATTAGCAGCCAGCCACTGCAGCTGAACTGCCCTGGAGAGGAAGGAGTTAACTCCAGAGGATCTGAGTTCTACAGCGGAGCGCTGTGCCCAAAGTTTCATCTGGCAGTTTCAAATGAAACTGTCGATTCTTCTCCTCTGCCACTGAACAGTCTCCGGAGATCAGCTCCTTCAGCTCGGTTCATTCTCGGTTCAAGCTAGTATTTTCGGTTCATTTGAACCGCAAAAGTCATTATTTTACCGCTTTTGGGTTTTAAAGCTCTATCTGGTAAACTGTAAGTACTAAATTTTAAGTCTGTGTGAAATTAATTATCGGTTCGGTTTGAACCGATCGGTTTGTTATTTCTACATTTTAAAAGTGTACAGTGGTTTTAGAGTGGTGTCCTGTTCTTATCGGTTCTAAAACCCAGAATTATAACGCTTTTTCAAATACCGTGACACGGTTAGGAACCGATAAAGGTGTCTTGCCCTGGCACTGCCATCAAAAGGGCAAGTTTTTGTTAGGCTGGCATTATGTCTGAGAAACCCAAAGAAAACCGGGCCACTGGGTTTCAACACTGTGATGTCTGTGGGGAGGCCTTTGCCAAGGCTGACCCACACACCACTTGTGTTTATTGTCTGGGGTGACCACCTCCTGTCAGACTGCCAGGTGTAAAAATTTCCTGCTGCCACCCTGGAAAGAGATTGGGCCGGCTCTAGAACCTAGAGGCCTAAAAGTCCGCTGACCCAGATGGCCAGCCCGGTCCAGTACCCACTGGACCAGAGGGAGTGCCCTCTGACCAGGGCGAGACTTCCTCGGCAAAGGAAGGCTGGTTCAGAGGAACCAGTCCCTAGTAAAAAGACAAGAAATCAGTAGGTTTGGGGTCCAAAATTGTGTCTCCAACTGCTGCAGAGATAGCTAAAGCCATTCAGATTGTCCAGTCACTGTCTCAGGGATCTGTAGAACCACCAACAGTTGGTAAAGGTTGGTTCGTTCAGTCCCAGCGGTTCAGGATTTTGAAGTTGAGGATTTTATGAACCACAGGAGGGGAGGAGAAATTTGATCAATATATGTGGCTGGGGGGTCTGACGTGCCATTCATCCGACATTTCTCCAGACAGACCTTTAGAATCTCCTCCTATTCTGTCTGAGTCCCCTGCTTTCTTTATTTTTACAAAAGGTTGAGAACCCTCCAGCTTCCTTTAGAGGAGGCTGTGGATGAGCAAGAGGAGCCTGATTATGTGGAAATGATGGATATTCCAGAGTCTAGGGAGGTTGTCTATTCCTTTGCATAAGTCATTTAGGAAGCAAACAACAAAGATTTTAAAATCCTCATTCTGTCCTCCTGTAGATAAAAAAAAATGGACAGAAGGTTATACTTTGTCAGGCTCGGATACAGACTTCCTTACTGAACAGTGTAGTCATGTAGGTGTGGTCAGAAGCTGCAGCCTGTGACAAGGCTAATATTCCTCTGGCCTCACATCCTCCTGATAAGGATTCCAGGAAGATTGATGCTATGCAAGAAACAGTATATGGCAGCTCTTTGGGACCTGTAAGGCAAATTAGTATGGCTTATGGTATGATATCAGAAATCTAGGTGGGACATAGTATTGTAGTTAGCCAAGCAGGCCCATGGCCAGCTGGCTAGTGAGTTGGAACAGGTGGCTGCTGATGGCATTGAAGCCCCAGTTCAATTTCATACTGCTGTTGATGTTAATGATGTTTCTAGGGTCATGGCCACTTCTGTAGCTTTCCAGAGGCTGGCATGGCTCAGATGCACTAATCTGTCCCAAGATACCCAGTCAAAGGCTATGGATTTTCCTAGTGGGAAATTCTCTGTTTGAGAGCAAACAGAAACTATATGAAAAGATGGATGAATACAGAATCTACCTACAAAAGTGCCCAGGCTAAGGAGAAGCATGCCATGCCACAAGGCATGCTCCCAGAGGTAGGGGCAGGCCTTTTTCAGGCCTTTAGCACTTTCAAGCCTCCTCTGCTGTCTCGCAGAGGGGTTTCTTCAGAGGCAGGGGTAGATAGGGCGTGGCACAAGTAGACCGTCTCTCTCCCTCAGCCTAGGGCTGTTACAAGCAGGCACCTCTGATGGGGTGCCCAGGCCGATTCTCCTGTACCAGTGGGCAGGTTGGCCTATTTCAGCCGGAACTGGCTGTCCCTAACTACGGACAGATGGGTTCTGAGGTATAGGCAGGAGTCTGGTTCTCAGCTTCAAACACTTTCCAAAGATGAGAGCCGACATTTTCCACCTGCAACTTCAGAAGCCCTTGCTTTGGAAGCAGAGGTTTCTTCTTCTGACTGCAAAGCAGTGGAAAGGTTCCTCCTTGCCATCAGGCAAGGGCTTTATTCAAGATACTTTCTTACTCCTAAAGACAGGAGAATGGAGGCCCATTCTAGATTTAAGGTACCTGAACAAGCATCTTTTGAAACCAAAGTTCAAAATGTTGACTTGGCAATGATATTGCCTTCCCTAAAGTAGGGACAGCTGTGCTTCCCTATGGACCTCAGGATGCCTATTTTCATGTTCTGATCGGGCCTTCTCACCGAAAGTGCCTCGATTCAAACACCTCAGGCCACTACCAGTTCAGGGCAATGCCTTCGCCTGACCTCTGGCGCCATGGTATTCACAAATGTCTCGCTGTAGTAGTGGCTCACTTAAGAAGGCAAGGTTGTTGTGTTTCCTACCTGGACGACTGGCTCATTGTGGTCAGTCTCAGGTCAGGAAAGAAACCCATTTGCAAGTCACCCAGCAGCTTCCTCACTTCCCTGGATTCCTAGCTAAACTTACTAAAGTCAGTTCTGGAACCGGTTCAGGTCCTATCTTTCATAGGCGCAGAATTGAACACAAGGTTAGCCAGGGCTTTCTTCCCTCGGAGGGGTGGATGAATTCCATCGCCTGGCATCCTCCCACCTCCTGCGTCTCTCGACCAGCAAGGCATTTTCTGCAACTCCTGGGGCACGGCTGCCTTCTTCAGTGTGGCAGGGAGCAAGATTCAGATGAGGGACATTCAGTCCATTTGAGGGCTTATTGTCTCAAAAAGAAGGACCCTTACCAAGTTGGTTCCAGTTACTCAAACTCTGATCCTAGCCTCCACTGGTGGCAGGTCCAGAGTACTTAAGACAGGGAGTTCCTTCATTCCCATTTTCTCTCCCTCACCCTCACTACGGATGCCTCCCTGTTAGGGTGGGGGCTCCCTGGTGGATCTTGTTACCCAGGGGTGTGGTCTCCTCAGGAATCTCTGCTCCACATCAATCTGTTGGAACTCAGAGCTGTTTTTAGCTCTTCGGTGTTTTCAGATTCTCATCCAGAACAAAGTAGTTTCAAGTCAGGACAGACAATACCACCACAATATGTGGTACATCCAACAAGCAGAGGGCACTGGGTCTTCAGCCTTGTGCAATCAAGCAATGAAGTTGTGGTCTCTGGCTCACTCCCTGAACACCTCCTGATAGCGGTTCACCTCCCAGGAAGGATACGTGGACATGGACGCCCCTCAGCAGAATTTCCTCAGGGCCATCACTAATGGGCTCTGAATCCACAAGTGCTGGGGTCCGTTTTGCAGATGGGCACCTCAGATAGATCTTTTCGCAGCCCCAGACAACCATCAACTTCCTCTTTTCTGTTGTAGGCTCCAGTACTGGGCCCAGTCCTGGGACGCTTTTCTGTTGGACTGGAAGGGAAGTTTCTGCATGCCTTCCTCCCTTTCCTCTTTTCGAGGGTACTAGTAAAATCAGATCTCAACCTTGCAGAGTGATTCTGATTGCCCCAGATTGGGCCAGACAGCCCTGGCACCTCTGCTCCTGTCCCTGGCAGTTCACCCTGCCCTGAGCCTGCCCAGAGTCCACGATCACTGGCCTGTGCACAGGGAGAGTGTGGTATCCGGCCTCAAGTCCTCCACTCAAGGCTTGGCTCTGAGGAGCTAGAATTTGTTGATTTACACCTTCTCAAGGTGTCATGGATATTTTAAAGGCTTCAAGGAAGCCTTCCACCAGGGCCACTTATAATTCTAAGTGGAAGAGGTTCTTCATCTGGTGCCTTGAGAGGCAGATTATCCCAGAATCTGCTGGATCTTCCTATTCTACTGACGATTATGAGGGAGCTATGTTATAAAGCTTTATAGATCCAGATTGCAGCATTTTTTTTTCTGTGCTGTAGGATGTCCAATTTATTGCATTGTAAAGAGAGCAATGATGGGTGCTGGAGGGAAGGTCTGTAATAAATCTAATGGCTCTATGATACAGGGTGTCCAGTTTATTTAAGAGGAGAGGGAGCAGTGGCCGTAGGAAATCAGCATAATCAATGAGGATAGGAATGATGCCTGGATTAACCTTTGTTTGGAGTCTCTGGTAAGGTAGTGTTTTATTCTGTAAAATAGGCCAAGTCTTTGCCTCAACTTTTTTAGGAGCTCTTCAACGTGGACAGAGTAGTCAAGCTTATTGTCAATCCAGACTCCAAGATATTTGAATTTATCCACAAATTCCAGATTTTCTCCAAATAAGGTGGATAATTGTGGGGTGGTGAATGATGGGGTAGTGGAAGAGCAATTCTTGGTGGCAAAGAACATAGCTTTTTGACATGATAGCATGTCATTGTATCATTGCCTACTTTCTTCTTCCTTTTTTTTTTTCCTCTCTGTTGTTCTCCACATTCAAGATATGGAATGTTTATCATGGGATGTTTACCACGGAATACATGGATTCAAAATTCTGCTCAGTTCCACTGGCAGAATGTTTCTCTCCTAACAAACTGTACACACAGACATCAAAGGCCTTTGTTGCAGCCAGAGACTCAGTTATCTCACAGAAGCAAAAGAAGAGAGTTCCCTGATAAGCAGTTAAAGGTAGAAAGGGGATTTCTGACTGTCAGCAAAGAAACAGTTGCAGTGAAAACTATAAACAATACTTATTGTTTCTAATTTGTTTATGCTTCCTATACAGTGATTTATAAAATGGGTAGCGAAATCCCTGCATGCTGATTGTATCAGGGAAACAGCATTTAATTCATTTGTTTTATTTTTTATTTAAAGTAGTTTGATTTTTAGGGCCCAGCTGAAGTTTTTTTTACAGTGTAAAGGTAGCAGCCATGTTTGTGGTGGAAGATCAGTTCTGGCAGTAGGGTGCCTGTGTTCCAAATGCCCATTGATCTATGTTGCAGACTCTTCACTGCTGAGCAGTCCTTTGTTTTAACCATGTGTAAAACATATTTTACACATAAATAAGAGCCAGATTATGTGATTTTTTTTTTTTTTTACCCTGCCATTTTATAAGTGAGCAATAAGACATGACGGGGGGGGTGTGTTACTATTCCTGAACCGCATGCCCAGGTGTGTTGTGAGGCAGGAGGCTGCACTGAGTGCCTGCAGCCACCTGGAAGATGCAGTTCAGGAACAGCAACTCTCACCATGGAGTGAGTTATTATGCTTATAAAATGGGTCCACTGTAAAAAAAAAAAAAAAAATTAAGATAGGGCATGGCTAGTGGCTGATGCAACAGGATGCACTTTTGAGAGCTCCTGCTTTCACTTTACTGATTTCTTATTTTTCTCATTTATAAGTGAACCTTATACATTTTAAAGTATTTTGGTTGTAAAGGAAGTTCAGCTTTTCTATCTTGTCAATTTGGTACAACTGAGAAAGGGAAGCCATACCAAGCGGTAAATCAGGGCTCGGGAAAAGACAGGAGAGCAAGCCAGTAGGAGGGAGCAGAGTGTTGCGGTTGACCAACGTGCAAGTGCTACAACCAGCAAAGAGAAAAATGCGTTAAAGAACTAGACAAAATAAATGGGCTCCTTCAGTAATAGGTCACAATGCTGGAAACGAAACAGAGCTGGTGTCTTATGAATCTCACCTAGTGAAAGAAGCTGTGAGAAGCCAGCAGCTGCAACTTCTGGAATCAGTAATAAAGTAAAATACTTTGCTTTCTTAGAACAACTGGAAAATGGGGTTCTCTGGCTAACATTGTGTGCTGGGAGTCCTGGAAGGCCATGAGGGCCAGGCAGTACATTTTGGGGCAGAAGTACTAGCTTAGGCTAATTTATAAAGCTATAGAGTCAACCCCAGATGGAAACCAATGGACCAAGAGCAACTTTTGACAAAGCCTGTGTGCAGGTGAAACATCAGGAAGTTTTTCTGCTCTCCCAGACCCCTTGGTTTATTTTATCCCGTGTTGAATAAAGTTGAAAAAGCTATCTATACAGACTGGAGTGTGGAGTGTGGAGTCCCAACTTTTTGTGTGAGAGGGTGCTTGCCGTGACTTTGATCTAAGGATCAAGAGCAACCCAGGGCCATCCTAATTGTCATAGCTGGACCACATGTGAAGGACAATATTTTACGAGTGGCTAAAATAAAGTGACAGCTCCAGCTTGCAGACAGCATGTATTTGTTTTCCAGACCTCCATTTTTCTATGTGACATCTGCTTGATTGGTGTTTTCTCACTTTTTCTTCCCTCCTCTGGGGCGCTAAGGAAGCTCCTGATGCCTGCACATGCGGATGCATGTGCTCTCGTCAGAATAGCATCCTCCTTTCCAGCTCGTCGGCTGCTGTGCTCTCAGTGGTGATGGACAGTTATTTTTTGCCATAATAACCAATTGGTTATTACAACAAACACACACACCAGCACCACTAAACTGGCTGTACTCGAGACTCCTTACAAATTTATGTCACGGTACAGGTACCTCACTCTTGGTTGCGTTCAGTAAGAAAAACACAGATTCAGGTGACCTGCCATCAGAATAGTAAATATACTGTAACAAAAGAATTAACTGACCTGCATGAAAGATACAATTCACCCCACCACAAAATGAAAACAAAAGCGGTTGGCTAATGTCACTTCAGCTGGGAAACAAAAGAACCCGTGTTTTATAACGACACTCCCCAGAACACAAAAATTATATTTCAAAGGAATTATTAGAAATGAGAAGTTAAACATTTAGGAGACCGCAAGTTGCCTGCAAATAAATGAGGCAAAACGAGTAAAGTTATGGAAGAAGTTATACATTCAGCCGCATGTATGGGGACAAATTGATGGTCAGTGATGATATAATGTAAAGCACTGGATGGTGTAATTACTTAAATTTATTGCACACCGGTGCATGATGCCTGAATAAACCTCTCGAGCTTCACGCTCGGGTTTATGCAGCATCACACACCTCAAGTGAGTATTCACTTCTTGTAATGTACACCATCCTATGTATTATTCTATAGATAAGAAACATTTGGCTACATTATCTTTATTACACACCAAGTTCCAATTGACTCGAATTGCACTCTTAAATAAAGGGTCTCAGTTCTAAAACAGGGCCCTATTTTGCCAAGTACTGACCTTGAATGGCCTAGTCACTAAGATAAGCAGCTAGGACAGCTTTTCATTTCTGTCGACCTTGCTGAAGCCAGCCTCTGGATTGCCGTACCAGTGTGCCATTTTTTCTCTGTTTATATGTACATTCTGCAGTTCCCAGGGACTGTGCTGCGGGGCAGGGTGATGTGAAGTTGACCCTGGGTCCCACTGACGTATAATCAGCACCTTCCTTTAAAGAACAGCTAACATTTCAGAGGCACTTTGAGTACACTTTGTTTTAGCCCCAGTTCAGTAGAGATTTGATACACTTTTTTTTTTTTTTTGCTGTCAGTTTGTACTCCTGTTGCTGCGTCCCTACCTCTGGAGGGAGTCCCCAGCCCCATCCCCAGCGTCCACCAGCTGGCGCTGACCCATACCCCCCCAGTGGGGCTTCCCAACCCCCACTGAGGACCGGATCCAGTGTGTCTAGCGCCGAGGCTAGCCGGGAGCGGGACCTGTGAGGTGCCCTCTGTCATCTGCCACAGTAACCTTTTCTCCTCCAGTTTTCTCCCCTTTTGAGATGGAGCATGCAGTGACGCCAGCAGAGGCAGCGCACACACTCCCGTGCGTGTTCCTCAAGGTGTCGGCCCCATCTCCACCCACATCGACCGCGTCGGTGTACTGCCCCCAGCCTCCTCCAGGGATACACCGACAACTGGCACCCCTCTTCCCCAGAAAAAGAGAGCAGTCCCTGGGACACTCGATCCTTCTCCTCCCCTGTGGACCCCCGGTGGCCCATGCTTGTTCCCGAACGACGTGGTCGCTGGCATGGCGAGTGTGGCTTCCAGTGCCTTCAAATCCTCAGCGTTACTATAGGCCAGTCGATTTGGTACACTTTTGACATTTAATTTTGTCTTCATAACTATGTTTGTTAACATGAAAACAGTATCATTGCTTCCTATTCAGTGGTTTATAAAATGGGTAGCGAAATCCCTGCATGCTGATTGGCCAGGACCCGTGCATGGTGATAGTACTACCAAAGGGTAAAGTGTTTTATTTTGAAAATTATTCTTATTTGTTATTAAACGTTCTTTGCAAAGCCATTTTATAAGCACAATAAGACTCACCAGGCCGTTAGTAGTACTGTGACAGCCACACTTCCAGTGGCTGAAGACACTCAGCCTGTGGCCTCATGCCTTACTACTCTCCTGCGGCTTGGGTAGTCACAGTACTGCCAACATCCTGCCATGTTTGATTGCTTACTCATCTGCCCTAGCTGCATCTGTAATCGGAATCCTCTGTTTGTTACATCATAATCATTTTTGCAGTAACAGATCGCAGTGTCAGGCTAAAGGGATTGAGAGATGGCAGCTGCAGTAATTACGTGAAAACTACAACCCCTGAGAGGAAGAGCAAGCTTTGTTTTTCACCAGCAGGCACAGTGACATCATAACACATGAGCCAAGCTCAAGTGCTTTTTGTGATGGTATTGTACCTCACGACGAGAGAACTAGCTTGTTTGTCACACTTTGTTTTTTTTTTTTTTTAAATAATATATAACTAAGCATGTTTTTACATGAAAAGTTTTTGGACTTACTTGGTGAGTTAGAGCAGGCTGTCTGAAGAAGTGAAAGGAGTCCGCAGCATTTCAGAATCGGAGTGATGCTTTTCTTCACAACTGGGTATTTTTTCTGTTTTCACTCCTTGAGGGTCTTTTTTATTTAGCTATTGTTAACTGGGTGGGGTACACTAGGCAGACATTTGCTTATTTTCAGATATGACCTGGGAGAAATACAGTACAGTACAGTAGTATGCAGTGAGTACAAGAAAAAAAAAATAGTAGCATTTTGAGTAAAAGAAAAGATTATACACTTCACCAGTACAAATTCAAAC
This sequence comes from Neoceratodus forsteri, assembly GCA_016271365.2. NCBI lineage: Eukaryota > Metazoa > Chordata > Ceratodontiformes > Ceratodontidae > Neoceratodus > Neoceratodus forsteri. The sequence continues at coordinate 1,110,096,621 of CM028133.1, forward strand.
ATAGCGTGGTAAGTGGGGGCAGTATAACAAAGACAAAAAACATTCAAATACATATTACATAGAGGGGCAAACACTTGTAGCAATCCGGAGCCAGTGCAGCCAAGGATGGTCAAGCAGCAGCGTTCGGCAGGGCGGAAGAAACGAGACAGGGAGAGGGAAGAGGAGGGGAAAGGGGGAGTAGGGTGGGAGAGAGGGCAGGGTACAGAGTGGGAGGATTAGGGACAGGTACAAGTAAAGCGGTCCGTAAGTAGGGAGAGGAGCTGTGTTTTGAAAGTGATTTATTGACACAGGAGTGAAGGGCATCCGGGAAGGAGTTCTGCTGTACAGGAGCTGCGGAGGCGAAGGCCATGGAACCGTACTTGGATTGAGATCTGGGAACAGCTAGTTGCACGGTGTTGGAGGATCTGAGGGTGTAGTGGTGCGAACTGGGAACTAAGATTGCAGCCAGTGAAAGAAGTTTCTGTGCTGTAATGATGTTGTGAGCCAAACTGCCTAGTGAGGAGTCAAGTAGGGCTGTAGGGGAGGGACAGCCAAGCCTGCTGTAGAGAGAGCAGTGATGCATGAGATGGTTGCAGGATAGAGTGAACCTGCAAATTTTTTGTAGCTACAACCACTTCATGACAGAGAGAATGGAGGAGGATAGGGCAAACGCGGGCAGGCTGTGGGACAATCTGGGAAGGAGAAGGCTGCGAGCCACTGCAGTGCGTGCCGAGGGAGAGAGATGGCTTTTAGCATGGTAGGCTATGCCTAGACCGGAGTTGACTCCCTTACAAACCAAGTGAATGTGAGTTGAGAAATCTAGGGAGGACCGGCCCGGTGGTGCTGAGGGTTGAGGTGCTGGACGCCACACCTCGCGCTACACCAGCGACCCGGGTTCGGGAACGGACTCGGGTTGTTGGGGGTCGGAGGGGGGAGGGAGGATCGAGCGTCCCAACGGATGCTCTCCTCCCTCTGGGGTGGGAAACCAGGGGTGCTTCTAGCACCCGACGCTCCTGAAGCCTGTGAATGCATGGGCTTTCAAGGCACAGGCGGCTCTACTAGAGTCGGGGAGGGGGGACGCTGTTTTGCGCGTGGCTGTCGGCATGCGTCAGCATGTCGGCAAGCCTGGACATCAGTCCTAAGCGCAGGCGTCTCAGGGGAATGGGAGAAAAACAGGGGAAAAATGAAACACCCCGGCCCTACGAGAGGATGAAACTAGGGGATGGGATGCCGTGGGGATCGCCCTGGCGGACGGAGTAGGAGGAGGTACGAGGCCTCCTCTGAAAGCCGTGGGAGCCAGGCAAATTACAAAAAGAAAAGAGAAATCTAGGGATGGGTCCAGCATGATTCCAAGGTACTTGAAGGAGGGGACTGTATTCAAAGGGGTAACATTATCAGTTAGTACCAGCAGGGGTATCGGTAAGTTTTTTAGTTTATGTGGGGTTCCAAAGAGCATGGCTTGGGATTTGGAGTAGTTCATAAGGAGTTTGCTGTCCTTGAACCAGGACTGCACCACAAACAGCTCACAGGTTAGGTCGTGGTTTAAGTGAGTTTTGTCAGGAGAGTGACAGAAGAACACCAGGTCGTCTGCATAAAGGATGGAAGGTGATTTGTTAAAGCAATGTGTGACTGAGTTCATATGAAGAGAGAACAGCAGGGGGCTGAGGATGGACCCCTGAGGAACACTGAGGGAGTTGGGAAGATACTCCGAGATGGTTAAGCCAATTCTGGTGCGTTGTTGTCTATTGGAGAGATAACTGGAAAACCATGGCAGTGCACCATCCGAGACTCCTAAGGACCTAAATCTGTTAAGAAGTATGGAGTGGTTAACGGTGTCAAAGCCCTTCGATAAGTCAACGAAGACCAATAGGTGACCAAGATCGGACGCAGAGTAGATCATGTTAGTCAGAGTGAGTAGGGCTGTAGTGGTGCTGTGATATTTATGAAAGTCATGTTGTGCAGAACATACCAGATTGTGCTTTTCCAGGTAGGTTGTTAGCTGCGCAGTGACAACTTTCTCAAGCATTGTGCTGGGTACCGGGAGTATGGCAATTGGCCGGTTGATAGATAGGGACTTGAGGTTCCCTTTTTTAAGAATGGGTATGATATTGGCACATTTCCATCCCACAGGTACTGTGCCTGCGGAGAGGGAAGGATTGATAAAGCGGGTAAAGGGAGGGGTATGTTGCCAGGCTGCCAGTTTCAGGAGTTTGGGGTCAAGACCATCCAGGCCTTTGGACTTGGTTTCAGGTAGCGAGAGAAGGAGTTTTTGCACTTCACTATTGGTGACTAGTTTAAAGAGGAAAGGGGGCTGGAAGCTGGGAGGAGGTTGTGGCATATGCGCAGCATCAGGGTCAGTCAGAAGGTTTAGTGTAGCTGTAACAGTCGAGAGAGCAGAGAAAAGTTGGTTAAAAGCATTGGATACTGTAGTTGGGTTGTTACAATTGATTCCATTGATTTCGAAATCCAAAGGGGTGCTAGGGTTAGAATACCCCATGGATTCCTTGAGATTTCTCCAGAAACTGCTGGGTGTATTATGAAGGGCAGCTAGCTTTTCTCTATAAAATTTGTTCTTATTTTGCCTCATGGCAGTCTTGCATGTTTCATAGTAGCCTATAGTTATTCCAGTCATGAGCGGAGTTAGAGTTCTTGTAAGTGACCCAGCTTTTATTTCTCTCTCTCTCTTTCAGTAGGGCCAGTAAGCGGCGGGTAAGCCACCTTGTTTTATGGCCTTTGACGTGCCTAGTGGTGAGTGAAGTGTGCTTATTTTGAAATGGAAGCCATGGCAAGGAGGCTTCCTTCTGCTGGCTGCTGCCACCCTTCCACCATCCAGCACCTCTCCTGGATTCCAGGAGGCGAGGGCACCCACAATTTTGCCCCGCCCCCCAGGCAGGAGGTCAGTAGAGGGTCCAGCCCTCCCCAAAGCTCATAATCCAGATCTCCGCTCTGGGTCACCCTGGTGATGTGGCGGATGGAGGTGTGGCCAGCGGGCATCATCGCCTTGCATTGCCCATCCTTTTCCTCCAGTGTTTTCTCCTTAATTCTCACTGGGGCTTCAGCAACTTGGTTGCCAATGCACATGGAGATGCACATGCGCTTTGGAACCTGCAGCCCCGCTCCACCCACCCTGGCCTACGCCTGGCCTCATGTGCGCAGCACTGCAGCTGAGCCTCCACTTTGTGGCAGCTAAGCACCAGGAAGACCAACCTGCCCAATCTGGGAGAGGGAGTTGCTTGCCGGCTGCACGATTCTACTCGCAGCCCTCCCCCCAGCTGATCCCCATGACCCAAGCTCGTTCACGATCTTGGGTCACCGGCGTGGGAGAGGTAAGGCGCTGAGCACCTCAGCCCTCTGCACCACCGGGCTGGCCACAGCTGAGGATTATTCAGCTGCAGATCTGTTTCAGTTTGTTGCTCTTCCTTGCTACTACTTCAGGTAAATCAGTGGGCTAGAGGGGCCAGGTTCATGGTTTGCAGTTTGGATTGCTGCACTGGTGGAGGGGTAAGTTCAGCTTCTGCATCTTGTGTTGACTTGATATCGATATTCCATCTAGATGGGATATCGAGTCAGATGTTTTAGCATGTGGGGACTCAATAGAACTCACAGCTGCGCGTGTGCTTAATCTAATGAATCTTCTAACATTGAGAATGACTTTTTAGAGACACCAGCGAAAGATGCTTATGGTATATTATAAAGCATATTTTTCTGTTTTTCCACTGGACTGAACGAGAGATGATGCAGCACATGTAGACCTCTTGTACAGCAGTGAGGTCTTCACACATTGTAACTGCACAATGTGTTACAACAGTCAAAATTCTAAATTCTGACCACATCTAAATCGAGCTCATCCACTCACAAAGTATGGCTTTTAACACTGTTTTAAAGGCGGTTCGACAACAAAGTTGTCGAAGTCCTGCACAGCGACAGGATTTTGCCAATGGTGACAGTGTCATCCGGCAAATCCGTCAATGGGCGGCCGCAGTTCCCCAAGTATCAGGGCACTTTTGTATTGTTTGCAGGGGGCTTTGCCCCTCCACACACACACACACACACACACACACACACACACACACACACACTGGCTCTATATATATCTAACTCCGGGGGCAGATTCTCAGGGAGCAGCCAGCTCGGAGTTCATGAATCCATTCACCGCCTCCGTTAACCTGTTCGACACTCACAGGTGTCGAATGGGTTGTGTCGCTGTGTGGGATTCTGTGTCACAGCATCACTGTAGCTACAGTATACCGCTTAAAGCATTTCTCTTATTTTTCCACTGGAGCAAGAGGTGATGCAAAAATGGATCTGTTACTTACTTTTTATTTTTGATTCCCAATGATGTTACCCTTTCAGATCACAAAATCCCACATTTAAAACGGAACAGTGAAAATGTGACCCTGAATCGTGTAATCATTCCGGCACTCAGGAGATGTTAGGAAGAAAAAAATCGCTCTTGCTAAAAAGCTCAAGGTCCACATTCAATGTCTTTGCAGTTGTTTTATTTTTAATTTAAGAAATAAAGAAGCAAAACAACAAGGCAGCTGCAGTGTTAGTGGGCAGCATTTTGGCTGTGTGGGGTAAGGTGTATGTTTTCTCCCAGCACAGTCACAGACGGTGTAACTGACCCAGAAAAAGAAAAACTAATACCAGACTTTGATGTTCTTTTGCTAACATCTAAACTATCCAGTTTATTCAGGCCTCAGTAAATATATTTTTCTTTCAAAGTTCTAAGACAGGTTTGATAACCAACTCCTTTGAAGCTGACGCTGTGTCCACTTGTACTGTAACTGTTGTATTTATTGCCTGGGAGGATTGATTCTACTGCATCATTCTAATGGCTTCTTGACCCCGGCACTGGGTACTATAGCAAAATAAAGTTGCCTTGTGCCTTGATGTTCTGATGCTTTAAGTTGGAGGTTGGGCTTTTCTCGTACGATGCTCCCTGCTAATGGAATCGTTTAGCAGATTATTTAAAGAGGTGCAGGTGACGTAGCTTCCTTTAAAGTGACTGACTGAACTATAAACAAGTTGTTACTGAGTCTGTAATTAAATTAGGATCATATCTGATGTTTCATTTTCCAGTGACTCAATGCTGTCAATGTTTTGCTAGGCCCAGTAGCCAGTGCTAAGGTATACTTATTTATTGATGCTGTGTTTTCCGATGAAACATGCTAGATTTAAATACACTTTAATTATATGTCTGTAATAATAATCTTTTAGTTATTTAAACAGCTTTCTGAAACCAGAGCACCTTACATAAAAGATAAAACAAATAAAAACAACTTCATGAAAAGCAGACGTCTCAGGTCAACTGGCAACCAGGATCAGTTTCAGTTCAGAATTAAACTTGTGCAGACAAGTGTTTTTAAAAGCTGTCAAAAAATCCATAGTGAGGGTGATTGTTTTGTCTAACCATTACTGTTAACCCATCCCAGAGACTGGGTGAAATGAGCTCAAAGGCATGGCCCCTGCTGACGCCTTATTATTTGTGGGTACCACCTGAATGTTGTCATCAGCAGATTTCAGGGAGCAAGCAGGAGTGTACAATACTAGGAAGCAGCAAAGGTTAACAGGTCCCACACCCACCAAGTCTTTAGGAGTCAAAGCAAAAATTCTGAAGTGAATTTGCCGATGTTACTTCAAGAGGGCTCTTGCAATAGGTAATTACCATTAAAATTAAGACGCCTGGTGCTAGGACCACATGAAAAACTTTAGATATTACTTCGGGTGGGAGCTCTTGCAGCAGGCTGTCACAATTAGGACTATGCCGCAGGCACTAGGACCCTCCAGAAACTTCTCAGCCAGCAATACCCAGCAGGGACCGCCCCCGACGTCGGCTCCACCCCAGTGTCAGCTCTGGTGTAAAAGGGGAGGACTCAGCCCACCCCAAAGTTCTTTTTTCCGCCTCACTTATTACGAGAAAGTTCCTGCTCAGGCTCTTGGCTTGTCAACCCAGCAAAAGTTCTCGTTTTGGATTGTTTGCTTTTTCTCCACCAGTTTTTGACAGTTTACCAACGCATGCGTCTTTGCCGTCATTGTTCTGCTTCGGCAGGGCCCCACATTAACAAGTATGGTTGCGGCCACCAAATCCCTTTGAAAGATGGTCATCAGCAATGTGTTTTCTGCCTCGGGCCTGACCACGACACCGCGGCCTGTTCGGCCTGTCAGAAATTCACGAGCCGAACCCGGATCCACCACCTGAAGGCCTTGAAAGTGTTTTTGCTTGAAAAGAAAATGGATTTGCATACCTCTGGGGAGAAGCAGAAGAAAAAGGATAAGACTAAGCAGTCCTGTGAAAAGGACCTTAGTCGGTCCTGGCACTAGTCCAGGTTCCAGTCTCTCTCCCGCTCACGGCGGCCTTCTCTCAAGACAGCTTGTGGATCCAAGGGCTTAGATAAGCATCCCAAAAAAGACCAGGCTAAGGCTGGGCTTTCAGGGGAAAGGCCAGAGATGCCCAAGGTGACTCCGATCAGGGTCACCATGAAGACTCCGGAGGCACAAGCTTCGACCCTGTCTTCCAAGACACGGGTGCCACCTGTCAAGAGTGCGCTGACGGAGTCTAAGGACACTCCAGCGCCCCCGGTCGGTGCCCCGTCGTTGGTCCCCTTACCGACGCCAGGTGATGGGGCAATGGATCTGGACGCAGCCAGCACAGGAGCTGTGTCCTCTTCCCAAAGTTCTCCTCCCTCAGGGCTCAAGTGGGCTCTCCTGTGAAAGTCGACATCCCAGATATTTCATTTCCAGGAAGGTGGCCTCCTCTGTTTTTAAAGGACAGAGCTCAAGGTTCTGTTTTCTTCTGGTGGGGGCAGGTCCAGAAGCAGACCCCCACCGAAGCTGGCCCCATCACCGGTCCCAGACCCTTTGGGTGAACCACAGCCAGGAGGTGCTTCTTCCCCAAGGAAGACCCCCGACAGGCTGCCTACTCCTCCTCCTAAGGCTCATTCCCAGACAGGTCTTACATGAGAAGCCGTTCCCTCTCTGCTAGATGGGACTGCTCCTGACGTTGGTCCCCGCTCCATCGTCGGTCCCGTGACCATCGTTGGTCTTCAGACTGGCGTTGGTCAGCGAGCTCCGACACTTAGTGGGGCTAGCCATAAGGTCAGATCTTGCTACTCGTCACCCAGTAGCCATTATTCTTCTTCTCATCATCGTCTGCCTCTTCCTTTTGGGAATCTGGGTTCCCAGGAGAGAAGGACCAGCCCCGCTCACCTTCTGAGGATCCCACCTTTTATGGACGTCATGAGGCACATCCAGGCCTCCAATGAGTGGGACACGGAGGACCTGATCCAGAACGCCAATGTTTGGCTAAATACCTGAGGCAAAAGTAGCTCAAGCCCTTGGTGGTCCCTCCTTTAGTGGACACTGCCCAGGACCTCACCAGAGTTACCTGGAAGTGTCTGGCTTCAGTCCTGGCAGATCAAAAAATCAGACAGGCTATATAGAGCCCTGAAGGATGAACCATTCTTGGCAGAGCATCCTCAGGTGGACTTTTCAGTTATTACGCTGCCCATGACAAATCTAAGCAGTCTAAACATCTCAGCTCACAGCCTCCTACCCAGAATCCCGCTATTTGGACCAGGTGGGCAAGAAGGTGTATTCTGCCTCCACCCTGTTCAATTAGGTCCTAATTTCCTCACACACATGGTCCAGTACCAGAATTTGTTATGGAGTGGGGACAAGAGCTGGTTAATACCATCCCAGATTCCGAGAAGAAAACGGAGATCCTGGACATTCTCAAGTTGGGCTCGACGTAGGCACACATGTGTTGCATGCCTCGTACAATACTGCAGACACGGCTGCCAAAGCAGCAGCAGGTGTTTGTCTCAGGTGCCATTCCTGGTTGAGGGTCTCTGGCTTTCATCAGGATCTGCAGTCCAGAATCTGGGACTTAGCGTTCCAGGGTTCCGTGTTGTTTGGGCTGGAGACGGAGTCCTTGATCTCTCGCCTCCAAGAGTCTGGCAAATCTACCTGGTCTGTCTGCCAAATGTACTATGGAGACCAGCAGAGACAGCGAAAGCGGCCATTTCGGAAGCCCTCCAATGGTCAAGCCTGTGGTAACCAACAGGGCCAAAGAGGAGGCTTTCGGAGGAGAGCCGGCAACCAGCAGCCTGGAGGCGCTCCTCCCTGTGGCCCCAAGTCCTCCCAGGCTTCTCTGCCCACCCCTGGCTCCACCCAATGACTCCCTTCCAACCTCCCTCCTCCACTGTAGGTACCGGGGGGGTGGTACGGGGTCACTTCTCCCTGTATCTTCAGGGATGGAGCTCAGTAACTATGGAAAAATGGGTCCTGGACGTTATAATGAGAGGACACACTTCAGAGTTCACTGAGATTTCTCCAGACACTCTACCAAGGTTCTGCAGATATCCTCCTTCTCATATTCCTCTCATTGAAGGAGAGATACAGGCCCTCTTGCAAAAAGGGTGATAGAACCAGTCCCTCTGCGATATCGGGAAAAGGGTATTACCTACTTCTTTTCTGGTTCTAAAGAAGACCCAGGACCTTTGTCCCATTCTGGACCTAAGCTCACTAAATCTTTATATAGAGTACAAAAGGTTTCAGATGGTGACCTGCCAGGTCTTCTTCCTGTGCTGCACCAAGGGACTGGCTATGCTCTCTGGACATGCAAGATGCATATGCATATCGGGTCTTTCCCTCACAGGAAGTTCCTGAGGTTCCACTCCCAGGGGAGCATTATCAGTTCGAGTTCTTCTGTTCGGGCCTTTCCTCCGCTCTCCAGTTTTCATGAAGTGCTTGGAGTGGTGGCTGCCGCCTAAGGCGTCAGGGACATTATGCCTTCCTTACCTGGGACGATTGACTGCTAGTAGCCCTGTCAAGGTATCGCTTGCTTCTAGCTCTCTGAGACACTTACACACTCTTCCGAGACTTGGGAATCACCCTGAATCTTCCAAAGTCTTCCCAGAACCCAGCCAAAGACTCATCTTTATTGGAGTAGTCCTGAATTCAGTCCAGGAGATGGCTTTTCCGCCCCGGAGAGGGGGGTGATTGCCTGCAGGAGATAGCCAGATCGGTTCTAGTAACTCCTCAGGTCTCAGCAAGGACCTTTCTCAGACTTCTGGGGCACATGGCTGTGGCCATTCCAGTTACTCCTCTGGCCTGCCTTCACATGCAAATCCCACAATGGATGCTCAGGGTGCAGTGGGATCAGTGCTCAGACAATCTTGACCACATGGGCAGAACCACAGAGCCAGTAAAGAGCGCTTCACTGGTGGATGGATCCACTCAATCTGGAAAAGAGGTTCCCTTCGTTTGGAGTCCCCAATCAGACTCTCTATGATGGACGCCTCAGATTTGGGATGGGGGTGCACCTTAGGGGTCCACCAAACACAAGGCGTTTGGACTCCAATGTCCTGGAGATGCGAGCAGTCCTCAATGCGCTACATGCCTTTCAGGAAGACCTGGTGCCAGGCTCTTCTAATCCAGATGGACAATATGGAGCTACATCAACAAGCAAGGGGGAGCTCATTCTAACCCCCTGTGCAGGAAGGCGATGAGAGTCTGGTGTTGGGCGCTGGAGTGGCACATCACACTCTTCACGGTGCACGTTCCGGGCATCCTCAACGACCTGGCCGACTGTCTCAGCAGATCTCGGTCCAGGGCGCATTAGTGGGAGCTACTGCAGTCAGTAGCAGACCAGCTGTTCGACAGATGGGGTCATCCAGATCCGGACCTGTTTGCGTCATAGAAACATAGAATTTGACAGCAGATAAGGACCGCTTGGCCCAGCCAGTCTGCCCATTTCCCTACCTAATGGATAAGCTGCAGATCCTAGTTAACCAGCAGCCTACTTCTTCCTACCCCCAACCCCTAGAATGGCCTTGTGACTGTTCCATGCATGCTTGAATTCCACCACTGTTTTTGACTCCACAACCTCTTCTGGAAGGCCGTTCCATGCACCCACAACCCTCTCTGTGAAAAAATACTTCCTTAAATTACCTCTGAGCCGCCCTCTATCTTCAAATTGCCCTTGTTCTGCACACCTCTTTTTTGAAAGATGCTACCTCTTGGACTTTGTTGATTCTCTTGAGGAACTTGAAAGTTTCTATCATGTCCCCCGCTCCTCCTTTCCTCGAGGCTATACATATTAAGCTCCTTTAGTCTCTCTTCATATGTCTTCCAGTGCAGACCCTGCACCATTTTGGCTGCCCTCCTGATAGCTTCCATCCTGTCTATGTCTTTACGGAGACTGGGTCTCCAGAACTGCATGCAGTACTCCAGGTGGGGTCTCACCAGCTGTCTGTACAGAGGGATAATAACTTCCCATTTTCTACTGGTGACCTCTCTCTATGCATCCCAATATCCCCCAGCCCTCCTTGCTGCCCTCTCACATTGCTTGCCCATCTTTAGGTCATCTGATATAACTATCCCAGGTCCCTTTCCATTTTTTTGTTGTTAGTATCTCACCCCATTGTGTACTCTTCCCTGGGTTTTGTTTCCTGGTACATTACCTTGCACTTCTTAGCATTGAATCTAAGCTGCCATACATTTGACCATTCCTCTAAATTTGCAAAGTATCTTCTCATCCTTCCCACCCCACCTTGTGCGTTAACTCTGTTACAGATCTTTGTGTCATCTGCAAAGAGACATACTTTTCTTCCAACTCTCTGCAATGTTGCTTATAAAGACATTGAAGAGGACCAGTCTAATACTGAACCTCATGCTAACCCACTAGTAACCCCCTTTCTTCAGAGTGGACTCCATTTACTATTACTCTGTGTCCTATTCTCAGCCAATTCTTTACCCAGGCTGTCATCTTGGGACCCACTCCCAGGCTGACTAACTTGTATATTAATGTTTTGTGTGGGACTGTGTCAAATGCCTTGCTAAAGTCTAGGTAGGCCATGTCCACAGCCCTCCTGATCTATTACTTTGGTCACCCAGTCAAAGAAATCTATCAGATTTGTCTGGCATGACCTTCCCACTGTGAATCCATGCTGCCTAGGGTCCTGTGCCCTCTGGCCTCTAGATACTTGACAGTTCTTTCCTTCAGAAGTGATTCCATCATTTTCCTACCACTGAGGTTAAACTAACAGGTCTGTAGTTTCCTGCTTCTGCCTTGCTCCCACTTTTGTGAAGGGGAATCACATTTGCCCTCCTCCAGTCTCTCGGTACCACCCATCCTCCCATGATTTGTTAAAGATGGTAGTCAGTGGTGTCACTAGTTTTACCTTAGTTCTTTTAGAATTCTGGGATGAATCCTTCAGGCCCCATTGCTTTGTCCGCCTTCAGTTTTAAGAGTTCTTTCAGAACCCTTTCTTCTGTAACTGGCTGGTATCAACTTCTGTATCCAGAGTATTTCTACTGTTTGTTTTAGGTACCTCCCTCTTCCTTTGTAAATACTGAGCAAAAATGTTTGTTTAGTATCTCCGCCTTTTCACAGTCACCCTCTGCCCACCCTCCTCCCTTTATTAAGCCTCACTATCCTCCCTTGTCTTCCTTCGCCCTGATATACCTATAAAGGTTTTATCCCCTTCTTAACTGAGTTGGCTATCTTTTCCTTGGTTTGGGCCTTTGCTGTTCTGACTGCCTTCCCAGCTTCCTTTGCATTAACTGATACAGTTCTCTGTCCTGCCCTTTTGTGATTCCTTGTACTTCCTGAATGCTTTCTTTCTCTTGAACTTTCACTGCTACTTTGAGAGCCATAGTGGTTTCTTACATCGTTTCGTTTTGTTTATTTGCTTCACACAAAGGCTTGTTACCTCTGTGATGACAGTTTTTATTATTCCCCATTGTTCTTCCACCCCTCCTTCCTGCCCATTTGCTAGTGCATTCCTTAGGCACTCACCCATTTTGGCAAAGTCAGCCCTCCTAAAGTCCAGTACTTTTGCCTTTGTATGGCTTGACTCTATTGCTGTGTTTATTGTGGACCATACTGTTCGATGGTCGCTAGTTCTCAGATGGATACCCACTTCTGCATCTGTGATCCTCTCTTCATATCCATTTGAGAGAACCAGGTCTAAGATTGCTCCCTGTCGAGTGGGCTACAGTACTAGTTATCTAAGGCATGCCCCCTGTAGGGCATCTAGAATAACCCCACTCTTCAAAGTGGCTGCTGCAACTGCACTCCAGTTAACATCTTGCATATTTAGATCACCCATCAGCAATATCTCCTTTTTCTGCCATTCTAAGTGTAACCCCCCTGCAAATGGGGATTCCCAAAAGACTTCCAGGAGCTTGCTTGAATGCTCCAAGCCTGAATGGTGTTTGGCGTTTAAGCCATTTATCAGTGAGTGTTTTTAGAACCTCTGGTACTGTCTCTTTAAGAGCTGTCTGCTTGCAGACATAATTAGTTTGTATGGAGGACTGTGTGTTTCTTTGATTGAGTACCACTGAGCTGCTGCCAATTCACTCCATTTTGCAGTCACTAGGAGTGCAAAGGAACCTATCTGAAAGATGTAACTGTTTGCCAGAAATCATTTAGAGTAATAATGAAATTACAGTTTGTCTAACCTGCTTTCTTTGCAGTCAGAACTGTGTCTGCCTAGTTCCCCATTCTGGTTTTGAACTGCTGAACTGGACCAATCAGAGTGGGTAAGCTAGCTCTAAAATGGTGCCTTGGACGAATCAGAACTTGGACTCATAATCTGAGCCAGCCACAAGAGGATTGTATGGGCAGTGACTCTGGGAGATGTAGTTTAGACTTCGTGCCTTTTGGACCAACAGGAGCAGTCTATTGTGGTGACAGCCAATCCAGTCAAGAACTGGGAGGAACTCAAAGGAAGTGCCCAGTTTTGTCTGTTGGGTTTCAGTTGAGCTCTGGCAGTGAAGAGGAAGAGCCTGTGCTTTTTCAGTGTGCAGTTTTAGTCGGGAAACGTGTGTGGGTCCAGAGTTCGATCTGCAGCTTGTGTAACTGCTTGTTAGGACTGAATCCGCCTTGTGAAGAGAATCAAAGGATATCTGAAGAGTAGAAACCAGGCTCACCCTGTAGAAGACTGGAGAAATTGCTGAATTGCACTCGGTCTGTCAGGAACTGAATCTGCTGTGTGTTCTCCCGGTATTGTGCAGTAATGCGATCGGGATAAGAAGCAGCCTGCCTGGTATAGTACTTTCTGTTTTACCATATAAATGTGTGAAGAGCTTGTGTACCTCAAGTGAATCCTGCTGCCATTAAAGGACTTTTGCCTGTTACTGTTCACCATATAAATGTGTGAAGAGGCTTGGTTAGCTCAAGTGAACCTGCTGCCATTAAAGGACTTTTGCCTGTTGCAGTTTGCCATATAAATGTGTGAGAGTCTCGGAGCTCAAGAGTAGTCCTGCTGACATTGAAGGACCCTATCTTGTTTGGAGGTCGTGAGTACTAATTCAGGGTTGCTCCCTGTTGAATTGCCACATTGAATCCAAATGGAATCACTGTACTGCTGACTGTTTAAACTATTTTTCTTTTCTCTGTGGGAAAGAGCCCTACCAGCTGCCACGGTTTGGACTAGCCACTAGGGCTTGGGTACCCAGGACAGTAACTGGTAGGGATAGGCCCGTGCACAGAGCCATAGGTAGATGAGTAAAGTGATAAGCTAATTAACCTGATTTCCCTGTCCTTGTTATATCCCTCAAATAAATCCAAGCTGCTTGTTTCAGCAAAGTTATACTCTGAGGTATTTGTCTATGTTAAAGTATTGTACTGTGATTGTTGCACTGTATCTTATTTTACAGGAGGTCCCAGTGCCTGAACCAGCCCTGGGGTAAGTGTATACTGTGAAGGTAATTCTGATATATTGTGTGGGCCACTAGTGGGAAGAAAGGGGGGTTGCAGTGTCCCAGAGGGCTGTGACCAAATAAGTTTAACTATTGCAAACCCTGACCTCTGGGTGGAGGCACCCGCCATTGGATCCAGGCCCCTCAACCTGTTAGTGGTAAATCAGGCAGGGGTAGTAGCCCCTGGGATAGCACCATCTAGGGGTTACATAAGTATACTTTCTATCATTTCCTTGTCCATTTCCTCCCCCTGAGAAGGGGGTCTGTATACAACCCCTGTGTGGATTATGGTGCCATTGCCAGTCTCCAAATTTACTCACAGTGCTTCTTCTCCTCCCTGTTTACCCTTTTGTTCTGTTGCTTTGATTCCTTCCCTTATGTAAAGAGCTACTCCTCCTCCTCTTTTACCCTCCCTGTCCCTCCTGTAGATAGTGTATCCTGGTATGTTTACGTCCCAGTTTTGGTTTTGTGTGTACCATGTTTCAAACACCATGAAGTCTTGCTATATTGTAACATTAGCAGCCAGCCACTGCAGCTGAACTGCCCTGGAGAGGAAGGAGTTAACTCCAGAGGATCTGGAGTTCTACAGCGCGAGGGCGCTGTGCCCAAAGCTCTATCTGGCAGTTTCAAATGAAACTGTCGATTCTTTACTCCGCTTCACTGAACAGTCGCTCCGGAGATCAGCTCCTTCAGCTCGGTTCATTCTCGGTTCAAGCGAGTATTTTTCGGTTCATTTGAACCGCAAAAGTCATTATTTTTACCGTATTTCGGTTTTAAAGCTCTATCTGGTAACGTAGTACTAAATTTTAAGTCTGTGGAAAATTAATTATCGTTCGGTTTTGAACTGATCGGTTTGTTATTTCTGCATTTTAAAAGTGTACAGTGGGTTTTAGAGTGCGGTTCCCTGTTCTTATCGGTTCTAAAACCCAGAATTATAACGTTTTTCAAATACCGTGACACGGTTAGGAACCGATAAAGGTGTCTTGCCTGGCACTGCCATCAAAGGGCAAGTTTTGGTTAGGCTGGCATTATGTCTGAGAAACCCAAAGAAAACCGGGCCACTGGGTTTCAACACTGTGATGTCTGTGGGAGGCCTTGCCAAGGCTGACCCACACACCACTTGTGTTTATTGTCTGGGGCTGACCACCTCCTGTCAGACTGCCAGGTGTAAAATTTCCTGCTGCCACCCTGGAAAAGAGATTGGGCCGGCTCAGGAGCGAGAGGCCAAAAGTCCGCTTGACCCAGATGGCCAGCCCGGTCCAGTACCCACTGGACCAGAGGGAGTGCCCTCTGACCAGGGCGAGACTTCCTCGGGCCAAAGGAAGGCTGGTTCAGAGGAACCAGTCCCGAGTAAAAAGACAAGGAAATCAGTAGGTTTGGGGTCCAAAATTGTGTCTCCAACTGCTGCAGAGATAGCTAAAGCCATTCAGATTGTCCAGTCACTGTCTCAGGGATCTGTAGAACCACCAACAGTTGGTAAAAGGTTGGTTCGTTCAGTCCCAGTGGTTCAGGATTTTGAAGTTGAGGATTTTATGAACCACAGGAGGGGAGGAGAATTTGATCAATATATGTGTGGCTGGGGGGTCTGACGTGCCATTGATCCGGACATTTCTCCAGACAGACCTTTAGAATCTCCTCCTATTCTGTCTGAGTCCCCTCTTTCTTTATTTTTACAAAAGGTTGCAGAAACCCTCCAGCTTCCTTTAGAGGAGGCTGTGGATGAGCAAGAGAGCCTGATTATGTGGAAATGATGGATATTCCAGAGTCTAGGAGGTTGTCTATTCCTTTGCATAAGTCATTTAGGAAGCAAACAACAAAGATTTTAAAATCCTCATTCTGTCCCTCCTGTAGATAAAAAATGGACAGAAGGTATACTTTGTCAGGCTCGGATACAGACTTCCTTACTGAACAGTGTAGTCATGTAGGTGTGGTACAAGCTGCAGCCTGTGACAAGGCTAATATTCCTCTGGCCTCACATCCTCCTGATAAGGATTCCAGGAAGATTGATGCCATGGCGAAGAAACAGTATATGGCAGCTTCTTTGGGACTCAGGCAGGCAAATTATATGGCTTATGTGGCTAGATATCAGAAATCTAGGTGGGACACATATGCAGTTAGCCAAGCAGGCCCATGGGCCAGCTGGCTAGTGAGTTGGAACAGGTGGCTGCTGATGGCATTGAAGCCTCTAAAGTTCAATTTCATACTGCTGTTGATGTTAATGATGTTTCCTCTAGGGTCATGGCCACTTCTGTAGCTTTCTCGAGGTTGGCATGGCTCAGATGCACTAATCTGTCCCAAGATACCCAGTCAAAGGCTATGGATTTTCCTGTAGTGGGAAATTCTCTGTTTGGGGAGCAAACAGAAAACTATATGAAAAAGATGGATGAATACAGAACTACCTACAAAAGTGCCCAGGCTAAGGAGAAGCATGCCATGCCACAAAGGCATGCTCTCAGAGGTAGGGGCAGGCCTTTTTCCAGGCCTTTTTACCAATTTCAAGCCTCCTCTGCTGTCTCGCAGAGGGGTTTCTTCAGAGGCAGGGGTAGACGAGGCACAAGTAGACCGTCCCCCTTCCCTCAGCCTAAGGCTGCTGCTAAGCAGGCACCCTGATGGGGTGCCCAGGGCCGATTCTCCTGTACCAGTGGGGGGCAGGTTGGCCTATTTCAGCCGGAACTGGCTGTCCCTAACTACGGACAGATGGGTTCTGGAGGTAATAGGCCAGGGTCTGGTTCTCAGCTTCAAACACTTTCCAAAGATGAGAGCCAGACATTTTCCACCTGCAAATCCTTCAGAAGCCCTTGCTTTGGAAGCAGAGGTTTCTTCTCTTCTGGACTGCAAAGCAGTGGAAAGGTTCCTCCTTGCCATCAGGGCAAGGGCTTTATTCAAGATACTTTCTTACCCCAAAGACAGGAGAATGGCGGCCCATTCTAGATTTAAGGTACCTGAACAAGCATCTTTTGAAACCAAAGTTCAAAATGTTGACTCTGGCAATGATATTGCCTTCCCTAAGGCCAGGGACTGGCTGGCTTCCCTGGACCTCAAGGATGCCTATTTTCATGTTCTGATCAGGCCTTCTCACCGAAAGTACCTCAGGTTGAACTGCCCTCAGGCCACTACCAGTTCAGGGCAATGCCTTCGCCTGACCTCTGGCGCCAGGGTATTCACAAAATGTCTCGCTGTAGTAGTGGCTCACTTAAGAAGGCAAGGGTTGTTGTGTTTCCCTACCTGGACGACTGGCTCATTGTGGGTCAGTCTCAGGTCAGGTGAAACCCATTTGCAAGTCACCCAGCAGCTTCTCACTTCCTGGGATTCCTGCTAAACTTACCAAAGTCAGTTCTGGAACGGTTCAGGTCCTAACTTTCATAGGTGCAGAATTGAACACAAGGTTAGCCAGGGCTTTTTCTTCCCTCGGAAAGGGTGGACAGACTCATCGCCTGGCATCCTCCTTTCACCTCCTGGTCTCTCGACCAGCAAGGCATTTTCTGCAACTCCTGGGGCATGGCTGCTTCCACAGCTGTCGTGCAGGGAGCAAGATTCCAGATGAGGGACATTCAGTTCCATTTGAGGGCCTATTGGTCTCAAAGGAAGGACCCCCTTACCAAGTTGGTTCCAGTTACTCAAACTCTGATCCTAGCCCTCCACTGGTGGCAGGCCCAGAGCAATTTAAGACAGGGGGTTCCCTTCATTCCCATTTCTCACTCCCTCAACCTCACCACGGATGCCTCCCTGTTAGGGTGGGGGGCTCACCTGGGTGATCTTGCCACCCAGGGGGTGTGGTCTCCTCAGGAATCTCTGCTCCACATCAATCTGTTGGAACTCAGAGCTGTCTTTTAGCTCTTGGTGTTTTCAGATTCTGTCCAGAACAAAGTGGTTCAAGTCAGGACAGACAATACCACCACAATGTGGTACATCAACAAGCAGGGGCACTCGGTCTTCAGCCTTGTGCACGAGCAATGAGTTGTGGTCTCTGGCCTACTCCTGAACACCTCCTGATAGCGGTTCACCTCCCAGGAAGGACAATGTCCTGGCGGACGCCTCAGCAGAATTTCTCAGGGCCATCACGAATGGGCTCTGAATCCACAAGTGCTGGGGTCCGTCTTTGCCAGATGGGCACCCTCAGATAGATCTTTCGCAGCCCCAGACAACCATCAACTTCCTCTTTTCTGTTGCAGGCCTCAGTACTGGGCTCAGTCCCTCTGGGCGCTTTCTGTTGGACTGGAAAGGAAGTTCCTGTATGCCTTTCCTCCTTTCCTCTTCTTTTCAGGGTACTAGTAAAAATCAGATCTCAACCTTGCAGAGTGATTCTGATTGCCCCAGATTGGCCAGACAGCCCTGGTACCCTCTGCTCTGTCCTTGGCAGTCCACCCTGCCCTGAGCCTACCCAGAGTCCACGACTTACTGGCCTGTGCACAGGGAGAGTGTGGTATCCGGACCTCAAAGTCCCTCCACCTCAAGGCTTGGCTCTTGAGGAGCTAGAATTTGCTGACTTACACCTTTCTCAAGGTGTCATGGATATTTTAAAGGCTTCAAGGAAGCCTTCCACTAGGGCCACTTATAATTCTAAGTGGAAGAGGTTTTCCATCTGGTGCTCTGAGAGGCAGATTATCCCAGAATCTGCTGATCTTCCCATTCTACTGGACTATTTGGTCCATCTGAATTCCCTAGGCCTTAAACCAGCTACCCTGAAGGTTCATCTGGCAGCTGTCTCTGCTTTTGTGTCAGCAGGGAAGCCTGCCTCCCTTTCTTCTCACCCTGTGTTCTCCAAGTTTTTTAAAGGGTTACTTCATACTAACCCTCCTTTTCGGGAACCAGCTCCCACCTGGGACCTAAATATTTGCATTGCTCAGTTAATGCAACCCCCCTTTGAGCCGCTGTCTTCAGCAGAGCTCAAGTATTTAACTGGAAAACCGTTTTCCTAGTAGCTATCACCTCTGCCAGACGATAAGTGAGTTACAGGCCCTGTCAGTGGAAGAAGATTTTATCTCTTCCACAGAGATAAGGTAGTCCTTAGGACTAATAGAAAGTTTTGCCTAAGGTGGTTTCTGATTTCCACCTGAATCAATCTATCTCTCTCCCAGTATTTTTCACTGGGCATTCTTCCTCAGGTGAGAGGAGACTGCACAGCTTGGATGTCAAAAGAGCCTTAAGCTACTATTTAGAGCGCACCAGAGGTCAGTAGGTTCAATCCCTCCAACTGTTTCTTACCTATGAGAGGTTGGCAAAGGAAAACCTGCCACTAAGAGAACAATTGCAAGGTGGATTGTTTCTTGTATCCAATTCTGTTATCAGAAACTAGGTAGAGTACCCCCCTCAGGATTGAGGGACCACTCCTAGGGGTACAGCTGCGTCTCTAGCGGCTGCTGAGGACATTCCATTCTGGAGATTTGTCAAGCTGCTACCTGGAAGACAGTTCACACCTTTACCAAGCATTATTCCTGGATGTCCAGTCCAGGAGAGATGCTCGGTTTAGCACAGCTGTGCTTCAGAGCCTATTTCCTAAGTGGTTCTGACCCTCCTCCATGGAGGTACTGCTGTAATCTGCTAATGTTATAATATAGCAAGACTTCATGGTGTTTGAAGAAAAATTACTCACCTTAGTAATTGCTTTTCTTCTCATGAGTCTTGCTATATTATAACCACCCTCCCTCCTGCCCTCTCAGAACCTCTACTTGGGTAGGGGTGGCGAATTAGTGCAACACTGTCATCCCATTGTAGTTTCCCTTTACCCTCTTTCCTTGGGTTAGGGATCTGGTTGCTTTCATTTAGGTTATTTATATTGCCCCTTCCTGGACTTGAGTCTTGGGGAAGGGGGTTCATAATGTGCTTGTCAAGGGTGGTAAAGCGAACCATAATACCATCAATTTTTGTTATTATGGTTCTGGGTGTTTCTTTGTTGTTTATATTGTTGTTACTACTACTAGTAGGTAGCCATGGCTAGTGTAGTTTTTCCACACAGACTTTCTGTTGTTCGATGTTAGTTTAGAAAGATCTGACAGTTTCATTTGAAACTGCCAGATACAGTTTTTGGGCACAGCCATCACAGCTGTAGAACTCCAGATCCTCTGAGTTAACTCCTTCCTCTCCGGGCAGTTCAGCTGCAGTGGCTGACTGCTAATGTTATAATATAGCAAGACTCCATGAGAAGAAAAGCAATTACTAAGGTGAGTAATTTTTTCTTCCCAGTCATGGTTCTGTGTGTACCATGTTTCTATGACTGCCACGACATCCAGACATTCCTCCTCCATCAAGGCCACTAATTCAGGAAGCTTGTTACCAGACTACGGGCATTGGTACTCATTGTTGTCCATTTTTGAAGGCATTACCTTCTGTAGCAGCATCCCCACTGACCTCTCTACCTTGGTCTTTTCTCATTTAGTACCCTGTTTTGCAGGGGAGGCTGGGATTTTCCTGCTGCTTATTAGTGCCTCCCCCCTTGACTAGTTTAAAAGCTTGCCAATGAAGCATTTAAACCGATTGCTCAAAAGACGTGTTCCCTTCCTGGACAGATGCAGACCATCCTGCCAGCATAGGCTGGGGTCCCTCCAGGTGGAACCCAGTCCCCAATGAAGCCAAACCCATGTGCTCCACACCATCTTTTCAACTATTCATTAAACTGCATGGTGCAAAGTACCCTCGCTTCACTCATGCCATTGACAGGCAGCACCTCTGAGAAGGATACTGTGTGTGCTACTTGTCTTAGGCCCCTCCTCAATTCTACAAAGTCCTTCTGAACTGCTCTAATCTCATGATGAGCCAAGTCATTTGTCCCTAGATGGACAATGACATCCAGCTCAGACTCCTGCAACTGTTCTTGTGATCCTGAGGATGGCTTCTCTGTCCCTCCAAGCCATGGCACCAGGCAGACACCATACTTCAGTTTTCCCTGCTCCCCAGTTCTATCCCCTAATAAATGAGTCTCCCACCAGGAGCTGCTTCCTTTCCCTGTGGTGTCCTCTGTCTCCTTTCTGAGGCCTCCTTGTGACAGTTGTCTCTCAAGCCTCCTTAGTTTCCTCTGTGGGAACATCCATAGGGGAGCTATGCTCCCCCAGAATGGTGTATGGATTGTGGAGTGGAACAACTGACTGGGTATGCCTCTGTTCCACCATCCTCACCCTCCCGGAGCCCACTGTGGTCCAACTGCTGTGCTTTCTTCGCAACCTCTGAGGTAGTGGTGGTGGCTCTGGTGCTCCCTGGATGGGGGAGGTTCCCTTCCTACCATCCAGTGTGGCCTGGGGGAAGGTTCCCTTACTACTGTCCAGTGTGGCCTGAAGACAGACAACTTCCTCCCTCAGGGCAGGGAGTGTTCTGCAAATAGGGCAGCATCTCAGCCTTCAGAAAGACTCCTGGAAGACTGTTGCCCCACGCCAAACTGCCACTTTTCTGCTCGCAAGAGCCCGTGCCTGGTGTTTTCCGGCCAGACGCATTGTCCCTATGTTGGGCAGGGAGGTTTCTTTACGCCTTCCCTCTCTTTCCTCTGGTCCAGAGGGTTCTGTTGAAATTGCAAGCCGAGGGGGTGTGAATGATTCTGATCATCCCGCTGTGGCCTCAGCAGATTTGGTTCCCACTACTTCAGCGGATTTCCATGGAACCTCCTTTTCTGCTGCCAGTATGCTTGCAGTTGCTGTCCCAGGATCAGGGATCACTGGTTCATCCAGATCTCTGGTCCTTGCACCTTCATGCTTGGCTCCTTCAGATGTAGCAAAGCACAGGTACAGGGCATCGCCAGAGATGGCGGAAATTCTTGTGTCGGCGAGGAAGCCCTCCATGTGCTCCACCTACGCCATGAAAGGGAAGCGTTTTTGTTTGTGTGCCTCGTCTCACCATCTGGATCCCGTTTCCTGTCCAGTGAACTCAGCTCTTCAGTATCTCTTCTCCTTATACCAAGAAGGCTTGAGCTACTCCTCCATTAAGGTGCACATGTGGGCCATCTCAGCTTATCACGCCCTTTCGGGTGACAGAACCTTAGCCCAGTTGAACATGGCCTGCACCTTTTTTACGGAGGATTCTCCATATGAGACCTCCCATTCGGGATCCTCTCCTACCCTGGGACCACCTTTTTGTGTTGGAGAAGCTTACCCTGCCTCCGTTTGAACCTGCAGCGGATTGTGAGCTGCGATACTTGTCCTGGAAGGTTTGTTTTTTGGTTGCCATTACTTCAGCTCAAACAGTTTCTGAGCTTCAGGCTCTGATGTGTAAAGAGCCGTATTTATTTTCCACAGGGAATGGCTTTCCCTGAGGACGAACCCTAAGTTTCTTCCAAAAGTGGTCTCAGAGTTGACCCTCAACCCGTCGGTTGACCTTCCAGTTTACTTTCCTTCACCCTCTAACAGAGGGGAAGCTCTCCTTCACACTTTGGACGTTCACAGGACGCTTAGTTATTATCTTAAGCGTATGGCTAATCATACGTAAATCAGACGGCTGTTTGTGGCCTTTAGCGCAACATTTGGGTAGACCAGTGTCCAAACAGACCATTTCTAAACGTGTTGTCCACTGTGTCTCTTTCTGCTGCGAAAAGCATAATAAGGCCCTTCTGGGTCCGGTTAGGGGTCACTCCACCAGAGGAGTGTCTGCTTCCTTTGCTGTACCGAAGAATGTATCCATTAAGGATATTTGCGCAGCCGCTTCCTGGAATTCAGTGCATACTTTCATGAAGCACTACAGCTTGGACATTGCCTCCAGACGCTGGGCGGGCTTCAGCCTGGCAGTCCTTCAGGGACTTCTGTCTTGAGCCTATGTGTTCAGCTTTTTCTCCACCTCCCAGGGTCAATTACCTCCTTGATGAGGGACTGCTTGGGATTCAGTCCTAACTGATAGCCTGCTGCAAGAGCTCCCACTCGAAGCAAGATAGTACAGTTCGTAAGAACTTACCGTAACTGTAGATCTTTGAGAGGAGCTCTTGCAGCAGGCATTACTTTCCCGGCCTCCTTCCCTCTCTGAGGTGTGTAGATTCCATCTTCATGCTCCGCTCCATTCTCCTGTCATGGCTCGTGCTCGGGACTTGGCGGGGGAACTGGGGTAGAGCTGGGTCCGCCCCCTTTTATACCAGAGCTGACGCCGGGGAGGAGCCGATGTCGGGGGTGGTCTCTGCTGGGTATTGCTGGCTGAGAAGTTTCTGGATGGTCCTAGTGCTAGTGGCATAGTCCTAATTGTGATAGCCTGCTGCAAGAGTTCCTCTCGAAGATCTACTGTTACGTTCTTATGTAACTGTACTTTAGCAGTGTTTGGTGGGGGACCACCCACCTGATGTCAGCGTGACACTATATAGTGAGTGGCCCCAATGCCCACCCACCAGTTCTTTCCCGCCATCAATCTGCACATGTCAGACCTCTCAGAGAACGCTACTCCTGTCAACCGCCATTGTGGATGAGTATATTTCTACTCTTTTTTTTTTTTTTTTCTTTTATTCTTGGAGCGTTAGTATTTCTACGCTTCGTGTTTGTAGTCTCTGATACTTCTGATTTGCATAAAAGCAAGTGCAACTCCTGTGGATCTCAGCTCCCTCACAAAGATGGCCATTCCCTCTGCCTCTTCTGCCTGGGCCCAGAGCACAAAACCGAGGACTGTGAGGCCTGCCAGCGCTTCAACCAGGCCACATGGAAATGCCTTCAACAATCCCTTGAAGCTCATATCTTAAAATGAAAAAATGGCTTCCATGGAAAAGTAGCTGCAGAAACTCAGGAGTTTTTCCTCTTCACTGGAGGGACATCACAAGGAAAGAAGAACAAGGAGAGACAACAGGGCTGGGATTGGTCTCCTTCCCCCAAGGGAAGCAGCCTTCCTGCCAAGACTGCTTCTGCCGCCGTGGAGCAGCTGTTGGTGCCCCTGCTGGTGCTGGTCTCAGTTCTCGCGGGAGTCTCCGGGAAGCCGGAAACACCGACTGCCCTTAGACCCATCAAAACCACTGGGTCTAAAGTGAGGGGCAAGGCCGATAGGTCGGTTGTCAGCTCCTCTGATGACCTCCCAGTCGTGGCTGATAAGTTGGATGCTGGTTCCACCAGCGAACGCCCCAAGCTCGGACCCTCCATCAGGCCCCAACAACAGGCCTGATGTCAAGCCTCTGGACCAGCTGCCACCTATGCTGCAGTCTCCCTCTCCACTTGTTGTGGTGGACCCTCGGGATTCCCCAGCACACCAGGAACCAGAGAGAGGAGAGCAACTGCCCATCGACACCATCTCACTGCTGACGCCACAGCCTCCTTGGGGCCCAGTGCCTACACCTGCCATCCCTCTCTCTGGGCCCTCCATTCCTCCCAAGACCCCGGCGGAGCCTTCCGGCCCTTTGGGGCTGACGGACCCTCTGCCTGAAGGTCTGATGCCGGATCTTCCTTTACCAGGTCCTGCCAATGAGCCATCGGGCCCTCAACCAGGCCCCTTAGCCCCTCTGACAGGCCCTCAGTCTTTTCTCTCGGCCCCTCCACTGGGCCTTTAACCAGGTCCCTCAGCTTCTCTGATGGGTCCTCCGCTGAGCTACCCAGTGCCCAGCTACCAGACACCACATTATCCTTCTCCAGGGTGTCTGTCACCAGGGTTCTTGATGCCAGACTACCTGATGTCTGGGTACCCGACACTGGGCTATCCATCGCTTAGCTATCTGATGCTGGGATACCCTATGCTGGAGTACCCGACGCCAGGTTACCCGATGCTTCAATACCCTGTTCCGGGTTACCCTCCATCAGGGTATACTTCTTTTTTTCAATCGCCCCCCACCACCTCCTCCTCATCCACCACCCCAGCCTCAGTTGGGCTTGCAGGCAGAGTTAAGCTCTTGGTGGAATGAAGCTAAGACGCTTTGCCTCTGAAATGGACAGACATTAGCCAGTGGCTACCCCTTTGATGGTTCCCTCAGAACTGACAACAAGGTCTCTTTCATCGGTGGAGTCTCACCCATCGACCTCCAGTAGGTCTCACGAGACCATCACTTTGCCCGACTGCCCCAGGGAGCTCCTAGTGGCCATTGTGATTCCACTTCCTAAGGCCAGAAGATCTGACAGGAGTCCTATGTCTGAATCGGAGTCAGTCTCCTCTCCATTAGGCTCGGATTATGAGTCCCCTACTTTAGAGAAACCTAAGCTGAAGGAATCTCCCAAGTCCCCTTCAGAGGGCCCTTCCCTGATGGAGCTCCTCAGAAAGATTCAGGAGGCATACGATTGGAAGACCGAGGAACAAGATCCATAACATCAGAGGCTCACCGAGCACCTTGATTTGATGGCTCTGTCTCCAACACTCATTCCCACATTGATAGTCCCTCATGAGGACTTGGCCTCCACTATCTGGAAAAGCCTTCTTCTCTAGCTGCTGTATCCAGAAAGGCTGAAAGACTTTATCACACCCCTGAAGGAAACGACCACTTCAGCATCCATCCCAAAGCTGACTCTGGGTTCGTTAGCGTGGCTTATGACTGCTCTGCCAAACCTAAACATCTGAACATCTCCCCTCTGGACAAGGAGTCAAGGCAACTAGACCAATTTGGACAGAAACTCTATTTGTCCTCTACACTAGCCATTTGAGCCCTTAACTGTGTGGCTCATATGGTGGTTTACCAGAAGTCCATTCTGGGCCAGTTAGAATCCAAAATCGAGGCTTTACTTGACTCTGACCTGAAAACAGGCATTGCTCAAATGGTCAGAACAGCCAGCCATCATGCCCTTAGGGCCACCTATGATGTGGTGGATGCTTTAGCCCACGGTACAGCGACCACCATGAGTCTACGTAGACACTCAGTGGCTGAGAATTTCTGGCCTGGCACCCGAAATCCAGTCTGCCATTCAAGATGCCCCTTTCAGGGGAGCTGTCCTCTTTGGAGGTGATGCCAAAGACATTATCTCTGACTTACAAGACAAGGGCAAAGTGTTACGCTCTGTCCAGTTTATGTACAAGCCTCCTAACATAGAAACATATAGAAACATAGAAGTTGACAGCAGATAAGGACCGCAAGGCCCATCCAGTCTGCCCATTTCTTTTTCTACCTTATAAATGTGCCAAGTCCAAGCAGCCATTTTGGAGGCAACAAAGGCATCAACAATTCCAACCAGCACGTCAGGAACAAGCGTTAGGCTCCCCTGGCCAAGTCCCAGAGAGCCTCCGGGGCAGCATCTTCTACGTTCCCTCCTGTCTTCTGACTCACGACAGGCCCTTCCACCTCCTTCACCAGTTCAAGAGGAACCAGAAGGGGGCAGGTTTGCAAACCACTTACCGGGTTGGGAGGCGATCACATCAGACTCGTGGGTACTTCAGCTCATAGCTCAAGGTCTAACATTAGAATTTCTAGAGGGAGCACCAGAAAACTCTCCAGGTCCCTCTCACTATCCCCCAGGACACATTCATCTCATCGGGGAGGAAATCGAATCTCTGCTAAGAAAAGCAGCCATAGAGCTCGTTCCTCAGACACAGGTAAGCAGAGGATATTACTCCCCACTTCTTCCTGGTGACCAAAAAGACGGGTGACCGCAGACCAATTTTGGACCTGAGCAACCTGAACCTGTACATGGAGTACAAGAGGTTCTACATGCTGACCTTTCCAGGTCTCATTCCTTTGCTACACTAGGAACACTGGCTTTGTGCCCTGGCTATGCAGGAAGCCTACCTACATATCCCAATTTTTCCATCCCACCGCCACTTCCTCGGGTTTATATTCCAGGGGGAGCACTTTCAATTCAAAGCTCTCCCTTTTGGCCTTTCATCGGCACCCAGGGTGTTCAGGAAGTGTCTAGCAGTGGTAACTGCAGCGTTACGCTGTCAGGGTATCCATGTGTTTCCGTACCTCGACGATTGGCTCCTGTCGGCCCCACCGAGGGATAGTCTTGTAGCCTCCCTGTCTGCTACCCTGGACCTTTTCAACCAAGTGGGCATCACAGTGAATTACCCCAAGTCCCACCTATCACCATCACAATGCCTGCAGTTCATTGGAGCAGTGCTAGATACAGTCCAGGGAAGAGCCTTCTTCCCGCTGGACAGAGGGGAAACTCTGCAAAGGCAAGCCATCTTCATGGCCTCCCAACATCGGACAATGGCAAGATCGGTCCTACGTCTACTGGATCTCATGGCAGCAACCATCCCAACTGTTCACCTGGCCAGATTCCACATGTGGGTCATGCAGTGGACACTTCGGGTACAGTGGGATCAGAAGTCAGACGACCTGGATCACATGATCATGGTCTCCAATCCTATGACCCGAGATCTCCTATGGTGGCAGAACCTGGACAACCTCAACAGAGGTGTCCAATTTGAAACTTTTCAGGATTGGATTGGGGAGCCCATTTGGGAGCTCACAGGATGCAGGGGTCCTGGTCTCAAAGAGAACTTTCTCTACACATCAGTGTGCTAGAGATGAGAGCAGTGCTGTATGCCTTACAGGCCTTCCAGCCCTTCCTCAGACCAGGATCTCTCCTGATCCAGATGGACAACATATACATAGTCTGGTACCTGAACAAACAAGGAGGCACACGCTTGTATCCCCTGTATCAGGAAGCGATGCGTGTATGGTTCAGAGCAGTCCAACATGGCCTTCAATCTCTCAGTAGTGCACGTCCCGGGCGTTCAAAACATCCTAGCGGACTGCCTCAGCCACACCCAAGCCATGGCTCATGAGGGAACTGAGACAGTCACTGGTAGAAGAAATCTTCGATCTTTGGGGCCAGCCAGACCTCGATCTGTCCATATCCACATCTAGTGCAAAACTACCCAGTTTCTACTCACTCGTTCCAGGGTGTGGTCCTTTCTGGTGAGACGTGCTGTCTCTTTGTTGAACAGGGAGGTTCTTATACGCCTTCCCTCCCTTTCCACTGTTGCAAAGAGTACTGCTGAAACTGCAGGCGGAGGGGGCACACATGATCCTGATCGCACCTTACTGGCCTCCCCAAATTTGGTATGCTGTGCTTCAGCAGTTGACGGTGGAACCTCCAGTTCCACTGCCCATCTGCCAGGATCTTCTAAGTCAGGAACTGGGCACTGTGGTCCATCCAGGCCTCTAGTCCCTTCACCTTCATGCGTGGCACCTGCTGACTTAGCTCCTTCGTGTTTCGAAGTCTCCTCCAGAATGTCTTAGGTACTGGTGGAGGTTAGAAAGCCATCCACGAGATCTACCTATGCTATGAAATGGAAGAGATTTTATATCTGGGCCACATGTAAGGGTTGGGACCCCTTCACCTGTCCTGTACCACAGGTCCTGTAGTACATGTTGCACCTATCTGACCTGGGTCTAAGTTACTTTACTCGAAAGGTCCACTTGTCTGCCATTTCTTCCTACCACACCACGGTGGAGTGCAAAACTTTGGCACAGTTGGAGGTATCCAAAATGTTCCTAAAAGGGATCCTCCATTTGAAACCCCCAGTCAGGAGCCCTACTCCTCCCTGGGATGTGAATTTTATTCTTGAGAAACTCACTCTGCCTCCCTTTGAACCCGGCTGTGAGTTGCGACATGTTATCTTTCGTGGAAAGCGCTCTTCTTAGTTGCTATTACATCTGTTTGAAGGATTTCTGAGCTTCTGGCCCTGATATGTAAGGACTCTGGAGCATTATTTGATTTTCCACAGAGACCGGGTGGTTCTGCGTACAAATCCTAAGTTTTTACCAAAGGTAGTTTCTGAGTTCACGTTAAATCAGACCATACACTTACCAGTGTATCACTCTGAACATTCTAATCGGGGGAGGGGGGGAGCAATTCTACATACCTTAGATATACATAGAATTTTGTGTTACTACACTAACTAAACAAAGTCAGTCCGCAACACAGATCAGTTGTTTGTTTCTTTTGTACCTAAAAGAGAGAGGGCGCTGCTATTTCTAAACACTGTGTAACTCCTAGGTGGTGCTGTCCCAAGGGCTACTATCCCTGCCTGCCTGACTAGGCACAGGTTGAGGGGCCTGAGTTCAGTGAACAGGTGCCTCCACCCAGAGGAATGGTTCTGGGGTAGCGTAAGTGCTGTTGGTATAGCCCTCCGAGATGCTATAACCCCCCACCAACCCCTCTAGTGGCCTAAAAAGTATAGCAGCAAATAAACAATCACATGTACCATGTGATAACACTTTTAAACCCACACTCTGTACACTTACCACCAGGGCTGGACCAGCTGCAAAGGCCCTGGAGACCCCCTGTAAAATAAGATCTGTTATACAACAGTTCAATGGCAGTACAATACCCTCACCATGGAGGCACACGTTAGCCAGCTTAAATGCAAAAGCACAAATTCTGATTTATTCAGGAGCTTTGACAGGGGTGGAGCAATAATTAAGCAAGTGATTATTAATTCTGATTGATTTAGGTTGAGCACGCATGCACTAAGAGTCCCTCTATCACAGTCACACACTCTGGGTACCCAGTTGTTAATGTAGGCTAGCCTGACATGTTGCTCGGTGTAGACCGGCTTTGCAGCTGTTGTTGGGGCCCTTAAGAAAGAAAAACAATTATTTATTTATTATTTTTTTTTTGTTTACCGGGTAAGTACACTAGACAAGTTTTATGCCTATTTTCAGGAACGACCCGGGAGAGTACAAAAGGGTACAACAGGTACATTGATACAGTAATTGGTTCAGACGAATACATTCAGGTACAAAAACAGGAGAAAAGACAATTTTTACAGTTTTTACATTTACGTGGAAGGTACACCCAGATACAGTGCTGGGGCAAGGTATAAGTTAGAGATAACTTCAATGACCAATTACATGCACATCAAGCCAGAATTTGTAATCCAGAGCCAGGTGACTCAGTTTGTGATAATAAACCCAAACAAGTAAGTCAGATGACACACAATGATTGCAGCTTTGTTGCAGGGAGCTACCCTGTTTAGTACTCATGCTACCCAGACCAGGAGGCAGGACTGATGAGATGAAGACCTCTGGATGGTGTTCTGGTTTGCCAGGGGAAGCAGGGCCCACACGACTCACTGAGGTGGTCGCTACCTGTTCGATGGAGCCGAATCCCTGAACAGGTCTTTCGTCAGCAATGTCTCTGCAATGGGAGTGGCAGTCTAGGCTGAGATGGCAGGGCCCAGACCAGAGCAGGCAGTTCGGATTTCATCAGTGCGGGTGGTGGAACAGCCTCCACCTTGCATAACACACTTGAAAGTGGGGAACCAAATCGCGACCCACACAGCACATTCAGCACACTTATAAGCAACACAACTCTTAGTCACAGTTCAGGTAAAGTCTGGTTGTAATTTATCAGAAGTTCTGCACAAACCTCTCAATCCGTGACTCACTTTGGTACCTGGCAGGCCGATCACTTCTGGAGCAAGTCTTCGGTCCCAAATTCAGGCAATGATCACTCTCTTTCTCTTCAGGCTTCAGATCTCAAACAAAGGAATTAGATTTAAGTTCAACTTTCACATTCACAGGATTTCTCACTAGAAGATGTGACAGGCAGGCCAGTGCAGCCTTCCCACCGATTCTCCAGTGCTCCTACACAGGAGCAGCTGCTCGATGGCTCAAGCTGTTCACTCTCCAAACTCCAGCTCACAACTGACTCTGCTGCGGGCAGTTCTGGGGATTTCCTATGAGATCCAAAAGGTTTGGTTGGTTGAGGGAACTGTCCATCACAGCAAGGGCTCCCCCTCCAGGTCCATTTAGGTGCCAAACCTTAAAAACTACAATCCCTACAGATTTTAATCCCAAAAGACCTCTGGGGACAGTCTCCATTTTAGGTCCCTTGAGGTTTGATTGACCCAACTCTGGCAATCCAGAACCAAAATGGTGGCTCTTATGCAAAAAGTCCAAGCTGCAAGAGAAGGCAGGTTAAACAAACGTCTATACTATTATTACTAAGGCAGATAAACAGTAAATGAACACAGTTCCTAACAGAGCTCCCTCTGCGCAAATAGCAACTGCAGAATGGCCAGTCACAAGCCCTAAACTACTTGGACCTAGCCCAGACTAATTTCTAACACAGCATAATGACTCTTAAAGAGACAGGCACGGAGGCTTTCTGTAGCACTCTCATGCAGACACATACAACTACCGCAGACACAGGACACCATCCTGACAGTGGGCATTAGGCAGCCAGGAAGACATTCTAGTAAACCCCAATTTGTAGGGGGGGTTACAACTGTTTGTCCAAATGGTTGGCAAACTGCATTCTGTTTTGTTATCAGAAGTATAACAAGTCACTTCCAGGGGAAGTTAAAGGACATTCAACCAGAGGCAAGGCTGCATCTACCGCTTGTTTCAGAAATGTCTCTGCCGCTGATATCTGTGCAGCAGTCACTTGGAGTTATGTTCGCACCTTCACTAAACATTACGGAATGGACATTGCTTCTAGGCATAGGACTGGCTTTGGCCTCATCATTCTTCAGGGACTTCTACATTAGATCC
This sequence comes from Neoceratodus forsteri, assembly GCA_016271365.2. NCBI lineage: Eukaryota > Metazoa > Chordata > Ceratodontiformes > Ceratodontidae > Neoceratodus > Neoceratodus forsteri. The sequence continues at coordinate 1,110,127,615 of CM028133.1, forward strand.
CTGCATACTGCAGACCTTTTCCTGCCTCCCATGTTTCAGACTTGTCTGACTTTGACTGTTTGGGACTCGGTCCTAATGGTAATTACCTACTGCAAGAGCCCTCTCGAAGAAAGATAGTACAGTTACATAAGAACTTACCGTGATAGTAGATCTTTGAGAGAGACTCTTGCAGTAGGTGCTGCTCTCCCACCGACCTTCCCCCTCTCTTTTCTGCTGCTCCTTACATAGCTTTTACTTGGCTCCAGGAGCCCACTTCTTCTCCTGTCGCACCTTTCTGGGTCTCTGGTGGGAGAAATGAAGGGCAGGTGTGGGGACCGCTCACTCTATAGTGTCACGGTGACGTCAGTTACGTGACTTTGGGTAGGTGGTACCCTGCCTGACACTGCTAGTTAAAGTTTTCTGTGTGGTTCAATTGCCTGGCGGCTTAGTCCTAATGGTAATTACCTACTGCAAGAGTCTCTCTCTCTCGAAGATCTACTGTTACGGTAAGTTCTTGCGTAACTGTACATTAATTTGTCATCTAGCACAGATTGTGCAGAATCAAGAGTATTATGATCCTGGTTGTGTCGCTGAGATCTGTACTGCTCATGAATAGTGAACTGACTTCAGAAAGCAGCCCAGCAAGAGCTAGTTACAGTAGCTGACTCTTCACAATATGAATACCGACTGCTGGATGCAAAAAGAGAATGCAGTTGATATTTTGCGGATGAAATGGTAAACCTTTGTAACCATGATGACCGTCATCACCTGGTCTTCAAATTACAGACATAGATTTAACCCCACTGGGAGGCAGTATAACCTAGAGGGTTATGACACCAAGCTGTAAATCTGAAGACCCAACAGTCTTGGGTTGGAAACCCACAACTACCAGCTGCAAACTGTGTGATCCTGAGCAAGTCACTTAACATCTGTATAAAGCCAGGTTGCATCTGGAAATGAGCTTTGGTTCAATGTGACTTTCCCATCCAAAAACTCTAATTCATTTTTTTGGTATGTGTTTGAAAATTGGTGGCTGGGAAAGACACACCAAGCCAAAGCTTGTTTCCAGATGCAAGCTAGGGGAGGGGAACAGGGGAGGCAAATACATAGCACTGACACAGTACAGTTAAAAGCAATTACATAGCACTGACACAGTTAACAGTTAAAAGCAATTACATAGCATTAAAATAGCTTGCAGTAAAAACCTATATATTAGTTGCCCATTTTCTAAGTGTAATAATACTCTCTAGGGTGGGCGTTATTGGGATATAATGGACCACCCAGGGGCTTAATGAGGCCCGATGCTGCAGGCAGAGGGCCTTATAGCCCCTGGAAGGTCCATTATATCCCATAACGCCCACCCTAGAGGGTATTATTACACATAGAAAATGGGCAACTAATATATAGGTTTGTAAAAAAGTAATTTTTATGTTTTAGTGTGCAACTCTCAGGTTGTTTCATTTATGTTGTTATACAATAGTTCCTAAGCCTACATTGCAGTGCTGTGTTTTTTTGTCTTTTTTACTTTGGTCCTACTACACCCTCTGTAGTTAAGGTTCTGGGACTAGTGCAGTCCTGACCACTTCTGTGACAGACTGCAGGATGGGAGAAATGGGTAAGTCTGTTCTCCCACGCTGCCGATTACCAGCATTCTGTTGCTTTTTTGATACATTTTAAAATTAGAACTAGTGGTTAGAAGGTGACAGGATGGAGAAAGGAGGGTGACACGCTGACCTGGTAAGCTCTCTATCATGCAGGACTGAAGGTGGGGTAATTAGTGAGAGAAGCAGTACTTTCTTAGGTTTCTGTACCGCACATGGACGTCCATCTGCGGTACCAAAACCAAAGAAAGTACCGCTGTTCTCATGTGTTGTGACAGGGAGCTTCTGGACTATGTCATAAAACATATTGATGTATATACCTTATGTGTATGAAACCTGTAAATGTTGAAAATACCATGGCACTAGGTTGTTTTGATAAAGTTAAAAAGTTACTAGGGGGCTGTATGATAAAAATTAAGTTAGTTGTGCTATTTAAAATGCATGCAAATTGCTGTAAACTGAGCAAGTCTGAAATTTCATGGTGATTTGTATATATCCCATGATGCTTTGCATTATGGAAATAGTGTGATGTTGTGTTTCTTTGAAACTTGGCTTGTTGTCAATGCACTTTGGAGTAACCCTTGTTTCAGTGCTTCTGCACTGAGGATTTTCCTGGACTCAAGTCTCCACCACTCATTTACACTAGTGGGAGTACACTGGAAGCGCTAGGACCCTGTGGAAGCTAAAAATCTTCAGAAGGGCAAGCGCCAGGATAGGACCACACTGCGCACAGCACCATGAGGCTAGCTCACGCCACCATATAGGCTATCCCGTCGACCCTCCAACCGCCTCTCTGTCTGCTTTTCTCCCCGCTTGTCGAAAGTGCGCTTGATGACGGCGTCGCTTGCCCACCCCGGGAATCTAGTCTTCATCTATATGACAGCAGCTATATAGCTGTTCAGTACTCACTTAACTTACCATTTTTAGTGTTCTTTTCTTGCACTGAGGTTCTTTATATGTAGCTTTTTTTTATTTTTATTTGAGCCCCACCACCCAAGCAAACAAGGCCCATATAGGGGAGGCTAAATCTCAACAGATAAGATAGATCAGTGAGTCAGTAGGTGCTGGATAAGTGCACAGGAAGGACATACAGAGTCTGTTGCTGCAAACTGATGTACTAACGAAGGGATATGACATTGCTGAAGGTTATCTCCTGTATTTTGAATAAACATCACACAGAGATTATGTGTTGCAACTGAAGTTCGGTGTCTGGTCTATCTGTTATCCCACAACCCCTCCACAGACTTGGTGTTAGAAGTGAGAGAACTTGCTGGAAGCACCTGGACTGGCCAAAGAGGGATGTTTTCCAGTGGATGTTGCCCAGCTATCCCAGGTGGACCGATGCACCAAGAGTTGCCAGAGGAGAACACGGAGAAGAAAGTCCGAGGAGTTCTGACCAGAACTATGGCCAGCAGACTGGGAGAGAAGCTTCTGCCTGGTCTGGACCTAGGAGCTCAGAGGAAGGCCAAGCCGGAAGATGATGAAGAGATGCAAGAGGACGAGGAAGAATCAAGGGAACTGCCTTCTCTTGAAGACACTCCACCTGAGGATGTAGGGGAGTTGTTGAAATGACTCTGTATAAAACAGATGCAGATGGAAAGAGATACAGACATTGAGCGAAGAGAAAGAGACATTGAGCGGAGAAGTCAAGATGCCAAATGGGCAGATACCATGAGGATCTTGCATGCCATCAATGCAGGGCAAACAGAAAGATCCAGTAGCCCAAAAGACATTAAACTGTCAAAACTTTTGGACAGTGATGACATTAAGGCCTACTGCACAATGTTTGAGAGGATTGCTTGAACATGCACATGGCCAAGGCAACAGTGGGTTGTTCGACTCGCACTGCATCTTACAAGCAGTGCCCCGTTGATTTATAGCCACATGGACTCCCAAGAGGCAGAGAACTATGACCGTTGAAGCAGGAGATCCTCAGGCGCTATGACATAAACACTGAAACCTATCGCCAGAGGTTTAGGTTTCTTAAAATGCAGTCACTGGATACCCCCGAGAGACTTATGCCCGTCTCAAGGAGCTCTGCTACAAATGGTTACAACCAGAGAACTACAGCAAGGACCAACTAATGGAGGTGGTGATTATTGAACAGTTTATTAAAGTTTTACCCTAGGATGTACAACTTTGGGTTCGGGAGCATAAGCCAGATTGCGCTGATAAAACCATCATGTTGGCGGAAGACTTAATGGCAGCCTGACCATCTACACCCAGAGGGTTCCAAGGGACATCAGCAGCTGTGACCACCAGCAATCTGGTAAGGAACCCTTTTACTTATAAACTGTCTATTCCAGCCCCAGAGAAACAAGACTGGAGAGCAGAGAGGGGGCGCATTCCAGTAGCTGAGATTGTATGTCATGGGTGCCAAAAGAAGGGACATTATGTGAGAAACTGTCCTAATACAAAGAAAGAGACAGCTCATGTAGCCTTAGTGAACTAGGGTCACTTTATGGCTACTGTGCAGAGTGGATTACAGCAGATGATGGGACTGATTGATTCAGGGAGCCCAAGACTGTTGTGCAAGCAGGTCTGGTGACTGGGAACAATAAAGGGCCAAATACAGCAGTCATCTGTGTGCACAGTGATACCCATCACTACCCTACAGCCACCATACAAATGACTGTTCAGGAAAAGACACATGAGGTAGAAGTGGGGTTGGTACCTCACCTACCTGTGCCAGTTGTTATCGGGCATGACCACCCAGACTTTGCTCCATTTATACATTGTCATGCCTCCCAGGACTCTGCTGTAGTTGCTGTAACCACTAGCGCGCAAGTGAAGCAGGGACATTTACCATCTGTGTTCCGATTTGATTGATTGATTTGATTTGATTTGGTGCCCGTATCTGAAGAGGGACATTAAGTTACTGGAGGGGGTGCAGCACAGGGTGACAAAGATGATCAAGGGGTTGGGGGACTTATCATACAAGAGGAGGCTGAGGGAGTTGAACATGTACTCACTGGAGGAGAGGAGGACGGGGGACATGATTGAAACCTTTAAGTACATGAAAGGAATAAACAAGACAGATGCAGAGGGGCTGTTCAAAGTAAGGGAGGGAGGGGAGGGACACCAGGGGCCATGATATGAGACTGGAAGGAGGAAGGTTCAGGAGGGAGATGAGGAGACACTTTTTTATAGAGAAGGTGGTGGCTGGGTGGAATGCATTACCTGCAGAAGGGGTTTGAGGATCCTGGCAAGAACCGTAAAAACTAAGGCGGCGAAGAGGAAGCTAAAGAAGGACTGGATTGATACTCATGTTGGTGTACAGCCAGACTTGGGACATACTTTTAAATGTGATATGCAGCATGAGTAAAAAGCAGACCCTTCACTTAACCCTTTTTTTCACAGGTGGGAAGGGAGTGGAAAAAGGTGCCCCTCAGTTTACTGTAGAACAGGGAATACTGTATAAAGAATACACTAACCCCAGAACTGGAGAGGTAGTAGACCAGCTAATGATTCCAGAAAAATTTCGCTCCCAAATCATGTATCTGGCACATGACATCCCTTTAGCAGGCCATGCAGGTAGAAATAGCACCCTAAATAGGATATTACCCAGGTTTTATTGGTCCTCTAGCCACGAGAACATAGCTGAGTATTATAAAGCATGTACTGAGTGTCAGAAGGTAGCTCAGGCAGGAAAAAGGGATAGAGCACCACTACAACCCTTCCCTATTGTGACTAACCCCTTTGACAGGATAGCCATGGATGTAGTGGGCCCCTGGAAAAGAGCTCCAAGGGTAACAGATTTGTACTGGTCATATGTGATTACGCTGCCCGCTACCCAGAAGCTATACCCATGAGAACTGTCACCACCCCAAGGATAGCAGAGGAGCCTACGAGGTCATAATGTCGCACGCTTAATTGTGTACGACATTATGGCTAAACCGGTGCAGCGTAGTATGCGAGCACTAATGTACAATACACGATACTGCTGTACGCGGTATTGCACCATTAGCGTTTCCAGGCAGAGGATAAGACCTCTGCTGGGAGTGTTCTGTTGAGCAGCTGCGTGTGTCTCACAGGACTGAGCCACAGCAGCAGGAACCCAGGCGCTGCGTCTGGGATCAGGTTTGACTCGGTCCCAGAAACTTTTTGACTTGTGTGCTCCCAGGTTGGGCCCGGATTGAGAATCAGCGCGGGGAGGGGAAAGACTTAATGTTCATGGGAAATCGCTGAATTGGCAGCGATTTTTGCTATGAGGCATAATGTCTTGCGACATTATGACCCCGTGCCGCAGAGGAGCTAGCAAAGGTATTTAGCCACATGGGAATTCCCTAGGAAATGCTTACTGATCAGGGGAGTCATTTTAATGCACACCTACTAAAAGACTTGTACCGTCTGCTGGAAGTGGTAGCAGTACGTACTTCCCCATACCACCCACAGACTGATGGCCTCGTAGAGAGGTTTTAATCAGACATTAAAGAGAATGTTGAGGAAATATGTAAAAGAAGAAGATAAAGATTGGGATAGGTACCTCCCCTATTTACTTTTCGCTTACAGAGAAATCCCTCAATCATCCACTGGTTTCTCACCTTTTCATTATTGTATGGGAGGAACCAGAGGAGGCCACTGGATGTGGTTAAAGAGCACTAGGAAGGAGGTGAGCCATCTTAATGTCATCGAGTACATGACTCAGTTACGCAAACACCTGGTGAAGTATATCAACTTGGCACAGCAGAGCTTAGAACAGAAGCAAGATTTGCAGAAAGAAAGATACGACCAATGTTTTAAGACTAAAACATTTCAGTCAGGGGACAAAGTGTTGTTACTCCTTCCCTCCACAGAGAACAAACTACTCATGAAATAGCAGGGCCCCTTCACCATTTTGAGGCAAACAGGAGCAGTGAACTATGAGCTTAGCATGCCCGGAAAGAGACCCGCCCAGGAAATTTACCATGTGAACCTCCTTAGGAAATGGCGTGAGAAGCCTAACCCCTCCCTTTATATCCATCCTGAAGTGAGGGAGTCAGAGCTGGAGGTTGCCTATAAAAGGCTACAGCAGTCAGGACCATTGGAAGAGATTCAGATAAACATTGAATTGGAGCCTCAACAACAGAAAGATTTGCAGGGGATATTACAAAAGAGTTTGAGCCTATATTCACAAACGTCCCAGGGCGGGCCAAAGCAATTGTGCACACCATAACCACCACAAAAGACAAGCCCATACACCAAAAGCCCTACAGATTGCCCATGAAGGTGAGGGATGAGGTGATTCAGGAAGTCAAAAAAATGGAGCAGTTAGGCATAATTGTGCCCTCAAATAGTGCATGGTCTTCACTCATGGTTATAATGGACAAGAAAGAGGGTGGGATACGTCTATGCCTAGATTTTAGAAAGCGTAACAACGTGTCACTATTCGATGGCTACCCAGTGCCTTGAATGGATGACATCATTGATAGGCTAGGCAATGCACAGTATATCTCCACCCTGGACCTTACTAAGGGATATTGGCAAGTCTCCTTGTCACCTGATTCACAAGATAAAACCACATTTAGCACCCCAATCGGGCTATACCAGTTTGTCACAATGCCATTTGGACTGCAGGGGGCCCCAGCCACTTTTCAGCGTTTTATGGACCATACACTAAGACCACATACTGAGTACTTTATGGCTTATTTAGATGATGTGGTCATATTCAGTCTTAGAAACATAGAATTTGACGGCAGATAAGGACCGCTTGGCCCACCCAGTCTGCCCATTTCCCTACCTGATGGATAAGCTGCAGACCCTAGTTAACCAGCAGCCTACTTCTTCCTACCCCTACCCCCTAGAATTGCCTTATCACTGTCCCATGCATGCTTGAATTCCACCAGTTTTTGACTCCACAACCTCCTCTGGAAGGCCGTTCCATACATCCACAACCCTCTCCGTGAAAAAATACTTTTAAATTACCTCTGAGCCGCCTCCTTCTATCTTCAAATTGTTTGCCTTGTTCTTGCACACCTCTTTTTTTGAAAGATGCTACCCTCTTGGACTTTGTTGATTCCCTTGAGGTACTTGAAAGTTTCTATCATGCCCCCCTTTCCTCGAGGCTATACATATTAAGCTCCTTAAGTCTCTCTTCATATGTCTTCCGGTGCAGACCCTGCACCATTTTAGTTGCCCTCCTCTGGACAGCTTCCATCCTGTCTATGTCTTTGCGGAGACTGGGTCTCCAGAACTGCACGCAGTACTCCAGATGGGGTCTCACCAACTGTCTGTACAGAGGGATAATAACTTCCTATTTTCTACTGGTGATGCCTCTCCCTATGCATCCCAGTATCCCCCCAGCCCTCCTTGCTGCCCTCTCACATTGCTTGCCCACCTTTAGGTCATCTGATATGACTACCCCCAGGTCCCTTTCCATTTTTGTTGTTGTTAGTATCTCACCCCCCATTGTGTACTCTTCCCCAAGGTTTTTGTTTCCCAGGTGCATTATCTTGCACTTCTTAGCATTGAATCTAAGCTGCCATACATTTGACCATTCCTCTAACCTTCCCAAGTCCCTTCTCATCCTTTCCACCCCACCTTGTGCATCAACTCTGTTGCAGATCTTTGTGTCACCTGCAAAGAGACATACTTTTCCTTCCAGTCCCTCTGCAATGTCGCTTATAAAGACATTGAAGAGGACCGGTCCTAATACTGAACCTCGCGGTACCTACTATTAACCCCCTTTTTCAGAGTGGACTCATTTACTATTACTCTCTGTGTCCTATTCTCCAGCCATTCTTACCCAGGCTGTCATCTTGGGACCCACTCCCAGGCTGGCTAACTTGTATATTAATCTTTGTGTGGGACTGTGTCGAATGCCTTGCTAAAGTCTAGGTAGGCCATGTCCACAGCCCTCCCTGATCAACTACTTTGGTCACCCAGTCAAAGAAATCTATCAGATTTGTCTGGCATGACCTTCCGCTGTGAATCCATGCTGCCTTGGGTCCTAGCCCCTCTGGCCTCTAGATACTCGACAGTTCTTTCCTTCAAAGTGATTCCATCATTTTCCCTACCACTGAGGTTAAACTAACAGGTCTGTAGTTTCCTGCTTCTGCCTTGCTCCCACTTTGTGAATGGGAATCACATCTGCCCTCCTCCAGTCCTCGGGTACCACCCCATCCTCCCATGATTTGTTAAAGAGGGTAGTCAGTGGTGTCACTAGTTCTACCCTTAGTTCTTTTAGAATTCTGGGATGAATCCCATCAGGCCCCATTGCTTTGTCCACCTTCAGTTTTAAGAGTTCTTTCAGAACCCTTTCTTCTGTAAATGGGCTGGTATCAACTTCTGTATCCAGAGTGTTTCTACTGTTTGTTTTAGGTACCTCCCCCTCTTCCTTTGTAAATACTGAGCAAAATATTTGTTTAGTATCTCTGCCTTTTCACAGTCACCTCTGCCCACCCTCCTCCCCTTTATTAAGCCTCACTATCCCTCCCTTGGTCTTCCTTCGCTTCCTGATGCACCTATGAAAGGTTTTATCCCCCTTCTTAACTGAGTTGGCTGTCTTTTCCCCGGTTTGGGCCTTTGCTGTTCTGACTGCCTTCCCAGCTTCCTTTTGCTTTAACTGATACAGTTCTCTGTCCTGTTCCTTCTGTGATTCCTTGTACTTCCTGAATGCTTTTTTTTTTCTCTTGGACCTTCACTGCCACTTCCTTTGCAAACCATAGTGGTTTCTTACCTCGTTTCGTTTTGTTTATTTGCTTTACAAAGAGGCTTGATACCTCTGTGATGGCAGTTTTTATTATTCCCCATTGTTCTTCCACCCCTCCTTCCTGCCCATTTGCTAGTGCATTCTTTAGGCACTCACCCATTTTGGCAAAGTTAGCCCTCCTAAAATCCAGTACATTTGTCTTTGTATGGCTTGACTGCATTGCTGTGTTTATTGTGAACCATACTGTTCGATGGTCACTAGTTCCCAGATGGCTACCCACTTCTACATCTGTGATCCTCTCTTCATCTCCATTTGAGAGAACCAGGTCTAAGATTGCTCCCTCTCGAGTGGGCTCCAATACTAGTTGTCTAAGGCATGCCCCCTGTAGGGCATCTAGAATAACCCCACTCTTAGAAGTGGCTGCTGCAACTGCACTCCAGTTAACATCTGGCATATTCAGATCACCCATCAGCAATATCTCCCCTTTTTCTGCCATTCTAAGTATACTTTCTATCAGTTCCTTGTTCATTTCCTCCCCCTGAGAAGGGGGTCTGTATACAACCCCTGTGCAGATTGTGGTGCCATTGCCGGTCTCCAAATTTACCCGCAGTGTTTCTTCTCCTCCCTGTTTACCCTTTTGTTCTGTTGCTTTGATTCCTTCCCTTATGTAAAGAGCTACTCCTCCTCCTTTTTTACCCTCCCTGTCCTTCCTGTAGATAGTGTATCCTGGTATGTTTACGTCCCAGTCATGGTTTTGTGTGTACCATGTTTCTGTGACTGCCACGATATCCAGATGTTCCTCCTCCATCAAGGCCACTAATTCAGGAAGCTTGTTACTCAGACTACGGGCATTGGTACTCATTGCTCTCCATTTTTTGATGGCTTTACCTTCTGTTGCAGCATCCCCCACTGACCTTTCTACCTTGGTCTTTTTCTCATTTAGTACCCTGTTTTGTAGGGAGAGGCTGGGATTTTCCTGCTGCTTATCAGTGCCTCCCCCCTTGACTAGTTTAATAGCTTGCCAATGAAACATTTAAACCGATTGCTCAAAAGACTTGTTCCCTTCCTGGACAGATGCAGAGCATCGTGCCAGTATAGGCTGGTGTCCCTCCAGGTGGAACCCCAGTCCCCAATGAAGCCACACCCCTGTGCTCCACACCATTTTTTCAACCATTCATTAAACTGCATGGTGCAAAGTACCCTTGCCTCACTCATGCCATTGACAGGCAGCACCTCTGAGAAGGATACTGTGTGTGCTGCTTGTCTTAGGCCCTCACCAATTCTACAAAGTCCTTCTGCACTGCTCTAATCTCATGATGAGCCAAGTCATTTGTCCCTAGGTGGACAATGATATCCAGCTCAGACTCCTGTGCAGCTTTTCTCGTGATCCTGAGGATGCGCTTCCTGTCTCTGCAAGCCATGGCACCAGGCAGGCACCTTACTTCAGTTTTCCCTGCTCCCCCCCAGTTCTGTCCCCCTAATAATTGAATCCCCCACCAGGAGCTGCTTCTTTCCTTGTGGTGTCCTCTGTCTCCTTCCTGTGGGCCTCCTTGTGACAGCTGTCCTCAGCCACCTTAGTCTCCTCTGTGGGTGCATCCATAGGGGAGCTATGCTCCCCCAGAATGGTGTATGGATTGTGGAGTGGAACAACTGACTGGGTGTGCCTCTGTTCCACCATCCTCACCCTTCCTGAGCCCACTGTGGTCCAACTGCTGTGCTTTCTTCGCAGCCTATGAGGTAGTGGTGGTGGCTGTGGTGCTCCCTGGATGGGGGAGGTTCCCTTCCTATGTCCAGTGTGGCCTGGGGGAAGGTTCCCGTACTACTGTCCAGCATGGCCTGAAGACGGGCAACTTCCTTCCTCAGGGCAGAGAGTTGTCTGCAAATAGGGCAGCATCTCAGCCTCCAGAAAGACTCCTGAAGACTGCTGCCCCACAGCCATTACATTGTACTACTCCCACATGTTTATCTACTTTTTCTTTTTGTGTGTGTGATTGGTTTGTTATATAGAAATATATATATTATACAATGTGTATGCTTATATTGTCAGTGCAGTGTGCTAGAGAGGATATGACAGTGATATGCACCTTGCATTCTTGAGGAAATTATGTCAGAACCCCAGGTATAAAGGAACTATTTCCAGGGGTGGGTGGGGTGAGGGGTGGGAAGGGGTTGGGCCTAAACAGTGCCCTCACAAAACAATCAGCTAAGAGCTCTGACCCAGCGCTGCGATGAGTGCCTTCCTGTCAGCAAGATGCCCTACACAACAATTTGACAGAGAAAATACCCTGCTAATCAAACAGAGAAAAATCCAGACATCCAAGTCAGACACAGGTAAACTTCCCCAGCCCCAAAACAGCCTGGTGGTTTGTGCTCTGAAAGCAGTCAGACCCAAAATAAGTCAGCTGTGCTTTACACTCTCCCTGCACTGAAAATCTTAAGAATTAAGCCAATTGATTGACTAGTGACACCTGTGATGTAGGCAGGCCTTTCAATGTAGGCAGTCTGCTATGTCTGATTCCAATACACAAAATCTTTCAGTGAAACTAGGGATAAAAACTTAACTTCTCAGCCAGCAGGACACTTTTAAAATGTTGCAAAAATATCCTTCCAAATCCTAGGTCTCAACCCCAACAATCAAGCAAATTCAGTTGTACCCCAACAATCAACTGGGAAACCCATGTTAGACACTTGTCCCAGGTATTGCAACCAATAAAGGAGTCAGGAGTAACCATTAACCCTGCTAAGTGTGCCCTAGCAAAGACCAAAACAAGATACCTAGGGTTCATTTTAGGAAACGGACAAGTGAAGCCTGAGGTAGAGAAGGTTACAGCATTAGCAAACAGCCCAATACCTACCACAAAAAAAAGCATGTGAGATCTTTCCTAGGCTTGGCTGGTTATTCCGGAGATTAATTCCTAATTTCTCAGCCACAGCTAGTCCTTTGACTGATCTCACTAAAAAGAGCTTCCTGAATAAGGTTCCATGGACCCCTATTTGTGATGAGGCATTTAGGAATATCAAGGCAATTCTATGTACAGCTCCTGTATTGAAAAGCCTTGACTTCAACCAAGTGTTTGAGGTTCAAACTGATGCATCAGAGAATGGTATTGGGGCAGTCTTATCTCAGAAAATAGATGGGGAAGAACATCCGATCATGTATATCAGCAGGAAGCTACATGAGAGGGAGAGAAGATATGCTACCATAAAGAAAGAATGCTTAGCTCTGAAGTGGGCTATTGAGCCTCTGAAATATTACTTGTGGGGGGCTGAATTTAAGGTTGTAACTGATCACAACCCCCTCTGCTGGTTGCACCAACTGAGAGAAAAAATCCCTGTATAATGCGGTGGTACTTGGCTCTTCAGCCTTATTGATTTGCTATGTCCCACAGGGCAGGTGTAAAACATGTAAATTATGATTTCATGTTTAGATGTGGTGCAGGAATTGATGTCAGTGAAATATGACATACTTTCCCTAAAAGGAGATAGTTCAGGGAAGGTACCAGTAGTCTCTGTTGAAAAATGTGTTAATGCTGCAGGGTAAAGAATAACGATATCCGCTAGGTTTATGATAGAATGTTTATCGTTAATACGGACCCTGAGACAGAGCTTCTGAAGATGGATGCCTGGAAGCTCCATCCCTTCCTGGAACAGGAAGGTGGTAAGCAGTCTGTAATAACTGCTTCCCTCTTAAGGTAGAGAATATGTGACAGGGAGCTCCTGTCACTCTTGAGGACCGACCTTTTCTTAAATCTGTTGCAACAGTTCTTCTGTTCCTTAGCCTACTCTGTCTTTTATGATTTCTAGTCCACAAGGTTGGCCACCTATGGGTGCCCCCCTTCCCTTTCTTGACTGTGCTATATTGTCCTCTTTAATTTTCCTTTTCCCTCTCGGGTCCTCAAGGAGGTTATTGTGGTGACCTCCGAGCTGATATAAAACAACAGGCTGTGTTCCTCATTGTTGGAGTTAGTATGCAATGAACCATGTCATAAAACACATTGACGTATATACCTTTATGTGTATGAAACCTGTAAACGTTGAAAATACCATGGCACTAGGTGGTTTTGATAAAGGTAAAAAGTTACTAGGGGGCTGTATGATAAAAATGAAGTTAGTTGTGCTATTTAAAATGCATGTATATTGCTGTAAACTGAACAAGTCTGAAATTGCATGGTGATTTGCATATATCCCATGATGCTTTGCATTATGAAAGTAGTGTGATGTTGTGTTTCTCTGAAACTTGGCTTATTGTCAGTGCCCTTTGAGGTAATGCTTTTTTCAGTGCTTCTGCGCTGAGGATCTTCCTGGACTCAAGTCTCCACCACTCATTCACTCTAATGGGAGTACACTGGAGGTGCTAGGACCCCGTGGAAGCCAAAAATCTTCAGGCGGACCAGCGCCAGGATAGGACCACGCATGCATAGCACCAGGAGGCTAGCTCATACCATATAGGCTATCTCAGCGTCAACCCTCCAACTTCCTGACAATGTCGCTCGCCCACCGGGAGTCTGGTCTTCATTTATATGACAGCAGCTATATAGCTGTTCAGTATTCACTTAACTTACAATTTTTAGTGTTCTTTTCTTTTAAAAAAAGAAGATGAAGATATTCTCAGCCTGCATCAATGGAGTCGACCTTTGACGGTAGCGGTGATGGTAGGGAGACTTCATTTGAAAGCTGTAATGTCAGTGGGACTGTGTCCGGTCTGCCATCCTTTGCAGAGTGGGAGTCTGACCACGGGTAGTCCGGTGCTTGGGGCGGGGGGAAGACAGTATGCCCATAGCACAAATGTAGCGGTTCCAGGACCTGGCTTCGCTTGACCTCGAGTTCTTTTTCCTGTCGGTGGAAGAAGAAGTCAGGTACCTCCTCGGTCCTTCCTCTAAGTGTGTCTATGTTGATCATCACTGGTCAAGAGCAGTAAGCCTGTACTGACTCTGGTGGGTTCCCCTGTGGCTCCACTCTTAGCAGCCATAATCTTCGACACTGGTTCCCATCTCTGTCCTCGATGGGGTTCTGGTGAGCAGTTTCACCTGTGGGCTGCTCTTTTAGAGCAGGGGGTATGACGTCTGCTCAGTTGCCCTGGCTAGTGGTCCTGGATTCTGGGGCCTTTGGGCCGCTGGGCTGTGGCTGAGTCGGCCAGGCCAGAATGTGTGTGGTGCCCTCTCTGGTGCTAACGGGATTGATGCTGACTCCTTGTGCCTAGCCCCCTCTCCTTTTTCCCTATAGGGGCCAGTACGGGTACCGCTTTCCTTCTTCCCCTTACTTCTGGTCTAGATCCAGTAGCAATTCAGGTGCCAGCAATGTTGGTGCTGCTGCCTTTGGTGGCAGCCATGAGGCACAGCATTGCCTTGTGGTGGCTGTGCCATCGGCGGCACTGTGCGCTGCCATTGGCTGTGGTGTCTGCAGCACCTGACGGCAGCTTCAGCAATGCCAGGCAGAGATGGCACTGGGTGTGGCACCATGTGTGGTGCTGGCACTATGGATGGCGCTGAACTCCTCCCCAATCCAGATGGTGGTGTCTCCTTGGTCCTGACCTGCTCTTTGGAGGTTATTTTGGGGTAGAAGTGGGTCTGAGTGAGTCTCTCCCTCTTCTGCTTTGTCAAAGATGCAGTGGATAACTCATTTTATGGGGTGGAATGCAAATCCTCTGTATCTGTGTGATGGAAAATCATCTTTCCAATTCCCTTTCCTCAGGGATATGGGGTCCACCGTAACATTTCAGTATTCATGTGTAGACCAAAGCAGACTCCTGCGTCTTGAGTTCCTACATTCTTCAGTATGAGTACACCCTGTGGAACACACTTAATGCAATGGTCAAGAGCATCCCGAAATCTAACACTCCATTGCTAGGGGCATAAAGTCCAATAATCATCTAAAAGCTTTTATGGACACCTATGTCTCTGCCTGTAGGGCAGCTGCCACTGGAAGCAAGTGGTTAACGTCTATTTGACTGTGCTTATCTGTTTGGCTAAAAGCCACTCAGAACAATAGGGCTGCCATTTAAACCACACAACATCCTCATGACAAGCAGTCCTGTCAAGGTAGAGGCCTAGGTGCCCTTTTCAGAAACCAACCCCTCAGCCACAAAGAGAACGCAGTAGAGGGCACAGAATCTGAAAGCGCCCTGTACTAACCTCTGTGGATCCAGCCCAGACCCCACCCCAGCAGTTGGAGGAGAGTGCCTCTCGGCAGTAAGAGGGGCATCTAATTCGGTTTTACAACCAGTGGAAGTCCATTACAGAGGACCTATAGGTCATCAGAGTTGTCTAAGAGGGATACTGTCCCAATTTCGCAGCTTTCTCCAGACCTTCCACCAGGACGGCAGCCAGTCTGTCCGCCTCTCAGTCACACACTCTCTGCTTTTGAGATACGGGGCCTCTGTGGGTACTGGGCAGTAAAAATCATTCCACAACGAGAGCCTACTTGGGCTGTGTGGCTGGGTGTTTGTGTTGTCTCTGTCAATAGTTTAGTTTTGTGGATTTTCATGTGTTTTGGCTTGGAGGAACTAGACCATTCTTGGACATGTGATCTATGAAAGTTTCCTGGACTAAGGAACTGGAAAACATCACCAGCAGATATTGGGATTGTCATTATAAATCAACTTTTTTGGAAGCCATCACAATCAAAGTAAGTACAGCTAAGAAGTTCTAGAAGCTCTGACCTGGGGAGTGCAAACTGAATCCACATTTCTGTCTACCTTGTTGCTAAAGGGAACTGCATGTCTTTGAGAACCATTCACAACTATTTAAACAAAGCGAAGACACTGACAAAGGGTTTTAACTTCCTGCATATGCCCCAGGCCAGTGTTCCAGGAATTAACACATCCTTTGTCTTGTTACCGTAGATCAAACAGTTTACTGGTCATTTTCCTGTGGATTTGATTATTTGACATAATTTGGCAATGGGGCAAATCCTCCGCCTGGAGGCACACCACTGAAATTGATCTGTCCCTGCTCATGTGTGAGCCTTTGGCACATCTAGCCACATTGTATACAACTATTCCAATGTTGCATTTTCGACATTACCACCTGGCATACTACTATTCAAAAAAGAAACGCAACCTCTCCCTGACTGAACTCTGCCTATGCATCCTGAAACTTGTGCTTCTCCTCCTGCTGCTATCAGGGACTGTTCACCCTAACCCCAGACCAAACACCTCTAACCAAAACAAACCAGCAGGCACTCTCTCAATCATGTGCCTGAACATCTGCAGTTTACTTCCAAAGCTTGATGCACTGCAAGCCTTTACCATCCAACACAACCCGGATATTCTGTCAGTAGTTGAAACTTGGCTCACCCCAAAGATTCCTGACCAGGCAATCATCCTTCCTGGCTACAGTGTCTTCCGGGTTGATCATAAGTCCAAAAGAGGTGGAGGGTGTGCCTTATATGTGAAAGACACTTTCCGAGGACACCCCATTGATTCCAATGTTCCAGCAACACTTGCTCAGATTCTTCCCATCAGATTCCTATTAGGCACCCACAATAAGGCCCTCACAGTTGTCACCGTTTACATACCTCCTAAAGAACAGGGACCTGGTCTAACCGCTGTCCTTGACTTTGTCAAATCCCACCCATCGGACTTTAACAGTAATTGGCTCTCAGTTGAATGTGGGTCATTTAAGGACTCCGTTATATCAGCTAACCTGACTCGAATGGTTGACTATACAACCAGAAAGAACTACAGAACTGGGACCTGCACCCTACTTGACTGGATCCTAACCAACCACCCCTCTCGGATCACAAAAACCTCAGTCCTCCCTGACTCACTCAGTGACCACTCTCCCATCAGCTGTACCTGGTCAAACAAATTCTATAAGCCCCCTCCAAAAATCATCACCAGCAGAGTCCTACCCTGTGGTCAGCTACCCCACCTCAAATCACACCTCAGTCTGCAGGACTGGTCCCCCATCTTCAAGGCAACAGATACTAATACTGCACTGGAGCAATTTATTCACATTTCCAATGAAGCCTGTAATAAATTTTCCCCCCTCAAAAAGCGTAAAGTTAAATGACTCAGTAACCCCTGGCTGTCAGGAGACCACCTAAAAAAACTTAAATCCAGGGACCACCTCTGGGAACTGGCTAGAAACTCCGATAAGCAACTCGACATCCAGAATTATAAACGGGCATGGAGCGACTGCACCAAATCCATTCGGCAACAGAAATCTGACTACTATAAAAATGTCCTCACTAACTCCTGGGGAAATGGGAGGGATATCTGGAAAAACATTAAAGATGTCACTGGGAAGCAGCCAAAATCTTCGACGAACATACTCAACATAAATGGGCACACTACACTCGACTCTAAAACTATTGCAAACACTTTTAACATCGCTCACTGACCTTAGCAGTGTTCTCCTCCGACTTCTTCCAAGACGTGTCAACTCCCATCCCCCCATCCTCCACCCACACCTGTCACCCACCTTTCTACTTTAAAGCACTAAAGAAACATCAAGTCCGAAACTACATTGCCAAAGCCATCAGCAAATCTAGAACAAGCAATGACACACTTGACCTCAAGCTACTGGCCCTAACGCTTGACGAGGTACTTGGGCCCCTCACCAAGATCTTTAATCTCTCTCTTTCCTCTAGCCAATTCCCAGACAAATGGAAAATGGCCACTGTTACCCCAATTCACAAAAGTGGTGATAAGGCTGACCATGCGAACTTCCGCCCTATCTCCATTCTGCCTCCCCTATCGAAGGCACTGGAACGTATAGTAGCGGACCAACTTACCGAGCATCTGGACAATTATAATATTCTCTGTAAACAGCAACACGGCTTTAGAAAAGGTCATAGTACATCCTCTGCCTTACTCGAATTCACCAGCTCCATTCACAGCTCCCTTGACAATGGACAACTAACTGGTGCTATTTTCATCGACCTGACCAAAGCCTTCGATACTGTCCACCACTGACTCCTGCTGAGCCAACTAAAAAATGCTGGTCTCTCCAATGATTCAATCTCTTGGTTCAAAAGCTATCTTGAAAACCGCACCCAGTATGTAAAAATTGGAGATGTGCACTCCGTTTCCAGACCTGTCATCTCTGGAGTCCCCCAGGGTTCAGTACTGGGCCCCCTACTCTTCAGCCTGTTCCTTAACACCCTACCGGACTCCTGCTCTGCACATATCACCCTGTATGCCGATGATGCAGTAATTTTTGCCACGCACCAGGACCCAAAGAAATTGCAAGAAAATATCCAACTTGGCTTCTCCTCGGTTGAGAATTGGCTCACAAAGCACAAACTGATCCTTAATCAAAAAAAAACAAAGGCCATGATCTTCAGCAGCTCCCATAATAAACATAAGCACTTCCAACTCTCTGTTATCACCAGACAAGGTGCACTGGAACAGGTCAAAACTTTAAATACCTCGGGATCACCTTGACCTCACCTCTCCTACACTGCCCACATCGACCATGTCGCCAAAGCCGCTAACTCCGGCTAGGCCTGCTATTCCATCATAGGAAACACCTGACACCTGAAGCTCCTCACTGTCGCTGTCCAGAGCTCCATCATATCCATCATTGATTATGGCATTATCATTTACTGCCTGCTACAACCACCGCACTCAAGCGTGTATCCACCGCCCTCAACAAGGCCTGTCAACTTGTCACTGGCTCCACACGCCTAACTCACACTTGTGACCTCTATTCTCAAACTGGATGGTTGAATCTTGCCAATCGAATAAAACACCAAACTTGTATTACTACTAAGAAAATCTTGCTGGGCCTTGCCCCCACCCCGGAGTCTGTGCCCTCATACAACCGAGAATCCACACCCGACATACCAGGGATTGAAACCTCAGCTTGCAAAGTCCCATTGCCGCACAACACAAGGCCAAAGATCCTTTGCTTACCGGGGCCACTAGTTGGTACAACGGTCTTCCCAGCGACATCTCATCTTCACTATCGCTCAGCACTTTTAAGACTCATTTCGCCTAACACTGACTGCCAACCTCTGTGACTGTTGTGGCTAAACATATCTTTGGTTCCATAGCTGAAGATGCCCTTGGACCCTCATCTACTTCTGCACTTTGCCAGCACCCCTTCCTATCTTCACCTCCCCTGCTGGCCCATGACAAATGCCACCCGGCTGCACTACCTCTATTCTTATCCGCCTTCCACCTCTCCTCTCTCTGTCCCCCAATCTACCTCCTCTTCTCTCCCATCCACTTAGTCTCCCTGATTTCACCCTCCTCCGTTCCCTTTTCCTTCCCCAAAGTTTCACCTTATTGTTCTTTTTTCATCTACAAGACTGTGTTTTTTTTAATTTATAAACTGTTATCTTTGCTTATGATTGTCTCAATTGTACCAATGATGTGGAACCTTTGTAAAAGAGCCTTGGCTCAAAGGTATTTGTAATCCTAGAACAAATAAATAAATAAAAAAAATAAAAATAAACAGCAGAACAAAGCACAGGTTCCTATTTTCGTTGCTTCTGGTTCCAAGTTAACAGATGGCATGCGCCCATTTGTTGACCTTGGAAGGTTAAACAAGTTCCTGTTCAGGAAAGAGTTCTCTAAATCTCGGCGTTCAAGTCTTCAGTTCCTGGACATTTTGGCTCCTAGCCAGCCCATCTGCTTAAGAGACACAGGTATCAGTCGCTGCAGGTTCTCAGTTGTTCTGTCCAGGTTCGGGGAAGATGCCAGTTCATCTTCCCAACAGCTCTTCTTCTTCTTAGGAGCCCTTCTGGATACCTTCAAGGTGTCAGTTTCGTTCTAGAGGACGGGAGAAACTACATCTTTAGATGGCTCATTACAATACGGAAAATGACTCTTTTTGGCCTCCTTTTTTGGTTGAGTGGATACTGGGACTCGGGTCGTCCTCTGCAGCAAGCAGTGGTCTCCAACCATGCATCCGCAATCCTCCGTACAAGATGACAGAGCCTCAGACAAAATCCAAGGGGGGGCTCACTGCCAAGGCCTCTACACTCATGTGTGGAGCCAGGAGGATACTCATCTTGTCATAAATGTCTTAGAGATGAGAGTTATCTTATAAGCAAAGTCCTGGAGGATGCCCCCTGCCACGAAGTGTTCCTACTTCGGAAGGACGACAGAGCTGTAATGTATTACATCAACAAACAGGGTGGGGTGCCCCCTACCCTCTCTGCAGTAGGGTCATGAGGTTGTGAGAGTGGTACCTCGAGTATGATGCGTCAGTTCAGATTTTATGCAGTCGCTTTTGACGAATGGGGCAGTTTGGACCTGGTTCTTTTTTGTCCCCTCTCAATGCAAAACTGCCTCTATCCTGCTTCAGAAACCCAGACCCTGGTGTTTTCTGTCAGGATGTCTTCACTGCCATATTCAAGATGCTCCCTGTTCGTTTTCCTCCTCTTCCCTTAATTCAGAGGATGCTGATCAAGTTGTATGCACAGGGGGGTAGGATGATTCTCATCGTCCCAGACTGGCCTTGGCAGATTGATTTGCATTGCTCTACAGTGTGTCAGAAGTTCCCCCAAGGCGACTACCTCTATGAGTGGACTCTCTGACACAGGGACTTTAGTCCATCCTAGCCTGCGCTCCCATCATCTCCATGCCGGGCCCGGAGGAGATGGAAGAGAGTAAGGTCTATTTTTTTCCAGACCATTGCAGATGTCTTCTAAGTCATGCATAGGCCTTCCACCAGAAAAGCTTACATGGCTAAGTGGAAACTCTTCTCTTTCTGGTGTGCAAGTCCCATCTGGACCCTTCGGTTGCCCACCAAGTAAGGTGTTGGAGTGCCTCTTGGACCTGTTGATCACAGGTCGGCCATACTCGGCAGTGAAGGTACACCTCTGCGTGTTTTTGGTCTATCTTGAGCCAGTAGACATGTTGTCACTGGCTCAATTACCGTTAGTCAAGTTTTGCTTTGTTAACTCCAGAAGGAAGGGGAGCGCTTCCTTCACTCTCTGGATGTTAGGGCGGTTCTGCGATTCTTCATCGACAGAATGAAGAGATACACATCCGAGCAACTATTGTATCTTCAGCATGCCTCAGCTGGGTCAGTCTCTTGCGATGAGATGTTTTTGGCTTGGTTAGTAGCATGTCTCCAACACTACTAATCCACGTCACAGGCAAGTTGAAAGGCCAGATTCACACCACTCGATTAGAGCAGTTGCGGCTTCCGGATGGAGATTCGTAATGTACCCGTTGCAGTTATCTGCAAGGCGGTGAGTTGGAGCTCAGTGCATACCTTTGTAAAGCACTATATTCTGGATGTCCATACCTGACAGCTTTCTTTCTTTGGTAGGACAGTCCTTATGCACTTCTGTCCTGAGTGAGCACTGTCTCCAACACCGTCCTACTCGGGGGTGGGGGATTTTTAGCTAATGCGTTCCCATTAGTGTGAATGAGTGGTGAGACCTGAGTCCAGGAAGAAATGGAAATTACTACCTACCAGAATTTTTGATCTTCTTGGACGGAGTCTCTACCACTCATTCACACACCCAGCCACCATCCCCAGAGCTCACTCGTTCTGTTTTTAGTCTTCACTACCTTGTTGTTCGGGCTGTGAAGACATTGTTCAATTCACCCTTCTTACATGGGTAATCCAGGCCTTCACATGCCCGGAGGTTAGGGTTAGGTTTCTTTCCTGAATTATGCGAACCTCCTCAGTTGAAAAAGGTACTGAGAAGCGGTTGGAAGGTCGATGCTGAGATAGCCTATATGGCGCGAGCTAACCCTCTGACGCATGTGCATCTTGAGTCCTATCCAGCGCCAGCCCTCTGAAAATGTTTGCCTCCGCAGGGTCCTAGCTTCTGGCACACTCCCATTAGTGTGAATGAGTGGTGGAGACTCCGTCCAAGAAGATCAAGAATTACGGTAAGTACGTAATTTTCATTTCTTTGTCTTTAGCTTGTTTTTTTTGTTTTTTTTTTTTAATTTGAGCACCCACCACCCAAGCAAACAAGGCCCACATAAGGGAGGCTAAATCTCAACAGATAAGTTAGATCAGAGATTAGTGAGTCCGAAGGTGCTGGTTAAGTGCAGAGGAAGGACATAGTTGCTGCAAACTGATGTACTGAAGAATGGATATGACATTGCTGAAGGTTATCTCCTGTATTTTGAATAAACATGAAATAGAGATTGTGTGTTGAACCTGACGTTCGGTGTCTGGTCCATCTGTTATCCCACAGCCCCTTCACGTGCGTCATGCCAGGGTTGTGGGTAGCATTGTGTCTGTCCCTCATGGAGCTTTTGCTCACATTTGGAGCATGGCTGAAATTTTTGAAAAGTGTGGTGAATTCTTTTACAATTTTTTAATTTTGTGTTCATGGGAGAACCAGAGAGAAAAAACGTAGATTGGGTAGGCCGCTACTTTAGGGCTCGCTTACCGAGCGGGAAACAATGGCGGTAGTCAAGTATGAAAATTGGGTGGCCCCTGGATACCCTAAGTAATGGGGCACCCCAAAGCGAAACTCGTTATTCAGCGAGTGTTGTTAAAAAATAACAACATTGGTGTGAGGCTGTTTCAGCCAATCGCATTTCAGCTTTTGCAGTGCCAATTTTCTAAAATGGACAAGAGTACATGATTGAAACAGGAGTAAGTACAATGGATCCTATGCATGAAGGGCACACAGCATGCGCGAACCCAGCAGGGGTGGAAACGCACCCAGTACGCGCACATAACCAAGTCATGGAATGCACGACATGGTGCCTGAGCACTGCATACAGCGGAAATGCGCAGCCACGCAGAGGGCCCACGTGATGGATGTGCAGGAGCGTGCCCATGTACCCAGCATGTAGGACACCACTGAGCGCATGCATGGCTGGGAGCGGGGTGCGTATACGCGTGCTGCATGGCGCGCACACATATGCAATGTCAGAGGCAGCCGTAAAGTGCTGTGTAAGCATACCCCACTGGCAGCAGGCAAGGAACAGTGAACAACAGTCAACAGGGTCATAACACAGGACACAGGCACGTGACTACAGCGAGCGTGTGACAACGGACACCCAACCACACACACACCGAGCCACCAACACCAGGGATGGAAGGACATGTGTGGCAGTATGCCGATGCACAAGGACCACAGCCATCAGAAACAACAGCCATGTGCGGTAGCCAACCATCCGCAGCTGCTTGTGTGCAGGGGCACAGTTGCACAGCACCATGGCATGTGCAACACCAATGACATGCGACACCGTTGCAGCAGACATACAGACCAGCCCAGATGCAGGCATGGGCACAAGCAGCCACAGTTGAAGGGGCAGGGACACAGCAGCAGATCAGCAGCACCCCAGACAGACCATGCCAGTGACTGGTAACCTATGGTAATCCCCCATGCTGGCCTGTGGACTACAAAAATACCCATGATTGCATAACTGCCCTAATGACCCCTGTAACCAATGCAGTACCATGGCAGCGGTCACCCTGTAAACATCCCCAGTGTCCTGGTAAAACACATGATACCCAGTAGACCTGTGAGCCCCGGACCAGACCGGTGAACCCACTGCAACCTGCCTGACAACTGCCTGTGGAGCAGCCCACCACCCCATGGGCATTGGAACCGCACACGATCTGTCAGCCCAAAGCCCCCACAGGGTAGGACTCCCATCACCACAGGCAGACAGTATTGGGTCATGGACACATGCATGCATGACAGTGGTGCACCCCTCCCAGCACATACACACTCACACACACACAAACACATGGCAGTGACCAGACAGGGCATGTAAATATGCAATTTATTGGCACAGGAACAACACAACACCTTCAGTGGGTAGACACAGCAGTGGGTGAACCACCCCCCACATTGACAAGTTACCCTCACAACAGCTGGAGCCCCCACCAACACAGCCCTCAGTGTCCCTAGGCAGACATTCCCAACAGTGGCACTCTGCTGGTCATAGGGTGCACAGGACAGAGCAGCAGCCCCACACGCCCGGCAGCAACGTGTCAACCTTCTCCTCCTTGTCACTGTCATCATCAGCATCTGCAGCATCGTCCAGACCCATGCACAGGCTGCAGGCACCTGGCATGTCCCTGGGCCACTCCACCTGCAGCAGGACCTTCCATCAGACAGGACCCCTGTAGCACTGTAGGGAGAGAGAAACAATCAGAGCCATGTACTGGGCCATGCTCTCCCCACCATGGACACACAGCGATGCATCCAAGCCACCCCCCCCCGCCAATATGGACACCATGGCGGCCGCACAGACACAACTGCCAATGGGTACCACTGAGAACAGCGGCCAAACTGTACAGGCCGGGCATGCACACAGGCCTGTGGCAGGAATGCCACATGGTTGCCACACAGTCCAGCCACGAGGGTCGAGGGCATCTACGCAACCCAGGCGGAACACGCAAGGCCCCCCCCGGACATGTACAGCACAGCACAGCAACGGTGCATGCCCCTCAACCATCACTGATACACAGGGATGTCCCTGATGTGGCCACAAACCAGTCCCCTGTCCCCAGTACGATTTGTGCTATTGTGACAGAACAGTGTGGGGTACAAGCACAACACAATGTTATACAGTGCAGTAACAGACCTCTACATCATCAGAAAGTTCATTTAAACACAACTCCCCTGATTCTATCATCGTTCTGAGTGACTTATACCGAGTATGATGCTGTGACCCTGAACCTGGGCCTGTGTCCCTGATTATGTGAAGCAGAGTCCCTGATGTATGAGGCAAGAGGTTGAGAGGTATGCATCGGTGTGCTAGTGGACACTTACCAGTGATGGTTCAATGACCCTCCACAGGGTCCATGGGTCCACAGGCCCCAGTTCCCCCTCGTAGTGTACCACACCGTTCATGTCCTTCCGCCAGAGGTACCGAGGCATCACCCTTGCCCAGCGCATGTGGTACAGGTTGCATGGGGTCACTACCATGACTGCCGCACCGTCACCCTGCTCCTGGTGGCACAGTTCTGTGCTGGATGGCATGCCATAGCGTCCTGCATGGGGAGGGTGGGAGACAGAAGGCACGAACGCATCAGTACACAGTGGAACCAGCCCACTCCCATGTTGCCCATGATGTACCTACCAGGGCTGATGTACTGGTGGCCCAGAGCTGTCCGTAGCCTCCGCTGTCAGAGAAGTCACCCTCCGCCACCCGCCACAGTTATTGGGGGAATGTCTCTATCATCCCTGCGAGACGTGCCATGCCTGACTGTGCTGCTTTTATAGCCGGCCTGTGCAGGGCATGCACGTGCCACATGTCCATGCATGCTGGGACACGTGCACACCCCACACGGGTGATCCACACCAATGGACGGCAACGCTGTATGGCATACGGGGTCAGTATGATATGTACACATGTGCACAGGCCCGTGCCCTACCGCACATTGGCTACACACAGGGCCACCACTGTCCACAGCCTGTACGTGTGCCACAGCATGGCGAGGTGCACATCAATTGGACATAGTGGCTGCGATGGACCGTGACCCATCCATAGCGGTACACTGGGCATGGAATCAGTGGTATGTGTAACATAGACAGCCAGCTCTGAGTGCTGTATCATTTTTTTTTTATATAAAATGTATGACTGATTGTCTATGCTAAAAAAAAATCTGATGCTCTTAGAATGACCTCACTCATCGACTCCCCCCCCCCCCCAGGTTTCAGCTAAAAGATGAAAGCCATAAGAAAATGCTGACAGCATGTGAGTTCACACACACTCAGTTTTTAGAGACCATGTGTTACATGTAAGGCCTTAATTAAGGATCCTGTCTGTCTGAGTTAATTACAACCATAGTTGCTAGAACATATCCATTTTATGACATTGGAAGGAAAACCCAGGTTATTACATAGAAGTGCGAAATCATAAAGATGCTGTCATGTCCTGGAAGAAGGAAGGTTATTATGAGATCAAAAGAAGTGTCATTTGAAGGACATGAATTATACTGAAGTTGCAGAATGTAATACTTCTGTATAAGATATATTTTTTTACACATAATCTGACAGAGGAGGAACTAGCTGACCTCACACAAAAATGGGTTGCCCATACGGTTGTTTAAGGAATATTCTGTTTTACTACACAGAGACACACTTTTACCTAGACTCTGACTGAGGAAAGATCTTTGGAGCACTTGTAAACAGATATTTAGAAAGATTTCAAATCTAAGTACTGTAAGTAGGAATTTGCACTGTTTAAACCTTGTTTCTTTTAAAAGATTTGTATGTCTGGTGATAGAAGAGTTCTGTATTTTGCGTTTTACATATTTTTAACTATTTTAGTAAAATTCTTTTTAGAACTTACTTGGTCTGTCTTTGACTTCTTTTTAGTTGTAAGAAAAGTATATGGTTATTGCAGATACTAAACATAAGCTTGAATGGTGGTACCAAACTGGAAAGAGAAGCATTTTAAATCTGAGGCCTTTATTAAAGTTTTTAAGGGTTCATATCTGTATACCTGGTTAGGTGCCCGTAGGCAAAGATATCTGGCCCGCCGAAGACAGAAATATCTGAGCCTGTGCATTGGGTACGCTAGCAAGAGGTTCACAGTTTGAATCCCTCCAGAACTTGAGACCAAAGGTTGATCCGAACTCACAAAAAACAGACAAGAGGGTTACCTTGTCTCTTACACTGTTCACAAGACTGCGCTCAGAGGTTGGCACTTTGGGAGTAGAGGGCCTGACCTGCTGAGTGGGTTTGTGACAGATTGGTTGGCAGCGGTGGCATAATTTTGGTATTACAAGCTTATATTGTTCTGTGTCAGCTGAGACTGTAAGCTCTCTTGCAAAGAAAGAAAAAGACAGAGTTTATTTTAAAAAGGAAACAGAACTATATATCACTTGGCATACAGTCCAGTTCCCACCCATTTTATTTTTTTTCTAAAGTGCAAGTCAGAGTAGTCGAGTGAGGGAAGAAGAAGATGGCTTCGACTACAGCAGGCACACTGTAGATTACTTGAAGCAGTTGAGCGGGGACAGGCGAGTCCCGTTTGAGGTGACAGCCAAAAAGCAGAACCTCATAGAGGCCCTGATGGTAGCAGATACCCAGAGCAGCGAGTCACCGACCGTGACTGAAAAGGACAGCAGGACCACTGTCAGTGAAGGGCCACAGCAGCAGGGGATGGTCACCAATATCCTGAATCCAGAGGTACTCAAGCTGCAAATTGAGTTGCGCAGGATGGAACTGGAGGCAGAGCGAGAACAGAGAGAGGCAGATCGAGAGGCAGAGTGACAACAGAGGGAGGCAGACTGTGAGGAGCGTGAGCGCCAGCGAGCTGCCAAGGAGAAGAGAGAACAAGAATGCCGAGATGCAGACTGTGAGGAGAAGGAGCGCCAGAGGCAACACAAACTGGAGAAGATACGACTCCGACTAGCGGCACCAGAGCAGGTAAGTGGCTTGGGTTTAACTGGGACTGCAGGACTGGGTTACAAATTGAACTCCAAATTAATAGCTGAGTTTAAGGAAGGGAGGACATGGATGCCTTTTAAATTCTTTTGAAAAGTTTGTATTCAGGCTAAAATTCTAGAGAGTCCTGGAGCTTCCAGCTATCCCGCTACTTACCAGGAAAGCTCGGGATGCATTGGGTCAAATGGACAATGAGGACAACAATGATTACAGCAAGCTAAAAGCTGCACTGTTAAAAAAGTTTGACTTAACTGCTGAATCATACAGAGCTAAATTCTGTAAGCTCAGGAGAAGCCCTGATATGAGCTACAAGGAGCTAGTCATGAAACAACATCATTTTTTAAAATGTTGGTGGGAAGGAATTGAAGCAAACTCTGTTGACAAAATTGAAAATGTGATTTTATTAGAACAGTTTTATTGGGCTTGCCCAGCCCAGCTAAAAGCCTGGCTAGAGGACTGAGATCCAAAAACAGTGCAAGAGGCTGCTGAACTCTCAGACCGCTATGCCAAGAGCAAATCTGCTCTGAGAGTGAATGGGGCAGGCGTGGCAGTGCAGAAAGGGCAGAGCGCACCTTCAGGGTAGCTAAAACCCTCACTGCCTCCACCGAAACCAGTTAGCCCAAGGTTTCAAGGAAAAGATTTCTCTAAAGTAAGAAATACCTGTTGGTTGTGTAAAGAGACTGGGCATATTGCCAGACTGTGTCCCAAAAAGGCGAGCAATTATACACAACAGGGTGCTAGAAAAGAAGTGGGTTTTTTTTGTGTCCCTGGGAGCATGCCAGTGAACATGAGGGAACACATGCACCCGTCATGGTGAATGGTGTGCAGACGCAGGGGTTAAAGGACACAGGGACATCCCTGACATTGGCAAAAGGGGATCTGGTACAACCTGGTCAGCTTATACCCAATAAGTACGTCACTGTCCAGGACTTTGCGGGTGAAGAGAAAACATTGCCACTGGCCAGTGTTCTCTTAGACTGGGGTGAAACAGGGGGAACTGTGCAACAGGTGGCTGTAGCCAAAACATTAGCAGTGGATGTGATCCTGGGTAACAATCTCCAACAGGGGATGGTATGTGCAGTTACCCGTAGCCAAGCGGCAAGGGAAAACTGTAGTTCCCTGAACCCCACAGCAGCCATTGTGGAAACCACTGAGAGGCTGGTTCCCCAGCCTGTGTCTCCAGATGGGGAGACTGATAAAAAGGGGGTAGAAATTTCCCTGGTAGCAAGGGACCACACAGCTATGAAGGGTTACTCCGAAGAGGAAGGAGTGACCCATTGTCCGAGGGTTGGAATTGACAGTGATCCTGAGTGCCCTGACGCTAGTGCTAGGGACCCTAGTTTAGCAACTTAAGGGGACCTGTCCCATACCTTGGGAATGTGTGAGGGGTTTGCAGCTGCTCAGAGGGGTGACCCTAGTTTAGAGAAGCTGAGGGCTTGGGCAGACTTGGACGGCACACAGGGAGGTGACAGCAGACACAAGATTTATTGGGAAAATGGACTTGTGTATACTCAGGCAGTACAGACAGAGGGACGGATGCTAGGCAGGCAGCTTGTCGTTCCCCAAGGGTATTGTGAGCAGTTACTCAAAATTGCACATGATATTCCCTTGTCTGGTCATCTGAGAATCGCGCGCACTACACAGCGGTTAGCCCAGAATTTCTACTGGCCTAACTTCACCCAGCAGGTGAAGGAGTATTGCAGGTCTTATCACCGGTGCCAAGAAATAGGGAAGGCGGTCAAGAAAATCCAAGCCGCCCTGATTCCATTGCCCATAGTGGAGGAGCCATTCCATAGGGTGGAAATGGATATTGTGGGGTCTTTAAATACCCCCAGCTCCTCAGGGAAGAGATTCATCTTGACTGTGGTGGATTATGCTACCAGGTACCCAGAGGCAGTTGCCCTATCCTCACTGAGGATGGACAAAGTGGCAGATGCCTTACTTGGGATTTTCTCACGTGTTGGGTTTCCGCAGGAGGTAATCACTGATCGAGGGAGTTCCTTCATGTCGGACCTGATGAAATGTTTATGGGAGAAGTGTAGGGTGGTGCAGAGATGCACGACACTGTATCACCCACAAGCCAATGGACTTGTGGAACGATTCAGTGGTACCCTAAAGTCAATGCTCCAGGCGTTTGCTGAACAGCATGGGAGGGACTGGGAGAAATACCTTCCCCACCTGTTGTTTGCATACAGGGAAGTGCCCCAAGAGTCGACAGGATTTTCCCCCTTCAAACTCTTATATGGACGCTGGGTACATGGGCCCCTAGAATTGATCCGGGAGGACTAGGAAGGCAAGCACGCCACCCAGGGAACTCCCATTGTGGATTACGTCCTTAGGTTTAGGAAAAGGCTGAAGGAGCTTATGGGGACAGCCCAAAGCAACTTGGCAGCTGCCCAACAGAAACAAAAAGTGTGGTACGACCGCAGAGCCAGAGCTCACCTGCATATGGTGGGTCAGGAAGTCATGGTCCTTATTCCGGTCTGGAAAGACAAGCTGCAAGCTGAGTGGGCAGGACCGTACAAAGTGGTTAGGAAGGTAAATGACGTGAACTACATTGTGGAGTTACCTGACAGAAGACAGACTGAAAGGATGTACCATGTCAACATGATGAAGCCATATGCAAATAGGGTTGACATGGTGTTTGCAGTGTGTAGTCATGGGGAGGGGACAGATGACGGAGACCCCCTTCTGGACTTTCTGGAGGAAAGCAAGCAGGAGTCCTCTGTGGAGGCAGTAAAATTGTCTCCCCAGCTGGCCTCAGACCAGGTCCAGAAAATAAGGAAGGTTTTAGCAGACTTTGCCTCCTTGTTTAGCGCCAAGCCTGGACTAACCTCCTTAGCGACACACGATGTGGAGACAGGGACACAGACGCCCATACGGTGAACAGCATATCGGGTGTCAGAGGCTGTCCAAAAGGACATTAGGAGGGAAGTGGAGGAGATGTTGGATTTAGGGGTAATTTAGAGATCCCACAGCCCCTGGGCCCCACCCGTAGTACTTGTGCCCAAGCCAGATGGCTCAACTCATTTCTGTGTGGATTATCATGGACTGAATGCAGTCACAAAGTCTGACGCCCACCCGATGCCCTGGACGGACGAACTCCTGGACAAGTTGGGCAGGTAGAATTGACAGACAGAGCTAGGGAGAGGTCAGCCTTCATCACTCCGATAGGCTTATTTGAGTTTAAAGTAATGCCTTTCAGAATGAAGAATGCCCCGACCACTTTCCAAAGGTTTGTGAACCAGGTGTTAAATGGTGCTGAGGAGTATGCCATGGCGGTACCTGGATGACATTGCCATCTTTAGTACCAGCTGGGAGGAACACCTATCCCACCTTAGGGAAGTGCTGGGCAGGATACAGATGGCTGGGCTCACTGTCAAAGCCGAGAAGTGGCATACCTCGGGCATGTGGTAGGCCAGGGACAGTTCCGTCCTAACCAAATAAAGATAAAGGTGATCCAGGCGTGGCCCAGACCAGAAACCCAGAAGCAGGTCAGGAGCTTTATAGGGACAGCAGGGTACTACAGGAAATTTGTACCCAATTACAGTGCCTTGGCTGCTCCCCTATCTGACGTGACAAAGAAAAAGATGCCAAAGAAAATTACCTGGGGCCCAGCCAGTGAGGAAGCTTTACCAGACTGAAGGAGGCACTGTGCAGTGCTCCTGTTTT
The DNA here is from genome assembly GCA_016271365.2 of Neoceratodus forsteri. NCBI lineage: Eukaryota > Metazoa > Chordata > Ceratodontiformes > Ceratodontidae > Neoceratodus > Neoceratodus forsteri. Next base: position 1,110,158,782 of record CM028133.1, read on the forward strand.
GACAAGTCCTGACTATAGCAAAACCTTTATAGTTCAGATGGACGCCTCAGATGTGGGTATTGGGGCAGTACTGAGCCAGACGTCCAGCCAAGGGACAGATCACCTGTAGTGTACCTGAGCAGAAAGCTGCTTCCCAGAGAGCAAGCATACTCCACGGTGGAAAAGGAGTGTCTTGCCATAGAGTGGGCCCTAAAGAAATTAGAGCCATACTCGTATGGGCAGCATTTTGTTGTGCAGACTGACCACAACCCCCTGGTTTGGCTGATGCAGATGGGGGAAAAACAATGGCAGACTACTAAGATGGAGTCTTGCTTTACAAGGGTATGATCTAAAAATCGTACATAGGGCTGGAGCGAAGAATCAGAACTCAGATGGACTGTCTAGGGTCCATGAGGAGTGAACTGATTTGGGAAGCTCATCCCATGTAGGGGATAGACCCACCCAAATTCAGTCTAGGTGGGGAGGAGTGTGACGTAGACAACCAACTCTAAGTGCTGTATCATTTTTTTTAATATAAAATGTATGACTGACTGTCTCTGCTAAAAAAATCTGATGCTCTTAGAATGACCTCACTCATCAACCCCCCACAGGTTTTAGCTAAAAGATGAAAGCCATAAGAAAAATACTGACAGCATATGAGTTCACACACACTCAGTTTTTAGAGACATGTGTGTAAGGCCTTAATTAAGGATCCTGTCTGTCTGAGTTAATTACAACCATAGTTGCTAGAACATATCCATTTTGGGAGTAGAGGGCCTGACCTGCTGAGTGGGTTTGCGACAGTATGTACGTCAGCCAGGCGGCATTGACCAGTTGGAAGACAGGGCACCAAGGGGAATGGTGGCAATGTGCAGAGTGCTGTATGTGTGCATGGCACAGGACTGCATGCTGCACAAACGGTCCCCTGCAGGACTGTGTCTGTGGTGGTTCACAACGGTGCCCATCTGCGTGTGCATGCTACCTGCAGACAACAGGCATGTGCAGGAGAGCGGCTAGCAAGGCAAACAGGATGTTGGGATGCATCGTAAGGGGGATCACCTCTAGGAGCAAGGAAGTGATTCTGCCGCTGTACAATGGACCGGTTAGACCACACCTTAAGTACTGTGTACAGTACTGGAGACCACACTTGAAGAGGGACATACAGCTCCTGGAGAGAGTACAGAGGAGGGCAACTAAGATAATACGAGGGCTAGGGATTTGACGATGAGGACAGACTTGAGGAGCTCTGCCTGTTTTCATTGGAGGAGAGGAGAGATGGGGACATGATTGAGGTCTCAAGTACCTCAAGGAATAAATAGGGCAGACATGGAGGGATCTTTAGACTAAAGCAGGAGGTATCACCAGAGGGCATGGTTTGAAGTTGGAAGGTGAAGGGTGAGGGGAAAAGAGGAGGAGGTTTTCACTGAGAGGGTGGTGGACCTCGGAATGCACTGCCTTCGAGCTGGTTCAGAGATCCACAGGAGGGCTTCAAGAGAGGGTGACAGACACAGAAAGTGGATGTATCAGATGATGGCCTGTCCCAGGGGGTGGGGACGGATGATAGGGGTTTCTGGAACACAAGGGAGGGGAGGGCCTCGGCACCCAACTAGGGATCTGAGGTTCGAGCAGACTCAATAGACCGTAAGGCCTAATCTGCTGGCAAATAGTATGTTAGTATGTATGTGGCGTGTGGAATGGACATCTTACCGTGGCCGGTGCCGTTGTCCTGTGTGAACGTGCATGCAGCCATCTGGGGGGTGCACAGCCCTGTACCATCGATGTTGACCACAGTGCTGTCCCTGTGGCCACCACCTGTGTGCCATGGCGGTGGAGGGGTGTGTGCTACACACTGTCGAAGTGCTGCACCGTGCATGCGGATCCTTGTCCGCAGTGCACACCGGGCCTGTGATGCATAAAGCAAGCACTATGGTGCTGGGGCGCCATTCCTTGTGCATGCCACCACGGGAGCGATGGCATTATGTGCCCTGGACTGCTGATGAATGTTCACCTTCTGAATGCAGCACATGGCAGGAGTGGACGCGTGCATCCACATGAATGAGTGCTCCATCCATGCATGGACAGCATCATGCTACGGGAGACCCACTGTATTGAACAGTTCCGACTGCCCTGGCCCATGGTGGTGCAACTATGCGACCTCATCCATGACCGTGTAACACCGCAGACACGCCCGCCCACAGCCATGATCGCTGAGACCAAGGTCGTGCACCGCTTTCACTACGTGACCGGCCATTCCAGCACGCGGGCGGTGATGGCATTGGTGTGAGCCAGTCGTCAGTGTCCAGGGCACTGGCACAGGTCACGGATGGTCTGTTGGAGCACACTTGGCAGCATATACGGATGCCCATGATGGACAGTGAGGTCCGTACCGTGAAGCAGACGTTCTTTGCATTGCATTGCATGGCATGCCCAATGTGGTTGGTGCTGTGGATGGCATATCAGAACCGTAAAGGCTTCCACAGCATCAACTGCCAGGTGGTGTGTGATGCCACATGCCTGTTCACAGACGTGTGTGCAAAGTTCCCTGATCGTGCTGCGACTCGACATACTGGGCCTGGCTGGTCTTGGGGCTTGGCCTGTGCCGGACGTGATGACGGATGCTTCTGGTAGGTGTCTAGTGCTGTGTGTGTGTGTGTGTGTGTGTGTGTGTGTGTGTGTGTGTGTGTGTGTGCATCTGCCATTCCATGCCATGAATAACTGGTCTCCTCTCCCACAGGTTTTGTGGCTATCCACTCAGACCATACCTGCTTACACCCATCCTGTCGCCGGCAGATGCTGCAGAGGTGGCATACAACACGGCACACCGGTTGACGAGGGCCAATGTGGAGAGGTGCATCGGTATGCTGAAGATGCGATTCAGGTGCTTGGACCACACAGGGGGCACCATTATGCTGTCGTCGCAATGTGCATGCCGTGTCTTTGATGTTTGCGTGATGCTGCACAGCATGGCGGTGTGCTGTGGCGTGCCACTACCAGACCAGCGACCGCTGAATGTACTGCCAGACTGGTTTCCTGATGATGCTGTGCATGGCTGGAGACAGCTACTGGGAGTGCTGCATGTGCAGCGGTCGTGAATGGGACATTCTGGCACTAGCCATGGTGTCCGTGCCACACTGGTGTCCCTGCTATGGCCACCTGACCCACAGACACAGTGATGGCAGCCAGTACGGTACACATCAGAGTGTGTCGCACCACTTGCACGCCTGCACCCGATGATGAGGCCTGGCTGAGGGTGCATTCCACAGTCTGCATGCAGGTGCTGTCCACGTGTGGTGCTGTGCATCATGGCTGATGTTTGGTGACACGGCAGTGGTGCCACTGTGATAAACCCCTGTACCATGGCAAGGTAGCCAGCTGTACAGGGATCCATCCATCCACACCTTGCCGCTTGTCCGCACACGTCATTTACTGTCCTGGCACTGCAGTGGACACAGTGCCACATCTGTCACCAGCTGTGTGTGTGTGTGTGTGTGTGTGTGTGTGTGTGGGTGGGTGGTGTGCTCCATGGCCTTGGGTCCCATGTGGCTTCTCAGGCCAATCTGTGCTCATGGACATGGCGACGCATACGGCGCTGCCTGTTCATGCACTACGGATCGCATTGACCTCTTGGCTGCAGGTCCCAGTGCTCTTGCGCCCCTACCCCTGCACCATGCGGGGTTCTGTGTCCCCGTTGTGTTTTCACACGCGTTGCCCACTGCACTGTCGGGGTCCTGGTCCTTGCTCCGCCCCTCCTCTGCCTGGCTGTCCTCCATGGCAGTGTCCTGCATCCCACCATTGGGTGTGTCCACAGTGCTGGGGCTTACAGTGTCTGCGACGTGCCCATCGTCGGTGGTGGCGGGGACCGGTGTGCTGCCCATGCCGATGTCCCCCTGGTCCTGTGGCATGCCTGGCATGCTGGCCTGTGCAGCCTCATGGGGGGGCTGGGCTATTGACTGCGCTGTTGTGCCATGGCAGTGTTCCCCACGCCATGAGGATTTCCATGGTGTGGAGCTGTGCCCTTGCCATCTCTGCTATGTCACGCCCTGTGGCACGTGCCACCGATGTCAGCTCCTTGATGGCTTCTGTGTTCTGCTGCATGGCTTCAAGTTGGTCATACTCGAGCTTTCACAGCTCAATGTATTGACGGTCCTGCACTGCCGTGGACCAGGCTGCCTTGCTGCATCCTGTCAGATGGGTGGATGGTCCCTCGTCACCACTGTCTGGGCCACCTTGCCCATGGTGTGTCCAGCACCTCCATGTCACTGGCTGGGCTGCACGTGGGTGCCAGGGGTCACAAGTGCCCTATGCACATTGCCATGCATCCCGCGGGTGCTGCTCTTCATGGCTGGACGGGCGCCTCCTCCATCGCCAGGGTCCCGCCTGCTTGTCTCTCCACACCATCGCTGTCACCTCCATTGGTGGGGTGGTCCGCTCTGTCAGGGGACACAGCTTTGTATGCCTGCCCTCACCCTAGGGGAGAACCAGAGGGTGTGTTACGGGTCTGCTGCTTGTCGTGTGCCACCCCACGTGCCATACTCGCCTGTGGGGCGCTCCTCCCTCAGCTGTCCTTGCCTGCTGTTGTTGGGTGCATTGTGCAGGCACATGTCCCACAGGACTTCACCACAGCCTGCCTCCCCGTGGCTGCTCACGGCGGTTATGGTGTCCACCACCATATGCTCTATGGGGGTGAGCTGGGTGTCCGATTCCAGTGACTCTCCACCGGTGCCATGCTGTTCCCGTGTCCTAGAGTGCAGGCATTTCTTGATGGCCATCCTCGGGTCTCGCCACTTGTGTTTGATTGCCGTCAGGGTACAGGCATCTGGCCCTGTGGCATTCACGGCAACCTGGACATCTAGCCACAGTCGTGCCTTCACCTCTGAGGGGGTGGCCGGTGCGAGGGCATGGTATAGCTGGGCATGGTATGTGCTGATCTCAGCCACCATCATGAGGACCTGGATCGTCCAATACCCCCACCACGGCCTCCTACAGGTGTCGGCCCAGTCGGCTATGTTTCTGCTTCGCCCTCCACATTCCTCTGCATGCCTTGCTCCATGGGGGCAGTGTTTTCTGGCATTGTCTGTCCTCCTCCTACGCAGCTGACATTCACTTCCATGTCCGCGCGTTCATCCATATATGACGGGGTCAAGGGACGTAGTCACATTGCTGGGCCTACCCGGCGTCTGCATGTCTCCACTACACACCGCCCGCGCACTTCTCTCACGCCATGCAGGTCTGGCTGTGCATACCATGTATTCCAGTGGTCTTGCATGCTGCGTGGTTGCACGCATGTGTACGCAAGTTCTGTAATTCTCGCATATCTGCACAGGGCCCAACAAGGCAAGCAGCAAAATCAGGCATCAGCCACATATACACCTAGACAGGAGGCAAAAGTAAGGGGGGGGTAGTTAGGTGGGAAAAACGGGGTGGTGGGGAGGGAAGGTGTTTCAGCTGGAACCTGAGGGAAACGGGTGGTGGTGTAATGGAGGGAGGATGGGAGTAGGTTCCAGAGTGAAGGAAGACAACAGGAAAAGGCTGACTGCCCAGCGTAGGAGCAGGAATGAGGAATGGCGAAAGTGCAAGGATCCCTGGAGCAGAGGGAGCAGGAGGCAGAGGGAATGGAGGAGAGGAGTGGGGAGAAGTAAGAGGGAAGTGACCCAAACCAGGATTTGGATATGAATGAGGCACAGTGGTTCTGGTGACGTGAAGGTAGAGGAAGGGCTCTTTGTCATCTGGTCCAGTTATGAGAGATTGACATATATAAATAATGGCAGCGCTAATAAATTTTACGAGTTATGGAACCCATACCTTCGTTCTGATTTTTGTTTAGTACCAAACTCACGAAGCTTACTAATATAAAGCTTACTAATATAAAGTAGTACTATTTTAGTATAAATAGCATTCCTTTATTCTTTGCTCCATTTGTTAAGGTTATCTTACTATTGAATGCATCTAGTACAAAATCCCAACAAACGACATCCCGACAGCAGGCCCAGTGGTGTAGAAGGCTGAGGCATCGAGCGCCTTACCTCACGCCATGTCAGCGATCCAGGGTCGGGAACGAGCTCTGGTTGCCGGGGGTTTGCCGGGGAAGAGAGGATTGCGATCCAATGAACAGCTCTCCTTCTTTGGGGTACTGTGGTTCCTGGTAGCAGCGACACCATGCAAAGGCGTGATGTGCAACAGTCAGGGCCACACAAGGATTGGGGAAGGCAACGGCTGACATCCATGGGAGGAGTGCGCTCATACCTGCGCTGGACGTCATGGCACGTCTGCAGCTCTGGGGGGGGTAACCAAGGAAATCAGGAAACACCCCACAGGCCGGGAGGACGACATTACGCCTGCCACCACACTCATGCTGGATCTGCCTCTCCGGGACCTGACCGCCTCCCTCCTTCACCTCCACCTGCCTTGGCACTTTATGTGAGGAATGTATGCTGTGGGGGTAAAGATTGAGGGGTGCAGGGCAGGTGTGCCGCAGGTGGGTCGGAGGAACAGGATCTCTGGCAGAGGGGATCTCAGCAGGGTGGAACAGGGTGGAGTGACCAGTGGCGCCCCTGCAAGTGGAAACAGGAGGAAAGAGAACTGGAAAAAAAAAACAATGGCCCGACATTAAAATCCCGACAAGCAAATGACTGACAACCACAAAATCCCAGCATCCCCCGTTGTAGGGGCTTTGCTCCCCATACCCCCCAAGATTAAATATAACCAACTCCAAGTCACTGAGGCTTGTACTGTTGGGCAGTCCCATGTCAGGAGTGTACACCTGTCAGAGATTGTTCAGTGTTGGGAAGACGGTGTCGGGATATTGGCAGTTGCATGTCGGGATTCTGTTGGGCTCGGTATCCCGTTAGGTGGGCACATGGGTAAGGGTGCCGTCCGTAATGGCGACTCCTTCCCAGCGCAGTCCCTCAGGGAGATGGGAGGGTAGGGTGTCCGGATGAGGGGATGGGCGAACTGGGTGACAGGATGTTGCTATGTGTACGCATGCGTGGGGGGAGCGAGCATGGTGAGCGTGGTCTGGGAGGGGCAGAGGCTGTAGAAATTGGCGCTGTGGTAGATTGCTGAGCTGCATCACAGCGTCAGGGGTGGCTTGTGGTTAGGTGGTACGGGTTTGGGTGCTGGTCTGCGTTTTGTGTGCAGCCCGAACCTTTATTTTTAATACCCCGGGTTGAGAATCCTTTAGTAGGGGGTGTGAGAGCGAAGCGGTGTCAGAGTGCCAAATGTTTTTTGGCACTCTGACTGCGTGATAACGGTGATCGCCTTTAGGCTTTCGCCGTTATCACATAGAACCATTGTGCTCCCCTGTTGAACTGTTTGTGATTAATCGTCAATACCCGTAATGCACATGATTTCATCCGTATGATTGTATCTTTTTGGAAAGTTAATAAAATGTTAATTATAAAAAAGGCAGAGGAAGAATGGATAGGGAGGACTAGAGTGAGCAATGGTGGGCACAAGTGGAAGAGTTGGTAGCAAAACGACAGAAAGCCTTGCAGAGGGTGTCCAGTCTTCCAGGGAGGTGGAGGGAGTGGTGCCATAGACCAGTCCACATAGTCAAAGACCAGATGCACCATTTCTTACCCCAGGGGTCCTTTAGCATAAGTAAATATTGCAGTTAGCTGGCTAGCTAGCACTGCCCTGGAGGTGAAATGTATGGTAATGAGTTTTATGAATTAGCCAATCAGATTGAAGCTAGAGGATGTGCTGAGCAGTGAGAGGGAAGGAGGCTTCAGAATATTTTTCTTCGCTGCACTGAGCAACACTGCCTCTGAGGTGCTCTCTCTCCTGACAAGAAAAAGTTGTTTTCTTGAGACTGGTAGCTATTTGTTTAGTTTCTTTATATTTTTGAGTGTGCTGAGCATTTTTTATTAGTTTTAGTGGTTCCCAGGAACCGCGTTTTCCCTGGGTTCCACAGTTTCTCACAGTTCCTTTTTTCTTTATTTTTATAAAAGGTTTAGTTATCGCATTTAGTGTTTTCACGGTCCCCTTTACTTGTTATTATGTATTTTTATCGCGGTTCCTTTTTCTATCGGGAACCGACTGTTCTACATACTTTTTACCTCAGAAAAGTCGAGGTTCTTTTCCGTGAGGGAACTGACTGTTGGACCTTATTTTTAAACAGTTCAACATTCTATTTAGGGATTTTCTGTAAACTGGGCATGTCAAAAACCGCACAGAAAAGGACTGAACCCACAGGTTTTAAAAATTGTTTAAGCTGCCAAAGAATTTTAGCTAAAGCTGATACTCACGACCTGTGTTTAAAGTGCTTAGGTCCAGATCATTACTGTGTTCTTTGCTCCAAATTCTGTTCAAAAATAGAGCAAAAAGGCTTAGAGAAATGGCAGAAGAAGGGTCTTCATCTGGTCCTAAGCACAGACCCAAGGCTACCGATGAGGGGCCTATAAAAAATACAAATAATTCAGGTGCTGATGCGGCATCTTTAAAATCTAAGCCTGGTACAGGTGCTGATGAAAGTGCCTTTTAAAACAAAGAACACAAAGTCTGGCACTGATGAAGTGTCTTTTAAAAGTAAGGCTAAAGGAGCTGATGAAGTTCCTAAATCAAAAATCAAAAATTGTAAAAGGTGCTGATGAAATGCTTGATTCTAAGAGAAAGCCTGAACAAGTCACTGATGAAGTGGCTACAAAAAAGATTTGTAAAGAAAAGAATCCCATTTCTCCTCCAGGCAGTGCCAAAGGCGAGGCCGCAGTGGGAAAGAAACATAAAGATAAGTCAAAAAACATTGAACCCTAGGAGGGTGTCCCTCAAGATTTTCCAGGGGACCTTCCCTCTATGAAGGATATGGCAAAAGCCTGGCACCTTTATCAAACAATCCGGGGTGTGGGAACCCTTTTTGGTGCCTCTGATTTTCCCTGGCATGTCCCCTCCACTGCCCCCTCTGCTGAATGGGCTGATAAAGGAGAGGACAATGATGATTTCTAAGATGCCCTAGATGACATTTCGGAGGGCAAGGCCCCAGAACCCGACATGTCACCTGACCCCAATTCAAACAACATGAAGCCTTGCTGTATTCTGACATATTGAAGTTAGCCCCAGCACTTGAACTGCCCCGGAGATGAAAGAGTTAACTCTATGCTGGAAGCATAGAACGTTGAGCTCGAGCTCGGTTCAAACCACTGTCTGCTGCACTTGAAGTGTAACCGTCAAGATTCTTTACTCTGCCTAACTGAACAGTCGCTCCGGAGTTTGCTCCTCACTTGTCGGTTCGGTAAAGTAAATCGTCGGTTTAAGCCGTGAGATTTTCTCTCTTTTTCTCAGTTCAGATCCCTGTCTGTGGTACAGTAGGTGTTGTAGGTAGTGGACTGTAGAGTTTTTGAGAGTTTTCTTCTGAGGAAATTGTAAACTTTACTTGCGGTCGGTTCGGCTGAACCGACCATTTGTTCTTTGTGTGTTATATCTTGTGGTGATTCCACTACCTATTGGTTCTAAAAAAAAAAACGCATTTTGTTTTTTTTCCAACACCCGTGACACAGTGAGGAACCGATAGGTTAGTCTTACCTGGCCTGAAGCCGTGTAAAGGGTAAGTTTATTTGTTTGTGGCCATGTCTGAAAAACCCAGGAAAAAAAATGGGCCCACTGGGTTTCAGCACTGTAGTGTGTGTGGAGGCCTTTGCTAAGGCTGATCCCCACACCACCTGTGTATATATTGTCTGGGGTTTGACCACCTCAATTCAGATGGCCAAATTTGTAAAAATTTCGCTAAGACCACCCTAGAAAAACGGTTGAGCAGGCTTAGGGAAAAAGAGGCCGAGATGTCCGACGACCCGGATGGCCAGCCCAGTTCGGTTCTGACCAAACCTGAGGGAGTGCCCTCTGACCAAGCTCATACTTCCTCAGGCAAGAGGAAAGCCGACACTGAGGGGTCAGTTCCTTCACAAAAGAAAAAGGAGGAGAAATCGGCCGGTTCGGAACCTGAATCTCTTCATCCGATGGCCGATGAAATTGCCCAGGCGATTAGCATTGTAGAATCGCTCCGTCCGGTTCTGACTGAACCAGCCCCTGCTGGTAGGCATTCGGTTCGGTCGGCTCCTCCGGTTACAGATTATTCTCTGGAGGAATACTATGATCCGGAATGGGAAGGGGAAGTTGAAGAGGATGAATAAGACGAATATGATGGTGGGGAAGGTCTGGATGAGCCTATTGAGCCAGACATCTCCCCAGACAGATCTTCTGGAGTTTCCCCTCCTAGGCTTTCTGAGTCCCCTTCCCACTTTATGTTTTACAAGAAAGTGGCTAAGACCCTCCAGCTCCCTGTGGATGAAGCTGTTGAGGAGGAAGAAGAGCCTGATTTTGTTGAGATGATGGACATCCCAGAGTCCAACTGGCTGTCTATTCCCTTGCATAAATCTTTTGGGAAACAGACACATAAACTTTTAAAAAACCCAAATTCTCTGCCTCCAGTGGACAAACGTATGGACAGGAGGTATATGCTCTCAGGCTCAAGTTCGGAGTTTCTGTATCAGCATTGCAGCCATGTTGCGGTAGTACAGGCTGTGATAAGGCTGGCATTCCCTATGCTTCACACCCCCCGGATAAGGACTCCAGGAAGATAGATGCCATGGCCAAGAAGCAGTATTTGGCATCTTCCTTGGGACTCAGACATGCTAACTACATGGCCTATGCAGCCAGGTTCCAAAAGTGCAGGTGGGAGTCTGTTTTGGAACTGGCTAAGCAGGCCTCCCCCCAGCTGGCCAAGGAGCTGGAGCAGGTGGCTGCTGATGGGATTGAGGCAATAAAAATCCAATTTCATGCTGCTGTCGACTCCGATGATGTGTCATCTAGAGTCATGGCTACATCTGTTGCTCTGCGGAGAATGACTTGGCTCAGATGTACTAGCCTGTCACAGGATACTCAGGCTAAGGCCATGGATTTCCCTGTTGTAGGTAATTCTCTGTTTGGGGAGCAGACAGAGAATTACATGAAAAGGATGGATGAATACAGGACCACCTATAGGAGTGCTCAAGCCAAAGAAAGGCAAACCACTCCTCAGAGGCAGCAGTCTAGGGGCAGGCCTTTTCAAAGGCCTTTCTTCCAAGCTCAGGCCTCCTCTCCTTTTTCTCAGAGGGGGTTCTTTAGAGGGAGGGGTAGAAGGGGGATGACCAGAGCTGCATCCTCCTATCAGCCCAGGGCCCCTGCCAAGCAGACACCCTGATGTGTCAGCCCGGGTCGACTCCCCCATTCTTGTAGGAGGCAGGCTGGCTTACTACTTCCAGGACTGGAAGTCTGTTACCTCAGACAAGTGGGTCTTGGAGGTAGTAAGCCAGGGACTGGCTCTCAGCTTCAAAACGTTTCCAAAGCTGAGAGCCAGATCTTTTCCACCTGCAAACATCTCCGAAACCATTGCCCTAGAGGCAGAGGTTTCATCTCCTCTGGCCTTAAGAGCCATAGAGAGAGTTCCTACAACCCACAGGGGCAAAGGTCTGTACGCCAGGTACTTCCTTAACCCGAAGAAATCAGGGGAGTGGTGACCCATCGTAGACTTAAGATACCTGAACAAACATCTATTAAAACCAAAGTTCAAGATGGTGACTCTGGGAATCATTCTTCCCTCTCTAAGGCCAGGGGACTGGCTAGCCTCCCTGGACCTAAAAGATGCCTATTTTCACATTCTCATCAGGTGCTCCCACACAAAGTACCTCAGGTTCGAACTGCCTTCAGGCCATTACCAATTCAGAGCTATGCCCTTCGGCCTGTCATCAGCTCCAAGGGTGTTCGCCAAGTGCCTGGCAGTAGTAGTGGCTTTTCTAAGGAGAACAAAATATCTCCATATTCCCTTACCTGGATGACTGGCTCATAGTGGGTCAGTCTCCAGACCAAGTTAAGTCAGATCTAAAAGTGACCCAGCAAGTTCTCACTTCTCTAGGTTTCCTTCTCAATCTTTCTAAGTCAGTTCTTGAGCCAGTTCAACTATTGACTTTCATAGGGGTGGAACTAGACACTGTCAAAGCAAAGGCATTTCTTCCCTTGGTAAGGGTGAAGGCCATTATGGAGCTGGCCTCCTCTTTCCACCCTCTGGTCTCTCGACCAGCAAGACACTTTCTGCAGTTACTGGGACACAAGGCAGCTTCCACTGCAGTGGTCCAAGGGGCCAGATTTCAGATGAGAGACATCCAGTTTCATCTGAGGGCTTTTTGGTCTCAGAAAAAAGATCATCTGACCAAGTTGATTCCAGTGACTCAGACTCTGATCCAAGCTCTTCAGTGGTGGCAGGATCAGGACAATCTGAGACAAGGGATCCCATTCATTTCACAGTCTCATTCTGTGGTCCTGTGGCTCAGGGAGTGTGATCCCCCTCAGGAGTCTCTTCTCCACATCAATCTTCTGGAGCTCAGGGCAGTGTACCTGGCTCTGCAGACTTTCTCACAATCAGTGAAGAGCAAGGTGGTTCAAGTCAGGACAGACACCACCACCACCATGTGGTACATCAACAAGCAGGGAGGCACATGGTCTGCGGCCTTGTGCATGGAAGCCATTAAAATATGGTCACTGGCTTACTCTCTTTAGGCCTCTCTGGTAGCAGTTCACCTCCCAGTAAAGGACAATGTGCTAGCAGATGCATTGAGCAGGATTTCCCAGGGCCATCACGAATGGTCCTCGGATCCCCTAGTGTTAAAAATGATTTTTTCAAGATGGGGCACTCCAGAGATAGATTTCTTTGCAGCTACAGACAATCACCAACTTCCTCTGTTTTGTTGCAGACCTCCAGTCTTGGGCTCAGTCCCTCTGGTTGCTCTGGTTCTGGATTGGGAAGGGAAATTTCTGTATGCTTTCCCTCCTTTTCCTCTGCTGTTCAAGGTACTGGTCAAGATAAGGTTACAATCTTGCAAAGTGATCCTGATTGCTCCAGATTGGGCCAGGCAGCCTTGGTATCCTCTCCTGCTGTCCCTGGCAGTCCATCTTCCCTTATTTCTTCCCAGGAATCACAATCTGTTAACCTCCTCTCAGGGGAGGATTTGGTATCCCAACCTTCGGTCTCTCAATCTCAAGGCATGGCTCTTGAAGAGTTAGAGTATGTAGCTTTGCACCTGTCTCAGGGGATTCTGGACATTCTCAAAGCCTCGAAAACCTGCCACCAGGAAAACTTATAATTCTAAGTGGAACAGATTCAGTATTTGGTGTTCCAAGAAGCATATATCTCCAGACACTGCTGAACTGTCTGCAGTTCTGGACTACATGGTTCATCTCAATGGCCTAGGCCTCAGACCAGCTACCCTCAAAGTACATTTGTCAGCTGTTTCTGCTTTTTTGTCAGTATGGAAACCTTCTTCACTGGTATCTCATCCTGTTTTCTGTAAATTTTTCAAGGGATTGCTTCATACCAATCCCCCCTTTAGGGATCCTCCCCCTGCTTGGGATCTTAATGTTTGCATTGCCCAGCTTATGCAACCCCCTTTTGAACCTTTATCTTCAACAGAACCTAAGTACTTGACTTGGAAGACTGTGTTTCTGGTAGCTATTACCTTTGCCAGATGTATCAGTGAGTTACAAGCTCTGTCAGTGGAGCCTGATTTTATCCTACTTCATAGAGATAAGGTGGTCCTTAGAACCAATAGAAGGTTCTTGCCTAAAGTGGTTTCAGATTTTCATTTGAACTGATGTATGTCTCTCCCTGTATTCTTCACTGATCACTCTTCTTCAGGAGAAAGAAGATTACACAGTTTGGATGTTAAGAGGGCTCTTAGTTACTACATTGATGGTACTAAGGCCCATGGGTTTGACTCCCTTCAGTTGTTCCTCACTTATGGGGAAGTGGGTAAGGGCAAACATGCCACTAAGAGAACTATTGCCAGGTGGATTGTCTCTTGTATACAATTCTGCTATGAAAAGCTAGGCAAAATACCACCCTCAGGCCTGAGGGCTCATTCGACTAGAGGTACAGCTGCTTCCCTGGCTACTGCCAGGGATATTCCCTTGTTAGAAATATGCAAAGCAGCCACCTGGAAAACAGTCCATGCATTCACCAAACATTACTCTCTGGATATCCAGACAAGGAGTGATGCTAGGTTTGGTACAACAGTGCTGCAGAACTTATTCCCAAAATAGGTTTGATTCCCTCCTCCATGGAGGTACTGCTTGGTAGTCTGCAATATGTCAGAATACAGCAAGACTCCATGTTGTTTGAAGAAAAAATTACTCACCTTAGTAATTATGTTTATTCTAATGGAGTATTGCTATATTCTGACCTCCCCCCTGCCTCCCCTCTCAGAACCTGTTTTTTGGGGAAGTGGGTTGGTGGGTATAGTGCTGAACACCAGAGGTGCACTAGTCTCTGCTGAGTTGGCTTAACTTCTGTTTAAGTTATTTAAGTTCACTACCTGGTTTTTGTTTTGGGGTTTCTCGACTTGAGTCTTATGGGGATCCAAAAAACTTAGTTGCCTTTTGGCTAATGGTTTTTACAATTTTCTCTGTTAGAGTGTAGCTAGTTAGTAGTAGCTAGTAAGAATCTGACGGTTACACTTCAAGTGCAGCAGACAGTGGTTTGAACCGAGCTCGAGCTCAACGTTCTATGCTTCCAGCAGAGTGTTAACTCTTTCATCTCTGGGGCAGTTCAAGTGCTGGGGCTAACTGCAATATGTCAGAATACAGCAAGACTCCATTAGAAGAAACATAATTACTAAGGTGAGTAATTTTTTCTTTTGGGGCATCTCCTGATCAGGAGGATACTAACTCCCTGTTCTCTTTTCTGCAGCACATGGCGGAAACCTTTGACCTCCCCTCTTAAGAGTCCAACCAGCATGAGGAGGAAGACCAGGACTGCAGGGAAATGAAAGATCTTCCCCTTCCTAAAAAGTTAGTTCTCCCTATTTACAAACCCTTCAGGAAGAACACAATGAAAATTCTTCAGACCCCCGCTTCTGTGCAAGGGGTCGAGAAAAGGGCTGATAAAAAGTATCAGTTTTCTAAAACTGATACAGAATTTCTGTTTGTTCACCCCAGTCATGACGGAGTGGTGCAACAAGCAGCATGTGACAAGGCTGGGGTTCCCCTTTCTTCCCAGCCCCTTGAAAAAGACTCTAAGAGGTTGGATTTTATGGCCAGAAAGACATAAACTTCAGCCTCTCTTCTTCTCCACCTTGCCTCTTACATGGCTTACACAGCCAAATATCAAAAGGCTTTATGGAACTCAGTATTAGCCATAGTTAAACGAAGCTCTGGTTCTATGGCTAAGGATTTAGTGGAAATGGCTAAGGTGGCCTTGGAGGCCACAAAGTATCAGTTCCACATGGTGGATGATATCAATAATGTAGCCTCAAGGGTTATGGCCCAGGCTATTTTCCTGAGACATTTTGCTTGGCTCAGAACAGCAAATCTGTCACAGGACACTCAGTCCAAAGCCATGGATTTTTCCTGTGACAGAAATGTACTCTTTGACTCCAGTACTGAGGAGTATATGAAAAAAGTTGACGAGTACAAGGCAACCTATCAGAGCAACACCTCCAAGACTAAGCTTCAGGCTGCTCAAAAGCCTCAACACAGGGATAATAAAGGCAGGGGCTACTTTCCTAGACCCTATTACTCCCTCCCTCCCCCCTCAGTTTGACCTCTCACAGTTCAGAGGTTACTTCAGAGGAAGAGGCAGGAGGGGTCAGAGGAGATCTACCTCTACCCCTGCTTCTGCTACCCAGCAAAAGCCCTGACTCCTCAGCCCAGGTCACCTCCCCTCTGCCTGTAGGGGGCAGGCTCTCCCACTACCTCCAGTCCTGGATCCTCATTACCACAGACAGGTGGGTCCTGGAGGTAGTGGAAAAGGGCCTGTCCCTTCAGTTCAGAAGGATGCCAGCCCTAAAGAGAACTCAGCTTTTCAAACCTCTAACCCCAACAGAGAGGATTCTGTTGGAGATGGAGGTAAAGCATCTTTTGGAAGCAAAAGTAATAGAGAGTGCCTACCCATCAAAGGGACAAAGGACTCTACTCCAGGTACTTCCTGACTCAAAAGAAAAACGGGGAGTGGTGGCCTATTTTAGATCTCAGATGCCTAAACAGGCACCTTCTGAAACCCAGATTCAAGATGGTCAATCTAAAGTTGGTGATTCAGTCTTTACAGCAGGGAGACTGGCTAGCCTCGCTAGACCTCAAAGATGCATACTTTCATATCCCCATCAGGTTGTCCCATAGGAAGTTTTTGGCAGCTCATTTAAGAAGAAAGGGGATATCAGTCTACCCATGTCTGGATGACTCGCTCATAGTGGTGAAGACCCCATCTCTTCTAAAAGAGGCTCTTTACCTAACAAGAGACCCTCTGCAATCTTTGGGATTCATTATAAATCAAAAGAAATCCCGCTTGGTACCAACTCAGGTTCTTACCTTCATAGGAGCACAGCTGGATACATTGCAGTCAGAGCCTTTCTTTTTGTGGAAAGGATTCATAATTTTCTGTCAGTGGCAAACTCTGCTGTCCTGGGCCAGCCCAGGCCAGGCAGACATTTCCTACAGCTCCTGGGTCACATAGCATCCATGACAGCCATCGTCTCAGGGGTCAGGTTCAGAATGAAGGACATTCAGCAGTACCTAAGGTCCCACTGGTCCCAAAGCAAAAATTCCCTGTCTAAACTGGTCCCAATCACAAAAAAACTTCCTTCAGTTTCTGGACTGGTGGAAAAACACTGCCAACCTGTTGGTAGGGGGTTCCATCCAGGTACCCTCCCCTTCGAGAATCATTACTGCAGATGCTTCTCTGCTTGGATGGGGAGCTCACATGGGTGACTGTTCTGTCAGTGGCTCCTGGACTCCACAAGAGTCACAGACTCACTTCAGTCTGCTGGACCTCAGGGCCATTTATCTGGCTCTCTAAGCATTTGCTTCAAAGATAAATGGACATACTGTCCAAATCAGAACAGACAACACCACTGCTATGTTTTACATAAAAAAGCAGAGCGGCACAAGGTCCACCATACTATGCCTAGAGGCCATGAGGATTTGGGGCTTAGCCTATTCCTTGGGAGTCAGTCTGTCAGCCATACATCTCCCAGGAAAAGACAACACCCTGGCGGATGCCTTCAGTTGCATCAACCAGTGACACAACGAATGGTGTCTGAACAAACAAGTCTTGGCCACAGTGTTCAGGAGGTGGGGCACACCAGAAGTGGATCTGTTTGCCACTCACCTGAACCATCAACTTCCTCTGTTTTGTTGCAGTCCTCCAGCACTGGGAACTCTTCCAACAGATGCCTTAGCTCTGGAGTGGACAGGAAAGTTCCTTTATGCCCTTTCTCCCTTTTCTCTGATTTTCAAAACATTGTTAAAGCTCAAAAGACAACCTGCAACAATGATTCTGGTGGTGCCAGATTGGCTGAGGAAGGCATGGTACCCTCTGCTGATGTCCCTGTCCTGCAGCAAGCCTATTCGTCTCCCTCTCAGTCACTCCCTGCTGTCTCTTCCCCAGACAGGGGTGTCAGACCCAGACCTGAAACCTCTTCACCTCAAAGACTGTCTCTTGAGGAGTTAGAGTTTCCAGACAGTCAGTACTCTGAGCAAGTGCTAAAGATCCTGAGAATGTCTAAAAAGCCTAGTACAAAAAAGACTTATGCAGCCAAGTGGAAAAGATTTTCCTTCTGGTGCAAGAGGAAACACATTAATCCTCTGAAGGTTTCGATTCCCAACATTTTGGATTATTTGGTACACCTACAGGAATCAGGTTTGAAGCCTTCCCCTTTGAGGCTTCATCTGGCCTCTGTTTCAGCTTTTCTCTCTCTTGGGAAAACCAAGTCTGTATTTCATCAACCGGTCTTTAAGCAGTTTTTCAGAGGTCTCCTCCATGTCCAGCCCCCAATTAGGGGAACCTGGTCCCTCCTTGGAGCCTGAATCTCTGTATTGCCAAGCTTATGCAGCCATCCTTTGAACCCATGGCTGTGGCTCACCTCAAGTATGTGACTTGGAAAACTCTGTTTTTAGTGGCCATTACCTCTGCTAGAAGGATTTCAGAGTTACAGGTCCTCTGCACTGAGCCCAACTACATTATATTCCCCACAGAGACAAGACTGAACTCAGGACAAACAGGAAATTCTTGCCTAAGGTTGTCTCTGAGTTCCACCTCAATCAGTCCATCACTTTGCCTGTGTTTTTTATGGAGAAACCCACTCCTGGGGAGCATAAGCTACACAGTCTGGATATCAAAAGGGCCCTGCTCTACTACTTAGAGCACACCAAGCAATTCAGAGGCTCATCCACACAGCTGTTCCTCACCTATGGGGAGGGATGTAGAGGAAGGCCTTAGATGTGCAGTCCATATCTGATGCCAGGTTTGGTAAGGCGGTATTGCAGAGCCTGTTTCCTAAATAGGTTCTCTCTACCCACCTCCCAACCATACTGCTTTGTAGTCTGCAATAGTTACTGATGCTAAAGGACCCCTGGGGTAAGAAGAAAAAAATTACTCACCGTAGTAATCTTCTTTCTTCCAAGGTGTCCTTTAGCATCAGTAAGCTCTCACCCTTCCTCCCCAGATAACCTTCAGAAGAAGGCTCTGACTTGTGCCTTAAATTATTCAGTGCATTAAACTTTGGATTGCATTTTGAGCAAAGTTTTTATGGTTGTGATTCTGGTTCTGGTTATTTTATCTGTTTTAAATCCTATTGGTTATTTCCAGTATCTGCCCATTCTACCTTCGAAAAAATTCTGAAGCATCCTTCCCTCTCCCTGCTTAGCACATCCTCTAGCTTCAATCTGATTGGCTAATTCATAAAACTCATTACCATATATTCCACCTCCAGGGCAGTGCTAGCTAGCTAGCTGACTGCAATAGTTACTGATGCTAAAGGACACCTTGGATGAAAGAAGATTACTACGATGAGTAATTTTTTCTTTAGTGACAAGCTCACAGCATACCTGCGGACACAGTCTTTTTTGCGTTACAAGGCACCAAGTTTAGGGCAGAGCTTGGTACAGATGGCATCAGCGTGGGCAGAGAAGTTTAGTTTTCTTTCTAGCCACACGTCGAGGTATTTGAATGAATGAACTACATCAAGTGGGGTGCCGTCCAAGGTGGAAAAGACAGGCAGAGTTGGGAGGCTGGCCAATTTTTGGCTGGTGCAAGACATCGTGGACACAGTTTTTTTTTTGTTTTGACCCAGAGTTGATTAGGATGAAACCAGTGCTGAACACTGTGGAAGTCTTGTGGAGCAGACCTTTCATGGCTGTAATAGAGGGAACGGCAATGTAAATGTCAGTGTCATCTGCATACATGTCGATATGCAAGTTGGCACACGCTGTGGGGAGGTTGTTAAGGTACAGGGAGAACAGGATGGAGCCCTGTGAGTCCCCAACCTGGATGGGAAATGGAGGTGACAGGGCACTACCAAACTGTACTGACTGCAGGTGGTCAGAGAGGTAAGAACAGAACCAGTCTACGGCAGCACTCAGTTTATCTACGAGGAGAGGGTGGGACACCGAGTCAAAGGCCTTGGCTGTATCGATCAAAATGGCAGCTAAGATGTGCCCCTGATCCACCCCTGAAAAGACAGAATCAGTTACACGCAGCAGGGGGGTGACAGTGGAGTGATGTTTCTGGACGCTAGACTGGAACAGGGAGAGGAAATTGGTGGAGGATTAAAACATTGGAGAGTCTAGTGCAGACAAGCTTCTCTTGCAGTTTAGCAAGGGGAAGGAGATTAATTTATTTAAGAGTTTAAGCGGGAAGGCATACTGAGCAGAGTACTGCTCGATTCCAGATGCAACCTGGGGGAGGGGTGCAGGGAGGAACATGGAACAAAGCAAAACAGTGCAATTTAAGTGTAGACAGATGAAAATTACAGAACTATTTGGCATCCATGTACAGACTAGCAGATTGCAAAACATAGAGGTACTAGAACAGTAATTTACAAATTATACATATTATACGTTCAGATTTGAGATTCAACATTTAGATGATTCTGAATTTAGGGCCTAAACCCGCATGCACATAAGAGCTGTAAATTGGAAACTGAGCTAGTGGGGCTAGCAGGGTGTCAGAAAGCCACGCACAAAATCAAAATTTGTTAAGTTTCACAAAGTTTGCATGAGCCGGATGCTCAGGCTGAGACAAATTAGCCACAGGTACAAGGGGTGGAGAAGTGGGTAATGATGTGGATGTTGAGAAGAGGCAAAGGAGGCATGTGCCGAATGACTGCAGGAAAGGAGTTCCACAGTTTGGGCATGCGGTGTCTAAAAGCTGCCTGGCCAGCAACAGTGGACATACGCAGCACAGACATGAGGTTGGAGTCTATGTTCCTGAGTAGGTATGCAGGTGGAGCCTGAGCTGTTAGGACTGAGGTGAAGTACTGTGGGAGAGATTTGTGCCAGAACCTTGCCAGGATACTAGCACAGTGCGACAATCTGCAATCGTAAAGTGATGGGAAATCGAGGGCACTGTAGAGGTCGCAGTGATGTGTTGAGGGAGGGCAGTCTAGAGCGAATCGACAGAAAGTGGAAGAGGGGGTCCAGTCTGGCTAGGATAGACTTGGAAGCGGCACTGTAGACTATATCACCGTAGTCAAAAATAGGGAGTATCATTTTCTGTACGAGTGCGTGACGGGCTAGCAGTGGGATGCACCCACGGTTGCGATTTAGGGCACCCAACTTTGGGTGGAGCTTTTTGTGGATGGCATCAACATGTGCAGAAAAGTCGAGGTGTTGGTCAAGCCAGATCCTGGGGTATCTAAATGAGGAGCAATCCTCCAGCAAGGTCCCGTCCAGGGTGTGGAAGGAGAGAAGTGGCATGGAGCTGATAGAGTCTTTGCTTTGTGCCAAACATCATTGAGACAGTCTTCTTGGCATTTAGGAAAAGCTGATTTGCGCAAAACCAGAGCTGAACATCCTTGAAGTCCTGCTGCAGTCTAGCTGCCACATCAGCAGGCGTGGGGCCAGATGTATATACAACCGTATCATCTGCATACATGTGGATGGATGAGTGGGGACAGGCCGTGAGCAGGTTGTTTAGGAAGATGCAGAACAAAAGTGGGCCAAGGACTGACCCTTGGGGTATACCAGGGGTGACTGGGAGTGGAGAGGATGTGGAGTAGCCAATTTTGACAGATTGGGACCTGTCTATTAGATAGGAGTGGAACCAACTGGTAGCCCTGGTGGAGAGCCCTGCAAGAGAGAGCTTGTGCAGGAGGAGGGAGTGAGACACAGTGTTGAAAGCCTTTGCTAGGTTGACAAAGATGGGCGAGGTGATGTGGTCCTTATCCATTTCAGAAAGAATGGAGTCCGTGAACTGGAGTAGGTGGCGGTGGAGTGGGACTTCCTTAAGCCAGACTGGTAGGGGGTGAAAAAGGAGGAGGAGGAGGAGTTGAGAAAGGAAGTGAGTTGCGCAAGGGCAAGGTGCTCCTGGAGCTTTGCCAGAATGGGGAGGAGGGAAATGGGGCAGTAGTTTCCTGGGGCAGAGAGGTCACCCCCTTTGGGTAAAGGAATGACCACTGCGTGCTTCCACTTGGACGGGATGGATGCCAGTGTGAAAGAGATGTTGAAGAGGGAAGCCAGGGGAAAAGCGATGACAGGGGCAGAGAGGTGGAGCATCTTGGAGTCAAGACCAGTGGGACATTTACCCTTGGACAGGTTAAGGGCAATAAGTGCTTTGAATACTTCTGAGGGGGGTGTCCTTATGGAAGGAGAAGGAGGGAACAGATGGGGGTATGTCTTTGGGCAGGGTTTGAAGTAGGGGTGTTGTTTGGCTGGCTGGGTGGGAGAGTGGCTAATAGTGATGAGGTGCAGGTTGTGAAAGCAGAGTTAAATTTCATGGCCACTGCAAGAGAATCCGTTAGGGTGGTGTTGCCCTGGATAAGGACTGGGGTGGGAGGTTGGAAGGGTGGGGAGAAGAGGGATTTTACCACCTTCCAGAATTTTGTCAGGTGGTTTATATTGGATTGGAAAGAAGTATGGAAGTAAGATGCTTTGGCCCACCAGATTTCCCTAGTACAGGCATTGCGTAACGAGCGGTAAGTTGCATGGGTCTCGGGGGGAGCCAGCGGTTTTGTGAGCTTTCCAAGCCTGGTCTCTGGCTCTGATGAGAGCCGTTATGTCAGCTGAGATCCATGGCAGGTGTGTGCCCCTTACACAGGAACGTCGGAGCAGGGCATAGAAGTCCCACGCTACCAGGAATTTGGCCTTGAAATACGCCCATGTGGAGTCAATGGTGGTAACCCTGGATATGAAGGACCAGTTAGTGTTTGCAAGTTCATTTTGTAGTGCACTAAGGTCCAAGGATTTGTAGCAGCAGATGTGTATAGTTTTTGGTTTGGGGGGGGGGCCTTTGATCTAAAAATTTTCCTGGCAGAGTAAATCATCTGGTGGTCACTTAGTGAGTCTAATAACAGACCAGAGGCAATTATCTGGTGTGGGTGCGAAGTAAGGAACCAGTCTAGGAGAGTGGTTCAGTGATTTTTGGTTTAGACGTGTGGGTTCGGAAATCATTTGGGTCAGGTTCAGCGCAGCTTGGTTGTGAATCTTGGAGCTGGCTGGTGAGAGCCAGTTTGAATTGAAATCCCCAAGGATATGGAGCCCCCCCCCCACCCCGTAGTGCAGGATTTCAATTCCTGTAGGATATCCTGGATAGAGAATGGGTGGGAGTCAGGGGATCAGTAGGTACCGACTGTATAAATGGGCACGGTGTGGGGGTGGATAACTTGATCGACAAGGCGTCGATGGTCACCACAGGCAGCTGGAGATTTACTGGGGAGAACTGAATGGAGGAAGATATGTACATCGCTAAACCTCCACCTCGTTTGTTTCCGGGACGGTCATGCCGGTTGGCTGTGTAGCCTGGGATAGAGAGTTCACTGTCCTTGGCATGAGGCTTTAGCCAAGTTGCAGAGATGATTAATATGTCAGTCTTAATGATAAGGCAGTAGTTTGCAACAGGGCTAGTTTGGACAGGAGACTGCGGATATTTAGGTGTAGTATTTTTAGTCCACAAGGAAGCTGGTGCAGGGTGGAGGTTGTTTGGTCCTGGGTTTGCCTCAGTGTCACCTGATAGTGGAAGTAGCAGTATTAGCAATCGCTTGGTAAAGGGGAATTGAGCCTGCGTCCTGCGGGTGGGGGAGAAGGGGTTGCAAGCAAAGCCAGCGGTGCTTTGGGAGGTGTTTTTAGGTGGTATGAACCCACCGCATAGACAGCGTGGCAAGATTTCTGGGCCGGTCGCCAAGAAGTTAAAAGAAGGTGCCGGATGTAGGGCCTCAGTGGAGGTAACACAGGCAGGGGTGAATTTCACTAGGATACTCAAATTCTCAGGGCTAGACTGAATCGCTGGGTAAATGGGGGTGGAGATAAGCCAGAGGGACTGATGTGGCAAGTAATGCTAAGCATAGGAACAGCATGGTGGAAATGTTGGAAAATTGGGTTTGGGTGAAGGATTTGGGAGGAGCAGCGGCCACTAGCGGGAGGAGATGATAGCTTGCCAACGGGGAATAAGGCTGATAGGTTTTTAGGCTGCATCGGCAGGGCCAGAAGCACAATTCCTTCTAAGAGCTCCGGTGCTTTTTCTGATTTT
This sequence comes from Neoceratodus forsteri, assembly GCA_016271365.2. Lineage (NCBI taxonomy): Eukaryota > Metazoa > Chordata > Ceratodontiformes > Ceratodontidae > Neoceratodus > Neoceratodus forsteri. The sequence continues at coordinate 1,110,182,237 of CM028133.1, forward strand.
GGGAGCTTCAGTGAGGGGCAAGATGATGATGGCCATCCATACCTGCGTTCCGGTGGGGTAGCAGCTGCATGGGACGGCTGGACAGAAGCCCTTGCGACCACCAGGGTTGGGTTTGTAGAAAGCTGTGGGGGAGAAAGGAGGCAAAGTGGAGAGTTAAGAACAGGTACTGGGGCAGGCCTTGTGGGGGGTGGGAGGGGATATTTTGCAGCAACTGAAATGTGAGCCTTTTTATGTTGCTTGAACACATGTGCAAGAAACATAGTGCCATCATCCGAGTTTTCGGAGGTGTGTCAGCCCGTCTTCCAATGCAGTCAGTGTGTTTGCAGGCGCAGCCCCAGTTCCCCAATCACTGCTGCAGCTGTCTATGACAAGCTGAAAATGCAGTGGCATACAGTTGAAAGGGAGAGCTCCGCTTGAGTGAGCAGAGCTCTCCCCCCACACACACACACACACACGCGCACGCACGCACACTGTGTGCTCATGCGCCTTCTCCCTCCCCCACACTGTACGGCTGATGGGGTGCCCAATCCCTGTCAGCTCCACACACCCCAAAGCATCCAGAGTGTCATGCTGAGAGCCCACCCAAGCGTGGCAAAATGAGTATTACGACCGGCAGAAGTGCCAATCCCCACTCGTTCCACTCTCTCCCCCTCCAAGCATCCAGGTGCCACGCTGGCAGTCCACCCCAGTGTGGCAAAATGTTATAGCCAATGGGGTACCCAGTCCTCCGGTGGCTCCACCCCACACCAGCCCTCCTTGTGCCCACGCTGGGAGCCCACCCCAAGCGTGGCAAGCGTCCATGTCGCCATTAAAAACAAAAACCTGGAAATAAAAACTGTCCTCAGCGCTCACCCTGCTCCTCTCCCACAACCCACACCCACCCACTGCACCCTGCCTCCCCACACCCCTCACCCCATACTTACTCTCCGGAGTCCGCGACTTATCTTCTGTGGACTGGAACACATCTGCACTCTTCAAGCCGATCATGAACTGAGGAAATGCCGTGAGCTGTATAATGGAATAGATAGGGTTTTTTCAACTTTATTGCATATCTCAGGCATTTTGTGGAATTTTTGCACCAAATTTTCAACATGGGGATTTTGGGACCCCTTGTCATGAATGATGTCACTGTCATGGCGTTACTCAGGCCCGAAGGGTGATTTCGCAGCCACTGCGCGAAATCATCTTTCTGGGATGATTAATGAAATGACACTGCCAGTGTTCATAAGGTGGGCTCTCAAAAAGCCTATTTTGAAAATTTGTGGAAAATTCAAAAAATGACTGTTTATCAGTATGTTGCACAGTTCCTATACACACTGTAAGTTCGCGAATTTTCAATCTTTACCCAGATTTTCAACATTGCCATTTTACCACACCTCCTTATGAGCAGTACAGCTGTCATTTTTCACATCCTGCCCAAAGCGTGTTCCGCCCATGTAGCGCACAATGGCGCAGTCGGTGTCTTGAAATCAATGTATGGGACACATTAAGAAAATCACAGTGACAGTGTTCATTAGCAGAGGTCTTAAAATGGCTATGTTGAAAATTTGTGAAACTATTCTAAAATGACTGTTTTCTGAGGATTGCTAGCAGTTCATACGCGCTCGTAAGTTTGCGAATTTTCAATATTTTCACTCCAGATTTTCAACATTGCCATTTTACCATACCTCCTTATGAGCAGTACAGCTGTCATTTTTCACATCCTGCCCAAAAGGTCCTGGAATCCTGCTCAGCTATTCTTTATGCTGATGACCTGTTCATCTACACTAGTTCTTCTAGTATTGCCTGCATAAACACATCACTTACTTCAGACTTCAATAATGTTTTAGACTGGCTACTAGACCGTAAGCTTGTACTAAATGAAAAGAAAATGAAAGCCATGCTCCTAGGTTCTGTACCGAAGATTAAGACCTGTTCTAGTTTGCTGGAGGTTCTTCACCCAGGTGGATCTCCACTTGAAAATGTTACTTCCTTCAAGTACCTTGGGATCCTCCTGGACCAGTCCCTGGATTTTAATCTTCACATTCAGTCCTCGTGCAAAGCTGCAAACTCGAAACTAGGAGTAGCTTACAAAACGAGCTACATGCTTACACCCTCGGCCAAATTAGCAATTGCCCGAGGTATTCTGCTCCCAACCCTTACCTATGGTGCCTCTATTCTTACCTCTGCCCATAAAACCTCCCTACTAAAATGGGACGTAACTTATAACAATATATGCTGATTTGCCTCTTCATCACCTCGACTCAAACATCACTGCCTTCTTTATAAGGATCTGAATTGGCTCTCACCCTCTGCCAGTAGACAATACTACCTTGGATCACTAATGGACTCGATCATCCAGGAAAAAAAACCCGTCCCAGCTGGCAGCGTTGCTGGTCCCTCAACCATCCTCCCATGGCCTGCGATCAGCTGACAAATCCTTGCTCTATGTTCTGAGATGTCGGACGACTAAAGGCACAGGGGCCTTCCAATTCTCTGCTCCCAGGCTATGGAATGCTCTTCCACTCAACCTCCGGCTGTCTCAGTCTCACTTTGGATTTAAAAGTGAATATCGTCGTTATCTATCCTTAGCTGATGCTTGTACATGCTTTGACCCAACCTGAAGCTCCTGAGACTTACCAGTAATGTCACCCCTGCTCTAATCCAGCTCCAAGACTGTCTCCTCTTCCCCCTCCCCATATTTTTCCTTCTCTTTGTAAATAACTTCTTGACTACTAGCTCTCTTCCTTCTTGAACCTTGTTGCTGACCATACACTGTTGTTTTACTAATTACCACCCCTGACCTTCCTTCTGTCAGTCTTTCTTGTTATATTTGAACATTCCTCACATTCCTCTCTATATAACCTTACTAGCTTATTAACCCTTTCACTCCACAGGTCGGGTCCATGGTTTCTGCACTTATTATATATCTTACTGCCATTATCTGTATAATGCTTGCCATTATTTTTTGTTGTTTCTACCCATTGTATTTTTGTAGCACTGCTGTACTGTTCCTCTATTTGTACTATTGTACCCATGTTGCTGTTGTTCAACTGTTCTCCTTTTGTTGTACTCTCCGGGTCGTGCCTGAAAATAGTCATTTTGGCTAGTGCACCTACCGGTTAACAAAACTAAATAAATAAAATAAATAAATAAATAAATAAATAAGCGTGTTTCCACCCACATATGGCGCACAATGCGGTGAGTGTCACAAAATCAATTATGGGACATTAAGAAAATCACAGTGACACTGTTCATTAGCAGAGGTCTTAAAATGGCTGTGTTGAAAATTTGGTGAAAAAATTCCTAAAAATGACTGTTTTACGAGTGTGTGTTGTGCAGTTCCTACGCATGCTCGTAAGTTTGCGAATTTTCAATATTTTCACTCCAGATTTTCAGCATTGCCATTTTACCACACCTCCTTATGAGCAGTGCAGCTGTCATTTTCACATCTTGCCCAAAGCGTGTTTCCATACATGTAAGCACAATGGGCGCGGTCGGTCTTGAACTCTCAATGTATGGGACACATTAAGAAAATCACAGTGACAGTGTTCATTAGCAGAGGTCTTAAAATGGCTATGTTGAAAATTTGGTGAAAAAATTCCTAACAATGACTGTTTTACGAGCGTGCATTGCGCAGTTCCTACACACGCTCGTAAGTTCGCAAATTTTCAATATTTGCACTCCAATGACTTCCAAATTCCTAAACAGCACATAGAAGCAAACAACATTCGGCATTGACAAATGCTTGTTTTTTTTTTACTTTGGAGTTGTTTTTTTTATGTTTGAAAGCCAACAATGAGGGCCATGCTAAGGCTTGCAGAATACAGAAGTAATTTAGTAGCTTCAGAGTGCAGTAAAACAAAACAGTAAAAGTAAAATGAAGGAGCTGCTAGATGCCTGAAAACTGCAGTGAACCAGGGGCTGCAATATAACTAGCAAGTACGTCTGTCTAAAATCACAGGTTCTGATTTGTAGGGTACAGAGGAAATTATTAGCAGATATGTCTGACTAAAGTACAGGTTCTAAATTTGTAGGGTACTGAGGAAATTTGAATCTGGCTTAAGGTAACCTCAGGGAGAGTTAATTAAACACATACTAAAGCACATAAGTTTAAAATTCCCTCTTAAAGTAACCACAAAGGAGCACATTTAAATTCACAGGCTACAACTAAATTTAGAGAGTGCAACAACTATCTATAGTGCTACGCCGACTAGAAATGGCAGTAGAAGTAGCAGCCAACGGTTTACAGTCTTTAAAATTGGTGCCAAAAGAAGCAAATTCCTTCTGAGTGCTCTGGTGTGTTGTCTGATTTTGGGAGCTTCAGTGAGGGTTGAGATGATGATGGCCGTCCGTACCTGCATTCCAGCGGGGTAGCAGCTGCGTGGGAGGGCTGAACAGAAGCCCTTGCGACCACCAGGATTGGATTTGTAGAAAGCTGCATTCCAGTGGGGTAGCAGCTACGTGGGAGGGCTGGACAGAAGCCCTCGCAACCATTAGGGTCAGATTTGTAGAAAGCTGCATTCCGGCAGGGTAGCAGCTGCGTGGGAGGGCTGGACAGATACCCTAGCGAATACCAGGGTCGGATTTGTAGAAAGCTGTGTTCCGGCATGGTAGCAGCAGCATGGGAGGGCTGAACAGAAGCCCTCGCAACCACCAGGGTCAGATTTGTAGAAAGCTGCGTTCCAGCAGGGTAACAGCTGCGTGGGAGGTCTGGTGCTTTGTCTGATTTTGGGAGCTTCAGTGGGCCAAGATGATGATGGCTGTCCGTACCTGCGTTCCAGCAGTGTAGCAGCTGCATGGGAGGGCTGGACAGAATCCCTCGTGACCACCAGGGTCGGATTTGTAGAAAGCTGCATTCCAGCGGGGTAGCAGCTGCATGGGAGGGCTGGACAGAAGCCCTTGCAACCACCAGGGTTGGATCTATAGATACCTGCATTCCAGCGGGGTAGCAGCTGCGTGGGAGGGCTGAACAGAAGCCCTCGTGACCACCAGGGTCGGATTTGTAGAAAGCTGTGTTCCGACACGGTAGCAGCTGCATGGGAGGGCTGGACAGAAGCCCTTGCAACCACCAGGGTTGGATCTATAGATACCTGCGTTCCGGTGGGGTAGCAGCTGCGTGGGAGGGCTGAACAGAAGCCCTCGTGACCACCAGGGTCAGATTTGTAGAAAGTTGCCTTCTGGCAGGGTAGCAGCTGCGTGGGAGTTCCGGTGCTTTGTCTGATTTTGGGAGCTTCAATGAGGGCTGAGATGATGATGGCTGTCCGTACCTGCATTCTGGTGGGGTGGCAGCTGCATGGGAAGGCTGGACAGATGCCCTCGCGACCACCAGGGTCGGATTTGTAGAAAGCTGCATTCCGGCGGGGTAGCAGCTGCATGGGAGCTCCGGTGGTTTGTCTGATTTTGGGAGCTTCAATGAGGGCTGAGATGATGATGGCTGTCCGTACCTGCATTATGGCAGGGTAGCAGCTGCGTGGGAGGTCTGGACAGATGCCCTCGCAACCACCAGGGTTGGATTTGTAGAAAGCTGTGTTCCGGCAGGGTAGCAGGTGCATGGGAGGGCTAAACAGAAGCCCTCGTGACCACCAGGGTCGGATTTGTAGAAAGCTGCGTTCCGGTGGGGTAGCAGCTGCATGGGAGCTCTGGTGTTTTGTCTGATTTTGGGAGCTTCAGTGAGGGCTGAGATGATGATGGCTGTCCGTACCTGTGTTCCGGTGGGGTAGCAGCTGCATGGGAGGGCTGGACAGATGCCTTCATGACCACCAGGTCGGATTTGTAGAAAGCTGCATTCCAGCGGAGTAGCAGCTGCATGGGAGGGCTGGACAGAAGCCCTCCCGACCACCAGAGTCGGATTTGTAGAAAGCTGTGTTCATGCGGGGTAGCAGCTGCATCGGAGGCTTGGACTGAAGCCCTCACGACCACCAGGGTTGGATCAGTAGGAAGCTGCATTCCGGTGGGGTAGCAGCTGCGAGGGAGGGCTGGACAGAAGCCCTCGCGACCACAAGGGTCGGATTTGTAGAAAGCTGCATTCTGGCAGGGTAGCAGCTGCGTGGGAGGGCTGGACAGATGCCCTCACGACCACCAGTGTCGGATTTGTAGAAAGCTGTGTTCCGGCAGGGTAGCAGCTGTGTGGGAGGGCTGAACAGAAGCCCTCACGGCCACCAGGGTCGAATTTATAGAAAGCTGCATTCATGCGGGGTAGCAGCTGCATCAGAGGGTTGGACTGAAGCCCTCACGACCACCAGGGTTGGATCTGTAGAAAGCTGTATTCTGGTGGAGTAGCAACTGTGTGGGAGGGCTGAACAGAAGCCCTCATGACCACCAGGGTCGGATTTGTAGAAAGCTTCATTCCAGCGGGGTAGCACCTGCGTGGGACCTCCGGTGCTTTGTCTGATTTTGGGAGCTTCAGTGAGGGCTGAGATGATGACGGCTGTCCATACCTGCATTCCGGTGGGATGGCTGGACAGAAGCCTTCGTGACCACCAGGTTCGGATTTGTAGAAGGCTGCATTCCAGCGAGGTAGCAGCTGCATAGGAGGGCTGGATAGAAGCCCTCGTGACCATCAGGGTCAGATTTGTAGAAAGCTGCCTTCCGGCGGGGTAGCAGCTGCGTGGGAGCTCCGGTGCTTTGTCTGATTTTGGGAGCTTCAGTGAGGGCTGAGATGATGATGGCTGTCCGTACCTGCGTTCCAGTGGGGTAACAGCTGCGTGGGCGATCTGGACAGAAGCCCTCGTGACCACCAGGGTCGGATTTGTAGTAAGCTGCATTCTGGCGGGGTAGCAGCTGCATCGGAGGGTTGGACTGAAGCCCTCATGACCACCAGGGTTGGATCTGTAGAAAGCTGCGTTCCAGTGGGGTAGCAGCTGCGTGGGAGGGCTGGACAGAAGCCCTCGCAACCACCAGGGTTGGATTTGTAGAAAGCTGCATAGCAGCAGGGTAGCAGCTGCATGAGAAGGCTGGACAGATGCCCTCATGACCACCAGGGTCAGATTTGTAGAAAGCTGTGTTCCGGCAGTGTAGCAGCTGTGTGGGAGGGCTGAACAGAAGCCCTCGTGACCACCAGGGTCGGATTTGTAGAAAGCTGCGTTCTGGCAGGGTAGCAGCTGCGTGGGAGCTCTGGTGCTTTGTCTGATTTTGGGAGCTTCAGTGAGGGCCAAGATGATGATGGTTATCCGTACCTGCATTCTAGCGGGGTAGCAGCTGTGTGGGAGGGCTGGACAGAAGCCCTCATGACCACCAGGGTTGGATCTGTAGAAAGCTGCGTTCCGGTGGGGTAGCAGCTACGTGGGAGGGCTGAACAGAAGCCCTCGCGACCACCAGGGTCAGAAAGCTGCATTCTGGTGGGGTGGCAGCTGTGTGAGAGGGCTGGACAGAAGCCATTCTCTTGATGCTAGACGCCTTTCTCATTGTGTCTCTCTTTTGTCTAAATTCTGGTTTGGCACCCTTCCCTGTTATCTCAAATCCCTTCTTTCCCCTTCTCCTCCTTCCTCCTACCCTCTTCGCAACAATACATTTCATTCTCTTAATATCCCTCCTAGAAAATCTTTTGTTGGCCAATCTACTTTTTCTTTCCACTTTTCTAAACTTTGGTCCTCCCTTCCCCTTTCTATTCATTCTGCCTCTTCCATTTCCTCCTTAAAGTCTCTTCTTTCTGATTTTTGTCATCCTTCCTGCAACTGCCTTTGACCCCTTGTCTTTCTCTGTTTTCTAATCTTGCCCTCTTCTTGCTGTTCCATTATTGTTTTCTTTCTGTATATATTTGAGAGTGTTTTTATTTTCTAGTTGCCTTCATTTACTGTTTTGCCTTTAATGTTTATAGAAACATAGAAATTGTTGGCCAGATAAGGACCGTTAGGCCCGTCTAGTTGGCCTGTAAGCCCCGTACTTGATTACGGCTTCTGACCCTCCCTCTGCTTTACCTCTATGGTTCACCCATGCCTGTCCCACGCATACCTAAATCCAACCACGGTGCTTGCTCCCACCACCTCCTGTGGCAGACCATTCCATGCATACACAACCCTCTCTGTAAAGAAAAACTTCCTCACATTCCCTCTTAGCCTTCCACCTTCCAATTTCATGGCATGCCACCTTGTTCTTGTACTCCAACTTTATTGGAAGATGTCTCCCCCCTGCACCTTGCTTATGCCCTTGAGGTACCTGAATGTTTCTATCATGTCCCCCCCACCTCCTCTTCTCCAGAGAGTACATGTTGAGGTCCCTTAATCTCTCCTCATAAGTTTTGTGTTGCAAGTCCTGTACCATCTTAGTCGCCCTTCTCTGGATCGTCTCCAGCCTGGTAATGTCGTTTTGAGGTGTGGCCTCCAGAACTACACACAGTACTCCATGTGAGGCCTGACTAGGGTTTTACATAATGGCATCACAACCTCCCATCTTCTGCTGGTAATACCCTGCCTATGCACCCCAGCATGCCACTGGCCTTCCCTGCTGCACTTGCGTTCTGCTTTGACATTTTCAGGTAGTCTGAAATAATAACCCCAGGTCCCCTTCTTCCTTGGTGACTGTCAGCACCTCCCCCCCATCCTGTACCTGTCTCCAGGGTTTCTATGTCCTAGGTACATAACTTTGCACTTCTTTGCATTAAACCTCAGTTGCCAGTCCTCAGACTATTTCTCAAGCTGTCCTTCCTCACTCTCTCCACCCTTTCTGAAGTATCCACCCTGTTACAGATCTTGGTGTCATCTGCAAACCGGCAGACCATTCCTTCCAGCCCCTCTGCAATGTCACTAATGAAGACATTGAACAGGATTGGCCCAAGGACTGATCCCTGAGGTACTCCACTGGTCACCCCCCCTCCCCAGATTGTACCCCATTTACTACCACCCTCTGCCTCCTGTCCGTTAGCCAGTTCCTAACCCAGTTTACCACCTTCAAACAACATGAAGTCTTGCTATATTATGACAATTGCAGTATGACCGCAGGTTAGAACTGCTCCAGAGGTGAAATAGTTAACTTTCCATGCAGGCATGGAACTTAGAGCGCGACTCGGTTGAAAACTCTGTCTGTTGTGCTTCAAAGGCAAACTGTCAGAATTCTTTACTCCGCCTCACTGAACAGTCGCTTCGGAGATTTCTCCTTCTGCTCGGTTCATTTTGTCGGTTTAAAAGTATTATTTTTCCGTTTTTAGCCGAAATTAAACCGCAACCGGTCGGTTCAAGCTCTGTCTGTGGTAATGTAAGTAATACATAGGTTTTACATTTAGTTTTTCTGTGTGGAACTTGTAATTTGTTATCGGTTCGGTTTGAACCGATCAGGTTGTATTTAAATCTACTAGTCCTTTTTTAGAGTGCGGTTCCCGGTTCTTATCGGTTCTAAAAAAACCGGATTTCATTACGTTTTTTTCCACGACTCGTGACACAGTTGGGAACCGATAAGGGTGTCTTGCTTGGTGGATTGCCATAAACGGGCAAGTTGGTTAGGCTGGCATTATGTCTGAGAAACCCAAAGAAAACGGACCACTGGGTTTCAACACTGTAGTGTTTGTGGGGAAGCTTTTGCTAAGGCTGACCCACACACCATGTGTCTATTGTCTGGGGGTTTGACCACCTCAATTCAGACTGCCAGATTTGTCACAATTTCCCTGCTGCCACCATAGATAAGAGGTTGGTAGGCTCAGGAAGGGAGAAAGTCCGCTGACCGGATGGCCAGCCCGGTTCGGTACCAACCGAACCGGAGGAATTCCCTCTGACCAGGGTGATACTTCCTCGGGCAAACAAAGAGCCGGTTCTGAGGAGCCGGTTCCAGCAAGAAGGACTAGAAAGTCAGCTAGTGTAGAGCCAAAAGTTCTCTCCCCAACTGCTGAGGAAATAGCTAAAACAATTAAAATTGTCCAGTCTCTCTCTCCGGTTCCAACCGAACCGACACCTTCTGGTAAGCGTTCGGTTCGGCCGGTTCCATCGGTTCAAGATTATGATTTGAGGATTTTTATGAACCGGGGGAAGGGGAAGAGGAATATGAGGAGAGTGAATATGGTTTTGAAGATCTGGATGTGCCCATTGATCCGGACATCTCTCCAGATAGACCCCTAGGGGTTTCTCCTCTAAGACTTTCTGAGTCCCCTTCTCATTTCATGTTTTATAAAAAAGTTGCTGAAACTCTCCAGCTCCCTGTTGAGGAAGCTGTTGATGACCTAGAGGAGCCAGACTATGTAGAAATGATGGATATTCCAGAGTCTAGGAGACTGTCTATTCCTTTGCATAAATCTTTTCGAAAACAGACAGTAAAAGTTTTAAAAACTCCTCACACTATACCTCCTGTGGATAAAAGGATGGACAAGAGGTATACCTTATCAGGCTCCGACACTGATTTCCTCACTCAGCAATGCAGCCATGTGGGGGTAGTGCAGGCTGCAGCCTGTGACAAGGCTAATATTCCCCTAGCTTCACACCCCCCCTGAGAAGGACTCCAGGAAGATTGATGCTATGGCAAAGAAACAGTACATGGCAGCATCTTTGGGACTCAGACAAGCAAATTATATGGCTTATGCTGCTAGGTACCAGAAATCCAGATGGGATACTGTGCTGGCCCTAGCAAAACAAGTCCCTGACCAGCTTGCCAGGAGCTGGAACAGGTGGCTATGGATGGTATTGAGGCATCCAAGGTGCAATTTTCATGCTGCAGTAGACTCTAATGATGTTTCATCAAGAGTCATGGCTACATCTGTGGCACTAGCAGGATGGCTTGGCTCAGATGTACTACCCTGTCTCAGGATACCCAGTCTAAGGCCATGGATTTTCCTGTGGGAAATTCTCTGTTTGAGGAGCAAACAGAAATTACATGAAGAAAATGGATGAATATAGGACCACCTATAGGGTGCACAGGCCAAGGAAAGGCAGGCCACTCCTCAAAAACAGCTTCCTAAAGGCAGGGGCAGGCCTTTTCATGAGGCTTTTACCAAGCCCAAGCTTCCTCCTCCCATGCTTAGAGGGGGTTCTTTAGAGGGAGGCAGGCAAGTCAAGCAGTCTGCTTCCACCCCTTAGCCCAAAGCCCCTGCCAAGCAGGCACCCTGATGAGATTGCCAGGGCGTTCTCCTCTACCTGTAGGGGCAGACTGGCTTACTTTGTCCAGGACTGGAAGTCTTTAACATCAGACAAGTGGGTCCTGGAAGTAGTAAGCCTTGTACTGGTTCTCAGCTTCAAAAAATTTCCAAAGCTAAGAACCAGATCTTTTCCACCTGCAACTCCACCAGAAGCACTTGCCCTAGAGGCAGAGGTCTCTACCCTCCTGGCTCTCAGAGCTGTGGAAAGGGTTCCTCCCCTACACCAGGGCAAAGGCTTGTACTCCAGGTACTTCCTTACCCCAAAAAAGACAGGAGAATGGCGGCCCATCCTGGATCTCAGATATTTAAACAAGCACCTTTTAAAGCCAAAGTTCAAATGGTGACTCAGGGAATTTTCCTACCCTCTCTAAGGCCAGGGGACTGGCTAGCTTCCCTGGACCTCAAGGATGCCTACTTCCATATTCCCATCAAAGCTCCCATCAGAAAGTACCTCAGGTTCGAGCTGCCCTCAGGCCACTACCAGTTCAGAGCAATGCCCTTCGGCCTCACTTCTGCCCCAAGGGTGTTCACCAAATGCCTGGCAGTAGCAGTTGCCTACCTAAGAAGGCAAAAGATTGCCATCTTTCCTTACCTGGACGATTGACTCATAGTAGGCCAGTCCCCAGACCAGGTCAAATTACAGCTTCAGATAACGCAGCAACTGCTTACCTGTCTAGGTTTCCTTCTGAATCTGTCAAAGTCAGTTCTGGAGCCTGTCCAGCTTCTTACCTTCATAGGCGCAGAACTGAACACACAGGAAGCCAGGGCCTTCCTTCCCCTAGACAGGGCAAAGACCCTGGTCTCCCTGGCCTCCTCATTTACCCTGCAGGTCTCCCGGCCAGCAAGGCATTTTCTGCAGCTCCTAGGACACATGGCTGCTTCCACAGCAGTTGTGCAGGGAGCAAGATTTCAGATGAGGGACATCCAGTTCCGTTTGAGAGTTTTTTGGTCTCAAAGAAAGGATCCTCTTACCAAGTTGATCCCAGTAACTCGAACCCTGATCCAAGCCCTACAGTGGTGGCAGGATCAGACCAACCTGAGACAAGGGGTTCCTTTTGTCACTCAGTCTCATTCTCTAATCCTTACTACAGATGAGTCCCTCTTGGGCTGGGGAGCTCACATGGGCGACCTCACCACCCAGGGTCTGTGGTCTCCCCAGGAATCTCTGCTCCACATCAACCTGTTGGAGCTCAGAGCAGTTTTTCTAGCACTTCAAGTTTTTTCCAAATCTGTTCAGAACAAGAGTATTCAGGTCAGAACAGACAACACCACTACAATGTGGTACATCAACAAGCAAGGGGGCACTCGGTCTACGGCCATGTGCACTGAAGCGATGAGATTGTGGTCTCTGGTTTACTCCCTGAACACCTCTCTTACGGCAGTTCACCTCCCAGGCAAGGACAATGTCCTGGCAGATGCTCTCAGCAGGATTTCCCAGGGCCACCACGAATGGTCACTGGATCCCCTGGTCTTGGGAGTAGTATTTGCCAGATGGGGCACCCCACAGATAGATCTTTTTGCAGCCCCAGACAGTCACCAACTTCCTCTTTTTGCTGCAGTCCCCAGTGTTGGGCTCTCTCCACTGGATGCCTTAGCCCTCAGTTGGGAGGGAAGTTTCTCTATGCCTTCCTCCCTTTCCTCTCCTGTTCAAGGTGCTAGTCAAAATCAGATCCCAATCCTGCAAAGTCATTCTGATAGCTCTGGATTGGGCCAGACAACCCTGGTATCCACTCCTGCTGTCCTTAGCAGTCCATCCTCCCCTGTGCCTTCCCAGGAATCACAATCTGTTAACCTGTGCCCAGGGAAGGGTATGGTAACAGAATCTCAAATCTCTCAATCTCAAGGCTTGGTTCTTGAAGAGTTAGAGTTTGCTGATTTACACCTTTCCCAAGGTGTAATGCATATATATTGAAGGCCTCAAGGAAGCCTTCCACCAGGGCTACTTACAATTCCAAATGGAAAAGGTTTTCCATATGGTGCTCGGAAAAGCATATTTCCCCAGTCTCTGCTGATCTACCCACAGTCCTGGATTATATGGTCCACCTGAATTCTTTGGAGCTGAGACCAGCTACCCTCAAGGTGCACTTGGCAGCTGTGTCTGCTTTTATTTCAGCAGGTAAATCCTCTTCTCTTTCAGCTCATCCTGTATTTTCCAAGTTTTTTAAGGGGTTGTTTCACACTAACCCTCCATTCAGAGATCCTGCCCCTGCCTGGGATCTTAATGTTTGCATTGCTCAGCTTATGCAACCCCACTTCGAGCCCTTGTCTTCAGCTGAGCTCAAGTACTTGACTTGGAAAACTGTGTTTCTGGTAGCCATCACTTCTGCCAGACACATAAGTGAATACAAGCATTGTCAGTGGAGCAGGAGTTTATCTCTTTTCACAGAGATAAGGTGGTCCTTCGGACTAACAGAAAGTTCCTGCCTAAGGTGGTTTCAGATTTCCACCTTAATCAATCTATTTCTCTTCCAGTGTACTTCACTGCCCACTCCTCCTCTGGGGAGAGGAGGCTGCACAGCTTAGATGTGAAGAGAGCCCTTAGTTACTACATAGAGCGTACCAAGGGTCATAGGTTTGACTCCCTCCAACTGTTCCTTACCTATGGCGAAGTTGGTAAAGGGAAGCCAGCCACTAAAAGATCCATTGCCAGGTGGATTGTCTCTTGTATCCAATTCTGCTACGAGAAGTTGGGTAAAGTTCCTCCCTCAGGCCTGAGGGCTCACTCTACCAGAGGTACAGCTGCTTCTCTCGCTGTTGCCAGAGACATTCCTATTTTAGAAATATGTCAAGCAGCTACCTGGAAAACAGTTCACACTTTTACCAAGCATTACTCCCTGGACATCCAGGCTAGGAGTGATGCTCGGTTTGCCACAGCCGTGCTTCAGAGCCTATTTCCTAAGTAGGTTCTGTCTCTCCTCCATGGGGGTACTGCTGTGTAGTCTGCAATTGTCATAATATAGCAAGACTTCATGTTGTTTGAAGAAAAAATTACTCACCTTAGTAATGTTGTTTCTTCTAATGGAGTCTTGCTATATTATGACCTCCTCCTGCCTGCCCTCTCAGAACCTCTGTTTTGGGATGTGGGTGGGCAGTACAGGGTTGGCACTTTTTTGATGCCCACCTTGTTGTTTTCACCTACCCTTTTGGAGTGAATTGGTGTTGTGTTTTTGCATTTTTGGGTCTCCTGACTTGATTCTTTGTTTTAGGCCAAAAAATGAGTGTTTATGTTAGTAGCCAGTTGGCTAGTGTAGGTTTACAGCTTCCACACAGAACCTTAGTGAGTTTTAGCTCGTAAAAATCTGACAGTTTGCCTTTGAAGCACAACAGACAGAGTTTTCAACCGAGCTCGCGCTCTAAGTTCCATGCCTGCATGGAAAGTTAACTATTTCACCTCCGGAGCAGTTCTAACCTGCGGTCATACTGCAATTGTCATAATATAGCAAGACTCCATTAGAAGAAACAACATTACTAAGGTGAGTAATTTTTTCTTGTCTCCCATGCCCAGACTATCCATCTTGTTAACCAGCCTCTTATATGACACAGTGTCGAAGGCTGTGCTGAAATCGGGGTAGGTGACGTCCACCGTTCCCCCACCCAATTTACTTCCCTCATCACCCAGTCAAAGAAATCTGTCAGATTCGTCTGACATGACCTTCCTGCTGTGAATCCATGCTGCCTAGGGTCCTGGGCACCAAAGGCTTCTGGATGTCCCACTATCTTTTCTTCAAGCAGTGCCTCCATGATCTTCCCCACTACTGAGGTGAGGCTGACCGGCCTATAGTTCCCCGCCTCCTCCCTGCTGCCGGATTTGTGTAGAGGGACTACATGTGCTCTCCTTCAATCCTCTGGCACCTCTCCTATGTTGAGTAACTCAGTGAACAAGGCTGCCAGAGGTTCTGCTAGCTCACCTTGCAGCTCCCTTAATAACCTCGGTGTATGCTGTCTGGTCGCTTTGCTTTGTCCATCTTCAGATTAGTGAGCTCCTGCAGGACTCTCTCCCCTGTGAATGGACTACTGTCCAACTCCCCCCCCCCCCTTGGTATTTGTTTCCCAGCTGTGGTCCTTGTCCCTCCTTATGATTCTGCTTGTATTACTATATTATTGTATTTTACTAACATACTATTTGCCAGCAGATTAGGCCTTACGGTCTATCGAGTCTGCTTGAACCTTAGATCCTTAGTTGGGTGCCGAGGCCCTCCCATCCCTTGTGCTCCAGAAACCCCTATCATCCATCCCCACCCCCCTGGGACAGGCCATCATCTGATACATCCACTTTCTATGTCTGTCCCACCCTCTCTTGAAGCCCTCCACTGTGGATCTCTGAACCAGCTCACCAGGCAGTGCATTCCAAGGGTCCACCACCCTCTCGGTGAAAAACCTCCTCCTCTTTTCCCCCCTCACCCTTCCACCTTCCAACTTCAAACCAGCCCTCTGGTGATACCTCCCTGCTTTAGTCTAAGATCCCTCTATGTTTTACCCTATTTATACCCTTGAGGTGCTTGAGACCTCAATCCATGTCCCCCTGTCTCTCCTCACCTCCAATGAAAACAGGCAGAGCTCCTCAAGTCTGTCCTCATCGTCAAATCCCCTAGCCTCGTATCATCTTAGTTGCCCTCCTCTGTACCCTCTCCAGGGGCTGTGTGTCCCTCTTCAAGTGTGGTCTCAGTACTGTACACAGTACTTAATGTGTGGTCTAACCAGTCCATTGCAGCGCAGAATCACTTCCTTGCTCCTAGAGGTGATCCCCTTACGATGCATCCCAACATCCTGTTTGCCTTGCTAGCCGCTCTCCTGCACTGCTCAGAGTTATTCATACATGCATCCACCATGACCCCTAGGTATTTTTCCCTATTGAGGCCTCCAGCGCCTCCCTCCCAGGGTGTACCTGTGTTAGGGTTTCCCGACCAAGATGCAACACCTTGCACTTGGTGATATTGAATTTAATTTCCATGTGTGAGCCCAGCTTCCAGGGTGTCCAGGTCCTCTTGCAGGCCAACCTCCCTCTTCTCCCTCAACTTCTGCTCCCATCTTGGGTCATCCGCGAAGAGACTCATTTCACCCTATACCCTCCCTGATGTCGATATGTATGCATTAAACAGGATCGGACCCAGGACGACCCTCTGGTACCCTACCAACCTCTCTGGGTTCGAGAGCTCCCCACAGACCACTACTCTCTGGTTGCGTCCAGCTAGCCAGTTTTCAATCCATCTGACCATCAAAGGGCCTACTCCTAACCCCATCAGTTTCTCCACCAGACCATTGTGGGGACAGAGTCAAGCGCCTTGCTGAAGTCCAAGAATAATACATCCACAGGCTTTCCCTGTCCAGTTCTGATGTTACCTATTAAGTAGAACTCCACAAGATTGGTTTGACATGATCTACCTGGCACAAACCCATGTTGCCGACTATCCAGACCTCCCACCTCCTCCAAGTACATCCCCAATCGTTCCTTTAGTATATTCTCCATTAATTTTCCCACCACCGAGGTTAAACTGATGGGTCTATAATTACCTGGTACTTCCCTTGACCCCCCTTTATGGATTGGCACCACATGTGCCTCTCTCTAATCCCTAGGTACCCTCCCTGTCTCAAGTGACCTGTTGAAGAGCTCTGCCAGGGGTGCAGCCAGTATGTCCGCTAATTCCCATAGTACTCTCGGATGAATGCCATCCGTCCCAGGAGATTTGTCTTTCTTTAGGGCCTTGAGGGCTAACCACACCCTTTTGGCAGAGATATCATCATCCATCCCCTCCACCTTACTGGCCTTTTTATCCTTATCCAGATGTGATACCCCTGGGGTACCTCTCCCTCCCTCTTGCTCCATTTCTGTTGCTCCCCTGATCCCACTCACTGCCACTTCTATCCCCTTCGTGCCTTACGAACATACGAACATACAAAATTTGCCAGCAGATAAAGGCCTAGAGGTCTATCAAATCTGCTCGAATGTGCAGCTAGCACCCCTTATTCTGCAGCTGCCCCTTCCTTCCACCCTTCCCCTTCATTAACCCTCCCCCTTGTCCTGTCCCATCCTCGTTTGAAGCAGTCCACTGTTCTACTGCATACCACTTCAGGAGGTAAGGCATTCCACCCAGCCACCACCCTCTCTGTAAAAAAGTGTCTCCTCATCTCCCTCCTGAACCTTCCTTGCTCCAGTCTCATATCATGGCCCCTGGTGTCCCTCCCCTCCCTTACTTTGAACAGCCCCTCTGTACTTGTCTTGTCTATTCCTTTCATGTATTTAAAGCCTTGCTTTGTAGATATCCCATCCCCCTCACTAGTGAACACAGAGGCAAAGTACTCGTTAAATACCTCTGCCTGGTCCCTCGCCTCTTCCACCCAACCTCCTTCTGATCTCAATCTGCTGAGATGGCCCTTAGTTTTCTCCGCTCCCCAATGTACCGGAAGAACCCCTTTTCCCCTTCATGTATCCCCTGTGCCAGCCGCTGCTCTTTACTGGACTTTGCTCCCCTCACCATCCAGGTGACTTTTCTAGATGCAAGATGGTACATTTCCTTATCCCTATCCCCTCTTGTTGTTTTATATTTTTTGTAGGACGCCTTCTTTTCTCTGACTGCTAGCTGTACCTCACTGGACCACCAGCATGGTTTATGTCACCTTGCTCCCTTACGTTTCAACTTAGCACCGATCCTGACTGCCTCATGAAGTCCCCGTTTTATGACCTCCCATCTCCTTTCCACACTTGTCATTGATGTAATCCCCTTCAAGTGATCCTTGAGAATATTTCCCATGCCCACAAAGTCTGCCCCCCCTGAGAGTCCACTGCTAGTGTCCTAGATCCCCCCCTCCCCCATGCTTATTTGAAACCAGACATATTGTGGTCACTCCCAGTCAGGAGGGTCCTGTACAACCAGGTCCCTTACCAGATCCCCATCTGCCAGAACCACATCCAGGACATGCCCCTCCCTTGTGGGCTCCATCACATGTTGTGTTAAGAACACATCCTGGAAGCTGTCCAGCAACCTCTGCTCCTTGACCACCTTAGAGGACATGGTTCCCCAGTTTGTACCTGGCATATTAAGGTCCCCCATCAACACCACTCCTTCACCTTTTGGTTCACACTGGGCAATGATGTTGTCCAGTAAACCATCCTCTAGAACATCACACACTCATCCCGAGGGCCTATATACCACCCAGCTTGACCTTATCTCCTGCTGGGGATCGTGGGTGACCATAAAGGCCTCACGTTTCCCTCTGCCTCTTCTACCTAGCAATTTCTATGTCATCTCTAATGAACATGGCCACTCCACCCCTCTGCCCTCCTTTCTATCCTTCCTAAGCATAGTGTCCCCATGCGTTTAGGTCCCAGTCATGGTTTTGTTGTCCCGTCTCCGTGACTGCGCCACATCCACCCCCTGAACAGCATGGCCTGGAACTCTGGCATCTTGTTTCCCAAGCTCCTGGCATTTACTAACACCAACCCCACCCCTTATCCCTGATCCTCTTTGCCAAGACCCACCCAGATTCCTTATACTTCCATCCTCCCTCTGCTCCTCCACCAAACCTCCACCCCCAGTCTGTTTCCCCCCTCCCCTTGGGCTGAGGCTACTCCCTCATCTGGAGGAGAGGGCTTCTGGTCAGCCCCTCCCTTATCCCTTCCCCCCTCACAAGTTTAAACCCCACCTTTCTTGAATGTAGTCAGCCATCCCCTGTTGAAGGACTTCCTTCCCTAATGGGGCAAGATGAAGCCTGTCCTTGGCATACAGTCCCTTATCCTCCCAAACTCCTTTCCAGTTCCCTAACACCCCAACCCACTCTCTTCACCCCACTTCCTGAGCCAGTCATTAACCTCTGTGATCTTCATTTTTTTCTCCACTGAGGCCTTTGGTACTGGCAATATCTCCGAAAAAGAAATGTTGCATCCATTATCCCGACAGACTCTGGCAAGTTCTTGGAACCTTGCTTGGATTTCTAAAACGCTATTTCCCTCTAGATCGTTAGTTCCCAAATGCACCAGGAAATCCGGTTTCCCTCCACAATCCCTAACCATTTCATACACCATGAACTTTGCTCTGTGCACTGTCAGCCTAGAGATACTCATTACCTTCACCTGGCTATGGCATCCACTCCCCTGTCCCTCCCACTGGATACCCCTAATCATCGAGTCTCCCAATAACAGAACCTTAACACCGCCATCATCCTTATGGTTACCTCCACTATGTCCTCTCAGCCCCTATCCCCCCCTTTATTCGTGATTCTCAATTCCATGGGAGTCTTCCTGCCTTATTAGGAGACCCTTGTCACCCTCCCTTTCTGCCTCCCTCACTATTTTGCCCACTTAACTCAAACCCCTCTGAATAGGTGTCCCTTTAACCCTCTCTTATCCGAACCATTTATCCTGGCCCTGATGCTTTCCCTTCCCCACACCACCCATCCTCCCTCTTGTAATAGTACCCCTGCCTCCAGAGGCTCTCTGTGGGTCCCCTTTACCTAGGCCCCCATCCTTGGTACTGACCCCCCTGCTGAAGGGGGGCCCCTCCCCCACCTCCTTGTCTCCTAGTTTCTCTCCAGTCATGCTCTCCTCCCTCATGTCTGCAATATGTTGCATCTCCCCCATTTGCTTAACATTTATGTTTCCCCTTCACCCTCTGGGACTATTTCTATCCTTTCCATTGCCGGTCTGTGATGCCCTATGGGTATCCGACTCCCTCCCCCCCGGCTTCTGTATAAGTTTCCTCATTTCCACCAACCCCTTCCTCACCCTCTAGGTTGCTTAGTAGCTCAAATTTATTGTGACACTCTATGTCAGCCTCCATCAAGTAACCCGAGTTTCCCCTGATTGCACCTCTAAACTGCCCCTCTTCTTCCCCTCTTGCTCTGTTCACCTTAGGAGCTCCCTTCCCACAGTCTGCTGTTTTAGGCTTCCCACAACAGCCCCTCCTGACTCTTCCCCCTCCACTCTCTTTGTATTCAGAATGTTCACCCCGTACGCTTTCCCCTTAGCGTCAACATCCCTATCTAAAGGTCCTCTGTCCCTAATATCCCCCCTCCTGCTTGCTGTAACATAACATCCTGTAATTTCATAGCGTTGCCCCAGCCTCCCCTCAGCCCCACCCTTCTGCTGCCCATATCCACACTCCTTATCCTTGGACACCCCCAGCTCCCCCAGCTTACTCCTTAACCAATATACCTCACTCCTGATACAAGATAGCTGTCTACAGAGTGGGCAGCCTCCCTCTCTCCAGGCCCAATTGAGAATTATTGTCATCCTACAGCCTGTGCAGCCTACAACCCTTCCGAAGATGCCTGCCATGGTGGAATATGGCCACCCTGTTTATCCCCCTCTGTTTATAATGGCACACCCCCTTTTCTCAGTCCCTTTCCCCTGGAATACAGTTTCTCCCTATACTGACTGCAGTTATTTACAAACCCAATTTCAACCCCACCAATAAAGTTCCCAAGTCTCACAAACACATACAGTCCAGTGTGTGTCCAGTCTCACTAACAGTGTGTGTATGCAGACATCAGGTACCGTATGATGTCACAGGCCCACCAGCACTGGTTGCTTCGAATTTCAGTCCCAAACAGGAATACTCAGCCCTTTAACCCCAACCCCCAGTGGCTTTTCAGTATTTAAGAAAGCCTACAAAACAGGGTGCGTGGGAGGGCTCTTACCAACACCAGGCAAACAACACATTTAAATTTCACTCTAATTATCACTGCCAAACAAGTGTTCCCAATCCTCAAAAGTTACAATATCACAGCCCAAGTAACAGTTCTAACTCAAGGTAATAATTTTTAACACATAGAACTAATTTTACGTACAAAACTATTCACATATTTCAGTTAAAACAGAATATAACCCCAGACCTCTGTCCTTACCAGCCTCCTGCTTATGCTTCCAAGTGAACAATGAAAGACAAGGTAATTCCTGTTAATGTCCCCTTCCCCTAACACCAGGCAAACAACACATTTAAATTTTACTCTAATTATCACTGCCAAACAAGTGTTCCCAAGCCTCAAAAGTTACAATATCACAGCCCAAGTAACAGTTCTAACTCAAGGTAATAATTTTTAACACGTAGAACTAATTTCACGTACAAAACTATTCAAATATTTCAGTTAAAACAGAATATAACCCCAGGCCTCTGTCCTTACCAGCCTCCTGCATATGCTCCCAAGTGAACAATGAAAGACAAGGTAATTCCTGTTAATGTCCCTTCCCCCTAACACCAGGCAAACAACACATTTAAATTTGACTCTAATTATCACTGCCAAACAAGTGTTCCCAAGCCTCAAAAGTTACAATATTACAGCCCAAGTAACAGTTCTAACTCAAGGTAATAATTTTTAACACGTAGAACTAATTTCACGTACAAAACTATTCAAATATTTCAGTTAAAACAGAATATAACCCCAGACCTCTGTCCTTACCAGCCTCCTGCTTATGCTCCCAAGTGAGCAATGAAAGACAAGGTAATTCCTGTTAAAGACAAGGTAATTCCTGTTAATGTCCCCCCCTAACACCAGGCAAACAACACATTTAAATTTCACTCTAATTATCACTGCCAAACAAGTGTTCCCAAGCCTCAAAAGTTACAATATCACAGCCCAAGTAACAGTTCTAACTCAAGGTAATAATTTTTAACACATAGAACTAATTTCACGCACAAAACTATTCAAATATTTCAGTTAAAACAGAATATAACCCCAGACCTCTGTCCTTACCAGCCTCCTGCTTATGCTCCCAAGTGAACAATGAACCTTGTTATTATATTGTTAGCTATCTCCTTCTCCCCTCTTCCCCAGGACTTATCTGGAAACGAGCTGTTGTCAGCACAGTATGTATTTTCTGGTAAAACCTTTTAAATAAATATCTAAATGTAGGGGTGGGGGGCTTGCAGATCAGAGATGGCTGAGTGGTGACCCCCAATTCAGAGTGCTAGTCATGTGGAGAAAGCTTGTAGAGAGTATGGGCAGGCAGCGGAGAGCTTGCAGACAGTGGTCCTGGTGTGTGTCTTATAGGCCTGAGTTTAACTGGTGAAGCACTAGAGTTCAAGTGCTGGAGGCAGAACCGGGGGTCCATATTTAAGACTTAAAGGCAAGCAGATGAGTTGACACTGAGGCTGTAGACCAAATGGCAAGTAAAGAAACCACAGACCAGTCTCCTAGACTACAGCTGAGGGGCCAGCAAAACAGACTGAATAAATTCATAGGTTCATAGGACTAATACAAGCCCATGAACATTTTGTGCCATGTAAGGACATGCCACCAGTTCAGTGGGGATATACCCATTTATTTTCTCCCATGTGTTCATCCAGTCATTTTTTAAAGGCTGAAAGGTTTGCTGCTGATACCCCTTCTACAGGGAGTGAATTCCATATTTTCATAACCTTTTGGTTAAACCATTTAGCCCTTCTCTCAGTTTTAGACTGTTCACCTCTAAGCTGAAAATGATGAACTCTTGTTTCTCTGTTCAGTCTTTATTTTTTTACAAGTCCTGCTGTTTTCCATAAAAGTGCATTCATTCACAAACACACGCCAAATTCTTCCCAGCAAGATGTCATCCCTCAGCTATAAATCATTACAGTCTTGAGCCAGCCTGAGTCAGTCGCCTGTCACCACGGTCACCAGTCACAGTCACCATTTATCTAAATAAATGAATAAATAGAAACAGGTTCCAGAACACTGGCCTTTCACACAATGCATCCAATCAGCTGATGCTGAGGACCATGCAATACAAACAGACTGAACAGACCTCATTGCCGTCTTCTGCTGGCTTCTTTGTATGTTTGTGCCACAGACTGGGAAATCTGACCTGTGACCAAATTCCTGCACCCAGTGACCCATTTCTAGCACCCTCACCTCTTTTGTTTACTTGCATGGGTTAAGCCAGAACCAGTAGCATGATGCCTCATGTAAGCCCCCTCCCCAGACTAGGGGTTTAGCTGGCATATTGTCAGAGAAGAGAACAAACACCAAACCACTTACGTGACCTTCGGTGTCTGCAGTGACCTCCAGAGTGCAGGTTTCTTCAGGCAAGGGCAGGGCTGCAAATCATTCGGGGTTAGCAAACACATTTCTCCAGAAACAATTGATTGTCCACATAGCAGATAAAGGTCGAATCGGAGGGTTCAATGAGCTTAGTGTCATGAGCATGTCATGTTACACTGGTGAAAGCAAGCATGATAGCTACGAGTGTTCGGATGTTAAGTTCCACGGCAGCTTAAATACACTTTCTATGGAGGAAGTCTAGCGTCTTAACAGGGGATGTTGCCCCAACAGGTTCAGGTGCTAAAGTTAAGCTTGGGGCTGCAAGCAACTTGGGGGAGGGGGGGTTACAGGTACATTTCATGCTGACATTACAGTTAATCTTAATAAATTTAAAGGGACACTGTCATCCCATTTTGCATCATATTATTTTTGGTTGAAACCCCACATTTTATGAGTGCCTACCTTCTGTAAAATTCATTGATGTTGCTGGTTGTTTTATCTGCTTCCCTTCTTAACAGACCTGGAAATCATGCTAATAGTATAGCTACAACCATCATTGTTTTGGTTCAAACCCTTGATCTACTCTTATTGCATACTTCTTTGACATAAGGAACACCCTCAAGCAGTGCAGCCACTCATTATGCAGCAGTCTTCTGTCCTCCCACTGCATCTTGAGTGGCTAGACTGTTTTGGGCTAATCCCAAGTCCAGGAAAAATGCAGTGCAAGTTGATCAAAGACCGTAAACAAACACTTTGCGTGGTAACTAAGGGTAGAACTAGTGACACTGCTGACTACTCTCTTTAACAAATCATGGGAGGATGGGGTGGTACCTGAGGACTGGAGGAGGGCAGACGTGATTCCTCTTCACAAAAGTGGGAGCAGGACAGAGGTAGGAAACTACAGACCAGTTAGTTTGACCTCAGTGGTAGGGAAAATGATGGAATCACTTCTGAAGGGAAGAATTGTTGAGTACCTAGAGGCCAGTGGGGCACAGGACCAAAGACAGCATGGATTCACGATGGGAAGGTTGTGTCAGACAAATCTAATAGATTTCTTTGACTGGGTGACCAAAGTAGTAGACCAGGGAGGGGCTGTGGACATGGTCTACCTAGATTTTAGTGAAGCATTTTATATAGTCCCACACAAAAGATTAATACACAAGTTAGCCAGACGTGGAGTGGGTCCCAAGGTGGTAGCCTGGATAAAAAATTGGCTAGACAACAGGACACAAAGGGTAGTAGTAAACGGAGTCCACAGTGAAGAAAGGAGGGTTACTAGTGGGGTACCGCAGGGTTCAGTACTGGGACTGGTCCTTTTTAATACATAGAAACATAGAAAGTGACAGCAGAAGGGGACGCAAAGGTCCATCTAGTCTGCCCAAGAACCTAACTGGTGCTAGTCCCCTTCCCTCCTTTGCCTTTCCATATGCTATCTTTATGTTTATCCTGTGCGTTCTTGAACTCACTCACCATTTTGACCCCCATTACCTCCTTGCGTAGGCATTCCATTGGTCCCCCACTCTCTCTATAAAGAAGAACTTCCTTGTATTACTCCTGAACCTCCCTTTCTTCAGTCTCATGTCATGTCCTCTCGTTGTGTAACTCTATGAAATGTATATGCTATCTCCCATGTATCCCCGATGCACCATGAGATGAGCATCTTTGCTCAGTGTGCCTTACCTGGTGAAACATTTCAGTAAATAAAAATTCTCCTGCTCTCTTTCAATTTGAAAAGCTCCTGAATGTTAACTTAATTTATACCCCTCATATATTTAAAAGTCTTAATCATGTCGCCCCTCTCCCTCCTCTGTTCCAGGGAGTACATGTTGAGTTCCCTCAGCCGATCCTGGTATGCCATACGGTGCAGTCCCTGAATCATTTTCGTGGCCCTAAAGTGTAAAATGCACTTAGGCAGAAATAATCCCAAAGAGGATTACTACCTGGGAGAAGAGAAACTACCCTCCACCAGCCAGGAGAGGGACCTAGGGGTCATTACATCAGAAGACTTGAAAGTGGGCAAACAGTGCAAAAAGGCAGCACTAAAGGCAAGTAGCATGCTGGGCTGCATCTGGAGGGGAATCACGAGTCACAGGAGGGAGGAGGTGTTACCACTCTACAGGGTGCTGGTGTGTCCCCACTTGGAGTAATGTGTACAGTACTAGAGACCTCACCTGTGCTGCGTGAACTGCACTGGCTGCCAGTTCAGTGGTGGATCACTTATAAGGTAGGATTGCTTACCTTTAAAGCCCTTCATGAACAGGGACCCGACTACCTGAAAGATCTCCTGACTCCCTACTCCCTCAATCACCCTCTCCGTTCCGCCAGTGAGGAATTGCTAGTGATTCCCAGGGTTCGTCTTAAAACATCTGGAGCTTGTGCTTTTTCATTTGCAGCACCGGCCCTGTGGAATTTTCTACCTCGTCGGTTAAGAGATTGCCTGACCGTCAGCAGTTTTAAATCAGTGCTGAAAACGTATTTATTTTCTTTGTCCTTCCCTGATTAATTAATGATTGATTTTAAATGATGTATTACATCATCTGTTTTTATACTGTAATTTTATATTCAAACAACATGACGCCTTGCTGTATTCTGACAGTAGCAGTGAGTCCCAACCTTCGAACTGCCCCGGAGATGAAAGAGTTAACTTTCCATGCCAGGCATGGAACGCTGAGCTCGAGCTCGGTTGAGACTCTGTCTGTTGCTGTTTAAACTCAAACCGTCAGATTCTTTACTCCGCCTCACTGAACAGTTGCTCCGGAGATTTCTCCTTCTGCTCGGTTCAATTTGTCGGTTAAAGTTCCGTTTTTCTCGGTTTTCGACCGAATTTAAACCACAACCGGTCGGTTCAGTCTCTGTCTGTGGTATTTGTGAGTACTAGATAGGTTACATATTAACTCTTTTCTGTGTGGAACTTGTAAACGGTTTATCGGTTCGGTTTGAACCGATCAAGTTGTTAGAAAATCTTAAATTGTACTTTTAGAGTGTGGTTACCGGTTCTTATCGGTTCTAAAAAAACAAATTTTATTACGGTCTTTTCCACGACCTGTGACACGGTCAGGAACTGATAAGAGGGTCTTGCCTGGCGGATTGCCATTAAAAGGGTAAGTTTGGTTAGGACTGGCACAATGTCTGAGAAATCCAAAAGAAAAACCGGGCCCACTGGGTTTCAACACTGTAGTGTGTGTGGGGAAGTCTTTGCTAAGGCTGACCCCCACACCACCTGTGTTTATTGTCTAGGGTTTGACCACCTCAATGCAGACTGCCAGATTTGTAAAAATTTTCCTGCAGCTACCCTAGAAAAGAGAGTTGGTAGGCTCAGGGAAAAGGAGGCCAAAAAGTCCGCTGAACCGGATGGCCAGCCCGGTTTGGTTCAAACCGAACCAGAAGGAGTGCCCTCTGACCAGGGCGAGACTTCTTTGGGCAAAAGGAGATCCGATTCTGAGGAGTCGGTTCCAGCAAAGAGAACTAGAAAGGAAAATCAGCTGGTGTGGAGCCAAACTTTCCTCTCCAACCACTGAAGAAATAGCCAAAGTGATCAAAATTGTCCGTCGCTTTCCCGGTTCTGACGAACGGCACCATCGAGGAGGCGCTAAGTCTGGTCAGTTCCACGGTTCAAGATTATGATTGAGTGGAGTATTATGAACCGGAGGAGGAGAAAGAGGAGTATGGGGAAAGTAAATGTGGATTTGAAAGTCTGGATGTGCCCATTGACCCGGACATCTCCCCAGACAGACCTTCAGGAGTGTCTTCTCCTAGGCTTTCTGAGTCCCCCTCTCATTTCATGTTTTATAAAAAGGTGGCTGAAACCCTCCAGCTTCCTATGGAAGAAGCTGTGGATGACCAAGAGGAGCCTGACTTTGTGGAAATGATGGATATCCCAGAGTCTAGGAGACTGTCTATTCCCTTGCACAAATCTTTGAGAAACAGACATTTAAAATTTTAAAGACTCCTAATACTATACCTCCTGTGGATAAGAGAATGGACAAGAGGTATACATTGTCAGGCTCAGACACGGAGTTCCTTACACAACAATGCAGCCATGTTGGGGTAGTGCAGGCTGCAGCCTGTGACAAGGCAAATATTCCCTTGGCTTCACACCCCAGACAAGGACTCCAGGAGGATTGATGCCATGGCAAAGAAACAGTACATGGCAGCATCCTTGGGACTCAGACAGGCCAATTATATGGCTTATGTTGCTAGGTATCAGAAATCCAGATGGGACACTGTCAAGGCTTTAGCAAAACAGGTCCCTGGCCAGCTTGCCAAGGAGCTGGAGCAGGTGGCTGCTGATGGTGTTGAGGCATCCAAGGTGCAATTCCATGCTGCAGTGGACTCAAATGATGTGTCATCAAGAGTCATGGCTACATCTGTGGCACTTCGCAGAACGGCTTGGCTCAGATGTACTAGCCTGTCACAGGATACCCAGGCTAAGGCCATGGATTTTCCTGTTGTTGGTAATTCTTTGTTTGGGGAGCAAACAGAGAATTACATGAAGAAAATGGACGAGTATAGAACCACCTACAGGAGTGCCCAGGCCAAGGAAAGGTAGGCCACTCCTCAAAGGCAGCATCCCAGGGGCAGGGGCAGGCCTTTTCATAGGCCTTTCTACCAAGCTCAGGCCTCCTCTTCTGCCTACGCTCAGAGGGGGTTCTTTAGAGGGAGAGGCAGAAGGGGTACCAGCAGACCTGCTTCCACCCCTCAGCCAAAACCCCCTGCCAAACCGGCACCCTGATGGGTTTGCCAGGGCCAATTCTCCACTACCTGTAGGGGACAGGCTGGCTTACTTTGTCCAGGACTGGAAGTCTCTAACATCAGACAAGTGGGTCCTGGAAGTAGTAAGCCAGGGACTGGTTCTCAGCTTCAAAAGATTTCCAAAGCTGAGAACCAGATCCTTTCCACCTGCCAACCCCTCAGAGGTACTTTGCCCTAGAGGCAGAGGTCTCTTCCCTCCTAGCTCTCAGAGCTGTGAGAAGGGTTCCACCCCTACACCAGGGCAAAGGGTTGTACTCCAGGTACTTCCTTACCCCAAAAAAGACAAGAGAATGGCGGCCTGTCCTGGATCTCAGATACTTAAACAAGCACCTTTTAAAACCAAAATTCAAAATGGTGACTCTGGGAATAATTCTACCCTCTCTAAGGCCAGGGGGACTGGCTAGTGTCCTTAGACCTCAAGGATGCCTACTTCCATATTCTCATCAGAAGCTCCCATCGAAAGTAACTCAGGTTCGAGCTGCCCTCAGGCCATTACCAGTTCAGAGCAATGCCCTTTGGTCTGACCTCTGCTCCAAGGGTATTCACAAAATGCCTGGCAGTAGTAGTTGCTTCTCTAAGAAGGCAAAGGATTGCCATCTTCCCTTACCTGGGCGACTGGCTTATAGTAGGCCATTCCCCAGACCAAGTCAGGTTACACTTACAGATAACTCACCAACTGCTCACCTCTTTGGGTTTCCTTCTGAATCTTTCAAAGTCAGTTCTAGAGCCTGTCCATCTCCTCACCTTCATAGGCGCAGAGCTAGACACAGAAAAGGCCAGAGCTTTCCTTCCCCTGGACAGGGCAAGGACCCTTATCTCTCTGGCCTCCTCATTCACCCTGCAGGTGTCTTGACCAGCCAGGCATTTTCTACAGCTCCTGGGGCACATGGCTGCTTCCACAGCAGTGGTGCAGGGAGCAAGATTTCAGATGAGGGACATTCAGTTCCATTTGAGAGCCTTTTGGTCTCAAAGAAAGGACCCTCTGACAAGATTGATCCTAGTGACTCGAACCCTGATCCAGGCCCTACAGTGGTGGCAGGATCAGAACAATCTGAGACAAGGAGTCCCCTTTGTCACTCAGTCTCACTCTTTAATCCTTACTACAGATGCCTCCCTCTTGGGGTGGGGAGCTCACATGGGCGACCTGACCACCCAGGGGTTGTGGTCCCCTCAGGAATCTCTGCTTCACATCAATCTGTTGGAACTCAGAGCAGTGTTTCTAGCACTTCAAGCCTTTTCCAAATCTGTTCAGAACAAAGTTATCCAGGTCAGAACAGACAATACCACCACAATGTGGTACATCAACCAGCAAGGAGGCACTCGGTCTACGGCCGTGTGCACAGAAGCAATGAAGTTGTGGTCTCTGGCATATTCCCTGAACACCTCCCTCACAGCAGTTCACCTTCCAGGCAAGGACAATGTCCTGGCAGATGCTCTCAGCAGGATATCCCAGGGCCATCACGAATGGTCACTGGATCCCCTGGTCTTGGAGGTGATATTTTCCAGCTGGGGCACCCCACAGATAGATCTTTTTGCAGCCCCAGACAATCACCAACTTCCCCTTTTTTGCTGCAGGCCCCTAGTGTTGGACTCAGTCCCCCTGGATGCCTTAGTTCTCAGTTGGGAAGGGAAGTTCCTGTATGCTTCCCCCCCCCCGTTCAAAGTGCTAGTCAAAATCAGATCTCAACCCTGCAAGATGATCCTGATTGCTCCAGACTGGGCCAGACAGCCTTGGTATCCACTCCTACTGTCCTTAGCAGTCCATCTTCCCCTGTGTCTTCCCAGGAGTCACAACCTGTTAACCTGTGTTCAGGGGAGGGTTTGGTACTCGAATCTCAAATCTCTCAATCTCAAGGCCTGGCTCTTGAACAGTTACAGTTTGCTGATTTATACCTCTCCCAAGACATAATGGACATTCTGAAGGCTTCTAGGAAACCTTCCACCAGGGCTACTTATAATTCTAAGTGGAAAAGATTTTCCATATGGTGCTCTGGAAAGCATACTTCCCCAGAGTCTGCTGATCTGCCCACAGTCCTTGATTATATGGTCCATTTAAATAGCTTGGGGCTTAGACCAGCTACACTGAAGGTGCATCTGGCAGCTGTCTCTGCTTTTATCTCAGCAGGTAAGCCCTCTTCTCTTTCAGCTCACCCTGTATTCTCCAAGTTTTCAAGGATTGCTTCACACCAACCTCCTTTCAGGGACCCTGCCCTGCTTGGGACCTTAATGTTTGCATTGCTCAGCTTATGCAACCCCTTTTGAGCCTTTGTCTTCAGCAGAGCTTAAGTACTTGACTTGGAAAACTGTGTTTCTGTAGCCATCACCTCTGCCAGACGCATAAGTGAGTTACAAGCTTTGTCAGTGGAGCCTGATTTTATCTCCTTTCATAGAGATAAGGTGGTCCTCAGGACTAACAGGAAATTGTTGCCTAAGGTGGTTTCAGATTTCCACCTTAATCAATCTATGTCTCTTCCTGTGTACTTCACTAACCATCCCTCCTCTGGCAAGAGGAGGCTCCACAGTTCAGATGTGAAAAGAGCCCTTAGCTACTACATAGAACGTACCAAGGGTCACAGGTTTGACTCCCTCCAACTATTCCTCACTTATGGTGAGGTTGGTAAAGGAAACCTGCCACTAAAAGATCCATTGCCAGGTGGATTGTCTCTTGTATCCAATTTTGTTATGAAAAACTGGGTAAGGTTCCACCCTCAGGCCTGAGGGCTCACTCTACCAGAGGTACAGCTGCTTCCCTGGCTGCTGCCAGGGATATCCCTATTCTAGAGATCTGTCAATCAGCTACCTGGAAAACAGTTAACACTTTTACCAAGCATTACTCCCTGGATATCCAGGCTTGCAGTGATGCTCGGTTTGGCACAGCTGTGCTTCAGATCCTATTTCCTAAGTAGGTTATGTCCCTCCTCCATGGAGGTACTGCTTGGTAGTCTGCTACTCTCAGAATACAGCAAGATTTCATGTTGTTTGAAGAAAAAATTACTCACCTTAGTAATGTTGTTTCTTCTAATGGAGTCTTGCTGTATTCTGACTTCCCTGCCTGCCCCTCTCAGAACCTCTGTTTTGGGATGTGGGTGGCAGTGGCAGTGTTGGCACTCAGTAGATGCCCACCTTGTTGTTTTTCACCCCTTCTTGGGTGAATTGGTGTTGTGTTTTTCATTTTTGGGTCTCCTGACTTGAGTCTTTGTTTGGGACCAAAAATGTGTTTTATGTTTAGTAGCCAGTTGGCTAGTGTAGGTTTACAGCTTCCACACAGGACCTTAGTGAGTATGCTCGAAAAGATCTGACGGTTTGAGTTTAAACAGCAACAGACAGAGTCTCAACCGAGCTCGAGCTCAGCGTTCCATGCCTGGCAAGGAAAGTTAACTCTTTCATCTCCAGGGCAGTTCGAAGGTTGGGACTCACTGCTACTGTCAGAATACAGCAAGACTCCATTAGAAGAAACAACATTACTAAGGTGAGTAATTTTGTCTTATCTACAGTGCCTTGATTTTGAAAGGCGCTATATAAATAAAGTTTGCTTGCTTGCTACCTCAAAAGGGACATAGAGTCGAGATGGTTGTCTTTATAAGTGACATTGCAGAGGAACTGGAAGGAAAAGTATGTCTCTTTGCAGATGACACAAAGATCTGCAACAGGGTTGATACACAAGATGGAGTGGAAAGGATGAGAAGGAACTTGGCAAGGTTGGAGGACTGGTCAAATGTATGGCAGCTCAGATTCAGTGCAAGGAAATGCAAGTTAATGCACCTGGGAAACAAAATCCCAGGGGAAGAGTACACAATGGGGGGTGAGATACTGACAACAGTAAAAATGGAAAGGGACCTGGGGGTAATTATATCAGATGACCTAAAGGTGGGCAAGCAATGTGAGAAGGCAGTAAGGAAGGCTGGGGGGATACTGGGATGCATAGGAAGAGGCATCAATAGTAGAAAACAGGAAGTTGTTATCCCTCTGTACAGACAGTTGGTGAGACCCCATCTGGAGTACTGTGTGCAGTTCTGAGGACCCCATCTCCACAAAGACATAGGCAGAGTGGAGGCTGTCCAGAGGAGGGCAACCAAAATGGTGCAGGGTCTGCACCAGAAGACATACGAAGAAAGACTAAAGGAGCTTAATATGTATACCCTTGAGGAAAGAAGGGAGAGAGGGGACATGATAGAAACTTTCAAGTACCTCAAGCTAATCAACAAAGTCCAAGAGGGTAGCATCTTTTAGAAAAAGAGATGTGCAAGAACAAGGGGGCATAATTTGAAGATAGAGGGGGGATGGCTCAGAGGTAATGTGACGGAAGTATTTTTTCACGGAGAGGGTTGTGGATGCATGGAACAGCCTCCCTGAGGAGGTTGTGGAGTCAAGAACAGTGGGGGAATTCAAGAATGCTTGGGACAGACATAAGGCAGTCCTAGTGGGGGGTAGGAGGAAGTAAGCTGTTGATTAACTAGGATCTGCAGCTTATCTGTTAGGTAGGAAAATGGGCAGACTAGGTGGGCCAAGCGGTCCTTATCTGCCGTCAAATTCTATGTTTCTATGTTACACTAGTAGGGTGAGCAGTCTATTTTTTTTTTACTTTTTAAAAGAAAAAAGAAATCAGAATCATACTACCAGCTACATAAGCCATCTTTATAGAATATGACCAACTATAACATGTTTTTAAAACTAGGATCACTTTGAAGCCTAAGGGGGTTGACAGCGTCCCTTTAAGGCTCTCTCCAAGCATCTTACAGGGTTCTCACACTGCCCTGGAATGCTGTTTCACAGTAGTTATTCAAGTAACCGCTTACAGGCTAATGCAGTATTTCCTCCTCTTGACCACGCTGCAGGTATTTTGCAAGTGTTGCGTTATTTCTCTGCCTCTTGCACCGTATGACAAGTTCAGTAGCATTTGGTAATACATTACAGTGGCACAGGAAACACCAACCCCTTTCTCCAGACCCGGTACCCTCAGGGGGTCCTTACATCTGCAGACCTATCCTTACCCAGCCATGCCTTATCTCACCCATTCAGTTAGCCACTTAGTCATTTACACTTCTGGGTGGCCTCATTTCAGCAAGGAGGGCCCTGGGTGCCAATTAATGCAGTTGCTCAACCTTGAACTGTTACCTTGTACAGCTTCTTGTTAAAGATTGTCTCAGGTCTCCTTGTCCGTTCCCATTTGATGTTACCAGATTGTCTCCAGCTTTTTTTTATTTCTTTGCATTGAACATTCCCTCAAGAATCCTTCCAAGTGGAGAAATCCACCCCTTGGGTTCAGGTGCAGAGCGACCTCGCAACATTTCCCAAGGATTTTTTTTTGAGAGTGACTCAGCAGGAATTTTAAGTTTTGTCACTGCCTTGTCTAATGTATACTGTGAATATTGTGTTCTTACCTAGTGTTTGCTGTTATACTTTTTGATAGTTGTAATCTGTCTTGTGTTTTGTTTTGTGCCTACCAGCCCCGGGTTGTGCCTGTAAACGGTCCACTGGACCATTGCACCCTACCCGGTAAACAAGTCATAAATAAAAAAATAAAAAACTTGGGGAGATGCTGCAGCTTCTTTGCCCCGGATCCAACTGAACCCCAGCTTCTTTTTTTTTTTTTATTTAATTTTTACTGAATTTGTATCAGAGTACATGGAGTACAAAAACTACAGAGCAAAGTATAAAGACAAGTAGCGGATACAGTGTACAGCTCAGTTATCTCCGAAACTAATTTATGTTTGTCTGAATAAAGAAGGTTTTTTTTCACCTGTTACAGTTTGGTAGATGTCTTTTTTATTTTTGTTATGGTTTGTTGTGCCACCTGCTGGGCACCAGGAACTTCCAGAGGTTACCAGAAAAGTGCAAGCTGGCCATTATAAGTCCATGCTTGAAACTGTAAGATTCAGGCTAGCAATTCATGGTGTCCACTGTTGTATTCACATATCCCGTGATGTTGGCCCTCTCAGGTAAAACACTGCAGTTGTCAGAATAGATGATAGGTGAAAGTGGAGAGGGAGGTCATTAGAAAGTTTAAGGTGTCTAGGAAGAGGCCAGGTGGCAGAGAGAGAGAGAGAGAGAGAGAGAGAGAGAGAAGGTGGTGGGAGGTTGGAATAAAGTCAGGGGTGTGATCTAGTTGGTGAAGCACCCATCTCTGCTATCTAATTTCAAAGAAACTTATTTTGTTGGCTAGCATATAGGCTAGCCTTTTCAACGTATAGAGTTCCAGAAGTATTTTCTGTCGACCCTTTATGGTTGGAACATGGTCTGTGTGCCACAATGGGGTTATCGCCTTTTTTGCCGCCAAGACCATGACCAACAGGAACCACAACTTCTTGGGCTGGTTAGACCCAAGCAGCTGGTTCCACCTCCAGAACTCTCAGTCAGTGGCCTGCAAACTCAGAGCTCTTAACGGGCACACTAAGTACTCGTACTCATAGACCTAGCAAACCTATGGGGAGCAGGGCTTCATGGGGGTGCACTAGTAACATAGTAATTTAAGGTTGGAAAGGACTCTGGGTCCATCAAGGCCCCATCCCCCACTTTCCAAGCAGGGACCTACAATTAGACTGTGCAAACTCGTAATCATTTGCACAGATTTACCACCGCCCTGTTAGCCAGGCTACCCTGTGATTCCCTTGGAAAGCCGAAATTAGAAATACGAGAAATAAAAATAAGAAATAGAATAAATACAAATATAATAAATAGAAATAAGAGAAACATTCCACTTCCTGCACCCAGAGAAATCCTCACTAAGATGAATCTTCCCATTTTCAACTATGGGGACATTGTTTATCGTGCTACTGCAAAGTCCACCTTGGTTAGACTGGACCCTCTCTTTCACTCCTGTTGCTTTACTCTTGATAAACCCTTGTGTACACACCGTTGTACCTTGTATTCTTCCATCTCCCTTCCTTCTCATGATGACAGGTGCCTTAGCCACTGTGTTCCCTTTATTTCCAAATTTTGGTTTGGCTCTCTGCCCTTGTATCTTGCCTCTCTCCTCTCCTTTCCCCCTTCGTCCTCTTACTCCTCTCTTAACAATCTTAACTTATCAGTGTTAGTGGCTGAGCAGGTAGCACACTCGCCTCTGAGGCCAGGAAATCAGAAGGCTGCGGGTTCGGTCCCCACACCAGGCACTTGGGGTAAATCCCAATTCTGACACTGTAGTCAGTGCACCATGAGGGGGGTGCTGCACTCCTGAGGTGCCGTCTTTCGGATGAGACATTAAACTGAGGTCCCATTTGCCTGTTCTGGTGGCAGTTCAGGTGGATGTTAAAGGAAAGTAGTCTTTTAATACAGACGCCCCACCCTCGCAAGCCTTACCCCTCGACTAGGGCTTTCACATATAAAATGCAATTTTCTGATGTGGCATACTTACTTTTTAAAAATTTTTTAAAGTCCGGCGATCTGCAAAATGGCGCAGCCTGTGTGTCTCCATTTCATTGCAAAGTGCAGTGACGCACCGCTTGGCTCCAATATACTGCACTTTGCGATCCAAGTTATTTTTCTGAGCCCACCCAAAAAAAAAAAAAGAAGCAAAAGCTTTTTTAAGAGCTAATAATATTATTTCAGAGGCAATGTGCAGTAGTTTGTGTGTATTCATCCGCTTACTGAAATTGCTGGGAAGTGGAACTGAATTTCATATAAAAATCTGTCTCCTATTCTCCCCTATCAAAAAGCACTAAGCAATGTGTTACTTTACTTTGGAAGCTAAGTAAGACAGCCATCATATAAAAGAGCTGTTTATTGGAGCAGCGCTAGTAATGTACTTAAAAAGGCTTGACGAGGGAGCTCTGCTACTTCAGCTATTGTTATTTGTAAACCACCTCTGTGTTCCAACTACTAGAATCTAAATTAGTAATAAATAGTATTTTACAAGCTACTCTGGACTACCTAAAATATAAATACAAGGATCTGTTAAAAAAAGTCTATTCAAGTTTTTTTT
Source organism: Neoceratodus forsteri (assembly GCA_016271365.2). Classification (NCBI taxonomy): domain Eukaryota; kingdom Metazoa; phylum Chordata; order Ceratodontiformes; family Ceratodontidae; genus Neoceratodus; species Neoceratodus forsteri. Next base: position 1,110,217,894 of record CM028133.1, read on the forward strand.
TACAGCCTACTTAATGGACTACCTAAAATCTGAATACTGTTATAAAAAAATCTATTAAAAGCTTCTTTTTCTTTTTTTACAAGCTACTCTGTGGACTACCTAAAATCTGAATAAAATAGTTCTATTCAGGTCCAAATTGCTTCAGCTACTTGGAACTGGACCACCTAAAATCTAAATAAAAAGGCTGTTTTAAGGCTTGAAGCCATAAAGGGCAACTGTGAGCAAAAGAGCACTTGAAAAATAAACCAGACAGTACACACAGTTTTTCTTGTTGTGTTTATTATTGATGAGACAACAACACACAGTCAGTTTTTGGTCCAGTGAAGACGACATTTAAAGTTATGTAAACTAAGAGGCGGCATGTAAATAGTTTCTTGGGGATGTACGTCTGCTTATTACATGCCCAAGTGGGCATGTACTTTTTTCACGAATTTCATACCCTGGATCTAGATTAGATACATTCTTAAAACTGATGTCATAATTACCATTACCCAGGCTGATCAAAGCAAAAATCTCTGAAGAAAAAACTTCATTGACATGGTTTTAAATAATTGATTAGCAGTTTTTTTCTTGGGACAATACTAACTGTACAGAAAGCATTTATATAGGTTTTCTATAAGTGTTATGTTTGTTAAACACAGTGAGGCAAGTGCTATGCATTTTCACAATGTTTTAGAACTTTTATGAGCAAACTGCTAATCAATTTTTAGAGTTAAATAAAACCCTGATTGAGGCTTGAAGTAAATTTCTAGCTATGTGACCCTATCTGGGGGGCTTTCTAAACCACCCTTATAAAGCATTCTAAAGGTGTTACGCCTAGGGTCAGGTTCATCCCGATTTGAAAACAAATCTGAGAGCTTAAACATAGGGTCTAGAGAGGGGCCCTCTTGCTGATTTAACAAAGCCTCAGGTGTGGGACCTAGTCGGATTTACTCTGGCCCGTCTCGACCTATCTCAGAGGTAGTAGAACCTGAAACAGAAACCTCAGTTACAGCATTACTTGTTACTGGTAATTCTATAGTATTTACCACAGAACTGTTAGTAAAGTCATTAGAATATTTACCCCAGGGTATGGTGGCGCTCTTTTCTGTAACAATGTTGGTGGCCACTGTAGCTGAAGCTGAGGAAAGCATTCTTTGATAGGATAGATCTGCTGGGGTCTGGAGTCCATTGTCCTGTCTGCCCCTGAACCCAACTGGCATTTTCCAGTGCGTGTTCGGGAGACCAAGCCCCCGGTTCAGTATCCATACTTTGTGCAGTCGCAGGTTTTGGGGAGTCGAAAACCGGTCACTCCATTTTTTAGACCTCTGTCGATCAGTGAAGGAGAAAGACTCTTCTTGCACGTCAGATGGCTCAGTTCTTGGTTTCGTATTACCGTCAGTTGCGTAGGCCTGTCTCCCAGTCCCAAGACGGTGCTTCACTTGTTTATTTTGCAATTTAGAATCGGTGGTGATAACAGTTAAGCAGTGCAGCTGTTGGCAGATTCGTTTCCGTTTTTACTGCCAGCTGCTTTCGGGACTTTGCTCTGTTCTGTAACAGTGATGACAGTCTCAGTTACAAGGTTAGTAGCTAGTGTGACAGGCGGTGAGTCATCAACATTCTGACTCAGCTCTGAGTTTACAACCAGAATCTCAGCACAGACAGCTGCTCGCACTGTCATTTCCTGTAGAGCAGTGTCTAATTCGTGAGCTTTTAGCAAACATTTCTCTTTCTCTGACAGTAAAAACTCACTGTGCAAGACTAAGTCCGTTTGAGGAGAGTAGGAGGTCGATACATCCACAGGTTGGGACCCAGTGCTGATACTGGGGTCTGATTCACACAGCAAAACAATTCCAGTTCCATTCCTTGTTTGTTCGTCGTCAGAAAATTCTGTGGTAGCTAGTGCTAAATCAATGGCCTCCTGAGTAGATAAGACAGGCAGAGAGGCCTTCACCCCTGTCCCAGGCACATCCATCTTCCCTGCCACATCAGCGCTTCCTCTTCCTCCTCCTCCTCCTCTGTCTGACTCCAAACTGGATTCCTCCATTCTGCTCCCAGGAAGTCAAACCCCCTGCTGGCAGAGTTGGGGAATCTCCCCGGTGGCCTTGCCATATTTCCCCATATTTACCAAAATACACCAGCAGCTTAATCTGGTTCAAGGTCAGTTGGCATTCATCTGTATCCCCCCTCCGGTCATGCCTGAAAATAGGTATAATTTGTCTAGTGCACTTACCTGGTCAACAAAAACTAAATAGAATAAAAAAATAACAAATTAATAAACAAGGCTTGCTCTTGCTATTTTACTTTTCTTCAAATGAAATCTGCTGGGCAAGCTGCCTCCTTGTTTTGCTTCCCTAAACTATGGAGTTCTCTTCCCCCTTCTGTTCGCTCTGCTCCTTCCTTTCCTTCTCCTCCATGAGTTCTCTGCTCACTCCTTCAGTTGCTTCTGATATTAGGCAGGACTCTTTTCCCCTGTAACTCACCAATCTCTGACATTCAGCACTTCTCCACTTCCCTAGTGTAACCCCTAGGTGGTGCGAACCTGGGCACAGCCCTCCGGGACACTGTAACCCCCTTCTTTCCCTTCTAGTGACCTGAACAATATACAGTGATCACTTTCACAATGATCCTTGTTCACCATGCAATTACCCACACTGTTTGCACTTATCACCAAGGCTGGTTCCTCGAGCTCGACCCTGGAGACCCCCTGTAAAACAAGGTTATGCACAGCAAATAGCAACAATACAGTACTTTTGGCACTAACTGGAACCACAGTCAGGTTAAATGCAAAAAGAGTTAGATCTGATTTATTCAAGGGACTTGAACAAGGGAGGGGCGTAATCAGGTTGATTTGCTTAAAGACTATATCAATCAGACAGTTATGCATGCACTTTAGAGTCCCTACACAGTCACACACTCTGGGTACCCAGGTAGGAAAACGGTGGGCTAGCCAGGAACGTTGCCCGGGGTAGGCCGGCGTCGCAGCTGGTTGGGGCCCTGTGATGGAAGAAAGCAACATGCACAACACACACTATTTGTAATCTGGAGCCGGGAGGCTCAGTTCGTGACAGAAAAGACAACAAAGCAATCATATGACAACACTTTAGATTTAGCTGTTGTTGCAGGGAGCTACCCTGATGTTTACTCACAATACCCAATACTGGACACAGGCAGGACGAAATCGAGACAGCAGGTTGTAGAACTGGAGTGCCAGGAGAAGCAGGGCCCACACGAATCATTGAGGCGTTGTTCCTGTTCAAAGCATTGAGCAGGGAGCTGATCCCCAGGCAGGTCTCTCGTCGATGGCTTTCTCTGTGTGGCGGGTGATCTGGCTGAGCCAGTGTGGCAAGGCCCAGGCCAAATGGAGATGCAAACGGATTCAGTCCGTGGAAGCTGGAAGCAGCCTCCAGCAAGCAGAACACAGTTCAGCACACAGTGGGGAACCAAATCACGACCCACTAGAAGCACACAGCACATTTACATGTAAGAAATTCTACTGTACCATGCAGATTGCTATCCGGTCACAATTACAGAGTCTCTGCACAAACCGTGAGTTCAGAGGTGGCTGGAAAACCTGACAGGCCGATCGCATTCAGCAAATCTTCGGTCTTCTTCAGGTTAAAGCCTGGTCACAATCCAGTGGCTTAAATCGTCCTCACAACTCTGATTCAGTCTGAATCAACTCTATTTTCCCTCTCAGGGACAGCAGGCAGACAGGCAGGCCAAAACTCTGCCCTTTCACAGCTCTCCCTGGTGATTGCTGCTCGACTATCTTGAGCTGTTACTTCTTTCATTTCTCAACTCAAATTGAAAGTAGCTGCAAGCAGCCTGGGAATGTCCTCAGGCTCCAAAAGGTTCGGTTGGCTGAATCTTCTGTCAGTCACAACAAGGGCTCCCCCTACAGGTTCATTTAGGTGCCAAAATGTAAAAACTACAATTCCTACAGAATTTTGCTCCCACAAGACCCGTGGAGACAGGCTCCATTTTAAAGTCCCCAAAGGTACTGATTAGCCCATTTCAGCAGTCCAGGACCAAGGTGATGGAAACAAACAGAACTGTCCATGCTGCAAAGAAGGCAGGTTAGACAAACTACAATATCTTTACTATTTTAACACATGATCAGCAAACAAGTACATCTTGTAACAGAGCTCCCTGTGCACAAATAGCGATGGCAGAACGGAGCGATTATCTGGCAGCCCGGGCGGGACTTGAGCATAGAAACAGTCAGCTCTCTCCCAGATTAATTATAACTGCAATCTAGGCAGCTCTTAAAGAGACAGTACACAGAGACTATACAGGCACTCTCTGGCAATAATGTTTAAACTGTTAAAACGCAGGACACCAGCCTGGCAGTGAGCATTTAGGCAAGCTCAAGGAAGACTTTTCAGGAACCCCCATTTGTAGGGGGGGTTACATTAGCATCAGTCTTTCCCTCTGTTCCTTTTTGATATTTTGATTATTATTTATTGTCTTTGCCAGTTCCACAGTTTACTGTGTGGTATCCTACTGATTGTCAATTTATTCTTAAGCATTATTTACATGTTTATTTTGACATGTGTTTCCATTCTATGTGTTTTATACACTGTATTTTGCACATGAGCTCTTCTCCTTCTCCCTTCCCCTCTCCCCGGGACACATCTGGAAATGAGCTGTTACCACCTCAGTATGTCTTTCCTGTTAAACCTTTGAAATCAATAAATGTACCCAGGCTTACCCTGAAGGTCAGTACTTTCTTCCTGTCCATTGTCTCCAATGGTAGGCTTTTCTATAGGTCCCCCCCCCCCCGAGAAAAAGTACCTCCTAACATTACACCTGTGTTGACAACTTTTGGCCTTCAGAATGTGTCCGTGCCGCGTCCTGCTGCAGGACACCGGATCAAACATTTCTGTCTGTTAGACCTTGTCGATATCCATCAGTATATGGAAGACTGAGATCACATCCTATCCTCAGCCTCATCTTCTCTGGGATGAACATGATAAGGGACTGGAATGTCATCCTGTAACTTTAACTCTGATCCCTCGGTACCCCTGATCATTATGGTGGCTCCATGTTGTATTGTCCCTACTGCCTCAATATCCTTTTTGTGATGGGGAGAACAGAACTGCACAAAGTACTCCAGGTGGAGCCTGACCAGTGTCTTCTAAACTGGTAACATTACCTTCCCTGCTCTGCAGATCATCCGCTTTTAATGCACTCTTGCATTCATCCAGCCTTCTTGTTAGCAGCCACGCACTGCTTGTCAAGCTGTAATCCCCTGTCCATTATGACGCCACCTGCCTGGTGAACAAATAAAAATGAATGAATGAATAAATAGATGAATAAATAATTTGGCATTGTAGCCCCATAGGGATCATATAGGCCACTTGCATATGGCCACTTGAAAGCCCCACTATCCCCACATGAAGTCTCTTGTAGTTTAACTGATGATGATGATGATGATGAATGAGCAGCTGGAGCGTCAGCATGGTACTGCTGTGTGTTTGCATATCTAGTGATGTAAGTGGTATACAGTAGCTTTGTAGCACACTAAATATATCCTTATCATTACTGGTGAGCAATTTTTTCATAGGGCTCAACCAGTTGTTGTTTGCAATAATAACCAGTCAGTTATTACGGCATTCATGCGCTCTGTCTGTCAAAAGCAAGGGCTCCCTTATTGGCTCCCATTCTGTGTGTGGGCGGGCTAAACACTTCCTAAAACATGGCAGTTCCGTATCTTTGTTAGCGAGGAGCCTCCATCTGGTTGATCCTACCATTAATCCTATCTTTAAATTTTTTTAAAAAGTATCTGGTTGATCCTGCGGTTTTTCAGGCAACACACACACACTGTCAGCGAGAACAGGTCCATGCCTGACTGTCTCCATGTGGGGTAAGTGCAAGCGATCACGATTTCAACTGTAACTTAAGAAAAACATAAATAAATAACTAAATAAATGAATTAAAGTGTGAGCAGAGGGAGCTGGAGGCTGCTGTGGGGCAACAGAGAGAAGGAGAGGGACAGGGACTGGGGACTGCAGCACAGCTGGGGAATCTGGAGTGGGAACTAGGGGGAGCTGGAAGCTGCTACAACATTTGGGTCTGCTAAGCCCGGCCACCGGCGCAGCAATAGTGCTACCGCTCATGCCGACCCGGGTTCAGGAATGTGTCCGGGGAGACGGAGGGCCAGCCCAGGGAGAAGGCTTGAGCATCGGAAGGCCGCTTGCTTTCTCCGGGAGGGGATGAGGCTCAGTGCCTGACTGACCTCTGGCAGAGGCCAGAGATGCAGCAGGCACCAAGCCACTTCATGGGGGAGAGGTGTGATGGACGTCGGCGCTCGCGCCTAGACATCAGGGTGCATGTCACACCAGGAGACACAGGGAAAAATAGCTACTTGAGCACCGGGTAGACAGAGTGCACAGACCTCCAACATTCCCCTGCCTGTGCCGTCCGGTGACCCCCGACAAAACGTTGAAGCTCAGGGTGTATGGGCCTCACCTCGTCCCCACCTGGGGGGAATAGCCAAGGCTACATGGGGGGAGGTTCACCTAGAGCGCCAGGCAGCGAGGAAGGAGGCATATGCCCTGGCGACTTCCGAAGTTGTGGTGCTCGGGAGCAGGGAGGAGCATAAATAGAAAGTAAAAAAAAATTAAAAAATGTGGGTCTGCTGTATGGGGGCTGCTGGAGTATGCCCCAAGGAACTACACTGAAGGTGCCACGGGGGTGTTATTGCAAAGGAGGGAGAGAGCGCGAGAGAGAGAGAGTGTGTGTGTGTGTGTGTGTGTGTGTATATGTGTCTGTGGGTCACGGCACTTGGGCTGGAAAAAATTGCTCACCAGCAATTATATAAAATAAAGGATGTGAAAGTGTCATATGAGAATTTACTGCACACCCTCGGTGTGGGATGCTTTGATAGACCCCTCAGGCTTTATATAGCATCCCACACCTCGTGTGTGCATTACATTTTCATATCCCACACTTTCCCATCCTTTATTCTATATGTATCAGCTTAACCACTAGCATTGTCCGCCTCCATAGCCTTGAGCTGCTCCTTCCTTTCCTAGGAATATTAAAGTGATGAAACTACAGGGGCCATTACATCTCATTACTTCCAATAGCTCTGTTTAAAGTCTGAACCATCTGTTGCTTAACCTTGTTACAAAATGGTCACCTGAGTGAAAATGTGTCCCTTTACCTGTTATCCTAACAGCAGTTATTTGAAATGCCTTTTCGCTTTCACTTTTATCAACTCTCTTTATTTCACTTTATCAACTTTGCAGCTTCAAGACATGAAACGCCACACTGTTGTCCATTTACTTGCGATTATTCTTTCTTCTCCCCCATCACCAGAGCTGCCCTACTCGATCCGGTCACATCCCCGTCTCATTCTTCCCATCTTTCTCACCGACCCTCCATCATGTGGTCCACAGAGTTCCACGTCTTCCTCCCAGTCTCTGTAGTGGATTCCGACAGTGGCCGGGGCAGCTGCCCCTCAAGTCTATTACATGTGGAAGTGCAGTGGGCAGAGCCTGAGATTACCAGTGTCATACTGGCGCGGTGCTGGTGTTTTCTGCCTTAGGTTTCTCCCAGCCCACGGAATGCCAGTGGTGAGGGTTCCTTGTGCACATATGCACACAGATGCTGCCTGTACTTGGCACCCGCCAGGGTCCTCACTCCCACAAGCAGTTCCGACGGCATACCACCATGCCACCTCTGGTCATGCAGGTGTCAATACTGCCAAGGAGCCAGCTGCCCACCCTGAAGGAGGAGGAGGAGAGTGTCCTTTGGGATGCTTGATTCCCCAACTGGCTCCTGATGTCTCAGGCTTGTTCCTGAATCAGGGTCACCGGCAGTGTGTGCTGTACTGCTACCACTGCGCCAATGGCCTGGCCTACTTTTGATTATTTTTTCAGTTGCTATTTCTGTTCCATTGTCTAGCAAGCTGTCTTTTATGTGGATACCATTGTAAGTGAACTGTGCTCACTGGTTTATCCAGAACAATAAAAGCTTAGTCAATGCTGTATTTTATAAATGATAAAAGAGAAGCAAGGAAATGTGTAACAGTGAATCTTGCTCTTGTATGTTACTCATACGACAGAAGCTCTCAACACAATAACAGCCCCATTACACACTGTTAGTCATCTGCTGTCCCCAGTTAAGCAACAAGGTACAACTAGGGGTTATGTTAGTGTTCTAGTTAGTCACCCCCTGGGGGGGGGCGTAATATGGCACAGCATACAGCAGAGTGCCCCGGGGCTTCCGGGGTGATTAAACTGTACCCTAACATAACCCTTGGGAGTTTCTTATTGCTGTTATAAAAACAGGTTTTCAAAAAATAATTTTCATAAATATTTGTAAGATTTTCTTTGTTAATTTTTACCAACTTTATAGTCAAAAAGTCCACCCACAGTTGGTTTCAAGTATGAGCATGATAGAGTGTTGAAGATCCTGCAGAAGCTTATGGACCGCCTGTTCAAGATGAAGGACATGTCCGGCACTCAGTTTAATGGCTAACAAAGACTGAGAAATCTGTTGTCACCCTGAACTAAGTTGTCTTGGTCACAAAGTAGAAAAGGTCTCCTAGCGTCAACAGAACGCTGGTTCCTTTGCGGCTCTTTTTATCTGCTGCAGCAGTCCTAGCAGCAGAGGCAGCAGGTTGGCTCATCCCACTAAGCCGAACCATATCAAGGGCTTGGAGTAGGGTAACCACAAAGATAGTGTTTCTGGAACCTAGGCCTCTGGCTTCTCCATCGAGAACAAGAAGTGATGGCCAGGCAGGCACCATCCCCTCCTTGCTGCAGACCCTGCTACAGGTTGTGGTTGGGGGTTGGTTTTTTCACTTTTTGCCACAACTGTCTGCTCTCACCTTGGACAGGTGGGGTCTGAAAGTGACTGACACAGGCTTGTTTCGGGTATTCATGTCAATGCCCACCCACAGGCTTCTCTGGAGAAGTGCTTTCTTGAGAGTCACTCAGCGCACTTCGGGAGAAAGTGCAAAAACTCGTTTTCTGCTTGCAGTAGTTCCAGAAAGTCAAGTTCAGCAAGAGTTTATGTTGCTGTACCTCATGGTATCCAGACAGATGAGGGTGTGGCAAACCATCCTGAATTTGCGGATCCTTAATTACTTGATCCATATACGTAAGTTCCACATGGCCATGCTAGTCAACTTTGGAGTCTAGAGTTCCAGGCCAGCCAGTTCAGGAACCAAGCTGTCAGGTACAGGGATTACAGGATCATCCCCATGGGCTTCTTCAGAAGATCCAGCCAAAGTGGGAGCAACCAGCATAGTTGGCTCACAAAACCTATGGGTTTAAATTAAGAAGTTTTTCTGGGGCTAAGAACACACTCTGTCATCTTTCTTCTGCTTGATGAGTCACATACTGGACTACCTGTGGTCCCTGTCTCAACTGGACCAGTCAGCCATGTACTTCAAGGTGCACCTGCCCACTATTTTGGCTAACCATGTAAAGGCAGGCATTCTAGCTGTGGCCCAGGAAAAGACGGTATCCAAGTTCAGGGGAATCATCTGTTCTCTCCAGTGCCTGAGTCTTCACCACTGTGGGATCTTGTACTGGTGCTATTCTTTCATGTAAAGAAACCCTTTGAGCCCATGGACATGTCATTTCACTCATTTGTGGTGGAAAACCATGTCACTGGTTGCCATCACCTTGGTCAGACGTGAGTGTCCTTCAGGTGCCCTCTGTGGTGTCTCGATATTTAGACTTCCACCAGAACAAAGGGTGTCCTTTGATCCTGTGTAAAATTCCTGCCTAGAGTAATTTTCTGAATTTGATCTGCACTAGTCTTTGATGCTACCTGGGTTTTTTTCTAAAGTCACCCACTTTTGATGCTGAATGTACATTCAAACCCCTGGATGTTTGTGGACCTCTGCCATTTCACAAGGAGCACATTGCAGAATTACTTTGGTGACATGTGCCAGCTATTCATAACATATGCAGAAACTGCTCAAGGCAGACTGGCAACCAAGTAGACTATTGCCAGGTGGATCAGTTCCTACATTGCTCTCTGTTACCAGTTGGCTGGTGAAGAGCCACCCGTGGGACTGTGTGCTCACTCTAGCAGATATACTGCTGTCTCTGTTGCTGCTGCTGCCAGGAGCATTCCAATCACAGATGTCTGCAGGGCTGGTTAGGGGTCTAATGGGCACATGTTCATATCACAGCATTCATTTCCTGACCTGGTTCTATGCTGCTTTTGGGACATCAGCCCATCCAGTCTCTCTTCGCCTAAAACAGGGTTGCAGCTTAGGCCTGGCCTCCTCTTCCTAGAATACTGCTGAGAGTCTGCTATAGTGTGAAGAACTGGTTCCCTGTAACTGTAGATCTTGCTTTCGAGAGGGTTCCTGCAGTAGGTGTTCACATATAGGACTGCGCCCCCTGCTGTCAGGTTCGAACGGCAAACTTGTAGCTAGCAATCATCAGCGGGGACCACCCCCTGACATCAAGTGACACGATGTCAGCCCGACTATAAAAGGGGCAGTCCTGCACCCGCCCTCCAGTTCTTTCTCGCCGTTGCTTCAGTTCGTTCGACAGGCATGGTAGAACAGCAATCAGTCGCCCGCTTAGTATTCGACATTTTCGTTTTATTCTATATATTTTTCTCTGAATTTTTCAAACTAGTGTATGTCATCTCATCTTAAGAAGAAGTGCTCCAAGTGTGGCTCCCAAATCCTGCCCGGGGATGACCACTTCTCGCTGTCTCCTCTGCTTGGGGCCTAAGCACAACTTGGCTGTGTGTGCTATTTGCCAAGGGTTCAACCAGGCCACATGGACCCAATGCAAGCAGACCTTTGAGGCCCACCTTCTGACCCAACAACTGGCTTCTATGGAAAAGGAGCTCCAGGAGCTTAGGGAGAGGAGGTCGTCGTCTCCAGACCCAGAAAAAAGAAAGGAAAAGAAGGACAAGGAGAAGCGCTGGGAGAGAAGCCCGTCACCGCAAGGGAGACCCTCCACTTCCACACTCTATTGAGTTCCTGGAGATTCCACCTTCAAACCCTCTGGGAAGGTCCTTTTACCCATCGGGTCAGATCCCCATCGTCCACCAAGAGATCCAGGCCCCACTACAAAAAGCGGCCATAGAACCCATCCCTCCAAATCCACTAGGAAGGGGATTCTACTCCCATTACTTCTTAGTCCCAAAAAAGACAGGGGATCTGTGACCTATCCTGGATCTCAGCATGCTCAACCTCTTTGTGGAGTACAAGACGTTCCGCATGCTGACTCTTCAGGGACTCCTGCCCCTGCTTCTGTCAAACACATGGCTGTGCTCCCTGGATATGCGCTTACCTTCATATCCCCATCCTCCTGGCCCACCGCCACTTCCTTCGATTTTCCTTCTGGGAGAACCACTTCCAATTCAAGGCACTTCCCTTTGGCCTGTCTTCAGTGCCCCGGGCTTTCACCAAGTAGCTAGTGGTGGTAGCAGTGTTTCTCCACCGCAGGGGAATATATGTGTTCCCATACCTGGACAACTGGCTCTTTTCAGCCCCATCCCCAGACAGCCTGAAGGAGTCTCTCTTCTTCACTCTGGATCTGTTTGCCCAGCTGGGCATCTTGGTCAGTCTCCACAAGTCTCAGCTAGTACCCTCTCAGGGCCTCCAATTTATTGGAGCGGTACTGGATACAGTCCAGAGCACGGCCTTCTTACCATTGGATCGAGCCAAGACCTTGGCTTCTCAGAATACTTCGGTGGCCAAAGCTCGATGGACCCCAGCGCACTCTGTGCTCCGTCTTTTGGGTCATATGGCAGCGGCCATTCCTGCCATCCCCCGGCCAGACTGCACATGAGGGTCACCCAGTGGTCTCTTTGAGTCCAGTGGGACCAGTGATCGGACAACATGAACCAACTGGTCATGATCTCCAACAGCCTTCAGAAAGACCTCCTCTGGTGGCAGGACCTCAACAACATGTTGGTGGGAGCCCTCTTCCACTCTCTGGCTCTCTCCCAGACCCTCACCACAGACATGGGTTGGGGAGCCCATTTGGGGGATCACAGAACTCAAGGTTCGTGGTCTCCTCAGGAGCAACATCTTCACATCAACATCCTGGAGACCAGAGCAGTCGTCTGTGCTCTCCAGGCCTTCCAGTCGTTACTCCTTCCGGGAACACTTCTGGTCCAGTCAGACAACATGGTGACTGTCTGGTACCTCAACAAACAGGGAGGTACCCAGTCATACCCTTTTTGCAGGGAAACAATGAGAGTGTGGTATTGGGCTATTCTGCACAGCCTGTTTCTGACAGCAGTCTACATACCAGACGTGCACAACATCCTAGCGGACAGTCTCAGCCGATCAGTGGCCAGGAATCATGAGTGGGAACTAAAGCAGGAGGTAGTTGAAGACCTGTTTCTTCAGTGGGGTCGACTAGACCTAGATCTGTTTGTCTCCCCATTCAGTGCAAAACTACTCAACTTTTGCTTGCTCATTTCCGGGCATGGTGCTTTTTGGCGAGACGCACTTTCTCTCTCTTGGACAGAGAGGTTTCTATACGCATTTCCTCCCTTTCCCCTCATTCAGAAGGTTCTGTTGAAACTCCAGGCAGAAGGGGCCCACTTGATTTTGATTGCCTCTCTGAGGCTTGGCAGATTTGGTTCCCGCTGTTACAACAACTAGTTCTAGAACCGCCGGTCCTTCTGCCACTGTCTCACGACCTTCTGTCTCAGGAGCAGGGCACCCTGGTCCATCCAAGTCTTCAGTTTCTCCATCTTCATGAGTGGCACCTGTGGACATAGCATTTTCTCGCTATGGAGTTTCCTCTCCGGTTGCTCAGGTCCTGGTGTAAGCCAGAAAACCCTCTACCAGATCCACCTACGCCATAAAGTGGAAGAGATTTTCTATCTGGGTCACAGCCAAATACTTGGACCCTTTTTCTTGCTCGTTCTCTCAGGTGTTAGAAGTACCTCTTACATCTTTCTGAGTTGGGCCTTAGTTACTCCTATATTAAGGTTCATCTTTCTGTGGTGTCAGCCTACCACCTTCCGGTGGAAGGCAAAACCCTAGCACAACTAGAGGTTTCCAAAACTTTCTTGAAGGGTATCCTTCACATCAAACCTCCAGTCCGGAACCCCTGTCCTCCCTGGGATCTTAATTTTATGTTGGAGAAACTTACTTTGCCCCCTTTTGAACCGGCAGCAAGTTGTGATATGCGCTTCCTGTCCTGGAAGACACTGTTTTTGGTTGCAGTTACTTCAGCTCGAAGGGTCTCAGAGCTTCAGGCCTTTGTGTGCAGAGAGCCTTATTTGATTTTCCACAAGGACTAATCCTTCTTTTCTTCCAAAAGTGGTTTTGGAGATGACTCTTAGCTAGTGTTGAACTGCCGGTCTGTTTTCCTCAGCATTCCAACAGAGGGAAATATCTTTTGCACACCCTGGATGTGCATCGGATTTTGAGGTACTATATACCTCCCAGACTAAGGAGGTTCGAAAGTCGAACCAACTGTTTGTGGCCTTTGCCTCCCAGTGCCAGGGCAAGGCCATCTCTAAACAGACTATTTCTAGGTGGCTGGCTAACTGTATTCACTACACTTACCAGAAATATGGAAACCCCCTTCCGGGGGCAGTTAAAGGCCACTCCACCAGAAGCGTGGCCACTTTTACCACTTTTTTCAGGAATGTGTCCACTGTGGAGATCTGTGCAGTGTCCACTTGGTCTTCCATCCACATCTTCACTAAGCACTACAGTCTGGACATTGCCTCTAGGCGTCGAGTTGGTTTTGTCCTTGCAGTTTTGGAAGGTCTTCTGTCTTAAGGCAGATCCTTATTTGGCAGACATCTTCCTCCTCCCAGAAACTCGTCTCCGACTCCTTCTTTTTGTTAGACTGCTTGGAATTCAGTCCTATATGTGAAGACCTACTGCAGAAACCCTCTCGAAGTAAGACATAGCAGTTACGTAAGAACTTACTGTAACAGTAGATCTTGGAGAGAGGTTCCTGCAGTAGGTCTAGTTTCCTACCCACCTTCCCCCAGCTCCTGGAAATTTTCCTTTTTTATTCTGTCTAGTCCCTAGGTCTAGCCAGGGCACAGGGTCCCAGCAGTTATTACTCCTTTCTTTCTGCTATCCTTTCTGTGGGTCTCCGGTGGAAAAGAACTGGAAGGCAGGCACGGGACCGCCCCTTTTATAGTCTGGCTGACGTTGCATCACCTGACGTCAGGGGCCGTCCCCGCTGATGATTGCTAGATACAAGTTTGCCATTCAAACCTGATGTCAGAGGGCACAGTCCTGTATGTGAAGACCTACTGCAGGAACCTCTCTCGAAGATCTACTGTTACAGTAAGTTCTTACGTAACTGCTATTTCCATTACTGGTATTATGTTCACATCCACACAACCAACCTACCTCCCCTGGCCAGTATAGCTCTTTGGGACTGTTTTTCCAGTATCCAGATCTGACAGCTGTGGGGGCAGGCAGATGCCAAAGGGTATGTGATTGAGTGGTACTGTAGGCATAGTCAAGCATGAGGACTGTTTCCAGAACCTGAGCACGTTCAGTGCGGCATGTCATAGTTTAGATGTGAAGCGAATACCAGTAGTCGAACTACAGTTGTAGGTAGGTAACCAGTTCTTATCTTCCCATTTATCTGTTTTTGGATAAACTAGTCTAAGTAGTGTGTTCTGGTTCAAGAAAGTCAACGAGATTCTGGGATGCACCCAACTGGAAACTGGGAACAAGACAAGGGATGCGATGCTACCTCTGGAAAAGCTCAGTAGGCTGATTTTTGAGTGCTCTGTGCAGTTCTAGGAAGGACATGGCTGAACTATAGATGGTTCAGCATATCAAGTAGGATGATCAAGGGTCTAGGGCAGTGGCACTCACTCCGCGGCTCGCGGGCCACATGCGGCTCTTTACTGTTGTTTTTGCGGCTTGGTAACACGTACCTTAATGTTAATGTATTTGAGGCTTTTTACTTGGCGCAGTAATGATCACCTACTTAATGCTCCTAGCAACATTGTTTAACTTATTGACAGCTGTGAAACCATCTCCCGCTTAGTGCTATCAGCACTATCTCTGACTCTTGCTTAGTGCTAGCCCGATCCCCTCCCCCGCCACACACACACACACACACACACACACCTGGACCTGAAGCAGAATGTGCATAGGAGCTGACCCGCAAAGATTCCTTAAAGTTGGCATTCCTGGGAATGTGTACTATCTTGCATTATTCTTCCTTCTGTTCTCCAGTCCAGAACAAATTTCTGTAGCACCTGGCATATGAAATTTTCATGGCCGCTGCATTTTTTTGGGATTGCGTCATTCCATTCTGATCCTGACCAGCGGTAAATTATCATGTTTTTCCTCCCTGGCAACACCTTTTCATGTTTGGCTCTGCATCTTGTACTCTGGTACTATTCGGACAAAGTAGTACGTGGGTTAACACCAACAGCTTTCCTTCAAACAACATGAAGTCTTGCTGTATTCTGTCAGTAGCAGTGAGTCCCAACCTTCGAACTGCCCCGGAGATGAAAGAGTTAACTTTCCATGCCAGGCATGGAACGCAGAGCTGGAGCTCGGTTGAGACGCTGTCTGTTGCTGTTTAAACTCAAACCGTCAGATTCTTTACTCCGCCTCACTGAACAGTCGCTCCGGAGATTTCTCCTTCTGCTCGGTTCAATTTGTCGGTTAAAGTGCTGTTTTTCTCGGTTTTCGACCGAATTCAAACCGCAACCTGTTGGTTCAGTCTCTGTCTGTGGTATTTGTGAGTACTAGATAGGTTATATATTAATTCTTTTCTGTGTGGAACTTGTAAATGGTTTATCGGTTCGGTTTGAACCGATCAAGTTGTTAGAAAATCTTAAATTGAACTTTTAGAGTGTGGTTACCAGTTCTTATCGGTTCTGAAAAAAACTGATTTTATTACGTTTTTTCGACGACCCGTGACACGGTCAGGAACCGATAAGAGGGTCTTGCCTGGTGGATTGCCATTAAAAGGGTAAGTTTGGTTAGGACTGGCACAATGTCTGAGAAACCCAAAAGAAAAACCGGGCCCACTGGGTTTCAACACTGTAGTGTGTGTGAGGAAGTCTTTGCTAAGGTTGACCCCCACACCACCTGTGTTTATTGTCTGGGGTTTGACCATCTCAATGCAGACTGCCAGATTTGTAAAAATTTTCCTGCAGCTACCTTGGAAAAGAGAGTTGGTAGGCTCAGGGAAAGGGAGGCCAAAAAATCCGCTGAACCGGATGGCCAGCCTGGTTCAGTTCCAACCGAACTGGAGGGAGTGCCCTCTGACCAGGGCGAGACTTCTTCGGGCAAAAGAAGATCCGATTCTGAGGAGTCAGTTCCAGCAAAGAGAACTAGAAAGGAAAAATCAGCTGGTGTGGAGCCAAAACTTTCCTCTCCAACCGCTGAAGAAATAGCCAAAGCGATCAAAATTGTGCAGTCGCTTTCCCCGGTTCCGACCGAACCGGCACCATCAGGGAGGCACTCGGTTCGGTCGGTTCCACCGGTTCAAGATTATGATTTAGAGGAATTTTATGAACCGGAGGAGGAGGAAGAGGAGTATGAGGAAAGTAAATGTGGATTTGAAAGTCTGGATTTGCCCATTGACCCGGACATCTCCCCAGACAGACCTTCAGGAGTGTCTCCCCCTAGGCTTTCTGAGTCTCCCTCTCATTTCATGTTTTATAAAAAAGTGACTGAAACCCCCAGCTTCCTATGGAAGAAGCTGTGGATGACCAAGAGGAGCCTGACTTTGTGGAAATGATGGATATCCCAGAGTTCAGGAGACTGTCTATTCCCTTGCACAAATCTTTTGGGAAACAGACATTTAAAATTTTAAAGACTCCTAATACTATACCTCCTGTGGATAAGAGAATGGACAAGAGGTATGCATTGTCAGGCTCAGACATGGAGTTCCTTACACAACAATGCAGCCATGTTGGGGTAGTGCAGGCTGCAGCCTGTGACAAGGCAAATATTCCCTTGGCTTCACACCCCCCAGACATGGACTCCAGGAGGATTGATGCCATGGCAAAGAAACAGTACATGGCAGCATCCTTGAGACTCAGACAGGCCAATTATATGGCTTATGTTGCTAGATACCAGAAATCCAGATGGGACACTGTCATGGCTTTAGCAAAACAGGTCCCTGGCCAGCTTGCCAAGGAGCTGGAGCAGGTGGCTGCTGATGGTATTGAGGCATCCAAGGTGCAGTTCCATGCTGCAGTGGACTCAAATGATGTGTCATCAAGAGTCATGGCTACATCTGTGGCACTTCGAAGAATGGCTTGGCTCAGATGTACTAGCCTGTCACAGGATACCCAGACTAAGGCCATGGATTTTCCTGTTGTTGGTAATTCTTTGTTTGGGGAGCAAACAGAGAATTACATGAAGAAAATGGACGAGTATAGGACTACCTACAGGAGTGCCCAGGCCAAGGAAAGGCAGGCCACTCCTCAAAGGCAGCATCCCAGGGGCAGGGGCAGGCCTTTTCATAGGCCTTTCTACCAAGCCCAGGCCTCCTCTTCTGCCTACGCCAGAGGGGTTCTTTAGAGGAGAGGCAGAAGGGGTACCAGCAGATCTGCTTCCACCCCTCAGCCAAAACCCCCTGCCAAATAGGCACCCTTATGGGTTTGCCAGGGCCGATTCTCTACCACCTGTAAGGGGCAGGCTGGCTTACTTTGTCCAGGACTGGAAGTCTCTAACATCAGACAAGTGGGCCCTGGAAGTAGTAAGCCAGGGACTGGTTCTTAGCTTCAAAAGATTTCCAAAGCTAAGAACCAGATCCTTTCCACCTGCAAATTCATCAGAGGCACTTGCCCTAGAGGCAGAGGTCTCTTCCCTCCTAGCTCTCAGAGCTGTGGAAAGGGCTCCACTCCTACACCAGGGCAAAGGGTTGTACTCCAGGTACTTCCTTACCCCCAAAAAAAGACAGGAGAATGGCGGCCCATCCTGGATCTCAGATACTTAAACAAGCACCTTTTAAAACCAAAATTCAAAATGGTGACTCTGGGAATAATTCTACCCTCTCTAAGGCCAGGGGACTAGCTAGTGTCCCTGGACCTCAAGGATGCCTACTTCCATGTTCTCATCAGAAGCTCCCATCGAAAGTACCTCAGGTTCGAGCTGCCCTCAGGCCATTACCAGTTCAGAGCAATGCCCTTTGGTCTGACCTCTGCTCCAAGGGTATTCACAAAATGCCTGGCAATAGTAGTTGTTTCTCTAAGAAGGCAAAGGATTGCCATCTTCCCTTACCTGGACGACTGGCTTATAGTAGGCCAGTCCCCAGACCAAGTCAAGTTACACTTACAGATAACTCAGCAACTGCTTACCTCTTTGGGTTTCCTTCTGAATCTTTCAAAGTCAGTTCTAGAGCCTGTCCAGCTCCTCACCTTCATAGGCGCACAGCTAGACACGGAAAAGGCCAGAGCAAGAACCCTTATCTCTCTGGCCTCCTCATTCACCCTGCAGGTGTCTCGACCAGCAAGGCATTTTCTACAGCTCTTGGGGCACATGGCTGCTTCCACAGCAGTGGTGCAGGGAGGAAGATTTCAGATGCGGGACATTCAGTTCCATTTGAGAGCCTTTTGGTCTCAAAGGAAGGACCCTCTGACCAAATTGATCTCAGTGACTCAAACCCTGATCCAGGCCCTACAATGGTGGCAGGATCAGAACAATCTGAGAGAAGGAGTCCCGTTTGTCACTCAGTCTCACTCTTTAATCCTTACTACAGATGCCTGCCTCTTGGGGGCTCACTTGAGCGACCTGACCACCCAGGGGTTGTGGTCCCCTCAGGAATCTCTGCTTCACATCAATCTGTTGGAACTCAGAGCAGTGTTTCTAGCACTTCAAGCCTTTTCCAAATCTGTTCAGAACAAAGTTATCCAGGTCAGAACAGACAATACCACCACAATGTGGTACATCAACGGTAAGGAGGCACTCGGTTCACGACCTTGTGCACAGAAGCAATGAAGTTGTGGTCTCTGGCTTATTCCCTGAACACCTCCTCACAGCAGTTCACCTTCCAGGCAAGGACAATGTCCTGGCAGATGCCCTCAGCAGGATATCCCAGGGCCATCACGAATGGTCACTGGATCCCCTGGTCTTGGAGGTGATATTTTCCAGATGGGGCACCCCACAGATAGATCTTTTTGCAGCCCCAGACAATCACCAACTTCCCCTTTTTTGCTGCAGGCCCCCAGTGTTGGGCTCAGTCCCCCTTGATGCCTTAGTTCTCAGTTGGGAAGGGAAGTTCCTGTATGCTTCCCCCCCCTCTTCCCCTCCTGTTCAAAGTGCTAGTCAAAATCAGATCTCAACGCTGCAAGGTGATCCTGATTGCTCCAGACTGGGCCAGACAGCCTTGGTATCCACTTCTACTGTCCTTAGCAGTCTATCTTCCCCTGTGTCTTCCCAGGAGTCACAACCTGTTAATCTGTGCTCAGGGGAGGGTTTGGTACCCGAATGTCAAATCTCTCAATCTCAAGGCCTGGCTCTTGAAGAGTTAGAGTTTGCTGATTTACACCTCTCCCAAGGCGTAATGGACATTCTGAAGGCTTCTAGGAAACCTTCCCCCAGGGCTACTTATAATTCCAAGTGGAAAAGATTTTCCATATGGTGCTCTGGAAAGCATACTTCCCCAGAGTCTACTGATCTGCCCACAGTCCTTGATTATATGGTCCATTTAAATAGCTTGGGGCTTAGACCAGCTACACTGAAGGTGCATCTGGCAGCTGTTTCTGCTTTTATCTCAGCAGGTAAGCCCTCTTCTCTTTCAGCTCACCCTGTATTCTCTACAAGTTTTTCAAGGGATTGCTTCACACTAACCCTCCTTTCAGGTACCCTGCCCCTGCTTGGGACCTTAATGTTTGCATTGCTCAGCTTATACAACCCCCTTTTGAGCCTTTGTGTTCAGCAGAGTTTAAGTACTTGACTTGGAAAACTGTGTTTCTGGTAGCCATCACCTCTGCCAGACGCATAAGTGAGTTACAAGCTTTGTCAGTGGAGCCTGATTTTATCTCCTTTCATAGAGATAAGGTGGTCCTCAGGACTAACAGGGAATTTTTGCCTAAGGTAGTTTCAGATTTCCACCTTAGTCAATCTATGTCTCTTCCTGTGTACTTCACTGGCCATTCCTCCTCTGGTGAGAGGAGGCTCCACAGTTTAGATGTGAAAAGAGCCCTTAGCTACTACATAGAGCGTACCAAGGGTCACAGGTTTGACTCCCTCCAACTGTTCCTCACTTATGGTGAGGTTGGTAAAGGGAAACCTGCCACTAAAAGTTCCATTGCCAGGTGGATTGTCTCTTGTATCCAATTTTGTTATGAAAAACTGGGTAAGGTTCCACCCTCAGGCCTGAGGGCTCACTCTACCAGAGGTACAGCTGCTTCCCTGGCTGCTGCCAGGGATATCCCTATTCTAGAGATCTGTCAAGCAGCTACCTGGAAAACAGTTAACACTTTTACTAAGCAGTACTCCCTGGATATCCAGGCTAGGAGTGATGCTCGGTTTGGCACAGCTGTGCTTCAGAGCTTATTTCCTAAGTAGGTTCTGTCCCTCCTCCATGGAGGTACTGCTTGGTAGTCTGCTACTGTCAGAATACAGCAAGACTTCATGTTGTCTGAAGAAAAAATTACTCACCTTAGTAATGTTGTTTCTTCTAATGGAGTCTTGCTGTATTCTGACCCCCCCCCCGCCTTCCCCTCTCAGAACCTCTGTTTTGGGATGTGGGTGGGCAGTGGCAGTGTTGGCACTCAGTGGATGCCCACCTTGTTGTTTTTCACCCCCTTTCTTGGGTGAATTGGTGTTGTGTTTTTCATTTTTTGGGTCTCCTGACTTGAGTCTTTGTTTTGGGACCAAAAATGTGTTTTTATGTTTAGTAGCCAGTTGGCTAGTGTAGGTTTACAGTTTCCACATAGGACATTAATGAGTTTGCTCTTAAAGATCTGACGGTTTGAGTTTAAACAGCAACAGACAGAGTCTCAACTGAGCTCGAGCTCAGCGTTCCATGCCTGGCATGGAAAGTTAACTCTTTCATCTCCGGGACAGTTTGAAGGTTGGGACTCACTGCTACTGTCAGAATACAGCAAGACTCCATTAGAGGAAACAACATTACTAAGGTGAGTAATTTGTTCATTTATTCCATCTATTTTACACAGTTTGTGATTTGCATTAATTGTGTTATACCTTGGTTTTATCTAATCTTAACCTCTTTTGTGACAAAAGGATCCAGGAAGGTGTGTGTTAAGGACTCTGGGAACAAGAGTAGACTCTCGATTGAGATTGTTCACATTGAATTAAATTAATGTTGAAGCCCCTTTTCTAAATTACCGTGTTAGCTACTCGAGCCTGTGTCATTTCCTGTAGAAAACAAGAAGCAGCAGCCTGTCCAGGAAAGGACACAGGTGCTGCTAAGGAACGCCAGCCCAAATCAAAATACAAAACAACAAGAAAAACTGCACTATAATAAAAAACTGCTTATCAGTACAACACTGATTTAATGTAACGGAAGTCAGTTAGATTTGTTTGAATACCCAAGACCTGCAATGACTGCTGCATCATTGCTTGTCTTGGTTATTCAAACAAATCTAACTGATGTCCATTATATTAAATTAGTGTTGTGTTAATAAAGAATTGGTTATTAAATATTTATTTTAGTAAATGCAATAAAATGTGTTTTAAATTATACTTTGGACGTGCATGTGCCTTATTTCATATAACCTGCATGCCTGTTGTGGCTCCTTAGCAAAGGCTGCCAACGTATGTGGCTCCCGAGCCCGTCAGGACTAGGTATCACTGGTCTAGGGGAACTGAGTAGGAGAAGAGATTTGGGCAGTTGTGACCCTTTTCACTAGAAATGGGAGGGCTGAGAGAGGAAATGGTAAGGGTATTTAAGATAATCACAAGTATATAGAGAAGGCAGAGCCATGCAGATTGTTTGCTGTCTGAAAGCAGAAGTGGGAATGGACTCCAACTGGAAGGGGGGAAGTTATAGTTAGATGTCAGGAAGTATTCTATCATGCAAAGAGTAATAGAAATGTAGGAGAAGGTGGCCTAAAGAGGACATAGAAGCAAAAACAGTAGCAGGATTCAAACTGAGTACCTGGGTAGAGAGGGCGTAACTAGATATAACTGCTAAGCCAGTAGGGGACATAGCTGATGGACCATCAGTCTTATTGTGTCCTGATACTGTCACGTCACATAGAACTGTAACCCCTAGATGGCGCTATCCCAGGGGCTACTACCCCTGCCTGATTTGCCACTAACAGGTTGAGGGGCCTGGATCCAATGGCGGGTGCCTCCACCCAGAGGTCAGGGTTTGCAATAGTTAAACTTACTTGGTCACAGCCCTCTGGGACACTGCAACCCCTTCTTCCCACTAGTGGCCCACACAATATATCGAATTACCTTCACAGTATACACTTAGCCCCAGGGTGGTTCAGGCACTGGGACCTCCTGTACAATAAGATACAGTGCAACAATCACAGTACAATACTTTAACATAGACAAATACCTCAGGCAGTATAACTTTGCTGAAACAAGCAGCTCGGATTTATTTAGGGGAATATAACAAGGACAGGGGAAATCAGGTTAATTAGCTTATCACTTTACTATCTACCTCATGGCTCTGTGCATTAGCCTATCCCTACCAGTTACTGTCCCTGGGTACCCAAGCCCCAGTGGCTAGTCCAAACCGTGGCAGCTGGTAGGGCCCTTTCACACAGTGAAAAGAAAAATTAGTTTAAACAGTCAGCAGTACAGTGATTCCAGTTGATTTAATGTGGCATTCAACAGGAGCGACTCTGAATTAGTACTCACGACCTCCAAACAAGATAGGGTCCTTCAACATCAGCAGGGCTACTCTTGAGCTCCACGAGACTCTTCACACATTTATATGGTAAAAAGAAAGTACTATACCAGGTAGGCTGCTTCTATCCCAATCGCAATTACTGCACAATACCCGGGAGAACACACAGCAGATTCAGTTCCTGACAGACAGAGTGCACCAACAATTTCTCCAGTCTTCTACAGGGTGAGCCTGGTTTCTATCTTCAGAGATCCTTTGATTCTTTTCACAGGACGGATTCAGTCCTAACAAGCAGTTACACAGCTGCAGACCGAACTCTGGGCCTCATACACGCTTTTTTTTGACTGAAACTGTGCACTGAAGGAGCACAGGGTTTTTTTCCCCTTCACTGCCAGATCTAAACTGAAACTCCAACAGACAAAACCGGGCACTTCCTTTGAGTTCCTCCCAGTTCTTGACTGGATTGGCTGTCACTCACAGTAGACTGCTGCTGTTGGTCCAAAAAGGCGCCGAAGTCTAAACTACATCTCCCAGAGTCACTGCCCATACAATCCTCTTGTGTCTGGCTCAGATTATGAGTCCAAGTTCTGATTCGTCCAAGGCACCATTTTAGAGCTAGCTTACCCCACACTGATTGGTCCAGTTCAGCAGTTCAAAACCAGAATGGGGAACTAGGCAGACACTGTTCTGACTGCAAAGAAAGCAGGTTAGACAAACTGTAATTTCATTATTACTCTAAATGGTTTCTGGCAAACAGTTACATCTTTCAGATAGGTTCCCTTTGCACTCCTAGTGACTGCAAAAATGGAGTGAATTGGCAGCAGCTTGAGTGGTATTCAATCAAAGAAACACACAGTCCCCCATACAAACTAATTATGTCTGCAAGCAGACAGCTCTTAAAGAGACAGTACCAGAGGTTCTAAAAACACTCACTGATAAATGGCTTAAACGCCAAACACCATTCAGGCTTGGAGCATTCAAGCAAGCTCCTGGAAGTCTTTTGGGAACCCCCATTTGCAGGGGGGTTACAGAACCAAAACTGTGTCAGCAGAAGACCTTGCCATATATCAAGCCTGCCCAATGTGGCGGTATATGTCCCTTATAGGCCCATGTCCCTCCATCCTCCCCCTCCAAGGCTTTTCTGACCTGTCCCCTGTACTTGTCCCACCCCATCTTGAAGCTGTTCATGGTTTTAGCTTGAACAACCATCTCTGGCAGCATTTTCCACCCTTCTACCACCTATTCCGTAAAGTAATACTTCTTCCTGAATGTATCCCCCCCCACACTGTTTTGCAGCTGTCTTACACTCTTATTCCCACTGAGCATCAACAGTTCACTAAAGTCCACCGTGTTAATACCCCTCATGCATTTGAAGGTCTCTATCGTGTCCCCCTTCTCCCTCCTGGTCTCCAGCGAGTACATGTTTCGGCCCTCCAGCCTCTGCTCAAATGTAAAACCCTTACTGACCCTGAATCATCTTTGTGGCACTTTTCTGTGTCATTGAGGCACAGGTCAGGAGGCATAGGAAAACCTGGAAAAGTTCTAAAATTCGCAAGTAGCGTTTTATTATTATCAATAACAGTAAGATTAAATAAAAATTCTTCAATATAACTATTTACAGAGGCAGTACAAACAGAGAAAATAAAACCCTTCATCTGAGGGTATCTTGACTGTTTCATCTTCCCTGACAGCCCTCATTCAGGTGGCACTCCGCCCCATCCCCCAATGTCAACAGGCACCAGCTATGACCCCCAGGGCTTACCGCCCCCCGCAGGGTCGCAGGTCGGTGGGGAGAGCGCTCACCCCCACCTCAGGCACACATCCAGTCTGCTGGTCTGTCTAGCTGGGGGAGGGACCTGCAAGTGCCTCCATCATCCAACTGCCAGAAGTTTCCTTTTTCTCCCCTGCAGAGGGGGTGTGCAGGGACTGCAACAGTGGTGCCATGCACAATCCCATACACTGCACACCCGGAGTGTGCCCCGCCTCTGTCCCTCTTGCGTCAGTGTGCCAGCCACTAGCCTCTGCTAGGGGCCAGGCTAACACCAACTGCTGCAACCCCCCCCTTCCCAGAGGAGGAGAGCTGTCCTGAGGGCCCTCAGTTCTCCTCCTCTCCAGTCAACCACCAGCAACCTGCTCGCACCGCGAACACAGGTTGTTGGCGTGGCTTGAGGTGTGGCATCCAGTGCCTCAACCCTCAGTGCCACTGGGCCAGCCCTGAGGGTATCTTAATTCTAAGTTTCAGTCACTTCCAGCAAAAATATTGCTGCTTTTTTTTTTATGACAAGTCTTAACATGGCAACCAATTTCTATCCTGGTTCTCATAAAAGGGTCTTGCCAGTTTCTTTGCAAGTGCAACAAATAGAACATGATGACCCAGAACTGACCTTTTGTTGACAACTCGGCAACATAGAAACATAGAATTTGACTGCAGATAAGGACCGCTTGGCCCACCTAGTCTGCCCATTTTCCTACCTAACAGATAAGCTGCAGATCCTAGTTAACCAACAGCTTACTTCCTCTTACCTGCCCCTAGGACTGCCTTATGCCTGTCCCATGCATTCTTGAAGTCCCCCACTGTTCTTGACTCCACAACCTCCTCAGGGAGGCTGTCCCATGCATCCACAACCCTCTCAGTCAAAAATACTTCTCACATTACCCCTGAGCCGTCCCTCTATCTTCAAATTGTGCCCTTGTTCTTGCACATCTTTTTCTGGAAGATGCTACCTCTTGGACTTTGTTAATTCCCTTGAGGTACTTGAAAGTTTATATCATGTCCCTCTCCTTCTTTCCTCAAGAGTATACATATTAATCTCCTTTAGTCTTTCTTCAGATGTCTTCTGGTGCAGATCCTGCACCATTTTGCTGTCTCCTCTGACAGCCTCCACTCTGTCTATGTGTTTGGGAGATGGGGTCTCCAGAACTGCACACAGTATTCCAGATGTGGTCTCACCAACTGTCTGTACAGAGGGATAACAACTTCCTGTTTTCTACTATTGATGCCTCTTCCTATGCATCCCAGTATCCCCCCAGCCTTCCTTACTGCCTTCTCACATTGCTTGCCCACCTTTAGGTCATCTGATATAATTATCCCCAGGTCCCTTTCTATTTTTACTGTTGTCAGTATCTCACCCCCCCCAGTGCAAAAGAGTTTGCAAATGAGCCTGAGAAGAGCTCAAACTGCATCTCAGGTTAACTCCCTAAATTCCAAATAGCTTTTAGCAATCATTTCAACAGTATAACTATGCACAGTTTCAAACAAAGGGATCCCAGTTTCACATAAAGAATTATTTTTATAACTGCAGATGTGCAAGGGGGAAGAAAAGACAGAAACAGCAAGTGAGCCAAATGAACTCGGAGAGATAGTGAGAGGCAGCGAATCGCGAGACTGTTAGATTAATAATTTCCTAGGTCTCACAAGAACATTTGGTTGCGCAACCAGACAGACAAGAGACAGAAAAGGAGAGGATAGAACAGATCCTTGCATTTAACTCTTTCTGCATAACAAATGGAACAGGCCCTTTTTCAACCCAGTCACACTCTGCACTTTGTTCAGCTTGTTTATGTCTTTCTCAAGGTAGGGATTCCAGAACTGGGCACAGTACTTCACGTAGACCTTCACCAGGGATCTGTACAGGGGCAGTATAACCTCCCTTCTCCTGCTACTGAATCCCCTGCCTATGCAGCAGGAGTTTTGTACAGGGGCAGTATATTCTCCTACCTCCTGCTGCAGAACCCCTGGTTATGCAGGCCAGCATTCTGTTAGTTGTACCCACTGCATTATTGCATTGTGTAGATGGCATATGGGTGCCGATAATTGCTACCCCTACGTCCTTTTCATCTTCTGACACTGTGACAGCCACCTCCAGCCTGCACTCAGCTCCTGGGTTCTTCCTCCCCACATGCACTTCTTGGCACTGAAGCCCAGCTGCCAGATCCCAGACCACCTATCTGGCCTTTCCAGGTCTGCCCTCATATTCCTAATCCCCTCCTCACTGTGGACCCTGCCGCAGGGTTTGTTGTCAGCTAAGAGGCAGATTTTACCCATGATGCTGTCTCTGATATCACTGACGAATACATTGAACAGCACCGACCTAAGCACCAATCCTGGGGAGGTGGGGGTGCACACTTGTGACTTCCCTCATACTCAAGTATTCCCCACTGACCACCACTTTCTACACACCCCACAGTCAGTTACACATGCACCTGGTCATTTTGGTTTCCACCCCAAAGTCACCAAGGTCTTGATTATTCTCCACTGGGGGACAGAGCCAAAGGTCTTGCTATGTCCAGGTATAGTATGTACTGCCCTTGTGACCCAGTTGACGAGGTCTATCAAGTTAGTGTGACATGACCTCCATGCCACAAACCCATACTGTTTGTTGTCCTCCAACCTTTTAGCCTCAAGGAGTTTTTCTAGCCTTTCCTTCAGAATGGTTTCTATCAGTTTGCCTTCTTTTGAAGTCCAACTGACTGGCCTGGCCTGGTTACATGTCTTGGATGAGTAGCATGCTTCTCCACTATTACTGCTGCATGGGGGGACACCTGTCTGGAGAGAATGGGCAGGAGCAACCTCAGGATTTCCCACGACCACTGCAGTACCTGTTCAGGAACAATACCTGAATGAGGAGCAAGATGCTCAGAGGGTAGGAAGGAAAGGAATTTGGTTTTATATAGAGCTTTTCTTGCAAACTGATCCCAAAGCTCTTTATATTGCAGGGGGATATTATGCTATTTCAGGTCACAGGGAGACTCAGCCAGCACAGAAATAGATTAGAGTGAGAATACAGAGGGGTTAAGCACAGAGAGGTTAGGTGACAGCCCCAGGGTCTGTAGCAGTTGAGGGTTTCAAACCTGGATTTCCAGGCTCACGGCTCTGTGCCCTGATTATGAGGCTTGAGAATTTTGCACCCACACAGGGGGTTACATTCCAAAAAGGGCTAGTAATGAGGGGCTTTGGTCCCACTTCCTTAGGGCACAACAAACTTCGGTTAGGCAGCATGTGAGTGTTGCTGTTCTGTAGGCATGTGACTGACTGCCACTATTGTAATGCCAGTGTCCCTTATAGAATGCTTTCCAATTATAAGGTATTATAAGAGACATCACCTCAGCAGCCTGAAGGCCTTTCATGCTAATGATTAATGAACATCATTATGCTGACTTTCTGTTTTTCCTCCGTTCGCCAGCCACCTGTACGTCTCACCACCAGTCACACCCTCTCCTATTATATGCTTCCTAGACTCTGTGTTCTTAAACACGAGGGATCCTAGCTCATAACGCAAAGACTTGCCATTATTTTGGACCAAAAGGAGGCCCTCGTGCATACGCTATTATATCCATATCATGTTGCCTTCCCTTTTCAAGAAGCCATTGTCTGAAAATGGTGCCCTGCCTGGCAGGGAGGGTCTTTAATGCCTCCAGTACTATAATGGTAGGATTAAGTTACAGGCAGCCGCAGTACGCTACTCTGATCAAAGGGCCTCTGGTATTTCCTTATCCCAGGCTAATAATTCAGCAAAGCAAGGTCATTACAACTTTTGAATAGATTTTTTTTGGGGGGGTGTTAAATTACTGAGCAAAACTCCGCTTGAAAGAAGGTGCTTTTGAGGAGACGAAAGGATTATGGGTAAAAGAAAGCTGGGACAATGGCTCCTCTTTTTAAGGTGCATTGTCCCTTCTTGCTGGGGTCACTGCTTTCAGGAGTTGGATGCTAGTGGTCAGCAGTGTGCACATTACAGAAGGGCTCTGTTGAGGCTTTTTCTCCATGGGGTGTCAGCATGATTTCTCACAACCAGCAGTGGAGCTCTGTAGGTTACTGTTTCAACCTTTTTGAACACAAAGATTTTTTATTTTCAATTTAAGACGGATGCCAAGTGTCCATGAACCCGTGCAATTTGCATACCTCCAGAACTTGATGAAGCTGTAAAGGTAATTAAGAGGTTTATTACTTTTCCTGTTATTTAACTATGGGGTGGGGGGGCTTTTACACTACAGTGCCTCCCAGTCTGGACTCCATGGGCTGGATATGTCCTGTTGTAGACTGTAGATTGATTCATTCATGCACTTGGTTTCAGAACTCTCGACTGCACATTGTACGACCAAACCAGCTAAAAATGCACATATCGGACTACCTAACAATTGATTCATCACAAAGCATAGTAATCTGACTCATTCAGTTTTACAGTCACCAGGGTGAAGGATCTTTGTGGTCTCTTATGGCTGGAACACTATGCCCGAGTACAAAAAGCGCCCCCCCCCCCACTTTGCAGCTACTGCTGGCTGGAGTACAGAAAGCACACCCCCTTTGTGGACCCCGCTAGCTGGAAGACAGTGCCTGATTACAAAAAGCATGCCTCCTGTGTGACCCTTGCTGACTGGAACACAGTGCCTGATTACAAAAAGCACACCCCCTTTGTAGCTGCTGCTGGCTGGAATATAGTAACTGAGTAGGACGGTGATACTGGGGGACCTCAACATGCCAGGGGCTGATTGGGGAACTATGGTGTCCTCTATGGCCAGGGAGCAGTGCCTGCTGGATGTCTTCCAGGATGCATTCCTTTCTCAGCTGGTGGCAGACCCGAAGAGGGAATGTCGCATCCTGGATGTGGTTCTATCCGATCGTGATTTGGTTAGGAACCTGGTGGTGGGAGACCCACTGGCGGGGAGTGATCATGCCATGGTCTGGTTTTCCCTAGTCCTGGGGGGTTGGGAGAATCACTCAAAGATGGTGATAGTTGATTTTAGGGGGGCGTACTTCAAGGATATGGAGCAGATCCTGAAGGGGCACTTGGATGGGATCAGACCAGAAATGGACGCAGAGAGCAGGTGGGAAATTATTAAAAGGGGGCTTCTGGAAACTACAAAGGCCTATACGAAGGTCCGACGCAAGTGTGGTAGATCCAAAAAGTAGAGTTGGTGGACTAGGCAAGTCCAGGATGTGGTGAGGGAGAAGAGAGTTGCTTGCAGGCGATATATGTGCTCACGAGGGGTGAGGGACAAGGAGGAGTATGATGTGATATCTTGGAAGGTAGCAAGGGCTGTGAGGTTGGCCAAGGCCAGGATGGAGCTGAGGTTGGCCCAGGGGATCAGAAGAGGAGATAAGGGGTTCTTTAGGTATATCAGGGAGAGAAGGAGAGTGAAGGGGCGGATTAGTAGACTGTGGTCTGGAGGAGGGAGGCTGGGGAGCAAGTGGAGGTACTAAACAGCTGCTTTGCCTCAGTCTTCACTAGGCAATTTGGGAGGGCAACTCCATACGAGGGGAATCAGGTTGAAAAGGGCAGAAGGGGGGGGTCATGGATGTGGAAATTACTGTTGCTGGGTGAGGGAGGCCCTCTGGGACCCAAAAACAGAGAAGGCACGAGGTCTAGATGGTATCCAGTGGCAACTCTACACCAGGGCCCGCCAGGGCATGTGCCCTGGTAAAAAAAATTGCTGTGCCCCAGTTGGTGCCCCATATGGTGCAGAGCTTCCCCCATAGTAACAATATATCAGTGCCCTGGCTGCCATCTGTTGTGCCCCAGCTGTGCCCTGGTAACCATTTGTGGCTAGAGCCGCTACTGATGGTATCCATCCCAGGGTGCTAAAGGAGATGGCGGGGGTCCTTGTTGCACCCCTGGCAGACCTTTTTAACTCCTCACTTAAGACTGGGTGGGTGCCTCATGATTGGAGGATGGCCCACATTCTGCCTATTCACAAAGGGGGCTCATGCGAGGAGCTGGGGAACTACAGGCCTGTAAGCCTGACGTCCATGGTGGGCAAAATGATGGAGACCATACTGACAGAGAGGCTGGAGGAGTTCCTGGGGGTTCGGGGTTATTTGGATGATCACCAGCATGGCTTTGTTCAGGGCAGATCATGTCAGACCAACCTTGTGGAGTTCTATGACTGGGTGACAGAGGTGCTGGACCGGGGCAGGCCAGTGGATGTCCTCTTTCTGGATTTCAGCAAGGCATTTCTCTCATTGCCACATTCTGGGCTACTGGCTAAGTTGAGGGACATGGAGTTGGGGGAAAGATGGTGAGGTGGACAGGAAACTGGTTGGTGGGTTGGGTTCAGAAGGTGGTAGTTGGGGGGGGTGTTCGTCTCCCAGGAGGGTCATCAGCGGGGTCCCCCAAGGATTGGTGTTGAGCCCGCTACTGTTCAGTGCTTACATTTCAGACATCAGGAATGGTATCAGGAGCAAGATAAGCCTCTTTGGTGATGACTTGAAAGTGGGTGCGGTAGTGGACAGGGAGGGGGGTTGAAGAGCCCTAAAAGGGGGACCTGGAGACCCTAGTGGAGTGGGCACATACCTGGAAACTGCAGTTTAATGCTACGAAATTCCTAGGTCTCCACCTAGGGCTTAGAAACCCAAGATATTAGTACCTCTTGAGGGGTGAGGTACTGCAGGTTTCTGATGGGGAAAAGGACATTGACGTAGTTGTGGATACCAGAATGAACAACTCTGATCAGTGTAGAAGGGCTTCAGCCAAGGCCAATAAAATGCTAGGGTGCATAGCCAGAAGGATAACCTCGGGGAAAGAGGGAGGTGCTTCTCCCTCTGTACAACTGCCTGGTTAGACCGCACCTGGAATGCTATGTGCAGTTTTGGCACCCATACTTAAAAAAGGACATCATTCTTCTGGAGAGAGTCCAGAGGAGGGCGACCAGGATGATATAGGGACTGTGGGATAAATCATATGGGGGGAGAGATAGAGGAGCTGAACTTGTATTCCCTGTAGGAGAGGAGGGACAGAGGGGATATGATTGAGGTTTTTAAATACCTCAAGGGGGTAAATAGGGTTAGCCCAGATAGGGTGTTCAAACTGAGGAAGGCAGGGATCACCAGAGGGCATGATATGAGGCTGGTGAGTGGAAGGCTAAGGGGGAAGATAAGGAAAATATACTTTACTGAGAGGGTGGTGGAACCTTGCAATGCACTGCCTGTGGAACTGGTGGCTGTAGACATGGTGGAGGGCTTCAAGAGGGGATGGGACAGGTATGGGGGGGGTGAAACTGAGTAACATCAAAAATAGAGGGGGGTGGAGACATTACCAGGGGAGATGGGAAAGGTGGCAGCAGTGCCCTGTATGGGTGTTGACCCTCGAGCAGACTTACTAGACAGTATGGCCTAATCAGCTGGCATCTTAGTATGTTAGTACAAAAAGCACACACACTTTGTGGCCTCTTCTGGCTGGAACACAATGCCCGGTACCAAAAGCATGCCCCCTTTGTGGCCTTTGCTGGCTGAAACAGAATGCCCAAGTACAAAAAAATGCCCACTTTTTAGCCTCTGTTGGCTGGAACACAGTGCCCAAGTACAAAAGTATGACTCCTTTGTGGCCCCTGCTGGCTGGAAAACAGAGCAAGAGTACAAAAAGCATGCCCCTTTGTGGCCCATGGTGGTATGAAGAAACACTGTGGCTGAGTACAAAAAGCACTCTGAGTAAATGCACAAATGGGATGATGATGCATGTTGAGGATCCCTGCCTTTGTTTCCTTGATCTTTTATAGAATGTTGTAGTATGCTGTATTTATTACTAAGGAACCATGGGTATTGTAAGGGCTGCAGGATACTTTAAAGCACAGAAATGACTGCCAGGGCAGAGGCTAACTCCCAACTGCAGCAGTAACGTAGTCAGTATGGGAGGAATGCGGTGTGGGATTTGGGATGGGGTCAGACATTGTAAAAGGCAGAGCTAACTGCAGCAGTAACGTAGTCAGTATGGGAGGAGTGGGGTGAGGGATTTGGGATGGGGTCAGACATCGTACAAGGCAGAGCTAACTGCAGCAGTAACGTAGTCAGTACAGCAGGAATGGGGTGAGGGATTTGGGATGGGGTCAGACATCGTACAAGGCTGAGCTAACTGCAGCAGTAGCGTAGTCAGTATGGGAGGAATGGGGTGAGGAATTTGGGATGGGGTCAGACATCGTACAAGGCAGAGCTAAGTGCAGCAGTAACGTAGTCAGTATGGGAGGAATGGGGTGAGAAGTTTGAGTTGGGGTCAGACATCCATACAAGGCAGAGCTAACTGCAGCAGTAACGTAGTCACTGCGGAGGAATGGGGTGAGGATTGGGATGGGGTCAGACATCGTACAAGGCAGAGCTAACTGCAGCAGTAACATAGTCACTACAGGAGGAATGGGGTGAGGATTGGGATGGGGTCAGACATCGTACAAGGCAGAGCGAAGTGCAGCAGTAACATAGTCAGTACGGGAGGAGTAGGGTGAGAAATTCGGGATGGGGTCAGACATACAAGGCCGAGCTAACTGCAGCAGTAACATAGTCAGTATGGGAGGAATGTGGTGAGGGATTCGGGAAGGGGTCAGACATTGTACAAGGCAGAGCTAACTGCAGCAGTAACATAGTCAGTATGGGAGGAATGGGGTGAGGGATTTGGGATGGTGTCAGACATCGTACAAGGCTGAGCTAACTGCAGCAGTAATGTAGTCCGTAGGGGAGGAATGGGGTGAGGGATTTGGGATGGGGTCAGACATCGTACAAGGCAGAGCTAACTGCAGCAGTAACGTAGTCAGTACCAGAGGAGTGGCGTGAGGGATTCGGGATGGTGTCAGACATCATACCAGGCAGAGCTAACTGCAGCAGTAACGTAGTCAGTATGGGAGGAATGCGGTGTGGGATTTGGGATGGGGTCAGACATCGTACAAGGCAGAGCTAACTGCAGCAGTAACGTAGTCAGTATGGGAGGAATGCGGTGTGGGATTCGGGATGGTGTCAGACATCGTACAAGGCAGAGCTAACTGCAGCAGTAACGTAGTCAGTATGGGAGGAATGGGGTGAGGGATTTGGGTTGGGGTCAGACATCGTACAAGGCAGAGCTAACTGCAGCAGTAACGTGGTCAGTATGGGAGGAATGGGGTGAGGGATTCGGGATGGGGTCAGACATCATACAAGGCAGAGCTAACTGCAGCAGTAACATAGTCACTACAGGAGGAATAGGGTGAGGGATTTGGGATGGGGTCAGACATCGTACAAGGCAGAGCGAACTGCAGCAGTAACATAGTCAGTATGGGAGGAATGGGGTGAGGGATTTGGGATGGGGTCAGACATCATACAAGGCAGAGCTAACTGCAGCAGTAACGTAGTCAGTATGGGAGGAATGGGGTGAGGATTTGGGATGGGGTCAGACATCATACAAGGCAGAGCTAACTGCAGCAGTAACATAGTCAGTACGGGAGGAGTGGGGTGAGGATTGGGATGGGGTCAGACATCGTACAAGGCTGAGCTAACTGCAGCAGTAACGTAGTCAGTACAGGAGGAATGTGGTGAGGGATTTGGGATGGGGTCAGACATTGTACAAGGCCGAGCTAACTGCAGCAGTAATGTAGTCAGTATGGGAGGAATGGGGTGAGGGATTTGGGATGGGGTCAGACATCATACAAGGTAGTGCTAACTGCAGCAGTGACATAGTCAGTACGGGAGGAGTACGGTGAGGAATTTGGGATGGAATCAGACATTGTACAAGGCCGAGCTAACTGCAGCAGTAACGTAGTCAGTACCAGAGGAGTGGGGTGAGGGATTTGGGATGGGGTCAGACATTGTACAAGGCAGAGCTAACTGCAGCAGTAACGTAGTCAGTATGGGAGGAATGCGGTGAGGGATTTGGGATGGGGTCAGACATCGTACAAGGCAGAGCTAGCTGCAGCAGTAACGTTGTCAGTACAGGAGGAATGTGGTGAGGGATTCGGGAAGGGGTCAGACATTGTACAAGGCAGAGCTAACTGCAGCAGTAACATAGTCAGTACGGGAGGAATGGGGTGAGGGATTTGGGATGGTGTCAGACATCGTACAAGGCTGAGCTAACTGCAGCAGTAACGTAGTCAGTACGGGAGGAATGGGGTGAGGGATTTGGGATGGGGTCAGACATCGTACAAGGCTGAGCTAACTGCAGCAGTAATGTAGTCAGTACGGGAGGAATGCGGTGTGGGATTTGGGTTGGGGTCAGACATCGTACAAGGCAGAGCTAACTGCAGCAGTAACGTAGTCAGTATGGGAGGAATGGGGTGAGGGATTCGGGATGTTGTCAGACATCATATAAGGCAGAGCTAACTGCAGCAGTAACAGAGTCAGTATGAGAGGAATGGGGTGAGGGATTCGGGATAGTGTCAGACATCGTACAAGGCAGAGCTAACTGCAGCAGTAACGTAGTCAGTATGGGAGGAATGGGATGAGGGATTCGAGATGGTGTCAGACATTGTTCAAGGCAGAGCTAACTGCAGCAGTAACGTAGTCAGTATGGGAGGAATGGGGTGAGGGATTTGGGAAGGGGTCAGACATCGTACAAGGCAGAGCTAACTGCAGCAGTAACGTAGTCAGTACCAGAGGAGTGGGGTTAGGGATTTGGGATGGGGTCAGACATCGTACAAGGCAGAGCTAACTGCAGCAGTAACGTAGTCAGTACGGGAGAAATGGGGTGAGGGATTCGGGAAGGGGTCAGACATTGTACAAGGCAGAGCTAACTGCAGCAGTAACTTAGTCAGTACGGGAGGAATGGGGTGAGGGATTTGGGATGGGGTCAGACATCATACAAGGTAGTGCTAACTGCAGCAGTGACATAGTGTACGGGAGGAGTAGGGTGAGGAATTCGGGATGGGTCAGACATTGTACAAGGCCGAGCTAACTGCAGCAGTAACGTAGTCAGCAGGGAGGATGGGGTGAGGAATTGGGATGGTGTCAGACATTGTACAAGGCGAGCTAACTGCAGCAGTAACGTAGTCAGTACGGGAGGAGTGAGGTAAGGAATTTGGGATGGGTCAGACATTGTACAAGGCAGAGCTAACTGCAGCAGTAGCGTAGTCAGTACCAGAGGAGTGGGGTGAGGGATTTGGGATGGGGTCAGATATTGTAAAAGGCAGAGCAAACTGCAGCAGTAACATAGTCAGTATGGGAGGAATGCAGAGAGGGATTCGGGATGGGGTCAGACATCGTACAAGGCAGAGCTAACTGCAGCAGTAACGTTGTCAGTATGGGAGGAATGGGGTGAGGATTCGGGAAGGGTCAGACATTGTACAAGGCAGAGCTAACTGCAGCAGTAACATAGTCAGTATGGGAGGAATGGGGTGAGGGATTTGGGATGGTGTCAGACATCGTACAAGGCAGAGCTAACTGCAGCAGTAACGTAGTCAGTATGGGAGGAATGGGGTGAGGGATTTGGGATGGGGTCAGACATCGTACAAGGCAGAGCTAACTGCAGCAGTAACGTAGTCAGTACCAGAGGAGTGGGGTGAGGGATTCGGGATGGTGTCAGACATCATACAAGGCAGAGCTAACTGCAGCAGTAACGTAGTCAGTATGGGAGGAATGGGGTGAGGGATTTGGGATGGAGTCAGACATCGTACAAGGCAGAACTAACTGCAGCAGTAATGTAGTCAGTATGGGAGGAATGGGGTGAGGGATTCGGGATGGTGTCAGACATCGTACAAGGCAAAGCTAACTGCAGCAGTAACAGTCAGTATGGGAGGAATGGGGTGAGGGATTCGGGATGGTGTCAGACATCGTACAAGGCAGAGCTAACTGCAGCAGTAATGTAGTCAGTACGGGAGCAATGGGGTGAGGGATTTGGGATGGGGTCAGACATCGTACAAGGCAGAGCTAACTGCAGCAGTAGTGTAGTCAGTATGGGAGGAGTGGATTCAAGGATTTGGGATGGGGTCAGACATTGTACAAGGCAGAGCTAACTGCAGCAGTAACATAGTCAGTATGGGAGGAGTGGGGTGAGGGATTTGGGATGGGGTCAGACATCGTACAAGGCAGAGCTAACTGCAGCAGTAACGTAGGCAGTATGGGAGGAGTGGGGTGAGGGATTTGGGATGGTGTCAGACATCGTACAAGGCAGAGCTAACTGCAGCAGTAACGTAGTCAGTACGGGAGCAATGGGGTGAGGGATTTGGGATGGGGTCAGACATCGTACAAGGCAGAGCTAACTGCAGCAGTAACGTAGTCAGTATGGGAGGAATGGGGTGAGGGATTTGGGATGGGGTCAGACATCGTACAAGGCAGAGCTAACTGCAGCAGTAACGTAGTCAGTACGGGTGGAGTTGGGTGAGGGATTCGGAATGGGGTCAAACATCGGACAAGGCAGAGCTAACTGCAGGAGTAACATAGTACGGGAGGAGTGGGGTGTGGATTTCGGGATGGGGTCAGACATCGTGCAAGGCAGAGCTAACTGCAGCAGTAATATCAGTATGGGAGGAGTGGGGTTAGGGATTTGGGATGGGGTCCGACATTGTACAAGGAAGAGCTAACTGCAGCAGTAACGTATCAGTACAGGAGGAGTGGGGTGAGGGATTCATGATGGGGTCAGACACTGTACAAGGCAGAGTTAACTGCAGGGAGCTCTGCATATGCTCTAACTGTGCTGGTCTGGAGGAGCAAAGGTAGGGACCAGGCAGACATGATGTATTTCTGCCTGTAATAGTTTGTGTTGTTATGAACTTGTTGGCTTCACACTCACCCAAAGTTTGAATGTCGAGTCCGAATTTCAGTATTATGATTGTGTTTTTTTTTTTTCTATAAAGGTTTTTTCTCCTCCCCAGCCTCACATCACGTATCCGGCTGTAACTAGTAGCCACCAAGCCCCATCACCTCCTAAACTCACCACTACTGCAGTCCACCTTGGCTTCCTCTGAAAAGCAGGGGGTTCAGAGGAGGGCTATGCTTTCTCTGGTGCAACCAGTAGCAGGCTACAGGGCGTGGGACCCAATTATGCCGGCAACCAACATCCACACAGAAAACAAAAAATTAGCTGTTCAGCCCTTGCTCATTTGCTACTGCTTATGGCATACATTAGTATAAAACAGAGAACTCGGTGCACACGCTCCACTGCCCCATGGCAAATCTTACAAATATAAAATTGTTTCTGCCTGAATCGACCACTTACTTTATCTCCAGTAGGAGTGGGGATCTTTGGGTATTCACATCAGGACTCTGCTGTGAAGACACCTAGCTACCAGACAGCAAGGTAGACCACCCATCATCTGAACTGGCTTCCTTTAGGTAAGGTGCCCTGACATCCAGACAGAGACTGGGCCTTTCGTCTGTCATTTTCCCCAGAAGCCCCCCTAGCTCCCATGGTGTGTGCATAGCCATGGTCGGGCTTGCGCATGTACAGCGTGTTCCTGTGGTTGAGCAAGCTCTCTGGCCCTTTATAGGGGTGTTGTGGCACTAGAATCTGCTGCTGGCCCTGTTCTCAGGCCTAAAGGGGTGAAATGCACCCCACAATGGCACTCCAAGCCTTGTCCTCACTACCCACACCACTCAACCCCAGTGAGGATCCATGGCGCAAGGCCCGAGAGTGTTGTTGCATATTACCCTGAGGTAGTGTCGTTTTCTCTCGAGTCTTTCCTCCCTGCATTTTCCACCCAACTGATGGTGCTGCCACAGGCACTGTTGGTCTCAGATACCACAGCCAAGCCACTGGGCAGAACAAGCTCCCTGGTCCTCCACAGAGGTCACTGTGATGCCGGAAGCAGTGTCATCCACTACCTTGGCTTGGAAGTACTGCTGTCGGATGCAGTATTTCCCTGCCCTGGGGACAGGGCCAACAGACAGCACAGATTCATAGATTCTGTCAGCAGATAAGGACCGCCAGGCCCATCCAGTCTGCCCATTTATGCTAGCACTAGTTTCAGAATTTTTTTTTTGCAGCTGCTGTTTATGCCGTCTCATCTCCAGTCAGCCCCCATCTTCTTGGCCACCCCACCACCATCACCGTCGCATCTCCCAAGGCTTACCTTCACCTCTGTAGTTACCCCAGAGCATTACCTCTTCTAGTGGGGGTGGTGGAGGCTCATCCAGTCTCCACTACAGAATGGATCCAGTGTGTGGCAGTGGCGCTGGAGTAGCCAGGTGTGGGGCCTGGGGGCATCTGGCATATTGTCTGTTTCTGTCTCTTTCCCATGGATGTCGGTGGCGCAGGTACACATGTACACAAGCGTGTGTGGCACCAGCTGATGTTCTCCCTCCCTTACAAGCCACTCCTGACTGCACTGCCGTCTGTGGTCATCCAGGTGGCAGAATAGCAGCAGAACAGGCTTCTCTCC
Organism: Neoceratodus forsteri; assembly: GCA_016271365.2. Taxonomy (NCBI): domain Eukaryota; kingdom Metazoa; phylum Chordata; order Ceratodontiformes; family Ceratodontidae; genus Neoceratodus; species Neoceratodus forsteri. The sequence continues at coordinate 1,110,256,644 of CM028133.1, forward strand.
CTTCCCAGAGGAGGAGAGCGTGTCCTCCTCCCCCCCACCGGCCAGCTTCTGGTGACCAGAGCTTGTTCCTGAACTCAGGTCACTGGAGTTTTGAGCAGTAGTGCTAATTGTGCCAGTGGGCTGGTCCTTTAATCTCAGAACTTTTTTTTTCTTTCTATAAAGGCTGGAACCTGGTGGGCTATCAGCCCTGTCCCCGTGTGTTGATAGTCGGCTACTTACCTCATCCACCTCCTTCAGTGCTCTGATTGGCAGTCTGGTGGGGTGGGTCTCAGTGCTCCAGGCAGGGCTTCATTAGTACCCTGATTCCACCATTTTTCCTCCTATTTTCTCCCCTTATTCTCCAGGGAATTTGTGATACGGTGGGGCATGCTCGTGGAGGCGTGCAGGCACTCTGGAGCCAGTGACCCTGTTCCACTTTCCTCTGGCCTAGCACCAGACCCCCATTTGCATGATGTTACTAACATACTAAAATGCCAGCAGAATAGGCCTAACGGTCTTTCGTGTCTGCTCGTTTGGTCAGTCCCCAACCTGGGTGCTGACCTTGCTGTCCCCCTCGCCTTCTCTGGCTTCTCCCTTCCCAGTTCCGGATATTCTTGCTGCATTGGATTTTGCTTCCAGAACCCTTCCCCTGTACCTGTCCCACCCCCTCTTGAACCCCTCCACTGTCTCTGCCTCCACCAGCCCCCTAGGCAGTGCATTCCATGGCTCCACCACCCTCTCAGTGAAAGCACCTCCTCCTTTCTCCCTGAATCTTCCCCCTCCAGCTTCCACCCATGCCTCTAGTGGCCCTCCCTCCCTTCCTTGAGCACCCCGACTGTTCCTCCCCTATTTACCCTCTTCATGTACCTAAAGACCTCTATCATGTCCCCGGTCCTTCTCTCTTCCAATGTGTACATATTTAGCTCTTGAGCCTCTCCTCATAGGTCCTGTCCCCAAGCCCCAAATCATTTTGGTTGCCCTCCTCTGGACCCTCTCCAGGAGGTTAATGTCCCGCTTTAAGTGTGGCCTCCAAAACTGCACGCAGTATTCAAGGTGCAGCCTCACCAAGCAGTTATACAGAGGAGTATCACTTCCTTCCTTCTGGAGGTGATCCCAGCGATGCATCCCAGCATCCTGTTGGTCTTGGCTGCTGCCCTCCTCACAAGTCTCAGAGTTGTTCATCTTGACATCCACCACCACCCCCAGGTCCCTCTCAGCCATCGAGACTTGTAGCATTTCCCCCCAGGGTGTACACTTGGCCCGGGTTTCTGGCCCCCAGGTGGAGTACCTTGCATTTCCCTGCATTGAACCTCAGCTTCCACTTTCTAGACCATCTTCCAGAGCCTCCAGGTCCCCTGTAGGCCACCCTCCCTCCTCCCCATCCACCACCGCCCCAGTTTGAGTCACCTGCAAAGAGACTCATCTCACTCCTGATTCCTGTCCTTATGTCAGATCGTAGGCGTTGAACAGAAGGGGCCCAAGGACTGATCCCTGTGGGACCCCACTAATGACCCTCCTTGGGATGAGACTATCCACCAACTCACGCCCTCTGGGTCCGGTCCTGGAGCCAATTGCTCATCCATCTGATCATCTGGTTCCCACCCCATTTCTCCCAGCTTATCCAACAGGCCCACGTGAGGAACAGAGTCAAATGCCTTGCTGAAGTCTAGAAAGAGGACATCCACTGGTCTACCCAGGTCCAAGGCACTTGTCACCCAGTCATAGAACTCCACCAGGTTTGTCTGACACGATTTCCTGGGATGAATCCATGCTGTCTATCGTCCAGGCACCCTGACTTATCCAGGTCCCCCTAGCCTCTCCTTGACAATGCCCTCCATCACCTTGCCCACCACGAGGTCAGGCTGACAGGCCTGTAGTTCCCTGCCACCTCCTTGATCCCCCCTTGTGGATGGGCACTATATGTGCCACCTTCCAGTCTTGGGGCACCCACCCTGTCCTCAGAGAGATGGTGAAAAGCTCTGCCAGGGTTTCGCCAGGACATCTGCAAGTTCCTTCAGCACTCTGGGATGTAATTTATCCGCCCCGTGCTTTCTCCTTCTTAAGGGAGCTGAGGGCTTCCTCACTCTCTGCTGTAATTTCCACTTCCGGTACCCCTTCTCCCTGCTTAGCCCTCCCCCCACCTGCCAGTGATGCCTCCCCCTCTCCCCAGACCTGCCGATCGGTAAGGGTCCCCCCTCCTCAGTATCTCTGTCTCCTCCCATGTATGATGCAGCACCCCCATTTTCCCTGGTGAAAACTGAGGTGAAGTACTCATTTAGTACCTCAGCCTGCTCCCCCGGGTCTTGTGCCCATCTCTCCCCTGATTTAATCCTGCTAATCTGCCCTTCACCCTTCGTTTTCCCAATGTATCTAAAGAACCCTTGTTCCTCTCCTAATTTCCCTGGCCAGGTTCTGCTCCTTCCTTGCCTTAGCCCTCCACCACTCTAGTGGCCCTTCTAGCCATCAGCTCGTGCTCCCTCGATCCTTTCACTCCTTGAGCACTTGAATTGCTTATAGGCTGCTTTCTTTCCCTTTCCACCTCCTGGACCTCCCTGGTCCACCAACAGGGTTTTGGACCCTCACGCATTTTCGTCTTACTCTTGCACAGATGCTGGTAGCATCCTGCACCCCTCTCCTGATGATTTCCCACCTACTATCAGCGTCCATGTCTGACCCAATCCCATCCAAATGCTCCTTAAGGATCCTTCCCATTTCCTTAAAATCCGCCCCCTGAAGTCGGTTACTTCCGTCTTTGTGCAGCCTTCTACCCCTCCTAGGTCCAGGCAGAACCAGACCGTGGCATGGTCACTCCCTGCCAATGGGTCCCTTACCTCCAGGCCCCCAATCTGGTCACTGTCTGCCAGGACCACATCCAGTACCCGTGCCTCACCTGCTGAGTTAGGAACGCGTCTTGAAAGACATCCAACAACCTCTGTTCCCTGGTCACAGAGGATGTCATAGTCTCCCAGTCTGTTCCTGGCATGTTTAATCCCCCAACACCACCACCGTTCCTCTGCCCAGTCTGCAGTGTCTCCTAACATCTGCCACCAGACTGTCCTCCAGCTCCTCCGCCAGGGCAGGGGGTCTATACACCACTCCTATTTTACTCTCTTGCCCCCTTGTTATCAAGGTGACCCACGCTTCCACGGTTCCTCCCTCCTCTACTCCCCTATGCCAATGCAGTTTTGACTATCATTGCTACCCTTTCTCCCTTCCCCCCCCTGTCCTTCCTGAACATAGTGTATCCCTCCAGGTTCAGGTCCCAGTCATGTCTTGCAGTGGCCCAAGTCTCAGTGACCGCTGCCACATCCACTGCTCCCTCAGTTAGCATCGCCTGGAGCTCAGGCATTTTATTGCCCAAGCTCCTGGCATTTAGCAGACTACCTTCCAACCTTTCCTATAGTTCCATTTCCCTGCTCGTGTTCCCACGGGATTCTGTTTTCCCCTGGTCTGCACTTTGCCAGTTGGCCTTTTCCTGCAATCCTCCTGGTCCCCAGGGGGGTGGAGACAGAGTCCCTCCTTTATCGGCACCCCCTTGACAGCCTTTTCTCCCATCCCACCTCCCTTCACAAGTTTAAACCCCACTTTTCACCAATGAACCCCTCTATTTTCAACTTAAGGATTCCCCTCCCCTCCAAATTGAGATGTAGTCTATCTCTAGCATACAGCTCCTTATCCTCCCAGGTCTCCCCCCAATCCCCCATCAACCCATACCCTCTGGCCTCACACCACTCCCTGAGCCACTGGTTTATCTCCCTGATTTTCCTTTTGTGTTCCCCACTAGCCCTTGGCACTGGCAGGATTTCTGAGAAGGAAACTGTGCATCTATGTCATGACAGACCCTAGGCGAGCTCCCTGAATCTTGCCTGTATCTCTAGCTCGCTATTTCCTTCAATGTCATTTGTACCCAGGTGGACCAGTATGTCCGGGAACCCCACAATCCTTTGTCAGCTGATATACCTCGTGCTTAGCCCTGTGCACCGTTAGTCCAGGGAAGCATCTTGTTCTAACTGGCCAGGCTTCTCCCTCCCTATCCCATTTGATACCCCTGATCATAGAATCCCCCAGCAGGAGCACTCTGACCACTCCTTTTCCTCCATTCCCCCCCTTCCATGTCCCTCATCCTTTCTACAGGCCCCTCCACCCAGCTGGCTCCGTGTTCCTCCCCCTTTCTGGGTGCCACATGCCACCCCCTCCTTATTTACCATGGACACCCCCATGTTACCACCAAACCTCCCCTTGATGGCTGCCAAGTGCCAGGAAGACTTCACCTTCTACTTCAGGAGAGGAGAGCTGCAGCCATGTCATATTCTCCAGGTCCCCAGCTGACCCCTGGTGATCCAAGCTCGTTTCCGTCACCAGCGTGCGAAAAAGGTAAGGCATATAGCACCTAATCCCTCCGCGCCACTGGGCCAGCTCAATCTCAGAACTTTTTTTCTTTATCAACATTTTACATTTTCGGAGATATTGCCAGTACCAAAGGCCTCAGTGGAGAAAAAAATGAAGCTCACAGAGCTTAATGACTGGCTCAGGAAGTGGGGTGAAGAGAGTGGGTTGGGGGTGTTAGGGAACTGGAATGGAGTTTGGGAGGATAAGGGACTATATGCCAAGGACAGGTTTCATCTTGCCCCATTAGGGAAGGAAGTCCTTAAACAGGGGATGGCTGACTACATACAAGAAAGGTGAGGTTTAAACTTGTAGGGGAGGGATAAGGAGAGGCTGATCAGAAGCCCTCTCCTCCAGATGAGGGAGTAGCCTTCAAGCCCAAGGGGAGGGAACAGACTGGAGGTGGAGGTTTCAGGAGGAGCAGGGGAGGATGGAGAGTATAAGGAATCTGGGTGGGGTTCGACAAAAGGATCAGGGATAAGGGTGGGGGTTGGTGTTAGTAAATGCCAGGAGCTTGGGAAACAAGTTGCCAGAGTTCCAGGCCATGCTGTTCGTTGGGGGTGGATGTGGCGCATCACGAGATTGGGCCAACAAAAACCATGACTGGGACCTAAATGTGCGGGTACACTATGCTTAGGAAGGATAGAAAGGAGGGCAGAGGGGTGGAGTGGCTATGTTCATTAGAGATGACATAGAAATTGCTATGGTAGAAGAGGCAGAGGGAAACGTGGAGGCCTTATGAGTCACCTACGATCTCCAGCAGGAGATAAGGTCAAGCTGGAGTAGCACACAGGCCCCCGGGATGAGTGATGTTCTAGAGGATGGTTTGCTGGACAACATCATTGCCCAGTGTGGTCCAAAAGGGAAGGAGTGGTATTGATGGGGACCTTAATATGCCAGGTACAAACTGGGAACCATGTCCTCTAAGGTGGCCAAGGAGCAGAGGCTGCTGGATGGCTTCCAGGATGTGTTCTTAACACAGCATGTGATGGAGCCCACAAGGGAGGGGCATGTCCTGGATGTGGTTCTGGCAGATGGGGATCTGGTAAGGGACATGGTTGTACAGGACCCCCTGACTGGGAGTGACCACAATACTGTCTGGTTTCAAATAAGCATGGGGGGAGTGGGGGTGAGATCTAGGAAACTGGCAGTGGACTTCAGTGGGGCAGACTTTATGGGCATGGGAAATATTCTCAAGGATCACTTGAAGGGGATTACCTCAACGACAAATGTGGAAAGGAGATGGGAGGTCATAAAACCGGGACTTTATGAGGCAGTCAGGATCTGCGCTAAGTTGAAACGTAAGGGAGCAAGGTCACATAAACCATGCTGGTGGTCCAGTGAGGTACAGGTAGCAGTCACAGAAAAGAAGGCGGCCTACAAAAAATATAAAACAACAAGAGGGGATAGGGATAAGGAAATGTACCAGCTTGCATCTAGAAAAGTCACCCGTATGGTGAGAGGAGCAAAGTCCAGTAAAGAGCAGCGGCTGGCACAGGGGATACATGGAGGGGAAAAAGGGTTCTTCCGGTACATTGGGGAGCGGAGAAAAACTAAGGGCCATCTCAGGAGATTGAGATCAGAAGGAGGGTGGGTGGAAGAGGCGAGGGAACAGGCAGAGGTATTTAACGAGTACTTTGCCTCTGTGTTCACTAGGGAGGGGGATGGGATATCTACAAACAAGGCACGAAGGGGATAGAAGTGGCAGGGAGAGGGATCAGGGGAGCAACAGAAATGGAGCAAGAGGGAGGGAAAGGTACCCCAGGGGTGTCACATCTGGATATGGATAAAAAGACCAGTAAGGTGGAGGGGACGGATTATGCTATCTCCGCCAAAAGGGTGTGGTTAGCCCTCAAGGCCCTAAAGAAGAAATCTCCTGGGCGGATGGCATTCATCCGGAGTACTATGGGAATTGGCGGACATACTGGCTGCACCCTGGCGGAGCTTTTCAGCAGGTCACATGAGACAGGGAGGGTACCTAGGATTGGCGAGGCACATGTGGTACCAATCCATAAAGGGGTCGAGGAAGTACAGGAACTATAGACCCATCAGTTTGACCTCGGTGGTGGAAAATTAATGGAGAGTATACTAAAGGGCGATTGGGTGTACTTGGAGGAGGTGGGAGGTCTGGATGGTCGGCAGCGTGGGTTTGTGCCAGGTAGATCATGTCAAACCAACCTTGTGGAGTTCTATGAATGGGTAACATCAGAACTGGACAGGGTAAGCCTGTGGATGTATTATTCTTGGACTTCAGCAAGGTGTTTGACTCTGTCCCCACAATGGTCTGGTGGAGAAACTGATGGGGTTAGGAGTAGGCCCTTTGATGGTCAGATGGATTGAAAACTGGCTAGCTGGACGCACTCAGAGAGCAGTGGTCTGTGGGGAGCTCTCGAACCCTAGAGAGGTAGGTAGTGGGGTACCACAGGGCTCGGTCCTGGGTCCAATCCTGTTTAATGCATACATATCGGACATCAGGGAGGGTATAGGGTGTGAAATGAGTCTCTTCACGGATGACTCCAAGATGGGAGCAGTAGTTGAGGGAGAAGAGGGGAGGTTGGCCCTGCAAGGGGACCTGGACACCCTGGAAAGCTGGGCTCACACATGGAAATTAAATTTCAATATCACCAAGTGCAAGGTGTTGCATCTTGGTTGGGGAAACCCGAAACACAGGTAAACACTGGGAGGGGAGGCGCTGCAGGCCTCAATAGGGGAAAATGACCTAGGGGTCATGGTGGATACATGTATGAATAACTCTGAGCAGTGCAGAAGAGCAGCTAGCAAGGCAAACAGGATGTTGGGATGCATCGTAAGGGGGATCACCTCTAGGAGCAAGGAAGTGATTCTGCCGCTGTACAATGGACTGGTTAGACCACACCTTGAGTACTGTGTACAGTACTGGAGACCACACTTGAAGAGGGACATACAGCTCCTGGAGAGGGTATAGAGGAGGGCAACAAAGATGATACGAGGGCTAGGGGATTTGACTTATGAGGACAGACTTGAGGAGCTCTGGCTGTTTTCACTGGAGGAGAGGAGAGACAGGGGGGACATGATTGAGGTCTTCAGGTACCTCAAGGGAATAAATAGGGTAAACATGGAGGGGATCTTTAGACTAAAGCAGGGAGGTATCACCAGAGGGCATGGTTTGAAGTTGGAAGGTGGAAGGGTGAGGGGGGAAAAGAGGAAGAGGTTTTTCACTGAGAGGGTGGTGGACCCTTGGAATGCACTGCCTGGTGAGCTGGTTCAGAGATCCACAGTGGAGGGCTTCAAGAGAGGGTGGGACAGACACAGAAAGTGGATGTATCGGATGATGGCCTGTCCCGGGGCGGTGGGGATGGATGATAGGAGTTTCTGGAGCACAAGGGATGGGAGGGTCTCGGCACCCAACTAAGGATCTAGGTTCGAGCAGACTCGATAGACTGTAAGGACTAATCTGCTGGCAAATAGTATGTTAGTATGTTAACTGTAAAATAAAACCAACTAAAGTCAGAGGCGGTGCAGGTGCTGTGAAGGGGTGGAGAGAGTGATTTTAAAAATGCAGCCATGCAGCCCACTGCCGACAGAGTGGCTGCACTTGTGAGTGGCTCATGCCGGAGTGGCATTAGCCACCCTGTGTGAATCCACCTGAGGTGACCACCTGGAGGCCGTTATAAAAAATAAAATATTTTTTATTGGATAGCTTTACATTGAATAGTTGTAATGTTAGCCTAAAAACTTTTAATAGTTATTTATTTTAGTATATAATTTGTGTAGATGTTATCTGCTGTTATTTAAAATGTTTGTCTATTTCATCGGACAGTATGTATTTTATAAGGCATCTTGCTCCCATTTGACAAAACTAAAAATATAAATCCCAAATTAGAGTAGCGTAATTAGGGATATTACTTTATCATGCACAGTCTCCTTTTTTGATTTTTTTTTAGAATGTTCTTTTCATGGTTTAAATTAATTTTATTGGGGAGGGATTTTATGTTTCTGTGAAACTGAATCAGTAAAGATTTCTTCTGTTTCCAATGTAATTATTTTTGATAAAATTTACAGTGGCAGTACAAGCCTCTGTTATCAAACATTTGCTATCTGGGCCAAACCAATTTCTAATACCATGATTACAACCAGTCAAGAAATAGTTTTACTAAAGGCTATCTCTGTATTTGTTTCCCTCACAAAAATCATTCTCCTCGAAGTCCTGTATCGTTACTCCATGGCTATGTGATATTTAGATTATTTCTAAAGCGGTTAAACAAACTTGAGAGATTACACTTTTATAAATTAGTTATAGTATTTTGTCTTATTATTTGTGGTGATATCCATCCTAATCCGGGTCCTGGTACCAGCAAGGATTCACTGTCCACAGCAGATGTTCTTTGAGGAGAAGGATTAAGTTTGGTGCATTTTATTGCTCGTGGCCTTTCTAACAAAATTATATATTTTAGTGAGTGGTTAATACAATATAAACCTGTTGTGGTCATAATTTCGGAGTCTTGGCTCAATAATCGAATTCCTGATACTGAGGTTTACATTGATGGTTGAATTGGTGGTTAAAGAATTGGCCATGAATCATGACCGGGGTAAATCAGAGTTGCTCTGCTTAGAATTATCTTTCAAACAACATGAAATCTTGCTGTATTCTGACAGTCTGCAGTTATCCTCAGTACTTGAGCTGCCCCAGAGAGGAAAGGGTTAACTCTATGCCAAAACATAGAACGTTGAGCTCGAGCTCGGTTTTGAAACCTCTGTCCCTGGTACACCTCAGTGTAACCGTCAGATTCTTTACTTCGGCCTACTGTGAAAACGCTCTGGAGAGTTTCTCCTGATTGCTTGGGTTCAGTACGGTAATTTGTTTGGTAAATCTTAACTGATTTATTAATTTTGGTCATCAGATCTCTGTCCACGGTACAGTATGGTATTAGTGGTAGATAGTGTTTTTTTTATTGTAAAATAAATTGTTTTTGGTTCCGTTGGTTCCTTTCTGGTCGGTCCAGTTCAGAACCGACTTAATTCTTAAATTTTTATTTAATTTCACTTTGTTGTGGTATCCGGTATGTTTTAGCCTAAAAAAAGAGTTTTTTTTCCACATCCATTGAACCGGTTGGTGGTTGAAAGTTTTGGTAGTTACCTAGCTTCAACACTTTTTATGGGTAACTTTAGCAAATTGTGACCATGTCTGAGAAACCTAAAAAGAAAACCAGTCCCACTGGGTTTCAACACTGCACTGAGTGTGGGGAGGCTTTTGCTAAAGCTGATTCCCACCTCATCTGTGTTTATTGTCTGGGGTCTGACCACCTCAAAACAGACTGCCAAATATGTCAGGATTTCCCTAAAGCCACACTAGAGAACAGACTAGCTAGGCTTAAGGAAAAAGAGGCCAAAAAATCCTCTGACCCAGATGGCCAGCCTGGTTCGGTTCCGGACAAACCTGAGGAAGTGCCTGCTGACACGGGCTATACTTCCTTGGGCAAAAGAAAGTCCAATTTGGAAAAATCAGTTTGTGCAAAGTGTAGAAAGAAGTCGGTTGGTTTGGATCCGAGTCCGCAGATTCCAACTGCTGAGGAAATTGCGAGAGTGATTAGTATAGTTCAGTCGCTTCGTGCTACGCCGACCAAACCGACAAACTTCTGAAAGACGGTCGGTTCCGTCAGTTCCACCCCAGTTGGATTATGATCCGTAGGCTTTTCATGAGGTTGATTGGGAAGGAGAGCCAGAGTATGAAGGTGATGATGATGATGATGATGATTTTGGAGGCCTAAATGAGTCAGTAGAGCCTGACATCTCCCCAGACAGGTCTACCAATATTTCTCCTCCCAGACTTTCTGAGTCCCCCTCACACTTTTTATTTTATTAAAAGGTGGCAGAAACTCTCCAGCTTCCAATTGTGGTAGCTTTGGATGAGGAGGAAGAGCCTGACTTTGTGGAGATGATGGATGTCCCCATAAGTCCTTGGGGAAACAGACTCAAAAAATCTTACAGGCTCCCTCTTCTGTACCTCCTGTGGATAAAAAGATGGACAGCAGGTATATGCTGTCAGGCTCAGGGACATAATTCTATTATAATCATTGTAGCCATGTTGGGGTAGTGCAGACTGCCGCCTGTGACAAGACTAACATACCTTTGGCTTCACAGCCCCCCCCCCCCAAGATAAGGGTTCTAGGAAAGTGGATGCCATGGCTAAAAAACAGTACTTGGCATCCTCTTTGGTACTCAGGCAGGGCTCTTATATGGCCTGTTTGGCTAGGTACCACAAGTCGAGGTGGGATACAATTCTGGAGCTAGCCAGGAATGCCCCTCCCCAGCTAGCCAAGGAGCTGGAACAGGTGGCTGCAGATGGCATCGAAGCATCTAAAGTTCAGTTCCATGCTGCTGTAGACTCGAATGATGTGTCTTCAAGGGACATGGCTACATCTGTCTCCCTAAGTAGGTTTGCCTGGCTCAGATGTACTAGCCTCTTACAGGACACCCAGGCTAAGGCCATGGATTTTCCTGTTACTCAGAACTCTCTGTTTGGGGAGCAAACAGAGGAGTACATGAATAAAATGGATCAGTATAGGACCACATACAGGAGTGCAGTGGCCAAAGAAAGGCAGGTTACTCCTCAAAAGCAGCAGTCTAGGGCTGGCAGGGGCAAGCCCTTTCACATGCCTTTCTACCAGGCTCAGGCTTCCTCTACTTTTCAGCAGAGGGGGTTCTTTAGAGGGAGAGGAAGAAATGGGATGAGCAGGGCTGCATCCACCTCTCAAGCTAGGACCCCTGCCGAGCAGACACCCTGAAGTGTCAGACCGGGTTGACTTCTTAGTTCCAGGCTGGCTTACTTCTTCCAGGAGTAGAAGTCTGTTAAAACAGACAAATGGGTCCTGAAAGTGGTAAGCCAAGGACTTGCTCTCAGTTTCAAGAGATTTCCAAAAGTAAGGGCAAGGTCCTTCAAGCAGACAGCTGCTCTGGAGGCAGAGGTTTTGGCCTTGCAGCGTCTAAAAGTAATGGAGCAGGTGCCTCTAGTGAACAGGGGCAAAGGATTGTACTCAAGGTACTTCCTTACCCCAAAAAAGACTGGGGGGTGGCGACCCATCCTAGACCTAAGATATGTGAATAAACGTCTTTTAAAGCCAAAGTTCAAGATGGTGACTCTGGGAATCATTCTTCCCTAAGACCAGGAGACTGGGTAGCTTCTCTGAATCTCAAAGATGCAACCTTTCACAACCCTATCAGATGCTCCTACAAAAAGTACCTCAGGTCATTATCAGTTCAGAGCAATGCCCTTTGTCCTGACTTCAGCTCCCAGAGTCTTTACAAAGTGCCTAGCGGTGGTGGTGGTGGCCTTTCTCAGAAGGCAGGGCATTTCTGTATTCACCTATCTGGACGATTGGCTCATTGTAGGCCAGTCCTCAGACCAAGTCAAGTCAGCTCTGCCTGTCACCCAGAGGCTTCTGGGTTCTCTAGGGTTTATCCTCAATCTTTCCATGTCAGTACTAGAACCAGTTCAGCTTCTCACCTTCATAGGGGTCGAGTTGGACACCATTCAGGCAAAGGCTTTCCTTCCCCTCTCAAGGGTGCAGGCCCTCACAGATCTGGCAGTCTCATTCAAACCTCGAGTGTCTTGGCTAGCCAGGCATTTTCTTCAACTTCTAGGCCACATGGCAGATTCCACTGCAGTGGTTCAGGGAGCCAGGTTCCAAATGAGGGACATTTATTTTCACCTCAGGTCCTTTTCATCCCAGAGAATGGATCCACTTACCACACTGATTCCAGTGACTCAGACTTTTGTCCAGGCTCTCCACTGGTGGCTGGACAAGGACAATTTCAGACAGAGAGTCCCCTTCCTTCACCAGATTCCTTCCGCTGTTCATACAATAGATGCATATCTCCTGGGGTGGGGAGCTCATTTGGGGAACCTCACTGCACAGGACACTTGTTCTCAGCAGGAGTCTCTTCTCCACGTCAGTCTCCTGGAACTCAGGGCTGTGCTTCTGGCCCTTCAAGCATTCTCAGACTCAGTTCAAGGGCAAGTGGTACAGGTCAGGACAGACAACACTACTGCCAAGTGGTAAATAAACAAACAGGGGGAGCATGCAGTCCATGGCCTTGTGCACGAAGGCCATGAAATTTTGGTCATTGGCATACTCCCTTCAGGCCTTCCTGGTAGCATTGCATCTGCCAGGGAAGGACAGTGTGCTGGCAGGTGCCCTCAGCATGATCTGTTAGGGCCTTCATGAGTGGGTCCTGAACTTTCAGGTCCTGCAGATCATGTTTCAGAGATGGGGCACTCCAGAGATAGATCTCTTTGCAGCCCCAGACAATCATCAGCTTCCTCTTTTCTGTTGCAGACCACCAATCTTGGGATCTGTTCCTCAGGTTGCTCTCCTGTTGGATTGGACAAACAGGTTTCTTTATGCTTTTCTTCCCTTTCCTCTGATTTTCAGAGTACTGATAAAGATTAGGTCTCAGCCCTGCACAGTGATACTAGTAGCTCCAGATTAGGCCAGGCAGCCCTGGTACCCCCTGTTGCTGTCCCTGGCAGTGACAATTCCTCACTGTCTTCCCAGGAGGCACAACCTCCTGTCGTCCTCCCAGGGGAGGATTTGGTATCCAAATCTTTGGTCTCTCAGACTCAAAGCTTATGCCTTGAAGAGTAAGAGTATGCAGGACTGCACCTCTCACAAACAGTTTTAGATATTCTGAAGGTTTCTAGGAAACCTTCTACCAGAAAAACTTATAACTCTAAGTAGAAGAGATTTAGCATCTGGTGCTCTCAGAGGGAATATACAGCCAGATTTTGCTGGCATTTCCACAGCATTGGACTATTTTGTCCATCTGAATAGCTTAGGCCTCAGGACTGCCACTCTTAAGGTCCACCTGGCAGCTGTATCTGCTTTTCTTTCAGCAGGGAAGGGATCTGAATATCTGTATTGTACAGTTTATGCAGCCCCCTTTCGAACCTTTGTCTTCAGCTGAGCTAAAGTACTTGACTTGGAAGACTGTATTCCTGGTGGCCATTACCTCCGCCAGGAGAATCAGTGAGTTACAGGTTATGTCAGTAGAACCTAACTTTATTTCCTTCCACAAGGATAAGGTGGTCCTCAGGACAAATAGAAAATTTCTTCCTAAAGTGGTTTCAGATTTCCATCTTAACCAGTCCATGTCTCTGCCTGTGTTTTTCACTGACCATTCTTCTTCAGGTGAGCAAAGGTTGCACAGTCTGGATGTAAAAAGGGCATTAAAGTTATTATATTGACCATACCAAGGTCCATAGGGATGACTGTTCTCAGTTGTTTCTCACTTAAGGTGAGGTGGGCAAGGGCAAGCCTGCCACTAAGATAACTACAGCCAGGTGGATTGTTTCTTGTATCCAGTTCTGTTGCACTAAATTGGGCAAAGAGCCTCCCTCAGGCCTGAGGGCACACTCTACCAGGGGTACTGCTGCCTCCTTGGCAGCATCTAAGGACATTCCCCTCCTCAAAATCTATAAAGCAGCCACCTGGAAAACTGTTCACACATTCGCCAAGCATTATTGTCTGGATACCCAAGCCAGAAGTTATGTTAGGTTTGGCACTGCAGTGCTGCAGATACTCTTTTCTAAGTAGGTTTTGTAGTTCCCACCTCCTTGGAGGTACTGCTTGGTAGTCTGCAGACTGTCAGAATACAGCAAGACTTCATGTTGTTTGAAGAAAAAATTACTCACCATAGTAATGTTGTTTCTTCTAATGGAGTCTTGCTGTATTCTGACCTTCCTCCCTGCCACCCCTCTCAGAACCTCTGTGTCTTTGGGATGTGGGTTGGCAGGTGCAGGGTTGTGCCCTAGTGGTTTACCTCTTGGAACCCATTCTGGCCAGATTGTTTTTTTTTTTCCTTATTTTTTATTATATGTGTTATCTTTTATCACTATCTACATAAAGTTTTCTTTTTGGGGTTCTTGACCCGAGTCTTTCGGACCCCATTTGTTGTTGCCTTTGGCTTTTAAACAATTTTTATGAAAACAATCTCTTGTTCTAATGAGTTAGTATTAGTACTCTTAAGAATCTAACAGTTACACTGAGATGTACCAGGGATGGAGGTTTGAAAACTGAGCTTGAGCTCAATGTTCTATGCTTTGGCATAGGGTTAACCCTTTCCTCTCCAGGGCAGTTCAAGTGCTGGGACTAACTGCAGACTGTCAGAATACAGCAAGACTCCATTAGCAGAAACAACATTACTGTGGTGAGTAATTTTTTCTTCCCTGCTAACAAACACATTTTACGGCTTGGAATCTATCATCCACCTAAAGCCAATTGTGATATTTTTCCAGCTTTAAATGATTACCTAATGGGATACAAAATTAGCCATGAAATAATGATACTGGGTGATTTAAATGTTGATTGGAACAACATTGAGGAAAAACATGTTCTCAGAGAATTGTCTTGTAGTTTAGGTCTTACACAACTTATTGATGAAACAACTTGAATTAAGCCCAAGGATATTATGCACTCTACTATCCTGGATCTAATCTTTACCTCCCACCCAGACAGGATTACTGCATCCAACGTGTTGCTGGATTCTGTATCTGATCATTAGGTGATCTTTTGTATCAGGAATTTAAAAAAGTGAAGGGGTCCTTACAGAACTGTTGCTTATCAAAGCTATTGTGATTTGATTATGTAAAATGTAAGCAAGATATTGAAGGTAAAGGTTGGTATAGAGTTAATTCCTATAGTTAACAAAGCCTGATCTTTGTTTTACCAGAATTTTATGGATGTTTGCAATCTCCATGCACCTTATAAAAGTAGAAAGGTTAGATTTAATAATGCTTCCTGGTTTGATTCACATTTGCATAAAATTAATAAATTATGAGATAAAATTTGGAAGAAGGCTCAGATTTTGTATAGTGATGCTAATTGGCTGAAATATAGACAGGTAAGAAATCGGCATACTTCTGAATTTCATAAATCTAAACAAGAACTCTACAAAAAAGAACTAAATCAGGATTTAAAATCAAACCCATGTTTATTCTGGAAAACTATGCACAAACTAAAAGTAAAGGCTAACTCCAGATTTCCTAATCATTTTGAATTGAATGGACAGAGTTATCCAGTAAGTGAATTTGTGGTTAATAGAGTTAATGATTATTTCATCAAGATGGATACAGCTAATCTAGGACATTCCCAGCTCTTGGACCATTCTAATGAAATGAGCGTATTGGCCCCTGAAAAGCAATTTGTATTTCATGTGATTACAGATCAAGATGTATGTGAAGAACTATTTAAATTGGATGCTAAAACACCTAGCGGCCTTGATGATATTCCAACTAGACTTCTTAGCTATTCTGACCCAATTATTGCTTTTCCATTAGCTGATATATTTAGTTTGTCTTTGACCACTGCTAGTATTCCACTTGATTGGAAATCAGCAAAAGTAATTCCAATTTTTAAGGCAGGTTCGAAAAAAAGTATTGAGAATTATTGCCCATTATTATTGTTGCCAACTATTTTGAAAATCTTTGAAAAGTGAATTGGGAAGCAAATGTTGAATAATTTGGAGGACAACAAGAGATTTGATCATTTCCAGTCATGCTTACACCCCCTTCACAGTACTACTGCAGCCTTGCTTAAGGTGACTTCGAATTTACAGTGGGCTCTGGACAAGAGGATGTACGTTACAGCCATTTTCACGGACTTGTCGAAAGCATTTGACACCTTGGATTACGACAGTCCAGATTCCGCTCGGCAGGATTGTCCTCAAAAGTAGTAGGATGGTTTACTACTTATCTAAAAGGCTGTAGAAAACTGGTGGCACTAAACAGTGTTAGGTCAGATCTGGTGCCCATCATGTCAGGAGTTCCCCAAGGCTCTGTTTTGGGCCTCGTACTGTTTAATCTGTATTTGAACAATATTCCTAAAATGTTTTCTCAAATTCAGTATCATCTTTATACAGATGACACTGTTTTGTACATGGAGGGACAGACAGTGCCATAGATTCAACATGAATTACAGATTGTCTTGATCAGCGTCAAACGTATTTTTGTAAATCTAGTCTGGTCATGAATACAAAAAAAAACAACTCAAATTATGCTTTTCTAGAGAAGACAAGAATAATCCATCACATTTTACTCTGCAAATATTTATTTCCGCTAATCAGGTGCTGCAACTGGTACAATGTTACAAATATCTAGGAGTATGGTTGAATGAAAGACTTTAATGGAATGTCTATATTGAACAATTTGGAAAAGAGCCTGGGTAAACGTTTAGTATTTCTACATAAGCATAAATTCCGTATGGATAGACAAACCAGAAAGCATGTAGTGAACACTATGCTATTATCGTTTTTTGATTGTGGTGATGCCCCATTTGCAGGAGCCTCCAGTGTGGAGGTAGCAAGGCTTAATGTGTTGCATCATAGGCTTCTGCGCTTCACACGTAATGGTCCACACATGACACATAGTTGTGACTTACTAAATAAACTTGATTGGCTAAAAGTAAAAGACCAGAGAAATCACGACGTGATCATGTATAAATGGTATAAAAATATTGTACCAGACTACTTATTAATGAACTTTTGAGGAGAAAAATCATGTCTATGCCTTCGGTTTAGAATATATCCCAAGAAAGCGAAATCTTGAAATTGTCAGACCCTCCTTTTTTACCAGGGGCCTAATGTTGTGGTTAATTTGCCCATTTATTTGAGGCCAATAAAAAGTAAAATCAGTAGAAAGATTAGTAAATGGCTGTTTAGTCAAGCATCTAGGACATTGTTGTGTTGCCAGAACTGGGATGCTGTATAGTATGTTTATTATGCATTGTGTGCTGACTATATATTTTTCTTTTCATAGTTGTTATATATTATTATTTTGAATTATTATGTTATTAATTATATTAAATTTTATTTTTTTGTTGCATGTTTTAACTTCTGGTAACTGTATCTTTTTGCCTTAAGGATCTTATTGAAAATAAGCCCTGCTCAATTGAGTTATCCTGTTCATATAAAATATGAATACAAATGTTACTACTACTACTACTTATTTATTTATTCATTTAAGTCTCGGATTACATATACCTTTGAGCTAAGGGCTCTGTTACAAAGGTTCCACGTTAGTAGAAAGGACAACAGATTAAACAGGACAATAAAGTACGGTACAATTGTAACCCCCCCTACAAATGGGGGTTCCCGAAAAGTCTTCCTTGAGCTTGCCTAAATGCTCACTTACAGGCTAGTGTCCTGCATTATAGTAGTTTAGAAATGTGATTGCCAGAGAGTGCCTGTATAGCCTCTGTGCACTCTCTGTTTAAGAACTTCCTGGATTGCAGTCATAAGTAATCTGACAGGGAGCTCTGTTGAAAGATGTAACTATTTGCTGAAAATCATTTAGAGTGATAATGTAGTTTGTCTAACCTGCCTTCTTTGCAGCAAGCACTGTTTTGTTTATCTCCACTGTCTTAGTCCTGGACTGCCGAATTGGACTAATCAGTACTGGTGGGATCTAAAATGGAGCTGGACTACAGGAGCTGTCTGGAGACTCAGGGCTGCAGTAATGGGGGGAAGTGGGGATGTTATCCGGGGCCCTGAGCTTGGGAGGGGCCCACTTGAGGAGCTGGCATTACCCCTGGTATTAGCTGGTTTGGGAAATAGGGGCCCATTTCAAGTGACTTTTCCTGGGCCCCAAAATTCATAGCTGCAGCCCTATCTGGAGTCAAAATCTGTAGGAATTGTAGTATTGGGCTTTTGGTGACTTTTTGCACCTGAAGGGGGAGCCTTTGTTGTGACTGACAGACAGATCAGCCAACCGAACCTTTTGGATTCTGGGGAAAGCCCCAGGTTTGCTGGCAGTTAAGTCAGATCTAAGTTGGGAGCTGAAGAGGCAACAGCTTGAGACAGTGAAGCAGCTGTCTGAGTAGTTTCGCACAGAAGAACTGTGGAAAGGCCTGAGTTGTGGCCTACTTGTCTGCCTGCTGCCCCTGAGAGGGAGAGAAGAGAATTATTTTGGACTAAATCCAAGTTTATGAGAATGAAGTAAGCCACTGATTTTTTACTAGGCTCATACCTGAAAAAGACCAAAGATTTTGCTGAATATGATCGGCCTGTCAGGATTTCCAGCTCCTTTTGAATCCCTGATTTGTGCAGAGACTCTGCGATCATGACCGGAGAGCAGTTTGCCTGGTACAGTAGAATTTCCTTACATGTAAATGTGATGCGAGTTATTAGTGGGTCATGATTTGGTTCCCCCCTGTGTGAACTGTGTTATGCTTGCTGGAAGCTGTATCCAGCCCAAAATGGACTGTATCCGAATTTGTCACCAGTTGGCCGGGGCCTTGCCACACTGGCCGAGCCAGACTACCCGCTGCACAGAGAAAGCCATCGATGAGAGACCTGCCTGGGGATCAGCCCCCTGCTCCACGCTTGAACAGGAATGACGTCTCGGTGATTCGTGTGGGCCCTGCTTCTCCTGGCACTCCAGATTAACCACCTGCCGTCTTGATTTTCATCCAGCCTGTGTCCAGTCTTGGGTATCATGAGTAATCATCAGGGTAGCTCCCTGCAACAACAGCCTAATCTAAAAGTGTGTCATCTGATTGACTTGTTGTTTTCTTTTCATGAACTGAGTTCTCTGGCTCCGGATTACAAATAGTGTGTGTTGTGCATGTTGTTTTCTTCCGTCACAGGGCCCCAACCAGCTGCAACGTTCCTGGCTAGCCTACCATTCTCCATCTGGGTACCCAGAGTGTGTGACTGTTTATGGACCCTAAAGTGCATACATAGCTGTTTGATTGATACAGCCTTTAAGCAAATTAACCTGATTACACCCCTCACTTGTTCAAGTCCCTTAAGTAAATCGGATCTAACTCTTTTTTGCATTTACCCTGACTGTGGTACCAGTTTGTGCAAGAGTACTGTACTGCTGTTATTTGCTGTATATAGCCTTGTTTTACTGGGAGTCCCCAGGGCCAGGCCACCAGGACGGTGGTAAGTGCAATCAGTGTGGGTACTTGTGTGGTGTATCAGGGGTATTGTGAAAATGATTACTGTGTATTGTTCGGGCCACTAGTAAGGAAAGAGAGGAGTTACAGTGTCCCGGAGGGCTGTGCCCAGGTTAGCTTGACCACTACCAAACCTGATCTCCAGGTGGAGGCACCAGTTTCAGAATTCAGGCCCCTTAACCTGCTACTAGCCAAGCAGGCAGGGGTAGCAGCCCTTGGGATAGCGCCACCTAGGGGTTAAACAATAAAGTGTAAATAGGAGATACAAAACTAATAATAGACACAAAATCATAATGGACAGTCAAGGTAAAACAACAGAGACACATTATGGTAATCAGCTCTAGGCACAGGAAAATGCATACAATACAACTGCTACTGCTTGCTTCCTGTGTTGTTATGTAAGCATTAAGCCATGACGAAGATGGCAACTAATGGGGAATTAATGCATGGTTGGGACCATTGTGGCACGAGGCCAAAGGCATTAATTCCCCATTAGGCTGTCCATGTCACAATCCTCCCCACCTAGACTGAATCTGGGGGCTGTATCCGCTGCATGGAATGAGCTTCCCAAATCAGTTCTCTCCTCATAGACCCTAGACAGCCCATCTGAGTTTTGATTTTTGACTCCAGCCCTATGTAGAATTTTTATATCATACCCTTGCAAAGCAAGACTCCATTTTAGCAATCTACCATTGTTTTTCCCCATCTGCATCAGCCAAACCAGGGGGTTGTGGTCAGTCTGCACCACAAAAGTCTGCCCATACAAGTATGGCTCCAGTTTCTTTAGGGCCCACACTATGGCAAGACACTCCTTTTTTACCGTGGAGTATGCTTGCTCCCTGGGAAGTAACTGCCTAGTCAGGTACACTACTGGGTGATCTGCCCCTAGGCTGGATGTCTGACTCAGTACTGCCCTAATACCCACGTCCGAGGCGTCAGTCTGAACTATAAAGGTCTTGCTATAGTCAGGACTTGTCAAAACAGGAGCACTGCACAGTGCCTCCTTTAGTTTGGAAAAGACTTCCTCATAGGCTGGGCCCCAGGTAATTTTTCCTTTTCTTTGACAGGTCAGATAGGGGAGCAGCTAGGGCACTGTAATTGGGTGCAAATTTCCTGTAGTATCCTGCTGTCCCTAGAAAACTCTTGACCTGCTTCTGGGTTTCTGGTCTGGGCCATGCCTGGATCGCCTCTATCTTTATTTGGTTAGGATGGAGCTGTCCCCGGCCTACCACATGCCTGAGGTATGCCACCTCCCCCATGGCCACCTGGCACTTCTCGGCTTTGACAGTGAGCCCAGCCCTCTGTATCCTGCCCAGCACTTCCCTAAGGTAGGATAGGTGTTTCTCCTAGTTGGTATTAAAGATGGCAATGTCATCCAGGTACCGCCACGGCATACTCCTCAGCACCATTTAACACCTGGTTCACCAACCTTTGGAAAGTGGTTAGGGCGTTCTTCATTCTGAAAGGCATTACTTTAAACTCAAATAAGCCTATCGGAGTGATGAAGGCTGACCTCTCCCAAGCTCTGTCTGTCAATTCTACCTGCCCAACTTGTCCAGAAATTCATCCGTCCGGGGCATCGGGTGGGCGTCTGACTTCATGACTGCATTCAATCCACGATAGTCCACACAGAAACGAGTAGAGCCATCTGGCTTAGGCACAAGGACTACAGGTGAGGCCCAGGGACTGTGGGATCTCTGGATTACCCTTAAATCCAGCATCTCCTCCACTCCCCTCCTAACTTCCTTTTGAACAGCCTCTGACACCCGATATGCTGTCTGCCATATGGGCGCCTGTGTCCCTGTCTCCACATTGTGCTTCGCTAAGGGAGTTAGTCCAGGCTTGGCACTAAACAAGGGGGAAAAGTCTGCTAAAACTTCCCTTACTTTCTGGATCTGGTCCGGGGTCAGCTGGGGAGACAATTTTACTGCCTTCTTAGAGGACTCCCGCTTACTCTCTTCCAGCAAGTCCAGAAGGGGGTCTCGTTTGTCCGTCCCCTCCCCATGACTACACACACTGCAAACACCATGTCAGCCCTATTTGCATATGGCTTCATCATGTTGACATGGTACATCCTTTCTGTCTGTCTTATGTCAGGTAACTCCACAATGTAGTTCACGTCATTTACCTTCCTAACCACTTTGTACGGTCCTGCCCACTCAGCTTGCAGCTTGCCTTTCCAGACTGGAATAAGGACCATGACTTTCTGACCCACCATATACGAGCGATCTCTGGCTCTGCGGTCGTACCACACTTTTTGTTTCTGTTGGGCAGCTGCCAGGTTGTTCTGGGCTGTCCCCATAAGCTCCTTCAGCCTTTCCCTAAACCTAAGGACATAATCCACAATGGGAGTTCCCTGGGTGGCATGCTTGCCTTCCCAGTCTTCCCAGATCAAGTCTAGGGGCCCATATACCCAGAGTCCATATAAGAGTTTGAAGGGGGAAAATCCTGTCGACTGTTGGGGCACCTCCCTGTATGCAAACAACAGGGGGGGAAGTATTTCTCCCAGTCCCTCCCATGCTGTTCAGCAAATGCCCGGAGCATTGACTTTATGGTACCATTGAATCTTTCCACAAGTCCATTGGCTTGTGGGTGATACGGTGTCGTACATCTCTGCACCACCCCACACTTCTCCCATAAACATTTCATTAGGTCCGACATGAAGGAACCCCCTTGATCGGTGATTACCTCCTGCGGAAATCCAACATTGGAGAAAATCCAAAGTAAGGCATCTGCCACTTTGTCTGTCCTTAGTGAGGATAGGGGCGACTGCCTCTGGGTACCGGGTGGCATAATCCACCACAGTCAGGATGAATCTCTTCCCTGAGGAGCTGGGGGTATTTAAAGGCCCCACAATATCCATTCCCACCCTCTGGAATAGCTCCTTCACTATGGGCAATGGAATCAGGGTGGTTTGGGTTTTCTTGCCCGCCTTCCCTATTTCTTGGCGCCTATGACAAGATCTGCAATACTCCTTCACCTGCTGGGTGAAGTTAGGCTAGTAGAAATTCTGGGCCAACCGCTGTGTTGTACGTGCAATTCCCTGATGACCAGACAAGGGAATATCATGTGCAGTCTTGAGCAGCTGCTCACGGTACCCCTGGGGAACGACAAGCTGCCTGCCCAGCACCGCTCCGTCTGTCTGTACTGCCTGAGTATACATAAGTCCATTTTCCCAATAAACTTTGTGTCTACCGTCAGCTCCCCTGTGTGCTGTCTGAGTCTTCCCAAGCTCTCAGCTTCTCTAAACTTGGGTCACTCCTCTGAGCAACTGCAAACCCCTTACACAGTCCCAAGGCATGGGACAGGTCCCCTTCAGTCACTAAACTAGGGTCCCTAGCACTAGCGTCAGGGCCCTCAGGATCACTGTCAATCCCAACCCTCTGACAAGGGGTCATCCCTCCCTCTTCAGAGTAACCCTCTGTAGCTGTGTGGTTACTGGCTACTGGGGAAATTTCTACCTCCTTTTTATCAGTCTCCCCATCTGGTGACACAGGCTGGGGAACCAGCCTCTCAGTGGTTTCCACACTGGTTTCTGTGGGATTCAGGGAATTGCAATTTTCCCTTGCTGATTGGCTACGGGTAACTGCACATACCATCCCCTGCTGGAGATTGTTACCCAGGACCACATCCACTGCTAATATTTTGGCTATAGCCACCTGTTGCACAGTTCCCCCTGATTCACCTCAGTCCAGGAGAACAGTGGCAATGTTTTCTCTTCACCACTGAACCCTTGGACAGTGACATATTTATTGGGTGTAAGCTGAGCAGATCCCCTTTTACCAATGTCAGGGATGCCCCTGTGTCCCTTAACCCCTGCGTCTGTACACCATTCACCATGACTGGGTGCATGTTTTCCAGGGACACACAAACAACCCACTTCTTTTCTAGCACCCGGTTGTGTATTATGGCTCGCCTTTTTGAGACACTGTCTGGCAATATGCCCAGTTTCGTTACACAACCAACATTCAAGTTCTTCTCTCAGAGAAATCTTTTCTTTGAAACCTGGGGCTAACTGGTTTCGGTGGAGGCAGTGAGGGTTTTAGCTGCCCTGAAGATGCGCTTTTCCCTTTCTGCGCTGCCACGCCTGCCTCATTCGCTCGCAGAGCAGGTCTGCTTTTGGCTTAGTGGTCTGAGAGTTCAGCAGCCTCTTGCACTGTTTTGGACTCTTGGTTTTCTAGCCAGGTTTTTAGCTCTGCTGGGCATGCCCAATAAAACTGTTCTAATAAAATCACATTTTCAATTTTATCAACAGAGTTTGCTTCAATCCCTTCCCACCAATGTTTTAAAAACTGATGTTGTTTCATCGCTAGCTCCTCGTAGCTCATATCAGGGCTTCTCCTGAGCTTACGGAATTTAGCTCTGTATGATTCAGCAGTTAATTCAAACTTTTTAACAGTGCAGCTTTTAGCTTGCTCTAATCATTGCTGTCCTCATCGTCCATTTGACCCAATGCATCCCGGGCGTTCCTGGTAAGTAGCGGGGATACCTGGAAGCTCCAGGACTCTCTAGGAATTTTAGCCTGAATACAAACTTTTTCAAAAGAATTTAAAACGGCATCCATATCCTCCCCCTCTTTAAACTTGGCTATTAATTTGGAGTTCAATTTGTAACCCATTCCTGCAGTCCCGGTTAAACCCAAGCCACTTACCTGCTCTGGTGCCGCTGGATGGAGTCGTAGCTTCTCCAGTTCGTGTTGCCTCTGGTGCTCCTCTCTCTTCTCCTCTGCAGCTCGCTGGCCCTCCCGCTCCTCCAGCTCTGCCTCTCTGCGTTCTCGCTCCGCATCATGGTCCGCCTCTCGCTTCTCTCGCTCCCTCTTCCCCTGGAACTCCAGCTCCATCCTGCACAACCCAATTTGCAGCCTGAGTACTTCTGGAGTTTGGATACTGGCGACCATCCCCTGCTGCTGTGGCCCTTCACTGATAGTGGCCCTGTTGCCCTCCTCATCGGATCTGGACACTGTACTGGCAGCTAGCCCTGCCACATTCGAGGTTTGGTCCTTTCCAGTCACGGTCCGTGACTCGCTGCTCTGGGTATCTGCTACCATCAGGGCATCTATGAGGTTCTGCTTTTTGTCTGTCACTTCAAATGGGACTCCTCTGTCCCCGCACAACTGCTTCAAATAATCTACAGTCGGAAGCCATCTTCTTCTTCTTCCCTCTCTACTGCTACTCTGACTTGCACTTCAGAAAAAAAAATAAAACGGGTAGAAACTAGACTGTACGCCAAGTGATATAGTTCTGTTTCCTTTTTAAAATAAAACTCTGCCTTTTTCTTTCTTTGTAAGAGAGTTTACAGTCTCAAGCTGACACAGAACAATAAAAGCTTGTAATACCAAAATTTATACCACCGCTGCCAACCAATCTGTCACAAACCCACTCAGCAGGTCAGGCCGTCTACTCCAAAAGTGCCAACCTCCGAGCACAGTCTTGTGATCAGTTTAACAGAACAAGGTAACCCTCTTGTCTGTTTTGTGAGTTCGGATCAACTTTTGGTCTCCAGTCTTGGAGAGACTCAAACTGTGAACCTCTTGCTAGCGTACCCAATGCACAGGCTCAGATAATTCTGTCTTCGAGGGGCCAGATATCTTTGCCTACAGTTACCTAACCAGGTATACAGAGATGAATCCTTAAAAACTTTAATAAAGACCTGAGATTTAAAATGCTTCTCTTTCCAATTTGGTATCACCATTCAAGCTTATGCCTAGTGTCAGCTATAACCATATATACTTTTCTTACAAATGAAAGAAAATCAAAGACAGACCAAGTATGCTCTAAAAAAGAGTTTTACTAAAATAGATAAAAATATGTAACACATAAATTACAGAACTATTATATATCACAAGACATACACATTTCTTAAGCAAAACAGGTTTTAACAATGCAATTCCTGCTACAGTACTTAGTCTCTAAATACCTGTTTAAAAGTGCTCACAGATGTTTCTTTGTCAGAGTCTAGATAAAAGTGACTCTGTGAAGTCAAACAGAATAATGTTTAAAATTTGGTTTCCCCCACCTACTTGCATGAGGTCACCTAGCTCCTCCCTTTCAGAATATATAAAAAAAAAATTTCGAAAAAAAAAAGGATGTCTTTTCCAAGTATTAAATTCTGCAACCTCAGCATGACTCGTGTCCTCCAAATGACATTTATTTGATCTCATGATAAGCTTCTCCCTTCCAGGACATGAAAGCATCTTTATGATTTTGCACCAGTTTACTAAACCTGGTTTCTTCTCCTAACATCATAAAATGGACATACTCAACTCAGGCCTCTTCCAGCCTGCAATTAACTTTAGATAAAACAGGATATCCTTGCTCAAGGTCTGTTCTACTCTGTTATTAGCTTATGTAACACCTGGTATCTAAAACCTGTGTGAGTAAGTGTGTGTGTGTGTGTGTGTGTGTGTGTGTGTGTGTGAGATCTCACATGCTGTTTCAGCCTTTTCTCATGGGAGACGGTCCATACACATTTTTATATTTACAAAAAATGATCATACTGCACTCAGAACTGACTGTCCACGTCACAGTGGTGTTGTAATTTTGTGCTGTATCTTTAAATGGTTGGCTTTAGGGCATTATATCATAAATTAAATATGCAGCAGGAATTAGGTTGCAGCTGGTAAGCTGCACTAGTTGGGTGTAGTTGCACTACAAGGAGTGAGATATGGTTGCATGGTTATAGTTGGTTCTGTCGCTTCAACTAAGTATCCCTAACTTTTTTCCCATAGGTAATTTTTATGGTTTTTCGTTTATCTCCCTAGTCCCCATCATGACGCATGCATGTGGAGGCACGCACACATCATGCCCTATGGGACGCCCCACCCTACTTGTTGCTCCGTTACCACCTATGCCTGCCACCGGACCTCCATCCAGTGGTGACGGGACTACAGGCGGGTGACCCACCCACCCGGGAGAGGAGAGCCAACGCTAGATCCTGCTCCTACCCTCCCCCCATGCAGGCACCCTGACAATCCGAGGTCGTTCCTGAACCCAGGTCACTGATGTAGCATGAAGTAAGGCATCCAGTGCCTCTGCGCCACTGGGCTGGCACAGGTATTCCTAACTTTTAACTTCCTGCACTTCCCATGTGATCTGTGAAGCTGTGTTGGAAGCCTGGCCTGTACATCTTGTACTTTCCATGTAATCCGTCGGACTTGGGAGCCTTGGCTGTTGATTAGATCTCATGTGACCTCTCAGGTGCATGATGATGAGGTTCAAGCAGGGAGTTTGAGCTGTCCTATGTTTTTGCATGCCATATAAGCAAGTGGATATTATATTAGCTTTTATAAAATGGCAGTTCTGTAATCTGATTGTATGACAGCCCTTGCCAACTATGTCTTTTTTTTCAGTTTATAGCATGGAAAATAACAAGTGCCAGTACTTGTGCCTGCATTACAATAAATATCCATGTTCCACTGAGAAAATGCTTAAAAAAATTATCTGGCCACCATGTTCTTTTCGGGATTGCTTGTTTTTTTTTTTTTAAATATATATTCTTTATCCTTCTTTTGCCCTAGCTGTCCCCTTCTGACCGACCCCCAGCCCTGTCATCCCAGTATCACGGGACGCACCCACTGGTCACTGTGGAGCTCATGAAGTCACGCCTTCCTGCAGTCGGAGGAGTTTTTCCTCGTTTTCCTCCCTTCCCCATTGCTGGGGCACACACGCAGGATGTGCACATGTGGAGGCATGCGTGCATCCGCAGTAGTCCCACAGCACCCTCCTTACGTCTGGCCCCTCTGACCCGCACTACCCTCCGGCCTCCACCTGGGGATAGTCGTTTGGCGGGAGTGCCAGTCCTCCCTTCCCGTGAGATGAGAGCTGTCTTCCGGACGCTCAGTCCTCTCCCTCCCCTGCCAACCTCTGACGGCCCATGCTCGTTGCCGAACACAGGTCGCCAGCTTGGTGTGAGGTGTGGCGTCCCGCACCTAAGCCCTCAGTGCCACTAGGCTGGCTTGGGACTGCTTGCTTTTAACTCCTAACCACAGCCTTTCTGTTTGTCTCTCTGCTTCCTCCCTCCCTCCCTCCTTTCCTCCCTCCTTTCCAGTCCACAGAACAGTCACTGGCATAACTGCTTCTGCCTCCCAACTTGTACACAATCATTTTTGTCCCTAAGCTACCCATGGTGTCTCGCTGTCCCGGAGGACCAGCAGAGAGTGAGGCTGCCAGTATTTTTGTGAAACTTGCAACTGCAAATGGAACCATGCTGCCGGCAAGACCAGTAGGGAACCTCAGTCTGGCCAGCAGCCTAGCAACCCACTGTGGTCCCTGTTTACTGCGATGGCAGCTCCCTCCTAATGTCAGCATTACATTTGTTATAGAAAAAAGTAAATTTCATCTTGAAAAAATTTTCAATGACTTCAACACAGAGGAACGGGTGGTGTGAAAGCAAGTGGGAGAAGTCTGCTGAGCAGTGTGAAAACAACTGGAAGAAGTTGGGCAAGTGACAGGTGGGGACAGACAGCATACAAACAATAACTGCAGATCTTACTTCGAGGGAGGTTTATGCAGCAGGCAATCACCAGTAGGACTAAGCCACCAGGTGCCAGGACCACACAGAAATCTTTATAGCTACCACTGGTTAAATATTGACATGTCCTTTATATCAAGTATTGTATTGTACTTTGCATTGTATTAAAGATCAAAGGCAAAGCCATTTATTTTAGGAAACAGCCCTTTTCTTGAAGTTATGCATGTTGTTTAATGCCTAAGTGAACATTTGTACTGTATTTTATCTGGTTTTCTCTTCAGTAGGCATGTTTGTTGTTTTCCTCATTGCACATTGCCGACCGCAAGATATGGTGTGCTGTCCCACTGTAGAGTAGAGTGTCTGTGACGTGATTTCATCCTTTGAACTGACCGCCGTTTTTTGTTTCCCACTACTAGCGCTCCCCTCGCATTCCCATTATGGCTGGTAGTCTAGCTGTCAACAGCCATCAGCAGCATGGGAGGTGTAACCTATGTGTGTGAGAGGACGAATTTTGCCACTGGTTCTTGTGAACTACCTGCAGTTTTTACGTGACAGTGCTTGTTCCGGAATGGTAGTGTATGTATTACGGCGTGTACATTGTCCTCCTTTGCAGTTTATGTCTTGTACATGTTAACGTGTGCCAGTCTGTCTTTGTAAGGCTTACAGGGGGAGTTGTGCAGGTTATGTTTTACTGTGAGTGCAAAACATACAAGCAGTTTTTCTAAGTTGCAGAGCCCCGTTCTGTTGTTAATGCAAGGCTGCTGTTTATGGCGTAACTAATGTGTGTGGTAAATGTATCGTGTTTCTGTGTCCCCTCGTGTGTGCCCATTCTGTGTTGTTTCATATAGTGTGCTATGTTTTACTTGTTTTGGACATGACAGGAAAACCTGTGTCATCCTGTGGCATTGTGTGTTTGTGTGTGATATTTTTATGAATTGCCTGTTACCGCAGTTTACTTACTATGCAAGGTGACACATTTTTATGCAGTATTGAAGTATTCCCAAAATAACAGACATCTGTCGCATTGTAATGCAGAGCTGATGTACATGCCTGTGTAGGGATGGATTAATGCGGTGTTGCATTGTGAACTATATTTGGTGGTGTTGCAAGGTGTCATAGACCAGTGCGAGCTCAAGATTCTATAGTGTACAGCTGACAGGGCATAAGTGGTAGTAGCTGGACAGCACACTGGATATTTTGTTAGTATATATGTGGGTGGTGTGTTGTGTAGTTGATGATGGTGTGTAGTCCTATGATAAATATTCACATTTATTTTTTCATCTATGTGACATATGAATTGGTTAGTCATTGTGTATAAAGGCACAGTTATATCGAGGAGTGCTTAGATTCATGGGTATGTGATTGCAGGAAATGCCCTTCGTGTCCCCTCGTGTGTGTCCATTCCCTTACTCTAGTAGTCTCCCCCCCAACCCCGGACACTCCAAGTTTATCCCGTTCCTCTCCTTTACAGCCTTTTTTGCTTGTCATGGATTATCTTGAATCTGACAATTGCAGGTATGTGAAGGGGATCAGTAAAGTGACAGAGATCTGCAGATACAGGCTCTGCGGTGCATGTATTGTAAGTGGAGTGGCATAAGGTTTCAGGGCACCGTTAGGAAGTATTATGTCATGGAGAGAGTGATTGAGCCTTTGTACTGACTGTTGGAGGACACGGTGAGGACCAGTAATGTTGATGGTTTCAAGAAGGCCTGGGTCAAGCACAAGTGGTAGTCAAGGGGAGGAGAGGGGAGTCTTGGAAGGGGGGAAGGAGGAAGTAGAAAGGGGGAATTTGTTGTACTGATGGGCCATGAGATTTTTTTTTTCTGCTGACTCATGTATATGAATATATGAATATATGAATATTGTTCCCAGCACTTTTTCCCATCAGCGGTGTGTGATTGTCTAGGTTATATTTTCCTGACATCTTACTACAACCACTGTCACGAAGGGGCACCATATTTGACTTGCTGCAGTCCTCTGGTACCCACCCTGTAACCAAAGTCTATGTGGCTAACCCTAAAAGTGAAACCAACAGTACCCCCATAAATTTGTTGAGCACCCCATGGTGCAGTCCATCAGTTCTCTTGGCCGTGTCCACCCTCAACGTACCTGAATCTTCCCTTACCTTTTCCAAACTGATTGGGTTAGGACCCCCCCTCCACACCTTACCCTTTTCATTTTGTGTTGGTCCATTCACTTTCCCACTTGTATTCTGAAAATTGAGCTTAGATATATATTCAGCACTTTATCTTTCTTTCTTGAGATTTTCTTCAATCTACATTTCTGTCTCAAAGTAATGCTATCACCTGCCCTACCTTCCTTCTTTTCTTTACGTACGGAAAGTATGTTTTGTCTCAACATATGGCCTACTTTGTGAAGCTCTTTTCTGTTTATGCTGTATCCTCTCTAATCATCTGCCCTGACACCCTCTGTCTCTCTTTGTAATTTTTCCTAACCTCCTTCCCATGTGTCATTTTACATTCCCTGAAGGTAGTTTTCTGTTCTGCATGTGATCCTCTGCATTCCCTGTTGAATAATTTCAGCCTCCCCTTTGTTTGTTTTTCCTTGCCCTCTTGACAAATCCTTCTGTCGGTCTGAAGTGGACCACTTTGTTTTTTTGTTATTCTGATTTCGTTGCACTCTCCACAACATCTTCCATTCCCTTACTTCTTTCTAGTATACCCCTCCTCATTCTGGCTACATATGTATGCCTGGAGTCTAGGGCCTTTGAGGTGGTAGCAGTACCCTGATATCCAGATTTTTATTTATTTTATTTAGTTGTTTAACTAGGAGTAGCACACTAAGCTGAAAGCTTTTTTACAGGAGCGACCTGGGAGCACAGGGAAGTTAAGCGACTTGCTCAGGGTCACACAGTATGCAAGTGGAAGCTGTGGGATTCAAACCCAGGTCTGGTCTGCTGCATGCCACCAGATTTGCAGCTCAGAGCCTTAAACCACAACCATTTTACTTTGCTGTCTTCTGTGCAATGGTCACCATGTATGAGGCGGGCACACAGTCCCACTTCTTCCATTTCCTCTCCATTGGTTAGGATCATGTCAAGCATTTTTCTCTCTCTTGTGGCCTGGTCTCCCCGTCCAGCTTCTGCACAAAGGAACCCTTGAGTTTTACTAGGCTGTCTCCACACCTAACCGTCTTTGTTGTCGGGATATTGCATTTTGTACATGGGATATGTAGGTGTTGTGCCATCTCCTTTGCATATTAGTGTTGTACTATGAGTATTTGGGGTGACCTTATTGTGTTCAGTTTGTCCTAGCAATGATTAGAGCAAGTCTTATTACTTTTGCTAATGAACACATATTTACATAATATATGTGAAGGTGTGTGTGTGTGTGTGTGTTTACTGTGTGTTTTCTCGTTGTCTCTGTATGTCTGTTTGTATGTGTAACTCATCATGTGAGGTAATAATCTGTTTTGTGCATTTGCCAGTTTTGAGAATCTCGGTGGTGACACTCAATCCGAGTTGTCAGAATGCCATTTTGTTTTGCAGTCGGATGCAAGAACGACCATTCAAGTGGCCGCAGTTTTTATAGGTTCCCAACTGATAAGGGGCATCGGAAGCAATGGATTGCTGCAGTCAGACGTGCATGCTGGTCCCTGCTACTCAAATTTCTTCAGAAGGCTGCACTGATAGTGTTCTGTGTTCAGATCACTTTGAGGATGATCAGTTTCAGATTCCTCCATCTGTGCTGCAGAGTATTGGCTTTCGTCCCGGTCAGCGACGACTGAAGAACACTGCACGGGGGTCCGGCCTGCACTTATTTTCTTGAGTGCCTTGACACATGCATCAGGGTCAGTGGTCGCAGCTCATGATAACAACTTAATTACGTGATGGAGGTACAACCAGCTACAACCACAAAAATAGGTGAGATATGCAGGGGTTGGTGCCAAATTTAAATACCACTTGTGCCATGTCTAGTGGACGCAACACATGTGATACGGATGGTGAGGTACTATAAATATTACTGGAATAAGCTCCGGGGAGATTAAGTGATAAACGTGTTCATACCAGAAGGGGGAATAGGGGAGGCAGATTACAATTTGTAATACTCTATAGAGCTGTGACTACTACATCAGTTCACAACAGACACCACCACATGATAGGCTAACATACTAAAAGGCCAGCAGATTAGGCCCTATGGTCTATCACGTCTGCTCGATAATCAGTTAATCAATGCCTTCCCCAGACCCAGATGTATCCCCCCCCCACCTTCAAGGTCCCCCATTCCCCAGCAGGGCTCTGGGATGCACCCTCCCTCTATACATATCCCAGCCTTCTTGAACCCCCACAGTTACTGCAGCCACCAAGTCCCCTAGGTCAAGGGAGAACTGAACCATGGTGTGGTCACTCTCACCAGGGGTTCCCCAACAACTAGGTCCCTGATGAGCTCTGATCTGACAGGACCATATCCAGGATGTGCCCTCCTCATTGGATCAGACACCTGCTGGGCAAGGAATGCATCCTGGAAGACGTCCAGCAGGTGCTGCTCCCTGCCCAATGAGGATCCCATAGTTCCCCAGTCTGCGCCTGGCATATTCAGGTCCCCCAGAACCACAGTTCTGCCCTCTCCCCTACCACAGTGATCCCTTAGGCTAGCCACCCCTACCTCCTCCTGTTCCTCCCCTTGCCCGGGTGGCCTATATACAATCCCCCCTCTTCCCCCCTGGAGCCTGCAGGGTGACCCATAACGACTCCACCTGGTTCCCTGCTTCCTCAACCCTACTTATCCCTATGGCATCCCTAGTGATAAAAGCTACCCCCTCTTCACTCCACCCTATCCCATCTGCACTTGGTGTACCCTGGTATGTTTAGGTCCCAATCATGTCTGAAAGTGGCCCAACTCTCTGTGACAGCTGCCACATCCACCCCCCCCTCCACTAACAGCACCTGAAGCTCTGGCATCTTGTTTCCCATGCTCCTGGCATTTATCGTGACCATCCTCCAATGTGCCCCTTTACCCCCCCATCCCCATCTGGCCATTCCTGTTGCCTGCCCATAAGGACCCTCTTGGCATGCTATCAGTTGCTCCTGCCCTATGCCCCTCCTCCCCACCTGCGGAGGAGGCCAGTGCCTTCCTGGTCTGACCCTACCAGGTAGCCCCCCCCCCACAAGTTTAAACCCTGCCTGGAGTGGGTGAAATCCGCCAATCTAAGCTGCAGGATCACTCTTCCCTCTGAGCTAAGGTGGATCCCATCCCTTGCATTTAGTTCTTTGTCCTCCAAGGTTGTACCCCAGTCCCCCATTCACCCATGCCCATTGGCACCATACCATTCCCTGAGCCATGCATTTATATCCCTTATTTTTTGTTTGTTCTCCACACTGGCCTTAGGTACCGGTAATATCTCTGAGAAGAAGACCAAGCACCCCACATCCTGACAGACCCTGACCAGTTCCCTAAACATAGCCCCATGCTAATAGCCTGAATC
Organism: Neoceratodus forsteri; assembly: GCA_016271365.2. Taxonomy (NCBI): domain Eukaryota; kingdom Metazoa; phylum Chordata; order Ceratodontiformes; family Ceratodontidae; genus Neoceratodus; species Neoceratodus forsteri. Next base: position 1,110,289,856 of record CM028133.1, read on the forward strand.
TCCAGCTCACTGTTTCCCTCCATATCATTTGTACGCAGATGCACATATATGTCAGGGGTCCCACCACACTTCTTCGCTAGAGAATACAGCAGATGTTTTGCGTTAAGCACCATCAAACCTGATATATTCCTGGACTTAACACCCCAGAAGTCCCCCCCGATCTCCCTAATCATGGAGTCCTCCAGTAGAACTACTCTTACCAACTCATTTCCCTAGACCCGCCACTCACTTGTTTCACCCTCCCTTTAAGCCAAAAACATGCCTGTCTCTCCCACCCCAACCCTTATCATACCCTGACCTGAATTCACTGTCCTCTTCCCTACCTGGTGTAGCACCCTGGTCCCTTGCTCCTTTCCCAGGAGCAAAGCCCCTCATCCCGGCTCCCCAGGTCTTCCTCCTCACTGACCTGTCCACCTCAGCCCATTCAATTCCTCCTGCTCTGCCCGGGACCATCCCTGTGTCACCATCCTGCCCCCTACTCTTTTCCTCTCAGACCTGTCCTCCACCATTTCATGCCTTTTCCTTTCTTCCTTTCCTCTGCACTCCTTACCAGATATGCTGGTGTGGGCGTGGGTTAGAGGGGGCCGCAAATTTAGAATTGCAGTTTCTGGAGGTAACATTACACGCTACTACCAAGACCAGCATCATATGGTCATGGACGTGACAACATCACCACCCCACCCCCATCTGGAAAATATACATGTGCTCATAATTAAAGGAAAATTAGAGAATGCACCTGTTAATTGTCATACAGTATGTGAACGCTGAAACTATGCACAACAAAATTGGGAAATGGGGGCCCAATTTGCAACTGGTGCTTGTCTCATGACCACTAGATGCAGGTCCAGTAATCTGCATGGAATGGGGTATGGGTGGGGTAAACAAGTAAAACAGTTGGTTGTCCTATGGAGGACAGATGATGGACACCGTTTCATATTGGTAAACTGGTAAGATGATACACCTGTAAATTCCCTGAATGTAGTTTTCTGTTCTGCATATGATCCTCTGCATTCCCTATCGAATAATTTCAGCCTCCCCTTTGTGTGTTGTTCTTTGCCCTCTTGACAAATCCCTCTGTCGGTTTGAAGTGGACAACTTTGTTTTTTTGTTATTCTGATTTCATTGCACTCTCCACAACATCTTCCATTTCCTCACTTCCTTCTAGTATACCCCTCCTCATTCTGGCTACATATGTATGCCTGGAGTCTAGGGCCTTTGAGGCGGTAGCAGTACCCTGATATCCAGATTTTACTTTGCTGTCTTCTGTGCAGTGGTCACCAGGTATGAGGCGGGCACACAGTCCCACTCCTTCCATATCCTCTCCATTGGTTAGGATCATGTCAAGCATTTTCTCTCTCTTGTGGTCTGGTCTCCCTGTCCAGCTTCTGAACAAAGAAACCCTTGAGTTTTACTAGGATGTCTCCAGACCTAACCGTCTTTGTTGTCGGGACATTGCATTTCGTACATGGGATATGTAGGTGTCATGCCATCTCCTTTGTGTATTAGTGTTATACTATGAGTATTTGGGGTGACCTTATTGTGTTCAGTTTGGCTAGCAATGATTAGTGCAAGTCTTATTACTTTTGTTAATGAACACATATTTACATAATATATGTGAAGGTGTGTGTGTGTGTGTGTTTTTACTTCGTGTTTTCTCGTTGTCTCTGTATGTGTGTTTGTATGTGTAACTCATCATGTGAGGTAATAATCTGTTTTGTGCATTTGCCAATTTTGAGAATATCGGTGGTGACACTCAATCCAAGTTGTCAGAATGCCATTTTGTTTTGCAGTCAGATGCAAGAACGACCATTCAAGTGGCCGCAGTTTTTATAGGTTCCCGACTGATAAGAGGCGTCGAAAGCAATGGATTGCTGCAGTCAAATGTGCGTTCTGGTCCCCTGCTACTCAGATTATCTCAGAAGGCTGCACTCATAGTCTTCTGTGTTTGGATCACTTTGAGAATGATCAATTTCAGATTCCTCCATCTGTGCTGCAGAGTATTGGCTTTCATCCCGGCCAGCGACGACTGAAGAACACTGCACAGGGGGGCCGGCCTGCACTTATTTTCTTGAGTACCTTGACACATGCATCAGGGTCAGTGGTCGCAGCTCATGATAACAACTTAATTACGTGATGGAGGTACAACCAGCTACAACCACAAAAATAGGTGAGATATGCGGGGGTTGGTGCCAAATTTATATACCACTTGTGCCATGTCTAGTGGACGCAGCACATGTGATACAGATGGTGAGGTACTGTAAATATTACTGGAATAAGCTCCAGGGAGATTAAGTGATAAACGTGTTCTTACCAGAAGGGGGAATAGGGAAGGCAGATTACAATTTGTAATACTCTATAGAGCTGTGACTACTACATCAATTCACAACAGACACCACCACATGATAGGCTAACATACTAAAAGGCCAGCAGATTAGGTCCTATGGTCTATCAAGTCTGCTCGATAATCAGTCAGTCCATGCCTTCCCCAGACACAGGTGTATTCCCGAACCCCTTACAAGGTCCACCATCCCCCAGCAGGGCTCTGGGATGCACCCTCCCTCTATACATATCCCAGCCTTTCTTGAACCCCTCCACAGTTACTGCAGCCACCAAGTCCCCTAGGTCAAGGGAGAACTGAACCATGGTGTGGTCACTCCCCACCAGGGGTTCCCCAACAACTAGGTCCCTGATGAGCTCGCTATCTGACAGGACCATATCCAGGATGTGCCCCTTCCTCATTGGATCAGACACCTGCTGGGCAAGGAATGCATCCTGGAAGACGTCCAGCAGGTGCTGCTCCCTGCCCAATGAGGATGCTATAGTTCCCCAGTCTGTGCCTGGCATATTCAGGTCCCCCAGAACCACAGTTCTGCCCTCTCCCCTACCACAGTGATCCCTAAGGCTAGACACCACTACCTCCTCCTGTTCCTCCCCTTGCCCGGGTGGCCTGTATACAACCCCCTCTTCCCCCCTGGAGCCTGCAGCATGACCCACAATGCCTCCTCCTGTTTCCCTGCTTCCTTAACCGTGCTTATCCCTCTGGCATCCTTAGTGATAAAAGCTACTCCCCCTTCACTCCACCCTATCCCATCTGCACTTGGTGTACCCTGGTATGTTTAGGTCCCAGTCATGTCTGAAAGTGGCCCAGCTCTCTGTGACAGCTGCCCATCTACCCCCCTCCACTAACAGCACCTGAAGCTCTAACATCTTGTTTCCCATGCTCCTGGCATTTATCATGACCATCCTCCAATGTACGCCTTTACCCTCCACCCCCATCTCGGGCCATTCCTGTTGCCTGCCCATAAGGACCCTCTTGTATACTATCTGGTGCTCCTGCCCTATGCCCCCTTCCTCCCCACCTGCGGAGGAAGGCCAGTGCCTTCCTGGTCTGGCCTACCAGGTAGCCCCTCCCCCCCCCCACAAGTTTAAACCCTGCCTGGAGTGGGTGAAATCTGCCAATCTAAGCTGCAGGATCACTTTTCCCTCTGAGCTAAGGTGGATCTCATCCCTTGCATATAGTTCTTTGTCCTCCAAGGTTGTACCCCAGTCCTCCATTCACCCATGCCTATTGGCACCATACCATTCCCTGAGCCATACATTTATATCCCTTATTTTTTATTTGTTCTCCACACTGGCCTTAGGTACCGGTAATATCTCTGAGAAGAAGACCGAGCACCTCATGTCCTGACAGACCCTGACCAGTTCCCTAAACATAGCCCCAGGCTAATAGCCTGAATCTCCAGCTCACTGTTTCTCTCCATATCATTTGTACGCAGATACACTAATATGTCAGGGGTCCCACCACACTCCTTCGCTTGAGAATACAGCAGATGCTTTGCCTTATGCACCATCAAGCCCAATATATTCCTGGACTTAACACCCCCAGAAGTCCCCCCTCCACCTGATCCCCCAATCATGAAGTCCCCCAGGAGAACTATTCTTACCAACTCATTTCCCCTAGACCCGCTCACTACTTGTTTCACCCCCCTTCCCTTTAAGCCAAAAACATGCCTGTCTCTCCCACCCCAACCCTTATCATACCCTGACCTGAATTCACTGTCCTCTTCCCTACCTGGTGTAGCACCCTGGTCCCTTTTTGCTCCTTTCCTGGGAGCAAGGCCCCCCATCCCGGCCCCCTAGGTCTTCCTCCTCACTGACCTGTCCACCTCAGCCCATTCAGTTCCTCCTGCTATGCCCGGGACCATCCCTGTGTCACCACCCTGCCCCCTACTCTTTTCCTCTCAGATCTGTCCTCCACCATTTTATGCCTTTTCCTTTCTTCCTTTCCTCTGCACTCCTTACCAGATATGCTGATGTGGGCGTGGGTTAGAGGGGGCGGCAAATTTCCAATTGCAGTTTCTGGAGGTAACATTACATGCTACTACCAAGACCAGCATCATATGGTCATGGACGTGCCAACATTACCACCCCACCCCCATCTGGAATATATACATGTGTTCATAATTAAAGGAAAAAAGAGAGAATGCACCTGTTAATTGTCATACAGTATGTGAACGCTGAAACTATGCACAACAAAATTGGGAAATGGGGGCCCAGTTTGCAACTGGTGCTTGTCTCATGACCACTAGATGCAGGTCCAGTAATCTGAATGGAATGGGTTGTGATTGGGGTAAACAAGTAAAACAGTTGGTTGTCCTGTGGAGGACAGATGATGGACACCGCTTCATATTGGAAAACTGGTAATATTATATTCCCATGATGTCTGTCTGCCTACCACAAATTACTGTCATATGCCCATGATGACTGTTTGCCTACAACAATAACTGTATCTGTATGTACTGCCTCTTTTACCTGTAATAATTGTTACTCCCGTGTCGCCCCTGAAAAAGGGACCTCTAAGGCCCAGTGGGCCTACCCGGTCATCAAAATTCAATAAAATAAATAATAAATAAATAAGATGATACACTTGTAAATTTAACTGTGGTCTCAGTCAAATGGACCTACGCTATCGAAAGGGTGGTGGCAGTATAGCGGAGAAGGTTGGGGTGGGGGACGATGGGATCAATGAAGTGTAACATCAACAGTGGTCCATTGACCGGAGAGCAATATGATGAGAGTGACCAAGTGTAACATTCAGACTCCACAAGAAGAGACCATAACTCACATGCTCATCATGTGAGGGGAAGGGAAAGGAAAGAATCAGGACACAATGCCAGTGACACTTGCCTTGTTGAATAATATTGATGACTCTTGTGAGAGAGGTGGAGGGGAGGGGACAGTCCACAGGCATCTGTCATTTGAACCAGATATATGGAGATTTTGTCCTATTATGATGAGGAAGACTGTCCTCACTTGGCTACAGTTTGATATAAGTTGGATAAAACACTGCATAAGGCATTTGTCACATGAAGGCAGAGCCCTAATTCAGCACACCACACTGCGAACACGAAAGGGGCTCTCACTTGGTGCACAGGGAGAATACTTACTTGCAGTACATTCAGAATGAAAATGAAAGGGGGGAGGGGGAGTGGAGAAGAAGCCACATATCATCTGTCTCTACACCTAGACACTGTGAACACAGCATATGTCAGGCATGGGGAGGGGTGGACTTTTAACACTTGACACATGAAGGGTGACAACTGCACAAATACTAGGAACTATGCTGTGAGAGGGACAGACAGAAGAGCCTCATATCATATCACCATGGAGCCTGGCCAAAGCATGATCACATGTCAGTGTAGGCAAATAACAATCGGGAAAAGCATGGATAGCAAGAAAGATACAGCACTAACAGTATGTGAAAGCTGATGACTGAATTGTGCAGCGATGCACATAATCACCGTTACACAGAAAGACAATAGCAGCTGCAAACACCTGGTACACAACACTTCACTACAGTCACAGAAAATGTACAGCTATGCTGTATGCTGTTGGGTGCAACGCTTGGGCGAACACCCTTTATACTTTGTCACAGCTAACTTCACATGCTGACTTACAGTAACTACACAGTCTAGTAACAGAAGAATAATTACACACTGTCTGACTTAAAAAAAAAATATATCCCACTTACACTGCACATGAATAGTTGATAGTTCAGACATTCTGCATTTCTGCATATCTGAATTACCGCACTGTGATGACACAGAGCCTAGATACCACGCATACCTGAATACACACAATGTGAGCCCCATGTCAGCAGCTACAAAAACAACACTACAATGCACTTATACCATTCAATTCTTTCCTAAATATTCTCAAAAGAGCCCACATAACATAAATATCACACCGCTGAACTATCTACGCGTGGCTCTACGACAGCACTGCACAACCGCTCTATTCGGAATCGCAGAAGTGTCACACAGGAACCGGCACTTGTCTATCAATAGGGCCATACCATTTCCCTGCCACCAGAAAATGAAGCGCTATGTCTGACAGACTCAGAATAGTGCAATGATAAAAAAATTCAGCACAAAGTATCATTCGTCAGTGGCAATTCAGGCTCCTCCTGAGAACTTCCACTGTCTGTCGCAGTTCCTACGTTTCTTGAACTCCACAGCTGGTTTCAGCACCACTGACAGCAAGAAGCTCAAATGAGTAGGGCACAATTATGGCACCGAGAACAACTGCATCTGACACATCATACTCGTCATTGGATGACATTACAGATAGAGTATGATGACACTGATCATACAGATTCTCGAATAAAACAAAACACTTTCTTAGTGTTCTCACAGAGAGAATTGTAAGCACGGGCACTAGACAGCACACATTTGAAATCTCCCACTCTAAAATGATGTCGCTCACCGATCCATGGCAAGAGCGAGAGACGCCAGATCCTTTGCATGCCTACGTGCCTGCGCTTACTTTGTTTGCTGAGGTAATAATTAACAGGGCAAAATTTAAAAAAATACAGTGGTAAACCAGCCCAAAGGGAACTCCATGAAAGGAAAACAAAATGTTTCGGCCAAATCCAAAGCACAACACAACATGAGGTTGCTAATGATCTTTAAGTGTAATCCACCTGATTTATATTATATGCATATGTATAAAATAGGATATTTAGCCTTCATTGCAGGATGTGAATGTCTTCATCTGTTACGCAAATGCTTATGTAACATAAGGTGGACACACCTGACAGTTACTAGATCTGTCTCCTGATGAAGTTCTGGAGAGGGGTGAAGCACCTTTTTGCTATCTCTGTTTATGCCCCCCCAACTTCAGTGCTGTACTCTACTGCTGAGCTGCACCGCATCCCCCAGGGACCCCCCCACAGAGCCTTGGTTTACCCCCCAGGTGGAGACAAGTAGGGGCCCCCTCTTACCCCTTGTACCTTCATATGTTTTGTCAGGGGTCCAGCCGAGGATCGCGGTGACTGCGGATGCGGGCTAATGTCTGGCCACGACGGTGTCACACTGTGGCTTGAGTTTTCCCCGTACCCCCCAGATGCGTGACTATCGTTAGGACACCAAGGCACGCGCTGACATCGGTCATGCCCCCACCCCTGTGAGACTATGGTATATTGAACCTCTGGCTGCCACCAGAGGTCAGTCTTGCACCAAGTCGGCACCTCCCACCCCAGAGGAGACAAGCAGTCTATCAGACTCTCAAGCCTCCTCCCCCCAGCTGACTCTCCGACAACCAAGCTCACTCCTGAACCTGGGTCACCGGCGACGCGAGCTGTAGCGCCACTGCTGCAACGGCGGGCCGGCTTAAAATATGTTTTAACTGCATCTTGACCTTGAGTCGTGAATTGCTTTGGAGTGTGATTTCTGAGATTTTTAGCATTAAGGACAGCCCTCAGACCGTCCCTGAAGGGAATAATCCCAGCACCAAAGGCCCAGGAGGCATCAGCAGAAGCACCGGTACTGGCACCAGAGTAAGCCCTGAAGGGCCCAAAACCAGTGTCGGATATGGCACCCCTAATGGTATCAGTGACCCACTGGCCCAGAAGGAATTGGCAGCAGCATTGTAGCTGCCCTGAGGGGGACTGAGGCAACACCACAGGTGGGGCACAGTGGCCTCAGCCTGGAGGCTGGATTCAGAGTCAGTTGCACACCTAAGTCAAGTAGCAGTGAAGATTGCGCCAGCTCAACCAACCCCAAGAGGTCAAGAGCTGGCACCAAAAATGGTACAACTTCAATTATACACTGAACCCACTGCTTCATAAGCAATGCCCTTTGGTCAAACTACCCATCGGAAGCCCCCTGTGTTGGACATAGAGGGGCTCCGGGACAGAGACAGAGACCTCAGCTTTGCAGGCCCAGGTGTCACCAGTTATCATCGATGATGACAGTGGGGCACCCGGGTCCACAGAAGTCGAGTGTCTCACAGCAGAATGACCAGAGGATGACCTTGACTGGTGCTGAATGGTGCAGAGACCCAGTCACCGAATGTACATGGGTTCTGGACCATTTATTTTTTGTGGCCTGGGAGGTAGAGAGGTGGTGGCTAGCCCCGTTGCCAGAGCAGCTTTCCTTTCCAGCATCCTACCTTCTTCCATGGTCATCGACCATTAGTGTGAGGTTGGGCTGAAAGAAAACTGTAGATTTTTGTGTGTTAAACTAACTAATCTTACACTAAAATAACAAATGCTGTTGTATTTTAAACTAAAGCTGGAAAACTGAACACTGACTTTGTATAGGTGATGAAGTTCTCGACCCAACGTAGAGAGCAGCAGCATATTCGACAGTGGGGAGAAAAGGAACTGAGGCGGTTAGGGTCTGGCTCCACTGTATACCAGCAGGTGTGGAGCCTACTTAACACCTCCAGCCCTGCAGAAATGTTCTGGCTCCTGCAGGGTCCTAGCACCTCCGGCATGTTGAGCCCCTTGGAGTCATTACACTGAAGTTTTCATCCCCACCTCAGCTTGGTGTTTACAATCGGACATGTCCATTTTTTTTAATTTGTTTTTGTAATGTGTGTTTTATTGATTGTTATTTATTTTTTTTTGGTGTGGTATTTCTCCGTGGTGCTGGCCGGCACTCCTAATCCCTGTCTGTTGTCCCTCAGGGCCATCCCCTGATGTTTAGACCCCCTCCCTTGAGTCCCCACGACTTACCCTTCATGGCAGGGTGGTGGGGTGCGACTCGACCCATCCAATACGGATCCAACCAGGGAGATGCCTTCCCGGGGGTGGCACCTGTAGGGACAGCTTCATTCGGCCTGGCCAGCACCTATTTCCATTTTCTTGTTCTCCTAGGAGGTGGGGCATGCAGTGACACCAGGGGAGAGAGCATGTATGCATCTGCACATGCTCTTCTGAGCATCTGCCCCATCTCTTCCCCCTTTCTGAGCTCCCAGTGCACAGCCCCCCAGCCGCCGTCAGGAGCCAGTAGAACACCGAGAGCTGGTAATCCCCCTCCCCAGAGAAGGAAAGCAGTCCATCGGACGCTCAGTCCTTCTCCTCCCCTGCCAACCCCTGGTGGCCCATGCTCGCTTCCAAATACAGGTCGCCGGCGTGGCACAAGGTAAGGCATCCAGTGCATCAGCCCTCAGCGCCATCGGGCTGGCTATTGATTGTTAATTTTAACTTACAACATACCATGCCAACCATTACAGAAGTTCATTAGGCGTTTCTCTGGCTCTTTGGGAATTAAAGTATGAAGTGTTAATGCAGCACTATGAATGTTGCAGGTATGTGCTTAGAGCTGATGGTTGGTACACAGTGGAAGCTTAGTTCTGTTGATGCTGTAGCTACTATTGAGCTGGAGCTTTGGCTGTGGAAGCAGAATGCTTATGGTTAGTAGTTTTGATGATGAACTTGAGCTGAAGTTGTTGGAATGTTTGCATAACAAGGGTTTAAGCTGTTCATGCTCTCTGTCTCCCTTATAGGATTGCCACCCTTTCGGAGGACCATGAAGGCATGGAAACCCTCTTAGAGAGGTAGTAGCACCATAAAATAACAGATAGAAAATGTTAGTCATTTTTAAAAGTGCTGTGTTATTACTTTTTATTTCTGAAGTGTTTTCCTTTTCATATGTGCTTATTAGCTGCCGTCCTTTCTAATAATATTGGGTGTGATGTGAAAGCAGTGTTTTACCTGGAAGCAGACATATCTAGTTCTGTTCCTTCCACTAGATCATCAGCATGGGACCTCGCTGTTACATTATAAGCTCGGCTGCCTGATTGGTAATGTATTACAAGTTACCAAGTTATCAATAAAGCAGCAGGAGATTGGCTTTTCCGGTTTACTAGTGATGTCACAGTCAGTAGGGTCACACTGCTGATTATGTACAGGGAAGACGTGGCCTCTCTGGATTTCAGTAAGGCCTTCGACACCATACCCCACTGGAGGCTGGTCAACAAATCAGATAGTGTAGGGGTGAAAATAACAATAATAATAATAATAATATAATAATACACTTTATTTGTATGACACCTTTCAAAAACCAAGGCGCCTTACAATAATTAAAATCACATTATCAACAAAACATCTCAACAACAATATAATCACAAAATGGGTTGAAAACAGGTTGGCTACTAGGAGTCAGAGGCTGGTGGTGAACAGAGTGTACTCAAGGATTGGGCAGGTGAGGAGTGGAATTCCCCAGGAATCAGTACTGGGACCCCTTCAGTCAATCAAAATCTCTATTTATCCAGGCAAACATCATTGAGCAAAGCTCATTTACGAGATGGACCTGGTTAAGGCCAGTCAAAACAGAGTTATATACAACAGTGACAATATATCATTAAGGCAACAAATAAATATAGAACTCATTTACAGGATGGGCCTGGTTAATACCAGGACACAATAGATTTATATACAACAATGACAGTACAACATATGATACAAATAATACAAGGTAGTTGCTCAGTGCAGTATCAGAATAAAACAGAAGGGGATAGTGAGGGAGTGGAGCTGGGAGGGCATGGTGGGTATGGGAGAGCATAAGGGAGGGAGGTAGAGGGCCTAAGCCGGAATACAGGTAGCTAGCGTGCAGTTGCAACCTAACTGGGCAGAGAGAAATTAAAGGGTTTGCTCACAACATGAGATGGACCCATAGGGCCAGCAGTACTCTAGTCTGCACTGAATGCAGCTGAGAGCTGGGTGCCTAGGACTCAGGAGAGGTTATGGAGCGTGGGAAACAGTTACAGTGTTCCCTCACAGTTCAGGCAAATAAGGTCTTGAAGGAATCCAAGCTGATGGGTACGCTCAATTTCAGAGATTTTTGCAATTTATTCCATAAGGTGAGCAGTACAAAGCTAAATGCTGCTCTACCAAAGTGGGAAGAGACCTTGGGGATACAAAGTGTGAAAAATGAGGCACTTCTTAAGGCATAAGTTCCTGGTGTGCTTAGCAGGAGACAGTCAAAGATATATTGAGAAAGCTTTTTTGTAACAGCTCTAATAATCCAAAACGCTGCATTTCTATTTCTTCTAAACATAAGGGAGGACCACCCTAGGGCAGCATACAGCAAGCAGTGGTGGGCAGAAAGAGGAAGGTCTGTTATAAATCTGATAGCTCTGTGATAAAGCGTGTCCAGGTTAGCAAGGGAAGCTTTTGGGCACTGACTGTATAAGAAGTCTGCATAGTCAACCAGTGATAGGAATGTTGATTGGACCAGGCGCTTTTTAGCATCTGTAGTCAAGAATCGGTTAATCCTAAAGAAGAGGCCCAGCCTCTGCCCTAGTTTCTTAAGCAAGTCCTCAATATGCTCTGAAAATTAAAGATTTTGGTCCAGTCACACTCCCAGGTATTTGAATTTTGTGACAAACTCCAGGTTTTCTCCAAGGACTGTAGTGATGTGAGGTAATGCTCCAGTACTAACCGGGTTCACAACACGACTGTAGAGGTGAGAAAAGCATTGCTTTTGGGGGCCATTTAACAGGAGTTTTTTTGAAAAGAAGCTGATTCTGAAGAAGGTTGAATTCCTCCTGGAGGTCTGCACAGGCGGCTTCAGGAGTCGGGCGACTAAGGTACAGAACCGTGTCATCTGCGAACAGGTGTATATTTGCCTTGGATATGCTATCATCAATATTATTTATGCAGTTCTTTTGTTTTTGCTTTTGTAGGGGACATTTGTTAGTCAAAAAAGTGAATACAAATTGAATTTTCTGCCATTTTTTGCTGATTTATAGAAAATGTAAAAGGAATCTAGAAATGAAACACCCCTCATTTTGTAGATATTTGTATACTGAACAATCTTTGTGCTCAAAGTACCATACTATCATTTTTTGGTTTTAAGTTATTTGCATTTGTTTGATGAAAAAGTGCCCAAAAAAGGAATTTTCTGCTGTTTTTCGCTAATTCTGAAAAAAACTAAAACGTATCTGTAAATGAAACACCACTCATTTTGTAGATATTTCTGTGTTGAATAAAGTTTGTGCTCACAGTACCATGCTATCTTTTTTATTTCAAAGTTATTTACATATGTTTGCGGACAAAATTAAAAGAAAATATGAATTTTCTGCTGTGTTTTTGCTAATTATCAAAAAATCTAAATGGTATCAATAAATAAAACACCACTCATTTTATAGATATTTCTGTGCTGAACAACTTTTGTGCTCACAGTACCATGCTATCATTTTTCGTTTTAAAGTTATTCGCATTTGAATATGATTAATACCGCTACTGAGGCCGAACATTCTAAATGACATAAGCACTGTGCGGATAAACGGCTGATGACATAAGCACTGTATACATAAATTAAATTTATGTACACAGTTACTCAGATAAACGGATTTATCACACTCTGTTTATCTCCACTGCTTTTGCATAAATATAGATAGCAAATAGTAGGGGGCCAAGTATTGACCCCTGCGGCACTCCCCTCTGGAGAGGTTTTAGTAGGGAGAGCTCACTCTCAGCCTTAATCTGCTGGAACCGTCCTGAGGGGTAATTAGTGAACCAATGCAGTGATACTGTGTCCAGACCTATGCGCCTCAATGATGAGAGAAGCAGGCTGTGATCCACAGTGTCAAAAGCCTTGCTTAGGTCTAAGAATACGGCACAGATGAATTTTTTACTATCCAGATCACGCTACCAATCATTGGTCACTTTAGTAAGTGCTGAAATAATATTATGTCTTGTTCTGAAACCAGATTGCAAGGGATTTAAAAGGTTTTTCAATTCTAGATAATTCCTGAGCTGGGTACTCACTATTTTTTCTATAAGTTTTGATAGAACTGTCAAGCGAGATATCGGTCTGTAATTGTTCAGATCACAAGGGTCTACTGAACTGAATAAAGGAATGACATGCACAATTTTCCATATTAAGGGAATGAGCCCTTGCAACAAAGATAGATTAAAAAGGTGAGTGATTATTGGCACAGCTAGAACATGATATGCAATCTTAATGAAGTAGGGTTCTAGTGAATCAGCACCAGCACTTTTCTTCTAGTCCAGCTGAAGTAGGAGGTCTTCAACCTCTTTCAGAGATACAGGTTGGAAGGAGAAATCAGGAGCGGGGACATCAGAGTCATCATCTTGTACTCCTAATTGAGAGTGTGGCAAGTATGTAGAAGAGTTATCAAACGCAAGACCAGCCATAGCAAAATGATTGTTAAAGGAGTCAAGGATCCCCTTTTTCTCACATATGGTAGTATTCCCTGAGATGATTTTTGTAGGTAGGGAGTTGCCAGGTGTGTACCCCGACGTTTCCTTAATAGTACTCCAGAATTTAGAGGAGGATTTTGCGGCAGAGTCCAGTTCATTACGGTAGAAAGCAGCCTTCGCTTCTCTGATCATTTTTGTACCTAAGTTCTGTGCCTTATTGAACTGGCACCTGTCTGCATCCAACTTGGTTCTGTAAGCCTTTTTCCAGAGTTTATATCTTGCTAGCAATGCAGCCTTCAGTTCAGCCGAAAACCAACGACAAGCTTTGTTCCTTACACAAATTGTTACCACCGGGACATGCTTGTTTAGTGCCCTGACCAGAATTTCATGAAGTATATCATATGCTAAATTTACCGTGTTGGCTAAGAAGAAGTCTTGCCAGAATAAAGAGTGTTTCAGGTCATTGATGTATGCAAACTGGTTGAAGTTGTTCCGTGACCTTTTTGTGTTAAATTTAGCTGATAGTACTGTGTTATGAACTGATCTAATACCAGCAATGAAACAATGGTCGCTGACATCAGAGAAAAAAGTGCCAGAATGACAGAATAGGTGGGGCTTATTAACTAGTATGACATCTAAAAGGGTACTGTTATTCAGATTATATTTGTTCGGGTGTGTAGGCTCACTAATTATTTGTGTCATCCCATGAAAGTCACCGAAGGTATTCAGTGGAGTCGAAATCTTAGATAGCTAGTCGAGGTTGAATCCCCTAAAATAATTGTTTTGAGGTTACCTTTCTCTAGTAAGGATCCAAGATAACTTAGAAGCTGCAGCCCCGCTGAAGGTGGTCTATAACAACCTATTACACGGAGCACAAGGGAATTGGCTAGCTCAATCTTAATGGTCAAACATTCAAATTCGTATTTGACAGTAGCTGAGTCAAGGCAGGATATGGAGTTTTTATCCTTGACATAGATTGCCACAACTCCTCCTCTAGTCAATCTATCTGCTCTGAAGAGAGTGTAAGAAGGGATGTTGATCTCACTATCAAGGGAAGCAGGCCTAAGCCATGATTCAGAGACCACCAATATGTCTGGCGAGATATGGCTAATCCATCTATTCCTTCTATTCAATATCTATGTACTAAACATTGCGGATGGACTGACAGGGAGGGTGGCCCTCTTTGCAGATGACACGAAAATCTCTAACAGAGTTGACTTCCTGGGGGGAAGGGTGGAGAACCTGAGAAGGGACTTGAGATTACTGGAGGAGTGGCAGAGACCTGGCAGCTAAAATTCAACATCAAGAAGTGTGCTGTTATGCACCTGAGGCACAGGAACCAAAGGACTGAGTAAATGCTGGGTGGAAAGAGAGTCAGAGTGACAGAGGAAGAAAGGGACCTGGGGGTAACAGTCTCCAGCAACCTCAAGGTAGGGAAGCAATGCTCAAGGCGGTGGGGAGGGTGTTTGGGATGCTGGCAAGTATTGGCAGGGGGATCACCAGCAGGCGTAGGGAGGTCCTGGCACCCCTGTATCAAGCCCTGGTGAGGCCACACCTCGAGTACGGTATCCAGTTTTGGAGGCCTTACCTGCACAAAGATATAGACTCGATCAAAAGGGTTCAGCAAAGGGCGGCTAAGATGGTGCAGGGGATGAAGGGTAAGCCATACGAACAGAGATGTGAGGAGTTAGGGCTATATACAGTGGAGACCAGGAGGGAGGGGGGGACATGATCGAGACCTTTAAATATACCAAAGGGATGAAGAAGGGAGGCCCAGGGAAGTTATTCCACATGAAGGAAGGAAACATAACAAGGGGGCATGCACTAAGACTCCAGGAGGAGCACCTCAAGAGCAGTGTGAGAGGTCAATTTTTCACGGAGAGGGTGGTGGAGAACTGGAATTGGCTTCCGGAGGAGGTGGTGAATTCAGAGACCATTGAGGGATTCAAGTCCACTTGGGACAGACACATGGGGCTAAGGGGAAGGGGGGGTTTCAAGATACGGTAGGTCGGATTGGGGGCTGTGATTCAGACTAGATGGGCCAGGAGTTTTTTTTTCTGCCGTCATCTTCTGTGATTCTCTGAAGACTAGACCTGACTATGTCAGCCTCTGCATAGAGTGCTGTTCCACACATCACATCTAGTACTACCGGGCAGAAAATCTTTTAATTAGCATAACAGAAAAGAAAAAATACTTCAGATATAAGATATAAGAAGTGATAGCTGACTACTTCTGAAAGTCACTGTTAATTCTAGGCAGTACACTAGCTCTTTAAAGCAGTAGTGCAATAAAATGTGTTTCTTAACGAGCGGAGTTTCAACTACAGTTAATAAAAATACTAGCATGCCTGTCAGATCTACTTTTCTAGGTACCTCCTATGGTGTGCACCAGGAGTTTTTTGTTTGGCATTATCCTAACCCTTGACAGGTCTATGATGCTGTTTCTGAGCTAAATATGGTGGCCATCTTTTTTCTTGAGGAAAAACTAAATTAAAACTTTTATAGTGTATGGTAGAACGCTGTTGGGGATGGAACTCCATCCCCATAATGAGCTTGTTGTGCAATAGCTACATAATTTTGCTGTTGTGCTGCACTAGATATGTAGCTACTACAGCACAACAACTTGGAATGTCTTCACACATCTGCATTATGAACTTCGCGCATGTGCAAAACGGAAACCACCAGTCTTCCCGAAATGGCCGAGGTGGTGACAGCTGGACTTGTAGGATAGCAGCGTGGTTAAAAAAAAGGTTGTTTCTTTGTGTTAGGGGACCATACACTATAAAAGATAATGTATGTTCCCCTATACTCAACAAACATAAGTACCCATCTCGACCAAAACGTTTGAATGGTCGCCATAGGTCGCCTCTCGATAGGTACACATGCTTGTTGTGTATAGTCGAACATACATTATCCTCTATATAAACTACTCAGATTTTGGTGGAACTTGAAAGTTTCACCTACCAAATAAACCTGGAAGTTGCCTTGAATCTTTTATAGTGAAATAAATTAGGGTCAAATGTTGTACATACAGATGTGCAAAATGCCAGCAGAAACAGGCCTCATGGACTATCGAGTCTGCTCGATTGTGCAACTAGCTGAGGGGCACCCAACTAGAGATCTGAGGTTCGAGCAGATTCGATAGACCGTAAGGCCTAATCTGCTGGCAATTAGTATGTTAGCATGTTAACTTGCAGCTGCCCCAACCTCCCCATCTCTCTTCATAACCACCCCCACTGTGTCCCACTCTCTCTTAAATCCTCCCACCATTCTACACGATACCACCTCCTTGGGCAGAGTGTTCCACTTATCTACCACCCTTTTCTTGAAAAAGTGTCTCCTGATTTCCCTCCTGAATTTCCCCCCTTCAATCTCAGCTGATGCCCTCTCGTGTCCCTCCCTCTTCTGATCTGAAGAATCCCTTCTGTATTTATCCTGTTAACACCCTTCAGGTACTTTCGATCATATCCCCCTATCCCTCCTCTCTTCCAGGGAATACATTTGCAAGTCTCCCAGCCTCTGCTCGTAGGATTTTCCCTCAAGTCCCTGTATCATCTTTGTCCCCGTCGTTTTGTCCAATTTCATTGCAAGGTTCCACCCCTAGAAGTGCTGCTGCAGGAACACAGTTCCCTTTGACTAAAGGTACCTTCAGAAATGCCCTAAAAGTTCCAAAGCAGAGGCGTAATAAAAATGGTCGAGACTCACGATTGCTGAAGGAGAGAGAGAATGACCTAAGGCTGAACAAGATGCAGATAAATCATAAAAGTCACCATTCAAACCCAGCTTTCTGCAGAACCTGTGTATTTATACTAATATTACTGTATGTCCATTGGCATGGAGGAGTGGAAAACCCTGTGGCAGAAATCTCTGGGGAACAAAGGTCCTAGGTCACTCCAGGCTAACTACAGATTTTATTCTAAATTTTTTTTTTTGTAAGGCTCTTTGCTGTACGCATCGCCAACTCCGCCTTTCTTTAGGCTGGTGTGCAGCGTCCTCCAAACCCCACCCACCACTCCCCCCTCCACCCAGGTCAGTAGGGATCCATGTGGAGCGAAGCCAGAGAGTACCAGTGGCCTGAGAGACATGGAGTTTTTCTTGTTTAATTCAAGTCCTGTAGTCTCTCCCCATCAGGCCTGGCAAGCAGCGATACATCTATTGAGTGGGAAAGATCTCTGCCCACCTTCCCCCCCCCACAGGGGTCGCTGTGGCAGTGGAACCATAGTGCAGTCCCTCCCCAGCTCTGCTGCACAACAGCACCCCCTTAGCCACATGACCTCACTCCCTGACTCTACCCTGAACCCCGGATCACTGGCGAGGGAGTGTGGCGCATTACCTGCTGGGTGAGTAGGCAGTCCCGTGTTCTCAATTTTTAATTTCATGATGACTCCAAGAATTATGACCCACTGCTTTACTATAAATAGGGATCGCTTGTCATCTGTGAGACTATCCACCCTCGTCAAGGTACAACAGGGCTAAGGAGCCCCCACGTGAGGCCCGTTTTTAATTCTTTAATAGAAGACTGCTCCAAAATGAGAGGGGTAATGGAACCAAAACAAAAATGGCTTATGGGGGCATTGTTACATGCAAAAGATTAACATTGTCTAAATGAAGGCAGCCATACTCGCTGTCCGTCCTTCAGATGAGACGTTAAACTGAGGTCCTGTCTGCCAGTTCTGGTGGTTGTTCAGGTGGCCATTAAAGATCCCGTGGCACTTTTCGGAAGGAGTAGGAGAATGGTTTATTAATAGAAATATCTGTAACATATACTCAAAGGAAAAAACAACAAAAACAGGTTGAAATGCAAAAGAAAAGTAAACAAAATGTTATTTTGTAAATTTTATTATAAATAATCTAGTACTTTGTACAGGAGGTTCAGGGAACTTTCAAGGTAAATTCTAAAGTTTCAGATCCAACAACAGTAATGATAGGAACATTTCAAACTCCTTTTCAGTGAGGCTTCAACTAATTGTTCCCAAAGAATGACGAGTCCTGTTCCATCTCTTTTGCTTGACTATCAAGGCAACCAGTCAACAGATTTCAATACTCTGATCATGAGACTTGTG
Source organism: Neoceratodus forsteri (assembly GCA_016271365.2). NCBI lineage: Eukaryota > Metazoa > Chordata > Ceratodontiformes > Ceratodontidae > Neoceratodus > Neoceratodus forsteri. Next base: position 1,110,308,374 of record CM028133.1, read on the forward strand.
TTCTTTCTTGCCAGCGTCAGTAACGTGCTGTTCTAACCAATCTGTTAAGAACAGGTCTGGAACTGTTTCTTGCTGAAAAAACAATCTGTGCCTGGCTATCCAGAAGCAATATTTAATACCCGTAAGGGTTATTTGAAGAGTACTGTCATTACAGCCTGGAAATCTGTTTGCACATGAAATTGTGATTCATTCCCCATATGTAATGGCTGCTAAGTGCAGATGAGCTGGAAGGGAAGGTATGCCTCTTTGCAGATTACACCAAAATCTGCCACAGGGACACACCAGCAGGGTAGAAAAATGTGCAGCGACCTGAGAAAACTCGAGGAGTGGTCAAGGGCATGGCAGCTGGGTTTCAATACAAAAAAGTGCAAAATCATGCACTTAGGCACAGAAACCCAGAGGCAGAGGGCACGAGGTCATTATGCCACACGACATAATGCCGCATGGCACGATTGCGCTGCGCGATTGATGCCATGAGGCATATATCTTTGTTCTGTGGGGCTCTTCTTCAGAACCCCCACTAAAATTCTCAACTGTGGGGCAACTTAAAATGCACAAGTTCGGGTTCGCCATAATGTTGTGCGACATTATGACCCGGTATGGAGGCAGAGTAATAAATGGGAGAAGAGGTATTGATGGTCACCAAACAGGAAAGGGACCTGGGTATTATCATATCCGATGACCTAAAGGTGACAAAACAGTACAACAAGGCAATTGGTAGGGCCAGTGGGATATAGGCAGGGATATCACCAGCAGAAGGAGGAGGTGGTGTTGGCACTGTATAGACCACTCTTGAGACCCCACCTGGAGTAGTGTGTCCAGTTCTGGAGACCACATCTCAGGAATGAGATAGAGTGGAGGCTGTCCAGAGGATGGCAACTAAAATGGTGCAGGGTCTGCTTTTGAAGCCCTGCGAGGAGGGGCTGAAGGACCACAGTATGTGCACCCTGGAAGAGAAGGGAGAGGGGGGGATATGACAGAGACATAAAAATACCTCACAGGGTAAATAAGGTACAGGAGAGGAGTATTTTTCAGAGGAAAAGATATGCAGGAACAAGAGGACATGAAGTGAAGCTGGTAAGGGGTAAATTCAAGAGAGATGTGAGGAAGTACTTCTTCACAGAAAGAGTGGTGAATGCCTGGAACAGTCTTCCAGCAGAGGTGTTGGGGTTCAAGAATGCATGGGATAGGCACAAGGGAATCTTAGTGGAAAGCGGGGGGTAGGGGGCAGAGATCAAGTAAGGTCTGCAGTGTTAGTATAGGCAGGGAAAAAATGAGCAGACTGGGTGGGCCAAGCGGTCCTTATCTGCCGTTAGATGCTTTGTTTCTATGTAAGTATGCCCAGTTTTTTCCCTGTTTTTCTCTGTCAGATTCTTCTCTAGACCCTAGTCACTTTGTTTGCTGCACCCTTTTCTGTGATCTTCATTCTTTGCAGCCCTGTTGTCAAGTCTCTGTATAAGTAATGTCAAAACACCTGCACATTGTATCCCACATGAAAGCCCTCCCTTTCCCTGCTGTAATGAGCAGTGATATGAAGTCAGTGCCATTCATCAGGGAGTCACCCTTTCAGTAGCTGGAGCACCTGCGTTTCTTTGATCCTGGAGTGTGTGAACTAAAGTTATAAATATAAATAACTGGAAATTCCTGGTTCTTCAAACGGTGCTTTGTGCAACAGGAAGACAGGTTTGATAAAAAAAAAATGAAATATGATGTGCAGATGTTAAATTTACACTAGTTTGTAAACAACATTGTGCCTGCTGAGTAAGCCGTCACCATCACAAACGTATTTATCAACACCTGGATACAAGACGACTTTTTTTGTTGTTAATATCCCAGATGGATCAGAGTCAGACCTTTCATCACAAGCTGTTTCAGCCGTTTAACCAACTGAGGCTACTTTCCCAAGTCAGCCAGAGAAATGATGGACAGTCATCACAGAAGTAGGACACACAAAGCTAATGTTTCCTGAGAAGGTGGACAGTTGGAAGGCAATGTGGTGTACTGGTTAGTGCGTAGGTACGGGAACCAGGAGGCTCCAGGTTAAATCTGACCAAAGTCACTTACTCACTGTGTGACCTTGAGCAAGTCACATGACCCCACTGGCTTCAGCCACTCCTAGCTGCACAAATGGGTAAAGGACCCCCCTCCCCCCCCGAAAACAAGGTGGCGCTTATTTCTTCTTTCTAGATATGACCCCCTACCCCCACCCCGTGAAGGAGAGAAGAACACAACTGCAACCGAAAACCTCTACTATGACTCAGAAATGGTGTAAGGTAGTGGACCCCTTCCCTAAGGCAACTAGGAGGACACCCGACAGTCAGGGGCCTTCATGCTATATTAGCACATTGTCACACTATTTTTGTGCAATTTTGGTATTGGCTTTTTTTTTTTTTTTATTCTTTGTTAACTGGGTAAGGCCCACTAGGCACAACAGCCTGTTTTCAGGGGTGACCTGCCAGCACTGGAGAGGTTAAGCGACTTGCTCAGAGTCGCACAGTATGCAAGTGGAGGTTGTGGGCATCAAATCCAGGTCTGCTGGATGTACCAAGCTCATTCGCATCTTGTTACTCTAACCTCTAGGCTATACTGCCAGACCTAATGAGGTTGCATTAGTGCAGACAGACAATTGTAGCACAGTTTTGACTCCACTGCAGCACTCATGGTAGCAAGTTATTTAAATAAAATAAAGTTAATTTGCTTATGTAACCCCTAGATTGCATTATTCCAAGGGCTACTACCCCTGCCTGAGTGGCTAGTTGCAGGTTAAGGGGCCTGGGTACTGAAACGGGTGCGTCCACCCAGAGGTCAGGGTTGTCAGTGGTCAAGCTAACCTGAGCACAGCCCTCCAAGACTCTGTAACACCCCTCTTTCCCTTCTAGTGGCCTAGTACAATAATCACTTTTACAATGACCCTTATTCACCATGCAATTACCCACACTGTTTGCACTTATCACCAGGGCTGGTTCCTGTAGCTCAGCCCTGGAGACCCCTGTAAAACAAGGTTATGCACAGCAAATAGCAACAGTACAGTACTTTTGGCACAAACTGGAACCACAGTCAGGCTAAATGCAAAAAGAGTTAGATCCGATTTATTCAGGGGACTTGAACAAGGTTGGGGCATAATCAAGTTGATTTGCTTAAAGGCTATATCAATCAAACAGTCATGCAAGCACTTCAGAGTCCCTACACAGTCACACACTCTGGGTACCCAGGTAGGAGGAAGGTGGGCTGGCCAGGATCGTTGCCCGGGGTAGGCTGGCATCGCAGCTGGTTGGGGCCCTGTGATGGAAGAAAGCAACATGCACAATACACACTATTTGTAATCTGGAGCCAGAGGGCTCAGTTCGTGACAGAAAAGACAATAAAACAATAAGATGACAACACTTTAGATTTAGTTGTTGTTGCATGGAGCTACCCTGATATCTACTCACGATACTTGATGCAGGACATGGGCAGGACGAAATCGACATTGCAGGTTGTTGAGCTGGAGTGCCAGGTGAAGCTGGGCCCATACGAATCACTGAGGTGATGTTCCTGTTCAAAGCGTTGAGCAGGGGGTTGATCCCCAGGCAGGTCTCTCGTCAATGACTTTCTCTGTGCAGCAGGTATTCTAGCTAAGCCAATGTGGCAAGCCTAGGCCAAAGGGAGATGAATACAGATTCAGTCCGTTGGAGCTGGATGCAGCCTCCAGCGAGCAGAACACAGTTCAACACACAGTGGGGAACCAAATCACAACCCACTAACAGCACACAGCACATACATGTAAGAAATTCCATTATACCAGCCAGATTGCCATCCGGTCGCTATTCCAGAGTCTCTGCATAAACTGGGAGTTCAGAGATGGCTGGAAATCCTGACAGGCCGGTCGCATTCAGCAAATCTTCGGTCTTCTTCAGGTTAAAGCCTGGTCACAGTTCTGTGGCTTAAATCATCCTCACAATTCGGATTCAGTCCGAATAAACTTCAATTTTCCTCTCAGAGACAACTGGCAGGCCAAAACTCAGCCCTTTCACAGTTCTCCTGAGCGAATCTATGCAGGATTACTGCTCGACTATCTCGAGCTGTTACTCCTTTCACTTCCCAACTAAAACTGAAAGTAGCTGCAAGCAGTCTGGGACTTTATCCAGGAACCAAAAGGTTCAGTTGGCTGATTCCTCTGTCAGTCACAAGGGCTCCCCCACCAGGTTCATTTAGGTGCCAGAAGCCCCAAACTACAATTCCTACAGAATTTTGCTCCCACAAGGCCCTGGGGACAGGTTCCATTTTTAAGTCCCCAAAGGTACTGATTGGCCCATTTCAGCAGTTCAGGACCAAGATGGTGGTGATGAATGAAACTGTCCATGCTGCAAAGAAGACAGGTTAGACAAACTACAATATCATTATCACTGTAATAGATATCAGCAAACAGGCACATCTTCTAACAGAACTCCCTCTGCGCCAGTAGCGATGGCAGAGTGGAGCAATTATCTAGCAGCCCAGGCTGGACTCGAGCATAGAAACACTCAGCCCCCTCCCAGATTAATTATAACTGCAATCCAGGCAGCTCTTAAAGAGACAGTACACAGAGGTTATACAGGCACTCTGTAGCAATACATTTAAACTGCTAAAACGCAGAACACCAGCCTGGCAATGAGCATTTAGGCAAGCTCAAGAAAGACAGAAAGAGCCATAGGTAGATGAGTAAAGTGATAAGCTAATTAACCTGATTTCCCCCTGTCCTTGTTATATTCCCCCTAAATAAATCAGAGCTGCTTGTTTTAGCAAAGTTATACTGCCTGAGGTAGTTGTCTATGTTAAAGTATTGTACTGTGATTGTTGCACTGTATCTTATTTTACAGGAGGTCCCAGTGCCTGAACCAGCCCTGGGGGTAAGTGTATACTGTGAAGGTAATTCTGATATATTATGTGGGCCACTAGTGGGAAGAAAGGGGGGTTGCAGTGTCCCAGAGGGCTGTGACCAAGTAAGTTTAACTATTGCAAACCCTGACCTCTGGGTGGAGGCACCCGCCATTGGATCCAGGCCCCTCAACCTGTTAGTGGCAAATCAGGCAGGGGTAGTAGCCCCTGGGATAGCGCCATCTAGGGGTTACACAAAGAAAAGGGCTTGCAGTCTTGAAAATAGACAAGGCTTCAGGGAAGATGGGATACACCTTAGGGTGCTCAGGGAATTGGCATCTGAATAGGCTGAACCCCCAGCAGGGCTGTTCAGTAGTTCACTACAGTCAGGGGTGGTTCAGAGATACTGGAGGGTAGCGAACCTGGTGCCTCTCCACAAGGGATGGGATGGGGGAATACTGGAAATTACAGGCTAATTAGTTTTATTGCCCTTGTAGGTGAACTTACGGAGGCACTAGTCAAAGAGGACCTGTTGGACTATCTGGAGTGAAATGGGCAGCAGGATAGTAAGCAGCATGGGTTTGTGGCATGGAGGTCTTATCAGACTGACATGATAGTATTCTTTGACTGGGTAACTAGGGCCATGGATAAGGGACAAGCAGTAGATTTACTCTATTTCAGCTTCAGCGAGGCGCCTAACTTGGTGCCACACAGAGGGCTGCTGAAGAAATTAGAGGATCTGGAGCAGCCAATGACCTGCTTAAATGGGTGGGTAGGTAGGAAGTTAGGGGTGAGACAGCAGAGGGTGGTGGTAGATGTGGTCACATCAGGGGAATGGAAGGTCATGAGTGGGGTACCGGAAGGGTCAGGCCTGGGACTAGTCTATTTCAGTATGTTCATCAGTGACATAGGAGAAGGAGTTCAGGGCAAGATGCGTCTCTTTGCAGATGGCGCTAAGCTCCGTGGCTGAGTAGACAGTGAAGAGGGGGTAAGGGAGGTGGGCACTAGGTCTGAACAACACCTGCTTGAACAGCACTGTCAATAACAGTGCCAGCCATACAGCGCTGTTCAGAACCGCGACAAGAACAAGTGCCGCAAGTAAAAGCAGCGCCACTGGTAGCAGTTGAAAAGCCCACTGACTAGTGCTACCAGTCCGAAAACATATTTTAGCGGGGGCCTCCACCCCCCCCCCGACTCGAGAGGGCTCTGCCTCTCACAGCCCCATAACTAAAATAATTAACTCTGAGTCGGAGATGGATTACAGGGAAAAAAAATATCAGAGACCAGGATTAGAACCCTGGTCTCCACCACCATTCTGGTCAAGCAGCTCCATACCTCAGCCCTCTCCACCATGTGAGCAACTCAGCCAGTCTTGCAGATTTCCCAGCCCTTGTATACTAGTCTAGTACCACAGACAGTGACATGGGTAGCGCTTACTGCACTACGCTGTTCTACACCTGTCACTGTCCGTGATACGTTATTAAGACAGCGCGCTTCTTACGTGTGCTATATTTGTAGCGGCGTTCTAACTGGTTACCGGGAGTTGCAGAGGGACTTGCAAAGGTTACAGAGGTGGTTCATGGTCTGGGTGTTGAAATTCAGTGCCAAAACATGCAAGGTGATGCACACAGGGAACAAGAACCCCAGGAAGGAAAACTGGATGAGATGGGTTAAACTGGGCACTACTTCAGAGGAAATGGACCTGGGGGTCATCATAAGTAATTCCCTAAAACGAACTAGCCAGTGTAACAATGATTACTGCAAGACAACCAGAATGCTGAAGTGTTTTGGAAGGCGTTTCGATAGTAGGAGGAAAGAGGTAATAGTACCCCTATATAGATCACTGGTGAAACCCCACCTGGAGGACTGTGTCCAGTACTGGAGTCCTCACCTGAGGAAAGACAGTGCAGACCAACAGGGCAGATCCTCTGTGAATCGGTTTAGGACACTGAACATGTACTCTTTGGAGGCAAGAAAGGGGGGGGGCATGAAAGAGACCTTCACTTTCCTGAAAGGAATAAACAAGTTAAACTCTGCGGAACTATGTGGCAGAAATGCGGTTCAGAAACAAGGGGATATGAATGTAAGCTGGTGGTGGGAAGTTTCAGGAGGGATGTGAGAATGTTTTACTTTACGGAGAGAATGGTTGTACCGTGGAACAGCCTACCACCAGAGGTGGTGGGCACAGAAAAATGTCAATAGGTTCAAGCACAGCTGGGGCACGGTAAAGGGCTTAATAGGGGTGTAACCCCCCCCCGGCCCCCCATCTAGGGGCATTAGGCAGGGGCCACCTCAAGCGCTGTCACCCAGGCAGTGCACGCCCTTACAAGGCAGGAAAAATGTGGCCTACTTTATTGGCATCTTCAGTCACCTGTACACTCTCCAATTCACCCATGGAATCTGGATTCTCCCCAAATGATGGCATACCGGACCAGGAACTCCACACTACCCATCACCCGAATCTCTTGAGCTCCCAGAGCCCCTCGGTCACACTGAAGGCGGGGTGGAAATTTCATCTGAAATAAAACTTATGAGAAAATTAATTTAGCTGCAAAGAAACGGGAATAGTGGAGAAGGTTTCCATTTCATTAGCTCCCCCCTTTTGTTTAAATAAAACAAATCACTGCTACTCTTCTCCCAACTAGTTTCTTTATTCAGCTCCTGCATAGCAAATGATTCCCAGCAATGCAGGGGTCACCTACTTCATACGAATAAATAAAGCACCTCCATGGGGCTAATCAAACCTTTTTACACACATGCTGGCTGGACATTTACAGCAGCAGAAATGATGGATTTAAGGCAATTACAAGCAAGGATTCTTCTATTCACTGTCTTGGATGCTTTACCCAAAGACCTCCCGACTCAGATCCCTAAATTTCCTGGCTCTCTGGATCTGGTAAGCCAAAACTTTCCCTTTACTGCTGGGTTACCTACTCTCACACTGGCACTAGTCATCACCCTAACTCCAACATGGGAAAGTGGGCTGTTTCCACCACCTGGACCCCTGGGCGCTAGCCCGAACCACAAGGGGTACCAGGATTTTTCCTTACAATTCAGGCCCGTAAGCCACTCAAGCTTGGCTCTGTGACTGGTGCTACCATTTCAGCACCTGCTCCCTCATTGCGCTCAGCCTTTCATCTCATAGATCCGCTTTCTTCTGGCCCTTCTACGGAGAATCCCTGCCAGGCCCACATCCACTTTGCACATCTTGGGCTTACATTAAATTCCAGCTGACAGCTACCCTCCAAGGCCTGTCTTCCTACCTGCGACCCACCTGGCCTTCATTGTACCGGCACCTGGGGCCTGCCCCTCCAAGCAGGCCCCATATTTAGATGAAGGTTCCTCCACCTCCCTCTGCAAACCCAGGCCACCCTGCCAAACCGAGTGCAAGGGAAAACCAGTGCCACTAGCTCCCCTCCTGTGGAGGCCCTGCGACTACCCCCACAGCCCTGGCGGACCAGTAAAACACACTTTACAGGTGTCTCTATGGGCTCCTACATTTCCTGGCCCCACATGGCCTCCTACATTCCCTGTCCCCAACGATGCAGGACCTGGCTAACCATATTTCCGCCACGGAGCTCCATTCCCCCAGCTCCTCATCGCCACAATGCTGAGAAAGCTGTCCTGTCTACACTTGGGAGGGGAGGGTTCCTCCTCCGCCCACTTTCCCACCCAGACCGCCGAGCTCCCTTACTTGCCCACATATCTCTGCCCCTCCAGCCACCCCCTCCAGCCCCAGCATAATGCCTGAGCTAGAAAAAGGCCCCAAAACTTCATCTGCTCTCTTATATACAAGGCAGCATTGCACAGTGGATTATGGCTCTGAGCTGCAGATCTAGAGACCTGGGTTTGAATCCCACAGTCGCCTAGGTGCATATTGTGTGATCCTGAGCAAGTCACTTAGAAACTTAGAAGTTGACGGCAGATAAGGACCGCAAGGCCCATCCAGTCCCCCATTTCTTTTTCTACCTTATGAATGTGCCATTGGCCTTTGCTCTGTCAATGGCCTATCTATTCATAGTCATCTGAAGTGCTCCCTTATGCCTGTTCCATGCCTGTTCGAAGCCATGCACTGTATTCATATTCACCACTTCCTGAGGTAGGCTGTTCCATGCATTCACCACGCTTCCTGTGAAAAAGAATTTCCTCAAATTTCCCCTTAATGGGACTCCCTCTAATCTCATGCTGTGTCCTCTTGTCCTGCTATTTTTCTTATATTGAAACGTTATACTCTTTCACTTTGTTAATGCCCTTAAGGTGTTTGAATGTTTCAATCATAACTTAACTTCCTTCTGCTCCCAGGTCACATCTGGAACAAGTTTTGGCTTAGGCCCTGTCCACATTATGCCTCTGTAATGTTAAAGAGGATGTAAAACGTTACCGTAACAGGTCGCGTTTACACCTGTAACGTTGCAGGAGGCATTTTCGTATACGTTTTGAAACCACATATGGGTGGTTTCAACAGCGATTATAAGCTTCGATCCCGCCCTAGTAACGTTACCAGCGGTAGCAGTGTGGACTGCCGGTAACGATCCCTGCAGGACATAAGCGCAGCGCGGCTTTCTCATTAATGGGATTGGACGCGCTGTAACGGTCGCCTGGATCCCGATGTGTGGACCGGCGGTGCTGGTCCCGTAACGGACACCGCCCAGGTGTGGACGCACTGCACCGCTCCATGGCCATAACGGATTGCATCCATTACCGGGAACAAGCGGTGTAGTGTAGACAGGGCCTTAATGTGCTACTCCTGGTTAAGCAATGTTCCCTTTCCCTTATATACTCCCTAAACCTGCTCTCTGCTGCCACCTTGAGGCATCCAGCAGCCAGTATCCCCCAGATCACTAAAACTTCCCTAGCTGGGGGTAGGAGGGGAAAGGGATGCCTAAATTGGGAGGATAAGTCCCTCCTTTAATGGTGGCTTAAAGGGGCTAGTAGCAAGGCAGGTTGCAAAAGGGGAAGAGGAGGGCAAAAACTGCATCTGGACAGTGGGTCACAGGGTAGAATAGGGTAAAACTGGGCAGACTGGATGGAACAATACCCTTTCTCTGTAGATATTGTCTGTGTTTCTGTTTCTAGGTAAATTGTACTTTACTGAGAGGGTGGTAGAATCGTGGAAAAGACTGCCAGTGGACATGGTGGGGACAGCTACCCTTAACTTGTTTAAACTCGTAGGCCTGGTGCTGCTAAGGGCTGAGGCGCTGAACACCACACCTCGTGTCACGCCGGTCACCTGGGTTCGGAAGCGAGCTCAGGTGGCCATGGGTCGGCAGGGAAAGGAAGAGATTGGGTGTCCGGAGGCCTGCTGTCTCTTCCTGGGGTGGGTTCAGGGATGTGTCTGCTTATTAAGCGATTTCTGGTGGTGGCTGGGTGCCGCCATAATGTAAGGGGCATGGCAGATGCCTGGGGGGGTGGAGTCATTGCACTATGTCGCCTTGCTGGCCAGGCTGTGCAGGGGAAACAGAAAAAAGCACCAGAAAATCACCACCTCCCTCCAAGGAGATGATGGGAGTATGACGGACGCCCCCCACATCCCATCTGCCAGCCCCGCAACCGGAGGACTCCAGGCTCCCACACCACCCAAGGTAGAACCTCTCTAATTACAGAAAGGCCATTAGGGGAGGACGGGCCCACCCCAGGGGATGATCTGGGGGTCTAGGTCTGCCTGGGTGGTGGGAGTTCCTCTGGTATCGTAAGGGGGGGTTCAGGCAAGGGAGTAGAGGTAGCAGTCGAGGGTACACCCCGGAAGGATGCCCGGGGTGTGTGGCAGAACAAAGAGTTAAAAAAAAAAAAAAACTTGTTTAAACTCAGTTGGGACAGGGCAAGGGGGCTCATAGTCCTCTAGGAGGGCAGCAAGGGTTGAAAGTGTGGGGTGGGGGGTCAGTTACAGACCAGCAGGGTAGCATGGATTTGAGGGGTGGGGGTAAGGGGGATTCAGTCTGCCAGGGCAGTAGGTTGGTGGGGTGAGGTACTATAGTAAGAGTAGACTCAGTGGGCATTCAGTCTCCTTCTGCCATCAAATTCTATGTTTCTATGTCTACTTAGATACATTTTGTACTCCTTGAGACTCCTCTGTCACTATATCATGCAGTTTCCCCAGTGAGAAGAGGACAATGAGGAACAAAACTCCCTTCCCCCGTGGTGCCAAAGGTGACAACTCTCCACTCGAGGAGGGACCTCTCTTGTGCCAGACAGCCCTCAAGGCTGGAGTACGGTGCTCAGTGAGTGCATCATTAAAGATCTTGGCTCACAAAAAGTAAAGTGGTCTTTAATGCCAAGAAGACCAAGGCTATTCTGTTTGGTTAAAACTAAGGCTATTCTGTTTGGCTAAGACCAAGACTGTTCTGTTTGGTTCTGATGCCAAGGTTAAGTCTTGTGCGGATGCCCTAGCAGTCACTTGTGCTGATGGCTCCTTACCTGCCATAGTTGACCATTTCAAATGCATTGGCATCACTTATGGCAAGACTGGCTTATATTTATTTCAGTTTTGGATTACAGCCTTTGAGCAGAGAGGCCCCTTTACAAAGGTTCAAAGTCAAAGATCACAATACATAATACACTTGACAAAGCACAAGGATAGAGAAGGAGTTTTACAGTTATCAGGCAGTACAAGTATACAGTTAAGTACAACAAGTGCAGGATATTGGCAAAGATTAACATAGCAGTTCAATTGCTAGGCAGACACACTTAGTGTTAAGTGCTTGACGTGGAGATTGAAGCAGCCAAAGCAGGCTTAGTCCAGAAGAAGGAGAAGGAGGAGGATAGGTGAGGTGAGGGCAGGGTATCAGAGGAGAAAGAGGGTGTGGCAGCTAGGGGTGGGGATGGCAAGAGGGGGGAAGTTGCAGCCAGGCATGCATAGTTTAAGTAGAGAGATAGGAGGAGGTTGTGAGACAGCCAGGGGAGGGGATATGAGGCTTGGCAGTAGCGGCCCCTTAAGGCATTTTTTTTTAAATAAGAAAAAAAAGAACGAAGGGAGGTGGGGAGAGGTGTTCTTTTTTGCATGAGTCACAACATCTGAGTGATTATACAGCAGTAACATTCTCTGGAAGGGTGGGAAGAGGAACAGGAGAAACTGTAGTCTTGGTCACCTTCTGGCTAAATTCTGAGTTGCTAGTTAGGCCAGTATCAAGTTGGTAAAGCCTTGTGAAGGTATATGGAGATGCCTAGGTAGCTGCCTGGCAGATCTCAGCTGTGAACATTGAGTTATACTCTGCCAATGAGGTGGCTACTGCCATAGTGGAATGGGCCCTAATCTGAGGTGGAACTGGTGTGTCTCCGGAGATGTAGGCTTTGATTATGGTTTGTCGTAACCACCAGGCAATAGTGGACCTAGAGGTCTGCAATCCCTGTTTTGGCCCCTGGGGAATAACGAACAGTCTGTCTGACTGTTCCAAGGGGGCTGTTCTGGCGAGGTAGATCCTAAGTGCCCGACCCAGGTCTAGGCAGGTTAGGATATCCCTATGGAGATCATCCTCCCATGGGTTGAACATATGCACCAAAATCTTCTGCGCGAAATGGAAGGTGGAGGCCACTTTGGGGACAAAGGAAGGAACTCTTCAGAGGACTACCTGGTGTAGGAAGAAAGTCATGAATTGTTCTTTACAGGATAAAGCCTGAATCTCACTCATCCTCTTGGCCGACAGAATTACTTTCAGGAACACCATTTACATGGTAAGAACAGGTAGGAGTTGCCTCCAGAGGCTCAAACGGGACACCAGTTAGGGGGTTCAGTACCAGGTTGTGGTGCCATGGTACCGTTGGGGGTCTGGGGCAGTGGCTGATGTTTGCCGCTGCCTTCAGAAAGGTTTGGACTAACGAGTGTACCCTTGGCAGGTGTCCGTTGGTCTCACCTTGAATTGTCCCAATGGCTGCAGCTTGCATCCGTAGGGATGCTGGAGTTAAACTGTTGTCTAAATCATCTTGTAAGAACTCTAAAACATCAATAACGGTGCACTCTGATGCAGCTAAGCTTCTTGTTTCACACCATGTCGTAAACACTAACCAATGTCTGCTATATGTTCTTTTGGTAGAGTCTCTCCTGGCCTGTACCATTGTTTTAGCCACCTTACCAGATAACCCAACTTTTAGCAGTCTAGTCCTCTGAGCAGCCATGCTGTTAGTCTCAGAGGTCTGGGGTTCTCGTAGCATATCGGGCCCTGTTTGAGGAGCTCTTGGTATGAGGTTAATGGCATTGATCTGTATATGAGCATCCTCTCAATGAGGGCATACCAAGTTCTTCTGGGCCAGTCCAGGGCAATCAGCAGGACAATGCTGCCCATGTCACTTATCTTCTGCAGATAACTTTGGTATCATTGATATTGGCAGGAAGTCATAAGTCTTTTGGAAGTTCCAGGGCATGGATATTGCATCCACCGCAACTGCTCCATTCTCCCTGTACCTGCATATGAATCTCGGCAGCTATTTGTTTTGTGCTGATGCCATGAGGTCTATTTGGAAACGTCCCCATTTCTTCTGTATTCTTTCAAAAATCTCCAGGTTGAGTTGCCACTCCTCATGTGTATTGAATGTCTGCTCTATATTCTTTATTAATGTTCCTATTGTATGTGCTGTAATGCACTTTAGAGTTAAGACACTGTCTCTTTAAAAGGCTTTTAAGAGTTAAACAAAATAGCCAGAATTTCTGTAAAAGCTAGTTTGGGTCTGGTACTTCTGTAGATAAGAAACTGAGAGGTTTATGACCATACTCTTGGATCGAATGGTCAAACTAGACATTTAGTTTCCATTAGCAGGATAAGGCCAGCAGGAGGCCAGCTTAAGGTCATAAGCTATGAAAACCAGAACCAGGTTATGCAGAAACCAGATGTTACAGGGGTTAGACATGGAACCATAATGACACCTGCAGGAAAGGGTAAACATTTGCACCCCAATATCTGTATTAGCATGAGAATGTTGACCCCATCCCAGAGAAGAGGGCAGGGGTGTGTGGCTTAAAAATGACCATTCGTACTGTATTCATCAGACACCCATTTTGAACATCAGTGCAGTTTAGCTTGGAGTCAGCAGCCTGAGGACTTGATGGTCTCAGAGCTGAGAGAACGTAAGATGTTACAGTGTATACCTTGGTTGAAGTGAATGGGGTTTTGAGACTACTTTTAGAACAAGACCTGTGTTTTTGTGGAAACTGATTTTTCACATGCTAAATGGAAATTCTGATTTTAAGTCAGAATTTGGGAGCAAGGACTTCACTCTTTAAGATAAACCCTGAGTTTTGAAAAAGAACCCTCAGAGACTGATTTTTAATTTCAACAAGTCGTATGTTTTCCAAAGAACTTTTCTTCACCTACACAGAGAGAAGATTATTCTTAAAAAGGATACTTTTCTGGACTTTGAACCTCAGAACAAGGTATAGTTTAGAACAACAGTATCAGGTGTTTTCTGTAAACCATCCAGTGTTATTTTTGGTATTGTATGACTTCAAAAATCTTCCAAATTGTAGAATTTACTGTGTTGTTTTTTTTTTTAAAGTAAACCTTTATGGTTTTATCAACTCTGCCTAGGGTCTGATTGTATAATTTAACATTTCAACAGAAGGGTTTTGAAAAGACTGTACACCTTGACAATGAAGACAGTGACCGCTCGGCTATCCTACAAAATTATTTAGGCAAGAGGCTGCCAGTGGCAGTGGTGGGATTCAAACCCCGAACATAGTACAGAGTCAAGTGGACTCAAAACTACAGTTTTCACCCCCTGCTGGGAAAAAGGAAAGTTGATAATGCTTCCTGAACCCTACAACTGCTCCCAAGTTCTGCAAAAAGGGAGATCCTCCTTGCAAATAGGAGGGCCTGCCATGCCCCTGAGGTTGGGCTTGTGACAGATGTGGTGCCAGCTACTGGGATTTTGAATGGCCTTACAAAACCATCACACAGTCAAGGGCAGAATTTGGAAAGGGGAAAACATTTGTTTGCAGACAACAGACACTATACTGTTTGATTTTTTTTTTTTTAGAAGAGTAGTGTAGTATAGAAGGAAGATGTCTTCCCAGAACAGCAGTATGAATTTAGAATAGCTGAGGAAGATATGTGGAGAAAAGGATATTCCTAGTGAGACCAAAAATAAAAGGCAACTCACAGACGGCCCTTATGGCAGCTGAGACTTAGGATGTGCCACCACGCTTCGAGCCACAGGTGGTGACTTCACAGGCGCAGAGCCCAGAGGAGAAGGAGCCATCTACAGACAAACAGCTGGAGCTGAGGAGGCTGTGGATGCAGGAGAAACAGCTTGAGAATGAGCACAAAAGTTTTGAGATGGAATTGGAGGAACAAGGGCGACAGAGAGAAGCTGAAGAACAAAAGCGCCAAAAAGGGGCTGAAGAAAAGCAGCTCCAAAGAAATGAACAGCAGTGACAGAGAGAGTTCGAGCTGGAAAAGCTGAAGCTCCAACAGACAGCCACCCCAACAACACCCGAGCAGATAAGTGGTGGGGGTAGGTCTGAAACTCCAGGACTGGGGTACAAGTTAAATTCAAAATTAATGGCTGAGTTTAAGGAGGGGGAGAATATGGACATGTTTTAAACACATTTGAAAAGGTCTGTATCCAGGCCAATCTGCCCAAAGAGACCTAAGGTTTTCAACTGTCTCCGCTGCTTACAGGCAAGGGGAGGGATACACTGGGGCATATGGACAATGCTGACTGTAAAGATTTTGATAAGTTAAAAACTGCATTATTAAAAAAACATGATCTGAACCCTGATGCATACAGTGCAAGGTTCTGAAAACTCCGAAATGGGCCAGAAATGAGCTTTGAGGAAGTAGCCACAAAAGAGCATCAGTATTTAAAACGTTGGTGGAAGGGGGTGAAAGCAGATTCTGTTGAAGCTATTGAAGGGGTGGTTTTGCTTGAGCAGTTTTACTGGATTTGCATACCTGAACTAAAGCTTTGGCTAGAGGACTGAGATCCAAAGACTGCCAAAGAAGCTGAAGAGCTGGTAGATCGCTGTGCTCGAAGCAGGGCTGCTTCCAGAGGGAATGC
Organism: Neoceratodus forsteri; assembly: GCA_016271365.2. Taxonomy (NCBI): domain Eukaryota; kingdom Metazoa; phylum Chordata; order Ceratodontiformes; family Ceratodontidae; genus Neoceratodus; species Neoceratodus forsteri. The sequence continues at coordinate 1,110,324,196 of CM028133.1, forward strand.
AGTGGCAAAAAGGAAAAGTGGACTTTCTGGACAACCAAAAACCACAGCACCTCTGCAAAAATACGGGAACTCCCAGGTGCCCAAAAGGGAGTTTGGGGACAAGAAAAATGAATGCTGGTACTGTAAACAGCAAGGCCATCTTTCCAGGCAGTGTTCTAAGAAGGCCCAGAAAGTAAAAGAGCCTGTGCAAACTGAGACAGTTGCCCTCTGTATCTCTGACACTATCCCTGACAATATGAGGGGGCACATTCACCCAGTCACGATGAATGGGGTACAGACTAGAGGGCTAAGGGATACAGGAGGTATCTCTTACCCTGGTGAAAGGGGATCTGGTGGGGGCTGAACAAATACTGCCAAATCAATTTGTCTCTGTGAGGAATTACACAGGGGAAAGGAAAACTTACCCATTAACCAGTGTTACCCTGGATTGGGGAGATGCAGGTGAAGGGTAAGGAAGGTGGCTGCAGCTGACAAACTCATTATGGATGTTATTGTGGGGAATGATATTCCACAGAGATTGGTTTCTGTTGTGACCTGGAGCCAAGAGGATAGGGGCTCCTGTGATCTTCGGGACCCCATAGAAACTCAGACAGAAGAGGTTGGGAGACAAGCCAGCCAACCTGTGGCTGTTGTAAGAGGGTGATAACAAGGAGATGGAACTTCCCTTAGTGGTAGTTAATCCAACTGCTACTGAAGGTTGCTCTCAGGAGGGAAGGGTGACACATAGCCTGGGGGAAGGGGAAGGTTGTGATACTAAGTCCTGTACTGCCACAGCTATGGACCTCAACCTGGGAACTGATGGGGACATGCCCCATGCTCTGGGTAAGTGGGAAGACTTAGCAGCAGTGCAACGGACAGATCCTAGGTTAGAGAAGCTGAGGGCCTGTGCAGAGTCTGCTGGGGCATGGGGGTGATGGAAAACATAGAGTGTATTGGGACAATGGACTCATTATACACACAGGACATCAGGACAGAGGGAAGGAGGGATGATGGGCAGGCAGCTTGTTGTTCCTCAGGACCCACCTCCCACTCCTCCCCCAGAGTTCTGTTAATTTATAGGGAACACCTGCCCTGCAATTGAGTGAAAAGGCTGCAGGTGCAGCTCATGTAGTTTTAGCTGCTGGGGTTGGATTTAAAGGCTGGAGAGAGGAGCTTAGGAGCTGTTCATTTCCTATAAGTTTACTGTGTTGTACTGCACCTAGTAACAGGGTTACCGTGTACTGTGGGACTGTATCTAAGATTAGTGGGTGACCTGATTAGGCAGTAGGGGTGTATCTTGGACTAGGGGAACCTGTGGCTCACACAAGGAAACCTACTTGGAAGGGGATGGAACCACACAGCATTAGGGCTGGCATCTTTGGGAGGGTGGTGGGGTGCACAGGGTGTGGAGCAGCCATGATACTGGACTGGGCTTGGAAGTTTGGTGGTTGCCCAGTGTGCTACCAGCTGGCACAGCTTAGGGAGGAGGTTGCGGGGATTAGGAGACAGCTGGGGGAAAGTGGGAGGTATGGTTGGGGAAGGGGGCAGGGGATCTCCCACAAGGTTGCACCAAGCACTGGGGGCAGCTGCATAGGGAAAGGAGTGCAGGAGAATACTTAGGGGTCACATAGGGACCCTGGCAGAGGGGGTCCAAAAGGACACTACCAAGGAAGCAGGCAGGAAGCTGGGGACCCTCACAAAGGAGGGACAACATTCTCAGGGAAGTAGGCAGATAGGCAGAACTGGACAGAAGGAAGCAAGGCGAGGAGGTTGATCAGACCTTACACTCAGTAACTGCTTCAATTCTCTTCGTCTGCTCGAGGATGAGGGGGTGATGTAGCCTTGACAGGGGTGGTTAGAGACAGGAAAGGGAATGGGGGCAGGAGGCAGGGCCAGATAGGGAAGAACAGGGGGAACCTGGAATGCAGGAAATGGGGAGCAGTGAATCAGAGCAGGAGGGGCAGGGGAAGAGGGAGGAAAGCGCAAGGAGAAGGACCAGTTGGGAGGAAAGGTAAAGGAGAAGGACCAGAAGTACAAGGAGGATTCAGTAAAGGGAGCTGAGGGTTTAGGCCAGGGAGCACGACGAGCAAGGAGGAACTAAATGGAGACAGGAAGGAAGGGAGGACGAGCCAGGCTAGTTTAGCAGATGGGGGAGAAGGACCAGTTAATGAGTGGTGAGGGGAGTTAGGCAAGGTGCAGAAGGATACCTAGAGGAGGAGAGGCATAGGATTGGAGGGGAGGGGTGGCCATGGTAATAAGGAGGGGGTGGCATGTGGCACCCAGATAGGGGAGGAACAAGGAGCCGGCTGGGTGGAGGGGCCATAGAAAGGATGAGGGACATGGAAGGGGGAATGGAGGAAAAGGAGTTTAGAGTGCTCCTGTTGGGGGATTCTATGATCAGGGGTATCAAATGGGATAGGGAAGGAGAAGCCTGGCCAGTTAGAACAAAATGCTTTCCTGGACTAACGGTGCACAGGGCTAAGCACGAGGTGTATCAGCTAGCAAAGGATTGTGGGGGTTCCCCGGACATACTGGTCCACCTGGGTACAAATGACATTGAGGGAAATAGTGAGCTAGAGATACAGGCAAGATTCAGGGAGCTTGCCAGGGTCTGTCATGACATAGGATACACAGTTTCCTTCTCAGAAATCCTGCCGGTGCCAAGGGCTAGTGGGGAACACAAGAGGAAGATTAGGGAGATAAACCAGTGGCTCAGGGAGTGGTGTGGGCCAGAGGGTATGGGTTGATGGGGGATTGGGGGGAGACCTGGGAGGATAAGGAGCTGTATGCTAGAGATAGGCTCCATCTCAATTTGGAGGGGAGGGGAATCCTTAAGTTGAAAATAGAGGAGTTCATTGGTGAAAAGTGGGGTTTAAACTTGTGAAGGGGGGCGGGATGGGAGAAAAGGCTGTCAAGGGGGTGCCGATAAAGGAGGGACTCTGTCTCCACCCCCCTGGGAAGCTGGAGGATTGCAGGAAAAGGCCGGCTGGTAAAGTGCAGACCAGAGGAAAACAGAATCCCCAAGGGAACACGAGCAGGGGAAATGGAAGTATAGGGAAAGGGTGGAAGGTAGTCCTGCTAAATGCCAGGAGCTTGGGAAATAAAATGCCTGAGCTCCAGGCGATGCTAACTGAGGAGCAGTGGATGTGGCAGCGGTCACTGAGACCTGGGCCACTGCAGGACATGACATGGGACCTGAACCTGGAGGGTTACAATGTTCAGGAAGGACAGGGGGAGGGAAGGGAGGAGGGGTAGCAATGATAGTCAAAAACTGCATTGGCATAGGGGAGTAGAGAGGCGGAGGGAACCGTGAAGCGATTTGGGTCACCTTGATAACAAGGGGGGCAAGAGAGTAAAAATAGAGTGGTGTATAGGACCCCTGACCTGGCAGAGGAGCTGAGGAGAGTCTGGTGGCAGATGTTGGGAGACACTGCAGACTGGGCAGAGGAACGTGGTGGTGTTGGAGGACTTAAACATGCCAGGAACAGACTGGGAGACTAGTGACATCTTCCGTGACCAGGGAACAGAGGTTGTTGGATGTCTTTCAAGATGCGTTCCTAACTCAGCAGGTGGGGGAACTGACCAGGGAGGCATGGATACTGGATGTGGTCCTGGCAGACAGTGACCAGATTAGGGGCCTGGAGGTAAGGGACCCATTGGTGGAGAGTGACCATGCCACGATCTGGTTCTGCCTGGACCTAGGAGGGCTAGAAGGCTGCACAAAGATGGAGGTAACTGACTTCAAAGGAACGGATTTTAAGGAAATGGGAAGGATCCTTAAGGAGCATTTGGATGTGATTGGGTCAAACATGGATGCTGATAGTAGGTGGGAAAACATCAGGAGAGGGGTGCAAGATGCTACCAGCACCTGTGCAACAGTAAGACGAAAATGCGGTAGGGCCTGAAAACCCTGCTGGTGGACCAGGGAGGTCCAGGGGGTGGTGCGGGGAAAGAAGGCAGCCTATAGGCAATTCAAGTGCTCAAGGAGTGAAAGGGATCAAGGGGAGTATGAGCTGATGGTTGAAGGGCCACTAGGGTGGTGAGGGGCTAAGGCAAGGAAGAGAGAACGTGGCCAGGAAATTAGGAGAGGGAACAAGGGTTCTTTAGATACATTGGGGAAAACGAAGGGTGAAGAGCAGATTAGCAGGATTAAAACAGGGGAGAGATGGGCACAAGACCCGGGAGCAGGCTGAGGTACTAAATTAGTATTCACCTCAGTTTTCACCAAGGAAAATGGGGTGCTGCATCACATGGGAGGAGACAGAGATACTGAGGAGGGGGGGACCCTTACCGATTGGCGGTCTGGGGAGAGGGGAGGCATCACTGGCAGGAGGGGGAGGGCTAAGAGGAGAAGAGGTACTGAAGTGGAAATCACAGCAGAGAGTGAGGGAAGCCCTCAGCCCCTAAGATGGAGAAAGCACCGGGCTGATAAATTACATCCCAGAGTGCTGAAAAACCTATGGATGTCCTGGCTGAAACCCTGGGCGGAACTTTTCACCATCTCTCTGAGGACAGGGTGGGTGCCCCAGGACTGGAAGGTGGTGCATATAGTCCTATCCACAAGGGGGGACAGGGAGGTGGCAGGGAACTACAGGCCTGGCCAGCCTGACATCGGGTAGGGCAAGGTGATGGAGGGCATTGTCAAGGAGAGGCTAGGGGGCACCTGGAAAAGTCAGGGTGCCTGACGATAGACAGCATGGATTCATCCCAGGAAATCGAATCAGACAAACCTTGTGGAGTTCTATGACTGGGTGACGAAAGCCTTGGACCTTGCAGACCGGTGACGTCCTCTTCTAGACTTCAGCAAGGGCATTTGACTCTGTCCTCACGTGGCCTGTTGATAAGCTGGGAGTAATGGGATGGGGAACCAGATGATCAGATGGATAGGCACTGCTCCAGGACTGACCCAGAGGGGTCGAGTTGGCGGGATAGTCTCATCCCCAAGGAGGGTCATCAGTGGGGTCCCACAGGATCAAGGTCTCTGGGCCCCTCCTGTTCAACGCCTATGTCTCTGACATAAGGACAGGAATCAGGAGTGAGATGAGTCTCTTTGCGGATGACACAAAACTGGGGGCGGTGGTGCATGGGGAGGAGGGGAGGGTGGCCCTACAGGGGGATCTGGAGGCTCTGGAAAGATGGTCTAGAAAGTGGAAGCTGAGGTTCAATGCAGGGAAATGCAAGGTACTCCACCTGGGGGCCAGAAACCCGGGCCAAGTGTACACCCTGGTGGGGGGAATGCTACAAGTCTCGATGGCTGAGAGGGACCTGGGGGTGGTGGTGGATGTCAAGATGAACAACTCAGAGACTTGTAGGAGGGCAGCAGCCAAGGCCAACAGGATGCTGGGATGCATCGCTAGGGGGATCACCTCCACAAGGAGGGAAGTGATACTCCCTCTGTATAACTGCTTGGTGAGGCCACATCTGGAGTACTGCGTGCAGTTTTGGAGGCCACACTTAAAGAGGGACATTAAACTCCTGGAGAGGGTCCAGAGGAGGGCAACCAAAATGATTTGGGGCTTGGGGGACAGGACCTATGAAGAGAGGCTCGAAGAGCTAAATATGTACACATTGGAAGAGAGCAGGGACCGGGGGGACATGATAGAGGTCTTCAAGTACATGAAGAGGGTAAATAGGGGAGGAACAGCCAGGGTGCTTCGAAGGAAGGAGGAGGGGCCACTAGAGGGCATGGGTGGAAGCTGGAGGGGGGAAGATTCAGGGAGAAAGGAGGAGGTGCTACTTCACTGAGAGGGTGGTGGAGCATGGAATGCACTGCCTAGGGGCTGGTGGAGGCAGAGACAGTGGAGGGTTCAAGAGGGGCTGGGACAGGTACAGGGGAAGGGTTCTGGAAGCAAAATCCAATGTAGCAAGAATATCCGAACTGGAAGGAGAAGCCAGAGAAGGCGAGGGGGGCAGCAAGGCCAGCTCCCAGGGTGGGGGCTGACCAATCGAGCAGACTCGAAAGACCGTTAGGCCTATTCTGCTGGCATTTTAGTATGTTAGAAGTATCATGGGTTATTGCTCAAGGTAGCTCATGATAGTCCCATGTCTGGACATTTGGGCATTGCTCGCACTATGCAGTGCTTAGCCCACAATTTCTATTGGGCCAGTAAATTACCAAGCAGGTGAAGGAATACTGCAAATCCTGTCACCGGTGTCAGGAAATAGGGAAGGCCAGAAGCAAAGCCAAGGCTGCCCTAATTCCCTTACCAGTTGTGGAGAAGCCATTTCAGAAGGTTGAATGGATATTGTGGGTCCTTTGAATACCCCAAGTTCCTCGGGGGAAAAAGGTATATATAGACAGTAATCGATTATGCTACCTGCTGCTCTGAAGCCATCACGCTGTCCTCCACTAAGGCAGACAAGGTGGCAGATGCTTTGTTGGGGATTTTGTCCTGTGTTGGGTTTCCACAGGAGGTTATCTCTGATCGAGGGGGTAACGTGCCTGAAAATAGTCATTTTAGGGTTAGTGCACCTACCCGGATAACAAAAACTGAAAAAAAAAAAAACTTCATGTTGGACCTCATGACATGTTTGTGGGAGAAGTGTGGTGTCACACAGAGGCACACAATGCCTTACCACCCACAAGCCAATGGTCTCATAGAGAGAGATTTAATGGGACCTTAAAAGCTATGCTTATGACATCTACAGAACAGCATGGGTGGGACTAGGAGAAATACCTGCTGTTTGCCTACAGGGACGTGCCACAAGAGTCGACTGGGTTAGGCTCTTCCCAACCAGCCAACCACCCAGGGGTGATCCTCCTTTTTATTTCTGCCACAACCTATCAGCCCACTTTCGCACCCCTATCTTGACCATCACATGGACTCACCCACCCATCCCCTGAAGTAACATTGTAGCTGCCTCCCCCACATTTTGTTTGAGCCACTCTCTAAACAATCTGCTGCGACAATTCCACTGCTGTACTTGATGCTCCCTCTTTGGCTCCGTATTGCACAGGCCTTCCCAGACTGAATGATTTTTAATTAACTATATTGCTCTCTGTTTTTATATATGTTGTTAAAATCTGTGCAGTGCCTTGATACTGAAAGGCGCTATATAAATAAAGAATGATTTGATTTGTGTTTTCATTCTCCCTCTTATAATTTATCCCCTCCTCCACATTCCGCCCCTCACCCATGGTACTCTCTCCACCATGGCGTAGGAGTAATCCAGGGGCTGTGGGATTTAAACCTTGTTTCCCCTTCTGCCAGTGCTTCAGTCACGACCACTTGGCCAATATTGCCACTAGTTGCTACTGGTCAATAACAGTTATAGCACATGAAATAAGAAATAAAATGAAACCTGTTTTGCTCCCTCTGCTGGCAGCCTCTCTTCTGGGTTTGTGGGTAGGGGCTGATTTCTACGTATCTGTGCTTGACGTGGAGCAAGAACACCTATCCTCTTTCACACACCTCCATAGGTCTGTTGTTCCTCCCCCTATGGATAACAGATGGGAACTAACTCCCCTGGGCCCCCTTCTCTTTGCTTTTCTCTGACCAGGAACATCACGCTACTTGGTTGGTTCCTCGTACCTCTCTAATACCATCACTATATTCCCATCATATTGTCCTTGCTTTTCCTGCTACTACTGGCAGGTGATGTTGAAAGAAACTCGGACCCCACAAATGTCCCTATCCATTCAAACAAGGCCTGGGCAAGCTCCCCTGTGCTAAAAATTGCACATTTGAACATATGTAGCCTCCAGTCCAAATTCTTGGATCTAGAAGCCTGGGTGTCCCTTTACAAGCCACATATCCTAGGTCTCTCTTGGAAACATGGCTGAAACCAATTATTCCTGATGCCACATACCATCTGCTGGGGTACTGCTTGCTATGTCAAGATTGGCCTGGTAAAAAGAAAGATGCTGTTGTGGCACTATACTTTAGGGAACCCCTCCAAGCCACCACTATCCTCAGCTCTGACCCCTTATCCCCCTGTGAGTGGCTCATTGCTGAATTGACCCTGGGTTCAGCAAGAAAGGTCCACTTGGGGTGCTGCTACAACCCTCCATCTGGGGACATCCCTGGATTAAGGAACCACCTGGCAGGACCTGGACAACTCTCCCCTCCCAGGGACACTATTCTCCTCAGTGATTTCAACCTTAATTGGTTAAACGCCCAGGAATTGGACTGCTACAACCTGCTAAAGCAGCACAACTTAGTACAAACCATCTCCATCCCCACCAGACATAACTCCCGTATGCAGAAACACGTTCTGCTCGACTGGGTGAGTACAATCAGAGAGGATAAAGTTCTCCAGGCAGGGACCTCATCTGTCTCTATTAGTGATCACCCCCCACTTACATAATCTGGTCCACCAAGACTAAATGACCCCCCCCCTCAAATGCCTGTCATTCAGAAATTTCAACTGCCCTGACACCTCCAGCCTACTCGAGGATGTCTGGGCAGTGAACTGGTCTGCTCTTTGCTGCCTCTCAGATGTGACATCGGGAGTGGTTTTTTTCACAGATGCCCTCCCTCAGATCCAGGTCCGGCGCTTCCCACTCACTACACAGAGTGAGAAGGGGCTGTACTCGCTGGATCTCAAAAGAACTTCTAGTCTTGATGAAAGAGCAGGATATAAAGTGGGTTCAGTATAAAACGTTCCTCTCCCCCTCCCTCTGGTATGACTATAGGCATCTGCGTAACATCTGCAAGCAAACCACCAAGTCCCAGAAATGGAACGACTACCATAATCTGCAAAGTGACAACCTCAGTAACCCCCCAGCACTTCTGGGCCTCCATCGGTTCCCTGCTTAATCTGTGGACCTACAGCCCCATCATCCACGTTAGCTCCCCCTCAGGCCCTTTGACTGATCCCTCTGAGTTCGCTCAGGCCTTCAACTTAAAATTTACGCACCTAACCGCCTACCTCAGTAAAATTCCTGCCTACCAACCACCCAATACTGGACCTAGTCCTGGAAGCCTGCCCAAGTACTCCTGTCCCTCAGATGTCCCCACCCCCCTCCTTTTTACTTCAGGGCCATCCCCCGCAGGGACACTGTCAAACTTCTAAAGAGTCTCCCCAACAGGGGCAGCCCTGGCAGTGATGGTCTCTTCCTTTCGTTCCTCAAGCTCATTTCTCCCCTAATCTCCAAGCCCCTCACCTTCATATTCAACTTGGCGCTGGCCACATCGACAATGCCCGACTCCTGGAAGAATGCCAAGGTAGTGCTGATATTTAAGGCTGGAGACCTCCTATCTCTGGACAACTATCATCCAATTTCCATACTCTTCCACCTGAGCAAACTCCTGGAGAAAATTGTCCACCACCAGCTCTCTGAACATATTGGAAATTATAACCTACTTTGCCCTCAACAACATAGGTTTCGTAAACACCACAGCACCACATCAGCCTTGGCTTACTTCACCAACCGTGTCCTTAGGAACATGGATTTGGGGAAAGCCACAGGAGTATTATTTGTGAATCTGACAAGGCCTTCAACTTTGTAGATCACCTTCTTCTCCGTGTCAAACTCCACCATGTTGGCTGCTAAACTGAAACCTCCCTGTGGTTCCAGAGCTATCTCACAGGCCACTCCTAGTCTGTGAACATTGGCTCAACCTCTTCCCCTGCTCTGCCTGTTACCACAGGGGTCCCCCAGGGCTCCATCCTGGGCCCCCTGCTGTTTTCTATCGTTATAAACTCCCTTCCTACCGATAGCCTCTCCTGCGAAGCATTGCTGTGTGCCAATGACCTCATCCTCTCTCACAGTGACAAGTCCCTAATGAACATATATGCCACACTTACCTAAAACTACTGTGCATCCTACAATTGGTTTCTATCAAGCAGACTACTGGTAAATGTAAAAAAAAAAATAAAACAATGCTCCTTGGGTCTAAACCTTACCTATCTAACATCTCCAAATCCAATTCCTCTCTTTATGTGTGCACACCTGAAGGCCACGCCCTGGAGAATGTTACCAGCTTTAAATACTTGGGTGTAACCCTAGACCCCTCTCTTTCTTTCATGTAACACATTAATATCATAGTGTACAGGGTCAACAGAAACTAGGGGCTGCCTATCGACAAACGCATTATCTGATCTCTAAGGCGCACTTAGCCATTGTCCAAGGAAACCTCCTCCCCATTATAGATTACTGCTCCACCATTTATTCTCTTTTGTCCTCAACCCTGTGCTCCAGACTTAACTCAATCTGTGATAGCATCTGCACGTTCATACTCCTACTGTCACCCTACTCTACTCATCTCAGTGACATGTACCTGTTGCTAGGGTGGCTCGCTATCCAAGGTCGATATGACTGTGCTCTTGGCTGCATTATCGATAACACCCTTAGAGGTGGTGTAGTGTCACCATATTCATCCCTCCTCAAGGCCAGAGCAGTGCCCAGGTGCCTCCGAGAGTCCTCCGTTACCCCATTGGTAGTCCCTAGAATCTCCTCCATCATGGGCAGCAAAGCTATGTCTGTTGCCCGCACACTGTGAAACAAAATCCCCGCATCCCTCCACTCGACTGAATCTTACCATACCTTTAAAACCCATCTCAAAGCCTGGCTATTGACTAAAGCTAACTGCTCATGTCCACCTAGGTAAATCTATCTTCCTTTGACAGGCATTTCCCACCCCTTACACTGAATCCTCTTCCGCTGCCCCCCCCTCTCCAGCTTGAGCGCTCCACCTTTCGGAGTTCACCTTCTCCCTACTACCCCTGCTCTCTCTCCTAATTCATCTTGATAATGGCACTTATTACATTTTTGAGTCTGCATTCTCTTTGTCATATGAATTTGTAATCTCATTTATATTTCTGTCCTGCCCAACTACAGCTGTGTCCAAGCAGGCATTTTGTGCAAAGTCTACCACTATTAATTCCTGTCATACTGTTGAAGCCAGCCCTTCCATGTCATGTACAGGGTCAATAAACAACTTGGCACAATGTAGGAAGGCAGCTGCAAAGGCCAACAAACTGCTGGGTTGTATTGCAAGGGGTATATCCTCGAAGAGGGAGGAGGTGATTCTGCCACTGTATAGGTCATTAGTTAGACCACACCTGGAGTACTGCGTGCAGTACTGTCGTCCGCATCTGAAGAGGGACATTAAGTTACTGGAGGGGTGCAGCGAGGGCAACAAAGATGATCAGGGGCTGGGGAACTTATCATATCGAGAAGAGGTTGAAGGAGTTGAACATGTACTCACTGGAGGGAGGAGGACAGGGTGACATGATTGAGACTTTAAATACATGAAAGGAATAATCAAGATGAGTACAGAGGGGCTGTTCAAAGTAAGGAGGGAGGGCCTCAGGGCCATGAGGTATGAGACTGAGGGAGGAAGGTTCAGGAGGGAGATGAGGAGACACTTTTTACAGAGAGGGTGGTGGCTGGGTGGAATCACGTTGCCTGCAGAGTGGTATGCAGTAGAACAGTAGACTGCTTCAAAAGGGGATGGGACAGGACAAGGGGAAGGGTGGAAGGGAGGGGCAGCTGCAGAATAAGGGGTGCTAGCTGCATATTCAAGCAGACTTGATAGACCTCTAGGCCTTTATCTGCTGGCAAATTTAGTATGCTCGTATGTAATCTCTGTTGTATGTATGTTCTCATTGTGCCATCTCCATGGCCCGGTCATGCCTGAAAACAGTCCCTTGGATCTGTGCACTTACCTGGTTATCAAAGACATACATACATACATAAATAAGCATACTGGACCTTGTGTTGATTAATGGGGAGCACGTCCAGGATATAAGGGTGGAGGACCCTCTAGCAAGAAGCGACCACTGCACAGTGTGGTACTTCCTCAGTTTAGGTAAGAAGGCAGCCAGGACCAAGACAAAGGTGGTGGACTTCAGAAGAGCAGACTTTGGTGGGATGGGAGACATACTAGAAGGGTATCTTGCCGAAATCCGCCCAGACATGGATGTTGACCAGAAATGGTCCATTATCACGCTGGGTCTGGCAGAGGCCACTAACACGTGTACAAAGACCCAAAGTAATAAGTCCAGGACCAAAAGACCGAGTGAGCTATGCAAGGAGGTAGTAGAGAAAGTGAGGGAGAAGAGGGCTGCCTTCAGCAAGTGCAAAAGATCCATGCGAGAGGCAGACAGGGGGGAGTACTCAAGGAAATCCAGAGAGGTGAGTAGAGTAGTTAAGGTGGCCAAGGTTTCAAGGATGCTAAGGCTGGCACAGGGGGTCAGAGAAGAGGAAAAGGATTTCTTCAGGTACACAAGGGAGACAAGAAGCTGTAAAGATGAGATTGTCAAGATCAAGAGAGAGGGGGTGGACAGAAAGGGGGGCAGGCAGAGGCACTTAATGAGTACTTCTGCTCTGTTTACCATAGGGGAAGGATGGGCCTGCATCACAGGGGAAAAGTGGTGGGTATGGAGAGCTGGGGCAACGGATGGGAAATCTCAGTGAATAGGGTATTGGAGGGCCTTAAGTCCTTGTGGGTGAACAAGGTGTCAGGACCAGACAGCGTGCATCCAAGAGTCCTGCGAGAGTTGGCGGAGGTCTTGGAGAGCCCTCTGGCAGACCTGTTCAACACCTCTCTGTATACAAGTTGCATGCCCTTGGACTGGAGGATGGCACATGTGGTGTCCCTCCACAAGAGTGGGCCCAGGGATGAGCCAGGCAACTACAGACTGGTCAGTCTTACCTCATTTATAGGGAAGTTAATGGAGACCATTCTTAAGGAGAGACTAGTGATCTTTCTGGAATAGAATGGTCTCCAGGATGAAAGGCAACATGGGTTTGTCTTGGGCAGATCCTGCCAGACCAACCTGATTGACTTTTTGAAATGTGTGACAAGGACACTCGATAAGGGCCATGTGGTGGATGTCCTATATCTGGACTTCAGCAAGGCCTTTGACTTGGTTCTACATGGAAGGATGCTCAGTAAAGTGAGGAACCTGGGATCCAGGGAGAATCTAGTAGGATGGGTTAGGAGCTGGATGCAGGATAGGCAGCAGAGGATAATTGTAGGGGGAGAACTCTCGAATCCCAGAGCTATAACCAGCAGGGTCTTACAATGTTCAGTACTAGGACCAGTTTTATTTAACATCTTCATTGGTGACAAAGCAGATGGGATTAAGAGGAAAATCAGTCTTTTCACAGACGACACAAAGATCTGTGCAGAGGTGGACAGTGTGGAAGGGAGGCAAGAACTCCAAGAGAATCTGGCAAAGCTTGAGTGCTGGTCAGACACATGACAGCTGAGGTTCAACACTAAGAAGTGCAAGGTCATGCATTTGGGAGCCAGAAACCCTGGGAATGGCTACTGGCTGGGGTGTGTGCAGTTAGCCACTTCAGAAGAGAAGGATCAGTTGGTACTAGTCACAGGGGACATAAATCTTTCTGAGCAGCACAGGAAGCCAGCAGCCACAACCAATAAAATGCTGGGTTGCATTGTTAGAGGAGTCATCTTTAGGAGAGAGGAAGTCATCTTGCCATTGTACAGGTCATTGGTGAGACCGCACTTGGAATACTGTGTGCAGTTCTAGTGCCTCTGTTTAAAGAAGGATGTCAGACTACTGGAGGAGGTGCAACGTAGGGCGACAAAGATGATCCTTGGCCTGGGGGACAAACCATGTGAGGAAAGACTGAAGGAGCTCAACATGTATTCCCTGGAGGATAGAAGAGAGGTGATATGACTGAGACCTTCAAATACATAAAGAGCGTGAATAGAATAAGTACTGTGGGCATTTTCAGACTAAAGTGGGGAAGGAACACAAGGGGGCACAGTCTGAAATTGGGATGGGAGATTCAAGAGGGAAATGAGGCATTATTTCACAGAAAGGGTGGTAGCAAGGTGGAACGAACTGCCAGAGAAGGTGATACCACTGAAAACTGTGGGCAGTTTTAAGAGGGAGTGGAACAAGGTCACAGGAAAGGTAAAAACTGAGGGGGAGGTGGGAGTCGACTGACTAGGGGGGGATAAATCAGGTGGATGGGAAAGGGGTGTGGAGGCAGCTGCAGTAGATTAGACTGGGAGCTTCACATTCGAGTAGATGTGATAGACTGTTATGGCCTGTATTTGGTGGCATTTTCATATGTTTGTAAGAAGTTTCCAAAACTGCAGAAACCATCTGCATTTCCATCCTATTCCCTAACAGAGAAAATACTGTTGGAGATAGAGCTTAAAAAAAACGTTGTCTGCAAAAACAGTCAAAATGAGCCTGGCGATTAGTGGGGAAGTGGCTTTTTTTCCAGATACTTATGACCCAAAAGAAAAACAGGAAGTGACGACCCATTTTAGATTTGTGGTACCCGAACAAGCAATCAGGAAAGAAAAATTCTAGGTGGTAACACTGGAGAGAGAGAGTCAACCATCCCTCCAGTTGGGAGACTGGCTGGGGTCACCGGACCTGAAAGATGCATGCTTCCACATTATGGGAAGACCTTTCCATAGAAAGTACCTAAGGTTCAGGCTAGGAAACTGCCAGTACCAGTTCACAGCCCTCCCTTTTGGCCTCACCTTAGCACCAAGGGTGTTCGTGAAATACCGAGCTGTGGTGGCAGCACATCTCAGAAGGCAGGGTGTGGTGGTTTTTCCCTACCTGGATGACTGGTTAGTCTCAGGGAAAACAGAAAAGGAAACAAAGTGCCCAATACAGCTGGTAATGAGCACCTTAGAAAGCTTGGGTTTCCTAATAAATCTGCAAAAGTCCCAAACAGAACCAGCACAGGTCTGGGACTTCATAGGTGCAGAATTGGATACCTTGCAGTAAAGCTAGCAACTTTCCAAGGCCTAAAACTGGGACGTTCCATCCTGACCATGACCCCCCCCCACTGTGTCACTCCCATGGGCACCACTGCAGACAACGTTGTGCACAATCAATTACATTTTGCTGCTTGCTCTGGCCATGCAGCTCCGCAGTAACACTAGTAGCAAACATCCCGATTAAAACAATACATCATTCTGCTGCAGCAAGTTCCAAATCATGAAGTACAGAAGGTTAATTAAAAGCAAACCTGCATTAAATTGTGATCAGACAATCGAGCTGCATGTATTGCTTCTCCTGACAGTCCCATCCAACCCATTTACTTTCACCTCATTTGCTGAGCAAACTTCACTTCAGTGACTCCCACCACCACACCAGATTGTTTTCACACACTTCCCTACAGCTGATCAGGTTCAGATACCTTGGTTCCCTGCTGCCGGTCTCTTCTCTGTCTGGAGTCCCTCTCATCTGCTGGCAGGCAGACATCCACATCTGCTTGTTTGCACTACTACCCAGTCTAATCAAACAGGAAGGAACATGCGTTATTGTGCTCCCACTGACATGCTTGCAGTGCAACACAGGCACAGGGGTTGAAGTTGCAATCTGCTGTCCAGCCAGAGCAACGCCACAGTGGTGCTGAAATGACTGTCATTCATGGATTAGCAGTCTGCAAAAAAAGGGACAAAACTGGGACAAGTAAGCAAAAAAAGGGGACAAAAGTGACATTTTGCAAAACTTGAGGGAACACTGGGACATGCTGCCTAAAATAGGGACTGTCCTGGGAAAATAGAGACTGTTGGTAGCTTTACCTTGCAGGGAAAAAAATTCATCTTCAGGCAAGTGTATCAGACCTGATTGCAACTGCAGATTCCTTCAAAAAGGGCCAACAGAGGCTTACAAGGGATTTCTTGCAGCTCACAGGACACATGGCATCCTCCACAGCAGTGGTACCAGGAGTGGGGTTCCAAATGAGAGACCTACATTATCACTCATCTCAGAGGTGGAATTCTCTGTCAGAACTAGAGCCAGTGGGTAAAGCATTCTCAGAGGCACCGGATTGGTGGAAGAAGGAGAGCACCCTAAGAGAGGGCATGCCCTTCCTCCAGTTTACCCCCCACAAGCACAATCACAACAGATGCTCCCTCCTTTGGTGGGGAGTCCAATTGTAGGGCTTCCCAGTAAGTGGCATCTGGAGTCCAGAGGAGACTAGGAAACACATAAACCTGTTAGAGCTTAGGGTGGTGTTTCTGGCCATGCAGGCTTTTTCCCCTCAAATCCAAGGTGAGTCTGCAAATTAGAACAGACAATGCTACTGCAGCGTAATATATAAACAAGCAAGGGGGAAACCAGATCGTCAAAACTGTGCAGAGAAGCTATGAAGATCTGGAGCCTGGCCTGTTCCCTGGAAATCACCCTGTCAGCAGTGCACCTACCAGGACAGGACAATGTACTGGCAGACTCACTAAGCAGAATCGGCCAGGGAAGCCACGAATATACACTCAACCACACAGTGCTGGCTTCAGTGCTCAGAAAGTGGAGTACACCAGAAATACTGTAGACCTGTTTGCCTCATGGAAGAACTATCAGCTCTCTCAGTTTATTTGCAGGCCCCCAGCATTGGCTACAGCAATGGGATACAAATGCACTTAGGAACAAAATAATGAAAACCGACCAGGACATTTATTTGTCTGGAGGGAAAGGTGTGCCTCTTTGCAGATGATACCAAGATCTGTAACAGAGTGGACACACAGGAGGGGGTGGAAAAAATGAGAAAGGACCTAAGCCTATTAGAGGAGTGGACGGGTGTCTGGCAGTTGAGTTTCAATGCTAAAAAGTGCAAGATCATGCACCTGGATCACAGGAATCCAAGGGAGGAGCACAGGATGGGTTGGGAAATTCTGGCCACCACAAGTCAGGAGAAAGACCTGGGGGTTATCATTTCTGATGACCTGAAGATGACCAAACAGTGTGAAAAAGTGGTGGGGAAAGGAAACAGAATG
Organism: Neoceratodus forsteri; assembly: GCA_016271365.2. Taxonomy (NCBI): domain Eukaryota; kingdom Metazoa; phylum Chordata; order Ceratodontiformes; family Ceratodontidae; genus Neoceratodus; species Neoceratodus forsteri. Next base: position 1,110,340,842 of record CM028133.1, read on the forward strand.
TTGGGGTGCATAGGGAGGGGCATAACAAGCAGGAGGAAAGAGGTGGTGATGCCACTGTACAGATCACGGGTGAGGCTGCAATTGGAGTATTGTGTCCAGTTCTGGAGACCACATCTCCGGAAGGACATTGACAAAATAGAGGCAGTCTAGAGAAGGGTAACGAAGATAGTACATGGACAGCACCAGTAGCCCTATGAGGAAAGACTTAAGGACCTTAATATCTGTTCACTGGAAGAAAGAAGGGAGAGGGGAGATATGACAGAGACTTTCAGGTACCTTAGGGGAATAAACAGAGTACAAGTGGAAAGCTTATTTCAGAAAAAACTCTGCAAAAGAACAAGGGGGTATGATATGAGGCTGAAGGGTGGAAGGCTCAGGGGTAATGTTAGGAAGTACTTTTGCACTGAGAGGGTGGTGGAACCATGGAACAGCCTTCCAGCAGATGTGGTTGGGGTGAAAACAATACGGGGGTTCAAAAGTGCATGGGATAGACACATGGGTACCCTGGAGATATGCAGAGCAGGAGAGCCACAGATCAAATAGGATCCGGGGCTGCAGCAGTGAGTAGGGAAATGGGCAGACTAGGTGGGCCGTATGGTCCTTATCTGACAACAGATTCTATGTTTCTGTGTTTATCTGCAATAATTTTATTGCAGCACCAGCAATATGGAAGCACAGCTCTAGCAACCCCAGTGTTGGGCAGAGTCCCAGAGGATGCCTTAACACTGGAGAGGACAAGGAAATGCCTATATGCCTTCCCAGCTTTCCCACTCATACAGAATTCCCATAACGCTGAGAAGGGAACGTCCAACAAGGATACTAATAGCTCAAGACTGGGCGAAACAGGTTTGGAACTCCATGCTTCTGTCCCTGTCCAGCAGGACTCTGATCAACCTGCCACCGAGACACAACACGCTTATACAGCCTCTGGACAGGGTAACATTCCCAGACCTCAGGGCACTACACCTGAGGGCGTGGCTCTTAAAGAGCTAGAATTCTTTGACCTAAACTTATCCGAGGAAGAAATGAAGGTCTTGAAGGTCTACAGAAAACCATCAACAAGGAAAACTTGCACCTGAAAATAGAAAAGATTTTCATACAGGCGTGCCACCACAAAAGTAATTTCCCTATAGGCAGGATTGCAGGCTGGTCTGGTGATGCTGAGGGTTGAGGCACTGGACACAAAACCTCACACCAGGCTGGTGACCCAAGGTGGGATGCAGACTTCGGTCACCAGGGGTTGGCCGGGGAGGGAGAGGATCCAGTGCTCCACACATGGAAGCGTGCATGGAGGCGACTGGGCTGCATTGAACACCGCTTCTCAGGGAAGAATGCCAGAAAAATATGGCTGTCCAAGCTGCCACTGACCCCGGCCACTTGGAGCCCTGCACCCTGTTGAGCACCTGGACCACACTGCCCTTTGCGAAAAGGTAAGACAAGGTGGAGGAGCAGGGCTGGGTTAGTCAGTGTCTGGAGGGCAACTTGGGTACCTTAGAAACAGCGCTAACTGTGAAAACAAGCAGGATTGCATATAGTAATGGATTACATAGTACACTTGCCATCTTTGGGCCTCAGGCCCTCCACCCTGAATGTGCACCTAGCAGTAGTTTTAGCTTACACATGAACTGGCAAGTTCAAATCTCTGGCCTCACAACCAATTTTTAAAAGGTTCTTTAAAGGCCTCAACCACTTATACCCTCCTGTGAGGGACCATGTCCCTCCCTGGGACTTAAACTTATGCCTTGTACATGTGATGAAGGCTCCCTTTGAGTCAGTGGCTACCATTGACCTAAAGTATGCTACTTGGAAAACAGTTTTCCTGATTGCCAGGACTTCTGCCAGGAGTGTAAGCGAACTGTAAACTCTCTGTATAGATCCAAACTACATAATCTTCCACAAAGATAAGGTAGTCCTTAGGACTAATAGAACGTTTTTACCCAAGGTGGTGTCAGAGTTTCCTTTGAACCAGTCAGTGACTTTTCCAATCCAATTTTCCTGAATATTCAAGTGCAGGTGAGCAGAAGCTACACTGCCTGGATGCAGAAAGCTCTGCGCTGTTAACTGGACCACATAAAGGACATAAGGTCCAGCCACAGTCAGTTTTTCATCACCTATAGTGAGGTAGGTAAAGGTAAACCAGCAGCAGGGAGAACTGTATCTAAATGGATAGTCTCCTGCATACAGTTCTTCTGAGACAGCTAGTAAAGTCCCGCCCAGAGGCTTAAGGGCACATTCCGCAGGGGGCACCTTAGTCTCTGTGGCAGCATCAAGGGGCATCCCCTTGCAAGACATCTGTAAAGCAGCTACCTGGAAAACAATACACACCTTTACAAAGTATTATTGCCTAAACATCCAGTCTAGAAGGGATGCCAGATTGGGCACTGCTGTCTTGCAGAACCTTTTCCCAAACAAGTTCTGTACTCAGCCTCCCAAAGTACTGCTATGGAGTCTGCAGTTGATGAACATAAGAGAGGGATTCCTGGGGTTAGAAGAAAAAAATACTCACCATAGTAATGTTGTTTCTTCCAAGGGATCCCTAACAATGTTTAACAATCCCTAATCCCTGCCTTTCCTTCCAAGACCTGGAAAAAGGTTCAGACAATAATCAGTTGTTTAATTTTGCTTCTTGTTACAGTGTTTTTCACAATAATTATTTTTGGTCTGATTTCATACAGATATTCTGTCATTTCAATGCCTGTCATAATTCTTTTGGTGTCTTTACAAAATATATGTATGCAATAAGACACTCCAGGGGTGTGCATTAGACATTTCTAATATGCAGCAGAAAGTGTCATAGGCACAAGGCCACAGGCCAAGTGCCTTCCACCCCCGCGACCATACATTAGAAATGTCTAATGCACGCTTCTGGAGTGTTTTATTGTGCTTATAAAATAGGTCCCTGTATTTTATTTTAAATGTTACTACTGAAATCATCGAGTTAGAATACTAAAAAGTTTAAATCTTTTATTTATTTTGTCATAAAATAGTCCCTCCGCCTGTATGAAGATGTGTATTTGTATAATTTTAAGACTTATGTCCTCAGTAGGCTTCCTTAGTTGTAGTTTATAAGTGCTGTTTGAATGCTGAATCCTGAAGGGAAACTGTAAACAAGGCACATACATACTGGATGAGTCTGCAAGCTCTACTAAAAAACAATGAAAAATACTGTATTTCTTTATTTTTTTAATTCGCTGTTTCAGAGGACAGAACCCAGGAAGAGCAAGTGAGTATTGATTCGGGCGGGTGTTCCATTCACTGTGAAAGTGAGAGCAGCCCGCAGCGGTTAAAAAAATCGAGATTATCATGGCCCTTTAATGCTGCCGGCATAGTTTATGTTTCTTTTGTCGTTCTCTTCCTGTTATTGAGGGATAGTGTACCTGAAGTCTGGAGCCTCCAGGAGATGCCGTCATACAGAAAGCAGTGGGGGGAAAGGGGATATTGTACACATGCGCACACACGCTCATTTGTTTCTGTCAGTGTGTTTATTTTATTTACATATGGGAGCGACACCAATTTCTGCAGCTCTGTCTTTGTGGTGCAAGTCTGATAATTTTAAAGTAAGAAAAGAGATGTGCAGGTGTTTTTTAATTTTTTTTGCTGTTCGTGGAGCTATGATGACTGCTGGCAGAGCAGACTGGCAGCTGGGCGGGAGAGGGGGCCTTAGTTTTCAGTAAAAGCGAGCGGCAAGGGGCAGGTGAGAATGAAAGAATGTTGGTGCTGGGCAGAGAGCTGCGATTTGAAAATTATAAAAAAATACAGTAAAACTCTGTTTTTATGTGTAACTGATTGTGGGGTTTTGAGGCTGTGAAGAGAACTGCTGGCAGGCAGGTGGCGTCAGTAATGAACAAGCTAGTGGGGAAAAGAATAGCCACAATTCAAGCAAGCATTTGTCAATGCTGAATGTTTGCTTGCTGGCATTAGCAGTGGAAGTGCAGGAGTTAGACAGATACAGTAAAGGAATGGCAGTGAAGTATTGAACTGACACCAACTCCACCCCCACCCTGCAGAGATGGACAGGCATTGGGGTGTGCCTTTGGGTCATTGCTGCCCATAACAGTCATGACATTTCACCTCACCTTACCCTGCAGACACTGACAAGTGTCGAGGTGTGCCTTGGGGTATTTGGGCCTTACATTCACCTCATTCCATAAGGAAATATGCTGAAATAATTGCAGTATAGGAGAATGGGGTGAACTCTGGGGCCAAAGGGTCCAAGGCGCACCTCGATGCCTGTCACTGGCTGCAGGGTGGGGCTCGGGGTGGAATGGCATGAGCACTACTGTTGACAATCCCAAGTCACACCCCTGACGCCTGTCAGTCCCTACAGGTAGGGCGTTATGGTTGGAAACCCCAACGCCCTGGGCGTTTGTTGGTATTTTTACTCCAGGTTTTCAACATGGGCTTTTTGTGACCCCACCGCATGGACAGTGACACTATCAGTTTGTTAGCCGAAAGGTGACTTTGCACAGCGACTGCGCCATTTGGTGCCACAGGTGCGAAAACACATTTTGAACAGGATGTGAAAAATGACAGCTGTACTGTTCATGAGGAGGTGTAAAATATGGCAATGTTGAAAATTTGGAGTAAAAATATAAAAAAACTGGTGAAGTCACGAGTGTGCATAGACACCGCGCAACACACACCACCATAATGTAATTAGTCTGGGGATTGTTTACACCAGATTTTCATCATAGGCATTTTGGGACCTCCACTCATGAACAGTGTCACTGTGATTTTCTTAATCTGTCCCAAACACTGATTTCCCACATCGACCGTGCTATTCTGTGCCCGGAAGTGCAAAAACACATTTCAGCCAGGGTGTGAAAAATGACAGCTGTACTGTTCATAAGGAGGTGTGTAAAAATGCCAATGCTGAAAATCTGGGCTGAAAATATTACAAATTCGTGAACTTATGATGGTGCATAGAAACTGCACAATGCACGCTCGTAACACAGTCATTTTATGGTCTTTTGTTACCAAATTTTCAACATAGGCATTTTAAGACCTCTGCTCATGAACAGTGTCACTCTGATTTTCTTAATCTGTCCCGAACATTGATTTCGCACACCAACTGCCATCAGAGCAGTACTTGCACCACCACACTCTAAGGGTGTTGCTGTGGATCAGTCTGAGGTCATCACACCTCGGTGTTCTTGGTGTGCCTTCAGCCGACCGGAGTTCATGGACATCATGTGGATTATCCAGGCTGTGCGCCCTACATACTGTAGTTTGGATCCCGGACCAGCATCCCTAATTTTGGGTTATATTGATGCTATCAGTCCAGTCCTTGTGCGGATAGTCTGGTGCTCCTTGGAATCCGGAGAGTTTCCTAGCTCTCTGAAGGAAGCAGTGGTGACACCCCTTTTGAAGAAAGCTACCTTAGACCCAGACTGCCACGCTAACTACAGACCTATCTCAAACCTTCCTTTTGTAGGGAAGGTGATCGAGAAACTAGTAGCAGCACAGCTGGAAGACCATTTGACCATCCATGATGTCTATGAACTGCTCCAGTCCAGTTTCCGTCAAAGACATAGCACTGAGACAGCGCTGGTTTGGGTGTTCAATGATCTCTTGGTGGCGAGAGACCGGAAGAGTCGCTCTATCTTAGTCCTTCTGGATCTCTCATCAGCATTTGACACCGTGGACCATGGGGTACTGCTAGGACTCTTGAGGTACATCTTTGGACTGTCAGGGATGGTCCTCAGGTGGTTTACCTCATTCCTCACAAGTAGAATGCAGAGAGTGATGTCAGGAATTTTTTCTTCAGACCCTATCTCTCTGTCATGTGGAGTACCTCAGGGCTCGGTGCTTTCCCCCATGTTGTTCACGGTGTATATGCTCCCCATCGGAGACATTGTAAGAAGGTATGGGCTGAGGTTTCACTGCTATGTTAATGATACCCAGCTGTACCTGTCTTTCACATCTGACCAGGGTGGAGCTGTCTCGGTTTTCAACAACTGTCTGAAGGAAATCCAGGAGTGGATGAGTGCCAGTTGGCTGAGGTTACACTCAGGAAAGACTGAAGTGTTGGTAGTGGATCCGGGCCACCAGATAGGGGGGGTCGGTGGTTGGTTTACCTTCGGGAATTTATCTCGACGGTATCCCAATCCCAGCCTCTGAACGGGTGCTTAATCTGGGGGGCATTTTTGATGAGGGGCTGACCCTGCACTCGCAGGTGTCGGCTGTTGTCAAATCTTCCTTTTACCATCTTAGGAATATCGCCAAAATTAAGCACCTGGTTCCGTCTGGGGATCTTCCTACCCTGATCCATGCCTTTGTGTCCTCGCGCTTGGATTATTGCAACTCCCTTTACCTAGAGCTACCTGGGGTTGAAATCCGCCGCTTGCAGCTAGTGCAGAACGCAGCAGCTTGGCTATTGATGGGGTCTCCTCAATCCTGTCATATTTCGCTTATTCTGCGCGAACTGCACTGGCTGCCTATTCAGTGGTGGATCACCTTTAAAGTAGGTTTACTGATTTTAAAGCCCTACACGGACTGGGCCCTGACTACCTGAAAGAGCTCTTGGTTTTTTACTGCCATTGACGATCTCTCCGCTCGGCCGACGAGGGATTGCTAGAGATTCCGAGGGTGTATTTTCAAACATTTGGGGCTAGAGCTTTTGAATATGCTGCCCCTACCCTCTGGAATTCTCTACCTCGCTGGCTTTGTGAGTGCACAACTGTGGAGGGATTTAAACAAACCTTAAAAACATATATTTGGCTACAGGCATTTGGAAATTGAATTAGGTGATCTTACTAATTGATGTCTGATCTTTTTATTCATTGTTTTAATTTTCTATGTTTGTATTTTAAAGTATGTGTATGTGTGAATTGTAAGTCGCCTTGGTTCTTGATAAGGCCCGTAATAAATACACTTTTTATTATTATTTTATTTATTGTGCGCTACATGTGTGAAAACACATTTCGGGTGAGATGTGAAAAATGAAAGCTGTACTGTTCATAAGAAGGTGTGGTAAAATGGCAATTTTGAAAATCTGGAGTGAAAATATTAAAAATTCTACGAAGTTACGAGAGCATGTGTAGGAACTGCATAGCATACGCTTATAAAAAATCATTTTAAGAATTTTTCACCATATTCCTCAACATAGGGTTTTGAGGAGCCTACCTCATGAACTGTGACATCATGTTGTTAATGAATCTCCAAAGGTGGTTCCGTGCAGTGACCACAAAATCACCTTTTGGGATGGAATAACAAAATGACAGTGACTGAGCTCATGAGGCGGGGACCCAAGAACCCCATGTTGACAATGTGGTGAAAAAATTCCCAAAAATGGCTGAGATATGCACCAAAGTTGGAAAAAAAACCCATCTATGCCATTATACAGCTTACCGGCATTTCTTCAGTTCGCAGTCAGCTTTGAAGAGTGCAGATGTGTTCCCGGTCCACTTAAGATCGTTGCGCTGGCCTCCAGAGGTAAGCAGGGATGAGGGTGTGTGTGGGGAGGTGGGGTACGCAGAGGGAGGGTGCGGGTTGGGGAGGGGCAAGACAGTCAACAAGGGACCGTTCTTTTGTTACAGGTGTTTTTATTTATTTTTATTTACAAAGACAACACGGGACTTTTGCCACGCTGGGGTGGGCTCCCAGCGTGGCACTTAGAAGTTTGTTTGGGGGCCAGTGGAGCCGACGGGGATTGGGCACCCCGCCGGCAATACAGAGTTTCACCACGCTGGGTGGACTCCCAGCTTGGCACCTGGAAGTTTGTTTGGGGGGGGCAGTGGAGCTGACGGGGGATCGGGCTGTTCGATGTAAATTGACCAAAAAAAAGAGGGCACGGGGGGTGCAATACAATGAGACATTTCTCATCCTGTTTAAATTATTGGTTTACACTTTGTTCTGTGTTGCTGGTGTAACCCCCCTACAAATGGGGGTTCCTGAAAAGTCTTCCTTGAGCTTGCCTAAATGCTCACTGCCAGGCTGGTTGCCTGCGTTTTAGCAGTTTAAACATTATTGCCAGAGAGTGCCTGTATAGTCTCCGTGTACTGTCTCTTTAAGAGCTGCCTAGATTGCTGTTATAATTAATCTGGGAGGGGGCTGAGTGTTTCTATGCTCGATTCCCGCCCGGGCTGCCAGATAATTGATCAGTTTCTGCCATCGCTATTAGCGCAGAGGGAGCTCTGTCAGAAGATATGCTTGTTTGCTGGTTATCTATTAGAATGGTAAAGATACTGCAATTTATCTAACCTGCCTTCTTTGTAACATGGAAAGTTCTGCTTATTTCTACCATCTTGGTCCTGGACTGCTGAAATGGGCCAATCAGTACCTTTGGGGATTTTAAAATGGAGCCTGTCCCCAGGGGTCTTGTGGGAACAAAATTCTGTAGGAATTGTAGTTTTGTTTTTTTTTATGCCTAAATGAACCTGGCGGGGGAGCCCTTGTTGTGACTGACAGAGAAATCAGCCAACCAAACCTTTTGGATCCTGGGGAAAGTCCCAGGCTGTTTGCAGCTACTTTCAGTCGAGTTGAGGAGTGAAAGAAGTAACAGCTTGAATGATTCAAGCAGCAGCTCCTGCATAGATTCGTGCGGGAGAACTGTGAAAGGGCAGAGTTTTGGCATGCCTGTCTGTCTGCTGTCCCTGAGAGGGTAATTGAAGTTTATTAGGACTGAATCCGAATTGTGAGGACAATTTAAGCCACAGAACTGTGACCAGGCTTTAACCTGAAGAAGACCGAAGATTTGCTGAATGCGATCAGCCTGTCAGGATTTCCATCCACTTTTGAACTCATGGTTTGTGCAGAGATTGTAATTGCGACCGGATAGCAATCTGCCTGGTACAATAGAATTTCTTACATGTAAATGTGCTGTGTGCTGTTAGTGGGTCATGATTTGGTTCCCCATTGTGTGCTGAACTGTGTTCTGCTTGCTGGATGCTGCATCCAGCTCCAATGGACTAAATCCGTTTGCATCTCCGTTTGGCCGGGGCCTTGCCACACTGGCCCAGCCAGACTACCCGCTACACAGAGAAAGCCATCGACAAGAGACCTGCCTGGGCATCAACCCCCTGCTCAACGCCTTGAACAGGAATGACGCCTTGGTGATTCGTATGGGCCCTGCTTCTCCTGGCACTCCAGCTCAACAACCTGCAGTCTCGATTTCATCCTGCCTGTGTCCTGTATTGGGTATTGTGAGTAAACATCAGGGTAGCTCCCTGCAACAACAGCTAAATCTAAAGTGTTGTCATCTGATTGCTTTGTTGTCTTTTCCTTCACAAACTGAGCCCTCCAGCTCCGGATTACAAATAGTGTGTGTTGTGCATGTTGCTTTCTTCCATCACAGGGCCCCAACCAGCTGAGACACCGGCCTACCCTGGGCAATGGTTCTGGCTAGCCCACCTTTTTCCTACCTGGGTACCCAGAGTGTGTGACTGTGTAGGGACTCTGAAGTGCATGCATAACTGTCTGATTGATATAGCCTTTAAACCAATCAACCTGATTACGCCCCTCCCTTGTTCAAGTCCCTTGAATAAATCAGATCTAACTCTTTTTGCATTTAACCTGACTGTGGTTCCAGTTTGTGCCGAAAGTACTGGACTGATGCTATTTGCTGTGCATAACCTTGTTTTACAGGGGTCCCAAGGGTCAAGCTAGAGGAACCAGCCCTGGTGGTAAGTGCAAACCGTGTGGGTAATTGCATGTTGAATAAGGGTCATTGTGAAAGTGATTATTGTATATTGTTCAGGCCACTAGAAGGGAAAGAGGGGGGTTACAGTATCCCGGAGGGCTGTGCCCAGGTTAGCTTGACCACTAAAAACCCTGACCTCCTGGTGGAGGCACCCGTTTCAGTACCCAGGCCCCATAACCTGCTACTAGCCAAGCAGGCAGGGGTAGTAGCCCTTGGGATAGCGCCACCTAGGGGTTAAATTTCTATGCTGCGTTAAAGGTGAAAAAAGTGAAATTATTTTACTTAGCGCTATTTATAGCTAGTCATGTAATGTGCTGATCGCATTTCAGTTTCTAAATGCCAGCTCCGAAGACTGGAGAATGGAAACTGAACTGAAGGGGTGGAGCTAACAGTGCAGTGTGTGTAGGGCTTTACTATTATTTCTGCCTGAAAGAGCAACTTACTGTACATCGAAACTATAGAACCTGGGTTTTGTACCCGCTTTTACATTTTAAAATGCAGATATTGATGCCTGATAACAGAGTACTAATTTTGTTAAAACGTGCTTGATCTTTTAAGAATGTTGGCTCTGTGGGGACTGTGAGAGGCGATGGAGAAGCCGTCGCCATATTTCTTTGAAACAGGACACCAGACAATGCAGCTGTAATTGGCTGCTGCAGTCAGGGACCGCCCCGCAAACACAGCTGATTTTGATGGGGTGCTCCCTGACTGCAGCGGTAAATTTCTTTGTGCATAGTGGCATGCTCATTAACTGCCGCCTACTGAAGCAAGGTGTTTCTTGAGCACGCGCAAGCAAACACAAAAACAAACATTGCATTTGCTTCTTAATACTTGATTTTTTACTGCGGCTGTGGTTACCTGAACTTGTTGATAGCCGTGCATTAGACACTTCTAATGCACAGCTGTCAACCAATTAAAATACAGGATTTTCTTTACCCATTTTATAATTTAAATTTAGAAAGTTTTGGTAGTCATTTAGCTAGATTCAGTGTTCACATCTCCTCTAACTCTAGAAACAAATCTGACGTTGGTTGCTAGGGGAGCTGTGAACACCCAGCAGGGTTTGAATTGCATTCCAATTGCATGTATACATTCCATCATATGCAAACAGCCCTAACCCTCCAGCTCACTCATATCAGTGGACCTGATGCATTTGTTAAACATAGTGAGGGATCCTGTGGAAGAAACAGCATTACTACGGTGAGTAATTTTTTTCTGGTATCCCAGATATTACATTTTCAGGTTTCACTACACACATGACAGGTGTGATTGATGTGAAGGGGCTGCTGCGATTTGACTTTTTTTTTTTTAATAGAGCTGTTTGGTCCCTGTCGCCTCCTCCCAACTGGCGATGGGGACACATAGGTATTTTACAGGTTTTCTCCCCTGACCCCCCCCCCGAGGCCCCGGCACATGGCCGTGTGTGTGTGTGTGTGTGTGGAGGCACGCTACTTACCCTGTGGTGCCAGCTCAGCCCCTTCCACCTCCTGTAACTGTTTGCCACCCCCTCTCTGCCTACAGTATGCTGCCCACCAGACCTCCACCCAGTGGGAGCGGAACTATGGGGGGGGTGCCAACCCACCCACACCGCCCTCAGGAGAGGAGAGCTGCCCATCAGCTTGCTTGATCCTGCTCTGCCCTCCCCCCCCCACGCCGGCACCCACGGTGACCCAAGGTCATTTCCAAACCTGGGTCACCAGCATGGTGCAAGGTGTGGCGTCCAATGCCTCAACCCTCAGCGCCACCGAGCTGGCTCTGCGATTTGCTTTCTAACTCCAAATGTAATTGTGTTCTCTTGTCTTGGCAGCTTTAACTCAGTGCGACGGGGCTCGCATGTCCTCTTCAGGGAATTCAGCTACATCAGAGCAACCCCCCACAACCGAGCTTCCTTTCTACGCATTTTCTGGAGATGCTTCCGTCAGGTCGGCAAGAATGGAGGTAAGAACAGCTGGTGTAGGATTGGCTCCATGGAGAGTGATGCTTTTTTTTTTTATTTACTTCTACAACGTAAGGTCGAATTTTGGTTCAGAGCTTACTTTTAGTAAGTGTGGGGTCTGTTTACCCAGTACTGCCCAGCTTATCTGCAGTATGTTTTTTTCCATGGGGTTCTGCTTCTGCTCTATTTGACAGCTTGGAGGAAGAGTTAGAAGTAAGGGAGCACAGGGCATACACTGAGACACAGAAGGAGGCAAGATGGCTCTCCCATAGTGCACGCAGGATAGAGGGAAGGGGGGCAGGAAGGTGGGAGAGTAGGAACAGTAGACTTTCCTCAGTATCCGAGGTTCAGAAGCATAGAAGGGAAAGGAAGGCCAGGTGGAGAGTAAGGCATATGTACACCAGGAGCTTAGAGAACAAAATGGATGTGCCGCAGGCAGTTATGGTGGCAGAACAGCTGGATTTGGTGGCTGTTATAGGAGTATAGGCTAACCAGAGTAAAAGCTGGGACCTCAGTGTTGGGCTGAACCTTATGTAGAAGGGACAGGGGCATACCAAAGGTGAGGGAGGGGAGTGGCAGTGTAAGCAAAAGTAATCATAAGGGTCTTGGAGGGCAAAATTGTCTCAGGAAGGGAGGGTGTGCAACCACTATGGTTCCAAGTAACTTAAGAAAGGGGAAAGCAAGAGTAGTTTATAGGCTGTCTAACCAGGTGGCTAGCATAAATGAGGAACTGGGAAAGGAAACTAGGAAAGCAGTGAGCAAGGGAACATTTTAATGGGAGATTTCCATCTTCCAGACATAAACTGGGATACAGCAGAAGTAAGGAGCCCAAAAAGTCATAGGTTTATAGAGGTGACACAGGACTGCTTCCTCACCCAATGCATGTGGGAGGCAGCATGTGAGAAGGCAATCTTACAGCTTGGTAATCCAACCAAGAAATTATTACAAACATCATAGCCAAGGACCCAGTAGGACAGGGTGACCACAATACTGTGAAGTTCAGTATTGTGCTGAGTTCCCAGCAGTCAAATTCCAGCACTGCTGTCCCTGATTTTAGGAATGACTTTGTTTGAATGATAGTATCAGTCAAAGGTGGGCTAAAAAACATAAATGAGTTGGAGGGGGCATAAAATTTGGGTGCTGCTGGAGTATTAGGGGCAACCTAGGGGTGCATTACATTTGTAAGTAAGGCAAGGAAGCATAAAAAGCAATATGGCTGGTCAGGCAAGTAAGAGAAACAATAAGTGAAAAAAGAAGAGCTTTTAGCATATACAAAAAGGAGCAGAATAGGACAGACTGGGAGTTGTACAGGGAGATGCTAGATACATACAAGCAGCTCATTAGGAGGGTGTAAGTAAACTCGGTGCTAAGAATAGCAGAAGGGGTTAAGGAAAGTGACAAGTCTGTCTTCATCAACATTTAAGGCAGAAATAAGACAAAGTATATAGAAAGGATGAAGAAGGATGGGGAGGTGTGGAAGGTGATGTGGTGGAAGTGGGCATATTGGATAAATACTTTAGCTCTGTGTTTACCATGAAAGCTACAGAATAAATACCGGAAAGTAAGCTAAAATTTGAGGACATGGATAGCCACAAGTTAGGGATGGGACGGATCACTGAGTAATGAGTACTAAAGGGTCTGCGGGATGTAAAGCAAAACCAGTGCCTGGGGCCAAATAGGTTGCAGCACCCTGTGGGCGGGGTTGGGGGGGGTCTCTGATGCTCTCAGGCCTAAGCTATGCCTGTCCTAAGGGCCGGGGGTGAGGGAGACTCAAACGTAAGTACATTTTCAAATCTGTATATTTTATTTGGAAAATGGGTGTATAGCCACCTCTTGAAATAATTGACCAATGTTTTGTGGCCAATGGCCACTTCCTTAGGGACCACTGTGCTCTGTTAAGCTATCTGTTTGCAGCCACCTTCTAGGCTAGAAGGCTGGTGTAGTTCCTTGTCTTAGTTTCAAAGTGGGCTTGCTAAGCCACATCAGGTTTCAAAGTTTGAAGTGAGTGACTGAGTCTTTCCACTGCAGTTCTGTCTGTACCCTGATGGCCTAGTTCACTACTCTGCCCTGGCTACTACCATTTCAAGAGGTTGTTTCAAGAGGTGGCTATACACTCATTTTCACAATAAAATGTACAGATTTGAAAATGTACTGGAGTTTGAGTTTCCCTCACCCCCACCCCCCTTCTTTTTCGACTTTGCCAAACATCTTGCACACAAGGGTGCCGAGGTTGACAAAGCTGGCCTTTGCCACACCTTTGGCAGATATGGCATAATGAGTCACTACTTACGGGGAAAGCACCGATGGACTGCAAGGTGGCAAACATGGCCCTCCTACACAAGCATGGGTATAGGGAGAACCTGGAGCTTAATGTTTGTAGTAGGCAAGATATAGGAGAACACTTTTGAAGCACACACAGTTGAAGTCCTGGAAGTAAATGGGTTCATGGCTAGGACTCAGCATGGAGTCACAAGAGGTTGTGTCAAATTAACTTGATTAATTTTTTCAGATCGGTGACACTAATGGTTTATAGAGGCCAGGCAGTTGCCATTTACTTGTGTAACCCCTAGATGGCGCTATCCCAGGGGCTACTACCCCTGCCTGATTTGCCACTAACAGGTTGAGGGGCCTGGATCCAATGGCGGGTGCCTCCACCCAGAGGTCAGGGTTTGCAATAGTTAAACTAACTTGGTCACAGCCCTCTGGGACACTGCAACCCCCCTTTCTTCCCACTAGTGGCCCACACAATATATCAGAATTACCTTCACAGTATACACTTACCCCCAGGTCTGGTTCCGCACTGGGACCTCCTGTGAAATGAGATACAGTGCAACAATCACAGTACAGTACTTTAACATAGACAAATACCTCAGGCAGTATAACTTTGCTGAAACAAGCAGCTCTGATTTATTTAGGGGATATAACAAGGACAGGGGAAATCAGGTTAATTAGCTTATCACTCTAATAATCTACCTATGGCTCTGTGCACAGGCCTATCCCTATCAGTTACTGTCCCTGGGTACCCAAGCCCTAGTGGCTAGTCCAAACCGTGGCAGCTGGTAGGGGCCCTTTCACACAGAGAAAAGGAGAATTAAACAGTCAGCAGTACAGTAATTCCATTTGGATTTAATGTGCAATTCAACAGGAGCAACCCTGAATTAGTACTCACGACCTCCAAATAAGATAGGGTCCTTCAATGTCAGCAGGGCTCACTTGAGGTACACAAACCTCTTCACACATCCATATAAAAGAAAGTACTATACCAGGCAGGCTGCATCTGTATCCCGATCGCAATTACTGCACAATACCGGGAGAACACACAGCAGATTCAGTTCCTGACAGACCGGTGCAATTTTCAGCAATTCTTCCAGTCTTCTACAGGGTGAGCCTGGTTTCTACTCTTCAGAGATCCTTTGATTCTTTTCACAGGACGGATTCAGTCCTAACAAGCTGTTACACAAGCTGCAGACCGGAACTCTGGGCCTTACACCGTTTTTGACTAAAACTGCACACTGAAAAAGCACAGGGCTCCTTCCTTCTTCACTGCCAAAGCTCAACTGAACTCCAACCGACAAAAACCGGCACCTTTGAGTTCCTCCCAGTTCTTGACTGGATTGGCTGTCACTCACAATAGACTGCTGCTGTTGGTCCAAAAGGCACTGAAGTCTAAACTACATCTCCCAGAGTCACTGCCCATACAATCCTCTTGTGGCTGGCTCAGATTATGAGTCCAAGTTCTGATTCGTCCAAGGCACCATTTTAGAGCTAGCTTACCCCCCACTGATTGGTCCAGTTCAGCAGTTCAAAACTAGAATGGGGAACTAGCAGACACAGTTCTGACTGCAAAGAAAGCAGGTTAGACAAACTGTAATTTCATTATTACTCTAAATAATTTCTAGTAAACAGTTACATCTTTCAGATAGGTTCCTTTGCACTCCTAGTGACTGCAAAAATTAAGTGAATTGGCAGCAGCTCAAGTGGTACTCAGAGAAGCACACAGTCCCCCCATACAAACTAATTATGTCTGCAAGCAGACAGCTCTTAAAGAGACAGTACCAGAGGCTCTAAAAACACTCACTGATAAATGGCTTAAATGCCAAACACCATTCAGGCTTGGAGCATTCAAGCAAGCTCCTGGAAGTCTTTTGGGAACCCCCCATTTGCAGGGGGGTTACACCCTTCCTGGCCTGGGAAAGCTTGACGTCCGCGTCAAGCAAGTACCCCCATAAGTTTCAACTGCAACCATATACATTTGCATTAGGCTCGCACATGTAATCATCAGTCAATATATCATTTTACCAAGAACACATTTCTGAAACATTGCAGTACGTCACTCTTTACACAGTATTACATACACATTGTACCATAACTCAAGTTATTACCTCTTGTACATGAAACCTGAAGAGAGGGGGGCCTTCCCTATCAGTTACCTTGGGGCTGGACGGGGCAAGGGCACCATATTTAGAGGGCAACACAAGTAACTTGGAGTTAGCACTGACGCTCAGTTTGGGCAATGAGCTCGGGGACACATACACTCCTTTATGGACAACATTGAGAGGCAAGTCCACAGGCCTCCCAAGGGAATCATAACTGAGGTGCACCACAGGCTTTACAGCTCGACCAGTCTTTCTAGGGGGAACTGTTACAGTCTCTGCACTCTGAGCCTCATTTTCAGCATTGTCCACACTTGTCAGGGGAGTCTCCATGGGGGTAGAGGGCTAGAACTTGGGGCACTTTCAGCTCCAGGAGTTACAGTTTCTGAGTCCACAACATTTGGCTCGCATGGAGAGCTTTCGGACACTGGCAGTGGACTGTCAGGGCACTCAAAATACTCTTCTTGTTCGGTGTATCACCAGTCTGCCCCAATCTATCATTTCCTCCCTGAAAGCTCAAACAGTTCAACCATGCACAATGATTCCATTTCATCTGATCTGATGCTTTGCACTTCACTTTCTGGGAGCATTGGCTCCAGGGATGAAGCTGGGGGCTTAAACAGTCCAGAAGGCCCAGCTTTGTCTCCAGTATTGACTAGGGATTGCCCTGAAACAATTGACTCAGTTCGTAAGAAGGATAGTATTCAAAGTCACTCTCACTTTCTTCCGATATGGACTGACAGTCATGCTCAACTGGGACTTGTGGAGGAACACTTTAACTTTGCTTCTGTAGGTGCAGACTTTCTTGATCTTTTCTTAGCAGCAGCTCTAGTCACTGGTCCAGAGGGGCATCTTCTAGGGGCTCAGACTCAATTAAGATTTGTCCAATGGGCAGTAAATGATTTCTATGCATTGTTTTACATCTTTTGAATTATTCTCAGGCCTTACTTTGTACACTGGCAGATCATCTAGTTTGCCCACTACAATGTGAGGAGATGGTGCCATCTGTCAGCAATCTTGTGCTTGCCATGCAATCCCAGATTTCTTAGCAATACCGATCTCCTCCCGGAGTTCCTGTGCTTTCACCTTTATCATACCTTTCTTTGTTGGCCAGATTTCTTTGGCAGCCATGGTTTGAGCCAGTTGGTACGCATGAGTTAGCTGGGCTTTAACTTTTGCACATACTGTAAATAGTTGTCAGCCTGAACCCCATCAGAGAGACCCCAAAACACACATCTACTGGTAGTCGAGCTTCTCTTCCAAACATCAGGCGGTAGGGGAGAATCCAGTGGCATCACTTTTGGTGCAGTTATAAGCATGTACCAGGGTGCTAATTTGTTGGCTCCATCTAGGCTTGTCCTTTGGGTGCAGGGTGCCTAGCATATCTAGCAAAGTGCGGTTGAAACGTTCAGGCTGTGGGTCCCCCTGGGGGTGGTAAGGAGTGGTTCTGGACTTTCGCACTCCCCACAGAGAAAGCATCTCTTTGATCAGACGACTCTCAAAGTCTCCCTTGATCAGAATGGATTCTTTGTGGAGCCCCATAGTGAACAAAAAGTTTTCTACAAGTACTTTGGCCACAGTGGATGCTTTCTGGTCTTTGGTGGGGAAAGCTTGGGCATATCTCGTGAAATGGTCAGTGACCACCAGCACATTACTGATATTTCTTTGATCTGACTCCAAACTTAGAAAATCAATACAGACCAGCTCCATGGGTGCACTGGTGGTGATGTTAACAAGGGGGCAGCCCTCTGAGCAAAGCTTTCCTCTGTAAGCAGCGACTCACAAGTTCGAATGTGTTGCTCCACATCAGCCCCCATCTTAGGCCAATAGAATCTGGATCTCACCAAGTCAAGTGTTCTGTCTATACCAAGGTGCCCCATGTGGTTGTGCAAGGACCTCAGTACTGAGTCTCGAAGGCAGTGGGCAGCACTAGTTGTTGTTTGTCTACTTGTCCCCCTCTGTCTACTGTTTCTCTGTATAACAGTTTATTGATCAGTTTCAACTTAGGACCTTCTTTGTATAACAGTGCAGTTCTCAAATCAGTGGAGCGTAATTTGGACACATCTTTTCCTGCATAGAGGGCTTCTAAAGCTGCTTTGATCATGGGATCGCGGGATTGAGCCCGCCGAATACTGTCATTGTCCAGCTGAGGCAGTGCACCAATGTCTATTGCAGAAAAGTGGCAAAGCAGCAGGTATGCAATTCTCAGAGGCTCCCAAGCAATCCACCATGCAGTCCACTGCGTCCGGGACATTTGTTCCTCCCTGTCAAACTTCCGGCAGAGTGCCCAATGTCAGGTTCTGCCAATCGGACCCAATCATTCTGGGGAACAGGCCTCCGGGAGAGAGCATCAGCATCTATGTGGTTCAGACCTGCTCGGTATTCGAGCATAGTCATATGTAGATAATGCAGAAAGCCACCTATGGCCAGTGGCATCCAACTTAGCTGAGGTCTGCACATAGGTCAAAGGATTATTGTCAGTTTTACTAGTATTTTAGCCCCATACAAGTACTCATGGAATTGGTCAACAATAGCCCACTTCAAAGCTAGGAACTCTAACTTATGTACAGGATAGTTCTTTTCGGATGGGGTCAGGCTTCTACTGGCAAAGGCCACTGGTCTCAGGCCATTCTCGTGCTCTTGGTACAACACAGCCCCCAACCCTTGCAAGCTAGCATCAGTGTGCAGGACGTAAGGTTTTCTTGGATCGGCATAGGCCAGCACTGGAGCATGGGTAAGTTGATATATGATCTCATGAAAAGCAGTCTCACAATCAGGAGTCCAGCGGCCCCAAATACTTCACTCGGATGAAAATACACTCTTTCAGTCTTGAGGGACGCTGACTTTTGGTATTTTTGTGGGTTGGGGATACCTTGAGTAAGGTTAAGTAAAGGGCGGATCACTCTTGAATAGTCCTTGATAAAGCGCCGATAATAACCACAGAATCCCAGGAATCTTTGCAGTTCTTTTAGATTTTTGGGCTGTGGCCAGGTGGTCAAAGGCCTCAACTTTACTTGGGTCGGTCTCTATTCCTCGGTGGATACTATGTGTCCCACATACTTTACTGATGTTTGAAAAAATTGACACTTATCAATGGACAGTTTAAGGCCAAAGTCCTCCAGTCGGTCCAATACCTTAAATAATCTGCTCTCATGTTCCTCCAGTGAGCTGCCAAACACAATAACATCATCTAGGTATACCAGGCACTCTAGTAAGTTCATGTCCCCCACTGCACGCTCCATCAATCGTTGAAAAGTGGCTGGGGCACCTGAAATCCCTTGAGGCATCCTCATGAATTCATAGCAAAGCGGACAGATAAAGGCTGTCTTTTCACGGTCCTCTGGGGCCATCGGGATCTGATAGTACCCACTGCGAGATCCAGCACAGAGAACCACTTGCTCCCGCTTAGGCAGTCCAAAGCATCCTGAATGCGGGCATTGTGTACTGATCAGGGATAGTCCGCCGGTTTAAGGTGCGATAATCCACACACATCCTTACTGTTCCATTTTTCTCACTACCACAATGGGGAAGCATAAGGGCTTCTGGATTCTTGTATTACACCAGCAGCTAACATCTCTTGCAGATGCCGCCTCACATCATCTATGTCAGCAGGTGCCAGGCGCCGAGACCTCTCAGAAATGGTCTTCCGCCATGCAGCCGGATATTGTGCTCAGCTCCTTGCACGCATCCTACATCCCATTCCTTTAAAGAAAACACCTGGTCTCTCTGGGCAAGCTTCTCACTGATCTTCACTTTCCATTCAGCTGGCAGCGGGAGTCGCCGAATCAAACAAGTCAGGCGTTACTCTGTCATTCTTCCTTGAACTCTTGCTGCTGGGTAGCACTGCAGTGTCTGCACAATGCACATTAGCCAGGATGCAACTCTGTTTACTCGAATGTCTCTTTCAGACACATTATGAACTTGGACCATTACCCTTCTGGCATAAGCATGGGCTCTAGCGGGCAAAATACTAGGCTTGACCAGCAGTCCCTCTGGCAATTTTCCATCGCCTGGTGCATCCAACATTAATATTTTATTCTTAACATCCTTTCTGATACGGACCTCTCCTGTAAGGTACACTGGGCATTTGGCCAGGATCAGAGACTCAGGATCCTTCTTCCATACAATTCCGACCGGTTCCTCTGGTTCTGTTTTTTCAGCATCTCTCTGTGCCTCATAGGCCTTCTAATTAAAGCCGAACTCTTAAAGCTCTACTAGTCTTTGACCCCTGTTTTTCATAACACAACTGTGCCAGCCTTCCGAACATATGAGCATTTGTTCCAATCAACAAAGGGACACCATCATACAGTCCAGTGGGGGGACACTAAGGCTAGGGTCTCTACTTGTTGCCACTCCAGCCCACGGAGGTGGGGAAAGACAGCCAATTCGATATACCCGAATAGGGTAGGCCTTCACTTAACCCCATACATGCAGTCCTTCTAATGGTTGTAAGGGTACTGCCTGACAAATGCTTCTGATACCAATCTTGGAACATAATTGTCACTTGGGAGCCACTGTCTAATATAGTTTTGTAGACACTGCTCACCTTTACAGTGGTCTCCATGGAGGGACCCACTATTCTGGACCAGTCTGGAGAGGCGTAGTGGGGCCTGGGCAACTGACCTTGCCACAAAAGGACGTGAATTAGCATTTTGGTGCCTCACTGGGATCATGTCGCACCTCTTAACCACTGATTTCTTCTCCAAGCTCTTCTTGTAGCCTATATGCAACTTTGTCAGTGTCTTTTGGGACTGGCATTCCTTTCATGTGCCCATCTTTCCCACAATTATAGCAAAACATACTTTCTGGAGTTTGAGCTGGCCGAGGCGCCACACTGGGAGCCAGGGCGGGGTATTACTAACTGGAAACCTTGGTGCCATCTCTGTCTGCGGCGTGATAAGCATTTGGAGACATCTCGTCAGTTTCTCCACTTCCATGGTCAAGGAATCGAGTTCGGAGCTGTTATCAGCAGGAGATACATGGTGGGTACCCCACCCCATAGCAGATGCAGTCGGATATAGGTCAGGGCCCGCATTTGCAGGCGTGGCCTTCATAAAGGGACTGTTTTTGAATTCTCGGATCTCTCTCAACAGTTCGCCCCATTGTGACATATCTTTTCCTTGTCAGAGCACTCATTGACTGCCAACCTCTGCCCCTGAACTTCACTTGATGGGTCACCCTCAGTCACTGGTCGTAGTAGCAGCTATTGGTGCAGGTCCCTCCCGAGGTCGCTTTTCTCAACTCCTCGAATTTCTCTCATTAACTCATCATAGGAGGGTGGGGATTCCAGTCGATCTGCCAGGTGTAACTGAAGCAACAGCAGTTCTGAGAAGGGGGCAGACTTAAGGATCCTGTCCAGCCTGGTTCGGTCCAGTTCAATCGCTGGCAAACTACCTTTCTGAGGCATTCTTGCAACAATTTTCCAGCCGAGATACATACACAGACAACAACTCCCTTGGTACTGTTGTGCATCTCTTACTCTCCACCATAGGTCCTCATCAGAATCTGGGCTCCCATACACATTCTCCAAGGCCTCAAGATAGGGCCTGTGCAGTCGCTTCAGGGTTACTGGCCCGCTTAGCACGGATGGTAGCCAGGGCAGGACCTCGGAGGCCTCACTAACCCTTTCGCTCACCTTCCGAGCATTGCCATTCTAGCACTTGGGGCAACATAGTCTATCCAGGTCTCCCAGTCATCCTCCCTTGGGGGTGGGAGGGTGCCAGAGAAGATCCTCAACCTTCGGTAAGAGTCGTGACTAATGGCAGGTGCAGAAATAGGAGTCTGCATTGGTTCAGCCACCATTACGGCACTGGAGCAGGAGAGGGTGTTGGGGAGGAACACTCCCAGGTGGCAAGAATAGTTTCTTCAAGTCCTCACAGTTTTCCCTCTCCCAGCAACCATTCAGCAAATTTCTCCTCAAAAGTTTCAGATAGTGGTGGGGGCTGATTCCCCAGGTCTTCACTGTCATAGTTATCACTCTCCAAGCAGTGAGGGCTCCCTCTGGGGTAATGGTCTGTGGCACTTTGGAGCTATCTATGGGATCCTTAAACTCTACTAGGGCCAGGAAAGTGTGGGTGAGCAGATTAGCATGCCGACCCACCACCACAGGGTTTTGTAAACCTTCCACCTTGGAAAGTACTCCTGCACAGTGTCCGTGATGATACCAGGGGATGTCCAGGATAAGCATAGCATTTGGGGGTCGATCTCCTCCCCAGTACACCACTCCACCAGCCGGTGCACAGCCACTTCTGTCGGGTACCCATTTTTTCTTAACAGTGGTTCAGTAATATGGCCACAGAGGACACACAATCCCAGCGGTGAGCCTCCAAGATGTAACCCCAGATGGCTATCCCAGGGGCTACTACCCTGCCTGATTTGCACTACACAGGTTGAGGGGCCTGATCCAATGGCGGGTGCCTCCACCCAGAGGTCAGGGTTGCAATAGTTAAACTAACTTGGTCACAGCCCTCTGGGACACTGCAACCCCTTTCTTCCCACTAGTGGCCCACACAATATATCAGAATTACCTTCACAGTATACACTTACCCCCAGGTCTGGTTCCGGCACTGGGACCTCCTGTGAAATGAGATACAGTGCAACAATCACAGTACAGTACTTTAACATAGACAAATACCTCAGGCAGTATAACTTTGCTGAAACAAGCAGCTCTGATTTATTTAGGGGATATAACAAGGACAGGGGAAATCAGGTTAATTAGCTTATCACTCTAATAATTCATTTATGGCTCTGTGCACAGGCCTATCCCTATCAGTTACTGTCCCTGGGTACCCAAGCCCTAGTGGCTAGTCCAAACCGTGGCAGCTGGTAGGGGCCCTTTCCACAGAGAAAAGGAGAATTAAACAGTCAGCAGTACAGTAATTCCATTTGGATTTAATGTGGCACTCAACAGGGAGCAACCCTGAATTAGTACTCACGACCTCCAAATAAGATAGGGTCCTTCAATGTCAGTAGGGCTCACTTGAGGTACAAAAACCTCTTCACACATCCATATAAAAGAAAGTACTATACCAGGCAGTGCATCTGTATCCCGGATCGCAATTACTGCACAATACCCGGAGAACACACAGCAGATTCAGTTCCTGACAGACCGAGTGCAATTTTCAGCAATTCTTCCAGTCTTCTACAGGGTGAGCCTGGTTTCTACTCTTCAGAGATCCTTTGATTCTTTTCACAGGATGATTCAGTCCTAACAAGCTGTTACACAAGCTGCAGACCGGAACTCTGGGCCTTACACACGTTTTTGACTAAAACTGCACACTGAAAAAGCACAGGGCTCCTTCCTTCTTCCTGCCAAAGCTCAACTGAACTCCAACCGACAAAAACAGGCACTTCCTTTGAGTTCCTCCCAGTTCTTGACTGGATTGGCTGTCACCACAATAGACTGCTGCTGTTGGTCCAAAAGGCACTGAAGTCTAAACTACATCTCCCAGAGTCACTGCCCATACAATCCTCTTGTGGCTGGCTCAGATTATGAGTCCAAGTTCTGATTCGTCCAAGGCACCATTTTAGAGCTAGCTTACCCCACACTGATTGGTCCAGTTCAGCAGTTCAAAACTAGAATGGGAACTAGCAGACACAGTTCTGACTGCAAAGAAAGCAGGTTAGACAAACTGTAATTTCATTATTACTCTAAATAATTTCTAGTAAACAGTTACATCTTTCAGATAGGTTCCCTTGCACTCTAGTGACTGCAAAAATTAAGTGAATTGGCAGCAGCTCAAGTGGTACTCGAGAAGCACACAGTCCCCCATACAAACTAATTATGTCTGCAAGCAGACAGCTCTTAAAGAGACAGTACCAGAGGCTCTAAAAACACTCACTGATAAATGGCTTAAATGCCAAACACCATTCAGGCTTGGAGCATTCAAGCAAGCTCCTGGAAGTCTTTTGGGAACCCCCATTTGCAGGGGGGTTACACTTGGATTTCAGCAAATAATTTAATTCAGTGCTGTGTCAGAGTCTAGTAAAGAAGTTAGGGTACCTATCTAGGACTTGGGGGTGGGTTAACTGGTTGATCTGGCACTTGGTTGACTGGCAGGAAAAGTTCTCTGATGCCTGAAAGGTGACTAGTGGGGTGCCTCAGGGGTCTGCCCTGAGGCCACTATTGTTCATCTGCACAAGAGCAGTTTGACCTTCAACTTCAACTTAGTTTATTTTTAAAAAGCGCAAGTCACCATGTATCCAAGCATTTGTACAATAGTTAAAACAATAAGTAAGACAATAATCAAATACAATAATCAATCAACAACAATCAATAGTTAATACATACTCAAGGCTAAAAAGATGTGCTTTTAGTGCAGAATTAAAACTCTCCACAGTCAGGCACCCCCTTATCTGGCAACATAGAGAATTCCACAGGGTCGGGGCCGCATACATAAATGTCCGGGCCCCCCAAGGTCTTCAAACGGACTCTGGGAATCTCTAGCAATCCCTCGTCGATGGAGCGAAGTGGACTTCTGGTAACTTCACGAGTGGCTTAAGCCACGAGTGAGGTGTCTGAGGTCAGACTGCTCGAGTTCAGATAAATCATTTATTCCACTTGTTTCCATTGCATATTTCATTTATGCAATAGGAAATTCATTTTTTAAGGTTTATTTATTTATATTTTATTTTTTATAAAAGCAGTAGGATTATTTTGTGTATTAATACTCGAGATGTGGCTGGTTGCTATGGTCGCTAGTCTGGTTGCTGTGCAGCCGACATCCGAACGTTAAGAGCACAAGTTTTCATTGGTCGTTTTACTGTGTGAGAGGGCAGGAGACTTTTCAAAACATGATGGCTTCATTTCTCACTCAGCGAGAGTTACAGAGATTTGCTGTGGTGGTAGTGTTTTTTGAGTCGTTTTCTCTCTTTTTTTTTGTTAAATTATTTATCTGGTTGCTCCTGCCTTCACTGTCTGCTTCTGGATTGTGTCGTGGTGAGGGAAAAAAATGTGAGATAAGGAGCAGAGATGCAAGCCGATTCAACGTGTTGCTGACAAGTGGAGACGCAGACTGGAGAAGCACGGCTATATAGGACAAGAGCAGGGTGGTTACGGAGCAAACCGTGTTATTTTCTTTTTGAGCTCAGTGCCTGACTGTGGGTTCATTTTATTGCTCCTGGGGGAAGACTTCTTTTTCAAAAAGCACTGTTTTGGCTACTGGGTTAGTTGCTGCTGGAGCCGGGCAGCAGTAGCAGTTGAGGCTGACTTTGGCATATGAACTCAAGGAGGGAGCGCAGCTGCAGTTTTGCCCTTAATGAACAGAATCGAGTAAAAAGAGAAATGAGTTACTGTTTATTTACTGTAGAAAATGAAGGTGGGGACGGGATCAGCGTGGCTTAAGAAGAGCGAGTGGCTGCAGTGCTGCGCGGAAAGGAATGGTTTCTATGTTGGCAAGGGTAGAGCAGAAGTAGTGCCGGCAAGCGTCCAGGAGAGTGTGTGTGTGTGTGTGGGGGGGGGGGGTTGATTGACAGGTTGCATTCATCACACATGTGTGATAAATTTGGAGTTCTAAACTATATTACACACACACACACACACACATATATATATATAGAGAGAGAGAGAGAGAGAATAAATGCTAGCAAAGTTTCGTATATGAGGATATAATGCTATCGAAGGGGCTAAGTAGCCAATAACGGGTGAGTGGGTTTGTTGAGCTACTTAGCTCCCAGATGGCATTATATCCTCATGTACAACACTTTCCTAACATTTGTTTTATATAATACATTAGGATGTTTGACATATAGAGGCAGACACATATGTGCAGTGTACGTGCAGGTTACACTCAGTAACCTCCCTTTAGTTTTGCCTGAATTAATACTAACATAGAAACAGCTACAAAAGAACAAAGTTAATATGTTTTATTATACACTGTTAGTTCAGATTTGAAGCAAATAGGTAGTCTGGTTCCCCTGAGACACAAAAGAGTAGGGGTTAACTAAAAGGTAAATGAAATGTGAGACTGTTTAAGTGCATGGCCTTAGCAATTGCATTTCATTCACCTGCAGCTGGTGCTGTTTCCAAGGTGATAGTCAACCATAGACTTGGTATACTTAAAGGCTGATTTGGGAAGGTACAAAGGTGTGAGGAGCTCATACCTAAGATATGCCCCTCGTGGAATCATATTTATAAATAAACATCATAACACTGTTGATGAGGAAGATGTTTTAGGGTGTGCATGTGTGATTTTACTGCTGTTCATGTATTAAAGTTTCATATGTTTGCTTAAGAAAATATCTTCATAAAAATGATAAAATGTACTAATGATGTTAATGAGGTACAATAAGGCAGATCACCTGACCCCTGGGGATATATAAAAAGGGAATCCTAGAGAGAGAATTATAGTATGTAAAGCTGCTTTGTGAAGCAGGAGGATCTCCAGCCTGAGCTCTGAACTGGAGGAGGGAAAGCTGATCGAAACCCACCAAAAGGAAAGTATACAGCAACCAAGGAAAAGGTTTTTAGCCTTAAAGAGCCAGGCAGATGTTACAAGAAGGAAATCTGCCTTGTCTCTTCAACTGTATTTTTTTTTTGCAAAAAGACTTTATCCTGACTAAAACTAACAATCACTTTACATTCTGTTCTACTTACTATTTTAATAAACATACGTCTAAGGGCATTTGCACCTTATCACCTGTGTACTGCTATCTTTCGTGCCCACACCCCCATGACAAGCAGTATTTATTGTTTCATTTGCATAGCAATTATTTTCATTGATGGCTGCTTAGGTAGTTAGTTGAAGTTGTTAAAATGTTGTGTTCATTGCTCATTTACTACTTTCAGTTATTAATTTTTTTTTATTTTACTTAGTCACTTTAATTAGTTTTTGTTTTAATGAGGTGGGTGTTTTATATTTTGTGTGTGGGATTTTTGCATTTTTGGTGAGGTTTTTAGTCGTAGTGTTTGAGTTTAATTACTGTGTTATTTAAGTTTAATTTGCCATCATTCAGTATATTACTTTCAGGGGTGTCATATGGGGAAATAAATGATGGTTTTCATAATGGGATTTGGGTCACATATATTCCCACTGATCCTAGACTAATCCTACGGCTTCTCCCTCCATACTACTCTCTCCCCCTACTGCCCTGGTTTATTGGTACACTTATCCCATTGGCTAGTCTCCCTTTTCACTCGCAATGTCCCTTCTCTGCCTCCCTCGTTTGCTGCCAGTTGCACTTGCTGAAGTGTTGCTGTTGATATGCTAACAATATGTTATGTTTTGCACTACTTACTGTGTGCTTCCTCTCAGTTGTCTACTGTGTACTTCAAACAACATGAAGTCTAGCTGTATTCTGACATATGCAGTATAACCGACCGGTTCAGCTGCCCCAGAGAATAAAGAGTTAAACTCTATGCAAATGCATAGAATGTTGAGCTTGAGCTCTGTTTTCAAGCTACTGTACTCAGTACATTCTAAGTAACTGATCAGATTCTTTACTCTGCTCACCTGTGAAGATACCTCGGAGACTGCTCCTCTTCTGCTTCAGTTGAAGTTTCAAATTCGTCAGTTTTTTAAACCACTGTTTTATTCTTTTCAGTTTCAAACCTCTGTCCTTCGGTACCAGCGTAGGTTAATCTAAGTTAAGTACGTTTTTCAGTTTCCAATCGGTCCTTCGACTGAAGGGGAACCAAATTTAACGCCTTCTCTTTGAGGTAAAGGTTTTGTTTGTAGAGTAGATAAGGTGTTTTGGGATCCGGTTCAAAGTTTCGACTAAAACCGATTCCCCTCATTTTTTAAATCCAGTGCTGAACCATTGGTTGTTGTAACTTTCTCTCTGTCTCTCTCTCTCTCTCTCTCCTCTCTCTCTCCCTTTACCTGGCCTAACTAAAGTAATCAGGGTAAATTTGTTCAGAAAAATTCATTTATCCGGGCCTGACTAAACCACTTACGGATAAATCTTGATTGGTTTTGCTTAACTGGCCTAACTAAGCCATCTGGTTAAGAGTTAAATTTTAAGAAGGGATATGTCACAGAAATCCAAGAGAAAAACCAGTCCCACTGGGTTTCAGTGTTGAACCGAGTGTGGGGAGCAATTTGCTAAAGGTGATCCCCACTTGGTCTGTCTGTATTGCCTGGATTTCGACCACTTGCAATCAGACTGTGATATCTGCAAAAACTTCCCTCAATCTACCCTAGAAAGACGGTTGGGTAAACTGAGGGAGAGGATGGAAAAATCTACCGAAGAAGTCTGGTCTGGTTCAAAAGACCCTTCCGAAGCAGTTACCAAACCCTCCAACCAGGGTGAACCCTTGTCTGGGAAAAGACAGGTGGAGTCCACACCAGATATGGGCCCCACCAAGAAAACTAGAAAAAGCAGTTCAGAACCGTGGAAACAGTAGGTTGTGGTTCCAACCACTGAAGAAATTGTGAAAGCCGTTTGCATTGTGCAGTCGTTGCAGCCTGGTTGGGGTGAACCGGCTCAATGACTGGTTGCGCATTCCCCACTTCAGGTGCCTGCTGGTTCAGTTCCTTCAGGCCCTCTGGACCCAGAGGAATACTATGAATTAGAATATGAAGACTATGAGGAGGTGGAGGACGAAGGGGAACCCATTGAGCCTGATGTTTCTCCTGAGCATCCTCAGTACGAATCCCCTCCTCATTCTTCTAAGGAATCTACCTCTCATTTCTCTTTTATGAGACAGGTAGCAGACACATTACAACTGTCTGTCCAGGAGGCCAGGCAGGAGGAGGAGGAGGAGGAGGAGGAGGAAGAGGAGGATTACAGGGAGATGATGGATCTCCCTGTCTCCCAGGGACTCATCATCCCTATTCATAAGTCTCTCAAAAAGCAGACTTTAAGGAGCCTTCAGATCCCTAGTTCTGTTCCTCCTCTAGATAAGAAAATGGACAGAAAATATGTCCTGGCTAGCAATGGCATAGAATTCCTTACTAGCCACTGTAGCCATGTGGGGGTAGTTCAAGCTGCAGCTTGTGAAAAAGCTAGCACCCTCTCGCTTCTCATCCTCCGGATAAGGACTTGAGGAATATTGACTCCTTATCCAAAAATACTTATTTGGTTGCCTCCCTGGGTACAAGGCAGGCATCCTTCATGGCCTATGTCTCTAGGTTCCAAAAGTCCCTCTGGGAATCTGTGGGACAGTTGGCTCAAAAGGCTCCCCCTGAGCTGGCAGCAGACCTGCAGGAACTGGCCAGTAAGAGAGTACAAGCATCCAAATCCCAGTTCCACATGGCAGTGGATTCTGTTGTTGCAGCTTCTCGTGCTATGGCCTCTGCCATTTCCCTAACAAGATTTTCTTGGTTGAGGTGCACAAACCTCTCTCAAGACACACAGAATAATGCCATGGATTTTTCCCTTCACACAAAAATCTCTGGGGAACAAACAGAAGCCTATTTGAAAAAATTGAACAAATACAGAGTAGCTTATAAGAATGCTTCTGCAAAAGAGAAAACTGCTACTCCTCAGAGACAACAGGCCAGAGGAGGCAGAGGTAGGCCTTACTCCAGGCCTTTCTATCAGGCCCAAGCCTTCCCCTCCTATCAGCATCCCAAGGGTTTCTTTAGGGGAAGAGACAGAAGAGGTACTGGCCATGCTGGTTCCACAGCCCAGTCCTCTACACCTTCTAAGCCGACACCCTGAGAAGTCTGCCTGGGCTGCCTCTCCAACCCCAGTAGGCGTCAGGCTGGCCTACTACCTCCAGGCTTGGCAATCCGTCACTTCAGACAGATGGGTCCTGGAGGTAGTAGACCAGGGCCTTGCTCTCAGTTTCAAGCAGTTCCCAAAAACAGGAGCAAGAGCACTCAGACCTGCCACCCCCTCAGAAACAGCTTTGTTGGAGGCAGAAGTTTCTACCTTACTTCAAGTAAAGGCAGTGGATCCTGTGCTACTTGGCACAGGGGAAAATGATTGTACTCCTGGTACTTCCTTACCTTAAAGAAAAATGGGGAGTGGCGGCCCATTTTAGACCTGAGATACCTGAATAAACATCTCACAAAGCCAAAGTTCAAAATGGTCACTCTGGCTATCATCCTACCTACTCTCAGACAAGGGGACTGGTTGGCATCCCTGGATCTGAAGGATGCCTATTTTCACATTCCCATCAGGCAGTCCCACAGAAAATACCTCAGATTCTGACTGTCCAAGGGCCACTACCAGTTCAGGGCCATGCCCTTCAGACTGACCTCTGCACCAAGGGTCTTCACAGAGTGCCTAGCAGTGACTTAAGAAGGCAAGGGGTCACAGTATACCCCTACCTGGATGATTGGTTGCTGATGGATCATTCCCCCCAACTGGTAGAGGAAGCCTTAGCCCTTACTCAGAATACCCTTCCGTCTCTAGGATTCCTAGTAAATCTCAAAAAAATCAGTCCTGAAACCTGTCCAAATTCTGGATTTCATAGGGGCAGAGCTGGACACAATTCAGGCAAAGGCCTTTCTGCCTCCAGGAAGGGCAGATGCCCTCATCCAACTTGCAGAGTCCTTCCATCTTCAGGTTCCCCGCCCAGCAAGATACTTCTTACAGCTCCTGGGCCACATGGCAGCTACTACAGCAGTAGTCCCAGGGGCCAGGTTCCAGATGAGGGACATCCAGTTCCATCTTAGATTCTTCTGGTCCCAAAAGAGGGATTCCCTGTCCAAACTGATTCCAGTGTCTGTCACCCTGCTGCAAGCTCTCCAGTGGTGGCAGGACATGAGCAATCTCAGAGCAGGAGTCCCTTTTCTTCAATAGGCCCTCTCAGTAGTGCTAACCACAGATGCCTCACTACTAGGTGGGGTGCTCACCGGGGGGAGCACACAACTCATGGGACATGGCTCCAGCAGGAGTCTATGTTACACATCAACCTCCTGGAACTCAGGGCAGTGTTTCTGGCAATTCAGTCATTTGCCAAGAAATTACAGGGCAAAGTGGTGCAGGTCAGAACAGACAACACCACTACCATGTATTACATCAACAAACAAGGAGAGACAAGGTCTTCAGTGCTTTGTACAGAGACCATGAAGATATGGAGCTTGGCCTACTCCCTGAACATTTCCCTGTCAGCAGTTCACCTACCAGGGAAGGACAGTGTCCTGGCAGATGCTCTAAGCAGGATCAGCCAGGGCCATCATGAATGGTCCTTGAACAGGCAAGTCCTGTTGTCAGTGTTCAGAAGATGGGGTTTGCCAGAGATAGACCTCTTTGCAGCCCCAGACAACCACCAGTTGCCCTAGTTCTGCTGCAGGCCCCCGGCACTGGGCTCAGTGCCTCTGGATGCTCTGCTGCTGGATTGGTTGAGCAGGTTCCTATATGCCCTTCACCCTTTTCCTCTGATCCCCACAGTTCTACTCAAGCTGAGGTCTCAGTCAGCCACCATGATTCTGATAGCCCCAGACTGGGCCAGGCAACCATGGTATTCAGTGCTGCTGTCTCTATCAGTGGCCAATCCAATTTGCCTCCCCAGGAGACACAATCTGCTGACATCATCTCAAGGGAGGATCCTTTATCCCAACCTCGAGTCCCTGCAGCTCAGGGCTTGGCTCTTGAGGACTTAGAGTATGCAGGCCTGCATCTCTCTGAGAGCATCCTGGATATTCAGAGGGTATCCAGAAAGACTTTCTCCTCAAAATGGAAGAGATTCTCCATATGGAGTTCCCAAAAGGACCTAGATCCACAGAAAGCTGATCCGCCAGTCCTTTTGGATTATTTAGTTCACCTTCAATCCTTGGGCTCCAGCCCTCCACCCTGAAGGTGCATTTGGCAGTTGTTTCTGCCTATCTGTCAGCCAGGAAAGCCCTTCCCCTGGCTGCACATCCTATCTTTAAGAAATTCTTGAAGGGGCTGCTCCATCTTCATCCTCCTCACAGGGAGCCTACCCCCCTCCTGGGACCTTAACATCTGCATAGCTCAGCTTATGCAGTCTCACTTTGAGCCCATATCTTCAGCAGAGCTCAAATTTCTGACATGGAAAACTTTTTTTGGTGGCCATCACCTCTGCCAGGAGGATCAGTGAGCTTCAGGCCCTCTCAGTAGAGCCCAACTATATTGCCCCCCACAGGGACAAGATTGTTCTTTGAACCAATAGGAAGTTCCTCCCCCAAGGTGGTCTCGGACTTTCATCTGAATCAGTCCATAACACTGCCTGTCTTCTTCACTGATCATTCGAGCTCAGGTGAATGCAGGCTGCATAGCCTGGACGTAAAAACGTCCATCAACTATTACATGGACAGAACAAAAGGCAATAGGAAGGACTGTACTCAGTTGTTCCTTACCTATGGGATGTGGGTAAGGGCAGGCCAGTCATAAAAAGGACCATTGCCAGAGGGACTGTGGCTTGCATTCAGTTCTGCTATGGCAAACTGGGTAAGGAGACACCAGTGGGTTTGATGGCTCACTCTACCAGGGGGGACAGCTGTCTCAATTGCAGCTGCCAGAGATATCCCCTTACTTGACATTTGTAAAGCAGCTACTTGGAAAACTGTCCACAGATTCGCTAAGCACTACAGCCTGGACACCCAGGCCAGGCGTGATGACAGGTTTGGTACAGCAGTACTGCAGAGCCTATTTCTTAAGTAGGTTCTGGGCCCACCACCATGGGGCACTGCTTGATAGTCTGCATGTGTCAGAATACAGCAAGACTTCATGCTGTTTGAAGAAAAAAATTACTCACCATAGTAATGTTGTTTCTTCTAATGGAGTCCTGCTATATTCTGATCTCCCACCCTGCCTCCCCTCTGGAACCTAGGGGAGCGGGTTCTCTGCACTCTAGCTATTACTTTTTTCATTCACTAGTGGGTAGTGTTTTTTCTGGGCATCAGTGACCTGAGTCTTCTTCATGCCTTGCTTGTGTGTTGTTATTTACCCCTGGGGGTGTTTAGTTCTGGTTATAGACTAGTTATATAGCTTTCTTATTAGTAGCTTCATAAGAACTTGTTCAGTTGCTTAGAATGTACTGAAGACAGTGGTTTGAAAACTGAGCTCGAGCTCAACGTTCTATGCATTTGCATAGAGTTTAACTCTTTATTCTCCGGGACAACTGAACCGGTCGGTCATACTGCATATGTCAGAATACAGCAAGACTCCATTAGAAGAAACAACATTACTATGGTGAGTATTTTTTTCTTTTTGTAAGTATTATTCTTTTGTAATTGTGACATTACTGCACTCTCCACATCCCCTTTCCCCAGGACACATCTGGAAACGAGCTGTTAGCCCAGTATGTTTTTGGTTTTCTAGGTGAAACACTTGAAATATATAATACAGTAAATAAATAAGACATTGGGGTGAGGATGCATGAGAATGTGAGTCTAATTGCTAGTGACTCAAAGCTCTGTGAGAGGGTGGACAGTGAAGAGGGAAAAGACTGGACTTTGGGGGGCAGACTGTGGATGTTAGGGGTTGGGGACATCACCAAAGCTGTTTTCTCTCCTTCAAGATGGTGCCTACCTAATGTAGGAATGACCTGCAGTGCAAGATACAAATACAGCTCCCTTAAAATTAAAAGGACACTGTCAGCTTTATTTTTTGACTTAGTGATTTTATTTTTACATTATTTTACGTTTTACCCCTTTGTTAAGTGTAGTGCTCACTGAATGCAAATATGTCAATAGAGTCCATGACATTTTACAAGGATTTATTAATGTTTATTTATTTAAAAGTTTGGTAACCGGGAGGGGTACACCGAGCCGGAGCTTGTTTCCAGGTACGACCCGGGGAAAGGGCAGAGTGGAACAAAACAGTGGCAGTTACAATGAAATGAATCAAGAATCAACATCTGTAGTTATAAAGTGAAAAATACAGTGTAGGCATAAAAATAAATAGTAGAGAAATAAATACCCAGGTGTATAAGGGTAGCATTACCATAAATAGTGTCAAAGTAAAGATTTCCAAGAGTACGCTGGGAGTGAGATCAGGAGGGTTAAGGTAGTGAGGCAAGGCCCTGGATGAGGGAGAAGGGGAGAGCGGAGTGTAAGGGAGCACATAGGTAAAAGGGAGGGACAGCAATAGGGAGAGAGGAGGGGGAGTGAGAAAGGGGAGAGGGGGTAGGGCAGAAGGGAAGAGGGGTAATTTTGCCAAAAATGTTTTGTGGTTGGTCCAACCTTCAGTCCCGACACCGATGATCCCGTGCATCCTCGATGACAGATGGCACCTATCCAACAGGTACACTTGTTCACGAACAACTCAGCAAAAATGTGCATTTTAGAAGTGAAACACCCTCCCAGTTTCTTTATGGCTTACTGAACTTGGGAAAGTGAATCCTGTTTTTAAATGAGTGCTTTAACCATCTTCTAGTCTATGCTTAAACATTCAGGCTGTGACTCTGAACATGTGTAGTAGACTGCTCACCATATGGGTGTTACCACACTAAAACATGTTTACGTACATTTCTTGATCAACTCCCACTGAATCTGTTCTCGACTTGGGAACACCCCCAACACAGTCGAGGCACTTAAGCTGTAGTGGGAAGAGAGGAGATTATTGCACCCAGAGTGACTGCACTGTTTGAGGGTGTTCATCATGTTTAGGAAATATGCAATAAGAGTATATCAACGATACAAAATAAAACACGGTTGGGTATAATAAGGGTACCCTGAAGATGTGCAGAGCAAGAGAGCCTCAGATCAAATAGGATCTGGAGCTACAGCAGTGAGTAGGGAAATGGGCAGATTAGGTGGGCTGTATGGTCCTTCTCTGCCGACACATTCTGTGTTTCTGTATGTTTTTATAATTGCACCATTTGCACGCATTCCAGTTCTACTAAGAAATGAAGCAGATAAAACGACCAATGACATGAATGAATTATAGAGCAGGTAAGCGATCACAAAATGTGGGTTTTCGGCTAGAGATGCTATGATGCAAAAAGGGCTGACGGTGTCCCTTTAGGGTTATGAGTGCATTCTCAAATTCTCTGGGTGAGAGAATTGTGAAACGAAGCTGAGCAGTTCCGGCACACAGTAGACTTGAGAAGAAACTCTTATAACCTAAGAGACATGGGAATTGCACATATGAACATATTATAAATCATGTTATAAGAACTTTGTGTAAAAAAAAAAAAGATTTGAAATTGAAAGCAAAATGTTTTACTTTGCAGAATATTAGAGAATCCCCTTTGTGAGTAGTGGACTGTGCCAACTGAACTTAGAACTTCAAAATTTTAGAACTACATGCATGAGACACCCTCTTATGGCTATAATAGTACCTGGAATGTGTAAGTAATAACCCACGACAGGGTATGGGGGTTATGGGATTTTAATACACGGCTGCCGATGCGTTGTGAGGCGAAGTACTACCTTTTTAATCATACATAAATCCTATAAATAGGCATAGCAAAATAAGATTAATGATTGCTAGAAAATCTGTGCCATATATGTATTACACATATAAAAAAAAGGACAGGCAAACAACGATACCCTGAATAGCTTAATTAACGAACAGTATGGTTCACGATAAACAGCAATAGAGTCAGTTTACACAAAGGCAAAAGTACTGGACTTAGGAGGGCTGACTTTGCTAAAATGGGTGAGTGCCTAAGGAATGCACTAGCAAATGGGCAGGAAGGAGGGGTGAAGAACAATGGGGAATAATAAAACTGCCATCACAGAGGTAACGAGCCTTTGTGTGAAGCAAAAACAAAACAAAACGATGTAAGAAACCAACTATGGTTCTCAACGAAGTGGCAGTGAAGGTTCAAGAGAAAGAAAGCATTCAGGAAGTACAAGGAATCTCAGAAGGAGCAGGACAGAGAACTGTATCAGTTAAAGCAAAGGAGGCTGGGAAGGCAGTCAGAACAGCAAAGGCCCAAACTGAGGAAAAGATAGCCAACTCAGTTAAGAAGGGGATAAAACCTTTATAGGTACATCAGGGAGCTAAGGAAGACCAAGGGAGGGATAGTGAGGCTAATAAAGGGAGGGAGGGTGGGCAGAGAGGGGACTGTGAAAAGACAGAGATACAAACAAATATTTTGCCAGTATTTACAAATGAAGAGGGGAGGTACATAAAGCAAACAGTAGAAACACTCTGGATACAGAAGTTGATACCAGCCCATTTACAGAAGAAAGGGTTCTGAAAGAACTCTTAAAACTGAAGGTGGACAAAGCAATGGGGCCTGATGGGATTCATCCCAGAATTCTAAAAGAACTAAGGGTAGAACTAGTGACACCACTGACTACCCTTTTAACAAATCATGGGAGGATGGGGTGGTACCCGAGGACTGGAGGGGGGCAGATGTGATTCCCTTCACAAAAGTGGGAGCAAGGCAGAAGCAGGAAACTACAGACCTGTTAGTTTAACCTCAGTGGTAGGGAAAATGATGGAATCACTTCTGAAGGAAAGAATTGTCGAGTATCTAGAGGCCAGAGGGGCACAGGACCCTAGGCAGCATGGATTCACAGCGGGAAGGTCATGCCAGACGAATCTGATAGATTTCTTTGACTGGGTGACCAAAGTAGTAGATCAGGGGGGGCTGTGGACATGGCCTACCTAGACTTTAGCAAGGCATTTGACACAGTCCCACACAAAAGATTAATATACAAGTTAGCCAGCCTGGGGTGGGTCCCAAGATGACAGCCTGGTAAAGAATTGGCTAGAGAATAGGACACAGAGAGTAATAGTAAATGGAGTCCACTCAGAAGAAAGGAGGGTTACTAGTGGGGTACCGCAGGGTTCAGTATTAGATCGGTCCTCTTCAATGTCTTTATGTTTACATTGCAGAGGACTGGAAGGAAAGTATGTCTCTTTGCAGATGACACAAAGATCTGCAACTGAGTTGATGCACAGGGTGGGGTGGAAAGGATGAGAAGGGACTTGGCAAGGTTTGAGGAATGGTCAAATGTATGGCAGCTTAGATTCAATGCTAAGAAGTGCAGGGTAATGCACCTGGGAAACAAAAACCCAGGGGAAGAGTACACAATGGGGGTGAGATACTAACAACAACAAAAATGGAAAGGGACCTGGGGGTAGTCATATCAGATGACCTAAAGGTGGGCAAACAATGGAGAGGGCGGCAAGGAGGGCTGGGGGATACTGGGATGCATAGGGAGAGGCATCACCAGTAGAAAACAGGAAGTTATTATCCGTCTGTACAGACAGTTGGTGAGACCCCATCTGAGTACTGTGTGCAGTCTGGGAGACCCAATCTCCAAGAAAGACATAGACAGGATGGAAGCTGTCTAGAGGAGGGCAACTAAAATGGTGCAGGGTCTGCACCGAAGACCTATGAAGAGAGACTAAAGGAGCTTAATATGTATAGCCTCGAGGAAAGGAGGGAGAGGGGGACATGATAGAAACGCTCAAGTACTCAGCTAATCAACAAAGTCCAAGAGGGTAGCATCTTTCAAAAAGAGGTGTGCAAGAACAAGAGGGCACAATTTGAAGATGGGGGCTTAGAGGTTCTTTAAGGAAGTATTTTTCACAGAGGGTTGTGGATGGCAATAGAGCGGCCTTCGGAGGAAGGTTGGCCGGAGTCAAAATCAGTGGTGGAATTCAAGCATGCATGGGACAGTCATAAGGCAATTCTCCGGGGTTGGGGTAGGAAGAAGTAGGCTGCTGGTTAACTAGGATCTGCAGCTTATCCTGTAGGTAGGGAAATGGGCAGACTGTGTGGGCCAAGCGGTCCTTATCTGCCGTCAAATTCTATGTTTCTGTGTTTCTATGAATAGAATGTTGACAAAAAACATGGAACGTTCATAAATGTTAAGTTAGCCATCTTGTTTTCATGATTAGCGAGAGCCATACGAGCAAATAGTGAAGCAGGAACACGCTCCCTTTCTGCTTGTCTTGAAAGAAAAAAAATAACACCTGCCATTCTGTTTCCATGCAGGCCTTACTACATCTCTCGCACACACAGACCCATATCCAGTATACCCCTTCAGCCCTCTACAGTAGAGTAGGCAGGAGCTCTTGCATCCCGATTCCCGGGCACACCTCCTCCATCCCTGCATCTTTCCGCAAACACCGAACCCTAATCCCCTCGCTGTGTCCAGCACTTGTGAGTGAATATGTGCTTCTCACAATTTTAACAGTCAAACCTATTGGAAACTCCGGCTCGATGTAATTCAGACATTCTACGAGCCTTACACTGAAGTCAGCTGCTAGCCTGTGCAGCCCACAGAAGAGTATGACTTCTTTCCGAGGAAAAAAATTAAAACCTGAGATTACATTAAAAAGCAACTTTCAAACAACATGAAGTCTTACTATATTCTGACAATCTGCAGTTAGCTCCAGCCTTTGAACTGCCCCGGAGAGTAGAGGGTTAATTTTCTACGTAGCGCATAGAACGTTGAGCTCGAGCTCGGTAGAGGTCTCTGTCTGCAGCACTTTGAAACCCAACCTTCAGATTCTTACTCCGCCTCACTGAACAGCCGCCTGGAGATTTCTCCTTTGCTTGGTCTAGAGTCGGTTAAAGTGTCGCTTTTTTCCGCTTAATTTCCTTAGTATTACGGTTCAGGGCTCTGTCTGCGGTACAGTAAGTACTTTAGCTAGTGTAACCCCTTGTTACCCGGGGTTACTAGAATCCCAGTAAGACCTAGTGGTAGGCAGGGAAGGCAGCTTGTGAAACTCCAGTTAAATGGTTTTCACACTGTCTCACTCTGTTCTCAGTCTCAGCTGAGACTGAGAGATGACATCACCAATAGAACTGTCGCAGCTGCATAAGCCACATTGGAATCTGCAGCAGAGGGAGTGAGATAGAACGTTGGGAGTTTTCAAAGTCAGTTCCTGTTTACCTTCTGTGGGAGAAGGTGAGAAGCCAGTTTCAAGTGGTGGAGACTGCTGTCCAGGTCTCAGTGCCCCCCTCCCTCCGGGGGGGGGGGAGTAAAGTATTCCCCATGTAGATTCCAGGGGCAATCCCCTAATTTCTGCTAAAGAGAGAAAGCTGCCTTTTACAGTTTGTGTTTGTGCTTGACAAGTGGAAAAAGTTGTACTTTGCTTGTGGGGCACCTGCAACGAAAGGGTGAGTGTTTGCTCTAATTTGAGAGGGCAAAAAATGTGTTTCTTCAGCCTGGGAAATGTGAAGAAATCTGGGATTTGAACTACTATTTAGGAGGCCTATAGTACTAGGACAAAAAAATGGAGTAGTGTCAAAAGCTAAAGTGCTGTGTGGATTCAAGTATGTTGTAGAGGGGGCGCACAGTTCATCCAATCGCTTAATCTACATTTCAAGTTTCAGTTTATCCAGAGAAATGGCTGGCATATGGGCTGTGGCAGCTGGAGGTGGGAACACCCCATCTTTAGTAACCAGGTCCACCTCACGGATTTCTGTGATTGCTACTACCTCATCGCTTGGCCAGTGATGAGGGAAGTACCCAGACGGGTTGCAAATGGGAAAATCTCTTAGGAGTCGAGACTCTAAGTGGTATGGGGAGCCACAACATGGGTAAAGAATTCTTTGTGAGATGGGAGTCAGAAGAAGTAAGAAGGAAATCTCTAGGGGTCGAGACTTAAGTGGTGGGAGCCACAACAAATAAATGGGTTCATTCTTCCAATGAACCACCAGTCAAGTGGCCGGCAGGGGAGCCGGGCTAGTCGGCTGCACCCAAAAGTGCGCGGCAAACCGAAGCTGTGTGCCTGGTGGTCCAGAGCTGGAAAACAGTAGATTTGGTTCATTCTTCAAGTGGACCGCCTTGTAGTCTCTAATCTACATTATCAGTAAACATAGCCCCATGGGGGTCCATCTATGCTTTGCTGTGTTCAGTTAGTTGTGAATAAAAACCACACTGAAAAATCCCAGTCCTGGTTCTGGACATTACAGTTATTGCTTCCTGTGTTCGGATTTACTTGGGTGCCTCTGTGCAGAGTAGCCAAACCTAGGACCCCTTGTGCCAAGTAACCTCATCCTCCCCGAACCCAGGTCCCCACCAGGTATTGCTGCCAGCGCCAACAGCATGCCACCTGTCGCTTTCAGCAAAAGGCAGGGTGAGAGTTACAAAATGGAGGCACCGCTTGGATTTGTTCAGGAAGGAAGGTGCTTGGGCAAGGGGCTAGTGTTTTGGCTATCTGGCAGTGGGTAGCCCAAAAAGCTGAAGCAATTTCCCTAGTGTGTTGCTGTGTGCTGTGAATCTTGTGCTGCTGTTTAAAAAATGCCAATTGTTTACCAAGGAGCTGTAAAGCCAAAGAGTGTGCCCTTGTCCTGCATCAAAATTGTTTACAGCGTTTTTGTCAGCTTTTAAAATGAATTCTGTGAGGAAAAGTGTGGAAAACTAGGGGTAGCAGCAGAGAAATTATGCCCTGGAGGTTTGAAATGCTTTTAAAATGAATTCTTGTGAGGAAAAGTGTGGAAGACTAGGGGTAGCAACAGAGAAATGATGCCCTAGACGTTTGAAATGCTTTTAAAATGAATTCTGTGAAGGAAAGTGTGGAAAACTAGGGGTAGCAACAGAGAAATTATGCCCTGGACGTTGGAAATGCTTTCTGTGTAAATGGAGAGACTGCAGAGTTAATAGCAATGTTACATGATTGAAATGGGCTCCCGCCGTGGAGTCCGTTGGAAAAAAAAAAAAGTGCATTTTACAGTTTAAATTTGACTGCTCGAGGATCGCCGTGAGGAGAGGAGCCCTTGCGAGGAAGAAGAGGCTCATTTGCATGACGTCATGTGGTTGGTCAGATTGCCATTAGTCCCACCCCTTAGCCAGCTCTTCAGAGACTGTCTCAGCATTCGAGAGGGAGACAGAGTGTAGTGCGTGTACTGGCAGTAGAGGAGCGTCGAGGAGTATTCAAGGCGCTGTAAACAGTTAAAAATAGACTTTTGAGTTTAAAATCGGGCTCAACCCGCAAATCGATCGTGGAAATAGTGAATTTGGTGGTTAAAACGACGATCACTAAGACTGCCCTCCCATTTGTGTACAGAGGCCTTCAAGAACTGGCTGCAGACCGTTTTACCCCATTGCAGCAAATTACTTACTGATCACAGTAAGTAAATAACCCAAAAACTGCTCAAACAGTGATTTTCAGTAATGTCATGTAAAATGTGTGTGCAGCAGTGTAGTCGCTTTGCAAGTAACGACTGTGTGAAGTCCTGCCAGCAAGTGCAAGTCTGTAAAGCCATTAAATGTGTGCATGGAAGTGAAAATAGCCTCAGTTTAAAGTTTGCAGCCAGAGAGAGACTGTGGGTTGTAAAAAAGTGCAACACTAGTAGAAGCAGGCAATCCTGTGCTGAAACCTGAAGCTTTTAAGGGACTGTGAAATAAAGTGACTGTTACCAGCATGTGAAAAGTCCAAGGAAAATCCTGTAAATGTGTGTAAATACAAATCAGAGCAAGTTGTGCAGTTTGAGTAAAAGTTATCAGTAGCTGATGTAAATCGGGTACGCAGTGGCTTGAGCCAGATTCTAAATGTTGATGCACAGGAGTGCTGCCGCCGCCATGCCAGGGTGGGGTAGTAAAGTAAACACAGCAGCAGAGGAGCCATTTTACAGCTAAAGAGTGTGTTTAATAAAGTGGGACTTTCAGTTACAGTGAACTTTTGTTTATTTTTCTGCAGTTGTGGCCTTAGGACCAGCTCGTTACCAGGATCATGCCCGGGTTGCAGTAACAGCAGCAGTACATAGACTGAGAGATATTGAAAAGTGGTGCTATGGAGGGCAACTGCCTCCTAATGTTGCAATTCCTAATTATCCAGTGCACGTATGCCAAATATGCTTGAGTGCTGGAAGGGACGTCTTCATGATTCCTCACTGTGCTGGATGCCTTCAAAAATATGGCTTGTATAAAGCACCTCCAATCCATTTGGCCCCCACATGGACAAAAATTCAGGAATCTGCAGTTGGCAGCACACAGCACTAAGCGAAGCCTGTGGAGGAAGGTCCCTCGGGGGAGTGTGGCACAAAGCTAGAGGGTGCAGAATTAGAGACTAAACCAGAAGTTGAAGTTTTGGATGCTGGATGTCGGAAAGAAAGTTCAGATAAAGCATCAGTAGACCCCTGGGTGGGGGGGCCTATTCCAAGTCTATTAGATGAAGATGAGATGCGGGAGGCCTTTGAATGGGAGGTGTCGAACTCCGCGCCTAATGATGAATGGATAGTCTCAGGGGTGAGAACGACTGCTCACTCCTGGGCTCAGATCCTCAGTGAAGAGGAAGATGAGGGGGAACCTATGTGGCCTTGTGAGAAAGGAACGGGTACACAGCCTCAAGATCTTGCCGTGGAGGAATGTGTTGAAGAAGGTGGTGATGCCACTGCCTTGGCTTTACAGGAGAAAGAAGTCAGGGATCCGTTTTTAATTTCCTTGAGAATGCGAAGCTGGCAGAACCAGGACTGGCCACCCCCAAGCCAGGCCAGCGGTCTCAGATTGACCAAAGCAAGTAAAGAGGAGAAACTGGTTCGTAGAAAGGCAAATGAGATCTATGGTGTGACCTTTCCTACCTTTCCTCGGAGAGTCTGGGAGGAGTTTGAGGACTGCAGGAAATCCTAGATCTGGGATGAAGCAATGAAAAATGTGCATCCTGGGGCCAACCAGCATGTAAAGAATAGACTGCTTCCACGAAAAGTATACGCAGTGGAAGAGAGGCAGGACACTGTTTATAGACAGAGTGAGAATGGTGGACGAGAGGACATGAAATCTCCCACTGTGTGAATTATGCGCCCAGACGGGTAATAATTCAAGCTCCTGACCCCTGGTACTATTGGCCTCAGTGTAAGGACCTCCCAGCAAATGTGCCCGTGCCTTAAAAATGGAGAGCCGAGCAGTGGTAGTCAATACTGCCACACCAGACTGTGAAGTGCCCTTATTGATCTGCCAATATGAATAACCAAGGACTCAGGTGCTCCACATTCATCAGTCTACAGTGTACTGTCCTGTCCAGCAACCATCCACTGGCCCACCAGATGACTTCAGATCCAGAGAGGACACCAGCCCAGCTGTTTCCTGTTCATTGCCTGGTAATCAGATGACGTCGGACCAGCTATTTTTCTTTTTGTTCCTGTTCTAAGGTTCCATCTCCATTGATGACATCAGCCCAGCTGTTTCCAGATGTGCCCTCCTGTGGTTCCCGGAAGATGTCCACCCAGCTGTATCAGAAGAAATGCTGCCAGGGAGAGTCTTCAGCAGGGTACAGGTTCGTGCA
The DNA here is from genome assembly GCA_016271365.2 of Neoceratodus forsteri. Classification (NCBI taxonomy): domain Eukaryota; kingdom Metazoa; phylum Chordata; order Ceratodontiformes; family Ceratodontidae; genus Neoceratodus; species Neoceratodus forsteri. The sequence continues at coordinate 1,110,383,785 of CM028133.1, forward strand.
GAGTCTTGAACTACAAATGGCTGGTAAGTCCAAAACTTTCCTATCTTTATGACATTGCAGTACACACCCTACACTACTGACTTTCAAAAATGTGTGAACTGTCCGCAAAGACTCTCCCCTTCGGGACTTTGGCCTGTTAGAACTGTGCTTCACTGGGCTCCGGCCCAGGAGAGACTCTTTATTGGACTAGCCTTCGGGCATTGTGGTCACTAGTTGGGACTTTTAAGGCACTCCATCCCCCCAAGTGTGTATTGTAAATAATGTCATTTTTGTGCTCTAATGTAAATACTGTTTTTTCTACCTTTTTTCTAAAAAAAAAAATCTTTTTGGGATTGTTCAGTGTTTTGTATGGTAAGGGTTTTAGGTAGACTGTGAATGCAGATTAGGAGCGTTTGTTTTGTCTTTTTCTTACAGGTGTTCCTGGGAAGACAGAAGAGAAGACAAGAAGAGGAGGAGGGGCTCATCGGAGTTCCTTGTCAGTGCTTTATTGTGTAGAATTTAAAGTACTGTGGTGTTATTGTTATGGTGGTTACTGTATTAACCCTTTCCTTCCACAGGTGTGGTCGTGGGGGTAGGGAGGAGGCAGTAATTGGTATTTAATGGTGTGGCTGCAGGTTGCCCAAGGTCGGCGAGGTCCCCGGGTTTTGTTTTTGTTTTGGGATATTATGTTAGAGGCAGATAGGTTTTCCCTAGAGGGTTGGGGGGATGGACAGGCTGTGGCCCTGACCTGCAGTAGGGACCGCAGTGCTGATCTATCAGGGCTATGCTCTGGATGGTTCTACCAGAGCCACTAGGTGTCCATAGTAAGTGGATAGTGTAGAGGCTGATATGTCAGCTACAGGCCTCTAAGCCCTTAGTGTTGCCTGCCTGTGCTTGCACATGGTAGAAGGGGGCCTGATCCCCCCCCTCCACAGGTAGCACATAGGGTGGGATGGCCTAAGGCCGGGTGCATAATGACTGGGAACAGTCATTTTCCTCTGGTCAAGAGCGTATTACCCCTTGTTACTCAGTTACTAGAATCCCAGTAAGACCTAGTGGTAGGCAGGAAGGCAGCTTGTGAAACCCAGTTAAATGGTTTTCACACTGTCTCACTCTGTTCTCAGTCTCAGCTGAGACTGAGAGATGACATCACCAATAGAACTGTCGCAGCTGCATAAGCCACATTGGAATCTGCAGCAGAGGGAGTGAGATAGAACGTTGGGAGTTTTCAAAGTCAGTTCCTGTTTACCTTCTGTGGGAGAAGGAGTGAGAAGCCAGTTTCAAGTGGTGGAGACCGCTGTCCAGGTCTCAGTGCCCCCCTCCCTCCGGGGGGGGGGGAGTAAAGTATTCCCCATGTAGATTCCAGGGGCAATCCCCTAATTTCTGCTAAAGAGAGAAAGCTGCCTTTTACAGTTTGTGTTTGTGCTTGACAAGTGGAAAAAGTTGTTCTTCGCCTGTGGGGCAACTGCAACGAAAGGGTGAGTGTTTGCTTTAATTTGAGAGGGCAAAAAATGTGTTTCTTCAGCCAGGGAAATGTGAAGAAATCTGGGATTTGAACTACTATTTGGGAGGCCTGTAGTACTAGGACAAAAAAATGGAGTAGTGTCAAAAGCTAAAGTGCTGTGTGGATTCAAGTAATGTTGTAGAGGGGGTGCGACAGTTCATCCACCGTTTAATCTACATTTCGAAGTTTCAGTTTGTCCAGAGAAATGGCCGGGTATGGGCTGTGGGAGCTGGAGGTGGGAACACCCCATCTTTAGTAACCAGGTCCCTCTCTGATTTCTGCTGTGTTGCTATTTACCTCATAAACTTGGCCAGTGATGAGGAAGTACCCAGACATGGGTCGCAAATGGGAAAATCTCTCTAGGAGTCGTAGACTCCAGAGTGTGTGAGAGCCCACAACATGGGTAAAATTCTCTTTGTGAGATGGGAGTCAGAAGAAGTAAGAAGGAAATCTCTCTAGGGTCACAGACTCTAAGTGGTGTGGGAGCCACAACAAATAAAGTGGGTTCATTCTTCCAATGAACCGCCAGTCAAGTGGCTGGCAGGGGAGCCGGGCCAGTCGGGCTGTGTACCCAAAAGCGCGTGCAAGTCCGGGCTGTGTGCCTGGTGGATCCAGAGCTGGAAAACAGTAGATTTGGTTCATTCTTCAAGTGGACCGCCTTGTAGTCTCTAATCTACATTATCAGTAAACGTAGCTCCATGGGGGTCCATCTATGCTTTGTTGTGTTCAGCTAGTTGTGAATAAAAGCCGCACTGTAGAATCCCATTCCTGGTTCTGGACATTACAGTTATTGCTTCCTGTGTTCGGATTTACTTGAGTGCCCCTGTGCAGAGTAGCCAAACCTAGGTCCCCTTGTGCCAGGTAACCTCATCCTCCCCAAACCCAGGTCCCCACCAGGTATTGCTGCCCAGCGCCAACAGCATGCCACCTGTCGTTTTGGTAAAAAGGCAGGGGTGGGGGTTACACTAGTAGTTCTGGTTTATTTGTGGAAATTGTAAAACTTTTCTCAATCAGTTCGGCTGAATTGATTCAACATATTGAAATCTGTGTGTTTTCTTTTAGTGTGTGGTTACTGGTCCTTATCGGTTTTAAAAAAAAACATGTTTTAACATTTTTTTCCAAAACCCGTAACACGGTTAGAAACCGATAAGGGAGTCTTGCCTGGCGGTTTCTGAAAAAAGGGTAAGTTTAGTTAGGTTGGCCATGTCTAAGAAACCCAAGAATAAAACTGGGCCTACTGGGTTTCAACACTGCAGTGAGTGTGGGGAAGTCTTTGCTAAGGCCGATCCCCACACCACCTGTGTTTATTGTCTGGGGTTTGACCACCTCGATATAGACTGCCAAATATGTGAAAACTTTCCTAGGTCTATCCTGGAAAAAAATATTAGGTAGACTTAGGGAAAAGGAGGTCGAGAAGTCCGCTGACCTGGATGGCCAGTCCGGTTCGGTTCCGACCGAACCAGAAGGAGTGCCCTCTGACCAGGGCGATACTTCTTCGGGCAAGAGGAGAGCCGATCCTGAGGGATCGGTTCCTACAAAAACGAAACGTAAAGACAAATCAACTGGTTTGGATCCGGAGGTTCATGTTCCGACCGCTGATGAGATTGCCCGAGCGATTCTGATTCATAGGAAGATACTGAGCTGAATGGACTTGCATCCTATATGCACGCCATGATCATCTAATTTCTAATCTGATACATATTCCTATCCCACTTGGATTTGAACTCAGTAATAGATTTGCTTGCTACAATCTCCAAAGGCAGTACATTCCAAGCATGTACCACTCTTTGGTTAATCCACCATGCAGTTCTCACTTTATTACATTTAAATGCTGTTAATTGCATTGGGTGGGACCTAGTTTTATACATACAACTATTAAATGTTAACCCCGTAACATCCCACAAGTCATCATTTTGCCAAGCTCTATATACCAAGAACATGTCCCCTCGCTTTCTATGTTCCTCCAAGGAGTACATATTCAACTCTCTCCATCTAGTCCCATAGTCTTTACGTGTCATACCACAAACAGCTCTTGTTGCCCTCCTCTGCACACCCTCCAACAGGGCAATATCCTGTTTTTTAAAGGGTGACCACACCTGTGCTTCATATTCCATAATTGGCCTCACCAGGGATACATACAGGGGCCAAACAAGCCCCCTACTTCTAGATGATATATGCCTCAATATGCAATTTAGGATAATGTTTCCTTTCTGGGCTATATTATGGCAATGAGATGAAAATTGTTGAATTGCTTCTCCCGGTTCCTTCCGATCTGGCTCCGTTAGCTAGGGGTTCAGTTTGGTCGGTTCCTCTGGTTCAGGTTTATGCCCCTGAAGATTTTTATGAACTGGAATTTGAGGAGGAGGGGGATAATGATCAAGATGATGATTATGATGGAGCAGAAAGTCTGAATGTGCCAATTGAACCGGACATCTCCCCAGACAGACCTTCAGGTGTTTCCCTTCCTAGGCTCTCTGAGTCCTCTCCCCACTATCTGTTCTACAGAAAAAGTGGCTGAAACCCTCCAGCTTCCTATATAAAAGAATAGACAAGAGGTATACCTTATGAGGCTCAGACACAGAGTTTTTCTATCAACAATGCAGCTATGTTGGGGTCGAGCAGGCTGCAGCCTTTGACAGGGCTAATGTTCTCTTGGCTTCACACCCCTGAGATAAAGACTCCAGGAGGATGGATGCCTTGGCAAAGAAACAGTACATGGCATCCTCTTTGGGACTCAGTCAGGCTAATTATATGGCCTATACAGCCAGGTACCAGAAGTCCAGGTGGGACACTGTACTGGCACTGGCTAATCAGCCCCCCACCCCCCAGCTGGCCAAGGAGCTGGAGGAAGTGGCTGCTGATGGGATTGAGGCATCTAAAGTATAGTTTCATGCTGCTGTGGACCTCAATGATGTGTCATCAAGAGTCATGGCTACATCTGTGGCTGTTCGGAGAATGGCTTTGTTCAGATGTACAAGCCTCTCACAGGACACCCAGGCTAAGGTCATGGATTTCCCTGTGGAAGGTAATTCTCTGTTTGGGGAGCAGACAGAGAATTACATGAAAAAGATGGAGGAATATAGGACAACTTATAGGAGTGCACAGGCCAAGGAGAGGCAGGCAGCTCCTCAAAGGCAGCATTCTAGGGGCAGGGGCAGGCCTTTTCATAGGCCTTTCTACCAAGCACAGGTCTGTTCTCCCTTTTGACAGAGGGGGTTTTTCAGAGGGAGAGGCAGAAGGGGTGAGCAGGGCTGCATCCACTCCTCAGCCTAAGGCCCCTGCCAAGCAGACACCCTGATGGGTCTGCCCGGGTCGACTCTCCTATCCCTGTAATGGGCAGGCTGGTTTACTTTGTCCAGGACTGGATGTCTGTTACTTCAGACAAGTGGGTCCTGGAAGTAGTAAGCCAGGGACTGGTTCTCAGCTTCCAAAAATTTCCGAAGATGAGAGCCAGATCTTTTCCACCTGCGAGTCTCTCTGAAACCCTTGCCCTAGAGGCAGAGGTTTCATCTCTTCTGGCCTTAAGAGCCATAGAGAGAGTTCCTACCCTACATCGGGGCAAAGGTCTGTACTCCATGTACTTCCTTACCCCAAAAAAGACAGGGGAGTGGTGATCCATCCTAGATCTAAGATACCTGAACAAACATCTTTTAAAACCAAGGTTCAAGATGGTGACTCTGGGAATAATTCTTCCCTCCCTAAGGCCATGGGACTGGCTAGCCTCCCTGGACCTCAAAGATGCCTACTTTCACATCCCCATCAGGTGCTCCTACAGAAAGTACCTCAGGTTCAAGTTGCCCTCAGGCCATTATCAGTTCAAAGCAATGCCCTTTGGTCTAACATCAGCTCCAAGGGTTTTCGCAAAGTGCCTGGCAGTAGTAGTTGCCTTTCTAAGAAGGCAAAAGATTTCCATTTTTCCATATCTGGACGACTGGCTCATAGTGGGTCAGTCTTCAGACCAGGTCAAGTCAGACCTGCAAGTGACTCAGCAAGTGCTCACTTCCCTGGGATTTCTTCTCAACCTCCCCAAGTCAGTTCTTGAACCAGTGCAGCTTCTTACCTTTATAGGGGCAGAGCTAGATACTGTCAAAGCAAGAGCCTTTCTTCCCCTGGAAAGGGCAAGAGTTCTTATAGAACTGGCTTCTTCCTTTAGCCTTCAGGTGTCCTGACCAGCAAGGCACTTCCTTAAGCTCTTGAGCCACATGGCAGCTTCTACAGCAGTGGTCCAAGCGGCAAGATTTCAGATGAGGCACATTCAGTTCCATCTGACGGCCTTTTGGTCCCAAAGGAAGGACCCTCTTACCAAACTGATTCCAGTGACCCAGATACTGATCCAAGCTCTTCAATGGTGGTAGGATCAGGACAATTTAAGGCAAGGGGTCTCATTTGTCACTCAGTCTCATTTGGTGGTCCTTACCACGGATGCTTCCCTCTTGGAGTGGGGAGCCCATCTGGGGGCTCTCACAGCCCAGGGACTGCGGTCCCATCAGGAATACCTTCTTCATATCAATCTCCTGGAACTCAGGGCAGTTTTTCTGGCCCTGCAAGCTTTCTCCCAGTCCGTGCAGAATAAGGTGGTTCAGGTCAGAACAGAGAATACCACCACAATGTGGTACATCAACAAGCAGGGAGGCACTCGGTCCATAGCCTTGTGCACAGAAGCCATGAAATTTTGGTCCCTGGTTTATTCTCTGCAGACCTCTCTGATAGCGTCCACCTTCCAGGGGAGGACAGTGTAATAGCAGATGCACTGAGCAGGATCTCCCAGGGCCATCACGAATGGTCCCTGGACCCTCTGGTGTTGAGAGTGATTTTTTCAAGGTGGGGCACTCCAGAGATAGATCTCTTTGCAGCTCCAGACAATAACCAAATTCCTCTGTTTTGTTGCAGACCCCCAGTCTTGGGCTCAGTCCCTCTAGATGCTCTGATGTTTAACTGGGAAGGGAACTTTCTCTATGCCTTCCCTCCCTTTCCTCTACTCTTCAAGGTTCTGGTCAAGGTAAGGTCACAACCCTGCAAAGTGATTCTAATTGCTCCAGATTGGGCCAGGCAGCCCTGGTACCCCCCTCTTACTGTACCTAGCAGTCCATCTTCCTCTGTCTCTTCCCAGGAATTACAACCTGTTAACCTCCTCTCAGGGGAGGATTTGGTACCCCAATCTTCCGGTCTCTTAATCTCAAGCCATGGCTCTTGAAGAGTTAGAGTATGCAGATTTGCATCTGTCCAAGGGGTTCTGGATAGTCTTAAAGCCTCTCGAAAGCCTGCCACCAGAAAGACTTATGGCTCTAAATGGAAAAGATTCAGCATTTGGTGTTCCAAGAAGCATATATCTCCAGACACTGCTGAATTGCCTACAGTTCTGGATTATATGGTCCATCTTAATAGCCTAGGCCTCAGACCAGCTACTCTCAAGGTACACTTGTCAGCTATTTCTATTTTTCTGTCAGTGGGAAAGCCTTCCTCACTTTCATCTCACCCTGTATTCTGTAAATTTTTCAAGGGATTGCTTCGTACCAATCCTCCCTTTAGGGATCCTGCCCCTGCCTGGGACTTAAATGTTTGCATTGTTCATTTTATGCAACCCCCATTTGAGCCTGTGTCCTCAACAGAGCTTAAGTACTTGACTTGGAAAACTGTGTTTTTGGTAGCCATTTCCTCTGCCAGACATATCAGTAGATTGCAAGCCTTGTCAGTGGAACCTGATTTTATCTCCTTTCATAGAGATAAAGTGGTCCTTAGAACCTATAGGGGGTTCCTGCCCAAAGTGGTTTCAGACTTCCATTTGAATCAGTCTGTTTATCTCCCTGTCTTCTTCAATGATCATTCTTCCTCAGGAGAGAGGAGGCTACACAGTTTAGATGTTAAAAGAGCCCTTAGCTACTATGAAGAGCATACAAAGGGTCACAGGTTTGATTCCCTCCAGTTGTTCCTCATTTATGGGGAAGTGGGAAAGGGCAAACCTGCCACCAAGAGAACTGTTGCCAGGTGGATTGTTTCTTGTATACAATTCTGCTATGAGAAACTGGGAAAAATTCCACCCTCAGGCCTGAGGGCTCATTCCACAAGAAGTACAGCTGCTTCCCAGGCTGCTGCAAGGGATATCCCTCTGTTAGAAATTTGCCAAAACAGCCACCTGGAAAACAGTCCATACCTTTACCAAGCATTACTATCTGGATATCCAGGCTAGGAGTGATGCTCGGTTTGGCACAGCAGTACTTCAGAGCCCATTTCTAAAGTAGGTTCTGTTCCTCCTCTATGGAACTACTGCTTGGTAGTCTGCAGATTGTCAGAATACAACAAGACTTCATGTTGTTTGAAGAAAAAATTACTCACCTTTATTTATTATTTATTTATTGAATTTTGATGACTGGGTAGGCCCACTGGGCCCCGGAGGTCCCTTTTTCAGGGGCGACCCGGGAAGTAACAGTACATGAAATAGAAGACAATGGTACAATATACAGGCTGAGGGTTTACAGTAGGCAACAGCTTTCAGATCCATGCGGTATAGCTTTTTTATCTATGGGTCATACATGTCTAACTACTTATTCTATTGTGCATTTGCTTGTGCTACAGAGACCTACAATTAATGAGACAGTACAGTGAGTTCATTGGGCAACATACCTCTAAGATACATAGGATATTTTCTATGAACGTGAGGTGGGGTAAGTGCTGACTGTTCAGTGGGTAGAGATTAAGTATGGTAGAGGAAGCTGATGCAGGTCATTATTTTAGAATTAGGTAATTGTGTTTCTTCTAATGGAGTCTTGCTGTATTCTGACTACCCTCCCTACCTCCCCTCTCAGAACCTGTTTTTGGGAAGTGGGTGGGCAGGCACAATGTTGCACCCCAGGGGTGCTTCAAGCACACCTTCCACTTTATCTGGGTGCTTTGTATTATAATCTTTTAATTTTGGATAGGTTTTGGTTTTGGGTTTCCTGACTTGAGTCTTCCTTTGGGAAACCAAAACTTTCTGTTGCCAGTTGGCTAGTTAAAAAAATGTTACAGTTTCCACATAGTTAGTCAGTGTTTGCTCGTAAGAATCTGACGGTTGGGTTTCAAAGTGCTGCAGACAGAGACCTCAACCGAGCTGGAGCTCAGCGTTCTATGCACTGCATAGAAAATTAATCCTATACTCGCTGGGGCAGTTCAAAGGCTGGAGCTAACTGCAGATTGTCAGAATACAGCAAGACTCCATTAGAAGAAACACAATTACTAAGGTGTGTAATTTTTTCTTCTGGTTCGTTCTCATACAGTTTGCACAGTCAGATAAAAAATAGCGTGGATTAAAAGGTGTGCGATAAACAAGTATCAGAAGCCACGTTTAAACAGGACAAGCTATGCAAGAGACTACTGGCGCTGTCATGAAATTGCTGCATGAGATGTAGGAAAGGACGTTTTACCCATGTTGGTCCTTGGAAACTGGAGAGAGAGAGAGAGAGAGAGAGAGAGAGAGAGAGAAAGAGAATGTGTGTGCGCACGCTTGAGGGGGAGGGGGGTTCCAGCCTGGCAGCCTGCCAAAACCATTATGTAATTTTCTTGCTGGCGGAAGGACTGTTTTATCAGAAGTTCTGATAAAAAATTTCTTTTGCTGCTTGCAGGTGTGCTATTTTGTAGGGAAAAAAAAAAAAGATTTTCCCATTTTATAAGCGCAATAAAAAACTCCAGGGTGTGTGTTGAACAGATATTACCACATTTCCAGGGGCTGAAGGCACTCGGCAGGGCCTCGTGCCTTACTACACCCCTGGGCGAGCGGTAATATCTGTTCAACACACACCATGTTGTGTCTTATTGCTTACATAGTCCCATACCCTGTAGTGGTTTATTGCACTTATAGAATGGGTTATTCCAAAAACATGGGAAACCCCTCAAAAGGTGTTGTTTCTATTGTTTAAACACTACAAATGGTGGCCACCTTGCAAAACAGTCCCTAAGAAAAAAAATCCACATTTCCTTCCACTTATGCACATAGCAATGTCACAGATACAGTACTGACATGACCTGTGACATTTCTCATACATAACATCCTCTGGTACCATGCCTATAACATTTCATTTGCCAACCGCCTCCCCCACACACACGTGCATACTATCTGTGTGTGTCTCTCTCTTAGCAGAATTACAAGATTTTATTGGCCACAGGACAACTCGCTGGAGACAGACACACAGACACAGGGTCTGTGACACTAAGTAGGTTTTGCTGACTTTGGTGGCTATCGCCTCTATGTTATCATGCGTCATGTCCCTAATTGACTATGGCCTGCCAGTCTACGTGGCCACTGATGCCGCCGCAATCAACAAGATAAAGGTGGTTATTAACAAAGCATGCGGGCGCCTATCCGGAGCAACCCAAGCAACACACACCTGCACCCTGTACTCCCTTACGCAGCTTCTCAACTTTGAGGAGAGGCTCCTCTACCAGACCTGTCTCATGACCAAAAAGTCCCTCCTGGGGCTGACACCCCCAGGAGTCTCTGCCATGCTAGTCCGTGCTACTGCCAAGTTGCGCTCCCATAGTATGGATAGATCATTATTAGCCATCCCAAGGGTTGGGACCACTCTAGCCCAGAGATCCTTCCCTGTCAGAGCCCCAACCTGGTTCAACACACTACGCGCATCAGTCGCCTGTCACCCCAAACTAAGTGCCTTCAAAAGGGCCCCCAGATGCCACCTCCTCACCTCCCACACCTGTACCTGCCAACTGTGAAGTAGCAGTTTCAGTGATAACACGCTAGCTGTGGCACGCAGGACGTGGCAGCACCCTGACAGTGTCTGGCCTGGACAGCTCTCTTAGTCAGACTGAATGCCAGCTTGCCTGTTTTTAGCCCAGTGACCTGTCCTAGCTACAGCTCTGGATAGTCCACTCATATATATGTATTAGCCACAACTCTGCAGAGGCCATCATCCATGTAACCGCTATGTACTATGCACAACAGTGCCTATTTGACGATCACGTCGCTGCATCCCAAGTGTGTTAGCTACAACTCTTTATAAACACTCCAAGTATCTTGGCTACAACACTGTTAAAGCCATCATCCTTGTAATATCCACACTCAATGCACAATGTTAGATTAACAACTGCACCTGATGTACTGTATTGTATTTACTACTGTTATCTGTATCATGTAATGTATCATACTTTTTGTATTACTTTGTATTGTGCCTTGTACTGTTATTGACGAGGGGGCCTTTAGAAATGAGTCTATGACTCAAAGGTTTGTAATTCCAAAACTTTCAAATAAATAAAAATACAGCCTTGAGATGCAGCGACCGAGTGTCTTTGTTTCGTACACAGTCCCGCACTGTGTTTCTGCCGCTGTTGCACAAACTCTCTCTCCCCCTGTCCTGACACACCTGTGCAGCGTTTCACAATAGCAGTGTTTTCAATTTTTTTCAGCACAGCTGCTGGTGGGTTGGTTGGGGGAAATGCGCACAGCACAGGGTAGGTGCAGGGCTGGGAGCGGATGACAGCTGATGTCAGTATATGGAGAGGCAGAGAGAGATGGACAAACACACAGCCATTTCTTTCGTTGATGTACATATATTCATTTCGGTGACTTGGAAAGACTGAAGCACATGCTGACTGGGGAAACTGTGTTGCTCTGTCTCTCTCTCTCTCTCTCTGTCCCCTCCCTGTGTCTATCTTGCACAATCCAATCACTGACATACAAACGGGACCCAATCACAGAACAGAGAGAGAGAGAGAGGAGAAAATAAAAAGAATATGGTTCTGCATCTTGCCGCCACTGTTACTCATTCTCTCACTCTCACTCTCACTCTTTGTCAGGCTGCCCGCAGAAACATTGTCCTGTCCCTGTTTCTCGCTGTCTGACTAGCACTGTGGAACTTCTCATTACAGGTGGGGGGATGCCTACAAGCTGCAAGGTAAGGCAGGATCACAGTGAGTGGCACACTGCAGTGCTGCAGGAGCTATCGGGACACAACACTTGCCTACACATATTTTACTCCCTCCCTCGGTATGCTGGACTGGTGGCACAAGTCTCTGAACACTGCAGCACTTCGGACCACATGCTCCCGGTCTCTTGCTCGCTGTCACTGTGTGGCTGTCTCTCTGGCTCTCCCAACTGAGGTGCATTGCTGCCAGCCTGCAAGGTACGCTGCTGTGGGGACAGGTGTGGGTGAAGCGGATGAGCAGTCTGGGTGAGGAGACAGCAACATGCTTATGAGACACTGTGTCTCCTTGGGAGGCGAGAGAGCACTGGAGGAATCATCACTTCACACACCCTGGTCTCCCACTTCTCCACATATTTAATGGCTGCCCCTACTCATTTTGCTCTCAGAAGTAGGCAACAAGTACCGACTGCAGTTTACTGGAGTCGCTCTGTGCAACCATGCATTAAAAAGGGAATTTAATGCATGGCCACACAGAGCAACTCCACCAATTGGGGTCTACATTTTGCACAACCCATATTATAATTAGAAATAACCAATCCTGATTGGCTTAAAATGATGCCATGGTTTAGAATGAGATATGAAGGAGTGAGTTGAAGCTCAAGTTGCAGCCTTACAAACGTTCAGTAATGGAATGTTCACGGGAAGCTGAATTGGAAGTAGCTGAACCCCTAGTGGAATGAGTCTCGAGCCCAGAGGGGGATTTTCTGCCAGCTTTACTGCAACAGTGCGATATACAATAAACCAACCAATAACTAATGGTTAAGAAGCTGGAGCATCCACGTTTCTATTTCAAGGCAATCTCCAAACGCGAAGCCAAAAAATACCTACTGAAGGAACTTGGAAAAAACAGAACTAGTGGTGACTCTCTTAACTTGAAGCTCATAGCCCTCACCCTTGATGCTGTCTTGACCCCCTTCAAACAAGATTATCAACCGTTCCCTCATGTTCTCCCAGTTCTCTTTCAAGTGGAAGTCTGCCCTGGTGAACCCAATCCACAAGAATGGTGACAGAGCACAACATGGAAACTGCAGGCCTATCTCCAGCCTCCCTCCCTTATCCAAAGCATTAGAGAAATTTGTTGCAAATCAACTGGTAGACTACTTGGAAAAATACAACCTGCAATGCCCACAGCAGCATGGCTTTCGGAAAGATCACAGTACCACCACCGCACTCACTGAATTTACAGGCTACATTCATCAGGCACTTGATCAAGGTCAACTTTTCGGTGCCACCTTCATTGATCTGTCAGAGGGTTTCGATACTGTCAGCCATCCACTACTAGTCAAACAGCTTGCTGATCTAGGGCTGTCGCTTGACATCCTAAGGTGGTTTAATAGCTATCTCTCCGACCGCACTTAACAGGTTAAGATTGGTAATGCCCTCTCCTCCAAACAGCCTGTTCGGTCAGGTGTCCCCCAATGGTCAGTTTTGGGGCTCCTGCTGTTCAGCATCTTTCTGAACAAACTCCCTGCCTTCTGTCATGAACATATCCTCCTGTACGCAGATGATGCAGTAATTTTCTCAAAGAACTCTGATCCCTCTCTTTTGCAGGGCCACCTTCAGGAAAGTTTCATGGATGTAGAGGCATGGTTTGTCACACAGAAACTAGTGCTCAACTACAAGAAAAAGAAGATTATGCTTTTCCATAGTACACATAATAAACATAAAAGTAAACAGCTGACAGTCAGAAATCGCGCCAGTGTCACCTTTGAGATGCATTCTTTCAAGTACCTTGGAGTGACCCTGGACAGTACTCTATCTTTCTCCAGTCATATTAACATAGAAACAAGGAAGTTGATGGTAGATAAGGACCGCAAGGCCCATCCAGTCTGCCCATTTCTTTTTCTACCTTATAAATATACCATCGGCCTTTGCTCTGGCAGTGGCCTATCTATTCATACTCATCTGTATTGCTCCCTTATGCCTATCCCATGCCTGTTTGAAGTCCTGCACTGTATTCATAGCCACCACTTCCTGAGGTAGGCCGTTCCATGCATCCACCACCCTTTCTGTGAAAAAGAACTTCCTCACATTACCCCTTAATCAACCTCCTTCTAATCTCATGCTGTGTCCTCTTGTCCTGCTATTTTTCTTATATTGAAACATGTTAGACTCTTTCACCTTGTTAATGCCCTTAAGGTGTTTGAATTTTTCAATCATATCACCTCTCTCCCTCCTTTGCTCTAGGGTATATATATTGAGCTCCATTAATCTGTTCTTATATGTCTTCTGATGCAGTCCCTGCACCATTTTGGTTGCCCTTCTCTAGACTACCTTAATTTGGTTAATGTCCTTGTGAAGGTGTGGCCTCCAGTACTGCATGCAGTACTCCAGATGTGGCCTAACCAGTGTCTTGTAAATAGGGATTATTACCTCCCTCTTATGACTTGTGATACCCCTACTAACACACCATAACATCCCCCTAGCCTTACCTACTGCTTTAGAGGTCTACTTGGATGATTTCAGGTCATTGGTGATGATGATGCCCAAGTCTCTTTCTTCCTTTGTGATTGCCAGCAACTTCCCTCCGAGCCCATAGGTGGCTTCAGGGGTTCTTTTCCCTATGTGCATGATTTTGCACTTCTTTGCATTAAATCCCAGTTGCCAATCTTCTGACCATTTTGCTTGTTTATCCAGCTCTCTTCTCATTCTGCCTATCCCATCTGGGTCATCTACTCTGTTGCAGATCTTGGTGTCATCTGCAAACAGACAAGCCTTACCCTCTAGTCCATCTGCAATGTCACTGATGAAGATGTTGAAGAGAACTGGCCCCAGGACTGATCCCTGAGGTACCCCACTTGTGACTTACATCTCTTCTGACTGTATACCATTTACCGCCACTCTCTGTTTTCTGCCCGTCAACCAGTTTGCCACCCAGTTGACCAACTTCTGACCCACCCTGAGCCTACCCAGCTTGTTTATCAATCTTCTATGTGGAACAGTGTTGAAAGCTTTGCTGAAGTCAAGGTAGGCGACATCAACTCTCCCCCTTGGTCCACCACTCTGGTTACCCAGTCAAAGAAATCTATGAGATTAGTTTGACAGGACCTTCCTTTTGTAAACCCATGCTGTCTTGGATCCTGTGCTCCTATGGATTCCAGGTGTTGCACTATCCTTTCCTTAAGGAGTGCCTCCATAATCTTGCCCACTACTGAGGTAAGACTGACTGGTCTGTAGTTCTCTGCCTCCTCCCTGCTACTACTCTTGTGAAGCGGGATCACATGAGCCCTTCTCCAGTCTTCTGGAACCTCTTCTGTGCTCAGAGACTCACTAAACAATTCTGCTAATGGCTCTGCTAGTTCCACCCTTAGCTCCTTTAGTACCCTGGGATGTATGCCATCAGGTCCCATAGCCTTATCAACCCTGAGCTTAGCGAACTCTTGTAGGACCCTTTCTTTTGTGAAGGGAGTAGTGCTCACCTCCCTCCCCCCTGTGTCCATGGTGCTGAGCTGTGGGCCCTGCCCTACCTTCTCTTCAGTAAATACTGAGCAGAAGTATCTATTTAGGATAGATGCTTTTACAGGGTCCTCCTCTTCACACGCCCCCTTTTCTCCTTTGAGCTTAGCAATACCCCCTCTGGACCTTCTCCTTTCACTAATGTATCTATAGAAAGTCTTGTCACCTTCTTTTACTGTTTGTGCTAGTGTTTCCTCAGCTTGGGACTTTGCCTGCCTTACTGCCTTCCTTGCTTCCCTTAGGGCAGTTTGGTATGCCTCCCTATCTTCATCCCGCTGTGTTCCCTTATATTTCCTGAAGGCCAACCTTTTGGCTCTGACCTTTTCTGCTACTGTATTTGAGAACCAAAGTGGTTTACTTCTTCTTTTGCACTTCCTTTTTTGTCTAACACAATGAGATGTTTCAAATATTGCATCCTTAATGCTTGCCCACTTTGCCTGTACCCTCTCACCTGTGTTTCTTTTTGCCAGGGCTAGCTTAACTCTGTTGGCCATCTTATCAAAGTCAGCTCCTCTGAAGTCCCATATTTTTGCCTTGGAATGGGATAATTTAGTTGTAGTGGCCAAACTGAACCATACAATGTGATGATCACTGGCCCCAAGGTGACCTTATACCTGGAGATCTGTGATCCCTTCCCTGTTAGTCAGTACTAGATCTAGGATAGCCCTGTCTCTTGTGGGTTGTACCAGTTGTTTGAGGCCCTTCCCCTGCAGGGAATACACCATGTGTCTAGTTCTGGCAGATGTTCCTGCTGGTATTGACCAATCTGTATCCGGCATGTTGAAGTCTCCCGTTATCAGAACCTCCCCTTTAGCTGTCATGTTTTGTATATCTTCTAACAGTAATGTGTCTGTGTCCTCCCCCTGGTCTGGGGGCCTGTAGACAACCCCAGTTCTTATGGCTGTCCCATTTCCTGTTTCCAGGGTGACCCACAGTTTTTCTGGCTCCTTGGGTATTCTGAATTTCTGTAGCTTTGATATTTTCATTGACATACAGGGCCACTCCACCCCCCGCCCCTTTTGCACCTCGGTCTCTTCTGAACAGTACATAGCCAGGTACTGAAGTCTCCCAAGTGTGGTTACTGGTAAACCACGCTCACTAATTGCTACTATGTCCATTATAGCCACTGACATTATTGCCTGAAGGTCTGGGATCTTATTTCCCAGGCTGTGAGCATTTGTGCACATGATTTTCCATTGGCCAGATTTCGGTGTGTTAGTTGTTGGGTGAGGTCTGGCATTTCACCTGTACGTCATATAGGGAGATGGACCTTTTTTCTTACCTGGTGATGCAAATGAACTGCAAACATGCTGAATCACTGTTTGACCACTAGCTGAGGGGGGAAGGGTGTTCTTCCCATTTGACGTATGAGGTGCTGCACCCCTCTCCCCATTTGCTAGTTTAAATATTCTGCAAAGACATCAAACTTCTACCCCAATGCACTGACTCCCTCCTTAGTCAGATGCAGTCCATCAAATTTAAAGAACTTCAGCTCCCAAAACTGTTGCCAGTTCCTTACAAATCTGTGTCCTTCTTCCTGGCACCAGCCCTTGATCCACATGTTTACCTCCCCTATCTCCCCTTCTCTGACCTTCCGTCCATCTGCCCCCCTCTCCCAGACTGGCAGGATCTCGGAGAAGGAGATGCCGGATGAAATGGATGATAGTTTGTCACCCAGCCTGGTCAGGTGTTCCTTGGTCTCCACAACTGACCGGCTGGCGAGATCATAGTCCCTATGTGTACCAGGACGTCAATGTTTTCTCCTGCTTCCTGAACAATTTTAGTAATGCGGTCAGTGTCTCTCCACGCTGATGTACCTGGGAGACATCTGACCATTGCCCCTGGCTGGAGATAGGTATCAACTCCCCGAATCATGGAGTCTCCTATGATCAGAAGTTTTTTGGATTTCCTTTTTCCTTTTTTTGTTTTGGTTTTCTGATTTGGGCGAGTTTTGTTGTGTTAGCTCCTGTGCTGCAGTGTCCTGCTCTGCAGTGTCCTCTGCCCCTTTGTTTGATTTCAGAGATAGAGGCAGATACCTGTTTGTAGTATTTATATGGTTTTTGGAGGTAATATGTTGGAGAGCACCAAGTGATGGTGCACCCGATTTGCCCCTTCTAACCACCTGCCAACCTCCCAGACCAACTATCCCTGCGGTCGAGTTCTTCTGTTGGATGTTGGGGAAATGGCAGGTGGGTCTTATAATGTACTTCCTCTTGAATATGAAATTTGAGGCACGCAATCTCTGCCCATGCTGCCCGGAGCTGAGCCCTAAGATCTCTAATGGCTCAGCATGTAGGACAGTGTCCTAAATCCTGTAAGACTGTCCATCTGAAAAGTATTCCACAGTACCTGCAGTTAATGATATCCATTCCAGATAAGTTGCTGGGTTTATAACCTGGTCACAGTAATTAGATGGAAGAAAATGCAAGTAATGGTTTGATTTTGTGTTTTGTGTTCGTATAACTTGTTATAACAAGCTAAATTACTAGTGCCCCTGTAAATGAGCTCACCTTGTGGTTGCCCTACTGATCCGCCCCTTCCTGCTCTGCCACAGGAAATGTCACAACTGTGGTACCCTATAAAAGGAGTGTAGCGTGGGGTGGTTGGGGATGGGGGTGGGTGGCTGGGCCCTTCCCCTGCCGAAAAAGAAGAACCACAGATGAAAGAACAAGGAGGTAAGAGCAGAAACAGTCAACAACAAATGCAGTAACCCTGAAAGCTTATCCTATGTTAGATATAGAGAATAATGCATATGTAGGTGGCTGATATGGAGTTTTTTTTACACACCCAAGATGTGTGATAACATGTAAACCTCGAGATCAAAGCTCGAGAGGTTTAAATATATCACACATCGAGGGTTTGTGAAAAATACTCCATATCAACCACCTACATATGTTTTATTTTATATAATAAGTGGTGCAAGAAAAAATTATTTCTCATTTGTACATAGCAGAAATCACTGTATATGAAGCACCTACATATATATTATTTTTATAATACAAAGCAGACAAAAGATGTAACTACATATTTTACATCCAGAGGAGAGAACAGACTTCAGTAACAATTTAATGTTACCTTCTTATATGTTCGTTTCGTGGAAAAGTTCAAATCCATCGCGGTTGCATCATCTAGATGTCTGGGTAATTTCAGTCCGAGGGCAAAGTTCATGGCACTTAAACTAAACTCTCTCTGATAAGGTCAGTAGGACACAGCCTACTTTCTAACAAATAATTACAATATTAATTAGTAAATTGCATTTAAATTAACTGAAAATTGTTCGTTTTTAGAAATCCTCAAACGTTGTTCTTTGGATCCAGGGTGAAAGGTCATCCAGCCTTGGGGAAATAGTAAGGGATAGTGGTGAAAGTATATGTTTAGGGAAACATTTTTTAGGATCGTGAATGTATTTTATAATTTAAACAAAACGGTTCTCTATTGTGCTAGCCCTTTTGATTAGGACTCCCGATTTATTTCTTTGATTTTTAGTGATGTGAGCTGCCTATGTGTGTTTGCCATTGGAGGACAGTCTCGTGCTGCCAGTGACTGTCTCAGCTAGTTTGTCATGATTCTCGGCGCAAGGATGTAAAAGTCATATCAACTCGCAGGTTGATACGAGTTTTTTCGTATCAACCTGCGGGTTGATAAGACTTTTGAAAGTGTCTGAAAACGGGTTGCTATTGGGCATCACCAGTTATTATAAAACTGTAAAACCTGTAAAGCACCACCTGTAATAATTTCAGAGAAGATATACCCTGTAAGAAACACTTTGCTACAGAGAAAAATAAAGCAGTAACAGAAGATATACCTTGCAAAAGACAATTTGAATCAGAAGATTACAGCAGTAATCTGTTAGCACACACCTGTAGGCACACCTTGTAATAATGCAGAAGAAGGTATAACAGCAACAACAATTTAAATCAGAGAAAAATAAAGCAATGAAATGTTAGCAACAAACAGTAGCAATCCGTGTGAGTACAAAATAAAAATAACAACACACAGTAAATCTGCTTAGCCAAAAGAAGTCTTAATCCTTTCCCTTGCTCTGGTAAGGTTATCTGCTCTGTCCTTTCAAGCAATCTAGAAGGAAAGAGCTAAGGTGAATATGATATGATCGCCAAATCCGTGATTATCCGAATCGGCCTTCTGTATAGACATAAGCACTGCCTGACTCCCGAAGCACTTAAGCTTGCAATACAAAGTGCGATTGTATCAATCATTGACTACGGGCTTGTTCCCTATGGAGCTGCCTCTGTGTCTGCCTTATGGTGTGTTGCCATTGCTCTGAACAGGTCCTGTAGATTACTGACTGGTGCTACCCCCTGCACGCACACCCGTGACCTCTATAAGCAGGCTAACTGGCTTCAACTTCTGGGCAGAATCACTTACCAAACCTGTCTGGTAGTAAAAAAGGCATCCCTCGGTCTTATGCCCCCTGGGGTACAGAATCTCCTTAGACCAACCAACTGCACTCACCACACCAGAAGCTCTGACAACTCCACTCTACTTGTCCCCGGCTGTCACACCTCTCAGGGCCAGCGGTCATTTTCAGGCAGCGCCCCTAAGTTATTCAACTCGCTGGGCAGCAAAGTCACCAGTTCAGCCACTCTAGGCCTGTTCATAAGTAATCTTCATCGTACCCTTGTGACTCGGGCCACATGTGACTGCTTCACTTAATTACCCTGGACTGACACCCCTGTCTCCCTTCATCTCCATTTTTTCTGTTTTTATGCCGCTATCCACTTCCCATAATCCCCCTACACCTTTTTTCTCTCTCTTTTTCACCTCCCCCCTTTCCCCTCAGTTGCTCTATCCCTTCACTAGCTCGCCAACTCTTCTGCCCCCTTCCCTACTCCCCTGTCCACTAGCCCAGATCCTGAATGTCTTCTGACCACTCATCCCCCCTACACCCTAAATTACCTTCCTACACTTACACACACCCTCTCTCATACGCCTATATCAGTTTGTATCTTCAATCTCTGCTACTTTTGAAACTCTTCTACTCCAATGACAAGGCTTAATTTTGCTGAATTATAATTCTCTGTATAATTGTGTCTGTGTACTCCACTATTTGTAAAGCTATTCCCTGTTTTTTATTGTATTTAATCTAGCTAGTATGTCTAGCCATACTGTATCTCGTGTTAAGTAACCCTGGACTGTGTAAACCAATTCCAATGTTTTTTATTGTCTTTTTTATGAACTTTTGACTTGGAACCTTTATAAAAGAGCCTATGGCTCAAAGGTGTTAATTCTGAATTCCCACGAAATAAAAAAATAAATAAATAATAAACCAGCGAGAAATAGTCCCCTGAGTTGCTGGGTGAACTCGAGCCACTTCACCATGTGTGACCATGTGTAACAAATAACTGAGTATTCCTCTGTTCTGTTAAGGTTCTTCCAGTAGCGTGTTTAGAAGTCTGAATTTTTTATTGCTTAACCTTAATACAAAATATCTGCCTCAGCCAAACTGAGTCTCTATAATAACTGAGGGCCATTTTTACATCTAGTTTGTGAATTAGTATCAGCGGCTTGCTGGGTAGCAGGCTTACCTCTGGGGCCGGAAGATCAGAAGGTTGTGGGTTCTAGCTCCACATGAGGTAATTGAGGCAATACAAATAACTGACACTGTAATGCAGTGAGACGAGGGCGCTGCACTGGTTGCTGTCCTTCAGATGAGATGTTAAACTAAGGTCTCTTTTGCCCATCTCGGGTCACTGTCCAGGTACAAGTAAATGATCCCATGGAATCTATCGATGAAGAGCAGGGGAGTTTCCCCCGTGTCACGCCCAGCATGCCTCCTGTCATTAAAACAAGTCCATGCAACCCCCCCCACCCCCACCGGGACACACCTCGAAACTAGTTATAATGGCTTAGTGTGCCTAAATAAAAAGTAAATCTGTAATTCACATGAATTTGCATATACATATGAGAAAATGTTATATGTGTTACAGTTATATCTGTAGGCCTCCTGGGCCTGTTACTCACCTGCACAGTCACACACTGGACCTGGTCTTCTCATTGGGGCTTGATGTAGGGGCGGTCAAGGATGATCTGGCTGTTTGCTTGGATCGTCATGTTGTTTTATTCCTCTGTGGGGCCCCTCATTTTAATACCGCTCCTGTGGAGATGGTTTGGTACCGCCCGAAATGTCATGCCTCACAAACTCCAGGTGGTACTGGATGTCTCAGGCATGATGACCTCTGCCACGTGCCTGATGTCATCCTCCCATGTCTTGTTGTAGATGGCGATGTCGGCCATGCACTCCAGTGCTGTCTCCTGCCCCAGACAGAATGCAGTCTACGAGCCATTGAAAGGTTGCCAGCACATTCTTCATCCTGAATGGCATTATTCAAAACTCGAATAGACCAAATGGGGTGTTGAAGACCAACCTGTCTGGCTTTCGGGGTCAGGGGTACCTTCGAGTAGCCCTTTGTCAAGTCTTTTTTTTATTCTCATAGTCATATTCTCTGTTTATGCCCCCTTCTCACTGCACTGGACCCTATCCTCAGGGATCCCCTAGGCTGGTGCACTCCCGTAGGTCCTTCCCCGGTATCTCCTCTCAGGGCTTTGGAAACAGTGCCCCATCCGGCCTCGGGTTGCCCCCTGGGCGGGGAGGAGAGGGATCCCCTTTAGTCCCCTCCAGTTCATTAGTGTGTATCGGGTATGCTGTCTAGGCCCCTCCTGGAGCCTGGTTACAGATTTTTCTCAGGCAGTTGAGGTCCCATCTCCAGGCGTCCGATGCGGGGTGTTTCTCTCTTTTCTGTTGCCGCTCCCCCAGGATGCCAATGCGCTAGGAGAGCCAAGAGATGAAGCACGTAACCACGCCCTGTCATCCCAGCACCCAGTCGACATCCTCCCTCTCTTCTTCATGCCGTTCCACTGCACCTCCACCTGTGGTCACCCAGGTGGTGGTATAGTGGCAGGACTGGCATCCCCACCCTCCCTGGAAGAGGAGAGCAGCCTGTGGGCACTCGATCCTCCCCCCCCCCCGGCTGGCCCTCCAGCAACCCAAATTCGTTCTCGAACCCGGGTCACTGGTGTCGGAAGCAGTAGCCCTACCACTGCGCCGGCCCTTTGTTAAGTCTGTGGTGGTCAGGTACATGGCTCCCCTAACTTCTCTAGGACCTTACCAGTCCTTTGCATGGAGTATGTGTCCAACTCCGTACAGCTCTTGAGCCTGCTGTAGTCATTGTAGAACCTCGTAGTCCCATCCTTTTTAGGGATCTGTACCACAGGGGAGGTCCAAAGGTTCCTCGACTCCTAGGTTACCCTATGAGCCAGCATTTCCTTGATCTCCTCCTCAATGGCATGTTTCACTGCCTCAGGGACTCTGTAGGGTGGCTGCCTTAGTGGGTCCTGGCACCCTGTATCCACATGGTGCTCCACCAGCGTGATATTTCCCCAAATGTCTGCAGCACCAAGTGCATTTTGGCAGACTGGGCTGGTGTTAGGTGCTGGATGACAATGCCCACTGAGGAGTCCCCCTTAACCTATCCCAGGAGTAGGTCTGCTTGTGCCTTCTCCTCTGGATAGCTGCATACTGTTAGGACCATCTCTTCCCAGTCATGTTTATGTGGTAGACTTGCTGCCTGCACCTCCTATCGGGTAGCTCTACCATGTCATTAACGTACTGTATCTTCCTGACCATTAAGTAAGGATCCTCCCAAGCTGCATGCAGTTTATTCTGTCGGACGGGGATGAGTACCATCCCGCATTACCCAACTTCGTACTCCTGGGCTGTAGACCCATGATCATACCACGTCTTCTGTCTCTGTTTTGCAGTGGCTAGGTGCTCCTGGGTGAAACCCATGAGCTCCTTGAGCCATGACCTGAAATTCAGGACATGCTCCACAACAGGTTTCCCTTGGGGAGCAAGCTCACCCTCCCATTCATCCCTTACCAAATCCAGGGGACCTCTTAGACTATGGCCAAACTGGAACTCAAAGGGTGGGAACCCTGTGGACTCCTGGGTGACTTTCTTACATGTGAATAACAGATGGGGTAAGTGTTTGTCCCACTCTCTCACGTGATTGTTGGCGAATGCCCTGATCGTGGATTTAAGCAACGCAGTAAAATGCTTTACTAGCCCATTAGTCTGGGGGGTATGGAGAGGCCCTGAGCTGCCACGCCCCACACTTTTTCCATAGACTAGTCCTTAGGGCAGATATAAAATTGGTGCCCTGGTCTGGCAGTGTCTCCTGGGGAAATCCCACCTGCTTGAATATCCCAGCAGTTTGTTATCCACTTTTTCTGCCTCACTAGAGGACAAAGTCATGGCCTCTGGGTACCTCGTGGCATAATCTGTGATCATCTAAATGTGCCTGTGTGACTTTGGATTTTGAGTGGCCCCACAGTGTCCAGAGCCACTCATTGTAATGGCTCTTCAGTTATAAGCAGGGAAATCAAAGCCGCCTTAGCCTAGCCCCCTGCTTTCCCAACCCTTGGCACTGTGAACAAGTCTGGCAGTACTTTGCCACATCCTTAAAAATACTAGGCCAGTAAAAATTGTTAGTCAGCCGCCTTTTTGTATGGCTGACTCTTAAGTGTCCAGAAAAGGATATACAGTGGGCTAAGGTCAGAAGTTTCTTCCTGTACTTCTTAGGAACTACTGTCTGCCACAGTACCCCTTTTTTTAGGTCCTCCCTTCAGGACCCAATTTCAATATAAGAGCCCATTCTCCCAGCATACCTCTCTTTTTTATGAACCCTGAAAGTCACCTTTCACTCCGGTGGCCATCTCCCTTAGTTTTGGTAGGGATGGGGCAGCTTGCTGAGTCCTCTTCAGGTCTGCATGCTTGACCTTCCCTAAAACACACACTGCTGTAGGAGAGCAGCCTACAACTGTGGCTGACTCATAACTGCTGCTTCCAGTTCATTCTTTAGCCGCAACTTCCCCTGCTGCTGAGGGAAGGGTTGCTACCAACTGCACTGCCTTCTTTGTCTCCTCGGGAGTCGGTTTCCTGACTTTACCATGGGTAGTGATGCACACAGTGTTGGCCCGACTGTCAAAGTCATTAGCCGTAATTACATCCACAGGAAGCTCTGTTACAACACCCACCACTCGTATGCCCTGCCCACCTTCCCAGCCTAGAAAGATCCGGGCCATTGGTTCTTAGTCCACGGGAGCTGCCATTCCTCTAAATCTGAAAAACTGGCCCAGTAGGATTTGTTCCTTATAAATTAAATCCTGTTTTACTGCTGAAATGGAGGCCCCCAATGTCCCTCAATCACTTGATTACCATTGCATTAACTAACACAGGGTGCATGTGCGCAGTGGAGTTGGCGGGAACTGCACTCTTGGTGCAGGCCACTAGCTGCTGGGTGCTTCCCTAGCTCCCCCCTCCACCTACACTCACTCATTTTGCTATGTTTTTCAGACAGTCATATGACAGCTGTCCCAGTATTTGGGAGATACAGCACTAGTGTTCTCCTGACTCCTTAATTTTGAAACCATTTGACTTCCCTTTTTGTTCAGATACAGGCTGGCTTTCCTTAGGTTGCCCTCCAGAATTCCCTTAAAACCAGCTGATGTCCCTCCCCCGTTGTTTTTGCACTTGAGTATATGGTCGGCTGGACACAAACGGATCAGTCTTCTCGTCTGCCTCCTTTGTGGAAGTAGTAGTATGATCCAGCAACCATATTCTCAACTCCTCTGGTGCAGACTTGAGAAACTGTTCCATGAGGAACACATTCTTAATCTGTTCCGTGGAGCTAGCAATTGCACCCTCTAACCAACACTCTAACAAATTGCCTAGTTGAACAAACATTTCGGAATAGCTGTCTCCCGGTGCCTTCCTTAACCCTCTAAAGTTTGGTCTGTAGGCCCCTGAAGTCAATTCAAAATGCTTTAACAAAGCATTTTTTCACTGTAGTATAGTCCATACAATCCTCATTGCCCATCCATGTGAAGGTTTCTAATGGCATGCTCATAAGGCGTGGCAGAAAGGTGAGTATTCCAAGTAGCACTGTCTAATTCAAATTGCCCCAAAATTCTTTCAAAAGTATTTTAAACAAAATTAAGATCATCCCCTCCTGATACTTGGGAAACATCTTGGAACTAATTTTGGCTTCTTGAGTTGAACCCCTGATGTTAGTACTTACAGTTTGTAGTGCTGTCTTCTAGTGCAAAATCTCCATCTCCCTCTCATGTTGACACTGCCTTTCTTGCTCCTCTCATTTTTTGCCTCACTCCTTTCTCATCTGTAGCTCATGCTGATGCTGCCTTTCTCAGTCCTTTCTTATCTGGATCTCATGTTGGCACTGCTTCTGTCACTCCCCTGCCTTCAGCTTTGTTTTTTACAGCTTAACATCTGCCTTTGCCTTAAGAAGCAACTCTGTACTTCAGCATGTGCTTTCATAAATAAGATCTTTCAGCTGTTACAATTTACTACAGAAAACATTTTTTTCATTTTCAGTTTCCCTTTCCAAGATTTACAGCACATCTTAGCAGGGTTTTAAATAAGCTGAATAAACTGATTAACAGTTTATTGCGTGAAAGTGCTAATCAGTTGTGAAAATGCATAGCATTTGGCACAGATCGATTAGCAAATTTAAAAAAAAATGTTATTGTTAATGTCGTGTACTGTGTCATGGACTAACTCATAAAATGGTTAGAAGTCTACTGCTAAGCATTTCTAAAAATGGTTAGCATTACCCCCATTTTGCTTAGCGTTTTGCTATGGTATACCAACCATTTAAAAGCCTTGGTAGTCCTCTTTTAAACTCTTGGTAGTCCATTGAAAAAGTCTGTACAGAAAACATTTTAAAACTTTCGCCTCTCCCTTGTTACCCTCACAGTGCCTTTATTTATGGCATCATAGTGAGAACAGACTGTGATGTCACAAAAAGCAATTGTGTGGTTAGCAGGGGAGAGTCAGATACATTTTGAAAATCTCAGTGAAAGAATTGCTGCATTATCTACAACATTTAGTAGACAAACATCGGGGCAAGTATAAAGAAATAATAAATAAGTAGAAGACAATAAAGTTGAAAGATAATTGGTGTAAGTCTAGTGTTTTTAGGTTTTTTATTATAATGGAGAGTTGCTCTTTAACTAAGTTGAGCTCCAGCTGCATCAGTTCTATCTGATCTGCATGGGCGATTGCCCCAGTTATAGGCATTGGTTCACTTGCACTCTTCCTGGCCTCCCTCTCACAACTTTGGCTAGCAGTGGCCACTTTTGCACCACTTCCCTGGTCTCTTTTTCTCAGGGAGGTCTATGAGGTCTGCCCATGGCTGCCTCTCCTTTTGCACCGCTCCTCAAGGTATGGCAACTTACATTTTTTTTTTACTTTATCTTTTTATTTAAAAATTTTTGGACTACAAACAGACTTCCTAATACAGACAAACTGATATGAATGTGTATAAGGCATAGCAAGTATATTAAATGACAGAGTCTTATAAACAATAAGGTTATATTCTTTTTTAGCTAAATCTGGTTGAAGAAAAACTATCAGTTATATTTCTCTCAGCTAAAAAGTAATAAACTTCAGTAAGTCAAGATTGTGTTCTGATACGAGAGCGTTATAGAGTATACGCATATTATGAGTGGAAAAAAATACATTACTTACTTGCTGAGTAAGGCATAGGGGGACGTATCACTTAAATTTCTACAAAACAAAATTATATAAAGACACGAACGGTATCTAAAAAGAAATAAAAAGTTTCTAAGTAAAGAGAGACAGCATCAATTCTAAGGAGAGGTCATGACATAGAGACTGTTATAAGTATTAGAAGGTGTTTCTTTAAATGTCCATTAGTTATTTGCTTTGTGAAGGTAGTTAAGATAGTCCTGCCAACATTTACCATATTAATTAAGCCGATTATGGGTGGTGTACGTAATACGTTCCAGAGAGATGCATTGAGAAAGATTTTTAAGGATATCATAAAGAGTCAGGATATTTATTGTTTTCCAAGACATTAATATGGGTTGTTTAACTTGCTAGGAGAGTAAGTTAAGCCACTTATATTGATCTTGAGAGAGAGAGACATTAGAGAAAGAGGGAATTCCAAGTAGGGAAAATTCAGGGTCAAAAGTGACAGTACGGCCCATCACTTTAGATGCAAATTGTTGAACTTTAGACCAAAGTTTAAGAATGTGGTCACGGTACCATAATACATGGAGTAAATTCCCATTAGGTTTGTTGCAACGCCAGCAGTTGTTGGAGTTAATTAAGCCTATACAGTATAGAACAGAAGGTGTTCTGTAACAGAGGTGAAGGATTTTTGTCTGGATTAGAGAACTATGAGTATCCTTGAATGTTTTGAGGATAAGGAACCAGCCCTTACACCATTGGGAGTCTGATATATCATAGTTCAGAAGTTGGCTCCACTTAGTTTTGACTTTTAGGGATTGGTCTGACAATGTATTTCTGATATCCTTATATAAAATACTGGTCAAATTAGAGGTAGAACTGATCCATGAGGTAATATGTTGGTTGTGAATATCATGTGTGTGTAAGTGTTGAGAAAAGGTGTTACATGCAGTACGGAGTTGGAGATATTTCCAAAAGTTTTGCTTAGGGAGTTCCCATTGAATGCACAGTTCATTGAAAGGTTTTAGGATGAGTGTGTGTTTTATTAGGATATCCCCTAAGAAGGATACACCTTTATTATGCCATGAGCAACAAAAGATAGGATATTTCTTGAGGGCAATATTTAGATTGCCCCAAGTAGGAGCATAAAAGAGAGGAGTTGGGTTAGATTTTAGTTGTTTATGGATTTGTTTTCAATAGTAAACAGAAGACGAAATTGTGGGATGAAATCTTAGCGTAGGAGGAAGGGCATTATAGATAAAGGTTGTATGGCATTTACTTACACTGAGTGAGGTTTCCATTTCCACCCATAGTGGCGTTTGGGGTGTAGGCTTGCTAAATCATTTGATGGTTTGAGTGGCATGGAAGGCCTATAGGTAAGCATTAAATCTGGGTAATCCAAAGCCCCCTTTAGACCAGTGCAGACACAGCTTAGTACGACTAAACCTCTGAAGTTTCCCCTGCCATATAAAATTACCAATAAGTTTGTCAAGTTTGTTTAAGAAACTGATAAGAAGAAATAAAGGGATATTAGCGAAAAGATAAAATATTTTAGGTGCAATGGTCATTTTAATAGCTGCTATCTTTCCTGTGAAAGATAAGTTGAGTAGTTTCTGCCAATCTAAAATGGTTCTAATATTGGATAAAAGAGGAGTAAAATTAGCTTCCCATGTTTTCTCTAAGTTCGGGACAGTTTTAATTCCAAGATATGTTAGACCCTGAGGAGCCCATCAAAACCCCAAAGAGTTATTCATATACGATTTAAAAAGAGAGTTTAAGGGTAATGTTTCAGTTTTGCTGAAGTTTAATGCCAGGCCTGAGATTGTGGTGAATTCGTTAAGTAGGTTTACCAACGGATGCCCTGCTTCTTCAAGATTTTCTAGTAGAATTAAGAGATCATCTGCATACAATAGAGAGAAGAAGAAGAATCAGCATTTATATAGCGCTTTTCATACACAGTATCCCAAAGCGCTTTACAAGCAATGCTAGACTGGTAGTGAAGTGACTGAATGTGTGGTGGCGGCCATATCGCACATCATCACCCACACACAGCCTAGATAATTGCATGAACCGGTTTATGGGAAGGGGAATGTTGGCCAGGACACCGGGAATGTTCCCTGCTCTTTCTGAAGAGTGCCCTGGGTTCTTTTACTTCCACCTGGACACCCACCAGGACAACACCAGGATGGGCAGAAGGGACCTCGGTTTAACGTCTCATCCGAAGGACGGCACACCCTAGCAGTACAGCACCCCCCAATACTGCACTCGGATGCCAGCGATTTTTAGGTGTAAGTCCAATCTCAGTGTGGGACAAGAACCCATGACCTTTTGGTCCAGAGGCGGATGTGCTACCAACTGAGCCACGCTGACACCCTAGAGAGGTATAATGAAGATTGGCAATGGGAATCCCTTTAATATTGCTAGATAAGCGAAGGTGAGCAGAAAGAGGTTCCACTGCTAGGATAAAAAGGGAGGGTGATAACAGGCAACTTTGCCTGGTACCTCTGGCCAGAGGGAAGGAGGAAGAAAGTGCGGAGTTGGTTAGTACTCTATCGGAGGGGGATGCATATAATAATTTAATCCAGGAGCAAAATAAACTGGGAAAACCAAAAAAAATTAAAGTCTGGTGTAAGTAATTCCAATATAAAGACTTAAAGGCCTTTTCAAGGTCAATAGCTATAGCAGCAGCAGGTGTTTTTAGAGATTTAGCCTTATATATTAAATTAAATGATAAGCATAGGTGATCGGAGCTATTTTTTCCCCTTAATAAAGCCTGCTTGGGACTTATGAGCTAATTTAGAGATAAATGGTTCCAGACGGGAGTTTAAAAGTTTTGCAAAAAGTTTTCCATCTGTATTTAAGAGAGATATTGGTCTGTAACTAGAGGGGAGAGAAGGATCTTTATCTTTTTTTGGTATTACAGTTATAATGGCTTCTGACATTGAGAGGGGGAGCATGCCAGTTTGATTAGCTCCCTGAAAGATCTTGAAGACTAAGGGACATAAAATATCATAAAGTGCTTTATAAAAGTCAACAGGGAAGCCATCTCCGCCTGGAGCTTTCAAATTAACATTTTTCATATGGCCCAGACATGGTGTCTTCTCACAATCTACTCTTGTGTGAAGCAAAATAAAAATGGTAGTGTATACATGTAACCCCTAGGTGGCGCTGTCCCACAGGCTACTACCCCTGCCTTGGTGACTAAGCACAGGTTGAGGGGCCTGAGTTCTGCGAACGGGTGCCTCCACCTGGAGGAATGGATCTGGGGTAGCATAACTGCTATTGGTATAGCCCTCCGGGATGCTATAACCCCCACAAGCCCTCCAGTGGCCTGAACAGTATAGCAGAGAACCAATCACATATGACATATGAATACAGTATTAAACCCACACTTAGTGCACTTACCACCAGGGCTGGATCAGCTGCAAAAACCCTGGAGACCCCCTGTAAAATGAGATCAGCTGTAAGACATTTCAACAGCAATGAAAAATTCCCTCCACAAAGGTATATTGTAGCCAAGTTAAATGCAGAAAGAACAAAATCTGATTTATTTGGGGCAGTTGCACAGGGGTGGGGCAGTAAATCTAGCAGTTGACTAGGTGGATCTGATTTATTCAGGTTTAGCATGCATGCATAAGAGTCCCTCTGTCACAGTCACACACTCTGGGTACCCAGTTGAAATAGGCTGGCCTGAAGCATTGCCTGGGGTAGGCCGGCATTGCAGCTATTGTTGGGGCCCTTAGGAAAGAAAACAATAACATGCACTTTAACCCAGAATTTGTAATCCAGAGCCGGATGGCTCAGTCCATTGTAACAATCTAAACGAATAATTAGATGACACACAATAATTGCAGCTTTGTTGGAGGGAGCTACCCTGTTTGTACTCACGCTACCCAGACTAAGTGATGATCCGACGAAATAAGACCTGTTGCAGATGGCGTGATGAAGCCGGAGGTGGATTCCCTCATGGTCCTCGTTGAAAATCCTGGTCTTCAGGCCGCAGGAGCAACTTAACACTGGCTGCAAACATGCAAACCGAAACATTTCGAACTACTCGGCCATGCAGACACCTTGCTAACTTAAGCACATTTATATGTGAGACTCAGTCTGCTTCTGGTCCTTCCAGCTAGCTTGCAGGCTGATCCTGAGATTTCGTCAGCTTGGATGCTGCTTTAATCCCCTGCTGCTGTAGCCCCAAACGTGGGCCAGTGGACACTTAGAACCGCGAACTGACGACTGAAAAAGTCTAGGCCTGGCAGTCCTAACTCCTGAGATCTGGCAAGCTCCCTAGAGGCACACACTAAGCTCTTGGGCTGTCTCTCCAAATCTGAAGAAAATGAGCTGTTACCCCCTTCTATATGGGGCTAGGTTCCAGAACTCATAGGCTGCCAAAACTGTCTTAAGCAGTTCTCAGATGTTAATTGGTTCCCTTTTTGGCACCTAGAAATTGTCCCAGTTAATCCCCCATAAGTCTCTGGCATTTCCTCAGAAGCCCTTTTATAAAAGCGTGGCTTCCAGTTGGTTATTAGCTGTTAAAATGGTGGCTGCAGGCAGGTTCTAAAGCAGTCTATTTTACTGTCCTCACAGATAAAGTTCTGGTGCAACCAGGAGCAACTTTAATTTGATTTACTTTCCCCCCTGTATTTGTAGTCCCGACAGTTCTCTCTTAAATGAGTCTACTTTTGAGCAAATAAATTGTTCCCTTAGAGAGTTGCTGCTCCCATAACACATTGCCCCCAGAAAACACACAGCAGCTCATAAATATTCATAAGGGCACTCTTTACTGCGACCTGTGCCCCTTAACCTTGCCTGGTGGCCTGGAGGCAGCGCTTGCAGTGCCTGCTGATTTATTTAATTTAAAACATTTCCCCCGCTTTGGTTTAGCCTCGGGTGCCTATTTTTAACGTAGTCTGGGCACCGGGAACTGTTGGAGACTCATACTTTTGCTTTGTTTTGGACTGCACGGCAGTCAGATGCACAGGGCGCCTACTCGAATGTGTGAGCGGCGGCTCAAGGCATGCCAACCACTTGCATACTAGTTTGTGAGCCCAGCAGGGCTCAATTAGATAGAGGGACACCTGGAGGCATAACAGGTAAGCCCCCAAATAGGGGGGTGTTACATGCTCCCCTGCCTTGGAAAGCTTGGCGTCCGTGCCAAGTCCAAAATATATTGTCAACCACGAATACATTCTTAGATATATTCTTACTAATACTGTATTACCACAGACATATCTGTACAGCCTAACTAGGCATAAAACCAGGGCCACGAGTTTTCCGCGATTCCGCGGATGTGCAAACAGCGGAAATATCATGAATTTGCCATCACCAGCGAATTGCGGCCGCCGCCGGAACAAGCGTCGCTTCATTTGCCCGGACGGGTGCCCAATCCCCGTCGGCTTCACTCGTCCAACAAAGAGCATGCCACGCTGGGAGCCCACCCCAGCGTGGCAAAACTCCTTTGCCGACGGGGTGCCCAACTCCCGTCGCTTCACTGTCCCCCCAATGTGACATGCCACGCTGGGAGCCCACCCCAGCGCTGGCAAACGCCTTGCCGACGGGTGCCCAATCCTCGCCGGCTTCACCGCCCCTCCTTGTGTTTAATTAAAAAAATAAAACCTGCAATAAAAAAACCTTCCATTGTTGCTTCTTTGCCCCCTCCACCAACCCGCACCCACCCTCTGCATACCCACCTCCCCACACCCCTCACCCCATACTTACCTCCGGACTCCGCTGATGATCTTCGGTGGACCGGGAACACGTCTGCACTCTTCAAAGCCGACCGCGAACTGAGGAAATGCCGGTAAGCTGTATAATGGGCTAGATAGGAGGGGTTCAACTTTATTGCATATCTCAGGCATTTTTGGGAATTTTTGCACCAAATTTTCAACATGGGGTTTTTGGGACCCCTTCTCATGAATGATGTCACTGTCATGGCGTTATTCGGGCTCGAAGGGTGATTTCGCGCAGTGACTGCGAAATCACCCTTCGGGACCGAGCTACCGCCATGACAGTGACATCATTCATGAGAAGGGGGCCAAAACCCCATATTGAAAAATTTGGTGCCAAAATTCCAAAAAATGACTGTTTAACGAGCGTGCGTTGCGCAGTTCCTATGCAGGCTCGTAAGTTCGCGAAATTTCAATATTTTCACTCCAGAGTTTCAACATTGCCATTTCACCACACTGTCTTATGAGTAGTACAGCTGTCATTTTTCACATCTCACCTAAAATGTGTTTCCACCCTTGTAGCGCAGAATGGCGCAGTCGGTGTGCGAAATCAATGTACGGGACAAATTAAGAAAATCACAGTGACACTGTTCATGAGCAGAGGTCTTGAAATGGCTATGTTGAAAATTTGGTGAAAAAATTCCTAAAAATGACTGTTTTACGACGCGTTCTGCAGTTCTCCATGCGCTCATAGGTTTTGAATTTTCAATATTTCCTCCAGATTTTCAACATTGCCATTTTCCACACCTTCTTATGAGCAGTATAGCTGTCATTTTTCACATCTCACCCAAAATGTGTTTTCGCACATGTAGCGCACAATAGCACGGTCGGTGTGCGAAATCAATGTTCCGGACAGATTAATAAAATCACAGTGATACTGTTCATGAGCAGAGGTCTTAAACTGGCTATGTTGAAAATTTGGTGACAAACACCCATAAAATGACTGTGTTATGAGCGTGCATTGTGTCAGATATGGCAAAACAAAAAGGAAAAAAATTAAGGGTAAAAATGTGCCATACCGTTGCACGAGAAATTGGTGTTAGAGTGCCTGCAAGTTCTGCGTGAATTGAGAACCTGTCAGCAGAATCTTGCTCCGATGTAAGCAGAAAAATCGGGGCCCTGCATATAACTATGTACAAAGTAGCATACTATAAGTTTGGTTTTACTTAGCATTGTACGACATTTTAATTTCAATGGTATACTTCAGCAGTATCACATTTTTAGTCACATTATATTTACCACATTTTATTTAGATACTTCCACCTTATTCCCATCTGTTTACCTCTGTACCCCTTGTTGCACTGAGAGGGCACCTTAACTTGTGTAGAGGCCTTAAACGCCATTTTGGGCAAGGAATTGGACATGACGTTAACTCCTTTGTGCACGACATTCATGGGCAAGTTAACAGGCTGTCCTAGGGTGTCATATGTGAGCTTTAGTATTGGCTTTGCAGAACTTCCTGAACGACGTGTCAGTGGTGGTGCTGGTACTTCCTGTTGTTGAAGCTCACTGTCACTTGTCAAAGATATTTCCGCAAAATCTGAATCATCCAAAACACGTCTTTCTGGCTCTTGAACAATACTGTCATTAGCATGAAACAGTTCACTTAGCTCATTAGCACTTGTACAGTCACTTGTAGGTTCACTACTTGCTTCCTGGGGTTCAGGTTGAGGGACTTCCATTCACTCTACCATACACAGGGATTCAGCCTCTTCAAGTTCCACACTGTGAGCATCACTTCCTGGAGGTTCAGGTACCATCGAAGAATTGGAATCTGTTAACACAGCTGAAGGTTGAGTCATCACCATAGTTAATGGAAGGAACTCATTGGAACACTCTCTCAAGTTCAAAAGATGGATAGAAAACAGGATAGAATTCACTTTCATCATCACTTTCAATATATCCATTATCTGCAATGTCTGCAGGATTGGAGACATTAGGAGCAACAGGCTGGGAAGCATAAGGTTGCTGATTTTGTTGCTTAGCCTTGGTAGCAGACCTAGTTACAGAGCGCCGAGGGGCTTCAGTCTCTTGAACATTACTGATTACTATTTGGCCGATAGGTAACAGGTGGTTTCTGTGAATGGTTTTAACAGCGCGAGGGTCCCCGTCTGGGCGTACTTTATACACTGGCAGATCATGCAGCTTACTGACTACTATGTACGGAACATGACTCCAGCGGTCTGCTCTTTTGTGTTTTCCAGGAAGTCGAAAATTTCTCATCAGTACTCTGTCACCTGGTTGGAGCTCTTGGGCCTTAACATGTTTGTCATGGCAAGTTTTGTTGGCCAGGTTTCTCTTTACTGCCATGGTATTTGCCAGCTGATATGTGTGATCCAACTGAGCTTTTAGATTTTTAACATACTGCAGGTAGTTTTCTGACTGAACACCATCAGGAGACACTTCAAAGCACACATCCACTGGGAGACAAGCTTCTCTACCAAACGTAAGGTAGTACGGTAAAAAACCACTAGCATTGTTCTTTGTACAATTATAAGCATGGACAAGTGCGCTTATTTGTTGACTCCACTTTGGCTTATCTTTAGGTTGCAGGGTGCCCAGCATATCAAGTAGGGTTTGGTTAAACCTTTTCGGTTGCGGCTCTCCTTGTGGATGATAAAGGGTTGTTCTGGATTTTCTTACACCCCATAGGGACAACAGTTCCTTGATAACATACTAAAATGCCAGCAGAGTAGGCCCAAAGGTCTATCGAGTCTGCTCGAGAATCAGTACCCTGAAGGGGCACCGCAACCACTCTCATGATTCCTCACCCCTTCCCCTTTCCCCCAGACAGGGATCCCCAACCCCTGACAGGCAGCCCTCCTCTTCACCTTCCTCCTGTACCTGTCCCAGCCCCTCTTGAACCCCTCCACCGTAGACACCTCCACCAGTTCACCAGGCAGTGCATTCCATGGCTCCGCCACCCTTTCAGTGAAGTAACGTCTCCTCCTTTTTCACCTAAGTCTCCCTCCCTCCAGCCTCCAACCATGCCCCCTAATGGCCCCTTCCACCTTCCTCTGCAAAATCCCATGCAAGCAAACCTTGTTCACCCCTTTCACATACTTGAAGACCTCAATCATGTCCCCCCATCCCTCCTCTCCTCCAGTGAGAACAGATCCAGCTCCTCAAGCCTCTCTTCATAAGCCATATCCCCCAGATCCTGGATCATCCTGGTTGCCCTCCTCTAACTCCTCTCCAGGAGTTGAATGTCCATCCTGAGGTGTGGGCACCAAAACTGCACGCAGTATTCAAGGTGCGGCCTAACAAGGCAATTGTACAGTGGTATAATCACCTCCCTACTTCTTGAGGTGATCCCCCTGGCAATACAGCCCAGCATTCTATTAGCCCCTGGCATCGGCCCTCCTACAGTGTTCCAAATTATTCCTTTTGGCATCCACCAGCACCCCCAAGTCTTTCTCCCCCATTGAGACCTGCACATGCCCCCCGAGTGTACATCTGACCCGGATTTCTTTGCCCCAGGTGAAGCAACTTGCATTTGGCGGTATTAAACCTCAGCCTCCAGGTACATGACCACCCCCCTAGAGCATCCTGGTCCTCCTGCAGGTCCACCCTACCCTCCACCCCATCCATCACCACCCACAACTTAGAGTTGTCCGAAAAGAGACTCATTGTGCTCCTGATGCCCACCCTGATGTCAGAGATGTAAGCAGTAAACAAGAGTGGTCCCAGAACTGAGCCCTGTGGGCCCTCGCTGATGACCTCCTTGGGGGATGAGACTACCCCTCCTACCACCACCCGCTGGGTACGCCCTGCTAGCCAGCTACCAACTGCTTTTGAAATCCCAGCCTTGATCTGAATGAATATGCTGGGGGGGGGAGGCACTGTAATGTACAAAAAACTTTTCAACAAAGACTTTGGCTACAGTTGAGGCCTTTTGGTCTTTGGTTGGGTAGGCCTGTGCATATCTCGTGAAGTGACCTGTGACTACCAATATATTGGCAATGTCTTTGTAATCTGGCTCAAGACTAAGAAAGTTGATACAGACAAGCTCCATGGGTGCACTTGTGGCAATATTGACCAAGGGAGACTGCTCTTTGCAGTGGAGCCTTGCACTGAAGACACCTACTGCAGGTTTTAATGTGACATTCTGTGTCTAGACTCATTTTAGGCCAGTAGAAATGTGAATGGGCCAGATCAAGGGTCCTTTCACTACCCAGATGTCCCATTTGGTCGTGCAAGGCTTTTAAGACACTATTTTTGAATTTAGCTGGCAGAGCTAGCTGTTTTTTCACAGTCTCACCTTGGCTGTCAGCAAGCTCTCAGTATAATAACTGTTCTCGAAGCTTGAGCTTGCTACCCTCACAAAGAAGTAAAGCAATATTGGAGTCTCTGGACCGCATCTTAGAGATATCTTCCCCTTTTCTTAAAGCATCAACTACTGATCTGATCATTGGGTCATAGTACTGTTCTTTGCGATTGTCAGCTGGAGTTAGCTGTGGTAAGGAACTCAAGTCTAAAGCTGCAAAGTTACAATAAGCAACTAGTAGGCACGTTTCCGAGGTCCCAAACAATTTTCCAAACAGGTTACAGCTTCAGAGGACAAGACTTCTTCCTGGTCGAACTTATAGCTTAGTGCTTTTACAGATTGCTCAGGGATATGAAACATAGAAACATAGATTTTGACGGCAGATAAGGACCTCTTGGCCCACCCAGTCTGCCCATTTCCCTACCTAATGGATAAGCTGCAGATCCTAGTTAACCAGCAGCCTACTTCTTCCTAGCTCCACCCCCTAGAATTGCCTTATGACTGTCCCATGCATGCTTGAATTCCACCACTGTTTTTGACTCTACAACCTCCTCCGGAAGGCTGTTCCATGCATCCACAACCCTCTCTGTGAAAAAATACTTCCTTAAATTACCTCTGAGCTGCCCCCCTTCTATCTTCAAATTGTGCCCCCTTGTTCTTGCACACCTCTTTTTTTGAAAGATGCTACCCTCTTGGACTTTGTTGATTCCCTTGAGATACTTGAAAGTTTCTATCATGTCCCCCTCTCCCTCCTTTCCTCGAGGCTATACATATTCAGCTCCTTAAATCTCTCTTCATATGTCTTCAGTGCAGACCCTGCAGCATTTTAGTTGCCCTCCTCTGGACAGCCTCCATCCTGTCTATGTCTTTGCAGAGATTGGGTCTCCAGAACCTGCAGTACTCAGATGGGGTCTCACCAACTGTCTGTACAGAGGATAATAACTTCCTGTTTTCTACTGGTGTTGCCTCTCCCTATGCATCCCAGTATCCCCCAGCCCTCCTTGCTGCCCTCTCACATTGCTTGCCCACCTTTAGGTCATCTGATATGACTACCCCAGGTCCCTTTCCATTTTTGTTGTTGTTAGTATCTCACACCCAATTGTGTACTCTTCCCCTGGGTTTTTGTTTCCCAGGTGCATGACCTTGCACTTCTTAGCATTGAATCTAAGCTGCCATACATTTGACCATTCCTCTAACCTTGCCAAGTCCCTTCTCATCCTTTCCACCCCACCTTGTGCATCAACTCTGTTGCAGATCTTTGTGTCATCTGCAAAGAGACATACTTTTCCTTCCAGTCCCTCTGCAATGTCACTTATAAAGACATTGAAGAGGACTGGTCTATCTGAACCTCGCGGCACCCCACTAGTAACCCTCCTTTCTTCTGGGTGGACTCCATTTACTATTACTCTCTGTGTCCTATTCTCTAGCCAATTCTTTACCCAGGCTATCATCTTGGGACCCACTCCCAGGCTGGCTAACTTATATATTAATCTTTTGTGTGGGACTGTGTCAAATGCCTTGCTAAAGTCTAGGTAGGCCATGTCCACAGCCCCTCCCTGATCTACTACTTTGGTCACCCAGTCAAAGAAATCTATCAGATTTGTCTGGCATGACCTTCCCGCTGTGAATCCATGCTGCCTTGGGTCCTGAGCCCCTCTGGCCTCTAGATACTCAACAATTCCCTGTTGGGCCTATTGAATCCACTGTTGGTCAGCAACAGGTCTTCATGAAAGAGCGTCAGCATCTATGTGGTTTAGGCATGGTCGATACTCCACTGCATAATCATAGGTTGCGAGGGTGGAAAGCCATCTGTGTCCAGTAGCGTCTAGTTCAGCGATTGTTTGAACATAGGTTAATGGATTGTTATCGGTCTTGGCCAAGATTTTAGCACCATACAGATATTCGTGAAATTGGTCAACTGTGGCCCACTTGAGAGTGAGAAATTCTAATTTGTGCACCAGATAGTTCTTTTCTGAAGATGTCAGACTTCTGCTGCAAAGGCGACAGGACGCAGGCCTTTCAGATGTTCTTGATATAGTACTGCTCCGAGACCACTCAAACTGGCATCTGTGTGTAACACATAAGGCTTGGATGGATCAGCATAAGCAAGTATAGGAGCATGAGTTAGTCTGTATATTATTTCTTCGAAAGCAGTGTCACAATCGAGAGTCCATCTCTGTCCAAACAACTCTTCGGGTTTGAAATATGTTTTTTCAATGTCTCAGTCAGAGCCTTTCTTGAACTTTTTGTGAGTATGTGGGTACCCTTGAGTTAAGTTTAGTAGGGGGCAGATCACTTTTGTATAGTCCTTGACAAATCGGCGATAATAGCTGCAGAACCTAAGAAACCTTTGAAGCTCTTTTAAAGTTTTGGGCTTTGGCCAGCTGGATAATGCTTCCACTTTACTGTAGTTAGTCTTTGTGGTGTCTGATGACACAATGTGGCCCACATATTTGACTGAACGCTGGAAAAATTGGCATTTGTCAATGGATAACTTATGACTGAACTCTTCAAGTCTGTCCAACACTAACATACTAACATACTATTTGCCAGCAGATTAGGCCTTACGGTCTATCGAGTCTGCTCGAACCTCAGATCCCTAGTTGGGTGCCGAGGCCCTCCCCCCTGTGTTCCAGAAACCCCAATCATCCCCTCCCCGGTACAGTCCACCATCTGATACAGTACATCCACTTTCTGTGTCTGTCCCACCCTCTCTTGAAGCCCTCCACTGTGGATCTCTGAACCAGCTCGCCAGGCAGTGCATTCCAAGGGTCCACCACCCTCTCAGTGAAAAACCTCCTCCTCTTTTCCCCCTCACCCTTCCACCTTCCAACTTCAAACCATGCCCTCTGGTGATACCTCCCTGCTTTAGTATAAAAATTCCCTCCATGTTTACCCTATTTATTCCCTTGAGGTACTTGAAGACCTCAATCATGTCCCCCCGTGTCTCCTCTCCTCTAATGAAAACAGGCACAGCTCCTCAAGTCTGTCCTCATACATCAAATCCAATAGCCCTCGTATCATCTTAGTTGCCCTCCTCTGTACCCTCTCCAGGAGCTGTATGTCCCTCTTCAAGTGTGGTCTCCAGTACTGTACACAGTACTCAAGGTGTGGTCTAATCAGTCCATTGTACAGCGGCAGAATCACTTCCTTGCTCCTAGAGGTGATTCCCCTTACGATGCATCCCAACATCCTGTTTGCCTTGCTAGCCACTCTCCTGCACTGCTCAGAGTTATTCATACATGCATCCACCATGACCCCTAGGTCTTTTTCCCCTATTGAGGCCTCCAGCGCCTCCCCTCCCAAGGTGTACCTGTGTTTAGGGTTTCCCCGCCCAAGATGTAACACCTTGCACTTGGTGATATTGAAATTCCCCTCTCTGCTAGCTATATGTTTTAATATACAGTTTAGGATCTGGGTTGCTTTCTTAAGTTGATTTCTACAATGTACTCTAAATTTTAGGTCATTTGTAATTGTAATGCCCAGATCTTTTTCCTCAGTAACTACCCCTAAGTTTGTTTTGTCCAATATATAAATTGCTTCCTTATTATTCTTACCCAAGTGCATAACCTTGCACTTAGATTTATTTAATTTCAATTTATTAAGGTTTGTCCATTTATTTATTGAGTCTAGGGTTTGCTGAAATGTTTCTCTCTGTTCATCGCTGTTTGGAACTACACCTAATCTGCAGTCATCAGCAAACTTGTGCAGCCAGATATTCTTATTACTGATTTCCAACGAAGCAATGTATAAGTTGAATGAGCTGGGGCCCAAAACCGAACCCTGGGGTACTCCACTTGAAACCAGGGCCCAATCTGAGAATTCCCCATTTATGACCACCCTCTGCTTTCTATCCTGCATCCAGTTTGAGACCCATCTGCAGATGTTACTGGGCAGTTATATTTTTTCCAGTACTAACAGCAATTCTTTATGTGGCAGTTTATCAAAAGCCTTGGCAAAGTCAAGAAAGATCACATCCACAGGATTCCCAGCGTCCATTTCCCTATTCACTTTTTCATAGAAGGATAATAGACTAGTCTGACAGGATCTATTCCTTACAAAACCATGTTGAGAGGGATCCAAGATATCTCGTCCCTCCATATGTACCATAAGTATGTCCTTAGTTATTCCTTCCATAAGTTTTCCCAGTATTGAAATTAAACTAATGGGCCTGAAGTTTCCTGGTAGGGTACTGTGTCCTTTCTTTAAAATGGGTACTATATTTGCTAATTTCCAATCATGAGGGACAAAACCCAAGTTTATAGATGTTTGAAAGATATGTGTTAATGGTTGGGCCAACATGTCTGCAAATCCCCTCAAGATTCTAGGATGCATACCATCAGGGCCAGGAGATTTATTTATATTTAGACCAACTATTTGTTTGTAAATATTATTTGGGTTCAATTTTATTGTCCCACATTCAAAGGGTCTACTTATACTATGCACATTAATATCATTTGGTTTATAAACTGAACAAAAATATTTGTTCTGGAAGTTAGCCATTTGCTGATTAGTTGCTGGGTGCCCCTCTTCAGTGAGAAAGGGACCTATACTATTGGGGGTCTTTCTCCGGTTGGTAATATAGG
Organism: Neoceratodus forsteri; assembly: GCA_016271365.2. Lineage (NCBI taxonomy): Eukaryota > Metazoa > Chordata > Ceratodontiformes > Ceratodontidae > Neoceratodus > Neoceratodus forsteri. The sequence continues at coordinate 1,110,424,744 of CM028133.1, forward strand.
TAAAAAATGCTTTTTTGTTATCGTGAACTCTATTAGCTAGATTAATCTCATGTAGGGCTTTTGCTTTTCTAATATTTGCTTTAACTTTTTTAAGACATTCCTTATATTCAGCATTTAATTTAACTGAGTAAAAAGCTTTCAACTTCTTATATAACCTATTTTTTTATTTATTAATTTTTTGATTGATGTAGTAAGCCAGGCAGGTTTAACAGTTCTAACCCTATGGTATTTAGTGATGGTAGGTACAAATTCAGTTGTTAATTTATGTATTTTAATTTTAAGAGAATCCCACATAGATTGTAAGGGTTTATTGGCAAATTCTGATCTCCAGTCCCAGTTACCCAGTTCCATTTTCAGGGTGTCCAGGTCCCCTTGCAGGGCCAACCTCCCCTCTTCTCCCTCAACTACTGCTCCCATCTTGGAGTTATCAGCGAAGAGACTCATTTCACACCCTATACCCTCCCTGATGTCCGATATGTATGCATTAAACAGGATCAGACCCAGGACTGAGCCAGCGGTACCCCTACCAACCTCTCAGGGTTTGAGAGCTCCCCACAGACCACTACTCTCTGGGTACATCCAGCTAGCCAGTTTTCAATCCATCTGACCATCAAAGGCCTACTCCCAACCCCATCAGTTTCTCCACCAGACCATTGTGGGGACAGAGTCAAACACCTTGCTGAAGTCCAAGAATAATACATCCACTGGCTTTCCCCTGTCCAGTTCTGATGTTACCCATTCATAGAACTCCATAAGATTGGTTTGACATGATCTACCTGGCACAAACCCATGTTGCCGACTATCCAGACCTCCCACCTCCTCCAAGTACACCCCCAATCGTTCCTTTAGTATACTCTCCATTAATTTTCCCACCACCGAGGTCAAACTATAGTTACCTGGTACTTCCCTCAACCCCCCTTTATGGATTGGCACCACATGTGCCTCTCGCCAATCCCTAGGTACCCTCCCTGTCTCAAGTGACCTGTTGAAGAGCTCCGCCAGGGGTGCAGCCAATATGTCCGCCAATTCCCATAGTACTCTCGGATGAATGCCATCCGGCCCAGGAAATTTGTCTTTCTTTAGGGCCTTGAGGGCTAACCACATCCTTTTGGAGGAGATAGCATCATCCGTCCCCTCCACCTTACTGGCCTTTTTATCCTTATCCTGATGTGACACCCCTGGGGTACCTCTCCCTCCCTCTTGCTCCATTTCTGTTGCTCCCCTGATCCCACTCACTGCTGCTTCTATACCCATCGTGCCTTGCTTTGTAGATATCCCATCCCCCTCCCTAGTGAACACAGAGGCAAATTACTTGTTAAATACCTCTGCCTGGTCCCTCGCCTCTTCCACCCATCCTCCTTCTGATCTCAATCTGCTGAGATGGCCCTTAGTTTTTCTCCACTCCCCAATGTACCGGAAGAACCCCTTTTCCGCTCCATGTATCCTCTGTGCCAGCCGCTGCTCTTTACTGGACTTTGCCCCCTCACCATCGGGTGACTTTTCTAGATGCAAGATGGTACATTTCCTTATCCCTATCCCTATCCCCTCTTGTTGTTTTATATTTTTTGTAGGCCGCCTTCTTTTCTCTGACCGCTATCTGAACCTCACTGGACCACCAGCATGGTTTATGTGACCTTGCTCCCTTACGTTTCACCTTAGCGCAGGTCCTGACTGCCTCATGAAGTCCCTGTTTTATGACCTCCCATCTCCTTTCCACATTTGTCATTGATGTAATCCCCTTCAAGTGATCCTTGAGAATATTTCCCATGCTCACAAAGTCTGCCCCCCTGAAGTCCATTGCCAGTGTCCTAGATCTCCCCTCCCCATGCTTATTTGAAACCAGACAGTATTGTGGTCGCTCCCAGTCAGGGGATCCTCTACAACCAGGTCCCTTACCAGATCCCCATCTGCCAGAACCACTTCCAGGACATGCCCCTCCCTTGTGGGCTCCATCACATGCTGTGTTAAGAACACATCCTGGAAGCCGTCCAGCAGCCTCTGCTCCTTGGCCACCTTAGAGGACATGGTTCCCCAGTTTGTACCTGGCATATTAAGGTCCGCCATCAACACCACTCCTTCCCCTTTTGGTCCACACTGGGCAATAATGTTGTCCAGCAAACCATCCTCCAGAACATCACCCATCCCGGGGGGCCTATATACTACACCCAGCTTGACCTTATCTCCTGCTGGGGATCATAAGGTTACCCATAAGGCCTCCATGCTTCCCTCTGCCTCTTCTACCCTAGCAATTTCTATGTTATCTCTAATGGACATAGCCACTCCACCCCCTCTGCCCTCCTTTCTATCCTTCCTAAGCATAGTGTACCCCCACACGTTTAGGTCCCAGTCATGGTTTTTGTTGGCCCATGTCTCCGTGACTGCTGCCACGTCCACCCCCGAACAGCATGGCCTGGAACTCTGGCAACTTGTTTCAAGCTCCCTACATTTACTAACACCAACCCCACCCCTTATCCCTAGATCCCCTTTGTCGAACCTTACCCAGGTTCCTTATACTTCCATCCTCCTCTGCTCCTCCTGAAACCTCCACCCCCAGTCTGTTCCCCCCCCCTTGGGTTTGAAGGCTACTCCCTTCATCTGGAGGAGAGGGCTTTTGGTCAGACCCTCCCTTATCCCTTCCCCCACCACAAGTTTAAACCCCACCTTTCTTGTATGTAGTCAGCCATCCCCTGTTTAAGGACTTCCTTCCCTAATGGGGCAACATGAAGCCTGTCCTTGGCATACAGTCCCTTATCCTCCCAAACTCCTTTCCAGTTCCCTAACACCCCCAACCCACTCTCTTCACCCCACTTCCTGAGTCAGTCATTAACCTCTGTGATCTTCATTTTTTTCTCCACTGAGGCCTTTGGTACTGGCAATATCTCCGAAAAGGAAATGTTGCGTCCATTATCCCGACAGACTCTGGCAAGTTCTTGGAACCTTGCTTGGATTTCCAAAATGCTATTTCCCTCTAGATCGTTAGTTCCCAAATGCACCAGGAAATCCGGTTTCCCTCCACAATCCCTAACCAGTTCGTACACCATGAACTTTGCTCTGTGCACTGTCAGCCCAGAGATACTCACTACCTTCACCTGGCTATGGCATCCACCCCCTGTCCCTCCCACTGGATACCCCTAATCATCGAGTCTCCCAATAACAGAACCTTAACACCACCATCATCCTTATGGTTACCTCCACTATGCCCTCTCAGCCCTCCATCCCCCCCCCTTTATTCGTGATCTCAATTCCATTGGAGTCTTCCTGCCTTATTAGAGACCACCTTGTCACCCTCCCCTTTCTGCCTCCCTCATTATTTTGCCCACTTAACTCAGACCCCCTCTGAATAGGTGTCCCCTTTAACCCTCTCTTATCCGAACCATTTATCCTGGCCCTGATGGTTTCCCTTCCCCACACCGCCATCCTCCCCCCTTGTAATAGTACCCCTACCTCCAGAGGCTCTCTGTGGGTCCCCTTTAGCTAGGGCCCCATCCTTGGTACTGAACCCCCTGCTGAAGGGGGGCTCCCCCCCCACCTCCTTGTCTCCCAGTTTCTCTCCACTCATGCTCTCCTCCCTCATGTCTGCAATATGTTGCATCTCCCCCATCTGCTTAACATTTATGTTTCCCCTTCTCCCTCTGGGACTATTTCTATCCTTTCCATTGTCGGTCTGTGATGCCCTATGGGTATCCGACTCCCTCCCCAGCCTCTGTATCAGTTTCCTCATTTCCACCAACCCCTTCCTCCCCCTCTAGGTTGCTTAGTAGCTCAAATTTATTGTGACACTCTATGTCAGCCTCCATCAAGTAACCCGAGTTTCCCCTGACTGCACTGCTAAACTGCCCCTCTTCCTCCCCTCTTGCTCTGTTCTCCTTAGGAGCTCCCTTCCCACAGTCTGCTGTTTTAGGCTTCCCCACAACAGCCCCTCCCTTCTCAGTGTTTGCTCTACTACGCTTCCCCACAACAGCCCCTCCTGACTCTTCCGCCTCCACTCTCTTTGTATTTGGAATGTTCACCCCGTACGCTTTCCCCTTACCGTCAACATCCCTATCTAAGGGTCCTCTGTCCTTAATATCCCCCCTCCTGCTTGCTGTAACATAACGTCCTGTAATTTCAGAGCGTTGCCCCAGCCTCCCCTCAGCCCCACCCTTCTGCTGCCCATATCCACACCCCTTATCCTTGGACCCCCCAACTCCCCCAGCTTACTCCTTAACCAATATACTTCACTCCAGATACAAGATAGCTGTCTACAGAGTGGGCAACCTCCCTCTCTCCAGGCCCAATTGAGAATTATTGCCATCCCACAGCCTGTGCAGCCTACAACCCTTCCGAAGATGCCTGCCATGGTGGAATATGGCCACCCTGTTTGTCCCCCTCTGTTTATAATGGCACACACCCCTTTTTTCAGTCCCTTCCCCCTGGAATACAGTTACTCTCTACACTGACTGCAGTTATTTACAAACCCAATTTCAACCCCACCAATAAAGTTCCCAAGTCTCACAAACACATACAGTCCAGTGTGTGTCCAGTCCCACTAACATTGTGTGTGTGTATGCAGACATCAGGTACCGTATGATATCACAGACCCACCAGTTCCTGTTGCTTCAAATTTCAGTCCCAAACAGAAATACACAGCCCTTCAATCCCAACCCCCAGTGGCTTTTCAGTATTTAAGAAAGCCTACAAAACAGCGTGGGTGGGAGGGCTCTTACCAACACCAGGCAAACATCACATTTAAATTTCACTCTAATTATCACTGCCAAAGAAGTGTTCCCAAGCCCCAAAAGTTACAATATCACAGCCCAAGTAACAGTTCTAACTCACAGTAGTAATTTTTAACATACAGAACTAATTTCACCTACAAAACTATTCAAATATTTCAGTTAAAACAGAATATAAACCCAGACCTCTGTCCTTACCAGCCTCCTGCTTATGTTCCCAAGTGAACAATGAAAGACAAGGTGATTCTTGTTAATTTCCCTCCCCAACACCAGGCAAACATCACATTTAAATTTCACTCTAATTATCACTGCCAAAGAATTGTTCCCAAGCCCCAAAAGTTACAATATCACAGCCCAAGTAACAGTTCTAACTCACAGTAGTAATTTTTAACATACAGAACTAATTTCACCTGCAAAACTATTCAAGCATTTCAGTTAAAACAGAATATAAACCCAGACCCTACTTTGAATAACTTTGGATAAGCGAGTCTCATGCTCTTCGAGAGTGTTTCCAAAGATTATGATGTCATCAAGGTAGACGAGGCATTCCATGAGATTCATATCTCCCACTGCACGCTCCATCAATCGCTGAAATGTTGCTGGTGCACCTGATATGCCTTGGGGCATGCGAAGGAACTCCTGGAAACCCAAGGGACAAATGAATGCCATTTTTCCTTGTCCTCAGGAGCCATGGGGATCTGATAGTATCCACTTCGGAGGTCAAGGACAGAAAACCATTTACTTCCATTTAGACAGTCCAGGGCATCCTATATATGTGGCATTGCATACTGATCGGGTACGGTTCTTTGGTTGAGGGTCCGGTAATCAACACACATACAGACGTGGCCATTCTTTTTCTGCACCACAACAATTGGGGAGACGTATGGGCTGCAGGACTCTTGTATGATGCCAGCCGCTAACATCTCTTGTCGGTGACATCTGACATCATCAATGTCGACAGGAGCTAGGCGTCTAGACCTCTCTCTGAAGGGTCGCTCGTCATGCAAGCGAATGTGGTGCTCAGCACCCGTGACACAACCAACATCCCATTCCTTGAGGGAGAATACCTTGTCTCTCTGAGCCAGCTTCTTACAGATCCTGGCTTTCCAGCTGTTTGGAATAGGTGACTCTCCAAAATCAAACATATCAGGTGATTCCCCACATCCCTTTTCAGTTTTTCACTTGGATTTAAACACAGCAGTGTCGGCACAATAGACTTTAGCAAGGGTGCACCCTGTAGGTACTGTGATGTCTCGGTCTGTAACATTTTGTACTCGTACTACCACTCGTCGAGCATAAGCATGAGCCCGGGCTGGATGCACACTCTGTTTAATCAGCAGCCCTTCAGGTAACTTTCCTTCATCTGGAATGTCCAGCATCAAAATTTTGTTAGTCACATCTCTTCATAACTGCACTTCACCACTGAAACTGCATTCTGTATTTGGAGGTAGCGTAATAGCTGCAGGATCCTTTTTCCAAACCATCCCCACAGGCTCATCCTGGTCACTTTGTTCAGGGTGCAGGTGCCTCTTGTAGGTCTTCTGGACCAGGGTGTGAAGTTGCAAGGCTTTTCCTGTCTTTCTTTTCTGCTTTTCTTCACATAGCTGGGCCAGGTGTCCAAACATGTGTGCGTTGGTGCCAGTCAGTATAGGGATACCATCATAAAGTCTGGTGGAAGGGCAGACCAGAGCTAGCATCTCCACAGCATCTGCCACACCAGCCACAGAAGATGGAAAAGAAAGGCGCACCTTTAAATAGCCAAGATAAGGATATGATGTTTCACTTAATCCCCACACATGCAGTCCATCAATAGGTTGCAATGGGCAATCAAATAAATGTTGCTCATACCGGTCTTGGAAGATTATTGTGACTTGGGACCCACTGTCTAACACTGCTCGAGCTGGAACCCCATCTACGTGCACTGTAGTATCCATGGAAGGACCCACCAAGTTAGACCAGTCTGGAGGGATTGTAGTAGGAGCTTGGACAGATAATTCAGCTGCAAATATGTTTGAGTTAGGATTTCCTGAACCACCCCTCAGCCATTGTCTCGCTTTCTGGAGTTCCCCTTGAAATCTGCATACAACTTTATCTAGGTCCTTTGGGGACCGGCATTCTTTCTTCATATGCCCATCCTTCCCACAATTATGACAAAATAGGTTTTCCGGGGTCTGGCTTGGCTGAAGCATCACATTAGAAGCTGGTCTCCTTTAACAACTAGGAGGTTGGGAGGGGTACACATTTGGAGATGGAGCACTGACAACAGAAAATCTTGATTCAACCTCCACTGGTGTCATTGAAGGCAGTGGGAGATGTCTCAATATTTTTTTATAGCCACAGTGAGTTAATTTGTTTCAGTTTTTGAGCTGCTATCAGCAGAGGACACCAGAGCGTGTACCCCCACTCCCATAGCAGACGCACTCTGAAAAGGGTCAGAGCCTGTACCTGCAAGAGCAGCCTTCATAAAGAGACTGGCTTTCATTTCTTTGAATTCCCTCAGCAGTTCGTCCCATGGCGGAGCATCCTTAGCAGTCCCTCTGTTGCTAGGCTCCCTGGGGCTAGCACCAGCGTTTAGTTCTCAGATTCCTTCACGTGACTTCTGAAATTCTGGGCCATCAACAACGGACCCCAAGCCAAGAGTAAGGGTTGCTGCAGCTATGACCACGCTGGGTTTCCGAGAGCCTTCCTCCTCCTCCTCAGCTTCACGTACCTCCTTCATCAACATATAGAAAGGCAAGGGACCAGATCTCCTTTGGTGCAGTTGCAGTTTGAGCAACACCCAGCTGGAATGCCAGGCAGAGTTAAGTATATGATCCAGTCTTGTCTGGTCCAACTCGCTAGAGGCCCAGCCTCCTTTCTGAAACATGGTTTGTAGGAGTTTCTCTAATCAATCCATGTAAGCTGATAACAATTCCCCCTGCTGTTGTTTAACATCTTTAAGTTTCCATTTCAAAGCCTCAACAATAGTGGTGCCCCCAAACACATTTTCAAGGGCGACCAAATACTCTTGGGCCTTGGCATCAAATTTAGAGGACCTCAGGGAATGAACAGCACATAGGGCAGGCCCCTGGAGGCTTTCCACCAGGCGTGCCCTTTTATTGGCTTCTGAGCATTGCCAGTTTTGTACCACAGTGGTAGCGGAGTCCATCCAGGCCTCCAGGTCGACTTCCCCATTAGAAGTAGGGATGATGCCGGAGAACTTCTTAAGCTTGTGATAAGAGTTGTGACTAACTGCAGGCACAGGTTTGGGTGCCGGTACTGGTGCAAGCACAGGAGCTGGTGAAAGGACAGGTACTGGAGCTGGCGGGGGCATTGTGGAAGGAACACCCCAGGCGGCATGAACAACTTTTTAAAGTTCTCGACTGTTTTACCCTCCTCCAGTAGCAATTTGACAATCTTTTCCTCAAAGGTTTCATATAATGGTGGGTGCTCATTCCCTGAGGGGTCCTCACTATCCTTAGTAATCACCCTCCAGGCTGCTGGGGACCCATCAATGGCAATAGTTTTTTGCACCTTAGAACTGTCCAGAGGACTGCTACACTCCACTAATGCCATTGGAGTTTGGGCAGTCAAGTCAGCTTGTCGGCCCACCACTACAGCTTGTACCAAGCTTTCGATTTTTGAAAGGGCCCCTTCTATAGCATCTTTAATAGTGCCCAAGGGTATATCGAGTATCAGCAAGGCATTTTGGGGGTCAATTTCATGCCCTGTGCACCATCCAACTTACTGATGCACAGCCATGGCTTCAGGCATACCCATTAAATTTTTAGTTGCAGTTCTCAGTTTTGGCCACTAGGGGGTGCTAATCCCAGTGGTGCCTCCAAGATGTAACCCCTAGGTGGCACTGTTCCAAGGGCTACTACCCCTGCCTTGGTGACTAAGCACAGGTTGAGGGGCCTGAGTTCTGTGAATGGGTGCCTCCACCTGGAGGAATGGATCTGGGGTAGCGTAACTGCTATTGGTATAGCCCTCCATGATGCTATAACTGCCCACAACACCTCTAGTGACCTAAACAGTATAGCAGAGCACCAATCACATATGGCATATGAATACAGTATTAAACCCACACTTAGTGCACTTACCACCAGGGCTGGATCAGCTGCAAAAACCCTAGAGACCCCCTGTCAAATGAGATCAGCAGTAAGGCATTTCAACAGCAATGAAAAATCCCCTTCACAAAGATACACTGTAGCCAAGTTAAATGCAGAAAGAACGCAATCTGATTTATTTGGGGGAGTTGCACAGGGGTTGAGCAGTAAATCTAGCAGTTGACTAGTTAGATCTGATTTATTCAGGTTTAGCATGCATGCGTAAGAGTCCCTCTGTCACAGTCACACACTCTGGGTACCCAGTTGGAATAGGCTAGCCTGAAGTGTTGCCCGGGGTAGGCCGGTGTTGCAGCTGTTGTTGGATCCCTTAGGAAAGAAAATAATCGCATGCACTTTAACCCAGAATTTGTGATCCAGAGTCGTATGGCTCAGTTCATTGTAACAACCCAAACAAATAATTAGATGACACACAATAATTGCAGCTTTGTTGCAGGGAGCTACCCTGTTTGTACTTACACTACCCAGACTAAGTGATGATATGATGAAATAAGAGCTGTTGCAGATGGCGTGGTGAAGCCAGAGGTGGATTCACTCGTGGTCCTTGTCAAAAATGCTAGTCTTCAGACTGTAGGAGCAACTTAACACTGGCCGAGAACATGCAAACCGAAACGGTTCAAACTACTCTGCCGCGCAAACACCTTGCTAAGCACATTTATATGTAAAACTCTGTTCACTTCTGGTCCTTCCAGCTAGCTTGCAGGCTGAACCTGAGATTTATTCAGCTTGGATGCTGCTCGGATCCCCTGCTGCTGTAGCCCCAAACGTGGGCCAGTCGACACTTAGAACCACAAACTAATGACCAGAAAAGTCTAAGCCTGGCAGTCCTAACCCCTGAGAGCTGGCAAGCTCCCCAGAGGCACACACTAAGCTCTTGGGCTGTCTCTCCAAATCTGAAGGAAATGAGCTGTTATCCCCTTTTATATGGGGCTAGGTTCCAGAACTCTCGTTGGCTGCCAAAACTGTCTTAAGCAGTTCTCAGATGTTAATTGGCTCCCTTTTTTGGTGTCTAGAAATTGTCCCAGTTAATCCCCCATAAGTCTCTGGCATTTCCCCAGAAATCCTTTTGTTAAAGCCTGGCTTCCAATTGGTTATTAGCTGTTAAAATGGTGGCTGCAGGCAGGCTCTAAAGCGGTCTATTTTACTGTCCTCACAGATAAAGTTCTGGTGCAGCCGGGAGCAACTTTAATTTGATTTACTTCCCCCCCTGTATTTGTAGTCCCGACAGTTCTCTCTTAAATGAGTCTACTTTTGAGCAAATAAATTGTTCCTTTAGGGAGTTGCTGCTCCCGTAACACACTGCCCCCAGAAAATACACAGCAGCTCATAAATATTCATAAGGGCACTCTTTGCTGCGACCTGTGTCCCTTAACCTTGTCTGGTGCCCTGGAGGCAGCGCTTATGGAGCCTGCCAATTTACCAAATTTAAAACATTTCTCCCACTTTGTTTTAGCCCCCGGTACCTATTTATAACTTAGTCTCGGCACCGGGAACTGTTGGAGACACATACTTTTGCTTTGTTTTGGACCGCATGGCTGTCAAACGCACATGGCACCTTCTCAGATGTGCGAGCAGTGGCTTAAGGCTTGCCAACCACTCTCATACTAGTTTGCGAGCCCGGCAGAGCTCAGTTAGATAGAAGGACACCCGGGGGCATAACAGGTAATCTCCCAATTGGGGGGAGGGGCATTACATACAGTATCCCCTTTGTAAATCCTGTTTTGTGACTGCACAGATAACATTTTTGTTGACAGTCTGTTTGATACTGCTGCCAACCATTTTGTCACAGTTTTTCTCCCAGAACTCAGTCTGCACTGCTACTAGTTGTTACAGCCCTTCAGACTCCTCATTGGTCACCTGGATATGCTGCCACCACCCAGCTTAACTCCCATTTGGGGTATCTTTATGTTGCAGTCCCATTACTGCGACTGCTACTACAGTACAGTGATTGTCTCCAAAAAGCAAACAACCCCCCGCTAGGTCTTTTCAATAGCCTACTAAGGCTGGGGGTGGTTCCGAAGGATTGGAGGGTGACAGACTTGGTTCCATTTCATAAAGGAGGGGGAGGCACGGAACAACAGGGGAACTACATAGCTGTTGGTTTTACCTCTATTGTAGGGAAGTTGATGGAGTCACTGGTCAAAAAGGACCTTGTGGACTACTTGGAGAGCAACGGTGGGTGATGAGGGAATCTGATAGGGGCCATGCTGTGGATTTGCTTCTGCAAGGCTTTTGACTCGGTGCCTCACAGACGATTGCTGAAGAAGACAGAGGAGCTGGGAGCAGCCAAGTCATAGTAAACTGGGTAGGTAACTGGCTAAAGGGGAGGTAGCAGGTGGTTGTGGCCGGTGGGGTCAGATCAGAAGAGAGAGAGGTCACAAGCGGGGTATCACAGGGATCTGTTCTGGGTCCAGTCCTCTTAAATATGTTCATCAGTGACATTGATGGGGGAATTCGGGGCAGGTTGTGTCTCTTCACAGACGACATCAAGCTCTGTGGGATGATGGATAGCAACGAAGGAATCAGGGAAATGCAGAGTAACTTAGAAAAGCTAGAGAGGTGGTCTAAATTTTGACAGTTGAAATTCAACACAAAAAGTACAAGATAATGCACCTAGGGAACAAGACCCCAGGACAGAGTACTGGATGGGTGAGGTGAGACTTAGCACTGTGGCTGAGGAATGGGACCTTGGAGTCATCATCAGTGACCCTCAAACAACTGAGTCATTGCAACAAGGCATATAACAAAGTGAATAGGATGCTGGGATGCCTTGGGAAGGGAATTGATAGCAGAAGGGAAGAGGTAATGCTTCCCTTATATAGATTCTTAGTGAGGCCACACCTAGAGTACTGCACTCAGTTCTGGAATCCTCCCCTCAGGAAGGATATGTGTAAGCTGGAAATAGTGCAGCGCAGTGTGATGAGATGATTCGGGGCCAACAGAGCATGTCCTATGAGCAGTGGCTCAAGGCACTGAAGATATACTCAATGGAGACCAGAAGGGAGAGGGGAGATATGAAAGAGACCTTCAAGTTCCTGAAAGGAATTTATTTATTTTTTTACAATTCTTTTTCCCTTTGGTTCACGGTCCGAGAAGCCTCACTCGGGTATCTAGCCTGATCCTGCCCAGCCCGAAGTCCGTCTGCCTGATCCTCCTCTTTTCTCCCCCCTCATCTCCCAGCTGGCACCCCCGGCTTGACCCTTCCGGGGTGGGGCCACCCCTCATCTACTCACTTGCATACACAGACTCCAGCTGCGGGTGCAGGCTGTGGGTGGAGGAACATGAGAGGCTAGACAGGATGGGCCCGGCAGTGGGCATTGGGGCTGGCGTCGTCACCTACCCCAAGGACCAGGTTTTTTCTTTCTTCTGTGGTCTCCACCCCCACTTGCGTGGTGCATGCCTCGATGCACTGGCGCACGGCAACCCTGCCTGCATCAGCCATGCTAATCACATGCTGCAGTGCCCCCCTGTCTCCACCGGGGGCCACTGGCACGCTGGAACGTTTCCTCTCCCCCTCCATCCCGGGAAGGAAAGCACCACAAGGGCATTCGATCCTCAACCCTCCCCCTTTGACCCCCGCTGCCCGAGCTCGCTTCCGAACCTCAGTCACCGACGCAGCGTGAGGTGTGGCATCTAGCGCCTCAATCCTCAGCACCATCGGGCCGACCTCCTGAAAGGCATTAACAAGGTGAACTGCGGGGAACTATTTAGCTTGCATACTAGTTTGTGGTCATGTGGAGATGAACTGAAATTGAAACGAGGGAGGTTAAGGCGGGACATGAGAAAGTATTATTTTGCAGAAAGGGTGGTGGAGCCATGGAAGAGTTTACAAGCTGAAGTGATGGGTGCTAAAACTGTTGGTGGTTTCAAGTACGGTTGGAAAAAAAATGAAGGGTATAGTGGTTGGTCAGGGTGGCAGAATCTGAGAGGAGAATGGGGGAAGATGGGGAGGTCTAGGACCCTGGAGGGACAGTAGGTTCCAGGGCTAAATAGGGAAGTCGGGCAGACTGGATGGACCATTTGTCTTCTTCTGCCATCATTGTCTATGTTTCTGTGACCCACTGTTTAGTCACAGCTGAGAACACTTTGCTTTAGATACCTTAGTAGGCTATCCTTTATCTATACCTTTAAAATAGTCAGTATAGTGGAGTGCAATATAAGGGAGGCAGTATAGTGCAGTGGTTTAAGGCTCTGAGCTGCAAATTTGGTGACATCCAGCAGACCAGACCTGGGTTTGAATCCCACAGCTTCCACTTGCATACTGTGTGACCCTGAGCAAGTCACTTAACTTCCCTGTGCTCCCAGGTTGCCCCTGTAAAAAAGCTTTCAGCTTAGTGTGTCTCACCTGGTTAAATAACAAACAAACAAAAAAAAAAAAATGCAGTCACAGAAAGCATGAAGTGTATAAAAATACCACTTAGTACTCCACAATATTTACATATGGTATAGGATTATATGCACTGAAGACTATGGGGAATAAAGTACACTACAGAAATGAAAGATAAAACATTTGAACCAGATGGAATTTGTATAGAATAACCTAACTAAGCTCTAACTTAATTCTAAGTAGAAGTAGACGGTTTTAGCTTACCCCCAACTGGGCTCTGTTAAGTCTTATCAGACTGCATCATGACAGTGAGGCTTTCCCATCAGACATAAGACTGATTTTCATAAGAGAAATAGAAATGCCCATGGCAGGCCAGCCCCGGTTCCCGCATCATCTGCCGGCTTCTCTAACATCACTTGTTGGACATTTCTTTTAATCGCTGGGGACCGCTTCCACAGCAGAACCAGTCTGAACTGGCTGTGTGTATTCGAACACTAGGTCCTTTGTCCTCCTAGCTCATGGCCAGCAGACTGCCATCTGACTAACCCAGCCACTTGCTTGCACCCAAAACATAGCCTCTTTTAGATGAAAGGACCCCAGCCCTTTTGTTGTTACCCAAAACAAAGAGGACCCAGTTTACAAAAGGTTAACGTGACACAAGCCTGGTTTGTGCTGCGCTAACCGGGAATAACACCAGCTATCAGGCCGTGCCCATATTCAAAGGGCACATATGTGTGGCACACCCCTGATAGCACCATGGCACACAATATTGTGTTGTGGCTATGAAAATGAAGGCTCCCCCATGCGTATGCGGTGTAGCGCAATATTGAAAGTGTTCAGAAGCACTAAATGGCCACCAGCAGCGGAGTAGTTTAATGCTTCTGAAACCCAGCCCTTAAAAGTGCGCAGACCCGTCTGCCCACTGCCAAAGACCGGGTACCCTGGCGATTCAGTGGTCCCTTCCGGAGCCCCAATCCATGTGATAGTAAAAATTCCCTGATTTCCTGGCAGTTTAGTAGTCCCCCCTCCATGAACCTGGATCTGTGTTGTATTAAAAAAACCAAAAACTGATTCCCTGGTAATCTAGTGGTACCCCCTTCCCGAGCCCTGATCTGTGTTGTATTAAAAAAAACAAAAAAACAGATTCCCTAGTAGTCTAATGGTACACCCTCCTGAGCCCCGATCCATTCATAAAATTTCCCTAAACCTGGTAGTGCAGCAGTCCCCCCTCCCTAACCCCAACCTGCCCCTCTCGGTTTGTCCAGACCATCCCTGTTGGGCTAGTGGCTCCCCACCTCCACACCCCAGATGGCATTGACCCACCTTCCCAACCTGACCCGAGCTGGTGACTGGCACGGCCCTCCTCAACACCGCCACGGGCACCCACCAACTGAACTGTACCAGAGCACATACAGTATACAGTACATGCTCATTGGTTGACCGGTCAACCAATGAGCGTGTACTGAATACTGTACATGCTCTGGTGCAGTTCAGTTGGTGGTTGGCTATGGTGGTCTGAGGAGGCTTGTAAGCTCCGGCTCAGGTCAGGTTGGGGGAGAATGGGGTGGTGAATCACTGCCTACCAGGGTGTGGGGCCACTAGCCCTCCATTGACAGTGTAGACAGACCGAGAGGGGCAGGTGGGGGTTAGGAAGGAGGGACCACTGCACTACTAGGTTTACAGGGCTTTTTATGAATGGGGATCAGGGCTCGTGAGGGGAGACCACTAGACTACCAGGGAATCAAGGGTTTATTTTATGAGTACACGGATTGGGACTCATGAAGGGGGGATCACTAGACTTCCAGGGAATCGGTGATTTGTTTATTACAACATGGATCGGTGCTCGGGGAGGGGGGACCACTAGACTACAGGGAATCTGTGATTTGTTTATTACAACATTGATCGGTGCTTGGGGAGAGGGGACCACTGGACTACCAGGGAGACAAGGATGTATTTATTATTACACCGATCAGGGCTCGGGGGAATTGGCCCTGCACACTGGGGCCGGGTGCTCACATGCAGATGAGCCCCTAATGGACATGCAAATGGCCCCATAGCACCATGCATGTCCAGTGCGCTCATCTACATGTTTGGGCTAAATATCCCCCTTGGGGGCCATGGCACTAACCAGTGTGCACCACACTATACCCCTATGGGTAGTCTTCACCCCCGCACCCTGCTAGTGCAGCGCCGAACATGGCAACCACTTGCTGTGCACCGCACTACACTGGTCTGATATTCAAACAGATAGCGCAGTCAGTTCGGATGGCACTGTTTGTTTGAATATGGCACCAGGGCCGGCTGGCCCAAGTTTTTCATGGGTACACCATTTTGCGTGTGCAGCCGGCCAGCTCTGAATATGGGGCCCTGAGTATTTTAGCTCAAAAGTGCTCTGCTGTCCATACCCAACTTGCTCTTCAACCTGGGGCAGCAAGTTTGAAAGAAAATGTAATCTCAGTTCCCCGCCTGCCTCCCACATCAACCAAAATATTTTACAGACAACATAACTAATAAAATTAAAAAAAAAAACATTGCCTGGATGTTACACTCAGGGAATGGTGGAGATGTCGCATAGTGGCCACAGCTTTTTCCTGTCTATCTCAGTGGCAGGTGTTCAGTACTGCCACTGGTATCTACCGCCCAACCCAGCCACTACATAAAACTGTCAGCAGGTGCTTAACCTCTCTGCTGATATCCCCCTTCCACCCAACACAGATATTAATTAAAACCAGTGGCAGCTGCTGAGTTCTGCCGCTGGTATCACCGCCTCCCACTGACCACCTTTTCACTAGAACTGGCGGAGGGTGCTCTGTCCCAGCACCAGTATCCTCCCACCCCCCGCCTGACCATCTCTTAAATCTGTCACCAGGGTGCCCAACTCTCATTCTCAGCTAACACCCCCACTCCTGTATTCAGCACTGTGGTGTCTACCCCTTTGCTGCCAAACAATCTCCAGTACTGGGGTGCCCAGTCTTCAGTGTCGAACCGATAAAACAAAAAAATGTCCTTTATTGTGTTTTTTTTAACCGGAAAAGAAGAAAACCGTCCATTCATGTCTTCCAGCCATCCATGACTCCACCCCCCATCCTAACTACTTCTTAGTACTCACTGTAGCGTGCCCCTCACTTACTTAAGAAGGGTCCCACAAAGTAATCCTCAAACAATCAGGGAAGTTCCTCTCGCTGTGGTACCGGGCCACAAACTGACTGAAAAAAGGTTTACATCCGGTTACTGATTTTTTTAAACTCATTTATAACTTTTACTCATACCTTTGTCATTTTGTAACATTTCTGCCCCATGATTTCAACATAGCCTTTTTTTAACCCACTTCATGAATAAGACTGGTCAAATCCCCCTGAAACATGTTTCTGTGGTCGATTCGCAAAATCACCTTTTGAACTTCATTTAAAAAATCCAACCTGTCTTGATCATAAGGTGGGGTCATAAAAAGACTGTTGAAAATTTAGGGTCAAAATGTCAACCCACAGCAAAGTTTTTTAAAGAAATTTTAACTGCTGTGCTATCTATGCCCAACAACTACATAGCAAATACAAGTAAGAGAATATTTGGCGTTGGCTGATGCTATTTTTTTCTTACAATATCAGAAGCTTTAACAGCAGTTGGTCAAGGAGAGGAAGGCACTTGTTTTGTTTTTTTTATATAAAATGGGGCTGCACATTGCTATTATGTCCTGTCTGTGCTAAATATTTCAGGCTCTATAAAATTGGTGATTAACTGAAAAGATTCTGAAGCCATGTGGTTTAGAAAAAAAAACTTCTGACTTCGCACTTCTTCTGGCAAACAGGACCCATTTCATTCTAGTATTAATGTCTCCACTTTGCATTTTTGAAAACAGTTGTGGCAACCATGTTTGTAAAGTAAAAGCAATACTTGCCTTTACTTTACAAACCACCATAATTCTGTTTTTAAAAAAATTAAAACCTACCTCCACACTTCACCTACAGTACACAGTACTTTACTTGAAAAAAAATGATTGTCATGTTCCTTAGCTGCGTTTTCCTTCCTTAATAATAAAGGCCTCAGTCCCTCCATGTAGTTTAGACTGTCTTGGTGTTGCTTTTTTCTTTGTGGGTTGCAGCTACAGACCTCAGTGCTGGCTGGTTTCCTGCTCCTCAGGGTACCTTCCCTCTGCCAGAAAACCTGACTGTTTCACACAGTTTTGTAAAAAAACACAAAAAACATCTCTCAGATGGGAGCTGACAGTACAGCCAGATGATGGTTTCAGTACTACATTCTTGTTCCCTTAGATGGGAGCAGACAGTACCACCAGACTGGCAGTGACATTTAAAAAGCTCTCTTCCCTCGGACGGGAGCGGACTGCACCACCAGGCCGGTGGTTTTAATATAAAAACCTCTCTTGGTTGGCCCGTCGATGCAGCGGTAGCGCTACTGCTTGTAACACCAATGACTGGGTTCGGGGACAAGCCTGGGTTGACAGAGGGCCAGCTCCTCAGGGGTGGGAGGGAATTTGATCTCTGCTGCAACCCCGCCACCTGGGTGACCACAGGTGGTGGTGCAGTCGGAGCCAAGGATTGAGGGAGGGGGGATTGCGGTAGCATTATGCTGTGCGCCAGCCAAGGCCTGCTCAAGGTCAGGGGCTGGGACAGAAAATAGAAAAACTCCCATCCAAAGCAGGATGTTGCCCACCACCTGCCGCAGGCCTTGCACCACTGACTGAGTTCTCCACTTCGCTGACCAACACTGCAACTGTGTCTGGGGAGGGGGGATTAAGGCATGCCCCCCCCGCAGCCCATCTAATGGGGTCATCCATGGGGGAACTGCGAGGTGGAGATAAGTCCCAGAGATTGGGGGTGACCGGGCCGATGTGCTGCAGGGGGACAAGACATATTAAATAAAAACTTCTCTCCCTCTAGCTGGAGTGGACAGTACTGCCAGTATAGCAGTTTCAGTATAAAATCTCCTCCTCCCTCCCTCCCTCCAAGAGGAATGAACTGTGGCGCCAGGCTAGTGATATTAATTGAGCAATCTCTACATTTAAAAATTAAAAAAAATAAATAAAATGTCAATTATGCCTCACTGTACAATAGAACACTACCCAGTCAGAACAGCGCACCTTGAACAGTGCATTTAACAAAAGCACTGTAACAAGAGTGAAACACGAACAGCAACAGGGGTAGAACAGTGAAGGTTAAGAACTGCTACCCCTGTGGCTGTAAAGGCAAGGTGATGCAAGGCAGAAAGTGGAGAAGTGGGAGAAAAGTGCAGTGGCTGGCCGAGCTGCTGTCATGGTAGAGAGGTGTAAGGCACAAGCAGCTCGGCCAGTACGGCTTGGGAGACCAGGGTTCTGTTCCCGGTCTCCAGACTTCTGCAGATTTAATTTCTAGGGACGTGGATATGATATTCTATCCACACTGTCTATCTGTCTGTCTGGCAGTTGTCTTTCCCTTTAATTCTGTCCGGAATATCTTCAAGCTGGCTCCTCCCACTCACCTGAGTGGTAACTCCCTTGGCTTCACCCCATAACACCAGATCTTCCTTTCTGCTGGAAGAGACAGGTTTCCTCCTTACCGCGCTCCATGTTGAGTAGGCCCTATTGCTTTAAAATCCCCAGATTTATTGTTTCTTCCTCAGACTTCTGATTTGTCTTCAGTATTGCTACCGCTGTGGGTAACAAGTCTGTTCCCGGGTACTGATGGTGCCCTTGCAGGCAGAAAATGTCCTGAACAGATCCACACAACACATGTGTTTACTGCCTGGGATACGAGCACGATCCCCAGGCTCCGTGACTTCTGTCGAACTTTCCACCTTACCGTTCTTGAAGATTGTCTCACCTGCCTGAAGTTGGGCTGCCCATCTGAATGGAACCCTCCGGTGAAATCCAAGGACACCAGTTGGGTGGTCTACATGGCTGCGGGGTCCGCCGAACAACTTGCGGCATTCGAGAAGGAGGTGGCCCAGGCCACAGCTCACTCCTCCTTGGCCTCTGTTTTTGTGCCACTCCAACTAGGACCATCGTTCATGGGGTCCTTCAAAGAACAGGTCCAGTCCCTGCCCACCCATGGTCAGGGTCCTTCAGGACACAAATCCTCATCGAAGAAAAACAAGAAAAAGTCTCATCGACGTTTGTGGGATCGGGAGCATTCTCGATCGAGGACCTTAGATTCCTGTGCTTCTTCTGAGTTGACTTCGGTCGAATCTTCGACCCTGGCCATTGGCTCCACAGGAACCCTGTCGGGCCAGTTGGCCGAGATGCTTGTCGACACACCAGCTGAGATTTTTCTCAAGCCAGTCGACCAGCTGTCAGCTGAAGAGGTTGAGATGGAGCAGTCCGCTGACCTGCTGCCTCTGGTCTCAGAACCAGACCAGGAGGAGCCTCAGCATTCACAGACTCCCCCCGAGATCTGTCTCGGATCCCCCGGTGGTGCTTGGTCCCTACTCCCATGAGTCAAGCGGGTCCAGTCAACATCGGTACTCTGGTTCTTGGCACCGTGGTCAGTGGCGCCACTGTTACTCTTCATCCTCGTGTGAAGAGAAGCTTTGATGCAAACTGCATCGACGCTACGAGGACTTGATGTGGCAACAGCTGTTTTTTTGCCGGCATGAAGCTGACCCCAGCTATGCCGGCTATCACTTAGCTGTCGCTCGATAAGCTGATGCCTTCTCCAGCTCCTGAGCAGCCAAAGACAGCTTCTTCTCAGCCAACGCCAGCATCTCCACCAATCCTTGTGAAGCTGCCTCCGGCTCAGCTGAAAGCCGGCACTCTGACTAAGGAGTCTCGACCAGACAAGGGTCTTTTCCGTCGGCTGTCGGTCACCATCACCCCTGACCATCCTCAGAGGGTTAGTGGGGACTCAGGCAGTTGACCACTTTTCAACAACTCTTTGGAGTCTGAGGGTTCCTAACTGCACTCCTATCTGGTCGACACCGAGTCGGTGGGGGATCTCTCAATGGAAGAAGGTCCAACGTCCTTCTTGGGTGTTCTCTGCCTGATCTTGGAGTCTACAGGTGTGAAAATGGAGCCCGTGCAAAAGCGGGCTCAGTAATCGTTGACGTGAGACTGTCCTACGGAGAACTTCTCGGTGGCAGAGGCCATCCTTGGCCCTGCCCTGGAGATTTGGCAGTGTCCGGCCTCTTGTCCTGTGCCTTCCTCCCAGATGGCCTGCAAGTATGCAGTACCCACCAGTTCCCTTTCGGGATTTAAGGAACATCCCTCGGCTGAGGGATTGGTAGCCCACTCCATTTTTAGGCGCTCTGATAATACTGAGGATGTGGACAAGCCGCCTGTCAAAGAGTCCAAGAAATTGGACCATGAGGCCAAAAAGGTCTATGCTGCCTCTTTGCTTGGTCTCCACCAAGCAAGCTCGGCCCTTCTTATGGCCCACTTCTCCCACGCCCTGCTGGGCTGCTTGGATGAGGCGCTCCCTCATCTACCAGCGGACCTTAAGACCACAGCCAAACAGATCTGAGACCAGGGTCAAGCTGTGGCCAAGTAACAGTTCCAGATGGGCATTGACATTCGGGACTCCTGTACCCACTCAGTGGTGGCCGCATTGGCCATGCGCCACATGACTTAGCTGAAGATCTCAAACTTTACGGCAGACACTCAGCACAAGCTGGCAGACATGCCTTTCTTGAGCACTGACCTATTGAGTCCTGAGGTCGAGGGCCACCTCACCCACATAGGGAAGTCCAGTGACACCTTGGACTCTGTCACATCTACTCAGAAGGACCCTAAGAACTCCAAGAAGCAGCAAAACTGGAAGCTCTTTCAGTCCACCTCCACTCCTGCAGCCAGACCAGCCTGGCCCCAGGCCGGACAGCAGACCCAGGCCTGGCAACCCTGGCCAAAGTCAGTGGTATTGGTCACTCATAAGCGTGGAGGGGGAGGTACCAGTGGGCCCTCATCTGGACCCTCCTCCAAGCCTGCCCAGTGATGGGATGAGGGGTGGCTCCCTCATGCCCATCACACCTCCCCTGGGTCCTCCTGTGGGGGCTGGCTCTGCCACTTCCTTTCCGCCTGGTCCACCATCACTATGGACAGGTGGGTTCTCGAGGTGGTTGGTCAGGTTCTGCTTCTGGAATTCAAACAGTACCCTCCCTGCCGAGTCCACGCCTCACAGGAGGATTTGGTATCCGCAGACATTCTGTCAGCTCTTGGAGACAACATAGCCCAGCTCCTCTGCAAGGAGGTTGTGGTTCCTGTTGAGGATCCTCCAGAACACCCAGGGTTTATCCCCATGTACTTCCTGGTGCCAAAGCAGACGGGGGCTGGTGCTCCATTCTAGATCTGCATGACCTGAACACGTTCCTTAAGTCGTGCACCTTCAGGATGTTCACGCTGTCTCAGATTATACCATCCCTCAAGCAGGACATGTGGTTCTGCTCACTGGATCTTCAGGATGCATTCTTCGACATCCTGATCCATCTGTCATACCAAAGGTAACTCCACTCCGAGCAGAGGGAGCCCTTTACGAGTTCCAGGTCATGCCATTCGGCCTCTCCTCATCCCCCAGGGTCTTCACCAAGTGCATTACAGTGGTGGCAGCTTACCTGAGGAGCCGAGGTGTCTGGGTTTACCCCTACCTGGACGACTGACTGATTGCAGGTCCCTCCAGGCAGGAAGTGAAGTGGTCCAGGGACCTGGCCCTCCAGACCTGTGTCTCCCTTGGCCTCCTGGTCAACGAGGTCAACTCGGAATTCATGCCTTTGCAGGTGATCAGCTTCACACTGGAATGGAGCTTAACTCTCACAGAGCCCGAGCCCAACTCCCGGCGGACAGGGCGGAGGCTCTTTCCTTCTTTGCCTAATCATTTTGGCTTGGCAATTGAGCATTGCCCAGGACTTCCTGCACCTTCTGGGTTACGTGGCAGCCTGCACCGGCGTGGTCCATTGGGCCTGCTAGGGAATGCACTCTCTGCAGTGGGAGGTGGCGGGTCAGTGGTCTCAGTGCAGGGATCACTTCGACCAGCTGGTCGCTGTGACCCAGTGGATGTGGGTCACCCTTCAGTGGTGGTTAGTCCCAGAGCATCTGCAGGAAGGGATCCCATTTGTCCACCTTGAGCCAGCAGTCATCCTGACGACCAATGCCTCTTTCACAGCCTTGGAGCCCACCTGCGGGAACACAGAGTCCACAGGCTGTGGACCCCCGAGGTGTTCCGATGTCACATCAACCTGCTGGAGGTCTGAGCAGTTTGGCTGGTGCTGACTGCATTCACGCTGCACCTTCGAGGTCAGGTGGTCCAAGTCCAGATGGACAACACCACGACCTGTACCAGCTCAACAAGCAGGGTGGGATGCACTCCATGCCTCTATGCAGGGAAACTCTCCACGTTTGGTCCCTCGTGTGCAGCCTGGAGGCTGACCTTATAGCCATTCACATGGTGGGGGCCTCCAACCAGCTAGTGGATGCTCTCAGCTAGGTGGGTGAAGCATCTCATGAGTGGTCTCACCACCCAGAAGTAGTATACAGTCTGTTCTCTCAATGAGGTATCCCTCAGGTGGACCTGTTTGCCTCCAGGGAGAATGCAAAGCTCAGGCTGTATTGTGCCCCCCCCGGCAGGGCACGCTGCAGAGGGATGCCTTCTTGAGGCCCTGGACTTCAGGCCTCTTTTACGCCTTCCTTCCTTTTCCCTTGATTCACAAAGTGCTACTCAAGGCTAGGCAGAACAAAGCACAGGTAATCCTGGTGGTTCTGGACTGGCCATGCCAGTACTGGTACCCTGATCGCATCAGCAGCAGGCTCCCGGGGTATCTTCCTCTATGCCCGGACCTGCTCTCCATTAATCAGGGGAAGGTTCTCCACCAGACCTTCAATCCCTGCAAGTGACAGCCTGGTTCCTGAGCAGCTAGAGTGCAAGGCTTTGAGTCTATCTAAAGATGTCCTCGCTGTCATGGAGGCATCTAGGAAGGAGTTGACTAGGAAATGCTGTGCCTTCAAATGGAAGAGGTTCTCGATTTGGTGTCAGGGCAAGGGGTTGGATCCTTTGTCCTGTACAGTGGCTAGCATTCATGACTACCTCTGGTCCCTCTCTGTCGGCCCACCAGACGATGACCCTTAAGGTGCACCTGGCAGCCATCTCTGCTTACCGGGCACAGGCTGGTCAGCAGTTGGTGGTGCAGGAGATGGTGGTCTGGCGCTTCTTCAAGGGCCTCAACCACATTTCCCCTCCAGTGCGTGAACCACCACCACCTTGGGATCTGTTGCTTGTTTTGGCAAAGCTCATGGGCAAGCCAATCGAACCGATGCACAGGTGTGACATGCCTCACCTGTCGTGGAAGACCACCTTCCTGGTGGCTATCACATCAGCCAGAAGGATCAGTGAACTCCAGGCGTGGCCCGGTGATGCTGAGGGTTGAGGTGCTAGATGCCACACCTCGCACTATACCGGCAACCCGGGTTCAGGAACGTGCCCAGGCCTTCGGGAGTCAGCCGGGGAGGGAGAGGATTGAGCGCCCAATGGACTGCTCTCCTCTCCCTGGGGTGGATTCAAGGCTTACATTGCTCTGTAGTGGCCCCTGATGGAAGTCGGGGGCATTGCAGGTGCGGTGTGATCAGGGAGAAGTACGACGAACGTTGGCATGCAGTGTCTGGACGTCATTGCACGCCCGTACTTCAGGGAAAAAGCTCAGAGGAAAATGGCAGGGGGTCATTGCGGCTTGATGGCCGTGCCTCTCCACCCAGGGGAATCGTCTGGAATCGCGCTCCAGTATTAGATCTGGGCCTGGCAGGGGGAGTGGGGACCCCTCTGCAGGTACTTTGCATGCTAGCTGGATGCGAGTGAGCCGGCGAGTTGAATGGAGAGAGAGGACAGCAGCTGGATGACAGGCAAACCAAGTTGTGGGAGTAAGAATTAATGCTGTAATTAAAAAAAAAATAAAAGTGAGCTCCAGGCACTTTCATTGGAGTCTCCTCACCTGGTCTTTCACAGGGACAAAATTGTCCTGCACCCCAACCCAACGTTCCTTCCAAAGGTTGTGTCAGATTTTCACCTTAACCAGGTGATTAATCTTCCAGTGTACTTCACCAGTCACACCTCAGAGGCTGAGCACAGGCTCCATACTTTGAACCTGCAGTGAACACTAGCCTATTATAAGGCGTGCATGGCTGGAGTTCAGGGACATGTTCGCCAGTTGTTTGTCACCTATGCTGAAGCTGCACCTGACAGACCTGCAGCCAAGCAGACAATTGGCAGGTGAATTGTATCCTGCATCCTCCCGGAGGACTAAGGGCTTATTCCACCCCCCATATCACTGCGTTGGTGGCTGCTTTCAGGGATGCCCCTATCCAGGAAATCTGCAGGGCTGCTACCTGGAGGTCAGCACACACCTTCATTTCACATTACTACATTGACCTAGAGTCACACCAAGATGCTGGTTTTGGGGCCTCAGTTCTCTAATCTTTGTTTCCAAAGTAGGGTGTGCGTGCCTTGCCTCCCTCCTCCCGGAGAACTGCTAGGAGTCTACCAGACAGTGTGGATAGAACATCTTGTCCATGTCCCTAGAAAAACAGGTTACTCACCTGTAGCAGTAGTTCTAAGAGTGGTATATTATGTTCATCCACACGGACCCACCCAACCTCACCTGGCTTGGATCCGAGGGAGTTACCACTCAGGTGAGTGGGAGGAGCCTGCTTGAAGATGTTCCAGCCAGAATTAAAGGGAAAGGCATCTGCCAGCCAGGCAGACAGACAGTGTGGATGAACATCATATACCACTCCTAGAACTACTGTTACAGATGAGTAACCTGTTTTTCTTCCATCCCAACTGTCTTAGTTTTTTTTTCCTGCCAAACTGATATCTTCCCCCGTGTTCTACTCCTCCTTGTGTTCCACCCCGGAGTTAGAAATATATTAGATATGGGGGTGTGGGGGGCAAACAGACAATAAAATCTATGTATTGTTTATGGTAGCAGTCCATGTGTTGGGGACTGCTACCATTACCGCTATTCTTGTGGTTGGTGTTTTGGGTGGCGCTGTTCTGGTGAGGCGACATTGTTCGGCACTCTTCTGTACCTTGCTGTTTGTAGCGTCACGCTGTACTGACCTAGTGCCCAATAGAACAGGCCACAACTGAAAACTGTGGGGGAGGGGTTACGCATATCGTAATAGATGATCCACCTTACCAGATTAAAGCTCCTCAAACAAACAGGATTCAGTGCACAACCCCCAAAAACATGGCACATCTTAGAAATGAAACATTTTAACTGCCCGACTTGGCTTTCTTACTTTAAACTCCATGAAAAAGGGGTCCTCATAGTTATAAGATTGGAATAGATCGAGTGGAAGCAGTCCAGAGGAGAGTTTTGTAAAACTACGCTTCCAGGTGGTTGAAGGCACTTGATTCAAGTGCCTTGTGCCTCACAACACAGCTGTGTGTGCGGTTTACAAAAATAAACCAACACCCTGTCATGGCTTATTGCTTACTTGTTGTTAGGTGGCTTGGCCTGTAAACTGCCAGCAAGCATAGAAACATAGAAGTTGTCAGCAGGAAAGGGCCTCTTGGTCCTTCTAGTCTACCCTAAAGTTTCCTACCTAATGTGCTACCGCAGACCCTACTCGATCTCCGGTCTACCCCCCCCCCCAACACCATATTACTAACGTCCGCTTGTATCTATTCCATGCTTGCTTGAGTCCTGCCCCATTTTAGCACCCACTACCTCTGCTGGAAGTCAGTTCCAGGTATCCACCACCCTGTCTGTGAAGAAGTACTTCCTCCCATCTCATCTGAGCCCCCCCCCCCAGCCTCATATCATGTCCCCTTGTCCTAGAGCATATTTTTCTCTGTAAAATACCACCCTCCTGTACCCTGTTTATACCTTTGAGGTACTTGACCATTTCTTTCGTGTCTCCCCTTTCCCTCCTTTCCTCTAGCGAGTACATATTTCGTTCCTTAAGCCTTTCCTCGTAGGACTTCTGATGCAGAGCATGCACCATTTTGGTTGCCCTCCTCTAGACCACTTCCACTTGATCAATGTCTTTCAGGAGATGGGGCCTCCAGAACTGGACACAGTACTCCAGGTGTGGCCTCACCATCGATCTGTATAGGGGTAACAGTACCTGTCTCCTTCTGCTGTGGTGATACCCCTCCCTGTGCGCTCCAGCATTCTACTAGCCTTCCCCACTGGCTTGACTGCTTTGCTACCTTCAGGTTATCAGATGTGATGACTCCCAAGTCCCTTTCCTGTTTGAGTAGGCAGTTTTTTTGCTGTTCTGAGTAGGGTAAATGGTGCACATTCTCCTCTGGTGTTCCCTGTAGCATAACGTAATAAATCATTTTCTATCACTTCCCCCTCATTTCTGCTGATGTAACAGTTGCATCTTGTGTGATACCCTAACCAGTATATTGGCTATTTATAGTACTAGCTACATTTCATTTACAGTATTTTATTTCTATCTCCCCCACCTAATTGCAGTTTTCCTTTTGTTACTCATTGTTTAAAAAAAAAAAAAGTTACATAAATGAGATCCTGACATGTTTAATTATGGTAAATGATATATTGAAGAACAGTTCAGTAAAAGAGGTTTTTTTTTTGTTTGTTTTTAATCAATCAGTCTGTGTTGGATGCTGCTGATAATATTATGCATAGGATTTTCCTTGGTTTAATAATTCATTTCTGCATGTTCAGTTTTTTACACAATTATACATTTCCTTTAGATTCTCTTTTTTTTCATGAAATTCATCTCCAGCACTTTCCTAGCTCATGTCACTGTCTCTAACTGCAAAAGGAAAAGCGCATTGGGAGGGAGGGAGGAAGATAGAAACAAAATACTATAGTGAAATGCAGCTAGCACTGCAAATAGTCAATTCATTTATCATGGACGGTATAACGTTATTCATGTGTTACATGAGCAGCCATGAGGGAATGAGATATAAAATTATTTTATTATGTTATGTTGCAGGGAATACCAGAGGAGAATCTATGTGCACCATTTGCCCTATTCTGCTTATTCAACATTGTGGTGCAAGAGTTGTTTTCTGATGGTACTGCCTATCTTGCTGACACGCGGGAGGCTTTCTTAAAGGGAAGGTCCCCCCAGCCTTTTATTCTACTTACCGGTACAGTTTGTAGGCATGGACAGTGATTGCCCCTATTGCACGCTGCTAATTTCATCAGGATTTAAATGTAAATAAAGGTACGCAAGTCTGGTGTGAAAACCTGCTTGACTCCATTGCTAAGGTCATGTCTCGACTCATGTAAGGCATCCTGGAATTTTATGATGTTTAGGTGCCAAAGCCTGTAGTAGTTATACTGTATTAGTCAGTGTGTGTATTTTCAGTCCTCTTTGCCCTTGTCTAATGCTGGCCATGAAACTTTTTAAGGCATAATTAGTGCCCTGCTATATTCTGTAGTTTAAAGAGTATGAGTTAGAAAAGGAAAAGCTTTTTGAGATGACAGGGACTTCACAAGACTTGTAACAGAACTGAAAAAGTGTATAACTTCTGCTGGTTTGTGCAGGTACGCATCATCAACTCCCATGATGCGTTGCAAAAGTGGGGTCATGACCTTTGCAATGGTGAGAAACAGAAACAGGTTTTCACACCAGGGCAAAACAGAGTCAAGCAACCTCGTTTATATTTAAATTAGGATGAAATTAGGGGGATGCAAGAAAGGGAATCATGGTTTATGCCTTCAAACTACACAGGTACACAGAAAATAGATTGAACGGACTTTCCCCAAATTGGCTATGTCTAAATGAAGACATTTAGGGAATTAGGAAAGCAAAAAGGATCATATTTCTTCCCTTCTGCTAGGCCCACTATTCAGATATTTCCCAACTGTGGAGTGTTTTCCAGAGCCTCCAATCGGTGACAAAGTTGTATGATTTCTACAAATAGTTTTGTAGTGTTTTTGAGTGATGGTATCAACCTTGCACCCGTTGGTTGAGCTAAGTACAAGGCTGGAGAGGTTTTTGCGTCTAGAGACACCACACACTCCAGAATGTTCTTGATCTTTTAGTCCATGACTCTGACTGTGGCCAGAACCATCTGCCATGCTTGCTTCAGTAGTGGATCAGATGTCTTACTCTGTTTTGCTGCCCCAGCGGTCTCAGGCACATGTGCTCTCATAGATCCTCAGGCTCTAGATATATTTCATCAAACCATTTTTATAGAGAAGGGTCCTGATGACTCACTCAAGCCAACAGTCAACAAAATGTGCAGTTTGAAATATAAAAACTGTGCCACGGTCTGATATATCAGTCCATAATTCCAATCTGTTCTAATTTATTTATTTTGATTGTGTTGGCAGTGCAAGGGTTAAGAGATTCAGCGAGAGTCAAGTAGGGAGCTGTGGAGAAGTGTGTCTGCTCATAATGAAGCTGCCTAGCACCCCTTTCTGCTTATTCATTGTTGTTGTGGCTCTCAGATTCACTAAGGTCTCTAAATTGGATTTTGTAACACCAGGGTATTGAACAGCTGGTATAGCACAGCAAAACACGAAGCAAAACAGGTGGTAATAGAAACTGAGCTGGCTGGGGTTCAAACCTGACCCCCAGCTTACCTTCTTAGGTTTACTCCGTGTACATGGGATGACCTTTTGACCTCCCAAGACCTTCGGGAGCAACCACCCCATTCAGAAATTTTGCTTGAATGGGGGAGTCTAACTGGGTGTGCATGACAGCATGCACTTGGCTGCATGTTCAGTTAAAACCACACTACCTCAATCATGGTCCAGTCTATCTGTCTGATTAAAGTGACCTTATCCTAAACCTTTATTTTAATTTTATTTAGTTTTTGTTTACCGGGTAAGTGCACTAGCCATAGCAATGACTATTTTCAGGCATACAGTAGTTTTTCTTTTAATATTCTGGTGCAACTTATATATACCAATAGTCACAAGTAAGCTTTACCCCTGTATTGTAAGTCAACAACTTTATAAGTAAAAATATTTAACCGGAAAGAAATACCAGGAAATGTCATGTTGTCTTAATTCTTTACTTAAAAGTGGTATAGAGAATTAACATAATTTGGATCAGCAGTGCAAGCAAACAATCTATCTTTAACTGGAGAGGAATTCTCTCCTACTTTTAGATACAATCATATAAAAAAAGTAAAAATAAATAAACATAAAATGCAAGTATCATACCTCTCTGCTCATAATCAGAGATAATGGCAAATTATAAACACACAGTGCCATACCTTGATGTCTCAAATTAAATCCTAGGCAGAAGGACGTGCTAGTTTAAATGACTCTAAATTTATATGTTTTTTGGGTGTACCTCGTGTCATACTTCTGGTAGAAGTATGCCCCGTGACACACTTTTCGTAGGAGTATGCCCCGTGACCATGACACATCTCTTGCAGAAGTGTGCTAATCATGCAAGGTGGCAACAGAAAAATATGTTATTTTAAAAGTGGAATGTTGTCTCATATTTTGCTTTACTGGAACATTGTTTTGTAAATTCTGTATTTTTTGCGGCTGAGGAAATTGTGGTTTAGCTAGCATTCTGTCTAGCATTTCCTCAAATAAAATCTCCCCATTTTATTGTTAATTTCAAACAAGACATGCAGATATATTTTTTCTTTTAAAACCGTAAACTGTTAATATCACAACACAAATATAAGGATTCTTGTTTAAAATGTATCTTCAAACTGTTTATAAGGCTCACTCAATAATAATAATAATAATAATAATGTTTGCATCTTACAAATGCTAATGATATAACTTATGTGCTATAGAGGAAACTGGCTTAGTCTGCTGCTTTCTTGAAGTGAGTTCTTTTTACACTTCCTCAAATACAGTTTCCCTATTCTACAGCTAGTTTTAAAACAAATTTTCTTTAACCTGTACAATGTTAATGTTACAATCAAATATTGCAAAGAAGCTATAATCATTTTTGATTTAAATGTATCTTTTAACTATTTTACAGTAGAACACACTCAATTTATTGACTAAACAGAATTATGTTTGGTAATAAGGATGTATTTAATTCAATTTAGGAAAGAGCAGAAGTAAAGCATTTTTCAATTGTCATGATTTAATTTAGAGAAGAGTCAATAAATGAGATGTACTTGTTGATTTGTCTCTGGGAAATAGTGGATTCTTGCTCCATCATGTCCTCTAGTTCTAGGAAAAGCTACTTCTTTGGAATATTTGGATCAAGCAGTCCAAATAGGGACTCGAGGGGATTGCAGGTTCTGCAGCACATAGAATCTGTTGGCAGGTAAAGATCATACGGCCCATTTCCCTACTCTTGCTGCAGCCCCAGATACTATTGCAATCTGCAGCTCTCCTGCTCTGTACATCTCCAGGGTACCCTTATGTCTATCCTATGCACTCCTGAACCCCTGTACTGTTTTTGCCCCCACCACTTCTGCTGGAAGGTAGTTGAACGACTCCATCACCCATTCAGTGAAAAAGTACTTCCTAACATTACTCCTGAGCCTTCCACCCTTCAGCCTCATATCATGCCCTGTTGTTGTTGTGCAGAGTTCTCTCTGAATTATGATTTCCATCTGTGCCCTGTTTATTCCCCTAAGGTACTTGAATGTCTCTATCATATCTCCCCTTTCCCTTCCTCCAACGAATAGATATTAAGGTCCTTAAGTCTTTCCTCATAGGGCTTCTGGTGCAGTCCATGTACCATCTTCGGTGCCCTTCTCTGGACTGCCTCTATTTTGTCAATGTCCTTCTGGAGATGTGGTCTCCAGAACTGGACACAGTACTCCAGCTGAGGCCTCACCAGTGATCTGTACAGTGGCATCACCACCTCTTTCCTCCTGCTTGCTATGCCCCCCCATGCACCCCGATATTCTGTTTGCTGTCCCCACCTCCTTTTCACACTGTTTGTTCACCTTCAGATCGTGAGATATGATAACCCCCAGGTCTCTCTCCTGACTTGTGGTGGCCGGAATTTTCCCATCCATCCTGTACTCCTCCCTTGGATTCCTGTGACCCAGGTGCATGATCTTGCACCTTTCAGCATTGAAACGCAACTGCCAGACACCTGACCACTCCTCTAATAGGCTTAGGTCCTTTCTCATTTTTTCCCCTCCCTCCGGTGTCTCCATACTGTTGCAGATCTTGGTGTCACCTGCGAAGAGGCACACATTTCCCTCCAGACGCTAACCATTTTCAGAATTTCTTAGCAGTAGACTGCTAGCCATTTTTTGAACAAGTCCACGACACAGTACACAACATTAATAAAACTATATCATTTTTTTTTTATTTTGCTAATCAATCTGCGCCAAGTGCTATGCATTTTCGCAACTGATTAGCACTTTCACGCATCAAACTGCTAATCAGTGTTTTCAGCTTATTTAAAACCCTGTAACATAGAGGATTGTGTATGACCGTTCATACACAACAAAGGTATTTTTCACCCGAGAGGTTTTCATGGTAACTGGAGACCTCGAGAGCGCAGCTCAAGAGGTCTCATTACCATGGAAACCTCGAGAATTGAAAAAGACCCTTGTTGTGTATAGGCGATCATACACAGTGTTTTATAGTGTATGGTCACTCATACATAGACTGCACTTACTTTTTCCCCACATATGTGTGCAGTTTTTTCTCTTCTGGCATGTTTCACCGCCACGGCGGTTCCGGTCACTTCGTCGGTCGCCCGATTACAGCTTCCATGCATGTGCACCCACCTGCTAGGTGTTATGCTGCACTAGTTACGTAGCTAGTGCAGCATAACAACACTGTTGGGAGCATGGATTTCCATGCACAACAGCGTTCTACGACACACTATACTTATATTTTGTTTTGAACACTGAAAAAGTTATATAAAATTGGGGGCCCCATTTTATATAACTTTTTCAGTGTTCAAAACAAAATATAAGTGTTACAGGGTTTTAGATAAGCTGAAACATGTTGCTGTCCCTCATTCTGAAGAAAGAAAGAATCTGCAAGCGGACAAAAATAAAATGCCCTCAGTAGAGGACATGAGTCTAGGCTAACTTCAAATGTGAATTTTATCTTAACAAGCGAGGTACAGTACCGTAACTCACAAGTGGTGGAGCCACAAGTGAGTTATGAAAGTCCTGCCCCCTCACAAGTGATGATGAGTTGTATATTTTGAATCAGGCCATTGCATATTCAGTTTGTACAATTTAAATTTACTAATCATAACTTTTAAATCAGCTGTTTGTTGGAAGATGTAACTGTTTCTCTTGAACTGTTGGCTTCAGTGTTGCACAGTAGTATTGTGATGTCATTGACATTGTGACAGCTGCTTCGCTGATTGGTTCAGTAGTCCATTATGATGTTCCCAACCTTCAAGATAGTGATTGCGGCCTACCCAGTCTGCAAGCTGCCCCAAGGGATGCAGGGAATTCCAGGCTCCCTCCAGAAGCAGCAAAACATGTGTTGCAGTGAAAGCAGGTGGCAGATCATTTCTGTCAAGAGTGAGCCCTTATGGGGATTCTACAGGGGGAAGAAATGTGTGATCATCTGTAACCTCTTCTATGTGTTGTCATTAACCTTTGCTGTTAAAGTGCTGCTGTCGGTTACATGTTTAATTGCAGTGCATTGTTTTACATCTGTTTACATTCCCCCGTACCTCTGGGGCATATCATATCTGCCATCCCAAGAAACTGTCTTGCATCGATAGTGTTCCTGTGCAGTTTAACAGTATGACCACTTTACAGATTCCCCCCAGGCATTATTAGTCGAGGTTAAACGTGATTAGCCAACTATTTTTATATACTTATTTTTTTTTTTTTAATTAGTTTGGAAAGTAATCAAGTACAATCATTTCGGTCGTGCTGCTGCTCCACTCCATGCCACACCACGCTAACCAGCATTTTAATCAAGGATGTTTGTCTCTGTTTTATCTCTTCAGCTCTGCTTTATAACTTGTCAATGAAACTATTGCTATTTCTTTAGTTAAAAAGAAAGCAGGGAGCCGGCCCGGTGGCGCTGAGGGTTGAGGCACTGGACGCCACATCCATCTCACACCGTGCTGGCTACCCAGGTTTGGGAATGAGCCCGGACCACTGGGGGTCGGCAGGGGAGGGAGAGGATTGAGCATCCGGAGGACAGCTTTCCTCTCCGTGGGGTGGGTTTGGGGATTCCTTGGCGCAGTAGTGACACCCGGTGGAGACCGGGTGTACTACCTGTGCCTGGAATACAAGGGGAGGAGTGCGGCAGACGCCTACGGCTTCTCCTTGCAGGTGTCGCTGCGTGTCTGGCTCCTGAGGGCTTATCAGCAACAAGGAAATACCCCTTGCGCCTGGATAGGCGGCGGCTCCTCTTAGGGCCACCGCCACCGCCACTACTCGGCCTTGCCTCCGCCTGTCTCCCCTTCTCCTCCTTAGCCAGCACTAGATTGTAGGTAGAGCACCAGATGGTGTGGCGGCCCTGCCCCAGGGGGCTCAGAGCTGGGGGGGTTCCTGGTCGAAGGTCGGAGGAGGGTAGCACCTCTGAGGAGGCAAGGGATCAGGTCGTGGGTGGCGGCATTGAAGGCAGCCTGAGAGAGTTCCAGGTGCAGGGTGAATAAACAGAATAAAAAAAAAAAGTGGGGATTTTTGAAATGGCTCCTGTTGCTGACTAATATGTTGCCTGGTTGCTGTTACTCCCTCTCTGATTCTCCAGCCGATATTAGGAGTGTAGAGCAGTAAGTAGTGAAGCGCTTCTCTTCTATAAATAAATTATTAGTTATATCCCCATGGAAAGTTGGTTGAATGAGATTGGCAACCCTCTCTTCATTGACTCGAGCCCATAAGCTGAAAGACTCTGGAGCCTGGCGTTTAGAAATTAGAAACGCTGATGGAGTTTATGGAGCGAGAAGGTTTTTTGCCCTATTCCAGTTGAAAGAGCTGTGGCTGAAATATACAAATTTTATGAATGAAACTGACGTTGTTTAATCGGTGGTTCCTGAGTGCAGGAACGAAAACTCCATGAATTAATTTTTTGGAGCCCCCCCCCCCTTTGGTGATGTGATGTGACTAGAGAGACCCTGAGAGGAGGAGAACAAGAGGAGTGCAAGTAGTATTTCAGTGCTGACACGCCTGATTTTGACTTGCTAAAGGTATGCCAATATTACCTAGGGGGAAGGTTTATTACTGCTTTTTGGTTTGCCTGTCCCAAGGTGGAGTGGGTTTTTCTTGGTTTAAATTTTCAGGTGCAGCCAAGGAAGATGGGAAAAGAGAGACAGAAGGAGGCAACACTCTAAGCTCGAGTTTGAGTGGGTCTACTTAAATCTACAGACATCTGGAAAAAGGGAGCCAGTGTGCAGTGGAGAGTATTTGATAGGTTGTTTTGGCCATATTTTTTCATAAAAACATTAAGGGAGAATTCTGTCAGGAGTCCAGACACTTACATGAATGGTAAGCATGGAAATGTATTTATGTCTATGGGTGGAAATACAGTACACTCTCATTTATTCGACCTCCTTTTGTCCGATCTCCCTATTTAATGGATGCTCTGATTGTCCCCCGCGTAATGTGATGAGTTCCGTTTTTCATTGACTCATCACTAGCACCACTTTAATCTGCCTACCACTTCACACTACAGTTAACCTGCTGACACCTACTCGCACCTGCTGCTGCTCTGTACTTAGGCACCAATCAAGAAGTTTGGTTTGTTGTACTCACTTTCTGCAATGGCTACCAAAAGAAAGTGTGTTGTCCTCAGTGTATCCCAAAGCTTCAGATTGTGGAGCGCCTGGAGAATGGTGAGAGAGCTGCCATTCTCGCTGATGAATATGGTGTGGGGAAGTCCACAAAGAGTGATATTAAGAGTGCTAAACAAAAACTGTAAAACTTTGCTGTCACTATGGAATCGGCAGCTGGGGCAGAGGATTGCAAGAACATGCGCTGCTGTAAAGATGAGCAGTGTGACAAGACTCTTTATGTGTGGTTTTGCCAGGAGCGTGAGAAGGGGACTCCACTGTCTGTTCTCCTTCTCAAAGAGAAGGCCCTCATGTTCCACTCAAGGATGGGCAATACAGAGCCGTTTGTGGTTAGCGTGGGGTGGCTGACACGCTTTAAGCACCAGCATGGAATTCGGCAGCTACGTCTTTGTGGTGAAAAGCTTAGCGCTGCTGAGGAGTCCATTTCACCCTTCCTTGAAAATGTCCTGGATCCTCTTGAAAGCACCGGTCTCATTCCCGAGCAGATTCACAATGCAGATGAGACTGGGCTGTTCTGGCGGTGTTTGCCAGATCGTACTTTGGCACATGGGGGGAGTGAGAGGCTCCGGGGTTCAAAAAGGCTAAAGACAGGGTTACCATCTTGAGATGCATAAATGCAGCTGGTATGCATAAACTGAAACCTGTTCTTGTGGGCAAATCCAGGCTGCCTCAGTGCTTTAAGCATGTGAACCTTAGTGCCCTGCCAGTGCACTATGAGGCACAACGCAATGCCTGGATGAACAGTTCGATTTCCAAAAGATATTTTACTGATCACTTTGTCCCAGAGGTAAAAGCACATCTTAGGGGTAAATGTCTCCCCCTCCGTGCCATATTGCTGGTGTACAACTCGCCAGCACATCCCGAGATTGGAGTTGTCAGGACTCGGGATGGGCACATTAGATGCATATTCTTACCGGCAAACACAACAAGCATGCTGCAGCCCTGTGACCAGGGCATTTTAGAAGTTTTCAAATGGGGGTACTGTAAAAAACTGCTGCAGACAATTCTTGCCGAATCAAATCAACAACTGTCCCTCAGTGAGATCATCAAGTCTGTTACATTGAAGGACGTTGTCTACATATGCGTGGAGGCTTGGGATGCTGTACTGCCTGAAACGATTAAAAAATCATGGACAAAGGGAGGGATTCGAACCTCCAGAGATGAAACTCCACCCGACCAAGAATCAGTGGCCTTAGCCGATTGAACACTGAGTTTGGAGGCAGAGGAGATCCGCAGACTGGCAGTATTGATGCCAGACCCCATCCCAGGTGGAGACATAGAGGAGTGGGTAAACTGTGATGCTGGTGAGAGCGGACAGGAGCTCATGACAGATGATGCGAGCATCGAGTTTGTCCAGAAGGAGGAAGCCGAATCCGATCCTACTAAGGAGGAGGAGGAAGATGATAATAGTGATGAACCCCCTGCTGTGCCTAGTCATTCTGAGGCTGTGGAGCATTTTGCTAACTGTATCCTGTATGTGAAGAGTCGGCCTGACTCGGATCCTGTCCAGGTTATGCTTCTACGTGCGATGAAGCAACGAGCAAGGGGAAAGTCACTTGACAGCAAAAAACAAAAGTCTGTCACAGACTACTTCAAGTAGTTTACTGCATTTCCTGCACTAATATAAAGTTGTTTACAGTTTATTTTATTTTAATAATGTAGTAAAGATTTTTTTGATGAAATAAAGATTATTCACTACACATTATTACTGACTTCTTATTTATCCGATCTCCCGATTATTAGACCACTTTGGATGTCTCCGAGAGTGGTCGGATAAACGAGTGTACTGTAATGACAACTTTCCTGGTTAGGAAACCTTTCTTGTTTGGATGCTAAACTAAAATTTATAATGAAAGACAATTACTGCTTTGACTGGACTCCTAGCCTAAGGAGCCAAACTGTAAAATGTCTAAATGGCTTGGTTCCAGAGGTAATTACTGCCTTGTCTGGACTCCTAGCTTAAGGAGCCAAACGGTAAAATGTTTAAGTGGCCTGGCTCCTGAATACCTGTAAACAGCAACCAAATCTTATTTATTTCGAAATGTGCTTAGGTAGTAACACTGCTGTTTTTTATATAGGCAAAATTTTTAATACAGGTCGCCTTATAAACCTTTTGATCGAAAATTCAACTGCTATTTGAAATTGTTATTGACTTAAAATTGTCTGTCTGTCCACTGGACTCCTGTTCGAGGAGCTTAAGTACTGAAGGCCCTTTTGGGTGTGTAGTGCTTGAGGAGTCAACCCTCCAGGGCTCCTGGCTCAGACCCCACAGGAAACCATGGCCACTGGGTGGTAGGCGCTTCCAAAGCCGCCGCCCGAGACCACTTGCTCGGACTACGCTCCCAGAGAGGTACGTCAAAGCCACAAATTTTCACCCACCCATCCCCCCTCCCGGACCTTTCTTATATAGACCACCTTGCTCTGCCCCCAGCTGTCATTGGCCCTTCTCCTGCCTATCCTATTCCTCTTTCATGATTACATACACTGACCGTATACTTTCTAGGCTACCGAACCTAGTGGCGTGCTGTTTTTCTCTGTGGCGCTGCCAAACATTGAAGTCCTGCTTTCGGAGCCTATCTCAAAGGGGCTGCCTCTCTACTTCAACTTCTCTACCTGGCCCCACAAACTGGAATTATCGCCATGGTGCTTTGACTCCAACTCCTTGCTGCCATTTCTGCAATTCCCATTCTAGGAAACCCGCTGGGTAGGACCTACCTCATTGGGGACTTATACCCTTCGCCACAAGAGTGCTTACTTATCGAACCATTATTTAATTCATGCGCTACCCCTACGCTCCCGCACCTATATCAAATTGTGTTTCATACACAGGGTGCCTCTGTAAGCCAGATGCCTATAGGAAAAAATCCACCATATCCACTCAGTAACTATATTCCCTGGAGTTACGTGGCAAGGGTCTTATGCTATGTATAAACTAGGGCAACATAGTACTAAAAACAGATCCCTGTACTCCTATTCTGATGCTTCATGTAGCCATCAAAGGACTAAAATCTCCAAGCTATCCCTTGTTGCCTTGAGGAAAGTTGTGCTCATCCTATTACTCTGCTCAGGCAATGTTGAACTCAACGCTGGTCCAACAAAAGACCTTTCATCACCCTTAGAACTCACAAAATTAAAAGGAATTAGTTTTATGCATATCAATGCATGTAGCTTTTTAAAGAAATTCATCTCAATCCAGGCTTGGGTCACACACACCGAACCAGACATTCTTGTGATCTCGGAAACCTGGTTTCATCCATCTACTCCTGATAAGGAGGTCATCATTCCCAACTATCTGCTATTCAGATCCGATAGACAAACCAGGGGTGGTGGGGTCGCCATCTATATTAAGGACAAATTTATGGTCTCCTCCCTTGATTCCTCCTCTGTTGCTAATGGATTTGAATGTATGTCCATAAAAATTGAAATTACACTTGCGATAGCCCTCCGTGCCATAGGCTGCTACAGACCACCATCTGCTGGGTCGCAGCTTCTGTCTCACTTTTCGTCTATCGTAGACTCTAGTAACCTCAAAACAATTATACTAGGGAACCTTAACTATGACTGGCTATCCAGTGCCTCGTTACCCCTCAAATCAGTCTGTGACTCCCATGGACTATCTCTACTTATCAACGAACCAACACGCATTAACAAGAAAAATCTCAAGAATAGCACGCTGCTAGATGTCTTACTAGTGAATAAACCATACTTCTCCCATGCTGGTATCTTTCATGCTGATGTAAGTGACCATTGTTTCATTGCTGGTGTAAGAGCCAACCCTAAACCGATATCTACCATGAAGTTCTCTACTAAAAGATCCAAACGGAACTTTGACCCGCTGGCTTATATCAATGAACTGAAAGCCTCACTGCTCTGGCAGAACTTCTACCTTGCCAAAACAGTAAACAAAGCATATGATATCTTCCAGAAAATTATAACAAATGCCCGAAACACCTACGCTCCGCTGGTCAAAATCTGCATAAAGCCTAGAACATATCGTTGGTTCACTGCCGACCTCAAGACCGCTTTAGTAAATAGAGACTTGCTTTGGAAAAAAGCCTGCAAATCACAACTAGCCAAAGACTGGTACCACTTCAGAACTGCCAGAAACTCCTGCACTAAGTTGATTAGAGATGCCAAGTCTAATTTCTACCGCTCAGAGCTGTACTCTGCCTCAAAATACCTCACCAAATTCTGGTCCACAATAAAAGAGCTATCTGGACATGCGACAGGAAATGCGCTCCCCTCAAAAATCTCATCAGACAATGTACTGTAACTATCAGTGACAAAAAGGAGATTTTACAAGCTTTCAATAATAATTTTGCTTCCGCAGATCTAGCATTCAACAACTCGCCCGCTTGCACCCTGCGCTCCCAGATGACTGTACTGCCCCCTGAATCCAGTCTAACAAGTGCCACCCTTTTCTCCTCACCTGCCTCTTTGAAAGAGGTTGAAGACTTTCTCCTGCAGTTGGACACCAAGAAAAGCGCTCACGCGGATTCGGTTGACCCCTACTACCTTAAGATTGCCTGGCATGTTCTAGCTGTGCCAATTGCTCACCTGTTTAATCTGTCACTGTCTCAAGGGTCTCTCCCCAATCTATGGAAAACTGCTCATATCATACCGCTTTTTAAATCCGGGGATCCCGGTGACCTAAATAATTACAGGCCAATTTCACTTCTCCCCTTTCTGTCAAAACTTTTAGAAAAAATTGTGAACACCCAGCTGAGAGCTTTCCTAATAAACACAAACTTTTTAAACCCAATACAGTCAGGTTTCTGAGCTAACCATAGTACAATTACGGCACTGGCTAAGGTAACAAATGACTGGCAGTGTGATTTAGACAACAAAAAGTTTGTCCGAGTGGTTTTCCTCGCCTTCAGTAAGGCATTCGACACTGTTGACCATTGCCTACTTCTTTCTTCATTAAAAGCCTTGGGTCTTGACACCACCTCACTGGACTGGTTCCATGATTATCTAACGGATAGACACCAGCAGGTCTAGGCAGAGGGAGAGCTTTCCTCCCTCAAACTGTTAATCAGAGGTGTCTCACAGGGCTCAATCCTGGGACAACTCTTATTCACTATATATATTAACAGCATAGATATTGGCATTAAGGAGGCCAACATACACCTATTTGCAGATGATACAGTACTCTACCTAAGCCGGTCATCACCTGAAGCTGCCTGCAAAGACTTGCAATTGGACTTTAATATCTTGCAACCCCAGCTTCTTAGCAAAAAGCTGCTTCTCAATGCCAAGAAAACAAAGGTGATGATACTTTTACCTGGCAACCACATGGTACACCCTGCTACTACTGGTACCCTACCCCCTATCTCTACCTTATTAGGTGAAAACTTGGAGTTTGTAACAAAGTTCAAATACCTGGGGGTCTAGCTAGACCACAAACTCTCCTTTGTGGATCACTTGGAGGAATTGCTGAAAAAACTGAGGCAGAGGCTTGGTCTCTTCTGTTGGATAAACCGCCTTCTAACCACAGAGGCAAAAAGGCAGCTCGTCCAGTCCACATTCACCTCCTTAACTGACTACGCTGACTTAATTTATAGCTAATGCAATGCCTCGTATCTGGGAAAACTAGACGTACTATACCACAGAGCACTGCGATTCATTACTGGTCACCCTTCTCCACCCACCATTGCTCCTTATATGCTGCCATGGGGTGAACCTCCCTAAAATACAGGCAAAATAGAAATGCAGCTGAATGGACATTCAGAGCTGCTACTGGCAAACTACCACAGTATATTATTGACTTACTGCCTCTAAGCAGGCTCCAAAACTATTCCCTGAAGGAGCTACTCCATAATTTCCTTGAAGGTTCCTAGGGTCTGCACACGATTTCGGAGAGCGGCCATAGGCTTCTCACTGCCGACTCTCTGGAATAAGCTGCAGAAATCCTTGAAATTAAGGTCCCCAGTTAGTCTTGCAGTATTCAAGACCTTGTATGCCAAAATGGTCACAGAAGTATGCCGCTGTTTCCACCATCTCTAACCATTCCCCACCTACGTACTATCCACCCTTTGCAATTCTCCTTGCCCTCCACAAGCGTTACAGTTTAGGAACCCTGCACCATAACTCCTACCCTGATGCTACTTCTGTGTTTCCAACCCCTAGCTGACCTGAGTTTTCACTCTCTCCATCACTCCCACCCATGCCCCCGCCACATCCTTTCCCTTGATACCTGCGCTTTGTGTGAGGTTTCTGTTATTATTGTTACTGCATCCTCCTCTCTTTATAGCTCCCATACCAATATCCCTTTTTTTTCCTTCCCTGAACATGATATGTATTTAATTAGAATTAATACATTATGTGCTCAAATATTACACTGCTTATCTTATTGTCACATAGCTTGTTTATTATGTATATACATGTTTTGTTCTCCTGCCTGTACATAAATGCATTGTATTTCAACTTCGTGTGATGCAGGTCCACCTTGTAAATGAGCTTGCCCAATGGTGTTCGCCTGGATAAATAAAGATTTCATTGACTGATTGATTGATTGATTGAATTTATGGGACTCTGAGGCATGTTCTTGTTTCTGGAAAATTAGAGAAAAAGGGGTATGCCAAACGCTACCCATAAAGGTTTGCTGTGAGGCTAATGTAAACTTTTAGAGTGTTGGAGCATCAGTGTTACCAGATTTAAGATTATGGCTCCAACTAATATGGGACTTTTGCGAATATAGGAGCCATTTAGATATCATTCATGTTAACAAACTGTCATTATCTTATATTGGTTTACATTGTGAGTCATTTTAATTAGTAAGATGTTACTTTAGGTTTCTTAGGCAGGTGATGAGAATTTATATAAGTTTTTAAGTATAAAATCAGCAGTTGTTAAAGGCTACAAAAAGCTATTAGTTAAGCATGTGCAATTAACTTTGCACCTATTTAGTGTGCTTTTACGGACATGGCACTGGATATTAATATTATCTAGAATTTTATGAATATGTTAAATTAAAACTTGATATGTGACCCTCGGATTGTCTGGATATTTTTGGTCTGGATAACAGCATTGGTTAGTGAGGCCATGGGACCAGTTTGTGGCCAACTGGTACCAGCTAGGACAAATGACCCAATGGGGTAGCCCCTTCGGTAACTTAGATTCCCAATATGTGCCTAAGGAGCAGTCAGTAGGAGTGGTTGGTTTATGGGTAATTAATGGGACACGGAGTGGCATGCGTCACATGGTGCCCCAAAGGACGAGCCTCAAGGCCAGCGTGCCCAACCGGCCATCAGGGAGGCACAGTTTTGACATAGTGTGGATGGATTGTGACCGAACTGTATCACAGAGTTCTGTCCTGTGTCTCGATGGTAGCCGAGAGGAATAGCTGGACAGGGGGTGACCTTTGGGGCCCAGAGCAGCATGCGGTGCATGGCGTCACTAATGGATATTCCGTCAAAGCCAGCAGATCCAACTGGCCTCTGGGTAGGACCAGTAGAGACATTGTGTAATCAGATGAGTCCTCCCGATACATGTAGTCTCTTTAAATGCCTCGGGTATGGCCAGTAGGAGTGGTTGGACAGGAGGTGGTCTGTAGGGTACGGAGCAGCTTGCACCGTATGATACCTTTGATGATAATCCTATAAATGCAGCGTGTCCATTTGGCTGTTAGATGAGCACAGATGGAACAGGAAGTGAGTGGTTAGGGTAGACTCTGATGGGACTTATTGGACTGGAGTGGTGCCATTAGGACGGAATGCATTTATGGTCTTTAGACCTCATCTACAGAATGTTGGTTTGGTATAATATGCTAGCAGACCATTAGTAGTAAAAGTTAATTGATTGCTATACAGTAAATATTAGGTGTTAGAAATCTGCTGATACAGCGATGGATATACCTTTGCATTTTTATTGTATTTGTATTTAATAATGTATTTTTGTATATATGACGTTTGTAATGACTTTTTGGTTGAACAAATAAATTACTACTACTACTACTACTACAGTCATTTCTGTTTTGTTGTCGCTCTGAATATTCTGCCTATAAATTGTGACTATGCACTGTTACATATGTTTACTTTTATTTTAGTGTATGCATTCTTATTATATTTTATTTTCATTTCTGCTGCACCTTACATTATGTATAATGTATTACGTATTGTGTATTATGTATTTTTACTTGCACTTCATGTATTGTATTGTCCCCATCCCCCCAGGAGTCATCTGGAAACGAGCTGTTACAAGGTAAGTATGTCTTTCCTGGCGAAACTTTTGAAATAAATAAATAAGTAATTAAATAACAATCTTTCCTCCAAGAAGGAGTGCAATCTATACAACAACACATCCTTATAGCAGGATATTTTGGCTTCCAGCTGTCGGGTGCCACAGATTATGTGCTTAAAATTTTCATGAAACAGATAGCAGAAGGGCCACATCTGATATAGCATCTCATTTTCATGGGGGTCTCTTGGTATGGCAGAGTACAAAATGTGCTTTGTTTACAGTGAGGCACAGCAGGATACACTAGTGTTAGTGCCAAAAGGATACACAAATGCAAATTTCTCATGCCGTGTAAAAATAGTACTATGTGGGTATACCTAATGATCAGCACATGAAAAACATTTCTATTTTTTGGGGAGACTGATTTATTTTCCTCTTCCGGTCCCTGCTGCAGTTGTTCCTGGGATATATCCTGCAGACAGGGATATCATATACACTCTGGACAGAGATATACCCTACTCAGGTGTGGCTGTCATATAGATGGCATCCGTGCACTCCCACCTGCACAGATTTCTCCTGCAGCCACCCTCCTCCCCTTGGTATGAGTAATGCCTCTCGGCCATGAACACGCACAGTGTACCCCTGAAAAAGGTGCAAGCTCTGGCCTGCCCACAGGAGTTACTGTGGCACTTGGACCTTCTGCAAATCTTACCCAGCTAAGATGCATTGGGGGAGATTTTCGAAACTAACGTCTGTTTTAGGGCGTGAGTGAAATCCAGCCTGGGAGTTAAACCACAAAAAGTTGGTCTAAGTCTCAGGATGGAATTGCTCACTTGCGTCTGGAAAACAGATGTGATTTCCGCAGTTGCAACAGAAATTGCTATAAACTGCAGGAATGGTCACAAATGCATCCAGATGTCTGTGAATAGGATGCAGACATCAGGATGCATCTGTATGGAAGCAGCATGCATCCGAAATATGGACGCAAGTGCTGCGTCTGACTGTATGAAAATCTCACCCACTACCTTTCTGTAGCTGCCTATGGCCTGGCCAGTCCCTGATGTGGCGGCTCAAATCCAGGTCACCTACCTGACAGCACATTGCACTGCCATGGGACCTTTGAGGAAACAAATAAACAAATCAAAACGAAAGAGAAAGCCACTAGGGTTCTCAAAAGAGGTGGCGGGGAAGGTTAGGGAGAGAAAAATAGCATTTAGGAAGTATAAGGAAACACAGAAGGAGCAGGACAGAGAACTGTACCAGTTAAAGAAGAAGGAAGCAGGGAAGGCAGTCAGAATGGCAAAGGCCCAAACCGAGGAAAAGATAGCCAACTCGGTTAAGAAGGAGGATAAAACCTGTTCTAGGTACATTAGGGAGCGTAGAAAGACAAAGGGAAGGATAGTGAGGCTGAATAAAGGGGACGGTGGGTGGGCGGAGAGGGACAGTGAAAAGCAGGGATATTGAACGAATACTTCTGCTCGGTATTTACAAAAGAAGAGGGGGGAGGTACCTAATCCAATCAGTCGAAGCACTCTGGATAGGGGTTTCAATCCCAGTCCTTTCACAGAAGAAACGGTTCTGAAAGAACTCTTAAAACTGAAGGTGGACAAAGCAATGAGGCCTGACGGTATTCACCCCAGCACTGATTAGCCTTTTGAACAAATCATGGGAGGATGGTGTGGTGCCTGAGGGCTGGAAGAGGGCAGATGTGATTCCCCTCACAAAAGTGGGAGCAAGACAGAGGCAGGAAACTGCTGACCTGTCAGCTTGACCTTAGTGGTAGGGTAAATGATGGAATCATTTTTGATAAATAATTGTTGAGTACCTAGAGGCCAGTGGAACACAGGACCCAAGGCAGCGTGATTTCACAGCGGGAAGATCATGTCAAATGAGTCTAATTGATTTCTCTGACTGGGTGACCAAAGTAGTAGACCAGGGAGGGGCTGTGGACATGGCCTACCTAGACTTTAGCAGGGCATTTGACACAGTCCCACACAAAAGATTAATAAATTAGCCAGCCTGGGAGTGGGTCCCAGGGTGGTAACCTGGGTAAAA
This sequence comes from Neoceratodus forsteri, assembly GCA_016271365.2. Classification (NCBI taxonomy): domain Eukaryota; kingdom Metazoa; phylum Chordata; order Ceratodontiformes; family Ceratodontidae; genus Neoceratodus; species Neoceratodus forsteri. Next base: position 1,110,469,681 of record CM028133.1, read on the forward strand.
CATTGGCTGGACAGCAGGACACAGAAGGTAATTGTAAATGGAGTCCACTCTGAAGAAAGAGGGGTTACTAGTGGGGTACTGCAGGGTTCAGTACTGGATCCAGTCCTTTTTAATGTCTGTATAAGTGACATTGCAGAGGGACTGGAAGGAAAAGTATGCCTCCTTGCAGATGACACAAAGATCTGCAACAGGGTTGATACACAAGGAGGGGTGGAAAGGATGAGAAGGGACTTGGCAAGGTTGGAGGAATGGTCGGAAGTATGGCAGCTTGGATTCATTGTAAAGAAGTGCAAAGCAATGCACCTGGGAAGTAAAAATCAGGGAAGAGTACACAATGGGGGGCGGGGGGTAGTAACAAAAACAAAATGGAAAGGGGCCTGGGGTAATCATATCAGATGACCTAAAGGTTAGTAAGAAATGTGAGAAGGCAGTGGGGATGGCTGGGGGAACACTGGGATGTATAGGGAGAGGTATCACCAATAGAAAATAGGAAGTCATTATCCCTCTGTACAGACAATTGGTAAGACCACATCTGGAGTACTGTACCCAGTTCTGCAGACCCCATGTCCACAAGGACATAGACAGGATGGAGGCAGTCCAGAGGAGGGCAACTAAAATGGTGCAGGGTCTGCAATAGAAGCCATACCAGGAGAGACTAAAGGAGCTTAATATGTGTACCCTTGAGGAGAGGAGGGAGAGGTGGGACATGATAGAAACTTTTAAGTACCTCAATGGAATCAACAAAGTCCAAGAGGGTAGCATCTTTCAGAAAAACAGATGTGCAAGAACAAGGGACACAATTTGAAGATGGGGGGTGGATCAGGGGTAATGTGAGGAAGTATTTTTTCACAGAGAGGGTTGCAGGTGCATAGAATGGCCTTCCCAGAGGTCGTGAGAGTCAAAAACAGTGAGGGAATTCAAGAATGCATGGGACAGACATAAAGCAATTCTTGTGGGGGGGGGGTAGGAAGAAATAGGCTGTTGGTAGGATCTGCAGCTTATCCAGTAGGTAGGGAAATGGGCAGACTAGGAGGGCCAAGCGGTCTTTATCTGCCATCAAAGTCTATTTTTCTATGACCTGTAACAGATTTTCACGTAGATGTCACCAGTGCAGTAAGCAGGGACTCCTTACAACCTGGTAAGTGTTTGCACACCGTGCTTATTTCTTCTCAGCTGCTGAAGTGGGTGATGGATGTAGAGTCCCTTCCAACCTTTTTTTTTTCTCTTTGGTGATGGGGTAAGGCCCACTAGGCACAAGTGCCTGTTTTCAGGGGAGACCTGGGAGCACTAGGGAGGTTACATGACTTGCTCAAAGTCACGAAGTATGCAAGTGGAGGATGTGGGAATCAAGCCTAGGTCTGCTGGATGTACCACACTCATTCACAGCTCGTTACTCTAGTCTAGGGTAGGCAATACTGCCAGTCCCAAATTGCTACATCAGTAAATGTTTCTTAAATTACTGCATTATTATGTTGATTAAAAGGAGCAGTATTTGTGAAAAAAAATTCCTGAAATACATCATTCATCAGTGTATTTTGAATTTGCTTACATATTTTCTAAACAGATTGTATTGCTAGTTTTGTAATAGTGGCTCAGATTAGTAAATATGGCCACCAGCAGCAGTTCTAGATAGATCTCAGTCTCCACCCCTTCCATGGTAGGGTTGCAGGCCGGGGGGAGGTGATCATCTCAAATTTGGCAGAGAGTGAGCCACGTGTAATGTGGGGCACTGCATCTGAGAGTAGTGCACTGGAGGTACAGTAGGGTGAAAGTATACTAGACACCACAGCAAGCACCTCTGCTGTCAGGAGAAGTCTCGGGAGGGATTCTGTGGTGCTTGGTCTCCCATCATCACCTGCAATCAGCCAAGCAGCAAGAGATTACCTCCTCGGTGACATTGCACGTCTACTGCAGAGTGTACTTGACTTTCTGCTGGTGTCACCTGGGACCTCAGATTCAAGGTCGACGAGACCCCTCTTAGACTTGTAAGAGTGCTCTCACACACATTCTTTGGATATAAAAACTGCAAAATGAAGGTAAATAGTTCTGATACCCTTAGGATGTGAGACCACTCTTACAACTATAAGAGTGATCTCATTGCCTGTATTAAGATATTATTGATTCAACTTGATAAATAGTATATTAAATATTTTAAAAAAACTTATCAGAATGTGATTGTTTTCCAGGGCAGCTGTGCATGAGACACTTTTGACAAAATTAAAATATCTCATGTGCAGAGGAAAGGAGTGCTCCAACTGTTTGGTAGTGCTCCCTTGATTTATAATGGTATTCACAATATCCTTGTTGCGGGAGGTGGTAGAGTCACCCCACGCTCTCACCACTCTGATTTTTCCTTTTGGAAGAGTTATGGAACTGAACTGGGTATTTGCATTTGTAGATGACATTATTCATTACATAACATTAAGCTGAGCATTTTGGTACCTGATGTGCCATGTGTCGCCCAAAGATGCAGCAATGGGGCTCTTCCAAAGACCCACAGCCAGCAGTGAACAAAGCTGGGGAAGCCTCGGGCAGCACGGGGCCTACTAGCTCCACTGTGACCTTTGAGCCCCTATGGAGACTAAAGGGGCTTAATATGTATACCCTTGAGGAAAGAAGGGAGAGAGGGGACATGATAGAAACTTTCAAGTACCTCAAGGGAATCAACAAAGTCCAAGAGGGTAGCATCTTCCAGAAAAAGAGATGTGCAAGAACAAGGGGGCACAATTTGAAGATAGAGGGGGGACGGCTCAGAGGTAATGTGAAGAAGTATTTTTTCACAGAGAGGGTTGTGGATGCATGGAACAGCCTCCCTGAGGAGGTCGTAGAGTGAAGAACAGTAGAGGAATTCAAGAATGCATGGGACAGGCATAAGGCAGTCCTAGTGGGGGGTTGGAGGAAGTAAGCTGTTGGTTAACTAGAATCTGCAGCTTATCTGTTAGGTAGGAAAATGGGCAGACTAGGTGGGCCAAGCGGTCCTTATCTGCCGTCAAATTCTGTTTCTATGTTTCTGTGGCAGACGCTGCTTGAGTCCATGGTGCTATGGATTCCAAACTTGAACAAACTTTACAAAAGCTTGAGACCCATGATGTGGATATCAGGGTTCTCACTTGTTCTGTAGTGGACACTGACAAAAAGACCACTACTGCTCTCACGGCAGTAGCTACCCTTACAAAAGAGAATGGGCAGCTCCAGGGCCGGTTGGAGACCCCTTAAAATGAGCAATGCTCAGGCAATATTCACATTGTTGGTGTCCCAGAGGGCACCAACGGCACTGCTTTGTTGCTGTATCTAAAGGACTGGTTATCTCATCAGTTTGTGGTAACAGAGACTTTTGACTGGTCCACACTCAGTCAATCTTACCATGTCAACCCACGGATCCAATCACAGACCCCTACCCAACCACGTGCCATCCTACTGAAAACAGCTGGTTCAGAGGTCTGTGATTGACTTACTGCTATGGCCTGTGCTGTGTACCCATTGGCCATCAATGGGTCGGACATTAAACTTTACCCAGATCTTTCATTCCTGGCTCTTGCCCTGTGGAATCACTTTGATGCTACCCACCAATGTTTCCAGGCTCTAGAGATTATCCATTTGTTTTTGATCCCAGCCAGACTCTGCATTATGTATGGTGGTAAGACCTGGCAGTTCTCTTACCCATAAGATGCGAAAAGATGGCTTAGAAGACTGATGCCAAATGTTTTTTTTTTCAATCTTTTTTTTCCATCCCCCCAAATCTCTGCTTCATCGGGAGCACCTGTGGAGACTGGCCCTGCCTCTGCCACCTACCTGAGACCTTCTAGCCCGCCCCATGGAGCCACGGTTCCCTCCTGGGCAGGGACGAGGTGGGGCAGCTACACCCCGACATTCCAGGTTGTGTTGCGAGCTGGAAGGCTAGGCAAGCGCGAGGCCATGAGGGGTCTGCTCTGGTGCTCCGTCTTCCCGGAGCCTGGAGAGCATTTTTTCCCCTGTACTGGGGGAGTGGCGCACATCCTGGCATCATGGCATCACCGCCAACGTCACCACTCCCCAACCCCTTGCTGAATTCTTGCACTTGTTGTGCCTCCAGCATCCACCAGAGGCCAGTCATGCGAGGAACACAGCCCCCCTTCCACGGGAGAGGAAAGCTGTTCTCTAGATGCTCAATCCTCTCCCTCCCCGCCGACCCCCGATGGCCTGGGTTCGTTCCCAAACAGGGGTCACTGGCGTGATGTGAGATGTGGTGTCCAGTGCCTCAACCCTCAGCGCCACTGGGCCAGCCCCCTGAGGTCAAATTTCTGGTTAGGTCAATGGAGCCGGCAGATGCGCAGCCTGACTTGGATGAGGATTGAGTTATCGGGACTTTCCTTTTGCTCACCCCAGGACTTTAGCCCAGACAGCTGTGCTTTTATCTTAAATGATTGTCCCTTCTTTCCTCTGACTGGGTAATTACAAGCTGTGGAGTGTGATGGCGGTAGGGCTGTTTCGGGCATGAGGGTTCAATGCTTTTATTCGGGTTTACCTTGGCCATGCAAGCTGTTTGTCAGCCATTCTGGGGGCCTCACATGTCCTTAAGCCCTATGGACTTAGTAGGCTAGTTTGGGCTATTTACTGTCCGATTGGGGGAGTTCTGTTTAAATATTACCGTCCGCACTGTTCAGGTTAATGTCAGCAGTGTCTTTTTTTCACTTGTGGTTCTGTGTTGCAGTAGGATCCCTTTCATTCTAATTACTATTTCAGGTTTAATTGGGGAGGGGCCGGAGCTAGGGGGTTTTGGTAATGGGTTTACTATTCCTTGGATTTCTCCCTTGTTTTGACCAGGTTTAAATAGCTGTCTATGAACTGTGTTTGATACTCATCACCTCTGTGTTCTTCCTATGTTACTACCTCCAACCGTTGAAGATGGTTAGCATTTTCTTAGATGTGTGTGCTGACCTTTTATGGTTCCCCCCTCCTATTGTTCATGATCATGTGGCTGGTTCCTGATGTATATCACAAGTTACCAGTTATCTCTGCCAATTGCCATATATGAAGATGTTGGTCATGGTTTTTGTGTCTGTAACCCCCCCCTATAAATGGGGTTCCCAAAAGTCTTCCTTGGGTGTGCTTAAATGCCCACTGCCAGGCTGGCGTTGTGTGTCTTTACAGGTGTAAAAGTGCTTGCATATGAGTGCCCTGTTCGCCTTCGTGCCTGTTCCTTTAAGAGACATTATTTTTGTAGTGTATAATTAATCTGGGTAGGGGCCGAGTGTTTCCAGGCTCGAGTCCCGGCCCCGCGCAGTAAGATTGCTCTGTTCTGCCATCGCTAATGGTGCAGAGGGAGCTCTCTTAGAACTGGTAATTGTTTGCTGGTTAGCTGCCCTAATTATTTTGCCTAACCTGCCTTTCTTTGCAGCATGGACATTTCTGTATTGCACTAATCAGTACCTTTTGGGGACCTTAAAATGGAGTCTGTCCCCAGGGGTCTTGTGGGAGTGAATTTCTGTAGGAATTGTCGTTTTTTCATTTTGGCACCTAAATGGACCTGGAAGGGGAGCCCTTGCTTTGACAGACAGATGAATCAACCAAACAAACCCGTTTTGGATCAGAAGGAAGTCCCGGTGCTGCCTGCAGCAGAGAGTCAGTCTGAGTTTGGAGTAGAGAGTGTGAACTACTCAAGACATGCGAGCAGCTGCTCCTGTGTAGTAGCGCAGGAAACTAGAGAGAAGGCTGTGTCTGGCCTGCCTGCTTCATCTTCCCTTGTGGGGGACCTGCTAGCGAAATTAATTGGACTGAATCCGAATCAGCTTGTGACCAGAAATAATGAATTGGAACTGCCCTGTTACCTGAAGAAGACTGAAGATTTGCTGCAAGCGATTGGCCTGTCAGAACGTCTGAATCACCACAGAGCTCACAGTTTTGCTCAGGAAAACTGAAATTGCAACTGGACTGTCATACGACCTGTGGTATTGTGTTTTTCTTTACTATAAATATTCTGTAAGCTGTCAGTGGGTCATAATTAGGTTCCCAACTACTTAAATGTGTCGCGCTTGCTGGAAGCTGTCTCCAGCACCTGTTGAACTGAATCCGAACTGTTCACCCGGCCTGGGTCCTGCCACCTTGGTCCAGTCGGCTACTTATGAACATACGAAATTTGCCAGCAGATAAAGGCCTAGAGGTCTATCAAGTCTGCTGGAATGTGCAGCTAGCACCCCTTATTCTGCAGCTGCCCCTCCTTTCCACCCTTCCTCTTCATTAACCCCCCCTTGTCCTGTCCCATCCTTGTTTGAAGCAGTCCACTGTTTTACTGCATACCACTTCAGCAGGTAACACATTCCACCCAGCCACCACCCTCTCTGTAAAAAAGTGTCTCCTCATCTCCCTCCTGAACCTTCCTTGCTCCAGTCTCATATCATGGCCCCTGGTGGCCTTCCCCTTCCTTACTTTGAACAGCCCCTCTGTACCCGTCTTGTTTATTCCTTTCATGTATTTAAAGGTTTCAATCATGTCACCCCATCTCTCCTCTCCTCCAGTGAGTACATGTTCAACTCCTTCAACCTCCTCTCGTATGATAAGTCCCCCAGCCCCTTGATCATCTTTGTCGCTCTGTGCTGCACCCCCTCCAGTAACTTAATATTCCTCTTCAGATACGGACACCAGTACCGCACGCAGTACTCTAGATGTGGTCTAACTAATGACCTATACAGTGGCAGAATCACCTCCTCCCTCTTCGAGGATATACCCCTTGCAATACAACCCAGCATTTTATTGGCCTTTGCAGCTGCCTTCCTACATTGTGCTGAGTTGTTCATTGACCCTGTAATGAGCACACCCAGATCCTTCTCCTCCTCTGTCTGGGCTAGCTGCACTCCCCTAGCTGGTAACTCCTCCTTGGGTTCTTCATCCCAAAATGCAGCACCTTGCACTTTTTGGCATTAAAGCCCAGTTGCCAGGTGTCTGACCAGGTTTCAAGCTTTGCCAGATCATCCTGCAACCCCCGCCATCCTCCTAGGTCATCCACCACCGCGCCTACCTTGGTATCATCAGCAAACAGACTGATCTTGCTCTTGATGTCCCATGATATGTCTGCAATGAATATCCCAAACAACACTGGTCCCAACACCGAGCCCTGTGGAACACCGCTCGTCACTGCCCTTGGGTATGAGAGCTCCTCACCCACCACCACCCTCTGTTGCCTTCCCTGCAGCCAGTTTCCTATCCATCTCACCAGCTTTGCACCTGCCCCTGTGCCTACTAACTTCCTTCCCAGCCTTCAGTGTGGCACTGAGTTGAATGCCTTACTGAAGTCCAGATACAGGACAGCCACTGCATGGCCCCTGTCCAGTTGCCTAGTTACCCAGTCATAGAACTCGGCCAGGTTGGTTTGGCAGGATCTGCCACGTATGAAGCCATGCTGTCTGCTGTCCTGAGTCCTTTGGCCTCTAGGAGGGCCACCAGCCTCTCCTTCAGGATAGTCTCCATTAGCTTACCCACGATGGATGTGAGGCTCAATGGTCTGTAGTTTCCCGGTTCATCCTTGGGGCCACTCTTGTGGAGGAGCACCACATGAGCCATCCTCTAGTCCTGAGGTACACCCCCCAAATGTAGTAAGGCATTAAATAGGCCTGTCAAAGGTCCTGCAAGTACCTCTGCCAGCTCCCTCAGTACCATGGGATGGATGCCATCTGGGCTTGGCACCTTGTCCACCCTCAGTGCCTTCAAACCCTCTCGAACTCTGCTCTCCATGATTTCCCCATCTGTCACCACTTCCCCCCCTGCTTCTGCCGTTTCTCCCACCTTGGGTGTCACCCCCCCTCTTCTCTTTAGTAAATACTGAGCAGAAGTACTCATTTAGTGCTTCTGCCTTATCGCACCCTGCTTCCACCCAACCCACCTCCTTCCTAATCCTTACTATGTGGTCCTTACAAGAAACTTCAGATGCAGAGATCACCACCGACAAGAGACTCACCTGGGGATCAGTCCCCTGCTCAACATCTCGAACAAGAATGACACCTCGATGAATCATGTGGGCCCTGCTTCTCCTGGCATACCAGCTTGTCAACCTGCAGTCTCCATTTCATCCCTCCTGTGTTTCGTATTGGTTAGCGTGAGTAAACACCAGGGTAGTTCCCTGCAACATCAGCTAAATCAAAAGTGTTGTCATCTGATTCAGTTGTTGTTTTCTTGTCACGAACTGAGCCTCCAGGCTCCGGATTGCAAATTGTGTGTTGTTGTGCATGCTTCTTCTTTCCATCACAGGGCCCCAACCAGCTGCAACGCCGGCCTACCCCAGGCAACGTGTCAGGAAACCCACCTTTTTTCCAGCAGGGTACCTTTAGTGTGTGACTGTGAAGGGGCTCTGAAGTGCATGCATGATTGCCTGATTGAATCAGTTACAGAAGTAATCAGTCAAATTACGCCCCTCCCTTGTTCATGCCCCCTGAATAAATCAGATCTAATTCTTTTTGCATTTAACTTTACTGTGGTTCCATTTTGTACAAGAAGCACTGCACTGTTGTTACCTACTGTGTCTAACCTTATTTTGCAAGGGGTCTCCAGGGTCGAACTGGTGGAATCAGCTCTGGTGGTAAGTGCAAACAGAGTAGGGATTTGAATGCTGTTTAGAGGTTATTGTAACTGTGTCTGTTGTTCATTGCTTAGGCCACTAGAGGGGAAAGAGGGGGGTTACAGTGTCCCAGACGACCGTACCCAGGTCAGCTACGCTACCAATAACCCTATCCTCCGGGTGGAGGCACCCGTTTTCGGTACCCGGGCCCCTTAACCTTCACCTAGTCATGCAGGCAGGGGGAGTAGCCCTTGGGATAGCGCCACCTAGGGATTACATATCCTTTACGAAAACTAATAAATACAAATAAAAAAAAAATACTCTTGTTGCAGGAATGCTGTTCTTCTGAAGTTAGGTCCTGTGTATAAACCCTCTCAAGGTCATCAGATTCACCAATCTGCAACAGTCCGAATGGTACGCTCCTGCTGCCGGCTGTAGTTTCAGCTTATTGCACTCTCTGCTTCCTGCCCAATGTGCACTGCTTTGCAAAAAGAGGGTACTAAAGGGTCCTACAGCTCTATGCAAAACAGTGTCTTTGTCAGAAGTCGTATTGATGAGGGAGCTGTTTTATGCTGAAACCAGTTAACCTGCTCAGGTGTGGCTTACCCTTTTATCTTTTGTTTGCAGGTTAGCTGGTTTCCACATAAAATGTCTCCTTTTCTGATGAGGATTCTAAAAGACACTCACCAGGGACCTAATGCTAATCCTTATCGTGAACAAAATGAAGGTCTCTGACTGTGGAAAAGAAACGGGTCACCTCCAGGCCAGAACAGAGTACAGAATAGCACTGAGGGCAGCAAGACTAGAATGAGGAAACCAAGGAGATGGTAGAAGCCAGGATAGCAGAGGGAGTTGATGATAACAGAATTCTTAAATCCGTTTTTCAGTACATAAATGGAAAGAGGAAGGTGAAGGAGGTGATTGGGTCCCTAAACATGGGCGCTGGGAGGAACCTGTGAGAGATACGCTTGCAATGTCTGAGGTGCTGAATGAATGCTTTGGTGTTCATCAGAGTGCCTCCGGGAGGGTGTGATGAATATTCGTAGGCCCCATAGCATCCAAGGTGCTATATGTCAGCATGCAGATATTTCACCATACCCACCGTGGCTGACTACCTGGCAAAGATCAAGACAAGGAAGTCCCAAGGAGTGGATGGGATACACCCCAGATTTCATTAGAGGTAAATGAGCAACTGATTGGGCTGCTCATAGTAATCTTTCAAGAGTCTATCTGGACAGGTGGGGTTGCCAGAGGACTGGACAGTGGTCAGCATGGTTCCCATCTTCAAGAGAGGAGCAAGGTCAGACCTGGGCAGTTACATGCCAGTCAGCCTGACATCCTGATCAAGGACAGAACCATGGAGCAGTTGGTTGAGGCCAGTGTTCTCATCTCATCTCAGCATTGCTATATGAGGGGTGGATTATGCTAAACCTATCACCTTCCTCGAGGGGGGAAGCCTGGAAGGGGGACAAGAGTAGAGCCAGTGTAGATAGTTTAATTGTCATCAGGAAAGCCTTTGACTCTGTTGCACGTGACAAGCTTATGGGCAGATTACACCAGTGCGGTGCACATGAGTTATATGCAAGGTGGATTGCTGACTGGCTTGAGAAAGGAAGTAGAGGGCTGTGGTTAACGGGTACAATTTCATTTCATTTTATCTGAAGGGTTAGACCATTGAGCAAGCTTGTTTAAAATGGTGACCCAAAGCATTATAACAAAGTGATTACAAAACAGTTAAATATAAAGTGAAAGTGAATATTCTGATGTATTTATTCCATCTACTACTCCAGCAGGAGAAGCATACCCAGCAGTGCCCCTCGGTTATCAGCGCTGGACCACTGCCATTGAAAATTGTTTTAATTATTTGTTTTATGTAAACTTTATTCTTTTATCTGACCATACCTGGTGCTTGCTCCCTCAGGCGGCTGCTGCCTTTGCTGTTGTCCATCTGCCACTGGTTCCCATCACAGCCTACAATGCTATGCCCCCAGCATCCATTCCTGAAGTCCCCCCGTTTTCCCCAGTGAAACATGGCCCAGGCTGGCCTGGAGTTCCAGCTGAGGACTATGCATCTACCTGTGGACTAGCGTTGAGTGGGTAGTGGTGGTGGTGGGAGCCAGAGTTTTGACATGAAGCGAAGGGCTACCAGACATTGGTGGTGTGGTAGGCTACTTTTTGTTCTCTTGTTTCTCTCTCCCCTTCCTCTAATGTATTCCTGTCGATCACTCACTGCGCCTTGACCTGTGGGGGAGCGCTGATATTGCCAGTTTATGTTCCCTTGTTTCTCCCTCCGCTTCCCTGACACATTCATGCTGATCATTCACTGCATCTTGACCTGTGGAGGAATGCTGAAATTGCCATTTTTTTGCCCTCATTTCTCCCACCCCTTCCCCTGACACATCTGTGTCGATCACTCTGCATCTTGATCTGTGGAGGAACGCTGACATTGCATGGTCACCCACGACATCAAAGCCACCCTACAGTTCAAAGGAGGAGCCACTGGATCTACAGATATCTCCCTCCTCTCTCTGAGTCAAGCAGTGCTTCCTACACAGCACTCTGCCCACTCCACTGGCCTGGGGAAAGTGAGCCCAGGTTGGTTACATAGGAGTTCAATGTACTATACAGGTGTCAAGAACTGAGTGTTCAACATTTTTATCAATGATCTGGAAGTCAGGGTCAACATCAGGCTGCTTAGGTTCACTGCTGACACTATGCTGGCCAGGATGGTAGACTCCCTTGAGGATAGGAACATACTTAAGGAGGACATGAACAAAGTGGGCGATTGGTCCAACTCTTGGAGTCTCAGATTTAGTGTAGCCTAATGCAAGGTGCTTGTGACAGGGTTGGATAAGACCCTGTCTCATTTGTTATGCAGAGGGTTAAAAGCAAGGATCTATTTGTCCTCTCCTTTTCTGTCACTTGCCTGTCTCTTCCCTGTCTGATTGCACAGTAAAAATTTCTTTGTGACACCTAGGAATTGGCCATGCTGACGGTCCCACAATTTCCCCGCTATCTTCCTTTCTTCACTTGCTGTTTTTGTTCTTTGTTTCTCCCCTTGCTTCTTGGTCATTAAAAAACTATATGTGAATCTTTACGTGAAATTGAGATTCCTTGGTTTGCAAATGTACACAGTTTTGTTGCTGAAATGATTGTAGAAAGCTATTTGGGTTTCTTTAAAAAATGGCAATCTGTGATGCAAAAGGTTAACCCTGAGCTGTATTTTGACCTCCACAAGCTTGTTTGCAGAATTATCAACAGAAAGTCAGTCCTGGGACAGGATGTCTTAAGCGGTTGCACCTGACCTTCTTCGAGGATATCTCTTTCATCAAGCCACACCTATGGAACTATTATCGTCAGGCACTAGGACCACACGGAGACTTTCGGCAAGCAATCCACTAGGGGCTGCCCATGATGACGTCCTAAGTCAGCACTGCCATATAAATCTGGGCAGCCCTTTTCATCTCAGTTCTTTTCCCACCGTCTACCATACTTATCCGGACCCTGCACAGAAACTCCGCCGTTACTGTCGACTTTTCCGGTTTCTCACACTAGTTTGTGTTCACTTTTTATAAAGTGATTTTTAATGCCATGTATGTCAACTGAAGAAGCATCAAAGCTGCTTAAATACTGCGAGTGCGGCAAAAATATTTACATGGGTGACTCATGTGACATCTGCGTATACTGCCTCAGCTCGGCCCATAACATGATGGCCTACCAGATCTGCAGAAAGTTTAATAACGCTGTCCGGTGATGTCACTTTTCTGCTTGCTCGTTCCAGGATCTGGAGTTTTCTGGAGAGAGGCGTTGTCACTTTTCTGGAAAGGGAGGTTCCTGCATGCCTTTCCTCCCTTTCCTATAATTCAGAGAGCGCTAATCAAGCTTCAGCTGGAGGGGGCAACTATGATACTCATAGCCCCCCTGTAGCCTCGCCAGATTTGATTCCCCTTATTGCAGCAGCTGACAGTGGAACCTCCAGTACCTCTGCCATTAAGCCAGGGCCTACTGTCACAGGAACTGGGAACCCTTGTCCATCTGGACCTCAAGTCACTCCACTTTCATGCATGGTTCCTCAAGACATAGCCATTGCTCAGTCTGGAGTCTCACAAAAGGTGACTGATGTCTTAGTGACTGCAAAGAAACCTTCCACCATGGCCACTTACTCTCTGAAGTGGAAGCAGTTCGCTTTGTGGGCTGCTTCTCACCAACTGGATCCTTTTACCTGTCTGGTAAATCAGGTTCTGGAGTGTTTGCTGTCTTTATCAGATGCAGACCTGCAATACTCCTAAGGTACACGTCACTGTCATTTCAGCTTTCATGTGCCTATTGATGGTGGTATGGCTGCTCAGCTGGAGGTGACCGATACATTTTTGAAAAGCATTCTGCACCTGCAGCCTCCTATCTGCGATCCAGTTCTGGTTTGGCACCAAAATTTTGTGTTAGAAAAACTTACATTGGCTGCTTTTGAGCCTGTTGCGACTTGCAGCCTATGCTTTCTGTCTTTGAAAATATTATTTTTATTTCCTATTACTTCTACTTGAAGAATTTCAGAGCTTCAGGCGCTAATGTGTGAGCCTCATTATTTGATTTCCCACAAAGACAGGGTGGCTTTGTATATCAGTTCTATTTTTCTAACAGAGGTGGTGTCTGAGTTTACTTTGAGTCAAAGCATCCACCTGCCAGTTTATCTACCTGAACATACCAATCCAGGGGAATCGTTGCTCCACACTTTGGATGTACATAGAATACTCAGGTGCTACATACACCATACAAAGAACTGCAGGAAGTCCTCACAGCTTTTTGTTTCCTTCACTCCTGTTTCTAAACAGTGCTTGTCCAGATGGTTGGCCACCTGTATTACTTTCTGTTACAGGAAGTCTGGTAAGGAACTTCCTGGGGTTGTTCGTGGCCACTTGACTAGAGGCATGGCCACTTCCGTTGCCTGTTTCAGAAATGTGTCTGCTGCTGAGATTTGTGTAGCTGCCGCCTGGAGTACTGCCTGCACCTTCACTAAACATTACAGTCTGGACATTGCCTCAAAGAAAAGGGCAGACTTTGGTCTAGCTATGCTGCCAGACCTACATTCTTAGGCCTGTAGGCTCCAGCCACCCAGACTGTTTCTCTGTCAGTACTGCTTAGTACTTGTTCCATGGGTGTGGCCTGATGAAAGAGATATCCTCGAAGAAGATAGAACAGTTATGTACTTACCATAAAAGTAGATCTTGGGGCGAATCTCTTTCAGCAGGCCATGCCATCCCACCCTCCACCCTCTTGGGGTTTAGAGCTCTGCAATTCTTGTCCCTTTCTCCAGAAAGGTCTACCTGCTGCTTCCTGCCTCACCTGCTAGGCAGAGCCATAGGTTCTGTCCCAGTTCCCTACAAGGAGGTCCTCCGAACATGATCTCCGGCCGGAAACTGACAAGTGAAGGGGCCGCCTACATTTATATGGGAAGTACCGACGTGGGACATAGTTGTAGGTGGCCCTAATGGACTGCTTGCAAAACATTTCCATGTGGTCCTAGTGCCTGATGGCTACAGTTAGGACTATAATTCATTCACACTCTGCACGGAGCGCATGATTTGTGTGAAATTTACCATTTTTTTGTTTCTGCATATTGTACCATTTTTTAAATAAGAACCGTGTAAAAAGGTTATTTTTACCCCAAATGCTTAGCGTTTAAAGCTGCTAGATTTGTTAACAAAAACAAATTTGTTAAAAAAAAAAATAGAGAGAGAGGAAAGAATAAGTATACAAAACAACAGTAAAGAGGACACAAATAAGACATGATTGGAGTAGTGCAGTGCAGTGGCTGTGGAGCAGCAGTGTTCTGGGAGACGTTCTGGAGGATGTGGTGTTGTCCCATCTGTAGGCACCTCTCTGGGCTGAGGGAGGAGGTTGCTCATTTCCAGGTTGAGTTGACCAGGATTCAGGGGACCTTCTTTCCCACCCAGGGATCACCAGGTTCACTGCCTCTGCCTCAGAGTTTACCAAGAAAGAGGAGCGTTTGGACCACAGAGGGCTCAGGGAGGGCGAGGGTGGTGGAACAGAGGTGCATCCTTCCAGTTCTACCTCTCCACAATTCATATGCCATTCTAGCAGAGTGTGGTTCCTCTATGGAGGCACCCGCAGTGGAGACCAAGGAGGATGCTGGGAACCTCCACAGAGGAGACCCACGGGAGGGTGGCATGAGAAGGAAGGAACTCCTGGTGGGGGGCGCCATTGTTAGGAGGGTAGAACTGGGGAGGGAGGGAGGAAGGGGAGAGGAAGGTAAGGTGCCTGCCTAGCACCATGGCTTGGAGGGACAGGGAGTGAATCCTCAGGATCGCGGGAGCAGCTGCATGGGGGAAGGAACTGGATGTCATTGTCCACCTAGGGACAAATGACCTGGCTGGGAAAGGACTCGGAGCAGTGCAGAAGGAGTTTGTGGAGTTGGGGGGTTTAGACAAGTAGCATGCATGGTAACCTTCTCGGAGGTGCTGCCTGTTTATGGTATGGGTGAGGCTAGGGTGCTCTGCATCATGGGATTCAATCAGTGGTTGAAAAACTGGTGCCGAGCTCAGGGTTTTGGCTTCATTGAGGACTGGGGATCCACCTGGAGGGATGCAGGCCTATACTGGCCTGATGGTCTGTATCTGTCCAGGTGGGGAACCAGGATCCTAGGTGATCGGTTTAAATGCTTCATTGGCAAGCATTTAAACTAGCCAAGGGGGGAGGCACTGAATAGGAGAAGGGAAATCCTACCCCCCCAAAAAAAATTCAGGTTAGTTAGTTAGTGAGATAAACACCAAGATAGAGAAGTCGATAGGGAGGAGAGCAGGGGTAAATGGAGAAAAAGACAAAGGTATTAAGGACAGGGGTGGGGCAAAAAGGGGGTAAGGTCATCAAAAAATGGAGGGTAACGAGTACCAATGCCCGTAGTCTAGGTAACAAGCTTCCTGAACTGATGGCCTTGATAGAAGAGGGATGCCTGGATATCATGGCAGTCACAGAAACATGGTACACACAGAACCATGAATAGGATGTCAACATACCAGGGTACACAATCTACAGGAGGGACAGGGAGGGTAGAAGAGGAGGAGGAGGAGTAGCTCTCTATGTAAGGGAAGGGATCAAAGCAATGGAACTAAAGGGTAAACAGGGAGGAGAGGCAGCACTGTGGGTCACCCTGGAGACTGGAAATGGCACCACAGTCCGCACAGGGGTTGCATACAGACCCCTGTCTCAGGGGGAGGAAATGGACAAGGAAATGATAGAAGGCAACTTTAGGATGGCAGAGAAATGGGAAATACTGATGGGGGACCTGAATATGCCAGATGTTAACTGGAGCACCTTTGCTGCAGCCACATCCAAGAGCAGGACCATTCTCGATGCTATACAGGGGTCATGCCTCAGACAGCTAGTGTTGGAACCCATTCGAGTGGGAGCAATCTTAGACCTGGTACTCTCAAATGGGGACAGAGAGAGGATCTCAGATCTAGAAGTGGGTAGCCATCTGGGAACAAGTGACAACCAAACAGTGCGGTTCATGATAAACTCAGCTGTAGAGTCAGGCTATACAAAAGTGAAGGTACTGGACTTCAGGAGGGCTGATTTTGTCAAAATAGGAGAACGCCTCAGAAAAGCACTAGCAAACAGGCAAGAAGGAGGGGTGGAGCAACAATGGGGAAACATCAAAACTGCCATCACAAAGACAACACGCCTTTGTGTGAAGCAAATAAATCAAAATGAAAGAAAAAAACACTATGGTTCTTAAAAGAGGTGGCAGGGAAGGTTAGGGAGAAAAAGATAACATTCAGGAAGTATAAGGAAATACAGAAGGAGCAGGTCAGAGAACTGTACCAGTTAAAACAGAAGGAGGTGGGGAAAGCAGTCAGAATAGCAAAGGCCCAAACCAAGGAAAAGATAGTGAACTCAGTAAAGAAGGGGGATAAAACCTTTTATAGGTACACTAGGGAGCGAAGAAAGACAAAGGGAGGGATACTAAGGCTGAATAAAGAAGAGAGTGGGTGGGCAGAGAGGTACATTGAAAAAGCAGGGATACTGAATGAATACTTCTGCTCGGTATTCACAAAAGAAGTGGAGGGGGAGGTACCTAATCCAGGCAATAGAAGCACTCTGGATGGGGGGGGGGGTCGATATCAGTTATTTCACAGAAGAAAGGGTTCTGAAAGAACTCCTAAAACTGAAGGTGGACAGAGCAATGGGGCCTGATGGGATTCACCCCAGAATTCTAAAAGAACTAAGGGGAGAACTAGTAAAACCATTGACTACCCTTTTTAATAAATCATGGAAGGATGATGTGGTACCTGAGGACTGGAGAAGGGTGGATGTGATTCTCCTTCACAAAACTGGGAGCAAGACAGAGGCAGGAAACTACAGACCTGTCAGTTTAACCTCGGTGGTAGGGGAAAATGATGGAATCACTTCTGAAGGAAAGAACTGTTGAGTACCTAGAGGCCAGTGGGGCACAGGACCCAAGGCAGCATGGATTCACAGCAGGAAGGTCATGTCAGACAAATCTAACTGATTTCTTTGATTAGGTGACCAAAGTAGTAGACCGGGGGCTGTGGACATGGCCTACCTAGACTTTAGCAAGGCATTTGACACAGTCCTGTACAAAAGATTAATAAACAAATTAGCCAGCCTGGGAGTGGGTCCCGGGGTGGTAGCCTGGCTAAAACATTGGCTAGACAACAGGACGCAGAGGGTAATTGTAAATGGAATCCACAATGAAGAAAGTGGGGGTTACTAGTGGGGTAACACAGGATTTAGTACTGGGTCCAGTCCTTTTTAATGTCTTTATAAGTGACATTGCGGAGGGACTGGAAGGAAGAGTATGTCTCTTTGCAGATGACACAAACATATGCAGCAGGGTTGATACACAAGGTGGGGTGGAAAGGATGAGTAGGGACTTGGCAAGGTTGGAGTAATGGTCAAATGTATGGCAGTTTGGATTCTACACAAAGAAGTGCAAAGTAATGCACCTGGGAAACAAAAACCCAGGGGAAAAGCACACAAATGGGGGAGGAGGGGGGAGATACTGACAACAACAACAATGGAAAGGGACCTGTGGGTAGTTATATCAGATGACCTAAAGGTGAACAAGCAAGCAATAATACCCGACAGGGTGGGCGGTATTGAGCAATACTGGACTGCCCAGGAGCGTAATGAGGCCTGACACCACAGGCGGAGGGCCTTATAGCCCCTGGAAGGTCCAGTATTGCCCATACCGTCCACCCTGGAGGGTATTATTGCACTTAGCAAATGGGCCACCATACCATATGTGTTTTAAAACAAAATATTTTTATGTTTAAAATGTTAAGTTTTAGCTATTTTATTTATTTTTTAATAAAATAGTTCCTCTGCCTTTACTTAGGAACTTTTGTCTTGAGTTGTAACCTTTGAGCAGGTTGCCATGGTTAACCTCCTACGCACAAACGTACACGGCCTAAATTAAAACCCTTTTGTTTAACTGTTTTTTTTTTAAATATTCATTTATTCATTTGTTTGTGAGGGGTTTTGTTGTTTATTTGGTGGCCATTCATAGTGAGCATGATCGCGATCTCCATCTGGCCGCAGTAGCTAAAAAAAAAAAAAAAAAAATAGAGCAGCATGGTTTACGTGAGAAGAGTGACGGCGGTTTCAGATTCAAGTACTGCGCGTATCCTGGTGGCATATGATGGGTATGCAAGGCACTGGAAGTCCACTTTAGACAGAGACGTAGAGGGGACACTTAGTTATATGACAGGAAGCAGTTTTCTCCGTTGTTTGTGGGTTCTGCCATTTTTGTGGGTGATTCATTTGTCTGATTGGAAACAGCGCAGAGACAAGGGAGTATAGCTCGAGCCGCACTAGCCTACCACAGTGAGGTATTGCTGCTTTTATCTTACCCTTTTTTTGAGTGAAATTGTTTGAAGATGTTTTGAAAAGAAATGCAGTGGCGCTCTGGGCAGGGTTTGTGGGCGGGGTGGGAGCATATCTCAATATACACGAACTATACTGTGCATGCGGTAGGCAGAGGAGAGTATGGGAGCTGAGTGAGCAGAATCAAAAGCGGCACCAGTGACCAGTGTGGTACAGTGTTAGGTGCGCACCACACTTGAGTTGTCTTTATTTGTTACAGAGGGAGTTTGCTTTATTCTTTGACTGCCATTGTTCGGGGGAGGGGGGCCACTCACTCACTAAGCGACATTAAAAAAATATGGCGTTGATTTCTAATTTTGTGCCTAATGCTTCAGCCAATGACGCAGAGTGGGCACAGGGAGACTTGAGTGGGTGAAGGGGCAGTTGAGCTGGGACTTTTTATTTCCTGGTCATCCATTGAAATTTAATGTACCTCCCTGGCAGGGGTACAAGCCAATCAGTGAACAGGAAATAAAAAGCCCATTTTCTAAGCAATGTGAGAAGGCAGTAAGGAGGGCTGGGGGGATACTGAGATGCAAAGGGAGAGACATCACTAGTAGAAAACAGGAACTTGTTATCCCTCTGTATAGACAGTTGGTGAGACCCCATCTGGAGTACTGTGTGCAGTTCTGGAGACCCCATCTCCACAAAGACACAGACAAGGTGGAGGCTGTCCAGAGGAGGACAACCAAAATGGTGCAGGGTCTGCACCAGAAGACATATGAAGAGAGACTAAAGGAGCTTAATATGTATACCCTTGAGGAAGGGGGGGGGGGCATAATAGAAACTTTCAAGTACTTCAAGGGAATCAACAAAGTTCCAGAGGGTAGTATCGTTCAGAAAAGAGATATGCAAGAACAAGGGGACACAATCTGAAGATGGAGGGGGACAGTTCAGAGGTAATGTGAGGAAGTATTTTTTCACAGAGAGGGTTGTGGATGCATGGAACAGCTTTTCTGAGGAGGTTGTGGAGTCAAAAACAGTGGGGGAATTCAATTATGCATGGGAGAGACATAAGGCAATTCTAATGGGGGGTAGGAGGAAGTAAGCTGTTGGTTAACTAGGATCTGCAGCTTATCCATTAGGTAGGGAAATGGGTAGACTAGGTGGGCCAAGTGGTCCTCATCTGCCATCAAATTATGTTTCTATGTTAACAGCATTAAGTTAAGCAGCTTTTCTCTCAACTATCAAATCGTATTTTATGTCTAATAGTGAAAATAGTAATATAATCGCACCAGACTAAGCTGTCATTAATTAGTCAATTCCCTTGCAAACATTTGAATGGCCAATCAATTAGTGATTCAGTGAAAGTTCCAAATATAGTGGTTCTGAAACAATGTTTCCCTCACTTTGGTGTTAGTAGTGAACACACTCAGTCACTCAGTTTTGCTGCGCTTTGTGCCGGTGCAAGATGTCGGTTCGAACAAAGCAGTCTCTGGCTTCAAAAATGGGCAATGTTTTAGTTGCACAAAGATCAGCTCAGTAGGAGACGGGGACTTTTTATGTGTCAGGAGAAATATTGTTCTGCTCCACCTGCAACACTCCAGTAGATCACAAGAGAAAGGCAACCCGTGACTGCCACCTTGAAGCCACTCCGCACATCTCTAAAAAAAGAAAACTGGAATCCTCACTTGTTTCTGTGCAAGAGAAGCAGGTAACAGTGCGAGAGCTATTTTCAACTTAACAGTCTAACAGGAGAGTAAAAAACTGGCAGTATTTAATTTGGTAGAAGCTTTCACTTCAGCCAATGTGCTCTTGCATTGCTTAGATAATCCTGCACTACACTGTTTTCTTGAACAGATCTTAAAATCAGCTGGTGTTATCCTGAGCTTGCAATGGCTTAGAGAGGAATTTCTCCCAAAAGTTTTCCCATACCATCTGACTGATGCTAAAAAAAAGTGTCAGCCTGCATCTCTCGATTGTGTGTGATGAAACCACAGATATGCAGGATCAGTATATATTAAACATAGTTGGAGTTTTATCAGTGCACTCCCCTTCACAACTCCAAAGCAGCAGTACAGACAGTAAACTTGACAGTATACTACTCAACTGTATAGTGTTAGAAGCTACGAACTACAGAACAGTTTCACAGGCTGTTTTAATGTGTTTGCAAAACTACGATATCCCCTACACCAGAGTTTATACTTTTATTACAGACAATGCAATGTACATGAATAAATGTTGGCTGCAGAGTCTACAACATGTCTTATTAAATGTTGTTCATGTGATGTTCCGTGCATTCGTTAAATTTACTTGGGGACATATGGAGGCACAATTATCCTGATGCTAATGAATTGGCAGTTGCAGTGAAAAAAGCCTTTGCTGCGTGCCCTGCAAGAAAGGCAAAATTCAAACAATTCCTCACTTCTAAGGAAAAATCTACTGCACTTCCACCCACTCCAGTAATAACAAGGTGGAATATGTGGTTTTATGTCCCTTTTTTTTTTTTTACCATACAGAGCACCTAGATGCTTATATTGAATTTGTTACTGATGAAAGCAGTAGCGGCTCTAGCCACAAATGGTTACCAGAGCACAGCTGGGGCAAAACAGATGGCAGCCAAGGCACTAATTTCTTGCAGGGGGGTCAGTACCAAGGATGGGGCCCTAGCTAAAGGGGACCCACAGAGAGCCTCTGGAGGCAGGGGTACTATTACAAGGGGGGAGGATGGCGGTGTGGGGGAAGGAGAAACCATCAGGGCCAGGATAAATGGTTCGGATAAGAGAGGGTTAAAGGGGACACCTATTCAGAGGGAGTTTGAGTTAAGTGGGCAAAATAGCAAGGGAGGCAGAAAGGGGAGGGTGACAAGAGGGTCTCTAGTAAGGCAGGAAGACTCCCACGAAATTGAGATCATGAATAAAGGGGGGGAAGGGGGGCTGAGAGGGCATAGTGGAGGAAACAATAAGGATGATGGCGGTGTTAAGGTTCTGTTATTGGGAGACTCCATGATTAGGGGTATCCAGTGGGAGGGACAGGGGGGTGGATGCCATAGCCAGGTGAAGGTAGTGTGTATCTCTGGGCTGACACTGCACAGAGCAAAGTTCATGGTGTATGAAATGGTTAGGGATTGTGGAGGGAAACCGGATTTCCTGGTGCATTTGGGAACTAATGATCTAGAGGGGAAATAGCATTTTGGAAATCCAAGCAAGGTTCCAAGAACTTGCCAGAGTCTGTCGGGATAATGGATGCAACATTTCCTTTTCGGAGATATTGCCAGTACCAAAGGCCTCAGTGGAGAAAAAAATGAAGCTCACAGAGGTTAATGACTGGCTCAGGAAGTGGGGTGAAGAGAGGGTTGGGGTGTTAGGGAACTGGAATGGAGTTTGGGAGGATAAGGGACTATATGCCAAGGACAGGTTTCATCTTTGCCCCATTAGGGAAGGAAGTCCTTAAACAGGGATGGCTGACACATACAAGAAAGGTGGGGTTTAAACTTGTGAGGGGGAAGGGATAAGGAGGGGCTGACCAGAAGCCCTCTCCTCCAGATGAGGGAGTAGCCTTCACGCCCAAGGGGGAAGCGGGAAACAGATTGGGGATGGAGGTTCAGGAGGAGCAGAGGAGGATGGAAGTATAAGAAATCTGGGTGGGGTTCTACAAAGAGAATCAGGGATAAGGGGTGGGGTTGGTGTTAGTAAATGCCAGGAGCTTGAAACAAGTTGCCAGAGTTCCAGGCCATGCTGTTCAGGGGGTGGATGTCGTGGCGGAAGCGGAACAACAAAAACCATGACTGGGACCTAAACGACGGGGTACACTATGCCCAGGAAGGATAGAAAGGAGGGCAGAGGGGTGGAGTGGCTATGTTCATTAGAGATGACAGAAATTGCTAGGGTAGAAGAAGCAGAGGGAAACGTGGAGGCCTTATGGGTCACTTTACGATCCTCAGCAGGAAATAAGGTCAAGCTGGGGTAGCATATAGGCCCCGGGATGAGTGAGGTTCTAGAGGATGGTTTGCTGGACAACATCATTGCCCAGTGTGGACCAAAAGGAAGGAGTGGTGTTGATGGGGGACCTTAATATGCCAGGGTTCAAACTGGGGAACCATGTCCTCTAAGGTGACCAAGGAGCAGAGGCTGCTGGATGGCTTCCAGGATGTTTTCTTAACACAGCATGTGATGGAGCCCACAAGGAGGGGCATGTCCTGGATGTGGTTCTGGCAGATGGGGATCTGGTAAGGGACATGGTTGTACAAGACCCCTGACTGGGAGTGACCACAATACTGTCTGGTTTCAAATAAGCATGGGGGAGTGGGGGTGAGATCTAGGACACTGACAGTGGACTTCAGGGGGCAGACTTCATGGGCATGGGAAATATTCTCAAGGATCACTTGATGGGATTACCTCAATGACAAGTGTGGAAAGGAGATGGGAGGTCTAAAGCGGGAACTTCATGAAGCAGTCAGGATCTGCGCTAAGTTGAAAGCGTAAAGAACAGGTCACATAAACCATGCTGGTGGTCCAGTGAGGTACAGGTAGCAGTCAGAGAAAAAGAAGGCCTACAAAAATATAAAACAACGAGGGACAGGGATAAGGAAATGTACCAGCTTGCATCTAGAAAAGTCACCCGTATAGTGAGGGGAGCAAAGTCCAGTAAAGAGCAGTGGCTGGCACAAGGGATACATGGAGGGGAAAAGGGGTTCTTCCGGTACATTGGGGAGCGGAGAAAAACTAAGGGCCATCTCAGCAGATTGAGATCAGAAGGAGGGTGGGTGGAAGAGCGAGGGACCAGGCAAAGGTATTTAACAAGTACTTTGCCTCTCTGTTCACTAGGGAAGGGGATGGGATATCTACAAAGCAAGGCATGGAGGGGATGGAAACATCAGTAAGTGGGATCAGGGGAGCAACAAAAATGGAGCAAGAGGGAGAGAGAGGTCCCCCAAGGGAGTCACATCTGGGTAAAGATAAAAAGGCCAGTAAGGTGGAGGGGATGGATGATGCTATCTCTGCCAAAAAGGTGTGGTTAGCCCTCAAGGCCCTAAAGAAAGACAAATCTCCTGGGCCGGATGGCATTCATCCGAGAGAACTATGGGAATTGGCGGACATACTGGCTGCACCCCTGGCGGAGCTTTTCAGCAGGTCACTTGAGACAGGGAGGGTACCTAGGGATTGGCAAGAGGCACATGTGGTACCAATCCATAAAGGGGGGGTCGAGGGAAGTACCAGGTAACTATAGACCCATCAGTTTGACCTCGGTGGTGGGAAAATTAATGAGAGTATACTAAAGGAACGATTGGGGTGTACTTGGAGGAGGTGGAGGTCTGGATAGTCGGCAACATGGGTTTGTGCCAGGTAGATCTTGTCAAACCAACCTTGTGGAGTTCTATGAATGGGTAACATCAGAACTGGACAGGTAAGCCTGTGGATGTATTATTCTTGGACTTCAGCAAGGCGTTTGACTCTGTCCCCCACAATGGTCTGGTGGAGAAACTGATGGGGTTAGGAGTAGGCCCTTTGATGGTCAGATGGATTGAAAACTGGCTAGCTGGACGCACTCAGAGAGTAGTGGTCTGTGGGGAGCTGCTCTCGTACCCTAGAGAGGTTGGTAGTGGGGTACCGCAGGGCTCGGTCCCGGGTCAGATCCTGTTTAATGCATACATATCGGACCTCAGGGAGGGTATAGGGTGTGAAATGAGTCTCTTCGCGGATGACTCCAAGATGAGAGCAGTAGTTGAGGGAGAAGAGGGGAGGTTGGCCCTGCAAGGGGACCTGGACACCCTGGAAAGCTGGGCTCACACATGGAAATTAAATTTCAATATCACCAAGTGCAAGGTGTTGCATCTTGGTCAGGGAAACCCTAAACACAGGTACACCCTGGGAGGGAGGCGCTGAGGCCCTCAATAGGGGAAAAGACCTAGGGGTCATGGTGGATGCATGTATGAATAACTCTGAGCAGTGCAGAGAGCGCTAGCAAGGCAAACAGGATGTTGGGATGCATCGAAGGGGATCACCTCTAGGAGCAAGGAAGTGATTCTGCCACTGTACAATGGACTGGTTAGACCACACCTTGAGTACTGTGTACAGTACTGAGACCACACTTAAAGAGGGACATACAGCTCCTAGAGAGGGTACAGAGGAGGGCAACAAAGATGACACGAGGGCTAGGGATTTGACGATGAGGACAGACTTAAGGAGCTCTGCCTGTTTTCACTGGGGGAGGAGAGACAGGGGGACATGATTGAGGTCTTCAAGTACCTCAAGGGAATACAGAGGGTAAACATGGAGGGGATCTTTAGACTAAAGCAGGGAGGCATCACCAGAGGGCATGGTTTGAAGTTGGAAGGTGGAAGGGTAAGGGGGGAAAAGAGGAGATTTTTCACTGAGAGGGTGATGGACCCTTGGAATGCACTGCCTGGTGAGCTAGTTCAGAGATCCACAGTGGAGGGCTTCAAGAGAGGATGGGACAGACACAGAAAGTGGATGTATCAGATGATGTCTTGTCCCAGGGGGGTGGGGATGGATGATACGGGTTTCTGGAGCACAAGGGATGGGAGGGTCTCGGCACCCAACTAAGGATCTAAAGTTCGAGCAGACTCGATAGACCGTAAGGCCTAATCTGCTGGCAAATAGTATGTAAGTATGTAATATATTGTTACTATGATGGAAGCTCTGCACCATATGGGGCACAGCATTTTTTTACCAGGGCACGTGCCCTGGCGGGCCCTTGTGTAGAGCCGCCACTGGATGAAAGTGCAGCCTGTAAGGAAGTGGTAAAATTAGCATCTAACCTGGCAATACAGTTCAGTCTGAATCAGCTAGCAACTCATGCTCCCCCCTCCTTGTTAAAATGCTTGAGAACTACGACGGGGATGAGGTTAAATCACACTCGGTATATGACGACTTGTTAGACTTTGCAACCTTTATAGAAGTAAAAGCTGAAGATGCAGGACATGAACCCACTAAAAATGCACTGCACGAGTGTTCCAAAAAAGTCAAGGACAACTTGTCCGGCAATGGGCGCTTTTAACAGTCTGCAGCAATGTTTTTTTCAAGCAGTCAGTGTATTTAACCCTAGTAGACTAGCTACTGTAGCTGTGTCCGAGGCAGAAGTGTGCGACCACAACCCTGCTTTTCAGGAAAACATTTGTGCCCGGGCTGAGCTCCGCGTTTACATTCAGGATGTCCAATGCAACAGACTGACTCTGAATAATCACATAGTAATACAGTTCCGGATGAAAACAGAAACCGCTTCCCAAACGTAGCATCGATTGCATTAAGCTGTTTGAGTGTCCCCATCCACAGCGCCTCAGTGGAGTGCTCATTCTCGAACTATAGTGCACTTTTGACTGATAATAGACGCAGCATAAAACCACAAAATCTGAAAATGTACTCCATACTGCAGCAAAATAATATAAGAACATTTTCAGCACTTTCACTGTTTCAGTACAATAACATATTTTGTATGCATTGCTTTTTATTACTTTCAAGTTTTTATTGTGAATTTAATGTGTTTTTAGTACTATATTGTATTAATTAAAACGTTTAACCACATGTGCTTCATTGCCTGCTCCCTTTGCACAACCCGTGAAATTAGTCATTTTGCCTCGTGTTTTACCATGAAAATCAGCAATTTTTGCTGTGAATTAATTACAACCCTAGCTACAGTCCCATAGGTGTGGCCTGATGAAAGAGATTTTCTCTAAGATCTATTGTTACGGTAAGTACGTAACTGTTCTTTAGAAACATAGAAACATAGAAGTTGACGGCAGATAAGGACCGCAAGGCCCATCCAGTCTGCCCATTTCTTTTTCTACCTTATAAATGTGCCATCGGCCTTTGCTCTGTCAGTGGCCTATCTATTCATAGTCATTTGTATTGCTCCCTTATGCCTATCCCATGCCTGTTTGAAGCCCTGCACTGTATTCATAGCCACCACTTCTTGTGGTAAGCCATTCCATGCATCCACCACCCTTTCTGTGAAAAAGAATTTCCTCACATTCCCCCTTAATCGGCCTCCCTCTAATCTCATGCTGTGTCCTCTTGTCCTGCTATTTTTCTTATATTTAAACATGTTAGACTCTTTCACCTTGTTTATGCCTTAAGGTGTTTGAATGCCTCAATCATATCACCTCTCTCCCTCCTTTGCTCAAGGGTATACATATTGAGCTCCGTTAATCTGTCCTCATATGTCTTCTGATGCAGTCCCTGCACCACCTTGGTTGCCCTTCTCTGGACTGCCTCAATTTGGTTAATGTCCTTGTGAAGGTGTGGCCTCCAATACTGCACGCAGTACTCCAGATGGGGCCTAACCAGTGTCTTGTACATAGGGATTATTACCTCCCTCTTACAACTTGTGATACCCCTACTAATACACCCTAACACCCCCCTAGCCTTACCTACTGCTTTAGAGGTCTGCTTGGATGATTTTCGTCATCAGTGATGATGATGCCCAAGTCTCTTCTTCCTTTGTGACTGCTATCAACTCCTCCCAGCCTATAGGTGGCTTCAGGGTTTCTTTCCTATGTGCATGATTTTGCACTTCTTGCATTAAATCCCAGTTGCCACTCTTCTGACCATTTTACTAGTTTATCCAGATCTCTTCTCATTCTGCCCACCCCATCTGGATCATCTTCTCTGTTGCAGATCTTGGTGTCATCTGCAAACAGACAAGCCTTACCCTCTAGTCCATCTGCAAGGTCACTAATGAAGATGCTGAAGAGGACTGGCCCCAGGACTGATCCCTGAGGTACCCCACTTGTGACTTGCATCTCTTCTGCCTGTATACCATTTACCACCACTCTCTGTTTTCTGCCCGTCAACCAGTTTGCCACCCAGCTGACCAACTTCAGACCCCAGTTTAGCCCAGCTTATTTATCAATCTTCTATGTGGAACAGTGTCAAAAGCTTTGCTGAAGTCAAGGTAGGCGACATCAACTGCTCCCCCTTGGTCCACCACTCTGGTTACCCAGTCAAAGAAATCTATGAGATTAGTTTGACAGGACCTTCCTTTTGTAAACCCATGCTGTCTTGGATCCTGTGCCCCTATGGATTCCAGGTGTTGCACTATCCTTTCCTTAAGGAGTGCCTCCATAATCTTGCCAACTACTGAGGTAAGACTGACGGTCTGTAGTTCCCGCCTCCTCCCTGCTACCACTCTTGTGGAGCGGGATCACATGAGCCCTTCTCCAGTCTTCTGGGACCTCTCCTGTGCTCAGAGACTCACTAAACAATTCTGCTAATGGCTCTGCTAGTTCCTCCTTTAGCTCCTAAGTACTCTGGGATGTATGCCATCAGGTCCCATTGCCTTATCCACCTGAGCTTAGCAAGCTCTTGTAGGACCCTTTCTTTGTGAAGGGATAGTGCTCACCTCCCTCCCCTGTGTCCATGATGCTGAGCTGTGGGCCCTGCCCTTCCTTCTCTCAGTAAATACTGAGCAAAAGTATCTATTTAGGATTGATGCCTTTACAGGGTCCTCCTCCTCACATGCTCCCTTTTCTCCATTAAGCTTAGCAATACCCCTCTGGACTTTCTCCTTTCACTAATGTATCTATAGAAAGTCTTGTCACCTTCTTTACTGTTCGTACTAGTGTTTCCTCAGTTTGGGACTTTGCCTGCCTTACTGCCTTACCTGCTTCCCTTAGGGCAGTTTGGTATGCCTCCCTATCTTCATCCCGCTGTGTTCCCTTATATTTCTTGAAGGCCAGCCGTTTGGCTCTGACCTTTTCTGCTACTGTATTTGAGAACCAAAGTGGTTTCCTTCTTCTTTTGCACTTCCTTTTCTGTCTAACACAATGGGATGTTGCTTCAAGTATTGCATCCTTAATGCTTGCCCACTTTGCCTGTACCCCCTCACCTGTGTTTCTTTTTGCCAGGGCTAGCTTAACTCTGTTGGCCATCTTATCAAAGTCAGCTCCTCTGAAGTCCCATATTTTTGCCTTGGAATGGGATGATTTAGATGTAGTAGCCAAATTGAACCATACCATGTGATGGTCACTGGCCCTCAGGTGACCTTCTACCTGGAGATCTGTGATCCTTCTTTGTTAGTCAGTACTAGATCTAGGATAGCCCTGTCTCTTGTGGGTTGCTGTACCAGTTGTTTGAGGCCTCCCCTGCAGGAATCCACTATGTGTCTAGTTCTGCAGATGTTCCTGCTGGTATTGACCAATCTGTATCTGCATGTTGAAGTCTCCCATTATCAGAACCTCCCTTTAGCTGTCATGTTTTGTATATTCTAACAGTAATGTGTCTGTGTCCTCCCTCTGGTCTGGGGGCCTGTAGACAACCCCAGTTCTTATGGCTGTCCCATTTCCTGTTTCAGGGTGACCCACAGTTGTTCTGGCTCCTTATGTGTATTCTGAATTTCTGTAGCTTTGATATTTTCATTAACAAACAGGGCCACCTCCCCCTTTTGCACTCGGTCTCTTCTGAACAATACATAGCCAGGTACTGAAGTCTCCCAGGTGTGGTTACTGGTAAACCACATCTCACTAATTGCTACTATGTCCAGTTTAGCCTCTGACATTATTGCCTGCAGGTCTGGGATCTTATTTCCCAGGCTGTGAGCATTTGTGTACATGATTTTCCATTGGCCAGATTTTGGTGTGTTAGTTGTTGGGTGAAGTTTGGCATTACCCCTGTGCGTTGTATGGGGAGACAAACCTTTTTTCTTACCTGGTGATGCAAATGAATGGCAAACATGCTGAATTCCTGTTTGACCACTAGCTGAGGGGGGAGGGGTGTTCTTCCCATTCGACGTATGGGGTGCTGCACCCTCTCCCATTTGCTAGTTTAAATATTCTGCAAAGACGCCAAACTCTGCCCCAATGCACTGACTCTCTTAGTCAGATGCAGTCCATCAAATTTAAAGAATCTCAGCTCCAGAACTGTTGCCAGTTCCTACAAATCTGTGTCCTTTTCCTGGCACCAGTCCTTGAGCCACGTGTTTAGCTCCCCTATCTCCCCTTCTCTGACCTTCCGTCCATCTGCTGCCCTCTCCCAGACTGGCAGGATCTCAGAGAAGGAGATGCCGGACGAAATAGACAATAGTTTGTCACCCAGCCTAGTCAGGTGTACCTTGGTCTCCACAACTGACCGGCTGGCGAGATCATTAGTCCCTATGTGTACTTGGACATCGATGTTTTCTCCTGCTTTGTGAACAATTTTAGCAATGCGGTCAGTGTCTCTCCATGCTGATGTACCTGGGAGACATCTGACCATCACCCCTTGCTGGAGATGGGTATCAACTCCCCGAATCATGGAGTCTCCTATGATCAGAAGTTTTTTGGATTTCCTTTGTGCTTGTTTTGTTTTGGTTCCTGATTTGGGTGATTTTGTTGTGCTAGCTCCTGTGCGCAGTGTCCTGCTCTGCAGTGTCTTCTGCCTCTTTATTTGATTTCAGAGATAGAGGCAGATACCTGTTTGTAGTGTTTATATGGTTTTTGGAGGTAATGTGTTGGAGAGCAGAGAGTGATGGGGCACCTGATTTGCTCCTCCTAACCACCTGCCAACCTCCTGGACCAACTACCCTCTGCGGTCGAGGTTTTTCTGTTGGATGCTGGGGAAATGGCGGGTGGTTCTTATAATGTATTTCCTCTTCAATATGAAATTTGAGACGTGCAATCTCTGCCCATGCTGCCCGGAGCTGAGCCCTAAGATCTCCAAAGGCCCAGCATGTAGGACAGTGTCCTAAATCCTGTAAGACTGTCCTTCTGAAAATTGTTCCACAGTACCTGCAGTTAATGAAATCCATTCCAAATAAGTTGCTGGGTTTGTAACCTAGTCAGAGTAATTAGAAGGAAAAAAGGAAAAAAATGCAAGTAATGGTTTAATTGTGCTTTGTTTAACTTGTTATAACAAGTTAAATTACTAGTGCCCCTGTAAATGAGATCACCTTGTGGAGGCCCCACTGATCCGCCCCTTCCTGCTCTGCCACAGGAAATGTCACAACTGTGGTACCCTATAAA
Organism: Neoceratodus forsteri; assembly: GCA_016271365.2. Lineage (NCBI taxonomy): Eukaryota > Metazoa > Chordata > Ceratodontiformes > Ceratodontidae > Neoceratodus > Neoceratodus forsteri. The sequence continues at coordinate 1,110,500,007 of CM028133.1, forward strand.
AGGAGTGTAGCGTGGGGTGGTTGGGGATGGGGGTGGGTGGCTGGGCCCTTCCCCTGCCTAAAAAGAACAACCACGGACGAAAGAACAAGGAGGTAAGAGCAGAAACAATCAGTCAACAACAAATGCAGTAACCCTGAAAGCTTATCCTAATGTTAGATAAAACTGTAAAACCTGTAAAGCACCACCTGTAATAATTTCAGAGAAGATATACGCTGTAAGAAACACTTTGCTCCAGAGAAAAATAAAGCAGTAACAGAAGATATACCTTGCAAAAGACAATTTGAATCAGAAGATTACAGGAGTAATCTGTTAGCACCACCTGTAGGCACACCTTGTAATAATGCAGAAGAAGGTATACCAGCAACAACAATTTGAATCAGAGAAAAAATAAAGCAATGAAATGTTAGCAACAAACAGTAGCAACCCCTGTGAGTAAAAAATAAAAACACCACCACACCGTAAATCTGCTTAGCCAAACTAAGTCTTAATCCTTTTCCCTTGCTCTGGTAAGTTTCTCTACTCTGCCTTTCAAGCAGTCTTAGAAGGAAAGAGCTCAGGTGAAGCTAGGTGCCTTGGCCAGCAAACCAAGTCTTCTAAGACTAATGTACTATTCAGGCTGGTCACATGAAAGAAATTGACAGCCTTAATACATTTTGAGGAACAGATGCTGTAATTTACAGCAACAGGATGCAGAATTTATTTGCCAAGGAAAAAACATAAAACATAAAAGGAGAAATGTTTTGCTTAGAGAGAGGGTGAGAGCTGGAGATTTTAAAGATATTCTCAGATGAAGGACTTCTGCCTGTTTTAACTGCCTGTATCAAGAGGTATCCTGCACAGTGTTATTTATTCTGTTGTTATTGATAATAATAAAATGCTACTTCTGAATTTTATAACTTCTTCTGGTTTGCCTATGCTTCCTGACCTATGCCTCTACGTTAGTGCTACACTTAAGAAAGAAAAACAAAGGTAGGACCTACACACTGTGTGGGTATCCTCTTGCTGCAGTGGAAGAGGCCCTGGGGGTCATAATTGACAAGTGACTGAAGCAGGAGAAGTAATATGCAGCCATTGTCAAAATGGGCATTAGAATGCTGGAGTCGGCTGGCCTCCCACTGCAACGGTAGCGCTATTGTTCGCAACACTGAAAACCCAGGTTCAGGAACGAGCTAGGGCCATCGGAGGGCCGGCTGGGGGAGGAGGATCCAGCGTTCCACCAGATGCTTTCCTTCTCTGGGGAGGGAGTACTCACATGTCCGCTGTTTTACTACCACCTGGGTGACCACAGCTAGCAGTGCAGGGAAAGCATTCTGAGGGGAAGTTGGAGTGGGTGCCAGCATCAGTTGGTATGTCCACGCTAGCAACCAGTGACACAGCACAGTGCTGGGGGATTTAAGGGAAAATTGAGCAGGATTGGGAAGATGAAACATCTGCCTGTCTTTCTCACTCATTGTTGGATGGCTGCCACCACCATCCAGGGATCGACCCAGGTCTTCCCCTCTGCTGTCGGTGGCCAGATAGACAGCAGGAAAGAAATGCTGAAATGGCTGAAGGCTCCATGTAGGGTGGAAAAACAAAGGTATGACCTACACACTGTGTGGGTATCCTCTAGCTGCAGTAGAAAAGGAAAAGGCCTGTGGGGTCATAATAGAAAAGAGACTGAAGCAGGACAAATAGTGTGCAGCCATTCTCAAAATGGCCATCAGAATGCTGGAGTGGGCAGGCCTACTGGTGCAGCAGTAGTGCTAACATTTGCAGCGCCAACAACCCAGGTTCAGGAATGAGCCAGGGCCATTGAAGGGCCAGCTGGGGGGGAGGATTAAGCATTCCACCAGACGCTTCCTCCGGGGGGGGGGGGGACTCACATGTTCACTGTTTTACTGCCACCTGGGTGACCGCAGGTAGTGGTGCAGGGCAAAGCATTCTGAGGGGAAGCTGGAGTGGATGCCGCAGTCAGTTGGGTGCGACGGCATGCCAGCACCCAATGATATGGCACGCTGCTGGGGGGATGGTGGGATTTAGGGGGAAATTGGGGCAGGATTGAGAAGATGAAATGTCTGCCCTCTACGATCTTTGTTGGATGACTGCCACCACCATCCAGGGATCACCCCAGGTCTTCACCACTGCTGTGGGTGGCCAGATAGACAGCAGGAAAGAAATGCTGAAGTGGCTGAAGGCATACCTGGCCCTGGGTGGCAAGCCCGGGGACAGCACAGCAGCATGTCGTGATTGGGCCTTGGGGTCCTGGAATTGCCGGTGAGTGGAGTCTCGAGCAGGAATAGGGGCTTGGCACTGGTAGAAAGAAGTCTGAGCCTGTGCCCAATGGGAAAAAATGCGCTTGGCAAACAAAAAAGAATGCTGGAGTGCATCAAAAAAGTGGTGACAAGCAGAGCAGAGGATGTGATCCTGCTACCTGCCTCTTTACAAGTCATTGGTCAGGGCAGGGGAAGTAGTCCTGCCTCATTATTAGGTCCAGGTCAGGGCAAGGGAAGTCATTCTGCCACTTGACAAGGCCCTGATTAGGGCAAAGGAAGTAATCCTGACACTTTACAAGGCTCTAATCAGGGCAGGATAAGTAATTCTGACACTTTACAAGACTCTGGTCAGGTCTGGGGAAGTCATCCTGCCTCTTGACAAGGCCTTGATCAGGGCAGGGGAGGTAATCCTGACACTTAGCAAGTCCCTGATCAGGGCAGGGGAAGTAATTCTGACACTTAACAAGGCCCTAGTCAGGGCAAAGGATGTAATTCTGACACTTTATAAGCCTTGATCAGGGCAAGGGAAGTAATTCTGACACTTTTACAAGTCCCTGGTCAGAGCAGGTGTAACCCCTAGATGGCGCTATCCCAGGGGCTACTACCCCTGCCTGATTTGCCACTAACAGGTTGAGGGGCCTGGATCCAATGGCGGGTGCCTCCACCCAGAGGTCAGGGTTTGCAATAGTTAAACTAACTTGGTCACAGCCCTCTGGGACACTGCAACCCCCCTTTCTTCCCACTAGTGGCCCACACAATATATCAGAATTACCTTCACAGTATACACTTACCCCAGGACTGGTTCCGCACTGGGACCTCCTGTGAAATGAGATACAGTGCAACAATCACAGTACAGTACTTTAACATAGACAAATACCTCAGGCAGTATAACTTTGCTGAAACAAGCAGCTCTGATTTATTTAGGGGGATATAACAAGGACAGGGGGAAATCAGGTTAATTAGCTTATCACTCTAATAATCTACCTATGGCTCTGTGCACAGGTCTATCCCTATCAGTTACTGTCCCTGGGTACCCAAGCCCTAGTGGCTAGTCCAAACCGTGGCAGCTGGTAGGGCCCTTTCACACAGAGAAAAGGAAAATTAAACAGTCAGCAGTACAGTAATTCCATTTGGATTTAATGTGCAATCCAACAGGGAGCGATCCTGAATTAGTACTCACGACCTCCAAATAAGATAGGGTCCTTCAATATCAGCAGGGCTCACTTGAGGTACACAAACCTCTTCACACATTTATATAAAACAAAGCACTATACCAGGCAGGCTGCATCTGTATCCCGATCGCAATTACTGCACAATACCCGGGAGAACACACAGCAGATTCAGTTCCTGACAGACCGAGTGCAATTTTCAGCAATTCTTCCAGTCTTCTACAGGGTGAGCCTGGTTTCTACTCTTCAGAGATCCTTTGATTCTTTTCACAGGACGGATTCAGTCCTAACAAGCTGCAGACCGAACTCTGGGCCTTACACACGTTTTTGACTAAACTGCACACTGAAAAAGCACAGGGCTCCTTCCTTCTTCACTGCCAAAGCTCAACTGAAACTCCAACTGACAAAACCGGCACTTCCTTTGAGTTCCTCCCAGTCTTGACTGGATTGGCTGTCACTCACAATAGACTGCTGCTGTTGGTCCAAAAGGCACTGAAGTCTAAACTACATCTCCCAGAGTCACTGCCCATACAATCCTCTTGTGGCTGGCTCAGATTATGAGTCCAAGTTCTGATCTGTCCAAGGCACCATTTTTGGAGCTAATTTACCCCACACTGATTGGTCCAGTTCAGCAGTTCAAAACCAGAATGGGGAACTAGGCAGACACTGTTCTGACTGCAAAAGAAAGTAGGTTAGACAAACTGTAATTTCATTATTACTGTAAATGATTTCTGGCAAACAGTTACATCTTTCAGATAGGTTCCTTTGCACTCCTAGTGACTGCAAAATGGAGTGAATTGGCAGCAGCTTGAGTGGTACTCAGAGAAGCACACAGTCCCCCATATAACTAATTATGTCTGCAAGCAGACAGCTCTTAAAGAGACAGTACCAGAGGCTCTAAAACACTCACTGATAAATGGCTTAAATGCCAAACACCATTCAGGCTTGGAGCATTCAAGCAAGCTCCTGGAAGTCTTTTGGGAACCCCATTTGCAGGGGGTTACACCTTCCTGGCTTGGGAAAGCTTGACGTCTCAAGCAAGTACCCCATAAGTTTTAACTGCAACCATATACATTTGCATTAGGCTCACACATGTAATCATCAGTCAATATATCATTTTACCAAGAACACATTTCTGAAACATTGCAGTCGTCCTCTTTACACAGTATTACATACACATTGTACCATAACTCAAGTTATTACCTCTTGTACATGAAACCTGAAGAGAGGGGGCCTTCCCTATCAGTTACCTTGGGGCTGGACGGGCAAGGGCACCATACTTAGAGGGCAACACAAGTAACTTGAGTTAGCACTGACGCTCAGTTTGGGCAATGAGCCTGGGACACATACACTCCTTTATGGACAACATTGAGAGGCAAATCCACAGGCCTCCCAAGGGAATCATAACTGAGGTGCACCACAGGCTTTACAGCTCGACCAGTCTTTCTAGGGGAACTGTTATAGTCTCTGCACTCTGAGCCTCATTTTCAGCATTGTCCTCAATTGTCAGGAGTCTCCATGGGGTAGAGAGGCTAGAACTTGGGGCACTTTCAGCTCAGGAGTTACAGTTTCTGAGTCCACAACATTTGGCTCGCATGGAGCTTTGGACACTGGCAGTGGACTGTCAGGGCACTCAAAATACTCTTCTTGTTCGGTGTATCACCAGTCTGCCCAATCTATCATTTTCTCCCTGAAAGCTCAAACAGTTCAACCATGCACAATGATTCCATTTCATCTGATCTGATGCTTTGCACTTCACTTTCTGGGAGCATTGGCTCCAGGGATGAAGCTGGGGGCTTAGACAGTCCAGAAGGCCCAGCTTCATCTCCAGTATTGACTAGGGGATTGCCCCGAAACAATTGACTCAGTTCGTAAGAAGGATAGTATTCAAAGTCACTCTCACTTTCTTCTGATATGGACTGACAGTCATGCTCAACTGGGACTTGTGGAGGGGAACACTTTAACTTTGCTTCTGTAGGTGCAGACTTTCTTGATCTTTTCTTAGCAGCAGCTCTAGTCACTGGTCCAGAGGGGGCATCTTCTAGGGGCTCAGACTCAATTAAGATTTGTCCAATGGGCAGTAAATGATTTCTATGCATTGTTTTTACATCTTTTGAATTATTCTCAGGCCTTACTTTGTACACTGGCAGATCATCTAGTTTGCCCACTACAATGTGAGGGAGATGGTGCCATCTGTCAGCAATCTTGTGCTTGCCATGCAGTCCCAGATTTCTTAGCAATACCGATCTCCCTCCTGGAGTTCCTGTGCTTTCACCTTTTTATCATACCTTTCTTTGTTGGCCAGATTTCTTTGGCAGCCATGGTTTGAGCCAGTTGGTACGCATGAGTTAGCTGGGCCTTTAACTTTTGCACATACTGTAAATAGTTGTCAGCTTGAACCCCATCAGGAGAGACCCCAAAACACACATCTACTGGTAGTCGAGCTTCTCTTCCAAACATCAGGCGGTAGGGGAGAATCCAGTGGCATCACTTTTGTGCAGTTATAAGCATGTACCAGGGTGCTAATTTGTTGGCTCCATCTAGGCTTGTCCTTTGGGCAGGGTGCCTAGCATATCTAGCAAAGCGTGTTGAAAAGCGTTCAGGCTGTGGGTCCCCTGGGGGTGGTAAGGAGTGGTTCTGGACTTTCGCACTCCCCACAGAGAAAGCATCTCTTTGATCAGGCGACTCTCAAAGTCTCTCCCTTGATCAGAATGGATTCTTTGTGGAGCCCCATAGTGAACAAAAAGTTTTCTACAAGTACTTTGGCCACAGTGGATGCTTTCTGGTCTTTGGTGGGAAAGCTTGGGCATATCTCGTGAAATGGTCAGTGACCACCAGCACATTACTGATATTTCTTTGATCTGACTCCAAACTCAGAAAATCAATACAGACCAGCTCCATGGGTGCACTGGTGGTGATGTTAACAAGGGGGGCAGCCCTCTGGGGCAAAGCTTTCCTCTGTAAGCAGCGACTACAAGTTCGAATGTGTTGCTCCACATCAGCCCCCATCTTAGGCCAATAGAATCTGGATCTCACCAAGTCAAGTGTTCTGTCTATACCAAGGTGCCCCATGTGGTTGTGCAAGGACCTCAGTACTGAGTCTCGAAAGGCAGTGGGCAGCACTAGTTGTTGTTTGTCTACTTGTCCCCCTCTGTCTACTGTTTCTCTGTATAACAGTTTATTGATCAGTTTCAACTTAGGACCTTCTTTGTATAACAGTGCAGTTCTCAAATCAGTGGAGCGTAATTTGGACACATCTTTTCCTGCATAGAGGGCTTCTAAAGCTGCTTTGATCATGGGATCGGGATTGAGCCCGCCTAATACTGTCATTGTCCAGCTGAGGCGTGCACCAATGTCTATTGCAGAAAAGTGGCAATAAGCAGCAGGTATGCAATTCTCAGAGGCTCCCAAGCAATCCACCATGCAGTCCACTGCGTCCGTGGACATTGTTCCTCCCTGTCAAACTTCCGGCAGAGTGCCCGAATGTCAGGTTCTGCCAATCGGACCAATCATTCTGGGGAACAGACCTCCGGGAGAGCATCAGCATCTATGTGGTTCAGACCTGCTCGGTATTCGAGAGCATAGTCATATGTAGATAATGCAAAGCCACCTATGGCCAGTGGCATCCAACTTAGCTGAGGTCTGCACATAGGTCAAAGGATTATTGTCAGTTTTACTAGTATTTTAGCCCCATACAAGTACTCATGGAATTGGTCAACAATAGCCCACTTCAAAGCTAGGAACTCTAACTTATGTACAGGATAGTTCTTTTCGGATGGGGTCAGGCTTCTACTGGCAAAGGCCACTGGTCTCAGGCCATTCTCGTGCTCTTGGTACAACACAGCCCCAACCCTTGCAAGCTAGCATCAGTGTGCAGGACGTAAGGTTTTCTTGGATCGGCATAGGCCAGCACTGGAGCATGGTAAGTTGATATATGATCTCATGAAAAGCAGTCTCACAATCAGGAGTCCAGCGGGCCCCAAATACTTCACTCGGATGAAAATACACTCTTTCAGTCTTGAGGACGCTGACTTTTGGTATTTTTGTGGGTTGGGATACCCTTGAGTAAGGTTAAGTAAAGGGCGGATCACTCTTGAATAGTCCTTGATGAAGCTCCGATAATAACCACAGAATCCCAGGAATCTTTGCAGTTCTTTTAGATTTTTGGGCTGTGGCCAGGTGGTCAAGGCCTCAACTTTACTTGGGTCGGTCTCTATTCCTCGGTGGATACTATGTGTCCCACATACTTTACTGATGTTTGAAAGAATTGACACTTATCAATGGACAGTTTAAGGCCAAAGTCCTCCAGTCGGTCCAATACCTTAAATAATCTGCCTCATGTTCCTCCAGTGAGCTGCCAAACACAATAACATCATCTAGGTATACCAGGCACTCTAGTAAGTTCATGTCCCCCACTGCACGCTCCATCAATCGTTGAAAAGTGGCTGGGGCACCTGAAATCCCTTGAGGCATCTTCATGAATTCATAGAAGCCAAGCGGACAGATAAAGGCTGTCTTCTCACGGTCCTCTGGGGCCATCGGGATCTGGTAGTACCCACTGCGGAGATCCAGCACAGAGAACCACTTGCTCCGTTTAGGCAGTCCAAAGCATCCTGAATGCGGGCATTGTGTACTGATCAGGATATCCGCGGTTTAAGGTGCGATAATCCACACATCCTTACTGTTCCATTCTTTTCCTCACTACCACAATGGGGAAGCATAAGGGCTTCTGGATTCCTGTATTACACCAGCAGCTAACATCTCTTGCAGATGCCGTCTCACATCATCTATGTCAGCAGGTGCCAGGCGTCGAGACCTCTCAAGAATGGTCTTTCGTCATGCAGCGGATATTGTGCTCAGCTCCTTGCACGCATCCTACATCCCATTCCTTTAAAGAAAACACCTGGTCTCTCTGGGCAAGCTTCTCACTGATCCTCACTTTCCATTCAGCTGGCAGCGGGTCGTCGAAATCAAACAAGTCAGGCGTTACTCTGTCATTCTTCCTTGAACTCTTGCTGCTGGGTAGCACTGCAGTGTCTGCACAATGCACATTAGCCAGGATGCAACCTCTGTTTACTCGAATGTCTCTTTCAGACACATTATGAACTTGGACCATTACCCTTCTGGCATAACATGGGCTCTAGCGGGCAAAATACTAGGCTTGACCAGCAGTCCTCTGGCAATTTTCCATCGCCTGGTGCATCCAACATTAATATTTTATTCTTAACATCCTTTCTGATACGGACCTCTCCCTGTAAGGTACACTGGGCATTTGGCGCCAGGATCAGAGACTCAGGATCCTTCTTCCATACAATTCCGACCGGTTCCTCTGGTTCTGTTTTTAGCATCTCTGTGCCTCATAGGCCTTCTTAATTAAAGCCGAACTCTTAAAGCTCTACTAGTCTTTGACCCTGTTTTCATAACACAACTGTGCCAGCCTTCCGAACATATGAGCATTTGTTCCAATCAACAAAGGGACACCATCATACAGTCCAGTGGGGGGACACACTAAGGCTAGGGTCTCTACTTGTTCGGCCACTCCAGCCACGGAGGTGGGGAAAGACAGCCAAATTCGGATATACCCGGAATAGGGGTAGGCCTTCTCACTTAACCCCCATACATGCAGTCCTTCTAATGGTTGTAAGGGCACGTCTGACAAATGCTTCTGATACCAATCCTGGAACATAATTGTCACTTGGGGCCACTGTCTATTACAGCTCTTGTAGACACTCCATTCACCTTTACAGTGGTCTCCATGGAGGGACCCACTATTCTGGACCAGTCTGGAGAGGCGGTAGTGGGGCCTGGGCAACTGACCTTGCCACAAAAGGACGTGAATTAGCATTTTGGTGCCCTCACTGGGATCATGTTGTGCACCTCTTAACCACTGATTTCTTCTCGAAGCTCTCCTTGTAGCCTATATGCAACTTTGTCAGTGTCTTTTGGGGACTGGCATTTCCCTTTTCATGTGCCCATCTTTCCCACAATTATAGCAAAACATACTTTCTGGAGTTTGAGCTGGCCGAGGCGCCAAACTGGGAGCCAGGGCGGGGGTATTACTAACTGGAAACCTGGGTGCCATCTCTGTCTGCGGCGTGATAAGCATTTGGAGACATCTCGTCAGTTTCTCCACTTCCATGGTCAAGGAATTGAGTTTGGAGCTGTTATCAGCAGGAGATACATGGGTGGGTACCCCCACCCCCATAGCAGATGCAGTCGGATATAGGTCAGGGCCCGTACTTGCAGGCGTGGCCTTCATAAAGGACTGTTTTGAATTCCGGATCTCTCTCAACAGTTCGCCCCATTGTGGCATATCTTTTCCTTGTCAGAGCACTCATTGACTGTCAACCTCTGCCCTGAACTTCACTTGATGGGTCACCCTCAGTCACTCGGTCGTAGCCACAGCTGTTGGTGGTACCTCCGAGGTCGCCTTTTCTCAACTCCTCAATTTCTCTCATTAACTCATCATAGGAGGGTGGGGATTCCAGTCGATTTGCCAGGCGTAACTGAAGCAACAGCAGTTCTGAGAAGGGGCAGACTTAAGGTTCTGTCCAGTCTGGTTCGGTCCAGTTCAATCGCTGGCAAACTACCCTTTCTGAGGCATTCTTGCAACAATTTTCCAGCCGAGAGACATACACAGACAACAACTCCCTTGGTACTGTTGTGCATTTCTTACTCTCCACCATAGGTCCTCATCAGAATCTGGGCTCCCATACACATTCTCCAAGGCCTCAAGATAGGCCTGTGCAGTCGCTTCAGGGTACTGGCCCATTTAGCGCGGATGGTAGCCAGGGCAGGACCTCGGAGGCTCTCACTAACCCTCTTTTTGCACGCCTTCCGAGCATTGCCATTCTAGCACTTGGGGGCAACATAGTCTATCCAGGTCTCCCAGTCATCCTCCCTTGGGGGTGGGGAGGGTGCCAGAGAAGATCCTCAACCTTCGGTAAGAGTCACGACTAATGGCAGGTGCAGAAATAGGAGTCTGCATTGGTTCAGCCACCATTACGGGCACTGGAGCAGGAGAGGGTGTTGGGGAGGAACACCCCAGGTGGCAAGAATAGTTTCTTCAAGTCCTCCACAGTTTTCCCTCTCCCAGCAACCATTCAGCAAATTTCTCCTCAAAGTTTCAGATAGTGGTGGGGCTGATTCCCCGGGTCTTACTGTCCTTAGTTATCACTCTCCAAGCAGTGAGGGCTCCCTCTGGGGTAATGGTCTGTGGCACTTTGGAGCTATCTATGGGATCCTTAAACTCTACTAGGGCCAGGAAAGTGTGGGTGAGCAGATTAGCATGCCGACCCACCACCACAGGGTTTTGTAAACCTTCCACCTTGGAAAGTACTCCCTGCACAGTGTCCGTATTGATACCAGGGGATGTCCAGGATAAGCATAGCATTTTGAGGGTCGATCTCTCCCCAGTACACCACTCCACCAGCCGGTGCACAGCCACTTCTCGGGGTACCCATTTTTCTTAACAGTGGTTCGTAAATATGGCCACTAGAGGACACACAATCCCAGCGGTGAGCCTCCAAGATGTAACCCCTAGATGGCGCTATCCCAGGGGCTACTACCCTGCCTGATTTGCCACTAACAGGTTGAGGGGCCTGGATCCAATGGCGGTGCCTCCACCCAGAGGTCAGGGTTTGCAGTAGTTAAACTAACTTGGTCACAGCCCTCTGGGACACTGCAACCCCTTCTTCCCACTAGTGGCCCACACAATATATCAGAATTACCTTCACAGTATACACTTACCCCAGGACTGGTTCCGGCACTGGGACCTCCTGTGAAATGAGATACAGTGCAACAATCACAGTACAGTACTTTAACATAGACAAATACCTCCAGGCAGTATAACTTTGCTGAAACAAGCAGCTCTGATTTATTTAGGGGATATAACAAGGACAGGGGAAATCAGGTTAATTAGCTTATCACTCTAATAATCTACCTATGGCTCTGTGCACAGGTCTATCCCTATCAGTTACTGTCCCTGGGTACCCAAGCCCTAGTAGCTAGTCCAAACCGTGGCAGCTGGTAGGGGCCCTTTCACACAGAGAAAAGGAAAATTAAACAGTCAGCAGTACAGTAATTCCATTTGGATTTAATGTGGCAATTCAACAGGAGCGATCCTGAATTAGTACTCACGACCTCCAAATAAGATAGGGTCCTTCAATATCAGCAGGGCTCACTTGAGGTACACAAACCTCTTCACACATTTATATAAAACAAAGCACTATACCAGGCAGGCTGCATCTGTATCCGATCGCAATTACTGCACAATACCGGGAGAACACACAGCAGATTCAGTTCCTGACAGACCGAGTGCAATTTTCAGCAATTCTTCAGTCTTCTACAGGGTGAGCCTGGTTTCTACTCTTCAGAGATCCTTTGATTCTTTTCACAGACGGATTCAGTCCTAACAAGCTGCAGACGCAGACTCTGGGCCTTACACACGTTTTTGACTAAACTGCACACTGAAAAGCACAGGGCTCTTCCTTCTTCACTGCCAAAGCTCAACTGAAACTCCAACCGACAAAACCGGGCACTTCCTTTGAGTTCCTCCCAGTTCTTGACTGGATTGGCTGTCACTCACAATAGACTGCTGCTGTTGGTCCAAAAGGCACTGAAGTCTAAACTACATCTCCCAGAGTCACTGACCATACAATCCTCTTGTGGCTGGCTCAGATTATGAGTCCAAGTTCTGATTCGTCAAGGCACCATTTTAGAGCTAACTTACCCCACACTGATTGGTCCAGTTCAGCAGTTCAAAACCAGAATGGGGAACTAGGCAGACACTGTTCTGACTGCAAAGAAAGTAGGTTAGACAAACTGTAATTTCATTATTACTGTAAATGATTTCTGGCAAACAGTTACATCTTTCAGATAGGTTCCCTTTGCACTCTAGTGACTGCAAAATGGAGTGAATTGGCAGCAGCTTGAGTGGTACTCAGAGAAGCACACAGTCCCCCCATATAAACTAATTATGTCTGCAAGCAGACAGCTCTTAAAGAGACAGTACCAGAGGCTCTAAAAACACTCACTGATAAATGGCTTAAATGCCAAACACCATTCAGGCTTGGAGCATTCAAGCAAGCTCCTGGAAGTCTTTTGGGAACCCCCATTTGCAGGGGGGTTACACAGGGTTAAGTCAAGTCAGATTTATTGATCAGCGATGATGGGTTAACACCAAGGTTATTACAACATCACAGGGTTACAATAGATTAAAACTGACAGATATAAAAACTCACATTAAACACCAGTAGTCCATTACAAAACTCTCATACAATGGCAGGAATTCATAACTGTATCTCTCCTTTCTTGAATCTTAAAAATTACCCTTGTTTTGTTTAAATGCACTTTTTTTTTTAATCAAAAGATAATATTGCAAAATATGAGCACCCTTGAGCTTTTTACTAGTAATAATATCGTGGTGCTTCCTTAACAAGCTAATATTCAGTATGCTAATAACTATTTTAAACATTACTATCACATTTTATAAGGTCAAACCAGTTTAGTGTTCTGAAGCATTAATCAATAAAATAGGCACAAATGATATTACCTAATATAACAACCTCAGACCCTTCCTGGGTTAGGATCCAGTTCCAGATAAAAAGACTCCAGATCGATAAACAGGGCAATTACTACTTCGTCTCAGTCAGATTTGGCAAGCCTCTGCCACCAGGACCCGCCTGGACTAGTCTCATGCTGCCAGACAGAATATGCCATCATAAGGAGGTCTAGAAAGGGTACCCTGCAGCGCGTGCTGCTCCGTACTCGTAGCTGACCCCCAGGCCACTTCCAGACTGGACTTAAGACATGGACATCTGGGAGTAGTCCATGGGCACAGGCCAATTCTCTCTCTTTGGGTCATTTTGTGCTGCAGTCTACCCCAAGGTCAGTTCTAGGTCCATAGCTCGTCCTGATTTCCTAACCCCAGTAGATGGTAAAAAGATTTCACTTTTGAATTTAGTGTTAGTTCACTTACCCTTTGGCAAACAGTCATTAGGGAATAAATTACTACTGATTGATAAGGTCAGTAAAATGACCATTAATCTTAAACTAATGTTTCTTTAGAATTCATTGGTTCTTTTTCATATGTTGTGGACAGTGTTATATGCCTAAAATACAATCAAATATTGGGGAGGAAAAAGAGCCCAAAAGTATATTACCTTGTCTTACAATGTAAAATAACTTCATGAGTCCCCTCATTGTGCCAGAGACTGAACCTAACCACTCTGCACCTGATCTGGCAAACCAGTACACAGCCTACACCCAGGGGGTGGAGAGGTTAAACGGTTGCCAGTCCAATAGTGGGTCAAGTAGGCCTATCCTGGATTACTCTGTCCTATCTGATATGACCCTCTTGGTAGCACCATGTCCCATCCATGCTTACCTGTTTGCTCGTAGGGTCACATGCTGTTTATAGGGGATAAGTCCTTCAGGGACACCATGCAGCGCATGCCGCTCCATGCCCCATAAGCCACCCTCAGTCCAGCCACTCCTGTTGGCTACTCCTTAAGGCACATGATAGCACTCCATGTCCCAGGTAGATCTAGTCAAGGCAGGTCATGTTATCCTTTGGACTGCCTCCCAACAACCACTAACTGGACCAGTCTACTGTTCCCCACTCCTCACCCCCATCGGACCAGTCTACCATTCCTCATTCCTCACCCCTCTCAAGGCCCCCTTTGGATGTTGTGAGATGCCCTGTGGCAGCAACAGTCCCACACCTGCAGGCCATCCTTCATTATGTCCACACCGTACATCAAACAACATCACTCCAGGAAGGGGCTCTAATTTTTTTATAAAATTACATCGAACCAAATTTATCTCAAAAGTATTAAATCTGTGTCCCTAGTTGAACAATCCTAGATGCCTAGAGTACTAGCACGTCTAGCTACAGTATGTGTGTCAAATATGTTAATACAAACTCAGTCTTGTTAGGGGAATTGGGTAATTAGGTAGTTAGTTAAGTGACCAGTTATTCGTTTCTCCTTAGAACCTACTTATTTAGATAGATACATAGATACAAACTTACATTAGCACAAAAGTTAACTTGCATCGCTAAAAATAGGAAAAAAAATATCAGTTAAGTACACATAATCAAGTTCCAAATTCGTGTAAAATACTTGCAGAATAAACTTGAAAAAGTTTGAACCTGAGTCCGGTCCCAATGTAGGATCGTTGGACACAAGGACTTTTAAATATCCTGGCTGGGATTCTTAACTAAGTACAGCCTTTTTTGAAATGCAAACTCCTTAGTGGAAAACATCTTGGTACACCTCTCAGCATGAGAGTTCTGGTTAAGTGCAAGCAATAATTGCAGTCACGATTTATCAAGTGCCAAAAGATGCTGTTTTGACTCCCTTTTCTTAGGCAAGTAAGAGACAAAATGAAGTAACACAGTTTCATTTAATGTGAGCGTGGCAAATTAAACACAGGGAGGCACTATCCTTACACCTGAGATCAAAGAACATTACCTCCAAATGCTACAAACTGCCCCAGGTCCAATAATTTCCGAGCTCACACCTGCCGACAATTAAAACTCAGTGGCTGCTTTCGTATATATTTCAATTATTTCATTTGTTTCTGCAGAAGTGCTTCTCTGTAAACTCTCAAAAGGAACTTTAAAGCCATTTGACTTTACTAACACTCCTCCTGTAAACCAGCAAACTCTTTGTCCAATGCGTGTGTAAATATGCCCGTGTTACAAAAAAAAACAAAAAGGCGCTCCATTGAGCGCAATAACGTAGGGATTACAACATAGAATGTGCTTAAGTAACTGCCCCAAGGCAACACTGGCATACTTTGAATAAGGCGAAACAAGCCTATATGCACTGTAAGTGCTACTGTAGTTTTCTCCTCCTTCAGAGTTTATCCGGTTCCAAGTTTTATTTAGAAGTTCCCTGCACAGAGTGCAGACTCCTGGAGTGTCTCCCCACGCAGCAATTGCACCCGACCACCAGCCGTGTGCAGTTTACCGAGTATGGAGTGAAGAGTCCCTCAATGCACTTCAAGTAACTATAGTAGCTTCCATTACAAAAATTCACTCGACACACCAAAGGCACAAGACAACAGACTAAAACTCCAGAATCGCTCCAATATTCTTTTCCAGTATTAAAGGAAAACTACACCCTCATATCTTCTAAATGTTATTTGTTTCTATGTCAATAGACAACTCTTTTCATGTAGCTGTTAAGGATGTATGCAAATGCTTTATTCTGTTTTCACAGTTCATAATGGGCCATTTTACTGTCCTAGGAGGTTCCATTTCGTGGTTGTTGAAATCTCATTTTCCCTGAGAGCAGCATTAGCATATGAGAACATGATGCATAATCACCCTTTAGACTCCCCAGTATGCCTGTCTGCTTAATTAGTCTTAAAAGAAACAAGCTGCAAGAAGATGTGAAATACCACATTTACTGTACCTCCAGAGAGCTTTGAAAACTATCCGAGTTATAATGCATTTTTTTCCCCTTTAAACTTAATTCAGTTTATGAGTTTACAGGTAGTTTTTGCAGGGTATTTGTTCTTTCAGCATATAGATACATGATATAAATGGGTAATCTGACATCATGTTCTCATATGCTAATGCTCAATGGAGCGCCTTTTTGTTTTTTTTTGTAACACGGGCATATTTACACACGCATTGGACAAAGAGTTTGCTGGTTTACAGGAGGAGTGTTAGTAAAGTCAAATGGCTTTAAAGTTCCTTTTGAGAGTTTACAGAGAAGCACTTCTGCAGAAACAAATGAAATAATTGAAATATATACGAAAGCAGCCACTGAGTTTTAATTGTCGGCAGGTGTGAGCTCGGAAATTATTGGACCTGGGGCAGTTTGTAGCATTTGGAGGTAATGTTCTTTGATCTCAGGTGTAAGGATAGTGCCTCCCTGTGTTTAATTGAAATGGAAACTCCCAGGGCAGTCACAGGGGGCTACCATGAGCAGTGAAAACAAACTAAACCTAACACATATAGCTCTAACAGCTACATGAAAGGAGTTGTCTGTTGACATGGAAACACAATTTAAATGATATGAGGGTGTAGTTTCCCTTTAAACATCTGGAGGGGAGCTTAGGGAGCAAAGCAGAGCAGCATAGTAGCCATCTTGCTGCTCTGGCCCCTCCCCCGATCAGAGTAGGGGAGGTAATCCGGACACTTTACAAGGCCCTGGTCAGGTCAGGAGAAGTAATCCTGACACAAGTCCCTGATCAGGGCAGGAGAAGTAGTTCTGCCACTTTACAAGGTCCTGATCAGAACAGGAAAAGTAATCCTGCCACTTTACAAGGCCCTGATCAGGTCCCACCTGAAGTACTGAGCGCATTTCTGGATCCTTAAAACAAAAAGGACATTGAGTCAGTTGAGAAGGTGCAATAGAGGGCTACCATTTTTATTTATTTATTTAAAATTTGGTAACCGGGATAGGCACACTGAGCTGGGGCTCATTTCCAGGTGTGACCCGGGGACTCGGGGTACATAGAAACAGAGAAACACAGAAGTTGATGGCAGATAAGGACTGCAAGGCCCATCCAGTCTTCCCGGTGAAACAAAGGGAGAAGGCATTTTATAAAGACTCATATGCTCCACGTACAAAACAAGAAGAGTGACTAACAGAACATCAGGATGTTGCCAAAACAACACTATAAACAAAACCATAAACAGACTAAGTGAACTATAATTGCCGGTAAACTGTACTGTAGCTCTGTGAAGCCCATTGGTAGACATGTTATCAGATGAAGTAGGGGAGGCGAGGGAGGGTATGGAGGTAATATAGAGGAGGTGGATGGGCAGGTGCAAGGGAGGACTGGGAGGAGTTGGATGTGTTGCTTGAAAGAAGGGAAAGAGTGAGCGTTACGGAATTGAGGGTGAGCTGATTCCAGAGGAGAGGGAGGGAGGCAGTATGAGAGGGCAGACTGACCAGCTGCTGTATGGGATTTCAGGGGCATAGAGGACAAAAATTCTGAGGAGAGGCTGGTGTCCCTTAACTCATTGCCTCCACAGGAGCTCTCTGAAGTTGCACCACTTGTCTCCTGTATACTCTTAACAGTAAATCCTGGGCCTTTCTAAGCAAAATCAAGCTATAGTCAGCATGCCACAAACACATCCTAATAGCTCAAGAACCATAAGTGCTAGACATAAAGTATGGGTGGCAAAGTTATTCAGCACAAAATTACCTTTCCAATGGTGGTATGCAAATAATAATATGTAATTTAGTTTTTTTTTCTATGCTGGTTGAAACAGCAAAAAAAAAGAAAAATTTCACCAAAACAGGCAACATAAGCCATACACACCATATCATAAACAAATGTGAATAACTCCTAAAGTATACATGATATACACAAAATATCAGTGGCACAGTTGTTCAGCACAAAACTACCTTTCCAATGGTGGTAATGCAAATAATAATATGTAATTTTGTTTTTTCTTTTTATGCTGGTTGAAACAGCAAAAAAAAAAACATTTTTTTCACTAAAACAGGCAACATAAGCCATACACGCCATATGATAAACAAATGCAACTAACTCCTGAAGTATACATGATATATACAAAATATCAGTGACAAAGTTGTTCAGTATAAAATGTCCTTTCCAACGGTGCTGTGCAGTCAAATATATATTATATTCTGTTACACTATATATTAAAATAGTGACTTCTCCAGACATTGCAAGGGCACACTGGGAGTCAGTAGCCGACTTCTGCAGACGTCCTCAGGACACATCAGTGTATTTTACTGACGACTGCAGGCATCTGCTAGGAGATGGTGAGTTAATATGTTTACCGTGGAGAAAAGGAGGCTGAGGAAGACATGTTTGCAGCCTTTCACATACGGAAGGGTATGGAAAAGATCGAACAGACAGAGCTGTTCCATCTTGTGTGCTTCAGCAGAATGCCAAGACACACCCTGAAACTCAGGGGGTATACAGGGGTAACTGCAAGAGAGACACTTCATCTCCCAGAGGCTGGTGTTCCTATGGGACAGCCTATCAGTGGATACAGTGGATTTAAAGTCAGTATAGGCCTTCAGAGTAAGCCAGGACAAATTTCTGTTTACCAAAGGAATCAGAGTGTACCTTGGGTAGTAAGGTGGATGATGAATTCCTATAAATTAGTACATGTTTGCACGGCTATACTCATAAATCCCTGCTTATGAAGTGGAGGGTTGTGGTGGACTTCGTGGTCCCAGAATCCCTTTCTGTTTTTTTCATTTCTTCTTTTTTTGCCTCAATCCTGGCTTGGCTCACCATCTTGCTGGCCTCCCCATCTCCATCTCTCTGGCTTCTCTCAGGACTTACCTGGCCTTTCTTCATCGTTTACTCCCTGTGGTGAGGGTGATGGGGAGGCTGCTCAACCCACTGATCAAGGATCTGGTGGCTTTGCCCAAGTTACAGGATGCGGGTCCTGCGATGGGCAGCTATCATCCACACCAGCCTGGGCTGTTTTCCCCTTTCTGTGCCCCTCTCCTACTTTGTAGCACAGAGGAGCGGCGTGCAGTGATGTCAGTGACGGTGCCTCACATGTTTCCATGTGTGACGTGCCTGACGTCTGCCACTTCTCTGCTGCCCTGGTGCCCTGGTCCATAGCCTCTGCTAGGGGGTAGTACTACCCTGGGTACCACACTACTACCTCCTCAGAGGATGAGAGCAGTCATTGGGACATTAGATCCTCCTCCTTTCAGCTGACTCTCCAATGTCGCAAGTTCATTCTCAAACCTAGGTCATTCACACCACAAGCACTAGCACTCTCACTGCACTGGCAGTCTGGCCCTAGAATACCTTTCAACTTTAACTTACCAGGTTACTGCGTCATAAAGACACTACTGTAATGTCAAGGGTAGCAAGCAGTTTAAGTGTTGGAGTTTAGGGGACAGTGATCTGATTTTCATGTTAATGTGTCTACTTTAAATGAAAAATGGGAAGTTAATTGCAGTGAACTATAAGCTGAGATATGTAACATAGTAACATGGTAATTTAAGGTTCAAAGGGAACCTAAGGCCATCATGTCCACCCAACCCCGTTTCATAAACTGGGATGAAAGTATGCAGTGCAAACACAAATTTATAGGCATTTCCTACCCACCCTGCTACCCAGTATACCCTGTTATTCCCTACCAAACCTATTACACAGGATATCCAATGATTCCCTACCCACCCTACTATCCAAGATACCCTGTGATTCCCTACACACCCTACTACCCAGGGTACCCAGTGATTCCCTACTGAACCTACTACCCAGTGATTCCCTACCCACCCTACTACCCAGGGTACCCAGTGATTCCAAACCCACCCTACTACCCAGGGTACCCAGTGATTCCATACCCACTCTGCTACCCAGGGTACCTAGTGATTCCATACCCACCCTATTACCAAGGGTACCCAGTGATTCCATACCCACCCTGCTACCCAAGGTACCCTGTGATTCCCTATTGAACCTACTGCCCGGGGTACCTAGTGTTTCCATACCCAGCCTACTACTCAGGGTACCCATATATTCCATACCCACCCAACTACCCAGGGTACCCAGTGAATTCCTACACACTCTACTGCCCAGTGTACCCGGTGATTACCTGCCTACTCTACTACCCAGGGAACCCAGTGATTCCCTACCCACCCTTCTACCCAGGGTACCCAGTGATTCCCTACCCACCCTTCTACCCAGGGTATCCAGTGATTCCCTACCCACCCTACTACCCAGGGTACCCAATGATTCCATACTTGCCCTTCTACTCAGGATACCCAGTGATTCCCTACCCACTCTACCACCCAGGGTACCAGAGATTCCCTACCCACCCTACTAACAAGGGTGCCTAGTGATTCCCTACCCACCCTACTAACCAGGGTACCTAGTGATTCCCTATCCACCCAACTACCCAGGGAACCCAGTGATTCCCTACCCACCCTACTACTCAGAGTACCCAGTGATTCCCTACCTACCCTTCTACCCAGGGTATCCAGTGATTCCTTACCCACCCTACTACCCAGGGTACCTCGTGATTCCCTACCCACCCTACTACCCAGGGTACCTAGTGATTCCCTACCTACCCTACTACCAAGGGTACCCAGTGATTCCCTACCAACCAACTACCCAGGGTACCTAGTGATTCCCTACCTACCCTACTACAAAGGGCACCCAGAGATTCCCTACCCACCCTACTAACCAGGGTACCTAGTGATTCCCTACCCACTTTACTAACCAGGGTACCTAGTGATTCTCTACCCACCCAACTACCAGGGTATGCAGTGATTCCCTGCCCACCCTACTACCCAGGGTGCCCTGTGATTCCCTACCAACCCTACTACCTAGTGTACCCTGTGATTCCTTGCCCATCGTACTACACAGGGTACCCAGTGATTCCCTAACCACTCTACTACCCAGGGTACCTAGTGATTCCCTATCCACACTACTTCCCAGATTACTTAGGGATTCCCCACCCAACCTAGTAGCCAGGGTACCCTGTGATTCCCTACTCACCTTAATACCCAGGGTAATCTGTGATTCCCTACCAACCTTACTAGCCAGGCTACCCAGTGATTCCCCACCCACCCTTCTACCCAGGGTACCCAGTGATTCCCTACCCATCCTTCTTTCCAGGTTACCCAGTGATTCCTTACCCACCCTACTACCCAGGGTACGCTGTGATTCCCTACCTACCCTACTACTCATGGTACCCCGTGATTCATTACCTACCCTATTTCCCAGGGTATCCTGTGATTCCCTACCCAACCTACTACCCATGGTACCCAGTGATTCTTTACCCACCCTACATCCCAGGGTATCTTGTGATTCCCTACCCACGCTACTACCCAGGGCACCCAGTGATTCCCTACCCAACCTACTTTCCAGGGTACCCAGTGATTCCCTACCCACTCTACTAGCCAGGGTACCCTGTGATTCCCTACCCACCTAATACCCAGGGTAACCTGTGAATCCCTACCAACTCTGCTAGCTAGGGTACCCAGTGATTCTCTACACACTCTTCTACCCAGGGTACCCAGCGATTCCCTACCCACCCTACTTCCCAGGGTACCTAGTGATTCCTTACCCACTCAGCTACCCAGGGTACCCTGTGATTCCCAACCCATGCTACTACCCAGGGTACCCTGTGATTCCCTACCCAAAGCAAAAAAAAACAATGGCACCGCAGGTAATCATTCTTTTAAATTTATTGAAAGCAGTAAAATTGCAAGTCCACTCGAGTAGTGCGAAACTGGTAGAGGTTTGGGATTCAGTACTGCAAGGTGGCCTTGCAATTTTACTGCTTTCAGTAAATTTAAAAGAACATTTACCTGCGCTGCCATTATTTTTTTGCTTTGATTCTTGGACACTATTTGGCACACGTGTGTGAAGCTGAGTATTTCTTTACTGATTCCCTACCCACCCTACTTCCCAGGGTGCCCTGTGATTCCCTACTCACTCTACTACCTAGGGACCCTGTGATTCCTTACCCACCCTACTACTCAGGGTACCCCGTGATTCCCTACCCACTCTACTACCCAGGGTACCTAGTGATTCCCTATCCACCCTACTACCCAGGGTACCCAGTAATTCACTACCCACCCTACTACCCAGGGTACTCAGTGATTCCATACCCACCCTGCTACCCATGGTACCCAGTAATTCCCTACCCACCCTACTACCCAGGGTACCCAGTCATTCCCTACCCACTCTACTACCCAGGGTACCTAGTGATTCCCTATCCACCCTACTTCCAAAGTTATTTAGTGATTCAAACAACACAAAGTCTTGCTATATTATGACAATTGCAGTGAGCCCTCATCTTCGAACTGCTCCGGAGGTGAAATAGTTAACTTTCCATGCAGGCATGGAACTCAGAGCGCGAGCTCAGTTGAAAATTCTGTCTGTTGTTCTTTAAATGCAAACTGTCAGATTCTTTACTCTGCCTCACTGAACAGTCGCTCCGGAGATTTCTCCTTCTGCTCGGTTCATTTTGTCAGTTTAAAAGTATTATTTTGTCGGTTTTTCTATCGAAATTAAACCGCAACCGGTCGGTTCAACTCTGTCTGTGGTAATGTAAGTAATAGGTTTCGTTTTTCTGTGTGGAACTTGTAATCATTATCGGTTCGGTTTGAACCGATCAGGTTGTTTTAAAGCTACTAGTCCTTTTTTAGAGTGCGGTTCCCGGTTCTTATGGGTTCTAAAAAAAATGGATTTCATTACGTTTTTCCACGACCCGTGACACGGTTGGGAACCGATAAGGGTGTCTTGCTTGGCGGATTGCCATAAACGGGCAAGTTTGGTTAGGCTGGCATTATGTCTGAGAAACCCAAAAGAAAAACCGGGCCCACTGGTTTTCAACACTGTAGTGTTTGTGGGGAAGCCTTTGCCAAGGCTGACCCACACACCTCATGTGTCTGTTGTTTGGGGTTTGACCACCTAAATGCAGACTGCCAGATTTGTAAGAATTTCCCTGCTGCCACCATAGAGAAGAGAGTTGGTAGGCTCAGGGAAAAGGAGGCCAAAAAGTCCGCTGACCTGGATGGCCAGCCCGGTTCGACTCCAACCGAACCAGAGGGAGTGCCCTCTGACCAGGGCGAGACTTCCTCGGACAAACGAAGAGCCGGCTCTGAGGAGCCAGTTCCAGCAAAAAGGACTAGAAAGTCAGCTAGTGTAGAGCCAAAAGTTGTCTCGCCAACCGCTGAGGAGATAGCTAAAGCAATCCAAATTGTCCAGTCTCTTTCCCCGGTTCTGACCGAACCGACACCATCAGAGAGGCGCTCGGTTTGACCAGTTCCACTGGTTCAAGATTATGATTTTGAGGAATTTTATGAACCGGAGAAGGGGGAAGAGGAATACGAGGAGAGTGAATGTGGTTTTGAAGATCTGGATGTGCCCACTGAACCGGACATCTCTCCAGATAGACCTTTAGGGGTTTCTCCTCCCAGGCTTTCTGAGTCCCCTTCTCATTTCATGTTTTATAAAAAAGTTGCTGAAACTCTTCAACTCCCTGTTGAGGAAGCTGCTGATGACCAAGAGGAGCCTGATTATGTAGAAATGATGGATATTCCAGAGTCTAGGAGACTGTCTATTCCTTTGCATAAATCCTTTCGGAAACGGACAGTAAAAATTTTAAAAACTCCTCACACTATACCTCCTGTAGATAAAAGGATGGACAAGAGGTATACTTTAGCAGGCTCCAATACTGATTTCCTCACTCAGCAATGTAGCCATGTGGGGGTAGTGCAGGCTGCAGCCTGTGACAAGGCTAATATTCCCCTAGCTTCACACCCTCCTGAAAAGGATTCCAGGAAGATTGATGCTATGGCAAAGAAACAGTACATGGCAGCATCTTTGGGACTCAGACAGGCAAATTATATGGCTTATGCTGCTAGATACCAGAAATCCAGATGGGATACTGTGCTAGCTCAAGTAAAACAAGTCCCTGATCAGCTTGCCAGGGAGCTGGAACAGGTGGCTATGGATGGTATTGAGGCATCCAAGGTGCAGTTTCATGCTGCAGTGGACTCTAATGATGTTTCATCAAGAGTCATGGCTACATCTGTGGCACTTCGCAGAATGGCTTGGCTCAGATGTACTACCCTGTCGCAGGATACCCAGTCTAAGGCCATGGATTTTCCTGTTGTGGGCAATTCTCTGTTTGGGGAGCAAAAAGAGAATTACATGAAGAAAATGGATGAATATAGGACCACCTATAGGAGTGCACAGGCCAAGGAAAGGCAGGCCACTGCTCAAAAGCAGCTTCCTAAGGGCAGGGGCAGGCCTTTTCATAGGCCTCTTCCGACTATGCCCAGAGGGGGTTCTTTGGAGGGAAAGGCAGACGGGGTACAAGCAGGCCTGCTTCCACCCCCCTCAGCCCAAAGCCCCTGCCAAGCAGGCACCCTGATGGGGTGGCCAGGGCCGATTCTTCTCTACCTGTAGGGGGCAGGCTGGCTTACTTTGTCCAGGACTGGAAGTCTTTAACGTAAGACAAGTGGGTCCTGGAAGTAGTAAGCCAGGGACTGGTTCTCAGCTTCGCTTCAAAAAATTTCCAAAGCTGAGAACCAGATCCTTTCCACCTGCAACCCCATCAGAGGCACTCGCCCTGGAGACAGAGGTCTCTACCCTCCTAGCTCTCAGAGCCGTGGAAAGGTTTCCTCCCCTACACCAGGGCAAAGGTTTGTACTCCAGGTACTTCCTTACCCCAAAAAAGACAGGAGAATGGCGGCCCATCCTGGATCTCAGATACTTAAACAAACACCTTTTAAAACCAAAGTTCAAAATGGTGACTTTGGGAATTATCCTATCCTCTCTAAGGCCAGGGGACTGGCTAGCTTCCCTGGACCTCAAGGATGCTTACTTCCATATTCTCATCAGAAGCTCCCATCGCAAGTACCTCAGGTTCGAGCTGCCCTCAGGCCACTACCAGTTCAGAGCAATGCCATTCGGCCTCACCTCTGCTCCAAGGGTATTCACCAAATGCCTGGCTGTAGCAGTTGCCTACCTAAGAAGGCAAAAAATTGCCATCTTTCCTTACCTGGACGATTGGCTCATAGTAGGCCAGTCTCCGGACCAGGTCACGTTGCATCTTCAGATAACGCAGCAACTGCTTACCTCTCTAGGTTTCCTTCTCAGTCTTCCAAAGTCAGTTCTAGAGCCTGTCCAGCTCCTCACCTTCATAGGCGCAGAGCTGAACACAGAGAAAGTCAGGGCCTTCCTTCCTCTGGACAGGGCAAAGACCCTAGTCTCCCTGGCCTCCTCTTTCACCCTGCAGGTCTCTCGACCAGCAAGGCATTTTCTGCAGTTCCTAGGACACTACTGGCTGCTTCCACAGCAGTTGTGCAGGGAGCAAGATTTCAGATGAGGGACATCCAGTTACATTTGAGAGCATTTTGGTCTCAAAGAAAGGATCCTCTTACCAAATTGATCCCAGTAACTCGAACCCTGATCCAAGCCCTATAGTGGTGGCAGGATCAGAGCAACCTGAGACCAGGGGTTCCTTTTGTCACTCAGTCTCACTCTTTAATCCTTACTACAGATGCATCTCTCTTGGGGTGGGGAGCTCACATGGGCGACCTCACCACCCAGGGTCTGTGGTCTCCCCAAGAATCTCTGCTCCACATCAACTTGTTGGAGCTCAGAGCAGTTTTTCTAGCCTTCAAGTTTTTTCCAAATCTGTTCAGAACAAGATTGTACAGGTCAGAACAGACAACACCACTACAATGTGGTACATCAACAAGCAAGGGGGCACTCGGTCTATGGCCTTGTGCACCGAAGCAATGAAGTTGTGGTCTCTGGCCTACCCCCTGAACACCTCCCTTACGGCAGTTCGCCTCCCAGACAAGGACAATGTCCTGGCAGATGCTCTCAGCAGGATTTCCCAGGGCCGTCACGAATGGTCACTGGATCCCCTGGTCCTGGAGGTAATATTTGCCAGATGGGGCACCCCGCAGATAGATCTTTTTGCAGCCCCAGACAATCACCAACTTCCTCTTTTTTGCTGCAGGCCCCCAGTGTTGGGCTCAGTCTCTCTGGATGCCTCAGTTCTCAATTGGGAAGGGAAGTTTCTCTATGCCTTTCCCCCCTTCCCTCTCCTGTTCAAAGTCTTAGTCAAAATCAGATCTCAATCCTGCAAAGTGATTCTGATTGCTCTAGATTGGGCCAGACAACCCTGGTGTCCACTCCTACTGTCCTTAGCAGTCCATCTTCCCCTGTGTCTTCCCAGGAATCACAATCTGTTAGCCTGTGCTCAGGGAAGGGTTTGGTACCCGAACCTCAAATCTCTCAATCTCAAGGCCTGGCTCTTGAAGAGTTAAAGTTTGCTGATCTACACCTCTCCTAAGGTGTAATGGATATATTGAAGGCTTCTAGGAAGCTTTCCACCAGGGCTACTTACAATTCCAAATGGAAGAGGTTTTCCATATGGTGCTCTGGGAAGCATATTTCCCCAGAATCTGCTGATTTACCAACAGTCCTGGATTATATGGTCCATTTAAACACTTTGAGGCTGAGACCAGCTACCCTAAAGGTGCATTTGGCAGCTGTGTCTGCTTTTATTTCAGCAGGTAAACCCTCTTCTCTTTCAGCTCATCCTGTATTCTCTAAGTTTTTAAGGGATTGCTTCACACCAAGCCTCCATTCAGGGACCCTGCCCCTGCCTGGGATCTTAATGTTTGCATTGCTCAGCTTATGCAACCTCCCTTTGAGCCCTTGTCTTCAGCAGAGCTTAAGTATTTGACTTGGAAGACTGTTTCTGGTAGCCATCACTTCTGCCAGACGCATAAGTGAATTACAAACTTTGTCAGTGGAGCCTGATTTTATCTCCTTTCATAGAGATAAGGTGGTCCTCAGGACTAACAGAAATTCTTGCCTAAGGTGGTTTCAGATTTCCACCTTAATCAATCTATATCTCTTCCAGTGTACTTCACTGACCATTCCTCCTCTGGCGAGAGGAGGCTGCACAGCTTAGATGTGAAGAGTGCCCTTAGTTACTACATTGAGCGTACCAAGGGTCACAGGTTTGACTCCCTCCAACTGTTCCTCACTTATGGTGAGGTTGGTAAAGGGAAACCTGCCACTAAAAGATCCATTGCCAGGTGGATTGTCTCTTGTATCCAATTCTGTTATGAAAAGCTGGGTAAGGTTCCTCCCTCAGGCCTGAAGGCTCACTCTACCAGAGGTACAGCTGCTTCTCTGGCTGCTGCCAGGGACATCCCCATTCTAGAGATTTGTCAAGCAGCTACCTGGAAAACAGTTCACACTTTTACCAAGCATTACTCCCTGGACATCCAGGCTAGGATTGATGCTCGGTTTGGCACAGCTGTGTTTCAGAGCCTATTTCCTAAGTAGGTTCTGTCCCTCCTCCATGGAGGTACTGCTGTGTAGTCTGCATATATCATAATATAGCAAGACTTCATGTTGTTTGAAGAAAAAATTACTCACCTTAGTAATGTTGTTTCTTCTAATGGAGTCTTGCTATATTATGACCTCCCCCTGCCCCTCTCAGAACCTCTGTTTTTGGGATGTGGGTGGGCAGTGCAGTGTTGGCACTAGTAGATGCCCATCTGTTATTTTCACCCCTCCTTTTGGGGTGACTGAGTGTTGTGTTTTCATTTTTGGGTCTCCTGACTTGAGTCTTTGTTTGGGACAAAAATGTGTTCTTATATCTAGTAGCCAGTTGGCTATGTGGTTTACAGCTTCCACACAGGACCTTAGTGAGTTTAGGCGTAAAGATCTGACAGTTTGAGTTTGAAGAACAACAGACAGAGTTTTCAACCGAGCTTGAGCTCAACGTTCCATGCCTGGCATGGAAGGTTAACTCTTTCACCTCCGGAGCAGTTTGAAGGTTGGGACTCACTGTATATGTCATAATATAGCAAGACTCCATTAGAAGAAACAACATTACTAAGGTGAGTAATTTTTTCTTCCCTACCAACCCTACTACACAGGGTACCCTGTGATTCCCTACCCCACCCTACTTCCCAGCATACCCAGTGATTCCCTACCCACCCTGCTACCCAGGGTACCCTGTGATTCCCTACCCACTCTATTACCCAGGGTACCCTGTGATTCCCTAACTCCTTACTACCCAGGGTCCCCAGTAGTGATTCCCTACCCACCCTACTACCCAGTGATTCCCTACCCACCCTGCTACCCAGGGTACCCAGTGATTCCCTACCCACCCTGCTCCCCAGGGTACCCTGTGATTTCCTACTACCCAGGGTACCCTGTGATTCCCTACCCACTCTACTACCCAGGGTGCCCAGTGATTCTCTTGGTAAGCAGAAATTTGCCCAGGCTT
Organism: Neoceratodus forsteri; assembly: GCA_016271365.2. Classification (NCBI taxonomy): domain Eukaryota; kingdom Metazoa; phylum Chordata; order Ceratodontiformes; family Ceratodontidae; genus Neoceratodus; species Neoceratodus forsteri. The sequence continues at coordinate 1,110,528,179 of CM028133.1, forward strand.
TCCTTTAAGCCTTATACTGTCTTCATGCCCACTGTCTTTGCTGGCAGGCTGTTCCACGAGTTCACTGCCCTGTCGGGGAAGAACTGCCTCCAAATGTCACCCCCTGAATTTACCATTCCTGAGCTTCAGGGCATGTCTCAGTATCCTGTGGTAGGACAGCAGCTGAAACATCCCCAACTGCTGGATCTTGTTCATATGTTAAAGACTGATATCATGTTCCTGCTCAGCCTCCCTTTCTCTACGGTGAACATGTTAAGGGCCTCCAGCCACTCCTCATACCCATTGGACCCCATAGTGCTGATCATTTTGGTGGCCCCATGCTGCATGCTGTTGACTGCAGCAATGTCCCTTTTGTACTGAGAAACCCAGAACTGCAGGAAGTACACCAGCTGGGGTCTGATCAGGGCCTCTTAAAGTGGCAGGATTACTTCCTCTGCCCTGATCAGGACCTTGTAATGTGGCAGGATTGCTGCCCTGCTCTGACCAGGTCCTTGTAATGTGGCAAGATTACTTCTTCTGCCCTGATCAGGGCCTTGTAATGTGGCAAGATTACTTCCTCTGCCCTGATCGGGGCCTTGTAAAGTGGCAGGATTATTCCCCTGCCCTGATCAGGGCCTTGTAAAGTGTCGTGATTACTTCCCGTACCTTGAGCATTCCCTTGTAAAGTTTCAGGATTACTTCCCCTACCTTGAACAGGCCCTTGTAAAGTGTCAGGATTACTTCCCCTACCTTGAACATTCCCTTGTAAAGTGTCAGGATTACTTCCCCTACCTTGAACAGACCCTTGTAAAGTGTCAGGATTACTTCCCCTGCCCTGATCAGGGCCTTGTAAAGTGTTGTGGTTACTTCCCCTACCTTGAACAGGCCCTTGTAAAGTGGCAGGATTTCTCCCCTGCTCTGACCAGGTCCTTGTAATGTGGCAAGATTAGTTCTTCTGCCCTGATCGGGGCCTTGTAATGTGGCAAGATTACTTCTTCTGCCCTGATCGGGGCCTTGTAAAGTGGCAGGATTATTCCCCTGCCCTGATCAGGGCCTTGTAAAGTGTCGTGGTTACTTCCCCTACCTTGAACAGACCCTTGTAAAGTGTCAGGATTACTTCCCCTGCCCTCATTAGGGCCTTGTAAAGTCTCGTGGTTACTTCCCCTACCTTGAACAGGCGCTTGTAAAGTGTCAGGATTACTTCCCCTGCTCCACTCGTCATCCTGCTTTTAGTGCACTCCAGCATTCTTCCAGCCCTCTTGACAGCAGGCACACACTACTTGTTCTGCTTGAGCCCCTCATGTATTGTGACCCCGGGTTTCCCCTGTGGCATCTGGAGCTCTTTCAGAGTTTCCGCCTTCCACCTGTAAAGCTCCTGCTTGCTGATGGGGTTATATAAAGTTGTGTACAGTATTTTAATTTGCTTGTTTTGGGTGGTAGGGAAGTGCTCACAGCCGAGGGGCCAGTTTGAAATAACACAAATTCAAAGCCCATTTGGCATCCCAAATTCCAAAGCAGGGACCAAGCTACTGTTTATTTTTTTTTTGGGGGGGGGCACGGGGTTCAGAAAATTCTAGGGCATTCAGAGATAAGCTGCTGCTAATAAAGTTTGAAACTTCAAAATGGTACTTCATCGATGGCTTGTATATGTGTTTGGGAGTGGTGGGGGGTCACAGGAATCAAAATACTTTTGTCCTCCCCACCTAGATCCACCACAAAACCATGTCGTAGACATGAATTAGAGCAGATTTGAATTCCGCGTCTTTTTGTAGTCCAAGGCCATATTTTGTAGCCTTTTCTTGTTGCTCAACTCAGATTGTCTTTTTTTCCAGTTCTTTTTAAATCATGGTCTTTTTGGCCCCTTTTTGTCCAGTGTTCTGGCTGTCTTTCGTAAACTTCCAGTCTAAACCCAGCTGACTTACCTCCTGTTCCTCTGTGGCTTGGCTCCCACAGCAGGGTTCTTGGGTTTGGGTGGCCCCCCCTCAGCCTAACTGTCTCTGGTGTGGAGGGGAGTTGGTTGTTCAGGATCTGAAAGCGCCTGTTGTCGCCCCTTACTCTGACATGTGGGATATTTCTTTGTAAAGGCGGAAGGATAGTACTTTTTAGTATTTGACTCAAATACCAAATAGGTGATGACAGAATTCGTCGAATATCAAATATGAGTAGTGAATGAAGACACAAGGCCTGAAGTCTGTATTATTTTCATTTCTGTTTTTATTTCACTTTTTATGTATTTTTTTTATTTAAGGCATATTAAACAATAATTTAAAATCAAAGCGAGGTAGTGACAGTGAGGCAGTGGTAGTCACTGTGCAAAACTGTATTTGGTATTTCATATTTCATAGCTTCAGCTTGTGCAAAATTAGCAATCAGCAGCCCTCCGAGAATGAGGGTATATTATGGACCAGATATAGGTAGCAGGCACTTGCTCCAAATGCAAAAATGGCTATTCGATATTTGGACTGGTTTCAATTAGGTGTTCCACTGAATAGGAATAGTTGGAGTAGGTCACTGTTCAGGTACAAAGCGAATATTTGTCCCATTCCTATTTCTTTTTTTCTCTCCCCATTGGTGTGGTTGCAGTTGGGCTTATCAGCCCTGTCCGTGCCTCCTCTCGTCCATCACTTAACCCCTGACCGCAGGGCTCGGAATCCCCCACGGAGGGGCCAAGAGGTGGATGGCCATCCTCTCCTCACCCGGAGATACACATCCAAACTTGGGCCTGGCGATCGGGTGGTGGTTTGGGATGGAGGCAGATGGACAGGGCCTCATTAGTCTTGCCCCAACCAGAGTTTTCCATTTTTCTCCCTCACCCCAGGACTACGGCAGACTTGGTTGGCACATGTGCGTGGAAGCACACATGTGCACTGGGACTGCCAGCCCTGCTCCACCCATCTGGCACTATGCCAAGCCCCTGGACTTTGGTGCTACCACCCAACCTCCGTTAGGTGGCATCCAAGAGCCGCGAAGGTTCACTTCCCATTCTGGGAAAGCAGGGTTGCCTACCAACCACTCAGTCCTCTCCTGGCCCTCCCCACACCTGGCTGACACCCAATTACCTGAGCTTGTTCCCAAACCCAGGTCACCGGTGTGGAAGAGGTAAGGTGCTTTGCAGCATCTCAGCTCTCTGCACCACTGGGCTGCCATTCCTATTGCTTTGTGTCCTCTTCGTGCAGGATGTAGCCATGGCTTGAGAGCTCACCTGACCCTGCATCCTTCTCTCCAGTGCCCTATGTGATGCTTGGCCAGCTGGTTATGATTGTTGTATATTTGTGAAATAAAAATATAGTATGCGATTGTCTCACATAAGACAGCCTGTGCTCCATGGGTGCCCCCCCAGGTTTCAGTAAAGCTACAGGATATATTAACCTGAAACCAGGAGGTAATTAAAAAGACCAGCGACCTGATTAAAATTCTCCATTTTTTGTCTCAATTAGAACTGACCCAGCTGCCAGGAAATAGGGCTCATAAAGTTTTAGGATTCCTATAGGAAGAACATTGATACCACCATGGTACTAAAAGTTGTAAAACTATTTGATATGCCTTGGGAACAGGATCCACGCAAGATCAAAGAGAAAATGTTTAATTAAGGAGTCATATTTTTGCTGATGTCACCTTATTTAATATACCTCCTGCTAGCACATCATGTTTGTATTTTTTTCTATTCTAAAAGGGAGGAGCTAGATGACTCACCAAGGGGTGGGGAGATGGAGTTGAAATGTATCCTTGTAACTAGGGAATATGATATATTCATTTTGGGACTAAAGAAAGACAGATCTCTGATCTAACTTTGAAAGCACTTATAAAGATAATACATGAGATAGAAAAAGTCTAATTGTATTGAGGTAGGAGTTTTTGTTTTGCACTTTGCGCTTGTTCTTTTATGTGATTGTGAGCTCTTTGATATATTGTTCTGTGTTTACATTTTTCATATTTTTATCTTCTTTTAGTAAAATCTTTTTTCAGGATACTGCCTGGGTGTGTCTTCAAAGTTCTTTTTGCATGTGATATATACGTGGTTATATTTGACAGCTGTTTTGGAGAGCTTGATGGTGTTACTAAACTGAGAAAAGGTAAGAATACACCTAAGGTCTCTTACAGAGTTTTAAGGGCTCATTTTGGAAGCCTAGCTTGGTGCCCCTGGCGAAAGATTGTACCGCAATCCCCGATAAGGGTATGTATCTGAGCCTGTACTTTGGGTATGCTAGCATAAGGTTCAATGTTTGAATCCCCCCAGAACTTGAGACTAAAGGTGATTCAGATCCCAAAAGCAGACAGGAGGGTTACCCTGTCTGTTACCTGTTCACATTTCTCTGCTAGGAGGTTGGCACTGTGGGAGCAGAGGGCCTGACCTGCTGAGTGCATTTGTGAGAGATTTGGTTAGCAGCGGTGCGAAAAAATTTGGTAACACAAGCTTTAACTGTTCAGTGTGTCAGCTTAATACTGTACAGCTCACTTACAAAATAAGGCAGTGATTTATTTTTCAGAAAGGAAACAGAACTATATCATTTGGCTTACAGTCAAGTTCCTACCTGTTTTATTTTTTTTTCTAAAGTGCAAGTTAGAGTAGCCATAGTTAGGGAAGAAGATGGCTTCCAAATACAGTGGGTGCACTGCAGACTACTTGAGGCAGTTGTGCCAGGACAGAGGAGTCCTACATGAGGCGAGAGTCACCAAGCAGAACCTCCTGGATACCCTGATGGCAACAGATGCCCAGAGTGTCGAGTCACAGACTGTGACTGTAAAGAACCAAACCTTGGGCGTGGAGGGGCCAGGAGCCAGTGCAGTGTCCAGATCCGGTGAGGAGGGCAGAAGGGCCAGTGCAAGCGAAGGGCCACAGCAGCAGGGGAAGGTCACCAGCATTCTGGAGCTAGAAGCAATCAGGTTGCAGACTAAGTTGCGCAGGATGGAGCTGGAGTTCCAGACAGATGCAGAGCGAGAACAGCGAGCAGCTGAATGTGAACAGTGAGAGGCAGACCGTGAGGAGCATGAGTGCCAGAGGTGACATGAACTGGAGAAGCTACGACTCCAACCACCAGCATCAGATCAGGTAAGTGTCTTGGGTTTAACTGGAATTACAGGACTGGGTTACAAATTAAATTCCAAACTGATAGCTGAATTTAAAGAGGGGGATGATATGGATGCCTTTTTAAATTTCTTTGAAGAAGTTTGTATTCAGGCTAACATTCCTAGAGAGTCCTGGAGCTATCAGCTATTCCTACTACTTACCAGGAAAGCTGGGGATGCATTGGGACAAATAGACAATGAGGACAGTGATGATTACAGCAAACTTAAAGCTGCACTCTTAAAAAAGTTTGATTTAACTGCAGAAGCATGCAGAGCTAAATTCCATAAGCTCAGGAGAAGCCCTGATATGAGCTATGAGGAGCTAGTCATGAAACAGCGTCACTGTTTAAAACGTTGGTGGGAGGGAACTGAAGCAAACTCTACAGATAAAACTGAAAATGCAATTTTGTTAGGACAGTTTTTTTGGGCATGCCCAGCAGAGCTGAAAACCTGGCTGGAGGACCGAGATCCTAAAACAGTGCAAGAGGCTGCTGAACTCTCGGACCACTATGCCAAGAACAGACCTGCTCTGAGAGCGAATGGGGTGGGCATGGCAGCGCAGAAAGGGAAAAGCACGCTTTCAGGGCAACTAAAACCCTCACTGCCTCCACCGAAACCAGTTAGCCCCAGGTTTCAAAGAAAAGATTTCTCTGAGAAAAACGAATGTTGGGTTTGTAAAGAAACTGGACATATTGCCAGACAGTGTCCCAAAAGGAAGAGAAATACGCAGATTGGGGCTAAGAAAGAAGTGGGTTGTTGGAGTGTCCCTGGAAGCATGCCTGTGAACATGAGGGAACACATGCACCCAGTCACGGTGAATGGTGTACAGACACAAGGGTTAAGGGACACAGGGGCATCCCTGATGCTGGTAAAAGGGGATCCGGTAGAGTCTGGTCAGCTTATACCCAATGAATTTGTAACTGTGCAAGGGTTCACTGGTGAGGAGACCACATTACCGCTCGCTAGTGTTCTCCTAGACTGGGGTGAAACTGGGGGAACTGTGCAACAGGTGGCTGTAGCCAAAACTTTAGCAGTTGACGTAATCCTTGGCAACAATCTCAAACGGGGATGGTGTGTGCAGTTACCCATAGCCAAGCAGCAAGGGAAAAGTTTAGTTCCCTGGACCCCACAGAAGCCATTGTGAAAACCACTGGGAGGCTGGTTCCCCAGCCTGTGTCTCCTGATATGGAGACTAATGAAAAGGGGGTAGAAATTTCCCCAGTAGCAGTTAACCAGACCGCTACGGAGGGTTACTCTGAAGAAGGAGGGGTGACCCATTGTCAGAGGGTTAGGGATGAAAGTGATCCTGAGTTCCCTGATGCTACTGCTAGGGACCGTAGTTTAGAGACTTAAGGGGACCTGTCCCGTGCCTTGGGAATGTGTAAGGAGTTTGCAGCTGCTCAGAAAAGTGACCCTAGTCTAGAGAAACTGAGGGTTTAGGCAGATTCTGACGGAGCACAGGGAGGTGATGGTAAACATAAAGTTTATTGGGAAAATGGACTGATGTATACTCAGGCTGGGAAGACAGAGGGAGGGGTGATGGGAAGGCAGCTTGTCATTCCCCCGGGGTACTGTGTGCAGTTGCTCAAGATTGCACATAATATTCCCTTGTCCAGTCATCTGGGAATCGCGTGCACTACGCAGGAGTTGGCCCAGAATTTCCATTGGCCCAACTTCACCCAACAGGTGAAGGAGTATTACAGGTCTTGTCACCTGTGCCAAGAAATAGGAAAGACAGATAAGAAAACCCAAACTGCCCTAATTCCATTGCCCATAGTAGAGGAGCCATTCCAGAGGATGGGAATGGATTCTGTGGGGCCTTTAAATACCCCCAGCTCCTCTGAGAAGAGGTTCTTCCTGACTGTGGTGGATTATGCCACCCGGTATCCAGAGGCAGTTGCCCTATCCTCACTGAGGACAGACAAAGGATAGACAAAGTGGCAGATGCCTTACTTGGGATTTTCTCCCATGTTTGGTTTCCGCAGGAGGTTATCACCGATCGAGGGGGTTCCTTCATGTTGGACCTGATGAAATGTTTGTGAGAGAAGCATGGGGTTGTGCAGAGGTGCACGACACCTTTTCACCCACAAGCCAATGGGCGTCTGGAAAGATTTAAAGGTACCCTGAAATCAATGCTCCAAGCGTTTGCTGAACAGCATGGGAGGGACTGGGAGAAATGCCTTCCCTGCCTGTTGTTTGCATACAGGGAGGTGCCCCAAGATAATAATACATTAGATAGAAAAGGTCTAATTGTATTGTGGAAGGAGTTTTGCTTTGTAATTTGCCCTTGTTCTTTTATGTGATTGTGAGCTCTTTGATAAATTATTCTGTGTTACATTTTTCATATTTTTATCATCTTTTAGTACAGTCTTTTTTTTAAGATACTGCATGTGTGTCTCTTCCAAGTTCTTTTTGCATGTGATGTATACATGGTTAAGTGGACAGCTTTTCTGGAGAGCTTGAAGATGTTACTAAACTGGGAAAAGGTAAGAATATACCCAAGGTCTTTTATAGAGTTTTAAGGGTTCATTTTGGAAGCCTGTCTTGGTGCCCCTGGTGAAAGATTGTACTGCAATCCCTGAAGTGGGTACGTATCTGAGCCTGTACATTGGGTGCGCTAGCATCAGGTTTGCAGTTTGAATCCCCCCCCCAGAACTTGAGACTAAAGGTGATTCGGATCCAAAAGCAGACAGGAGGGTTACCCTGTCTGTTACCTGTTCACATTTCTGTGCTTGGAGGTTGGCACTGTGGGAGCAGAGGGTCTGACCTGCTGAGTGCGTTTGTTACACCCTACACAGCCTCTGATGACCTCATGCACAGCAGTGACTTTTCACATGTTGTGTCACAGGTCTCTTCACAAGGACGTGGGCTTTCTGGTCTACTGTGAGGGGGTTGCTACTCTGGCAAGCAACAACATCATCCTTCCCTAGCTGGGACTTGTTGCCATGGGTAACGCTTCTCCCAGCCTAACTGCCCGATTTCAGGGTTCAGAGTCTGTTTCTGAACCCGTGTTAATGGCACAACACGCTTCTGCATGGCTGTCGGGTGGCCTCTCCCCTTTTTTTAATTCGAAAAATGAGATTTGTGTTAAATTAGTGCCACAAATGGTGGCCTGCTTGAGCAGTGATAGTACTGCCATCTGCGATGCTGACAACCCAGGTTCGAGAACAAGTCTAGAGCATCTGTTACCAGCTGGGGGGAGAGGTAGGATGAGCATCCCATGGACTGATGTCCTCCTCTAGGGGCATTATCAGTGCCCAGCATGAGGGTAACACTAAACAGAGGCTGGGAGTACAGCTGCTGGGGCCATGTCGTAGGGAGGAGATGATAGTGGACATCTGCGGAGTATGTGTGGGAGCACACACATTCTTGCATTGACATCATTGCATGTCTGTATCTCTTGGGGAAAACAAAGAACAAAGCCCTTAGCATTAGTGCAGTATGAAGTCTTCTCTCTCTTCCTGCAAATGACGCCTCAGCCTAAGACCCTGCTGAACTGCAGGTGGATCTTGGTCACTCCCCTTGGGCAGCTCCGCTGTAGGGGTTCAGCTATGTGGCCTCCAGTCAAGGCAGCTAGATGGGGATGCTGGGTTGGGGAGAAATATGGGTGTCTGATATGGTGTACATCCCCGCCTGATGCCTGGGAAATAAACAGAACTGAAAAAAAAAATTAGTTGCACAAGAAAGTGTTGTAGGAAGCAAACTGTGTTTTGCGGCACAAACATGCAGCAGAACATGGCAGCGAACTTCAGAAAGATGTCAAACCCAAATCTGAATCCTCAAATATATGAATCTTGGGAGCCCTACACATCTCAAGTGGGCGATGATGACATTCAGAGATGGTAACAGTGATCAACTATGTCACTTTAATGATGTGATGGCATCTCTCCTGATTCCCATTTACAGTGTTAGAGTCTGTTGTTCTTAGTCTCTCCCCCTTTCTCCACCATGGGTCCCTCTGATGGGGTTGCTACAGCTGTGCCCTTCTGTCAGCTGCAGGGCAGGTGAGTGGCCAGCCTTTGCAGCCAACACCAATACTGCTTCATAATCAGCCAGCGGGGGGGGGGGGTGCTCAAATGCTGGGGCGCTCCTGCATTCTTTCCAAGGGAGCTGTGCACCTTACCAATGGATGTGATGCATCTGACTTTAGTGTGGGCTTCAGGGCCTCAAACATCAACTTGGGTCTCCTAGGTGACAGCACAATCCGCTGCCGCCACATCATTGGGCCAACCCCTCCTAAACGTATGCCGAGTTTACATGGGCGAGGTGAGACTGTGGTTTTCTACTTTGAATATCTCTTCTCCTCCTGCACCATTCTGCTAGCTGCATCTACACAGCCCCTTCTCGCCAGCTGTGCTAGATAAGGGGGGGCTGTGAGTCTGAGGGGCAGTTCAGGGACAGTGTTGTTTACTTGAGTTTATGGCGATGTGAGTGGTGCTGCGCTTCCACACAGCAGCTTACGCCGCTTGCATCGCAACTCGTCCCCAACTGGGCAGGGACTCCTGGAGTCGATTGGGTATCAACTTACCAAACTCTGGTAAGTGTTGGCACTGCCACATTTGCACCACCGCAGCCTGAGTGCTTGGGTTGCTGCGGTGCAAATGTGGCAGTGTATGCAGGCTTATAAAGTAGGAACGTGCCTGTAAGAAGTGGCATCACATGCCCAGCAAGGTCTGCAGCTCAGTGGGGCTCCTGGCAGCTCCACATGGGTTGTTGCCGGCATTAATAGATACTAAACACTAGAGAAAGGGCCCTGGGAAAAGGATCTGCTGTGAATGAGAGAAGCCATGCTGCACCTGTAGGACTGGGGCTATTGGCAGAGTTTGTAAACAAGTCTGCCTTGCTGCACACACAACCGTACTGAGAACAGGAGATTTTATTGTCCCAGCTCCAAGCACAAGTGTGAAATGGATAAATGCTAGCGGCGTAAATCTCAGCTGTCGGTGGGAATGACATGTTGATTAGTCTGTGTGACTCAATGGAGCTTCTCTTGGGTTGTATTGGCACCCAAAGTCAGATCTGCAGCCCTGACATGCATGTGTTTCAGGAACTGTCTGAGCCCCACGGGAATTTTTATCACTTAAGCAATACCGAGGGTGCACCTCTCAACCTGTCGATTGGATCACAGTTTTGGAGGGGAAAATAATAAGCGTAAGAATTTTATTTACAGTACACATCTCTAGGGCAACAAATATAAAATATAAAACAAGGGTTACACCAGTACATCAAAGAACAGCACCTATAACAAAAGGAAAGGAACTTGGTTTTGTATAGCACCTTTCATACAAACTGTATCCCAAAGTGCTTTACAGTCCAGGAGCCGGAGGGGGTAGAATGTTACTGTGGAGATGAGAGGTGGCTTTGTCCTTCTTTGGGACCCTCTGTCTCCACATCGCCACCCAGCTGCTCAAGAGTGCCGAACCCGGCCTAACCTGCTATGGCTCCAAAAATGCTCCGTCTGATCAGCAGTGCTCAGTCACATCTGGGACCACTCAGCTCTTGGCCTGCAAAGGCGCCAAATCTGAAATTGCATCGACTTTGAGAATGTACTGCACCTTGACTTAAAAGCATGATCAGGTGCTTTCAGGAATCCCAGACCTGCATGAGTGGAGGCGAGAGGTAGTTTTGCCCTCCATTTTGTCCTCTCTCCACATCGCCACACAGCTGCTCGAGAAAGCCCAACCCAGCCTGACCTGCTGTGATTCCAAAAACGCTGCCCGACAGTGCTCCATCCAGTGCGGAGTGCTCAGCTGCATCTGGGACCAGTCCGCTCTCAGCGTGCAAAGGCGCCAAATTTGAAACAGGTCTGACTTTGAAAGTGTACTGAACCTCGGCGCAAAACTATAATTGAGCACTTTTAGGAATCACAGACCTGCATGAGTGGAGACGAGAGGTGGCTTTGTCCTCCACTGGGACCTCCTCTCTCCAAATCACCACGTAGCCGCTTAAGAAAGCCTGACCCAGCCTGATCTTCCATGATTCCGAGAATGCTGCCCAGCATTGCTCCAACAAATCAAGAATACTCAGTTGTTCTTCTTAAGCAGACTCCCCTCTAGCGGTCTTCCACGCTTGCGGTCTGGAACTTTAAGGACTGCAGCACAAAGAATGACGGGAGAGTCTGCCAGGGAAAGTCAGTCAGAAGAGGCTGCTGGCTATTGGAAATGCTGGCTGAGTGCACCGCTAAACGTACTTAAACAGCAACACCAAGTAATCACTGAGCACTGTAGTATATAGCCTCATTGCTACATAGTGCTAATGTAATGATTATAAATGTTAGAGGTTCCTCTCCCATTCTTAATACTCTATGTTGCTTCACTGCCTTGGTAGGAACCAGCTATTACTAAGCCCTGCGCCACTGTTTCCCCTTTCAGTTCAAAGCTGGATTGTGTCGGTAAAATTTGCTAGGTTGCTCCATTAAACTTAATGATGATGTCGCTTGCTGTCTGGGTAGGAAATAGTTGTCAGTAAGCCCTGCACTACTGTATTTTGTCCTAATGCTTTTTTGTGGCTGCAGTTAACTGACTTGCCAGGAGTAGGTTGTTCCTGGTTGTAACTGGGTTAAATTAATGTAAATCGTTTCAAAGCTCTGACACACTTTACTCTGCTGCTACTTGCACTGCTGTCTGTTTAATGACTGGCTAGTAAACCCTGCACTGACTCAGTTGTGTAGTATAACTGGCTGTGCTGGTGTGTATAAAGTGCTTAACCCTTGTATTCCTCTGACCCTTTGACCATACTATCTGGCTGGGGAGTGCGTTTAATTCTGTACTCTGGCAGCACTCTAGGATCACCTGACTCTAGTATGTGTACAAGCAGTTGCCCTTTTTTTTTACTTGCTGTTTATATGCCCCCTACTCTCCACAGCTGTACCTTCCTTTGGGGCTGCCAAGGCATACCCCAGGCTTTGTCAGGCATCTTTGGGGACCTGCTACTGAGCACCAGACCCCCATATGGCTTCGGATAACCCCCCTGTGCAGGGTAGGAGGGGGACCCTCCCCAGCCCATTCCATCGTGTCAGGTAGTCCTGACGGCGCTGTCCCCCAGATCCTGATCGTTGCTGCTGAAGTGCCTGGCCTATCTACAAGCAGAACTGCAGGGTAGGTTTCCACTGTTCTGGTGTCCCTCCCTTGAGGTGGCGGCGTGCAGAGAGGTCAAGGAGACAATGGCACATTGAGACATCCCACTGCTCTGACTTCGGTTGTCTTCCTCCCCTTCCTATGTTCCATGGTTCCGCTTGTACCTCCACCTGTGATCACACAGGTGGTGGTGTTGTGGTAGAACCAGCAGCCCACCCTTCCCAGAGGAGGAGAGCACTTGATCCTCCTTCCCCTTGCCAGCCGCCCAGCAACCCAAGCTTGCTCCTGAACCCAAGTTGTTGGCATCACAAGCAGTAGCACTACCACCACGCTGGTGGGCAGGCTACAAGCAGTAGCTCGGACAATACCCGCTAGTGGGCTCCACCACTGGGAGTGCCTCTATGTTAGCATCCTGGTTGTGAATCCAGTAGTCCCACAGGTTCCCTTAGTCTGACTGCTGCAGCACTAATTTGTAGCCTTGAAGGTGGACTTTAAATATTATCCATTAAATCATATTATCCAATTAGTGCTTCTACCTGAGTAATCTTACATAGACCTGGGAGCCAGTGCCATTCACTTCTGTGTCGATCTGAGCCCCTTCCTGTAAAAATGCTTTTTGCCACACTGTTACTCCTGTGTCAGCTACCAACTGCAAGGCACAGTGAATGCGCAAAGCAAGCCGAGATGATGATGGCTCTTTCCCCAACAACGAGTTGTGCCCCTGGGCACCAGAATCCTCTGCTCGGCCTATAAATACTCGGGGTCTTCAACCTATGTCAGCCCCAGCTGGGGAGCAACTTAATGTAGCAACACCAGGAGAGTGCTACAACTACACACGTGGCACCAGAGTGCTACAGCTACACACGTGGCACCTGTGTCTCCAAGGTCAGCAGTAAGTCCCACTCCATCAAGAAAAGTCCCTGAGGGTAACACATGGCCTGAGGGATCTTAGAAGACTTACACTAATATTACTTCTCTTGTCTGGAAATATCCACTCAAAACCAGACCCCATAGGCAACCTTGGTTCAGGATCAAATCGTCAAGGGAAACTAAACATAATCTCCCTTAACACTGGATGCCTACCCTCGTAATATGCTCTGTTAGAAGCCTGGGTAGCACTAGTGTAACCAGATGTAATAACCCTGACTGAAACCTGGCTCACCTCCAAAATCTCTGATGCTGTCATCACCTTGCTTGGTTTTTACTTCTTTAGAGAGGATTGGCAGGGTAAGTGTGGAGGGGGCTGCCTAATCTAATTAAGGTCAGACCTGCAGGGCTCCAAAGTAGAAACTGATGGCCTAACTAGAGACTGAAATGCCTGGCAGTCAAACTCCTGCTAGGGAGGGGACGCAAATCCCTCATACTTATGACAACCTACATACCTCCTGGTAAAAACCAATCTGACCTTGAGTCCTTCTCCAGCTACGTTAAACAAATTAGTCAAAACTGGGAAACAACTCTCAGCACGGCAGACTTCAGTATCACTTGGTCTGTCAAATCTAGTGTGTCCATAAGGACTTAATAACCAGCCTGTTTCTCTTGCGGCTGGTTACTGAATGCACCAGGATCAACTATAAAATGGGCACCAGAACCTTAATCAGCTGGATCCTGGCTACCCACCCGGATAGGGTAATAGAAGTCAGAATGCTACTGGACACCATTAGTGACTACTCCCCTGTTCAATGCGCACAGAGAGCTAAACAGTCCAAGCCCCCCCCCCCGATTTACCACCAGCCAGGTCCAACACAAAGATAAGGTGGCAGATTTTAAATCACACGTGGCTCAGATTGACTGGAGCTACCTGGACAACACCCCTGGTATTGACTCTGCTCATGACTTCTTTATAAATGAATTTATTGCAGTTGTAACAATTTTCCACTCTCAAAAAGTGCAAGATACAAGGTAACTGTTAGCTGGATCACCCCTGAACTCCTCGCCCACATGCAAGAAAGGGACAACCTGTGGTATTGGGTTAGAGAAACAGGGTCACGTGTGGACCTACAAAGGTGTAAAGAAACACAAAAGAAGTGCACCAGTAAAATACGTCAGGCAAAATCTGCATACTAGAACAACCAGCAGTCCAGCAACTGGAACAATGAGAAAAAGTTTTAGGAGAACATATTCGTTCTCCTGGGAAAGGGTGAAAAAATAGCCCAATAGAATGCTCAAGGTTGATGGGGCTAAGATCCGATGGTGATGTCACTTGAGTCTTATGCAGCTGTGATCCAGAAACATGGCACCCTAATTCTATTTCAGGCCTATTTTAACAAAAGATACCCTAAAACTATGTTAAAAGAGTCCTAAGTAAAACCAGGGTAGTGATGATGTGCTAGATATGAAGTTGCTGCCCAGGCCCTTGAGGAACTTGCCCTCCCTGTATTCGAAGTATTCAATTTCTCCTTGTGGTATTCTCAGTTCCCAGGGGTATGGAAATCCACACTGATCACGCCGGTTTTCAGACACGGTGACTCCTTCAACCTAGCAAGTTACAGACCAGTTTCATTCCTCTCCCCTTTGTACAAGGCCCTAGAACAAATCGTATCAGACCAACTAGTCACCTACTTGGGAAAATACAATATCCAATGCGCTCAACAGCATGGGATTCAGGAAGCTTCACACCACCATTAGGCACTTGACAATGATCACCTAGTGAGAGCCATCTACATTAACCTGACTAAGGCCGTCGACCTTGTAAGTCCCAAGCTGCTGCTTGGCAAGCTCCTCTCCCTTGGGCTGTCTCAGGGAACAGTAGCTTTGTTTCGAAGCTACCTCACCGATGGCCCCCAGCATGTAAGGCTCTCTATCAGGTGGCAGGAGTTTCTCCATAGACATACCCAGGGATCAGTTCTTGGCCCCACCTCCTATCTGGGCAGTTTATCAACTGCCTCCTAGAGGCCTGCCAGTCTGCAAGGGTACTCCTTAACGCTGATGATGCCATCATTTACCCAAGCAGTGCTGACCATGGTAAACTCTCCATGGACGTCCAAATCAACTTCGAGTCATTAGGGAAATGGTCTACCCACAAAAAATTGGTCTTGAACTACAAAAAAAAGGTTGTTAGAAAAAAGGTCACACCATTAGTGATCCTCAGTGACAAGGGACATAAACTAGAACAGATAGAATCCTTTAAGTACCTTGATGTCGTCCTGGATGATACCCTATCATTCTCCCCTCATGTGGACAGTATTGTTAGTATGGCTAAGAGAAGGCTAGGCACACTGTTTAGGAATTGCCTCAACCATACCACCGAAGCCAGGAATCTTGTTGTTTCCAGCACGGTCCTATCACTCATTGACTATGGCCTCCTAGTATATGCAGCTGTGTGTCACTCTGTACTAAACAGAGCCAAGGTTGTATAAAAGAAGGCATGTCACCTTGTTTTGGGGGCTGACAGGCTGGTCCGTAGCTGCTCCCTATATTCCCTCTCCAACTGGTTACCCCTTCAGGGCAGATTAAAGTACCAAACCTGTCTGAGCATAACTAGGAATGCCCTAGAAATATCATTCCAAAAGAACAGACCTGGGGAAATGCTCCCTTGCTATAAGGGCATCCATGTGGCTGAACAAATTACCTGACTCCCTACAAAGCCTTTCACAATTGCCCACTTCAAAAAAGCTCTGCGAATAGACCTCACTGCTAGTTCCAAATGTACCTGCTTCAGTTTCTGCTAGTTCCAAATGTACCTGCGTCAGTTAATCTGTATGCACACCGCTAGTTCCAAATGTACCTGCGTCAGTTAATCTGTATGCACACCGCTAGTTCCAAATGTACCTGCATCAGTTAATCTGTATGCACACTGCTAGTTCCAAATGTACCTGATTCAGTTTATCTGTACGCACACCGCTAGTTCCAAATGTACCTGTGTCAGTTAATCTGTATGCATACCGCTAGTTCCAAATGTACCTGCGTCAGTTAATCTGTATGCACACTGCTAGTTCCAAATGTACCTGCGTCAGTTAATCTGTATGCACACTGCTAGTTCCAAATGTACCTGCATCAGTTAATCTGTATGCACACTGCTAGTTCCAAATGTACCTGTGTCAATCTGTATGCACACCGCTAGTTCCAAATGTACCTGCGTCAGTTATTCTGTATGCACACCGCTAGTTCCAAATGTACCTGCATCAGTTAATCTGTATGCACGCCACTAGTTCCAAATGTACCTGCGTCAATCTGTATGCACACCGCTAGTTCCAAATGTACCTGCGTCAGTTAATCTGTATGCACACCGCTAGTTCCAAATGTACCTGCGTCAGTTAATCTGTATGCCAACTCGCACTGTAACACTTTCATTGATATTGTAATAGCAAAGCTCCATTCTTATAGCTATTCATGCTGTTGTTTGTTTGTGACTGCATTCCTCTGGAATTGCTGTTTGTTACTGTTTGTTTGTAACCTCGCCTTTTGACTCAGTTGTGGAACCTTTGTAAAAGAGCACCTGTGCACAAAGGTGTTTTCCTAAAAATTTAAAAATAAATATTTCAG
Source organism: Neoceratodus forsteri (assembly GCA_016271365.2). Lineage (NCBI taxonomy): Eukaryota > Metazoa > Chordata > Ceratodontiformes > Ceratodontidae > Neoceratodus > Neoceratodus forsteri. Next base: position 1,110,544,786 of record CM028133.1, read on the forward strand.
GCACACAGGGAGATCCAGATAGTACAGAGATAGAATAGTTGGGTCACCAGGTTCACAGCTTTGTATCTGAACCACCAGGCAACACTGCCTCCCTCAATAAATAACCAAGAACCCGTTCCCACGTAACAAGATCAATATATGATATTGTAAAAAGAGGCAGTTCCTATAACAACATGTACTCAACAGTGTACTGGAGGTCAGCAGATGTGACTCCCCTGTTAAAAAAGTGCGATCCTAGGAATTATAGGCCGGTGAGCCTGACTTTAACTGTAGAAAAGTGCTGGAGGCTATCATACAGGATAGGATCACTGAGCACCTGGATAGATGTCAGCTTATCAGGGGATCAGCATGGTTCTACAAAAGGGAGGTCTTGCCAGTCCAGTCTGTTGATTTTCTTTGAAGAAGTCTCCAAGGCATCTCGGGCTACCAATTGATTTACTGTATCTAGATTTTATTAAGGCATTCGACAGGGAAACTCATGTCAAAACTGAGGAAGATAGGGGGCGCTGTGGAGTAAGCCTGCTGAACAGACTCATCTTTCAGCCGCTCTGCGGATCAAGGAGCTACAAAACAATAACATTCAATTTTCTTGCAAGAAACTTTGAATTTTTTTGACAGCATCAAGTACCTCTCATCGAGCTGCACAGCTTTATACCAAAATCTACCATGGTCTGACAAATAAAGGAGGAAGGACTGGCTCCATGGATCGCTGCTGCCAGACTGCCAGGCCGCTGCAACCACAGCATCAATGTGTAGGACAAATGCCCCCCGCCGGGCCTTGCAACTCTTCATGCAAGCCATGGGATCGAAGGCTGAGTCAGTCTTTAAAAGAAAGACTAAGCAAGATGTTAAAATCAAATTCACCACTAAAATGGTGACTTCAGCTGAAATTGCAAGCAACACAAGCACTGGCTACATTGGGAAAACTTGTCCAGGAGAATTCTCAACCCATTACCAGATGGAGGCCCTAGAAAATGCTAATCGGGCCTCCAGTGTTAGAGGGATGTGAAGGGGACAGTTTACAAACCTGGCTGCCAAGGGCTTTGCGGTTTGAACCTGAGACACTTGCACCACAAGTGTGTAAAGCTTACTGCATTTCACCAAGGACAGCTGAGGCCAGTGAGATATGCTATGAACAGTTCCACTAGTGACTTCAGGCGTACGTCTGCCAGACCACATTTTGCAGGCATCCTGGGAATCTGACTCTCTGACTCTTTGAACTATAATGACTCCACCGTACATACTTCTGTACCTTTCATATGGTACCAGATCTCATTGCAAAAATTTGGACATGGTTTGTACAAGGCTGTGGCGCCTAGGGCTGTTTCATTCACTCCTAATGCTGGCCTGCCTGATGATATGCTATGTCGAGCACACTTTTCAGTTCACAGACATGGTCAAAGCTGGGAAGAAGGCTGAAGTTGTAGTACCGAAATTTTAAATGACCAGGCCCATGAGGAGGAGGCTTCAGAAGAGGAGACCTGAACATGGACTGCGGGGACAAGTACAGTTAATTGAGTAGTCATTAAGCAGTGTTGGAACTTTCCATGATGCTTACCTTTTTCACTAACGGTGACTTTATAATGACTGCCTTTCCTATGAAAACCTGGTTTGAATATGATTATAGTACCCAACCCCATTTTTGGGTGTAACTGTTCCTGTTGTTCGAGTTTGGGACTTTGCTCTACCTCTAATGACAGACTACATGTGGAGAGTTCACATGGGAGGGTCAGGTCCTCAGAAGTTACCACTGAGTATAGAGAACTACAACAACTGTGGGATTTTAAAAGTTGGGGTAAAGCCAGCCCAGTGGTGCTATGGGTTGAGGCACTGGAATGCCACACCGATGACCCGAGTTCAGGAACGAGCTAGGGCTGCCGGAGGGTTGGCAGGGGCGAGAGAGGATGGAGTGTCTGGAGGACTGCTCTCCTCTCTCAGGAATGGAGGGTGCATCGTCCTGCCTGTCGATTGCCCCCTAGTGGGGGCTAGGGGGCGATGCAGGCTAGGAAGGGAAGGAACTGGCTGGCGTGGCATGTGTGTGCCCCCACATGCGTGCGTGGCACCTTGCATGTTGGAGGGGTACAGAAAAATGGAAAAATGGCAGCTGGGGGCTCTATGAGATCCCCAACCTTGTCCCGCCGGTTTACTGCAGTGGCCTTCCTGGATTTGGATTGTGCTCCGGGGAGGGGGTCTCTCCTTCCTGCTCCACCAAGTGGGGGTTAGTCCATGGGGGGTCTCGGGGATGGCGGTAGCTGTCGGGCTGGTGGGCGAGTTGAGCGGGGATGAATTTCCTGCCCCCAGTGTGCCCAGGTGGAAAAAACATGAGGAAAAGTTGGGTAATTTATAATCTACTCCATGTATCTCTCCAAGGGGCTAGCAGCCTTGTTAATAGTGTTAAAATTGTTTCTTTTTAATGTACAGTACCTGTGATTTGTTTTATAGTTACAGAGTGGCCGACACTATCGGCTCACTGAGCTGTTGGTGCAAATGTCAAGTTGAAAGCATAATGGAATTTAAATAAAATTATTTCTTTCATTAGCTTCTATGCCTTTCATGGTGGGGGCTTAGGGTTACCACCTGTCAGGTTTTTTACATGGTGATAAGGTTTTCAGGGTCCCTATCAGCTAATCCAGTTTTGCTCTCTGCTGGTCAGGTTTTTGAGCCATTTTGAGCGCTCACATACTTTTGAAACATATTTTGTCATATCATTCATTGTTTCAGCTACGTGTCCAGGTTACAAACTAGTTCTGTTGTCAATATAGCCCTTTGTTTGTGAAGGAAGTCAACCTGGGAGGTGTAAAGTATAGCCATTAACACCATTAGCACTTACTTAAAGGGGAACTGTCATCAACAGAATTTCTTAATGTCTGAAAGCCCATAAAAAGCTAATTTGATTGAGCCATTGTGTTTATCTGTGAGTCTTTGCAATCCAGAGTTATTCATATGTAAATCACCCTGTAATTAAGGGCTGGTGCAGCTATATGTTTTGGGCTCCTGACGGAAAATGATGTCATCGAGGGTCTAGGTCAGTGGTACTCACACCACGACTCGTGAGCCACAAGCGGCTCTTTTACACTTCCCTTGTGGCTCCTTTAATGATAAGATACTCATGCATATATTTGGCTCTTTACATGCCGCCCGCTCGATACCACAGATTTTATATAAAAAAAAAATGTTTCTTGCTCTGTCTAAGGTTAAGCACAGACCTTTTAGCAGTGGAATTTTGCTTCTAGTTGCAACTGAAAGAAATTAACAGCAAACCGCATAGCGCTATCAATGTCAGCGTAGTAGCGTTAAATGGATGCTGTTAATCTCGCTTCAGTCTTGTGCCCTCCTTTGAACTGCACCTAAATCTCGTTGTGTCTGTCTCCCTGTTAAGTCCTTAATGGTGGAGTGCCCGATGCTGCGAGGTTTTCTCGGTAGTCTCGTTTTGCCTCGTTTGCACTGTATATTCCATGGACTGATCGTGGTGAGAAGGAGAGCTAAGGATCTTAAACTGCAGGTACAGAAGCTTTTTTGTTAGTTTTGTAAAATTAAGCATAATATTATTTTAATTAAGATTTGGGGCTGACAAATGTACTTTATTGAAATTATTTTTCTCCCTGCAATTTATCTGACAAGACTTCAGTAACAAGGGGCCATATCTCAAGCAGGTACTCTCAGCACTGGTTGGGGAGGGACACTGGTGAAGTGGTGTGGTGTTTTGTATTTTATAAATTTGGTGCTCAGTACATGACTATTGTTCATTGGGTGTTAACTGGGTGTGTTTGTGTGTGTGTGTGTGGGGGGTCATTGGTGTGGTGATGTTGATTGCTATTAAATTCTATTTATTATGTGTAACAGTGATATTTATAATTTTATGTTTATTTAATTGCATGTATTTGTAATTAATAACAATAAAATGTTTTTACTTTATACGTTTTGTGTGCAAGTTTGATTTTGGCACTGTGCCGAATGCTGTGCTGATAGGTTGTGACTCCCGACCAAAGTGAAGTAACAAATGTGGCTCCCAAGACACGTATGACAGAGTATCACTGGTCTAGGTCCTCCTTTGACTGTATGTAATCCAATGCGTTAAATGGGAAATCGACTGTTTTATTAAGTGTGTTTTAAGGTGTTATTACAACACTTTCGACATCTATAATAATTGTTTTGTATGTGCATTGATACTAGTGAGTTTTCACCTTTACAGTTCAAACTGTTAGTAAAAATAATCCATCTTCAGGATTGCTATTTAGGCTATACTGCCAGCTGATCATCAAAAACTACACATCTCAGGGCTGGCTCTGTGGTGCCAACAGGTATTGGGGCCTCATATCAGGATTTCTAAACCCAGGCTGTGTTCATGTCAGTACAGATTTCTGGGACTGCCACAGCACCAACTTCTGTTTTTTTTTCCATTCCCTCTCTTGCAGCCTTTTCTCTTACAATTTCAGGTATGAACTCAGGTCTAAAAGATGCAAATGTGGCTACGTACCTACTGGCCTGGCATCATGGGGCCAGCCCTGAAATGTGTAGCTTTTGATTATCAGCTGGCAGTACAGCTATGAACAAGCTCCGTTCATCCAGCAGAATGAGTTTTGAGCATGTGTTAAGATTCTGAAACTATTATACTCTTTCTACCCAGATTAGACTTGAAAAGAAATAAATAGGACACACTTACTTGTTTATTAATGGCAAAAACACATAGATGAACAACCTTGTTAAAACATGCATAACCTGAAATGCATTATTAAAATATAGAATAATATATGGGTGGGTGTGTGTAACCAGAATTTTACACACTCCTGAGGTGTGGGATGCAACATAAACCCAGAGAGGTTTATAAAAGCATCGCGCACAGCGTGTGTGTGTAAAATTCTGGTTTTTACACACACACACATATATTTTATTTAATTAATGGTGATATGTTTTTGCCTCAATTATTGGACTCAATTATTAGGGGGATAGAACTGGGGGGAGCAGGGAAAACTGAAGTAAGGTGCCTGCCTGGTGCCATGGCTTGGAGGGACAGGAAGCACATCCTCAGGATCACGAGAACAGCTGCAGGAGTCTGGGCTGGGCGTCATTGTCCACCTAGGGACAAATACTTGGCTCAACATGAGATCAGAGCAGTGCAGAAGGACTTTGTAGAACTGGGGAGGGCCTAAGACAAGTAGCACACACAGTATCCTTCTCAGAGGTGCTGCCTGTCAATGGCATGAGTGAGGCAAGGGTACTTTGCACCATGCAGTTTAATGAATGGTTGAAAAAATGGTGTGGAGCACAGGGTTTGGCTTCATTGGGGACTGGGGTTCCACCTGGAGGACACCAGCCTATACTGGCAGGATGGTCTGCATCTGTCCAGGAAGGAACAAGTCTTTTGAGCAATAGGTTTAAATGCTTCATTGTGAAGCTTTTAAACTAGTCAAGGGAGGCATTGATAAGCAGCAGGAAAATCCCAGCCTCTCCCTACAAAACAGGGTACTAAATGAGAAAAGACCGAGGTGGAAAGGTCAGTGGGATGCTGCAACAGAAGGTAAAGCCATCAAGAAATGGAAAGCAATGAGTACCAATGCCCGTAGTCTGAGTAACAAGCTTCCTGAATTAGTGGCCTTGATGGAGGAGGAACATCTGGATATCGTGGCGATGCATGAAACATGGTTCACATAAAACCATGACTGGGACGTAAACATACCAGGATACACTATCTACAGGAGGGACAGAGAGGGTAAAAGAGGAGGAGGAGTAGCTCTTTACATATGGGTAGGAATCAAAGCAACAGAACAAAAGGGAAAACAGGGAGGAGAAGAAGCACTGTGGGTAAATTTGGAGACCGGCAATGGCACCACAGTCCGCACAGGGGTTTTATACAGACCCCCTTCTCAGGGGGAGGAAATGGACAAGGAAATGATAGAAAGTATACTTAGTATGGCAGAAAAAGGGGAGATGTTGCTGATGGGTGATCTGAATATGCCAGATGTTAACTGGAGTGCAGTTGCAGCACCACTTGAAGGGGATTATTCTAGATGCTCTACAGGGGCATGCCTTAGACAACTAGTATTGGAGCCCATTGAGAGGGAGCAATCTTAGACCTGGTTCTCTCAAATGGAGATGAAGAGGATCACAGATGTAGAAGTGGGTAGCCATCTGGGAACTAGCGACCATCGAACAGTATGGTTCTGAATAAATACAGCAATAGAGTCAAAGCCATACAAAGGCAAAGGTACTGGACTTTAGGAGGGCTGACTTTGCCAAAATGGGTGAGTGCCTAAGGAATGCACTAGCAAATGGGCAGGAAGGAGGGTGGAAGAACAATGGGAATAATAAAACTGCCATCACAGAGGTAACAAGCCTCTGTGTAAGCAAATAAACAAAACTAAACGATGTAAGAAACCACTATGGTTCTCAAAGGAAGTGGCAGTGAAGGTTCAAGAGAAAAGAAAGTTTTCAGGAAGTACAAGGAATCACAGAAGGAGCAGGACAGAGAACTGTATCAGTTAAAAGCAAAGGAAGCTGGGAAGGCAGTCAGAACAGCAAAGGCCCAAACCGAGGAAAAGATAGCCAGCTCAGTTAAGAAGGGGATAAAACCTTTTATAGGTACATCAGGAACGAAGGAAGACCAAGGGAGGATAGTGAGGCTTAATAAAGGGGGAGGGTGGGCAGAGGGTGACTGTGAAAAGGCAGAGATACTAAACAAATATTTTGCTCAGTATTTACAAAGGAAGGGAGGTACCTAAAACAAACAGTAGAAACACTCTGGATACAGAAGTTGATACCAGCCCATTTACAGAAGAAAGGGTTCTGAAAGAACTCTTAAAACTGAAGGTGGACAAAGCAATGGGGCCTGATGGGATTCATCCCAGAATTCTAAAAGAACTAAGGGTAGAATTAGTGACACCACTGACTACCCTGTTTAACAAATCATGGGAGGATGGGGTGGTACCCGAGGACTGGAGGAGGGCAGATGTGATTCCCCTTCACAAAAGTGGGAGCAAGGCAGAAGCAGGAAACTACAGACCTTTTAGTTTAACCTCAGTGGTAGGGAAAATGATGGAATCACTTCTGAAGGAAAGAATTGTCGAGTATCAAGAGGCCAGAGGGGCACAGGACCCAAGGCAGCATGGATTCACAGCAGGAAGGTCATGCCAGACAAATCTGATAGATTTCTTTGACTGGGTGACCAAAGTAGTAGATCAGGGAGGGGCTGTAGACACGGCCTACCTAGACTTTAGCAAGGCATTTGACACAGTCCCACACAAAAGATTAATATACAAGTTAGCTAGCCTGGGAGTGGGTCCCAAGATGACAGCCTGGGTAAAAAATTGGCTGGAAAATAGGACACAGAGAGTAATAGTAAATGGAGTCCTCTGAAGAAAGGGGGGTTACTAGTGGGGTACCGCGGGGTTCAGTATTAGGACCGGTCCTCTTCAATGTCTTTATAAGCGACATTGCAGAGGGACTGGAAGGAAAAGTATGTCTCTTTGCAGATGACACAAAGATCTGCAACAGTGTTGATGCACAAGGCGGGGTGGAAAGGATGAAAAGGGACTTGGCAAGGTTAGAGGAATGGTCAAATGTATGGCAGCTTAGATTCAATGCTAAGAAGTGCAAGGTAATGCACCTGGGAAACACAAACCCAGGGGAAGAGTACACAATGGGGGGTGAGATACTAACAACAACAAAAATAGAAAGGGACCTGGGGGTAGTCATATCAGATGACCTAAAGGTGGGCAAGCAATGTGAGAGGGCAGCAAGGAGGGCTGGGGGATACTGGGATGCATAGGGAGAGGCATCACCAGTAGAAAACAGGAAATTATTATCCCTCTGTACAGACAGCTGGTCAGACCCCGTCTGGAGTACTGTGTGCAGTTCTGGAGAACCAGTCTTTGCAAAGACATAGACAGGATGGAAGCTGTCCAGAGGAGGGCAACTAAAATGGTGCAGGGTCTGCACCGGAAGACATATGAAGAGAGACTTAAGGAGCTTAATATGTATATCCTCGAGGAAAGGAGGGAGGGGGACATGATAGAAACTTTCAAGTACCTCAGGGAATCAACAAAGTCCAAGAGGGTAGCATCTTTCAGAAAAGAGTGTGCCTGAGGTTGAGGTGCTGGTACATGCCATCGCGTCCGCCCGGCGACCGGGTTCGAGAAACAATGCGGGTTGTCGAAGTCAGCGAGGAGGAGATGGATCGGCGTCAAGAGACTGCTCTCCATCTCGGGGTGAGATCAGCGGCGGTGCTTGCCTGACCTAAGCGGGAGGCTGGGGATGACAGCACGCAGCCGCAGGAACGAGGGAGGCGGGGCGTGGCGGCGGCTTGACTGAGTGCTTGGTCTGTGGGGCGTGGCGCACTCAGCTCGCTGAGCGCCATTCATCGCCATGCCCGCTGGGAGAAAAATTCAGAAAAAATGGAGCCTGGCAGCACGACGCCGTTCCCCGTCGCCATTCCCGGAGGACGCCTCCCTGGCATGGACCCGTTTGGGTGGGTTGAGTCGCTCCCCACCTCCCTGCCGCGAAGGGTAAGTCGCGGGGTGCTGAAGGGAGGGGGTCTCATGTCCGGGGATGGCGCCGGAGGAACGGCGGAGTGCGGGGGGGGGTGTAGCCGGAGCTCCTGAAGAAATAACATCCTAAAAAAAAAAAAAAAAAAAAGAGGTGTGCAAGAACAAAGGGGCACAATTTGAAGATGGGGGGGGCGGCTCAGAGGTAATTTAAGGAAGTATTTTTTCACAGAGATGGTTGTGGATGCATGGAACGGCCTTCTGGAGGAGGTTGTGGAGTCAAAAACAGTGGTGGAATTCAAGCATGCATGGGACAGTCATAAGGCAATTCTAGGGGGTGGGGGTAGGAAGAAGTAGGCTGCTGGTTAATTAGCATCTGCAGCTTATCCAGTAGGCAGGGGAATGGGCAGACTGGGTGGGCCAAGCGGTCCTTATCTGCCGTCAAATTCTATGTTTCTATGCCTTTCAGCACAGTGCAGTTAGTGCAGTGCGCGCACACACACACACACACACTGCCTGTCTCTCCCTTTTGTTTTTTTCCTTTCTTTTTTTTTCATTACAGTGGTAATGACATTTTGGAAAGTTGAGGTCCGTTAGCATTGCTGCATAGTGTAAGACGAACTTGAAGGGTATGAGTGGCTGGATCAACCAGATTGATTTTTTTCATTTTCAAGGCAGGATCAACTAGATAGATATTTAAAAATACTTAAAAAGCTTACTTGTCTTAACAGTGTGTGGCAAAGCTTGAGTGCTGGTACCAGTGCTCGGTAATGGAGCCACCATGTTGGGCAAGATGTTCAGCCTGCCCACAGTGAAACTACGCACCAGTTAGCTTTCTGTGGTGACACTTGATTGACAGGTGTTGATTACAACCTCTTGGATTTAACCACAAATATCAACTGGGAGGTTGTAACTGGAGAAAAAAGTGTCTTTATTTGTATGTAAAAAATGATCACCATTAATTAGAGTATTTTACTTCTTTTGATGAAGTTAAAAGTATAACAGTTTCTTACTGAAATACTTTGGATGGAATGGGATTTTGTACCATAACAATGACAGAATACTGTTGCATTATTAGGAGGCAGTATAACATGGTGGTTAAGGGCACTGAGCTACAAACCTGGAGGCCTGGGTTTGAATCCCACAGCCCCCACTTGCATACTGTGCGACTCTGAACAAGTCACTTAACTTCCTTGTGTTCCCCGGTCGTACCTGGAAACAAGCTTCAGCTTAGTGTGCCTTTCCTGATTAAACAATTTCCTCTTTCCCTTATTTTTACTAACAGTTTGAAATGTAAAGGTGGTAACTCGCTAGCTTCATTGCACATACAAAACAAATATTATAAATATAGAAAGTGTTGTAATTACAAAATCCCACTCCATCCAAAGTATTTCAGTAAGAAACTGTTATACTTTTAACTTCATCAAAAGAAGTAAAATACTCTTTTAATAATGCATTTCAGATTATGCATGTTTTAACAATGTTGTCCATCTATAGTAATTGTGTCCCATTTTTTTCTTTTCAAGTCGAATCTGGGTAGAAAGAGCACATTTTCAGAATCATAACACATGCTCAGATTGTTTTTACTGTCTTTGTCTAGGAAAGGCACACTGAGCAACAGCTTGTTCCTGGGTGTGTTGTGGGAGCACAGGGAGGCCATAATGCCAGGTCAGTAGGTACGGAGCCACATTTGCATCTTGTAGACCAGAGTTCACACCCAAAATGTAAGAGAAAACGCTGTAAGAGAGGGAATGGAAAAAGACAGAAGGTGGTACTGTGGCAGCCCCAGAAATCTGTACTGACATGTTCAGCTGGCAGTACTGTATATCCTAGAGGTTAAAGCAATCCTGAAGATGGATTATTTTTACTAACAGTTTGAAATGTAAAGGTGATAACTCACTGGTTTCAATGTACATACAAAACAGTTATAGCTGTCGAAAGTGTTGTAATAACCTTAAAACACACTTAATAAAACAGTCGATTTCCTATTTAACCTGTTGGATTAAATACAGTCAAAGAAGGACCTAGGCCCTCGGTGACATCATTTCCTGTCAGGAGCCCAAAACATATGGCTGGCACCAGCACTTAATTACAGGGTGATTTACGTATGAATAACTCTGGACTGCAAAGACTCACAGATAAACACAATGGCTCTGTCAGATTAGCTTTTTATGGGCTTTCGGACATTAAGAAATCCTGTTGATGATGACAGTTCTCCTTTAACCTAATCTTTTCCACTGCATCTTAAAGTGGCATAGCAACAAAGCTGCCCCAACCTTTTGTAACAGTAACAAAGCCAGCTGTCTTCCACTTTCATTTGCAGGTAAACATTTTCATCTCTAACAGAATTTGGGCATGTTTAAATGGTTTATCCTGTCTCAAGATGAAGAATTAGGCCCAATCATGGAGTCTATATCTTGGATTTCTTTCAATCGAGTCACTAGTCTTAGAGACCATTTGGTCAGTAGTCACTGCCAAGAATGCAGAGTAGGCCTTTAGAGATCAGCAGGTGTACATAGTTACAAGAGATTAGTGTACTGAACCTTACAGGAGCAGCATAGTCGGCCAAACGTCTGACTCCAGGCAGACTCCATGATAACCTTACACTATGGCCCTATGGCGTTCAGACCGCATAGGAGGACTGCTAGGAAATGGCCCTGAAATAGGTAAGGCCAGGCCCTGCCCACTACACACACTGTCTCCTGATTGGAGGTCAAGGGCAGAGGGCAGAGAGAGACACAACACACCTGCTGCTGGCAGGAATGGAGGCAACCACAGCAGTCAGTGCAGTCCAAAATAACAGCCCAGAAGTCCAATGAGGAGAGCCACGCCCATTTCTAGCCACAAACCCAGACGTCGTTCACCTGAAAACGTAACGGACTTTGCCCTTTGCCATATCCAGGCTTAGTCAGCACACCTCGCGGGTGGGGGTGTTTACACATATGTGTGGTCTCCTTCAGTGATTAACAGTTCAGTGGGGAGAAGCAGCTGGTGATGCACCTTCAAACCTCTAAGGTCCCTGCATATTGGGTCGAATTGATTTTCCTTTGTTTGGTGCTGTAGACAAGATCAGGGTACAGGGAGACTGTCAGGTCTTCAGTATGTGGCCGCTGTCTGCTGTCGGGCTGCTTGCAGTAATTCTCTTTCACTCAACCGCTGCACAAACCACCAATAACATCCTGGGCTCTTCCGCTTGAGCAACCACTCACCTCAAGGTGATTCTGTATACTTTTTCAAAGTGTAGAGGGGAGATGGCTGTGCCTTTGTTATGGGACCACTCCCTGACGATGCTGTGAAGCGAAACTGATAGGAGGTTGGTGGGTCTCACTGTGTGCTCTCATGTGTAGAGGATCTATGGTGTTCTATGGCTCTTTTCACTAATAAATGATACTTGTATACGTGCTGAAAAGCTTGTTGTGAGCTTATTTTGCTTTATCTGCAGTGGGTGGTGCTAGAGGTTTTCTGTTTGCTGCTTGCTTGTTCTCAGAAGCACACCTGGCTGTTGGGGCGGCTTTTCTCTTTGTTTTAAACCAACCCTGCCATGCCTTGACAAAACATTTTGGGTCATCTCCCTTCACACTTCCGGGAAGGCCCACCACCCTTATATTGCTTGTCCTGAAGGAGTTTTCCATTACTTCAAGTCTCTGCCACAAAATCTGGTTCTCCTGAAGCAGTTTGACTGATACATCATGAGCTTTACCCATGCTGGATTCTGCCTTGTTGACCTGCTTTTGGAGGGTGTCCACACACTGCTTGAGAACTGTCACTTTGCCTGTAACATTGTCTAACTTTTTATCCATATCTTGGACTGGTCTGCAGAGTTGTGTGAGACTGTGATTTACCGTCATCAGCTTGATTTCCCCCTCAGCCTGCTGCTGTGAAGATGGCGGATCCACAGCCTGCTTGCTGGATGCAAGTGGATTAGATTTTGCCTTGAAAATGTCTGTTTGTGGGCTGGCACCTTTTGGGCAACCAATTTTCCAAGTTTAGCTGCAATCACGATATTGAAGACTTACAGATTAAAGCACTTAACAAGTTTTAAATGCAATATATAATATAGTTTAGCTGGTCTCTGTCAGGAGCTGATGTGACATGCGTCTACTCCTCTCAGCATCCAAGCCACACCCCCTGTGTAGTTTTATATTGATATGCAAAACAATGCAATCAGAGAGGTAAGGTAAATAGCAGCAGTGCTATCAGCCAGCACTACAATGAGGTAATATAGCGAATACAGAATATAGGTAATACAGAAGAGGCAGTATAGCGCAGTGGTCTAAGGCTCTGAGCTGCAAATTTGGTGACATCCAGCAGACCAGGCCTGGGTTTGAATCCCACAGCTTCCACTTGCATACTGTGTGACCCTGAGCAAGTCACTTAACCTCCTTGTGCTCCCAGGTCGCTCCTGTAAAAAAGCTTTCAGCTTAGTGTGCTATACCTGGTTAAACAACTAAATTAAAAAAAAATATATATATATATATAAAATTAAACAGCACTGGTACTATAAGGCAACTTTAAAAACAGGTGATACAAATTAATCAGCAGTGATGTTATGAGGCAGCTGTATAAGTAGAGCATCCACATTTTTACAAGCAGAGGTGCTATGAGTCAGTTCTAATGATAGATAATACAGATTATTAAAAGCAGTGGTACTATAAAGCAACTCTATAGGCGAATATTATAGTTTGATAAAAACAGCGGTGCTATGATGCAACATTATAGGTGAGTAGTATAGGGGAGCAGGCTTACTACTGATCACAAGGCGCGACAGTCACACAGAGCAAACACTGTCTCCTGTGATGCAAACTGTTATGCTGGAGACCAGTTGAACTAAGAGCCCATATATGAGTACACTTCCGAGAGTCTCAGTATGAAATGCTTGGAGAATGTAGACTGATCACTTGACCCTCCAGGACACCAAATAGTACGAAATTTGACAGTGGTCGGGTTGGTGGGAGGAAGCTCTTTTTCAACGTCTGCACCCCTCAGGGCCCCACTGCAGGAAATCCAGAATGGCAAGTGCTGTCCAAGAGTACCAGTGTACAATAAACAGCTGAATAAGGGCGCTGCCCTAAGAAGAGATAGAGAAGAGCAGTGCTAGTACCAGCCAGTCCCAAGGTGTCTCAGTCGGTGGGTAACTTGGTGTTTGAGGGGTACCCTGTGTGGAAGGGTTGTAAGATAACAGATGGACCAGACACCGAACTTCAGTATCAACGCAATCTCTGTGTGATATTTATTCAAAATACAGAAAATAACTTTCAGCAACGCCATATTCCTTCTTCAATACATCAGTCTGTAGGAAACAGACTATGTATGTCCTTCCTTTGCACTTGTCAGCACCTACTAACTCACTGATTTAACTTTTTAGTGAAAAAACACTTCATCCCTACGTTTGATTTGTTTGCTTGGGTAATGGGAGCTCAAAAAAGAAAAGAAAAAAACAAGTTAAAAGGAAAAGAACCTCAGTGCAGAAGCATTGAAGCAAGGGTTACCCCAAAGAGCACTGGCAGTACAGCCCAGTTCCAAAGAAACACAACATCACACATACCCCCATAATGCAATGGAATCTTTATGCAAATCACCATGACATTTTAGGCTTGTTCAGATTAAAGCAGGAATGCATGGTGCCAAAGGGCTTCTCAAACAATCTGTAATTTACATGCATTTTAAATAACACAACTAACTTAATTTTTATAATACAGTCCCCTAGTAACTTTTTACCCTTATCAAAAACACCTAGTGCTGTGGTATTTTCAACATTCACAGGTTTCATATACATCAAGGTATTTTATGACCTAGTGCTATTGCATACTAAATCTAACAACAAGGAACACAGCCTGTTGTTTTACATCAGCTCGGAGGTCACCACAATAACCGTCCTATACGAGGACCTGAGAAGGAAAAGGAAAATTAAAGAGGACACTATAGCATAGTCAAGAAAGGAGATGGGGTGGCCAACCTTATGGACTAGAAACTGTAAAGGATAAATTAGGCAAAGAAATAGAAGAACTGTTGCAACAAATTTAAGAAAAGGTCGGTCCTCAAGAGTGGCAGGATATCCCTGTCACACCCTGCTAGTCCAGCTCAGTCAGAAGAAGAGGGAAGCACCCACTACAGCCCAAGGTAACCTCAGTTAAGACTCTAAGTGCAGCTGGTGAGGCACGTGAATATTGCAACCAGTGCTGTCAACACAGAGACCAAGTCAAATTATCCAGGAGTATGAGACAGAAAAAATTTAGAATTATATTAGTTGCAGTTCTGTCTTCCACATAGTCCAAAGGAAACTGGTTTGTAAAAATATCCAAAGAAGGGGACTCCTAAATATAAGCTCCCCCCTTCCTCTGTCCAGGGGTATTTAAGATGGTATGAAGTTTGTGGTGAAGAGGGAGCACATTACAAACAGAAAAAAACAGTCCAAAACTAGAGTCCATATATCTGGTTGGCTTGGCTTACCAGACCTGATGAAAACGGGGTGTCCTCTGACCTTCAGGGTGCAGAGCTGGCACACCGAAGGGATGAAAAACGCTGACTCTTCACCTGCCTGGCCTTGCCAACTTTGACCGTAGGCCTTTGTGGACTGTCTTCACCAGGCAGGCATCTTGACATCTACCTCAGTGATTTTCTGGCTCCCGCTGATCATCCTGGACATAAAGTCTCCACCACTCATTCACACTAATGGGAGTACGCCGGAGGAGCTAGGACCCAGCGGGAGCCAAACTTTTTCATGAGGGCTGGCGCCGAGACGGAGTTGCAAGGAAGCAGCACCGAAAGCCAGGCTTGTGCGGTACGGACTGTCTCTGCTTCGAGCCTCCAACCGCCTCAGTTACTTTTTTCCCACCGTCAAGTGCGCTTCAGTGACGATGTTGCTTGGCCGCCAGGAGTCAAACTTCAAACTAGCAGCTTAGTTTTAATTATTTTGTATTTTATCACAAAAAGTACTGATTATATTGTAATAAATTCTTACTTGTACAAGAAAGAAGTCTTCAGCCCCCCGTCGACAAAGTGCGACCACCAGGCTACAACAGGTGGCCAGTGGGTAGACTTAAATTATGAAAGCTGTTCAGTCAGCCGGTTCGGGTCTGGTCCACCGCCCTCTCTGGAGGGGGGAGGTGGTCTGACAATGGATGGTTCAGTGCTCGGTGGGGATGGGCGGTCCCCTCAAAAGCATAAAAAGAAACGGTCCCATTCATGGCACTGTTCGATCTCGAGTTCTTCTTCGGACCACCGGTTGAAGAAGAAAAGGCATCACTCGAGGTAGCCCTCTGGTACGTCTGCGTGCAGATGGTCCATTGTTATGGTCAGGAGCCAGTCACAGCTTCTGTTGGAGTTGCCAATTTCTGTCTCTGGTAGCCAGCCTCTTCGACACCGGAGCTCCTCTCCGCCTATTGGAGAGGCTTCCGATGAGCAGTTTCACCATTGGGCCGCTGTTATGGAGCAGTGGGCTGGGAGGTTGTCCCGACTGCCCAATCTGGCCAGTCCATTGCCGGGGTCTTCGGGCCTGTCGGTTTCAGATCGGCAGGCAGGGCGGTTAGGACTTCCTAGTCATGCAGCGCCTTATTCGGTGCCGTTGACTCCGAGCTCCGGTGTCTATCCCCTTCATGTGGCTCCGGCACAAGGATCCACACCGATGCCTTTATCTCCTGCCATTTTTCATCCTTTACCTTCAAATTGCAGTTCTCAGACTTCTGCGATGGTGCCGTCATCTGCTGTGCCTACTTCTCCAGCGCTGAGGTCCTTTTTTGGTGTCGCGGGTGGTGTTGGGGCCATCTGTGGTGCCACATACCCTGTCAGCGCCATCCTCAGCATCAGGGTTGGTGTCGGTGCCATGTGCAGTGCTGCGCTACCCGTCAGTGCCCTCTTCGGCACCGGGGTGGCGTCAGTGCCATGTGCAGTATCGTGCTCCCTGTTGGTGCCATGCGTGATGCCATTTTCTATGTCAGCACCATCTCTGTACTCGGCGCCATTCTCTTTGACGGCACTGAGGATATGTACAGCGCTGTCTAGTTTCCAGAGGTTTTCAACTTTGACTTTTTGACCTTCTCTTTTTCCTCCTGGTTTTCATTCCATTCCTGTCTATACTGTCCCCCCTGGACTGTCAGGAGATGATTTTGAGCCCAATCTGGATCTTCGGCTGGGTGATGATGTTGATGCTGATTCTGTCCTGGGGGCAGGGATCAGTCCTCCTGCAGAGCCTGTTGTTGAAGACCTTTCATTTAAGTCTCTGCTAAAGAATTTAAATTCTACTCTTTCTCTCCAGACCACGGAAATCGATCCTGGGAAGCTTCTGTGTCTCCAATATCTACGTGTTCCGGAAATTCCTATGGATTTAACCCCTTGGGTACAGCCCTCTTTCGAGACTCTTTCCCAGATGGTGTGGAAGAATCCGGCACTTATTCCTTCTGTGGCCAAGTCCATAGATAGGAAATATGCGCCTCCCAAGCCTTTGCTGATGCCATAGTGGTCCTGGCAGAGAATAATAAGGCTATCCTCCCTCAAGAATCTACAGCCCATCCTAGAAACAAAGAATCTCACAAGATAGACACCTTGGGTAAGTGAGTCTTTGCTGCCTCAACCCTGGGCATGCGCATTGCCAGCTACTAGGGCTATTTTTCTCAATATGAGTATGTTCTTTGGTATTCACTCAGAGCAACGGTAGAACCTCTGCCGGAATCAGAGGTTAACTCAGAGCTAATGCAGACCATAACTAGAGGTATCGAGTCCAATAATCAACAAATTAAAGCTACAATGGACGCTTTCAATACTGCTTCCCGGGCTGCGGCAGCTGGCATTTGCACCCATTGATATTCCTGGCTGTGTATTTTGGGCTTTACGAATGACGCCCAACAGAAAGTCATGATCTTACCTTTTGATGGTACGTATCTGTTTGGGCCTCAGGTGGAACAAGCACTAGAGGCCGCACAGAAGACTAGGTCTGCCATTAAGACAGCTAGACCTCTGCCCACTCCGTCTCGAGGAGGTGAGAACAAGCGTCAGTTTCACAACTGTCAGTCCTTTCGTGGCAAAGGCAGAGGATGCTTTAACAGAAACCAAACCAAATTGCAAAAGAAAATGCAGCAGAAGGCACAAGGCCCAAAAGCACCCTGTGCCACCTTCTGAGTTTCCGGCCCAGGTCCCATCTCAGTTGCTCGAGGGGGACTCTTCCTCGACAGTGGGAGGACGTCTGACTCAGTTCTATGACCAGTGGAAGTCTATAACATCAGACAAATGGGTCCTCAGGATAATCCATGAGAGGTACGCTCTCATTCTGTCAGAAACCCCTCTGGATCATCCTCCCAAGTGACAGCCCAGGCTGTCTGCGGCATAGTCCGACCTTCTTGCTTCCGAGGTACAAGGTCTTCTGAACAACAGGGCAGTAGAAGTAGTTCCGCTGGATCAACAGAACATGGGTTTCTACTCCCATTACTGTCTGGTTCCAAAGAAAACTGGCGGCATGCACCCTATTCTGGATCTCAGAAAGTTAAACAAGTTCCTGCACAAGGAAAAGTTCAAGATGATATCACTCGGTACCCTACTACCTTTGATTCATCAACACGATTGGCTAGCCTCCCTGGACATGCAGGACACCTACCAGCACATTCTCATATACTCAAATCACCACAAATACCTAAGGTTCGTGGCGTTGGGTCAGTACTATCAATTCAGAGTCCTGCTCTTTGGGCTATCCTCGGCACCTCGAGTTTTTACAAAGTGCTGTGCAGTTCTTGCGGCACATCTAAGGAAAATCAGAATCCAAGTGTTCCCATATCTGGACGACTGGCTTTCTAGCAAGCCCTTCTAGACAAGAGACTCTGGAGACGGTGGCCATGGCCTCAGACTTCCTCATGTCCATGGGAGTCCTGCTGAACCTCCAAAAGTCACAGTTGCAGCCATCCCAGAAGCTCCTTTTCATAGGAACCCTTCTGGACACTTCCTGGTATGAAAGCTTTTCTTCTGGAGGACAGAAGGAGCAATATCTTACAGATGGCCCTCTTCATCAGAGAACACAGCTCAGTGCAAGCTCTCTCAATGCAACGGATGCTGGGTCTAATGGCATCTTCAGTGTTCACTGTACCTTTGACTCGTCTCCACATGAGAACCTCTCAGTGGATGCTCAGTATTCAGTGGTCCCCAACCACTCACCCTCAGTCCTTTCTCATCAAGGTGCTGGAACCTCTGAAGAGGTCACTCACTTGGTGGTCTCAGGAGGACAACCTCCTGGAAGGATATCCCTTCGCCCCTCTGGATCATCAGATCTCCATTACCACAGACGCGTCCCTGATGGGTTGGGGGAGCTCACTTCCAGGATCTCCACTCCCAGGGTACTTAGACTCAGGACAAGTCTCAACTTCACATAAATGTCCTGGAAATGAGAGCCGTCCTGTATGCAGTCTGAGCTTTGAAGGACATACTCTGTCACAAGAACATTCTCCTTTAAACGGACAACAAGGCAGTGATGTATTGCATCAACAAACAGGGCGGTGCACACTCTTACCCATTGTGCAGGGAAGCAGTGAGAGTATGGGAATGGTGCCTGGAGCACCAGGCTCTGATTCAAGTGGTTTACCTGCCAGGAGTACAAAACAAGACCATCTCAGCAGAATGGAGACAGATCCTCATGAGTGGTCTCTTGACTTAACTGTCATTCAGTCACTCTTCGAAGAGTGGGGAACTCCGAACCTGAACCTGTTTGTGTCCCCACTCAACTCAAAATTGCCTCTCTTCTGCTCCAGAAATCCAGAACCTAGTGTTTTTTGTCAGGATGCACTCAGGCTGCAGTGGACAAAATGCTTTCTATACGCATTTCCTCCTCTCCCCCTAATTCAGAGGGTACTGTTCAAACTGGAGGCACGGGGGGGGGGGCAGAATGATTCTCATTGCCTCATTCTGGCCTTGTCAGATATGGTTTCCCCTAATCAACAAATTATCGGAAACCTCTCCGAAACCGTTTCCCATTCAGATGAACTTTCTGACCCAGGGCACTGTAGTCCATCCCAACCTGAGGTCTCTTCACCTCCACGCTTGGCTCAAGAGGAGATAGAGCTGAATAGGTTTAATGTTTCTCATAGGGTTTCAGATATTCTTTTGGCTACATGCAAGCCAGCCACCAAAAAACCTACACAGCTAAATGGAAGCATTTCTCTGTCTGGTTTGCAAGATCCTCTTGGAATCCTTTTTCCTGCCTATCGAATAAAGTCTTGGAGTATCTCTTAGACCTCTCAAACACAGGTCTCCAGCACTCCACAGTCAAAGTTCATCTTTGTGCAATTTCGGCATATCATGAGCCAGTACTCTCCATGTCGCTGGCTCAGCTGCCTGTAGTTAAGAGGTTCCTTAAAGGGATTCTGCATACCAGACCTCCTATTAGATGTCCAGTTGCAGCCTGGGACATTAACATTGTGCTAGACATGTTCACTCGTAAACCTTTCGAGCCTCTAGCTACTTGTGAATTGAAATTCCTCACTTGAAAGACGGCCTTCCTGGTGGCCATTACTTCTGCTCATATGGTATCTGAAATGCACGTCACAGACCTCCCATATACTGTATTTCACAAGGACAAAGTAATTCTTAGGACTCTTCCTAAGTTCCTGCCTAAGGTTGTCTCAGAATTCCATCTGAATCAACCTTTAGTCCTTCCTACCTACTTTGCAAACTTCCAGAAGGTAGGAGAGTATACCCTTCATTCCCTAGATGTAAAAAGATCCTTGTGGTTCTATCTGGATAGAACGAAAGAAATTTGCAAGGCTCAATAACTGTTTCCTTCAGCACGACCCAGATGGGTCAGCCTGTTGCTATCAGGTGCATTTCAGCGTGGCTGGTGGCATGCCTTCCCAATTGCTATTTCCTAGCACAGGTCAAGCTGGAAGGCAGAGGGTACGCTCACTCTACCAGAGCAGTCGCGACATCTCTGGTGGAAATTCGTAATGTCCCCATTGCAGATATTTGCAATGTGGCTACCTGGTTCTCCGTGCATACTTTTCTTAGGCACTGTGCCTTGGATGTCCATGCCAGATGACATCAGTCATTTAGCAGGACATTCCTTAATGGACTTCTGTCCTAAAACGTGAGCTTCTCTCTCTCCTGCCACCCATCTCGGGGGATTATTAAGCTCAGTACTCTCCCATTAGTGTGAATGAGTGGTCGAGATTTTATGTCCAGGAAAATATGGAAATTACATACCTACCATAATTCTTGATCTTATTAGACAAAGTCTTCACCACTCATTCACACGCCCACCTACCATCCCCCAAGCTCACTTCTCGGTTTCTGGTCTTCACTCCCTCAATAGTTGGACTATGAAGACTTTGTTTTTGACCCTTCTTACACAGGTAATTCGGACTATCTTATGTCCGATTTTTAGGTTAGTTCTCTAGGTTAGTTACGCTGCACCTCCTCGGGAAAAAAGGTACTGAGGTGGCTGGAAGGTCGATGCCGAGACAGTCTATACTGCACAAGCCTGGCTCATGGTGCCACTGCCTCGCAACTCCATCTCGGCACCAACCTCATGAAAAAGTTTGGCTCCTGCTGGGTCCTAGCACCTCCGGCACACTCCCATTAGTGTGAATGAGTGGTGAGACTTCGTCCAAGAAGATAAAGAATTACGGTAGGTAAGTAACATACAAGTTGACGACAGATAAGGACCGCAAGGCCCATCCAGTCTGCCCATTTCTTTTTCTACCTTATGAATGTGCCATCAGCCTTTGCTCTGTCAATGGCCTATCTATTCATACTCATCTGTATTGCTCCCTTATGCCTATCCCATGCCTGTTTGAAGCCCTGCACTGTAGTCATATCCACCACTTCCTGAGGTAAGCCCTTCCATGCATCCACCACCCTTTCTGTGAAAAAGAAGTTCTTCACATTACCCCTTAGTCGGCCTCCCTCTAATCTCATACTGTGTCCTCTTGTCCTGCTATTTTTCTTATATTGAAACATGTTAGACTCTTTCACCTTGTTAATGCCCTTAAGGTGTTTGAATGTTTCAATCATATCACCTCTCTCCCTCCTTTGCTCTAGGGCATACATATTGAGCTCCGGTAATCTGTCCTTATATGTTTTCTGATGTAGTCCCTGCACCATTTTGGTTGCCCTTCTCTGGACCGCCTCAATTTGGTTAATATCCTTATGAAGGTGTGGCCTCCAGTACTGCACACAGTACTCCAGATGGGGCCTAATCAGTGTCTTATAAAGAGGGATTATTACCGCCCTCTTACAACTTGTGATACCCCTACTAATTTTATTTATTTATTTATTTATTTAGCTTTTGTTGACCGGGTAAGTGCACTAGGCAAATCCTGCCTATTTTCAGGCACGACCCGGGGGAGGGGGATACAGATGAATGCCAACTGACCTTGAACCAAATTAAGCTGTTGGTGGCATTTTTAGTGAATGAGGAAATTTGGCCAGGACACGGGAAATTCCGTACTCTTTTCGATAAGTGCCATGGGATCTTTAACATCCACCTGAACTACCACCAATCCAGGCAGATGGGACCTCGGTTTAACGTCTCATCCGAAAGACGGCACCTCAGAAATGCAGCACCCCCTCATGCTGCATTACAGTGTCAGTACTGGGATATTAACCCATGTGCCAGATGTGGGAACTGAACCCACAGCCCTCTAATCTCCCGGCCTCAGAGGCGAGTGTGCTACCTACTGAGCCACTGACACTGCTAATACACTCCAACATCCCCCTAGCCTTACCTACTGCTTTAGTGGTCTGTTTGGATGACTTCAGGTCATCTATGATGATGATGCCTAAGTCTCTTTCTTCCCTTGTGACTGCCAGCATCTCCCCTCCCAGCCTATACATGGCTTCATGGTTTCTCTTCCCTATGTGCATGATCTTGCACTTCTTTGCGTTAAACCCCAATTGCCACTCTTCTGACTACTTTGCCAGTTTATCCAGATCTCTTCTCATTCTGCCCACCCCATCTGAATCATCTACTCTGCTGCAGATCTTGGTGTCATTTGCAAACAGACAAACGTTACCCTCCAGTCCATCTGCAATGTCACTGATGAAGATATTGAAGAAGACTAGCCCCAGGACTGATTCCTGAGGTACCACGCTTGTGACTTGCATCTCTCCTGGCTGTATACCATTTATCACCACTCTCTGTTTTCTGCCCGTCAACCAGTTTGCCACTCAGTTGGCCAACTTCTGACCCACCCCGAGCCTACTCATCTTATTAATCAATCTTCTATGTGGAACAGTATCGAAAGCTTTGCTGAAGTCAAGGTAGGTGCAATCAACTGCTCCCCCTTGGTCCACCACTCTGGTTACCCAGTCAAAGAAATCTATAAGGTTAGTTTGACAGGACCTTCCTGCTGTAAACCCATGCTGTCTTGGATCCTGTGCTCCTATAGATTCCAGGTGCTGCACTATCCTTTCCTTAAGGAGTGCCTCCATAATCTTACCCACTACTGAGGTAAGACTGACTGGTCGGTAGTCCCCTGCCTCCTCCCTGCTACCTCTCTTGTGGAGTGGGATCACATGAGCCCTTCTCCAGTCTTCTGCTACCTCTCCTGTGCTCAGAGACTTACTAAACAGTTCTGATAATGGCTCTGCTAGTTCCACCCTTATCTCCTTTAGTACCCTGGGATGTATGCCATCAGGTCCCATTGCCTTGTCCACTCTGAGCTTATCGAGCTCTTGTAGGACCCTTTCTTTTTTGAAGGGACTTGTGCATACCACCCTTCCCCTGTGTCCATGGTACTGAGCTGTGGGCCCTGCCCTACCATCTCTTCAGTAAATACCGAGCAGAAGTATCTATTTAGGATAGATGCTTTTACATGGTCCTCCTCCTCACACACACCCTTAACCCCTTTGATCTTAGCAATACCCCCTCTGGACTTTCTCCTTTCACTAATCTATCTGTAGAAAGTCTTGTCACCTTCTTTTACTGTTCGTGCTAGTGTTTCCTTGGTTTGGGCCTTTGCCTGCCTTATTGCCTTCCCTGCTTTCCTTAGGGAAGTTTGGTATGCCTCCCTATCTTCATCCTGCTGAATTCCGTTATATTTCCTGAAGGCCAGCCTTTTGGCTCTGACCTTTTCTGCTACTGTTTTTGAGAACCAACGTGGTTTCCTTCTTCTTTTGCATTTCCTTTTCTTTCTAACACAGTGGGATGTTGCTTCAAGTACTGCATCCTTAATGCTTGCCCACTTTGCCTGTACCCCCTCACCTGTATTTCTTTTTGCCAGGGCTAGCTTAACTCTGTTGGCCATCTTATCAAAGTCAGCTCCTCTGAAGTCCCATAGGCCAGGCTGCACTTAGTTACCGTTTACCTAAACTATGGAATGACCTCCCAAAAGATATCCACCACTTCTCTAATCTTAGACACCTCAACACCCACCTCCACGAAAATTTCCTCATGGTCTGCTCCTGCACCTGGCCTACACATTACTAGGTCCCAAGCCGTACTGGGCTACTGTACCATGTTATATCAACCGTACGTTCTGGCATGGTACGCAGTCCTTCTTTAAAGTCTACAAACCAACAGTTGTGTTAATTTTCTCTGTACAATGTAATGGCATTTGCAATGTTTTGTCTCGGTGCCTGCCTAGTTTTAAGTTGCATGTCTGCCCTAGCTACCTACGTGTATAGTCCCTCATATTGTGCCTCCTCAACTGTACAAAGTATTTGTGTATTGTTGTCCCCTCATTGTCCCCTCCACTGTTCCCCCAGGTCGCATCTGGAAACGAGTGGTTAGCCACTCAGCATGCCTGCCTGGTTAAACTCTTAAATAAATAAATAAATATTTTTGCCTTGGAATGGGATGATTTAGTTCTAGTGGCCAAATTGAACCGTACCATGTGATGGTCACTGTCCCCCAGGTGACCTTATACCTAGAGATCTGTGATCCTTTCCCTGTTAGTCAGTAATTTCCATTACTGGATGCTGCCCTGAAAACATACTGGAACCATGGCTGTGGAGGCAGCTTCTTTTAGCAGCAAACCAGTTGTCTTCAAACACAAGAGGCAAACAGCAAAGTTGCTGAAAACAGGGGATTCCATTTAATGAACAGTTAGTAAACATGAACAGTCACTCCATGGAGCAGGGAACACACAGAAAAATTACTCTGGACCAGAAGGTCACATCATAAGCTTGAGTTCATTCTGGACCGAGAAGGTCACTTTCAAGCATATAGTCCAGGTGGCTACCTGTTGCCTAGGCAACCAAACAGTCCAAATACAGGCAGCACAACTTGAGGCTGAAGCAGACCTTTAAATGCAAGCAACCATAGTTTTCATCTTCTCTCTTCTCCTCTTCCACGAGGAGCACGGACCTTTCTTGGGATGGCCAGCCCAACTGTGGCCCCCCTCTCTGTCTGCTCCTCCTCTCACTGAATCCAGATGCACGCAACTCTGGAGGGACAGCTGCCCATGCCTGCAGCCACCCTCACAATATGCTCCTTTTGGGCACAGAGCCCATAGATAAACAGATACAGCATTCCTTAAGCCCAGTTCCTCCAACTTTTAAATAGTCCTGGAACCAGTGGCTGTGCTCGGACACCCCTGGTTCCTTCACCTCACAGGCTCCATTCCTCCTTTTCTTCCCCTTACCCTTTATGTGTGCTGAAAGGCAGGCAGCTGTTCCTCCCATTTCTCTCAATGGAACAGCTTTCTCTCCAAGGGAAAGAACACTCCCTTCAGTCCCTCGAAAGGGAATGAACTGCAATCCGGCCCCACCCTGGGGCTCATAATTAAATGGCAGCTGCCACATCCTTCTTCCGACTGCTGCACAGCCCAAACAAAAAACAACCACGGCCGCTTGTCAGAGCGGGGTGAATGCCCCACTCTGACCTCCTTCTGTCTCTGCTCCCTCTCGAATCCCCCTTCTTTTTTTTTTTTTACTTTATTTTCATCCTATTGACAAAAAATACATTTCCTCATACAAAGCACCAATGTAAGAAACTGATAGTTAGTGTAACAGCCTTTTGACTCGCCTTGGCTGCTCTGGGGCCCTCAGGGTAGTACAGCACACACCTCCGAGGGGGCCGGCCTGAGTTCTGCAGCAGTAGTAGCCAACGTGACACGGTGCCTCCACCTGGGGTAATGGCAAGGGACTCCTTTGGATTAAAGGTCAGGTTACCACCCTCAGGAAATAATACGCTGCTCCGGTAATACTTTTCCCCACACAATAACAGTTTCCACACAATAGCCTCCCCCCGCACTCCAGTAGCAGTTCAGTACCGCCATAAACCATGAACAGTAATGCTTGGACTGACTCAGAGAATTCCTGCACACACAATTTCATAAACAAAATAAGCAAACTCTCGGCTCACTCCCACGGACCGAAAAAAATGTCACAAGCTAGCGTGCTATAAAAAAGATTTGTTTGTAACAAATAGCACTCCACCTTCACAAAAAAAAGTCGATGTACGTTTCATGTCACATTGACTCTTTATCAAGATGTGAAATGTACGTCGACTTTTTTTGTGTGTGAAGGTGGAGTGCTATTTGTTACGAGTAAATCTTTTTTATAGTACGCTAGCTTGTGGCATTTCTTTTCGGTCCATGGGAGTGAGCCGAGAGTTTGCTTATTTTGTTTGTTATTTACTTGTTTTATTTATTTTTTTTATTTAGTTTTTGTTAACCGGGTAAGTGCGTTAGTCAGCAAGTGACTGTTTTCAGGCACGACCCGGGAGGTACAATTACAATACACAAAGAGTACAGCCAGATTATTAAGACAACGAGTACAAAAAATGCAGAGAGAAATACATATGGCAATGTAACATACATTAGTAAACAAAAATGTACTTGTATTTTGGCCCTCCCTAGATTTTCCTTAGCCATGTTTCTCTGTTTTTGTTTAACACACAATTTCAAACAGTAAACCACAGCTTTATTCGGAGGTAAGAAATTGGGCAAGGGATACCTGGATGTAGAACTGCTGTGAAGGCAAGAAGCATTAGCGAGGTATGCAATTTTCAAACCTGTGGGCCCGCAGGCCAAGCCCTCCCCCACTAGTACCAGTGCCCCCCCTGAATTGTCCCTAGGGGTACCCACTAGTTGCAGGTCTGATTGGTGCTGCGGGGGTGGCCGGCTGTTGGGGCCCTGAAACAGTGAAGCTTGAAACTCTAAATCAAAACAAAACAATTTCCCCCTTGACCCTTCCCAGGAACCAGGTCCTGGGTACTTACTGTTTGAAGATCTCAGCAGCAGGGGAAAATGGAGCTCCTTGTAGTTGTGCAGCCATTCAAGAGCTGGCCTGCCAGGATCCCTCCGTCTGGATGACTTGCTCAAGGATCTTGCAGCTGGTCACCTTGATTGCAGTTCTGGCCACTTGTCGCCTTCAACCGCCTTTGGCCGATGCAGAGCACTGTGGCAGGACCACACCAGCCACAGAAGGCCCAGACCTTGGAGTGACTCCACAGCCCGGCTCCCTGATCTGATCTGAGTGCCCTAGTGTCGTTGAGGCACAAGCAGAGGAAAAACCAGGAGTCATTGTAGAATTCACAACAAGTGTTTTATCGGTACTAGCAGTAACATAAAAAATAAAATTGTTCAGTATAGCTATTTACAAAGGCAAAATAAACAGAAGATTCATCTGAGTTTTCCTTAAATCTCTGTGTCCCTTCTTTGCAAGCAATTGCAGCTCTCTTATAAGTCCTTGCAACTCCCCTTCTTAACAAGCATCCTGTTTTTTCTAAAATGATCTGGTAAGTGTCAGGCAGATGCTGGCAGGAACACAATGTCCCAGAACAGAGGTCCCTTATCCACAGCTTTTGCAAAAGGCTTAAAAATTGCACCCAGGGAACCTCTTGAGTTTCTGATAGCTTTTTGCAATCATCTTAAACTATAATTGTATACATTCAACACTAACACTATATAATTTCTAAACAAAGGGATCCCAATATCAGTTACATTTCCACATAATGATTTGCATATATTTTTATACCAGCAGATGTGAAGGAAGGAAAAGACAGAATAGCAAGGGAAGACTGAGAGATTGCAAGAGGCAAAGAACTGTGAGACTGTCAGGGTGATCAAATCCTAGGTCTCACAGGAAAATTTGGTTGCGCAACTAGACAGACAAGAGACAGAAAAGGAGAGAATAGAACAGATCCCTGCATTCAGACTCTCCATAACAACTGGGACAGGGTCCTATTCAACCCTGTCACATATACCCCCTCCTTAAGAGGGAACCTGTTTTATCAACCAGGTTTCAAAAACTTTCTATTAATTCTGTACCATTTGCTGCTAACAATCAGAAATTAAGCACATGTGCAGTATCTTGTACAGCAAACAGTGATGTTCAAACTCACATTTGTTTTTCAGCTTTCAGAACCCTTAATTCCTGCTCCATATCTTGACAGAAAATCAGCATTGCTATTCTCTTTATTCTCTTTTGTGTATTGCCTTGAATTTAAATGGCTGTAGTGCCAGTTACCACCCTGTGTGTCTGAAATTTTTATCTTTCATTTGGTTAAGCCAATAGAGAGGATTGTGATCTGTTATAAGTACAAATTCAGTTCCTAGCAAATAGAACATAAGGGAGTCCATTGCCCACGTTGCTGCTAGACATTCCTTTTCACTGGTGGAGTACATTTTCTCTCTGGCATGCAACCTCTTACTTATGTACAGAATAGGATGTTCTAACCCCATGTATTCTTCTCATATTCATAACTCTCTGCAGTTAGTCTGCTCAGTAGAACTGCACGGAGAATGGAACTATATGCTAATGATGGAATCATTGGAACGTGACAATTATTCAAACTGCTGCCCTCATCTGCTGCACATTCTATCAACATCTCAGATTTCTTACTCCGCCTCACTAGTCTAGATGCCCAGAAGATCCATCAGGTCATTGTTGGCTTATTGTGAAGTATAATTCTTTAATTATACATAATTTTCTTTCTGTTGCCTTCATTTATTGTTTAATTTTATTCTAATGTCTAGTTTATTTTAGTTTAGTTAGATTTAGCGTTTATTTCTCAGTTTCTCACGGTTTGGTATAACCGTTGAGGAACCGAGTAGTTTTATATTAGTTGCGGATTTTTTTCACTTTATTTTCTGTATTTTCATTTAAATCATTTTTATTGTTTAAAGTTATATTTGTCTTGTTGAAACCGCTAACCTGGCTTCTTTTCTAACTGCTAACCCGGTTACTGTGAACCATTGTATCGGTTCTGAGAACTGACGACCTGGTTCCGAATTTACAAATTTCATCGGTTCTTTTGGGGCCTAATCGGTTCTTGAACCGACTTAAAAAAAATATATATATATATATCTTTTGCGGTTGAGGTTTTTCTCCTGAAAATGAAGCATTCTGAAAAACCTAAGAAAAAAGACTGGTCCCTCAGAGTTTAAAAAGTGTGTCAAGTGTGGGGAAGTGTTTGCTAGAGCTGACAAACATGACAGCTGTGTGTTCTGTCTGGGAAGCGAACATTTTAATTCTGACTGTGAAATTTGCAAATCATTTCCACAGAAAACTGTGGAAAAAAGAATGGAGAGGTTGATTTAAAAGTTAGGAGGTGCTTCAGGCTCTAACCAGCCAACACATTCAAAATCAGCGGGTGAAACCACTGTTTCTTCCTTTACCACCCCTGATAAGGGTGAATCAACCTCTTTAAAAAGACTGAGTGGGCCGGCTGACTCTCTGATCCCCCTCCAAAAAGTCAAAGAAGACCAAGCACATCGAACCCCAGGCAAAACCTACAGGGGATTCTTCTGTGCCTCACAGTCTGCCTACTGCTGAGGAAATTGCCTGGGCTATTAAAGTCATTGAGACAATTCAGGGGTTCATACCTCCTCCAACCCCTCCTCCTCCAAGGGTTCAGGAGATTACTCCCTCCTTGGATCCCCAGTCTCAGGAGGTAGATACTGGGGAGTATGATATACCACAGGATGAGGATAGTGATCCCACTGAACCGGAAATCTCACCAGAGCAGGACTTTGGCTCTCCTCCCAGGCCTGAGGATTTTTCCTCTCACTTTTCCTTTGTGAGGAAAATAGTAGATGCCCTTGACCTGGCTACCACAGAGGTCAGAGAAGATGAGGAGGAGGCAGAATATATGGAATTGATGGGGTTAACACCCACTAAAAAGATTTTTCTGCCTATCAATAAATTCTTTAAGAAGGATTTATTCACAGTCCTGCAGAACCCTAACTCTGTCACGCCTCTGGATAAGAATGCTGACAAGAAGCACCAACTGGACAGGAAAGGGGCTGAATTCCTCTATTCTCACCCTGATCATCAGGGTATAGTCCAGCAGGCAGCCTGTGAGAAGGCAAGGGTTCCTTTATCCTCTCACCCACCTGAGAAGGATTCAAGGAAAATGGACAGTATATTGAAGAAAGGGTATTTAGCTGCCTTTCCGGGGGTCAGAAAGCTAATTACTAGGCCTACACTGCACAGTATCAAAAGACACTGTGGCAGTCTGTTTTAGCCATGTCAGAGAAGGTTCCCTCTCCTGTCTCTGATGACCTAGCAGAAACAGCCAGGTTTGGACTGGAAGCATCCAAATACCAGTTCTAGAAGGCAGCAGATGCCAGTGATAACTCTGCTAGGATTATGGCTCTGACTGTAGCCCTGAGAAGGTTTTCTTGGCTAAGGGCTACAAATTTAACACAGGACATCCAGGCTAAGGCCATCGACTTTCCTGTTCAAGATCATTCCCTCTTTGGCAAACAGACTGAAGAATATATGAAAAAGGTGGATGAATACAAAACCACCTATAAGAGCAATTCATCCAAAGACAGGTCTTCTACTTCTTATAGGCCTTATGGAACGGGAGGTAGAGGAAGGTCCTATGATAGGCCCTTCTATCAGCCTCAAGCTGTTTCGCAGCTGCAGCCATACCTACAGCAGACTGGGTATTATAGGGCTAGAGGTCGGAGGGGCTCCAGGAAGAGTTCCCAATCCTCCCAGGCTCAGGCCCCACCGAAACAAAATCCCTGACTCCTTTGCCAAGACCGCCATAACCATAGAAAAGTGGGTATTGGAAATAGTGAGCCAGGGACTCTCTCTGAGTTTCAAATCCTTACCTCCTCTGAAGTCGAGGCTATTCAAACCAGCCTCCCTTCTCGAAGAACAGCTCCTGGAAAAGGAGGTTCAAACCCTGCTCAACATAAAAGCAGTGGAGCAGGTGCCAACCCTTCAGAGGGGCAGAGGGTTTTACTCCCAGTATTTTCTTACCAAAAAGAAAAATGGGGAGTGGCGGCCTATTCTGAACCTAAGGCATCTGAACAAATACCTGGCAAAGCCAAAATTCAGGATGGTGAGCCTACCTATAATTTTACCTGTCATCCAGCAGGGAGACTGGCTGGCATCGCTAGATTTAAAAGATGCCTATTTCCACATCCCTATAAGGGAGTCTCACAGAAAATATCTCAAGTTCAGACTCCTTTCAGGTCATTACCAGTTCTCAGCCCTGCCCTTCGGTCTCACCTCTGCACCAAGGGTATTCACAAAATGTTTGGCAATGGTAGTAGCATTCCTACGAAATCTAGGAATTGCAGTTTTTCCTTATCTCGACGACTGGCTAATAGTGGGAAAGTAATTTCAGCAGGTGGAAGCACACCTGGATATAACAAAAAAACTCTTACATTCTCTGGGCTTCCTGCTAAACCAGGAAAAGTCCATTCTCACACTGCTTCAGGTCCTGCATTTCATTGGAGCAGGACTGAATACTTTAAAAGGAAGAGCTTTTCTTCCAGAAGATAGAGTTCAGTCTGTACTGCAACTGATTGCCTCATTTGAGTTGGGAATGCCATGTCCTGCAGGAAGATACTTGCAAATACTGGGACACATGGCTGCAGCAACAGGAGTGGTCCTGGGAGCGAGACTTTGAATGAGAGACATACAATTTCATCTACAGACACACTGGCGCCAAAGAAAAGACCATACATCTAAACTGATTCCTGTAACAATGTCTGTGATCCAGTCCTTGCAGTGGTGGACAGAGAGATCCACAATCTAAGGGCAGGAGTTCCCTTTCAGAGGGAAAATCCCTCCATTATTCTTACAACAAATGCTTCTCTGTTAGGATGGGGTGCTCATATAGGGGAGTACACTACTCATGGCACTTGGTCAAGTGAGGAGTCTCTCTTCCACATAAATCTGCTAGAGCTCCGAGCAGTATATCTGGCTCCAAAAAGTTTTTCCCAGTTAATACAGGGCAAGGTGGTGCAGGTCAGAACAGACAACCCCACTACAATGTTTTACATAAACAAGCAAGGGGGAACAAGGTCGTATCCCTTGTGCACAGAGGCTATGAAAATCTGGGAACTGGCTTACTCTCTGAAAGCTTCCTTTCAAGCCATTCATATACCAGGCAAGGACAATACCCTGGCAGATGCCTTAAGCAGGATCAACCAGGCACATCACGAATGGTCTCTGAACAGACAGATACTGGACTCAGTATTCAGATGATAGGGCATTCCAGAGGTAGAGCTCTTTGCCTCTCATGAGAATCACACATTGCCCCTATTCTGTTGTAGGCCACCAGTCAGGGGCACAATTCCCCTGGACGTCTTGGCCCTGGACTGGTCAGGAAAGCATCTATATGCCATTCCTCCTGTCCCTCTCATTTTCAGTGTGCTACTCAAACTCAGGTCACAGCATACATCCATGATACTGATAGCACCAGACTGGGCCAGACAGCCATGGTACCCCTTCTGCTCTCAATGTCAGTGTCCACTCCAATCCTCCTACCCAGGAGGCATAATCTTTTGACTTCCCACCAAGGGAAGATCCTGTATCTGAACCTCAGGTCTCTCAGGCTCATGGCCTGGCTCTTGAGGACTTAGAGTTTGCAAACTTACAACTTCCACAAGCTGTTCTGGATCTCCTAAAAGGATATAGAAAACCATCTGCTAAGAAAATCTATAATGCAAAATGGAAAAGGTTTTCTATTTGGTGTGATGCCAAACATATTTCTTCCTCCCTGGCTGAAATCCCAGTGCTGTTAGAATAGCTTACTGATTTGCACTCGCAAGGTTGAAAACATACATCTCTGAATATGCATTTGGCATCAATTTCAGCTTTTATTTCTGCAGGGAAAACTGTTTCCCTTGCTTCTAATCCCATTTTCAAAAAGTCCTTTAAAGGGCTATGTCACTTGTATCCTCCTATTAAGGAACCAGTTCCAGTATGGGATCTGAACATTTGTGTTGCTCAGCTCATGAAACCTCCATTTGAGCCAATGTCTTCTGCACACTTACAGTACAGTATATCACATAGAAAACTGTGTTTTTGGTAGCAGTCATTATGTGTGGAAAAGGATTATTTATCTTTCCATAATGATAAAGTAGTACTTCAAACTAATGGGAGGTTTCTCCCTAAGGTCATTTCTGATTTCCATTTGAATCAGTCCATGACACTGTCAGTCTTTTTTGCAGAACATGCCAGTTCAGGAGAGCACAGACTCCATAGTCTGGATGTGAAAAGAGCATTGAGTTACTATATGACCCACACCAAGGCTCACAGAGGTGATAAACAACAACTTTTTCTCACTTATGGGGATGTGGGAAGGGGCACCCAGCCCCCAAGAGATCAGTCTCTCACTGGATAGTACAATGCGTTCAGTTTTGTTACACAAAAAATGGAAAGCAGGCCTCAGGGCCCACTCTACTAGGGGCACAGCTGCTTCTATAGCAG
The DNA here is from genome assembly GCA_016271365.2 of Neoceratodus forsteri. NCBI lineage: Eukaryota > Metazoa > Chordata > Ceratodontiformes > Ceratodontidae > Neoceratodus > Neoceratodus forsteri. Next base: position 1,110,577,863 of record CM028133.1, read on the forward strand.
CTTCTAGAGATATCCCTTTAGTGGAGATCTGTAAAGCAGTTACCTGGAGAACAGTACACACCTTTACTAAACATAGTTTGGACTTGCAGTCCAGGAGTGATGCCAGGTTTGGCACAGCAGTTCTGCAGAGCTTCTTTCCTAAATAGGTTCTCTGATCACCTCTAAAGGTACTGCTTTGAAGTCTGCAGAGAGTTATGAATATGAGAAGAATACATGGGGTTAGAAGAAAAATTACTTACCTTAGTAATCTTGTTTCTTCCAATGTAGTCTTCCATATTCATAACGCTCCCTCCCTACCTCCCCTTCCAGAAACAGAGCCTCTGTATGGTCTTCTTACCTGACACTCCCAAACACAGGTACACTTACCTTAATTCTGTGGGGGTTTTATTTTATCTTTCTTTTTCCCAGGTTATTCTGGTCTTTTTGAGGTAGGTCTGATACCATAATCATTAGTATCAGTTGTAGTGTGTAGGTATAGACTATAGTTGTTTGTATCAAGCAGAGTGTTTGCTTGAGTATTTTAATAGGTTGCCTTGTGGGCTTCCTCGAAATCTGAGACGTTGATAGAATGTGCAGCAGATGAGGGCAACAGTTTGAATAATTGTCACGTGCCAGTGATTCCATCATTAGCATATAGTTCCATTCTCCAGGAAGTTCTAATCAGCAGGCTAACTGCAGAGAGTTATGCATATGGAAAAATACATTGGAAGAAACAAAGTTACTAAGGTGAGTAATTTTTCCTCCTGTCCCATCTATATTTTGATTCAGGACTGCACCTAGGCCTACCTCTGACGTGTCTGTTTGTAACAAAAATGGTTTCTCAAAATCTGGGCTTCTTGAAATGGGCTAAATATAATGCAGCCTTAATGGCTTGAAAAGTTTCATCACACTCTTGGGTCCATTTCACATTATTTGGGTACAGTTTCTTTATGAGTTCGATGAGGGGAGTAGCTAACTCAGCAAAGTTAGGGACAAATCTCCGATAATAAACAGCCAGCCCTTAAAATGACCTGACATGTTTCTTTGTTTTAGGGACAGGGCTGTTAGCTACAGCTTCTATTTTAGAAACTTCTGGCTTAACTTCTCAATTTCCCAACACATAGCCCAAATATCTGGTTTACTACATACCTAGTGCACATTTGGTAGGATTAATAGTCAGACCTGCATTTTTGATAGCTTGGACAACTGCTTGTAAGTGTTCCAGGTGGCTTTTCCAGTCTGGACTGTATACCATGACATCATCCAGATATGCAGCACAATAACCAGTGTGAGGTGATAAAATTACATCCATGTACCGCTGGAATGTAGCTGGTGCACCATATAAACCAATGGCATGGTGGTGAACTGATAGAATCCAACAGGAGTGGCAAATGCAGTTTTGTCTCTGGATTCTGTAGCTAAAGGTATTTGCCAGTAACCCTTTGTGAGATCGAGGGTACTGATATACTTTGCACTCCCCAGTCTGTCCACCAAATCATCTATTCTGGGCATAGGATAACTGTCAAATTCTGACACTTGATTAAGTTTCCTAAAATCAATACAGATTCTAACACTTCCTTCTTTTTTTGTTTACAATTACCATTGGAGATGACTAAGCACTCCTCGACTCTTCTATGATACCCCGTTCTTTCATTTTTTGTATTCCCTTAACCACGTCGGCTCTTAACTGCTCTGGTAATCTATATGTCTTGTGCCTAATAGGGCGAGCATTCCTTGTCACTATTATGTGCTCAACCCCTTTTGCTCAGCCTGGCGCTGTGGTAAAAGTACTGTTAAATGTCTTTAGCACATTACGAATTTCTGCAGTTTGTTCTGAGGTTAAGGAAACATTCACCTTTACAGCATCAGCATTTACAGTTTCTCCAGTCTATCATAAGTTAAACCAATATCTTCCTTATCAGTTTCTGGTAAAACTAGCAAAGTAGTTTTTTGCATTTTTTCTACCCATTTCTTGAGGAGGTTAGCATGGTATATCTTAATAGGATTTTTCCTGTCAGGGGTCTCAGTCTCATAGTTAACGGTGCCAGTACATCTAAGCACTCTTTAAGGCCCTTGCCACTTCATTAACAGTTTATTTTCTGTTGTGGGTAACAGTAGCAAAACATTTTCACCTGGCTCAAAAACTTTTACCACATGGTCATAATATACCTTCTGCTAATTTTGGGCCTCTTCCTGATTACTATGGGCAATTTCAACATATTTTGCCAGCTTCTTTCTTAGGGCACACATATAAGACATTATAAATGGCTTCTTGGTGGGGTTATCTTCCCACGTTTCCTTTATCACATCCAGTGGCCCTCTTGGCTGCCTATGATATAGCATTTTAAATTGTGAAAACCCTGTTGATGCCTCTGGCACTTCACTGTAATCAAAAAGTAGGCAAGGCAAATATTAGTCCCAATTTTTCCCTTCCCCTTTTACAAACCTTTTTAACACGTTTTAGGGTTTTGTTAAAACGCTCAACAAGACTGTCTGTCTGAGGGTGATAGGGAGAGGTTCTTATGGCAGTGATACCTAATAGTCTGTACAGCTCCTTAAGTAATGCAGCACCAAAATTACTACCCTGATCAGTAATAATTTATTTAGGTATGCCCACTCTGCTGAAATTTTTTGCAAGCTCTGCTGCCACTTTTAAAGCTGTGGCAATACGCATTAGAACTGCTTCTGGGTATCAAGTAGCATAGTCGCATACTACCAGGATAAATCTATTACTCTTTTTAGTTTTGTCTAAAGGACCAACCACATCCATTGCTATTCTCTCAAAAGGCACATCCATCAAGGGTAGGGGCACCTTGTCTTTTCTAGTGACTGGGGCTACTTTCTGACACTCAGCACAGGAATTACAACAGGTAGCAACATCTTCATGAATTCCAGGCCAGTAAAATCTATACAGCAATCTGGCAAGGGTGCAATCCCTCCCTGAGTGACCAGTCATAGGACTATCATGTGCTATCTGTAACAACTCTGTTCTATACTTCTGTGGTATAACCAGTTGTTCTGTCTGTTCCTGTGTCTGAGAGTAACCTTCCTTAAATGGGGGTTCCCGAAAAGTCTTCCTTGAGCTTGCCCAAGTGCTCACTGCCAGGCTGGTGTTCTGCGTTTTAGCAGTTTAAATGTATTGCCAGAGAGTGCCTGTATAGCCTCTGTGTACTGTCTCTTTAAGAGCTGCCTGGATTGCAGTCATAATTAATCTGAGAGGGATCTCTGTTAGAAGATGTGCTCATCTGCTGATCATTTGTTAGAGTAGTAATAATATTGCAGTTTGTTCTAACCTGCCTTCTTTGCAGCATGGACAGTTCTGTTTGTTTCCATCATCTTGGTCCTGGACTGCAGAATGGGACAATCAGTACATTTGGGACTCTAAAATGGAGCCTGCCTGCAGGGGCTTGGTAGGGCCAAAACTTGTAGGAATTGTAATTTGGGGCTTTTGGCGCCTAAAATAACCTGGAGGGTGAGCCCTTGTTGTGACTGACAGACAGATCAGCCAACCAAACCTTTTGGATCTTGGGGAAAGTCCCACACTGCTTGCAGTTTCAGTTAGATCTGAGTTGAGAAGTGAAGTAACAGCTCGAGATAGTTCAAGCAGCAATCCATAGAGGATTCACGCAGGAGAACTGTGGAAAGGCCTGAATTTGGCCTGCATGCCTGCCTGCTGTTCCTGAGAGGGAACTTATTTTTTTTTTGGACTGAATCCAGATTTGGAGAGTGAATTAAGCCACTGAATTGTGACCAGGCTTTAACCTGAAGGAGACCGAAGATTTGCTGAATGCAATCGGCCTGTCAGGACTTCCAGCTACCTCTGAACTCCTGGATTGTGCAGAGACTCGGTAATTGTGACCAGAGAGCCATTTGCCTGGTACAGTGGAATTTCTTTACATGTGAATGTGCTGTGTGCTTATAATAGGTCATGATTTGGTTCCCCACTGTGTGTCTGAACTGTATTTTGCTTGCTGGAGGCTGTATCCAGCTCCACGGACTGAATCCGTATCCATTTCCATTTGCCTGGGCCCTGCTACACTGGCCCAGCCAGAATACCTTCTACGCAGAGAAAGTCATCGACGAGAGACTGGCCTGGGGATCAGCCGCCTGCTCAGTGCCTTGAACAGGAACACCTCGGTGACTCGTGTGGGCCCTGCTTCTCCGGGCACTCCAGCTCAACAGACTGCAGTCTCGATTTTGTCCTGCTTGTGTCCAGTATTGAGTATCATGAATAAACATCAAGGTAACTCCCTGCAACAACAGCTAAATCTAAAAGTGTTGTCATCTGATTGTCTTGTTGCCTTTTCTTTCATGAACTGAGGCTTCCGGCTCCGGATTACAAATAGTGTGTGTTGTGCATGTTGCTTTCTTCCATCACAGGGCCCCAACCAGCTGCAATGTTCCTGGCTAGCACACCATTTTCCTACCTGGGTACCCAGAGTGTGTGACTGTGTAGGAACTCTGAACTGCATGCATAACTGTCTGATTAATATAGCTTTTAAGCAAATCAACCTGATTACGCCCCCCCCCCGTTCAAGTCCCCTGAATAAATCAGATTTAACTTTGTTTGCATTTAACCTGACTGTGGTTCCAGTTTGTGCCAAAAGTATTGTACTGTTGCTATTTGCTGTGCTTAACCTTATTTTACAGGGGATCCCCAGCGTCAAGCTAGAGGAACCAGCCCTGGTGGTAAGTGCAAACAGTGTGGGTAATTGCCTGGTGAATAAGGGTCATTGTGAAAGTAATTGTTGTATATTGTTCAGGTCACTAGAGGGGAAAGAGGGGGGTTACAGTGTCCCGGAGGGCTGTGCCTAGGTTAGCTTGACCACTAAAAATCCTGACCTCCGGGTGCAGGCACCCGTTTCATTACCCAGGCCCCTTAACCTGCTGCTAGCCAAGCAGGCAGGGATAGTAGCCCTTGGGATAGCGTCACCCAGGGGTTACAAGAGGTTTAACCAAAACTCTATACAGTAACCCATTACATTTTTTAAACATTGGTCCACCCTGTTTTGGTATCACCCCCAGCTGCTTAAAATAACCCTGGAGAGAAACATCATTAGCTTGCTCTGAAAGAAAATCACAATCAGTTATCAGCTTAGCTTTAGCATTTTCATATATTTTAACCCCTTGTGTCCATCAGTCATTTGTTGCCATAGTTTCTTCAGGCATCATCTTTGTTTCCTGGATTTCCAGATCTTGGAGCTGTGCTCAAACAAGTCCAAATGAAAATCGGCGAAAAGAAAAAGAGTCCCCACCATCTGCGATTTTCTTTGCCTGAGCTCTTGTTACCACTGCTGCAGAAACTGCAGGGTTCAGTTCCTCTGAGATTAACTCAGTAAATCCTGGAAAGTCATCTCAAGTAATCACATGTATAGGTAACTTAGGTACTACCCCCACTTTATTTTTTTTTTTTATATTTTATTTAGTTTTTGTTGACTGGGTAAGTGCACTAGACAAATCCTGCCTATTTTCAGGCACGACCCGGGGGAGGGGATACAGATGAATGCCAACTGACCTTGAACCAGATTAAGCTGTTGGTGGTATTTTTCGTGAATGGAGGAATTTGGCCATTGCACCAGGGAAATTCCCCTGCTCTTTTCGAGAAGTGCCATGGAATCTTTAACATCCACCTGAACTACCGCCAGAATAGGCAGATGGGACCTCGGTGTAACGTCTCATCGGAAAGACGGCACCTCAGGAGTGCAGCACCCCCCTCATGCTGCACTACAGTGTCAGTATTGGGATATTAACCCAAGTGCCTGGTGTGGGGATAGAACCCACAGCCTACTGATCTCCCAGCCTCAGAGGTGAGTGTGCTACCTGCTGAGCCACTGACACTGACTTTCATTTGGTGCGACACACCCTTAATGGTCAGAGTCACTTGGGTGGTGGGATAGTATCGCGTGTCCCCGTGGATGCAGATGACACCAGTACCTGGTCCTTTTGCACAGTGTTTTCCCAGCACTTCAGCATGCACTACAGTCTGTCTACTTCCCGAGTCAATGAGTCCCTTTACAGTCTTATCCTCCACCTTCACATCTATTAAGTACCTGCCCCAATTTGCTAAGGACAAATCTGCTCCATTCTAACTCTTCTTATGGCAGTTTCTTGCAGTATGACCTGGCTTATTACAGTTATAGCAAATAACATCTTTGGCCATGCATCTGGGAAACAAAAACCCAGGGGAAGAGTACACAGTGGGGGGTGAGATACTGACAACAACAAAAATGGAAAGGGACCTGGGGGTAGTTATATCAGATGACCTAAAGATGGGCAAGCAATGTGAGAAGACAGTAAGGAGGGCTGGGGAGATACTGGGATGCATAGGGAGAGGCATCACCAGTAGAAAACAGAAAATTGTTATCCCCCTGTACAGACAGTTGGTGAGACCCCATCTGGAGTACTGCGTGCAGTTCTGGAGATCCCATCTCCGCAAAGACATAGACAGGTTGGAGGCATTCCAGAGGAGGGCAACCAAAATGGTGCAGGATCTGCACCAGGAGACATACGAAGAGAGACTAAAGGAGCTTAATATGTATCCCTCCGAGGAAAGGGGGGAGGACATGATAGAAACTTTCAAGTACCTCAAGGGAATCAACAAAGTCCAAGAGGGTAGCACCTTTCAGAACAAGAGATGTGTAAGAACAAGGGGGCACAATTTGAAGATAGAGGGGGGACAGCTCAGAGGTAATGTGAGGAAGTACTTTTTAAGAGAGGGCTGTGGATGCATGGAACAGCCTTCCTGAGGAGGTCATGGAGTCAAAAACAGTGGGGAATTCAAGAATGCATGGGACAGACATAAGGCAGTTCTAGTGGGGGTAGGAGGAAGTAGGCTGTTGGTTAACTAGGATCTGCAGCTTATCCATTAGGTAGGGAAATGGGCAGACTAGGTGGGCCAAGCGGTCCTTATCTACCATCAAATTCTGTGTTTCTGTGCTGGGGTGTATAGCGAGTGGAATCTCCTCCAGAAATAGGGAAGTGATCCTGCCCCTCTACAGGTCACTGGTCAGGCCGCACCTGGAATACTGCGTGCAGTACTGGTGTCCATTCCTGAAGAAGGACATCAGATTGTTGGAAGGTGTACAGTGGAGGGTGACAGAGATGATCCAGGGATTAGAGGGATACTTCTATGAGGAGCGGTTGGGCGAGCTGAACATGTATTCCCTGGAGGAGAGGAGGGATGGGGGCACATGATTGAAACCTTTAAATACTTAAAAGGGATAAACAAGACTAGTACAGAAGGGATTTTCCAGATTAGAAGGGGGTGGGTCACAAGGGGGCACCAGCTGAGATTGGAGTGGGAAAGATTTAGGAGGGAAGTCAGGAGACATTATGTCACCGAGAGGGTGATGGATAAGTGGAATACTTTGCCTGAGAAGGTAGTAGTCTGTAGCACAGTAGATGGTTTTAAGAGGGGATGGGACAGCGTGAGAGAGGGGGTACTTATGAAGAGGGGAGGGGTAGGTGGGGCAGCTGCAAATTGAGGGGCAAGCTGCACAATTGAGCAGACGTGATAGACCGTGAGGCCTGTTTCTGCTGGCGTTTTTGTATGTTCGTATTTATTTACAAGCAGAGCGGTCCTGAGCCCAGCTATCCCCAAAACTGGACCCAAGATCACTCCTACCAATCCCAGAGAAACGGACACAACCCTGCTTCTCTGCCCGAGCCTGAAAAGGCCGAGACAGCAGGGAAACCGTCTGCAGCCACAAGCCGCGCCTGTGGGGGGTTGCCAGGCAGAACTCCACCTGGAGCCACTGGGACACAAGCAGCGCCGTGGGAGGACCGGAGACTTCCACCCGGAGGTAAGCCCACTTTGGGGGCTTACACAAGAAAAACCAGGTGGAGCAACGGCAGATAGATTACTAAGCAACTGGGATCCCTTTTGAGCATCAAGGAGGTGCTAACTGCTGCCCTGGGACAGAAGCATCCTGATCCTTTGTCTAAAGTTCTTTGAAGATAATGTATCAGGAGATGCAGAGGGAAGAGGATAGGGAGATGTATTAGGGGAAACAGAGCAAAACAGGGAAAGAAGTAAGAAGCACAGCAGTGCAAACTGAAGTGAGAATAGCCAGGAAGTAATGAAAGAGGACAATACATTATTTAAAGGGAAACAATGGAAAAGACAAAGCTTTCCTCAGACACTGCAGAAACTCTCAATTAGTGCTTTCAGACAGTAACAACTTTATTTAATGATTTTAGAACAGCTACCCACAACTTCCACTTCCTGTTGCTGGCAGCAGCCATTTCATGAGCAGCAGTGAGCTTCCTGAGCTCACGGTATGCTAATATGCCTGTTTGACCTCAGCTATTGGTTGACAGAACATATTAGCATAAAGTGAGCTCAGGAAACTCTCTGCTACTCATGAAATGGTGGCTCCCAGCAATAAAAAGTGAAAGTTGAAGGCCACTGTTTAAATCACTAAAAAATCAACTAGAGTTATTTGTTAAAAAATATTACCGTTTGAAAGCACTAATCAGGCATTTTTGTAGTGCCTGGGTAAAGCTGTGCTTTTTCCACTGTTTCCCTTTAAGTATGAAAGTGAAAAGAAGAAGTCCAGGGGTAGGATTGTAAGGTTAAAGAGGGAAAGGGGGAACAGAACAGAGGGGTCCAGGAAAAAGTAGCATCCTGAACAAACACTTTTGTTTTGTGTTCACAGTGGAAGGAGAAGGGGAAGGGCACAAAAAAGTAACAGAAGCTTTGGAGAGAGGGAGGTGAACACTATTCCATTTTTGGAGGAGAGAGTCCTGAAGGGACTCACTAATCTGAAGGTGGACAAAGTAATGGGGCCAGATGGACTGGATCCAAGGGTATTGAGGGAGCTCAGGGAGATACTGCCTGTACCTCTGACAGCCCTGTTTAACAGCTGACTGGAAACAGGAGTGGTTCTGGAGGACTGGAGGAGGGTGGATGTAGTCCCACACTACACAAAAATGGTAGCATGGAGAAAGCTGGCAATTACAGGCATGTCAGCATCGATGGTAGCAATGCTAATGAAATCACTGCTAAAGGAAAGGATTGTGGACTATCTTGAATCCAGTAGATTGGAAGACCCTAGGCAGCATGGTTTCATGGGGGTGGGGGGACGTCAAATGAATCTGATAGATTTCTTTGACTGAGTGATAAAGGATTTAGATCAGGGTGGAGCAGTGGATGTGGTCTACCTATATTTCAGTAAGGCTTTGACACTATTCCACTAGGACACTAGTAAGCAAGGTTGGGTAGCTTAGGAGTGGGTCCAAAGGTGGTATATGGGATAAGACATCGATTAGGGGATAGGTGACAGAGGGTGATGGTAAACAAAGCTCATTCCAAGTAAGTGAGGGTGACTATCAGGGTGCCTCATGGATCAGTGCTGAGACTGGTCCTCTTTAATGTCTTTATAAGTGACATTGCAGAGGAGCTGGAAGGGAAAGTCTGCCTCTTTGAATATAACACCAAAATCTGCAATAGAGTGGACACTTCGGGGAGGGGGGGGAGGATGAGCAGAGACTTGAGAAAACTAAACAAGTGGTCAAGGGTATGGCAGCTGGCTTTCAATGTGAAAAAGTGCAAAATGATGCATTTAGGGTATAGAAACCCAGGGGCAGAGTACAACATTGATGACATCATAGGGATCTCTCAAACTTCGCTCTCAAGGTCCATGATGTCATCAACCCCCTCGATAGAAACACAGCCTTGTTGTACACAGTTCCCTATCTATTATTCTATATGTCTGTACATCAGCACTGTTCCCTGACGTCAAGCAGTTACATCAGCAGTCCACATTGACTGCAATCCAAGGGGCTGAAACTAAGTTTTTCAGCGACTAAGCGGCAGGGCAAATGTCTGGAAAAATCCACTGGACCCATGCGTTTTTCATTAGCCCAGCACATAAAAGACTAAAAATACTGTTAGTTTCAACCCTTGCACCACATTGTTTATGGGTGCCAAAGGTTTATTTTTATTTGTAACCCCTAGGTGGCGCTATCCCCAGGGGTTACTACCCCTGCCTGCTTGGCTAGTAGCAGGTTAAGAGGCCTGAGTTCTGAAACGGGTGCCTCCACCCGGAGGTCAGGGTTGGTAGTGGTCAAGCTAACCTGGGCACAGCCCTCCGGGACACGGTAACCCCTCTCTTTCCCCTCTAGTGGCCTGAACACTGTACAATAAACACTTTCACAATACCCCTGGTACACCACACAAGTACCCACATTGTTTGCACTTACCACCAGGGCTGGTTCCTCTGGCTTGACCCTGGGGACCCCTGTAAAACAAGGTTATGCACAGCAAATAGCAACAGTACAGTACTTTGAGCACAAACTGGAACCACAGTCAGATTACATGCAGAAAAAGTTAGATCTGATTTATTCAAGGGACTTGAACAAGGGAGGGGCGAAATCAGGTTAATTAGCTTAAAGGTTATATCAATCAAGCAGTTATGTATGCGTTTTGAGTTCCCCCCACACAGTCACACCTCTGGGTACCCAGGTGGAGAAGAGATGGGCTACCCAGGACCGTTGCTCGGGGTTGGCCGGTGTCACAGCTGGTTGGGGCCCTGTGATGGAAAAAAACAACATGCCCAGTACACACTATATGTAATCCGGAGCCAGAGGGCTCAGTTCGAAAAGGAAAAGAAACAACAAGACAATCAGATGACACACTCAGATTAAATTATTGTTGCAGGGAGCTACCCTGGTATTTACTCACGATACCCAAGACTGGGCATAGGCTGGACGAAAATCAAGACTGCAGGTGGTTGATCTGGAATGCCAGGAGAAGCAGGGCCCACATGAGTCGCCGAGGTGTCATTCCTGTTCAAGCGTGGAGCAGGGGGCTGATCCCCAGGCAGGTCTCTCGTCGATGACTTCTCTGTGTAGCGGGTAGTCTGGCTGGGCCAGTCTAGCAAGGCCCAGACCGCATGGAGACAAATTCGGATGCAGTCCATTTTGGACAGGATACAGCTTCCAGCAAGCAGAACACAGTTCACACAGTGGGGAACCAAATCATGACCCACTTTCAATACACAGCACATTTACATGTAAGGAAATTGTACTGTACCAGGCAAACTGCTCTCCGGTCATGATCGCAAAGTCTATGCACAAACCGGGGATTCAAAAGTAGCTGGAAATCCTGACGGGCCGATCGCATTCAGCAATATCTTCGGTCTTCTTCAGGTATGAGCCTGGTAGAAAATCAGTGGCTTACTTCATTCTCACAAACTCTGATTTAGTCCGAAATAATTCTCTTTTCTCCCACTCAGGGGCAGCAGGCAGACATGCAGGCCACAATTCAGACCTTTCCACAGTTCTCCCATGCAAATCCACTCAGGATTGCTGCTCAAAATCACGTGAGCTGTTACTTTTTCACTTCTCAGATCAGAACTAACTGAAAATTGCAAGCAGTCTGGGATTTCCCCAAGATCCAAAAGGTTCGGTTGGCTGATCCTCCTGTCAGTCACAACAAAGGCTCCCCCTTCAGGTGTAAAACGGCACCAAAAGCCCAAAACTACAATTCCTACAGATTTTGACTCCAGACAGCTCCTGTAGTCTGGCTCCATTTTAGGTCCCTCCAGAACTGATTGGTCCAATTCGCAGTCCCGGGCCAAATAGTGGGGATAAACAAGACAGTCCTTGCCGCAAAGAAGGTAGGTTAGACAAACTACATTATTATTATTATCACTCTAATTGATTTTCAGCAAATAGTTACATCTTTCAACAGAGCTCCCTCTCAGATTACTTATGACTGCAATCCAGGCAGCTCTTAAAGAGACAGTGCACAGAGGCTATACAGGCAGTCTCTGGCAATCACATTTAAACTGCTAAAACGCAGGACACCAACCTGGCAGTGAGCATTTAGGCAAGCTCAAGGAAGACTATTCGGGAACCCCCATTTGGAAGGGGGTTACATATTTATTTAGATCTACGATTACAATTACCTTTGAGCCAAGGCTCTTTTACAAAGGCTCCACGTCAGTTGAGGAAGGGCACAGAGGATACAAAAGAAATAACAACATTGCAATAGAAATAACAACATTGTGGGTGGTTACAGTACACATTGGAAACCATAGGAAACAATAGGAATAACAGCATTGTGGGTAAATACAGAACAATTGGAACAGTTATTATTTAAAAACACATTTAGAGAGTAAAGACCAATGTATGGCCCGGGGCAGCAACCACTAGGAGGGGGCACAGAGACAAAGGGGAGAGGCAGGGGTGGGGTGGACGTAGTAACAGCCAGAGGCATTTGTCAGGCAAATAGGGAAGAAGTGCAGGTAAAGGGGGGGGAAGGGGAAAGAGGGAGATGGGAAGAGTGGGGAGGAAGTAGGAGTCGGGGGGGAGGCAAGGAGATAGGGCAGATAAGAGATATGGCAGATAGGAGATGGGGCAGATAGGGGATGGGCAGATAGGAGATAAGTGCTATGAAGGGGTACAGAAAGGCTATCGGAGGCAGGTGTGTCTGAAATTAGGAGTGGCAATCACAGGAGATGGAGGCTGTGAGATGGTGCCGGAGCCTGGTTTTAAACATACCAAGTGTTGGAGCAGAGGCGATGGCGGTGCTGAGACCATTCAGCCAAAGGGAAGCCCTATAGACAAAAGAACATTGACCCTGCGTAGTGTGACAGCGGGGAATTTGCAGGAGCTGCAATGTGGAACTCCTGGTGCTACATGGATTGGTATTATGGCAGAGCAGGGCTTGGACACTGGGGGGGCGAGGCCAAGGTTAATATTTTTCACCATGGTACAGGTGAGCTTCTTGTGTCCCCCGCCTGCCAACAGCAACCCGAGTCACAGTGAGGAGAGTGAAAGTCACCTCCTGCTAAGCACATGCTGCACAGCATCCTCAGAAACCACAACGCAAATCTCCAAACAGAAAAGCTGGGCAAAATGGCAGTTGCAACAGCGTGTGCACGCGCCTTCACACACGTACATGCGGCCATGACATGGGTGGGAGAAAATAAAAAAAAATGCATCCAGAAGTACCCAGTACAGCTCCAGAAATGCTGCCACATGCCTAGAGCAGAACCCAAGAGCAGCCACCTGATCAGGGGTGTATCTAGCTGTTAATGAATTGTACACCAGTTGGCCAATCTGTTGCCTCCCCCCCCCAAAAAAAAAATTAACCGATTCCCATAGGGATCAGATATCATGTAGCGTTAAATTTTTTATACACAGAAATTAATCTAAGTTTGGTACCTGTATTTGTGATTTCCTAGGTCCTGTTCCATTGCTACCTTAAGGTGGACCAAGACTTATGATCAGATACTGGTATGTCCAGTGCTAGTGGTTATCCTTTTGGTTCTCTTGTCTGGATCCCCTTTGTTGCTGTCTGCTTTAGAGGTACTTGATAACCTCCCTTCCCCTCCTGCTCTCCCACAGATGCTTTACATGCTACACCAGCAGTTATCAACAGCTCTGCTGCACCCAACCATGCATAGATCTCAGACAGATTGCAAGTTGTCTTACCGGCAGAGAAGTTTGTTTCAGAAGACCTTACTTGCAATGCTGCTTGGTTGGCTACACTGTGTCTATGCCCTGAGTGTGATTCTAATCAGGAGGAAGGAATGGCCCTGCTGCTACTGCTGCTGGAGATGCTTTGCTGCCCAGGGCTGACCTGGTGGTTGTTACCAGCAACTCGCTGGTTCTACTGCACACCACCTGCCACCTTTTGTTGTCAGTGCTGTATCACTCTTACATCAGCCCCGAACAGGGGCGTCATTTCAGCAAAATCATAGGGGTAGCAAGATGGGGTGGGCATGATGCGGGCAGGGCCACAGTCTGGGTGGGGCCAAGGTGTGGGTGGGGCCAAGGTGTGGGCGGAGCCAGAGAGAGTGGCATTTGTCAATGTGACATAGAGCTAGTTACCAAGTAATTTAAAATAAAAATGGGTATGAATTGGATAGTAAAGTCTGAGTATAAATCTGAAATGGGCCATTACAGATGTTGATTCAACTTAAATAGCTAGTTTTCATCAAATTATGGAATCATTAGTATAGTGAAAGTCCCATTCCTCAACTGTACAAATATTAAACAATATTAATGCATGGCTAGCCCTTATTACCCATTGAAATCAAACAGATTACAACCTTGTAATCCCACTGTTGTGATGTCAGAACCTTATAAACCTATCTCTCTATGTCATAGCAGTGGGTTTACAAAATGGAATATCAGTGTTATTCAGTATTCTACATACCTAGAATGTGATTGTTAGTCTCAGTACAGTATTCAAATAACATTCCAATTGTCACAGTTTATTGTCTAGCAATCACTATGTCTGATAGAGATTTTAACTCTGGTGCTATTTTGGCCCACTGTCATTCAGTCTGTGTATCCTAATAAATTGTTTTCCTAAACAATCATGTGGGTGTAGTGCAGATCCATTAATAAGGTAAGCTAAATTACTTATGTTGTGGAGGACTTCTCATGATCGAGTCCCATACACTGTAAATGACAATGCATGATGTACAGGTGATAACCAGGGTGTAATCCTCTCTACGTGGTTGCTAGGGCAATTGTAAACCTCTCAAGTTGTGCATTCTAGGTTTACTGATGCCCTAGACACCACCTGAAGTGATTATACCATGGTTATCACCTGTACATCAGGCATTATCCTCTGTATATTACCACACTGTTTCCAAAAATATTACCACACTGTTCATGTCAGATGACTGGTACTATACAAGCTAAGGCACATTGCTAAAAATAAAGAGCCGTCTCTAAACCAATACCTTACAGTACATAAAAACACACATCAAAACATGAGAGAAACAATACTGTTATGAAAGCATACTCTGAACCTTGAACCATGGAGAGAACTTTACTTCTTCTCTGTTGAAACAAGAGCTTAGTAAAAGAAATGACAATGAAACTTGTAAAAGAAGTAATAAAAGGAAAATGAACTGATGAAAAAAAAAAAAAAATCACACCAAAAACCTGTAAAGAAAAAAATAAAGGAAAAAAAACAATTAAAACTCACCGACCAAAACCTGTAAAGAAAAAGTAAAAGAAAAGAAAAGATCCTAGTAAAATTGTACACCAAAAACCTGTAAAGAAAAACTGTAATAAAAGGAAAAGAACTGAGTCCCAGGGTTACACAAAGAAAGTCTTCCAGACTTCCAATTACTGCAACAAAGCAAATGAAAGTACTCTAACTCTCCACACCAAGGCTACTACCCCTCTTACAATAATTTAAAAGAGCATAAACTCCCTCCCAAACACCGATGAAAGTAGTAAAGCAAAGGACATAGGAGTGTTATTACCTGCCTGGAGGCTGGAGACACTGCTGGCACACTGGAGATTGGGATGGTAGGTGACTGGAAGTGCTGGAAGCTGACTGGTGACTGCTGGCACACTAGACTGCTGACTAGTCGGGACACTGCTGGCAAACTGGACAGGTAGCTGACTGGAGACAAAACTGGCAAACTGTCTCTGGACTGGTAGCTAAGCTGACTGGAGACACTGGCTGCTGGCACACTGGACTGCTGGCTGACTGGTGACACTGCTGGCACACGGATATCTGACTGCAGACTCTGCTAGCACAAGAATTGCTGGCTGACTGGACTGGTATCTGAGTTGAGACTGCTGGCACACTGCTGGCTGACTGGAGACACTGCTAGCACACTGGACTGGTATCTGACTGGAGAAAATGCTGGCTGACTGGAGCACAAGTTGCAAACTGGACTCGTTGCTGAGCTGACTGGGACAGAACTGGCAAACTGACTGCTGGCTGACTGGAGACACTACTGGCAGATGGGACTGCTGGTTGGCTGACTGGTGGTAACACTGCTGACATACTGGACTGGTTGCTGACTGGAGGCACAAGTTGCAAACGGGACTCGTTGCTGAGCTGACTGGGACAGGACTGGCACACTGACTGCTGGCTGACTGGAGACACTACTGGCAGATGGGACTGCTGGTTGGCTGACTGGTGGTAACACTGCTGGCATACTGGACTGGTTGCTGAGCTGACTGGAGGCACAAGTTGCAAACGGGACTTGTTGCTGAGTTGACTGGGACAGAACTGGCACACTGACTGCTGGCTGACTGGAGACTCTACTGGCAGACGGGACTGCTGGTTGGCTGACTGGTGGTAACACTGCTGACATACTGGACTGGTTGCTGACTGGAGGCTAGGAGTTGCAAGCGGGACTCGTTGCTGAGCTGACTGGGACAGAACTGGCACACTGACTGCTGGCTGACTGGAGACACTACTGGCAGATGGGACTGCTGGTTGGCTGACTGGTGGTAACACTGCTGGCATACTGGACTGGTTGCTGACTGGAGGCACAAGTTGCAAACGGGACTCGTTGCTGAGCTGACTGGGACAGAACTGGCACACTGACTGCTGGCTGACTGGAGACACTACTGGCAGATGGGACTGCTGGTTGGCTGACTGGTGGTAACACTGCTGGCATACTGGACTGGTTGCTGAGCTGACTGGAGGCACAAGTTGCAAACGGGACTCGTTGCTGAGCTGACTGGGACAGAACTGGCACACTGACTGCTGGCTGACTGGAGACACTACTGGCAGATGGGACTGCTGGTTGGCTGACTGGTGGTAACACTGCTGACATACTGGACTGGTTGCTGACTGGAGGCACAAGTTGCAAACGGGACTCGTTGCTGAGCTGACTGGGACAGAACTGGCACACTGACTGCTGGCTGACTGGAGACACTACTGGCAGATGGGACTGCTGGTTGGCTGACTGGTGGTAACACTGCTGGCATACTGGACTGGTTGCTGACTGGAGGCACAAGTTCCAGCGGGACTCGTTGCTGAGCTGACTGGGACAGAACTGGCACACTGACTGCTGGCTGACTGGAGACACTACTGGCAGATGGGACTGCTGGTTGGCTGACTGGTGGTAACACTGCTGACATACTGGACTGGTTGCTGACTGGAGCTCAGTTGCAAATGGGACTCGTTGCTGAGCTGACTGGAACAGAACTGGCACACTGACTGCTGGCTGACTGGAGACACTACTGGCAGATGGGACTGCTGGTTGGCTGACTGGTGGTAACACTGCTGGCATACTGGACTGGTTGCTGACTGGAGCACAAGTTGCAAGCGGGACTCGTTGCTGAGCTGACTGGGACAGAACTGGCACACTGACTGCTGGCTGACTGGAGACACTACTGGCAGATGGGACTGCTGGTTGGCTGACTGGTGGTAACACTGCTGGCATACTGGACTGGTTGCTGACTGGAGGCACAAGTTGTAGCGGGACTCGTTGCTGAGCTGACTGGGACAGAACTGGCACACTGACTGCTGGCTGACTGGAGACACTACTGGCAGATGGGACTGCGGTTGGCTGACTGGTGGTAACACTGCTGACATACTGAACTGGTTGCTGACTGGAGCACAAGTTGCAAGCGGGACTCGTTGCTGAGCTGACTGGGACAGAACTGGAACACAGGACTGGTGGCTGACTGGAGACACTGGTAGCACACATGACTGATGGCTGACTGTAGATAGTAAAGTTACTTCAGTAATGGGTATCTTCTTGAACGCATCTGAGCAAATCTGTCTATTGCTACTGACAGGTCTAGCAGCTTCACCTCCAGTGGCTCACATGCCATCATCATTAAGTCACTGTCGTCTGTCACCACAACTGTTTCTTAAGTAAGTTTCCTCTTTTCATGCATGAGAAAAACGTTCATTTGAATCTGTGGTCACAGGGAGTGCCAGCACCAGGTTCAAAATCTCCAGGACTTCTGAAAATGCATTACAAAGGCATTGCAACTGTTGTCTGACACAATGAATACTTGCATATTTTTGTTCTGTGGTATGCCTTTGCTGATTCCAGCTGTGACTCTAACACAATTATGTCTATATTTGCTCCTGGGTAAGATTCTGCTAGGACCTTTAAAACAGAGTAATTCAGAAAACTGTCATCCTTTGGGTTGAGAGCAGCAACAGCTTTTAAGAGGTCCAGATTACTTGTGAAGCGTGAATCAAGTTCAGTAACAAACCTGTCAATGCAGGCCAGCTATATTTCCTGTTTAAGCCTATCACTGTTAGATCTTGCAGAAATGTCCTGAATTTCTATATTTGCAGTCCGTTTCCCCAAAGTGGATGAAACAAAAAATTCTGTCAGCTTTCGGCTCAACTGATGTTTGCGCAGTGGCCTTCCTGTGTGCTGAGTGGCTTCTACATCATAATCAATGCCACAGTGATCAGCGGCTTGTTGTGCCTCCTTGTAAATCTTCTGCCACTGTGAATCATTACGTAGAGACAAGAGCTCACTTTTAAGACTGGACAAGATTACAAGCACTTGGCAAATCCAGATCTTTTCTCTGAAGTTCCTCAGACACCGTTGTATCTTCCTTAAAATTGTTTCTAGGCTGTACAGTGTTACTACAAAGGTAAAGTTCTGAATTTTAAACAGATGACCTTTGCTTCACTACTTGCCTCTTTGTCAGTGTTTTGTGACTGAATAACATGAAGTGTTATAATAATGGACTCTAGGCATAACTGAAATTTCTTGACACAGTTGTACCAGTAAAACCACTGTGTACCACACAGTCATTCCAGTTCAGAACTTGTAGACCTTCTTCTTTCTGAGCTTTAACAAACAACTCATGTCTCGGTGAACTTTGAAAATAAATACATATACAGCCTGTAAGATGCTGAAAAATTCTTTCACTTCTGATATATTATTAATTGTTTGCACCAAGACAAGATTCAGTCTGTGTACATGACAATGAATATAAACAACTTGAGGCAATCTCTCTTATTCTTGTTTATGCATCACTGAAGCACCCACTCATCAGAGGCTCCATCATAGCACTGTGCTACACAGTGCTTCCATTGCAGTCCAGCCTGACATACTGCCTGATTGATTGCACCAGCCAAACTACCAGCATCCAGTTTATCCATGTGGTAGCAGCCAAGTGGTTTTTCACAAATATTACCATCTCCGTCAACAAAACGGATTACAAAGCTGAGCTGCTCTTTGCGTGATACATCCTTTGTTTCATCGACTAAAACAGAGAAATATTTTGTAACTTTACTTACAATTTTCTCTCGTATTAATGTTGCAACTATGTTAATCAAATCATTTTGATACTCTGGAGAGGTATAATGACCGTATCTCCTAGACATTTTTTCTTTTAATTTTGAGTCATGTGCAGATAATGTTTCCAGAAACTCAATAAAATTGCCTTTGTTATCGGAATTTGTCGACTCATCACCACCTCTGAAGGCAAGACCTTGCCGTCTAAATGTATCACACTGCATGTAGTAGTAATTCAACATACGTCTGTTTTCTTCAATTTCAATGTCCCTATTTTTTCAAGCCGTCATCAACTGACTGATGTCCTGATGAAGACTGTATACGGTTAAATTCACACCATGCTACAACAGATGCTTTGTGTTTCTCAGACTCGCTGTGCTTTCTGAAGGCACGACCAATTTTTCCATTTACAGAAACCAATATCGACAAAGGAGCGTTTCCCGTTCACGACCTCCACCTCCAGGTGCAGTACGAGTGCTAGTAAAATGCCTGCATGCAAAACAGTATACAGCATCTCTGTGCTGAATATTCTACCCACTTATGAGTTTTGTAATCACCATTAAATTTATGTGATTTTGTCACAGGGAAAACACACTTTGGCTGAACTGGAGCTTGGTAAGGACTAGCAGATATGTCACTTGGCACAGTATCGTGATCAACACACTCACCCATTGAAAATGAGTGGCCTTCACTAGATGGCAATGACGTGCTTTCTCATGCATCGGAGGATGGCTTTCACATGCATCAGAGGGTGAGGGCGAAGCAACAAGTAATGGGCCTGTAGCAGCAGAACTAGGCTCTGAAACTATACTACTACTATCAGATTCATGCATGCCAGCTGACAGAACACTATCTTCAGGTGTTGATTTCTTCACTGTATGTTCAGCATGTGCAGTATCTGCTGTAATTATTTTCTTAGCAAATAACTGAAGCACCGATGGTTGCTTTGGATCACTGGTTGCCTTCTTCTTAGACAGAGACATTTCAGTAATACTTATTTAGCAGCCAACTTCAAAGAAATTTCAATCAGTGAAGACTACTAAAGAAGAAATTTAGCAATGTACAGCCTGCCAGCAGCTATGCCCAGTGATTAGCAAATCAGATATCAGTTTTGAAACCCCTGAAAAACAGCTATGAATTCAAATGTGCACACAGTCTAAAGAAATCACCAGTGTGCGTTACAAAATCTGCAAAGAGTGATGACATCAGGGAATTAAAAACATTAACATATGGGTGTAAATTTTACATTTAACTGTACCTATGAACCTAAAAAAAAAGGTCTATTATAATTCTGAATTTTAAAAGTAATCTTATAAATGCAAGGACGTAAAAACATATCTGTTACAAAACAAAAGTGGGATGCATACAAGTGCTGTAAATCTGTCAAAAAATGTTACTTTTGAATCACCAGTTATGTTATGATTTGAAGCACTATTCTTTGGCCTGTGGAGTATGTACAAATGTTGGGTGAGTACTGGTATGCATTACAAAATTTCAGCGTATTTCCTCAGATGAGGACAGGTGAGTAAAATAGGCTGGTACAGACCTTATCTGGAGCCTAGCCGCGTCTTTAAGGTGCTTTAAGACTCTTAAAAACCTTAATGTTTCCAATTGGCCTTTGCAGATTAATTTTGGTCAGTTTGGGAGTACTTATTGTAGAAGAAGGGTTATGTTTAAAGATGTTGATGGTATCGGACCGGTCTGTTTGGTTTGTTTTTGACTTTCGAGTCCTTGTCAACTGTACAATGCCTACAACCTCAGGTGGTGTTAAATAAAATATCTAGTTATATTTATACAATAGGGCGTGGTCAAACCATTGGATAAGCATATATTCTCACCACTGTGTAACAGATCTGCAGAGCCATTGAATAAATACATTTATCTACAGTCATGATGTCAGTGACAGATGGCATTTACCCACACAGTTGTGACTACCACGGCTCCAGATAAGGTGTGTACCAGTCTTTTATACTCACGTCACTTTAGGAACTACTCTGCAGAAATTTTTTTAAATGAGTACCTGTACTCACCCAACATTTGTCAATACTCCTCCACACACCAAAGAATAGTGCTTCATAACATAATTGGTGATTAAAAAGTAACAGTTTTTTGCCAGATTTACACTTGTATGTATCCCACTTTTGTTTTACTCACTATGTTTTAAAACTGGTGAGTAAATTGCCAACATTATTTGGAGCATTGTTGGCACCTGAAATTCTTATCTAGAAAAAAAAAACTACATTTTTTAAATAAATTTAGTCCTCAGTCCACTCTACCAAGACATTTGTACACATCAGTGTCTTATTAATAAATGGTCAGCACAGAGTGGTTACAAACTACCAGCATCCAATTTGTTTGCAAGCAGCTCAAAACTGTAGTTTGTTTGAAGCCACTGGGTTTTAAATGGTGCCTTTCATTTTATAATGTTGCTGCCACTTTAAGCACACAGGGAGACTGAGAAGGAGCACACAGAAAAAACAGTGAGAGACCACTAAGCAGAGGGACGTTAACTTACTCACTCAGGGTGACACAGCAAGTGTCAGTTCCAGGACTCAAACCAGGTCTCAGGATCACACTTCTGTGCTCTACCCACTGGGCCACTGACGGTCTCCCAGTAAGTCATAAAATGCATCAGTTTGTCAACCTCTTCACCAGTGAGATTTTTTTTTCTTCTTTTAGTGGGTATTTTTTGTGGAGGCACAATGCTGCCTGCCTGCACAGCATCACTCTGAAGAAATTTCATTTTCAGAATATAGTTCATGTAATGTGATAAGTGTACATGAAGCACCATTAAGCTAATTCCTCAGTTTATTAAATAAAATTATAACAATGGTCTCAGAAATGAAGCTTTCTGATGGGCTGTAAACATTCTAACAGTCTTATATTAATCTTTTATTATACAATGGGTAAAGACATTTCCAGAACATGCAATATGCACCGTTCTGCAATCCCAAAGCTAGGAAAGGATCCCATTGAGTACCATGCTTATAGACCGCTGTCAGTCCTGAATACGGAATATAAATTGTTCATGGCAGTGCTGCCAAACTGGCTGGACATTCTGCTGCCAAATTGATCCACCTTGATCCGATAGGATTTGTGTGCTTTCAGATGAACTATAACACCTGGTCACATACTCCATATCCTACATCAAGTGCATTGACTGCCACCACCTTCCTTTTGGTGAGTTTGAATATGGAGAAAGCCTTTGATAGGTTCTCCTGGCCCTGTCTGCAGCTTTACAGAAAATGGCCTTCTTGGCAGACTTCACTGTCTTGCTGCAGAGGATTTGTTTTGTCCCAACCCCCCAAACTTTCATTAAGATGAATGGACATATCTTGCAGAGTTTCCGCTTGCTTTGGGGCACCCGGCAGGTTGTCCCTTACCCCCCTCCTGTTTGCCTTGTATACCGAGTCTGTCTCCCAGGCCATCGGGGAAAGCCCCACAGTGCAGGGGATACAACTTGGGGATAGGGAACATTGCATGTCTTCATATGCGGATGATCTCCTCCATTATTTGGCCAATCCGGATGTCTCCCTCAGAACAATTTCCTCCATCCTGGAAAGGTATGGAGAGATCTCTGTATAAATTAAACACTACAGAAAAAAAAATGAGACAAGTGCCACCAAAACCTTGTGCTACAAAGCTGAAGTCATCCAACCATCACCTCCTTACTGCAGATCCAGTCTCCACTACTACGGAAAAAACAGCTTTTCACTGCCATGTCCCAAAACTCTGGAATGATTGAGCTAACACTTACGAACATACGAATTTGCCAGCAGATAAAGGCCTAGAGGTCTATCAAGTCTGCTCGAATGTGCAGCTAGCACCCCTTATTCTGCAGCTGCTTCTCCCTTCCACCCTTCCCCTTCATTAACCCTCCCCCTTGTCCTGTCCCATCCTCGTTTGAAGCAGTCCACTGTTCTACTGCATACCACTTCAGCAGGTAACGCATTCCACCCAGCCACCACCCTCTCTGTAAAAAAGTGTCTCCTCATCTCCCTCCTGAACTTTCCTCGCTCCAGTCTCATATTATGGCCCCTAGTGGCCCTCCCCTCCCTTACTTTGAACAGTCCCTCTGTACCCGTCTTGTTTATTCCTTTCATGTATTTAAAGGTTTCAATCATGTCACCCCTGTCTCTCCTCTCCTCCAGTGAGTACATGTTCAACTCCTTCAACCTCCTCTCGTATAAGTCCCCAAGCCCCTTGATCATCTTTGTTACTCTGCGCTGCACCCCCTCCAGTAACTTAATGTAGAGATCCCAAATACTTATTGTTCAGAAACAAATCTAGGATGTATCTAAACAATAAATACTCTTGTTCCTGTTTTTAGTTGTACTCTGTGAACAGAATATCTATTTTTAAACTGTATAGCTATATACACACACAGAATAACATTCAGGCAAAACAGATGCCTAAGTAGCTAACTGTATGCATCTGAACTTGTAAAACTTATAATTTGTATTATTTGTATAATACTTATTATTGTTGTTCCCTTCCATCCCCCCGCCCCCAGATGCATCTGAAATTAGCAGTTGCCTTTCCTGGTAAAACTTTTAAATAAAGTAAATAAATAGCTGATCTCACTGACTTGTGTAATTTGCACCTGCACTATGTATTCTTGCACGTAACTCAGTGTTGCCTATACAGGAGTCAATCTTGTAAACTGGCTTTTAGCCCAATCTTCTTACTTGGTTAACAAATAATTAAAATAAGATATTTTAGTGCACTGGTATGCTAAAAAAACACTTTTGCTGTATTGACATATTATTTTTCTATATATATTAATGTGTAGTGATGTGTATCAATATACACATTTCAAACCATTAGGACTGACACAAGGAGCTTACATCAAAGAGAAATGGCACAATGGGCTCTTTGTGCCACATCTTGCACCAGTCCCAATTTGTAATGCACCTGCACCACGGGGTGAACGCCCGCACCAAATGGGCTTGTGCCATGGTGCACCATGGTGGAGGGGCTTGCACCAGGGCAGCACTGCAGTATCCCTAAAATGGGATATTAGAAGCCCCCCAAAGGGCACATGGTCCTCAGCTGTTAAGACCAGCCCAGAGCTGGTCTAACATGCCAGACGCCACTCCTGGAGCCATCACTGGGTGCGGCGGATGACCACTGCGCCCCTGGGGAAGGTACCCTCACAGCCTCTGACACCTGCCAGACCACAGCCCGTGGTCAATGGCAGGTATGTGCCCATAAAGCCCCCCCCCCGGTAGCACTGGAGTGACTGCCCCACCACATGAACCCACACTGTGCAGTGGGCCATGCAGTAGCTCCATTGGGTGCAGTTACCAACCCCTCCTCCATCCCAGTCCATCCCATCCCATGTGAGCCATGTCATGCCCATGGCGACACACATGCCGTCTAGGCAACTGGCTGGTGGGTCACTGTCACTGGCTGCTGCTGCAGCAAGTCCGTCCCACAGCTTGTGGCATTCCCCCTTCTAGTCCCGTGCACCATTTGTTTGGCTCACAGGTTGGCTTGCAGCAAAATCGGGGACTTTGGCACCGGGACCCTCATCTTGCAAAATCTGGCTCAGGATCCCTGGCGCACCCGAGTTTACCAGTATGCAAGTGGGAGCTGTGGGGATCAAACCCAGGTCTCCAGGTTTGCAGCTCAGAGCCTTAAACCACTGCGCTATACTGCCCACATCTGGATGACAAGTCCATGTGATATCAAGCCAAAGACAGACTGTGGAATAGGATCTACCAGTGTCCAGTGGGTAGGTGCTTGGGGTGGGACCAGGCATTGGGGGGCAGCTAATCATTTACATTTTGCCCCTTACTGGCACCACTGTCCTTGAGGGACATTTGAGGGCAGACCGCCGCGAATCTCACAGAATGATGTAACCTGGCCCCTCCTTCCTGCTGATGTCACAAAGAATCATACAAAGTTGCACCCCATGAGCCACCAAAGATGAGCTGAGTGTAACATGCATACTCCCACCCATCCTGGAGGCTAAGAGTATCCTAATGGATGCTGCTACAGCCTCCTGCCATGCCACCAAGTAGACTGCAGGATCATGGCACAAACTTATGTTTCCCATATAGTAGGTTAACATGGAACAACCAGGACAATCGGCTTACCTACTGTAACCTGGTCACAGTGGATGGTATGGTCACTACCCCTGCCTTGTGTGGCTGTACTAGGGTGAGGGCCTAGGATATTTTACTCTCCTGGCTGGGATTCACATCCAGTTGTTTTAGTTTGTGTGGTGCCTCCACTCGAGAAAATATTTTAGTAGCGTGGTGACAGTGCGGTACAACTCCCTGGGATGCAGTACCTCCCCACCTGCCCACTATAGTCACTTCTTCCATGAACTGTCTCAATGCAGTAGCAAGTCCCCACTAAGCATGCACTTAAACACTTTCAATGATTTGCAGCAGTTAAGGATTCAAACAACAAACAGTGAACTTTATTTAGGGCAGCTGTGCTGACACTAAACAGGAGAAAAGGCAGCTTAGATATGAGTTAGTGAAGTACACAGCTGGCTGGTTTTCCAGTACCCTACGTAGGCCCAGTCTGATAACACATAACCTTTTTTTAATGCTCTTCCTGGTGCAGCTGAATTACATGCATTCCTGGGTTGTAGCTAAAAACACCCATCCAGCATACTCTGAAACACGTTACCCACTCCCCTCATCGCGGTGCACAGTACAGTATCACTTTCCTGTGTTGGAAGCAGCACCCTCTCCCCAGTGGTACCAGTATTTAACCCATTAAAACATTTTAAGGGAGCTACCGGTAAGTTACCTGGTACCCAGCAGTGAAACTCAGTGTCAAGTATGCACAGCCTTTTCCTACTTTAACTTCAGACCTTACAAATAAATGAGCAGAGCAGGATGTGACCAAATCACACAGAGCATCAAGGGAGACAGACAGTTGTACTACTACTTACTGCAGTCTTTGTGTCTTCTTCTCTGTCTTCTCTCTGCCTGCCCCGGCTCTGCCTCTGCCGATTGATCTGTGTGCACCCCACCGTGCGGATGGATGCCTGGTTGCCTGTGACGGAGATCGGATCGATCGCTCGATTCGCCCCGCGGACGCCCGCCTGGATGCAATCAGCTGCTGCGCTACAGCTTGGACCGGACGACCGTCTGCTTCGGCTGCTCACACTTAAAAAAAAAAAAAACTTTCCTTGCTACTTGCTAGTACTACTGGCTGGCTGCTGCCCAGCAGCCTGCCCCACTCCGACGACTGACAGATGCTCTATTGCTCTTTGCTCTAGCGAGTCTCAACTCTTAGTCTTCTCAATCTCTTGTCACTTTTTCTAGGCTGCTCCTGCCTGCTGAACCACGACTGGTGACCGGTGAGACGACGAGACCAGAGATGACAGACGACCCCACCATTCAAATCCCCCCGATTCCCCACGCACGCGTGTATCGCGCCTAACGCTAGTCCCCACCTCCCAGCCAGCGGCAGCCAATGATTGCAGTAGTACCAGCCAGAGCCAGCCCCAGTAAGTAAAAAAGTGACACTACTGCCTCACTAACCTGACTAAGTTGCCTTCTGCCTTGCACGAAGTGTTCTGTTCCCACTTCCAATTTTCGTGGGGGGGCTAAGCTACTAAGCAGTCGGCGCCTCCGGCGCGGCGCCAATGAGTCCCTGAATTTAAATAAAGCAGGCGCAGCTCAGACGAGACGGCTCCCCTCCCCCGTCTTCCTCGCTCCTCCAGTCCTCACACACACTGTCTGCAGCAGCACAATCGTGCGCACGGCCAAGCGGTAGCGGGCAATTCGACAAGATGGCAAAGTGCATCTCATCCGGTCCCATAGGTCCAGGGCAGTCAGGGGTGTAAGCCCTGTCATAGGGTCGCATAATTTTCATAGGGGTCGCCGTCGCGACCCTGGCCGACTCAAATGGCGCCCCTGACCCAAAGGCAATCAATTCTGACACTTCCACTGCCTGTGAAGAAACACACTCTACCCTACTGATCCCGCCTTTATCCCTGCAGCGGGACAAATGCAAGGTGCCCAGTGGGTGCTCCAAACCATGGGTTCTACCCTACCATCAGAAAACCCACCTGCATTTGGTGGGCAGGTGCGATTTTGAACCCTGTGATCCAACAGTGTTCCATATCACTAGTTAATTATATCAGTAATCTACATCAGCTGCGATCCAACAGTGTTAAGTTGCACTAGTGAATTACATCAGCAGTCCACATCAGCTGTGATCCAAAAGTGTTCAATTGCACCAGTCAGCTACATCAACAATACACATTGGCTGTGATCCAGCAGTGTTCCACTGCACCTGCCAGTTACATTAACAGTCCACACTGGCTGCGATCCAGAAGTGTTCCATTGCACCAGTCAACTACATCAGCACTGAAGAAACAACTCGCACTCCAGACATAAAATTCAGTGGAAGAATTAATTTTACTGTGTTAGAATGGTACTTACAAAGTACAATACGTATCCATAACCATGTCAGTATTAACATAAATGCAACAATGCCAGAAAAATAAAAGGTCCCACACTGGTGCAAAACCTCAGTGCTTCGGGGCCTAGAACCCCTTCCTTAGGAGGCCTCCTTCCTCAGTCTGCATCAACTGCAATCCAAGAGTGGTCAATTGCACCAGTCAGTTACATCGGCAATCCGCACTGACTGCGATCCAGCAGTGTTCCATTGCACCAGTCAGTTACATCAACTATCCACATTGGCTGCTATTCAGTAGTGGTCCATTGCATCAGTCAGTTACTTCAGCAATCTGCATCAGCTGTGATCCAGAAGTGTTCCGTTGCACCTGTCAATTACAGCAGCAGTCCACATCGGCTGTGATCCGACAGTGTTCCATTGCACCAGTCAGTGACATCAACAATCCACATCAGCTGTGATCCAACAGTGTTCCTTTGCACCAGTCAATTACAGCAACAGTCCACATCGGCTGTAATCCAGCAGTGTTCCATTGCACCAATCAGTTACGTCAAGAATCCAAATCGGCTGCTATCCAATAGTGTTCTATTGTACCTGTCAATTATAGCAGCAGTCCACATCGGCTGTGATCCAGTAGTGTTCTGTTGCACCAAACAGTTAACAACAACTGTGCACATCATCTGTAATCCAACAGTGTTCTGTTGCACCAGTCAGTTACACCAAGAATCCTCATTGGAGGGCCAGCCTGGTGGCATAGAGGGCTGAAGCTCTGGATGCCTTACCTCTCACCATGCTGGGGACTCATGTTCGGGAACGAGCACGGGCTGTTGGAGGTTGGCATGGGGGGGATGTGGTGCAGGATTGAGCTTCCGAGAGGCAGCTCTCCTCTCTGGGAAGGGATCTGAGCTTCCCTCAGCTCTTGGCTGCCTCCCGTTGGAGGCTAGGGGGCAGTGAAAGCTGGGGGAGCCAGGGCACTATGCCAATAGGGTGGAAGGAAGGAGCCATCACCAGAGCAAGGGGGCGCAAGTGCGCCTCCACACACATGCATCTCTCTGTCTGGGGCCGCAGGCAACTGGGGAAGAAATCAAGGAAAAGGTCAGAAGCCATGGCAGAATGAAGCCTCTGGGCCGGCTCCAGGGGACTGCTGGGACACGAATAGCATTCCAAGATCCCGAATGACCCCGGAGTCCGGTAGGTTGACAGACGGACAGCTGCAGCCCACCGAAGAGTATAAATACCTTGATGGAAAAAAGAATCCACAGCTGCTATCCAGTAGTGTTCCATTGCACCTGTTAGTTACAGCAGCAGCAGTCCACATTGGCTGTGATCCAACAGTGTTCTATTGCACCAAACAGTTACATCAGCATTCCACATTGGCTGTGATCCAACAGTGTTCTGTTGCACCAAACAGTTACATCAGCAGTCCACATTGGCTGTGATCCAACAGTGTTCTATACTGCACCAAACAGTTACATCAGCAGTGCACATCGGCTGTGATCCAACAGTGTTCTATTGGGGGACACATCAGTTTGTTCTTGTTATTTCACCTAGCGATATTGCAGGTTGGGAGTGTTGTTCTCAGGGCAATTAGTATATTAGTGAGTTTGTTCCTGCCTGCGGTAATTCATTCTTAGTTGCTTTTGGTACTGTGGCACTTCATTGTGTGGCTTCGTTGTTCAGGGGACAGTTTGTGTCGGACGTTATATGTGAGGTACATATGCACATTTTGAGAGGCTTATAAGGGAGGTGATTTTCTTTGTGAGTGTTGTCGTAGCAGTGGTATTGCGATGCTTGTGGAATTTAGTTTTACTGTGAATGATGTGTATGGCAGTTGGAGTTCTCTGTGATTTTGTGTTTTGTAAGTGGTTTATTTCTCGTGCGTGAATGAGTTATTTACTTATACATACAGAATGTGTTTGAGTTGTTATAAGGGGAGGACGATACCATATTTATTGCATCTTGCTCACATGCACTTTTAAAGAGCAACTGTCATCATCTTCAGGCTCAGTCAGGCAAATCATACTAAGTAACTGCCTGCCCGAGGAGATTTTCTAGACCAAAATGACATTTTTTAAAATAATAACTTACATTTAAAAGCTTGGCTCTTAACTTCCCAGTACGAGCCAAACCACTGCCGAGTGCTGCAGCAAAAACAGCACTTTGATGACAAATAGTCTGGAACGGAGCCGCATGCGTGCTGTATGTATAACATTGAGATCGGGGGAGGAGGGATGTCTAACTATACATACAGTACCTTTGTCTGCAATTTTACATGTATGGGGCTAATATATACACTCTAGCCCCATACTTGTAAAACTTCAGATAAAGGTACTGTATGTATATTTAGACAACCCTCCCGATCTCAATGTTATAAATACAGGCCAGATATTCAAAGGGGTTGCATCTGGCGCGGCTGTATTTGGTACTTAGCGCAGCCCCAGAACTCTTCCCGAACAGTATTTAAAAATGGTAATTGTGCAGCACAATTCCCAATGCTCCGGGGTGCAAAGATAATGTATGCGGCACAACTCCAGGGGGTGTGCCCATCCATATGCGGGCACATCCTAGTATTCTGCTGGCACAACCCTGAGATGTGCTGCATACCTGGGCTCAAAGTTGAGCCCTAGAAAATGGCTTCCGTACAGGGCACCCACCGGCGGGCCGCTGTATTGCAGTGTGCAACACAGTAGCCGCTGGCTGTGGGTGGCAATCCCCTCCAGCACCAAGCACAAACACACACATTAGGCCCTGGTGGTCCAGTGGTACCTCCCACCCTGCCCGTACCACCGAGCACTCTAGTATGCATAAATTAATCGCCCTGGTGGTCCAGCAGATCCCCCCACCTTGCCTGTACCTCCGATCACCGTCAAAATTGTAATGTACACTGCCCTGGTGGTCCAGTGGTACCCCTCTCCTTCCCCGACTCCCGGATCATCACCGTAGTGACTTCATTCACAGAGTTGTGAATTATTACAGTGTGGACCAATAAGCCTGCAGCTCCTACTGTACACTGTCATTTGGCGGGCAGCCGCGGTGGTATGTGGGTGGGTATGCTGCCCACCAATGACCATGGGGGGGTGCTGGGTGAGCTGGGGGTCCTGTGTGGGTGAGGGGCTGGGGGTTACCACTGGATCACCAGGATTATGGCATTTGATACTACGGCGGTGACTGGGGAGTCGGGAGGGGGGGTAGGGTTACCACTGGACCACCAGGGCAATGTATATCGGGATGTTGTCAGCAATCGGAGGTACTGACAGGGTAGGGGGGATCAACTAGACCACCAAGGCTATTTATTTATGCATACTACAGCGCTCGGAGGTATGGGCAGTGTGGAGGGTACCACTGGTCCACCAGAGATATTCCTAATAGCTATAGGATGATGATTGGAGTGTCTAGAGTGGAAGGGGGTACCTCTAGACTACCAGGGAGGCTAGTGTTATATGTGTACAGTGATTGCCACTATGGGAGGGGCGGGGGTACCACTAGACTACCAGGGCAGCTCTTGCTAGATCTGTACTGTGATAGGTGCTACCAGATGGTGGGTGGGGTACCGCTGGACCTCCGCAGCCAGCACTGCATGGCGTGTAGGGCACCAGGCGCATTTCGCCGGCCAGCCCGGCACAACTCTTGCAAATGGGGCCATAATGACATGCAAATGGCCCTATTTGTGCCTTGCATGCATTATGGCCCCATTTGCATATCGGTGGCTGAATATCAGGAATTTGTGCACAGCATATCCCTGATGCGCTTGCGCAATTCCCATTCCTGGTATTCAGTCCTGTCTGGGGGGGCTGCACCAGCGCATTGTATTTGTGCAGTATGCATTACTTGTAATATTCAGAAGCGATGCACCATGGCTCATCTCTTTTGAATATTTCCCTTGGTTGCTCCAGCGCACCTCAGTTGCTCTGCACACCCACTTGCGCCATTGCCTGGTGAACATTTGAATATTGGGCCCATAGCGTACCTGTAGCCCCGTTCCTGAGTATATGTAATGAAAGTGCTATTTTTAGGGTCAGGGCTGCAGCGCTTGGTGGTGGCTTGGCTTGTACTGGGAAGTTACGAGCCAAGCTTTTATATGTAAGTTACTATTTAATTACTTAACTACAAATTTTCATTTTGGTCTAGAAAAGCTCCTCGGGCAGGCTGCTACTTAGTGCAAGCTGCCTGTCCCAAATGTGTCAGTTGCTCTTTTTTTTGTTTTTTTGTTTCTGGTTTCTTAGAAGCCGAAGTTGTGGGCTTTTGTGCATAAGTATTAAAAGAGGATGTAGGTTTTATATGAGCGCACTGCCACATTTTTACTGGGGGGTTGGGGTTCCTGCCACTAGATGTTTCAGGTCTCCATCTATTTTTTCTTGTATGGTTTTGAGTCCATTTATGACTGGTGCAACACACCTCACCCATATTTGTGATCTGCACAAGCAATCAGGTTGGCTTCAGTTAAATGGGAGGATCCAATACCAAACATACTTGCTAACGAAAAAGGTACTTCTTGGGCTCATGCCTCCTGGTGTTGCAAACCTTCTAAAGTCCTTCTCCTGCTCTCAGCACACATGTAGCTCAGCCAAACAAATCATCTCTGTTCCAAGATGCCGGACTACGTTCGTTTGGTTATAGGGCACCACTGTGGTTTAATGCGCTGCCTATTGAAATCTCCTCCATACCAAAAATGAGACTGTGCAAAACTGTTCTTCACCAACACCTCATAGCTAACAGTTCCTGTGATTGTTTCACCTAACTGGGCTCTCTCACAGTAATTACTGACCGTCCATGAGTGCCTCCTCCACTCTATGCCCAGTGGCCTGACCTCTCACTCCGGCTGTATAGCTCTGTCCTGTGCCCTGCCGCCCTCCCTCCACTCGTCGCTCGCCCTCCACCCCTCCCTCCCCATCCTCCTGCTGTGTCCACCTTCACCTACCCGTAACCTTTCTTTTTATCCCTCCTTTCCCCCCGTTTGACAATGCCTTCCAGGCTGCAGCTTTTCTTTTTGATTGATAGGTTATTCTTTCATGACACATTGTATGCTGGGATTCTCTGCAACTCAGCTAAGACTGTTTATATATTGTTAAGATGTTACTTTATCCAATATCCTATTGTATATATGTATTTTCACCCTTCCCCGCTGATGTGGAGCCCTTGTAAATGAGCTGGTTTGTGCTCAAAGGTTGTAATCCAAGATTGAATAAATAAATAAAATAAAAATATGAGTTTCTGTAGTGTGGAGTGGCTTATGCCTAATATGTCATTTCAGGTACTGTGACATGCTTCTGCAGCATTGTTGGTGTGGGGGTCCTTGTCTAGGACTGTCTGATAGCAGTTCCAGAACTCGGGTGGGAATAGTGGGTTTAGGCGTTCTGTTCTTCGGTTCATGTGACCTGTGTATGTTATTTCCAAGTAGTCCAGGACAGAGTGTAGCTCTTGTGGTATTGTACCTTGTTCTTCATCTGCAAGGAGCTCAAATTTAGTTATGATGTCCTCTACAGGAACGAATGCCATTGCAGGTATGTACATTACAGTACAAAGTTAGAGTCTTCCCGGTATTTGCTGCGTAGTCCTTCGGACTGTATTTTGCGCTAGATATTCTGTGACAGGTGGAAGAAGCAGCCCCTTCTTTCCACTTGGGGAAATACTTCCTCAGTTACCTGGATTGCTGGTAGTTCGAAGTCTGTTCGGACTGACTTTGGTTTGAGGGTTGGTTGTATTTGTAGTGCTCTGATGTATTTGTCTTTCTTCCTGTTTGGAAGTAGAATGAAGAGGCAGGTAATGACTTTACCAACTCTTTCTGCATGTACTGTATACATTTGCTTGAGTAAGGGGGGAAACATATGAAACGTGCCGTTTATGAAGTAGTTGCATGAGATGGTGAGGAGCTTG
The DNA here is from genome assembly GCA_016271365.2 of Neoceratodus forsteri. Taxonomy (NCBI): domain Eukaryota; kingdom Metazoa; phylum Chordata; order Ceratodontiformes; family Ceratodontidae; genus Neoceratodus; species Neoceratodus forsteri. The sequence continues at coordinate 1,110,611,096 of CM028133.1, forward strand.
AGATTTCTGGGGGACCTAAATATGAGGATTCTGTTCTCTTGTGTCCTGCTGTCATACAGTAGAAAACTTTCTGTGTTGTCGTTAGGGACTGTGAAGCTGGTGCATGCATTGGGAATTTCTGTGTCTTTCCTACTTGTTGGGTTAGGTGGTACTGACATGCTTGATATGCAAGTTCTCTGTACTGTTCGTTTCAGATCGTAGCTACATAGTTTTCCCAAGGCATTCAAGGATAGTCCTTCCTTTGGCTTGCAAGAGTATAGCGGTTGCATGCGCTTGTGTAGTAGTAGCTCATTGTTTTACTTGCTGTAATGTTTCTAAGATCTTTACTCTGGATGGATCATTCATATGTGAGTGTTGTCTGATTCTGGCTACGATTTGGTCTTCAGATGTGTGCAGTCGGGCTTTGCAAAGTATTCCTGCTTTCTTGTCGACTTCACATTGCCAGTACTGTTTGAGTCCATCAGCACTGGCTTTGTGGAAGGTGTACACGTAGTTCTTGTCATCCACAGCTTTCCTTGCCTTTCTCTGAGGACACGTACCATACTGGTATTGCCTGCATTTTTGTGTTCCTGGGCTTGTGGTTTTGGGGGGTTTTATAGTGTTGTGCGTGGTTTGATACACTGTGTGATCTTTCTTTATTGTTATTCAGTGCACATGTGCTATGGGTTTCCTCATGCCTTGTGCTCTTGTAGTGATGATGCAATTTAGGGTGTGTGTTCCTTGGGACAGGGTGTTAATTGATTTGGAGCAGGTTAGTTGCGTACCGAATTGTGTTGGGAGCAAATTGTGCATTTCGGGATTTTACCTGGGATCTAATCGCTGTAGTCAGTGATTTTTCTGGGCACTTGTTGTCTATCTGTAATTGTCGGGACAGCAATTGTCCGGAGCAAATTGTCATGTAGCTGTTCTGTTGCACCAGTTAATTACGTCAACAATTCACATTGGTTGTGCTCCAACAGTGTTCCATCACACCAGTCATTTACAAGTTAGCCAACATCCACATCAGCTCTGTTACAGCAGTGTTTTATAATATCACCAGCCTGCACTGTCCATAGTGCTTCAGTTTCTGTCATAGGAGAAATTTAAGCGATTGTCTAGTTTTCTGCAAAATAATTTCAGTTTACCTAAGCAGAACTCAGATCTTAAAACATTACAAAAAATGCAAATCTCATTAAAATCCATTCTTTAATTACATCAGCAGTCTATACTGGCTGTGATTTAACAGTGTTCCATTGTACCAATTAATTACATAATCAATCCACATCAACTGTGATCCAACAGTGTACCATTGCACCAGCCAAGTACATCAGGAATCTGTATCGACTCTGATCCAAAAGTGTTCAATTGCATCAGACAATTACATCAGCAGCCACATCAGCTGTGATCATGCAGTGTGCATTGCACCAGTCAATTACATCAGCAGCCACATCAGCTGTGATCATGCAGTGTGCATTGCACCAGTCAATTACATCAGCAGCCACATCAGCTGTGATCATGCAGTGTGCATTGCACCAGACAATTACATCAGCAGCCACATCAGCTGTGATCACGCAGTGTGCATTGCACCAGACAATTACATCAGCAGCCACATCAGCTGTGATCATGCAGTGCATTGCACCAGGCAATTGCATCAGCAGCCACATCACTGCTGTGATCATGCAGTGCATTGCACGTACAATTACATCAGCAGCCACATCAGCTGTGATCATGCAGTGTGCATTGCACCAGACAATTACATCAGCAGCCACATCAGCTGTGATCATGCAGTGTGCATTGCACCAGTCAATTACATCAGCAGCCACATCAGCTGTGATCATGCAGTGTGCATTGCATCAGACAATTACATCAGCAGCCACATCAGCTGTGATCATGCAGTGTGCATTGCACCAGACAATTACATCAGCAGCCACATCAGCTGTGATCATGCAGTGTGCATTGCACCAGACAATTACATCAGCAGTCACATCAGCTGTGATCATGCAGTGTGCATTGCACCAGTCAATTACATCAGCAGCCACATCAGCTGTGATCATGCAGTGTGCATTGCACCAGTCAATTACATCAGCAGCCACATCAGCTGTGATCCAGCCGTGATCCAGCACTGTTCCATGGCACCAGTCAATTACAGCAACAGACTGGATCAGCTGTAATCCAGTAGTGTTCCACTGCACCCAGCAATTACGTGAGTAATCCACATCAGCTCCGATCCAACAGTGTCCCTTGTACCAGTCAATTACATCAGCAGTGATCCAACAATGTTCCATTGTACCAGTCAATTACATCAACAATCCGCACTGACTGCGATCCAGCAGTGTTCATTGCACCAGTCGTTTACAGCAACAGTTCACATCAGGTGTAATCAAGTAGTGTTCCATTGCACCAGTCAGTTACTTTTTTTTTTTATAGTTATACCTTATTCATTTTAGACAAAATTGCAAAAATACAGAACATCCAAGCAAGGAACAGCCACAGTTTTACATACCACTTAGATTTATCATCTAATACTAAACAGGATCCCAGTATCCCAAGCTTTTTCCACGAATGGAGAGGCTGGCTTTAAGTATATATTAGCATAACATGAATCCAACAATGTGTAACTATAACCCAAGAGCTCATGGCAAACTTACTAAAATGAAAAGTTCGAAAATGTGTCCTTTTAGTCCAGTGCCCAATTGGGCAATGGGTGCCATGAAAAAAAAAAACATGTAGTAACAAGACTTTTATATTAACACTTTAGCTGATCCCAGCCCCTTAGAATGAAACAACACCAGCAGTTAATAACAGGCACAGTTACACCTGTAAACACCTAATATTAGCTAAAATGATAATGATATTGTTTCTGAAGAATAAGTAACTGACATACAGAGGAAATAGACCCAAGCAACTGAAGCTGCATGTCAGAACAGAATTAGAACTAGGCATGATAGACATACCTGCAAAAATTGGAGTAAGTTGCTAGACCAGCCCCGATCCCACAAAAGAGAAACCCATTAATATTAGAAAAACAGTACTCACCACTCTGGTGCAGTGTTAAAAGGTGATCAGACTTTAAAAGATCTAAATACATACATAAGGGAGAACGATATTAACGTCGATAAGTCTCAGAAGGGAGAAAGTAAGTCCCGGAGTATACAAACGGAGCAAAGGCTCCAAGCTAGAGGCAGACAGTCCAGACTCAAAAGTATCTGCATCTTCTTCGTCTGCTGTTGCAAAATGTGTGGCTTTCATAGCGGCTGATATCTTTGTGGACCATTTTCCTGCCTCGTCTGGGTCAGTAAAAATATATACTTTGCTGTCGTGGATTACCCAGAGTTTGGCGGGGAACTGGATATTATGGGGTATGTCAAGGTCCTTTAGCATAATGAGAACCCCATCCTATTTCTTTCTGTGTAGCCTGGTTCCGTAGGAGATATCCGGAAAGATATGTAATTTAGCCCCGTCTATACTCAGTGGCCCAAAACTCTTTGTGAGGCTTAATTATTCATCTTTAGTGCTGACGCTATCCAGCTCCACCATCACTACTCGGGGGAACTTCTCTGGTTGCTTCACTCCATGTGGGATACAACAGGCTTTGTAATCGGAAAGTCTAGCTCAGGCACATGAGCCCAAAATTGATCTGTAAGCCAATCCTTGAGAAACAGCAAAGCATGGTCTCTTTCTGACCCCTCTGGTGAAACAAGTGCCCTCACATTCTGACTCTGTATTTGATTTTCCAATATTGTTTTTTTTTTTTTTTTCAATTGTTTAACCAGGCATGGCACACTAAGGTGAAAGCTTGTCTACTGGTGCGACCTGGGAGCACAGGGAAGTGAAGTGACTTGCTCAGGATCACACAGTATGCAAGTGGGGGCTGTGGGATTCAAACCCAGGACTCCAGATTTCAAGCTCAGAGAATTACACCACTGTGCTACACTGCCTTCCAATTCAAGCCAGTTAGAAGTATGTTGTGTTTCCTTAGCCCATTGCACCATTGCACTTTTACAAGTGTCCGAATGGTGCTTCAAATCCTCCATTTCTCCCTGTACCATGTCAACAGCTTTTTCTACTGTAGCGATGCAGTCCGTAAGGATATCTAACTTGTTAATTCATGGAAGTCGATGAATTAAGCAATTGCTGCATTTTCTGGTCTAGAACTTGAAGAGTTTCCTTCGTGCAAGCTCCCTCAGCTGCGATGCTATGTGTTGAGAGGGTGCTTGGACCTGCTACCAGCCCCTTTCCACCGTCTTTTTTAAAGTCTCCCGATGGCTTATTTCTTTGAGACTTTCCCATATTGCGCTCCAAGTCGTCTCCTCCCAAATGAGATGAATTGTGTAGAATAAAGTAACCAACAAATAAAAGTATTTAAAGTTTAAAATTTGTAACCTAATTTCAAGCCGAGGTGCTATGCGACTTCTCAGCTCGGGCTCCAGAGCACCCCCTGCCCTCGCACCAGTCAGTTACATCAGCAGTTCACATTGGCTGTGGTCCAACATTTTTCATTGCACCAATCCATTACAGCAACAATCCACCTCAGCTGTGATCCAACAGTGTCCTTTGTACCAGTCAATTATTATTATCCAACAATGTCCATTGTACCAGTCAATTACATCAACAGTCCACATTTAAGCAATAAGGCATGACCGGGTGCGGTATATCATGGGATATTATCACGCCTTGGGTGGTTGGGGCCGAGTGGCTCCAACCACCAGAGAAGTGACAATATCACATTATATACCACACCTTGGAGTGACTTATTGCTATTATGAACCGAGTTTGAAGTTTTATAAATAAAAAAAATAAAACAAACAGGTTTTAAAACATTTTATGAATGAGCTTTTGGGTGGTGTAGGAGTACATTTTGAAAAAATAGTTCTCAGACAGTAGAGAGCAAAGAGGCTGGTGGTGCCGGAACTTTTTTAAAGCCGTGATGATGTAGGCCGATATCATCATGGCTTCAGAGAGCTTTTGGCCAATCAGATTTCTCTATTTACGATCCTCATTTCATAATGGCTATTATCCAACAGTGTCCATCGTACCAGTCAATTACATCAACAGTCCACATTGGCTGTTATCCAACAGTATTCATTGCACCAGTCATTTACTTCAACAGTCCACATCAGCTGTGATCCACTAGTGTTTCATTGCACCAGTCAATTATATCAGTAGTCCACACCCCTCGTGACTCTGGCGACCTGGGTTCCTAAGCAACTTGAGTTGTCAGAAAGCAGGCTGGGAGAGGAGGATTGAGTGTCCCAGAATGCTCACCATCTGGGGGAGGGAGGGAGGATTGCTAGCCTCCACTGCACTACCGATACCTGGATGACCACAGGTGGTGGTGGTTGGTGTAGAAGTGAAATCAGGGAGGGGGAACATCAGTGGAGCCTTGACATGTGGATGCACACTAGTATGAATGTGTTCCACTAGTTCTGGCCAGTTGCTGCCCCATGGGTGAGGCAACAGAAGGAGGGAAAAAAACAACCTGTGACAAGATGACACTGTCTCCGGCTCCACAGGGCTTGCGTCACCGTCTCAGCACCCACCTCTGGACTGAGCAGCAACAGCAGGGCTTGGCCCACCCCATTGACCCTACCCTGGGGGTAAGCCAGGGAGGAACAAGGAGGAACGGGTTAAGACCAAGATAAGGCAGGTAAAAGGGCTGGAGGCAGGGGTGGCAGATAGGGGCAGGATGGGGAGAGAGGGAAAAAAACAAATAAGAAAATGAAGAGTCCACTTCAACTGTGATCCAGCAGTGTTCCATTGCACCACTCAGTTACATCAGCTATCTACATCAGCTGTGATCCAATAGTGTGTATTGCACCAGTCAGTTACATCAGCAATCTACATCAGCTGTGATCCAACAGCGTTCCATTGCACCAGTCAGTTACATCAGCAATCTACATCAGCCGTGATCCAACAGCATTCCATTGCACCAGTCAGTTACATCAGCTATCTACATCAGCTGTAATCCAACAGTGTTTCATTGCACCAATCAGTTACATCAGCAATCTACATCAGCTGTGATCCAATAGTGTGTATTGCACCAGCCAGTTACATCAGTAGTCTACATCAGCTGTGATCCAACAGTGTTCCATTGCACCAATCAGTTACATCAGCAATCTACATCAGCCATGATCCAACAACGTTCCATTGCACCAGTCAGTTACATCAGCAATCTACATCAGCCATGATCCAACAGCGTTCCATTGCACCAGTCAGTTACATCAGCTATCTATATCAGCCATAATCCAATAGTGTTTATTGCACCAGTCAGTTACATCAGCAGCCAACATCAGTCGTGATCCAACAGCGTTCCATTGCACCAGTCAGTTTCATCAGCAATCTACATCAGCCGTGATCCAGTAGTGTTTATTGCACCAGTCAGTTGCATCAGCAGTTTACATCAGCCATAATCCCAGTGTTCTATTGCACCAGTTACATCAGCAGTCTACATCAGCCATGACCCAACAGCGTTCCATTGCACCAGTCAGTTACATCAGCAATCTACATCAGCCATGATCCAACAGTGTTCATTGCACCAGTCAATTACATCAGCAATCGACATCGGCTGTGTTCCAACAGTGTTCATTGCACCAGTCAATTACATCAGCAATCGACATCGGCTGTGTTCCAACAGTGTTCATTGCACCAGTCAATTACATCAGCAATCGACATCGGCTGTGTTCCAACAGTGTTTATTGCACCAGTCAGTAACATGATAGCGAGTATCCAGATCAGCTCTGTTCCAGCAGTGCTTTATGATATCATCAGCATGTACTGTCCATAGTGTTTCAGTTTTGGGAAAACCTTAAGTGATTGTCCACTTTTCTGCAAAATAACTAAAGTTCACATCAGCAGGACTTAAATCTTAAAATATTACAAAAAAACTCAAATCTCAGGACCATCAGTTATTTATTACTGATTATAAAATCCAGTTATTGAATTTGTTGAGATCCATGTGAATACCGCATAATATACATGTAACTCCCACGCCACTTTTGCCAAGTTGGCACTCCCCATTACAAGAACTAGTACCCACATATGGCATACCATTTACTTTTAGCAGAAATACTCAGATTGGTACCACCCCCAGTCTTAGAGTGTATGCCAGGCTCATTATCTAAAGGAAGGGGGTTGGGGTACAATTATCAAAATGAACCTTTCTAAATACAACCAGGTCCAGAGGAGAGGATGCTAGGCGTATGCTAGACCTAACTGCTGAGGGGGCCCAATAACTCCCCACAGAAAGCACTGATCAGAATGTCCAGTGCAGCAGCTGTGGTTGTGCAGTATGGCTTTATTTACAGATGTTACTAAAGCAAATGTAGGCCCCAATAGTTGATAATGGCAAAAAGACTATGCTCTTTTTCCAGACACTCTGTGCTAGGCAGTACAGTTTTCCACAGAAACTTCTCTATCCATTTTTTTTCCAACGTGCTCGTGGCCTGAACCACATACTTGAGCTACTTTCAAAACACATTTCTGTTTCCCAAACTGGATGCTTGTGGCCTGAACCACATTCTTGAGTCATTGCCAAAAACACATTTCAGTGTAATCTCGTGACCTGAGCCACATATTTAAGTTTCTTCCTGGGCATTGGCCTCTACCCAGGGGACCTTGGCACCCATCAATGAACCAGTTAGCCCTGCCTTGTAGGCCCCAGATGGCGTTCCTCCCACCCTTTGCCCCAACCGACAGTCTCTGCCATTCCTTCAGGGTTACACCAAAAGAAGCCTTCAGTCCCCACTGAATTGCTAAAGACTCCGAACTCTAAACTTTAAATTTGACACCAAGGTGTGATCTAGCCTTATCTTGGGCACACACACACACCTCAGTCAACTCCCTAATGAGAACAGTTTCTGCATCTGTACTCACATATCTGTTGCTCCTTCCTTAAGGCATGGAAACAACCCAGAAAGCACCCTTTATCCATGGTAGCTTGTCAGAAATTCTCACACAGTATTCTTCTCAAAGGCAGCTGTACACACTCTAGGACCTTCAGGGGATTGCACTTGGATCCACTGAACTGGCAGTCCCTCCCCTTCCCCTGGAGTGAAATCAAGGAATCCTGCTACATAAGGTCTCCACCACTTATTTATTTATTTATTTATTTGCTTTTGTTAACCGGGTAGGCACACTAGACAGCCATGTGCCTATTTTCAGGTGCGACCCGGGAGAGTTACAGGTAAAACTTCATACAGGAACAATTGAGGAAGCATTAGGAATACATAAGAAGGTAGTTACAAGTAAATACTTCGTACATAAACAACAGAGGGAGCATAAGGAATACATAGAAAGATAACAGGCAATTCAGTGCTGGCTCTAGAGCAAGGTAGGCATACATCGAGCAGTTGAGGAACAGAGATGAGTATATAAGAAATACACAGGCAGTTACAGGGCTAGCTCTAGGGCAAAGTTGCCACAAAATTCATACATGTACGATTGAGGAGACAAGAAACATAACTAAAATAACAGGCAGTTCAAGGCTGACTCTAGGACAAGGGTGGCATGGTGCATTAGAGTAGGATGGGACAGACAGGATAAATCTCGGTGGTGAACAGGGGGAACAGAGATAAGGGAAGGTGCCTGCAGAAAAGGGGGGGGGGTGCCCTAGGCAGGTGGTAAGTCCAGGAATCATGGCCAGATTCAGAAGGAGAAGTGCAAGTCACGCTGAGGCCTCCACCGTCCAGTCAGGTTGGAGGGTGGGGAGGGGCAGGGGAGCAGGAGCAGGGGGAGGGAGGTTTCAGGAAGTTCCAGAGGGAGGCTTTAAAGCTTGGGTGGGAGGAGGAGGAGGACCGAGTGAGCTCGGGTTGCGAGTTCCAGAGTTTGGGGGCGTAGGTGTGGAAGGCTTGGTCCCCCGCAAGGGTGCGTGTTCTAGGAACCAGGCGTCCCTGAGTTGATGTAGATCACAGGAGGTAGGATGTGACGCCAGGTTTGAGGGGAAGGGTCAGAGCTGGGGGTGCTAGAACGGATGATGTTGTCAATGAAATTACCTGAGAACGAAGGAGCGATGCTTCTCGGGGAAACCACTCAGAAGCGGCTGGATGAAGTCACAACAATGGGTGAGGAGGCGGGCAGGCGGCAGACATTGTTGTAGGCCGTGTCCCATTTTGAGAGGCTGGATTTTGGAACAGGTGCAAATGTTACAAGTCCGTAACAGAGTGATGGGAGGAGGACCCCCCTAGCTAGGGCCAAGCGGGCGGCAGGGGTAAGGCAGTTATTAGCGTGGTAGGCTAAACCAAGCTTACAATTAGTGGCCTTGCAAACATTGCGAATGTGAGAGGTGAGGTCCAACTGAGGATTTAAGGTGACGCCCAGGTACTTAGCGGAGGTTACCGTCTCAAGGGGCGAGCCGTCGACCCCATGGATCAGCAGGGGGGCAGGGCAGGATTTTATTTTGTTTAAGGACCCGAACAGCATGGATTGGGTTTGATTGAGGGTGAGCCTGTGGTCACCCAGCCAAGTTTGAATGCGTTCGAAGTCGAAGTTCAGATATGAGTTTATTGTGGAGATGTCCCGGGAGCTGGCCAGGAGGACAAGATCATCGGCATACAAGGTGGTGTGGCCATGGGCAGTGACGGACGGAAGGTCGTTGATAAATAGCGAGAATAGAGTTGGACCGAGGACGGATCCTTGAGGGACCCCGCAGCGGACGGGTGAGAGGTTGGAGGATGTCCGATTGAAGTAGGTGAATTGCTGACGGTTGGAGAGGTAGTTTAGGAACCAGGCGTGGGCGGAGGGGGAGAACCCAAGGGATAGGAGTTTGGAGCCAAGGAGGCTGTGATCAACCCTGTCAAATGCTTTTGAGAGGTCCACAAAAATGGCTCCAGTGAGGTTGCCTTGGTCAGCACTTGCCCTGATCAGAAGTGACTACAGCAAGGGCGGTGGACGTGCTATGCCCTTTCCTGAAGCCGTGCTGGGCAGGAGAGAGGATGTTGTAGTCCTGGATGTATTGGGAGAGCTGGGAGGCAACGGCTTTCTCGAGGAGTTTACTTGTGGCGGACAGAATGGCAATGGGACGGTAGTTGCCAGGATCTTTGGGATTTCCTTGTTTGAAGACAGGAACAACCTTGGCCACTTTCCACAGGTCAGGAATGATCCCAGTGTTAATGGAGGTGTTGAATAAGTGAGAGACGGGCCTGGCAAGGAAGTGGGCCCCCAGTCTGAGTAATTTCGGTTCGAGGCAGTCGTGCCCAGCGCCAGTGTGAGGGGAGAGGCCCAAGAGAAGCATCTGGGTCTCCTTAGGAGAAACATGTCTCAGTTGGAAGAGGGGCCGAGGGAGGAGACCGGGAGGGGGGGCACCAAGGGGGTAGACGGGAGGGACTGGCAACTGTAGGTTTAATCCAAACTAGGGTGAGAAACACAGGGCTCCCCCAACTGGCAAACCTCTTGCCACTCTGACTCTCCAACTCGGACTAAGTGAACACTCTAAAAAAAATGGTTATGCTGCTGCGAGAATTCTATATGACATAATCATTCCCACTCAGGCTAGCTGAGTAAACAATGATGTCATTATGTGAGAAGCCCCTTAATGAGCTCCTTACCAGCTGTCTTTTCACCTGCCTATAGACTAGTACTAATGGGATTCTAGTAACCCCAGGGGACTGGGTGGTTATGTACATATTGGTTATGCGCCGTCCACCCAGTTGCCAAATCAGCAGCAGCAGACTGCCTTGCTCAATCACCTAGTTCGGCAAACTAGGCAGTTGAGTCTCCAAATTGTCTCCAAAAGCTGGAGGAATGGTCAAGGACCTGCCAATTGAAATTCGATGCCAAAAAATTTAAAGTCCTGCACCTGGGAAAATGTAATGCAGGGAAACTGTACTTGATGGGAGGGGAGCAGCTGGTGGATACAAGGCTAGAGCAAGACTGGGGGCCGGGGTGATCATATCAGATGACCTCAAGGTCAGCAAACAATGCGAGAAGGCAGCACTAAAAGCTAGTGGCATCCTGGGATGCATAGGAAGGGGCATCACAAGAAGGAGGCATGAAGTGATCATGTCTCTGTATCGATCCCTGGTAACACCCCACCTGGAATACTGCGTCCAGTTCTGGAGGAGGGACATAGGCTGGAGACAGTGCAGAGAAGAGCAACAAAGATGGTGTAAGGCTTGCACCAGAAATTGCATGAAGCCAGACTCTGTGAACTCAGTCTATACTCATTACACTTTATTTCTGCTACATCCCACTACGTTAAACACGTCACTCTGTGACTTAACTGAACATCATCATGACCAATGGCTGTGTTTTTTTGGTCAGTTTATTTGAGATGGGAGGGCTCAGCCCCCCACCCCCCTTTTTTTTATATAGCTATTTGGTCCCCGACACCTCCTCCCACCAACTGGTGATGGGGACACATAGGTATATTTTTTACAGGTCTTCTTCCCTTGCCCCCTCCCCGAGGCCCTGGCACACGGCCGTGCAAGTGTGTGGAGGCACGCACGCACCCCGTGGTGCCAGCTCAGGCCCTTCCACCTCCTGTAACTATTTGCCACCCCCTCTCTGCCTACGATACCACGGACCTCCACCCAGTGGGAGTGGAACTCACGGGGCACCAACCCTCTCACCCCCTTGGGAGAGGAGAGCTGCCCGTCGGCATGCTCAATCCTGCCCTGCCCCCCCACACTGGCACCCTGGCGACCGAGGTGGGTTCCCAAACCGGGCGCCGGCATAGCGAGGTAAGGCGTCCAGTGCCTCAACTCTCTGTACCACTGGAGCGATAACCCCCTTTTTTTTAACATGGAGGGTGTGGGGGCAGGGCCCCTCAACTCAAATAAACTGATAAAAAAAATACAGTGTGTTACTTTTTAAGTTTTTGGGTATGTAGTTCAGTTTGTGGTCATAGCGGTAGCAGGTAGCGAAGTGGCCTGGTAACTAGTAGATATCAGTTTATTTGAGTTGGGGGACTCTGCTCCCCACACACCCCTTTTTTAACACAGGGTGTGTGGGGGCACCCAACTCAAATAAACTGACTGAAAAGCATAGAAGCGTCAATGTCATGACTTAGACATTGATGTCACCATATCGCAGCCTTCCATATCTTTTATCATAACGGAAAAGTAGCGTAAAGTGGGTCTGGAGTGCTACAGTATCACCGGTCAGTCTACCTGGATAGGCAGAGGGAAGCAGGGTCAGCATTGCAGAGACCCACGGGTAAGGCTGAGCTCAGAATAGCATGGGGGGGTCAGGCAGAATGATGAAAACTTCTGTAGATACCTAAGGGAAACAAAGAAAATGAAGGAAGGCATAGAGAGCCCAAGTAAACACGGGGAAATGGGTAACTGATGATACAGGCAAGGCAGAACTCATAAATGAATACTTTGTCTCAGTATTCACAATGGAAAAAAGGGGACCCATTCCAGAGCGCACAGTCCTCCAGCAGGGGACTCTGTGGCAGTGGGACAGTAACTATTCTTATCATCTGGCCTGGTGATGGAGGACAGGGTCTTTAAGGGGTTGAAGGGACAGAACAAGAAGGTGGTACTGGGCCCTGACGGGCTCCACCCTAGGGTATTGTATGAGGTGGGGTGGCTCTAGCAGTGCCGCTAGTAGACCCATTCAGTTGTTCTCTGCGCACTGGGGAGGTCCCGAGGGACTGGAGGGACACGCATATGACTCCTCTTCATAATGGATGGATTAAGGAGGATCCAGGCAACTACAGCCTGGTCAGTCTGACCCTATAGTGTGAAAGCGACTCAAAACCATCACAAAGGAGAGGTTGGTGGGAATTGTAAGGGACTGCATGAGTCAAAGCAGCATGGCTTTGTAAAGAGGAGGTCATGCCAAATAAACTTCATAAACTTGTTCAGCACAGTAACCCAGGCGGTTGATAGGAGTCAAGCTGTGGTTGGTCGGTGTTTGGAATTCAGCAAGGCGTTCCTTTTGGTCCCACATGGCAGACTGGTGGAAATGTTGAGAAGCCCTGGAATGGGGGCTACATTAGGTAAGTGGATTGGGAACTGGTTAGGGGATGGAAATCAAGTGATGGAGGTGAACAGAAGTTACCACGGTCAGAAAGGCGATGAGTTGAGTACTGCAGGGGTCAGTCTTCGAACCGGTACTCTTTAGTTATCTGCAGTTTAGGAGTGGGAATTCAGGGCAAGATTAGCCTATTCGCAGATGATACAAAGTTAAATTTATTTGGCTTTTCTTGAATGGGAATGGAGGGAGTAGGTAATTCTGCTTGTTTTGAGCCTCTTCCGGGGGCAAGGAACAGATGCAAACTGTCATATTGAATAAGGTTTAAGTTGTTGGTGGTATTTTCAGTGAATCACTGAAATTCCCCTACTCTTTTTGAGAAGTGCCTTGGGTTCTTTAATGTTCGCCTGAACAACCACCAGAACAGGCAGACAGGGCCTTGCTTTAATGTCTCATCCAAAAGACGGATGTGGAAGTTATTTGGCAGAATCAACACAGACAAAAGTTTCAAGGCTCTGAAGGGTGACCTGGCAAAACTAGGGAAGTGGTCTGAGCTCTGGAAGTTCAAATTCAGTCCAAAGAAATGTAAGGTAATGCACATTGGAACACAGAACTTCAAAACTGAATATTGGATAAGGAGGTGTCAAAATAAACTGGACCACTGAAGAGAGAGTCCTGGGAGGGTCATCCTATGTGATAATCTCAAGCAGGCAGCCCAGCACCACAGGGTGTATGTGAAGGCCAACCGCATACTGTCCTGCATAAGGAGAGGCATCACTATTAGGAGGCAAGAGGTGATCCACCGTGCAGGTCCCTGGTGATGCCACACCTGGAGTACTGTGCACAGTTATGGAGCCCTCACTGCAGGAAGGGCTGTGACTGCTTAGAGAGGGCCCATAGAAGGGCCACTAAAATGATAGGGCTATGCAGGGGAAGCCATATGAGGAAGGGCTTTCTAGCCTTAACATGCACAGGCTCAAGGCAAGACAGGAGAAGGGTGATATGATTGAGACCTTTAAATACATCCATGAAGTCAACAGAGGTGACTGGCCAACTCTGTTTTAGATGTTGCGACTGATCAGGCAACAGGGAGCACAAGTACAAACACTAGTAGGGGGTACATTTAAAGGGACTTAAGAAAGCATTACTTCACTGACAGGGTGGTTACCTAGTGGATTAGACTGCCATGTAAGCTGGTAAGACCATAGTCTGTCCAGGGGCTTAAGGTGGGGAGGGGCAGCCATGGGGCATAGTGACTGTTGGCTCAGGAAGCGGAGAGGTGGACGATGTTTCATGTGGGGCAGAATTCTTACCTAGGCACCCTGACTAACATCACTCAGCATCAGGCTGCGGTGTGCTTGGGTAGTGCCAAGTAGACTCGGTGGGCTCCCAGTCTTCTTCTGCCTGCAGAATTCCTGTTTTTCCATGCAACGGAATTCTACTGGTACCAGCTGTGAATTTTACTTGCTGACAAACGACTACCCCCGAGGCATCATCACAGATCCAGTTTGCCATGTTCTTGGTTAACTAGGGAAAGAAGGCTTCCCTTTTTTCCTTTTTTTAGCTAATCTGTTTCTCCCCTACTGGTCAGCCCCATCTGTCAGACACCCCAGCCCTACCACCTCGACTTACACCATGACTTACTGCCAGCCTTTCTTCCCCCAGAGCTTACCCCCCTGGCAGGGATGGTGGTGTTCCCCAACCCCTGCCGTCATTCAGGATGTGGTTCTTTTCAGCAAGCCTAGCCCAGCTATTCAGGTGCAGGGCCTACGGGTGTCCGACACAATCCTGCTGCCGGTATTTCTGTGGTCCCCTCTCGAGAGGTGTGGCATGCAGTGGCATTGTGACATACGCCAGCATCTGCCATACCCCCACTTGCTCTCTCTGGCAGTCCCAGGTGCTTTTCCTCCAGCTTTTGCTAAGGGCAAGCAACTACAGGGCTCTGCACCCCCTCCCCCCGAGGAGGAGAGTAGTATTCCTTTGGGCATTCTATCATCCTCTCACCTGGATGGCCCTCCAGTGCCCAAGTTCGCTTCTGAACCTGGAGCATCGGCACTGCAAGCAGTAGTATTACCACTGTGCTGGAGGGCCAACGAAGTCTGCCCTTTTTTTAAAAGTAAGCAAGCTTTTATATAGATCAGTTATATTGTGATTTCTTCTGAGTACTCTGAGAGGTGACAGTAACTATCAGCCTGAAACACAGAACTAGTACGCTGGCTCTTTAAATGAAGTGTACTCTGAATGCCGAAAATGCATCAGTATTTTCACTATAATTGAATTCTTTAGGAATGGTCTGTTCAGAGAAACATCAGTATATATTGAACTGAATCTGTTTCTGCTGTTTGCAGCCCACACACTGGCATGGTGCCATATTTCATTCCTATTTATTTCATAAGTTATCTTAACTGCACTTTCAGTGGATGTCTTGCTTGCACCACAGAATGTAATGCAATGGGGACCACTGCAATGCTTAGTCTTCTGGGACTCTCTCACATAGCATGGGGGGCTTATGCATCAACATGATGTAATATATATAGATATTTTTGTGGTTTATTTTCATTCATTGTAGACAAACAAACTCACAAAGCTAGTACTTGGTTCAAAGTATAAGATGCTTGCAGATAGAAATAATAGGAATATGTAGCTCCTTTACCCCATGTTACAACATTTGGGGTACTTCAAAGTTCCCATCCTGCAGTTTATTGGGGTCTGCCAGACTGCTCCCCCTTACCCTACATAAGCAGAGTGCACTCACGCACCTTCCCTGCCTAGTACGTTTTTCCGGTTTGGTTATTACCTCCATGATTACTTGGGTCTGCTCTTCTGCCTTCTATTTTTTCTGTTGTTGTCTCCATTGTCCTCCCTTCCTCGTCCATATGTTTTCCTGTGCTCCTGTTCATGCCCTTTTCTGTGTTTTGCACTTTTCTGCTTGCCCCCCCCCCCCGCGGCTCTGCCACCTTTTTCCCTCGTGTTTTCTCTGTGGCCCCGTTACTCTCTCTCCCTTCTGCTTGGCCCCCTTTCTGCTCTGGCATGCATGGGGGCCTATTTCGGGCCCTCCCCACCCGTGGCTCCGTCACTTCTCTGTCTCTCACTTGAGCTGGTACCTGCTCCTGCTTGCAGGCTTCCACTGCTTGACCGCCCTCCTGCCTGTGCTTCCGATCTCTGCTCCCTCTGCGGCTCCTCCACTCCTCGCTCCTTCTCTTTCTGCACCCCCCCACCGCGCTCACCATTTTCCTGTGACTCATCACCCACCCTGTACTGTGTTCCTGTTCCCCGTCTTGCTGGGGTTCATTGTTGCAGCTCATCCGCTTGTCTGCCCTCTGTTGGCCTTGGGCTTGCATCTAGCTTGTTCACTGGTACTCCTGCTCCTTATATCTGGCTGCCTGCATCTCCTCCTGCGTTCTTCTCCAGTGAGTCTCTGCTTTTCCTTATATTGTTACTATGTTCTAGGTTGCTGCCTCTCTGTTCTGTCTCAGTATTTGTCACCCTGTTCCTCACCCGTGCTCTCTGCTTGTTTCCTTGCATTGACTATGAATTCAAAGTGCCACTTTGCAGCCTCATCCTGGGTGCTCCATAGTGTCGCTCTCCCATCGGACATTCTACGGTAGCACTCTGATGGGTGCTGGTCTGAAGCCCTTTTTCTGCTTCACTACCATGTCTCTCTGTCCTCAGTCTTAGGGCTCCTGGGAACAGCGACATAGCGGTATTGCAGTGGCCTTTGGCAGCACTGTTATGCAGCCGTGTGCCTAGCCTAGCCTGTACTTGGAACCGGGTCCCACTCTGAGCATTCCTCGGGACACCAGGGATCACCCACCCTTGGTTGTTACCTCCCCACTGACAGGTTTTATATCCTAAGCTCTCTTGCTCATGCAGTATTATTTCTTTTGCAGCCATTTCATCCACTAACAATGGCCATTCTTGTCATTTGGACTCAGAGTCAGATCCTCCTCAGTCCTCCGACAGGAAGGCAGCAGCTAAATCCCAGCTCTGAATTAAAGGATGGACAGTACCCAAACTCATGGCCACTCTCCAAGCCTTGGGAATCTTCTTTTCAGCATCCACTAAGAAGAAGTATCTATCTATCTATTTTGTACATTGCTGCCCTAAATGGCAATCCTGCTCCTGCAACTTCACATTCCAGAACCCTGGCGACACTGCCACCGGCAACTCCTGCCACTTCCCTGCCACCTGCAACTCCTGCCACTTCCCAGTTTATGGAACTTTGCAACATTACTCCAAATCAGTTCAGCCATTTCCAGCTTAGACTCCAGGGTTGCTGCTTTGGAAACCAGGACATCTCCACCACCAGAGCCAGAACCTTTGCCAACATTGTCTAGGGTTCTAGAAACCCATCTGCCAGTGCTGCCATCTCCTGGTTCTTCAGGTTCCTCTTCCACCATCACTGTACCTGCAAGAGGTACTATCCTCTCAGCCTCATACCTTCCCATTCCAGCCACAGCCTGTCCTACCCATCTGGTGCCAAATCACATCAGTAAGGACATTATCGAAGGGAAGGACGTGAATCTTGTAGTCTTCCTTATTTCGTCTCACGAAAAACCATTGAAAATAGAATTGTTTCTTGTGAGAGATTTTCTGTGATTCTAATGGCAAAAGATCATTGTCTCCTTAAAAAGCTTATGATAGCAGAATTTGTGGCAGCTTTCACTATCTACTGGGAAAACATCTGTTAAGCACACCCAGCTAGTCATGAAGAGCTTGATTCCTACTTGTATACTGTTGCTGACCGAACTATTCGATATGGTGGCATGTATTTCTATGACCACCACAAATCATTTTCAACTAGAGCAGCAGCAGCATACCTTTCTAGGTACAAGCCATGCATATCGTGGGCATCACTCGACACTGAGATATTCTGAAAGCATTTCACCGGTCAAAGAGCCCTAACCTCTTCTATCTGTGGATCTTTCTCCCATTTCGCCACCTTTTGTCCCCTTACAATTCATGAATCCTGACCATCCACCAGTACTGCTCCTGCTCAAACCTTTTCAGCATGCGTTCTATACTCCTAAGAATCTCTTGGACAAACTAGGGTTCCAGATTGTATTTTCCATTGGAAAAGCAGTATGCAATAATTTCAATGAACCTACCTGTTTTGCACCTTTGTGTACTGTTTTACACATCTACAGCCACTGTGGAAAGGCCCATTCCAAGTTTGTTTGTCACTGGAAACCTTCCCCATTGTACATCAAGACCACAAATGATATTTAATTCACCCCTCAACTCCCATTCACACTCAATGCCTTCAGTGTTTTTTCTCAACACATCCTGCCCAGCAGTTCATCCAGTTTTTATTCACTGGCCTGTCACGTAGTTTTCTCACAGTTCCCACCACATCAGTTACTTGCCCTAATCTCAAATTGGCTACATCAGATTCTGAGGTTGTTGACGCCCTCCTGGCTAAGAAACTTTCTAAAAACTTCCTTATTGGCCCCTTTGCAGCTCCTTCATTTCCTTCTTTCTGTATCAGTCCCATCGCGATAGCTACCCAGAAATACTCAAGAAATACCTCATTATTGATATGCCAGCTTCTCATTCTTATTTGAATCCTATGCATGAACTGACAACGATCAAATTCATAATGTTAACTGGACCCAGCACTTGGTTAACCAAGGCATACATCATAGATGACTTCAAATTGTTAATGCTACAACCTTCCCTCTGGCACTTATATGGGATTTCTTTGAGAAACCAATATTACTTTGCAGTTCTTCAACCTTTGGATGCAAAAGCAGCCCTAGATAATTCAACTCCTTGTCTGGTTCTGTGTGTTAATTCCTTTTGAACGTGCACAGACGTCCTATCATGCTGCACCTTCTTGATGACTTTCTCCTCATAGGCTTTATAGACTCTGTTCATGCTGCAAGCATCACCTGTCTTCATCATCAGTTTGCATCACTTAACATTCCTCTGACCGATGACAAAACTCAAACTCAGGGACCTGTAACAGTCTTGGAATTTCTAGGCATAGAACTAAACTCCATCAGAATGGAAGCCTGTCTTCCCCTTGGAGAAACTCCAGTGTATATCGACCCTTGTTTGTTCCTTTTCATCAAATCTATCCTGTACCCAAAGAAAACTGATGTCCTTATTGAGCTACCTCAACTCCGCAATGTGAATAATTCCTCAAGGCAGGAGCTTCATTACCTATTTTCTTGATCCAGCCAACTCAGTCACTGTCCTGGACCACCACATTACCACCACTGCCTCTGCCCGTTCAGTCCTCACCATGTGGTCCCACTTTCTCATGACTTGGAATGGCACATCGATGTTTTGTAAGGATCCACTGTCCAGCTCGAACCTCAAAGTATTTACTGATGCCACTCCAGCCTTTTTTTTTTGGCTGTTTTGGTCCTTCCTGGTTCACTTGTCCATGGCCATCTAAAGCAGAAGAGCTCCCTTGTTTCCATTCTACCTCCTCCTTATTCGAAATCTATCCCATAGTTACAGCTGCCCTCACCTTGGGACACCAATGGTGCAATCAACTCATGACATTCTATTCAGAAAACCAAGTAGCAGTAGCCATCATTAGCAATGGGCGATCATGCTTCCATTCCATAATGAACTTATTGAGACAATTGATATGGACCTCCTTAACACATCACTATAGAATTCATTGTATGTGTATTCCTGGGCCTTCTAACTTTCTGGCTGATTATCTTTCTCGTTTTCATTTCCAGCAATTCAAAGCTGCATGTCTGCAAGCCAACAAAGAGATGACTCCTCCTTCGCCATTCTAAGAGCTTCAAATGACCTGGCCTTTTATTTAAATCATGTCTCCTTAACTGTCTAGACTTCTTTAGCTGCTTCTGCCTAGTCACTTTACAGATTAGCATGGAAGAAATTCACATCCTTTTGTGCCCTCCAAAACATCGATCCATTTCTGTATTCATTTCCTCATGTGCTGGCATTTGTGTCTTATTGCTCTAATTTATTTGGCCTTACAGCCATGACAATCAAACAATACATTTCTGGTATTTAATTTGCCATCATATCCATCCATCCCGATACTTCCTGCTCCTATTTGTCTTGTCTAGCAATCAAATCTTTTCTCCAAGGATTGAGAAAATCCAGCCCTCAAGAACCACCAAACAGGAAGCCCATGGATTACAACCTGTATTCCTGAATGATGAATATTGTGCAAGGTGGCATCTTTTGGATTGTTCTAACATCCAAGTAGCCATGACCTTGGCATTTTTTGGATTCTTGCATCCTGGAGAATTTACTGTAGTATCTTCTGTTTTCAGTACTACAATTCATCTCATCAGCTGTCTCAAAAACTATCAGTGGATTGATCACTTCATCCTCACCTTGCCTAGATCTAAATTTGGCAGAGCAAACAAAGGGGTCCACATACTGTATCATTCAACAAACTCAACATGGTGTCCTGTTCAAGTCCTTAGTCATCTGCAATCCATGGACAAACATCCTGATTCTGTTTATTCTCTCCTGTTTTCTGATGATTATTCCATCATGACTACTTCTTGGTTCATCCTCCATGTCAAAAGGTTACTATCCTGTCTGGGCCTCAAGGCTTCTGAGTAGTTCGGCTATTCCTTCAGAATTGGAGCTGCCACCACTGCTCCCAGACAGATCATTCCAGCACATAATCATCAAGGTCATGTGTCACTGGACTTCATTGTACTTTGAAACACAGAGAACCAAATTCCGAATTCCATCTAGCTTCCTAATTTGTACAAGCCTGGAGGGAAGGCTAACCTGGTAACCTTGGGTCCGCAGAGGTTTTCCCCAGAGTTTTTTTTTTCTGTCCTCTGTGTTACGAGGCCTCTTCCATAAGCTGAAAGAGGAGCTGGGTTCTGTTACACCATTCTTTGGTCCATTGGCTCTTTAGCTACCATTTCCTTTAACCGAGAGAAATCTTCTCCTGGCAACTCTAGTGAGGGTGCAAATCCAGAGGAAAGAGACAAGCCAAAGTAAAACATACAGTTGCACAAGCACTACGCTGGCAGTCACACACGGAACCATGTTTATTTACTAATGATTCCAAATATTTTCTGTAAGGGCAGTATACAGCATGACCATGGACAACTCTCCAGAAATATATTAATTGCATAATTCAC
This sequence comes from Neoceratodus forsteri, assembly GCA_016271365.2. Classification (NCBI taxonomy): domain Eukaryota; kingdom Metazoa; phylum Chordata; order Ceratodontiformes; family Ceratodontidae; genus Neoceratodus; species Neoceratodus forsteri. The sequence goes on from CM028133.1 coordinate 1,110,632,089, forward strand.
AGAGCAATTCCCTTTAATTAAAAAAAAAAAGCCAAAATGACCCTGAAGTCCATGAACGAAAAAATAAAACTATTAGAAAGGAAAAAACAATTTCAGCTTGTAATGACATTATATAAACATAGCTCTCCCCCTATCTCAAGCTTATCGATCACTGCACCCGCTTAAACTTCATAACACTTATAACACAAGTAAACTGCTCAGTGTTATGCAATGCTCTTAGTAACAGTCTCAAACTATAAAATCAGGGATAAAACTTCACCAGTTCTAGCAGGAATAGCATAGTGGTTTAGAGCACACCGAACTGCAAACCTGGAGACTGGGTTAAAATCTCACAACCTACACTTGCATACTGTGTGACCATGAGCGAGTTGCTTAACTGTGCACCTGGAAACAAGTCTTGGCTTAGTGCGTCTTTCCTGGCCAAAAGTTGTAACACCCCCCCCCCAAAAAAAAACAAAAAAACAGAATGTCATTCGCATACTGCAGTTTCAGGCATAAGGAAGCAATAAAGATTTATAAAGTGACCTTAGCGGTATCTTCAGTTTCCCTGTCACACCTTAGTAAATAGATAGGTAAGGTAATTCTGTTTTATGTCGCCCCAATCAATACGGAATCGGAGCACTTCACAGTATTCAGGACATCTGCATGAAATACATATAAAAACAGCAATAACAATTAATACATTAATAACTAACCTAAAATACCAGGCACATGTTAAGTCATCTCATTAAAATCAAACGCTACTGTGACTAAATGGGTTTTCAGTCCCCTTTAAAACCCTCCACCGTGATCATACCCCACACTTGGTACAGCAAGGAGTTCTATAGGCAAGTTACTGGTACTGCAAAGGCTCTCTCTTCTAGCATCTTTAAAAAAGGCCCCCATGACAGCCATAAACCTACCCTCGGTGGAGTGCAGGGGTCGATCAGGAGGATACTATGCTAAGAGGACTTAAAGGTAGTCAGGCCCCAAGCCATGCAGGGCTTTGTAAGTTAACAACAAGATCTTGAAGCTGGTATGCCACCTATCTGGAAACCAGTGTAGCTGTTGCAACACAGGTATTATATGGTCGGAGTAGGAAGATCCACATTCTGCACCAGCAGTAGGTGACGCTCTAAACAAGGCTTGATCCAGGAGATACTCCTTAACTGGAAAACTCCACTGCGGACTACAGCAGACACGTGATGTTCAAGTGTCATAACGAAATTCACAGTATCTCTTGCCCTCCTGGCTGAAGGGCAAGTGCAGCTTTGGCAAACCCAACCCTTCAGGGATGGGGGGGGCAGTGGTAGAAGGGGAATACAGAGTACAGAGACATGCACAAGTCATTTTACATACGTGGTCCTTTGGCTCTTTTGGAAGACTGTGTATGCTCTTATTCTGCATACTGTATGTATTAGTTATAAAAAGCAGGCTTTGACAGTGTGTATTCGTGGGTTAAATTTAATAATGTAATTTTAAGACCACAGTGTGTTGCCAACCTTCTTAAAGCCTTTCCAGCTGTCTTTCTGTCTTAATTACTTCTTCAGAATGATTAAAAACACAGGGTTAGGGTTGGTGACGAACCCTGTTGCTGTTATTTTTGGCTCAGCTCTCCAGAGCTGACAGATTCTGAACAAAGTGGCGGCGTTGGAAAGGAACATCAAAACTGGCCGTGAAACTGCTGCATGAAGGCTGGCAGAAGAACCTGCTAATTTGGGCTGCATGCCAGAGAACTGTAAAGATGACAGTCATGAATGAACGCAAGCTAAGCTAGTCACAGCATGGCTGTGGACAGAGTCAACCTTTGCTGGGGTTGACTGCTGACTGTTTTACAGTTTAGCTGGCAGGCTAGATATAAAAAGCCTGATCCACAAAGTTGACCCACATACCTATGAAAGGCACGTATCTGGGCCACCAAGCTCCACACTGGCAGAATGGCCCTAATATGACATTTACATCTCAACTACTTATGTGCAAAGGGGAGTGGAAAGGCCAAGGGGCATGTGGGGGCAGAGTTGGCTGAACACTGGGAATATAGTTTAGTGTATAAGCCAGCGCTAGAGTGGATCCTCTGCTCTGCATGAAGCAAGCGATGGTGATATATGGCAGTCCTTCAAGGACCCTGCATCCCTTAAAAGGAAATTAAATTTTAAAAAAATGAATAAATTAGGTCATTGCCCATGTCCTCCATGTCAACTGGAATGGCTAGGAACATGTGGACGAGGTACAGTTTGGGTCAAAGAAGGGTCTGGGAAGCATGGGGGGGGCGGAGTGTGCATGTCACCTCAGCAGCCTAACACTAAAGCCCTTCACACCCTCTTCAGAGAGTGAAAACAAACTTCACCCCATGTAGTGATATGCATAGTGGCGTGACTTGGGTTGTTGCAGGCCTCCATAGGGGGCACTGGTGGCTGTGGATAGTATAACCAGTGTGCACCCCAAGCCACAGTACATATCACTACCTAGGTCCACAAGGCGACCACTGTGCACCTGCAGCAACAACACACATCACTACCTGGGTTCACAAGGTGACCACTGTGCACCTGCAGCCACAACACACATCGCTACCTGGGTTCACAAGGTGACCACTGTGCACCTGCAGCCACAACACACATCACTACCTGGGTTCACAAGGTGACCACTGCACACTCGCAAGAACAACACACATCACTACCTCGGTTCACAAGGTTACCACTGCACACCCACAACCACAACACACATCACTACCTGGGTTCACAAGGTGAACACAGCGCTACTGCAGCCACAACACACATCACTACCTCGGTTCACAAGGTGACCACTGCGCACCTGCAGCCACAACACACATCACTACCTGGGTTCACAAGGTGACTACTGTGCACCCTCACCCGCAATACACATCACTACCCGGGTTCACAAGGTGACCACTGCACACCCACAGCAACAACACACATCACTACCTGGGTTCATAAGATGACCACTGTGCACCTACAGCCACAACACACATCACTACCTGGGTTCACAAGGTGACCACTGTGCACCTGCAGCCACAACACACATCACTACCTGGGTTCACAAGGTGACCACTGCACACCTGCAGCAACAACACACATCACTACTTGGGTTCACAAGGTGATCACTGTACACCTGCAGCCACAACACACATCACTACCTGAGTTCACAAGGTGACCTCTGCACACCTGCTGCCACAGCACATATCACTACCTGGGTTCACAAGGTGACCACAGGCGCTACTACAGCCACAACACACATCACTACCTGGGTTCACAAGGTGACCACTGCTCACCTGCAGTCGCAACACACATCACTACCTGGGTTCACAAGGTGACTACTGTACATCCTCACCCAGAATACACATCACTACCCGGGTTCTCAAGGTGACCACTGCACACCTGCAGCAACAACACACATCACTACCTGGGTTCACAAGGTTACCACTGCACACCCGCAACCACAACACACATCACTACCTGGGTTCACAAGGTGACCACAGCGCTACTACAGCCACAACACACATCACTACCTGGGTTAACAAGGTGACCACTGCTCACCTGCAGTCACAACACACATCACTACCTGGATTCACAAGGTGACTACTGTACATCCTCACCCAGAATACACATCACTACCTGGGTTCTCAAGGTGACCACTGCACACCTGCAGCAACAACACACATCACTACCTGGGTTCACAAGGTTACCACTGCACACCCACAACCACAACACACATCACTACCTGGGTTCACAAGGTGATCACTGTGCACCTGCAGCCACAGCACACATCACTACCTGGAGTTCACAAGGTGACCACTGCACACCTGCAGCAACAACACACATCACTACTTGGGTTCACAAGGTGATCACTGTACACCTGCAGCCACAACACACATCACTACCTGGAGTTCACAAGGTGACCTCTGCACACCTAAGCTGCCGCAACACATATCACTACCTGGGTTCACAAGGTGACCACTGCACACCTGCAGCAACAACACACATCACTACTTGGGTTCACAAGGTGATTACTGTACACCTGCAGCCACAACACACATCACTACCTGAGTTCACAAGGTGACCTCTGCACACCTGCTGCCGCAACACATATCACTACCTGGGTTCACAAGGTGACCACAGCGCTACTACAGCCACAACACACATCACTACCTGGGTTCACAAGGTGACCACTGCTCACCTGCAGTCACAACACACATCATTACCTGGGTTCACAAGGTGACTACTGTACACCCTCACCCAGAATACACATCACTACCCGAGTTCTCAAGGTGACCACTGCACACCTGCAGCAACAACACACATCACTACCTGGGTTCACAAGGTTACCACTGCACACCCGCAACCACAACACACATCACTACCTGGGTTCACAAGGTGATCACTGTGCACCTGCAGCCACAGCACACATCACTACCTGGGTTCACAAGGTGACCACTGTGCACCTGCAGCCACAACACACATCACTACCTGGGTTCACAAGGTGACCACTGCGCACCTGCAGCCACAACACACATCACTACTTGGGTTCACAAGGTGATCACTGTACACCTGCAGCCACAACACACATCTCTACCTGGGTTCACAAGGTGACCACTGCACACCCTCAGCCACAACACATATCACTACCTGGGTTCACAAGGTGATCACTGTGCACCTGCAGCCACAGCACACATCACTACCTGGGTTCACAAGGTGACCACTGCGTACCTACAGCCACAACACACATCACTACCTGGGTTCACAAGGTGACCATTGTGTACCTGCAGCCACAACACACATCACTACTTGGGTTCACAAGGTAACCACAACACACATCACTACCTGGGTTCACAAGGTGACCAGTGCACACCCTCAGCCGAAATACATATCACTACCTGAGTTCACAAGGTGACCACAGCGCTGCTGCAGCCACAACACACATCACTACCTGCGTTCACAAGGTGACCTTGCAATTAAACCGGAAGCAGGAAGAGAGATTGTAGTTCGGGATTTGAGCTAACGAACTACAAACTAGTTCATTTTATGTGTTTTTAAGTTTTCTATGTCTTTGGAACTCTAATTTTGCAAATAAATCCCTTATACAGACCTGTGGGCTAAAAAATAACAACTTTAGTTGTTTTTCAAAAGCGAGGGGTCTCTGACTACTTCCGCTGAGAAACACTATAAAATTAGCCACCTCGGCAAGCGGAGCGATTAATGAAACATTGAAAGAGTTGTTTTTACTACTTGGTATAAATGAAACTTGGTCCTGTGTAGTTTAAAAGGAAAGAGAATACATTAACATTTCAAATCTGCTATACTGAGCCCCGCAATTAAACCGGAAGCAGGAAGAGAGATTGTAGTTCGGGATCTGAGCTAACGAACTACAAACTAGTTCATTTTATGTGTTTTTAAGTTTTCTATGTCTTTGGAACTTTAATTCTGCAAATAAATCCCTTATACAGATGTGTGGGCTAAAAAATAACAGCTTTAGTTGTTTTTCAAAAGCGAGTGGTCTCTGACTACTTCCGCTGAGAAACACTATAAAATTAGCCACCTCGGTGAGCGGAGCGATTAATGAAACATTGTAAGAGTTGTTTTTACTACTTGGTATAAATGAAATTTGGTCCTGTGTAGTTTAAAAGGAAAGAAAATACATTAACATTTCAAATCTGCTATACTGAGCCCTGCAATTAAACCGGAAGCAGGAAGAGAGATTGTAGTTCGGGATTTGAGCTAACGAACTTCAAGCTAGTTCATTTTATGTGTTTTTAAGTTTTCTATGTCTTTGGAACTCTAATTCTGCAAATAAATCCCTTATACAGACTTGTGGGCTAAAAAATAACAACTTTGGTTGTTTTTCAAAAGCGAGGGGTCTCTGACTACTTCCGCTGAGAAACACTAAAAAATTAGCCACCTCAGTGAGCGGAGTGATTAATGAAACATTGAAAGAGTTGTTTTTACTACTTGGTATAAATGAAACTTGGTCCTGTGTAGTTTAAAAGGAAAGAGAATACATTAACATTTCAAATCTGCTATACTGGGCCCTGCAATTAAACCGGAAGCAGGAAGAGGGATTGTAGTTCGGGATTTGAGCTAACGAACTACAAACTAGTTCATTTTATGTGTTTTTAAGTTTTCTATGTCTTTGGAACTCTAATTCTGCAAATAAATCCCTTATACAGACTTGTGGGCTAAAAAAATAACAACTTTAGTTGTTTTTCAAAAGCGAGGGGTCTCTGACTACTTCCGCTGAGAAACACTATAAAATTAGCCACCTCGGCGAGCGGAGCAATTAATGAAACATTGAAAGAGTTGTTTTTACTACTTGGTATAAATGAAACTTGGTCCTGTGTAGTTTAAAAGGAAAGAGAATACATTAACATTTCAAATCTGCTATACTGAGCCCTGCAATTAAACCGGAAGCAGGAAGAGAGATTGTAGTATGGGATTTGAGCTAACGAACTACAAACTAGTTCATTTTATGTGTTTTTAAGTTTTCTATGTCTTTGGAACTCTAATTCTGCAAATAAATCCCTTATACAGACTTGTGGGCTAAAAAATAACAACTTTAGTTGTTTTTCAAAAGCGAGGGGTCTCTGACTACTTCCGCTGAGAAACACTATAAAATTAGCATCCCTCGGTGAGCGAAGCGATTAATGAAACATTGAAAGAGTTGTTTTTACTACTTGGTATAAATGAAATTTGGTCCTGTGTAGTTTAAAAGGAAAGAAAATACATTAACATTTCAAATCTGCTATACTGAGCCCTGCAATTAAACCGGAAGCAGGAAGAGAGATTGTAGTTCGGGATTTGAGCTAACGAACTTCAAGCTAGTTCATTTTATGTGTTTTTAAGTTTTCTATGTCTTTGGAACTCTCATTCTGCAAATAAATCCCTTATACAGACTTGTGGGCTAAAAAATAACAACTTTAGTTGTTTTTCAAAAGCGAGGGGTCTCTGACTACTTCTGCTGAGAAACACTATAAAATTAGCCACCTCGGCGAGCGGAGCGTGGGTCGCACACGGAGATGCGCACAGAGACACGCGCGTCCCGTGTCTGCTGGGGACACTGGGAACTACTGGGGAACAAACTGTTGAAGTTCAGTAAAACGGGGAAGTGGTAAGTGGGCATAAATCTTTAACATCTGACAGGTCTTAAATACCTAATTATAAAGAGTACATATAATAACAACAACAAATGGCCCACACAAGGCAAAAAATCATGCCGAGAATGCCTTATGTATATGGCTGATGACGCTAATATTGAGTTTACTTGTGATAAATGTACTAAAAATTTTGATTTGCAAAAGAAAGTACTTGAACTTGAGGCCAGAATACAGACCTATAAAGAAATATCCAAACTGGAAGAATATATAGATGAGGATGTATGTGAAGTTAGTAGTAGACAAATGTTGATCTTGAACAATTCACTTCATTTAGAAAGTACAAACGACAAAATTGAGACTAATGGGGTATCTCAAACATTTATCACAGTAGATGTACAAAATAGATTTGAATGCCTTGCAAAAAATTATTCTGTTAACACCAGGAATAATTTATCAAGTGAAAATAAAGCATTTAACAATATAGAATGTGTACAGGTACCAAATGAGGTATCAGAAAGTAGCATAACTCTGGATAACCCCATTCATTTAGCTGGAAAACAAATATCCGACGAAAATAATCTGATAGAAAGGGACATTTTGATTATAGGGGATTCATTTATCAGGGGTATATATACCTATATATGTTATAACCGTAATGAACATACTACAGTAAGTTCCTTACCTGGTGTTAAATTACATGACATAGTTGATATGCTACAAGGCCTATTTGAAAATACAATCACCCCCCTAGTCATTTTACATGTGGGGACTAACGACATAGGTAAAACACACTGGAACTCCATGAAAAGAGACTATAAGATTATAGTTAATGTAGTAAGAAACCACGGTGGGGAAATTATTATTTCTGGAATAATCCCAATGCAGGGAAATAAATCATAGAAAAACACACAGATATCAATAATTAATGGTAAACTTAGGCAATACTGTGTGGAAGAAGGGATTGGTTTTATGGACAATGAAAAAGCTTTTAGTAGAGCTTCCTTATACAGAAATTATGGTGTTCATCTAAACTATGCTGGAGTTAGGATTTTGGGAAAAAAGGTTCAAGAGGTTGTTAAATTTCATTTAAACTGGATAGGAAGGTGGGGTCAGAAAATAAAAACTTAAACAACAACCCAGATCACAATGTGGACATCGTGGGGTGGAATGCTATTCTGATTAATGCACGAAGCTTACAGAATAAAGTTGATGAGCTAATTATAATTCTACATAGTAATAAAGTGCATATAGCCTTGGTCACTGAAACATGGTGGGATGAAAATGATGAGTGGGACAAGGAAATTGAGGGGTATAAACTCTTTTCGTACTGCAGAAAGTACAGAAAAGGGGTTGGATTGGCAATTTATATACATAATGATATTGCCTCAGAAGAACTAAAATGGGACGTAGGCCAAATTGAACTTCTGTGGGTCCAAATCACTCCGATTAATAGACCCAAAATCATATTAGGACTATTATATAGGCCACCATCTATGTCGAGTGAGGACGATAGGATCTTATTGAATATTTTTGAGAAATTGGACCCAAATATAAGATTATTGCTTACCGGAGATTTCAATTTACCAAATATAGACTGGGTAAAAGGCATGGGCACCTATGCCCTTGAAAGGCAATACATCAATACTATGGATCATAGGGGCCTTGTCCAAATGGTCCAAGATAATACTCGGGGCAATAATATTCTCGATTTAATTTTTTCTAACATGGGAGATGTAGTCAATTCTGTGGTAGTTGGTGCCCCATTAGGCAGTAGTGACCATAACATAGTAACATTTAGTATAAAGGAAGCTGAATTTAGGAAACCTATGGGAGCTACTGTAAAATTAAACATGGGGAAAGCAGATTTCCATAAAATGAAAATTAAATTGGACTGTTGGGATTGGAATTCTGAGTTTGATAATAAACCTATCCAAAGTATGTGGGATTCGCTCAAAGCAAAAATGGAGGAACTAACTACAGAATTTGTCCCTGAAACCATCAAATACCCTATGGACAGAGCTAGAAGACCCGTCTGGCTCACTACAAAAACTAAAAAGCTAATAAATAAAAAGAATAGACTGTTTAAGAAGCTGAAAGTTTTTAAAACGGCTAAATTATTTATAGAATATAAGGATTGTCAAAAAAAAGTTAAAATTAATATTAGGAAGGCTAAAAAAATGCATGAGTACAATCTTGCTAAAAAAGTACAGGATAATAAAAACGCCTTCTTTTCCTATATAAATAACCGGAGAAAGACTTCAAATAGTATAGGTCCCTTCACTATTGATGACGGATCCCCAGTTTCCAATCAACAAATGGCGAATATTTAAAATAAATATTTTTGTTCAGTTTATAATTCAAACGAAAATGATACATATAACACAAAGCAACCTCCTGATTTAGAGATAAGACTGAACCCTGATAACATCTTCAAACAGTTAGATGGACTTAACCCGAATAAATCCCCAGGCCCTGATTGTTTGCACCCTAAAATTTTGAAGGAACTGGCACGTGAACTGTCCCATCCTTTGACACACATATTTCAAGCATCCTTAAATACTGGTTCTGTTCCTTATGACTGGAAGTTAGCAAATGTAGTGCCCATCCTAAAAAAAGGCCCCAGTACCAGACCAGAAAACTTTCGGCCCATAAGTTTGACATCAATACCGGGAAAACTTATGGAGAGTATAATTAAAGACATTTTAAAAGAACACCTGGAGGCACAGGATATGTTGGATCCCGTACAGCATGGGTTTGTGAAGAATAGATTATGCTAGACCAATCTATTGTCCTTTTATGAAAAGGTCAATAGAGAACTGGACACTGGAAGCCCTGTGGATGTGGTCTTTCTCGATTTTGCTAAGGCCTTTGATAAATTACCACATAAAGAATTACTGTTGGTGTTGGAAAATGCAAAATTTCCCATGAATATATGCAGATGGATTTCCGATTGGTTGTGGGATAGAAGACAGAGAGTGGTTGTTAACGGGGAATACTCTGACTGGGCTGAGGTGACCAGTGGTGTACCTCAGGGATCAGTGTTGGGCCCCACCTTGTGTAATATATATATTTCCTCTTTAAAGATTAGGAATAATAATATATGGATGCAAAAATTTGCTGATGATTGCAGATTGGGTGTTGTTACAAATAAAGATGAGCACATAGTAGTTTTACAGTACACACTGGACTCAATATATGAATGGACGATCAGCAATAAGTTAGGGCTAAATAAAACTAAGTGTAAGGTCATGCATATGGGAAAAAACAACATTGAAGCAACATATCAAATAGACAATATTATTTTAGGTGTTGTAACTGAGGAAAAAGATTTGGGAATTACAGTAACAAATGACTTGAAATTCAGAGTGCACTGTAGAAACCAGCTGAGAAAGGCTAACCAGATTCTAAATTGCATATTTAAGCATATAGTATGTAGGGAAAGGAATGTAATGATGCCGCTGTACGTTGCGTTGGTTAGGCCCCACCTGGAGTACTGTGCAAGGGTTTGGTCACCCTATAATAAGGAGGACATATCAATCATCGAGGGAGTCCAGAAAAGATTTACTAAAAAAGTAAAAGGATTAGGAAATAAAACATATTATAATAGACTGGTCAGTCTAAATCTTTATTCATTACATTATCGTAGAACAAGAGGAGATCTATGTTTCCTATTCAAGAGTATGGATCATGACAAGCTATTAAAAGAATTGGGGTTCACTTACAAAATAGGGAGAACTACTTCAAGGAAACATAATAAACAATTGTACCAACAAACTTGGGAACATAACTTTCGGAAGTACTGGTACAGTTTAAGAGTGGTACGATCCTGGAATAATTTACCCAAGGAAGTTGTAAATAGCACAACTATGAATGAATTTAAAAACAGGATAGATTTGTTTTTTGGAGTCAGTAAATTTTTATGTCAATAATAATTGGAAGGCGAGCCTTAAAGGATGGTATTTCTATCCTCGGCTTGAATAAACCTATGAATAACCTATGAAACCACTGCGCACCTGCAGCCACAACACACATCACTACCTGGGTTTACAAGGTGACCACTGTGCACCCTGAGCCACAATATGCCCCATTACATGGGCGGGCAAGGTGACCACTGTGCACCCACAGCTACACTGTGTACCGCTACAAGGGTGCACCCGCAGCCACACTACTACACAGGTGAACAAGGTGAGAACTGTGCACCCGCAGCCACACTACACAGCACTGCATAGGTGCACAAGGTGACCATTGCGCACATGCAGCTACACTTCGCACTACTACACAGGTGCACAAGGTGACCATTGCGCACCCTCAGCCACACTATGCATCACTATAGGGGTGTACAAGATGACCACTGTGCACTAAAACACAGGTGCACAAGATGACCACTGTACATCTGTAGCCACAATATGCACCACTACACGGGTGCACAACGTGACCACTGCACACCTGCAAGTCACTATATGCAACAAAACACAGATGCACAAGGTGACCACTGCAAATCTGCAGCCACACTATGCACCACTACACAGGTGAAAAAGGTGAGAACTGCACACCTGAAGTCACAGTATGTACCAGTAAATGCATGCACAAGGTGACCACTGTGCACCTGCAGCCACACTACACACCACTACACAGGTGCACAAGGTGACCACTGCACACTTGTAGCCACACTACACAGGTGCATAAGGTGACCACTGTGCACCTCCAGCTACATTACACACCACTACATGGGTGCACAAGGTGACCACTGCGCACCCGCAGCCACACTACACACCACTACACAGGTGCACAAGGTGACCACTGTGCACCCGCAGCCACACTACACACCACTACACAGGTGCACAAGGTGACCACTGCGCACCTGCAGCCACACTACACACCACTACACAGGTGCAAAACATGAGAACTGTGCACTTGCAGCCACCCTATGCACCACTGTAGGGGCGCACAAGGTGAGAACTGTACACCCACAGCCACACTCTGCAGCATTACATGGGCACACAGGGTGACCACAGCACAGCCACACTGTGCACCACTACAGAGGTGAACAGGGTGAGAATGGTGCACAAGGTGATCACTGTGCACCTGCAGCCACACTGTGCACCACTACGTGGATGCACACTATAACCACTGTGCACCTGCCACCACACTATGTGCCACTGTGCACTCACAGTCGCACTATGCACCATTACGTGGTTGTACAAGGTGACAACTGCGCATCTGCAGCCACATTACACACCACTGTATGGACGCACAAGGTGAGAACTGTGCAACCCACCCACACTACACAGCACTGTATGGGTGCACAAGGTGAGAACTGTGTACCCTACCCACACTACACACCACTGTATGGGTGCACAAGATGAGAACTGTGAACAACACCCACACTACACACCACTATATGGGTGCACAAGGTGAGAACTGTGCACCCACAGCCACACAACACACCACTACATGGGGCACAAGGTGACCACTACACACCTGCAGCCACACTATGCACTAATACACAGGTGCACAAGGTGACCTGGTGCTCCCGCAGCCACACTAAACACCATTACATGGTTGCAGAAGGTGACCACAGCATATCTGCAGCCACACTAGGCACAACTACATGGGTGCAGAAGGTGACCACTGTGCCTCTGCAGTCACACTAAGCACCACTACACAGGTTCCCAAGGTGATTGCTACTACACACCTGCAGCCACAGTATGCAACACTACAAGGGTGAGCAAGGTGACTACAGTGCACCCAAAGCCACACTACGCACCACTGCATGGGTGAACAAGGTGAGAAATGTGTACCCGCAGCCACACTGTGCACCAGTATATGGGTGCACAAGGTGACCACTGTGCACACGCAGCCACACTATGTACCACTACTCAGGTTCACAAAGTGACCACTGTGCACCCACAGCCACACTCTGCACCACTATACGGGTGCTCGAGGTGACCACTGCGCACTTGCAGCCTCACTATGCAGTACTACATGGGTGCACAAGGTGACCACTGTGCACCTCCAGCCACACTATGGACAAGACAATGGGACCTGATGGCATACATCCCAGGGTTCTAAAGGAGCTAAAGGTGGAACTAGCAGAGCCATTATCAGAACTATTTAGTGAGTCTCTTAGCACAGGAGAGGTCCCAGAAGACTGGAGAAGGGCTCATGTGATCCTGCTCTTCACAAGAGTGGTAGCAGGAAGGAAGCAGGGAACTACAGACCAGTCAGTCTTACCTCAGTAGTGGGCAAGATTATGGAGGCACTCCTTAAGGAAAGGATAGTGTAACACCTGGAATCCATAGGAGCACAGGATCCAAGACAGCAGGGGTTTACAAAAGGAAGGTCCTGTCAAACTAATCTCATAGGTTTCTTTGACTGGGTAACCAGAGTGGTGGACCAAGGGGGAGCAGTTGATGTCGCCTACCTTGACTTCAGCAAAGCTTTTGATACTGTTCCACATAGATTGATTAATAAGCTGGGTAGGCTAGGAGTGGGTCAGAAGTTGGTCAACTGGGTGGCAAACTGGTTGATGGGCAGAAGACAGAGAGTGGTGGTAATTGGTATACAGTCAGAAGAGATGCAAGTCACAAGTGGGGTACCTCAGGGATCAGTCCTGGGGCCGGTCCTCTTCAGTATCTTCATCAGTGACATTGAAGATGGACTGGAGGGTAAGGTTTGTCTGTTTGCAGATGACACCAAGATCTGCAACAGAGTAGATGATCCAGATGGGGTGGGCAGATTAAGAAGAGATCTGGATAAACTAGCAAAATGGTCAGAAGAGTGGCAACTGGAGTTTAACGAAAAGAAGTGCAAGATCATGCAAATAGGGAAGAGAAACCCTGAAGCCACCTATAGGCTGGAAAGGGAGTTGCTGGCAGTCACAAGGGAAGAAAGAGACTTGGGCGTCATCATCACCGAGGACCTGAAATCATCCAAGCAGACCACTAAAGCAGTAGGTAAGGCTAGAGGGATGTTGGGGTGTATTAGTAGGGGTATCACAAATCGGAAGAGGGAAGTAATAATCCCTCTTTAAAATACACTGGTTAGGCCCCATCTGGAGTACTGCATGCAGTACTGGAGGCCACACCTTCACAAGGACATTAACCAAATTGAAGCAGTCCAGAGAATGGCAACCAAAATGGTGCAGGGACTGCATCAGAAAACTTATGAGGACAGATTAATGGAGCTCAATATGTATACCCTAGGGCAAAGGAGGGAGAGAGAGGTGATATGATCAAAACATTCGAACACCTTAAGGGCATTAACGAAGTGAGAGTCTAACATGTTTCAATATAAGAAAAATAGCAGGACAAGAGGACACAGCATGAGATTAGAGGGAGGCCGATTAAGGGGTAATGTGAGGAAGTTCTTTTTCACAGAAAGGGTGGTGGATGCATGAAACAGCCTACCTCAGGAAGTGGTGGATAGGAATACAGAGCAGGGCTTCAAACAGGCATGGGACAGGCATAAGGGAGCAATACAGATGAGTATGAATAGATAGGACATTGACAGAGAAAAGGCCGATGGCACATTCATAAGGCAGAAAAAGAAATGGGCAGACTGGATGGGGCTTGCGGTCCTTATCTGCCGTCAACTTCTACATTTCTATGTTCTATGTTACTGCACGGGTGCACAAAGTGACCACTGCACACTTGCAGCCACACTATACACCAGTACATGGGTGCACAAGGTGACCACTACACACCCGCAGCCACACTGCGCACTGCTACACAAGTACTCAAGGTAACCACTGCATATGCGAAGTCAGACTACACACCACTAAACAAGTGCACATGGTGACCACTGTGCACCTGGAGCCACACTACACACCACTGCTTGGGTGCACAACGTTACCACTGCGCATCTGCAGCCACGCAATGCACTACTACTTGAGTGCACAAGGTGAGAACTGTGCACCCACAGGCACACCACACACCACTAAACAGGTGCACAAGGGGAGAGCTGTGTACCCATAGCCACACTATGCAACCGCTACACAGATGCACAAGGTGACCACAGCACACCCGCAGCCACACTACACACCACTACATGGGTGCACAAGGTTACTACTGCGCATCTGCAGCCACGCTATGCACTACTACATGGGTGCACAAGGTGAGAACTGCGCACCCACAGGCACACTACGCACCACTACATGGGTGCACAAGGAGAGAACTGCATACCCAAAGCCACACTATGCAACCGCTACACAGGTGCACAAGGTGACCACAGCACACCCGCAGCCACACTACACACCACTACGTGGGTGCACAAAGTTACCACTGTGCATCAGCAGCCACGCTATGCATTACTACATGGGTGCACAAGGTGAGAACTGCGCACCCACAGGCACACTACGCACCATTACACGGGTGCACAAGGAGAGAACTGCGTACCCAAAGCCATGCTATGCAACCACTACACAGGTGCACAAGGTGACCACAGCACACCTGCAGCCACATTACACACCACTACATGGGTGCACAAGATGACCACTACGCATCTGCAGCCACACAAATACGCTACTACATGAGTGCACAGGTGAGAACTGCACACCACAGGCACACTGCGCACCACTATACAGGTGCACAAGGTGAGAACTGCACTCCCACAGGCACACTGTGCACCACTACACAGGTGCATAAGGTGAGACCTGTGCACTCACAGGCACACTGCGTACCATTATACAGGTGCACAAGGGGAGAACTGCACACCCACAGGCACACTGTGCACCACTACACAGGTACACAAGGTGACCACAGCATACCCGCAGCCACACTACGCACCACTACATGGGTGCACAAGGTAACTACAGTGCACCTGTAGCCACACTACACACCACTACATGGGTGCACAGTGTTACCACTGCGCACCAGCAGCCGCGCTATGCACCACCACTCAGATGCACATGCTGAAAACTGCACAGCCACAGGCACACTGTGCACCACTACATGGGTGCACAAGGTGACCACTGTACACCTGCAGCAACAGTACGCACTCCTGTATGGGTGCACAAGGTGAGAACTGCGCACCTGCAGCCACACTACACACCACTACACAGGTGCACAAGGTGACGACAGCACACTCGCAGCCACACTACACACCACTTCACAGGTGCACAGTGACCACTGCGCATCTGCAGCCACATCACACACTACTGCATGGGTGCACAAGGTGAGAACTGTGCACCCACAGGCACACTACCCACCACTACACGGGTGCACAAGGTGAGAACTGTGCACCACTACATGAGTACACAAGTTGACCACTGTGTACCTGCAATAACAGTGTGCACTACTACATGGGTGCACAAGGTGAGAACTGTACACCCACAGCCACACTACGCACCACTACACAGGCGCACAAGGTGACTGCAGCACACCTGCAGCCACACTACGCACCACTACACAGGTGCACAAGGTGGCCACTGCACAACCGCAGTCACACAATGCACCACTACACAGGTAAACAAGGTGATCACTGTGCACCCGCGACCATACTACACACCACTATGTGGGTGGACAAGGCCTCCTCAACTTTTGAAAATCGTTCCCTAAAACCCTCTCTGCTGATGTTTTGAAAGTGAAAATAGTGTTATAGCAAGTTGAAGCATGGCAGAGTGGGGGTTTGATCCCTTCCCTTTGGAAAAAAAGAGAAGAACATTATATAAATGATGATGTGGTGCAGTCTTTCCTTTGCAGAGTTGTTGCACCTCTCTTGTACCATCACATTCAGCAGACAGATGATGGGAGTGCGTAGTTTGTAGCTGACTTGCTAAAATCCAAGCCTAGGAGCAGCCTGGGAGAGTTGTTAACGGAGCTGGAGGATTCCGGCAAACACTGACGCTACCTTCTACGTAATGTCTCACAGAGTCTGGCCATGGCTGTCATAAGGCTCTTTTACATGGGGCTTACCGGTACCACTTGTTCTGTGACGCGCTTTGTTCTGCTCGGTCTGTTGCAGAGCAGATTGCCTTTACACGCTGTGATCTGTATTGGAATGTGCGGTACCGATCAACTGTAACGTTACCCTTTTGTGCCAACTACAGGCAGTCCGCTCCGCAACAGCCAATAAAGCACGGGATTCCCTTTTGTCATGGGACAAAAATGAACAGAAGGGCATTTGCACATGGACGGAACAAAACTGCGTGAACCCAGGAAAGCAGGGAACGTGGAATTGGTGAACGTTCGTTTCTCTTGTGGAACGGATCACCTGTACATGCCAGAAAAGTAGCATTGCAGTTGATCTGTATTGCTCGTTGTCATACAGATCACTGTATGTAAAAGTGCCTTTAGATTGCTTTGTACCTTCAATTAGCAACAGGGGTTCAAAATCCATAAACTACTTTTATAACACAACTTATTTACCTCAAATAGCTCAACTGAGGTGCGACATCTCATTTTTGTTGGGGTCCTTCTTCTGCCCAGTTTTGCACCTGTGAGACACAGAAACCAAGTGGGGGATCCCGTGTCTTGTTCAGGGTCACACTGTAGCTAAGAGCCACCTTGTAAGTAAGGGGTTCTGGCTGATCCTGGCTCTCTATCAGATTCTTCTAATACTGTATATATGATGATCTCCAATTTCACACGTTTTATGCATGGCCTCAGTTGTATTGTACTGGATTCTTCTCTATACTGTTAACAGCACTGCTTGTTTAAAATGTCGTTGTGCTGTACTGCTGTAATGCCGCTGCAATCAGTCACTCAGACTTTTATATTTGTATTAAATGTTCTTTTGCATACTATTATCTACTGGGTTTGTGTTCCAGTGTGCCCCTTTCCTCAGGTAGCACCTGGAAAGAGCTTGGGTTTAGATCACTTTTCCTGCTTTACTGGCCAAATAAAGAAATAAAAGTGCTCTGATCTTTGCTGTAATCACTGTGCTGTACGCTGCCTCCTCCCTTGACATTGCAATGCCCTGAAAATCAAGTCCAAATGGGCAGGCAGGCCTTCATAAATGGAACACCGCAGGATTGCACTAATCTTACATCAGAAGTCAAATTGACGCATCTTCCAGTGATTTCCAAACATTTTATGAAACATAAAACTTTCTGCTGCTCCAACATAATCCAGATCGTAGGCTTGACTCCTCCTGTGAGCAGGCAAGACAGAGACAACTGAAGAATTTCACCTCTGGACCTTCACCTGTCCCATAATCCTCAGCTTACCTCTGTTTCCTGAGGAGCAAAATTACAAAACCAGTAAATAAAAAAAATATAAAAAGCAATAGACCGCCAGCAGACCACTGTTGTACAAAATCCAGGAAAAACACTGCGCAACAAACTGAAAAAATAGTCACAGTCCAGTTTCAGCTGTTCCTCGACCTGTTTAAAGCTATCTGTGACTTGGCAACACTGCCCCGCTGAGGAAGAATCTAAGTGATTCGAAGCGCTGAGGAGTTTTCTCGTACCTGTGTTACACTTGGCTCTCTACTTTTGCACTAATAAATCTGCACTCAGCAAATCACCTTAACTACTTGGACTGTGACTATTTTTTCAATTTGTTGTGCAGTGTTTTTCCTGGATTTTGTACCATGATTTATCTGATTCACTGCTGCATAACTGTGCATTTTGGCCTTGAGTGCTGGTTTTCTACATTTTCCTCTGTTTGAGCACTGTTGTAGACTGAGATATTGGCAGTCCAGATTGAACACTCTGGCCAGGATGTTCAAAGGGGTTGCGTGGCACAACAGTGTTGCGCCATGCGCCAACCCACTGATGCTCCTGGCACAATATTGATTAGGGAAGTTGCGTCACGCCAAATCTCAATCTTGAGGCACACCAGTAATGTATCTAGCAAGTGCAGAGCGTTCCATGCATATTCCAGCATCCCGATGTTCAGCCGGGATGTGGCCAAATGAGGCACACACCTGCCTTGTATTCTCACAGGGGCACACAGAGATGCCCCCAAAAAACGAACATGTCGGGGACACCCACAGGCCGTCGCTGTATTGCTGGGTGCAGCGGCGGCCGCCTGCTGTGGGTGTGCCGACCTCTCCCAGTCACAGGCCGGGCGGGTGGGCCCGCCTTCGATGCGGAGCTTTTGTAAATAGTAATTAGCTGGTGGTCCAGTGGACCTGCTTCCCAGCCGATGGCGGGCTTAAGTAAAACAAATGTATCCCTGGTGGTCAGTGGACCCGAACCCAGCCTGATCCGCAGGCTTAGTACTTAAAACAAGTCCCTGGTGGTCCAGTGGACTGAATCCCAACCCGATCACGGGCTCCGTAAATGAAGATAAATCCCTGGTGGTGCAGCGGTACCCCCCCTCCCACCCACCTCAGACCTGCCTCCCGCTCCCGCGGCGGGTGGCGCTCTCCCCACCTGCAGGCCACCCAGCTAACAGCCGACTGACAGCGTACAGTGCGGCTGTCGCCCGATGGTCCCACTCGTGGGCCAATGGGCGTGCTAGTCCAGTATTGTACTACTCAACTCGATATGTGACATGCATCGGACCGAGTAGTACAGTACCGGGACCAATGGGAATATAGCCGCATTCGTACACCGTCAGTCGGCGGGCTGAGTGGCCGGGCAGCTTGTGGATGGGGAGCTGCCACCAGCCACTGACCGGGGAGAGAGGGTGGAGGGGGTACTGCTGGACCACCAGGGATTTATTGTCATTTACGGAGCCCGCGATTGGGCTGGGATTCAGTTCACTGGACCACCAGGGATTCTGTTTTTAATTACTAAGCCCGCGATTGGTCTGGGTTCAGTCCACTGGACCACCAGGGATTCTGTTCTTAATTACTAAGCCCGCAATCAGGTTGGTGAGCAGGTCCACTGGACCACCAGGGATTTTACATTTGTACAAAGTCCGCGATCGGGCGCTGGGGCACGGTGCCGCCGAGGGGCGGGGGCGTCGGTCCCCAAAGGCTGCAGCCTGTCAGGGCGCCAGGCGCAAGTCGCCGGGGATCGGCGTACCTGCATGCAAATGGGGCCATAATGACATGCAAATGGCTCCATTTGCGGCTTGCATGCATAATGGCCTCATTTGCATACCCACCGCTGAATATCGCTGTTCCTGCGCCGAGCGCAACTGCACTTGAGCTGATGCACCCCCCAGCTCCTCTCCTGCCACTTGTGCTGGTGCAGTGGTTCAGGAAATATAAGGGAACACAGCGGGAGGAAGCTAGGGAGGCATACCAAACTGCCCTAAGGGAAGCAGGGAAGGCAGTAAGGCAGACAAAGTCCCAAACTGAGGAAACACTAGCACGAACAGTAAAAGAAGGTGACAAGACTTTCTATAAATACATTAGTGAAAGGAGAAAGTCCAGAGGGGGTATTGCTAAGCTTAATGGAGAAAAGGGAGCATGTGAAGAGGAGGACCCTGTAAAGGCATCTATCCTAAATAGATACTTTTGCTCAGTATTTACTGAAGAGAAGGTAGGGCATGGCCCACAGCTCAGCATCATGGACACAGTGGGGAGGGAGGTGAGCACTACTCCCTTCACAAAAGAAAGGGTCCTACAAGAGCTTGCTAAGCTCAGGGTGGATAAGGCAATGGGACCTGATGACATACATCCCAGGGTACTTAAGGAGCTAAAGGTGGAACTAGCAGAGCCATTAGCAGAACTGTTTAGTGAGTCTCTGAGCACAGGAGAGGTCCCTGAAGACTGGAGAAGGGCTTGGTGATCCCGCTCCACAAGAGTGGTAGCAGGAGGAGGCGGGAAACTACAGACCAGTCAGTCTTACCTCAGTAGTGGGCAGATTATGGAGGCACTCCTTAAGGAAAGGATAGTGCAACACCTGGAATCCATAGGGCACAGGATCCAAGACAGCATGGGTTTACAAAAGGAAGGTCCTGTCAGACTAATCTCATAGATTTCTTTGACTGGGTAACCAGAGTGGTGGACCAAGGGGAGCAGTTGATGTCGCCTACCTTAACTTCAGCAAAGCTTTTGACACTGTTCCACACAGAGATTGATAAATAAGCTGGGTAGGCTGGGTGGGTCAGAAGTTGGTCAACTGGGTGGCAAACTGGTTGACGGGCAGAAAACAGAGAGTGGTGGTAAATGGTATACAGTCAGAAGAGATGCAAGTCACAAGTGGGGTACCTCAGGGATCCGTCCTGGGGCCAGTCCTCTTCAACATCTTCATTAGTGACCTTGCAGATGGACTAGAGGGTAAGGCTTGTCTGTTTGCAGATGACACCAAGATCTGCAACAGAGTAGATGATCCAGATGGGGTGGGCAGAATGAGAAGAGATCTGGATAAAGTAGCAAAATGGTCAGAAGAGTGGCAACTGGGATTTAATGCAAAGAAGTGCAAAATCATGCACATAGGGAAGAGAAACCCTGAAGCCACCTATAGGCTGGGAGGGGAGTTGCTAGCAGTCACAAAGGAAGAAAGAGATTTGGGCATCATCATCACTGATGACCTGAAATCATCCAAGCAGACCTCTAAAGCAGTAGGTAAGGCTAGGGGGGTGTTAGGGTGTATTAGTAGGGGTATCACAAGTCGTAAGAGGGCGGTAATAATCCCTCTTTACAAGACACTGGTTAGGCCCCATCTGGAGTACTGCGTGCAGTATTGGAGGTCACACCTTCACAAGGACATTAACCAAATTGAGGCAGTCCAGAGAAGGGCAACCAAAATGGTGCAGGGACTGCATCAGAAGACATATGAGGACAGATTAACAGAGCTCAATATGTATACCCTTGAGCAAAGGTGGGAGAGAGGTGATATGATCGAGGCATTCAAACACCTTAAGGACATTCACAAGGTGAAAGAGTCTAACATGTTTAAATATAAGAAAAATAGCAGGACAAGAGGACACAGCATGAGATTAGAGGGGTCTGATTAAGGGGGAATGTGAGGAAATTCTTTTTCACAGAAAGAGTGGTGGATGCATGGAATGGCTTACCTCAAGAAGTGGTGGCTATGAATACAGTGCAGGGCTTCAAACAGGCATGGGATAGACATAAGGGAGCAATACAAATGGCTATGAATAGATAGGCCACTGACAGAGCAAAGGCCAATGGCACATTTATAAGGTAGAAAAACAAATGGGCAGACTGGATGGGCCTTGCGGTCCTTATCTGCCGTCAGCTTCTATGTTTCTATGTTTCAGTGCCACTGCGCCATGCGCAATGCGGGTGGCCACGGTGCCATATTCAATGGTGCTGAGCCATAGCTCAGCACTGTTGAATATCGCCCAGGCCACACCCTGGCACATCCCAGTTGCACTGCACCCAGGCTTGAGCCCCTGCCTGGTGCAGTCTGAATATCTGGCTCTCTGAATCAGGATACACTTCTGTACCCAAGCAGGTGAGACAGCAGGTGCGACAGGCTGCAATATATCATGTTCTTCAATAACCAGGACTGTAATATCATGGAAGGGAACCATCATGATGATACATGTCTTTACATCAGTTTATCATGATAGCCTTACTGTGAGCTGGAGTACAGACTAGCCTCTTTGCATCCCTCTCCGGCAAACAGATTCTTGCTTCTTCTAACTTCCTGATGTCGCCTGGCCAACACGTGTTCTGGTGACTCCCTTCCCACTGGAATGCTCTGCCTTCTCTGCTCCGGTCTGCTCCTGCATGGCTGTCCTTTAAGAGGCAGGTCCGAGACTTTAGCAAGCCTACTTGCAGCTGCTCTGTTACCTAGTAGATAGCCCCTCGGCCTAACCAGGTTGTAGTATAGTTAGGTGGCTTTTTTTTCAGCACTCTGTCTTGTGAGCCTCTGCCGCCTGCCAACTGCCTGTAACAGTCAGCTTGACTGATTTTGATTCATCTATGTAGTTTCACTGTACCTGAGTGTGACTTTATTACCATATCTTTCCATAGATTCTTTTTTTTTTCCTCCATATTCTTTTTATCCCTGGGCTGCCCCAAATATCTGTCTCCAACCCAGCGACCCCATCACGGGATCGCCAGTTAGGAACTTCATGGAGCCTACCAGCTGCATTTTTTGGCGTTTCTCCTCACCGCTGTTGCAGACACACACGCGCATATGGAGACGCATGCGCACTGTACTCTCGCAACACCCTGTGACAGGGCCAGAGCCTGTCTGAATTTGTGCTGCATTTTCTTTTACACTGTCCTGTTCTTGTAAGTTTATTTTTCTAGTTACAGGCTGAAATCTGGCCACTTTCAGTCCTGTAGTCTTGCCCCCTTCTCCCAAGTACAGTGTAAGGAACATATTGTCACGAGCCCAACCACAGGGGCGCGGCAGGACTTCCTGTGAGTAGTTGTAGGGTTCAAGAAGCGTTACCAACCTTTCTTTTTCAGTGGGAGGGTGGAAACTGTAGTTTTGAGTCCCCTTGACTCTGTACTACATTTGGGTTTGAATCCCACCACTGCCACTGGCAGCCTCTTCCTAAGTAGTTTTGTAGGATAGCTGAGCAGTCACTATCTTTGTTATTAAGGTGTACAGTCTTTACAAAACCCTTTTGTTAAAATGTTAGCTTGCACAATTAGACCCCAGGCAGAGTTGATATGAAAATCATAAAACTTTACCTAAATAAAAACAACACAGTAAATTTTACAATTTGGAAGATTTTTGAAATGCAGCCAATACCGACAATAATGCTGGATGGTTTACAGAAAACACTATATACTGTTGTTCTTGACTATATTGTGTTCTAAGGTTTTTAGTCCAGAAAAGTGTCCTTTTTGAGAATAACCTTTTTTTGTGTAGGTGAAGAAAAGTTATTTGGAAACACAAGATTTGTTGGAATTGAAAATCCGTTTCTGAATTTCCTGTTGTAGCAAAACTCAGGGTTTATCTTAAAAAGTGAAGTCCTTATTTCCAAATTCTGACTTAAAATCAGAATTTCTGCTTTGCATGTGAAAAATTAGTTTTCCATAAAAACACAGGTCTTGTCTTGTCTCAGGGTCGTCTAAAACCTCAAATACTTCAACCAAAGTATATACTGTAACAGCTTAAGTTCTCTCAGCTTGGAGATGTCCCAGCAAGGGTTCTTCTCAGGGTCTTACTTTAAGCTAAGTGCCCCGATGTTCAGCATATATGTTAGATAAATACAGTCTGAATGGTCATTTCCAAGCCACACCCACCCCTTTTGGGATATATAGTTTGGGGTGCAACAGTTTCACCTCATCCTGCAAGTGTCACTGTGGTTCCATGTCTAACCCCTGTAACATCTGGTTTCTGCATAACCTGGTTCTGGTTTTTATACTTTATGACCTTAAGCTGGCCTCCTGCTGGCCCTGACACCAGCCAGAAGGACTCCGGCGCTGAGCTCCCTCCCGGAGCTCCGATTTCCATCGCAGGTGCGGCAATCGAGGTAATTAAACTACCTCAAGAGAACAGCACCCTTGTGAGGGGGTTAGCCCGACAACGCGCTATGCACGTCGACTGCCCCCACCCACTCTGGCTCAGCATTTCCTTTATAGGTACTCCCTTATGACATCACTTCCTGTTCTCATTAACCTAAGTCCCCACTTTGCCATTAGCAGGTTATACCTGCCAACCACTAGAAGGACTCTTACTACCCACCCTGCACACACTAGCTATCCCCATCCCTACTATTTCCTAGGTCTCTCCAGACCTCCTGAGCCACTCCAATCCGCTCCAACTCACACCTCTGCAATCCACCCCCCCCCGCCCTCAAACTAGCCCATTCTCTGACTCGGGACTGCTTGGCTGAACTGACCCCCAGTGACCACTAGGAGTCACTATTTCTCACCCAGTTTTCAACTCAAACCCAACCTGTTCTAGGCCCTAGAACGTGGATTTACTGCCCTCACCCAGGCATCTCACCAGCTGCCCTTGCTGAGACTTGAACCTTGCGCCCTACCCACTGGAGTCCATGTCGCTACCACTAATCCAAAGTGGTAACTATGTTTCTTAGTAGTCCATTTAGAAACTTCTACTTAATTCCCAGCTATCACCAAATTTGCCATGTTAGACCACCTCCTCCTAAAATGCCTCCCCCTCATTTACCTTCTAGTACCCTTGTGCCTCCAGCCAGCCATCCCCCCTGGATCTCTGGTTCCAGCACTGGCAATTCCCCTAGACATGGCTCACACAAACCCCACAATTACCATGCCTACTGACCAAAAACACCCATTCTTCATGCTCCACCACACCACCATTCCAGGCCACCCCTGGCAGCTTATCGCTCTCGCCCTACCACCCTGCCAATCCCTACCCATTCCTGCTCCCCCAAGGTTCCCCCTGTGCCCCATACACGGTGGAAACACACACACCACCTGTCCTGTCCAGAACTGTGATCCTCCTTCTACTCCCAACAGGCAACATACATCCTAACCCAGGCCCTCCTGACCTGCCCATCAGGTGGGCTCCTGGTCTGAGTATTGCCTCCATGAATATATGCAGCATCTTGAAAAACTTGACACCTCCAATGCTGGGTCATGCTGCACAAACCTGACATCATTGCACTGGTGGAAACCTGGCTATCAAAGTCCACTCCTGACTCTTCGCCGCCTCCTGGCTACACCCTATACCGGGAGGATCGTAGGCAAACGCAGGGGTGGCTGCGCGATCTATAAAGGGATCTCTCACTGGTCAAGCACTCCTGCCCGTGCCCTGGCAGGTGGGGCACAGGCCCTCACCTTAAACTCACTCCAGACCTCTAGGGGCCCCTGTATCTCACCTCTGCCTACATTCCACCTAAGAACCAAAACTCAGCTACATCATCCTTAATTGACTATCTTACCACCATCCCACATAGGGCTGATCAAGTCCTTGTGGGTGACCTCAATGTTAACTGGCTCAACCCCACCTCCACCACCACCCGGGACTCCTTTGCTGCCATTGATATGACACAGCTAGTCTCCAAACCCACAAGAGTAAACCCTAAGAGAGGTATCAGCTCCCTCCTTGATGTCATCATCACCAACCGCCCCAAAAAAATCCTGGACATCCAAATCCTCTCCGACTCTCTCAGCGACCATTCCCCAACCATATTCCATTGGGTGACCACCCTGCCAAAACCCACCACCCAGCACACGCCTCGCCGGCGTTTCAAACCTGGTGGGCTGAAGAACCTCAGGCAATTTCTGGCCCAAACAAACTGGTCACCCATTCACCGTGCGCCAGATATAGACACTGCCCTCGCCTTCTTTTCTCATACATTTAATATAGCCTGCGAGCTCTTCGCACCCCTCACAGCTACCAAAAGCAAAAAACATAAAGTGCCCTGGATTACCCCTGCCCTATTACAATTACTTAGACATAGGGATAACCTGTGGCACCTCGCAACAGAAACAGGCCGGATGGCTGATAGACAAGCCTACAACGCCACTCGGAATAAGTGCACCTGGGCAATCCGAAAAGCCAAGGCTGACTACTATCAAGCCACCCTCACCTCCTCTTGGGGGTGTGCCCGAACCTTTTGGGACAATATCAAATAACTGAACGGGAGCACACGCTCCCCTTCCCCATCACATCTCAATATTGGCAGCACCAACATTACTGACCCGATAGGCATCGCAAATCACCTCAACTCCTCCGTCACGGACCTCAGCCCTATCCTCCCCAGTAACTTCTTCGACCCACTACCCTCCCTACCGACCCCAGATCACCGGCACCCTAGCTTCTACCTACGTGAGTAACTACCCTCAGCTAGACCACCACTAACTCCGAGCGCTAAAGAGCACTAGTGCCGGCAACTCCACCGTGGACCCCCACCATTCTCCTCGCTGCGTACTGGACCAGGTCCTTGTCCCATTTACCAGCCTTCTCAATAAATCCCTCTGCCTGGGGCAGTTCCCACAAGGGGAAAATGGCCATTGTCACTCCCATCCACAAAGGGGTGATAGGTCCTCAGCTGGGAACTACCGACCTATCTCTATACTCCCTCCCCTCTCCAAAGCCCTTGAAAAACTGGTCGCTATACAGATTACTGAGTACCTGACTAAATACAACATCCTTTGCCCTGAACAGCACAGTTTCCGGGCAGGACACAGCACAGGCACAGCACTAGTGGAGTTCTCAACATTCCTACACACATCCCTGGACTCTGGCTCCCTAGCTGGGGCAGTGTTCATCAACCTTTCCAAGGTGTTCGACACTGTTTCCCACCCCCTCCTACTGGGTGCACTCCACCAGGCTGGCTTCGCTACTGGGCCACTCGCCTGGTGCACCAGCTATCTATCGGCCCACTCCCAATGTGTCAGAATTAACGGAACACTATCAAAATCATGTCCCATCCGATCAGGGGTTTCTCAGGACTCCATCCTGGGACCTCTACTCTTCTCGCTCTACCTTAACACTCTGCCAAGTGAATGCACTGGAAATATGCTGCTGTATGCAGACGACGCTGTCATCTTTACCTCCCACCGCAACCCTACCTCCCTTCAGGAATCCCTGCAGCTCTCGTATACTGATGCAGAAACCTGGTTCACAAAGTATAGACTGATCATAAATCTCAAAAAAACGAAAACAATGCTCTTTGCCCACCCCCAAAACAAAGCCAGCAATTTTCCACTCCACATCCTCCCTGGCTCCAAAAACCGCTAGAGCAAGTACACCGCTCAGGTACCTTGGGGTCACTTTGATTCAGCCCTCAACTACCATACCCACATTGACACCTTGCCCCTCAGCAGCCAATATGTGTTAGGGTATCTTATACCGCTACGAAAGCGCTCTCCCCCCCGCTGCCCTCTGGCTTGCGGTAACATCCTCTATATTATCCCTGGTAGACTATGGACTCCCGGTCTATGGGGCTGCCGACACAACTGAGCTCAACAAAATCCGCCTGTTACTTAACAAGGCATGCAGACTAATCACTATGGCCCCTAGGTTTACACATTCATGCCAGCTCTACGGGCTGGCGACATTGCTGAACCTAGATGAATGACTGCGTTACCAAACATGCCTAATAGCAAAAAAACCTCTCCTAGGACTGTCCCCCCCAGGGCTGACAGCCTCCCTTCCCATAGCCAAACCCCTGGTCTGTACACGGACTTCCCGCAAGACTACCTTCCAGACACCCAGAGCCAGGACCTCCCATGGTCAGAGGTCCTTCCCCCATAGAGCCCCTTCCTGGTTCAACTCGCTCCCTCTCCACGTCACAGATGCCCCTACGATCTCCAAATTCAAAACTGCACTCAGAAGTGAACTGTTCACCACACAGTTGCACCTGTATATCTGAGGCGCTACCCACTGTGCCCTGACAGTGCCCACTGGGCAACATCCAAACGCACCACTTTATACTTATACCACGATGGACTGTACAGTAATTATTCCCTGTGCTTAGCCTTTCCCCATGCGAGTACGTATCTCCCCTGGCAAAATTACCACTGCTCTGCCGACTGCTCAAACCACAGTATTGCTATATGTTACTGTACCTGGCTTAAATTGCTCTGTTGACGTCATCTCCAGCAGCGTTACTATGTGCTGCTGTAACCTGGTTAATTTTGCCACTGCTCCTGACTCCTCTTACCATAATATACTGCTGTAACCTGTTAAATTACCACTGACTGCTCCATTTCCAGTCTATATGTTGCCACAATAACCAATCTGGCCTCTCTGTAATATCGGTCCAATCACCGATTGATTGATGTTCCATATCCTGTAACCATAAGTGAGCTTTGTATATTGTATTTACTGCTGTATCTATCATGTTCTTCGCTAACGTATATGTTAATTCCATGTAATCCCACATCCTGTAACAAGAATGTCTGTACTGTATTGTCCTCTTTGTGATGAGGTACCTTTGAAAATGAGCCCCTGGCTCAAAGGTTGTAAACTGATGTGCTAATAAATAAATACCTTTCTGCTAGTGGAGGCTAAATGTCCAGTGTGACCATTCGATCCAAGAGTTATGACTTTTATGGTCATAAACCTATCAGTTCCTTATATAGGTAAATGCCAGGTCCAAACTGGCTTTGGTAATTATTTCTATTTTTGTTTAACTTTTTAAATACCTTCTTAAAGGGACAGTATCTTGACCCTGGAATGCCTTACAATTCCAGAAAATAGGAACATTACATAAAGTGGTAACAGGCCTATCTTATAACATCCCTCCCTCCTAAAACAGGACCTGGGGGGAACACACCCCTATTGGAGGCTGTTCTTCCCAGTTCTGTTATTGATCCAGTATGCATGATAGGCCATCTGCATTTCCATTTTTAGACCCAGGCCTATGCGAAATCTTTATGTCGTAAGCCTCAAGGCGATACTCCATCTCCTAAGTTTTTTATTCATTTTTTCCATTTGGCCCAACCATACTAACGAGCTGTGGTCTGTTTGGACCTTAAAATGTATCCCATAAAGGTACGGTTCCAGTTTTTTAATGCCCAAACTGAGGTGAGGCATTTCTTTTCTACTGTTGCATAGGCATATTCCCATGGAGGCAGCTTCTTGCTGAAGTATACAATGGGGTGCTCTCCTCCCTGACTGGATACTTGGCTGAGAGCTGCCCCTATTCCCACTTCTGAGGCACCTTTCTGTACTACAAATGGCCTGTTGTAGTCTGGGCTAGCCAGCACTGGGGCCCTACACAGTGAGGTTTTCAGCTGTGTGAAGGCCTGCTCACAGTTTGTGTCCCATTTTACCCTCCTATGCTTATTCTTTGTCAGCAACCCAGATAAAGGAGTGGCCAAGGAGCTGTAGTTAGGAACAAACCTTCTATCATACCCTGATTTCCCAAGAGAGCTCTTGACATGTCTCTAGGTTTTAGGCGTGGGCCATGACACAATCACCTCTATCTTTGCTTGATTTGGACGGAGTTGGCCTTGCCCCACCACATGTCCCAAATAAGCGACCTCTGCCATGACCACCTGGCACTTTTTTGCCTTAATAGTCAGACCTGTGGCCTGTATTCGGCCAAACACCTCCCTCAGGTGTATCAGGTGTTTTTCCCAGCTATTGCTGAAAATAGCAATATCGTCCAGGTGTGACTGCAAAGTCCTCTGTATCCTGTAACAGCTGATTTACTAACCACTGGAAGGTAGCAGGGGCATTCTTCATCCCAAACAGCATGACTTTGAACTCAAACAGGCCGATTGGGGTGATGAATGCTGACCTTTCCCTAGCCCTTTCAGTCAGTTTCACCTGCCAATACCCCTTTATCAGGTCTACTGTAGTCAAGTATGTCACCCCTCCCAGTTTGTCAGGCAGTTCATCTGTGTGTGGCATTGTGTGGGCATCAGATTTCATGATGGCGTTAAGCCCACAGTAATCTATGCAGAACCGTGTAGTCCCATCCGTTTTTGGTACAAGGACTACAGATAAGGCCCAGGGGCTGTGGGATTTCTGGATCACCCCTAGATTCAGCATCTCCCCCACCTCCCTCCTAATGTCTTTGAGGACCATCTCTGACACTCGGTAAACTCTCCTACATATATGTGCTTGGGTCCCCGTGTCTACATCATGCACTGCTAGCGTTGTCCATCCAGACTTTGCTGTAAATAAAGGGACAAAGTCTCACAAATGGTCCTCAATTCTTGAGCCTGTCCAGGTGTCAACTGGGGTGACAGTGTGATGGTCTCCACATATGACACCTGCTTGCTCTCGGCTAACAAGTTGAGAAGGGGGTCTTCCTCACCTAGCTCCTCCCCAGGACTGCAAACTGCAAGTACCATGTCAGCCCTATTAAAATATGGCTTCATCATGTTAACATGATATATTTTTTTTTGTTTTGTTTTTTGTTTTGTTTTACCAGGAGAGACATACTAAGCTGAATGCTTGTTTACAGGTGCGACCTGGGAGCGTAAGGAACTTAAGTGACTTGCTCAGGGTCACACACTATGCAAGTGGGGGCTGTGGGATTCAAACCCAGGTCTCCGGGTTTGCAGCTCAGAGTCTTAAACCACCGTGCTATACTGCCTCCTTGTTTTTTTGTTTTGTGAGTGTGTGTTTGATCAGATAACTCTACAATGTAATTAACACCGGTTACATGCCTGATTACCCTGTATGACCCCACCCACTCAGTTTGCAGCTTGTCCTTCCGGATCAGGATCAGAACCATAACCTTCTGTCCTACCCTGTACAAGCGAGCCCTGGCTCCGCAATCGTAGCAGCTGTTTTGTTTTTTCTGGGTAGCTGCCATGTGGCTCTGGGCCACGCCCATAATCTCCTTCAGCGTGTCCCTTAATTCTAACACATACTCCACTATAAGAGTCCCCTGAGTGGCATGCTTACCTTCCCAGTCTTCTCATATTAAATCTAGGGGCCCCCTCACCCTGTGTCCATTCAAGAGCCTGAAGGGTGAAAACTCAGTTGACTTTTACAGCACTTTCCTGTAGGCAAACAGCAGGTGGGGCAGGTATTTCTCCTAGTCCGGCCCGTACTGTCTCTGCAAATGCCATAAACATAGCTTTTAGGGTCCCATTAAATCTCTCTACAAGACCATTGGCTTGCGGGTGGTAAGGCGTCATGCGCCTCTGTACAACACCACAATTCTCCCACAGACATGTCATTAGGTCCGATATGCCATTACCCCCTCAATCAAAGATAACCTCCTATGGAAACCAAAGATGGGAGAAAATCCTCAACAAAGTGTCTGCCACCTTGTGCGCCTTCGTGGAAGACAGCGTGATGGCTTCAGGGTAGCAGGTAGCATAATCGACGACTGTCAATATATGCCTTTTCCCCCAAGGAACTTGGGGTATTTAAAGGACCCACAATATTCATTCCAGCCTTCTGGACCATCTCCTCCACAAGTGGTAAGGGGATCAGGGCAGCCTTGGCTTTGCTTTTGGCTTTCCCTATTTCCTGACACTGGTGACAGGATTTGCAGTATTCCTTCACCTGCTTGGTAATATCGGGCCAATAGAAATTGTGGACTAAGCACAGATTAGTATGGGCAATGCCAAAATGTCTGGACATGGGAATATCATGAGCTACCTTGAGGAATAACCCACGATCCTCCTGGGGAAGAACAAGCTGCCTGCCCATTGCCCCTCCTTCTGTCCTGATGTCCTGTGTGTATAATGAGTCCATTGTCCCAATACACTCTATGTTTTCCGTCACCTCCATGTCCCAGCAGACACTGCACAGGCCCTCAGCTTCTCTAAGATAGGGTGTGTCCGTTGTGCTGCTGCAAAGTCTTCCCACTTACCCAGAGCATGGGGCATGCCCCCATCAGTTCCCAGGTTGAGATTCCATAGCTGTGTCAGTAGGGGGACTCAATATTATAACCTTCCCCCTCCCCCAGGCTATGTGTCACCACTTCCTTCGGAGAGCAAACCCCAGTAGCACTTGGGTTCACTGCCACTAGGGGAAGTTCCATCTCCCAGTTATCACCCTCATGTACAAGAACCACAGGCTGGCTGGCCTGTCTTCCAACCTCTCCTGTCTGAATTTCTGTGGGGTCCCGAAGATCACAGGAGCCTGTCTCCTTTTAGCTCCGGGTCACAACATAAACCACTCCCTGTGGAACATCATTCCCCACAATAACATTCATAATGAGTTTGTCAGCTACAGCCACCTTCCTTACCCCTTCACCTGCATCTCCCCAATCCAGGGTAACACTGGCTAATTGGTAAGTTTTCTTTTCCCTGTGTAATCCTTTACAGAGACAGACTGATTTGACAGTATTTGTTCAACCCCTACGAGATCCCCTTTCACCAAGGTAACAGATACCTCCTGTATCCCTTAGCCCTCTAGTCTGTACCCCATTCACCGTGACTGGGTGATTGTGCCCTCTCATATTGTCAGGGATAGCATCAGAGTTACAGTGGGCAACTGTCTCCATTTGCAAAGGCCCTTTTACCTTCTGAGCTTTCTTAGAACACTGCTTAGAAAGATGGCCTGGCTGTTTACAGTACCAATATTCATCATTTTTCTTCTCCCCAAACTCCGTTTTGGGCACCTGGGAGTTCCCATATTATTGCAGAGGTGCCATGGTTTTTGGTTGTCCAAAATGCCCACTTTTCCCTTTTGCCCCGGAATTCCCCTTGGGAGCAGCCCTGCTTCGAGCACAGCAATCCACCAGCTCTGCAGCCCCTTTGGCAGTCTTAGAATCTCAGTCCTCTAGCCAAAGCTTTAGTTCAGGTGAGCAAATCCAGTAAAACTGTTCAAGCAATACCACCACTTCAATAGCTTCAACAGAATCTGCTGTCACCCCCCTCCCACCAATGTTTTTAAATACTGATGCTGTTTTGTGGCTACTTCCTCAAAGATCATTTCCGGCCCATTTCGGAGTTTCCGGAACTTTGCTCTGTATGCAACAGGGTTCAGATCATATTTTTTAAATAATGCAGTTTTTAACTTACCAAAATCTTTACTGTCAATACTGTCCATCTATCTCAATGCCTCCTTCCCCTTGCCAGTAAGCAGTGGAGACAGTTCAAATCTCCAGCTCTCTTTGGGCAGATTGGCTTTTTAGTTTTTTCTCACTGGGAATGCCCTTTTCCCCATAGATCTTTCTCAGCTGTTCCAGATTCATAGTGTTGCACTGAGAAGACATTCTTCTCCTATACTACACTACCTGCCCCCCCAAACAAATTTCAGATAGGATAAGGGTCTTTTTGTCTGCCAGCCAATTTCTTTCCCCCCTTTCCAAAATCTGCCCTCTATTATGTGATGGTTTTGTAAGACCATTCAAAATCCCAGTAGCTGGCACCAAATCTGTCACAAACTAAACCTCAGGGGCGCGGCAGGACCTCCTGTTTGCAGGGAGGATCCCCCTTTTTTACAGAACTCGTGAGCAGTTGTAGGTGTTCACAAAGCAGTACCAACCTTCCCTTTTTCCAGAGGGAGGGTGAAAACTGTAGTTTCGAGTCCCCTTGACTCTGTTCTATATTTGAGTTTGAATCCCACCACTGCCACTGGCAGCGTCTTGCCTAAGTAGTTTTGTAGAATACTATCTTTGTTATCAAGGTGTACAGTCTTTACAAACCCTTCTGTTAAAATGTTAGCTCACACAATCAGACCCCAGGCAGCGCTGATGAGAAAATCATAAAAGTTTACTTAAATAAAAACAGCACAGTAAATTCTGCAGTTTGGAAGATGTTTGAAATGCAGACAATACCAAATATAACACTGGATGGTTTACAGAAAACACTCTATACTGTTGTTCTAAACTATACTGTGTTCTGAGGTTTTGGGTCCAGAAAAGTGTCCTTTTTGAGAATAGCCTTCTGTCTGTGTAGGTGAAGAAAAGTTCTTTGGAAACACAAGATTTGTTGGAATTGAAAATCCGTCTCTGAATTTCCTGTTGTAGCAAAACTCGGGGGTTTATCTTGAAAAGTGAAGTCATTGTTTCCAAATTCTGACTTAAAATCAGAATTTCTGTTTTGCATGTGAAAAATCAGATTTCACAAAAATACTGTAACAGCTTAAGTTCTCTTAGCTTGGAGATGTCCCAGCATGGGTCCTTCTCAGGGTCTTACTTTAAGCTAAGTGCCCCAATGTTCAGCATGTATGTCAGATAAATACAGTCTGAATGGCCATTTTCAAGCCACTCCCACCCCTTTTGGGTTATAGAGTTTGGGGTACAACAGTTCCCCCTCATCCTGCAGATGTTACTGTGGTTCCATGTCTAACCCCTGTAACATCTGGTTTCTGGATGACCAGTTTCTGGTTTTTATACTTTATGACCTTAAGCTGGCCCTTTCCTGCTAGTGGAGGCTAAATGTCCAGTTTGACCATTCGATCCAAGAGTTATGACTTTTATGGTCATAAACCTATCAGTTCCTTAGTTAGGTAAATGCCAGGTCCAAACTGGCTTTGGTGATTCTTTCTATATTTGTTTAGCTTTTTAAAGGCCTTCTTAAAGGGACAGTGTCTTAACCCTGGAATGCCTTACAATCTCAGAAAATAGGAACATTAAATACAGCAGTAATAACCCTATCTTGGTACACATATAAGTAAATCAAAAGGCAGTAAGTTGCTTGCCTTCTCCTGTGCTGTACTGCAGGCAGGCACAGAGGGAATGTAAGTAATGAGAAAGAATTGAAACACAGAGCCTTGCACTCTGTGTTTTATTCTGTGTAAACTGCTTTGGGTTTGCAAGAAGCCAAAAACAAAACTTTCTTTCCTAGGTGAAGCAGAGGTGTGTAAAGGTCAGATGAGTCAGCCTGTCTGTGTTTATTTAGGATGAGTCAGCCTGCATGTGTTTACTTGGAGAAATGTGTTTATTCAGGATGAATCAGCCTGCCTGTGTTTT
Organism: Neoceratodus forsteri; assembly: GCA_016271365.2. Classification (NCBI taxonomy): domain Eukaryota; kingdom Metazoa; phylum Chordata; order Ceratodontiformes; family Ceratodontidae; genus Neoceratodus; species Neoceratodus forsteri. The sequence goes on from CM028133.1 coordinate 1,110,667,216, forward strand.
CTTAGAGAATTGTGAGTCAGACAGCTCACATGGTGCTGATATCATCAGTAGGCAGGGATAAAAGCCTACTTCCTGAAATGCAAAACAGATGAGTCAGTCAGTAGAAACCTGACTGCTGTGGATGTTGTGCACTGAGGGAGTTGTGCACTGTTTCTCATAGTACATGCAAGTTTTCATGTGCTAGGTAGGAATCTGTTTGGCTAGAACGAAGCCTGGAAGTTGTGCACTGAGGGAACTGTGCACTGTTTCTCATAGAACATGCAAGTTTTTATGTGCTAGGAATCTGTTTAGCTGGAACAAAGCCTGGAAGTTGTGCACTGAGGGAATTGTGCACTGTTTTTGCAGAACTGAAGGGCTGATCCCCTATTTCTTTTCTGTATATTTATTATTTTATTTTGGAAAATAAATATTGTAAAGTGCGTTCTACACCTTTTACCTGGGTCTGTGCATCTGTCTCACCCACTAACCTCCACACACTCACCCTTCATACTGCCCAGCATCTGACACTGCCACTGGGCCTCCACCTGGTGGCAGTCATATATCGGGGATGGCAATATGCCTTCCTGGGAGGGAAGAACTGCCTCGGGGCTGCTGAATCCTGCTCCCAGCCCCCACACACTTCCAACCCCGGACCAACCAGGCCCTTTCCCAAACATAGATCACTGGCATAGTGCGAGGTGTGGCATCCAGAACCTCAACCCTCAGTGCCACCGGGATGGCTCCTTTCCATAGAGTCTATCACCAGGAAACATAGGAAACAAGCTGCTCTCACAGCTTAAAATTTCAAATCAATATTTCTCTGATCATCAGCTCCTTTGTAGCCTTTGACTCTGCTGTGGCATTGGAGCTGTTTGCTCTAACTTTTTATTTTTCATTTTACTGAAAATTTCAGAATTACAGCCTTTGAGTCAGTGACTCATTTACAAAGGCTCCACATCATAAAACAAATATACAACAGGAATAAACAGTATATACAACACAGATAACAATACAGTTGAGGTTCAGGAGAACAAACAAATTAATGGATTAAACTGGTGGTTACATATCAAGGATTCAGGGCTAACAGACTACTATCAGCCAGGGGCGAGATAGTGGTGACATTCTTAATGCAGTAGTACAGGAGCGGGGGGTGCAGGAGGAGATCCTTTGTCGAGAGGAGGTGGGCCTAAGGACAGTCACAGACATTTGTGGCCTGAAGGTGAGCCTTGAGGAGGGTTTTAAATTGGCCAAGCTTTCGTTTGGAGGTTATGGAGTGAGGGGTGTCATTCATCCAGAGAGGGGCTCTGTAGGAGAAGGTTCTTTGGCCAAGTGAGGTTCTGAAGCGGGGAACAAAGAGAGGGGATTTAGTGCAGCCAGTTTCACTAGGGCAGAGAGTCCAGAGGAGGACAACCCTGCAGAGATCTTTTTAGCCAAGAGACAAGTATGGTAAGTGAACCTGCTATCGAGGTTGAGCCAGTTGGTCAGCTGGTAGAGGGTGCAGGTGTGCATGACGTGGTCACAGTCAAGGACAAGGCTGCAGACCTAATTGAGGGCAATCCGAATTCTCTGGAGGGACATGCAGTCAGCAGCACCATAGACTAGGATGCCATAGTCAATAAGGGCTAGAATGGAAGAGGAGACTGCTAGACGGGGGACATCTGTGGTGAAGCAGTGCTTGACTCTGTAGAGTAAGCCAATTCTGGCATTGACAGCAGTACAGAGGTGGTGTATGTGTTCATGGAAGTTAAGTGCTGGGTCAAGGGTGATGTCGAGGTATCTCAAGGAGGCTACCTGATCAAGTGGCTGCGACTGGGAATTGAGAATGCGGAGGGTGTGACCCTAGGTTTGTTTTGGTGGCTGGCAAACAGCATGACCTTCATCTTTTTTGTAATTTAGGACTAAGTGGTGTTCAGTAAACCAGGCCTCTGCCTCTGTGAAGGACTTCTGGAGGGAGAGTTGGAGCCAATGTGGATTGGAGTGTGAGGTGAACAAGACAGCATTGTTGGCGTAGAATATCGACTGTCTAGAGTAAGCTGTCGGGAGGGTGTTAAGGAATGGACTGAAAAGGAGGGACCTGAGGATGGAACCCTGCAGGACCCCAGATTTAACTGGGAGGGAGGAGGAGAGAGTATCGCCTATCCTGACTTGCTGCGATCTTTCGGACAGATAGTCGGCAAACCAGTTTGAGGCATCAGGAGAAAGACCTGTGTTGGTAAGAGTACAGATGAGGGGGGAGTGGTTTACCGTGTTGAAGGCTTTTGACAGGTCCACAAAGGCAACTCAAGCAAGGCAGCCTTTGTCTAGGGCAGAGTGCAGAGAAGATGCGAATTCCAACAATGCAGATGTGGTGCTATGGCCCTTGTGGAATCCATGTTGTTTCTGGCACAGTAGATTGTATTTAGTGAGATGCTGCATAAGTTGGTCCAATACAATTCTTTCCAGGGCTTTGGCGGGGATAAAGATGGGGTGGTAGTTCCCGGTGGAGGCATGGTCACCGCTTTTGTGGATGAGGTGATGACCGTGGCTTTGCATTTGGAAGGGAAAGTCCTAAGACAAAGGGAGCGGTTGATGATACTGGTGAGGGGGGAGAGAACTTCCCTGAAGGTGATGCGCAGGAGATTGAGGTCCAGGGTGTCCCCACTGAAGCGTGAGTGCCCTAAAGCTTTTAGGAGATAGGGCTTAACTTCCACAGGGGTGACCGTCCTGAAGCGGAAGGGGGGGGAGGAGAGGGGGTTGGGACTGCACGGGAAGTGAGGGGGTCGAAAAAGTTGAGGGAGAGTATACTGCTGAGGTCTGAGAAGGATGCATTTAGGGTGTTGGCTATTTGTTTGGGATCAGTGGTAGGGGTACCATTACTGTTGAGAACAGGGGGCAATAAGGTTTTCAACCTGTCCATTTAGCTCTTTGAGGTTGTCCCAGAATTTTCTGCTTGAGCCCCAGGTGGAGGTGAGGGAGGCGTTGTAGTGCTCAGCTTTGGCTTTACGTATAACCAGCCACTTTGCACCTTAGTGGGTCACGTCATGTCACATGGTGCCAAGGGCCAAACCTGCGGCCAGATTTTCAAAGGGTCTGGCATGGCCTAGAGACTAAGTCCCAGTGTGCTACTCCCTGGAGCAGGCAAAAATCCCCGCACCTGCGAAAATGCTATTTTCAGCATTTTATATGCACAGGCAGCAGTTTCCATTTTTCCGCAGCTGCAGAAAAAAAAATATGAGCAGGCTGCAGTAAACTGTGGACAGGTTGCAAAAAGGCAACCCTTTTTGAAAATTGAACGCTTGCAGAAAAAATTGCAGCTGCACAAGGAACGCTCCCTTGAGCAACGTTTTTCCCCCCACGTATGCAATTTTTCCACTTTTGGAAATCCTGCCCCTGAAGTCTGGCACACTGCTGATGTTTTGTGGGGAACTAGCACATTTATAGTCATATCAGTTTATCACGCCAACCCACCTTGGAGCCAGAAAACTGGGGTTCTGTGGGGAAAGAAGGCACCAGCTCAGGCATGGAAAGTGTAGCATTCAAAATAATAGGGGCTGTGCATTGCAGTGGTCGTCCATTGTGCTGTTTTTCACCTCTGGAGCTCCAGGCCAAGCAGTAATCGGCATTTGGATGAGATACATAGAAACATGGAATTTGACTGCACAAAAAGACCAAATGGCATGTCTAGTTTGCCCATATGCCTACCTGAAGCCATGCCCAGCCTACACCAGGGCAAAGTTATCACCCAGTAGCCCTAGTGGTTTTTCAACACCCTCGCCCCCTTTTCCAGTAGTTCATACTATTCCCTTATGTCTTTCACCATAACTACTATACATAGAGTTTGACAGCAGAAAAAGACCCCGTATCCTACCTAGTCTACCTGTATGCCTATCTGAAGCCACTCACAGCCTAACTTGTTAAACAGAAATCTCATCTTAATGGAGTTGCGACTAAGGTGAACAAGCATGCATTACTCACTGGACCCTGACCTACTGGAACGGTGGGTGTTCAGAAATAGGTGAGAATAATGATGAATCCTTGAGGACTGGCTTAGTAAAACTAGCACTCCTTTTGCTATTTCATGTGTAGAACAAGTGCTAAAGCACATTCAAAATGGAGGAAAAAAGTAATCAGGCAAGGAGATAGGGAAGAACCCAGAATTAATTACAGATAGCAAGAGATACAGTAATAGTTGAGGTTAAGTACAGCTTACATAGACATAAGAACAGGCTACATTGCATCCAAGAATGAGTGTTATATTTGTAACCCCTAGGTGGCACTATCCCAAGGGCTACTACCCCTGCCTGCTTGGCTAGTAGCGGGTTAAGGGGCCTGAGGTCTGAAACGGGTGCCTCCACCCAGAGGTCAGGGTTGGTAGTGGTCAAGCTAACCTGGGCACAGCCCTCTGGGACACTGTAATCCCCCTCTTTCCTTACTAGTGGCCGCAACAATACACAATAATCACTTTCACAATACCCCTGATACACCACACAAGTACCCACACTGTTTGCACTTACCGCCAGGGCTTTCCTCTGGCCTGGCCCTGGGAACCCCCTGTAAAACAAGGTTATACACAGCAAATAACAACAGTACAGTACTCTTGCACAAAGCTGGAACCACAGTCAGGGTAAATGCAAAAAAGAGATCTGATTTATTTAAGGGACTTGAACAAGGGAGGGGCGTAATCAGGTTAATTTGCTTAAAGGCTGTATCACTCAAACAGTCATGCATGCACTTCAGGGTCCATAAACAGTCATACACTCTGGGTACCCAGATGGAGAACGGTGGGCTAGCCAGGAACGTTGCAGCTGGTTGTGGCACTGTGATGGAAGAAAACAATATGCACAACACACACTATTTGTAATCCAGAGCCGGAGGGCTCAGTTCGTGAAAAGAAAACAACAAGACAATCAGATGACACACTTTTAGATTAGGCTGTTGTTGCAGGGAGCTACCCTGATGGTTATTCATGACACCCAAGACTGGACACAGGCTGGACGAAAATCGAGACAGCAGGCGGTTAATCCGGAGAGCCAGAAGAAGCAGGGCCTACACGACTCGCCGAGGCGTAGTCCCTGTTCAAGCGTGGAGCAGGGGGCTGATCCCCAGGCAGTTCTCTCATTGATGGCTTTCTCTGTGCAGCGAGTAGTCTGGCTGGGCCAGTGTGGCAAGGCCCAGGCCAAATGGAGGCAAATTCGGATACAGTCCGTTTTGGGCTGGATACAGCTTCCAGCAAGCAGAACACAGTTCACACAGTAGGGGACCAAATCACGACCCACTTTCAATACACAGTACATTTGCATGTAAGGAAATTCTACTGTACCAGGCAAACCGCTCTCTGGTCATGATCGCAAAGTCTCTGCACAAACCGGGGATTCAAAAGCAGCCGGAAATCCTGACAGGCCGATTGCATTCAGCAAAGTCTTCGGTCTTCTTCAGGTATGAACCTGGTAAAAAAATCAGTGGCTTACTTCATTCTCACAAACTTGGATTTAGTCCAAAATAATTCTCTTCTCTCCCTCTCAGGGGCAGCAGGCAGACATGCAGGCCAAAAACTCAGCCCTTTCACAGTTCTCCCATGCAAAACTTCACAGAACTACTTGCCCAAATCACTTGAGCTGTTCTCATCTCACTTCCCAGCTCAAAACTGACTGAAACAGCAGGCAGCTTGGGGATTTCCCTCAGATGCAAAAGATTCAGTTGGCTGATCTGTCTGTCAGTCACAACAAAGGCTCCCCCTTCAGGTTCAAAAAGGCACCAAAAGCCCAGAACTACCATTCCTACAGATTTTGACTCCAGACAGCTCCTGTAGTCCGGCTCCATTTTAGGTCCCACCAGACTGATTGATCCAATTCGGCAGTTCTGGGCCAAAATGGTAGGGATGAACAAAACAGTCCTTGCTGCAAAGAAGGCAGGTTAGACAAACTACATTATTATTATTACTCTAATGAATGATCAGCAAACAGTTACATCTATTAACAGGGCTCCCTCTGTGCAATTAGCAATGGAAGAAACAGAGCGATTACCTGGCAGCCCTGGCGGGACTCGAGCATGACAACACTCAGCCCCCTCCCAGATTAATTATTACTGCAATCTAGGCAGCTCTTAAAGCGACAGTACATAGAGGCTACACAGACAATCTTTAGCAATAACGATTAACTAGCTGGGCCTCCAATGAGCAGGGACCCCTAGAGATCATTAGGAATGCAGGTGCCTAAAACTGGTTCTGCTGCTGAGAAGAAAATGTAGGAAGAAGTAATGTGTCAAATTAATTACAAATCCATTTGTGACAAATAGCAACAGTCTACTAAAAGAAAACGTTGGCAACGCTGCGCGGTCCTGGAAATGCAATCTGCTCCTTGTTCAGAGTGACCTTGGTTCCACCTGCTCCATATTGTCGTAGCTGGCTGCCCTACAATCTGATCAGATGTTTTTATCTTTCCCTCAGTAACTTTAGTAAAGCCACCCTCAGCTGCAGAGGTGAGGGCTCGATTTGATGTGAGCTGCAGATATATCATGTTGACTTCTTTTAACAATGAAGCATTAATTGGTGCCTGGATGCCTTTTTTCCTGGAGACAATGAAACATTATTCCATAGGTTCCCTGGTATTGGCTAACATAGGGGTGCATGCTTTACAAGTGACTGCCACAGAATTCAGTGAGGTTGGGTAACTTTCTGTGTGTAGCTTTTAAACCTCAGGGTACAGTGTTGTGAAAATTAGAATCGCACTGTAACACAAAAATAAAGCTCAGGAGTGGATGGATTCCTCTAACTCACAGGGAAGGTAGGCCACCCCACACTGCTCTACTGATGCAGTTCGCTTGCCAGGGTGGTCTAGCGGTCAAGGCACAGAGCTATGGAACAAGGGATCACGGGGTCTAATCCCATCACAGCCGCTGTGTGACCTTGGGCAAGTTGCTTGACCTCACTTTACATCAGTCCCTCTTAGATGTCAAATGAGGTTGAAGCAGCGCCCCAATAAAAACATGAAGCTGCATCTTAGGTGAGCTATTCTGGGTAAACTAAGTTGTAAAACATGAACAGTATTGAAGAGAGTCATTCTTTAAGGGTCTAATGAACACTCCTGAATGCAGTCATGTACAGATACAGCAAGCAGAGGCTATGTGATGAACAGCACTGAGATACCATTTATATCTTCTTAAGTAGTCAGTGGCTACTTGACCCTCACAAGTGGCAAAGCCACTAGTGAGGGTACAAGAAGTTGCTGACCGCAAATGAAGATAAAAATGATCTCTTATCACTACCCATCACATGTGTGGTTTATACAATGTACATTAGTGCTAGTTTGTATTTTTTTTTTTTTAATTTATTCTCTGTCTTTATAGCCCCCTTCTGCGTGCACCAATGCCCCAGCTTCCCTCAGGGTCCCCAAAGTGTCTGGCTCAATTGTGCTCTGAACTTCTCTAGCCACCCACCCCCATGCTGCTGTAGTGTCAGACCCCCCCCCCCCCGTCAGTCTGATAGCTGAGGTTTTCTGAGCTGGTCAATCTTCAGTCCACCTGGGCAGCTGTCTGTCTGGCAGTGGTGTCTTTTTCTGTGATTTTCCCAGCTCCAGGGATGCAGATTCGCATGGGTGGTCCAAAGCGCATGTGCACACTAATACATGGTGCCGCACTGGACCCCAGCTTGTGTCCCTGCCTCCTACATTGCCCTCTGCTGCACTGCCACCTGTGATCACCCAGTTGGCAGTATTGCAGTGAGGGCAGTGACCCACTCACCCTGGAAGAGGCTAGCATCTGCCGGGATGTTCAGTCTCCCCCCTCCCATCTGGCTGCCAATGACCTGAGCTCATTCCCAAACTCGGGTCTCCAGCATCTCAAGCGGTAGCACTACTGCTTCATAACGAGCCAGCTAAGTGCTATTTTGTATGTTAATATAGCCACCGGGACCACTCTTATGGTTGTAAGAGTGGTCTCACATGCATTCTTAAGGTATGAGAATTGCAGACTAAAGGTGAGCAGCTCTGATACCCCAAAAATGTAAGTGAGACCACTCTTACAACTGTAACTGTGGTCTCAGTGGCCGTATTAAAATAATATTAACATACTAAGAAGCCAGCAGAGTAGGTCGTATGGAGTCTGCTTGGGGGTCAGTGCCCTTTTGGGGCACTGTCTGCCGCCTCCACAGTGTCTCTCTCCCCCCCTGGCTGGGCCCCCCCCCCCAGTGCCGACCCTGTTGCAATGTACCCTCCCCTTATACCCATCCCAGCACTTCTTAGACCCTTCTACAGTGTGCATCGCCACTAGCTCCGCCGGCAGGGCGTTCCAGGGTTCCACCACTCATTCGGTGAAGTAGCGTCACCTCATCTCCCTCTTGAGTCTCCCACCCACCAGCCTAATTTGGTGCCCCCTGGTGGGCCCCTCCTCCTTCAGCTGGAACACCCTATCCTGGCTTACCCTATTGATCCCCTTGAGATACTTGAATGCCTCAATCATGTCCCCCCATCCCTCCTTCAGTGAGTACAGGTTGAGCTCCTCCAGTGTCCCTTCATAGGACTTCTCCCTCAGCCCCCGCATCATCCTGGTTGCCCTCCTCTGGACCCTCTCCAGGAGTGCAGTATCTCTTTTTAAGTATGAATGCCAAAACTGCACACAGTATTCCAGGTGCGGTCTAATCAGGCAATGGTATAGTGGCAGAAGCACTTCCCGGCTTCTTGTGGTTATCCCCTTGGTGTGCACCCCATCATTTTGTTTGCTCTTGCTGCAGCCCTTCTACGCTACTCTGAGTTGTTCATTTTGGCATCCACTACCACCCTGAGAACCCGCTTCCCCCTCAAGGCCTGCAGTGTCACCCCTCCCAAGGTGTACACATGAGCTGGGTTTCTGGCCCCCAGGTGGAGGACCCTGAACTTTTCAGCATTGAACCTCGCTTCCATGTACATGACCACCCCTCCAGGGCCTTCGGGTCCCGCTATAGGGCTAACCTTCTCTCCTCCATGTCTACCACTGCCCCCAGCTTGGGGTCTTCAGGAAAGAGGCTCATCTCGCTCTTGATACCGTCACTGATATCCGAGATATAAGCATTAAACAGGAGGGGTCCCAGCACCGATCCCTGTGGGACCCCGCTAATGACCCCCCTGGAAGATGAAACCTCCCCCCAGCTACTACCCTCTGAGAACGCCCCTCAAGCCTGTTCCTGATCCACCTGACCATCTGCTCCCCCACCCCCATGCCCCTCAGCTTCTCCAGCAGCCCAGGATGCGGCACCGAGTCAAACACCTTGCTGAAGTCTAGAAAGAGGACATCCACCGACTTGCACTGGTCCTGTGCTCTCATCACCCAATCATAGAACTCCACAAGGTTTGTCTGACACAATCTGCCCTGGACAAAGCCATGCTGTTGATCATCCAGAAAACCCCTTGCCTCCAGGACCCTCGCCAGCCTCTCCTTTAAGATGACCTCCATCATTTTGCCTACCACTGACGTCAGGCTTACCGGCCTGTAGTTTTCCGGCTCCTCTCGCGACTCGCCTTTGTGGATAGGCATGATATCAGGCCGTCCTCCAATCCTGGAGCACCCATCCTGTCTGGAGGGAGGAGTTAGAGGTTTGCCAGGGGTGCGGCCAGGATGTCCGCCGGCTCCCTCAGCACCCTAGGATGAAGGCCATCAGGACCCGGAGCCTTTTCCACTCTTAGGGCCTTGAGGGCTTCCCACACTACCAATGGGGATTTCATCTTCAAAGGCCTCCCCCACCATCAGCAGGACCACACCGCCCCACCTCATGCAGTGCTGCTCCACCATCCTGCCTAGTAAAGACCAAGGCAAAGTAATCATTTAGTACCTCTGCCTCCCCTGCCTCCTCCACCCACCCACCCACTCCCTGACGTCAGTCTACTAATCTGCCCCTTCCCTTTTCTTCTTTCCCCGATATACCTGAAGAACCCTTTTTCACCTCTGGTAACCCCCTGAGCCAATCTCCACTCCGTCCTTGCTTTGGCCAACCTCACCACCCTGGTAACCTTCCTGGCGAGTTCATCGTACTCCCTCTTGTCTATAACTCAACGCACACACCTGTATCTGCTGTAGGTGGCCTTTCCCTTACTGCCTCCTGGACCTCCCTAGTCCACCAGTTTGGCTTCTTGGCTCTACCAAACTTGCGTCTCTCCTTGGTGCACACCTTAGTAACTTCCAGGAGTCCAGTTTTAATGACTTCCCACGGACTCAGTATCCATGCCTGGCCTGATCCCCTCTAAGTAACCCCTTAGGATCCACTCCATACCCTTGAAGTCCGCACCCCTAAAGTTGACTACCATCATTTTCATGTGATCCACTCCCCCCCGCCACGGTCCAGGGAAAACCAGACTGTGGCATGATCGCTAACCACCAGTGGGGCCTCAACCACAAGGTCCCTGATGAGGCCGCAGTCAGACAGGACCATGTCCAGGCTGCAACCCTCCCTTGTCAGGTCAATCACCAGCTGGGTAAGGAATGCATCCTGGATGGCATCCAGCAGACGCTGCTCCCTGGCTGATGAGGATGCCATGGCTCCCCATTCAGTCTCTGACATGTTTAGATCACCCAGCACCACCCTCCTGCTGACCCCCTGCCCACAGTGGCCCTTAAGATTTCCCACTAGACCTTTCTCCAGGTCTTCCCCCTGCATGGGTGGTCTATATACTGCTCCCAACTTCACCCCCTTGCCTCCAGGAGTCTGCAAGGTGACCCATAACACCTCTATGTGCCCTTCCGCTTCCTCCATCTTGCATATCCTTAAGCCCTTCATAACAATAAAGGCCACTCCCCTTCCCATTCCCACATTCCTGTCCTTCCTGAGCATGGTATACCCAATCAGGTTTAGGTCCCAGTCGTGCGCAGAAGTGGCCCAAGTTTCAGTGACAACCGCCACATCTACTTCCCCTTCCAATAGCAGTGCCTGAAGCTCGGGCATTTTGATCTCCATGCTCCTGGCATTGATCAGGACCACCTTCCAACACATCCCCATGCCCTCTCCCTACTCCCACCCACAAAGCTCCCAGGTTGCTGTTCACCTGACCCCCTGTACAATACGCGGTGCTCCCGCCTGCCCTCCCCCCACAAGTTTAAACCCCACGTAGCCTGGATGAAGCCTGCCAAACCTTGCTTCAAAACCTCCCCCTCCCCCCCGGCTGAGGTGAAGCCTGTCCCTTGCCCTTGCGTATAGCTCCTTGTCCTCCCAAGTCACCCCTAGTCTCCCATCAACCCATACCCCCTGGCCCCACACCACCCTCTGAGCCATTCTTTAACTTCCTTGATTTTTTGTTTATTTGCCATACTGACTCTAGGCACCAGTAGGATCTCGGAGAAGGAGACAGAGTATCCAATGGCATGACTGACCCTGGTTAGTTCCCAGAATTTAGCCTGAATTTCTAGTACACTATTTCCCCCTATATCATTGATGCCCAGGTGCACCAATAGGTCAGGGGTCCCCCCGCAATCTTTCGCCAGTGCATAGACCAAGTGCTTGGCCTCATGCACAGTCAGTCCAGATATACTCTTGACCCTGACTCCTCAGGTTGCCTCTCCCCCATCATCTCACCTAATACCTTTAACCATAGAGTCCCCCAATAGCAGCACTCTTACTGCCTCATTTCCCTTCTGTCCCCTTCCCAAGTTCCGCCCCTTTCCATCCCCTTCCTCGTCATATGTCCCTATCACCCCCTAATCTGGATACTGTCCCTTCTTTCCTGTTCCAGCTCTTTATCCTCACTGACCTGTCCTCCCCAATCCGGGTGCCAGCCGCTGTCCCTTCCTTCCTGTTCCAACTCTTACTCCTCACTGCCCTGTCCTCTCCCACCTCCTCCCTACCTGCTACACCTCCCTGATCAATTTCTAACCCCCAGGTTTACATGACCCCTCCACACCAAGGGGGGAGGGAGGTGAGAGGGACACCACTTGTAGTGTCCCCTCATCTCCTACCGTACCACCTCCCTCTGCTGCTTCCCTCTTGTCCTCCCCTTGCACCACATCTGCCTGCTCCACTGTTTCCTCCTGTACCTTCCTGGGGGCTCCCTCACTCCCCCTCCCATGCAGACCCCACCTCCCTTTACCCCGACTCCTAGCTCTCCCCTCTCACTTTGTCGCTTCCTCTGCCTGCCCCACCCCTTCCGAGCCCCTGTGCACAGGAATAACCCCTCTGATTTTGTCTGCAGAGCTTCAAACAACATGAAGTCTTGCTGTATTCTGACAATCTGCAGTTAGCTCCAGCCTTTGAACTACCCCGGAGAGTAGAGGTTTCATTTTCTATGCAGTGCATAGAACATTGAGCTCGAGCTCGGTTGAGGTCTCTGTCTGCAGCACTTTGAAACCCAACCGTCAGATTCTTTACTCTGCCTCACTGAACAGTCGCTCCGGAGATTTCTCCTTCTGCTTGGTTCAAAGTCGGTTAAAATTGTCAGTTTCATTCCGAATTTATTTCCGCATTGTCGGTTCAGGCTCTGTCTGCGGTACCGTGAGTACTTTAGATAGTTTCTCTGTTTATTTGTGGAAATTTAGAACCATCCAATATATTGAACTCTTGTGTTTTTCTTTAGGTGTGTGATTTACCCGATCCTTATCGGTTTTAAAAAAGCGATGTTTTAACATTTTTCAATACCGTAACGGTTAGAAACCAATAAGAGTCTTGCCTGGCGGTTGCCAAAAAAGGGTAAGTTTGGTTAGGTTTGCTATGTCTGAGAAACCAGAAAAACTGGGCCCACTGGGTTTCAACACTGCAGTGGTGTGGGAGGTCTTTGTTAAGGCCGATCCACACCACCTGTGTTTATTGTCTGGGGTTTGACCACCTCGATACAGACTGCCAAATTTGTAAAACTTTCCTAAGTCTACCCTGGAGAAAGATTAGGTAGACTTAGGGAAAGGGATAGCCAGCCTGGTTCGGTTCTGACCGAACCAGAAGGAGTGCCCTCTGACCAGGGCGATACTTCTTTGGGCAAGAGGAGAGCCGATCCTGAGGGATCGGTTCCAATGAAAAGGAAACGTAAAGAAAAATCAGCCGGTTCGGATCCGGAGGTTCATGTTCCGACTGCTGATGAGATTGCCCGAGCGATTCAAATTGTTGAATTGCTTCGCCCGGTTCTGTGTAATCTGGCTCCGCTGGCTAGGGGTTCGGTTCGGTCAGTTCCTCTGGTTCAGAATTATGCCCCTGAAGATTTTTATGAACTGGAATTTGAGGAGGAGGGGGATTATGAGCAAGATGATGAGCATGATGGAGCATAAAGTCTGGATGTGCCCATTGAACCGGACATCTCCCCAGACAGACCTTTTGGTGTTTCCTCTCCTAGGCTCTCTGAGTCCCCTTCCCACTATCTGTTCTACAGGAAAGTGGCTGAAACTCTCTAGCTCCCTATGGAGGAGGCTACAGAGGATCAGGAGCCTGATTTTGTTGAAATGATGGACATCCCAGAGTCCAGGAGGCTGTCTATTCCCCTACACAAATCATTTGGGAAACAGACACAAAAAATTGTAAAGTCTCCTAATTCTGTACCTCCTGTTGATAGAAGAATGGACAAGAGGTATACCTTATCCTTGTTGGGATGCATCGTAAGGGGGATCACCTCTAGGAGCAAGGAAGTGATTCTGCCGCTGTACAATGAACTGGTTAGACCACACCTTGAATACTGTGTACAGTACTGGAGACCACACTTGAAGAGGGACATACAGCTCCTGGAGAGGGTACAGAGGAGGGCAACAAAGATGATACGAGGGCTAGGGGATTTGACGTATGAGGACAGACTTGAGGAGCTGTGCCTGTTTTCATTGAAGGAGAGGAGAGACAGGGGGGACATGATTGCGGTCTTCAAGTACCTCAAGGGAATAAATAGGGTAAACATGGAGGGGATCTTTAGACTAAAGCAGGGAGGTATCACCAGAGGGCATGGTTTGAAGTTGAAAGTGGAAGGGTGAGGGGAAAAGAGGAGGAGGTTTCACTGAGAGGGTGGTGGACCCTTGAATGCACTGCCTGGCAGCTGGTTCAGAGATCCATAGTGGAGGGCTTCAAGAGAGAGTGGGACAGACACAGAAAGTGGATGTATCAGATGATGGCCTGTCCCAGAGGGGTGGGGATGGATGATAGGGGTTTCTGGAGCACAAGGGATGGGAGGGCCTCGGCACCCAACTAAGGATCTAAGGTTTGAGCAGACTCCATAGACCGTAAGGCCTAATCTGCTGGCAAATAGTATGTTAGTATGTTATCAGGCTCAGACACGGAGTTTTTCTATCAGCAATGCAGCCATGTTGGGGTCGTGCAGGCTGCTGCCTGTGACAGAGCTAATGTTCCCTTGGCTTCACACCCTCCAGATAAAGACTCCAGGAGGATGGATGCCTTGGCAAAGAAACAATACATGGCATCCTCTTTGGGACTCAGGCAGGCTAATTATATGGCCTATGCAGCCAGGTACCAGAAGTCCAGGTGGAACACTGTACTGGCGCTGGCTAAACAGGCCTCCCCCCAGCTGGCCAAGGAGCTGGAGGAGGTGGCTGCTGATGGGATTGCGGCATCTAAGGTACAATTTCATGCTGCTGTGGACTCCAGTGATGTGTCATGAAGAGTCATGGCTACATCTGTGGCTCTTCGGAGAATGGCTTGGCTCAGATGTACTAGCCTCTCACAGGACACCCAGGCTAAGGCCATGGATTTTCCTGTGGAAGGTAATTCTCTGTTTGGGGAGCAAACAGAGAATTACATGAAAAAGATGGAGGAATATAGGACCACTTATAGGAGTGCACAGGCCAAGGAGAGTCAGGCAACTCCTCGAAGGCAGCAATCTGGGGGCAGGGGCATGCCTTTTCATAGGCCTTTCTACCAAACACAGGCCTCTTCTCCCTTTTCACAGAGGGGGTTCTTCAGAGGGAGAGGCAGAAGGGGGATGAGCAGGGTTGCATCCACTCCTCAGCCTAAGGCCCCTGCCAAACAGACACCCTGATGGGCCTGTCTGGGTCGACTCTCCTATCCCTGTAGGCTGCAGCCTGGCTTACTTTGTCCAGGACTGGGTGTCTGTTACTTCAGACAAGTGGATCCTGGTAGTAGTAAGCCAGGGACTGGTTCTCAGCTTCAAAAAATTTCTGAAGATGAGAGCCAGATCTTTTCCACCTGCAAGTCTCTCTGAAACCCTCACCCTAGAGGCAGAGGTTTCATCTCTTCTGGCCTTAAGAGCCATAGAGAGAGTTCCTACCCTACACTGGGGCAAATGTCTGTACTCCAAGTACTTCCTTACCCCAAAAAAGACAGGGGAGTGACGACCCATCCTAGATTTAACATACCTGAACAAACATCTTTTAAAACCAAGGTTCAAGATGGTGACTCTGAATAATTCTTCCCTCTCTAAGGCCAGGGAACTGGCTATCCTTCCTGGACCTCAAAGATGCCTACTTTCACATCCCCATCAGGTGCTCCCACAGAAAGTACCTCAGGTTCAAGTTGCCCTCAGGCCATTATCAGTTCAAAGCAATGCCCTTTGGTCTAACATCAGCTCCAAGGGTTTTCACAAAGTGCCTGGCAGTAGTAGTTGCCTTTTTAAGAAGGCAAAGATTTCCATTTTCCATATCTGGACGACTGGCTTATAGTGGGTCAGTCTCCAGACCAAGTCAAGTCAGACCTGCAAGTGACCCAGCAAGTGCTCACTTCCCTGAGATTTCTTCTCAACCTCCCCAAGTCAGTTCTCGAACCAGTGCAGCTTCTTACCTTTATAGGGGCAGAGCTAGATACTGTCAAAGCAAGAGCTTTTCTTCCCCTGGAAAGGGCAAGAGTTCTTATAGAACTGGCTTCTTCCTTCAGCCTTCAGGTGTCCCGACCAGCGAGACGCTTCCTTCAGCTCTTGGGCCACATGGCAGCTTCTACAGCAGTGGTCCAAGGGGCAAGATTCCAGATGAGGGACATTCAGTTCCATCTGAGGGCCTTTTGGTCCCAAAAGAAGGATCCTCTTACCAAACTGATTCCAGTGACTTGGACACTGATCCAAGCTCTTCAATGGTGGCAGGATCAGGACAATTTAAGGCAAGGGATCCCAATTGTCACTCAGTCTCATTCAGTGGTCCTTACCACGGATGTTTCCCTTTTGGGGTGGGGAGCCCATCTGGGGGCTCTCACAGCCCAGGGACTGTGGTCCCCTCAGGAATCCCTTCCTCATATCAATCTCCTGGAACTCAGGGCAGTTTTTCTGGCCCTGTAAGCTTTCTCTCAGTCTGTGCAGAATAAGGTGGTTCAGGTCAGAACAGACAACACCACCACCATGTGGTACATCAACAAGCAGGGAGGCACTCGGTCCACGGCCTTGTGCGTGGAAGCCATTAAATTGTGGTCCCTGGCCTATTCCCCGCAGACCTCTCTGATAGCAGTCCACCTTCCAGGGAAGGACAATGTGCTAGCAGATGCACTGAGCAGGATCTCCCAGGGCCATCACGAATGGTCCCTGGACCCTCTGGTGTTGAAAGTGATTTTTTCAAGGTGGGGCACTCCAGAGATAGATCTTATTGTAGCCCCAGACAATCACCAACTTTCTCTGTTTTGTTGCAGACCACCAGTCTTGGGCTCAGTCTCTCTGGATGCTCTGATGTTGAACTGGGAAGGGAAATTTCTCTATGCCTTCCCTCCCTTTCCTCTACTATTCAAGGTTCTGGTCAAGGTAAGGTCACAACCCTGCAAAGTGATTCTGATTGCCCCAGATTGGGCCAGGCAGCCCTGGTACCCTCTCTTACTGTCCCTAGCAGTCCATCTTCCCCTGTCTCTTCCCAGGAATTACAACCTGTTAACCTCCTCTCAGGGGAGGATTTGGTACCCCAATCTTCGGTCTCTCAATCTCAAGGCATGGCTCTTAAAGAGTTAGAGTATGCAGATTTGCATCTGTCCCAAGGGGTTCTGGATATTCTCAAAGCCTCTCGAACACCTGCCACCAGAAAGACTTATGACTCCAAATGGAAAAGATTCGGCATTTGGTGTTCCAAGAAGCATATCTCTCCAGACACTGCTGAATAGTCTACAGTTCTGGATTATATGGTCCATCTTAATGGCCTAGGCCTCAGACCAGCTACTCTCAAGGTACACTTGTCAGCTGTTTCTGCTTTTCTGTCAGTAGGAAAGCCTTCATCTCTATCATCTCACCCTGTGTTCTGTATATTTTTCAAGGGATTGCTTCATACCAATCCTCCCTTTAGGGATCCTGCCCCTGCCTGGGACTTAAATGTTTGCATTGCTCAACTTATGCAACCCCCTTTTGAGCTTATGTCCTCAGCAGAGCTTAAGTACTTCACTTGGAAAACTGTGTTTTTGGTAGGCATTACCTCTGCCAGACGTATCAGTGAATTGCAAGCCCTGTCAGTGGAACCTGATTTTATCTCCTTTCATAGAGATAAAGTGGTCCTTAGAACCAATAGGAGGTTCTTGCCCAAAGTGGTTTCAGACTTCCATTTGAATCAGTCTATGTCTCTCAGTATCTTCTTTACTGATCATTCTTCCTCAGGAGAGAGGAGGCTACACAGTTTAGATGTTAAAAGAGCCCTTAGCTACTACATAGAGCGTACCAAGGGTCACAGGTTTGATTCCCTCCGGTTGTTCCTCACTTATGGGGAAGTGGGAAAGGGCAGACCTGCCACCAAGAGAACTATTGCCAGGTAGATTGTTTCTTGTATACAATTCTGCTATGAGAAACTGGGAAAAATTCCACCCTCAGGCCTGAGGGCTCATTCCACAAGAGGTACAGCTGCTTCCCTGGTTGCTGCCAGGGATATCCCTCTGTTAGAAATTTGTCAAGCAGCTACCTGGAAAACAGTCCATACCTTTACCAAGCATTACTCTCTGGATATCCAGGCTAGGAGTGATGCTTAGTTTGGCACAGCAGTACTTCAGAGCCTATTCCCAAAGTAGGTTCTGTCCCTTCTCCATGGAGGTACTGCTTGGTAGTCTGCAATAGTCAGAATACAGCAAGACTTCATGTTGTTTGAAGAAAAAAGTATTCACCTTAGTAATTGTGTTTCTTCTAATGGAGTCTTGCTGTATTCTGACCTCCCTCCCTTTCCCTGCCTCTCCTCTCAGAACCTGGTTTTGGAAAGTGGGTGGGCAGGCACAGTGTTGCACCCCAGGGGTGCTTCATGCACACCCTCCATTTTATATGGGTGCTTTTGTATTATGATCTTTTATTTTTGGATAGGTTTTGGTTTCCTGACTTAAGCCTTCCTTTGGGAATCCAAAACTTTCTGTTGCCAGTTGGCTAGTTAAACATTTTTACAATTTCCACTTAGATAGTTAGTGAGTGTTTGCTCGTAAGAATCTGATGGTTGGGTTTCAAAGTGCTGCAGACAGAGACCTCAGCCGAGCTTGAGCTCAACGTTCTATGCACTGCATAGAAAATTAACCCTCTACTCTCCGGGGCAGTTCAAAGGCTGGAGCTAACTGCAGATTGTCAGAATACAGCAAGACTCCATTAGAAGAAACGCAATTACTAAGGTGAGTAATTTTTTCTTCCTGCCATGCCCAAACCACCTATTCCTCCTGGTGACTCTTTTATTCCCCCTACTCCTCCTGGTGCCTCTTTTGTTCCTGGCTCGCCCCCCTTCCCCCCTTCCAGCTGTGCTAGTAGTGCAAATAAGTTTCCTTGCTGCCAGCCTGCTGTCATAACTTCCCCCACTGGCTCTCTCCCCCATCAGTTTCTCCAAGCGGGTACCTCCACTGTTTTCCCTCAACCACCCACCAGGTTCCCTGGCCCTTTTCTTGCTCAGGGCCAGCTCTACCACAGTCTAACAGGATTTCCCCCTTACCCACTGGTCTGTCTTCCCTTTCTGGACCCCTTGTCTGCCTGAGGTCCCCCCCTTGCCCACCTGCCCTCTCCACACCCTTCTCCCTACCTGCATGGACATTCATGCCCCTACCCTACCCCCCATAGTTCCTGCTCATAGGGAGTAACGCACCCTGATACACTAGGATTTCACCCTGGTACCCCCCCTCTGCCCTCTCCCCTTCCTCCATCCTCAGCAGCTCCTCCTTGTACTCCACTACCCCACACCCCCACCTTACTCATGGACCATCTAAGCCACTGGACCTCCTTCTGAAGGCATGCCAACTGCTGGCACACCATGCACCCTCCTGTCCTCCAAGCCAGGGCTAGCACCATGGCTGACCCACACCTCACACACCCCACCACCCTCCCAAAGATGCACGTCCTAGTGATCTGGGGGTCTTGACCCAAACCTGCCCCCGCCTCGTGCTTCTCCCCCAAGTTGGCTGCCCCATCCCTGCTGCCCAAGCCATGTCTTCACTCATTTTGGAGCCCCACCTGTGCCCTCCAAAAAGGACCCCTACAGTGGAAGGTATTGTGCTGCCAGATGAAGCCTCAGATTGGCAGACAACCCAGAATAGCAAGACAAAACCCAGACACAACTTCAGCCTGTCCCTCTACCTGCACCCCTCCCCAAGGCACACCCTCCACCCAGGCCCAGCCCCTGGCCACCACCCCCTTAGCTTGCTTCGCCCTCCATGACCATTTAATAGAGGTTGGGGTCAGGGAGGGACTAAGATTACAGTAAATACAGTGATAAATCCCAAATACTGAAATACAGTGATAAATCCTACACACACAGTACAGCCGGTAAATCCCTCACATACAGTACAGTCAATCCTGCAAAGACAGTGTTAAGTCACTACAGCCACTCTGTAGTTCAAAAGGCCTGCGCTGGGGCCTGACTGGGCAAAGTCCCTGATGACACCGCCGATGCGGCCACCTCCTTCCTCTTCACCGGCGATGAGGCCAACAGCTCCTCACCAGCCACCGATGTGGCTTCCCCTTACGCTCTTCGCTGCCGATGCGGCCAAGTCCCCAAAAGCTGTCAGTACAGCTGAAGCACTGCCTCTCCTCCCCCAAGTCCAAGGGCCGTTGATAGGGCTGGAGCGCAATGCCTCCTCCCCTGTCCTCAGCTCCCACACAGTCACTCCTGGGTCTGCTGGATTTGTGGTTGGGCATGGCAATTTATGGCCGGGCCGCCAGTTCAAAAGGCCCGCGCTACAGCCTGATTGGGCAAAGGCCATGATGACGCCACTGATGTGGCCGCCTGCTTCCTTTTTCCTGCCGATGCAGCCAACAACTCTTTAATGGCCACCGATGCAGCCTTCCCTTATGCTCTGTGCTGCCAATGCGGCCAAGTCCCCAAAAGCCATCAGTACGGCTGGAGCGCTGCGCCTCCTCTCCCAAGTCCAAGGGCAATCGACACGGTTGAAGCGTGGCGCCTCCTCCCCGTCCTCAGCTCCCACATAATCACTCCCGGGTCTGATCAAGCTCTGATCAATAATATATTCATTTTTTATAAAAAACGTACCCAAACATGCCCGTTTCTAGGGCAGCTGCGCTTGAGACACTCTTCACAGAATAAGAGTGTCTCACGCACAGAGGAAAGGAGCGTGCCGATCGGCATACCACTCAACTGTCCCTGAGTGCGAGGGACATCCCTGATTTTGCACCACAAAATTGCTCTGTTCCTCCTCCCTCCTGAAAAAGATGCTGCCCACTCAGAGCATGTGCTGCAAATTCAAACTTTAAAGCAAAATACCTAATATTCTAAGATGTTAAATTAAAATAAACTTTATACAAGTAAACACAGTGGTTTCCACAGTGTTCTTAGCTTGTATCTCTATGTTTGAGGATGTGTCTCTCATAAGCCAGCCGGTCAGTTGTGGAGACCAAGGAACACCTGACTAGGCTGGGTGACAAACTATCATCTATTTCGTCCGGCATCTCCTTCTCTGAGATCCTGCCAGTCTGGGAGAGGGGAGCAGATGGACGGAAGGTCAGAGAAGGGGAGATAGGGGAGCTAAACACGTGGCTCAAGGACTGGTGCCAGGAAAAAGGACACAGATTTGTAGGGAACTGGCAACAGTTCTGGGAGCGAAAGTTCTTTAAATTTGATGGACTGCATCTGACTAAAGAGGGAGTCAGTGCATTGGGGCAGAAGTTTGACGTCTTTGCAGAATATTTAAACTAGCAAATGGGGAGAGGGGTGCAGCACCCCATACGTCGAATGGGAAGAACACCCCTCCCCCCTCAGCTAGTGGTCAAACAGGAATTCAGCGTGTTTGCTGTTCATTTGCATCACCAGGTAAGAAAAAAGGTTTGTCTCCCCATACGATGCACAGGGGTAATGCCAAACTTCACCCAACAGCTAACACACCAAAATCTGGCCAATGGAAAATCATGTACACAATGCTCACAGCCTGGGAAATAAGATCCCAGACCTGCAGGCATAATGTCAGAGGCTAAACTGGACATAGTAGCAATTAGTGAGACGTGGTTTACCAGTAACCACACATGGGAGACTTCAGTACCTGGCTATGTATTGTTCAGAAGAGACCGAGTGCAAAGGGGGAGGAGGGCCCTGTATGTTAATGAAAATATCAAAGCTACAGAAATTCAGAATACACATAAGGAGCCAGAAGAACTGTGGGTCACCCTGGAAACAGGAAATGGGACAGCATATAAGAACTGGGGTTGTCTACAGGCCCCAGACCAGAGGGAGGACACAGACACATTACAGTTAGAAGATATACAAAACATGACAGCTAAAGGGAGGTTCTGATAATGGGAGACTTCAACATGCCAGATACAGATTGGTCAATACCAGCAGGAACATCTGCCAGAACTAGACTCATAGTGGATTCCCTGCAGGGGGAGGGCCTCAAACAACTGGTACAGCAACCCACAAGAGACAGGGCTATCCTAGATCTAGTACTGACTAACAAAGAAGGGATCACAGATCTCCAGGTAGAAGGTCACCTGGGGGCCAGTGACCATCACATGGTATGGTTCAATTTGGCTACTACATCTAAATCATCCCATTCCAAGGCAAAAATATGGGACTTCAGAGGAGCTGACTTTGATAAGATGGCCAACAGAGTTAAGCTAGCCCTGGCAAAAAGAAACACAGGTGAGGGGGTACAGGCAGAGTGGCAAGCATTAAGGATGCAATACTTGAAGCAACATCCCATTGTGTTAGACAGAAAAGGAAGTGCAAAAGAAGAAGGAAACCACTTTGGTTCTCAAATACAGTAGCAGAAAAGGTCAGAGCCAAAAGGCTGGCCTTCAGGAAATATAAGGGAACACAGAGGGATGAAGATAGGGAGGCATACCAAACTGCCCTAAGGGAAGCAGGTAAGGCAGTAAGGCAGGCAAAGTCCCAAACTTGAGGAAACACTAGCACAAACAGTAAAAGAAGGTGACAAGACTTTCTATAGATACATTAGTGAAAGGAGAAAGTCCAGAGGGGGTATTGCTAAGCTTAATGGAGAAAAGGGAGCATGTGAGGAGGAGGACCCTGTAAAGGCATTTATCCTAAACAGATACTTTTGCTCAGTATTTACTGAAGAGAAGGTAGGGCAGGGCCCACAGCTCAGCATCATGGACACAGGGGGGAAGGAGGTAAGCACTACTCCCTTCACAAAAGAAAGGGTCCTACAAGAGCTTGCTAAGCTCAGGGTGGATAAGGCAATGGGACCTGATGAAATACATCCCAGGGTACTTAAGGAGCTAAAGGAGGAACTAGCAGAGCCATTAGCAGAATTGTTTAGTGAGTCTCTGAGCACAGGAGAGGTCCCAGAAGACTGGAGGAGGGCTCATGTGATCCCGCTCCACAAGAGTGGTAGCAGGGAGGAGGCGGGAACTACAGACCGTCAGTCTTACCTCAGTAGTGGGCAAGATTATGGAGGCACTCCTTAAGGAAAGGATAGTGCAACACCTGGAATCCATAGGGCACAGGATCCAAGACAGCATGGGTTTACAAAGGAAGGTCCTGTCAAACTAATCTCATAGATTTCTTTGACTGGGTAACCAGAGTGGTGGACCAAGGGGAGCAGTTGATGTCGCCTACCTTGACTTCAGCAAAGCTTTTGACACTGTTCCACATAGAAGATTGATAAATAAGCTGGGTAGGCTCGGGTGGGTCAGAAGTTGGTCAGCTGGGTGGCAAACTGGTTGGACGGGCAGAAAACAGAGAGTGGTGGTAAATGGTATACAGTCAGAAGAGATGCAAGTCACAAGTGGGGTACCTAGGGATCAGTCCTGGGGCCAGTCTCTTCAACATCTTCATTAGTGACCTTGCAGATGGACTAGAGGGTAAGGCTTGTCTGTTTGCAGATGACACCATGATCTGCAATAGAGTAGATGATCCAGATGGGGTGGGCTGAATGAGAAGAGATCTGGATAAACTAGCAGAATGGTCAGAAGAGTGGCAACTGGGATTTAATGCAAAGAAGTGCAAAATCATGCACATAGGGAAGAGAAACCCTGAAGCTACCTATAGGCTGGGAGGGGAGTTGCTAGCAGTCACAAAGGAAGAAAGAGACTTGGGCATCATCATCACTGATGACCTAAAATCATCCAAGCAGACCTCTAAAGCAGTAGGTAAAGCTAGGGGGTGTTAGGGTGTATTAGTAGGGGTATCACAAGTCGTAAGAGGGAGGTAATAATCCCTCTGTACAAGACACTGGTTAGGCCCCATCTGGAGTACTGCATGCAGTACTTGAGGCCACACCTTCACAAGGACATTAACCAAATTGAGGTAGTCCAGAGAAGGGCAACCAAAATGATGCAGGGACTGCATCAGAAGACATATGAGGACAGATTAATAGAGCTCAATATGTATACCCTTGAGCAAAGGAGGGAGAGAGGTGATATGATCGAGGCATTCAAACACCTTAAGGGCATAAACAAGGTGAAAGAGTCTAACATGTTTAAATATAAGAAAAACAGCAGGACAAGAGGACACAGCATGAGAATAGAGGGAGGCGATTAAGGGGGAATGTGAAATTCTTTTTCACAGAAAGGGTGGTGGATGCATGGAATGGCTTACCACAAGAAGTGGTGGCTATGAATACAGTGCAGGGCTTCAAACAGGCATGGGATAGGCATAAGGGAGCAATACAAATGACTATGAATAGATAGGTCACTGACAGAGCAAAGGCCGATGGCACATTTATAAGGTAGAAAAAGAAATGGGCAGACTGGATGGGCCTTGCGGTCCTTATCTGCCGTCAACTTCTATGTTTCTATGTTTCTGTGTTTCTATAATGTGGGTCAGTCAGAGTCCCTCATTTAGTGTGTTCATGTCCCTCATTTCAGTGCTCAAAAGTTGAGAGGTATGCTGCTCAGTCAGGAGTACGTGACAGAGAACTCCTGCTATTCTTGAGGACCGACCTTTTCTTAAATCTGTTGCAACAGTTCTTCTATTTCTTAGTCTAATCTATCCTTTACAATTTCTAGTCCATAAGGTTGGCCACCTATGGGCACCCCCTTCCCTTTCTTGACTATGCTATAGTGTCCTCTTTCATTTTCCTTTTCCCCGCTCAGGTCCTCATACAGGTAGGTTATTGTTGTGACCTCCAAGTGGTTGTAAAACAGTTTGTGTTTATCATTGTTGGATTTAGTATGTAATAGCACTATGCCATAAAACACTTTCATGTCTATACCTTATGTGTATGAAACCTGTAAATGTTGAAAATACCATGGCACTAGGTGTTTTTGATACTAGTAAAAAGTACTAGGCAACTGTTATAGAAATTGTTAGTTGTGCAATTTAAAATTAATGTAAATTGCTGTAAACTGAACAAGTCTGAAATGTCATGGTGATTTGCATATGTCCCATGATGCTTTGCATTATGGAAGTATGTATGATGTATTTCTTTAAAACTTGCCAGTGCCCTTTGGGGTAAACCTTTTTTCAGTGATTCTGCATTGAGGTTCTTTGTCTATAGCTTGTTTTGTTTTGTGTTTTTCTTTTTGAGCCCCCCACTACCCAAGCAAATAAGGCCCACATAGGGATGAAGGGTTTTCACTAAAAATGTTTAGATCAGAGATCAGTGTCAGTAGGTGCTGGCTAAGTGCAGAGATAGGACATTCATAGTCTGTTGCCGCAAACTGATGTACTGAAGAAGGAATATGACATTGTTGAAGCTTATGTCCTGTTTTTGAATAAACGTCACACAGAGATTGTGTGTTGAACCTGAAGTTTGGTGTCTGGTTCATCTATTATCCCACAATCCCTCCACAATATGCTCCTTCAGTCTATAATAAAAAAACATTGTAAAAACCACAGCTGCAGCAGTTCAGGAGATCGTGAGGCACTGCACTCAGCATGAGCTATAGAGTGACGTACTCCATTGTAAGGATAAATGGAAGTGACATAAACATAGAAACACAGAATTTGACAGCAGATAAGGACCGCTTGGCCACCTAGTCTGCCCATTTTCCTACCTAACAGATAAGCTGCAGATCCTAGTTAACCAACAGCTTGCTTCCTCCTACCCCCCACTAGGACTGCCTTATGTCTGTCCCAGGCATTCTTGAATTCCCCCACTGTTCTTGACTCCACAACCTCCTCAGGGAGGCTGTTCCATGCATCCACAACCCTCTCCATGAAAAATACTTCCTCACATTACCTCTGAGCCATCCCCTCTATCTTCAAATTGTGCCCCTTGTTCTTGCACATCTCTTTTCTGAAAGATACTACCCTCTTGGACTTTGTTGATTCCTTGAGGTACTTGAAAGTTTCTATCATGTCTTCTCTCTCCTTCTTTCCTCAAGGGTATACATATTAAGCTCCTTTAGTCTTTCTTCATATGTCTTCGGTGCAGACCCTGCACCATTTTGGTTGCCCTCCTCTGGACAGCCTCCACTCTGTCTATGTGTTTGTGGAGATGGGGTCTCCAGAACTGCACACAGTACTCCAGATGTGGTCTCACCAACTGTCTGTACAGAGGGCCAACAACTTCCTGTTTTCTACTATTGATGCCTCTTCCTATGTATCCCAGTATCCCCCCAGCCTTCCTTACTGCCTTCTCACATTGCTTGCCCACCTTTAGGTCATCTGATATAATTACCCCCAGATCCCTTTCCATTTTTACTTTTGTCAGTATCTCACCCCCAGTTGTGTAATCTTCCCCTGGGTTTTTGTTTCCCAGGTGCATTACCTTGCAGTTCTTTGCATTGAATCTGAACTGCCATACATTTGACCATTCCTCCAACCTTGCCAAGTCCCTTCTCATCCTTTCCACTCCATCTTGTGTATCAACCCTGTTGCAGATCTTTGTGTCATCTGCAAAGAGACATACTTTCAAACACCATGAAGTCTTGCTTATATTAGGACCTTTGCAGTATGCCCCTGGCTTTTGACTGCCCCGGAGATGAAATAGTTAACTCCAGAGAAATCTGGAGTTCCACAGCGCGAGGGCGCTTATTGAAAGCTCTATCTGGGTTGTTTGAACCCAAACGGTCAGTTTCTTTACTCCGCTTTCACTGAACAGACGCTCCGGAGACCAGCTCCTTCATTTTGGTTCGTTTTGCGGTTTAAAGTATTTTTATCAGTTCATTTAACCGAGAAAGTGTTTAAAATTACCGCGGTTTTCCGTTTAAAGCTCTATCTGGTAACCGTAAGTAAAATAATTTTAGTCTGTGTGGAAACTCATTATCGGTTCGCTCTGAACCGATCAGTTTGCTTTAAAAATTGTTTTCTTTGCATTTAGAGTGAGGTACCCGGTTCTTATCGGTCCTAAAAACCTGCAATTAAAAGTGGTTTTCAAATACCCAATGACAGTTAAGGGACCGATAAGGTGTCTTGTCTGGCAAGGCCTGAAACAAAGGACAAGTTTGGTTAGGCTGGCATTATGTCTGAGAAACCCAAAAGAAAAACCGGGCCCACTGGGTTTCAACACTGTGATGTCTGTGGGGAAGCCTTTGCCAAGGCTGACCCACACACCACTTGTGTCTATTGTCTGGGGGCTGACCACCTCCTGTCAGACTGCCAGATATGTAAGAATTTCCCTGCAGCCACCCTGGAAAAGAGATTGGGCAGGCTCAGGGAACGAGAGGCCAAAAAGTCCGCTGACCCGGATGGCCAGCCCGGCCCAGCTACAGCTGGACCAGAGGGAGTGCCCTCTGACCAGGGCCATACTTCCTCGGGCCAAAGAAAGGCTGGTCCTGAGGAACCAGTCAAAGCAAAAAGGACAAAGAAATCAGCTAGTGTGGAGTCCAGTTTTGTCTCTCCTTCTGCTGTAGAAATAGCTAAAGCCATACAGATTGTCCAGTCTTTGTCTCAGGGACTTGTTGAACCCTCTCTGGTTGGAAAAAGGGGGTCTCGTTCAGGTCCAGTGGTTCAGGATTGTGATGTTGGGGATTTTTATGAACCACAGGAGGGGGAGGAAGATTTTGATGATTGTAATTGTGATTGGGAAGGTCTGGAAGTGCCAATAGAACTGGACATTTCTCCAGACAGACCCTTTGAGGCTCCCCTTATTGTCTGAGTCCCCATCTCATTTCAGATTTTATAAGAAAGTAGCAGAAACTCAGCTCCCTTAGAAGAGGCTGTGGATGAGCAAGAGGAGCCTGACTATGTGGAAATGATGGATATTCCAGAGGCTAGAAGGTTGTCTATTCCTTTACATAAGTCATTTAGAGACAAACCACTAAGATTTTAAAAATCCTTTTCTGTCCCTCCTGTAGATAAAAAATGGACAGAAGGTATCGTTGTCAGGCCCTAATACAGACTTCCTTACTGAACAGTGTAGCCATGTAGGTGTGGTGCAAGCTGCAGCCTGTGACAAGGATAATATTCCCTGGCTTCACATCCTCCTGATAAGATTCCAGGAAGATTGATGCCATGGCGAAAAAACAGTATGTGGCAGCTTCTTTGGGACTCAGACAGGTTAATTATATGGCTTATGTGGCTAGATATCAGAAATCTAGATGGGACACTATATTGCAGTTGGCCAAGCAGGCCCATGGCCAGCTGGCTAGTGAGTTGGAACAGGTGGCTGCTGATGGCATTGAAGCCTCTAAAGTTCAATTTCATGCTGCTGTTGATGTTAATGATGTTTCCTCTAGGGTCATGGCCACTTCTGTAGCTCTCCATTAGGTTGGCATGGCTCAGATGCACTAATCTGTCCCAAGATACCCAGTCAAAGGCTATAGATTTTTCCTGTTATAGGAAATTCTCTGTTTGGAGAACAAACAGAAAATTACATGAAAAGATGTATGAATACAGAACTACTTACAAAAGTGCCCAAGCTAAGGAAAGGCATGCCACTCAACATAGGCATGCCCGCAGGGGTAGGGGCAGGCCTTACAATAGGCCTTTTTACCAATTCCAGGCTTCTTCTGCTTTTGCACAGAGAGGATTTTTCAGAGGCAGAGGCAGACGGGGCACAGGCAGGCCCTCTCCCAACCTAAAGCTGCTCCTGCCAAGCAGGCACCTGACGGGTGTCTGGGCGACTCTCCTGTACCGTGGGGGCAGACTGGCTTATTTCTGCCAGAACTGGTTGTCCCTAACCTCGGACAAATGGGTTCTGGAGGTGGTAAGCCAAGGCTTGGTTCTCAGTTTCAAACAGTTTCCCAAGATGAGAGCCAGGCACTTTCCCCCCTCAAGTCTTTTAGAAACCCTCGCACTAGAAGCGGAGGTTTCCGCTCTTTTGGACTGCAAAGCAGTGGAAAGGGTTCCCCCTTGCCACCAGAGCAAGGGTCTTTACTCAAGGTACTTCCTGACCCCAAAAAAGACAGGAGACTGGCGGCCCATCTTGGATTTAAGATTTCTGAACAAGCATCTTGTAAAACCAAAGTTCAAAATGCTGACTTTAGCAATGATTTTGCCATCCTTGAGGCCAGGGGACTGGCTAGCTTCCCTGGACCTCAGAGGCCTTCTCCATATTCTAATCAGGGCCTCTCACGAAAGTACCTCAGGTTCGAACTGCCCTCGGGCCACTACCAGTTCAGGGCGATGCCCTTGGACTCACTTCTGCTCCAAGAGTTTTCACAAAAGTCTAGCTGTAGTAGTTGGCCCACTTAAGAAGACAAGGATAGCTGTGTTTCCTACTTGGACGACTGGCTTATTGTGGGTCAGTCATCAGAGCAGGTAAATCCCACTTGCAAATCACCCAGGAACTCCTCCACCTTTCTGGGGTTCCTGCTGAATGTTCAAAGTCAGTTCTCGAACCAGTTCAGGTACTAACTTTTATAGGTGCAGAGCTGAACACAAAGTTAGCCAGGGCATTCCTCCCCTCCGAAAGAGTGGACAAACTCATTGCCCTGGCATCTTCTTTCTCCGTGCAGGTCTCTCGACCAGCAAGGCACTTTCTGCAACTCCTGGGGCACATGGCTGCCTCTACAGCTGTTGTGCCAGGGGCAAGATTTCAGATGAGGGACATTCAGTTCCACTTGAGGTCCTATTGGTCTCAAAGGAGGGACCCCCTTACCAAATTGGTCCCAGTGACCAAGACTCTGATCCTAGCTCTCCAGTGGTGGCTGGATCGGAGCAACCTGTCCTCAGGGGTCCCATTCCTTCCTGTCTCTCACTCCCTCATCCTCACCACGGATCGTCCCTGTTGGGTTGGGGGCTCACCTGGGCGACCTTTCAACTCAGGGAGTTTGGTCCCTCAGGAATCTCTGCTTCACATCAATCTGCTGGAGCTCAGAGCTGTCTTCCTAGCTCTCCAGGTTTTTCAGAAACTGTCCAGAACAAAGTTGTTCAAGTCAGGACAGACAATACCACAACAACGTGGTACATCAACAAGCAAGGCACTCGCTCTTCAGCCCTATGCGAAGCAATGAAGTTGTGGTCTCTGGCCTATTCCCTGAACACCTCTCTGATAGCGGTTCACCTCCCAGGGAAGGACAATGTCCTAGCGGACGCCCTCAGCAGGATTTCTCCGGGCCATCACAGATGGGCTCTGAACCCTCAAGTGCTGGGGTCAATCTTTGCCAGCTGGGAACTCCTCAGATAGATCTTTTGCAGCCCCAGATAACCACAAACTTCCCTCTTTGCTGCAGGCCCCAGTTCTGGGGTCAGTCCCCTGGATGCCTTTCAGCTGGATTGGGAGGAAAGTTCCTCTATGCTTCCCTCCGTTCCTCTACTCTTCAGGGTTTTAGTAAAAATCAGAACTCAGCCTTGCAGGGTGATTCTGATTGCTCAGACTGGGCCAGGCAGCCTTGGTACCCTCTTCTTCTGTCCCTATCATTCCACCCTCCCTGACCTTGCCCAGGGCTCACGACCTGCTGACCTGTGCACAGGGGAGAGTGTGGTATCGGATCTCAACTCCCTCCACCTCAAGGCTTGGTTCTTGAGGGTTAGAGTTGCTCATTTACACCTTTCTCAAGGTGTCTTGGATATTTTGAAGGCCTCCAGAAAGCCTTCCACTAGAGCCACTTATAATTCTAAATGGAAGAGATTCTCATTTTGGTGTTCTGAGAGCAAATCACCCAGAATCAGCTGACCTGCCTATTTTGTTGGACTACCTGGTCCACTTAAATTCCTTAGGCCTCAAACCAGCTACCTTAAAGGTTCATTTGGCAGCTGTTTCAGTTTTTATTTCTGCAGGAAAACCAGTTTCTCTTTCTTCTCACCCTGTGTTTGCCAAATTTTTCAAAGGGTTACTTCATACTAATCCTCCCTTTCGGGAACCAACCCCTGCATGGGACTTGAATATTTGCATTGCCCAGCTAATGCAACCTCCCTTTGAGCCTCTGGATTTGGCAGATCTCAAGTTCTTAACTTGGAAAACTGTTTTTCTAGTGGCTATCACTTCTGCTAGGCGTATAAGTGAATTGCAAGCCTTGTCAGTGGAAGAGGATTTCATTTCTTTCCACAGAGATAAAGTGATCCTCAGGACTAACAGAAAGTTTTTACCTAAGGTGGTTTCAGATTTTCATCTTAACCAATCCATCTCTCTTCCAGTATTTTTACTGAGCACTCCTCTTCTGGTGAGAGAAGCTTGCACAGTTTGGACGTAAAAAGAGCCCTTAGCTATTATTTGGATCGTACCAAGGGTCACAGGTTGAATCCCTCCAGCTCTTCCTTACCTATGGAGATGTGGGTAAGGGAGGCCTGCTACTAGGAGGTCGATTGCTAGGTGGATTGTCTCTTGTATCCAGTTCTGTTATCAAAACTGGGCAAGGACGCCCTCAGGTCTGAGGGCTCATTCCACCAGGGGTACAGCTGCATCTCTAGCGGCTGCTAGAGATATTCCCATTTTGGAAATCTGTCAAGCTGCTACCTGGAAGACAGTCCACACTTTCACTAAGCATTATTCCCTGGACGTCCAGTCCAGGAGAGATGCCCGCTTTGGCACAGCTGTCCTGCAGAGCCTATTTCCTAAGTAGGTTCTGACCCTCCTCCATGGGGGTACTGCTGTGTACTCTGCAAAGGTCCTAATATAAGCAAGACTTCATGGTGTTTGAAGAAAAAATTACTCACCTTAGTAATTGCTTTTCTTCTCATGGAGTCTTGCTATATTAGGACAACCCTCCCTCCTACCCCTCTCAGAATCCCTACTTGGGTATGGGGTTGGCAAATTGGTGCAATCACTGTGTCATGCCTGTTTAGCTTCTAGTCCCCCTTCTTTTCTTTCTTGGGTTAGGAACTAGATAGTTTCTGTTTTTTGTTAATTGGTAGCTGGGCCCCTCTCTGGACTTGAGTCTTTGGGCAGAGGGGCCTTAGTAATGATTGTCAAGGGTTATCCTAACAATAATCGTGATACTGTTTTCTTTATTGGTGTCGTGTTTTGTGGGTTCTACTGTTGTAGGTAGCCAATGGCTAGTGTAAGGCTTTTTCCACACAGACTTGCTATGTTAGTTTAGCCTCGTAAAGAACCTGACAGTTTGGGTTCAAACAACCCAGACAGAGCTTTCAATAAGCGCCCTCGCGCTGTGGAACTCCAGATTTCTCTGGAGTTAACTATTTCATCTCCGGGGCAGTCAAAAGCCAGGGGCATACTGCAAAGGTCCTAATATAGCAAGACTCCATGAGAAGAAAAGCAATTACTAAGGTGAGTAATTTTTTCTTTCCTTCCATTTCCTCTGCAATGTCAATTATAAAGACATTAAAAAGGACCAGTTCCAGTACTGAACCCTGCGGTAGCCCGCTAGTAACCCTCCTTTCTTCACTGTGGACTCCGTTTACTATTATCCTTTGCGTCCTGTTGTCTAGCCAATTTTTTATCCAGGCTACCACCTTGGAACCCACTCCAAAGCTTGCTAACTTGTGTATTAATCTTTTGTGTGGGACTTTATCAAACGCCTTGCTAAAATCTAGGTAGGCCATGTCCACAGCCCCTCCCTGGTCTACTACTTTGGTCACCCAGTCAAAGAAATCTATTAGATTCGTTTGACACGACCTTCCCATCATGAATCCATGCTGCCTTGGGTCCTGTGCCCCACTGGCCTCTAGATACTCAACAGTTCTTTCTTTCAGAAGTGATTCCATTATTTTCCCTACCACTGAGGTCAAACTAACTGGTCTGTAGTTTCCTGCCTCTGTCCTGCTCCCACTTTTGTGAAGAGGAATCACATCCGCCCTCCTCCAGTCCTCAGGTACCACCCCATCCTTGCATGATTTGTTAAAGAGAGTAGTCAGCGGTGTCACTAGTTCTACCCTTAGTTCTTTTAGAATTCTTGGGTGAATCCCATCAGGCCCCATTGCTCTGTCCACCTTCAATTTTATTAGTTCTTTTCAGAACCCTTCTTCTGTAAATGGACTGGTATCGACCCGCCGTCAGAGTGTTTCTCTTGTTTGGTTTAGGTAACTCCCCTTCCTCTTCCTTTGTGAATACTGAGCAGAAATATTCCTTCGTATCCTAGCTTTTTCACTGTCACCCTCTGCCCACACTCCCTCCCCTTTATTAAGCTTCAGTATCCCTCTTTTGGTCTTTCTTCGCTCCCTAATGTACCTATAAAAGGTCTTATCCCCCTTCTTAACAGAGCTGGCTATCCTTTCCTCGGTTTGGACCTTTGCTATTCTGACTGCCTTCCCTGCCTCTTTCTGCTTTAACTGATAAAGTTCTCTGTCCTGCTCCTTCTGTGATTCCTTATATTTCCTGAATGCTATCCTTTTCTCCTTAACCTTCCCTGCCACCTCTTTTGAGAACCATAGTGTTTTTTCCTTCATTGTGTTTTGTTGATTTGCTTTACACAAAGGCTTGTTGCCTCTGTGATGGCTTTTTTGATTACTTCCCATTGTTCCTCCACCCCTCCTTCTTGCCTGTTTGCTAGTGCTTTTCTGAGGCACTCTCTCATTTACCCTAAGTCAGCCCTCCTAAAGTCCAATACTCTTGCTTTTGTATGGCTTGACTGTATGGCTGTGTTTATCGTGAACCACACTGTTTGGTGGTCGCTTGTTCCCAGATGTCTACCCACTTCTAAATCTGAGATTCTTTCTCCGTCTCTCATACCCTACTAGCAAGGTGAAAAAACTAACTAGCTGGCTAGAATTCGATGTTTGAAATAGCGCTTTTTTCCTAGTGCAATAGCGCTAATGTACATTGTATAAATACATTATTCCACTTCTCTTTTTGAATCATGCGTCTTTACTGGCATACATCTTGGGAACTCCCCACTACTATCTGTTCAGCTGGAGCTTTTTCTGTATCACCGCCTCAACTTCTCATAGTTCACCAAACCTATGAACTTTCGTGTCCTCCTAGGCTCTGTCCTTGGGCCTCTACTCTTTTCTAGCTAGCTCCTCCCGCTTGGCCAACTCATGTATCAGTCCAATTTTGGCTACCATGTTTACTCCAGCAATATCCAGTTCTACATCCTCTATAACTTACTTTTAATGCCAGTACCCCTTCCCCTACACCCCAGTATCCTTTGCCTTACTGTTGACCTTGTTACACTGGCTTGATTATTTTAGGAAGTCACTGATAATGACCCTAGTTCTCTTTCCTCAGAGGTTGTGCCCAGCTTTACCCCCCCCCCCCCCATTCAGTATTCTGTCCTCAGGTTTTTGTTCCCTATGTGTATAACCTTGCACTTTTTGGTATTGAATTTCAACCACCAAACCTTTGACCACCTCTCTAGCCTTTGCAAGTCTCTGTGCATCTCTCTAACCCGCTCCTCACTGTCGACCATGCTGCGGAGGTTAGTATTGTCTGCAACGAGACACATCTTGCTCTAGATTCCTTCTCCCATGTAACTGATGTACATATTGAAAAGGTCTTGACCCCAGACCAATCCTTGTGGCACCCCACTGGTGACCTCCCTCCTTTGATTTGACTCAGTTAACCCCAACCCTCTGCCATCTCCCTTCCAACCAGTTTCTCACCCATCTAACTGTGTCCTTCACTGCACCCAGATACTCTAGGTTTTTCAGCAACCTTCTGTGAGGCGCCGAGTCAAAAGCCTTGCTGAAATCAAAGTCGAGTAAATTCATAGCATGGCCCTTATCCACTGCCTTTGTGACCCAGTCAAAGAATACTATCAGGGTAGTCTGACAAACCTTCCTGCCACAAACTGATGTTGTTTACTGTTCTGGAGTCCATTGCTCTCCAGGTAGTCCACAAGGTTCTCTTTGACTAGCGTCTCTATCAGTTTACCCACAATAGAGGTAAGACTGTCAGGTCTGTAGTTACCTGATTGCTCCTTGCCCCCTCCATTTTTTATGGAGTGGGACTACATCTGCTACCCTCCAGTCTCTGGAACTACTCCTGTTTGAATTAAGCCATTGAATACCCCAACCAGGGGTTCAGTTAGTTATCTTGCCAGTTCCTTGAGCACCCTTGGATGCATCCCATCTGGCCCCGGGGCCTTGCCTATCTTTAGAGTTGATAGCACTTGCCAAACTCTTTCACTGGTAAATACTTGTACCTCATCTCTGGGATCCCCTTTCAGCCGCCTTAATGCCACTCTATGGCAGAGGCCGTCCCTCTTCCCTTGGTAATACACAGCAGAAGTAGTCATTAAGAACAGCTGCTTTCTGCCCATCCTCCTCAATTACCCTACCTCCCTCAGTTAGTCTAACAATTCCGCCTCCCTTCTTTCTTTTTTCCTTAATATATCTCAAGAACTGTGTTTCCCCTCCCATGTCCCCCTCCGCAGTACACAGCTCTGTGTCTACCTTTGCTTCTCTGACACCTGTCTTGGTTTCCCTTGTTCTCGTTTGGTACTCTCCCCCTTCTTCTTTCTCTTGTTTTCCCTTGTACCCATTGAAGGCCTTTTTTGGGCTCTCACTGCTTCCCTGACCTTTCCAGAGAACCATCTTGGTCTCATGTACCTGTTTCTTTTGATTACCCTTCTCAGACAAGACCTGTTGCCTCGAGAATGGGCCCCTTGATTGGCCCCCGTCTTTTGTCCACATCCTTGATACGGTCCAATCTGACTAACTTGTCCCAGACCAGTTCCCCTCATACAGTTGAAGTCTGCCCTTCTGAAATCTAGGACTTCTGCCCTTGATGAGGGTTTATGTGTCCCGAGGGCCATGTCGAACCATATAGAGTTATGGTCACTGGACTCTAGTGGCTCCCCTACCTGCACTCCTCCTACCACTCCTTAGTTGATGAGCACTACAACAAGAATGGCAGCCTGCCTAGTGGATTCCTTAACCAGCTGCACCAGCGGGCAGTCCTGCAATGTATCCAGCAGGCAGTCCTGCAATGTATCCAGCAGAGCCTGACATCTGGAGCGCCTGGCCACTAGAATGACCCAGTCAGTGTCTGGCAGATTTAGATCTCCCACCAGCACCACCTCTCCTTCACCACTTACCCCCCCCCCCATCTAATTCTGTCTGTAGCTCCTTATCTCTCTCTTCCCCCTGCTCTGGAGGTCTATTAATCACCCCATCTGTAGTTTCTTGCTGAGGATACCGTGAGCTGAACCCACAGTGATTCTGTTTCCCCCAGTACTTCCCCAGATGTTTCCACCCTCCATAGCCTCTGTGCCTTCCCTGACACACGTGCTACGTCTTCTCCTTTACTTTTTCCTGTGTCATATTAAACTTGGTGTAGCCATCCCAGTCATTATTCTCTGTGGCCCAAGTTTCTGTGATGGCTACTAGTTCCATCTCCGTATCAGCCGCCATTGCCTGGAGCTCACTTATTTTATTTCCCAGACTCCTGGTATTAAGGCATACTCCTTCCATCTTTCTCCTGATCCCGTCTTGCTTTTTCCTGTTTCTTCTCCCTTATTCTTCCCTACTCTCCATAATTTTGTATGTTTCATGCTGATTGTAGGCTTTGTCAGCCCTCCCTCATTGACTTCTCCCACTAATTTAATTTGAACTTCAACCTTACTGTAACCCACATTGCTGCTACTAGTTCCCTTTTCCGGGGAGCCCTAGCTAGGTTCCCTACCCGCTGTTCCTTCTCAGTGCTTCCTCTGGCCTCCAACTCCCCCTGCAGTCAATTTAACTGTCTAATGTAGACATCAAACTTCTGCCACAGAGTACTGGCCCCCTCTCTTGCCAGGTGAAGGGCATCACCCTTGAAGAGCCTCCTTTCCCAATCCTCCCCAGTCTCCCACAAAGTGGTACCCTCGACACCATCCCTGCAACCACCCATTAAAACACCTTAATCTTTTCCTTACTTACTCTGTCATTCCCATTCCCCCCGTTCCACACATGGAGTACTTCAGAAAAGGCTTGGGAAGCAGTGTGCCTTCAGTCTGTCCCCCAGCCTCTTTTTTTTCTTTACAGTTTTTGGCCAGGAAAGACACACTAAGCAAAGACTGGAAATAATGGCCCGTTCACCCAGATATTCTTCAATACAAAATCATTTTATTTTCATAACATCTAGACCAACAATGTCCTATGTTTTGGGAATACCCTTCATCAGGGGAGTCTGGTTATCAAGTTATACTCTTTCTTTTGTTTGAGATTTACCATCAATGTACTTTGTAGTTTGTGCTTCTCCTTAGGTGCTGTATCAATTCATATTTTGAAAATGTATCCTGTCTTTAAATAGCTTCTTTGGTGAGTTCATTCTTCTTCCACTTTGAAAGTCCCCAGTCAGTAAGACTCACGTTGTTGACTTCTTCCTGCTCACCACCCTGGGTGCCACCAAGTCATCCTGCCCTTTTGCCCCCAACTGACCCACAGTCCCCCCCCTCCCATAGTGTCAGGTACCTGAGCCTCCTCCAGGGGTGCAAAATGATTTGCTGTTTGGATGGTGTGAGATTGGTTTAATCCATTCTGGATGCCCCACCACTCCTTCCCCACCACCCTCCAGTCCCTGGGCTATTGGACATCTGGGGGAGTGAGGGTGTGGGGGATGAACCCCAGCTGAGCCAGTGCTGCAGCTGAGATAGCTTGGCTCTTGTTGCTGCCAGCTGAGCATGGAACACCACAAAGGTCCTGCAGATGGGGCAGTACCCCCTCTTGCTGAGCGCAAATCTGGAGAAGAGTGCCCCACAGTCCCCACAACTGACTACCTCCCTGCTGTACCTCATCTCCATACTGATCCTATGATAACCCTAGACCATTGTTAATAACTTGCTTTCCTCTATCTGCCTAGTACCCTTAGACTACAACCAAAAAGGACTACCTTTTTTATGGAATTCTGTTATTTATGGAGTACTTTCTACACCTCCCTTACTTTATTTTTATTTATTTATTGAGTCTTGGCATTAGTACCTTTGAGTCATGGGCTCTTTTACAAAGGCTCCACGTCAACAAAACAAATTATACAGAGGATGGAGTAACAGACACAAATACATTGGGTACAGTAAACAGGCAGGGTGAGACCGGGGACTGGAGGGTGATGGGGAAGGGGTGGTAGGGACATCCAGAATGGATTCAACCAGTCTCACAATTTTGTAACATTATGTAACCTAAGTAACATACGAACTACTACATTATGTAACCTAAGTGTATCTATGTTAAATGTTCCATTTACTGCACCTGTAATGTTCTCCTCTGTTTTAATCTGCACTGTAATAACTGTCCTGATGTCTGCACCCCCCCCCCGCGACGAGGTGCCTTTGTAAATGAGTCTCTGACTCAAAGGTTATAAACCCAATTTGTAATGAATAAATAAATAAGATACAACTTGTAGGATAATTGACAAGAGACCTAGTAACATTACAGTACAAACTAATAACTATTAAATAAGTGCTCGTAATAAGATGGATTTAGCTGTTGGTAGGCGGGTCAAGAAGCAGAGAAAGCCAGATGGGGCAGGCTAGGAAACTAGGCTACTTACTCCGTTAACCTTGGTTAATTCTAATGCTTAAATGTAATTCTTAGATTCCCAGAGTCATTGGGTCTTGTGTCATACTTGAAATTATAATGTTAGTACCAGTACTGAAGGAGAGATTGATGAAATACCTAGAGACACACAGGCTGCAGCACCACTGGCAGCACAGCTTCACAGTGGCGAGCTCATGCCAAACAAATCTCACAGATTTCTTTGACTGGGTATCTAGGGAGATGGATTGGGGAGGGCAGTGTGTTGCTCCTCTGGACTTCAGTAAGGCCTTTGACACTGTACCACACAGGA
Source organism: Neoceratodus forsteri (assembly GCA_016271365.2). Taxonomy (NCBI): domain Eukaryota; kingdom Metazoa; phylum Chordata; order Ceratodontiformes; family Ceratodontidae; genus Neoceratodus; species Neoceratodus forsteri. Next base: position 1,110,705,383 of record CM028133.1, read on the forward strand.
GGCTAATAAAGAAACTTAGCTGCCTGGGTGAAATGGAGAAAGTGGTGAACTGGGTATCAAACTGGTTGAAGGCTAGGAGGCAGAGGGTGGTGGTAAATGGCAGTCACTCGGAGGACGAGAGCGTGACCAGTGGAGTGCCACAGGGATCAATACTGGTTCTGTCCTCTTCAGTGTCATCATAAGTGACATTGCAGAGGAACTGGAGGGGAAGGTGTGTCTCTTTGCAGATGGCACAAGAATCTGCAACAGGGTGGACACCCAGGAGTTGGTGGAGAGAATATAAAGTGATCTGGAGAAACTAGAGGAGTGGTCTAGGGAATGGCGGCCGGATTTCACTGCCAGAAAGTGTAAAGCCATACACCTGGGGTGGGGAAACCTGAGGGCTGTGTATAAGATGGGGGTGTATGCTTACAGCTAGCAGGCAAGAGAGGGATCTTGGGGTTATACATGTATGATGACCTCAAGGTGGCAGGGCAGTGCATCAAGGCAGTAGGCAAGGTTAGCTGGATGCTGGGGTGCATGGGGGAGATATTTAACAGGAGAAGGGAGGTTGTGTTGCCTGTATATTGTTCACATGTTAGACTCCACCTGGAGTACTGCGAATGGTTCTGGAGGCCACACGTCTGCAAGGACATTGACAGTGTGGAAGCTGTCCAGAGGAGGGCTACCAAAATGGTGTGGGGGTTACATGAGACACCGTAGGAGGAGAGGCTGCAGGAGCTCAATGTGTACTCCCTGGAGGAGAGGAGAGCAAGAGGGGATATGATTGAGATTTATAAGTACCTCACGGAGGAGGGAGACAAGATGCAGGAGGGCAGTCTCTGACAGGAGGAAGAGTACCAGAACATGGGGGCATGCTATTAAGCTTGGGGGGAGTTTAAGAAGTATACAAGGAAATACTTCTTCACAAAAATAGTAGTGGATGTCTGGAATGGCCTGTCAGAAGAATGGTAGGGGCGAAGACAGTGGGAGCTGCAAACACGCGTGGGATAGGCACTGAGTATAATAAGCAGAGGTAAGGGAGGAGGGAAGAATACCTGTGACCCAAATAGGGTCCAGGGTGTAGTAATAGGCAGGGAAAATAGGGCAGACTAGATGGGCCTGCTGATCCTTTTCTGCCAACACATTCTATGTTTCTATGGTACCAGCTGATGAGTTTGGCACACCCTCTGTAATGTAATTAATCCTTTTGTGCCCCTTGCTTGGATGGGTGCTTCATGGGCCATGCGGGATCTGAGAGGGTGGTATTGACTCACAGTACATTGGTTCCCAGGGAATATTGCTACAGCTTAAGATGGCTTGCAACTCTCTAACCCCCTCTTTTCTTCCACCTTCCAGGCCTGTGTTCCTAAATGAAAGCATTCCTAATTTAGTGAATTGCGCTTCTGTGTGTATGCCCACTTTGTGTATCCTGATTTAAATGTTAATTGGTGAAGGTAACAATTGTCATATTATTCTCTGACGTGGTCCTTTCCAGTGCAGGGAGGTGGGAAGGTACTGCATCCCAGGGGGCAGCACTGCTTACAATATCTGGCCCATTTATTCTGTCTGGGTGGAGGCATCGTGCTATTTCTTACTTGTTCTGGGATGAACCCTCCTACCACAAGAGAAAGAATGACCCCAAACCCTCAACCAAGTGGGCCCTGTACAGTCACCAGACAGGGGTGTGAACTCGGACACAGTGACCCAAAGTCACTCCCCTCTCCTTTCCTGAGTGATAAAAAGAAACACCTACCAAAAAAACATTTTTGCAATTTATCATCTTCCTCCTATAGTAAATCAGTGTCTTAGAGGAAAATGGTGTCTGCCTTCTGTGTTTTTATGGCTGGATAGCGATAGCTATGCAATGTATTGCTAACAAGAGGGGAGGGAGTAGGGCAGACAGGAATAGGAACTGGCGTTTATTACCTTCTACTTCCACAGTGGAGTTTCATCACCTCATTGGTATGCATGAGATCCCTACTCCTCTGTGTCCATACATGTGATATCTCCCTCTTTTCGTAGCAGACTCCTGTTTTTTTTTACTGAACTCCCTCCTTCCCTCCTGGGAAACAAAATCTCCTGCTTAAGCAAAATTCTGTCCAAAATATTCATTCATGTTTTTTGGACAGATAAAGACACATAAAAATTAAATCAGTGATGAACAATGTATCTGATAACTTTGCATAACTGGTTGTTTATTCTTTTTAGTGTTTATTCTTGACAAAATTAAATATATTAAATTTTTGTAATGACATTTTTCTTATTTTTTGACACCATTTAAGGACAAACTCATGACATTACGGCACCTCCCTACTAGCAGGCCAATCTCCCTACTAATCTGACCCAAATCTCCTTCTTAAGCAAGTTGGACATATCACATATATGTGTGTCTGTGACCCATCCCTGCCCCCTTACTGTATGCAGATCTACTTTATTCTTGAATCTGTGACTATGGCACTTTTTTTCTGTTTTCTGTGCCACCTCCACAGCTGGAAGAATGCTACCAAGTACACACTACTTAAAGGGGCACTGACATCCCCCTTAGGCCTCAGACTGACTGTCCTTTGTTTAAAATACACATTTTATGATTGTTTGCATTCTGTAGAATGTGCTGACATAGTTGGTAGTTTGATTCTGATCCCATTTTTCTTTTTAGAAGTGAAAAACATACTACCCACCATACTGGTGCTACCACACCAAAATGTGTTTGTTTACATTCCCTGATCAACTCCCACTGCATCTTTCCTGGACTTGGGACACCCCAACACAGTCTAGCCACTCAAGATGCATTGGGAGGAGGGGAGGCTATAATATCATGAGTGGCTGCTCTGTTTGGGGGTATTCCTCATGTTGAGGATATATGCAATAAAAATAGATCTAGAATTTGAAACAAAACGATGAGTATAATTGCAACATTACCATGCATTTAAATTCTACTATGAAAGAATGCAGATTAAACAACCAGCAACACCAATGAATTTTAGAAAAGGTACACAATCATAAAATTAAGCAATAATGCATGACGGTGTGGGTTGTGCTGGGATAACCTGACGCCTGAGGTTATCCCAGCACAACCCACACCCTGGAGTGCATTATTGCTATTATACTAACATACTAAAATGCCAGCAGAATAGGCCTAACGGTTTTTCGTGTCTGCTCGTTTGGTCAGCCCCCACCCTGGGTGCTGGACCTTGCTGCCGCCCCTCGCCTCTCTGGCTTCTCTCTTCCCAGTTCGGATATTCTTGCTGCATGGATTTTGCTTCCAGAACCCTTCCCTGTACCTGTCCCACCCTCTCTTGAACCCCTCCACTGTCTCTGCCTCCACCCAGCCCCTAGGCAGCGCTTCCATTGCTCCACCACCCTCTCAGTGAATTAGCACCTCCTCCTTTCTCCCCTGAATCTTTCCCTCCAGCTTCCACCCATGCCCTCTAGTGGCCCCTCCTCCTTCCTTCAAGCACCCTGACTGTTCCTCACCTATTTACCCTCTTCATGTACCTGAAGACCTCATCATGTCCCCCAGTCCCTCTCTCTTCCAATGTACATATTTAGCTCTTCAAGCCTCTCCTCATAGGTCCTGTCCCCCAAGCCCCAAATCATTTTGGTTGCCCTCCTCTGGACCCTCTCCAGGAGGTTAATGTCCCTCTTTAAGTGTGGCCTCCAAAACTGCACGCAGTACTCAAGGTGCGGCCTCACCAAGCAGTTATACAGAGGTAGTATCACTTCCCTCCTTCTGGAGGTGATCCCCCTAGCGATGCATCCCAGCATCCTGTTGGCCTTGGCTGCTGCCCTCCTACAAGTCTCAGAGTTGTTCATCTTGACATCCACCACCACCCCCAGGTCCCTCTCAGCCATCGAGACTTGTAGCATTTCCCCCCCCAAGGTGTACACTTGGCCCAGGTTTCTGGCAAGTACCTTGCATTTCCCTGCATTGAACCTCAGCTTCCACTTTCTAGACCATCTTTCCAGAGCCTCCAGGTCCCCCTGTAGGGCCATCCTCCCCATCCACCACCGCCCCCAGTTTTGAGTCATCTGCAAAGAAACTCATCTCACTCCTGATTCCTGTCCTTATATCAGAGACGTAGGCGTTGAACAGAAGAGGCCCAAGGACTGATCCCTGTGGGACCCCACTAATGATCCTCCTTGGGGATGAGATTATCCCGCCAACTACGACCCTCTGGGTCCAGTCCTGTAGCCAATTGCCTATCCATCTGATCATCTGGTTCCCCACCCCATTTCTCCCAGCTTATCCAACAGGCCCACGTGAGGAACAGTCAAATACCTTGCTGAAGTCTAGAAAGAGGATGTCCACTGGTCTACCCAGGTCCAAGGCACTTGTCACCCAGTCATAGAACTCCACCAGGTTTGTCTGACATGATTTCCCGGGATGAATCCATGCTGTCTATCGTCCAGGCACCCTGACTTATCCAGGTCCCCCCTAGCCTCTCCTTGACAATGCCTCCATCACCTTGCCCACCACTCATGTCAGGCTGACAGGCCTGTAGTTCTCTGCCACCTCTCTTGGATCCCCCTTGTGGATAGGCACTATATGCGCCACCTTCCAGTCCTGGGGCACCCACCCTGTCCTCAGAGAGATGGTGAAAACTCCGCCAGGGTTTTGCCAGGACATCCGAGTTCCTTCAGCACTCTGGGATGTAATTATCCAGCCCCGGTGCTTTCTCCGTCTTAAGGGAGCTGAGGGCTTCCCTCACTCTCTCTGCTGTGATTTCCACTTCTGGTACCTCTTCCCCCTGCTTAGCCCTCCCCCCTCCTGCCAGTGATGCCTCCCTCTCCCCAGACCTGACGATCGGTAAGGGTTCCTCCCTCCTCAGTATCTCTGTCTCCTCCCATGTATGATGCAGACCCCCATTTTCCTTGGTGAAAACTGAGGTGAAGTCATTATACAATGACTTGTTTTTTTTTTAATAAAACAGGAAAATAGAAAAACATTTTTTATAGCTTTTTTTTATTTTTTCATGTGTGGAGGCATATGTTTTGAGAAAAAAGCCCACAGTTTGGCCACTAGATGGTGCTAGCAATATGTTCTGCTTTGTGTTTCCCTAGCTACAGCTTTTTTTTCTGTTAGGACACACAGGTGTTACATAGTATGCCATAGTGAATGCTGGCTGTGCTTCCCCGCCCCCCACAGTTTTTTTGTTGTTGCTATTGTACCTTTAAAATGCAGTGTCAGAGAGTGACACCCACAAGTTGTCGTTGTGTCCGTTATGGAGCGTGGCTGACGAGCCGATTGGTAACTAATACTGGAGCTGCTACGGTGCTGTCATGGTCCTGGAAAACAAAGCCAATTGCAGGTATGGCTTTGTTTTCATTTTAGAGGATTCCTTATCTTTCTGCATCTGATTTTCTCTAGTTTGGAACTTCGGGTGAACGCCTTGTGCGCATGCTCTAGATCGTCAAAACATCCGGAGATACTGGGCATTATTTTGTTTAAAAAAAAATGTTTCACTGTTACAGGCTTTTTTTTTTTTTAACATCGGTACTGGTGAGGAGAGCAGAAGTGAAAGAGGAGAAGGGAAGTTTTACATCCTCGCGTGGGGTGAGAGCGGGAGCAAAGTCATGTACAATGCTGGTCGGAGCACCCCTATCCTGTGGGGGGGAGGGGAGGTATGATTCAGGAGGTTGTTATGCGGTCATGTGTGTTGGTTGTGCTGGGATAACCTCACTGTTGAAGGACTGTGCCAACCAATAAAAACACAGCATTCTTTCTTGCCATTGTATAATGTGGGTTTTCAACTAGAAGTATTATAATGCAAAAATGGTTGACAGTCTCCCTTTAAAGGGGAACTACAGTCAAAATTTACAAAAACGAAGTTGTGCAGAGTGCTTTATTTTGTAGGTATAACCTTAGTGTGTCCTTCCTTTGTTTGCAATAAGGCGTTTTTAAATTTGCCTGTTAGTTTTAAGGCCCCTGAGGAGCTCCACATTTGCATTTTTATTGCTCTTTTCTTTCCTACAGTACCTTCTGTCCCATGTGACAGTAATGCATTTGTGATCATTAATTCAGTAAGAGCTGATTTTGTGTCAAGTTTCTGGCAGTAGAGCTGTGATTTTAAATGTGTCCTTATCCAGTGAGCACCAGTGAAGACTACATATACAGATGTCAAAACCTGAGGGATAATTGAGTGAGCTATTCTGTAAGGTAACAGCTAGAGTGTTCACTGATTATACCATTGGTGACCTGGGGTGATTTGCGTACTTTTTATAGCTGTATTTAGTTTGATGAAATGAAAAGTTTCAAAAACAAAACATTTACTCCTGCTGGTTAGACCTTGACATATACCTAGAAAACAGAAAGTTTTGATTATTACAAGTTATTCAGTTGAGGCCAGAATATCAGGCTTCTGACAGCAGATTGCTGATGCTGCAGCAGCTATTACTTACTGAATCATACCTTTCAACTGCTGGGAATTTGGTATAGCACTATGAATTTTACACTCACATTTACCCTTGCTCTGCAAAAGTTTACTGGTGTTCCTCAGAATGTTACTGTTGTTTCTGGACACAGACTAGTAACACATTGATCTAACCTGACAGAAACGTTCCTTAACACTAACCATACAGGGCCCACTATTTCTCAACACATTATTCTTTAAGGTAAGAATGTGCTACACATTCTTGCCATTTGCTCTAAATTTTGAAGGCCAATGCTATGATTTTTACTGGTGAGAGGTTAAGAGATAGCCACGGAATCAATGGTGCTAAACATATTACTGTCACATGGGACAGGTGGCATTGTAGGAAAAAGGAAGAGCAACAAAGATGCCAACATGGAGATTTCTAGTGTCCATAAAACTAGCAGGCACATAAGGAAAAAACTCCTAACAGCAAACAAAGGGAAGAATACTCTAGGACTACACACACAAAACAAAACACTCTGCACAGCATATGTTTTTGCAAATGTTGACTATAGCTCTCCTTTAACACTGCTGGGGCAAGTGTTAGTGACAGAAGAACAGTTCTATCAACTAATGTAGATCTGACATAGCAGAAACAGTCTATAGTAAGTGCTGTATTGAGAGAACAGTCAAATGGTGGAGAGAGATATGAGACAGGCATTCATGCTGATGATTCCAGTTTACCTAGGCATGCAGAGAGTGGCAATGGAAACGGAAAGAGCTGGAGTATTGCCTAAAACTAATTTTACTTTTTAAAAGGAGTCAGCTATTACCTTGTATATCTGAGGTACATCTTCTTCCCTTTGATTAACTAGAAGATTTTGTACCTGATCTCTGAAGGTGTGATGTGTGGAACAGAACTCTGCCTGGCAGCTGACATATTTAGTTTTATTCCTCCTCACTAACTGTGACATCACAGTTGCTCAAAAAGAGCCACTGAGTAGCTGCCGGTTCAGTCATCTGTAATGTCACAGTCAGTGAGGTCACAATGCTTATGATGTAGTGGGAGGATGAGAACTAGATATAGTAATAAAGTGGGTTGGGAACTGGCTAAGAGATAGGACTCAGAGGGTGGTGGTAAATGGCATGAAATCTGAGGAGAGCGAGGTGACCAGTGGGATGCCACAGGGGTCGGTGTTGGGGCCAGTCCTAGTCAGTGTCTTCATTAATGACATTGTAGAGCATCTGGAGGGAAAGTTGTGCCTCTTTGCAGCTGGCGCCAAGATCTGCAACAGAGTGTATACACCGGAGGGGGTGGAAAAAATGAGAACGGACCTAAGCCTATTAGAGGAGTGGTCAGGTGTCTGACAATTGAGTTTCAATGCTAACAAGTGCAAGAACATGCACCTGGGTCACAGGAATCCAAGTGAGGAGTACAGGATGGGTTGGGAAATTTGGGCCAGCACAAGTCAGGAGAGAGACCTGGGGCTTATCATATCTTATGACCTGAAGGTGACCAAACAGTGTGAAAAAGCGGTGGGAAGAGCAAACAGAATGTTGGGGTGCAGAGGGAGGGGCATAACAAGCAGGAGGAATGAAGTGGTGATGCCACTGTACAGATCACTGGTGAGATCTCATCTGGAGTACTATGTCCAGTTCTGGAGACCACTTCTCCGGAAGGACATTGACAAAATAGAGGCAGTCCAGAGAAGGGCAACGAAGATGGTACATGGACTGCACCAGAAGCCCTACGAGGAAAGATTTAAGGACCTTAATATCTATTCACTAGAGGAAAGAAGGGAAAGGGGAGATATAATAGAGACTTTCATGTACCTTAGGGGAATAAACAGGGTACAGGTGGAAAGCATATTTTAGAGAAAACTGCACAAGAACAAGGAGACATGTTATGAGGCTGAAGGGTGGAAGGCTCAGGGGTAATGTTAGGAAGTACTTTTTCACTGAGAGGGTGGTGGAGCCGTGGAACAGCCTTCCAGTAGAAGTGGTGGGTGTGAAAACAGTATGGGGGTTCAAGAGTGCATGGGATAGACATAAGGTTATCCTGAAGATGTGCAGAGCAGGAGAGCCACAGATCAAATAGGAACTGGGGCTGCTGCAGTGAGTAGGGAAATGGGTAGACTAGGTGGGCCGTATGGTCCTTCAAACAACATGAAGTCTTGCTGTATTCTGACAACATGCAGTTAGACCGACCGGTTCAACTGCCCCTGAGAACAAAGAGTTAAATTCTATGCAAATGCATAGAACGTCGAGCTCGAGCTCAGTTTTCAAACCACTGTCCTCGGTACATTCTAGTAACTGATCAGATTCTTTACTCCGTTCTCCAGTGAAGACGCCTCGGAGATTTCTCCTCGCTTTCTTTTAAAGCTGAGTTCGTTGGTTATTCCAACTGCTTTGTTCTTTTTTATTTTAGTACGTTCTCAAACCGCTGTCTTCGGTATAGTGTACATTCCTCGGTTGGGTAAGTGTTTGGTTTCCGATCGGTTCCATGACCGAGAGGGACCAACTCTAAATTTTTCCTTCAAATTTGCATTGTATTGGGGTACCGGTGCAAAGTCCTGACCAGAACCGAGGGCTCTCGGTTCATTTTTGGCTGGCACTAAACCGTTGGCCGGTTTGAACTTTGTCTTCTCTTTTACCCAGCCTAACTAAGCCTCCTATTTCTTCATTTCTTTATCCTGGCCTAACTAAGCAACTGCGGATAAAGTAGACATTTAATTTTTGCTTAACTGGCCTAACTAAGCCACTGGGTTAAGCTCCAAATTTTAGGGTTATATCACAGAAACCCAAGAGAAAAAACGGTCCCACTGGGTTTCAGCGTTGTACTGAGTGTGGGGAGCAATTTGCAAAAGCTGATCCACATTTGGTTTGTCTGTACTGTTTGGGTTTTAACCACTTACAAACAGACTGTGATATTTGTAAAAATTTCCTTCAGTCTACTTTAGACAGGTGCCTCAGTAAATTGAAGGAAAAAATGGACAAGACTGCTGAGCCCGGTTCCAGTTCAACCGAACCTTCGGATCCGACAACCGACCTTTCAAGCCAGGGTGAACCATCGATGGGTAAATGACGCTTGGAGTCAGTTTCAAAACCCGCATCATCGAAGAAAGCCAAAAGCTCCGGTTCGGAATCGTGTAAGCAATCGGTCTCGGTTCCAACCACGGAGTAGATTGCAAAAGCCATTCGAATAGTGCAGTCTTTGCAATTTGGGTTTGGCGAACCATCGCAGGTATCGTCTGGGCAGCCAAAGGTTCCAGATACTGGTTCAACTCCTTCAGGATACATTGATCCTGAAGAGTATTATTTTTCTGAATATGAGGAGGACGATGAGGAACAGGATGAAGGGGAACCCATTGACCCTGAGGTCTCCCCTGACCATCCTCAGTACGAATCCCCTCCTAGGCCTGTCTCTGAGGCTACCTCCCATTTTGTTTTTATGAGGCAGGTGGCTGAGACTCTGCAGCTCTCTGTACAAGAGGCCAGACAGGAGGATGATGAGGAAGAGGATTACAGGGAGATGATGGATCTTCCTGTGCCCCAGGGACTTTCGATTTCCATTCATAAGTCCCTTAAGAAGCAGACTTTAAAGATCCTCCAAACCCCTAGTTCTGTCCCTCCTTTGGATAAGAAGATGGACAGGAAGTATTTTCTGGCTGGCAATGGCACTGACTTTTTAACTACCCATTGTAGCCATGTAGGGGTAGTTCTAACTGCAGCCTGCGAGAAGGCTGGCATCCCTCTGGCCTCTCACCCCCCTGACAAGGATTCCAGGAAGGTGGATTCTCTTGTCAAAAAAGGGTACCTGGCATCTTCCTTGGGTATCAGGCAAGCCTCCTATATGGCTTATGCCTCCAGGTATCAAAAGTCCCTTTGGGAAGCTGTCATACAACTAGCTAAAAAGGCCCCTCCTGAGCTGTCTGCTGACCTTCAGGAGTTGGTCAATAAGGGGGTACAAGCATCTAAGTCCCAGTTCCACATGGCTGTGGACTCCAATGATGCAGCTTCCAGGGCTATGGCTTCTGCTGTATCCCTCAGACGGTTTTCCTAGCTCAGATGTACTAACCTGTCCCAGGACACACACAGTAATGCCATGGATTTTCCCTTTGTCCAGAACTCTCTGTTTGGGGAACAGACTGAGGCATATATGAAGAAGGTGAATGAGTACAGAGTGGCATACAGGAGTGCTTCAGCAAAAGAGAAAGCTGCCACTCCTCAGAAGCAGCAGGCCAGGGGCAGGAGCAAACCTTACCCCAGGCTTTTCCACCAGGCCCAAGCTTCTCCCTCTTATCAACAACCCAGGGGGTTCTTTAGAGGGAGGGGCAGGAGGGGTGCTGGCAGTCTGCTACCCTAGCGAAACAGACACCCTGAAAGCTCTGTTCGGGCCACCTCCCCTTACCCTGTTGGGGGCAGACTGACCTACTATCTCCAGGCTTGGCATTCCATCACTTCAGACAAATGGGTCCTGGAGATAGTGGGTCAGGGACTTGCTCTCACTTTCAAGGTGCCCCCAAAATTGTCAGCAAGAAATTTCAGGCCTTCCAGCTTGGCAGAAACAGCTCAGCTGGAGGCAGAGGTTTCCACACTTCTTCAGTCATGAGCAGTGGAACCCGTGCCACATCAGCTCAGGGGAAAAGGAGTACTCAAGGTACTTCCTGGCACCAAAGAAAAATGGGGAGTGGCGGCCCATTCTCGATCTCAGATTCCTAAACAGACATCTTACAAAGCCAAAATTCAAAATGACAACCCTGGCTACCATTCTACCTACTCTCAAGCAGGGGGACTGGCTGGCATCCCTAGACCTAAAGGATGTTTACTTCCACATTCCCATCAGACAGTCTCGCAGAAAATATCTCAGATTTCGACTACCCTCAGGCCACTACCAATTCAGGGCTATGCCCTTTGGCCTGATATCTGCACCAAGGGTGTTTACAAAATGTCTGGCAGTAGTGGTGGCATTCCTCAGAAGGCAAGGGGTTTCAGTTTACCCCTATCTGAACGGCTGGCTGTTGGTGGGTCAATCCCCCCAGCAGGTCACAGAAGCCCTAAAACTCACCCAGGATACTCTTCTCTCCTCTCTCTGGGATTTTTAGTAAATCTTCAAAAGTCTGTCTTAACCCCTGTACAAGTACAAGATTTTATAGGGGCAGAACTGAATACCATTCAGGCAAGGGCCTTCTTGCCTGTTGCAAGGGCACAGACTCTCATAGAATTGGCAAAATCCTTTCAGGTTCGAGTTCCTCATCCAGAAAGGTACTTCTTACAGCTCAGAGGACACATGGCCTCTACCACAGCTGTGGTCCTGGGAGCCAGGTTCCAGATGAGGGACATTCAGTTCCACCTGAGATCATTTTGGTCTCAGAGAAAGGATTCCCTGTCCAAACTGATTCCAGTGTCTCCCACCATTCTGTTAGCTCTTCAGTGGTGGAAGGAGATGGGGTCCCCTTTCTCCCTCAGGTACCCTCTCTGCTGCTGACAACAGATGCTTCTCTCCTGGGCTGGGTGCCTACCTGGGGGATCACACAGCACACGATACATGGCTCCTCCAGGAGTCTCTCTTGCATATCAATCTTCTGGAGCTCAGGGCAGTGCTCCTGGCTATTCAGGAGTTTGCCAGTCTCTTACAGGGCAAGGTGGTACAGATCAGGACAGACAACACCACCACCATATACTACATCAACAAGCAGGGGGGAACAAGATCCCCCCCTGCTGTGCACAGAATCCATGAAGATTTGGAAGCTGGCATATTCTCTCAACATGTCACTGTTGGCAGTTCACTTGCCAGGCAAGGACAATGTACTGGCAGATGCTCTCAGCAGAATCTGCCAGGGCCATCACGAATGGACCTTGAGTAGGCAGGTCCTTCTCTCAGTATTCAGGAGGTGGGGAGTTCCAGAGATAGATCTCTTTGCATCCCCAGACAACCACCAGTTACCTCTGTATTGTTGTAGGCCCCCCACTCCAGGGCTCAGTGCCACTGGATGCTCTCCTTCTGGACTGGTCAAACAGGTTCCTTTATGCTTTACCTCCCTTTCCTCTGATGGCCAGAGTCCTGGTTAAGTTGAGGTCTCAGTCTGCCACAATGAATCTCATAGCCCCAGACTGGGCCAGGCAGCCATGGTATTCGATGCTGTTGGCACTGTCGGTGACCAAACCGATTTCTCTACCCAGGAGGTACAACCTGCTGACATCCTCTCAGGGCAGGATAATGTACCCCAATCTTCAGTCCCTTCACCTCGGGGCTTGGTTCTTGAAGACCTAGAATATGCAGATTTACAACTGTCTCAATCTGTCTTGGATATTCTGAGAGGTGCCAGAAAGCCCACTACCAGAAAAACTTATTCCTCTAAATGGAAAAGATTTTCCATCTGGTGCACACAGAAGGATTTGGATCCACAGCAGGCTGCAGTACCAGAGCTTCTGGACTACCTGGTCCACCTTCAGTCTTTGCATTTACAGCCATCTACCCTTTAAGTACACTTTTCTGCTGTCTCTGCTTACCTTTTAGCAGGGAAGGCACCTTCTCTGGCTGCACACCCAATTTTCAAAAAGTTTTTCCAGGGGTTGTTGCATCGTCATCCCCCACATAGGGAACCTACCCCTGCATGGGACCTGAACATATGTATAGATCAGCTTATGCAGCCTCCTTTTGAACCTATGTTTTCTTCAGATCTCAAGTTTCTCACTTGGAAAACTGTTTTTCTAGTGGCTATCACTTCTGCTAGAAGAATCAGTGAGCTTCAAGCCTCGTCTGTGGAGCTCAACTATATTTCACCTCACAGGCATAAAATTGTGCTCTGAACTAACAGAAAATTCCTCCCTAAGGTGGTTACTGATTTTCATCTGAACTAATCCATTACTTTGCCTGTATTTTTCTCAGATCACTCTAGCTCAGGTGAACGCAGGCTGCACAGCCAGGACGTAAAAAGAGCTTTAAGCTATTATATGGACAGGACAAAGGAGCTAAGGAAGGATTCCTCCCAGCTTTTTCTTACTTATGGTGAAGTTGGTCAAGGCAGGCCAGCTGCAAAAAGAACTGTAGCCAGATGGATTGTGGCCTGTATTCAGTTCTGCTACAGTAAGCTGGGTAAGGACCCACCAGTAGGTATTAGGGCCCATTCCACGAGAGGCACTGCAGCCTCCCTTGCGGCTGCCAGGGAAGTCCCCCTGCTTGAGATATGTAAGGCTGCCACCTGAAAGTCTGTCCATACATTCACCAAGCATTACAACCTGGATATCCAGGCAAGGAGTGATGCCAGGTTTGGCACAGCTGTACTGCAGAGCCTATTCCCCAAATAGGTTATGTGCCCACCTCCTGGGGGGCACTGCTTTATAATCTGCATATTGTCAGAATACAGCAAGACTTCATATTGTTTGAAGAAAAAATTACTTACCACAGTAATGTTGCTTCTTCTAATGGAGTCTTGCTGTATTCTGACCTCCCACCCTACCTCCCCTTCAGAACCTGGGGAAGGGTGGCTCTTCTCTAGCATTTTATTATTTTAACCATTAGTGGGTAATGGTTTTCTGTGGGCGTCTGTAACTTGAGTCTTTATACGCCCTTTTGGTTTTGTTTTCTTTATATTGCCCCTGTTGGGGTCCTGTTTAGGCTTAGTTCTGGCCATTATATACATATTTATCCAGTTCGCTTCATAGAATCTGATCAGTTACTAGAACATACCAAGGACAGTGGTTTGAAAACTGAGCTCGAGCTCAACATTCTGTGCATTTGCATAGAATTTAACTCTTTGTTCTCTGGGGCAGTTGAACCGGTTGGTCTAACTGCATATTGTCAGAATACAGCAAGACTCCATTAGAAGAAACAACATTACTGTGGTAAGTAATTTTTTTTCTTATCTGCCGACAGATTCTATGTATGTTTAGATATACGGTATCTGCAGCCAGGCAGAGTGCTATTCATAGAAACATAGAATTTAACGGCAGATAAGGACCGCTTGGCCCACCCCGTCTGCCCATTTCCCTACCTACTGGATAAGCTGCAGATTCTAGTTAACCAGCAGCCTACTTCTTCTTACCCCCACCCCCCAGAATTGCCTTATGACTGTCCCATGCATGCTTGAATTCCACCACTGATTTTGACTCCACAGCTTCCTCCGGAAGGCCGCTCCATGCATCCACAACCCTCTCTGTGAAAAATACTCCTTAAATTACCCTGAGCAGCCCCCATCTTCAAATTGGGCCCTCTTGTTCTTGCACACTTTTTTGAAAGATGCTACCTCTTGGACTTTGTTGATTCCTTGAGGTACTTGAAAGTTTCTATCATGCCCCCTCCCTCCTTTCCTCGAGGCTATACATATTAGCTCCTTGTCTCTCTTCATATGTCTTCCGTACAGACCCTGCACCATTTTAGTTGCCTCCTCTGGACAGCTTCCATCCTGTCTATGTCTTTATGGAGATTGGGTCTCCAGAACTGCACACAGTACTCCAGATGGGGTCTCACCGGCTGTCTGTACAGAGGGATAATAACTTCCTGTTTTCTACTGGTGATGCCTCTCCCATGCATCCCAGTATCCCCCAGCCCTCCTGCTGCCCTCTCACATTGCTTGCCCACCTTTAGGTCATCTGATATGACTACCCCAGGTCCCTTTCCATTTTGTTGTTGTTAGTATCTCACCCCCATTGTGTACTCTTCCCTGGTTTTGTTTCCAGGTGCATTACCTTGCACTTCTTAGCATTGAATCTAAGCTGCCATACATTTGACCATTCCTCTAACCTTGCCAAGTCCCTTATCATCCTTTCCACCCCACCCTGTGCATCAACTCTGTTGCAGATCTTAGTGTCATCTGCAAAGAGACATACTTTTCCTTCCAGTCCTTCCGCAATGTCGCTTATAAAGACATTGAAGAGGACCGGTCCTAATACTGAACCCTGCGATACCCCACTAGTAACCCTCCTTTCTTCTGAGTGGACTCCATTTACTATTACTCTCTGTGTCCTATTCTCCAGCCAATTCTTTACCCAGGCTGTCATCTTGGGACCCACTCCCAGGCTGGCTAACTTGTATATTAATCTTTTGTGTGGGACTGTGTCAAATGCCTTGCTAAAGTCTAGGTAGGCCATGTCCACAGCCCCTCCCTGATCTACTACTTTGGTCACCCAGTCAAAGAAATCTATCAGATTTGTCTGGCATGACCTTCCTGCTGTGAATCCATGCTGCCTAGGGTCCTGTGCCCTCTGGCCTCTAGATACTCGACAATTCTTTCCTTCAGAAGTGATTCCATCATTTTCCCTATCACTGAGGTTAAACTAACAGGTCTGTAGTTTCCTGCTTCTGCCTTGCTCCCACTTTTGTGAAGGGAATCACATCTGCCCTCCTCCAGTCCTCAGGTACCACCCCATCCTCCCATGATTTGTTAAAAGGGTAGTCAGTGCTGTCACTAGTTCTACCCTTAGTTGTTTTAGAATTCTGGGATGAATCCCATCAGGCCCCATTGCTGCTTTGTCCACCTTTCAGTTTTAAGAGTTCTTCAGAACCCTTCTTCTGTAAATGGGCTGGTATCAACTCTGTATCTAGAGTGTTACTACTGTTTGTTTTATGTACCTCCTCTTCATTTTTAAATACTGAGCAAAATATTTGTTTAGTATCTCTGCCTTTTCACAGTCTCCTCTGCCCACCCTCCCTCCCCTCCCTTTATTAAGCCTCACTTGGTTTTCCTTTGCTTCCTGATGTACCTATAAAAGGTTTTATCCCCCTTCTTAACTGAGTTGGCTATCTTTTCCTCGGTTTGGGCCTTTGCTGTTCTGACTGCCTTCCCAGCCTCCTTTTGCTTTAACTGATACAGTTCTCTGTCCTGCTCCTTCTACGATTCCTTCTGCTCGAGCTCAACATTTTGTGCATTTGCATAGAATTTAACTCTTTGAAGTGTCATTTCCCAACCACAGTATTCCACACATCCAGCACAATATCCTTTCTAATGAGCAAAATGAAAAAAGAAAAATACTTCAGAAATAAGAGTTGCAACTGCCTAAAATGTGTAACGTTTTCCTATCTGTTACATTTGGTTACTAGCTCTTTATATCTGAGCTCTGGATTCCTCTGCTGCCTATCTGATCACCAAGGAACACTATCACTTACAAGTCATGTTGGCTAGTTAGAACCGTGATCTGGGATTGTGATCTCTGTCATCAAAGAACTGTACCAGTCCAAGACAATAATACAGGTGCAGTAATTACACTGCTTTGCATCAGAATAGATAAGAAAAAGAACACATATGTTGCAGGTGGGTGATAAACTTTTATTGGACTTTTAGTTCTTGAAAGCTAGTCTTAAAAGACAGTTTTGTTAGTCCAATAAAATATATTACCCTCAACGTATTTTTATGTTTTTCTTCTGCATAATAGAGTGGAGCCATATGGCTGCCACATTTCTCCATCAGATAGACACAACTAGATGCACACTGTTATGCACAATGCTTTCTGCAGAAATCAGTGGTGATGGGGGAGGGCCAAAGAAAGGATAAAAAAGTGAATGGAATAGTTTGGTTGGGAAATGACACTTCAGCACCTGCTTCATAATAGAAGCTGCGTAAACCCCAGTTTAACCTGTTGTGTAACACCATACGTATTCCCGATATCTCATGAACTTTGCTCTTATACTGTACTTAGTTAACGCAGCCTGCTCAGGATATCAGTAAGTGGCTGTGGTGGGATCTGAACCTGAACTTGCTGGTTTCCAAGCCTTTGCTGTAACCACTAGAGCCAAAAACTAGCCTTCCGTCACATTAAAAGTCTGACTCGGTTTCAGGAGTAAAATGAAAAAGAGCTGCTTCTATATAAAATACACCCCCTCAAACACATACAACTAATTAATTATAGTATTAAATGCAACCTATAATGAAGAAACATATTCTCAGACCCCTGTCTGATATGTTCACTTCTAGTCGCAGGTGATGCGTTCCTTCAGTGAATCCTTTCCATTTTCAGCACTGAAAGCAGACTTCTTATTAGCATTCTGCTGGGTGCGGCCAAAACTGGAAACTTGAACTTTGCTGCTTTAACCCCTCCAAGGGAAAAAGTCAGTGGGGTGCCGACCACAGCAGAGCTGTAAAGCAGTGTCATAGATTGTGTAGGAATATGTTCCATTGCATACCAGCTACTAAACCACCCCATTTCAAGTAGCTCCTAGAGGGTAGTTGAATCCCTGTCCCATGAACTTTTCCCCTATTGGCTAGTAAATGTGAGATTGTTAGTCATCACAATAATACAACAAGTACATTACAACTAAACAACACATTATTCGATATCCCTTATCAGGCTAATGCATTAGCAGTCATATTGGCTCTGACCAGAGTTTGTTAACAGCTGACAAGACTTTGGACCGAGTCTTAATAGGGTTGTTAAGCCCGTTAACCCAGGGATCCATTAAGTACCAGGGTATTGGTAACTCTTTATCAGGAAACAAAGCCAATGAGTGATAGAAATCAACCAGATCCTGTGTTTGTTTGTTGACTTATTTATTTATTTATTTGTAACATATTTTACCAGGTAATCAGAGTCCAGTGTGGGCTATTTTCTACTTGTGACGGGGGTGGTGGGAAGGAAAAATCAAGGAATTACAATACAAACAATTCCAGTGGTAGTGATCTCTAGTGTACAAAGTCAGTACGTATACAAGTCACCAGTTAACAGAGTATATACACAGGCCCTGGAGGGTGCGATAACATATTGTGGGTTTATACCACAAAAACAGAGTCAAATCATATTTGGGTGCCACTGGTACAGGGGAGAATGCGAGTCCCTTAGAAAATACAAATGAAATTATTTACTGATGCACAGAATACACCTGAGAAAGTGAAATCCATGTAATTGAATCCGTAGAGCAAGTCCCCTTGAACTGGGGACTTCTAACTATAGAACCTGGAAGCAGGGTATCCAGGGCAGGTGGCTGCTTAAAGCAGGCCCTTGTAGTACAGGAGGAATGCCAGATGGTGTTACAGACACTCCCAAGCAGTAAGAAAGACCAGTGACTATGAGGCCACAAGCCCCCAGTGGGAGAATAACTCTCCTAAGGGAAAGGGACAGTAAAAAGGAGAGAAGATTTAGGCAAAAAAAAAAAAGTAATAAAAGGGAAGTCCTCTTGGCCGGTAGACAGCATATTAACCCATTGCAGGTCAACCTTCACCTTCCACACCAGTCCCAAATATAAGCTTCATATCTGTAACTGAAGTCCTGGCCAAGCCTGAACACCACAGTAGAAACACAGACCCCCCTTTACATATAGAAACTGTTCCAAAGCATTATCATACCCCAGGTAACATGTAGTGTAAAACATTTAAAAAACGCTGCTTTTTCAGGTATTACCACCGCACCCAGTTGCACCTGTGCCCAAGGTCCACATAGTGTTCATATTAAAAGAAAGTCCAAAACTGAAGGAAGCTGGGCAAATAATGTAACCCTCTGTCCCCATCCCACGTTAATGAAATACCCCAATTAAATGATGTATTCCAGCAATGTAGCACAAGACACAAATGCAAGAACCAGCTGGAAATAAGTGTATAATGTCTCAGGAAGTGTCAAGATCAAAAGCAGGTTTAAACGTCTCCAAAAAAGGATTGGGGTGGGGGAACAAGTCTACAGGAGGAAATCTTGGAGAGGCTGGGTCAGTCATGAGGTTCTGGGGGTGTCCATTGGGGCCCCTTCCTCACCCAGCAGAATGGAACAGGGATCATGCATCGGGAGGCACTGGGTAACAGAGGGACAGGGGTGGGAATTTAGGAGAGGAGCCATGACTGGGATAGGAAGCCACACTCCTGGTCCCCACCTTGAGTCATCAAATCTCTCGATACACCAGCTGCATTGTATCCTTTAGTCCAGTATGGGATGTAGCCAGCACCCAATCTATGGGTAACATGTATTGCAGAACTCCACAGGTTTCCCACTCTTAGTGGCCCATAGCACCTTTATCTGTTCAAGTCTCAACTGTTCATATGACAGGCCAGTACCCTGGCCTCCTATGACCTAGGTTGTAGTCACTATAGGCAAAAACAATCATTTAGGTTGGCCCCGTGGCACAGGTGGCTGTGGCGCTGCAGAATGCCTTACGTTGCACTACACTGGTGACCCGTGTGGGAACAAGCTCAGGTTCTCAGGGGCTGGTGAGGGGAGGGCTGGGAGAAGACTGAGCATCTGCCAGGCAGCTCTCCTCTCCTGGACAGGGGTAGTAAGTCTTCCCGGCTCTTGCTTGCCACCACATGGAGGCCTAATGGCAGCATCGATGCTCAGTGAGGCCAGATGGACATCTAGGAGGGTGGAATGAGGCCACGGTTCCGGAGCGCATGTGCCTTTCCACGCACATGCGCTTCTGTGCTGGGGCTCTGATATGGGATGGAGAAAAATCGGGTGGAAAAGAGGGGACCAGGCTTCATGAAGCCTTGTCCGAGGTACCATGACCCACCCTGCTGCTCCATGGATGGAAGGTAATTCTGCATGAGAGGCACCGGTGGGGGGAGGATGGCCCTTCCCCTTGCCCTGTAATTGGGAGCAATCCACAAAGGATCCCCCCAGCAGTGGACAGAAAGCAATGGACAGTTGATGAAGCTGAAACAGTTACTTGGTCAGCCCTGGAGAGATAAAAAGCTTTATAAAACAAAACAAAAAAAGGGGGGGAGTGCATTAATATCCACAGCTGAAAAACAATCTATGGCCACACATTCGTATATTTTGCCAGTGCTAAGATAGGAAAAACTGCACTTGCATGTCGCCCCTCCCCCCATCCTGCAAGCCACCCACCAGTGAGCTTCCCATCTCCCATATAGCAAGAGTACAAGGGAGCCCAGCTCAGCATTCCCGCTGCTCACTGCAGTCATACAAGGCAATTAGCAGTTTCATCAAGGAGTAGCTGGCCACTTTTGTGGTAGACCGGCAAACAGCACCTCTTCAGAGATCTTCCCTTTCTTCTTTGTGTGCTGTGTCTTCATTTGCCATTGGCACTGGATTGCTCATCATGTGGTAGGGAGCCCCGCTACCATGGGTTGCAGACCCAAGGCAGCTAGCACCCCCCCTTCCCAAGAGCAGGGTCCCAAAACAAATCTGCTGGAGCACCTGTTGTTTTGCATCTCATTTCTTGTTACTAGGTTGGGCTGGCATGTGGCAGACAGTGCTCCCTGACCCTGTGTGGTGCTTGGGACATCAGGGCTGGCTCAGTGTCACACTACAACTTGGTGGTGGGCATGGTATATGGCACCATGTGGCAGGCTCTGGAGGACGGGATGAACAGTGGAAAGTTACTTTGGGAGGGAAAAGGAAGTTAAACCTCTGCCTGGTGTGGTGATATACCACCATCAAGCCAAGTGTCTGCCACCATGGAGCATGGGCAGAGGGCATTTACCCTCTTAGTTTCCCTCCAAGATGGTATAGATCCTCACTTCTGTGAACGTGACATGACCTTCTGCTATAAGTGCCCTGCAGGCTGTCTCCTTGTTTTGTCTCCATGTTTACAGATGCTGCATGCGGCCTGTAGAGGTAACCACATCTCAAGAGTGCCACTGTCCCATAGACAGGAGATGTGCATGAACAAGACTTTGGGTGCTATCCTGTAATATTCAGTAATAAAAAAAAGGTGTTGTGTTACAGATGTTTTACTTAGATTAGGATAAAATCATTTGGAAAAACTGTGTTGGCACCGAAATGGTTTACATAAATTTCACACACAGTTTAGAAGTACAGCAAAACCTGTAGTGCAGGTTTCTACTTCAGATTCTTTGTTCTACCTGCCCCGGACATCTGTGCCAAATTCAGGTTAACGCTTAATTTCCCAGTAGCTCCCTCTACCAAGCACTTCTTCTCTGTGCTCTTTTACTCTCTCTCCTGCTTCGCAGATGGCTTTCTTTTTTCATACTTACGTTTTATTCCCCCTTCCTGTCTCAGTTGTCTCAATTCTCTCCAGAGCTCGAAGGCACGTCCAACCCCCTGCACTTCTCACACCAATGAGCACCCTTCTGTTGAGCCTTGGTTTGTCCTGCAGGCAGGGTCAGGTACCAGAAGATTTACCCTGAATACTCTGCCCTTGTCAGGTGGTGTCACAGGGGAAGTACTGTATGAGGTTAAGACACACCAAGGGTTCTTTGAATTTTCCTTGTTTTCTGTACCTCTACAGGATGTCGGCATTCTAGGGGTGCAGGGCAGGGGGCATACATGACAGCATGCCAACCATGCTCCTTGCTGATATTCTTCCCTTCCCTGCTAGTCTGCCTAGCACTGCGCTCCCACCCAGTGGTAACTCAAGTGGTAGCACTGCAGTAAACGCAGCTAGCCCCCCTTCCTGGAAGAGAAGCGCATCCTCTAGAATGCTCAGTCCTCCTCCCCCCAGTCAGCCCCTGACAAAACAGGCTCATTCCTGACCCTGGGCCACTGACATCCCAAGTGGTAGCCCTACTACTGCCCCACTGGGCCAGCGATAGCTTCCTTCTTGTCCCCCTACTGTCTTCTCCCTTTCTTGTCTCTGCACTCTCTCCCCTTTATAACTTTCCTAGTCCCTCTGCCACTGTCTCTACCTCATCCACCTACCTTTGCCTGGTAAATTTTCACTTTCAGACTTTTCTGCCAGTTGTAATCCAGGCTTACACTGTACTTTATTGTTACTGCCTTCTTGATGATTTTTCTAGTTTTGTATATATTGTTCTATTTTATCAGTGTTGATAAAACTGCACTACCATTGTACTGCAAGTATGTTGCTTTGCATGTTTGGTTACACAGTATTTTTGCTCGGTATAGTTATGTCTGATCATTCCTCTCCATTTCCCCTTCCCATATGCTCCACCTGGACTTGAACATCAACTCGGTGTGCCTAACCTGGTTACCAATTTTATATAAATTTATAAACAATGGTTCAGAGTGAGATGTGCTGTTTGGCTTTCAAGGCGTAGTGGACGGGATTCTAAATTAGCTCAACTGCAGCTAACAACACTGTTTATTGACTTATTTTATTTAGTCATTGCTGATAACTGTCTAGGCCCATTGGTCAAAACATGCCCATTTACAAGGACATACTGGAGCAATAAAACTACCAAAGCACATAAAGACAATACATACATTTAAACTCAATGTATTAAGACAAAAATATTAAGTATTACATGTACAAACACTCTGGCTATTTAAATGCAGTTTCAAATACTTTTTTAAAGACATGATTGCATTGCAGTTTCATATTGCTACTAGCAGTATCCGGAATTAGGATTCCAGAATTTGACCCAACTGTCTGAATAAATCGGTACTTTAGAGCCAGGCCACTGATGTCTGTGAGAGAACAGTGGTATCTGACAGCTTCAGCAGCATTGCAGCTGATCCTAATTTGTGGTCTCCAGCAGATGATGTAGTGCGGTCCCAATCTGACAATGCCCATGCTAGAAATGGACATCTTTGTGTCCCTTGGTCCAGATGGTCCTTCAGATTCTGAAAAACCAATGGAGGCAAATGATATTTATAATCCCACTGTGACTGCAGACGATCTGGTGCATACTGCTTCAGTACATGGTGGCCCATGGGCCAATAGAATGACCATCCATCACCCACCCCAGACAATCCCAACCCCTTTCACCCTCCCCTAGTCCTCCAGTCAGATAAAAAAAAAGGAAAAAACACTTGTTCAGCACCTGGCACAATGCCAGCTGCCAGAAATATATTTTTTTGTAAGAACAATGCCTGGGGAGGGAGATGGAGGCTGGGAAGTTATTGGAGTAGGTGAAAGGGTGGTCATGGCACTAGCTATGACCACCTGAGAAGGGCTAAATTGATCTTCCAAGAATCATTCTTCCTCATTGATTCCCACTAGTGCTAGGACCTAGTGAAGACCAGAACTTTTCAGAGGGCTGGCACCTCGGTAAGCAGCAGGCATGCACGGTATCATGAGTCCCTGAACTGTCAGGTTTGGCTGGGCTGGTATCCCTGGTGGTATCTCTGGACCTGGAAGAGTGTTAGCTTGTGGCAAGAGCCTTCAGCTCCTTGCCGCGAGGTGCGCTGCCAGTGTCTTTCCTGCATGTTGTGTAACCTCCATCCTGTCCAGGGAAGAGGACAACCACAGTACCATCGCTGGTCATAGTGGTTCCAGCTGAGTTGTCAACACTGGTTCCGATGTCGTGTCTGGTGCCAGGTTCAGGCCTGTGGGGGCCTGGCCTGGTGTCAGGTGCGGTGTCTAGCCTGGCGCTGCATGGACTCACAGTGCCAGGAACCCTCTCTTTGCTGCCTGTGATGTTGGTTCTGGTGCTGCTTCTGGCACCAGTCCTTCGCCCCTTCGGGGATGGAACCAGTGACACCAGTGTTGCTGCAGCTGTGCACTGTGTTGTCGGTCCAGCGACCCCTCTCTCTCGTCTGTTCTTTTTCCAAGGTGGGTGTAGAGGGAGATGAATCAGATACCAACCTTATTACCCTGTGTCACGAGCTCCTGGCCCCAAACCCCTGGGCAGCCTGGTAGAACCTCCTGTTTGAAGAAAGGATCCCTCTTTTCAAGAACTCGTGAGCAGTTGTAAGGGTTCTGGAAGACTTACCAACATTCCTTTTCCCAGTGGGAGGGTGGAAACTGTAGTTTTGAGTTCCCTTGACTCTGCACTATATTCAGTATTTGAAGCCCACAGCGACCACTGGCTACGTCGTGCCTAAGTAGTTTGGTATAATAGCCAAGCGGTACTATCTTTCAAGGCACATAGTCTTTTCAAAACCCTTCTGTTAAAATGTTAGATCACAAAACCAAACTCCAGGCAGAGTTGACAAGAAAATCATAAAAGTTTACTTAAAATAAAACCAATACAGAAAAGTCTACAGTGTGGAAGAACTTTGAAATGCAGACAATATCAAAAGTAAAACTGGATGGTTTATAGAAAAACACTAGATACTGTTATTCTAAACTGTACCTTGTTTTGATGTTAGAGTCCAGACAAGATTTTAAATGTCCTTGTAGAGATGAGTCCTTAAGCAACAGTTTGTAGCAAGTTTGTATCCCAAATCAGTTCCTCTGAATGTCCTTTTAAAAATCATTCATGTGCTTCCTTGGTGAAAAGACTTGGTTTCCAAAATTCTGACTTAAAATCAGAATTTTCTGTTCAGTATGTGAAAAGTCAAAATTTCCATACACTCAGGTCTGGTTTTAGCGATTTTTCCAGGCCTACACATAAACTTCTGGTCTTCAAGTATATGTCAGCTGGACAGGCTATCTGACCCCCAGCTAAACTGTTTTATCAACTGCCCTGAGTTCAAAATGTGTGTCTTATACATACAGGCTGGTCATCTTCAAGCCACACCCACAGTGTGATGGGGTGCAACAGTTTACCTTACCCTGTAGGTGTCACTGTGGTTCCATGACAGGTTCCATGTCAACCAATCACATCTGGTCCATGCATTTGGCTTGACCCCGAGGTTATTACATTACCTTTTTCTGTCATGGAAAGCTACAGTGGGATATTTTATGCCTTCCTGGGCTATATACCTGTCTTCCTTATCTGGAGACATACCATTCCTGGATTTCATAGAAACCTCCCCAGATTACCCACCCAGAAAGCAAACCCCATTTTTGGCTCTCATGTCAAAGCTTCTGGTGCAGGTGGTTGGGGGCCTTCTGAGCGACAGGGCAGTGAAATTAATGTCAGAGTCAGAATGAAACATGGGGTCCATCTTTATTTATAAATCCTGATAAGGTCCTGGAGTACCTGCTTGGCCTTTCTGATGCTGGCCTGCAGTATTCCACAGTTAAGGTGCACATGTGTGCTGTTTCAGCATACCATGAGCGTGTTGGTTTCCCTACTTGGCACAGCTGTCACTGTTCAAGAGTTTCATCATGGGCATTTTACATACAAGGCCTCCCATCAGGAAGCAAGTAGCTGCCTGAGACATCAACCTTGTGTTGGATATGCTCACTCATAAGCCCTTTGAGCCTATTGCGATGTGTGACTTAAGTTCTTAACTTGGAAAGCAGCATTTTTGGTGGCTATCACCTCTGCTCGCAGAGTATCTGAAATCCATGCTTTGGATACAGATCATCCTTATATTGTTTTCCATAAAGATAAGGAAGTTCTCCGTATATACTCCAAGTTTCTACCAAAAGTGGTGTCAGAGTTTCATCTTAACCAGGCCCTAGTCCTGCCTACCTACTTTGACATCTTCCAGAATGAGGGATAAATTTGCAGAGCTGCAGCTTGGAGCACAGTGCACACTTGTACTAAGCGCTGTGCCCTGGATGTTCATGCTAGACAGCATGCCACCTTTAGCAGGACAGTTCTGAATGGATTACTGTCCTAAGTGAGCCCTGAATTCCAACCGCCTGCCCACCCTCCCCCAGACTCACTCCAGTATGATTGTATTGGACTTCACTCCTTTACACTTGGCTTGGGCTCTGAAGACACTGTGTTGCAGGATTTGGTGGCCTTTCTTACAGAGGCCACCAAGGCTATTTTATATCCTTAAGAGCATAGGTTCTAGTTATGTTATGCTGCTCACCTCCTCAGTGAAAAAAAAAAAAAAAAAAAAAGGTACTGAGATGGTAGGGGCTGACGCTGATGTAAACTAATGGCTGCATGTGCTGACTTGTGACATTGTGCAAGCGTTGCTGAGCACAGTGCCATCTCTGAAAAGTTCTGGCTTCTGCTGGGTCTGAGCGCCTCTGACTCAGACACACTAGTGTGAATCAGTAGTAAAAATATTCTTTGGAGATCAAGAATGACGGTAAGTACTTAATTTTTTTAATTAATTGTCTAAAGGTTGAAAAGATCTGAAAATTGCCCAAAAGTTCAACTGGGTCAAGTCGAAGGTAAAAGTTCAGAATTTCGGCAAATTGACCGAAAATAAATTCAGCATTGACTCATCTTTAGATCCTAGGTAAAACAGATAGTGAGAAGAGCCTTGGGGCACATTTTGGCTGCACTTACAGGTGAGAAAAAGCCACCCAGTGAGAGTGGAGCACTAGGGCACTGTAGTCCCTGAAAGCCCCAGTAGAATGCACCCCCCAGGAGGAATTTGAGGTGGTGGGCTGTAACCTTGTGTTAGTGGCTTTGGTCCTTCTGGGGATACAGGAGGGTGCGGGCAATTTGAGAAGTTAGATACCAGCTCATACCGTTATACTGCAGTGAATTGTCTGATAGTTGCCATTGTGACTGCAAAGAATCAGATCTGAATATGGACTGAGTAAAAATTTACACAGAAATGCTGTGAGAGCTGAACGCCGTCAGTGCTATCAGATTATCTAAGAACATCAGTAAAGATTAATCAGTGCACTTTTCCCTTTGACTCTTAAAGCAGCAGTACATGATAAGATGAAAAAAGTGTATTTCTATTAAATAAACTGAATAAAACTAGCAACACTTAGTAATGTTGTTAGTGTTTTCCTTCTGTGTTATCATGTCTATGCCTTTTTTAATTTATAAAAAATATTAAAAGATGAGCATCTCTTTTTTTTCTTCCCTCAAGACAGAACCACAGCACAACGCAGCTGATGGCAGGACGTGGGTCTTTGATGCCGATTATGCATGCACACTAAAAGGATTTGTGACTGCTCACCCACGTGTTATTGTTTTGGTAATACAGATGAGCACTGCATGAGACAGCTGTCCCCGAGTGCTTGACAGCTATTGGGAGAGTGGGCTGACTGCTGAGCGTGAGCTTAGAGATGTTCTTCTCTTGTTATGGTTGCGCAGTAAGAGTTCTCTGTACATTTCTTTAGGTACTTAAATTCAAGGAAATTCTTTTTTTAATTTTTTTACTTTCAGTTTATCCACTCTCTAGCCAGCTGCAGTCCTTCTTGGTGCTCTGGGCTGCCCTAATCCCATCAACCCTGCCATTTCCCAGGACTTACCAGTGCCAGGATGGAAGCCCTGTGATATCTCTTCTGGGTGCTAATTCAGCTTGAATGCACAAGTTTGCTTCGGTTCATTCACAGGAAAAATACGTAACATTTGTGTGTTCGGTCAATGACTCGGAATCTGATTTTTGGTATTGTCATAACAGATTTAAATCTTTGCATATTTTTGTATAAAATCATAACTACATTATTCATTGTCAGTATTTTTTTGATGCAGCTAGCATTACAGCTGATGTTTTTTAACCAATCTCACTTTGTGAGGATCATTGTGCAACATTTCCCTCTCGTTTTTATTTTATTGACTTTCAATCCACTAGTGTTGTGAGCATATAGTGATCTTTTACAAACAGTATGTTTCAAGATTTTTAGCTATGTCCTGCTGGTTGACAAGTTTCAGGATCATATTGGTTTAGCTCAAGCCATATATACATACTCATGTTGTGTGGCGTATTCATTTCAAATTCGCGATTTGTAATCTTTCTTTGTTCTTTTCATTCTACTTACAGCAATATGTAATGCTGGAGAATCCAACATAATATAATTTTGCAGTGTTAATTCTACTAACCCACCCACCCGCCATTTACTAGCTGTGGCTGGTCACCCGCACACCTTCCCAGTTGTAGCAGCTTACATGTCCACCCTCCATGCTGCAGCTGCTGACCCAGACACCTGCCCACCGTCTCGTATGAAAAAAAGGGTACTGCTATGACAACCCAGATTTTCAGAGTGAGTGACATTTTTCTCAGTTAAATTTCATTGAAATATTAAGAATTATCACACAATTAAATACATATCTTCAATACAATCAAATAATTAAAGATTACACAGAAAAATACATAAAGTGTCTGCATTTAACTTGACATAAAAAAACTAAACATTTCTTACTAAGCTCTGTTGGTTTGCAGTAAAAATTTGAAGTTAGAAGTACATACATATTCTTTACAGTAAACATTTTGTTTAAATATCCTGATCTTTTTCTTTATAAAAGTTTTTATGCTCCTGGGCTTGTTCTGCCCTGTCCCAGATGCCATCAGCAAGCCAGCTACCTCCCTTCCTCCACTTCTCCATCTGCCGGAGTGGCAGGGTGGGCTGTGGCACCTCTGTCAGGGCTTCATGAAGCTTGGTCCCCCATCCGTTTTCCTCCTATGTTTTC
The DNA here is from genome assembly GCA_016271365.2 of Neoceratodus forsteri. Lineage (NCBI taxonomy): Eukaryota > Metazoa > Chordata > Ceratodontiformes > Ceratodontidae > Neoceratodus > Neoceratodus forsteri. Next base: position 1,110,733,683 of record CM028133.1, read on the forward strand.
GCCCTCCCCAGAGCTATCACAAACATGGAGGGCACATGTGCGTTGAGGCCTGAATGTGCTCTGGAACTGCCAGCCCCGTTCCATCCACCCTGCTTGCTGCAAGCCACCCAAGTGTCAGCAGTACCACTGGACTTCTATCCAGTGGCAGCCGAGTGCTGGGATGGCTTACCTTGCCAGTTCAGGAGATTCACCCCCCAGCAACCCAAACTCAGGTTGCTGGCGTGGGAAAGGTAAGGAACATTACAGCATCTCAGCCTTGTATGCCACTGGGCCGAAATACACCAGGTAATTTAAAGAAGGAAAGAACAGAAAGGAAAGAGTGAAAAGAAAGAAGTATTGGTCAGTTGTTCAGTAATTCAGTCAGACTGAAGAGAAATTGTTATATTAGAACTCTTCTTAGTAGACTTTTAGACAATGACTCAGCCAAACATCTTCCTTTACTTCTGTAATAGGATATTTTCTCTCTAATTCCGTTCACTTGTAGAATGTTTGGACCTGTAGTACCATGTCCTTCTGACAGCAGTTTGTCAATTGTTCCCCATTTGGAATAGAAATCTGCTCTGTGTTCAAATAACCCATGTGCCAACTTTTCTAGCCTTAGAGCTTCATGAAGTTCAAATTTCCATTCATCCAGTGTTGGCACTCTCTCTTCTATCCATACTGTTAATATACTTACACCTATTAGGGATAATGGGTATATTTGTTCTTTACTCCAATAGCTTTTTTCATCAAAGTGACCTAATATAGAGGTTTCTGCATTAATTCTGTTCTTAAGTCAATGTTTTGCCACAAATTCTGTACTTTCTCCCAAAGATTCCTGATATGCATGCAAGACCACAACCTGTGTATGATATTGCATTTCTCAGTCTGGCATTTTAAACATTTATCATTTTGTTTCAGTCCCATTTTATATAAGTGGCTCATTGTATAATATTGATTATGGAATGTTCTTTGCTGTACCAGTTTCAGGTTTGTGATATTGAAGGCTTTTAAGGAAAAGATCCATATTTTTTCTCATTTTTAACTTTTTGTTTCCTGTCGGAGAAATTGTGAACAAGTTCTAGTAGAGTCTATAGCTGCACTGCTCATATTTTATATTAAGAACAAATAAAATGCTGAAACTCTAGGTTCAGAAAGGGTAATGTCTAAGATATTGTATGTGATCGAGTTAATTCTCTGAGAAAGTTCTAGGTTTATTAAACATTTGCTGATAACACTTGTGAGTAGTTTGTACAAGTCATTTTTATAAGCAGGAACATTACGGTGCTTTTGTAAGTCTGCAAATTATTTAAGTCTATCATTTATTATTAAATCGTTAACCATTTTTAAGCCTAGTGTTTCTCAGTTGTTTTTTATTAATGTCACGTTACCATGCTTAATGTTAAGGTGTTTCCACAAGGGTTGATGTATAGATTTATTTTAGTTTGTGTTCAATATGCTGGTGCAGTGTGCTGTTTGTTTGTTTTTTGAGTCTGTTATCGTTTTGTTACTAGTTATAGTTGGTTGCTTGATAAAGATCAGGCTAGACATTTCTACATTTTTTTTAAAATATAATGTTTATTAAGTTTTTCAGTCGACACACATCAGATTCTTGAACAGGTACAATTATTACACTTGGCTACATTGACACCACACTGATTTGTGTGGTGTATACAATAAATTCACTTCCTTCTGTCTTATGGTACATCATCAATTTATTTTCTCCATTTATATTTAAGAACCTTATTCATTATAAGTTAGATACGTTTGTCAGTCTTTATTACCATATATTAGTAGTCCTGTATTTATAATTTATCTATCATTCTCCCTCCCCCCCCCAACCCCTCCTCCCTCTCTCCCAGTGAGAGCAGCACCTTTTATTTCCATGGAGCCTCAGGCTTTTAAGGGACACAATCCGGTTCCACCTGAGCCATATACATTTTGCTTAGAAAGAATGTTTTTTTTCTATTGACATGCATTCCAGGATGTATGCGTTTGGATCCTCACTTCCAATTTGTAGCCATTTTGTGAAATTTTTAGCTTTATAGGATAGATAATAAAAGGAAAAAAATCTTGTAATTTCAGACTATCATTATCTTTATTTCTAGACTTCTAGTAAGCTTGTGATAAGCTATTCTGCTTTTCTTATTTGGCTATAAGAATTTACCTATAATACGCTGTATAGTGTTAAATGAAATGTTGTGCTGCACTGAAAAATTAAGAAAATAAATAAAGCTCTGGGAAGTATGCTCATTTCTATTGCTTCTGGATAACCCAATAAACTTAATGGGAGGTTGTTCCATTTCTCAGTATTGGAAATTATTATTTTTTTGATTAATTGATTATTTTCTGTTATAGTTTTTAAAGGGACACTGTCAACCCCCTTAGGCCTCAAAGCTGTCCCTAGTTTAAAATGCACATTTTATGATTGTTCACATTCTGTAGAATGTGCTGATGTAACTTGTAGTTTGATTTTGATCCATTTTTTCCTTTTGAAAGTGAAAAACAGACTGCCTACCATGCTGGTGTTACCACACCAAAACATGTTTGTTTACATTCCTTAATCAACTCCCACTGCATCTTTCCTGGACTCTGGAACAGCCCCAACACAGTCTAGCCACTTAAAATACAGTGGAAGGAGAGGAGGCTATTGCATCATGAATGGCTGCTTTATTTTGGGGTGCTCCTAGTGTTCAGAAAGTATGCAGTAAAAGTAGATCAAGGATTTGAAGCAAAACAAGGCTGAGTTTGATTACATCATTAGCATGCATTTCATTTGTACTATGAAAGGAGGCAGATTAAATAACCAGCAACACCAGTTAATTTTAGATAAGGTAAACAATCATCAAATGTGGGTTTCTACTAGAAATAGTACAATGCAAAACTGGTTGACAGTGTCCCTTTGATATTGTTTTGTAAGTCTCTATACCCATGAAATCTAGGTTAGATTTGGCCCAGTTAATTCCAATATTCTCAGTTACTCTCTTTAGGCACTAGAATGGGTGACATGCTAACTTGAAGTGGAAAAATGGGGTGTAAACAAAATCATTTAAAATAATTGCACACAGCAAAAATATGCAATCCAAAAGCATCCTGACTGACCATCAACCTGAAGAGTGAGAGACCCACATGATGCATTCCACCAGTCTGTCATGGTAGGGTTGTCTGCAGCAGCACTGTAACAAGTGTGAAAGGGATAGTTTTACTTGCATGGCAGATGGGAATAACTTATTTCTGTTGAGGGTTTTACCCTGAATATGGACAAGGCATGTATAGATCAGCAGAGAGAAAGTTGATGATAAACACGGTGTGAGACATCAGTTATGTACAGTAGAAGACAGATTACAATTGTGCCTAGTCAAAACATGGGTTTACTGAAGTCAGATTGCTTGCACAGTAGTGTTGCTTTGATTAACTGAGAATCTAGATTGCATGCCTTGTCCACATGAGTCCAGTGTTCCGCTTTCTTTTTTTTTTTTAAACTTTACACAATTACCTATCTGGGTTGCTGTCCACTACCAGTTGCAGAAATCTCTCACCACCAGCGGCAGCAATTGAATGAACCCCCCCCCCCACAAACACACACACACACAAACATATTCTTGAGGGGCCAGCTGGTCTTATATTAAGCACCACCAGATAGAACTGGTGAAGCCATGATCTGGGAAGGGGTGAGAGTGTCTAGAGATTCTAACTGTCAAAGTGTTTCTTTGGGGGGGTGGAGAGACACAGTGTGACAGGGTTGACCCTGTCCTATTTTTCATGCAGAAAGAGTTAAAAGCATTGTCTGTCTGCGTAATCACATTTTCTTGTGAGACCTAGAAACTGATCACTCTGACGGTCTCGCTGTTCTCCCCATCCCACTAACTGGGTTCTTATATAGTTATTTTGTTGAAATGATTGCAGAAAGCTGTTTGGAACTCAGGGGGTTAACTCAGATGCAGTTTGACCTCCACAAACTCATTTGCAGAGTTGTCAACAGGAGATTAGTTCTGGGACACAATGTTCTATTTTATTGCACAGGCAAGGAAATAATTTGACAAGGATCTTATACATTTTGTGAGAAACAGGATGTCTCTTAATGAGCTCAGGATGCAGAAGTTAATTGCAAGGCAAAGACTTTTTTGTAAAAATGGAGCAACATTTTGTTGGAGGGAGGGAGAGAGAGAGAGAGAGAGTTTGAAATTTAGAATCAGAGATACCCTCAGATGAAGGACTTTGTTTTCTTTGTACTGCTTTGTAAATTGCTATCCTGAGCATTTTTTTTTTATTTTACTGATGCTGATAATAATAAAATACTACTTGCAAATTTTATAACTACTCCTAGTTTTCCTGTGCTTCCTGACTTGTGTCTTGATGACACACAGACTATCCTGATGTCTTTGCTATCTGATCTTGAGGAGGGTGGATGGGGGTGGGGCAATTCTGACAGTACAACTGGCCTAATGTTCTCTTCCCAAAACAGACTGAGACACAGAGTCTGGGACAGCAGTTTAGTGCTGACTCGCAGAATCGTTTAGGAGGAGTTTTTTTTTTTGTGTGGGGGGCACAGCCAACCATTATTCTGAGTGCACTGTCACAGCAACCAACGAGACAACGCTATTGAAACTAAAGACACACACTCTGTGAAAAAAAAATTCACAGTTCATTACCGGGTCAGTTCAGCTGCTGGCACTGATAAAAGTTGAAGAAAAGTATGAGGTGGGCAGACGAAAGTGAAGTACCTGTATGCCAATCCTGGTCATGAAAGAGTTGTACAGGCAGCTACTTGTGAGAAGGCCAAGGTGCATCTCTCTACACAGCCTCCTGAGAAGGATTCCTGGAAACTGGACACTATACCCAAAACAGTGTACACAACAGTCTCCCAGCTCCTGTGGCAGGCAGCTGATTTCGTATACACAGCCCAGTACCAGAAAGCATGATGGAATGCAGTGCTGGCTCCAGGTGATACATTGGATAGTGAGGTGGCACAGGATCTGGCGGCCACCGCAAAGTCAGTCTTGGATGCCAGTAAATATCAGTTCCACATGGCTGTAGACACTAATGGTTCTACTTAACAAGTCTTGGTTTTTGCAGTGGCATTGTGGAGATTTACCTTGTTAAGGGCTCCCATCCTTACCCAGGACACACAGGCTAAAGCCATTGATTTCCCCTTTGAGGAAAAGTCCCTGTTTGGTGACAAAACAAAAGCGTGTGTGAAAAAAGTGGATGAATACAAGTCCAGTTTTTAAAAACCCTTGCTGTGCCGTGGACTGATATATCAGTCCAAAATTACTATACATTCTAATTCTGTTGACAGCCTAAGGGTTAACAGTAAGACTGAGAGTGAAAAAAACTCCACTTCCTATAGATCTTATGGAAAGGGAGGCAGGGGCAGGGGCTACAATCCAAGACCCTGCACTGCCTATGAGTACCAACCTGAGAGAGGTTATTACAGAGGCCAGAGAGGCTCCAGATGTGCTATAGCACCAGCCCCTAAGCCACAACTAACACAAAACCTCTGACAGTTCTGCCCAGGTAATCAGTCAGCTGTGCCGGGGAGGGGCAGGCTGTCACACTATTTCTAGGAATGGGTAAAAATGACCACAGACAAGTGGGTCCTGGAAGTAGTGGGTCAGGGATTGTTCTTGTAATTCCAAAGGTTTCCAAAACTGCAGAGACTAATAAACTTCCCATCTCATTCACCAACAGAAAGAATTCTGCTGGAACTGGAAAGAAAGAAACTACTGCAGGCAAAAGCAGTAGAAAAGGTCCCTACTCCTCAGTGGGGCAAGGACCTGTGTTCGGGATACTTCCTGACCCACAGGAAAAAGGGGAATGGTGACCCATTTTAAACTTAAGATATTTGAACAAACATATCCCAAAAAGTTCAAGATGGTCACACTGAGCCGACCCCATGGTGCGGTAGTAGCGCCACTGCTCACTATGCCAGTGACCCAGGATTGGGAGCGATCTTGGGTCTCTGAAGGTGACTGGGGAGGGGGATGACTGAGTGTCTGTGGGACTGCATTCTTTTGCCGGGGAAGGAGTATTTCTGGCTCCGCCGTATGACTGCCACCAGGTAAAAGCCTGTTGGTAGGACGGAATGGGAGCAGCACAGGTAGGGAGGGAGCTATGAGACTCTGTGGTACGTGCATGCCTCCATGCTTGGCTAGGGAAGATGTCTGACAGTCGGAGGGGAGTGGGGATGTGGCTGACAGCTGACTGCCTGCAATCCACAGAGAAAAACCTTTATGGCAAAAATAAATAAATTGGTAACACTGGACACAGTGATACCATCCTTACAGTCTGGAGTTTGGTTGGGGTTACTGGATCTATTCCAGTCAGAGCCAGCCACAGAAAATACCTCAGGTTTAGGTTGGGAAACTGTCAGTGTCAGTTTTCAGCCCTTTGCTTTAGTCTCACCTCAACACCAATGGTATTTACAAAGTGCCTAGCCTGATGGCAGCTCATCTAAGAAAACGTATAGTGGTTTATCTTTACCTAGATGACTGGCTAGTCTCAGGGAAAACAAAACAAGAAGAATATGCTCCATTCGGCAGGTAAGGAGCACCCTAGAGAACCTGAGTTTCCTGATAAATTGGCAGAAGTCTCAGGCAGAACCAGTGCAGATGCTGGACTTCATCGATGCAGAGCTAGATATCCTGCAGGGGAAAGTCTTCCTTTCACAGTAGAGGGTTTCAAATCTGATTGCCACTGCAGAATCCTTCACACTGGGCTGTCCAAGATCTGTAAGGGATTTTCTCCAGCTACTGGACCATGTGGCCTCATCCACAGAGGTGGTGCTGTGGGCTAGATTCAGATGAGGGGCATTCAGTACCATCTAAGAGGTCAGTGGTCCAGAAGGTCAGACTCACTGTCCAAACTGGTCCAGTCACAAAAGTCTTTATATAAGCACTAGAGTGGTGGAAGGAAGAAAGCTACCTCAGAGAAGGCATTCCCTTCCTCCAGCACTCCTCAATGAAAGTTCTCACAACAGATGCTTCACTGCTAGGGTCAGATGCCCTCCTGGAGGATCTCACGGTAAGTGGTCTCAGGAGGCTCAGGAGTACATAAATGTCCTCAAGCTTAGGGCAGCACTGCTGGCAATGCAGTCCTTTTCCTCCCAGCTACAGGGTCAGTCTGTCCAAATTTGGGTAAACAATACCACAACAATGTATTACATAAACAAGCAGGGGGGAAAGATCCTCAAAGCTGTGCACAGAAGCTATGAGGATCTGGGATCTGGTTTATTCTTAGAAACATAGAAGATGACGGCAGAAGGAGACCATAGGTCCATCTAGTCTGCCCAAGACAATGTTTGAGGGGGCACCTGGATCTGAACACAAAGATTTCTGCACTATATTTGCCAGGCAAGGACAATATGCTGGCAGACTCCCTAAGGAGAATGAGCAAGGGAAACCACGAGCAGACCCTGAATCAGCAAGTTCAGGACTCCGTCTTCATAAGATGGGATACTCCAGAAACAGGAGAACAATCAGCTCCCAAAATTTTGTTGCATGATTCCAGTTAGGGGCACAGTCCCAGAGGATGCCGTAGCCCTGGATTGGACAGGGAAGTTCCCGTATGGCTTCCTCCTATTCCCACACATACAGAGAGTGCTCATAAAGTTCACTCAGGAGAGAGCCAGCAACAGTAATCCTGATAGTGTCAGACTGGGCCAGAAAGGCTTAGTACTTAGTGTTCCTAACCCTGTCCAGCAGGACTCCAGTCAGCCTGCCACTGAGATGCAACCTGTTGACTGTCTCAGTGCAGAATAACATTCCCAGACCTCTGAACAATATGTCTGAGGGCGTGATTCTTGAGAAGCTAGAATTCTGTAGTTTGAATCTGTCAGAGAAAGTGCTGAGGGTGCTGAAGGTTTCCAGAAAACCAGCAACAAGGGAAGCATATTCCTCTTAAGTGGAAGAGATTATCATACTGGGGTTCCCTCAGAAAGATAATCCCAAGGCAGGCAGGGCTACCTATAGTTCTGGTTCTACCTGGTACTTGGGTGTGAGACCTTCAACCCTGAAAGTATACCTGGTAGCTGGCAGCCTACCAGTCAGCAGGCGAAGACACGACCTTGGCCTCACAACCTGCTTTTAAAAGTTTCTTAAGGGCCTCAGCCATCTTACTCCCCCTGTATTGGACCCAGTCCCTCCATGGAACCTAAGCATCTGTGTTGCTCAGCTGATGGAGGCTCCTTTTGAGCCTGTAGTTACATTTGACTTTAAATATGTCACATGGAAGACAGTATTCCTGCTAGCCATGCCATCTGCCAGGAGAGTAAATGAACTACAACCCCTCTGTAGAGATCCAAACGACATAATTTTCCACAAAGACAAGGTAGTCCTTAGAACCAATAGGCAGTTCCTACCTAAGGTGGTGTCAGAATTCCACTTAAGCCAGTTACCCTTCCTGTCCTCTAGCCTGAAAATTCCAGTACAGGTGAGCAAAGACTGCACTGTCTGGATGTAAAAAGAGCACTAAGTCATTACATGGACTGGACAAGGGTGTCGGTTCCCAGGGTACACAACTTGTTGTTACCTACAGAGAGGTTGGCAAAGGTAAGTCAGCAGCTAGGAAAACTATCTCTCATTGGATAGTTTCCTGCATACAGTTCAGTTATGAAAAAGCTGGCAAGATCTCGCAGACGCCTACACGCATATTCCACAAGGGACACCTCAGCCTCTGAGGCAGCTGTAAAGGGAGTCCCCCTTCAAGAAATTTGTGAAGCAGCTACCTGAAAACAGTACACACCCTCACAAAGCACTGTTGTTTGGACATATAGTACAGGAGTGATGCCAGTTTTGGAACTGCTGTCTTGCAGAAGCTTTTTCCTAAATAGGTTCTAGACCCATTTTCCCAAGGTACTGCTAGTGAGTTTGCCACTTGTAAGGCATTTCATTGATAGCGTCCTGTTGTTTGAAGAAACATTACTCACCGCAGTGATGTTATTTCTTCTTATGGATCCACCAATGAGCCTTTCATAAACTGACTATGTCTCCCCTTCTAGAACATGAAAAATACCTTCACATAAGAATCAATTCTGATCTTAAGGGTGCTTTTCCTTATTGCAGTTTCTTAATAATTTTAAAATATTTTATCATTTTAATGCTTCATGTTTTGTCCGCTTCATTTTAGTTTGCTGTTTCAAAAATGTTAATTACATTTTTAGAAATGTTCAAGTATCCCTTATGCATAGTGGTCACTGCTTTCCTGGCTATAGAAACAAATCTGAAAATAGAACAGCAAGGGGAGTGTGACTACAGTGCAGAGTTTGAACTTTTATTCTAAATTCTATAATTAGCATAAAGTTATATCTCCAGCGCAGCAAACTCCTGCGGACTGATGCCATTTGTACAGCTCACTGATGGATCCTTGAGAAGAAAAACATTATTACGGTGAGTAAATTTTTCATCTTCCTTGACATAAAGTCTCCACCACTCATTCACACTGATGGGAACTATGCCAGAGGCGCTAGGACCGAGTGGTAGCCAAAAATCTTCAGGAAGGCTGGCGTCGAGGTAGGACTGTGGATGCGGGGTGCTGCGAGACAGGTTTGCACCATATAGGCTGTCTCAGTGTCCAGCCACCTCAGTTCCTTTTTTCCCTCTGTCAAATGCGCTTCAGTGACGACATTGCTCGCCCGCCAGGAGTCAAATCTTTAGGTCTATACGACAGCAGCATAGTCACTCAGTATTGATTTAGCTTTAGTATATTCTTAGTTTATTATTTAAAAAAAAAAAGGTTTTTGTTGAGAAAGAACAGAGAAGTCTTCTTCAGCTTGCCTTCGACGGAGTCGACCATGAACGGGGCCAGTGACGGTAGGAAGACTTCGCGATGAAAGTTGCAGCAGGCTGGTTCATCTGCCGCCCTCTATGGCGAGGGGTCTGACTACGGGCAGTCTGGTGCTTGGAGGGAAGGGGCGGTCCTCCCAAAAGCATAAAAAGTGGGCCCATTCCGATCTTTAGCCGAGAATCCAGTCTCGGCCTCAGGTTCTTCTTCGTCCCACCAGTTGAAGAAAAGCAGTGCCCTTCGAGTCACCCTCTGGTAGGTCTGCATGTCAATCTTCAGTTGCAAGGGACAGGAGGCGGACTCCGACTCTGTCGAGGTCACCTGCGGCCTCTGTCCCCAGTGACCCAGCATCTCGACTCCGTAGTCCTCCCTGCCCCTGGTGGCTCTCTCGTGAGAAGTTTCATCCTTGGGCCGCTGTTATGGAGCAGTGGGTTTGGCAGTTGTCCCAACTTTCCGAGCTGACTGGATTGGTCCCGGGGCCTTCAGGCCTAGGCACTTCGAACCCACAGGCTGGACGGGTGGGTCAGCCTTGTCGCGCTACACCTCCGGTGCTGACAACACCGCACTCTTGTGCTTTTCCACCTCACATAGCTGCGGCACAGGGGCCAGCACAGGTAACACCTTCTCCTTCTCAGGTTTTCAGATCTTCATCCTTGGGTGCCCCAGAGTTTGGGTTGGGGTCTCTGAGTGCCCGTGCAGCACCGGCTGCAGTGCCGCCTTCGACTCCGATCTTGATGGTGCTGCGTCTGGTGGCACTGTGGTCAGTGCCACATGTGGTGCCATCCATGGCACCACATCCAGTGCCATTCCCGGTGCCAGCGCCACTTCGGGTATAGGGTTTTTCGACTCCAATTTGAGGAGCACCCCCTCCTGCACTCTTCCGCCCTTTCCTCTTTATACTATCCCTCCTGGGCTAGTAGAAGATAATATTGAGCCTGATCCTGATCTACAGTTAAGAGACAACTTTGATGAGGATTCTTCCTTTGGAGTGGAAAGTAAGCCCTCTACTTCAGCAGAGCCTTTGGTTGAGGACCTGTCTTTTAAATCTCTACCGAAGAACATGAACTCCACCCTCTCCCTCCAGATGTCGGAGGTGGATCTAGGGAAGCTATTCCGCCTTCAATATCTGCATGTTCTGGAAATCCCTGTGGAACTGACTCCTCCGGAACAGCCCTCTTTCGAGACTCTCTCACAGATGGTGTGGGATAATCTGGTGTTCATTCCTTCCGTAGCTAAGTCCATAGATCGGAAGTACGCTTCCCCTAAGGATCAACCAATCCTGGCTTCCCAAGCCTTTGCAGATGCCATTGTGGTCTTGGCAGAAAATGACAAAGCTGTACTCCCTCAGGAATCTACAGCTTGTCCGGTAAATAAAGAATCCCGTAAGATCAACACTTTGGGGAAGCGAGTCTTATGCCGCTACTACCCTAGGAATGCGTATTGCTAGCTACCAGGGCTACTTCTCACAATATGACTATACCCCCTGGCATTCGTTGAAAACATTAGTCGAAGCTCTTCCAGAGTCACATGCTACTTCAGAGCTTCTTCAGACCATTACTAGAGGCATCAAGTCCAATAACCAGCAGCTTAAAGCTGCTATGGATGCATTTGACACTGCCTCTAGAGCAGCAGTGGCAGGGATTTGCACCCAACACCACTCCTGGTTATGGACCTCGGTTTTTACTAATGATGCTCAACAGAGAGTCATGAATTTGCCATTTGATGGAGTTTATCTGTTTGGCCCACAGGTGGGGCAAGCACTGGAGGCCACTCAGAAAACTAGGACTGCCATTAAGACTGCCCCCTGCTGTCCCCCCAACCGGGTGGGAACCATCGGCAGATTCATAACCGTCAGTCATTTTGTGGCAAAGGCAGAGGGGGTTTCAACAAGAATCAAGCCCCTCAGCCACAAAAGAAAATGCAGCAGAAGGCACAGGGCCCAAAGGCGCCTAGTGCCACCCTCTGAGATTCCAGCCCAAGTCCCCCCTCAGCTGTCCGAGGGGGATTTTTCTTCGGCAGTAGGGGGAGTCTGACTCGGTTTTACAACCAGTGGAAGTCAGTCACATCAGACAAATGGGTCCTCAGAATAATTTGTGAGGGTTACTCTCTAAATTTGTCAGAAACCTCACCGGATCATCCATCCAAATGACAACACAGGCTGTTTGTCACTCAGTCAGACCTTCTCGCTTCTGAGATTCAAGGTATTCTAAACAACAGGGCAGTAGAAATAGTTCCACAGGATCAAAGGAACACAGGTATCTATTCCCATTACTTCCTAGTTCCAAAGAAAACAGGCGGTATGCGCCCTATTCTGGACCTATGGAAGTTATACAAATTCCTTTACAAGGAGAAGTTCAAGATGATATCACTCGGTACGGTTCTATCTTTGATTCATGAAAACGATTAGCTGGCCTCCCTAGACATGCAGGACACCTACCAACATGTCCCCGTGCACCTGAACCATTACAAGTATCTCTGATTTGTGGCTCTGGGTCACCTATACCAATTCAGAGTCCTGCCCTTTGGGCTGTTCTTGGCGTCTCAAGTCTTTACAAAGTGCTTTGCCATTCTCACAGCACATCTCAGAAAACTCGGAATTCAAGTGTTCCTGTATCTGGACGATTGGCTCCTAGCAAGCTCATCTAGACAAGGGGCACAGGAAGTGGTATCAACGGCTTCCAAATTTCTCACATCCATGGGAGTTCTGTTGAATCTGGAAAAATTACAGCTACAGCCCTCCCAACAACTCCTCTTCATAGGAGCTCTCCTGGAGACTTCCAGAGCAAGAGCCTTCCTTCCAGAGGACAGGAGAAATGATATCCTCCAGATGGCTTGCTTCATCAGGGAACACGACTCAGTCCAAGCTCTCTCGATGCAGCGTATGCTGGGTCTCATGATGTCATTGGTGTTTACAGTGCCCTTGGCTCGTCTTCACGTGAGGACCACTCAGTAGGTGCTCAGTACTTAGTGGTCTCTGACCACACACCCTCAGTCCTTTCACATCAAGGTGATGGAAACTCTAAAGTGGTTACTCATCTGGTGGACTTAAGAGGACAACCTGCTTCAAGGCTTTCCCTTCGTTCAGCTGGAAGCACAGATCACCATCACCACAGATTCCTCTCTAGTCGGCTGGGGTGCTTATTGTCAGACTCTCTGCACTCAGGGTCTGTGGAGTCAGGACGAGTCTCAACTCCACATAAATGTCCTGGAAATAAGAGCTGTTCTGTACGCTATCTGAGCCCTGAAGGACATCCTCAGTCATAAAACAATTCTCCTTCAGACAGACAGCAAAGTAGTAATGTGTTACATCGACAAGCAGAGAGGAACACACTCTTACCCCCTGTGCAGAGAAGCGATGAGAGTGTGGGAATGGTGCCCAGAGCTCGAAGCCCTGATTCAAGCAGTCTACCTTCCTGGACTCCAGAACGACCTGGCAGATCTCCTCAGCAGAATGAAAGCAGACCCTCATGAGTGGTCTCTCGACGTAAATGTCATGCAGTCGTTCTTCGAAGGGTGGGGCACACTGGACCTGGACCTTTTTGCATACCCACTCAACACAAAACTGCCTCTATTCTGCTCCAGAAATCCAGAACCTGGCATTTGCTGTCAGGATGCATTCAGACTGCGGTGGACAAGACACTTTCTGTACGCATTTCCTCCTCTTCCTTTAATTCAGAGGGTGCTGCTCAAGCTGGAGGTACAGGGGGGCAAAATGATCCTCATTGCCCCATTCTGGCCTCATCAGACTTGGTTTCCATTGATCAACAGATTATCAGAAACTCCACCGAGACAGCTACCACTTCAGTTGGACCTTCTAAGCCAGGGCCCAGTGGTCCATCCCAGTCTGAGGTCCTTTCATCTCCACACATGGCTCCTGAGGAGATAGAAGTGAGTAGATCTGATGTCTCTCGCAGACTCTCGGACATTCTCCTGGTGGCATGTAAGCTGGCTACTAGAAGGATGTACACGGCTAAGTGGAAGCATTTCTTCATTTGGTGTGCAAAGTCCTTCGTGGACCCCTTTTTTGCCCACTGAACAAAGTCCTGGAGTATCTGCTAGACCTGTCAAACACAGGGCTGCAATATTCAACCATGAAGGTCCATCTCTGCGCGATTTCAGCCTATCACAAGCCTATACACTCTATGTTCCTGGCTCAATTACCCTAGGTTATGAGGTTCCTTAAAGGTACACTCCACACTAGGCCACCAGTCAGAAGACTGGTAGCCACTTGGGAAATTAACCTTGTGCTAGACATGCTCACCTGTAAACCTTTTGAGCCCCTAGCAACATGTGAGCTAAAGTTCCTGACCTGGAAGGCTGCCTTCCTTGTAGCTATTACCTCCACTCGCAGAGTGTCTGAAATACATGTGTTAGTCACAGACCCCCCATATACAGTATTTCACAAGGACAAGATGGTTCTCAGAACTCACCCTAGGTTTCTCCCCAAAGTAGTCTCGGAATTCCATCTGAACCAGTTCTTGGTTCTTCTGACCTACTTCACAAATTTCCAGAATGAAGGAGAGCATACCCTGCATTATCTGGATGTTAAGAGAGTTTTGCGGTTCTCCATCGACAGAATGAAAGAGATCTGCAAATCAAAGGAACTCTTCATTTCGTTCAGCATGGCCCGGCTGGGTCACCCTGTGGCCATCAGGTGTATTTTGGCATGGCTGGTGGCATGTCTCCGTCAGTGCTATTCGATGGCACAGGTTAAGCTGGAAGGCAGGGTATACACCCACTTTACCAGGGCAGTTGCAGCATCCTTGGCAGAAATTCGGAATGTGCCCATTGCAGACATCTGCAGTGTGGCTACCTGAAGCTCTGTGCACACCTTTGTGAAGCACTGCGCTTTGGATGCCCGTGCTAGACAGCATCCATCTTTTGGCAGGACAGTCCTTAACGGACTTCTGTCCTGAGTGAGCTTCTCACTCCTGCTGTCCTTCTCGGGGGATTATTTTAGCTCAGTGCTCTCCCATCAGTGTGAATGAGTACTGGAGACTTCATCCAAGAAGATCAAGAATTATGGTAGGCAGGTAATTTTCATTTTTTGTTCATCATCCTAATTTGGTTTTATAAAATCATCAAATATTGTATTTCATCACCGTCCTTTATTGCGCTACTGTACTTGTTTCATACCTGTGCTCCGTACTTTCTCAACACCCATTTATACACATGTACAGTGTACATAGGAACCCCAAGGAATAATGAGCCCTTGGCACCGATCTCCACAGTCACCATCCTATATTTCCAGGCAGTGGGAAGCCCTGAGTAATGTTTCCGGGTTAGGGCACAGAACTGTAAAACGGGAGATCACAGGTTCTTACTGGCCCACTGGGTGACCTTGAGCAGCTGGCACGACCTTCCTGTGCCTTGGGCTTTCTGGCTGTAAACTTGGGTAGCAGCAGGACGCCCCACTAGAGATGTTGCACCTCAGTTGAGCTAGCCTTGAGATATAGGGTAGGAAACTACCATTTCAAACCCCAGGAATCCCTCACTGTGCTTATCTGCTGCAAATCAACCTGCTGGTTTGAGCTGCTCTGAAAAGTAGAATTTTATGCAAATTAGAGAATCTTGGAATGAGATTAAAATCTCTGCTGTGTGGTCACGCTCCACTCTGCCCTCTAACGTCAGATTTAGTTCTCTGCCTGAGGAAGAAGTGGTCCCGAAGAGCTCTATCTGTCTATCTTGAACTGTTCAGGTTTGTTTAGTATTTTATTGACTTTCTCACAGTGTTGTTTTAGTTTTTCGAATCTGTGTGTTAGTCTTTGTTTTTGTATTTTCTAAACTTTTATCGCTATTCTCTGGTTCCTGAGTGGTTCCCTGGAACTGGAGAACGCTCCTTGACTCGCAGTTTCCTGCTTTGGGAACCTCTTAAAAAACAAAACAAAACAAAAAAAAAAAAACAACAGATAAAGATCTTTTTTAATTTTAAAACTGCTTTCCTTACTGCTTTGCAATTGCTTTTCATCCCGGTTCCCTTTCCCCAGGAACCAAGAAGCAGCTGGTGTTTTTTCATTGAAATTTCACTGTTAGCAGTTAATTTTTATTTGAGGAACCGAACTGCAAACTACAGTACATTCTTTTCTTTTTTTTTTTTTGAACTGAATCAAATTTGGGCTTGCCACAGTTGGCATGTCTGATAGACCCAAAAAGGAAACAGGACCTACAGGCTTCAAAAATTGTAAAAATTGTTTCTGTAGTGCTCCGCATTGTCAATAGGTTATCATAACAACTGGGTATTGTGCACCCCTATCAGGGGAAATGGCACAGCCCAAGTTTTAGAATGTTGGACATACGAGGATTCCAAGCAGCAACAACTCCCCATTTTAAGGGGACAGAGCTACTCTTGTCTTCTCTCAAGGTTTTCAAGATTCAAGATTTCAAGACTTCGTTGGGGCTACTTGTTTTCAAGGAACACCCCTAAATTAAACTTGTGCCTGTTAAGCTGTGGCTTTCAAATTGAATAACCTGACTTTTCCCCATTTACGTGTGGACTGGTAGCCATTTCTGCCTTGTTAGGGTGTTTTTTAACAGACTCCATTAAAAAAAGTGCCATAGCTAGGTACAGTTTCATTTATTTCTGGGAGTGTGGGGTCTCTGTGGGAGTCCTTCAGCTTTGGCGTCGGTTGCCTTCCCCCCAAGCTTCAGATTTTGTATTTCTTGTTTGTTTCCTCAGTTAGTTCGAATTTTTGGTGTTGCTCAGAGGTTTCTGTGGTTTTCTTCTCTACAGCCCTCTGTTTTTTCTCATTTGCGCAGCCACCATTAATGGCTGGGTGCAGCTCCCCTTCAGGCCATTTTCTACCTTTTCTTTTATGCGGCGCCCTTAGTGCGTCTTGCTTCACATAGTACATGCCAGCACGTTAGTGCAGTACAATAGTCTATTAATTGCATTAGCTAACACACCTGCTGGTCTTGCCCACACCAGTGCAAGTGCACTAACATCCTGCGCGCACCCGCTAGAGAGCGCACACACCTATTTAGCTTCATTTGGTGTGCTAATTGATGCCTATAGCTCAGTGGAGAGTTTGTTTAACCCAGCATATATCCAGATATTAGGACTAATTTTTATATTTTACTTCACAATTGTTATTTGGCACAATTATATCTTTCTCTGGCACCATGGTTTATCGAAGACCTTTAATCATTAAACGATGCAAGATCTTCAAAAGGGTGAAGAAGCCCTCCCCCATGGGTTTGTTTTGCCCTCATTGTGTTGCTTAGTACCCTCCAGTTGGTCCATCAGCCTGGGGCGGGAGAAACATAGAAGTTGATGGCAGATAAGGACCGCAAGGCCCATCTAGTCTACTCATTTCTTTTTCTACCTTATGGTAGATATAGTCCTCTTTTTTAGAATGGAGCTGGGTCTTGTGGATGTGCCAGTGGGTTTCATTCATTCCTTTGAGTGTATCCTGGAACCAGGTGTAGGGTTCAGGATTCTCCTCATTTACCGACCACCCGGTGATGGTGGAGAATTCCTGAAGGAGTTTGCGGACTTCATTGTCGACGTGGCATTGGAGTCGCCCAGGTGGTAAATACTGGGCGACTTCAATGCCTAGGTCGACAATGAACTCTCACCTTTTGAGAAAAATCTCCTCCAACTTATGTGGTCACCTCTGCTACCCATATAGGGGGTCACTCATTGGACCTAGTGTTCCTACTGGAGTTGGAAGTCGCGCATTTGGGGTGGAACCAAATGAGTGGACAGACCATCATACCATAAGATTCAGCTTCTGGGCACCCCCAAATAGGCCTGCCCCTCCGGAGATGGTCCAGTATCGCCCTTTAATGGGAGTTACCTTTTGGCGGTACTGGACCTATTGGGTATTTTGAGTGAGTCCATGGGTCCAGGAGATCTCGTACTTGCCTATAATAAGGCTGTGGGCGAGGCCCTGGATCAAATTGCACCTGTTTGTGTTCGCCCACTCACTCAGCGCCCAAGATCTGGTTTTATGGGTTTCTGAATGAGCTGAGGAGAGTGGGGCGAAGGTTAGAGAGGGCTTGGCGGAAATCTGGCTTAGATGCTGACAGGCTTAGATTCATGGACCATTATAGTGTCTATCAATCAGCAATCAACCGTAAGAAGGCAGAATTTCTATCCAGGGAGATTGCTGCTGCGTGGAATCGACCAGCTCAACTCTTTCAGACTGTTGACAGATTGTGCAATCCACTCATTCTGTAGTCTGGAAAAGATTTTTCACAAATAAAGTGTGATGAGCTTGCTCGATTCTTCGCAGATAAGATTGCCAGCATCAGGTTGGGTATCGGTCTTGCTCCCTCTTCAGGGAATTGCGGTGATCGGCGAGAGGTAGCGAACTCTCGTGTCACCTGGTCTGACTCTAGTAGGCCGGAATTCATGGATGTTGTGAGGATTGTTCAGACGGTATGACCAACCAGCTGTAGTTTGGATCTGGGCCCTATGCCACTACTATTAGGTTGCGTAGATGTTATCTGCCCGATCCTTGCTGAAATTGTCTGGAAGTCTTTGGAGCAGGGTTTTTTTTCCTGATCCCCTAAAGAGGTGGTAGTTCGACCACTCCTTAAAAAACCTTCACTGAACCCAGACTGTCGAGCTAACTACAGACCTATCTGTAACCTGCCCTTTGTGGGTAAGGTTATTGAAAAGGTGGTTGCGTTACAGTTAGATGACTATCTCACAAATCACAGTATCTATGATGCTGTCCAGTCGGGGTTTAGGAAAAGACATAGCACTGAGACTGCTCTCATCCGGGTTTTAAATGATCTCCTAATTGCGAGAGATCGGAAGGCTCATACTATTCTAGTCCTTCTTGATCTCTCTGCGGCATTTGATACTGTGGACCATGGTGTGCTGTTGGAGCACCTGCGTCTTTTTTGTGGACTGTCTGGTACAGTTCTACATTGGTTTCGATCTTTCCTCACGGGCCGGACTCAGAGGGTTGTCACTGGAATTTATTCCTCTGATGCCATCTCTCTGTCCTGTGTGGTGCCTCAGGGCTCCATCTTAGCGCCCATGTTGTTCGCAGTTTACATGCTGCCATTAGGAGACATCATTAGGCGTTACAGTCTTGGTTTTCACTGCTATGCAGATGAAACCCAGCTGTATCTGTCCTTTATTCCCAGACAGGATGATGCAATCTCTCTGCTTAACAGCTGTCTAGCCGAAATCAGTGACTGGATGAGTGCCAGCTGGCTGAGGTTAAACCCCAGATAAGACTGAGGTGTTGGTTGTGGACCCGGGTTGCCTTGAGGCGGACCATAGGGCTGGGATACCATCGGGCCTTTGGCATGATGGTGTCCAGCTCTTGACCTCAGGCCAGGTGCGTAATCTGGGCGTTATTACTGATGATGGTCTGACCTTGAAATCTCAGGTGTCAGCTATTGTTAAGTCCTCTTTTTACCATCTGAGGAATATCACCCGGGTGAAACACCTGGTTCACCTTCCTATTTTAGTCCACGCCTTCGTGACCACCCGCCTTGATTACTGAAATGCTCTTTACGTGGGGCTACCGGGGGTTGATATCCGCCACCTGCAGCTAGTGCAGAATGCAGCAGCCACCCTTTTGACTGGGACATCTAGAAATAGTCATATTACGCCTGTTCTGCGCGGGCTGCACTGGCTGCTGTTTCAGTGGCGGATTACCTTCAAGGTCGGATTACTGACCTATAAAGCCCTACACAAACAGGGACCGCAATATCTGCAAGATCTCCTTACTCCCTACTGCCTCTCTCGCTTGCTCCGATCTGCCAGTGAGGGATTGCTAGAGATTCCCAGGGTTCGTTTGAAGACATCTGGGGCACATGCGTTTTTCTCAAGATGGGCCAAAAACAATGTCAGACACCTTATTAAGGGATGCATTTTTCCACCCTGGTTTCCAAGGATGTCGCAAAGCCCAGGCGTCGTCAAAGAGTCTGACCCCCTCATTCATTCAGGGCCATCGTACAGGTCCCACTAAGCGAACAAAGTCAGGGGTCCTAATGGATCTATTTCATAGTTCCCAAGAGGTTGGGGGGGGGGGTTTCAGACCCATTCTGGATTTGAAGCACTTGAACATGTTTGTGCGCCACAAACCTTTCAAGATGGAGTCCCTGAGGTCAGTCTCCCGGGCTGCTCAGCCAGGGGGTCTCCTGAAGTCTCAATACATCTGACGGATGCCTACCTCCACATTCACATCCATCAGTCCTACCTGGAGTATCTCAGGTTCTTGATACTGGGCCAACTTTTCCAGTACAAGGCGCTTCTATTCGCCTGTGCATCAGCTCCCCTCTCCTGAGTTCCTTGAAGGTTGTCGATAGACCTGGTGGCTGTTTCATTAGGAAGGGCATCATGTCTGTCCTTCTTGAATGACCTGCTTATTCATGCACCGACATTGTCTCTGGCCAGAGGTCGGTACTCAGGACTCTAGCGATGCTAGAGTTGCATGGCTAGGTGGTGAACTGAGAGAAGAGCTCTCTCAAGCCATGTCAGACCTTGGAATACCTAGTGGTAAATTTTCGACACAAAACCAGGGAAGTTTTTTTTCCTCACCTTCCCAGAAGGACCTTATTGACAGAAGTCCAGTGACTTAGGATGCAGTCATCGGGCATCTGCCCTTGGTCTGCTGCATTTTCTCGGCCTCATGACAGGCAGCGATAGGTTTAATCCTGTGGGCTCCCTTCCATATGCGTCCTATTCAGATTGGTTTGCTGATGGCCTGGGATCCCTCACCGGAGGATTATTAAGTCAGTTTTCCCTTCGTCCCTCAGTTTTGTCACTCCTTGAGTTGGTGAGTGAATGTGCAGGATCTGAGCAAGGGTTCTACTGGAACTTCTCCAGAGTTAATTCTCATAACGAATGCCAGTTGCTTGGATGGGGGCGGACTGGAGCTAACTTCCCACTCAGAGAACTTGGTCAGCCTAGGACCAGCATCTCCACATCAGTAGGGTTACCACCTGTCCTCATACCTCAGAAATGTCTTTTGTCCCTCCTAAATTTAACATTTCTGTCACTGAAAAGTAGGGATTTGAATCACAAAATAATGCCAGCCATTGGTGTTACAGCCTAGTTCTCATTAAGAAAATGCTATTCACACTAAGAAGCATGTTGTACACAGATTCTGGAACTTATATTATTATTTTTTCAGATGTGTCCCTGATTTTGGTCATTTGTCCCTGATCATTTTAAGCCTTGTCCCCGATTTGTGATGAGGGAGGTTGAGAGGTATGCCTGTCCTGATTTTCGCAGGACTGTCCTGATTTGGGCAGCTGTGTCCTGCAAAAAAACATGAAAAATACTAAATGTCCTGATTTTATAGTAGAAAAAATATTTTCTAACTTTCCACTTAATGTTTTAGAAAACTACAATACCTTAACTAAAATACCTTAAAATAGTAAGAAACAATAGAAGCAACTAAGAAACTATAATACCTAGCCTTAATTCTGATTATATAGAGAAAAAACATATGTTGCATTGGTCAAGGTTACATACTGTCCTGCGAAAAATCATGTTTCAGTAAGAAATGTCCCACTTTGGGCTTCTTAAAAGGTGGTAACCCTACACATCAATGTTTTGGAGATGGAGGTGGTCCACTTAGCCCCCCTTCACATTTAAAACCAGGCTGCTAAGCATGGCATACATAAACATTAAGGTGGCACAAGCAGGGAGATGTTTTGAGAGGCTGCCGATCTGTCAGCAATACACCTGGCGGGGAGTTGAACCTTCAGGTGAACTGGCTAAGTAGCAAAAATGTTCACTCCGTGGAGTGGAGGTTGAACCTGGAGGTTTTCAGACTCCTCTGCAAATGGTTCGGTTAACCTCAGATGTATCTGTTTACATCCAGCCACAATGTTCAGCTCTGAAAAGGTTCTTTAGTCATTTTTGATGTCCACAGACAGAGGCAGTGGTCGCTCTGCCTGAGGAGTTGACCTTCAGCAGAGCGTATGCTTCCTCCACTAATTCTTCTTCCAAAGTTATATTAAACAAAAAAAAGGAATAATAAATAATTATAAAAGACACTCTAGAGGAAGCTGCCTCTTACTAGCTGCAGAGTGACTGAAAAGACTATAGTTCTCGAACTTAATGTATCAAGCCCAGCAAGCACCCTTCCACCTTCTGGTGTGAAGAAACCTGCTGTCAGGGTCCCATTCTCCACCAAAATCCAGGAATGATTCAGCTCGCAGCCTGGCTCCTGAGAGGAGGCTTCCCAGAAATGAGGTTTCTCTGAGAAACTAGTTGACACCTGGATGGCTGCCAGAAAAACCTCTATGTCCGCAGACAATGCTCCAGTGGGGGCCACCTCTTTTTTATCTTGGGCCAGAAGGGAAGGATTTTAAGCCTTCAACGGTGTCTATTCCATGGATTTTGGATTTCTAAAGGAAGACGTGACAAGGGGTTGGCATTGAGTAAGCTGAGAGGCTAGGTTTCTGCTCTCGGAGCACCCTGGTTTTTTTTAACCTAGGATAGGCGTGTTTTTAGTATGAGTCATCTGGTGTCCCAATCTCAGTTTCTTTCATGGGATCTGAATTGGGTTTTGAATGCTCTCTGCAAGGAGTTTTTTGAACCGCTATCATCCATATTACTGGATGTGTTGTTTTACAGGTTTTTCTCATAAGGAGTCATACCTTATTTGGTGTAAGGAAAGGTGGTACTTAGAACGGTTCCAGTTTTTCGTCCCTAAAGTGCTCACGGCCTTCCAGGAGTTCCAGGAAATAGGCCTGTCATCCTCCTGTCTGCAGCTTTCTCACTCCAATGAGAAGGAATTGCACAAGTTGGATTTATCATGTACCGTCAGGATCTATCTTAAATGGATGGCTGCGTTCCGAAAGTTAGATAGTCTTTTGTTCTCTTGGAACAGACAGGCAGGGTCAAGAGGTCTTTTTAGGCCACCTTAGCTAAGAGGGTGTGGGCCTGCATCTCTCAGGCCAATGTTGCAGGAAAAAAGAGGCCCCCGGGGCTCATCATACATCACCAGGCTTGGGCTTATTGGACACCTGGACAAAGACAGGTGGAGCACTGTTTTTTTGGGTTATGCAAGGCAGCTATGTGGTCTTCCATCCACACATTCACAAAATATCCAGATTGGATGTTCAGAGTTGCAGTTTTTGGTTGTAGAGTGCTACAGACAGCAGTTCATGAGTAATTCTCAGTGCTTACCTCTGGCATATGGCATAATATTCTCCCCCTCCCGCTATTTTCTGGGTACTGCTTCTTAGAACCCAGTTGTTACAATTACCCTTTGACAATGTGGAGCACTATAGAAAGAAGAAATTTCTTCATACTTACCTAATTTCCTTTTCTGTTAGCTCCAACGTTGTCGATGAGGCCCACCCAGGAGCCTGGCTTCTGTGGGAGAATCTTATCCGGTATGCTAGGAGAGGTGTCCTGTTTGTAAAACCCCCTACTATGTTTTCGGACATCCCTCTTTTGTTTTGCTGTGCTGTACCCATAAATAAACTATATATGTAAATATATATATAATTATTGTTCAGTCAGTCTGCGACCGCAGGTTAACAGCTTTACTCATAACTCTTAAGGTGTTTTCCTTGTTTCAGGAAAATCTCACTGCATTCAGTTGTTCCCTGAAAGTTATGTCTTATTGTGTTGTCAGCCTCAGTTTTCCAGATGAGCGACTGCAGCATCACTCAAAGGGATTGTCAGGTTCATCCTGAGACTTGTTGGAGCACTCCTCTTGTGTGGGCTGAGTTCGATCCGGTTGGAGTGGAGGACATGGTGGAGATTGTCTCAAGGCTGTGATCAACACAGTGTGATCTGGACCCAGGGAGGCCCAACCTGACTTTTGGTCAGATGTTTAGACCCGATTGGATCTGAGGTGGCCAAGGTCATCAAGAGTTCTCTGGGGAGTGGGGTCTTTCCATTGGTATTGAAAGAGGCCCTGGTTAGGCTCCTATTGAAGAAATCCTCATTGGACCCGGATTGTCTCAGCATCTACAGACCGGTCTAACTCCCATTTTTGGGAAAGGTTGTAGAAGAGTGGTGGCCATTCAGCTCAAGGGGCATCTAGCCTCCTCCTCCATTTATGAGTCCTTCCAGTCTGTGTTTAGAGCGGGGCACAGTACGGAGACTGCCTTGGTGAAGGTGCTTAATATTCTCCTGATGGTGAGAGACAGGAGAAAGCATACCATTCTGGTCCTCCTGGATCTCTCAGCAGCATTTGACACTATGGACCATGAGGTGCTGCTTGACTGACTGCAGTATTGGTGTGGCCTGTCCGGAAATGTCATCAAATGGTTCAGGTCATACTTGACAGGCAGGGTGCAGAGGGTGACGATGGGCTTAGCCTCATCTGACCCAAAGCCACTGCACTGTGGAGATCTACAGGGATCGGTCTTATTGCTCTTCTTGTTCATGGTGTATATGCTGCCATTGGGAGACATTATCAGGCAGTATGGGCTGGGTTTTTATTGCTATGCTAATGATACCCAGCTTTACTTGTCCTGTGCACCAGGTAACCAGATGGCGGCCTCCTTGTTTAATAACTACCTGGAGGAGATGCAGACTTGGATGACTCAAAACTGACTACAGCTTAACCCAGACAAGACTGAGGTACTGGTGGTGGAGATTTGGGAGACCCCCCAGTCTTGTACTGGGAGGGGTCCCATTGACCCGCTCCGCATGGGTGAAGGATTTGGGCGTGATCCTCGATGACGCTGTGACACTTGATGCTCAGGTGTCTGCTGTCGTAAAAGGCGGATTTTACCATCTGAGGAATATCGCCCAGATCTGGAAACTTATACCATCTGAGGACCTGACCACACTGGTACATGCTTTTGTCATGAACATCCAGGCTGGATTACTGCAATGCCCTTTACCTAGGGCTATCTGGAGGCAATCTCCGCTGGCTGCAGCTGGTGCAGAATGCGGCAGCAAGGTTATTGATGGGCGTACGAAGGTGTGACCATATTACGCCTGTCCACTGCAGACTGCACTGGCTGCCAGTTAGGTGGAAGATTGTCTTCAAGGTCAGTTTACTGACCTGTAAGGCCCGACATGAAAGGGGACCAGTCTGCCTGCAAGATCTCCTCGTTCCTCATTGCCTGTCCCATGCTCTCTGTTCCACCAAGGGTTGCTGTCTTACGGTTCCCAGGATTAGGCTGCTGCATTCAGGCAACCGTGTATTTTCTGTTGCCGCATCTACCCTGTGGAACTCATTACCTAACCATCTTCGGGAGGCACCCTCTGTGGCAACCTTTAAAAAGAGTTTAAAGACAGCGTTATTTAACCAGGCTTTTAACCTATAAATAAATATATTTTAGTGATGTACTTTAAAGCATAAAGATAGATAGCTTTTAAGTCTGCTGCTGTTAGCTCCATTTGGATTTGGTTTATGGTTTTGTTTATTATTTCAATGTACACTGTGTTTAATTCATATGTGAAGCACGCCGAGTCGCCAGAAAGAGGTGCTATATAAATAAAGCATCTATCTATCTATCTATCTATCTATCTATCTATCTGTCAATCTATCTGTCTGTCTGTCTATCTGTCTTCTGTCTGTCTATCTATCTGTCTGTCTGTCTGTCTACATGGAGCCTTCCTTCTTGCAGGGAGGACCTAATCGCCCAAACCTTGAGTGCAATAGAGAGCATTTTCTTCTTTGGATATATGTATATATATATCAGGACGGTAAGGCAGCATTTATTTACAGTATTAAGGAATGTTGCATACAGGTAATTGGTTATAATATATGAAAATGTGTAGCTCATTATGGCACTGTGAGGTCAGTAGTGATTGGGGAGTGGGTGCTGCTTGGAATCCTCATGTGCCCGACATTCTGAAGTGTGGGCTGTGCCATTTCCCCTGGTAGGGGTACACAATACCCAGTTGTAATAATTACCCATTGACAATGTTGGAGATAACAGAAAGGGAAGTTATGGTAAGAATGAAGAAATTTCTTCTTTTAACCTCCTGGCTAAGGCAGACTGCCATGAGTTGAGTTTGAGGTGCCTGGGTCCTGATCACCTTTTTTCCAACTTTGAGCTTTTGTATCAAATTTTGCCCTAAGACTATTAAAAAGGGGGCTAAAAAGTTAGAAGACCTTATGATGTCTCAGTCTGCCTCAGTGTCACCAAAACACTCAGAAGAGGGCCGGCCTAGTGGCGTGGAGGGCTGTGGCATTGGTGCATTATGTCCTGCCATGCTGGCGACTCATGTCCATGGTGTGAGCAGGTCGCTGGGGGTCAGCCGGGGAAGGAGAGGATCGAGCGTGTGGAGAACAGCTCTCCTCTCATCTTCTGGGGTGGAGATGGAGTCCCCTGCTTGCCTGCCCCCTAGTGGCAGCTGGAGGTTGGCACAGTGGACCCAAAGAAAGGAGGGGCAGATGCGGAGCAGACGCCCGGCATGCAGCATGCGGAAGTACACGCGTTTTGGCCACTGGCGTCATTGCATGGTCTCGCACCACACTCGGGGGAGAAAAGGGGAGAAAACAAGTGTCTGACTGGCAGGATGACACTGGTCCCCCACAGGCTCCACACCCAGCTAGTTGGGCACCTCAGAGGAGGAAAGGAGCAGGAGAGGTGAGTCCTGGTGTACGCCAGGGTGATGGGGCTGGAGGGACCAGTGGATGGGGGCTGGCCGACCAGGGGGATAAATAAATTAAAAAAAAAAAAAAAACACTCAGAAGAGGGTCCAGCCCCTCACAGTAAGCAGAAGGACAAGTCTGCTAAATATAGTTCAGAGTCCAGGGTGTCTGAATGGGGGAACTCTGAAACCAGTAAACACAAGAGAGCCTGTGAGCACGTATTGGAGACTGTGACTGCTAAGAAAAAAACCAAAAGGAAAACATGTCACTGCCCCTCCTGCTGAAGAAGGAAAGGAGTCATCAGTGGACAAGAGTAAAATGCCCTCAGCAGAGGACATGACCAAGGCATGGCAGTTTTCCCAGGCCTTCCAGGCCTTTGGTTCGCTGAAGGGCGTGCGGGTTCCCCCTTCCCCACTTATGGTAGCTACCCCAGTTCTGGAGGAGCAAGGCGCTGAATTTTATTATGATGAGGAAAAGGAGAAGGGAGAACCTATTGAGCCTGATGGTTCCCCTGAATAAGAATTTGGCTCTCCTCCCTTAGCCCAGGATGAGTTCTCCTCACATTATTCTTTTGTGAGGCAAGTGGTCAACTCCCTTAGTCTCTCCACCCAGGAGACTGCTGAGGATGAAGACGAGGTAGAATTCCTGGATATGATGTGGTTAACCTCAACCAAGAGATTGTTTCTGCTAGTACACAAGTCTCTAAAGAAAGCAACTTGCAAGCTGTTGCAAATGCCAACCTCTTCCCTTGGTATTGACAAGAAAATAGAAAAGAAATACTAGCTGGACAGACAGGGTGCTGAGTACCTTTACTCCCACCCTGACTATGAGAGGTAGTACTGGCTGCAGCTTGTGACAAGGCAGAAGTCCTCTCTCTACCCAGCCCCCAGATAAGGACCCCAGAAAGCTTGATAGCAAAGGTCTATGCCTCAGCATCCCTGCTTCTAAGACAAACAGCCTACATGGCTTATACTGCCTAGTACCAGAAGGCTTTGTAGAGCTCCATTCTGGCCATGAGCGAGAAAACATCTTGTGACCTAGTGCAAGACTTAATAGACACTGCTAGGGGAGCCATGGATGCCAATAAATATCAGTTCTATATGGCAGTGGATGCCAGTGACACTGCCTCCAGAGTTGTGGCTCATGCAGTGTGCCTGAGGAGATTTGCTTGGCTTAGGACCACCATCTTCTCTCAGGACACTCAGAATAAGACCACCAACCTCTTCCAGGACACTCAGACAAAGGCCATGGATTTTTCCCGTGAGGGAAATTCCCTGTTTGGTGACAAGACAGAGGCATACGTGAAGAAGGTGGAATAGTACAAAGTCACCTACAAGAGTAATACTGAAAAGGAAAAGGCCTCCGTTTCCAGTAGGCTTTGTGGAAGGGGAGGTAGAGGTAGGGGATATTTTCCCTGTGGTTTCCTCGCCTGTGATTTCTCCCAGCTGAGGGGTTTCTTTAGAGGCAGAGGTAAAAGGGGCTGCAAGCATGCTGACTCAACCTCAGCACCTAAGGCCCAGCCTAAACAGAACTCCTGACAAATTGGTCCAGGTAGCTCACCCATTGCCAGTGGGAGAAAGGCTGGCTCACTTTTTTTGGGAGTGGAAAGATGTCACCACAGACACGTGGGTTCTGGAAGTAGTGAGCCAAGGGCTCACCCTGCAGTTCAAAAGGTTCCCAAGACTGCAGGTTTGCAAAAGCGTTACACCTCTCACTCTTAACAGAAAAAATTCTGTTGGAGTTAGAGGTAGGCAAGTTGTTGCAAGAAAAGGCAGCAGAAAACCCCCCCAACTACAGTGGGGAAAGAGCCTTTAATCAAGATACTTCCTGACCCACAAGAAAAATGGGAAATGGTGACCCATTTTAGACCTCAGATATCTGAACAAACGCCTCAAAAAGAAAAGTTCAAGATGGCAACCCTGGCTGCAGTAATCCCAATGCTTCAACAGTGGGACTGGCTAGGGTCTTTGGACCTCAAGGTCCATTTTTATATCCCAGTCAGGCCATGTCTCAGAAATTACTTAAGGCTTAGGGTAGGGGCCAGTCATTACCAGTTCACAACACTCCCCTTCAGACTCTCTTCAGCTCCCAGAGTGTTCACAAAGTGCTTGGCTGTGGTGGCAGCACTTCTGAGAAAGTAAGGAGTGGTAGTTTTCCCATATCCTGACCACTGGCTGGTCACAGGGAAGTCA
The DNA here is from genome assembly GCA_016271365.2 of Neoceratodus forsteri. Classification (NCBI taxonomy): domain Eukaryota; kingdom Metazoa; phylum Chordata; order Ceratodontiformes; family Ceratodontidae; genus Neoceratodus; species Neoceratodus forsteri. The sequence goes on from CM028133.1 coordinate 1,110,762,124, forward strand.
CACCAGGAGGCCACAGCCTCTCTCCTTCTCACTCAGCATACTCTGGAGGGTCTGGGCTTCATCATAAACACTCAGAAGTCCCAGTCAGAACCAGTACAAGTTCTGGAATTCATAGGAGCAGAGTTGGATGCTCCCCGTGGGAGGGCCTTTCTCCCACAAGAGAGTGTGGGAACCCTGGTAAGTCTGGTGAAGTCTTTCAGACTAGACAAACCCAGACCTGTAAGAGACTTCCTCCAGCTATTAGGCCACATGGCCTTGTCCACAGCAGTGATGGCCAAGGCCATGTTCCAAATGAGAGCCATCCAGTACCACCTGAGGACCTATTGGTCCCAAAGGCGAGAACCTCTCTCTCAAGAATGGTGCCTGTGACAAAGTCTCTCTTTAGAGCATTGGACCGGTGGAAAGAAGAAGGCAACCTCAAGGAGGGTGTGCCCTTCCTACAGCAGTCACCCACAGTAGTACTAACAACAGATGTCTTCCTCCTGGGCTAGGGTGTCCATCTGGACAACCTAACAGTAAGCAGGGTGTGGTCTTTCCAGGAGTCCCAGGAGCATATAAGCCAGTTAGAGCTCAGGGCAGTGTATCTGGCTGTACAGGCTTTTGCCTCCCATATCAGGAGTAAGTCCAGGTCAGTACAGATAACACCACTACCAGGTACTGCATCAACGAACAGGAGGCAGAGGATCCTCAAAGCTGTGTACAGAAGCAATGAAGATCTGGAATCTGGCCTACTCCCTAAATGTGCAACTATCAGCAGGTCACCTGCCAGGGAAGGACAATGTCTTGGCAGAATCCCTGAGCAGGATCAGCCAGGGACATCATGAATGGACCCTGAACAAGCAGGCCTTGGCCACAGTATTCAGGAGGTGGGGTACACCAGAGATAGACCTATTTGCATCCTGGGAGAATCATCAGCTTCCTCAGTTTTGTTGTAGGCCACTTGCAGTGGGCTTGGGTCAATCAGATGCACTGACTCTAGACTGGACAGGGAGGTTCACCTTCCCCCTTCCCACTCTTGCTGAGAGTGCTCTTAAAGCTGAGGGACCAGTCTGCAACCATGATCCTAATAGCCCCAGATTGGGCTAGGCAGGTTTAGTACTCCCTACTCCTGGTCCTCTCCATCAAGCACCCCATCCACCTCCCTCTGAGACACAAACTGCTGACCATGTCTGAGGGCAGAATACCTTTCCAGACCTCAGAACTCTGTACCTCAAGGCATGGTTCTTGAAGAGCTGGAATTTTGGGGTTTTAACATTTCTGAGGTGGTTTTGGAAGTTCTTAAAATTTCCAGAAAACAGCACCAAGGAAAACCTATGCTTCCAAGTGGAAAAGGTTTTCCCTGTAGTGTTGTTCTAAGCAGTTCGATCCCTTACAGGCAGATCTGCGCACAGTCTTGGACTACCTGGTCCACCTTCAGTCCCTAGGCCTCAGGCCCTCAAGTCTTGAGGTGCATCTGGCAAAATTATCACCTTATGTTTCAGCAGGCAGAGAGAAAATGGTGGCTTCTCACTACATTTTCAGAAAGTTCTTTAAAAGGCTTCTGCACTTACATTCACCTGTCAGAGATCTAGCCCCTGCATGGGATTTGAACCTGTGCATTGCTGTGCTACTGGACCATCCCTTTAAGCCCATGGCTGCTGCTGACTTTAAATATGTCACCTGGAAAATGGTTTTCCTGGTGGCCGTGACTTCTTCCAGAAGGGTTTCGAGCTGCAAGCTCTCTGCACAGACCCAAATTGCATCATCTTCCACAGGGACAAGGTTGTCCTAAGGACAAACAGGAAATTCCTTCCTAAAGTAGTGTACAAATTTCACCTGAACCAGTCCATTACCCTTTCCAGTATTCTTTACAACAAAATCCAACTCTGGGGAGCAGAGGTTCCACAGTCTGGATGTCAAGAGAGCATTTAGCTACTACTTTGACTGCACTAAGGAAGTCAGAGTCTCCCATTCATAGTTGTTTGTCACATATGGTGAAACTGGCAAAGGCAGGCCAGCCTCCAAGAGAACAAGTGTTCACTGGATAGTCCCTTGCTTTCAGTTATGTTACAGCAAAGCTGGCAAGCTGCCACCACAAGGCCTCGGCACATTCCACATGTGGCACTTCTGCTTCCATGGCATCTACAAAAGATATTCCCTTGCCATAAATTTGTAAAGCAGCTACCTGGAAGACAGCATACACCTTCACAAAGCACTGTTGTCTGAACGTACAATTCTGAAAGGATGCTAGATTTGGCTCTGCTGTCTTGCAGAACCTTTTACCTACATAGGTAGTACCCAACCTCCCAAGATACTGCTTTATAGTCTGCAGTAGTTAAGCATAGCCTCTTGTAAGACCAATCCCACCGATCAGCTATGGTGGCAGAGTAGCTGGGGGAGGGCCAGTATCTCACAATAAATTGAACATCTGACAAGACATGGCAGCATCTTGCAAGCGGCAGCATTTTCAAACTCTGGCATTCGTACCACTGGCTGAGTACTCTGGTAGAGTACAGTGGGAGGGTGGCAGACCGCACTGCTACTGTGGCCCAAACAAGTACTAGGTCTACAAGCTTAAGTTTGAAGTCCAGTGCGGAGCCACAAAAGAACCCCCCCCCCCATTTCCAGCTCGGAGTAGAGATGTGAACATTGTAGCTGTTGAAAGATCTACACGGGACAGAGAAGTTGGTTCTGCAGTAAAGGTATCCCGGTAAACATCATTGACTGTGCTAAATACTGTATAAGAGTCTGTGGGGCAAGTTTTTAACCTGATTTGTGTGAGTAACAGTCTGCTGTTAAACTGACTGAATGTGCACAAAATTACAAGAGAAAGCAAGTTGCGGATGCTACATATGTGTTGTGCTGCTGAGGCATAACAAACTGCTGGAATGCATGCCTGTTACTGAACAAATCTTTGCAGTGAATCAGATGTCTGGGTAACTTTTCTACTGAGTGAGCCGTATTTTAATTCATAGTCAGAGACACTGGACATTACATCTTAAACTGCCTCTGCTGGCCCACAGATTGCTACCTATTTAAAAACACCTGGGAGGTATCTTGTCTGCATTGCCCCTTTTGAGCCCAATCCCACCAATCAGCTATGGTGGCAGAGTTGCTGGGAGAGGGCCGGTATCTCATAATAAATTGAGCATCTGACAGGAAGCTGGGAACTGGGCCAACAACTGTTGTTGAGTAAACTGAGTGTGCTGTAGCTGTGGGATATAATTGGCCCTTGCTGTGCCACGGACTAGTGTATTGGTCTGAAATTCTTGCGTGTCCCGAGTCTGTCAGCAGTCCAAGGGTTAAAGTAAAGTAAATATAACCAGCAATTATAGAATTGGGAAGAGACCCTAATTGCTAAAGCTGCAACAGACAACAAAGTAGAAATGAAAGGCAGTATTTTAATATGTAGCATAATCCTAATGGGATTCTGTACTTATACAGATATAGTAAAAACTGGGGAACCTCCACTAATGATCATGTAATACATCAAAAAAAGATAGTGGGGTGGTGCTACATTTATCACACTGGGATTCTGAAACAGGATTATGTACAGAAATGTCGAAATGGTTTTACAAATGATCGGAAATTTTATTCAAAGGTACTTATGCCACTTGTTACTGGGGTAATTAGTCAGAGAATTAAGGAGAATGGAAAGATGGTATCTGTTTTGTTAATGGTCTGTGGGGATATTGAACTAAATCCAGGACCTAAGAAAGGTGATGAAATACAAATAATACATGGAAATGTCAGGAGTCTGGTTAACAAAATTGATACGTTTAGAGTTTGGATGAATACAGAGAAGCCTGATGTTATGAGATTATCAGAAACATGGTTACAAGAAGGGATTAAGGATGAAGAAATACAGTTAGAAGGGTATAGACTAATAAGACAAGATAGAAACAAAAGGGGAGAGGGAGTATTGTTGTATATTAAAACGATCTAGGCCCTACACAAACCATTATGGCAACACATATGGAAGGAATGGATTGTCTATTAATAGAACTAAAGGTTAACAAATTGGCGATAGGTGTTATATATGCACCCCCCACCCCAAGAACTAAAGTAGATCATTTCAATAGTCTGGCGGCAAGGGTGCAAGAGATCACCAAAAATAAGGATCTAGAGATAATGGGAGATTTGCATGCTGAATGGACTCAAACTAGAAGAAAAAAAGTAAAAGAAAGTATGGACATACTGGGTTTAAATCAAATAGTAAATACTCCAACAAGATTCACAGAAATAGCAAATCAAGGGTCCCTATTGGTCCTGCTGTTTGTAATCCAGGAACTGAATGTAGCTGATGTTACTGTGATGCCTCTGAGCCTGGGGGACCATTGTCCAGCCAGTTGTAAATTGAAGAGACACAACTTAAAAAAGGCTAAGCAACACCCCACTTGTCAGCATGCTGGAAAAAGTGTAGTGCCTCAGCTTATAGAGAAAGTCTGAATTGTGTAAAATGGAATGGAATTGTTTTAATACCAGATATAAACTTAGCAGTCCAGGAATGTAATAAAACATTTTGCTGGCAATTATAAATGTACATGTACCAAAGATCCTAAAAAGTTTTTGTAAAAATCATGTGCCTTGGATAAATGATAGGTTAAGGACACAAATAAGTATTAAAGACAGGTTATGGAAAAAAACAAAGAAAACTAAGAACGAGAAGGACCGGACCATTTTCAGAAATTGGAGAAACCAAACTACAAAAATGATTAAAAAAGCAAAGTCACAGTATTATAAAAATAACATTACAGAAGTAAAGGATTCTAAAAGATTTTAGCATCATGTTAAGAAATTACAGAACCCTGGGAATGCTAAAGCTCAAATCAGCCTCTCTATTGATGATGAAACTATTGAGGACCAAACAAAAGTAGCTGAAATACTAAACAAATACTTTATTGAGTTGCCAGATCTGGGGTTAGAGGAACCAAAAATTAGACCTAAGGATACTATAATTCAGGAAATAGTTAAGGACGAATTAGATCAAATTGACAAAGTTACACAAATGTTCAGATTTAAGGCAGTAACTATCAAGGGGATTACAAAAGAGCTAAAAAGTTTAAATGTTAAAAAAGCGGGGGGGGGGGCAGGATGAGATCGGGCCTCAATTTTTAAAATTGGGAGCAGAGATATTAGCGCCTATAACTACTCATTTGTTTAATGAGAGTTTTTGTAGGGGTATATTCCCTGATATCTAGAAAATAGGTAAGGTAGTCCCTATATTTAAAGAGGGTGACTCTCTGACCCCCACAAACTACAGACCAATAGCATTGTTGTCTACAGTGTCAAAAATACTGGAAAAACTGGTCGATGGACAGTTGTACGGTTACTTAGAGTAACAAAAAATGCTTACAAACTGTCAACATGGGTTCAGGTCTGGGATGTACACGAACACGGCCCTAGTAGATTTTAATAACTTGATAGCTATTCCCATGAATGAAGGGAAAAAGACTGGGGCTGTGTTCATGGATCTCATTAAGGCTTTTGACCTGGTGGACCACAGATTGCTATTGAACAGGCTATATAAAATGGGAGTTCATCTAGAACCGTTGGTCTGGTTTGCTTCTTATTTACCCAGCAGAAAGCAGTATGTGGTCTTGGTTGCAAATTCAACTATAAAAGATGTAAGGAGGGGAGTCCCCAAGGCTTCATATCAGGGCCCCTATTATTCAATGTATTTGTTAACAACTTGCCCGAGGAAATAAGAGAAAGTGATGTCCGGCTGTACGCAGATGACACTGTATTGGTGTCGTCCGTGGACAGCTGTGCTGTCCTTGAACATAGGTTACAAGGGGACTTGCACAGTATGGAAATGTGGTTTGAAAAATCTGGGTTATTGATAAATGCAAAAAAAAAACACAGTGCATGTATTTTCAAAATGGCGTAAAAAACACAGCAGATAAAACCCTAGATATAACATTTTTAGATGATAAAAAACTAGTTAACACTGAAGAATATAAATATCTAGGTGTGGTCATGGACAGGAAACTATCATACGAGAAATATATAAATATGATTACAGAAGAAATTCACCAAAGACTGGGAGCTCTCAGAAGAGTGTCAACAAGTTTCACAAAGGAGGTTAGACAGAAGTTGCCCTACAACTGTTAGTTCCAGTATTGGATTATGGTGCACTAGTATATAGAAATGCCCCTTAAATTGCCCTATAAAGAAAAGATCAAACATACTATAGGCTTGCAAGATTTGCAAACCAAAGTAAATTTGGGATTCATCACTGCTTTATTTATCAGGAGTTAAAATGGCTAAATCCAGTGAATAGGCATCAGTTAAACTGGTTAACATGGCATTTCAAATTGATAAATTCAAAAACGCCCCGCCCATTGAGAAACCTGGTGGTGAAGCCTGATAGTGCAAGTTCGAAATACTTAATGCGAGATCAGAATAGGATTTTCTGTCCAAGAGTACATAATAGATTTGAAGAATTAATGATACAGATAAATTTGGCTAAGTCATGGAACGCACTTCCGGCAGATATAAAAACAACACATTCAGTGAATGAGTTTCGAGTTGATGTAAGGAAATGTTTTGTCACCTTTTGCAATGATTGCACTTAAATAGCGAGTATGAAGTATTTTTATGTTTTTATGTTCAATGCAAATTGTTTTCTGTTTTTGTAGTAGTACTTGGTACTAGGTAGTACTGTTGCATGTTGCATTTGTAATGACTATGTTGCATGTCTATGGCTAACTCTGTGAGTGTAAAGCAAGCACAGGACCTTCTTTGAAAATAGAGGTTTTCCTCTAAAGAGATCTTCCTATATAAAAATAAAATGTTATCAATCAGTCAATCAGTAGTGAGGAATTCTTGGGGTTTGAAGAAAAAATTACCATAGTAATGTTATTTCATCCAAGAGATCCTTCTCTATGCTTAAAGAGCAACTCTCTATTATAATAAAAAGCTTAAAAACACTAGATTTACACCAGTTACGTTTTAACTTTATTTTCTAGTTCTTGGATTTTTTAAAGTTTTCCCTGCTGTTGGTCTACTAAATATTGTAGCTAATGCAGCACTTATTTCACCGAGTCTTTTCAAAATGTATCTGACTCTCCCCTGCTAACCACACAGTTGCTGTTTGTGACATCACAGTCTGTTGTCATGGTGAGCAATATGATGTAATAAACAAAAGCACTGTGAGGTTAACAGAGGAGAGGCAAATGTTTTCAAGTGTTTCTATACAGACTTTTCAGATGGACTATCAAGAGGTGCTGTAAATCGCGGAAAAGAACACTGAAAAATGAAAAAATGTATTCTCTAGTAAATTGTAACAGCTGAAATCTTGGGCTCGATTCTCAAAAGAGCCCTTAAATAGATGCAGGCTGGCACCATAGGCAGCTTGTGTCAAAGCCTGGTGCTCCAGGGACCCTGTGCTCAATTCTGTATGGGGCAGGGTTCTGGCAGCAAAGTCCTGCGGCTTGTGGCAACCTTGGCAGTGTGCCAAACAGACAGCGCATCCTGAGGTCTGCTGCAAGCTGTGGGGTAGCTGTGTGCTGCTCTAGCTAGTCCCTGGTGGCTAGCCACCCCGATCCCCAATGTCCCCATTAATTATTAAAATACCATTGATGGTATAGTGGCCCCCTTCCTGATCCCCAATGTCCCCAAATTTAATTTATTTAAAAAAAAAATGGTGGTCTAATGGACCCCGCACCTGGCAGTGCCCTGCCACCTCGCTCCCTCCATCCCGTAACCGAGCCAGTGACTGGCACAGCCCACCGCCCACCACCACGGCCAGCCGTTGACTGAGCTGTCATTGAGCGCATACTGTTTCAAACAACATGAAGTCTTGCTATATTATGACAATTGCAGTATGACCGCAGGTTAGAACTGCTCCGGAGGTGAAATAGTTAACTTCCATGCAAGGCATGGAATCTTGAGCGCGAACTCAGTTAAGGAAGCTCTGTCTGCTTGCTTTCAAACCGAAAACGTCAGATTCTTTACTCCGCCTCACTGAACAGTCACTCCGGAAATTTCTCCTTTTCCTTGGTTCATTTTCACGGTTTAAAACAGTTTAAAATAATAAATTTAACCGCAACCGTTCGGTTCAAGCTCTGTCTGTGGTAACGTAAGTAATAGATAGTTTTTACATACGAATTCTGTGTGGAACTTGTAAAACATTTATCGGTTCGGTTCGAACCGATTAGGTTGCATTTTCAATTGCTAGTCCTTTTTTAGAGTGCGGTTCCCGGTTCCTATCGGTTCTAAAAAAAACAGATTTCATTACGGTTTTCCACGACCCGTCATACGGTTGGGAACCGATAGGAGAGTCTTGCTTGGCGGATTGCCATAAACGGGCAAGTTTTGGTTACGCTGGCATTATGTCTGAGAAACCCAAAAGAAAAACCGGGCCCACTGGGTTTCAGCACTGCGATGTCTGTGGGGAAGCCTTTGCCAAGGCTGACCCTCACACCACCTGTGTTTATTGCCTGGGGTTTGACCACCTCGATTCAGACTGCCAGATTTGCAAGAATTTCCCTGCTGCCACCGTTGAAAAGAAAGTTGGTAGGCTCAGGGAAAGAGAGGCCAAAAAGTCCGCTGACCCGGATGGCCGGCCCGGTTCGGTGCCAACCGAACCTGAGGGAGTGCCCTCTGACCAGGGCGAGACTTCCTCGGGCAAACGAAGAGCTGGCTCCGAGGAGCCAGTTCCTGCAAAAAGGACTAGAAAGTCTGCTGCTGTGGAAAAAGTCCTTTCCCCAACAGCCGAAGAGATAGCCAAAGCAATCCAAATTGTCCAGTCTCTTTCCCCGGCTCCTGAACCGACTCCATCTGGGAGACGTTCGGTTCACCAGGTCCCACCGGTTCAGGATTATGATTTTGAGGAATTTTATGAACCGTGGGGGGGGGGGAAGGAGAGTATGAAGAGAGTGATTATGGTCTGGAAGATCTGGACGTTCCTATTGAGCCAGATACCTCCCCAGACAGACCTTTAGGGGTTTCCCCCCCTAGGCTTTCTGAGTCCCCTGCTCATTTCATCTTTTACAAGAAGGTTGCTGAAACTCTTCAGCTTCCTGTTGAGGAAGCTGTGGATGATCAGGAAGAACCTGATTATGTAGAAATGATGGATATTCCAGAATCTAAGAGACTGTCTATTCCCCTTCATAAATCTTTCAGGAAACAGACAGTAAAAGTTTTAAAAAAACTCCTCATTCTATACCTCCTGTGGATAAAAGGATGGACAGAAGGTATACTTTATCAGGTTCTGACATAGAATTTCTCACACAGCAATGCAGCCATGTGGGTGTAGTGTAGGCTGCAGCTTGTGACAAGGCAAATATCCCCCTAGCTTCACATCCTCCTGAAAAGGACTCCAGGAAGATTGATGCTATGGCAAAGAAACAGTACATGGCAGCATCCTTGGGGCTCAGACAAGCAAATTACATGGCTTATGCTGCCAGATACCAGAAATCCAGATGGGATACTGTGCTGGCTCTAGTCAAACAACTCCCCTGACAAGTTTGCCAGGAATCTGGAACAGGTGGCTTTAGATGGTATAGAGGCATCAAAAATGCAATTTCATGCTGCGGTGGACTCTAATGATGTATCTTCTAGAGTTATGGCTACTTCTGTGGCACTTCGCAGAATGGCCTGGCTCAGATGCACCACATTGTCACAGGATACCCAGTCAAAATCCATTGATTTTCCTGTGATTGGCAATTCTTTGTTTGGAGAGCAAACAGAGAATTATATGAAGAAAATGGATGAATACAGAACCACCTATCGGAGTGCACAAGCCAAGGAAAGGCAGGCCACTCCTCAGAAGCAGCCTCCCAGGGGCAGAGGCAGGCCTTTTCATAGGCCTTTTTATCAGGCTCAAGCCTCCTCTTCCTCCTATGCCCAGAGGGGATTCTTTAGAGGAAGGGGCAGGAGGGGTTCAAGCAGGCCTGCTTCCACTCCTTAGCCCAAAGCCCCTGCCAAGCAGGCACCCTGATGGGGTAGCCAGGACCGCTTCTCCTCTACCGGTAGGGGGCAGGCTGGCTTACTTTGTCCAGGACTGGAAGTCTCTCACATCAGACAAGTGGGTCCTGGAAGTAGTAAGCCAGGGCCTGGTCCTCAGCTTCAAAAAATTTCCGAAGCTGAGGACCAGATCTTTTCCTCCAGCATCTCCATCAGAGGCACTCGCCTTAGAGTCAGAGGTCTCCACCCTCCTCGCTCTCAGAGCCGTGGAAAGGGTTCCACCCCTACACCAGGGCAAAGGGTTGTACTCCAGGTACTTCCTTACCCCAAAAAAGACAGGAGTATGGCGGCCTATCCTGGATCTCAGATACCGAAACAAGCACCTTTTAAAACCAAAGTTTAAAATGGTGACTCTGGGAATCATTTTACCTTCCCTAAGGCCAGGGGACTGGCTAGCTTCCCTGGACCTCAAGGATGCCTATTTCCATATTCTCATCAGAAGCTCCCACCAAAAGTACCTCAGGTTCGAGCTGCCCTCAGGCCATTACCAGTTCAGAGCAATGCCCTTTGGACTCACCTCGGCTCCAAGGGTATTTACCAAGTGCCTAGCAGTAGCAGTAGCTTGCCTAAGAAGGCAAAAAGATTGCCATCTTTCCTTATTTGGATGATTGGCTCATAGTAGGACAATCCCCAGATCAGGTCAACCTACATCTTCAGATAACCCAGCAACTGCTTACGTCACTAGGTTTCCTTCTGAATCTCTCAAAGTCAGTACTGGAGCCTGTCCAGCTCCTAACCTTCATAGGCGCAGAGCTCAACACCCAGGAAGCCAGGGCCTTCCTCCCTCTGGACAGGGCAAACACCCTAGTCTCCCTGGCCTCTTCATTCACCCTGCAGGTCTCTCGACCAGCAAGGCATTTTCTGCAGCTCCTAGGGCACATGGCTACTTCCACAGCAGTAGTGCAAGGAGCAAGGTTTCAGATGAGGGGACATTCAGTTCCATCTGAGGGCCTTTTGGTCACAAAGAAAGGATCCTCTTACCAAACTGATCCCAGTAACTTGAACCCTGATCCAAGCCCTTCAGTGGTGGCAGGATCAGAGCAACCTGAGACAAGGAGTTCCCTTTGTCACTCAGCCTCACTCATTAATCCTTACTACAGATGCATCCCTCTTGGGGTGGGGGGCCCACATGGGCGATCTCACTACCCAGGGACTGTGGTCCCCACAGGAATCTCTGCTCCACATCAACCTGTTGGAGCTCAGAGCAGTTTTTCTAGCACTTCAAGCTTTCTCAAAATCTGTTCAGAACAAGACTGTGCAGGTCAGAACAGACAACACCACTACAATGTGGTACATCAACAAACAGGGGAGCACTCGGTCTACGGCCTTGTGCACCGAAGCCATGAAGTTGTGGTCTCTGGCGTACTCCTTGAACACCTCCCTTATGGCAGTTCACCTCCCAGGCAAAGACAATGTCCTGGCAGATGCTCTCAGCAGGATCTCTCAGGGCCATCACGAGTGGTCCCTGGATCCCCTGGTTCTGGAAGTGGTATTTGCCAAATGGGGCACCCCGTAAATAGATCTCTTTGCAGCTCCAGACAATCATCAACTTCCTCTCTTTTGCTGCAGGCCCCCAGTCTTGGGCTCAGTCCCTCTGGACATCTTAGCCCTCAGCTGGGAAGGGAAGTTTCTCTATGCCTCCCCTTCCTCTCCTGTTCAAAGTGCTAGTCAAAATCAGATCCCAATCCTGCAGGGTCATTCTGATTGCCCCGGATTGGGCCAGGCAACCCTGGTATCCTCTCCTCCTGTCCTTAGCAGTCCATCCTCCCCTGTGCCTTCCCAAGAATCACAATCTGTTAACCTGTGCCCAGGGAAGGGTTTGGTACCCGAACCTCAAGTCTCTCAATCTCAAGGCCTGGTTCTTGAAGAGCTAGAGTTTACTGGCCTACACCTCTCTCAAGGTGTAATGGATATACTCAAAGCTTCTAGGAAGCCTTCTACCAGGACTACTTATAACTCCAAATGGAAAAGATTTTCCATATGGTGCTCGAAAAAGAATATTTCCCCAGACACTGCTGATTTACCCACAGTTCTAGATTATATGGTCCATCTAAACACTTTAGGGCTGAGACCAGCTACCCTGAAGGTACATTTGGCAGCTGTCTCTGCTTTTCTTTCAGTGGGTAAACCCTCTCCTCTTTCTTCTCACCCTGTATTTGCCAAGTTTTTAAGGGTTTGCTTACACTAACCCTCCATTCAGGGACCCTGCCCTGCCTGGGATCTCAATGTTTGCATTGCTCAGCTCATGCAACCTCCTTCTGAGCCCTTGTCTTCAGCTGAGCTTAAGTTCCTGACTTGAAAACTGTGTTTTGGTAGCTATCACCTCTGCCAGGACGATAAGCGATTACAAGCATTGTCAGTGGAGCCAGACTTTATTTCCTTTCACAGAGATAAGGTAGTCCTTCGGACTAATAGAAAGTTCCTGCCTAAGGTGGTTTCGGATTTCCACCTTAATCAATCTATTTCTCTCCCTGTTTACTTCACTGACCATTCTTCCTCTGGTGAGAGGAGGCTGCACAGCTTAGATGTGAAGAGGGCCCTTAGTTACTACATAGAGCGTACCTAGGGTCACAGGTTTGACTCCCTCCAACTGTTCCTCACTTATGGTGAGGTTGGAAAGGGAAACCTGCCACTAAAAGATCCATTGCCAGGTGGTTGTCTCTTGTATCCAATTCTGTTATGAAAAGTTGGGTAAGATTCCCCTCAGGCCTGAGGGCTCACTCTACCAGAGGTACAGCTGCTTCTCTGGCTGCTGCCAGAGACATCCCCATTCTAGAGATATGTCAAGCAGCTACCTGGAAAACGGTTCACACTTTTACCAAGCATTATTCCCTGGACATTCAAGCTAGGAGTGATGCTTGGTTTGGCACAGCTGTCCTTCACAGCCTATTCCCTAAGTAGGTTCTGTCCCTCCTCCATGGGGGTACTGCTGTGTAGTCTGCAATTGTCATAATATAGCAAGACTTCATGTTGTTTGAAGAAAAAATTACTCACCTTAGTAATGTTGTTTCTTCTAATGGAGTCTTGCTATAGTATGACCTCCCTCCCTGCCTGCCCCTCTCAGAACCTCGTTTTTGTGCTGTGGGTGGGCATCACAGTCTTGGCACTCTGTTTTTCTTGCCACTTTGTTGTTTTGTTTCACCCTCCCTAGGGTGAGTGTGTTTTTATTTCTTTATTGGGTCTCTTGACTTGAGTCTTTCTTTGAGACCAACAAGTGTGTTTGTTAGGGTAGTAGCCAGTTGGCTAGTGTAGGTTTACAGCTTCCACACAGAACATTAGTGAGTTTTAGCTCATAAAGATCCGACGGTTTCGGTTTGAAAGCAAGCAGACAGAGCTTCCTTAACCGAGCTCGCGCTCAAGATTCCATGCCTTGCATGGAAGTTAACTATTTCACCTCCGGAGCAGTTCTAACCTGCGGTTATACTGCAATTGTCATAATATAGCAAGACTCCATTAGAAGAAACAACATTACTAAGGTGAGTAATTTTTTCATATAGTACTCTCTCAGTAAGCTGATAATCACTGAGCACATACAATATATAGTACACGTTCATTGAGAGCTCAGTCGGCGGCTGGCTATGGTGGTGAGCGGTGGGCTGTGCCAGTCGCCAGGACAGTTACGGGATGGGGGAGCGGGGTGGTCAGGCACTGCTGGATGGGGGGGGTCCTCTGGACCACCAGGTGTTTTTTTTTATTAATTCGGGGACATCAGGGATTGGGGAGGGGACCCACTATACCACCAACAGTATTTTAATGCATTAAGTTCGGGGACATCGGGAATCGGGGAGGGGGGGCCACTACACCACCAACTTTTTTTAATATATTAAATTCGGGGACATCGGGGATGGGGGCCACTATACCACCAATGGTATTATAATAAATTAATGCCGAGGCAATCAGGGAAGGGGCCACTAGATCATCAGGCAAAGTGGGTTTTATTATATGTGTGCACAACTGGTGACATCTGGGATTGGAGCTTGGGAGGGGGGACCAGGGCACATTGCTACAAGGTGAAACATTCTTCCAGCCTTTGCTGGTCTAAAGATATTTAGAAATTCTCCCTCTGGGACAGTTTTGTGAATCAAACATTTGGGGATGTGGCAGGTTGTGACTGCCTTCTGCCCCCTTATACCTTGCCGCAGACCCTTTTGTGGCGCATGGGTCAGTGCTAGCCAGTTTGGGGGCACGCAGCCTGTGGTTGATGCAGGCTGCCTTTGTGAATTGCAGCCCGACATCTTTTGGTGCAAGGGGCACTTTGTACCATTCTTTGTGGCACAAACCTCTTACGCCATGCCGGGAGCTTTGAGAATCATGCCCATAGTATTTAAGACAACACATGCTGGAGTGCAGAGTTACTCTTTAACAAACCCACCCTACCTCCCCTTCCAGAACCTGGAAAAGGTTTTCCAAGAATCAGTTTTCTCTCTTCCTTATTTCACTTGAGTATTTCTTTTGCATTGCCTACGATTGGTTTTGTTGAACAATTTTTTAGTCTGCATGTCGTGACCCTGCAGGGACTGAAAATTTTGGGGCCTTCTATTTATGTCTAGGTTTAGCCACTTTAATGGTCACTGCTTCCCTAGCTACAGAAATAAATCTGATGTTAGAGGGCAGAGTGGAGCGTGAGCACACAGCAGAGATTTGAATATCATTCCAAGTGTAACCATCCCCCGGCTCCCCGTCTAGGGGCATACAATACATTCTTTCGCAGATGGTCTGGGGGCATAAAGGAGGGGTCACCTCAAGCGCTAAACCACCAAGACAAATGCACTCCCATATAAGGCAGGAAAAGTTGTGGCCTACATTTCTGGCATCTTCAATCACCCGTGCACTCTCACCTTCACCCATAGAATCTGGATTATCCCCAAATGCTGGCATACTAGGAACTCCACACTGCACATCTACCATCTCTTGAGCCCCCTGAGTCCCTTGGCCCTCCTAAGGGTGGGGTGAACATTTAATCTGTAATACACCTTATGAGAAATTAATTTAGCTGCACAGAAAAAAGGGAAAAGGGGAAAAAATATTTCATTTCATTAGCTTCCCCTTCAGTTTAAATAAAACACATCACTGCTACTCTTCTCCCAACTAGCTTCTTTATTAAGCGCCTGCACAACAAATGATTTCCAGCAGTGCAGAGGTCACATACTTCATTCAAATAAATAAAGCAGCTCCATGGGGCTAATCAAACCTTTTTACAGACATACCGGCTAGACATTTAGAGCAGCAGAAATGATGGATTTTAAGGCAGTAACAAGCAAGGGTTGTTCTACTCCCTCAACCTTGGATGCTTTACTCAAGACCTCTCAAACTCAGATCCCTTCAATCTTCTGGCTGTCTGGATCTGGTAAGCCAAACCTGTTTTTCTCTACTGCTGGGTTACCCACTCAGTGGCAGTGGTTGTCTCCCAAACTCTGGCACGGGAAAGCGGGCTGCTTCCCCCACCTTGACCCCTAGGTGCTGGCCCATGCCACAGGGGGTGCCAGGATTTTTCCTTACGACCCAGGCCCAGTAACCCACTTCAAGCTTTGGCTCTGTGCTGGTGCTACTTCAGCACCTGCCCACTCATTTTCACTTAGCCTCTCTCCTCTTACGACCCTCTTAACCCTCTTAACGGGTCCACTGGTGCAGTGGCCCCAAAACCCAGCCCTGCTCTAGTACTCTAGCCTCTTGCTACTGGCTGTCCTACCACTGGGAAGATCCTGGGCACTGCCACCTCCCAGGTCCCTCTGAACAACCTGCCTTCACAGAAAGAGTGCCCCGAACTGCTCCAATTCCTGCTATTCCTCTACGGGGAATCCCTGTCAGGCCCACATCCCCTTCAGCACCTCCTGGGCTTGCATTAAGCTCCAGCCGAGGGTCACTCTCCAAGGCCTACCATTATGGCCTGTGACTCACCTGGCCTCCATGTACCGGTGCCCCAGGATCTGCCCCTCCAAGCAGGCCCCATATTTGGGTGAAAGGACCCCCGGCTCCCTCTGCACCCAGGCTGCTCTGCCACATCGGATACGAGGGAGAGCCTCTGCCACTGGCTTCTCTCCTGTGGGGACCCTGCCACTGCCCCCACAGCCCTGGAGGCCCAGGAATCACACACTAGAATGGGCTCTCTAAGGGCTCCTACCTTTACTGGCACCACATGGCCACCTACATTCTCTGCCCCCAGTGATGCAGGACCAGGCTAACCATAGTTCCCCCATGGAGCTGCATTCCCCCAGCTCCTGGATGCCACGATGCTGAGAAGACCGTCCTGTCTACACTTTTGGGGGGGGGGGTTCCCCACTAGCCCACCTGGACCACCGAGCTCCCTTACTTGTCCATCTAACACTGCTCCTCCAGCCCCCCCCCAACCCCAGCCTAATGCCCGGACTGGAAAGGTCCTGAAACTTCCTGTCTGATGCCTTATATACTCCCTAAACCTACTCTCTGTTGCCACCTTGAGGTGTCTGGCAGCCAGTATCCCCCAGAGCACTAAGAATTCCCTAGCTTGGGACGGTAGGAGGGGGGAAAGGGATGCCTAAATGAAGGCATAAGCCCCTCCTTTAAAGGGGGGCTTACACAAGATTCTTTTAATTTGCATAGCATTCTACCCTCTGGGGCAGCTCAAACCACAGACTAATTTGTAGTAGTTAAGCGTAGTGAGGATCCTTTGGATGAAACATTATGTAACCCCCCTGCAAATGGGGGTTCCCAAAAGACTTCCAGGAGCTTGCTTGAATGCTCCAAGCCTGAATGGTGTTTGGCATTTAAGCCATTTATCAGTGAGTGTTTTTAGAGCCTCTGGTACTGTCTCTTTAAGAGCTGTCTGCTTGCAGACATAATTAGTTTATATGGGGGACTGTGTGCTTCTCTGAGTACCACTCGAGCTGCTGCCAATTCACTTCATTTTTGCAGTCACTAGGAGTGCAAAGGGAACCTATCTGAAAGATGTAACTGTTTGCGGAAATTATTTAGAGTAATAATGAAATTACAGTTTGTCTAACCTGCTTTCTTTGCAGTCAGAACTGTGTCTGCTAGTTCCCCATTCTAGTTTTGAACTGCTGAACTGGACCAATCAGTGTGGGGTAAGCTAGCTCTAAAATGGTGCCTTGGACGAATCAGAACTTGGACTCATAATCTGAGCCAGCCACAAGAGGATTGTATGGGCAGTGACTCTGGGAGATGTAGTTTAGACTTCAGTGCCTTTTGACCAACAGCAGCAGTCTATTGTGAGTGACAGCCAATCCAGTCAAGAACTGGGAGGAACTCAAAGGAAGTGCCCGTTTTGTCGGTTGGAGTTTCAATTGAGCTTTGGCAGTGAAGAAGGAAGGAGCCCTGTGCTTTTTCAGTGTGCAGTTTTAGTCAAAAAACGTGTGTAAGGCCCAGAGTTCCGGTCTGCAGCTTGTGTAACAGCTTGTTAGGACTGAATCCGTCCTGTGAAAAGAATCAAAGGATCTCTGAAGAGTAGAAACCAGGCTCACCCTGTAGAAGACTGGAGGAATTGCTGAAAATTGCACTCGGTCTGTCAGGAACTGAATCTGCTGTGTGTTCTCCCGGGTATTGTGCAGTAATTGATCGGGATACAGATGCAGCCTGCCTGGTATAGTGCTTTCTTTTATATGGATGTGTGAAGAGGTTTGTGTATCAAGTGAGCCCTGCTGACATTGAAGGACCCTATCTTATTTGGAGGTCGGAGTACTAATTCAGGTCGCCCCTGTTGAATTGCCACATTAAATCCAAATGGAATTACTGTACTGCTGACTGTTTAATTCTCCTTTCTCTGTGTGAAAGGGCCCCTACCAGCTGCCACGGTTTGGACTAGCCACTAGGGCTTGGGTACCCAGGGACAGTAACTGATAGGGATAGGCCTGTGCACAGAGCCATAGGTAGATTATTAGAGTGATAAGCTAATTAACCTGATTTCCCTGTCCTTGTTATATCCCCTAAATAAATCAGAGCTGCTTGTTTCAGCAAAGTTATACTGCCTGAGGTATTTGTCTATGTTAAAGTACTGTACTGTGATTGTTGCACTGTATCTCATTTCACAGGAGGTCCCAGTGCCGGAACCAGACCTGGGGTAAGTGTATACTGTGAAGGTAATTCTGATATATTGTGGGCCACTAGTGGAAGAAAGGGGTTGCAGTGTCCCAGAGGGCTGTGACCAAGTTAGTTTAACTATTGCAAACCCTGACCTCTGGGTGGAGGCACCGCCATTGGATTCAGGCCCTCAACCTGTTAGTGGCAAATCAGGCAGGGTAGTAGCCCTGGGATAGCGCCATCTAGGGGTTACATCTTGAGGCTCACCGCTGGGATTGTGTGTCCTCTAGTGGCCATATTTACACACTGTTAGAGAAAAATGGGTACCCGACAGAAGTGGCTGTGCACCAGCTGGTGGAGTGGTGTACTGGGAGGAGATCGACCCCAAAATGCTATGCTTATCCTGGACATCCCTTGGGTATCAATACGGACACTGTGCAGGAGTACTTTCCAAGGTGGAAGGTTTACAAAACCCTGTGGTGGTGGGTCGGCATGCTAATCTGCTCACCCACACTTTCCTGGCCCTAGTAGAGTTTAAGGATCCCATAGATAGCTCCAAAGTGCCACAGACCATTACCCCAGAGGGAGCCCTCACTGCTTGGAGAGTGATAACTAAGGACAGTAAAGACCCGGGTGGGAATCAGCCCCCACCACTATCTGAAACTTTTGAGGAGAAATTTGCTAAATGGTTGCTGGGAGAAGGGAAAACTGTGGAGGACTTGAAGAAACTATTCTTGCCACCTGGGGGTGTTCCTCCCCCAACACCCTCTCCTGCTCCAGTGCCCGTAATGGTGGCTGAACCAATGCAGACTCCTATTTCTGCACCTGCCATTAGTCACGACTCTTACCGAAGGTTGAGGATCTTCTCTGGCACCCTCCCCACCCCCCAAGGGGAGGATGACTGGGAGACCTGGATAGACTATGTTGCCCCCAGAATGCTAGAATGGCAGCCTCGGGAGGCAGCGAAAGAGGGTTAGTGAGAGCCTCCGAGGTCCCGCGCTGGCTACCATCCGTGCTAAACGGGCCAGTAACCCTGAAGCGACTGCACAGGCCTATCTTGAGGCCTTGGAGAATGTGTATGGGAGCCCAGATTCTGATGAGGACCTATGGTGGAGAGTAAGAAATGCACAACAGTACCAAGGAGTTGTTGTCTGTGTATGTCTCTCGGCTGGAAAATTGTTGCAAGAATGCCTCAGAAAGGGTAGTTTGCCAGCGATTGAACTGGACCGAACCAGACTGGACAGAATCCTTAAGTCCGCCCCTTCTCAGAACTGCTGTTGCTTCCAGTTACGCCTGGCAATCGACTGGAATCCCACCCTCCTATGATGAGTTAATGAGAGAAATTCGAGGAGTTGAGAAAAGGCGACCTCGGAGGGACCTGCACCAACAGCTGTGGCTACGACCGAGTGACTGAGGGTGACCCATCAAGTGAAGTTCAGGGGCAGAGGTTGACAGTCAATGAGTGCTCTGACAAGGAAAAAGATATGCCACAATGGGGCGAACTGTTGAGAGAGATCCGGAATTCAAAACAGTCCCTTTATGAAGGCCACGCCTGCAAGTACAGGCCCTGACCTATATCCGACTGCATCTGCTATGGGGGTGGGGATTCCACCCATGTATCTCCTGCTGATAACAGCTCCAAACTCAATTCCTGACCATGGAAGTGGAGAAACTGACGAGATGTCTCCAAATGCTTATCACGCCGCAGACAGAGATGGCACCAGGTTTCCAGTTAGTAATACCCCGCCCTGGCTCCCAGTGTGCGCCTGCCAGCTCAAACTCCAGAAAGTATGTTTTGCTATAATTGTGGGAAAGATGGGCACATGAAAGGAATGCCAGTCCCCAAAAGACACTGACAAAGTTGCATATAGGCTACAAGGAGAGCTTCGGAGAACAAATCAGTGGTTAAGAGGTGCACGACATGATCCCAGTGAGGGCACCAAAATGCTAATTCACGTCCTTTTGTGGCAAGGTCAGTTGCCCAGGCCCCCACTACCGCCTCTCCAGACTGGTCCAGAATAGTGGGTCCCTCCATGGAGACCACTGTAAGGTGAATGGAGTGTCTACAAGGCGTGATAGACAGTGGCTCCCAAGTGACAATTATGTTCCAGGATTGGTATCAGAAGCATTTGTCAGACGTACCCTTACAACCATTAGAAGGACTGCATGTATGGGGGTTAAGAGAAGGCCTACCCTATTCCGGTATATCCGATTTGGCTGTCTTTCCCCACCTCCGTGGCTGGAGTGGCCGAACAAGTAGAGACCCTAGCCTTAGTGTGTCCCCACTGGACTGTATGATGGTGTCGCTTTGTTGATTGGAACAAATGCTCATATGTTCGGAAGGCTGGCACAGTTGTGTTATGAAAAACAGGGTCAAAGACTAGTAGAGCTTTAAGAGTTCCGCTTTAATTAAGAAGGCCTATGAGGCACAGAGATGCTGAAAAACAGAACCAGAGGAACCGGTCGGAATTGTATGGAAGAAGGATCCTGAGTCTCTGATCCTGGCGCCAAATGCCCAGTGTACCTTACAGGGAGAGGTCCGTATCAGAAAGGATGTTAAGAATAAAATATTAATGTTGGATGCACCAGGCGATGGAAAATTGCCAGAGGGACTGCTGGTCAAGCCTAGTATTTTGCCCGCTAGAGCCCATGCTTATGCCAGAAGGGTAATGGTCCAAGTTCATAATGTGTCTGAAAGAGACATTCGAGTAAACAGAGGTTGCATTCTGGCTAATGTGCATTGTGCAGACACTGCAGTGCTACCCAGCAGCAAGAGTTCAAGGAAGAATGACAGAGTAACGCCTGACTTGTTTGATTTCGCGACTCCCGCTGCCAGCTGAATGGAAAGTGAGGATCAGTGAGAAGCTTGCCCAGAGACCAGGTGTTTTCTTTAAAGGAATGGGATGTAGGATGCGTGCAAGGAGCTGAGCACAATATCCGGCTGCATGACGAAAGACCATTTCGTGAGAGGTCTCCAGCCTGCACCTCGCTGACATAGATGATGTGAGACGCATCTGCAAGAGATGTTAGCTGCTGGTGTAATACAAGAATCCAGAAGCCCTTATGCTTCCCCATTGTGGTAGTGAGGAAAAAGAATGGAACAGTAAGGATGTGTGTGGATTATCGCACCTTAAACCGGCGGATTATCCTGATCAGTACACAATGCCCCGCATTCAGGATGCTTTGGACTGCCTAAGCAGAAGCAAGTGGTTCTCTGTGCTGGATCTCCGCAGTGGGTACTACCAGATCCCGATGGCCCCAGAGGACCGTGAGAAGACTGCCTTTATCTGTCCGCTTGGCTTCTATGAATTCATGAGATGCCTCAAGGGATTTTACAGGTGCCCCAGCCACTTTTCAACGATTGATGGAGCGTGCAGTGGGGACATGAACTTACTAGAGTGCCTGGTGTACCTAGATGATGTTATTGTGTTTGGCAGCTCACTGGAGGAACATGAGAGCAGATTATTTAAGGTATTGGACCGACTGGAGGACTTTGGCCTTAAACTGTCCATTGATAAGTGTCAATTCTTTCAAACATCAGTAAAGTATGTGGGACACATAGTATCCACCGAGGAATAGAGACCGACCCAAGTAAAGTTGAGGCCTTGACCACCTGGCCACAGCCCAAAATCTAAAAGAACTGCAAAGATTCCTGGGATTCTGTGGTTATTATCGGCGTCATCAAGGACTATTCAAGAGTGATCCGCCCTTTACTTAACCTTACCAAGGGTATCCCCAACCCACAAAAATACCAAAAGTCAGCGTCCCTCAAGACTGAAAGAGTGTATTTTCATCCGAGTGAAGTATTTGGGGCCTGCTGGACTCCTGATTGTGAGACTGCTTTTCATGAGATCATGTATCAACTTACCCATGCTCCAGTGCTGGCCTGTGCTGATCCAAGAAAACCTTACGTCCTGCACACTGATGCTAGCTTGCAAGGGTTGGGGGCTGTGTTGTACCAAGAGCGAGAATGGCCTGAGACCAGTGGCCTTTGCCAGTAGAAGCCTGACCCCATCCGAAAAGAACTATCCTGTACATAAGTTAGAGTTCTAGCTTTGAAGTGGGCTATTGTTGACCAATTCCATGAGTACTTGTATGGGGCTAAAATACTAGTAAAACTGACAATAATCCTTTGACCTTGTGCAGACCTCAGCTAAGTTGGATGCCACTGGCCTAGGTGGCTTTCTGCATTATCTACATATGACTATGCTCTCGAATACCGAGCAGGTCTGAACCACATAGATGCTGATGCTCTCTCCGGAGGCCTGTTCCCC
This sequence comes from Neoceratodus forsteri, assembly GCA_016271365.2. Taxonomy (NCBI): domain Eukaryota; kingdom Metazoa; phylum Chordata; order Ceratodontiformes; family Ceratodontidae; genus Neoceratodus; species Neoceratodus forsteri. The sequence goes on from CM028133.1 coordinate 1,110,784,362, forward strand.
AGAATGATTGGGTCCGATTGGCAGAACCTGACATTCGGGCACTCTGCCGGAAGTTTGACAGGGAGGAACAAATGTCCACGGACTTAGTGGACTGCATGGTGGATTGCTTGGGAGCCTCTGAGAATTGCATACCTGCTGCTTATGCCACTTTTCTGCAATAGACATTGGTGCACTGCCTCAGCTGGACAATGACAGTATTCGGCGGGCTCAATCCCGATCCCATGATCAAAGCAGCTTTAGAAGCCCTCTATGCAGGAAAAGATGTGTCCAAATTACGCCCACTGATTTGAGAACTGCACTGTTATACAAAGAAGGTCCTAAGTTGAAACTGATCAATAAACTGTTATACAGAGAAACAGTAGACAGAGGGGACAAGTAGACAAACAACAACTAGTGCTGCCCACTGCCTTTGAGACTCAGTACTGAGGTCCTTGCACAACCACATGGGCACCTTGGTATAGACAGAACACTTGACTTGGTGAGATCCAGATTCTATTGGCCTAAGATGGGGGCTGATGTGGAGCAACACATTCGAACTTGTAGTCGCTGCTTACAGAGGAAAGCTTTGCCCCAGAGGGCTGCCCCCCTTGTTAACATCACCACCAGTGCACCCATGGAGCTGGTCTGTATTGATTTTCTGAGTTTGGAGTCAGATCAAAGAAATATCAGTAATGTGTTGGTGGTCACTGACCATTTCACGAGATATGCCCAAGCTTTCCCCACCAAAGACCAGAAAGCATCCACTGTGGCCAAAGTACTTGTAGAAAACTTTTTTGTTCACTATAGGGCTCCACAAAGAATCCATTCTGATCAAGGGAGAGACTTTGAGAGTCGTCTGATCAAAGAGATGCTTTCTCTGTGGGGAGTGCGAAAGTCCAGAACCACTCCTTACCACCCCAGGGGACCCACAGCCTGAACGTTTCAACCGCACTTTGCTAGATATGCTAGGCACCCTGCACCCAAAGGACAAGCCTAGATGGAGCCAACAAATTAGCACCCTGGTACATGCTTATAACTGCACCAAAAGTGATGCCACTGGATTCTCCCCTACCGCCTGATGTTTGGAAGAGAAGCTCATACCAGTAGATGTGTGTTTTGGGTCTCTCCTGATGGGGTTCAAGCTGACAACTATTTACAGTATGTGCAAAAGTTAAAGGCCCAGCTAACTCATGCGTACTCAACTGGCTCAAACCATGGCTGCCAAAAGAAATCTGGCCAACAAAGAAAGGTATGATAAAAGGTGAAAGCACAGGAACTCCAGGAGGAGATCGGGTATTACTAAGAAATCTGGGACTGCATGGCAAGCACAAGATTGCTGACAGATGGCACCATCTCCCTCACATTGTAGTGGGCAAACTAGATGATCTGCCAGTGTACAAAGTAAGGCCTGAGAATAATTCAAAAGATGTAAAACAATGCATAGAAATCATTTACTGCCCATTGGACAAATCTTAATTGAGTCTGAGCCCTAGAAGATGCCTCTGGACCAGTGACTAGAGCTGCTGCTAAGAAAAGATCAAGAAAGTCTGCACCTACAGAAGCAAAGTTAAAGTGTTCCCTCCACAAGTCCCAGTTGAGCATGACTGTCAGTCCATATCGGAAGAAAGTGAGAGTGACTTTGAATACTATCCTTCTTACGAACTGAGCCAATTGTTTTGGGCAATCCCTAGTCAATACTGAGACAAAGCTGGGCCTTCTGGACTGTCTAAGCCCCAGCTTCATCCCTGGAGCCATTGCTCCCAGAAAGTGAAGTGCAAAGCATCAGATCAGATGAAATGGAATCATTGTGCATGGTTGAACTGTTTGAGCTTTCAGGAGGAAAATGATAGATTAGGGCAGACTGGTGATACACCCAAACAAGAAGAGTATTTTGAGTGCTCTGACAGTCCACTGCCAGTGTCCAAAGCTCTCCATGTGAGCCAAATGTTGTGGACTCAGAAACTGTAACTCCTGGAGCTGAAAGTGCCCCAAGTTCTAGCCTCTCTACCCCATGGAGACTCCCTGACAAGTGAGGACAATGCTGAAAATGAGGCTCAGAGTGCAGAGACTATAACAGTTCCCCTAGAAAGACTGGTCGAGCTGTAAAGCCTGTGGTGCACCTCAGTTATGATTCACTTGGGAGGCCTGTGGACTTGCCTCTCAATGTTGTCCATAAAGGAGTGTATGTGTCCCCGAGCTCATTGCCCAACTGAGCATCAGTGCTAACTCCAAGTTACTTGTGTTGCCCTCTAAGTATGGTGCCCTTGCCCCATCCAGCCCCAAGGTAACTGATAGGGAAGGGCCCCCTCTCTTCAGGTTTCATGTACAAGAGGTAATAGCTTGAGTTATGGTACAATGTGTATGTAATACTGTGTAAAGAGGACGTGCTGCAATGTTTCAGAAATGTGTTCTTGGTAAAATGATATATTGACTGATAATTACATGTGTGAGCCTAATGCAAATGTATACGGTTGCAGTTAAAACTTATGGGGGTACTTGCTTGACGCGGACGTCAAGCTTTCCCAGGCCAGGAAGGGTGTAACCCCACTGCAAATGGGGGTTCCCAAAAGACTTCAGGAGCTTGCTTGAATGCTCCAAGCCTGAATGGTGTTTGGCATTTAAGCCATTTATCAGTGAGTGTTTTAGAGCCTCTGGTACTGTCTCTTTAAGAGCTGTCTGCTTGCAGACATAATTAGTTTGTATGGGGACTGTGCTTCTCTGAGTACCACTCGAGCTGCTGCCAATTCACTTCATTTTGCAGTCACTAGGAGTGCAAAGGAACCTATCTGAAAGATGTAACTGTTTGCCAGAAATTATTTAGAGTAATAATGAAATTACAGTTTGTCTAACCTGCTTTCTTTGCAGTCAGAACTGTGTCTGCTAGTTCCCATTCTAGTTTTGAACTGCTGAACTGGACCAATCAGTGTGGGGTAAGCTAGCTCTAAAATGGTGCCTTGACGAATCAGAACTTGGACTCATAATCTGAGCCAGCCACAAGAGGATTGTATGGGCAGTGACTCTGGGAGATGTAGTTTAGACTTCAGTGCCTTTTGGACCAACAGCAGCAGTCTATTGTGAGTGACAGCCAATCCAGTCAAGAACTGGGAGGAACTCAAAGGAAGTGCCCGGTTTTGTCGGTTGGAGTTTCAATTGAGCTTTGGCAGTGAAGAAGGAAGGAGCCCTGTGCTTTTTCAGTGTGCAGTTTTAGTCAAAAACGTGTGTGGCCCAGAGTTCCGGTCTGCAGCTTGTGTAACAGCTGTTAGGACTGAATCCGTCTGTGAAAAGAATCAAAGGATCTCTGAAGAGTAGAAACCAGGCTCACCCTGTAGAAGACTGGAGGAATTGCTGAAAATTGAACTCGGTCTGTCAGGAACTGAATCTGCTGTGTGTTCTCCCGGTATTGTGCAGTAGTGCGATCGGATACAGATGCAGCCTGCCTGGTATAGTGCTTTTATATGGATGTGTGAAGAGGTTTGTGTACCTCAAGGAGCCCTGCTGACATTGAAGGACCCTTATCTTATTTGGAGGTCGTGAGTACTAATTCAGGGTCGCTCCTGTTGAATTGCCACATTAAATCCAAATGGAATTACTGTACTGCTGACTGTTTAATTCTCCTTTTCTCTGTGTGAAAGGGCCCCTACCAGCTGCCACGGTTTGGACTAGCCACTGGGGCTTGGGTACCCAGGGACAGTAACTGATAGGGATAGGCCTGTGCACAGAGCCATAGATAGATTATTAGAGTGATAAGCTAATTAACCTGATTTCCCCTGTCCTTGTTATATCCCCTAAATAAATCAGAGCTGCTTGTTTCAGCAAAGTTATACTGCCTGAGGTATTTGTCTATGTTAAGTACTGTACTGTGATTGTTGCACTGTATCTCATTTCACAGGAGGTCCCAGTGCGGAACCAGACCTGGGGGTAAGTGTATACTGTGAAGGTAATTCTGATATATTGTGTGGGCCACTAGTGGGAAGAAAGGGGGGTTGCAGTGTCCCAGAGGGCTGTGACCAAGTTAGTTTAACTATTGCAAACCCTGACCTCTGGGTGGAGGCACCCGCCATTGGATCCAGGCCCCTCAACCTGTTAGTGGCAAATCAGGCAGGGGTAGTAGCCCCTGGGATAGCGCCATCTAGGGGTTACAATTACTATGGTGAATCATTTTTTCTCACCGTCCCTTGTAAGCAGGATGAACCGAGGAGCCATTCTCAATAAAATTTCCACTGGCCCTGTGAACAACGTATGTGCCCCAAGGGTTCGGGAAGAAGGCTTTAGTGCAGTGTTACTCAGACTGAGGCCAGCCAACCTGCGGAGGCCCTAACCTGTTCCAGGGAAGGCTTGAGCAGGGCTGGCCTAAGCTAGGTGCAAACTGTGCCCCTACACCTTGGGGGCCCATATTTTTTTCTTGAGGAAGCAAAAATAATTGAACACATTTAAAAATGCCTAAATTTTGTTATACATAAAATGTTCATCAGCAAATCAAAGTGGAAGACAACTGGCTCTGCTACTGTTACCAAAGGTGGGGACAGCTTTGCTGCAGTGGAAAAGATTAGGTTACATAAGTGCTAACGGTGTTAATGGCCACACTTTACACCTCCCAGGTTGACTGCTTTCACAAACAAAGGGCTATATTGATAAGAGAACTTGTTTGTAACCTGGACATGTGGCTGAAACAATGAATGATATGACAAAATCTGTTTCAAAAGTATGCGAGCACTCAAAATCAGGGGTCAATCTTAACATTGTTTTACTAGCCCAAATTGACCAAGGCTAGTACAGCTAACTCTCTACTTGCTCATCTTGACTAGTGCAGATTTTCATGGCTGTTAATGAAGTTAAAAAAGTCTCTACTTTTAGCAGGCTCTAGTCCTCGTGCTAATATCTCTCAGTGTTCCAGATGGCCTGGTGTGGTTAACAGCTCATTAAGAGCTGCAATTATCTGGCAATTCAAGAGGGGGATCCTACAAAAGACTCCCTGTGAGTCATTATTACTTCACTGTTAGGACTTTCCGCTAGTGTCCAGGGTGTGGTCAAGGGTAGAGTGCTGTTAAGTCACTAGCTTTCAGTTTTCTGAATGCGTCTGTCTAAAAATGTGTCCCATATTATTAAGACCAATGCTCCTCATTTCCCTACATTTTGAATGTCTGTATCCAATATTTCATAGAAACATAGAAGTTGATGGTAGATAAGGACCGCATGGTCTGCCCATTTTTTCTACCTTATGAATGTGCCATAGGCCTGTACTCTGTCAATGGCCTATCTATTCATACTCATCTGTATTGCTCCCTTATGCCTACCCCATGCCTGTCTGAAGGCCTGCACTGTATTCATCTCCACCACTTCCTGAGGTAGGCTGTTCCATGCATCCACCACCTTTTCTGTGAAGAAGAAGAAGAACTTCCTCATATTCCCCCTTAATCGGCCTCCCTCTAATCTCATGCTGTGTCCTCTTGAACTATTTTTCTTATATTGAAACATGTTACACTCTTTCACCTTGTTAATGCCCTTAAGACGTTGGAATGTCTCTCCCTCCTTTGCTCTAGGGTATACATATTAAGCTCCATGAACCTGTCCTCATATGTTTTCTGATGAAGTCCCTGCACCATTTTGGTTGCCTTTCTCTGGATTGCCTCCATTTTGTCTTGTGCACGTCCGGCCTCCAGTACTGCACGCAGTACTCCAGATGGGGCCTAACCAGTGTCTTGTATAGAGGGATTATTACCTCCCTCTTATTACTTGTGATACCCCTACAAATACACCCCAACATGCCCCTAGCCTTTTCTACTGCTTTAGTGGTCTGCTTGGATGATTTCAGGTCATCTGTGATGATGATGCCCAAGTTTCTTTCTTCTCTTGTGATTGCCAGCAACTCCCCTCCCAACCTATAGGTGGCTTCAGGGTTTCTCTTCCCTATGTGCATGATCTTGCACTTCTTTGTGTTAAACCCCATTTGCCGCTCTTCCGACCATTTTTCCAGTTTATCCAGATCTCTTCTCATTCTATCCACCCCATCTGGATCATCTACTCTGTTGCAGATCTTGGTGTCATCTGCAAACAGACAAACCTTACCCTCCAGTCCATCTGCAATGTCACTGATGAAGATATTGAAGAGGACTGGCCCCAGAACTGATCCCTGAGGTACCCCACATTTCAGTGACAAAATGTGAGGAGGTATACGGATCGGCCCTGCAAGTGGTGAGTTTTATCCCAGCCTCACCATAACTTCCCTCTCCCTTCCAAATCTCTTAACTCTGTTCTTTTCCTGGACACCACTGCAGACCAGAGTCTGAAATGACCATCCACAGATTCATAGCTGCCATTGCTGGCAAGGGGGTCCCCAGCTCTTCTAAATGGACCATGCAAGCCATCACTATCCATACAGTCCCACCCAGCATGTCCTTTCATCTTAAAAACAAAGCTTTGGATCATGTTGGTACAAAAATAAACTTTAATAAAATACATAATTTGAAAGCTTAAAATAGGCATTCCTGGGGTACATAGATCATCCTATATAGAAATAGAGATAGTATAGTATTATGCCTGTGTATTGTTTCCCCTGGGCTGATCAAAGGACAATGTTAAATGTAACCCCTCACCCCTGCCTTTTTTGCTAAAACGACAGGTGGCATGCTGTTGGCATTGGCAGCAATACCTGGTGGGGACCTGGGTTCAGGGAGGATGAGGTTACCTGGCACAAGAGGACCTAGGTTTGGCTACTCTGCACAGGGACACCCAAGTAAATCCAAACACAGGAAGCAATAACTGTAATATCCAGAACCAAGATTGGGATTTTTCAGTGTGGCTTTTATTCATAACTAGCTGAACACAACAAAGCATAGATGGACCCCCAAGGGGCTACGTTTACTGATAATGCAGATTAGAGACTACAAGGCGGTCCACTTAAAGAATGAACCAATTTCTACTGTTTTCTGGCTCTGGACCCACCAGGCACACAGCGCGGACTTGCATGCTCTTTGGATACACAGCCCAACTTGCCCAGCTCCCCTGCCGGCCACTTGACTGATGGTCCATTTAAAGAATGAACCCATTTCTACTGTTTTCTGGCTCTGGGCCCACCAGGCACACAGCCCGGTCTTGCATGTGCTTTGTATACACAGCCCGACTGGCCCAGCTCTCCTGCCGGCCACTTGACTGACGGTCCATTTAAAGAATGAACCCATTTTACTTGTTGTGGCTCCCCACACCACTTAGAGTCTGCGACTCCTAGAGAGATTTTCTTCTTACTTCCTTCTGACTCCCATCAAACAAGGAGGATTCTTTTCCTAAGTTGTGGCTTCCCACACCACTTAGAATCTGTGACTCCTAGAGAGATTTTCCAATTTGCGACCCACGTCTGGGTACCTACCTCATCACTGGCCAGGCGCATGAGGCAAGTAGCAATCACAGCAGAAATCCGTAGAGGTGGGCCTGGTTACTAAAGATGGGGGGTGTTCCCACCTCCAGCTCCCACAGCCCATACCCGGCCATTTCTCTGGACAAATAGAAACTAAACTTCGAAATGTAGATTAAACGGTGGATGACCTGTAGCACCCCCTCTACAACATTACTTGAATTCATACAAACTTTAGATTTTGATACTACTCCATTTGTTTGTCCTAGTACTATAGGCCTCCCAAATAGTAGTCCAAATCCAATACTTCTTCACATTTTCCAAACTGAAGAAACATATTGTTTGCCCTCTCAAATTAGAGCAAAACACTCACCCTTTCGTTGCAGGTGCCCCACAGGCAAAGTACAACTTCTTCCACTTTTAAGACCAAACAGAAACTGTAAAAAGGCAGCTTTCTTCCAGTAGTAGACATTAGGGGATTGCCCCTTGAATCCACAGAGGGATACTTTACTGGGGGCACTTAGACCTGGACAGCGGCAGACCCTCCAACATTTCATTAGTCAAAATAGGTACAGTTCTGCGTTTCAGTGACTTGGGGACATATTACAGCCGGGGGTCTGGGGCTGCCAGGCCCCCAGAAGCTCTGGGGTTTTAGATGCTCTGTGGTGAGTTTTGGGGCTTTTACTGAAGGTAAAACACACTTTTGATGCTCTAGGTTTTAGTCTGATCTGTGGTGAGTTTTATGGCTATTTTTTTGAAAATACAATATGCTATTTTTTATGTGTTCACTAGTCATGACTCCAGGGGGAAAAATTGTTTTTCGCTGGAGTTAGGGATGTTGGTGTCTCTCTGGTTAACCTTGGCTTAGAGTCTTTAGCTGCAACTGGGGTGGACAGCTGGCTGACCAACAATGTCAACCCTCCACCTCATGACCTTTTTTGCAATGGCCTGTGATGATTCTTCCTCCCCCTCCTCATCCCTCTGCCCTTACCTCTCCTCCTCCTCCTCCTCTACTTCTTCACAAAAACAAGGACAAAGGTCAACAATATGCCCCCCACCGCTATATGTTAACTAAACTTGAACACACTTGTTTTGAAGCACTACAATAACAAATAACGTTGCAACTATGTACTTGGGTTGCTTTGCAAATGGTGACATTCCTACAGAGGTAAGTTTCAGTACAGTTCCACTGTACCACCACGGCCACAATTTAGCTGCTTCTCTTGTTAATCTGTAAGAATAAAATGAGTAGGACTCACCTGACGTCTTCTCTCCCCTGTCTGTCTCTCTCTTGATCTCCTTCAATAATGTAGCTCAGATTTGAAGGGCCGTTGTTGTATGGTACACTCTGCTGCCTCTATCCATCCGACCAAATCATCCCTACCCAACCCATTCCCACAGGCAGACAAGGCAACAAGAGTCACAAATGGGTCTCAAACAAGCTTGAACAAAAAAAGCAGATGAAGACTTCAGCTGGACCAAAAGAGTAATAGCAGTCTCTACATGCAGAAATATGGCAGGCTGGCTGTATAAGCCGGCAGTGGATTTTCATTGGGCACCCATCCCCGGATGGATCACCTGACGCACAGTGCTGCTCACCTGCCATTGGTGATTCACAGCCAATAGAACTGAAATTTCCAAGTTCTGTTTTCCAATTGAATTGGCTTATGCACATCACTGACTGTGGACGGTCCGACTGGGCCATTCCTAGCTGGTCCCTTTACCTGCTATTGGTTGTTCAATTAAAGGGACACATGCTGGCAGCCAACAGGTAATAGGATCATCATTGGCTGGCATGCAGGGAGAAGGAGAGTGTGCAGTAGGCAGCTTGGATAACACAACCTCTACACAACTAAATTCTGATTTCAGGAAAAGCTTCTGGGCACTGGGACAGCCCTTTGGATACCAGGACTGTCCCAGTCAAACCGGGATGTTTGGCAGCTCAACCCCCCACCTCTGGTTTCCCACTATTCAAATAGGCCATGAGTCACCATTTTCAGTGATGGATGAAAACATACAGCTATGAGTCAGCAGAAAACAAGTGTATTAATTAGTGTGTCTTTTTAATTTTGCATCAAGTTTCTAAATGTTTTTGCAAATTTAATTGTTTAACGATGAAAATTCAAAACTTACATTCATAAGAGTCAATTTCTACACAGTAATATTCTGATACTTTTAAAGTTGTCATTTACAATAACGTTTACAGGAACTGAACTGTTCTATAGGTAGATACAGAATTTCAATTTTAAATAGTAACAGAGAGGAAAGTGTGCAATAACTTGCTACTCTCCGTCCCATACAGTAATTAGGGAAGGGATTTCAGCGAGAGCTGAGAAAGCAGTAATAGGCCAACCGGGCTTAACTACTGGGACTAAATTAAGAAACTCCTCTAAAAGGATATGTAAGGGGGTGAGAACCATCACAATCCCAACCAACAGGTCAGCCCTCTACTTCCAAAGTGCTAACCTCTGATCGTACAATTGTGAACAGTTAACAGAACAATATAACCCTCTTGTCTGTTTTGTGGGTTCGAATCAACCTTTAGTCTCAGTTCTGGAGGGATTCAAACTGTAAACCTCTTGTTAGCGTACCCAATGCACAGGCTAAGATAATTCTGTCTTGGGGAGGCCAGATATCTTTGCCTATGGGCATCTAATCAGGTATTACAAAATGAACCCTTAGAACTCTATGCAAGACCTAGACAACTCTGACCTGTTTCCCAGTTTGGTACCACAATAAGCTCATGCACAGTGTCAACTATAACCATCTAAGCTTCACTTATAAATCCCAGTTGCCACTCTTCTGACCATTTTGCTAGTTTATACAGATCTCTTGCCATTCTGCCCACCCCATCTGGATCATCTACTTTGTTGCAGATCTTGGTGTGATCTGCAAACAGACAAATCTTACCCTCCAGTCCATCTGCAATGTCACTGATGAAGATATTGAAGAGGACTGGCCCCAGGACTGATCCCTGAGGTAACCCATTTGAGAACCAAAGTGGTTTCCTTTTTCTTTTGCACTTCCTCTTCCAACACAATGGGATGTTGCTTCAAGTATTGCATCCTTAATGCTTGCCCACTTTGCAGTACCCCCTCACCTGTGTGTATTAAGGTATTTAATATGAGGGACACCAATCCTCCCAGGGTCTCTCCCAGTTGCCCACCCTCCCAAATATTCCAGGTAGGTAAAGGTAATTATTTATGTGGACTTTTTCCAAGTCTGTAAAAGCGTAGGATGTATGGCACATAAATAGTCTGTTCACAAATTTATAGGTGCATTCAGTCCCAATGTACGCTGCCATGCTGGAGTCACAGTATTTGTTGAGAGAAGATAGTTTTGGGGAGCAGTTGAGGGCCAGCAGGGGGAGTGGGGTCTCCAGGGAGACCCAGTCCTTCCACTAGCTGCTGCGGTGGAGGAGAGGTGACCTTCATGTGGGGAAGGATGAGGGAGGGACGGGATCCATATCTGTCAAATACCATTTGCACCTTTGATCGCATCCCAACATCTGGGGTGGATCCAATTAGATCAGAGGCACCCAGTCACGGTGTCCTAGTTGAGAGGGGAGGACGGCATAGGCAGCCATCCACCAGGCCCTATTTATTAGCAGCCTATCCCTTCCAAGTCTAACAGAGACAGTGTGAGACACTATGCCCACTGAAAATGTTCCAGACAATCCCTAAAGTACACTAACCTTTACGTATCCAAGGGTCAATTATTCTCAAGTGTGCATCGGTGCCGTCAGGCCACTTGCGACCGAGGAGACCCTGGAACTGCACCCTATTTAGCGGGGTTAATACAGTAAAGCCTGCTATGATACAGTTTGATGTGGTCACATCCCAAGTTCAGCGAGGGCGTCCAGGCCCGGCCGGGTGGGAAATGACCAACTAAGACCCACCAGCCTCAGCTCAAGCATGGGAACCCCTGAAAGCCCCTATATAACGGGAATTGGAAAATAGCAGATCAAACTTCATATCCGAGCAAGGTGTTGATCAAATCGGGAGCCCATATCCTCCTACCGCAAATGACCTGGCGGTTTACCATTCACCTGCATGACCCTTTATCTACTTCAGACTGTGGGAATTGGTTAAAACATCCTCCCTGTTTCACTCTCTGGTCCCGACCAGGAAGGTAGGCCTACTGTGTCGGGCGCCCCGTGCCACTGCCCCACCTCAAGCAGGTGCTTCCAACCATCCTAAGAGTCCCGTCCCACCAGCCCATCAACCCCCAGGAATCACTCAAAGCCTCCCCACATCGCAATGTCAGCCAGGGTGTCCACCGGACCCACATCCACTTCCCACTTCTGTACTCACTGCGAACCCAAAATCTGAGTGCATAGAGAGCCTCAGCTGGGATTCCTGGAGAATTAGGCCGCTTGATTGAGTGGACTGTGGCCTGCTGATCGACTCGTGGGCCTGGAGGAGTCCATCTAGTAGGGCCACATTCCACTGTAGATCTCTGGGGTAGACAAGCAGAGGTTGGAAGGGATATGCTGTGCTTCTTCAGGTCTGCAAGCTTCCTCTGCGTTGTCATAGGTTTGCTGACCTGAGGAGAACTGTACCACCAGCTAGGGTAAGGGGTCCTATGAATCCATTCTATCGCAAAATTAAAGTCAGTTCTCAGCTCTAGTGTCTCTCGGATGAACGCCTTCATGAACAGCTGGAGGTCAGTACCTCACTATTTTCAGGAACTCCATAGAACCATAGGTTGTTGTGGTGCTACGATTCTCCGCATCTTCCTGGTGCTCCATCGTAACTTGGCAAGGTGAACTACTTGATTAAGTGTGTTCTGAAGTTGTGAGCTGGTTGAGGCCTGCTCTTGCATGTTTTTCTCCAAGGAGGAAAATGTGATGTGTAGATCTGCGAGGTCCTTTTGAAGAGATTCTTGATTTTGTTTGAATTGATGAAAGTTTGATTTGAATACTTGCAGCTCCAACAGTATTTTGTCAAGTTTGGTGTCCATCGTGCTCGACTGTCATGCCTTCGGTCTATTCCCCCCCCCCACCACTTTGGTCTGTTATTTTAGGGTTTTCAACAGAGGCCCCGGCTCGTAGCTCGTGAATTAAGCTGCCACCTAACAGGAAGCTGAACCGGAAGTCCGTTATTGCTTTCTTAATTCTTTGTTTCTTTTCTTGCCATCAGACTCTTATATGTTGCTGATTTAGCCTTCTGGATGAGGTCACTGGATGTGACCATGCTGTACATGGTACGTTCTTGAACACATTGAGTTTAGAAGCCATCATTGCACAGAGGTTGTTTCTGATGCCTGTATGCTCAGCATATGCTCCGGTTACTGCATGTCCTTCTGCGGTTTTCCTAATGAGCTTCTAACATCTGTAGTGTTTTCCTTCCATGCTAAATATGCTTTCACAGAAAGCATTGCTATGTGGAGCAGTAGAGCATATTTAGCTAACTGTGACAGCAATCTAAACTGTGGTTGCCCGTGGCTGGTTCTGTCATTTGTGACACTGTGCCAGAATCTATCAATCCTGTCCTCTTCAAGAGAAGGTAGGTAGATCAGTGGATGTCTGGTATAACATGAACTCCATGAACAGTTCGTTAGTTCGGTTCTGTGGAATTACATCAGGAAGTTCTGCAGCAGAGTTTCGATCATGGAGAAGTTGGATATCAGTTGATTTTGTGGGTCAAACACAACAACAGCCTTAAGTACAGGGTCACTGAGCAGGAATTTCTGTTTCATGTACACCAGAGCATTCTGATAAAATCCCCTCACCTCAGCACAGAACTTGACAACTTCACAGGATCCCTCAAGATCTTGTCTCCTAATCATCTGAGATGCAGAAAACCCAATAAATAAATCTGCATTCAATTTCTGCAAATCTTTTTCAGTGACATCTATAGCAAGGAGATCGTCCTTACTGTCCATGATCACAGAAGGTTTCACCAAGCATCCTAGCAGCTCCTGATATAGCTTCATCATAGCTGGTTGTAGTCTGTGGATCATGGGATCTTCACGCTGAAGCAGCAGGTTGAATGTGTCAAATCTGGGAATGATGGCATGTAAAAAGAGCACATACAATTTGTAGATGGGTCCACTGAAAATGTTAACCAATCTTCTCTCCCTGGCTCCAGTATCACCTTGTTCCCTCGTCTTCTGTCGTTTTGATGGACAAGGCTCATCATTATCGTAGTGGGTTAGAAAATAGCATCGGAGTCCATCCCAGATCTCTAGCACTCTTTCCAGTGTACGTGACATACTCAGCCATCGAGTTGACACATGCTCCAGTACTTTCCTAATGTTTTCATTAGAGAAAGAAATGCCTTCTCTCAGCAACTCCTTCCGTTTCGAGCTCTTGTCAAAATGGTAGAATATATCTACTAGAAATCTTGTGGATCAAATGACGAGCTTTAGCTCCCTGTTTTGCAGCAAGGTGTGCAAGATGACAGGCACAACCTACTCCATATATTTCTCCTCCACTACGTTTTTCTTGTAAGAGTTTGAGAACTCCTCGGTGTTTGCCAATCATAACTGATGCATTGTCAGAGACAAAAGCTGCACAGTTGCTGAGACTAAGCCCTGAAGCGGTGAGACATCTTTCCATAGCTTCTGCAATGTTTCTGGCATCAGCATAATTGACTGTGGGCATGTCCAGGAATCTAGTCCTAATTATCCCTTCTTCGTCTTCACAGTTAACCAGTATGGGAAGTATTTGTCATCATTATCAGAACTTCCATCAGTGCTGAGGAATACCATTTCTTGTCTTCTCCAGTATCTGGCATCAGTTGTTTTCTGACCTCATCAATACTTTGTTTCCCAATACATTGAATGAGATGACTTGCTTTTGTGTGACCACATGCATATCGTTTGGCTATGTCACTGTCTGGAAACATCCTGGCAACCAGTTTGTTGAAGCTATCATTCACAGCAAATGGAAGGTTATGCTGCAATACAAATCCTTGAAAAAGAACTTCCGCTTTTGTTGCTCCGTCATTCACTGGATTATGTAGATTGGCCCAGGCATTCATCAGACCTCTGGATGAGGTTAAACTCTTTTTTAGTTCAGCATTTGACCGGTGCTTGATTGTCTTTAGATGGACCTTCACATCGTGGATGCCACCATGAGAAATGGAGAAATCACAAGCACAATGTTCACAAAATGCATGCTTGTTCCCTTTCCGGGATGGTTTTATGAAGTCCCTTCCTTCTGCTAAGTAAGAAACATTAAAAGTGTTATCACGACGCACTTGTTTAGACTGAGACATGATGTTGATTTGGAATGGGCTATTGGCTCCCTATTTTTTTCTACTAGCCTGTACTTTACTGCTTTTGCTTGCTCCTTTTTGCAACCTTTTTTTTTTCTGTCTGTGACTCTCCTGGTCTTTCTGACTCTGGCTGATTCTCCTCACTTTTTGTAACCTCTCTGCTTATCCTGATGCTTACACTTCTGTCATGCCTCTTTATAATGTCTACTCTATCTGCCTCGTCTTCTTCTCTTTTTCTTTCCTGTTACTGTAATCTGTCTGAAGCTTGTCCTACTCTTCTTCTCAGTGTTGTCACCTTCGCTTTCTTCCCCTGCAATATCACAAGCTACAGTTCAGTAACTTTCTTAATACAGTACTAAAAAAACAGTAACAGTTACTAACACCACAACCAACATCAGTACTTGAGTTATGCCGAGGCTCATCTTTTGAACTTCACTTGCAGCACTTCACTGATAAATATTGCATACAATCACAGAGACGGAAATCCAGCACTTCAAGGCTTATACAAAAGGTACACACACAGTATAGTGATGCAGATATGATGGCTGAGTGGTAGAGCTGCTGATTCTGGTAGCAAGGGTGCAGGGTTTGAAGCCTGTAGTGGTACCAAGAATATCAGTGTCATGTGTCAGTATGTAGCACACTCACCTCTGAGGCCAGGAGATCAGAGGGCTGTGGGTTCAGTTCCCACATCTGGCACTTGGGTTAATATCCCAGTACTGACACTGTAGTGCAGCATGACAGGGGTGCTTCACTTCTGAGGTGCTGTCTTTCAGATGAGACGTTAAACCGAGGTCCCTTCTGCCTAGATTGGTGGTAGTTCAGGTGGATGCTAAAGATCCCATGGCACTTATTGAAAAGAGTATGGGAATTTCCCCGTTGTCCTGGCCAAATTTCCCTCATTCACTAAAAATACCACCAACAGCTTAATCTTGTTTAAGGTCAGTTGGCATTCATCTATCCCCCTTCCCCGGGTTGTTCCTGAAAATAGGTAGGATTTTTCTAGTGCACTTACCCAGTCAACAAAAACTAAAACTAAAAAATATTAATAAAGGCGCTACCAGGGACAGCGCTAACATGCACCAAAAGGGCAAAAATTGCATCCTTTCCAAAACTGACATCTCTTTTCTTTGCCAGTGGGTCCAAATGGATGCACCTTCTCTATAACAATATTTAAAGGACAAGAACGTGAACTGGTCAAAATCTGCCACTGATTGTGTTTTGACCCAGTAGGTTCCTCTTTAGACCCACATTTTTTTATACCAGTGGGTCCAATTCGACCCATGTTTTAAACCCCCCAGCGCTGTCACTGGGCGCTACATAACCTTATATCTTACAGTGGCAAGAAAGAATCTTGGACTGTGATCGGTCAGTTTGGGGCTGGATCCATGATGTTATCCCAGCACATCATCACAGGTCTAGTCTCAGCCTCACTGTGAACCAATGTAGATGACATTATGGATGGCCGCTAGCATACTCTCTCTTTTTTTCCATCTTCTCTTAACACACAAAAATATTTTTCCACACTAATAAAAGCATTCTTTCAAATTATTTTTTCTTTTATATATAACAACGAGCCATTGTATAATAGCAATCATGCCCTCCAGGGTGTGTGTCGTTTGGGATAACGTAATGCCTCAGATATTGGATGCACTTGGCCTATGGCATTGTGCCCAACCACCTGAGACGTGACGTTATCTCAGCACGACACATACCCTGCTGGGCATTATTGCTTAATTATATTGTGGAAATGTTGTCCTGTACAAAATACCATTCCTTTTGCCCATCTATCACACCAAATATTATGGCAGATAACAACAGATACTAAAGAATTAGCTGCTTCAGCAAATACTACAAAATTGTGGGTCGTACAGGCAAAATGTTTTTTAAACGACTGTGGGCAATACGGTATAAGAGGTGTTAGTATATTCTTTTAAAGTCTAAAATACTGACTGATATGCATATTTGCATATACCCTTTATTTTACACGACTGTTCTGTCCTCGACCTCTAATTGCTGTATCACAAAATGGCTAAGAAAAATACAAAAAGAACCAATGCCTTTACAGAGACATGCCAAGCCCTCTTATACCATGATTGCATACAGTTGTTTAAAAAAAAAAAACATTACATGTTTCCATTTTGATGTCATGGAATGAAATCACTGACCAGCCTCATTTCTCAAAAAAACACTCCGAGCACCCAACAAAAAAAAAACAAAATCCGCCATACTGGATCCCTGCTAAACACCGGTGTCCCAACTAGCCTGCCACTGTAATTTTCCAAACAGTACTTTAAAGCCAAAACCTGTAGCTAAAATATATTTTTTTAAAACGCCAAGTGTGCATCTGCCCATTCCTTTCAAGACAGTGTTGTCCCCCCAATCCTATGATAACATCAGATAGTTCGTCACCATGCTCCAAAATGATAACAAGAAGCTGTCACTGCGTAGCACACGCTAAATGTGACACATCAACAGTCTGCACCATTCTCAACCAAGCAAAAGCATAACAAAAAGGAAAATATGAACAGAATGGACTGCATTCTCTCAGCCCAAAATGGAAGAACTTAAAAACAAACCTAACAGTGACCGCGGCAATTACCAATGCTGCAACACATGCGCGCAAGTAGCAAAAAATGGAATAGTACCTCCGTGCTAAAAAAACAAAAACAAACGAGCAACAAATTTGAATCCTGTCCCGGCTCATATATCAAAAAGCAGCCGTAACACAACAAGAACAAAAAAATATAGGTCCACATTCAAACACTTCCTAGTCGCCCCCCAAATAAAACCACACTGCCTTACAAAGCCGAGCACAAAGCAATACTCACAGCCCCAGAACCCAGCAGTACTTCTTCTGGAGCAATAAAATCACTCAATAATTGCATAAAAATATAAAACAAAACTTTCTTTACTATTTTCCAGTATAAAAATGGAACTATTGTATATTAGCAATATACCTCAACAGGGTGTGGGTATTGGTGAGTTTACTACTCCGGTGTGGTTAAGTCACTGGCTTGCCTCTTGACCGAACCACACCAGCCGTGGTAAATCCACCAGTATACCCACACCATATTGGGATATACTGCTTAAATATAAAACCAGCAGAAGGCAGAGTGTAACAAGGAGGGTATCAGTGGGCTCCATGGGGCCATCGTACTCACAGCTGATGTTGTTGGGCCCCAAGTAGCTAATTTTATAACAGGAAGGGCTACACATGGGCCACGAAGTCCCATACATCGTTCTGCAAGAGGGGTCCTGGCCACCCCCCCCACCAGCAAGCAGCACTAGCCCCATCCAACATTCTGCAGGAGGAGTGTCTGTCCTGACTGCAGTGGCTGCCCCCACCACTTGCAAGCAACAGTGACCACCAATCAGTGCTTATACCATCTCTGCCTCCCCCACCCCCCTAATGTTGTTGTGTGCCCTGGATCATGATGTGGTGGGGTGAGTCAGGGCACACAACACACAGGAAGCCTGTTCAGATCATATTATTGTTTGCTTAATATATTTTAGGCAGTACTTACCGAGTTGTCCAGTCCTTGGCCTCTGTGGCTACAAGTGCACAGTTCGGCCTGCAGTGATCTGCTGCTTTTCTGACTGAAATTAAAAACACAGTCAGCTCAGGCTGTTTCTATCTACTTGTTTTGGTGCTAAACAGCTATCTGGCCCAGGCGGGGGTGAGACCTTGAGTCTTCTCTTGACCGATGGACCGGACCGAGACACCACTAGTACCAGGCAGCACACAACACAGGAGGTCAGTCGCAGAGCGAGCAGCGACGGGCGAAGGAGATTAATTAAATTAAGTGGATCTGAAAGATATCCAAATCAGCCCCGTGTGAACAACAGTACCAGAGCCCGAAATCCCTTGACAGCAGCAGTGAGATTTTACCCTACCCACGGCACCGCAACTGACTAATTCGTTCTGCGCACTGACTGCACTCCTCTACTCACTGACACCTCAGTGCTGCACGCGGGATACAGTGTCACAAGGCAATTAGCCACTCAGGGCTGCTCGTTCTCCCACCAGTGACTCTCTGTCATCAACAGCACTTCCAGAGCAGTAGCAGCGAGCAGAGAGATCCAGAGAGTGTCAGCAGCGCAGACGTGAAGCCCCGATCAGGAACTGTCATGAAGGAAGGCGCCCTCTGCAGGGCACCTACTAGTAACGCGCCTGTGAGAGCAATCAACTCTCTCCGTCTCGCTCTCTAGCAGTCGTGCTGCGGCTTCTTGACACTCAGATCTGTACTTGTATCGAACTTGGGGGAAACTTTTGCAAATACTGCGCCAGAGATGACAGACCAGGAGAGGGTGATGATCAGGTAGACACACTGACCAATAGTAATAAACAGTAATAGGTTAGGTACAGTAGAGCACACAGAGACCCACAGACAAAGGAAACAAAGACAGGATTCCCAGTTGCTGCAGTGTCTCCCAGATAGGAAGCAAATGAGTGGTCTGGAGGCGGAGTTGGAGGTGGTGTTGGTGAGGCAGCTCACCTGGACTCGATCGCGAACCTTAAATTCGGATCCGTGGTCCTCCCGTGATGCAGCAGGAGTCTCTGATCCAGGCGATGCAAAAACCGGACCCAAATCCTGCTGCTTTTGTCAGTCCCAGCGCGGTGATGCTGCTCAGAGTCCTGTTAGTCCCGTATCTGGTTACATGGAGTCTCGGTGAAGCAGCAGAGAGCCCGGATGATCGGTGATGCTGCTCGGAGTTTTGTGACCCACTGATATTGGTGATTCTGCTCGTGGGAGACCGGATCCTGATATGTTGAAAATCTCAATGCTGCTAGATATCCGGAATCCGCGATGATGAAGCAACGAGTCCCAGATCCCTGCGGCCGGTGATGCACGTGCAGCAGTGAATGCAGGGTCCCACAGTTCCCGCTGATGTAGCCGGGTGTTTCAGATCCCTAGGAAGAAGAGCAGAGGCAGTCCTGCAACCCCTTTAGTCGTTATGGACCGGGGCCGGTATCGCGTATGGACCGGAACGGTAGTGCCAAAAGTGACAGCATCAGCAGCTACTCCTCTGGCACACAGCCGCATGTAACTCCGCCCCAAAAGGAGCAAACTCCCCTCCCAGTATCACATAAACCCACCCAGAACAGAGCAAACTCTGCCCCAAGCATCAGGTAACTCCCCTAAACTAAACAACTCCGCCCCAGCATAATACTTTCCCTCAATCGAACATATCTGCCGAAGAAGCACTTAACCCCTTCCTAACTAAGCATAGCTCCGCCTGGTCGCTTGCAATTGGCCAGTGAAAACTCCTCGCCAGCTGCATGCAACACTGCCAAATACCGCACTCAGTAGTTGGGAACTCCACCCAAACTAAACATAGCTCTACTCCAAGCAGTGTGTGATTAGGGATGGTTTCGTTTCGGAGCGGCTCCGAAATGAGAAATTTTCCCCAAATTCGGTACACTGTACAGATGCCTCAGTACCCGGTACCAATTACTAAAAAGCGGTACTGTACTGGCAAAACCGGTACAGTTGGAGGGTCTGCAGCGGTCTCCACCACTTGAAACTGGACACTGACCTTCTCACACAGAAGGTAAACAAAAGACACTTCCTTCCTGCTGGCAGGCAAGCAGGAGACTTCCTTCCTCTTCAAAACAAAACAGGAGACTGACTTTGAAAACTCCCAACGTTCTATCTCACTCCCCCTGCTGCAGATTCCAATGTGGCTTATGCAGCTGCGACAGTTCTATGGTGATGTCATCTCTCAGTCTCAGCTGTGACTGAGAGCAGAGTGAGACAGTGTGAAACCCATTTAACTGGAGTTTCACAAGCTGCCTTCCCTGCCTAACACTAGGTCTTACTGGGATTCTAGTAACCCTGGGTAACAAGGGGTTACATAAAGAAAAATCTGTTATTGTTGGTGCAGAGCATATTAAAATCAATGCTTTTAAAAATAAAAAAGTCATAGTTTTCTGTAACCCCCCTGCAAATGGGGGTTCCCAAAAGACTTCCAGGAGCTTGCTTGAATGCTCCAAGCCTGAATGGTGTTTGGCATTTAAGCCATTTATCAGTGAGTGTTTTTAGAGCCTCTGGTACTGTCTCTTTAAGAGCTGTCTGCTTGCAGACATAATTAGTTGTATGGGGGACTGTGTGCTTCTCTGAGTACCACTCGAGCTGCTGCCAATTCACTTCATTTTGCAGTCACTAGGGTGCAAAGGGAACCTATCTGAAAGATGTAACTGTTGCCAGAAATTATTTAGAGTAATAATAAAATTACAGTTTGTCTAACCTGCTTTCTTTGCAGTCAGAACTGTGTCTGCTAGTTCCCATTCTAGTTTTGAACTGCTGAACTGGACCAATCAGTGTGGGGTAAGCTAGCTCTAAAATGGTGCCTTGGGCGAATCAGAACTTGGACTCATAATCTGAGCCAGCCACAAGAGGATTGTATGGGCAGTGACTCTGGGAGATGTAGTTTAGACTTCAGTGCCTTTTTGGACCAACAGCAGCAGTCTATTGTGAGTGACAGCCAATCCAGTCAAGAACTGGGAGGAACTCAAAGGAAGAGCCGGTTTTGTCGGTTGGAGTTTCAGTTGAGCTTTGGCAGTGAAGAAGGAAGGAGCCCTGTGCTTTTCAGTGTGCAGTTTTAGTCAAAACGTGTGTAAGGCCCAGAGTTCGGTCTGCAGCTTGTTAGGACTGAATCCGTCCTGTGAAAAGAATCAAAGGATCTCTGAAGAAGAAACCAGGCTCACCCTGTAGAAGACTGGAAGAATTGCTGAAAATTGCACTGTCTGTCAGGAACTGAATCTGCTGTGTGTTCTCCGGTATTGTGCAGTAATTGCGATCGGGATACAGATGCAGCCTGCCTGGTATAGTGCTTTCTTTTATATAAATGTGTGAAGAGGTTTGTGTACCTCAAGTGAGCCCTGCTGACATTGAAGGACCCTATCTTATTTGGAGGTCGTGAGTACTAATTCAGGGTCGCTTCCTGTTGAATTGCCACATTAAATCCAAATGGAATTACTGTACTGCTGACTGTTTAATTTTCCTTTTTCTGTGTGAAAGGGCCCCACCAGCTGCCACGGTTTGGACTAGCCACTAGGGCTTGGGTACCCAGGGACAGTAACTGATAGGGATAGGCTGTGCACAGAGCCATAGGTAGATTATTAGAGTGATAAGCTAATTAACCTGATTTCCCCCTGTCCTTGTTATATCCCCTAAATAAATCAGAGCTGCTTGTTTCAGCAAAGTTATACTGCCTGAGGTATTTGTCTATGTTAAAGTACTGTACTGTGATTGTTGCACTGTATCTCATTTCACAGGAGGTCCCAGTGCCGGAACCAGTCCTGGGGGTAAGTGTATACTGTGAAGGTAATTCTGATATATTGTGTGGGCCACTAGTGGGAAGAAAGGGGTTGCAGTGTCCCAGAGGGCTGTGACCAAGTTAGTTTAACTATTGCAAACCTGACCTCTGGGTGGAGGCACCGCCATTGGATCAGGCCTCAACCTGTTAGTGGCAAATCAGGCAGGGGTAGTAGCCCTGGGATAGCGCCATCTAGGGTTACATCTTGGAGGCTCACCGCTGGGATTGTGTGTCCTCTAGTGGCCATATTCTGAACCACTGTTAAGAAAAATGGGTACCCGACAGAAGTGGCTGTGCACCGGCTGGTGGAGTGGTGTACTGGGAGGGATCGACCCCAAAATGCTATGCTTATCCTGGACATCCCCTGGTATCAATCACGGACACTGTGCAGGAGTACTTTCCAAGGTGGAAGGTTTACAAAACCCTGTGGTGGTGGGTCGGCATGCTAATCTGCTCACCCACACTTTCCTGGCCCTAGTAGAGTTTAGGATCCCATAGATAGCTCCAAAGTGCCACAGACCATTACCCCAGAGGAGCCCTCACTGCTTGGAGAGTGATAACTAAGGACAGTAAGACCGGGGAATCAGCCCCCACCACTATCTGAAACTTTTGAGGAGAAATTTGCTGAATGGTTGCTGGGAGAGGGAAAACTGTGGAGGACTTGAAGAAACTATTCTTGCCACCTGGGGTGTTCCTCCCCAACACCTCTCCTGCTCCAGTGCCCGTAATGGTGGCTGAACCAATGCAGACTCCTATTTCTGCACCTGCCATTAGTCACGACTCTTACGAAGGTTGAGGATCTTCTCTGGCACCCTCCCACCCCCAAGGGAGGATGACTGGGAGACCTGGATAGACTATGTTGCCCCAAGTGCTAGAATGGCAGTGCTCGGAAGGCGAGCGAAAGAGGTTAGTGAGGCCTCCGAGGTCCCGCCCTGGCTACCATCCCAAAGCAAACGGGCCAGTAACCCTGAAGCGACTGCACAGGCCTATCTTGAGGCCTTGGAGAATGTGTATGGGAGCCCAGATTCTGATGAGGACCTATGGTGGAGAGTAAGAAATGCACAACAGTACCAAGGGGTTGTTGTCTGTGTATGTCTCTCGGCTGGAAAAATTGTTGCAAGAATGCCTCAGAAAGGGTAGTTTGCCAGCGATTGAACTGGACCGAACCAGACTGGACAGAATCCTTAAGTCTGCCCCTTCTCAGAACTGCTGTTGCTTCAGTTACGCCTGGCAAATCGACTGGAATCCCACCCTCCTATGAGTGAGTTAATGAGAGAAATTAGGAGTTGAAAAAGCGACCTCGGGAGGTACCTGCACCAACAGCTGTGGCTACGACCCGAGTGACTGAGGGTGACCCATCAGTGAAGTTCAGGGGCAGAGGTTGACAGTCAATGAGTGCTCTGACAAGGAAAAGATATGCCACAATGGGGCGAACTGTTGAGAGAGATCCGGGAATTCAAAACAGTCCCTTTATGAAGGCCACGCCTGCAAGTACGGGCCCTGACCTATATCCGATCAGTATCTGCTATGGGTGGGGGTACCCACCCATGTATCTCCTGGCTGATAACAGCTCCAAACTCAATTCCTTGACCATGGAAGTGGAGAAACTGACAGATGTCTCCAAATGCTTATCACGCCGCAGACAGAGATGGCACCCAGGTTTCCAGTTAGTAATACCCCGCCCTGGCTCCCAGTGTGGCGCCTCGGCCAGCTCAAACCAGAAAGTATGTTTTCTATAATTGTGGGAAAGATGGGCACATGAAAGGGAATGCCAGTCCCAAAAGACACTGACAAAGTTGCATATAGGCTACAAGGAGAGCTTCGGAGAAGAAATCAGTGGTTAAGAGGTGCACGACATGATCCCAGTGAGGGCACCAAAAATGCTAATTCACGTCCTTTTTGTGGCAAGGTCAGTTGCCCAGGCCCCCACTACCGCCTCTCCAGACTGGTCCAGAATAGTGGGTCCCTCCATGGAGACCACTGTAAAGGTGAATGGAGTGTCTACAAGAGCTGTATTAGACAGTGGCTCCCAAGTGACAATTATGTTCCAGGATTGGTATCAGAAGCATTTGTCAGGCGTGCACTTACAACCATTAGAAGGACTGCATGTATGGGGTTAAGGAGAAGGCCTACCCCTATTCTGGGTATATCCGAATTTGGCTGTCTTTCCCACCTCTGTGGCTGGAGTGGCTGAACAAGTAGAGACCCTAGCCTTAGTGTCCCCCACTGGACTGTATGATGGTGTCCTTTGTTGATTGGAACAAATGCTCATATGTTCGGAAGGCTGGCACAGTTGTGTTATGAAAACAGGGGTCAAAGACTAGTAGAGCTTTAAGAGTTCGGCTTTAATTAAGAAGGCCTATGAGGCACAGAGATGCTGAAAAACAGAACCAGAGGAACCGGTCGGAATTGTATGGAAGAAGGATCCTGAGTCTCTGATCCTGGCCCAAATGCCCAGTGTACCTTACAGGAGGGTCCGTATCAGAAAGGATGTTAAGAATAAAATATTAATGTTGGATGCACCAGGCGATGGAAAATTGCCAGAGGGACTGCTGGTCAAGCCTAGTATTTTGCCCGCTAGAGCCCATGCTTATGCCAGAAGGGTAATGGTCCAAGTTCATAATGTGTCTGAAAGAGACATTCGAGTAAACAGAGGTTGCATCCTGGCTAATGTGCATTGTGCAGACACTGCAGTGCTACCAGCAGCAAGAGTTCAAGGAAGAATGACAGAGTAACGCCTGACTTGTTTGATTTCGGCGACTCGCTGCCAGCTGAATGGAAAGTGAGGATCAGTGAGAAGCTTGCCCAGAGAGACCAGGTGTTTTCTTTAAAGGAATGGGATGTAGGATGCGTGCAAGGAGCTGAGCACAATATCCGGCTGCATGACGAAGACCATTTCGTGAGAGGTCTCGGCGCCTGGCACCTGCTGACATAGATGATGTGAGACGGCATCTGCAAGAGATGTTAGCTGCTGGTGTAATACAAGAATCCAGAAGCCCTTATGCTTCCCCATTGTGGTAGTGAGGAAAAAGAATGGAACAGTAAGGATGTGTGTGGATTATCGCACCTTAAACCGGCGGACTATCCCTGATCAGTACACAATGCCCCGCATTCAGGATGCTTTGACTGCCTAAGCGGGAGCAAGTGGTTCTCTGTGCTGGATCTCCGCGAGTGGGTACTACCAGATCCCGATGGCCCCAGAGGACCGTGAGAAGACTGCCTTATCTGTCCGCTTGGCTTCTATGAATTCATGAGGATGCTCTAAGGATTTCAGGTGCCCCAGCCACTTTTCAACGATTGATGGAGCGTGCAGTGGGGACATGAACTTACTAGAGTGCCTGGTATACCTAGATGATGTTATTGTGTTTGGCAGCTCACTGGAGGAACATGAAAGCAGATTATTTAAGGTATTGGACCGACTGGAGGACTTTGGCCTTAAACTGTCCATTGATAAGTGTCAATTCTTTCAAACATCAGTAAAGTATGTGGGACACATAGTATCCACCGAGGAATAGAGACCGACCCAAGTAAAGTTGAGGCCTTGACCACTCACAGCCCAAAATCTAAAAGAACTGCAAAGATTCCTGGATTCTGTGGTTATTATCGGCGCTCATCAAGGACTATTCAAGAGTGATCCGCCTTTACTTAACCTTACTCAAGGGTATCCCCAACCCACAAAAATACCAAAAGTCAGCGCCTCAAGACTGAAAGAGTGTATTTTCATCCAAGTGAAGTATTTGGGGCCCGCTGGACTCCTGATTGTGAGACTGCTTTTCATGAGATCATATATCAACTACCCATGCTCCAGTGCTGGCCTATGCCGATCCAAGAAAACCTTACGTCCTGCACACTGATGCTAGCTTGCAAGGGTTGGGGCTGTGTTGTACCAAGAGCACGAGAATGGCCTGAGACCAGTGGCCTTGCCAGTAGAAGCCTGACCCCATCCGAAAAGAACTATCCTGTACATAAGTTAGAGTTCCTAGCTTTGAAGTGGGCTATTGTTGACCAATTCCATGAGTACTTGTATGGGGCTAAAATACTAGTAAAACTGACAATAATCCTTTGACCTATGTGCAGACCTCAGCTAAGTTGGATGCCACTGGCCATAGGTGGCTTTCTGCATTATCTACATATGACTATGCTCTCAATACCGAGCAGGTCTGAACCACATAGATGCTGATGCTCTCTCCCGAGGCCTGTTCCCCAGAATGATTGGGTCCGATTGGCAGAACCTGACATTCGGCACTCTGCCGGAAGTTTGACAGGGAGGAACAAATGTCCACGGACGCAGTGGACTGCATGGTGGATTGCTTGGGAGCCTCTGAGAATTGCATACCTGTTGCTTTATTGCCACTTTTCTGCAATAGACATTGGTGCACTGCCTCAGCTGGACAATGACAGTATTCGCGGCTCAATCCTGCGATCCCATGATCAAAGCAGCTTTAGAAGCCCTCTATGCAGGAAAAGATGTGTCCAAATTACGCTCCACTGATTTGAGAACTGCACTGTTATACAAAGAAAGTCCTAAGTTGAAACTGATCAATAAACTGTTATACAGAGAAACAGTAGACAGAGGGGGACAAGTAGACAAACAACAACTAGTGCTGCCCACTGCCTTTCGAGACTCAGTACTGAGGTCCTTGCACAACCACATGGGGCACCTTGGTATAGACAGAACACTTGACTTGGTGAGATCCAGATTCTATTGGCCTAAGATGGGGGCTGATGTGGAGCAACACATTTGAACTTGTAGCCGCTGCTTACAGAGAAAGCTTTGCCCAGAGGGCTGCCCCCTTGTTAACATCACCACCAGTGCACCCATGGAGCTGGTCTGTATTGATTTTCTGAGTTTGGAGTCAGATCAAAGAAATATCAGTAATGTGCTGGTGGTCACTGACCATTTCACGAGATATGCCCAGGCTTTCCCACCAAAGACCAGAAAGCATCCACTGTGGCCAAAGTACTTGTAGAAAACTTTTTGTTCACTATGGGGCTCACAAAGAATCCATTCTGATCAAGGGAGAGACTTTGAGAGTCGTCTGATCAAAGAGATGCTTTCTCTGTGGGGAGTGCGAAAGTCCAGAACCACTCCTTACCACCCCAGGGGACCCACAGCCTGAACGTTTCAACCGCACTTTGCTAGATATGCTAGGCACCCTGCACCCAAAGGACAAGCCTAGATGGAGCCAACAAATTAGCACCCTGGTACATGCTTATAACTGCACCAAAAGTGATGCCACTGGATTCTCCCCTACCGCCTGATGTTTGGAAGAGAAGCTCGACTACCAGTAGATGTGTGTTTTGGGGTCTCTCTGATGGGGTTCAAGCTGACAACTATTTACAGTATGTGCAAAGTTAAAGGCCCAGCTAACTCATGTACTAACTGGCTCAAACCATGGCTGCCAAAAGAAATCTGGCCAACAAAGAAAGGTATGATAAAAAGGTGAAAGCACAGGAACTCCAGGAGGGAGATCGATATTGCTAAGAAATCTGGGACTGCATGGCAAGCACAAGATTGCTGACAGATGGCACCATCTCCCTCACATTGTAGTGGGCAAACTAGATGATCTGCCAGTGTACAAAGTAAGGCCTGAGAATAATTCAAAGATGTAAAACAATGCATAGAAATCATTTACTGCCCATTGGACAAATCCTGATTGAGTCTGAGCCCCAGAAGATGCCCCCTCTGGACCAGTGACTAGAGCTGCTGCTAAGAAAAGATCAAGAAAGTCTGCACCTACAGAAGCAAAGTTAAAGTGTTCCCTCCACAAGTCCCAGTTGAGCATGACTGTCAGTCCATATCAGAAGAAAGTGAGAGTGATTTGAATACTATCCTTCTTACAACTGAGTCAATTGTTTGGGGCAATCCCTAGTCAATACTGGAGACAAAGCTGGGCCTTCTGGACTGTCTAAGCCCCAGCTTCATCCCTGGAGCCAATGCTCCCAGAAAGTGAAGTGCAAAGCATCAGATCAGATGAAATGGAATCATTGTGCATGGTTGAACTGTTTGAGCTTTCAGGGAGGAAAATGATAGATTGGGGCAGACTGGTGATACACCCGAACAAGAAGAGTATTTGAGTGCTCTGACAGTCCACTGCCAGTGTCCGAAAGCTCTCCATGCGAGCCAAATGTTGTGGACTCAGAAACTGTAACTCCTGGAGCTGAAAGTGCCCCAAGTTCTAGCCTCTCTACCCCATAGAGACTCCC
The DNA here is from genome assembly GCA_016271365.2 of Neoceratodus forsteri. Lineage (NCBI taxonomy): Eukaryota > Metazoa > Chordata > Ceratodontiformes > Ceratodontidae > Neoceratodus > Neoceratodus forsteri. The sequence continues at coordinate 1,110,812,442 of CM028133.1, forward strand.
TGACAAGTGAGGACAATGCTGAAAATGAGGCTCAGAGTGCAGAGACTATAACAGTTCCCCTAGAAAGACTGGTCGAGCTGTAAAGCCTGTGGTGCACCTCAGTTATGATTCACTTGGGAGGCCTGTGGACTTGCCTCTCAATGTTGTCCATAAAGGAGTGTATGTGTCCCCGAGCTCATTGCCCAACTGAGCATCAGTGCTAACTCAAGTTACTTGTGTTGCCCTCTAAGTATGGTGCCCTTGCCCCATCCAGCCCCAAGGTAACTGATAGGAAGGGCCCCCTCTTCAGGTTTCATGTACAAGAGGTAATAACTTGAGTTATGGTACAATGTGTATGTAATACTGTGTAAAGTGTGACGACTGCAATGTTTCAGAAATGTGTTCTTGGTAAAATGATATATTGACTGATGATTACATGTGCGAGCCTAATGCAAATGTATATGGTTGCAGTTGAAACTTGGGGTACTTGCTTGACGGACGCTAGCTTTCCCAGGCCAGGAAGGGTGTAACCCCTGCAAATGGGGGTTCCCAAAAGACTTCAGGAGCTTGCTTGAATGCTCCAAGCCTGAATGGTGTTTGGCATTTAAGCCATTTATCAGTGAGTGTTTTAGAGCCTCTGGTACTGTCTCTTTAAGAGCTGTCTGCTTGCAGACATAATTAGTTTGTATGGGGACTGTGTGCTTTCTGAGTACCACTTGAGCTGCTGCCAATTCACTTCATTTTGCAGTCACTAGGAGTGCAAAGGGAACCTATCTGAAAGATGTAACTGTTTGCCAGAAATTATTTAGAGTAATAATAAAATTACAGTTTGTCTAACCTGCTTTTTGCAGTCAGAACTGTGTCTGCTAGTTCCCCATTCTAGTTTTGAACTGCTGAACTGGACCAATCAGTGTGGGGTAAGCTAGCTCTAAAATGGTGCCTTGACGAATCAGAACTTGGACTCATAATCTGAGCCAGCCACAAGAGGATTGTATGGGCAGTGACTCTGGGAGATGTAGTTTAGACTTCAGTGCCTTTTTGGACCAACAGCAGCAGTCTATTGTGAGGACAGCCAATCCAGTCAAGAACTGGGAGGAACTCAAAGGAAGAGCCCGGTTTTGTCGGTTGGAGTTTCAGTTGAGCTTTGGCAGTGAAGAAGGAAGGAGCCCTGTGCTTTTCAGTGTGCAGTTTTAGTCAAAAACGTGTGTAAGGCCCAGAGTTCCGGTCTGCAGCTTGTTAGGACTGAACGTCCTGTGAAAGAATCAAAGGATCTCTGAAGAGTAGAAACCAGGCTCACCCTGTAGAAGACTGGAAGAATTGCTGAAAATTGCACTCGGTCTGTCAGGAACTGAATCTGCTGTGTTCTCCCGGTATTGTGCAGTATTGCGATCGGGATACAGATGCAGCCTGCCTGGTATAGTGCTTTCTTTTATATAAATGTGTGAAGAGGTTTGTGTACTCAAGTGAGCCCTGCTGACATTGAAGGACCCTATCTTATTTGGAGGTCGAGTACTAATTCAGGGTCGCTCCCTGTTGAATTGCCACATTAAATCCAAATGGAATTACTGTACTGCTGACTGTTTAATTTTCCTTTTCTCTGTGTGAAAGGGCCCCTACCAGCTGCCACGGTTTGGACTAGCCACTAGGGCTTGGGTACCCAGGACAGTAACTGATAGGGATAGGCCTGTGCACAGAGCCATAGGTAGATTATTAGAGTGATAAGCTAATTAACCTGATTTCCTGTCCTTGTTATATCCCCTAAATAAATCAGAGCTGCTTGTTTCAGCAAAGTTATACTGCCTGAGGTATTTGTCTATGTTAAAGTACTGTACTGTGATTGTTGCACTGTATCTCATTTCACAGGAGGTCCCAGTGCCGAACCAGTCCTGGGGTAAGTGTATACTGTGAAGGTAATTTGATATATTGTGTGGGCCACTAGTGGGAAGAAAGGGGGGTTGCAGTGTCCCAGAGGGCTGTGACCAAGTTAGTTTAACTATTGCAAACCCTGACCTCTGGGTGGAGGCACCCGCCATTGGATCCAGGCCCCTCAACCTGTTAGTGGCAAATCAGGCAGGGGTAGTAGCCCCTTGGATAGCGCCATCTAGGGGTTACATTTCTATTTCCCAAGCCCCTTAGGTTTGTGCAGCCCCCAACCCCAAAGAAATCTTAGATGTGCTCCTGGCTTACCTGAGACTGTACAAAAACTTCCAGAAGCATTGGTCTTCAGGTGACTGTAGGGTGGGGGCTGAGAGTGTCTTTCTCTGCCTGATTCTGTTTATTGCCCTGTGGGTGGTGGTGACAGTGTGTGAGGTGCATGAGGATGTCAGCTGTTGTGTGTGTGCAGAGCTAGGACTGCTTGATTGAACATTTGCTGTTGTGATATCCTCTCTCTGTTTGGTTGTGTGTGTGTGTGTGTACGCGCAGAAAGAGACGAGGAAGAGAGGAGGCCATGGTACAAAACAGTGGGGGGGAGGGGCTTACTGTGTGTGATGGCATTGCAGTCTTTGGGGAGCTGGAAGCAATGTGGGAGCAGGATAAATGTGCAATCAAGAGTATTTCTTGGCTTGCATTGTTTCCTGTATAAGTGATAAAAATTTACCATTATAATTGAGGGCTAGTACAATTTTGAATCAACTTACCTTGCTGGCTAGTGTAAATTTTTTTTACAGTTGACCCTTGCTCACAGTGGCTCAAAAACCTGACCAGCACAGAGCAAAATCGGATTTCCTCATAGGGACCTTGAAAACCTGATCACCAGGTAAAAAACCTGACAGGCGGCAACCTTACAGGTGCCCGTGATTTTATTTATTTATTTTTTGCCAGGAGAGACACACTAAGCTGAAAGCTTGTTTACAGGTGCAACCTGGGAGCACAAGGAAGTTAAGTGACTTGCTCAGGGTCACACAGTATGCAAGTGGGGGCTGTGGGATTCAAACCCGGGTCTCTAGGTTTGCAGCTCAGAGCCTTAAACCACTGTGCTATACTGCCTCCTATGATAATCCTTTCTGTTCTCTCTCACACCTCCAGAAAAATTCAGTTGTTTAACTTGTTTGCAAACCAGAGTATCTGAGGTGTGAGTGTCCAGTGATGATGTCCCTGTCCTTACAGAAATGAATATGGCAGTAGTACCTACTTAAGTTCTGGCTCCAGGCTCAGTCAGATTAATTTCCAGTGGTGAAGTCAAATAATTCTGTGCAGTCAATGGCATAAATTAAAAGATGCTGGTTAAACTAGTAGACCTGCTACTGCTTTATTAATACAAGATAGGAGGGTTAGTTAGGTGTAAATGTTGGATGTGTGGGGGGACTCACAGGGAATGGAGTGGTAGGGCTCGGCAGGGGGCTGCATAGGGGCCCAGAATGATTAAGGACAGTCCTGGGCTTGAGCAAGCTTGAGAAAGTACCAATTCCTGGCAATTGTTGTTTTGTGTAAAAAGATGGGGCCAAACTTTACACCATTCCTGTTGCACCAAGAGGTTCCTTGACTGTCCAAGGGGGAAGATGCTGAAGACCCACCTCCATGAAGTGCACAAGGTTGTTAGTTTTTTTTCTTGCAAAGAAACCATGGAAATAGGGTCACACGAACAAACTCCATCTTTTGTTCAAAGGCATTTCACTTTGTTCCTGATATATTGTACTAAGTACGATATGGTATTTTTTCATATGGGGAAGCCCAATATGTTTTCCACAGCTTGTAGGGGAGGCTGACTAGGATAAATGTAAGAAGTAATCGCTCAGCAGATGGGTTGTTTGGAGTATTGTTTGTGGAGTCTGGTTATAGCCAGAAATGCTATAGAGATGCTATTTCTTTAATGCTGTCTCGTTTTGCTCAGTCTGACTTGGGTTTCTTTTTGCTTTTTTTTCTGTTCTTCCATTGTTTCCCAATTGTTCCTTGTATATTTGATTTCATCTTCCCTTCTCTGATATCTTTACATTTTCTTTTTAATTTGGGTGTCTTTTTGTATGAGGTTGCCTTTGACAGTTCCTCATTCAGCTTACCAGTGTTCTGCTGAGGACTAAACCCACCCATACACACAAACACTGCGTCTCAGTTTAAATCTTCCTAGTACCCCCTGAGGGAGTACCCTCCCCTCCCCTGTATAAGTTGTGTTAGTTTGTAGAATTTCTGAACAAAACACCTGCATTGACAAGAAGAGACCTTTCCAGAAAGCACTAAATAAACACTGGAGGACCTTACAGCACACAGCACACTGTAAACCTGATCCGACAAGTACTCCTGGAAAGTTTCCAGCCTGCCAGGGGCACACATTCACTGTACCTCTTGTGTGCTTTAAATCAGATAATACATGTAACTGTAGACAATCCAGCTTTCCATCAGGGTGAGCTCTAGAAACTAGCAGTTGTATTACACTTTTCATGGCTCACACACATGCCCGCATCACAGGATTCAAGTCCGCGTCAGAGCAAGTGAGTGATGGGATCCAGACATCTGCCATTCCATGGGACACTCAAACTGCATCACTGGTGTGGATTTGTGGAAATGAAGCTGTTAAACTTTTTGCGGTGGTAGTGTTAACTCAGCTTGTGGCGCAGTGCTGTTCTATGCACTTGTCAAGTGTCACACGTGCTGTGGGAATCCCGAGACTATGAGGTCAGTTTGTAATCCAGAGCTGGGGATCTGCTGTTTTGGTGTAGACAGGGCTCCATCCAGTAAGGACAGGCATGCACTCAGCATCCACATTGCCAGGAGGCTGTTGCGCGGGTCAAGAAATAGCAGCTTGCCTTCTGCCATTAGCTGTCTAACTGGCAGGCCATTTTAAGATTATACCCGCTGTGTTTGTCGGGCTGCATTATGACTTCAGGATTGGCAGCAACTAGTGGGTTAGCAGCCAGCTACAGCAGCCCAGGCACCGCTTGCCATGCCAGGCAACCAGGGTTCTTACTCCAGGCCTGGGATGTTTTGACCAGCTGGAAGGGGGTGGGTTAAGCACCCCTGAGGACTCCCACTGCTCTGCAACTCCCACCTGGGTGAGCACAGGTGGCAATGCAGTCAGGAGGGTGTATGAGAGAGGGGTGGAAGCAAACACCAGTGTGTCAGGTATGCCAATGCCAGGTGTATCCCTGCATCCTTGACAGTGGGGTTTTCAGGGAGAAAAAAATGGAAAGGCATGTCTCTGGGTATGTACAGTAAATGAGGCGCAAACCTGCCCCTATGTCATTTAAGGGCCTTCTCCTTCTACCCTGGGGATGGTCCAGGCACCTCCACCCCCGTTGCTGGTGACTGGAGTTTGGGAGCAGCCTGCCAACTGAATTGCACAGCCCCATGCTGTGTGTGCATGTGGGGGGGATAAAGGCAGTGGTGAGTCATGGCATAGGTCTCTGGGGTCCCATGGGCACTGAATAAGTGGGGATCGGACAGGAGGAGGCATGGCTGTACCCAAAAGAGGCCCTGTCTAGCGTGAAGAAGGCAGGACAGGTGAGTGTAATATGGCAATGGATCATGGTATGGAACCCTGGGGTGTTTGACCGGAGCAACTCCTCCGAACAGGAAGAGGCCTAGTAGTAGCTGAAGGTGGTCCTGCTTAGCTGGTGGGGAGGGTAATGCAGTGCTGGGTTATGGTATGGTGCCACAATGTGCTTGATTATAGAGACTCTGGATGGGAAGAGGCATGGCTGTAGAAGACAGTGGTCCTGTTTGTGATAAGACGTGATATGGCACCCTGGAGTCTCCAGAGTAATAGATCAAAGAGACAGTTCTTGATAAGAAGACACAGCTGTAGCCTGAAGGGTTTCTGCTGAGTGATGAGTCATGGTTTGGCAGCCTGAGGTCCCCAGGGCACCGGATCAGAAATATTCCTCCAGACAGGAGGAAGCATAGCTGTAGTCAAAAGCAGTCCTACTAAACGGGACAAGTGAGCAGTAACAGAGCTGAGAAAAAAGGACTATAAAAAAGCAAGAAATGACTTGCATTAAATGGGACGAACACTGCAGTGGTCACTGGCTGTCATATTCTCTGAGCCTTTCACACATACACTCTTCCTTCTTTATTGGACGGGGTTCTTTTTCCAGGCTGTGTCCCCTGTTTGATTCTGTTGGTTCCCTCACCTTACTCAACACCTTCATTTTCTTTCATCTCAACTACTGTTGTGCACTCAGTAAAAGCTTGTCTGGAGGTGAATTGTGTTGGTTGCAGCTGGTTCAGAATGTGGTTCTGAGGTTCCTGACCCCCTTGCTATGAGGTCTGGACCAGCTGCTTTTTAGGTGGCACATTGATTTCTGGGTGCTTTTACTAACATTCAGAACCATAATGGGCTTGTCCCCCAGTACTTGAATGATTTACTGATTCCCCTACGTGCCTCACAGGTACAGTATCTTAAGTCCAGGGTGCGGGGACTGTTACAGGTGCCACCGTTGAGATTAAAGTCCGCTGGTGACCAGGCTTTTTCAGTTGCAGCTCATACCATCTGGACTGCTTTATCTGAGGGGATCTGCACTGCACACTTTGTGACATCTTTTAAAAATAGATTAAAAAGCTACCTACTCCAAATAGGGATAGCTCTTTGGGTTTTGGCTCTATGTTGTCCATTTTATTTGTCTTGTGTATTTATGAATAATAATTTTATGTATGACTATTTTTCTGTTTAACATGGTTTGTAATATTTGTTTTTCAATTTACCGTACAGATTCTCTGTGTCTTGGAAGGGCATCTTTAGAAATTAAAGTAACCCAAACCAACCAAACCACATCTGAACATTTCCCATTAGATCACGGGGCATCATCAGCTATTGTTTATTTATGTATTGAATTTTGTTGACCCGGTAAGCCCACTGGGCATAGAAGTCCCTTTTTCAGGGGTGATCGGGGGGAGGAGGGATACAGATGGTAAGCAACTGAAATTGAACCAGATTAAGCTGTTGGTGATATTTTTACTGAATGGGAGAAATTTGACCAGGACTCCGGGGAAATTCCCCTACTCTTTTTCGATAAGTGCCATGTGATCTTTAACATCCACCTGAACTACCACCAATCCAGGCAGATGGGACCTTGGTTTAACATCTCACCGAAAGACAGCACCTCTGAAGTGCAGCACCCCACTCATGCTGCACTACAGTGTCAATATTGGGATATTAACCCAAGTGCCAGATGTGGGAACTGAACCCACAGCCCTCTGATCTCCCTGCCTCAGAGGCAAGTGTGCTACCTACTGAGCCACTGACACTGACTTATGTGGCCAGTGAATAGCTCAGACCCAGAAGTCCTGCTGAAAACTCCAATGCAACGCAGCTCTATTAGGAAAACAGCACCCAGTTGTACAAAGTAGCTGGTCCTGTGTTTAGGATGTGTTTTTTTTTTTTTTGCATCTGAGCTCAAAAAATGGCACAAAAATTTCAGTTGTACATGCCAAAATGAAACATAAATATAGTGTATTTTGGAAAGCGATCATCTATAAAATTCTAAGCGTTTCTAAACTCTGTTATGCTGCACTGCGATTGTTCTAGCTGTTATGCTGCACTAGATATATAGCTAGTGCAGCATAACAGTTTAGAACTATAGTCGCATGCAGCCTGACTCTAAAAAAATCCCGATCTGTAAACATGGCAGCACCTGTCCTTTCTAAAGAAATGTCGGACAGCTTTGACATTTATTTTTTTAAGGAAAACTGTCTGGTCTTCTGACCAAAATACACTATAAAAAAATTGATGTCATCCCATCGGTAACAATCTGGGCTACCGTGTCTCACGGCTGCCATGGCGACTTAACCTCTCGAGCTTCACTCTCGAGATTAATGATGCTGCCACGGCAATCACTTGGCGCGGTAACTAGCTTGTCACCAATGGAACGACATTGATTATTCTCTATATTTATTCAGATACATAGATACATAGATAGTGTCGGCAGATAAGGGCCTATGGCCCACCCAGTCTGCCCATTTGAGCTTGTAAGTTCAGTGTATGTTTTCCTAGAAGTCTGTTGTCCCTTACCCCTGACCTCCAGAATTCGTTTATCTCTATCCCATGCATTCTTAAATCCCGTGATTGTTTCAGCCCCCACCACTTCCTCTGGCAGGGTGTTCCACTTGTCCACCACCCGTTCTGTGAAGAAATTCTTCCTCATGTTTCCTCTGAATCGTCCTCCCTCCAACTTCATCCCATGCCCTCTAGTCCTGGAACATCTTTTTCGCTTAAAAATAGTGTATTCCTACACCCTGTTCCTCCCTGTGAGATACTTGTATGTCTCTATCATATCCCCTCTCTCCCCTCCTCTCCTCCAGGGAGTACATGTTCAGTTCCTTCAACCTGTCTTCATAGGACTTGTGATGCAATCCATGCACCATCTTTGTTGCCCTCCTCTGAACCTTCTACCCTGTCTATGTCCTTACATAGGTTAGGTCTCCAGAACTATACACTGTACCCAGGGGGGCATCACTAGTGTCTTGTATAGCGGAATTATGACCTCCTTTCCTGCTGGTGATGCCCCTGCCTATACATCCCAGCATCCTATTTGCTTTACCTGCCTTGTCACACTGTTTCCTTACCTTGAGGTCATCAGAGATGATAACCCCAAGATCCTGTCTCCTGCTTGGTGCATGCTATATCCTCACCCCCAACTGATATATTGTGCCAGGGTTTTGTGCCCACATGCATTATCTTGCACTTTTGCATTGAATTTCAACTGCCAAACCCCTGACCATTCTTCAAGTTTGTGCAGGTCCTTCTCATTCTGTCTACACCCTCTGGTGTGTCTACTCTGTTACAGAGCTTTGTGTCATCAGCGAACAGTGAAATTCTGCCTTCTAGGTCCTGTGCAATGTTACTGATGAAGATGTTGAATAGGACGGTCCCAGCACTGATCCCTGTGGTACCCCACTGGTCACTCTTCCCTCTGTGGAGTGACAGCCATTTACCACCACCCTCTGTGTCCTGCCACCCAGCCAGTTACCTACCCACCACACTACTGTCCTGCCCACACCCATATTCCCCAGTTTGTGTAATAGTCTTCTATGTGGCACAGTGTCAAAGGCCTTGCTGAAGTCCAGATAGACCATGTCCACTGCCCTCCCTGATCCACCTCCCTAGTCACCCAGTCAAAAAATTCAATGAGGTTGGTCTGACATGACCTCCCCCTGGTGAAACCATGCTGCCTTGGGTCCTGTAGTCCATTGACAACCAGATGTTCCACCAATCTCCTTCAGTAGTGCTTCCATGATCTTCCCCACTACCCGGTGAGGCTGACTGGTCTGTAGTTCCCTGCTTCCTCTTTGTTCCCACTTTTGTATAAAGGGACTACATCTGCTGTCCTCAGTCTTTGGGTACCTCCCTGTTTCCAGTGATCGCCAAACAGGATAGCCAGAGGTTCAGCCGCCACCTATCTTAGTTCTTTAAGGACCCTAGGTGCACCCCATCTGGCCCCATTGCTTTATCAACTCTTATTACTTCCAGTTCCTTCAGGACCCTTTCTCATGTAAAGAGACTTGTGTCCATTTCTGCACGTTCTCACCCTTGTACTCCCTTCAGACCATCCCTCCTCTTCCTCAGTAAGACTGAGCAGAAATACCTGTTCAATATGTCAGCTTTACTGTTGTCATCCTCCACCCTCATCCTCCCCCTTCAGTCTCACTATCCCTCCCTTTGTCTTTCTTTTTTCACTTATGTACCTGTGTAACCCCCCTGCAAATGGGGGTTCCCAAAAGACTTCCAGGAGCTTGCTTGAATGCTCCAAGCCTGAATGGTGTTTGGCGTTAAGCCATTTTATCAGTGAGTGTTTTAGAACCTCTGGTACTGTCTCTTTAAGAGCTGTCTGCTTGCAGACATAATTAGTTTGTATGGGGGACTGTGTGCTTCTCTGTTTGAGTACCACTCGAACTGCTGCCAATTACTCCATTTTACAGTCACTAGGAGTGCAAAGGGAACCTATCTGAAAGATGTAACTGTTTGCCAGAATCATTTACAGTAATAATGAAATTACAGTTTGTCTAACCTGCTTTCTTTGCAGTCAGAACTGTGTCTGTCTAGTTCCCCATTCTGGTTTTGAACTGCTGAACTGGACCAATCAGTGTGAGTTAGCTAGCTCTAAAATGGTGCCTTGGACGAATCAGAACTTGGACTCATAATCTGAGCCAGCCACAAGAGGATTGTATGGGCAGTGACTCTGGGAGATGTAGTTTAGACTTCAGCACCTTTTGGACCAACAGCAGCAGTCTATTGTGGTGACAGCCAATCCAGTCAAGAACTGGGAGGAACTCAAAGAAGTGCCGGTTTTGTCAGTTGGAGTTTCAGTTGAGCTTTGGCAGTGAAGAAGGAGGAGCCCTGTGCTGTTTCAGTGTGCAGTTTTAGTCAAAAACGGTGTAAGGCCCAGAGTTCGGTCTGCAGCTTGTAACAGCTTTAGGACTGAGTCCATCCTGTGAAAAGAATCAAAGGATCTCTGAAGAGAAACCAGGCTCACCCTGTAGAAGACTGGAGGAATTGCTGAAAATTGCACTCAGTCTGTCAGGAACTGAATCTGCTGTGTGTTCTCCCGGTATTGTGCAGTAATTGCGATCGGATACAGAAGCAGCCTGCCTGGTATAGTGCTTTCTTTTTATATGGATGTGTGAAGAGGTTTGTGTACCTCAAGTGAGCCCTGCTGACACTGAAGGACCCTATCTTATTTGGAGGTCGTGAGTACTAATTCAGGGTCGCTCCCTGTTGAATTGCCACATTAAATCCAAATGGAAATACTGTACTGCTGACTGTTTAATTCTCCTTTTCTCTGTGTGAAAGGGCCCCTACCAGCTGCCAGTTTGGACTAGCCACTAGGACTTGGGTACCCAGGGACAGTAACTGATAGGATAGGCCTGTGCACAGAGCCGTGAGGTAGATTATTAGAGTGATAAGCTAATTAACCTGATTTCCCCTGTCCTTGTTATATCCCCTAAATAAATCAGAGCTGCTTGTTTCAGCAAAGTTATACTGCCTGAGTATTTGTTCATGTTAAAGTACTGTACTGTGATTGTTGCACTGTATCTCATTTCACAGGAGGTCCCAGTGCCGGAACCAGACCTGGGGGTAAGTGTATACTGAAGGTAATTCTGATATATTGTGTGGGCCACTAGTGGGAAGAAAGGGGTTGCAGTGTCCCAGAGGGCTGTGACCAAGTTAGTTTAACTATTGCAAACCCTGACCTCTGGGTGGAGGCACCCGCCATTGGATCCAGGCCCCTCAACCTGTTAGTGGCAAATCAGGCAGGGGTAGTAGCCCCTGGGATAGCGCCATCTAGGGGTTACACCTGTAAAAGGTTTTGTCCCCTCTACCCACTGAATTTGCAATGTGTTCTTCTGTCTGAGCTTTGGCTTCCCTTACTGACCTCCCTGCCTCCCTTTGCTTCTCCTGGTACTTCTCCCTATCCCCTTCTGCCTATGTCTTTTTGTATTGCCTGAATGCAATCTTTTTGGCTTTCACTTTCTTTGCTACCTCTTTGGAAAACCATAATGGTCTCCTCTTCCTTTTCCTTTGCTAACCTGCTTAATGCATAATTCTGTTGTTCTTGTAATCCCCATTTTAAATACTGCCACTGTTCCTCAACCCCTAATTCCTGTCCTATTCCTTAATGCCTCTTTCAAGTATCTCCCCATTTCCCAAAGTCTGCCCCTAAAATCCAGGATACGTGTTTTTGTGTGGTTTGGTTCTGCTCTTTCTGTGATTTCAAACCACAATGACTGGTGGTCACTGTTCCCCAGGTGGTCCCCCACTGTTACCCCATCACACTGTCCCTGTTTGTGAGCACAGGGTCCAGTATTGCCTTCTGCCTAGTTGGTTCCAAGACCAGTTGCTTGAGGAAGGCACCCTGAAGGGAGTCCAGGATAAATCTGCTCCTAGTTGATGCTGCTGCTGCTGGGATGCTCCAGTCCACGTCTGGAATATTGAAGTCTCTAACCAGTACTACCTCACCCTTGTCTGCCATCCCTTGGATGGCTAGCATCAGCTCCTTATCTGTTTCTTCCTCCTGTGCTGGTGGTCTATAGACCACACCTGTGCGGATGGCTGTTCCCATTTTCCTTTCCAGCTTAACCCACAGTATCTCTCCCCCATTTTGTTCCTCCTGGATCTCTGTGGCCCTTATGTCATTTTTCACATACAGTGCCACTCCTCCTCCCTTCCTGCCTGCTCTGTCTCTTCTGAATATGTTGTAGCCAGGTACGGCCATCTCCCAGTCATGGTTATCATTACACCAGGTTTCAGTGATGGCCACAATGTCCAGGTCTGACTGCACCATGACAGCCTCCAGATCTTCCATCTTGTTGCTAAGGCTCCTGGCATTTGCACACGTGGCTTTCCATGATTTGACCTCCCTAGACTGTTTCGCTGTTCTACTCCAGCCCCTTCCTTGGTCGTCCTTGATCCCTGGTTCTCCTTGCTGTCTGCCCTTCTGCTGAATTTTGCCCCTTTTCTGCCTATCCACCTCTTGGGCACTAATCTCCATCTTTTGCACAATGCTTTGCAGAGATAGCCACTCCTCTGGTTCACTGGTTCCACTGCTAGCTGTGGGGGCTGAGCAAGTAGGTACCCTCCTTGCTGGCCTGCCACTCCCCTTTGCTAGTTTAAATGCTTGTCAATGTAGCATTTAAACTTATCATTGACTGCTTGGATTCCCCTCCAGGATGGATGTAGGCCGTCCAGGCTTGAACAAACCTCCATCCTCCAGGTGGGTCCCCAGTCACCAATGAATCAAACCCTTCCTCACAGCACCAGTTCTTCAACCGTGAGTTAAAGTTCCTGGTGCATGCACTCTATCTCTCCCTTGCCTCTCGCAGGTGGTACTTCTGAGAAAGTGACAGAAGTAGCTACTTGCTTGAGACCCTCCCAATTTCCTAAACTCTTCCTGAACTTCCTTTGGCTCCCCATTTGCCAGGTCATTAGTACCTAGGTGGATAATGACATCCAGCTCACCCTCCGTCTTGCCTTCCCAGTGATCCCAGGATCTTCCTTCCATCCCTCCATGCCGTGACACCTGGTAGGCACCTCACCTCCCTGTCCTTCCCTCCTGTGTTCCTAGCTGGATCCCTCTTATGATGAGTCCCCACCAGGATTCGCTTCCTCCTCCTCTGGGGTCCACTGCTTTCCCCACTGAGGTCACCTCCTTGGCTAATCTCCACATCCTTTCCTTCCACGTCTCTGAGTACCTCTATTTGGTTGTCCTCGTTTGCCAGTGTGGCATATGAGTTCTTGAGTGGAATAGGATCTGGGATGTGCCTCTGCTAACCGCTCTAACCCTCCCTGAGCCCACTGTCATCCAAGTGCTCCTCGTCTCGGCATCCTTTGAGGCAGTTACATTGGACTGGGTGGTCTCTGGATAGGGAGTGATGGTACTTCTGACCAGTTTACTTCTGCTCTGAGTCTGGCTACCTCATCCCATAGTCAGAGAGATGCATGCAGATAGGGCAGCACCTCAGTGTCCAGAAGGTCTGCCTGAATATGGCTGTCCCACAGCCACTGCATTGCACCACTCCCACATTATACTGCAATTATACTGCTATTCCACTACTTGTCTGCTACTGAAGCTCTCCTAGTTCCCTTTTTATTAATTTACTGTCCTAAAAATCCTGCCACTGATCCTCAGATAATTTTCTTTAAAAAAAAAAAAAAAAAAGAAACCAATAAATAAATAAATGAGTCAAAACACTTGTCGTGCTGAGGGTGGGCTTCTTCCCCCTTATGGCCCTCCTACTTCACACCCCTTACTATACCCTGTGTTTAGCTCCTGTCAATCAGATTTAACAGGGCATATAATTAAGAGTTGGGGGGAACGAAAATTTGCAGCAATTAAAGACAGCACAGAATTACACCACCACTATGTTTTAAATTTTCAACAGCCCAAAAACAATTCTAAGTAAAGACAAGTACAGTGTCACTAAAAGCCCACAATTTAAGTTTAAAAGAAAAATAGCAATTACCAGTTACTCTAAAGCACTGAATTGAATATGTTTCCTTCTTTCCCCTTCTGGCTTCTTCTGAGAAAATAAAACTGTACTTGCTACCTCAACTCTGACTAAGCCCCACCTCCAGTTATCACGTAGCTGAGGTCAGAGGCCAGACAATTAACACCCTTCACCCAACTACAGGGCAGTCAGACAAGCCAAGATAAAATTTGCAGCAATTAAAGACAGCACAGAATTACACCACCACTATGTTTTAAATTTTCAACAGCCCAGATGGTAATGTATTCATAATTAACAGCTAACAGTGTTGCTTATTAGCTTGATCAGGGTGGAAAAGTAGTGAGCAAGGGAACCAATTTATGTATTTGAAAATTGGTGACTCGGAAAGGCACACTGAGCTGAGGTTCATTTCCAGGTGCGACCGGTGGGGGAGGGGGGGGCAGGAGATACAGCGAACAACAATCAGTACATTTCATGGACAGTGTAAAGTGCAAACACTGTACAAGATAAAAACTGCACAGACACAAAACCTGGTACAGAAGTAAAGTGCTGCATTACAGACAGTAAGTCACTGCTATACATTTGCAGAAAGATGCCAAGTAATACCCCAGTTATGTCATCAGGATTTGTGTACAAGGTAGACACAGCATAATGCATGTATGTACATAGTAGGTACATCATCATGACGTGTCTACCCGCCCGATGGCACTTCTTGTTGACAATAGTCTGCTTTTATACATAAAAGTACAATCTGATCAAAAGCTACCCGCCACTAAGTATGTTCTGCTGACATTCAAAAGCTCCCTGTCAGTGGAGGGCGCTGTGGAGCCCGAGCTAGAAGGCAGCACTTTCTATCGACTCTTTATCTCAGGCAGAGAATTATATTAAATATCGAATTTTTACAACATGTATTTGGAACTAACTTTTTCACTGGTGTTCAGACTGCCTGGAGGTTATAATGGGAAAGCCTTGTAAAGACAAGGCAACTCAGGATGGAACAAAAGGCAAGAACATTTTTGCTGTTCAGCCCTCATGGATGGAGCCTGGCACCACAGCCGGGCAAGGCCTGGACGAGACACTGCCATCTTTGGGACTGACGTTACCGCGGTTAATTTAATCCGTAACAGAACTTAATCTCAAATTTATGGCTTTAATTCTAGGGTCACAATTGTGGGAATAGCGATTGATACGCTTAAACAAGAAATGCAGGAGATTAACGGGCAATCCATGGCATCCACTGCTGCAACAAGCCTTCTAGTAAAAGAAAATATGCATCTCTGAGTTCGGTTGGAGACTCTTGAGAATCAGGCATGATCCTCTCATATTAGGATCTCAGGCCTCCCGGAGGGAACAGAGGGTGACCACCTTTCATGTTTTTAAAAGAATGGCTTGCTGACAAATTGCTGCCTGAAGGACAATCCTGAGACTTTAATTTACAGAAAGCATACCATATCTCACCACGTGGCCGACGGAAGGACATGTCGGAACCTCGCACACTGCTAGTGATCACAGATGGAGGGAGCACTCAGGACAGCATTCTAAATCTTGTTCGCTGTCAGGGTGCCATTATGCAAGAGGACCAAAATATTTACTTATTTCCCGACATCAGTTATGCTACATGGCAACAGAGAAAGAAGTTTGATGGTGTTCATAAACAGTTACGGGAGTCCTCTGTTATCCCCGCCATGATTTATCTGGCAAGACTGAGATCCAGCAAGATTGAGAATAGTGCATGACGGCAAAGTATGGCTTTTTTCGGACCCAACAGAAGCCAGCAAGTGGGCAGATAGGACATTAATGAGTCAAAGTAACAGATGCAAGCCAAGGAGACCCTGACATACTGCGGGCGAACACTTGAACATTTAATAGTATGGTACAGACTAGACTCTCTGTCTTTTAGGCTGTTTTGCCTTTACCACATAGCTCCTCTTCTAATTTTTTTTTTTGAATGGTATACGGACATTCAGCTCCCGGAGCTTTCTTAATTTTGAACAGTTAGGGCTATGATAGAGGCTTTAGAGTAATTCATCTGCAATTTAATTGTAAATACGATTTCTTCCTCCGTTCTGGGACCTTTAGGTCTCCCAACTCCAGTTTATTAGTTTCCAGTAGTGCTGTTAATAATTGTCAGGTGCTTAATTTGTTAACTGTTCTTATCCTTCAGCAATGTTTTTGGAAATATAGTTCTCTGCTTCTGGGGGAAGGGCTATATAGTCATTAAATATATTGTACAATGAAGGTTTAAGAGCTGCCATGTTGACCTGTAACTGTTTCTACTTTAGTTATATAGTATGACGCCCATTAGCTCTTTGGCAGGGCCCTTTAATATAAGTGACTGCTTTGGTTATTATTGATTTCTTCAATTAGTCATATTACTATTGGGCTCCTTAGTCGGCAACCTGTGCTAACTTGTGAATATTCTTTTTTGTTTTGGTATTCTCCTCCAGTGTGGTATTAAAATGTATTGGATGTGCTGTCTCCTATGATTCAAATGATTTAGCCTCACTTGTTTTGTGCTTTGTTAATGGACTGTCCAGTATATGGTGTTGATTATACTGCTGTAGTAACTGAAAAAATGAAAAATAAAGTATACAAAAAAGTTAGTGAGTGCCCAAACCCATGCTGAAATAAAACTTGCATTTCGTTTTTTCTTTCTTCTCAACTGAAACAGTTTCCTTGCCCCCACCCTCCCATCCACTCACTCGCTTGCTAGCCCGGCTGCCAGCTCGCCCACTCTCATCACCACAGTCACAATTCAACATTAAATGCAATTACCTTTTTGTGCAAAAAAAATAACAGTTCAGTTGCATGTCACCTCCGTGAGCTGCTTGTTTTCTTCCCTTCCCACCCACCCACCCTGTCTGTCTGTCCACCCACTCTTTTTCTTCATCCAGACACTGCCTAATCTCACATATAAAAGGAATCCTTTTTTTGTTTGATTTTAAATATTTGTAAGCCCTGTAACTGACTTTCTTTTCTGTCATGCAGTCTCCGGGCGCCTGCACCACTTGTGGATCTCACAGTGTTCCTCCTCACTAAGACACCAACTGCTTTTCTGCACCGCTCCTGCTTGCACAAACTGAGGCATTAAAAACACAATTACAGAAACAAATTGATGCTTCTAGTGAAAGGAAAACCGTGGTGTCTCCCTGGCCCGAACGAACTTGTTGCTCGCTAAACAGCCGTCATTTATTTTTTTTCAAGCCGGTTGCCACTTCACTAATCAGCTCAAACATTGCCCCATCAGTGCTAACATCATGATGTGACTTCCATGACAACAAGCATAGCAACAGTTCTCCTCAAAAGCAGAGGAGCACTACTTCACCAAAGAAACCCGCAAAACTTTTGAATTAAAAAAAAAGCCAATCCTATTAAAATAAAAAAAGCAAAAACACACAAAGCAAGGTCGCTGTCTGCTGCATAAATGAAATACACAGCAGGGACCTTGTGGAATAAAGGATTTATTTTTTATTAGTGCCGTTTGACCTTGGGTACATCACTCATGGCTAACGCCACTTTTGAGGTTACCCAAGGTCAAACAGCTACAGCACTAGTGAAAAATACATCCTGTATTCCAGAAGTCCCTGCTGCATAGCCCTTATTTATGCAGTAGTTGTGGACAGAATATCCATTACATAAATACTGATATTTGAACTGCAACATGCCTAAATTGTGTTTATGTACATAGTAGACATGTCATCGGGATTTATGTACATAGTAAACACGTCATGATATATTTATGTACTTAGTAATTATGTCATCATGATGTGTCTACATCCCCCCGATGGCACTTCTTGTTGGCAGTAGTCTGCTTTCATGCATAAAAGCATAGTCTGCTCAAAAGCTCCCTGTCACTAAGCATGTTCTGCTCACACTCAAAAGCTTACGCCACTTGTGAGTTTACCCAAGGTCAAACAGCACTAGTGAAAATAAATCCTTTATTTCACAAGTCCCTGTTGTGTATCCCTTATATATGCGGATTAACCAGCACTCTGGGTGCATTGTGAGACACGGGGCCGCAGGAAGAGTGCCCTCACAGCACCCAGGGTGTTGATTAATCCCCAATAACCGCACACCCTGGAGTGGGTTATTGGACTTATAACATGGGGTCTGTTCAAAACAAGGAGAAAACAACATAAAGGGGTTTTCTCCCTGTTTAGGTAACAAAAAAATGGACTGTATCGTGCTGCCTTGAAAAATAGTCCCAAACAAATACTCCAGATATCAGTGCTTTTATGCACATACAAATGTCAGAAATCCAGTACTGACATGATTTCTGACATTTAATGTACATAAAATACTTTCTGCCATTGCAGGCACATTTCCGAATCCCTGGTCGCCCATGGTGGGGTGGGTGGGCACATGGGTAGGAGAGGAAGAAAGAGAGAGGGAGAGGGAGAGGGGAGGAGCTAGGAACTGCTGACATTCACCAGTACTAATTCTGATCTCACCTCTCTGTTTGTGTACCAAAAGGCAAGCCCGACCACCAGCACAGCACCAACACACACAAGAAGAGCTGCTTAGTACACAAGGCACCTCATGTCAGAATAGACATTCTAATTAATTGTTCCTCAATGCCAAAAAGATGGTCTCTATGACTTTTGGCACCAGGCAAAGGTTTGCAGGCTTACAGCCACCACTACTTTCCTCACTCTTGATGGTTCCCCATTGGAAGATGTCTCCTCCTTTAAATACCTTGGACTCTGGCTCATTAGGAAAATATGAACCTTGACTTCTCTGGACATGTGGATGCTATTCAAAAAAAGCTTCACCTCAGACTCAGCGCTCTTTACAGACACCGTGGCTGTACCCCCCTTCAGGCTCACCGTGAAGTCGTCCAGAAGATGATACTCCCTATTTTTGACTTCGGAGGCATAGTCTACAGTGTCACCCCTAAGACCACCCTCGCCAGTCTGGACACCCTGTTCAACTCCTTTTGTCACTTTGACCTAAATTGTCTGCCATGTACTCACCACTGCGACCTCTACACTGCTTTCTCCTTCCCACCGCTTGAGGCCAGATGATTTGCTCACTGTGCTTCACTGGTTGGTAAGTTCTGGTTTGGCTCTTTTCCATCCTACTTTAACGCACTCCTTTCCACCCCCTCTTCTATTTCCTATTCCCTCCATAACTCCACTCACAGGACTCTCACCCTCCCTGCCCATACTGTATCTCCAATTCTGGTAGGGACACCTTCTCCTACCAATTTCCTAATCTCTAGAACTCGCTTCCCTTAGAGATCTGCTCTGCCCCTTCCACTAGCTCATTGTCTTGTCTTCTCTGTAAACATATTTCCCCATATTGCAATTGCAACTGTGCCTGACCTTTACTTCCTACACTACTTTATCCCTTTTTTTTACTATCTATCCCGATTCTCTTACCTGCCCTTGCCCCCCTCCCTAATTTTCATTCCCCTTACCCTACCCTCTATACTGTCTTATGTGGCTGTATGTTTTTATGTAGGTGCATGTGTCTGTATAAGTACTATACATTAATATATTTTTACATGATTATTTGTAGGCATAGATGTGTCTGGGTTCATTCTGGTTTATGCACTACTTTTTCTTTTATATAATTATGTAACCCCCGCTCCAGCCCCCCGTCTAGGGGAATACATTCTTTCGCAGATGGTCCAGGGGCAGTAAAGGAGGGGTACCCTAAAGCACCAGACATTGAGACAAATGCACTTTATACAAGGCAGGAAAAGTTGTGGCCTACCTTTCCGGCGTCTTCAATACCCAGCACTCTTACCTTCACCCACAGAATCTGGATTCTCCCCGACTGCTAGCATGCTGGACCAGGAACCCCACCCTGCACATCTGCCATCTCTGGAGCCCCCTTGAGCCCCTCAGCCCTACCAAAGGCGAGATAAGGACTTCATCTAGAATGCAAACTTATGACAAATTAATTTAGCTGCAAAAGAAATAGGATTTTATTTACTTCCCCTCTCTTAGTTAAATAAGGCACATCACTACTATTATTCTCCCAGATTAACTTATTTATTTAGCTCCTGCACCACAAGTGATTCCCAGCAATGCAGGGATCGCAGACTTTCTTTAAATAAATACAGCAGCTCCATAGGGCTAATCAACTTTTTACAGACATACTGGCTGGACATTTAAGGCTGCAGAAATGATGGCTCTCAAGGCAGTAACAAGCAAGGATTGTTCTAATCTCTCTCTTGGATGCTTTACCCAAGACCTATCGGACTCAGACCCCTGCAATCTCCTGGCTTCTCTGGATCTGGTAAGCCAAACCGTTCTCTTTTTTACCTGGGTTACCCGCTCACTGGCACTGGTCGTCCCCCAAAACTGTGGCATGGGAAAGCGGGCTGCCTCTCCCACCTGGACCCCTGGGCGCTGGCCCAAGTCACAGGATGTACCATGTTTTTTTCCTGATGACTCAGGCCCCATAACCCACTTCAAGCTTGGATCTCTACCGGTGCTACTTCAGCACCTGACACCTTCACACTGCTCAACATCTCCTCTCAGCGGCTCCACTGGTGCAGCGGACCCAAAACCTGGCACCACTCCAGCATTCTGGCCCCCTTACTATAGGCTGTCCTGTCACTGGGGAGATCCTGGGCCCTGCCACCACCCAGATCTCTCTGAACTGCCTGCCTTCTCACACTGCTGGCCCAGAACTGCTCCAGTTTCTGCTGTTCCTCTCCGAGGATTCCCTGCCAGGCCCACATCCCCTTTGGCACCTCCTGGACTTGTGTTAAGCTCCAGCTGAGGGCTACCCTCCAAGATCTGCCATTTCGGCCTGTGACCCACCTGGTCCTCAATGTACCAGTGCCCCAGGACCTGCCCTTCCAACCAAGCCCCATTCTTTAGGTGAAGGCCCTCCCGGCTCCCTCTGCACCCAGACTGCCCTGCCACACCAGGTACAAGGGGAGGCACTGCCACTGGCTTCCCTTCTGTGGGGACCCTGCCACTGCCCCCATAGCCTTGGTGGCCCAGGATACCACTTGCAGCGGTCTCTAAGGGCTTCTGCCTTTTCCTGGCCTCCGTAGCTACCTACTTTTCCTGCCTCCAATGACTCCAGACCTGGCTAACCACACTTCCCCCATGGAGCTCCATTCCCCCAGCCCCTTGATGTCATGCCGCCGAGAAAGCCATCCTGTCTCCACTTTGGGGGGGGGGGTCCCCCACCAGCCCTCCCAGACCACCAAGCTCCCTCACTTGCCCACCTAACTCTGCTCCTCCAGCCACCCCACTCCAGCCCCGGCCTAATGCCTGGGCTGGAAAGGCCCCAAAACTTCCTGTCTACTCCCTTAAATACTCCATAAACCTGCTGTCTGTTGCCACCTTGCAGTGTCTAGTAAACAGCCACTTTTCCCCAGAGCACTAACACATTCCCGAGCTCGGGGGGGGGTAGGAGAGGGGGAAATGGATGCCTAAATGGGAGCATTACCCCATTTTTAAAGGGGGGGCTTACAGTTATACCCTTCATGCTCAACTGTATTTTGCATGATTTTGTTACATTTTTCAGTTTGTGGTATTTTGTACTCTGTTATGTTTACTTTATCCAATTCTCCCCTTACCCCCAGGATGCTTCTGGCAACAAGCTCTTTGTGGCTCATGTTGTCTTTTCTGGTGAAACTTTTCAAGTAAATAAATAATAAATAAATAAACTTGCTCCGTGTGGGGGGTGGCCAAGACATCTTGGTTGCGATCCAAAAGTATGACTGCCACTCACCACCGTGCCTCCTGCTAGCGCGCTGCTCAGAGCTCACTGATCGACACCAGCACACAGCTGACACATTCACAGCAGCTTGGCCAACTGTCACACATTTCCTCTACTGTCCTCACTCTGGCTTTTGCTGTCTGTCCCTATGGCATTCACTAGTTCGGTGCTGTGTACGCACTCTCTCGCTCCCCACTCTTTCAGCACTGCCTTGCACTGTTTGCTCAATCGGGGGAGGGAGGCAATGCACTGCTGATTCACTTTCCCACTGTCAGGATTTCTGTCCATCATGCCTTGTACGCTGTCACCTCGATCTTCTTTTGGGGGTTCAAAACCTGGACAGATTGTAGTCTTCTCTCTCTCTCTCTCTCTCTCAGTGTGGTGGTACAGAATGGGATGGTCACTTTCCCCTACTCGACTGCCTCCCGCTCACAGTCTCACCTGTTCCTGTGTCACACAAGGGATGAATGCTGCAGCAAGGCAAGGTGTAAACACCACTACAAAGAGCCACACATGGCAATGGAAACAGCAGAGAGACATTACCGCTGACCGCTGCTCTCTCTCTCTCTCTCTGTCTCCCGCACCAACGCTGTCATTTGTCTCTTTCTTTCCTGCTTGCGACTCTTCCTGCACAGACACACACATAGTGAGACAAAGACAGGCACTTTGCAGCACGTATATTGTGTGTCTCCTGCTGTGTGTGTGTGTGTGTGTGTGTGTGTGTGTGTGTGTCTCTCTCTCAGAGCAGACCACATTCATGGTGTCTCTGCCAGTAGCTCATTGTTCCACTGTCTCAAACTCTCTCTCTCTCTCTCTCTTGGTTGGGAGAATTGACATCCTGCGGGGGGCAAAACTCTACTTCTCTGCTAATGGCGCGACCTGTGACATCTGTCACTAGGGGGCATGGGGGGATTACAGTTAGGCACCTGGCTACTGCCACAGTTACTTTTCTTATTTGGGCTGCTGCAGAACGCTGACTGTCACTGCCCTCTGCAACATGCAGTTCCCCAGGATCAATGGCTGCCGTTCTCACTTTACTTTGCCACAAAATAACAAGGACCGCCATGTCTTGTGATTTTGCTTTAGGGCCGCCTCACACCAACTGTGAGTATATCAGGGATTAATCAACAGACACTTGATGGTGTTCCACTATTCCGGTGACTGCATTTTAGTACCCCATGTTGTGTGTGTATAAGGGATATACAATGGTGAGCTGTCACATAAATGATTTATCTACACATGTGCTGTTTGACCTCAGGTAACCTCACGAGTGGCATAAGCCATGAGTGAGATGTCCAATTTCAAACAGCACAAGTGTAGATAAATCATTTATCTGACAGCTCATCATTGTATATTTCATTTATGCAATGGGGTGCTTTCTGTCAGTGCAGGAACATTTACTTTTGACTGTTTATCTTTTTTAATAATAATTTCTGGGACTTTCAGTTAACTTTCCTAGTATATGTCCGTCTAGCTTAGTGGTTGCTATTAAATGAAACACCACACATTTTGTAGAAGACTTCTTGCTGAACATATGTCATGCTCACAGTACCATGCTACCTTTTTCGTTTTCAAGTTATTTGCAGTTGTTTGTCAAAAAAGTAAAAAGAAAATTGAATTTTCTGCTGCCTTTTGCTAATTATAAAAAAACCTAAAAGGTAACTATAAATGAAATACCACTCATTTTGCAGATATTTTTGTGCTGAACAACTTCCATGCTCACAGTACCATGCTATCATTTTTGGTTTTGAAGTTATTTGCATTTGTTTGTCTAAAAAATGAATTTTCTTCTGTTTTTCTGCTGATTATAAAATACCTATAAGGTATCTATATACAATGGGCACAAAAAAATAGAAAGAATCCTGTATTTTGATTGGCTGGCTGGCACCTTTTCAGTGTTGTAAATTCTCCAGCGTACCCACTGGAAAAGGTGCCAGCCACCACTCAGCCGCATCAGGAAATCCATGGCAAATCCCTCCGATCATCGCAAACACACCACTGCCAAACACACGGATGGATGGCGAGATTACCTTGTCATTAACCTGACTAGCCTCAAAACTTCAGAAAAAGTGCTGCACCATTCTGAAAAAAATGAAGCACCCCAAAGAAAAAAAGAAAGAAAATGCAGTTCATTTTGTCAGCAGCAAAGAAGCTGAAAAAATCCGTAATAGTAGCGGTGGCAATTAGCAATCCTCCGGCACATGCGCAGAACTCACAAAAAATCGGAGCACTACTTCTACACTAAAAAAAACAAACGAGCAGCAAGTTTCAAAAGGGACTTTTTAAATATTTTTCTCTCTAAAAAAACAAACAAACAACTCCTTTATATAATAGCAATATACCCCTCCAGGGAGTGGGTATACTGGTGGATTTACCACTTCTGGTGTGGTTAAGTCCCTCGGCTGCGCCTCGTGACCGAACCACACCAGCCGTGGTAAATCCACCAGTATACTCACACCCTGTCGGGGTAGATTGCTTAAATGAAACACCACTCATTTTGTAGATAATTTTATGCTGAACACTTTTCATGCTCACAGTACCATGCCATCTTTTTTCATTTTAAAGATATTCGCATTTGAATATGGTTAGTGTGTATAAATGAGCAACACACAGTTGCTCAGATAAACAGATTTTCACACTCCATTTATGTCCACCCCATTGTATAAATAAGGGATATGCAATGGGGAAGAGTGGTATAAATGATTTATCCACACGAGCAGTTTGACCTCGGGTAACCTCATGAGTGGTGTAGCCACTAGTGAGGTGTCTGAGGTTAAACTGCTTGTGTGTGGATAAATCATGTATTCCACGATGTCCACATTGCATATTTGATTTATGCAATAGGTATGCTTTTTTTGTGTAGTTTTTTATTTCGTTTTTGTTTTCTGTGATTTTTTGGGAGATGAAATAGTAGGGATTATATTGTGGTGCACAGTGTGTTAGTGTGTGTTTCAGAAGAAGTTGCTGGGGGTGGGTGCAAGGTTGCTAAGGAGTGCACGTCTATACGCCAGTAGCGTGTCCTATTAGTGGTTGTTAGTGCTTTGTGGGCGGTCCAGAGAGTTTGAAAAACATGGCGGGTCCTTTTCTTGCTTAGCGAGAGACTGATATTGTTTGTTGTGCTGTTTTTTTTTTTTCATTATTTTAAGATTTAGAAGGCGTTTTGTATCTGACTGATCCTGCATCTAGAAGTATGTATGGGTGTTACCATTTGTTTCGCTGTTTTATTTGGAATCGGTGCGGGGGAAGGAGCGAAATCTGGTGGAGAGACGGAGGACCGATGCGAGCACTACTGACAGCAGGAAACCTGAAAGGCAAGGGAAAGGAGAAGTGGTGAGACGAAAAACGTTTTAAATTAAAAAGAAAAAGAAAGGTACAGTTCTTGTGGAGAGTCTTGCTATTGAGAGAGGCTTCTGGAACAGTAGCTGTAGAGCGAGGTGTGCATGCGGGGTTGGGAGCTGAGGAGACGCTGTATTAGGAGCTGAGGAGAGGCTGCATTACGTTGGAGTGGCTTGAGGGAGAAAGTAACAGAAGGTCCCCGTCAGCTGGTCTGCTTCTTGTTTGCTAAGATGTTATTGTTGGTGGTTGGGTTGTGTTTTTTGAGTGGCAGCAGTTGTTTTTTTATTTTGGTGGGTGCATAGGCGCATGCGGTAGAAATAAAAGGTGATCAGTTACAGGATCGACTGCGGCTGTGGAGGTAGAAGAAAAGAGAGAAGGTTTTAATTTTAAAAGGGAAAATGTTTTCTGAACTAAGTGGACTTGTTCTGGACTCGTAGTGATGACTTCTTTATGGTGCTAATATATGAAGTGCTACAGAGGGAGTTTTTGAGAGGAGAAGTTGGGGGGGGGGGGGGTGTTTGAAAGAAAATAAAAGTAATTGCAAGTAGTGCCGGCAAGAGGGGTGATGACTGATGGCAGGTTGTTAAATAAATGCTGTTTGACACCAGGGTGTTAAATAAATGATGATTCTACGATTTATTTAACACCAGTGAAAATAAACAGATTTATTTAACTGTTTATGCATCCACACCTGTTGCATAAATATATATATGTAAACACAGTAGGAATGGAGGTAAAAATGGCATGATAAAAAAGGTATCTTAGTGAGTGACGTCAGTAATGGCAACATATCCCCAAAAAATTATAGTGCATAGTGAGGGTTTGTTTTTCATGGATTTCCATGCCAGTTGAAAGCTTTGTTGTACCACAGTTCAAAGGTCATGGAATATTGTTGTACATTTCTGTGATGCAACAAGGTCCTAGCTGATTGGAAATCATCGAGTTTCTTAAGATCTGACCTGAAACTGCCTGTACGTTCACTGCTGCTGCTGCAGAGCATGCTATTTAAACACTTTGGCCCAGATATTCAAACTGCGCCATTTTGTGGCGCAAGCCCTTGCGCCGCTCAAAATAGTTGCGCAGGGGTGTGGCCAGGGCGATATTCAGCGGAGTTGCGCTATGGCGCAACTTCTTTGAATATCGCCCCCTTGGCACACCCACTGTGCATGGCGCAGTGGAACTGCGCCAGCGCAAGTGGTCAGAGTGGAGCATTGAGATGCAGTGGCACAAGTTCCATTGCGCCATGCACAGCACCTGTGATATTCAAGGGGACATGCAAATGTGCCATAATTTATGCAAGGCATACGGGGGGCCATTTGCATCTGATTATGGCTCCATTTGCATGGCATTAGCATGCAGGTGCGCCAATCCCCGGCGACTTGCGCCTGGCGCCCTACCAGGCAGCAGCCATCGGGGACCGACGCCCCCTGCAGCCAGATCACGGGCAGAACAGTAGTATCCCCCCCCCAGCAGCCCGGTCGCGGGCAGAACGGTATTCTCACTCCCAGCAGCCCGATCGCGGGCATAACGGTATTCCCCCACCAGTAGCCTGATCACGGGCATAATGGTAATCTTCCCCACCCCCAAGTAGCCTGATCACGGGCATAATGGTAATCTTTCCCCACCCCCAAGTAGCCCGATCGCGGGCATAATGGTAATCTTCCCCACCCCGGTAGCCCAATCGTGGGCATAATGGTAATCTTCCCCCACCCCTGAGTAGCCCAATCGCGGGCATAATGGTAATCTTCCCACCCCCGAGTAGCCCAATCGTGGGCATCAGACCCCTCCAAAGTCCAATATCCCTGGTGGTCAGTGGACATGAGTAGCTCAATCGGTGGCATCCTCACCTCACGCCCAAAATCCTGGTGATCTATTGGCCCCCACCCTCCTGTCCACGGAGCCCCTCACCCTGCTCCCCGCTCAGCTGGCGGCGCGCCGCCCGCCACCGCCGACTGACAGCTCGGTAGGACTGCATGCCCATTGGTTCAGAGCATAAGTTAATCGGTGTGTAGCTCCATATCAGAAAGTCAGTCCAGATATGTGAATGAATGAAATGAATGAATTCACATATCTGACTGACTTCTTGTACGGTATAGCTGCATGCCCATTGGCTCATGCCTGAACCAACGGGCGGCAGCCCTCACCGAGCTGTCAGTCGGTGGGCGGTGGGTGGCAGGCAGGTGGGTGCTGCCACCGCCGCTGACGGGGAGCGCGGTGGTGGGGCCCGTGGGGGAGGGCTGGGGCCACTAGGTCACCAGGGATTTTGGACGGGCGGGTGAGGATGCCTGCGATTGGCTACTCGTGTCCACTGGACCACCATGGATATTGGACTTTGGGAGGTCTGATGCCCGCGATCGGGCTACTTGGGGGTGGGGGAAGATTACTATTATGCCCGCGATCGGGCTATGGGGTGGGGAGAAGATTACTATTAGTGCCCGCGATCGGGCTACTCGGGGTGGGGGAAGATTATCATTATGCCCGCGATCGGGCTGCTGGGGATGGAATACTGTTCTGCCCGCCATCAGGCTGCTGGGGGCACTACTGTTCTGCCCGCCATCGGGCTGCTGGGGGGTGACACTTCAGCACGCGATCGGGGCATGGGGGGGGCGCCACCAGGTGCGGCGGGAACAAATCCAGGGCCACCCACAGGTGGCAGCTGCGGTGTTGCACCCTGCAGTGCGACAGCTCATCTGTGGGTGGCCCTCGACTTGTTCCTTTTTTTTTTCAGCGTAACTTTGTGCAGGCGCAGGTAGGGGTTGCGCCTGCATAACTCTGCACGGCCCGGGCTGAATATCGGGCTGTGCAGTTTATGCATGGGCACGCCCCCCCCCCACCTGTGCCTGCGCCTATTACTGATGCACCTCGGCGCAGTCGGATTCGCAGGCGCATTTCCTTTTCAATATCGCACCGGGCGTGATCAGTTGGTTGTGCATGGCGCACACTTTAAATATCTGTGGCCTTTTGTTCAACCCCCCGGATGCATCTGGAATCGAGCAGTAGCCTGCTCAATATGCCTTCCTGGTTAAACGCTTAAATAAATAAATAAATAAATGAAAACTAAAGCAAAAAACTATACACTATAAAAAATACTGGCTGGGCTTCTCTCTTCAGATCTGATGTAATCAGAGCCCCTCTGTGGCAGCACAGACAGGTATTGCATGGTTGCCTAACCAGTATTCTTTATGTATTTTTATTTATTTGCTTTTGTTAACCAGGTAAGCACACTAGACAGCCAAGTGCCTATTCTCAGGTGCGACATGGGAGATTACAAGGTACAGACAAGAACATCAGGCAATAAATATTACAGCAAGAGTCAGAAACAGCATAGTACAAGCTTGGACAACAGTCATATACTTTCAGCATGAGGGCGGAACAGCAGCCAAATACTGGATTGTTATTGCTGTCTTATGAAATGGGTTTAATATTTCTAGCCCTGTGATTGGCTGATAGCTGTGAGCTGAAATTGTCTAGTGCACAGCTACAATCAAGTACTGGCAGCCTGGACGCAGTACTAAAAAAAAAGAAATAAATGCTCAGTTAAAATGTTTAGAAAAGCCGGCCCGGTGGCGCTGAGGGTTGAGGCGCTGAGCGCCACACCCAGGCTTACGCCGGGCGGCCCGGTTCGAACGGACTCGGCAGCCGGGTCGGTGGGGAGGAGGACGAGCGTCCCAACGGATGCCTCCTCCCTCAGGGTGGTGACCAAGAACGCTCTGCGTTCTGCATCCCTTCCATAGCTGGTGGAAGCACCGACAGTAGGAAGGGATGGGCGGCCTGACTTGGTCGTCCCGGAGCGGGAGAGGCGTCGCGGCGCATGAGGGCCAGGCGGCGCCAGCACGTAGCCACCGGACATACGTCCCAAGCGCATCGCCGCCCCAGAGGGCGCGGCCGGTGGGAGGAAAACCGGAAAACACCTCCGCTGCCCTAGATGAAGTCCGCCCTAAGTCTACCCGGACCACCTACAAGGACAGACCCCAATGTGCCAGGGAGAGGAGGAAGGGCACTCTAGGGGCAGATCCCTAAGGGGGGTGTCGGGGGACATGAGCGGATGGAAGGAGGGGGCACCGGGGTAGGGAAGGAGGATAAAGATGAAAAATAAAAAAAAAAAAAAAAAAAATGTTTAGAAACAGTTGAAACTTTAATGACCGCCATCTTTTTTTTCACATTACCGAGTGAAACCCCACAGCAGTCCTCCTATACTGCCTTTGAAATAAATTTTCCAGCATATAACAACAGAGCCTCCAAATCAGTAGCATTTTTAACCATCCTTTTTTAATTTTTCAGCTGACCACTACAGTTTCATTTCACATATCAAATGCAGCATGGTGACTTTCACAGCAACTTTTCCGTTGCCCGCTCACTCGCCTGCTCAGTGGTCAGCCTGCTGGCCACTCGACCTCACTTTTTCCATTTTTCTATTTTTTTTTTCCAGTTAATAAATAAGCTGGACACAGCACATAGAAAAAAACATGCCAGTCATGATCTCTCCCCTGCCTGCCCGCTCGCTCACTCTTCTCCTCCTCAGCAATCAACCTGGCAGCTGCTCGATAGTTCCCTCCCGTAGCCTCTCACTTTTCCATTTTTTTAGTTAAGCTCCTTTACACTGTTGATTGTTCCCTTCAAAGATGCTGTCCACATTTTTACCTGAGATACTGCTGCGCCATTCCCTGCTGTAATAAACTAAACGGGAGTGATGCTTGTTGGGGAGGGGAAGGGGGTACTGCCATGGCAACCACACAAATAAAAAAAAGCTATAAAGAAGCATTACTAGGACAAGAGTCCTTAACTCAAAAAAAAAAAACCCACAGTAAACTGATGTAGGTAGAGGAACTGTGTAAGCAATGACAGGACAGGATGTGTGCTAGACACTTCTAACGCACGGCCAGGGGCATAAATCGAGTGCCTTCAGCTCCTAGCCATGCGCTAGACGTGTTTAGAGCCCCTCCCCCCGGAGTGTCTTACTGTGCTTGTGGAATGGGCCACTTAATTGCATATGCATGTGTAACCCCCCTACAAATGGGGGTTCCCGAAAAGTCTTCCTTGAGCTTGCCTAAGTGCTCACTGCCAGGCTGGTGTCTTGCATTTTAGCAGTTTAAATGTGATTGCCAGAGAGTGCCTCTATAGCCTCTGTGCACTGTCTCTTTAAGAGCTGCCTGGATTGCAGTCATAAGTAATCTGAGAGGGAGCTCTGTTGAAAGATGTAACTATTTGCTGAAAATCATTTAGAGTGATAATGATAATATAGTTTGTCTAACCTGTCTTTTTTGTAGCAAGGACTGTTTTGTTTATCTCCACTATCTTGGTCCTGGATTGCTGAATTGGACCAATCAGTACTAGTGGGACCTAAAATGGAGCCAGACTACAGGAGCTGTCTGGAGTCAAAATCTGTAGGAATTGTAGTTTGAAGCTTTTGGTGCCCTTTTGCACCTGAAGGGGGAGCCTTTGTTGTGACTGACTGACAGATCAGCCAACCGAACCTTTTGGATTCTGGGGAAAGTCCCAGGCTTGCTGGCAGTTGAGTCAAATCTAAGTTGAGAGCTGAAGAAGCAACAGCTTGAGACAGTCAAGCAGCCGTCTGAGTAGTTTCGCACGGGAGAACTGTGGAAAGGCCTGAGTTGTGGCCTGCATGTCTGCCTGCTGCCCCTGAGAGGGTGAGAAGAGAATTATTTTGGACTAAGTCCAAGTTTGTGAGAACGAAGTAAGCCACTGATTTTTTACCAAGCTCATACCCAAAGAAGACCGAAGATTTTGCTGAATGCGATCGGCCTGTCAGGCTTTCCAGCTGCTTTTGAATCCCCGGTTTGTGCAGAGACTTTACGATCGTGACCGGAGAGTGGTTTGCCTGGTACAGTAGAATTTCCTTACATGTAAATGTGCTGTGTATTGAAAGTGGGTCGTGATTTCGTTCCCCACTGTGTGAACTGTGTTCTGCTTGCTGGTACCGTAGAATCCTTTACATGTAAATGTGCTGTGTATTGAAAGTGGGTTGTGATTTGGTTCCCCACTATGTGAACTGTGTTCTGCTTGCTGGAAGCTTTTTCCAGCCTAATCGGACTGAATCTGCGTTCATCTCCATTCAGCCTGGGTCATGCCACACTGGCCCTGCCAGACTACCCAACTGCACAGAGAAAGCCACTGATGAGAGACCTGCCTGGGGATCAGCCCCCTGCTCCATGCTTGAACAGGAACGACGCCTCGACGATTCATGTGGGCCATGCTTCTCCTGGCACTCCAGATTAACCACCTGCTGTCTTGATTTTTGTCCAGCCTGTGTCCAGTCTTGGGTATCGTGAGTAATCATCAGGGTAGCTCCCTGCAACAACAGCCTAATCTAAAAGTGTGTCATCTGATCGTCTTGTTGTTTTCTTTTCACGAACTGAGCCCTCTGGCTCTGGATTACAAATAGTGTGTATTGTGCATGTTGTTTTCTTCCATCACAAGGCCCCAACCAGCTGCAACATTCCTGGCTAGCCCACCGTTTCTCCATCTGGGTACCCAAAGTGTGTGACTGTTTATGGACCCTGAAGTGCATGCATAACTGTTTGATTGATACAGCCTTTAAGCAAATTAACTTGATTACGCCCCTCCCTTGTTCAAGTCCCTTAAATAAATCAGATATAACTCTTTTTTGCATTTACCTTGACTGTGGTTCCAGTTTGTGCAAGAGTACTGTACTGCTGCTATTTGCTGTGTATAACCTTGTTTTACAGGGGGTCCCCAGGGCCGAGCCAGAGGAAAGCCCTGGTAGTAAGTGCAAACAGTGTGGGTACTTTGGTGTATCAGGGGTATTGTGAAAGTGATTATTGTGTATTATTCTGGCCACTAGTAAGGAAAGAGGGCGGTTACAGTGTCCCGGAGGGCTGTGCCCAGGTTAGCTTGATCACGACCAACCCTGACCTTCAGGTGGAGGCACCCATTTCAGAACTCAGGCCTCTTAAGCTGCTACTAGCCAAGTAGGCAGGGTAGTAGCTCTTGGGATAGCGCCTAGGGGTTACATATTAGGCTCACCGCTGGATTTTGCCTTCTAGTGGCCAAAAATTACAATTATTGTTAAAGATTAATGGCTACCCCAGTAGAAATGGTTGTTCACCAGTTGGTGGGGTGGTGTACTGGGCAGGAGATCGACTCCCAAAATGCTCTACTTATACTGGATATTCCCCTGGGTACCAGTAAAGACACTGTAGAGGGAGTACTCTCTAAAGTTGAATGTTTGAAAAACCCTGTGGTGGTGGGTCGACAGGCTGATTTGATCGCCCAAATTTTCACAGCCCTGGTAGAGTGTAGTGACCTTGTGAACAGCTCTAAAGTGCCACAGACTATTGCCCCAGAAGGGGTTTCAGCTGCCTGGAGAGTGATAACAAAAGACAGTAAAGACCCCGGGGAGGATGAGCTCCCACCATTATCTGAGACTTTTGAGGAGACATTTGCTAAGTTGTTGCTGGAGGAAAGGAAAACCGTAGAGGACTTTAAGAAACTATTCCTGCCACCTGGGGGTGTTCCTTCCCTAACACCCCCTCCTACTCCAGCACCTGTTACTGCCCCGCCTTCTGTGCCCATGCCAATGCTGCCCCCTATATCTGTACCTCCCATTAGTCACGACTCCTACTGAAGGCTGAGAATCTTCTCAGGCACCCTCCCCACTCTGGGACTGGGAGACCTGGATAGACTGTATTGCCCCTCTAGTGCTTGAATAGCAATGCTCAGAAGCAGAGAAACAAAAGAGGTTGAGTGAGAGCCTCCGAGGTCGTGCCCTGGCTACCATCCATGCCAAGCGGGCCAATAACCCCAAAGCATACCTCTCAACCTCTTGCCTCATGAATCAGGGACAAGGCTTAAAATAATCAGGGACAAAGACCCAAAATCAGGGACACATCTTAAAAACTGGTACTATTCACTTAGAAAGCTGAAAAAATAAGGGGATTTGTGTTAAGATGCATTTTCTGAAGAAGAAGAAGAAGACTGTAATTTTAATGTTTGACATTATTTTGTGCTTTTAATCCCCACTGTTCTGTCACAAAAACACAAATTTTACAAGGGACAGCAGAAAATTTCGAGGCAAAATCAGGGACGTCCCTGAAAATCAGGGACAGTTGAGAGGTATGCCCCAAAGCAACTGCACAGGACTATCTTGATGCATTGGAGAATGTGTATGGGAGTCCAGATTCAGATGAGGATCTATGGTGGAGTGTAAGAAACTCTCAGCAGTACCCAGGGGAGCCATTGTCTGTGTATGTACCTCGGCTTGAAAAGCTGCTACAAGAGTGCCTCAGAAAAGGTAGTTTGCCATCAAATGAATTAGATCAAACTAGGCTGGACCAGATCCTTAGATACATAGATACATAGACAGTGTCGGCAGATAAGGGCCTATGGCCCACCCAGTCTGCCCATTTGAGCTTGTAAGTTCAGTTTGTTTTCCTAGAAGTCTGTTGCCCCTTACCCCTGACCTCCAGAATTCCTTTATGTCTATCCCATGCATTCTTAAATCCCGTGATTGTTTCAGCCCCCACCACTTCCTCTGGCAGGGTGTTCCACTTGTCCACCACCCGTTCTGTGAAGAAATTCTTTCTCATGTTTCCTCTGAATCATCCTCCCTCCAACTTCATCCAATGCCCTCTAGTCCTGGAACATCTTTTCGCTTAAAATAGTGTTTTCCTGCACCCTGTTCCTCCTGTAAGATACTTGTATGTCTCTATCATATCCCTCTCTCCTCCTCTCCTCCAGGGAGTACATGTTCAGTTCCTTCAACCTGTCTTCATAGGACTTGTGATGCAATCCATGCACCATCTTTGTTGCCCTCCTCTGAACCTTCTCTACCCTGTCTATGTCCTTACATAGGTATGATCTCCAGAACTGTACACTGTACTCCAGGTGGGGCCTCACTAGTGTCTTGTATACTGGAATTATGACCTCCCTTTTCCTGCTGGTGATGCCCCTGCCTATACATCCCAGCATCCTATTTGCTTTACCTGCTGCCTTGTCACACTGTTTCCCTACCTTGAGGTCATCAGAGATGACAACCCCAAGATCCCTTTCCTGCTTGGTGCATGCTATATCCTCACCCCCAACTGATATATTGTGCCAGGGTTTTTGTGCCCCATATGCATTATCTTGCACTTCTTTGCATTGAATTTCAACTGCCAAACCCCTGACCATTCTTCAAGTTTCTGCAGGTCACTTCTCATTCTGTCTACACCCTCTGGTGTGTCTACTCTGTTACAGAGCTTTGTGACATCAGCGAACAATGAAATTCTGCCTTCTAGGTCCTGCGCAATGTCACTGATGAAGATGTTGAATAGGACCGGTCCCAGCACTGATCCCTGTGGTACCCCACTGGTCACTCTTCCCTCTGTGGAGTGACAGCCATTTACCACCACCCTCTGTGTCCTGCCACCCAGCCAGTTACCTACCCACCACACTACTGTCCTGCCCACACCCATATTCCCCAGTTTGTGTAATAGTCTTCTATGTGGCACAGTGTCAAAGGCCTTGCTGAAGTCCAGATATGCCATGTCCACTGCCCTCCCTGATCCACCTCCCTAGTCACCCAGTCAAGAAATTCAACGAGGTTGGTCTGACATGACCTCCCCCTGGTGAAACCATGCTGCCTTGGGTCCTGTAGTCCATTGACAACCAGATGTTCCACCAATCTCTCCTTCAGTAGTGCTTCCATGATCTTCCCCACTACTGAGGTGAGGCTGACTGGTCTGTAGTTCCCTGCTTCCTCTTTGTTCCCACTTTTGTATAAGGGGACTACATTGCTGTCCTCCAGTCTTTGGGTACCTCCCCTGTTTCCAGTGATCGGCTAAACAGGATAGCCAGAGGTTCAGCCACCACCTCTCTTAGTTCTTTAAGGACCCTGGGGTGCACCCCATCTGGCCCCATTGCTTATCAACTCTAATTACTTTCAGTTCCTTCAGGACCCTTTCTCGTGTAAAGGGACTTGTGTCCATTTCTGCACCATTCTCACCCCTTGTACTCCCTTCAGACCCATTACCCTCCTCTTCCTCAGTAAAGACTGAGCAGAAATACCTGTTCAATATGTCAGCTTTACTGTTGTCATCCTCCACGCGGCACCCATCCTCCCCCTTCAGTCTCACTATCCCTCCCTTTGTCTTTCTTTTTTCACTTATGTACCTGTAAAAGGTTTTGTCCCCTCTACCCACTGATTTTGCAATGTGTTCTTCTATCTGAGCTTTGGCTTCCCTTACTGACCTCCCTGCCTCCCTTTGCTTCTCCTGGTACTTCTCCCTATCCCCTTCTGCCTGTGTCTTTTTGTATTGCCTGAATGCAATCTGCAGATGACACCAAGATCTGCAACAGAGTAGATGATCCAGATGGGGTGGGCAGAATGAGAAGAGATCTGGATAAACTAGCAGAATGGTCAGAAGAGTGGCAACTGGGATTTAATGCAAAGAAGTACAAAATCATGCATATAGGGAAGAGAAACCCTGAAGCCACCTATAGGCTGGGAGGGGAGTTGCTAGCAGTCACAAAGGAAGAAAGAGACTTGGACATCATCATCACTGATGACCTAAAATCATCCAAGCAGACCTCTAAAGCAGTAGGTAAGGCTAGGGGGTGTTAGGTGTATTAGTAGGGGTATCACAAGTCGTAAGAGGGAGGTAATAATCCTCTGTACAAGACACTGGTTAGGCCCCATCTGGAGTACTGCGTGCAGTATTGAGGCCACACCTTCACAAGGACATTAACCAAATTGAGGCAGTCCAGAGAAGGCAACAAAATGGTGCAGGGACTGCACTTAGAAGACATATGAGGACAGATTAACGGAGCTCAATATGTATACCCTTGAGCAAAGGAGGAGAGAGGTGATATGATCGAGGCATTCAAACACCTTAAGGGCATAAACAAGGTGAAAGAGTCTAACATGTTTAAATATAAGAAAATAGCAGGACAAGAGGACACAACATGAGATTAGAGGGAGGCCGATTAAGGGGAAATGTGAGGAAATTATTTTCACAGAAAGGGTGGATGCATGGAATGGCTTACCACAAGAAGTGGTGGCTATGAATACAGTGCAGGGCTTCAAACAGGCATGGGATATGCATAAGGGAGCAATACAAATGACTATGAATAGATAGGCCACTGACAGAGCAAAGGCCATGGCACATTTATAAGGTAGAAAAAGAAATGGGCAGACTGGATGGGCCTTGCGGTCCTTATCTGCCGTCAACTTCTATGTTTCTATGTTTTTGGCTTTTACTTTCTTTGCTACCTCTTTGGAAAACCATAATGGTCTCCTCTTCCTTTTCCTGTTGCCAACCTGCTTAATGCACAATTCTGTTGTTCTTGTAATCCCCATTTTAAATACTGCCCACTGTTCCTCAACCCCTGATTCCTGTCCCATTCCCCTTAATGCCTCTTTCAAGTATCTCCCCATTTTCCCAAAGTCTGCCCCCCTAAAATCCAGGATACGTGTTTTTGTGTGGTTTGGTTCTGCTCTTTCTGTGATTTCAAACCACAATGACTGGTGGTCACTGTTTCCCAGGTGCTCCCCACTGTTACCCCCATCACACTGTCCCTGTTTCAGAGCACAAGGTCCAGTATTGCCTTCTGCCGAGTTGGTTCCATGACCAGTTGCTTGAGGAAGGCACCCTGAAGGGAGTCAGGATAAATCTGCTCCTAGTTGATGCTGCTGCTGGGATGCTCCAGTCCACGTCTGGAATATTGAAGTCTCCAACCAGTACTACCTCACTCTTGTCTGCCATCCTTTGGATGGCTAGCATCAACTCCCTATCTGTTTCTTCCTCCTGGGCTGGTGGTCTATAGACCACACCTGTGCAGATGGCTGTCCCCATTTTCCTTTCCAGCTTAACCCACAGTATCTCTCCCCATTTTGTTCCTCCTGGATCTCTGTGGCCCTTATGTCATTTTTCACATACAGTGCCACTCCTCCTCCCTTCCTGCCTGCTCTGTCTCTTCTGAATATGTTGTAGCCAGGTATGGCCATCTCCCAGTCGTGGTTATCATTACACCAGGTTTCAGTGATAGCCACAATGTCCAGGTCTGACTGCACCATGACAGCCTCCAGATCTTCCATCTTGTTGCTAAGGCTCCTGGCATTTGCACACATGGCTTTCCATGATTTGACCTCCCTAGACTGTTTCACTGTTCTGCTGCAGCCTTCCTTGGTTGTCATTTATCCCTGGTTCTCCTTGCTGTCTGCCTTTCTGCTGCATTTGCCCTTTTCTGCTTATCCACCTCTTGGGCACTAATCTCCATCTTTTGCACACTGCTTTGCAGAGATAGCCACTCCTCTGGTTCACTGGTTCCACTGCTAGCTGTGGGGGGTGAGCAAGTAGGTACCCTCCTTGGTGGCCTGCCACTCCCCCCCCCCTTTGCTAGTTTAAATGCTTGTCAGTGTAGCATTTAACCTTATCATTGAGTGCTTGGATTCCCCTCCAGGATGGATGCAGGCCATCAGGCTTGAACAAACCTCCATCCGTCCAGGTGGGTCCCCAGTCACCAATGAATCCAAACCCTTCCTCACAGCACCAGTTCTTCAACCATGAGTTAAAGTTCCTGGTGCATGCACTCCTATGCTCTCCCTTGCCTCTCACAGGTAGTACTTCTGAGAAAGTGACTACTACTTCCTTAAGTCTGCTCCGTTTTCAGAATTGTTACTGCATCAATTGTGCCTTGCCATTTGACTGGAATCGCCCCCTTCTATGACAAGCTAATGAAAGAGATTCGGGGGGTTGAGCAAAGGTGACCCCATGGGGGGATTGCACCCATTTCTGCTGCTGTTGCGCAAGTGACCGAGGGTGATCAGCCAAGTGAGGCTCTGGGGCAAAAGTTGGCACTTAACGAGCACTCTGAGAATGCAAAGGACTTCCTGCCCTGGGCTCAGCATTGGAAAGACGAGCTACTGAATGAAGTTCGAGAGTTGAAGACTGGTGCCTCTGCAAGGGTTTCCCCCATGGAACAAGATTCTGGTCCCTTTCAGGACGTGACTGCCATGGGAGTTGGGGTGCACTCTCAGGCATCTGCTACCGAGGGTGGCTCCAAGGCTGAGATCAACGGATTGACTGCCACTCTAAAGGAACTGTTAAGACACATTGCACCACTCTCACCACTGCAAGCAGATACTAGACCCCAATCTCTTACTACTGCTTCAGTTCCTCATACCATGGTCTCTCCCAGGAGTCTATCATTTGTCACAACTGTGAAAAGGATGACCATATGAAAAGAGAATGCTGGTCTCAGAACAACTTAGAAAGAGTAGTAAACAGACCCCAAGGGGAGCTCTGAAAAGCAAATCAAGTGGCCAAGGGGTGCCCAAAATGACTGCAGTGAGGGTTCGAGAAAACCTAACTCAAATTTCTTTGTGGCTAAATCATCTTTCCAGGCCTCTGCTACTGCCTCTCCAGACTGGTCCAAAATATTGGGCCCTTCAATGGAGACTACGGTGACTGTGAATGGTATTCATACTCGGTCTGTGCTTGATAGTGGGTCGCAAGTTACCATTGTATTCCAGGACTGGTATGACAAACACTTATCTGATGTGCCTTTGCAATCCCTGGAAGGCCTACATGTGTGGGGCCTGAGCGACAAGTCTTATCCCTACCTAGGGTATGTCCGCCTTTGGTTGTATTTTCATGCAACTGTAACTGGTGTAGAGGAGTGAGTAGAGACACTGGTCCTAGTGTGTCTCCCCACCGGACTGTATGATGGGGTCCCCCTGTTAATTGGGACAAATGCCCATATGTTTGGGAGACTGGCACAGCTCTGTCGCAAGAAACAAGGGCGACGGACTGGGAGGGCCCTGAGAATTCTGGCTCTGATCAAGAGGGCCTATGATTTGCAACAGAAACCCGAGGAAGTAGACCAGGATGAACCAGTGGGGATCGTGTGGAAGAAGGATCCCGATTCAATGGTACTGGTCCCTAACACTCAGTGTACCATTCAAGGGGAGGTCCGCCTCCGGAAAGATGTCAAGAACAAAATACCGATGTTGGATGCACCAGGCGATGGAAAATTTCCAGAAGGATTATTGGTCAAGCCCAGCATCTTGCCTGCTCGTGCCCATGCCTATGCATGACGAGTGGTGGTCCAGATTCACAATGTGTCAGATCGGGAGATCTGGGTGAACAGAGGGTGCACCCTAGCTACGGTACACTGCGCAGACACTGCAGTATTGCCCAGCAACAGGCACCCTGGTGAGAAGGAGAGAGTGACCCCAGACTTGTTTGACTTTGGTGACTCCCCATTGCCAGCTGAATGGAAGGCTAGAATTAGCAAGAGACTTGCCCGGAGAGACCAATTGTTTTCGTTCAAGGAATGGGATGTGGGATGTGTCCAGGGTGTGGAGCATCACATATGCCTGCACGATGAACGGACATTTCGAGAGAGGTCCTGATGCCTAGCCCCAGCAGACTGTGAGGATGTGTGTTGATTACAGAACCCTGAACCGGCGGACCATCCCAGACCAGTACACTATGCCTCGTATACAAGATGCCCTGGACTGCTTGAATGGGAGCAAATGGTTCTCGGTGTTGGATCTTCGCAGCGGATACTACCAGATCCCGATGGCCCCAGACGACCGTAAGGAAACAGCCTTTATCTGTCCATTGGGGTTCCACGGATCTCTGAGGATGCCACAGGGGATATCGGACACCCCGGCCACCTTTCAGTGACTGATCAAACGTGCGGTGGGAGATATGAATTTGCTGGAATGCCTGGTGTACTTGGATGATGTTATTGTGTTTGGGAGCATCTTAGAGGAGCATGAGAACCAACTGTTTAAAGTCCTAGACCGACTGGTAGACTTCCGCCTCAAGCTGTCCATTGACAAGTGCCAGTTTTTCCAAACCTCTGTGAAGTATGTGGGGCACATAGTATCTACAAAAGGGATAGAGGCTGATCCCAGTAAGGTTGAAGCACTGACTACTTGGCCCCAGCCCCATAATCTGAAAGAACTACAGTGTTTCCTAGGGTTCTGTGGCTACTACCACAGGTTCATAAAAGACTATTCCAAGGTGATTTGCCCACTCTCGAACCTTACCCAGGATTACCCTCCTACCAATCGTAAATACAAAAAGAGGCCGTTAAAGAACCAGAAAAAGTATACTTCCGCCCAGGTTAACTCTTCGGGCCCCACTGGATGCCCGACTCTGATGCAGCCTTCCTTGAGATCATATACCAGCTCACCCACACCCCTATCATCACCTATGCTGAACCCACCAAACCCTATGTGCTGCATACGGACGCTAGTCTGCAGGGTCTTGGAGCGGTGCTGTATGAAGACCATGAGGATGGCCTGAGACCAGTAGGAGCTTGACCGCATCCGAACGAAATTACCCTGTGCTCAAGTTGGAGTTCCTTGCGCTAAAATGGGCCATCGTTGACCAGTTTCATGAATACCTCTCTGGGGCAAAGATATTGGTGAAGACTGACAATAACCCATTGACCTATGTACAGACTTCAGCTGAGTTAGACACCACTGGGCACCGGTGGCTTTCTGCATTATCAAGCTATGATTATGCT
Organism: Neoceratodus forsteri; assembly: GCA_016271365.2. Classification (NCBI taxonomy): domain Eukaryota; kingdom Metazoa; phylum Chordata; order Ceratodontiformes; family Ceratodontidae; genus Neoceratodus; species Neoceratodus forsteri. The sequence goes on from CM028133.1 coordinate 1,110,852,822, forward strand.
GTCGAATACAGACCAGGCCTGAACCATATTGATGCTGACACCCTATCACGAAGTCCCACTTCCAAGAGTGATTGGGTCAGGCTGTCTGAACCTGACATTCGAGCATTGTGCCAAAAGTTTGATAGAGATGAACAGATGTCTGCGGACACAGTGGACTGTTTAGTAGATTGCTTGGTCCCTTCTGACACCTGCATACCAGCTGCTTATTGCCACTTCTCTGCTTTAGATATTAGTGCACTACCTCAATTTGGCAATGACAACATTCAGTGGGCCCAATCCCAAGATCCTATCATTCAGCCAGCACTTGATGCCCTGCATGCGGGGAAAGATGTGTTTAAGTTACGTTCCACTGACTTGCAAACTGCTTTATTGTTTAAAGAAGGCCCCAGATTGAAGCTGCTCAATCAGTTCTTGTATAGAGAGACAGTAGATTGTAGTGGCAAAGTAGACAAGCAACAATTGGCCCTGCCCACGGGCATTAAAGATTTGGTACTGAGGTCCCTCCACAATCACATGGGGCACCTCAGTATTGACAGAACCCTTAACCTGGTACGATCTCGCTTCTACTGACCCAAAATGGGGGCCGATGTTGAGCACCATGTAAAGACTTGTAGTCGCTGCCTGCAAAGAAAAGCCCTGCCTCAGAGGGCTCCCCCCTTGTTAACATTACTACCAGCACCCCCATGGAACTAGTCTGCATGGACGACTTGTGTTTAGAACCTGATCAGCAGAACATTGGCAATGTGTTAGTGGTTACGGATCATTTCACACGGTATGCACAAGCTTTTCCCACCAAAGATGAAAAGGCATCTACCGTGGTCAAGGTGCTAGTGGAAAATTTGTTCGTCCACTATGGTGCCCCCCAGCAGATCCACTCTGACCAGGGCAGAGACTTTGAGAGTCGACTAATCAAAGAAATGCTGTCTCTATGGGGGGTGCTAAAGTCAAGAACCACCCCCTATCACCTGCAGGGAGGCCCTCAACCAGGACCTTTTAACCACACCCTTGTAGACATGCTGGGCACCCTCCATCCAAAAGACAAGTATAAATGGAGCCAGCAGATTAGCACCTTGGTACACGCATACAATTGTACGAAAAATGATGCTACTGGGTTCTCCCCCTACTGCCTCATGTTCGTGAGAGATGCCCAGCTGCCAGTTGATGTCTGTTTTGGGGTCTCTCCAGATGGGGTCCATGCCAAAAACTACTTGCAATATGTACAAAAACTGAAAGCTCAATTGAACCATGCCTATCAACTTGTCCAGACAATGGCCGCCAAGAGAAATCTAGCCAACAAAGAGAGGCATGATAAAAAAGTAAAGGCTCAAGAGCTTCGACCTGGAGACCGTGTGTTGTTATGCAATTTGGGACTGCATGGTAAACACAAAATTGCTGATCAGTGGCACCATCTTCCCCATGTAGTAGTTGGGAAGTTGGATGATTTATTTATTTATTTATTTGTGAAATCAGTTTACAACCTTTGAGCCAGAGGCTCATTTCCAAAGGTACCTCGTCACATTAAAGACATACGTAGAGTTTTAGGTTACATAGCACAGGTTTGCTAAAAATAGGCGTTCATCAAAGGCGCCACATCACATTGAGGTCAGACAAAATACATTTAGGTTACAGGGTACAAGTAATTGAGAACAGGTGTTACACAAGTTGGTATCAAAATTGAGCAATCTAATAGGCACACCATGAAACAGCTGGCACTGGCCAAGTTAGACATAGGCACGGTGTACCGGGAAGAGGTGGTGGGGAGGGCTAGGTGGAGAGCCGCCCGGTGGGCGTTGTCATGAGAAGTCGAGGTGGAGGCTGCCTTCAGAGACAGGAGCAGCTACGAGTGTTGAAGAGTTGGTTTCAAAGGGTGGTTTTGAACTTGGAGATGGTGGTGGCATTGGTGATGGGAGCAGGGAGAGAGTTAAACCAGGATGGGGCTCTGTAGCAGAAGGACCTCTGGCCACGGCTGGTTCTTGATCTGGGGACCATTAGAGTGGTCTTGTTGGATGACCATGTTGCAATAGTGGGTGGGATCCGGTGGATGGATGCCGTCACCCCAGGAGGGGAGAGCCCGTGTAGGGTTTTTTTTGTGAGGAGGCAGGTTTGATATCGGAGCTGTTCATCCAGGGTAAGGAGTTTAGTCTCGTCATACAGCTGACAGGTGTGTGTGTGAGCCTGGGGGCACCAATAATCAATCTGCAGGCTTTGTTCAGGGTTAAGTGAATTTTTTTGAGTGCAGTCGTGTCGGCAGCACCATAGACTGGTAGACCATAGTCTACAAGGGACAATATGGAAGACGTTACAGCGAGCCGGAGCGCATTTGGGGGAAGGCAGGTTCTATGGCGGAAGAGGATGCCAAGCCGTGTGTTAGTGGCAGATGTTAGGGCATCAATGTGGTTGTGAAATGTGAGGGCTGAGTCGAAGGTAACCCCAAGGTATTTGTAGGAGCAGACTTGTTCCAGTGGCTGTTTGGTACTAGGAAGGATATAGAGTGAGTGGTTGCTAGCTTTGTTTTGGGGGTGGGAAAAGAGCATGGCTTTGTTTTTTTTAAGATTGATGACGAGTCTGCGCTCCTTGAACCAGGCTTCGGCATTATTGAAAGACCGCTGTAGGGTGTCCTGAAGGGCGACGGGATTGCGGTGGGTGGCAAAAAGGACAGCGTCATCAGCATACAGGAGAATTTTGCCAGGGCATGCACTGGGCAGGGTGTTCAGATAGAGTGAGAAGAGAAGGGGCCCAGGATGGAGCCTTGGGGACCCCAGAGTGAATGGGACGGGTATCAGAGAGTATCCCATTGATTTTTACACACTGTGATCGAGCGGCTAGATAGCTCGTGCACCATGCTAGAGGGCCAGCCGAGAGACTAGTGTGGCAGAGAGCATTCAGCAGAAGAGGGTGGGAGACGGTGTCGAAAGCCTTTGAGAGGTCGATGAACACTGCACCAGCTAGGGAGCTGGTATCCAGGGATGAGTTTAGGAAGTTGGAAAATTCAATTAGTGCAGTGCTGGTACTGTGACCAGCACGGAAGCCATGTTGCTCTGGGCATAAGATGTTATGCTTAGCCAGATATTCAGTGATTTCAATGGCCACCACTTTCTCCAGGGCTTTAGAGAGGGGAGGGAGGATGGAGATTGGCTGGTAGTTGTTGGCCGACGACCTGTCGCCCCCTTTATGAATGGGCGTGATTATGGCTGTTTTCCAAGCCGTGGGAAATTGTCCCAGGCAGAGCGATTGGTTAATTATGCTGGTGAGTGGGGCAAGGACTTCATCTAGCACCAGCCTGAGGATACTGGGGTCCAGTGAGTCACTGCCGGGACTGTTGCTATTCAAAGCTTTGATTAGGATGGGTCTGGCTTCCTGGGCAGAAATCTTGCGCAGGTGGAAGTTGGGGTGCTGGAGGACAGGGGGAGGTTGGTTGGGGGGAAGGTCAAAGAAATTACTAGGGAGGACTGAGCTAAGGTCAGTGAAAGTGGTGTTGAGCCAGTTAGCTATGGTGGCAGGCTCGGTGGAGGTAGTGCCATTGCTAGCGAGCTGGATGGGGCAGGGGAGCGATTTTCCATTTAGTTGTTTAACATTATCCCAGAAAGTCTGGCCAAACCCCAGGAGGAGGGGTGAGGGTGGCCTGGTAATGGTCGGCCTTGGCTCTGGATGGCCCAAGAGCACTTATTCCGGCTGCATTGTAAGCCTGCCTATCAGACAGCCGACCTGCTTCAGTGGCAAGGTGCCAGAGGTTATCCCGATTTTTAGTAATTGTAGAAGGGCAGGGCTAACCAGGGTGCATTCTGCTTTTGGATCGGATTTTGGTGAAGGTGCAAAGAGATCACAGGCCATGTTGAAGGTGTGTGAGAAGAAGGCGAGGGCAGTGTCAATGTCGGTTGCACGATGAATGGGGGACCAGTTTATCTGGGTGAGGAATAGTTTGAGTTTTTGCAGCCCACCAGGGCGGAGGCGCCTGCGGAGGGTGGTCTGGGCTTTGGGTTTGGGATTGGGGACTGCCCAATGAAATAGGATAGGGGAGTGGTCACGTCTGAAGATGCTGATTCCCTGTGTATTGTGGAACTGTATGATTTGCCAGTGTACAAAGTGTGCCCAGAGAACAACTCCAAAGCTGTCAAGACCATGCACCGTAACCACTTGCTACCTATTGACCAAGTCACAATTGAGGCTGAACAATCAAAGATTGATTCCCCTGGGCCGGTGACTCATGCTGGTGCAAGGAAGAGACAGAGTCAACCTACCCAAGTGGATACAGATTTAAGGGTTCTCCCCCAGCAGGTCCAGGCTGATAGTAATTGTCAGTCAGATTCTGATGATAGTGAGTGTGACAATGCCTATTACCCCTCCTATGAATTGAGCCAGTTGTTTCGAGGAAATCATATGACTAATTGTGGGGATGAAGCTGGGCCTTCTGGACTGTCTAACTCCCCAGCTTCGTCCTTGGAGCCAATGCTCCCTGAAAGTGACGTGCAAGTATCACGTCTGAAGATGCTGATTCCCTGTGTATTGTGGAACTGTATGATTTGCCTGAAGGAGGGGCTGATGGTTTGAGTCTTTCTGGTGACATAACAGAACCTGAAGAACACTATGAGAGTGCTGACAACCCCCATTCAGTGCCTCAAAGTTTGATTGTGCCTGAGCCTTCGCAAAATGAGTCAAGTGTTATAGAAACAGAGCCTGCAGAGCAGGGAGCCAACAGTGCCCCAAGTTTGGACGTTCCCATCCAGGCAGAGACATCCCTCACAAGTGATGAAAGCCCCAAGACTGTCGCTGAAAGTACAGAGACTGTGGTTGTTCCCCCAGAAAGACTGGCCGAGCTGTCAAGTCAGTATTGTGTTTCAGCTGTGATTCTCTGGGGAGGCCTGTGGACTTGGCTTTCCATGTGGTTCACAAAGGTGTTTATGTTTCACCAAGCTCACTGCCCAAATTGAGCTTGACGGCCCATACCAGGTTACTTGTTCTGCCCTCTCACCATGGTGTCCCAGCCCCATTCAGCCCCAAGTTAGCTGATAGGGAAGGGCCCCCACTTGCATTGTTCAAGGTACAAGAAATTATTACCTGATTTAGTATAATAATGTTCAACTGACTTGTGTGAAATATGCTTAATGTATTGTCAGAATGGACAACGTATTGGGAAATGTAGTGAATATGTATAGTAAAGTAATAAGTTTATGTTAACTGATGCATGATGATACAGACTTGAACCGGATGCCAAGTTTTCTCCAGGCAGGGAAGGTGTAATCCCCCTACAAATGGGGGTTCCCAAAAAGTCTTCCTTGAGCTTGCCTAAATGCTCACTGCCAGGCTGGTGGCCTGTGTTTTAGCAGTTTAAATATGATTGCCAGAGAGTGCCTGTATAGCCTCTGTGCACTGTCTCTTTAAGAGCTGCCTGGATTGCAGTTGTAATCCCTAGAGGGCGCTATCCCAAAGGCTACTACCCCTGCTTGCTCTGACGTTAGCAGGTTGAGGAGCCTGGATCTGATGGCGGGTGCCTCCACCCAGAGGTCGGGGTTGGGACAGTCTAATATGACTGGGTCACAGCCCTCTGGGTCACTGCAACCCCCCTTTCTTCCCACTAGTGGCCCAAAAAAGTAAACCACAGTACCCTTGCCATATACAAGGGTGCCGGAAGATGGTAAAAGCTGAGGGGGCCGAGAATTAAAAGGGCACTTATGAGGGTACAAAGGGCACTTTTTCTATACTAGTTTTTGCTGTGCAGAAATAAAAAGTGGAGTGGCTACTGCCCCTTTTGCCCCTCGGTTCCGGCACCTATGGCCATGTACACTTACACCCAGGCCTGGTTCAATCAGCTTGCTCAGGGGAACCCCTGAAAAGTAAGATGCAGTTAGACAATAACCCCTGTACAGTAATTCAACATAAATACACAGTTCAGTCAGTATACCTTTGCAAAACAACCAATCTGATTTATTTATGGGGAGATAACAAGGACGGGGGGGGGAATCAGGTTAATTAGCTTACCACGCTAATATATATATATCTAGGGCACTGTGCACAGGCCTAACCTATAAGTCACTGTCTTCGGGTAGCCAGGCAATAGAAGGCCGGCCTCTCGATGCAGCTGGTTGGGGCCCTGATGCAGAAAACAAGCATTTGATTTCTACGAGGATTCAGTCTCTACTCAGCAGGCTCAGTTTGTGTAGCCAGTAAAGCAACCAGACAAATCTTGCCCTCACTATGAACATATGACAGGGAGCTACCCTGATTTAGTACTCACTACTCCAGCAAAAAGGTCGCTCTCACACCACTTGCAGGACCGAGCCTGGAATTAAAACACTTCTCCACACATTTATACGAAGAGCAGAGGGGTACCATACCAGACAACTGCTGTATACTCCCGATCGCTTTCACTGCTGTACACCGGGCCCAACGACGCAGCTTCACTTTTCCTGGCAGACTGATCGCGATTGAAGCATATTCTCCAGTCCTCTGCAGGGTGAGCCTGGTAGGTAGCTGTGCTTTTACGCAGCCTTCTCTGACCACTACCTAGCAGATTTTGTCCGACACTTGTTGGCGTTCAAGCTGCCCGAGCTCTGGCCTTCCACACGCGCTTCCCACTTGAAAACTCAATGGCGCAGGAGCCCAGGGCTCCTTTCTCACTCACAGCCACAACGACTCTGCCTCTTGGCAGTTTGGACAAGGACTCTCAGTTTGGGTGCCACCCGATCTCATTGGTGGGCTGCAGATACCAGTCACTTAAGTCGGTCCCCACTGGTGCAAAAAGGGCACAGTAGTCCAGAACTTCATTTCCCAGAATCACTGGCTGTATTCCCTATGACCAGCCTGCTCCAAAATGAGTCCTGTTCCTGGTTGGCTCAAAAAATCTCCATTTTAGTTACCCCCACTCACCATTGGCCCAGTTCAATAGTCCAGGTCCAAAATGGAGGGGCCAAGCACACAAAATCCCAGCTGAAATGAAAGCAGGTGAGACAAACTATATTTCACTAACACTCTAAATAATTATAGCCAAACAGTTACCTCTATCGAAAAAGGCTCCCTTGCGTTTACAGCGACTACAAAATCCGGGCCGGTCTCACCGCAGCCTCAGAAGCCGAGGTCGAGCAGGAAACCCCAATCCCTGCACAAGCCACGAGACCTGCGAGCAGCAGCTCTAAAGAGACAGTACTAGAGGCTTCAAAAGCACTCACAACGCCCACATCTAGCGGCATTACGCCGAACGCCAGTTAGGCAAGGAGCTATTGAGCAGCTGAGGGAAGGCTTTTAAAACCCCCACTTGTAAGGGGGTTACACAGTCATAAGTAATCTCAGAGGGAGCTCTGTTGAAAGATGTAACTATTTGCTGAAAATCATTTAGAGTGATAATGATAATGTAGTTTGTCTAACCTGTCTTCTTTGCAGCAAGGACTGTTTTGTTTATCTCCACTATCTTGGTCCTGGACTGCTGAATTGGACCAATCAGTACTGGTGAGACCTAAAATGGAGCCAGACTACAGGAGCTGTCTGGAGTCAAAAACTGTAGGAATTGTAGTTTTGGACTTTTGGCGACTTTTTGCACCTGAAGGGGGAGCCTTTGTTGTGACTGACAGACAGATCAGCCAACCGAACCTTTTGGATTCTGGGGAAAGTCCCAGGCTTTCTGGCAGTTGAGTCAGATCTAAGTTGGGAGCTGAAGAAGCAACAGCTTGAGACAGTCAAGCAGCTGTCTGAGTAGTTTTGAGTGGGAGAACTGTGGAAAGGCCTGAGTTGTGGCCTGCATGTCTGCCTGGTGCCTCTGAGAGGGAGAGAAGAGAATTATTTCGGACTAAATCCAAGTTTGTGAGAACGAAGTAAGCCACTGATTTTTTACCAAGCTCATACCTGAAGAAGACTGAAGATTTTGCTGAATGCGATCGGCCTGTCAGGATTTGCATTGGCTGGCAGTATAGCCTAGAAGTTAGAGGAACGAGGTGTGAACGAGCTTGATACATCCAGCAGACCAACCTGAGTTTGATTCTCACAACCTCCACTTGCATACTGTGTGACTCTGAACAAGTCACTTAACTAACCAGTGCTCCCAGGTCGCCCCTGAAAACAGGCACTTGTGCCTAGTGGGCCTTACCCGGTTACCGAAGACTAAAATAAAAATAAAAAAAAGATTTCCAGCTGCTTTTGAATCCCCGGGTTGTGCAGAGACTTTGTGATCGTGACTGGAGAGTGGTTTGCCTGGTACAGTAGAATTTCCTTACATGTAAATGTGCTGTGTATTGAAAGTGGGTCGTGATTTCATTCCCCACTGTGTGAACTATGTTCTGATTGCTGGTACCGTAGAATCCTTTACATGTAAATGTGCTGTGTATTGAAAGTGGGTCGTGATTTGGTTCCCCACTGTGTGAACTGCGTTCTGCTTGCTGGAAGCTTTATCCAGCCTAACTGGACTGAATCCGCGTTCATCTCCATTCAGCCTGGGCCATGCCAGACTACCCCACTGCACAGAGAAAGCCACCGATGAGAGACCTGCCTGGGGATCAGCCCCCTACTCCACGGTTGAACAGGAATGATGCCTCAGTGATTTGTGTGGGCCCTGCTTCTCCTGGCACTCCAGATTAACCACTTGATGTCTTGACTTTCATCCAGCCTGTGTCCAGTCTTGGGTATTGTGAGTAATCATCAGGGTAGCTCCCTGCAACAACAGTTTAATATAAAAGTATGTCATCTGATTGTCTGGTTTTCTTTTCACGAACTGAGCCCTCCGACTCCAGATTGCAAATAGTGTGTGTTGTGCATGTTGTTTTCTTCCATCACAGGGCCCCAACCAGCTGCAACGTTCCTGGCTAGCCCACCGTTCTCCATCTGGGTACCCAGAGTGTGTGACTGTTTATGGACCCTGAAGTGCAAGCATAACAGCCTTTAAGCAAATTAACCTGATTATGTCCCTCCCTTGTTCAAGTCCCTTAAATAGATCACATATAACTCTTTTTTTGCATTTACCCTGGCTGTGGTTCCAGTTTGTGCAAGAGTACTGTACTGCTGTTATTTACTGTGTATAACCTTGTTTTACAGGGGGTCCCCAGGGCCGAGCCAGAGGAAAGCCCTGGTGGTTAGCAAACAGTGTGGGTACTTGTGTGGTGTATCAGGGGTATTTTGAAAGTGATCATTTTGTATTGTTCCGGCCACTAGTAAGGAAAGAGGGGGGTTACAGTGTCCCGGAGGACTGTGCCCAGGTTAGCTTGACCACTGCCAACCCTGACCTCCGGGTGGAGGCACCCGTTTCAGAACTCGGGCCCCTTAACCTGCTACTAGCCAGGCAGGCAGGCAGGGGTAGTAGCCCTTGTGATAGCACCACCTAGGGGTTACACATGTGAAAACTAAAGTTCCTAAGATTAAGTAATAAAAAAGTTAAATCATTCTCTTAATATTAAATAAAATAGCTCCTCCGTCTACATCAGTTTATTGTGTTTTTTTTAGTTCCAGTAAATCCTTTATTTTCACAACAATCTGACCCAAGTGAAAAATAAATGATGTTAATTACCCACTGGGTAAATGACACTGTTTATTTTTTCACTTGCCTATGTGATCCTTTCATCCAAAATGTCAGTCAACTTGATTGACCCCCCCATTCTAGCCAATCTCCCAAAGACTCCGACACACAGCAACAGCCAGTAGTGCTTCTCCTTAGTCCTTAGATACTGAAACCCCATTCCCGCCGCCATCTTGATTCCTTGCTTCTCTGTAATGTTCTTAAAAAAAAAAAAACTGCTATTATTTTTTATCAGTGATGTTTCTACGCTATATTTCTCCCCGCCCCCACCATATCATTATGTTTTTCCCCAGCTTACTTTAAAAAATGTCTGGCTGCGGTTTGTGATCACTTACTTGGGATTGCAGATACCCCACCTTACAGAATGGTTAGCCACAGTTTGTGCTGAGTCAGTTGAGTCTCCAACTGCTGCGATCAGCTGCTCCTACTCTGATTGCAACAAGACAAGCACAGCACTTTTTAAATATTTGTGTACTACATTGCCGGGGAAGGGGGATTTACCATAAGACTTCGGGAGAGGGGGCAATTAGTTTTAGTATTGACAATGTAAGAGTGGCGAGGGGGTTGGGGCAGCCTGCAAAAAACAGGGTGTCTTAACAGTGCTTTGAACTCTGATACTTTGATACTAAAAGCAGTGCTGGTCGAGGAGCCAAAAGTGGAAGCACGCTGTAGATCATGGAGGAGGCTACAAAGGCCTAGGGAAAGCAACCTCAGATCAAGCGCTAATAATCTTGGCCCACCAAATCTCTGAGGTGGCTGCAAAATTTGATCCTTTAGCCAACAAATATGAGGAGCATGCCAAAAGACTCACTGAGGTGGCGTTGCAGATGTTAGCCATGGAAGACAGAATAGCAAAATTACCCGATTGCATGACACAGTTGGAAAAGGAGCTCGAAACATTGAAGGACCATGTGAGTTCGACAGAAACCATCACCGACAAAATAGTCTGTGCATTAGAGGGCTGTCAGAGTGAGCCAAAGGCGGAGATATGGTACCCTTCTGGCCTTCTCCCAGAGAAGCTGTCACTCAACTGCCATGAGGAAATGTTAAAAAGTGACTGAGCCCACAGAGCACTCGGGCCCAAGCCACAACAGGTGCACCATCAAGGCAAATCTTTTTTGAGCTTCATAATGGCCCTGATAAACAGTGTATCCTGACCGCATATTGAGCTACACAATAATCCACCAGCTGTATGTCTTTGAAGATTTCTCAAGAGCTGTGCAAACGAAAACGCAAACCATTCATCCCCATTATAAACAATCACTGGGCTAAAGAGGAAGACTTTCAATTTGCTTACCCTGCCCTGTTAACCATCTGAGCAGAAGGCCATGCATATTCGTTCTGGGAGGTTAAGAAGGCGGAGCAGCTGTGTGTTGAAATAAAGCTGCTGGAAAATTAACCTGTCATTTATGCCCTATCTTGTGGATTACTATTTTATGGGCCATCGATCTTCCTTCTGACTTGTCCCCCCCCCCCACCGTGTGTTGGAGAGAACACATAACACTGGACTGCCTTAAAACCTTTACTTTGGTACTGAGAGGCAACGTGGAAGTCAAACCTAATCATAACTGCCCATGGTGCTTACTGGAGTAACTGCTGCTTGACAGAATAATAACAATGTGGGGCCATTTGAGGAACTGGGCATAAAAGTTTGCTATTGAGCCACACATGAACAGCTGCTGTGATGCTGCCTGACAGGCAGGGGTGGGGGAACGGGAAATTGGTTATGTTTGCAAACTTGGTTTATTACTTACGGTATTCTCATCACAAAGCCTCTCATGAATTTTAAAGTTATCGGTGCAGTAGAGAGCAGTGGCCTATTTACCACAGTGGCCGCAGACCCACAAGATGTAGGGAGGGCACTTCAAGGAATGAAGAACATGGCCTGCCCAGTGGCGTGTGCTGGGAAACAGACATCAGACATCAAATGAGTGCAGGAGGGTGAAGGAGTAAAGTGCTAAAACACAGTTAAAAAACTGATAATGAGGGAGTGAGAAATGCAGGGTAAGCATTTTCAAAACAAGGGGGAAATCTTCATCGTAGCACAAATCGAGGTGCTGGGATTACAGCTAAGTCGATATTAGACTGAGTGTAGAATGGTTTGGTTATGGTTTTGAGTTCTATTTGTATTCTTGTTTGTATGGTTCACTGTTTTAACATGTAAAGTTACATTTATATGTAAACTGTGACCTAGCGATGCCAAGGTGTGGAAGGTACAAACCAAAACAAAAGCTTGACACCTATGGTAGGCTAATAACAGGGAGTTGATTCAATACTACTGTAATGGCCCCTGGACTCACCTTGGCTATTTCTGGGGTTCTCGGGCCTACACTCCACACACCTCTGAGGGGGCCGACCCGGTTTCTGGAGTGGAGAGAAGAAGTGACGCATTGCCTCAACCTGGAGTAATAGCAGGGAATACCTGTCAACAGACTGCAGGTTACCACCCCCCAGGAAATTTACAATAGCAGCCCCCAAAGATGCTTTCCCAAACAATAACAACTCCCCCTCTTGCAATGCTTCACGGTACCAGAATATAACATGAACAATTAACAGTATTTGTTTTAGGGGATGGGGAGAACAGAAAATAACACAATAGTATTAATAACTGGCTGAAACAACTTCACCCCACACAGTCCGCACACACCTCACCTGCGGGTGCACCCCGCTTCCTAATGGCGACTGTCTAAAATGTATATAAAGTCCCTTTGGTGGGTACCACACCACGGTGTAGATGGCTCTGGGGATCTTCCATTGGGGCCCAAATACTTTTAAACACACAACTTTGCTTGAATTTCAGGTCGGGCGCAATTTTCTGACAGAGTCCTGCCCAGGACCTATCCCCCTGATTTTTAACCTAGCTAGCTAGCTAAAGAAAGACTTCCCAAAGCCACAGCTCAGGGGTACTTATTGGTTCAGAAGTTCAAAGGGGGTGGCAGAAACTTGGTTCACAGTACCGTGGAGGTATCTAATTGGTGGTGCACCACAGCAGCAGTAGGGCTGACTGAAGAGGTTGTAGAACACTGGTCTTCACCTGCCTGGCCTTGCCAACTTTGCCTCTAAGGCCTTTGTAGACAGTGTTCACCAGGCAGGCCTCTTGCCATCTTCTTCACTGGTCTTCTCTGTTGGCCTGGGAACAGGGTAGGCTTGGTTCCCCAGACTTGCAGCTTGGCACACTTTTCCCAACACAAAGAGCAGCTGGTTTCTTGGCTCAGTCTCTAACCCCAGCACTCACCCTTCAACTTTGCTATGCACAACTCGTGGCTGGGCTTTTGCACAGTCTCTGGCCCTAGCACATACACATGCAGTCTCTCAGACTTTCAGCAATTAGAAGTCTGAGAGAGTACGTACCCCACCGAGGGGGACACAGCTAGCTCAATCTTTGCTTGCAGCTGCAGTACTCCTACTTCAGAACTGCCCAACTTGCAGTCTCTGCTCACACACTGCAGCTCCTACTCCCTTTCTGGCAGCAGATGTCAGAACTTTCTCTTTCCGGTGGCTAAACTTACTTTTGGCAGTCACAGGTTGGTGAGGCACTTTGCCGGTCTCAAGAATGCTGGGGCCAAACTGGCAGATGAGGTCTGGGTGCAGGTATAGGGCTGGAAAGCCAACAGCAGTCTCTCCTGTACTCCTCCCACTCTGAAATCCCAAAAATGAATCTCTTTTTGGTGGGCAAAACAGCAGCATTTATAATTTGGTCCTTAATGCTTGCAAGATGAAAGCCATGCTCCTTGGATCAGCTCCTAAAACCAAATACCACTCCCAAGACCTCAACGTCTCTACCCTGGATGTTTCCCAGCTTGAATCAGTCGTTGAATTGAAATACCTGGGTGTAGTACTCAATCCTTGCCTTTCTTCTGACAACTATCTGAACTGCACTGTTAAGGTCATCCACCAGAAACTGGGGCAGCTTTACTGAATTCAAAGGCTCCTCATTGCACACACTAAAGTGATGATTGTGCAAAGCCACCTTCTCCCACTACTAGACTATGGCACCATCATAACAGATGCCACACCAAAGACTGTATAGGCAAAGAAAAAAGCTGTTTACCACAAAGTGGCCAGACTTGCCACCTCCCATGACCCCTAGGTTCCCTCATTGCACCAGTCTTGAGCAGCTCAGCTGGTTGCAACCAGAGCACAGGGCCCAGCTTACACTTGCCAATTTTGTGTGTAAGTCTCTGCATGGAAACGTGCCTCAGTGCCTCAAAGAGCCGCTCACACCTGTCAGCCTCCCACAGCAAATAGTTTACTAAAGACCTAGCTTATGCAAACACGGATGGGTCAGAAATCCTTCAGCTACCCAGCTGCCATTTCTCTGGAACATCATACATGCTCCCATCAGACTGTCGTCCTGTCCCAAAGGGATCACTCACAAAATGTGGGATCATCTGCTAAACCTTAGTACATGCTCTTGTTTCTTGTAGACTTGCTTCCTGCATCAAATGCCAGGCCAATTACTACTGTTTAACATACCGTACAACTCACTGCACATAATGTTTATTTATAATTTCCTTGATTATTACCGTACTTTGCTAAAATGCAAAACTGTCACTTTACTGTACCACATGTTGTATTCTGTTTCACATTGTTCCTTGCTGCTGTGTCACGTAATGTAACATTATTCTGCTGTTTTATCTAATGTACTTGTAGTACCCTGGTCACGCCTGAAAAAGGTGCCTGGTGCCAGTTTACCTACCCAGTGAACAAAGTATAACTAAATAAATTATTTAACTCATTCATTAATTTATTGGTGGTTGGGTGGAGGAGAGGACCACAGTATAGCAGGCCTGGGTCTGTGTGCAGTAGGGGTTCATTCCTCCTCCAGGCTCCTTGATTTCCAGATGGCCATTATAATGATGGATAACTTAGTTGTTTCCTCCTGGACATTTCAGGGGTTCTCCTAGTCCAGCAAGAGAAAGAAAGTTCTTAATCTGCTGAAATAGCACCAAACACAGGTTGCTCTCTCTCACTGTAGATGCACCTGGCCAATCTGGAACACTGGAAACAGGTTTGAGAGTGGGTTGGGTAGTGTCACTATGCTCCTTACAATAAGCACAAATGTGGTATTGCCACATTGATTAATAGAAATATCCCCTTTGTGAGAGAGACGTCTGTGGAGGACCCACAAAGGGGTTGCTGAATATTTAGCACTGATATGCTACATGGGGAAAGAATCACTTTTGGGAATATTTACGCCCCAGCAATACATGCTCTGATCCAGGAGAGCACCTCGAGCTAGCTTAGAGAGATGGGCCAAAGGGCTGGACCTAGGTGAGCTGGTCTTAGACATATAGTGAGAGGCAAACCCGGGGTACCAAAGAGTACCTCTTCTATTCAAACTCACCCAAAACATGGGCCCATATAGTTTCAACGTTTCTTCCAGATCCTGGTACTATAGGGCTGGGCCTGGGTGAGCTGATCTTTAACATATAGCGAGAGGCAAACCCGGGTACCAAAGAGTACCCCTTCTATTCAAACTCGCCCAAAACATGGGCCCATATAGATTACATTTTTCTTCCAGATCCTGGTACCATAGGGTTGCAGCAGTCAGTATAACCCCAATAGCAGTATCTGACCATGTATGTGTCATATGTGCCCTTTAACCCTGCCCGGCTCCACCACAGACCAGAACATGGCGATTCCCAACCTATGTTAGCTCACGAAGAGTTTAAGCAGTTTCTGATAGAACAGTGGCGACTGCATGGGGACACTAACAGGCTTTCGTCCCCCTTGAAAGCTGTATTTTGGGAAGTTGGAAAAGCTTTCCTGAGGGGAGCTGTCATATCATACATGGTTACTAAGAGAAAGCAAAAAAGGGGAGACCTTAAACCGATAAGCAGAGGTGAAAGAACTAGAACGCAAGGCCTATACGGCACCTCAGTTCAGGTACAGGTGTTGCCGCAGACAGCGACGGAAGCAGTTAGCATGATGCTGACACAAGGGGCTTGCTGCTCACTATTCTGTGCAGAACAAATGTTTTTTGAATGGATTAATGAACCAGGGCCCCTGCTGGCTAGAGGCCAACGAAAATCTAATGCTATAGCCAGTATTGGGACTGACAGAGGGGAGCTGGTCAGTCAGACAGAGAAAATACAGTGACAGTTTGTGCCCTGTTCTGAAAAACTATACCAAAGGGAATGTGCTCACTCTGAGGAGGAAATAGCTCCATTCCTGAACCAGATAAATTTGTCTCCCCCAAACAGAAGAGCAGGTAGAGTTGCTAGGAATGCCTGTCACTCTAATAGAGGTTAGTAGGACCATATGTAGGACCAGCGAGGTGCCACAAGGATCAGTGTTGAGAATGGTCCCCTTTAATGTCTTTATAAGTGACATTGCAGGGGAGCTGGAAGGGAAGGTCTGCCTCTTTGTGGATGACACCAAAATCTGCAACAGGGTGAACATTCAGGGGGTTGGGGTGGGATGCAAAGGATGAACAGAGACCTGAGAAAACTTGAGGAGCAGTCAAAGATATGGCAGCTGGGTTTCAGTGCGAAAAAGTGCAAAATAATGCAGCTGGGGTACAGAAACCCAAGGGCAGAGTCCAAAATGGGGGGAGCGTTATTGACAACCACCAAACAGGAAAGCAACCTGGGCGTAATCATCTATGATGACCTAAAGGTGGCCAAGCAGTTTGACAAGGCAGTTGGGAAGCCTAGCAAGATGCTGGGGTGCAGTGGTGGGGGTGGTGCTGCCTCTGTATAGATCCCTGGTAAAACCTCACCTGGAATACTGTGTACAGTTCTGAAGGCCACACCTCCAGAAGGACATAGACAGAGTGAAAATGGTCCAACTGAAGGCAATACAATGGTTGAGGGGTCTGCATCAAAAGCCCTATGAGGAGAGACTAAGGGAACTCAATATGTAAGTAAGTAAGTAAAGTTAATTTGTTGAGTGTCCCACCCTGGAGGCTCTGGGCACTGTACAAGCAGATAGGAAACATATACCTCAATCAATAAACGTAAAAACGGATAATCAAATAAAACAAGTTAAAAATTCCAGTTTACATAAAATGTTGCAGCAGTTTACAGTTTGGCTAGACACATTCTAAACAAGCATTTGTCAATGCCGAAAGTTTGCTGCGTTTCTAAATGAACAGCGCGGGGGTTCGCTCTGTAGAGTTTAAGTGGGGCAATGTTTAAAAGGTTTTTTTTTATATTTTCTGGTAATGATTTTGTCAAAGAAAGCCAGTCGCTAACTTTCTTTGACAAAATCGTCTCTGGAAAGTATAAAAATAAGCTTTTAAAAAGTGCCCCCATTAAACTCTATGCAGCATGTCCCCGCGCTGTTTGTTTCCATAGATGCGCAGATGCAGTGGTGGTACTGTGCATGTGCAAAATCATCTACATTCCACACATATTTCTTTCATGGCTGAACAGTGATCAGCTGTTTGGCTTTTTCTTTTCATGTTTTCGCACTGGCCTCATAGCAATAAGTTTGCAGCGCGCAGGCACGGAGAACTTAAAACGTACAGCCTGGAAGAGAAGAGGGAGAAGGTTGATATGATAGTGAACCTAAACAGCTCAAGGGGGGGAAGTTACAGGAGGAAAATATTTGTCAGAAATAAAGGTGCTGAAGAACAAGGGGACATGCTCTGAAGCTGGAAGGAGTAGAATCAGGAGTGATGTTAGAAAGTACTTCTTCGCAGAAAGAGTGAAGGTTACACTTTATTTTAACAGTCCATTTCAGTGTAACTAATCATTAACTGCATGCAGCACAGTATTTTAAGAGTCCGTTTCAGTGTAACTAAAGGGTGGTGGATTCCTGGAACTGTCTGCCAGCCGAGGTGTTTGGGCTGAAAACAGTGGTGGGGTTCAAGAAAGCATGGGATAGGCATAAGGAACTCTTAGTGGAAAGGAATGGGGGGAGAGAAAAAGAGCTGGAGATCAAGTAGGGTCTGCAGCGATACTGTAGGAAGGGAAAAATGGGCAAACTAGGTGGGCCAAGTGGTCCTTATCTGCTGACAGATTCTATGTTTCTTTGCTTCTTTATCCAGGTTTGTTTTGGGAACGGCAGCAGACCCAGATGGGCTGCCCATACAGTTGTATAGAGCCCTTGGAGAGCCTTGCTGGAATGGGTTGGATCAGATGTTGACAGAATCTAGGGAAATAAGGGAACTACCTAAAGGAAGTCATTACTACAATCACTGTGCTGTGTAAGGCAGGAGAGACCCAGCCAAATGTGCATCATATCAACCAGTATCCTTGCTTAATTACGATGTTAAAACTACAGCAAATATACTGGTGAAGAGACGGTAGGGCATATTTTTTTTTTTGTCCGGCTCCCCCGCACCCCTGAGGGAGCACACCCCCCATCTTTTCACTGCCTCCCCCCAATGCCCAGGCTCACCTCCCTGGGTGGGGCCACCAGGTGGGTGCCCCCTCCCTATGGTCCATGATAACGTGCCCTGACTTACCCCCCCAGGGTGGGGCCACAGGAAGGAGACCCCTCATGGCGAGCACTGTTGGCAGTGAGGGCAGCAGAGTGGGGCTTCATGCTCGGGGGCCAGGATTTTGTGTGTGGCTGTACCTGGGGGTGGGGGCATGCAATGACGATCTGCATCTGCCCTGCCCCCCTGCAGGTAATGGCACCGGTACAATGGGTCCCCCAGCCTCCACCAGGGGTCCATGACATGCCAGACACACTACTCTATCCCCCAGAGAAGGAAAGGCAGTCCTTAAGATGCTCAGTGTTTCTACCACTGGCCGGCCCTCCGACGTCCCGAGTCCATTTCCGAACCCGGGTCGTCAGCATCGCAGATGGACGCACTGCCTCTGCACAGACTATAGGGCATATTATCAGACCATCCTTTATTGATGAGGCACCACTCCCTTCATGATGTTAGATGATTCTTGAATGTTGTCAGATGGGGTGACCGGCATCAGGGGAGAGCCTTCATGCTCTCCCTGGGTGCCAAAAAAGCCTTTGATAGAGTAGAGTAGAGTGATGCTACTTGTTCTGGGCCCTGGAGGGATTCAGGTTAGGAGAGGAATTCATTAACCTACTATCTGAGGGGCTGTAGGGCAAGCATTCTGGTAAATGGTGGGTTGTCTGGGAAATTCCTATTGGGCAGGGGCACCCTGAAGGGGTGCCCGCTGTCCCCCTTGCTCTTTGCTCTCACTTTAGAACCACTTACTTAACAGATTAGGCTTAGTGAGGAGGTGGTAGGCATACACAGTGCATGGGGGGCATAGCATAAAATCACATTGTATGTGGACGACATCTGGCTCTTTTTGACCCAACCTGAATGCTCACGCCCAGCAGAAACAAAAATAACCGAGCAATTCTCCTGGTTCTTGGGTGACAGAATTAACCTTTGAAAATCAGAGCTCACGCAGGTGGGGGGAGGCCCGCAGATCCAGCTGTGCTTAGACTTTCAGAGGGTGACCTCAACTCTTAGTTACCTGGACATTAAGGTGGGATGTACACTTTCCTCTTTGTATAATCTAAATTACAAAAACATTATGGCTAAAATCAGGGGAGACTTGCTTAGATGGCAGGTACTGCCTGTTTCTTGGATGGGTGAATAAACTTAATTAAAATGAACATTCTCCCCAGGCTTTTTGTACCCAGCACAGATGCTTCCAATGGGTCTAACAAAGAAAGATTTGCAACAGCTGGAGAAAGACTGTGCAGACTTTTTGTGGAGCGAGACAAGGTCAAGGGCTAGCCTACTCCGTCTAAAGGGGATAGTGGCCAGAGGGGGGTTGAAATTCCTTCACCTTGCCCACTGTCACCATGCAGTGAAAATCAGATATGTTAGAGAATGGATTCTGGGTACTAGTGGTGTAAACTGGGTATCACAGGAAATTGGAGTGGGTTCACCTGCCCTAACTTCGTACCTAAACCCTGGGAGCCTCAGAGCATTCAAGGAATTGTCAAATAGTCCAGAGTTAATAATACACATCCTGTAGGCTTGGGGAGGGGTTAAAAACAAATTGGGCGATAAGCACACCCTGTCACTGTTGGTTACCCAGCATGCAAATCCAAAAGTTTTGCAAGGGCTAAAAGACTCAGGTTTTCTTCAGTGGCAGGAGAAAGGGGTGCAGTGCATGGGAGACCTTTTACAGATAGTGGACTTAAACCATTTCAGACTGGTGCATGTGTTGTGCAACCCACAGGCTATGAGTGCAGTCCAAAAGCTGGGGAGGTCAAAATGACAAGACTCGCCCACAGCAGATATGGAAAGAACTATCATGTCAGCCAGACATGATCCCAGGGGCCTAATGGCAAAGGCCTGCTTGGCATTGAGAGATAAATACACAGACAGGTCCCAGAAAGTAAATGTAAAAGGAATCTACAGCACAGGATACCAGATTCAGCATGTGAATGGTTCTATGTGATTTTAGCATAAAATAAAGTGAGGGCAAAAACAACGAGTAAACAACTGCGAAGCCACATACAGGGAACTGACTTCAGAGCACCTACACAAAACAGTGAATTAAGCACCAGACAGCAATATTTCACAGTAACCAAATCAGGAAAGAGGCATCTGTGGGGGAACTATGGATGCTTCCAAAGGACAAAAGCCCAATAGCAAACCAGACTGTAGGACTATTTTATCATAAATTCATCAAATGGCAGTCTTTTTTCATAGATAAATCTATTTGTTTTTAAAAAAATGCAGCCCGTTTTATAGGAGCAGTAAGACACTCCGGGGGGTGTGCATGGAACAGATTTTACTGCACTTCCAGGGGCTAACGGCAGTCAGCATGCGGCCTTATGCCTCCACCCCTGGGCGTGCAGTAAAATCTGTTCCCTGCACACCCTGTTGTGTCTTATTGCTTACATATTGAACAGCTGGACGTTACACCTCATCTTTTGTGTGTTGCTTACAAAATGTGTGCTTGAACATTAACAACCATTGGTTCAACAGGAACCATACAAATAAATGAACACCCACATAGAGAATAATGGATGGGCAACCATACACAACGAAGCTGTGCTTCCATCAAAATGCTGAGATGACAGCATATGAAGCTCGAGAGCAAAGCTTGAGAGGTTTGTGCTGTCATCTTAACCCTGAGATACAAATATATGCTGAGTTGTCTGTGGTTGTCCATATTTCATTTTTTATAGTATATGGATTATTTACATTTATAAAATGGCAAGAACAGATCTAGAAATTTCATTGGCCGAGTAAACTCCTTGTTCTTCAGTCAGCTGTAAAACTGGATCTAAGCAGGACTCCTCCCAGGGCCCCAACTAAAAACAAGAATTGTTGACTCTGTGGCGCCATGTGGTGAGGCACCCACTTGGCACGCTGATGACCTAGGTTTGCTCCCTGCCCCTGGGATAACTGGAGCAGGAGACCGACGGGGAAGATAAAGAGTGCCTGCGTGGACACGCTCTTTTCTGGGGAGACAGAGAAAGGCTCACACCACTGCTTGAGCAGTATCTGGTGGTAAGCCAGTGGAGACGCACTCAACGGTATGGATGATCACACGCTGCTGTGTGCTTCTCAGTCAATCAATCAATCAGTCAACATCTTTATTTAACCAGGCGATCACCACTGAGCGAAGCTCATTTTTGAGGTGGACCTGGGTTTGTCCCAAAAAACATTATAAACAGGACGAGACACAAAATAAAATAAAGTACAATAAAATAGCAGTATATACATAAGTATCAACAGGGGGCATTGACAGCAGAATATGTAAAGGTCAGAGGATACAGCAGGTATGGATATAACACCATTTTTTGCATGTGAAATATACAAGTCAGAGGGTACACCGATTATAAATAGAACACAATGTAAAAAGGTATATCGTGATCCAGTATAAGGGTTAAGTAACACATTGCTAGGTTAGTTGTGACTACTGACAGGAGGGAATTGAAATGGTTAGTGTGATCTGCAAGATAGGGACAGGGAGCAGAAGGTAGGGAGTAGGAAGAAGAAGGCTTAAAATTTAGACGCCACAGTATCTAGAGATAGGATGGTTCAGACCTAGAGAGGGTTCCAAGGGATAGGGGAGGGAAGAAGGGGTAGGATTATAGGGCAGGGGCAAGGGTCAATGGAGTGTGGAAAGGACAGCTGTGGAGAGCTGAAAGTGGGGGAGGGAAGAGCTAGTTTTTGGATGTGACTAATCTTATAGCATCAGCAATTTGGAGTGCACTGGGATTTTTTAAGAGTCATGATTTAGGGTAAACAGGCACAGGATTCCTTATTATGATGTAGATATAGTGATTTGAATGCTACTAAGCTAATGGGGTGGGTTAATTTCAAAGTTTTCTGCAGCTTGTTCCATAGTTGAGGAAGCACAAAGCTAATGGCTGCTCTGCCAAAGCGTGATTTTGCCTTATATACATATAGGTAGATATATGAGGTACTTCTCAAGGCATACTTTCCAAGAATGCAAAATGGTAAACAGACAGAGATGTAATGGGGCAGTTTGTTAGTAATAGCTTTGTAGATCTAGACTGCAGCATTTTTTTGTCGTCTGTGAACAAGGGATGACCATCCCACTGCCGTATACAGTGCGCAGTGATGGGTTGAGTATGGGAGATCCATGATGAATCTTACAGCTCTGTGATAAAGCGTGTCTAGTTTAGCTAGAGTACCAGCAGGTCCCTGACTGTATAGAAAATCTGCATAATCCAATAGGGAAAGAAAGGTGGTTTGAACCAGTTTCAGCTTAGCATCTCTGGTGAGGCTTTTTCAGGATACTGCAATGTGTAACCATGATATGTGTGTGTGTGTGTGGGGGGGGGGCGGGCAGAGAGAAGTGAGAAAACGGGAACAAGTCTGCCTGTGGTGTGCTGGATGTCTGCCCTCAGTGTGTCCACCCCATACCACTTGACCACCCAACATACTGGCCTTGCCACCCCAACCACATCCCCCATGTCTGAGGCACTTCCTTCTAGGTAAGAGCAAGGAGGACCCCAGCAGGGATGAGCCAGAACTAAGGGGATGCCAGAGACATCGGGGAACCTGGAGGTAAGTGCCGGTAACAAGGGTTTGAGTCTGGCGGGTGGGGAAAAGCATATGTATGACCAAAAAAGAGAGGCACCAAAGGGCCACGGGAAGGAGCAAAAAAAAAGAAGAGAGTTTACACCTTATGTGGGTTGTCTTGAGTAAATAAATACATTTCATTTGCAAAGTGTTTTTTTTTCCCTCTGTTGAGGTAAAGGATGCCTGAAGCAATAAGATCCTTCAAACTGAATGGTTGATTGAGGACAGGAAAGCAGACAAAACTGATATTTCTCTGTGTTGGCAGAAGCTGAAAGAAACAGTTACTGCGTCTGTGTTTTTATGGCCTGCCACTTAGAGGTTGGCATATTTCACAAAATTCAAAAATCAGTTTTGTCAGACAATGAGCTATAGTTTCTGCCAAAGATGTTAGAGAAGATTCAAGCATTGCTACCAACAACAAGTTTCCAGTTTGCTGCAAGGCAGAGGGAGCTGTTTTGTGGTATGGCACCCTGCCAAGTAGTGAGCCATTAGCCCCCTGCAGTTGGCACCATTAGGTTTGATGAACAGAGATGAGGAGACAGGTTTCCTCCGCAGGGCGTCAACACACTTCACCTTTTGTATGACAGACAGTATTCTGGCATTTCATTTAACACTTTAAGTGCCAGACATAAAAAACCAAAACATTCAAAACACAAGTAAAGGGATAGGATAGCTCAAAGATAGCTAGCAGATTAAGGATTATTTCACTTGTAGTTCACTGGTTCGAATCTTTGCCTTGGTAGTGACCAAAAGTCACGATTACACTGTACTTTTGCCATGCATACCATGATTTTTCCCACCATCATGAAAACTCTATGTGCATTTTCCATTGGCAGCACGATGATTTGTAGCACTTTTCATGGAACCATCACCATGTTTGTTGTTTGCAAATGACAGACACGTCATTTTCTGCCACAACTCCATAACGCACATGGTCCTCAGCCAGACCCAGTGTGGCATTCTGGGGCTTGCACGGGAGGCCTGAAATCCCAGATGGCAGCACAAAATGACATTTTGAAAACATCTGAAACAGCCGGCAGTAGCGCTGATAAATAGTTTTAGTCATCAAGCTATGAACAGGGATTTACCCAGTCGAGCTGAAACTCATTTTCAGTGGTGGATCCCAACAATCACTCATCACAGTTACACAGATTAAGAGCAAGACAATGAATCCATATCAAAATATACACTTCTACTGTAATATCACTAAGCTATAACTACATGAATTGAGTAACACTGATTTCCAGATAGGTATAATTAAAGAACCACTGATGCCTCCAGGAGAACTTTGAAAAACATAATATTTGTACACAAAGCAGCTTATGCTTCTCATTAGTTCTGTATTTCTTCTCACCATTATTTATTACTGAGGTCAAATGCATGAAAACATGATCTTTGTTCCTTGAGGGTTCAGCATCTACTATTGCTTCTTCCCAACCTGATGTCATTATACTCTGCTTGTGACAGCAGTTATTCCCATGGCAACAGGCTGTGACGTCACAACGAAGGATTATGATTTCAAGAAAGGAATATGCTGTAGGGACAGATAAACTCTAAGGGGGTAAAGATCCTATTTTTGTGGCAGTTTCCTCTGTAATAAATAACAATGATAAGGAATCTGCAGAAGGTAAATGACGTACAAGCTGAATTGTGTCTGAATATTATGTTTTCCAAAGTTTTCCCACAGATGTCAGGAGCTCTTCAAATTGTCCAAGGGGTCCCCGATTTAGGATTCAACTGTGATCATAGGTGAGTATACAAAAGGAAACCAGTGATTAGTTCAGCCTATTCCATAAGTTGGACAACATGGAAGCGACCTCACTGCTTGTGTAATAAGCCAGATGCATATTTTGCCAAATACAGTTGGTTCATTTTCTGATCTTCAATTTATTTTATTATTTATTTATTGAATTTTGTTGACCCGGTAAGCCCACTGGGCCTAGAAGTCCCTTTTTCAGGGGCGACCGGTGGGGGTAGGGAGGATACAGATGGTAAGCAACTGAAATTGAACCAGATTAAGCTGTTGGTGGTATTTTTTTGTGATAATACAAAGATACAGATCTGCCAGCAGAGAAAGGCTGTAGGTCTGTGTAGTGTGCTCGATGCGGGCCCTTTGTACATTGAATTAGAGTGGGTTCTGCCCCATTGGTGCTGGAACGGTTTGAAAAGTGGTAGGACCAAAGAAGTAAGGAGGTAAATTCTCCTCCATTAAATACATTAACATGATTTGCAAAAACTGATGGGCCACTTATGAAAGTTGTGGCGCCCCCCCCCGTTCCGGCACCTATGGTCTGCCTCCCCCCTTTAACTCTGACCTTCCCCCTTTACCTTGTCCCACCTCTTTTTCAATCCACTAACCATCTTTTGGTGATTCACAATGTCTGCCATCAGCTGATGCCACCTGTTCCATGAAGAAGTGTCTGCTGACCTCCTTCTGGAACATCCCACCCACCAATTTATAGCTGCGCTCCCTTGTGTTTCTGTTCCCGCTCATGTTAAAGAGGCTCCCGTCATCCATCTTGTTAATAACTTTGAGGTACTTGAAGGTTTCAATCATGCCCCCCCTCTCCTGTCTTTCTTCCAGTAAGTACATATTTCAGTTCCTTAGCCTGTCCTTGTATGGGCTGCCCTGCTGACCCTAAATCATCTTCGTTGCCCTTCTTTGCACTGCCTCTAGATGATTTACGTTCTTTCTCAGATGAAGGCTCCAATTCTGCACACAGTACTCCAGGTGCGGTTGCACTATGGATCTGTACAGCGGCAGGATCACCTCCTTCCTCCTGCTTGTGAACCCCCACGCTATACACCCCAGCATCCTGTTTGCCTTGGCTGCTGCCCTTCTGCATTGAACAGACTGTTTAAGGTTATTGGTTATAGCCACCCCCAGATCCTTTTCCTCCTCTGTCACCATGACTTTCACCTCCCCCAGCCAGTATTCAGCTCTCTGGTTCTTGTAGCCAATGTGCATAACCTTGCTCTTTTTCACATTAAACACCAGCTGCTAGATACCAGATCTGGGCAAGGGAATGGTGGGTGCAAAGCCAAAACTCAACTTCAAACCAGCACAGAAAAGAAATGCACTCAAGGTACTAAAGCTAGTACTGCTCTGTTGAGACAGAGTAACACAAGTCAAAAAAGTGTCTGCCAAGTGTAAGGTTTATTGATCAAGCATGTAAGCTAACAGAGCAGTGGCAGGAAAAACCCCAGCGCTTGACATCTAAGGCATGCTCCCTGTAGAAGTGACACGTGTTGGACGTGAAGCACTGACACACTTTTTTGGCATATTTTACTCAGTCTCAGCAGCACAGTCCTAGATTTAGTACCTTGAGTGCATATCTTTTGTGTGCTGGTTCAGATACAAGACCAATTTTTAAGCTTTGTAAAGTCCTCTCTATGGTCCTTGACCCCCTCTTCATTGTCCACTCTCACACAGAGTTTGGTGTCCTCCACAAAGGGGCAAACCTTGCCTCTTACGCTGTCTACTATGTTGTTAATAAACACATTAAACAACATAGGTCTGACCACCAGTAAACACATTAAACAACACAGGTCTGAGCACCAACCCCTGTGGGATCCCACTGGTGACCACCCTTAATCCTGATAGTTCCCCTTCCACCATTACCTTCCGGGTCCTCCCACTGAGCCCGTTTGCCAGCCACCTTGTCAATGTGCTACCCTCCTCAAAGTCTTCCAACTTTTTGATTAGCCTCATGTGGGCAACTGAGTCAAAACCCATACTGAAATCCAAGTACAGTATATCAACTGCCTAACCCTTGTTCACAGCCTTTGTTACCCAGTGGAAGAAATTGATTAAGTTGGTCTGGCATCACCTCCCCACCATGAACCCATGCTGACTGTCGTCTTGGAGTCCATCTGTTCACTATAGATGTCAAGCTGACAGGCCTGTAGTTCTCCTGAGTTGCCTTTAGCCCCACCCTTATACAGCGGCACCACATGTGCTGTTCTCCATTCCACTGACACCTTCCCCATATCTAGTGAACTGTTAAACAAGTCCATCACTGGTCCTGCTAGCTTTACTGCTAGTTCACTTACTACCCTGGGGTGCATGCCAGGGGGACTTGTCTACCTTTAAGGCTCTGAGCCTATTCAGACCTGGTCCACCGTAATCCTATTCTTCTACCATACATACACACACCCCTTCCCCTGCCTATCTTCCCTTGTGGCACTGGCCATCCTTCTCTTTAGTAAAAACAGAGCAGAAGTATTCATTTAAAACCTCTGCTTTAACCTTACTTACTTCCACCCACCTTTCCCCTTTGTTTAAGTGTTACAATGCCCTTTCTTGTGGCCCTTTTGTCCTTTATATATCTGAACAAGGCTTTGTCCTCTTCCCTGATCCCCTCTGCATTCTGCAGTTCCTTCCCTGCCTTTGCCTGCCTATCTTCCCAACCTCCTTCACTTTCTCCACATAGGTGTTGCTGTCCTCCTTCTGGGTCATCCTATACAATGCCCTTTTCTTCATAACAGCCCTGTCCACCTACCTTGTTGATCCAAAGTGACTGTCTGGATTTCCCTTTCTTACCCCTCTGCTTAAAGCAGGTTTCCGTGGCTGCTACGATCGTATCCTTGATCGTGGTCCATTTCTGGTTCACATTCAGGTTCTCCCTGAGGTTAACCAGTCATTCTTTTAGTATCCTGCCCATCCTACTGAACTCAGCCTTCTTAAACTCCAGTACACATTATTTCGTGTTTAGGATTTCCTTCCCCAAATCTGTGCAGAGCCATGCTGTCTGGTGCTCACTGCTTCCCAGTGGATCCCTCACTGTAATTTCCCTTACATAATCCCTGTTCTTAAGTACCAGGTCCAGGATGGCTCCTTTCTTAGTGGGTTCATTAGCTCCCAGGATCAGGAAGAGTTGGCTCCTATTGCAGATGTCAGTTGGGACTTCCCACTTAATTTTGGTCATGTTGAAATCCCCCACCTCTCCCATCTCTGCTGCCTGCCTGATCATGTCAACCATCTCATTATTCCTGTCTTTGTTCTGCTGCGGTGCTCCGTACAGCCTTCACCCAACTCGGAGAACTCCTGATAAAATGGCTCCAACCAGAGGGTAAAACAGCCCCACAGATCATCGACACATTTGCAATGGTGCTATTCATCAGCATCCTGCCTACAGATGTGTAGCTTTGGGTAAAGGAACACCAACCAGAAAGTGGGGAAAAGGCTGTTTCTTTGGCTGAGGACTACCAAATGGCCAGACAGATGCTACAGCAGCGAGATAACAGTCAAGGACCAATAAGACACTCTTTTTCCCATTTAAACTCCAAGTCTGATAAGAACTCTGGTGGGGGTAATGAATCTGTGCCCAAATATGTTAATTGCTATAACTGTAATAAGCCAGGCCATATTGCAAGAGACTGCTGTAGTAAGGAGAGTGGCACTGAAGCAGATTTGTCCTTGACAAATTGGGGCAAGTACTTAACATATGTGAAGGTGGGGGATAAGACTGTGAAGGGACTCATTGATTCGGGAAGCAGACAGACCCTAGTGCATGTTAAAGTGCTGGGAAAACACTGTGCAAAGGGACCAGTTACTGGTGTCAATCTGCATCCGAGGGGACACTCGATACTATCCCACCACCCAAGTGACTCTGACCATTAATGGTGTGTCGCACCAAAAGAAAGTGAGGGTAGTACCTAAGTTACCTATACCTGTGATTATTGGAAATGACTTTCCACGATTTGCTGAGTTGATCTCAGAGGAACTGAACCCTGCAGTTTCATCAGCAGTGGTAACAAGAGCTCAGGCAAAGAAAATTTCAGATGGTGGGACACTTTCTTTCAGTGATTTTAATCCATACTTGTTTGAGCACAGCTCCAAGATCTAGAAGTCCAGGAAAGAAAGAAGATGCCTGAAGAAACTGTGGCAACAAATGAATGATGGACATAAAGGGTTAAAATATGAAAGTACTGAAGCTAAACTGATAACTGATTGTGATTTTGTTTCAAAGCAAGCTAACAATGTTTCTCTCCAGGGTTATTTTAAGCAGCTGGGGGTGAAACCAAAACAGGGTGGACCAATGTTTAAAAAATGTAATAAGTTACTGTACAGAGTTTGGGTTAAACCTCAGACACAGGAACAGACAGAACAATTGGTTAAACCACGGAAGTACAAAACAGAGTTGTTACAGATAGCACATGATAGTCCTATGGCTGGTCACTCAGGGAGGGATCGCACCCTTGCCAGATTGCTGTATAGATTTTACTGCCCTGGAATTCATGAAAATGTTGCTACCTATTGTAATTCCTGTGCTGAGTGTCAGAAAGTAGCCCCAGTAACTAGAAAAGACAAGGTGCCCCTGGTGCCCCTACCTTTGATAGTTGTGCCTTTTGAGAGAATTGCAATGGATGTGGTTGGTCCTTTAGACAAAAGTAAAAAGTGTAGTAGATTTATTCTGGTAGTATGTGACTATGCTACTCGATACCCAGAAGCACTTCCAATGCGTACTGTCACAGCTTCAAAAGAGGCATACCTAAAGAAATTATTACTGATCAGGGTAGTAATTTTGGTGCTGCATTACTTAAGGAGCTGTACAGACTACTAGGTATCACTGCCATAAGAACCTCCCCTATCACCCTCAGACAGATGGCCTTGTTGAGCGTTTTAACCAAACCCTAAAATACATGTTAAAAAGGTTTGTAAAAGGGGAAGGGGAAAGATTGGGATCAATACTTGTGTTACCTACTTTTTACTTACTGAGAAGTGCCACAGGCATCAACAGGGTTTTCACCATTTGAAATACTGTATGTTAGGCAGCCAAGAGGACCACTGGATGTGATAAAAGAAACATGGAAAGATAACCCTGTGACGCTCTGCCCTCAGTTTATTGTTATATGTATGACATTTGTAATATAAAATATATAATATGTGATTGCCTGACACCCAGGCTGCAGTGAGTGACCTCTGACCACAAAAGATGTCAGTGTGAGGAAAACCACAGGATGTGTGAAGTTGACTAGTGAAGGGAAATCCTAATCTAGAATTTCACGTTCTGTTCTTAATTAAGGCTCTGGCCATCTGCCAGAGGATATAGGCCTCATAAATATTTATGATTTCCTAGAGAAACAGGCTATTTGATAACAACAACATGTTAAAAGTTGTAACCCCTTTGATCTTCCTGGGAACAGGAACCACAACCAGTTCAAAGACATGTTTGATCCCAGACTGTCATATTTGGGAAATGGCTTTTTGCTGATGTTTAAATTATTTAAAATGCATCCTTGTAGATAATGTTATAAAGAATTAACTCTAAGGGAGGGTCTAACTGATCTCACAGAAGGGGAGGGGAGATGCCTCCTGAAATGAAAGATTGTATCTGGGGAAAGTGACACATGATTCTTGAACTCTGAGAAAGACAGTTCTCTGACTTAAACAGGAATTAAAGGTAATAGTTAGAAAATAATTATTTGAGCTAGGAGTTTTGTATTCTGTAACTTTCCTTTTTATTTGTAGATGACTGAGATTTGTGATATAATTGTTCTGTATTTTATTTCACCTGTTTTACCATTTTTCTAGTAAACAATGTTTTCTTTGAAATATTACCTGTGTGTTTTCTCAGTCTTCCTTTTGCATGTGATGTTGAAACCCTGGGTTAAGTCTTACAGCTGTTAAAAAGTTTAATTGTGGTACTGAGCTTGCTTAAAAGAAGGTAAGAAATACCTAGGTCTCTTACAGAGTTGTAAGGGTTCATTTGGATACCTGGCTGGATGCCCTTGGGCAAAAGATTATGTTGCACCCCCCCCCCAAGAGAATATTATCTGATCCTGTTAATTGGGTATGCTAGCATAAGCTTCACAGTTTGAATCCCTCCAGAACCCAAGGCTAACAGGTGATTCAGACCCAAGGCAGACAGGAGTTATACCCTGTCTGTTACCTGTTCACACTATTGTACCCTGAGGTTGGCACTGTGGGAGCAGAGGGCCTGACCTGCGGAGTGCAGACGTGGCAAACTACACTCAGAAACAATCTATAACATTTTATATGTGTGCCCTAAGAAAGAAGCTGGCAAAATATGTTGAAATTGACCATAGTAATCAAGAAGAGGCCCAAAACAAGCAGAAGGTATATTATGACCATGGGGTAAAAGAAAAAGTTTTTGAGTCAGGTGAAAAGGTTTTGCTACTGTTACCCACAACAGAAAATAAACTGTTAATGAAGTGGCAAGGGCCTTATAACGTTCTTAGATGTACTGACATTGATAACTATGAGATTGAGACCCCTGACAGGAAAAATCCTACTAAGATATACCATACTAACCTCCTCAAAAAATGGGTTGAAAAAATGCCAAAAGCTACTTTGCTAGTTTTACCAGCAACTGATAGATATGTCAGTGTCAGTGGCTCAGCAGGTTGCACACTCACCTCTGAGGCCGGAAGATCAGGAGTCTGTGGGTTCTATCCCCACACCGGGCACATGAGTTAAATTCCAATACTGACACTGTAGTGCAGCATGAGAGGGTGCTGCACTCCTGAGGTGTCACCTTTCAGATGAGACGTTAAACCGAGGTCCTGTCTGCCTGTTCTGGTGGTTGTTCAGGTGGACGTTAAAGATCCCATGGCACTTCTTGAAAAGAGTAGGGGGAATTTTTATTAGGAGGACTTCAAGCAAGAATAACAATCATAGCAAAACAAGAAAGAACAAGTTGACAATTCTTTTTGTATCGACAACAACAAGAAAAGTATAAAAAAAGGCTAAAGGGGGGGCCCCGGCCGGCTATGTAACATGGCGGATGCAGAATAGCTGTGCTCCCTAAGGCACTGAATTATTTTAGGCATTAGTGAGACCCTCGCTGCTAAGTTTGATTGCTAATCAGGTGCGAGCACCCGAGAATCGGATGGCATCCGTGAGAAAGAAAGATAAACAGGTGAAATTGAAGTTTGGAACCGGAGACAAGCCGACTCGCTCTGATCAAGGGCCTGGTCTGAAACACATGAGGTCAGGGCCTGATAACTACGGTGGAGACATGTCCGACTGACAAAGATCCCTTGCAGCTGTACCGGCTACCCTGATACAGATCCAGCATGATATGAAGGCTGGATTTGCGAATATAGCAGCGCAGATTACACACATGCAATCAATAGTTACTGGCTTGTCTGAAACCACCACCGCTCACACTGATCAAATTGCCCAGCTGGAACAATGGGTAGGAGCCCTGGAAGACACCCTTGCAACGTCTGCTCGGGACAAGGCCTCCTTGAAAAACACAGTGAGAGAGTTGCTAGCACAGGTAGACGACCAGGAGAATCGCTTGAGGAGGTCGAACCTTAGGATTGTGGGGCTACCTGAGGGCATTGAGGGGGGAGAGCCTGAATTATATTTTCTCAAATGGCTGGTGGATCATTTAGACCTGCCCCCTAATCTGGTGTAGTGTGAAATCGAGCAGGCGCACAGAGTGGGGCCTCCTCCTAAAGCGGGTGACAGACCTAGACATTGCTTGATAAAATATTTAAGATTCACGGAGAAAGAAGCAATACTCAAGCAGGCCAGAGTGAAAGGGCCGATTGCGTTTCAGAATGGCAGGGTCATGATTTTTCAAGATTACAGCAGGGAGCTTCAGATTAAATGGCAGCAATCTGCTGAGATCAAATCCAAGTTGTTTCAAATGGGGTGGAGATTTACCTTTTTGTATGCAGCAAAGCTCCGTATCAATCATTCTGGGAGTGCTCCAAGAGTGTTCTCTTGCCCTAAGGAAGCTGCATGGTGGGTGGAAGAGGAGCTGAAAAAGCGCAGGAGGGAAGGCCCAGCTGAAAGCGCCGACTCAGCTCAGTGAAACCTATGTCTCTCGTTTTGCTCTCGCTTGTCGCCTCGTGCGGGCAGCCTAGACATGGGATCTAATATGCTGCAATCCTGATTTCTCTCACTGGCACAGCTACACCACAAATGTACTTTTAATTTGGTTTTATTTTATTTACCCTTTCTAACATTTATCAGTGATATATTATGTGTTCTTATAAATTCAAAGGTTGCGGAGGTAGCGATTTGCGCCTACTCGAGTTTAATGGGATCCCTGGCCTTCATAGCCCTGACCTGGTCTAGGGACCAGGGTATCAGCGGGGCCCCGGAGGCACTGTCTGGGCTGTTGAGGCTTACATCTGGTACTGACTTTGTCGCTCAGTCAGACTGGTGGGGTTGTTCTGTTCTCTGCCCCACCGAATTTATGTTGACTATGATGATGAGACATGTTTCTATTACTCACCACCCCCCAACTTTCTTTTGGTGGAAAGGCTGTCCCCATGTCCTTGAGTTCCATTATTTACAGTTGGCTGTTGCTGGGACCTGGGAGGACTACAGTGTTCAGCTTTACAACTGAATCTGGGGTTGGGGGGGGGTTCTTTCTTTCTTTCTCATTATCCGGGAGAACTGAATTATTTTGACTAGTTATTTGGGCTTTCATGCCACAACATGGGGGTCTCACATTGACTGAATTGTGTGTATGTGTCTTTAAATAAGATTACACATTGTGCTTAAGTTTTAAAGTCCGCTACTTGTTTATAAGGAATCAGTGATGGACTTTATATCCGTCAATGGGGGTGGGTTGGGTTCATGTTTATGGTTGTTGGTTTGGTGGGGGGGGATTGAGGGGTATAGCTGGGCTCCACTTTCGAGCTGTCCAGGAGTTGGGCTTCCCTTAGCCTCCAAATGTTTTGGATTTGCTTCATGATATTATATAAAAAATGGTTGGGTGAAACTGGCAGGCTGCAGATCGTTGTACACATATGTAGGCGATGCTTCTTATGCCTTAGCTTAATGTGGGATTATGGCTGATACTGTTAGGATTACCTCCTTGAACATTAATGGCCTGAAATCAGTCATTAAAAGGAAGAGACTGCAGGTAGAAGCTAAGAGATCTAAATGGCAAGTGGTGATGCTCCAGGAAACCCACATGTCTCCTGGTGAGGCAGTTAAAACTGCAGGGGCTCTTGGTGGGTCCTGGGTGTCCTCGATGTTCTCTACTAAATCTAGAAGGGCGGCACTTTGGTTCCTTAGAGGGACGAGGGTTAACATCATCAAGCAGATCACTGACCAATATGGGAGATTCGCTCTGGCTCGAGTATCTCTCCCTAAGGTAGGTTTGATTTCTTTGGGGTCCATATATGCCCCAAATGTAGAACAACCCGAATTCTTCCTACAGTTGGCTCTGGAGTTGGCGAGATGGCCGGAGCCATGGGTTCTGGGAGGTGATTTTAACTGCGTCCTCGATGGGGTGTTGGATCGGTCCAACACGACCCCCAGTACTCAGTCCAAAAATGCCCTTACATTGGCTGCATTGGAGAGGGATATGGGACTCATTGATATATGGCGGCATATATACCCTACTGGGAGAGACTATAGTTTCTTCTTGCACGCTCATAAATCCTGTGTTCGGCTGGATAGAATCTTGGTGTCCCACTCTTTGATCCCAACGTCAAAATCAGCGATCTACTCCCCTATGCTATTGTCTGACCATGCCCCCCTAACTGTGGAGCTGACAGTTGGTGACTCGATCCCCGTGGTTCGGCAATGGAAATTTGATCCTCTACTACTCAAAGATGGAGATTTTCGGTCAGGTGTATCCACCATGATAAGGGAGTTTTTAGTTTTTAACAGAAGTGAGGACTCCTCGTACGAGGCCAGGTGGGAAGCATTAAAAGCTTCTATAAGGAGTTACTCAATTGCTTACGCGATCCATAAAGGTAGGGGTTCTCAACGAGATTTACGTCAGCTAAGGATCAAAATTGAGGCCTGTGAGCTGGCGCATAAAAACAGACCCTAAGCCACTGTATACGAGGTCTGACAAAAACTAAAATGGCAATACAATACCCAAAGTAGCACCAACCTGGGGAGAGCTATTTTGCTGTCTCAAGCGGGTGCATATTTTGATGGGACGGGGGGGTATTTATTTTATTTTATTTAGCTTTTGTTAACCGGGTAGGTACACTAGACAAGTTATATGCCTATTTTCAGGAACGACCCGGGAGAGTACAACAGGTAAACAGGGTACATCAATACAACATAATGAGTCAACAAGTAATTATACATTTTGTGGTTAGGTACATTGAGGCGACAAAGCAGCAGGCAAGATACAGTGCAAGTAGTGCAACATTGAGTATCTGATACTAAAGTGCAGGTAGAGCAGCAGTGACTATGTAGTAACAGATTTGATCTGGTTTACTTGAGGTACCGGGAGTAGGGTGCCTTGGGGTCTAGGAAGCCTAGGGCTTCGGGCTAGGGAGGCTTAAGGCATTCGCAGTGTGAGGCCAGCTTGAGGTGCTCCCACAGGGAGGTCCGGAGGCATTTGTGGGAAGGGGCGGTGCGGACCAGCTCCGGGAGGGAGTTCCAGAGCCTGGGAGCATGTGCTGCGAAGTCTCTGTCACCCATAAGGGTGCGGGTAGATGGTACCTTTAGTATCCCTGGGCCCTGGGACCTAAGGGGGTAGGAGGAGCGGTCAGCAGGGTAGAGAAGCTGAGCCAGCCCCAAGGGGATGCCGGTGCTAATCACTTTGCTCACAAGGCACCCTATGCCAAGGTTTAGGTGGTTGGTCGGGGAAAGCCATCCTAACTTATCATAAAGTTCACAGTGATGGGTGAGGCAGGGGGCGGCAAGGGCGAAGCGGCAGATGTTATTGTACGTCGAGTTCCATCTGGTGAGGAGGACGTTTGAGGTACGTGCAAATAGGTGGAGACTGTAGCTAAGGGAAGGGAGTAACACTCCCCTGGCGAGAGCCAGACGAGCAGCAGGGGTGAGGTTGTATTGAGCCCTATAGGCCAGTCCCAGATTACAGTTTACACCTCTGCAGACATTGAGGATGTGACTCCCTAGGTCCAGTTGGGGGTCGAGAGTCACACCAAGGTATTTGAGGGAGAGCACTGTGTTAAGGGAAGTACCATCCGAACAGGTGATTTGCAGAGGGACTGGGGAGGCACGTATTTTGGCTGAGGAGCCGAATAGCATGGCCTGCGTTTTTTTCAGGTTGAGGACTAGCTTCTGTTGGGTGATCCATGCCTGAATGTTCTTGAAGTCCTCAGATAGGTGGAGGTTTAGGGAGACAGAATCTCGTGAGTGGGCCAAGAGGACCAGGTCATCTGCGTACAGGGTGACCCTACATCTGGTAACTACAGCAGGGAGATTGTTAATAAACAGGGAGAAGAGAAGGGGACCCAGTACCGAGCCCTGGGGGACGCCGGAGGTCACAGGCAGGGGGTCATAGAGGACTTTATTGAATTTGGTTAGCTGAACTCTACCATGCAGGTAGTCTGTTACCCATTTCAGAGCTAGGGGGGACAGACCTAAGGACCTCATCTGCAAGCAAAGCAGGTCGTGGTCGACAAGGTCAAAGGCCTTGGACAGGTCGATAAACACTGCTCCAGTGAGTTCTCCCTGGTCCATGACTGCTCTGATGCTAGAGGAGATGGAGATCAGTGCCGTGGTTGTGCTGTGCCCTTTGCGAAAGCCGTGCTGGGTGGGAGACAGCAGTTCATGGGTGTGGATGTACTCCGAGAGTTGTCTAGCTACAACCTTTTCAAGGAGCTTGCTGATGGCCGAAAGGATGGCGATCGGCCGGTAGTTGTCGGGGTTTTAGGGTTGCTCTGCTTAAGCACGGGGACAACCCTGGCCACCTTTCAGATTTCTGGGATCTCCCCTGAGGCAAGGGACAGGTTAAAGATGTGGGCCACTGGGGAGGCAATATAGGGGGCTCCAAGTTTGAGAAGTTTGGGCTCCAGGTTATCTAGACCAGGACTGGCGTGCTGGGAGAGACCAGTGAGGAGAGACAGCACCTCATTTTCTGACACCGCCCTTAGGAAGAAAGGAGGACTGGGAGGGACAGGCTCCTCCCAGTCAGAGGATGCGGGGCAGTTTTGACTCCTGGCCATTGAAATAGGTGGGGAGATGGCAGGTAGGTCAGTGAAGTGGGAGTTGAGAGCATTGGCAATCGTGAACAGATTGTTGCAGGCGGCACCTCCGATAATCATGTCGGTGACTCCAGAGTTGGCATGCCCATGGACCAGGGATTTGATATTTCTCCAGAAC
The DNA here is from genome assembly GCA_016271365.2 of Neoceratodus forsteri. Taxonomy (NCBI): domain Eukaryota; kingdom Metazoa; phylum Chordata; order Ceratodontiformes; family Ceratodontidae; genus Neoceratodus; species Neoceratodus forsteri. The sequence continues at coordinate 1,110,889,293 of CM028133.1, forward strand.
CTTCTAGGGTCGTTAGCCGAGCTGAGAAGGGCTGTCTTACAGAAATCACTTTTTGCCACTCTGATGGCTTTTTCACACTCATTTCTGAGTTTTCTGTATTGTTGTAGCAGGGGCTGGTCGGGGGAGCGTTTGAAGTGGGCCCAGCACTTGTCTCTCACCCGTATAAGGGCAAGAAGGCTCCCGTGCAGTCATTTAGTGGCTGTTCCCCTGACCCTCCGTCTTATGATAGGGGCATGCCTATCCTGTAGAGCCCCAAAGGAGGTGAGAAACAGGGTTGCAGCAGTGGAGGGATCGGGGGCACTATACACTCCTGACCAGTCAGTGAGTCTTAGCTCCTCCAGGAAAACGTCTTTATCAAACCTAACGAAGTTACGGGTGTGGATGATTTTGTGAGGAACCTTTGGGGTGGGGATTTTACACATGCAGAAAATCGGGGAGTGGTCTGAGATGGAGTCGGGTAGGGTCCCAACTGTGGAGATCCTCTCAGGGTGGTTTGACAGGTTCCAGTCCAGTAGGGAGCTGGTGGATCCGTTTGCCGACCGTCGGGTTGGCTCCTGTACAAGTTGCGTCAGGGTATGGGTGGCAAGCAGGGGCTCAAACTGCTTAACATTCCCACCGGCCCAGTTTAGGTTCACATCACCCAGAATTAGGAGTTCGTTGTCTCCAGTGCTAGGGCCAACAGTATCCAGGAGATGGGTGAGGCCCTGGAGCCCTCCCCTGGGGGGGGTTGTAAGTGCACACCATGTGCAGTTTTTTTGTGTTGCCAAGTAGGAGCGCAGTGTGTAGCAGTTCTCAGGGAGATGGCAACAAGGGTTGATGAGTCACCAGAGATACTTTAAGGTGGCTCTTGAAGTAAATCAAGATACCTCCTCCCCTCTTATTCCCGCTCCTGTCCTGCCGTATGAGCTCATAGCCTTGTAGCCCGCAGGCTGAGTCAGGAATCGAGGGTTTGAGCCAGGACTCCGTAATACCAAGGATGTCAGGTTTATAGAGTGAGACCCAGGTGATGAGCTCATCCAGGTGGGGAAGCAGGCTACGAATGTTAATGTGAGCCACTTTCAGCCCTTTGCCTAGCTGCCATTCCGGAGGAATAACCGAGGCCGAGGGGAAGGGGCCAGGATTGGGTTCAACATCACCCGCCAAGCCTAGGATTAGCGGGAGGAGCCACAGGAGGTGCCCTCTGGGGGAGGTACACCTGGTCCTGGGCTTTCGGGCTAGACGTCTCCGGACCCTGGTACGGTACAGAATGGGTCTGGGTACAAGTCCACTTGTGGGATAGCAGGGACTTGCAGCGTCGGCCAGGAGATTGGAAAAGGTGAAGTCAGTAATTTCATGGAGGGGAGACCATTTGTGGTATTCCCCCATGCTAGGGGTGGTTGAGATGTGGAGGGACACGAGTCCTAGGAGGAGAACAGCGAGGATCATGGGACAGGGAGGGGGGATGTTTCCTTGGAGGGCCATGGGAGACTTCATTACTAAGGTGGGGCCCTGCTGTACACGGGATCCCCTCATCAAGGGGGGTATGATTAAATGGAACACCTAGGGGGAGGGAGGACCCCGATCAAGTGCAGTGCTAGGGTCTTAGTGTGAGGGGGTCGTAGGTTTATCCCACCTAGCACTCATGGTGGTGAGGAGTTGGTCACTAGAGACAGGGGAAGTAGGTCCCGAAGGCCGTATAGGGCAGAATATAAGCTGCGGCCTGTGACAGACAGGGGACTGATGCTCACGGTAGATAAACTCACAGTACCGTTATCCCATTAGCCCAAAAGCAGTGACAAGAGTCACGGGAAGGGACTAGACCAGGTGGACCTAGGCAGGTTAGCAAGGACAATAAGACAGTTGGACAGGGGCAGATAACAATTGACTAGTGGCACGCAGTGCAGGACAGGCCTGGGCAGGAATCCTGTGGATAGGGGAAAGAAGCACAGCTGGTCAAATTACTCTACAATGGTAGTAATGAGGCTATGATAAGACAGATAAATTACAATACAGGTACAATACAGTTTCAGCCCCGTCCCTTGCAAGCTGATTGGCCCCAGTAAGTCTAGTAGGCGGGGCTTACAAGGATTTAATGGGGGGAGGGCCGAAAAATTGAGTCCAGGAGATTGTTTTCCCCCCGAGGAGGCCCGACGGAGCTTGTGACTCAAGCCGGCACCTCAACTCGGGATTAGGTGGTGAGGGGGGGGACCCTCCAGCACAGGTCTCCCTCGCTTCCCCTCCATCTGCATTGTCGGTCCAAGGATCTCGCTCTCCTTAAGGTGGAGGGCTCGTGAGGTCAGCGTTGGATGGGCCAATCGGCGAGTCTCGGGAGGAGGAACAAAGAAATGGCGCCAAAAATTGAAAAAGTTCCCCGGTGCTCTAGCAGGGCTCAGCCGCAAGGTAGGAATGAGAAGAGGAGCTTTTTGATGTCGTTTAAAGTCTCCGGCACTCTCAGGATTCGTGGCAGGGCTCTGCGGCAGTGTAGAGACGAATTGGAGGATTTTGAGTGCCAATCTGGGGTCTCCTGCACCAGCAGGGGCGTCGCTTCAGACCCAGGGAGGTAGCAAGTGAGTCCAGGAAATTGTTTTCCCCCCGAGGAGGCCCGCTGGAGCTTGCGACTCAAGCCGGCACCTCAACTTTGGATTAGGTGGTGAGGCACGGGGGGACCCTCCAGCACAGGTCTCCCTCGCTTCCCCTCCATCAATACCTTGCATGGCAGCTTCCCCGGCAGGAGGGGGATAGGATGATGGAATCCATCCGGGATGAGAGGGGTGTGATCAGGGAGGATACCCCAGGCACTTGGAGCATTTTATAAACTGCTTTACACCTCGCAAGGCCACCCGAACCAAGCGGCCCTTGACAGGTTCTTTGCACAAGCCCCATTACCGGAGTGTATCTGACAACCAGGTTGCTGACCTGGAAAGGCCCTTAACAGAGACTGAAAGTTCAGGTGCGATCAGAGGGCTCTTGGGGGGCAAAGCTGCAGGACCAGATGGGCTTCCCATCGACTTCTTTAAGTCCTTTCAGAACCTGCTCCTCAAGTCATTGCATAATATGCTAGTGGAGTGTTTGGAGAAAGGAATTCTGTCCCCCTCCACGCGGTCAGCCACAATCACGGTACTCCCTAAGCCCGGCAAGGACCCCTCTTATTGTGCATCTTATAGGCCAATATCCTTGCTAACTGCAGATTATAAGATCTTGGCTAAGGCAATGGCAACGAGGCTGGAGGGTCTTTTTCCCCATCTAATTCATACAGATCAGGCTGGTTTCATTAAGAGTCACCAGGGGAAACCTAATATCAGATGCACCCTGAATGTTATACACTGGTGGAGAACCGGGGCCAGTACCCACGGCACAGCAATCCTTTCTATTGACGCAGAGAAGGCCTTCAACCACATGGAGTGGGGTTATCGCTTTGACACACTTCAGAGGTTTGGGTTTGGCCCTAATTTTAGTGCCTACATACGCACACTGTACCAGCATCCCACTGCCCAGATCGCAGTTAATGGGGTCCTTTCCCCGAGCTTTGAACTAGGTCGTGGTACGAGGCATGGATGCCCCCTTTCACCCCTACTATACGTGCTTTCGCTGGAGCCCTTGGCTGCCAGGATTCGAGTGAATAATAACATCTGGGGGGGTTGCAGGGTGGGGCCTCCACCATAAGCTGGCATTATATGTAGACGATCTTTTGCTTTACTTGCAGTCTCCCACCAGTGACTTGCCAGAGGTGTTCAGGGTCATGAGAGAATATGGTGACCTATCTGGCCACAAAGTAAATTGGACCAAAAGCGAATTACTCCCAGTTGGAGGTAGGGATAGGGCCGGTCTGATTGCTAATCTTGGGGGCTTGCAAATGGCGGAGAAGTTGAGATATTTGAGTGCTCTTATCTCAGTGCGTACACATACGCTTTATGCCCTAAATTTTAAACCTCTCTTGGATAAGATCTCGGGGGATTACGATAGATGGAGCGTGCTACCACTCTCATTAATCGGTAGAGTGGGGGTGGTGAAAATGATGATCCTTCCCAGGTGCTTGTAACTGTACCAGGTTCTTCCCATTGCCCTTCCCCTCTCGCATTTCAAACAGATCAATGCGATCATTCATAAATTCCTGTGGAGGGGCAAACCTGCATGTATTAAAAGATCTGCATTGGTTATGCCGATTGCCCGGGGAGGGTTGGGCCTTCCAAATTTTTATTGGTACTGCTTGACGGCTCAGCTGACCTATACAGTTAGCATTGGTGGTATGGACCCCCCACTGTGGCTGAGCCTTGAGGAAGACCAGCTTCGGGCCCCCCTGCAGGAGGGACTTCTGGCGGGGGCCCTATGGCCGAGTAATAATGTATCAGTGACTAACCCATTTACAGCAACAATTCTCCGGTGCTGGATTAAAGTACACGAACTCCGTGGGCATAAGTTCACCTCTTCCTCTAACACGGATTTGGTTATGGCATTGCGGCTTAAAGGCCCATGCTCAGTCTCCTTAATTCAGCAGTTGCTGGCCTGGTGTAAAAGAGGGTTAAGAGCGATGAATCAGTTATATGTGGGTGGAACGCTCCTAACCTTCCCATACATATGTAAAAATTGGGGAATCACTGTAGCTGATTTCTTTGTATACTTAAAAGTCAAAAGTATTCTGGGCAACACACTGGGACCCAAATATGAATGGGGGGCTATGTCGTCTTTTGAGGAAGAGGTCTTCCTCCCCTAACCACTATCCAAACCGTTAACCATATTTTACAAACTTATAGCGGGGAGCAGTGGGGACAATGCGGAGAGGACCTGGAGGGAATGGCAGACTGACTTGGGCCTGGACTGTGATAGAGAGGTCAGGCTGAGTGCTATTCGACATTTTAATACTTGCTCCAGAATCAATAAATTAAGGCAAATCCAGTTTAATTTTATGTATCGAGCATATATAACCCCATTTTGCCTACATGCCATGGAGCTGTCAAAACCAGACACCTGTCCTAAGTGCCTGGTACACCCAGGAGATTTCCTGCATATGGCACTGACCTGCCCAAAGATAGTCCTGCTTTGGTTGGAGGTACACCATATTATGGAAAAGGTGCTGGGCTGCACTCTTCCTTGTACCCCCCTGGAATTTCTGTTTGGGGCTGATCCATATTGACCTAGGGGAGGTTCTGCTGAGATGCTTTGGTCATTAGCACTGATTAACGCCAGGAAAACAATTGCCCAGTGCTGGCTGGCTACTTCCCCCCCCTTCTGTACAACAGTGGGTTAACAACCTGTGCCTATGCATGAAGCTAGAGAGGGTGCAGTGGAATGCCATGGGTATGGGGGATAGGTTTAATTCAGTGTGGGATCCCCTGCAACTGGCAATTGAGGATGGTCATTTCCCTGCAAAAGCCCTCTGCTCTGTGCATTAGATGCTGTGCAGTCCGGTGTTGTCAGCCGTATGAGTGACAACTACGAGTGACACTTATTAACTGACACTGTCCGATCTACAGTCTCCACACTGATTCTATGTTAGAACTTGTAACTGCTCAAGTATTTTCTTGCTTGAACTGTGCCCTTTCTGCTGTGAATTGTACTCTTGCCTGCATTGAACATCGTACATTTGATTTGATTGTACATCTGAATGATAACCTTTTGTATGTCTGATTATGGTTCCACCCAACAACCAATAAAATATTTTGGAAAAAAAAAAGGTTAATGGAAAACAAAATAAACTGTAATGGACATCCAGACATTATTTGCCTTAATTCATTAGGTAAAAACATATAGTCTGAGTCTTCTGCAATACATTTATAGCCTGTACATTCAAGGTGGCTTTGCCCATTTCTCACAGTCTATCCATAAAACTCCTAGACGTTCTTGATTATGCCTCTTGCTATCCAGAAGCTATAATTTCTGTACACTCATTTCTATATTTTTTTTAAATTTCAATGTGTGACATGTATCTTTTTTGCATGACCCAGTTACAGCGTGCCTGCCATAAATAGTACCTTATTATAGTAAATATAATGCCTTGGACCTGGGTAGACCAGTGGATGTCCTCTTTCTAGATTTCAGCAAGGCATTTGACTCTGTTCCTCATGTGGGCCTGTTGGATAAGCTAGGAGAAATGGGGGTGGGAAACCAGATGATCAGATGGATAGGCAATTGGCTCCAGGACCGAACCCAGAGGGTCGTAGTTGGTGGGATAGTCTCATCCCCAAGGAGGGTCATTAGTGGGGTCCCACAGGGATCAGTCCTTGGGCCCCTTCTGTTCAACGCCTATGTATCTGACATAAGGACAGGAATCAGGAGTGAGATGAGTCTCTTTGCAGATGACTCGAAACTGGGGGCGGTGGTGGATGGGGAGGAGGGGAGGGTGGCCCTGCAGGGGGACCTGGAGGCTCTGGAAAGATGGTCTAGAAAGTGGAAGCTGAGGTTCAATGCAGGGAAATGCAAGGTACTCCACCTGGGGGCCAGAAACCCAGGCCAAGTGTACACCCTGGGGAATACTACAAGTTTCAATGGCTGAGAGGGACCTGGGGGTGGTGGTGGATGTCAAGATGAACAACTCTGAGACTTGTAGAAGGGCAGCAGCCAAGGCCAACAGGATGCTGGGATGCATCGCTAGGGGGATCACCTCCAGAAGGAGGGAAGTGATACTCCCTCTGTATAACTGCTTGGTGAGGCCGCACCTGGAGTACTGCGTGCAGTTTTGGAGGCCACACTTAAAGAGGGACATTAACCTCCTGGAGAGGGTCTAGAGGAGGGCAACCAAAATGATTTGGGGCTTGGGGGATAGGACCTATGAGGAGAGGCTCGAAGAGCTAAATATGTACACATTGGAAGAGAGAAGGGACCGGGGGGACATGATAGAGGTCTTCAGGTACATGAAGAGGGTAAATAGGGGAGGAACAGTCAGGGTGCTTCGAAGGAAGGAGGAAGGGGCCACTAGAGGGCATGGGTGGAAGCTGGAGGGGGGAAGATTCAGGGGAGAAAGGAGGAGGTGCTACTTCACTGAGAGGATGGTGGAGCCATGGAATGCACTACCTAGGGGGCTGGTGGAGGCAGAGACAGTGGAGGGGTTCAAGAGGGGGTGGGACAGGTACAGGGGAAGGGTTCTGGAAGCAAAATCCAATGCAGCAAGAATATCTGGAACTGGGAAGGGAGAAGCCAGAGAAGGCGAGGGGGACAGCAAGGTCAGCACCCAGGGTGGGGGCTGACCAAACGAGCAGACACGAAAGACCGTTAGGCCTATTCTGCTGGCATTTTAGTATGTTAGTATGTCTCTATATGATACTTCATCCATTCTCCCCCCAAATAGGGGAATATTTTATTCAAAACTTGAAAGCAAAATACATACAAAATAGTGTCATGTCACACAAAATTATACTGTAAAAAGGAAAAGGAAACATAAAGAAGTATTTCATCATACATGCAAATCCAAAAAGTCCTCTTTAGAGGACACTGCCCCCCACCCCACACAAAAAAGAGTATGGGAATAATTTATACAAAAAAACAACAGAACACAAACAAAAAAAACCTATGCATTGCATCAAATAATGCAGCCCAGAAAAAAAAAAAAAATGGGAAAACATAAAACAAAATATTGAAAAAGCAACTCCATATAAAGTAGAAATCTACTCTAAGTCAATACTAAATAAAAGATACAAGAGAATAAGCAGATATTCAATATGTTATCATATTTCTATTTAGAAAAAAAACCTACAACCCCATCATCCCGTATCAAGCCAGGACATATTTCTCCACCATAATTTATACAGTTCTAAAGAGACTGTGCGCTTGTCTAGAGTTTGCCATCTAATAAAATCTCTAGAGATTAATAAAACTATCTGATCACATGTTTTCAATTGCTTCTGCAGGGTTAAACCACAGCGTGCCTGCCACAACTGAAAACATGTAAAACACATTATAAGCCGAACGGTACTAGTGTCATATTTGGTCCACAACCCAGGTACTGTCCCTTCCACCCACATAGCAGTAGTCAAAGCTTGAAAGGGATTCAAAGGCCAAGTCTCATAAAAATTGTTCCCAAAACAAAATAGCAAACGGACATTCAAAAAACAGATAGGTCATGGATTCAATAACTCCTTCACATATCCCACCCCTTGGACAGTCCTGTTCTACAGTCTCTTTGTGTTTCAAATTCCCACGCATCCCCAGCTTTTTATGTGTACAGAGCCATAACAAATCCCACATATACTGAGGAACCCTCTTACTATTTAACAGTATGACAGTTGCTTTCTGATCTCCACAAGGCAAATCTACAAAACCCAGGGACTGTAAAAAATGAGATTCCATGATACAACCGTATAGAATCTTATGAGTAGACAAAACCACAAAACTTTTAACAAGTTTCCAAACTTTCAATTTCCCTGTAACTTCCCTGAAATATATAGGCAGCTGATTCACCCTTGTTTATTTTGAAATAATCTGTGTTTGTTCCCAAATGTCCAATAAAGGTCCGACAGTATTCAGCAGCCAAGGAGTCCATAAAATATGAACCTTTTTTAAGGGGGGTACAATATCTTAAGTGATAAAAATAACATAAAAAAACACTACTGGGTTAATCATACCCAAACCCCCCCAGACTTCTGGGGAGGTAAGTAACCCCACGTTTTACCAGATTTAAACGACTACCCCACAAACATTGAAAAAATACGCTGTACACTGAGGTCTCCAGTTGGCTGGGGGGTTGGGGGAGCTGCAGATAGAAATAAGAAATAAGACAGCAAATATGTTTTGATAAGGTAAATTAGTTAAAATTTTGTCATACGCCATTTGTTCCATCTTTTTAACCGTTCTCTTGCCTCTACCAATTTCAACTCCCAATTATATGTTTGTGAATCTGGACCTCCAAAATAAACACCCAAAATTTTACAGTAACCTAACGTAATCGTTATTCCCCATATTACGGACACATCTAATGCATCATAACCAATAGGCAATATGCATCTTTTTGAATGATTAATAACAGAACCGGTCAAATCAGAAAATGTTTGTAAAACACCCTTCGCCTTCCAAACAGATTATCTGTCAGCCAAAAAAATACCTAAATCATCTGCATATGCCATCGCAGTGATCGGATTACCTTACAGCCCACTGATAGCCCAGTAATCGACTCCGTACGATACAAAGCATGGAAAAGCAGATCCAAAGATAAAATATACAACAACGGGCTAAGGAGGCAACCTTGTCTCACTCCTCGCCTGACAGCTACGTTTTGACCCACCCAACCATTAATACTGGGCAAAATACTAATCCCAGCATAGCACGTCTGCAACCATGTAATGAAAATTTCTGGGAAACCATAACAGCGCAAGGCTTCCCAGAGATATTCATACTCCACTTTATCAAAGCCTTTAGACTGATCCAAACAAACTAGATGACCCATCAATTGTTGCGTTTCTCCTTTATGCAGGATTTCATGGAGAAGGATGAGAGAAAAATAGAAACATAGACTTTGACAGCAGATAAGGACCACTTGGCCCACCCAGTATGCCCATTTCCCTACCTACTGGATAAGCTGCAGATTCTAGTTAACCAACAGCCTACTTCCTGCCACCCCCCACTGCAGTTGCCTTGTGTCTGTCCCATGCACGTTTGAATTCCCCCACTGTTTTAGACCCAACAACCTCCCCAGGAAGGCAGTTCCACGCATCTACCACTCTCTCCGTGAAAAAAATTTCCTCACATTACCCCTGAGCCGTCCTCACTCTATCTTTAAATTGTGCCCCCTTGTTCTTACACATCTCTTTTTCCGAAAGATGCTACCCTCCTGGACTTTGTTAATTCCCTTGAGGTACTTGAACATTTCTATCATGTCCTCCCCCCGTCCCTCCTTTCATCAAGGGTATACATATTAAGCTCTCTCGGTCTCTCTTCATATGATTTCTGATGCAGACCCTGCACCATTTTAGTTGCCCTCCTCTGGACTGCTTTCATCCTGTCTATGTCCTTGCGTAGATGAGGTCTCCAAAACTGCACACAATACTCCAGATAGGGTCTCACCAACTGTCTGTACAGAGGGATAACAACTTCCCTTTTTCTACTTGTGATGCCCCTTCCTATGCATCCCAGTATCCCCCTGGCTCTCCTTACTGACTTCTCACATTGCTTACCAACCTTTAAATCATCTGATATGACTATCCCCAAGTCATGTTCCATTTTTGTTGTTGTTAGTACCTCCCCTGCTATTGTGTACTCTTCTCCTGGGTTTTTGTTTCCCAGGTGCATTACTTTGCACTTCTTTGCATTGAATCTAAGTTGCCATATGTCTGACCATTCCTCCAACCTTGCCAAGTCCCTTCTCATCCTTTCTACCCCCCCCTTGTGTACCAACTCTGTTGCAGATCTTTGTATCATCTGCAAAGAGGCATACCTTTCCCTCCAGACCCTCTGCAATGTCACCTATGTAACCCCCCTGCAAATGGGGGTTCCTAAAAGACTTCCAGGAGCTTGCTTGAATGCTCCAAGCCTGAATGGTGTTTGGCATTTAAGCCATTTATCAGTGAGTGTTTTAGAGCCTCTGGTACTGTCTCTTTAAGAGCTGTCTGCTTGCAGACATAATTAGTTTGTATGGGGGACTGTGTGCTTCTGTTTGAGTACCACTCGAGCTGCTGCAATTCACTCTATTTTTGCAGTCACTAGAGTGCAAAGGGAACCTATCTGAAAGATGTAACTGTTTGCCAGAAATCATGTAGAGTAATAATGAAAATACAGTTTGTCTAACCTGCTTTTTGCAGTCAGAACTGTGTCTGCCTAGTTCCCCATTCTGGTTTTGAACTTCTGAACTGGACCAATCAGTGTGGGGTAAGCTAGCTCTAAAATGGTGCCTTGGACGAATCAGAACTTGGACTCATAATCTGAGCCAGCCACAAGAGGATTGCATGGGCAGTGACTCTGGGAGATGTAGTTTAGACTTAGGCGCCTTTTGGACCAACAGCAGCAGTCTATTGTGAGTGACAGCCAATCCAGTCAAGAACTGGGAGGAACTCAAAGGAAGTGCCAGTTTTGTCTGTTGGAGTTTCAGTTTAGCTTTGGCAGTGAAGGGAAAGAAACCCTGTGCCCTTCAGTGTACAGTTTCAGTCAAAAAGTGTGTAAGGCCCAGAGTTCGTCTGCAGCTTGTGTAACTGCTTGTTAGGACTGAACTGTCCCTGTGAAAAGAATCAAAGGATCTCTGAAGAGTAGAAACCAGACTCACCCTGTAGAAGACTGGAGAAATTGTTGAATTGCACTCGGTCTGTCAGGAACTGAATCTGCTGTGTGTTCTCCCGGGTATTGTGCAGTGGTTGCGATCGGGATAGAGAAGCAGCCTGCCTGGTATAGTACTTTCTTTTTACCATATAAATGTGTGAAGAGTCTCGTGGAGCTCAAAAGTAGCCCTGCTGACGTTGAAGGACCCTATCTTGTTTGGAGGTCGAGTACTAATTCAGGTCGCTCCTGTTGAATTGCCACATTAAATCCAAATGGAATCACTGTACTGCTGACTGTTTAAGCTAATTTTCTTTTCACTGTGTGAAAGGGCCCCTACCAGCTTGACACGGTTTGACTAGCCACTAGGGCTTGGGTACCCAGGGACAGTAACTGGTAGGGATAGGCCTGTGCACAGAGCCATAGGTAGATAGTAAAGTGATAAATTAATTAACCTGATTTCCCTGTCCTTGTTATATCCTCAATAAATCAGAGCTGCTTGTTTCAGCAAAGTTATACTGCCTGAGGTATTTGTCTATGTTAAAGTACTGTACTGTGATTGTTGCACTGTATCTTATTTCACAGGAGGTCCCAGTGCGGAACCAGACCTGGGGGTAAGTGTATACTGTGAAGGTAATTCTGATATATTGTGTGGGGCCACTAGTGGGAAGAAAGGGGTTGCAGTGTCCCAGAGGGCTGTGACCAAGTTAGTTTAACTATTGCAAACCCTGACCTCTGGGTGGAGGCACCCGCCATTGGATCCAGGCCCCTCAACCTGTTAGTGGCAAATCAGGCAGGGGTAGTAGCCCCTGGGATAACGCCATCTAGGGGTTACACCTATAAAGATGTTAAAGAGGACTGGACCCAGTACTGAGCCCTGAGGTACTCCACTAGTGACCCCCCTTTCTTCGGAATGTGTTCCACTCATAAATTGAGACGGGTGAATAATAGTGTCTAGAACCCCTGACAAATGCTTGCTCAGGATTTTCATTAAAATTTTGACATCAGTATTTAGAAGAGTAATTGGTCTATAATTGGTCAAAAGTCATCTTTCCCCACTCTTGAACAACAAAAGTAACAGGCCCTCCAACATACTGTTTGGTAATCGTCCTACCTTTAAGCAGGTATTATAAACGTCGCAGATCTCACGTCCCAAATGATCCCAGAGAAATTTATAAATCTCATGGGGAAGACCTTCCGCCCCAGGTGTCGTCCCAGGCTTCAAAGCCCAGATAACCTCATTTATTTCTAGCAGAGAAATGGGCTCAGTTAAAAAGGTTACACAGTCTACAGGGATTCTCGGTCAGGTGCAGGAAACCAACCACTTTTTTAAATCTGCAAGGGGCAAAGACTGATTCTTAAATAAATTAGCAAAATGTGCTGAAATCTCTCCCAACTCATCTGCATTAGTGGTTCAGACAACATGAAGTCTTGCTATATTATGACATATGCAGTTTGTCCCAGCCTTAGAACTGCTCCGGAGGTGAAAGAGTTAAAGTCCATGCCAGGCATGGAACTTAGAGCTCGAGCTCGGTTGAAAATTCTATCTGTTGTTCTTCAAACTTAAACTGTCAGATTCTTTACTCCGCCTCACTGAACAGTCGCTCTGGAGATTCCTCCTTCTGCACGGTTCATTTTGTCGGTTAAAGTATAAAAGTTTTCGTTTTCTTAACCAAAATTAAACCGCAGCCGGTCGGTTCAAGCTCTATATGTGGTATTGTAAGTCCTAGATAGGTTTTACATTTATTTTCTGTGTGGAACTTGTAAACATTTCTATCGGTTCGGTTTGAACCGATCAAGTTACTTCTATTACATTACAGTCTTTTAGAAGTGCGGTTCCCAGTTCTTATCGGTTCTAAAAAAAACGGATTTAATTACGGTTTTTCCACGACCCGTGACACGGTTGGGAACCGATAAGGGAGTCTTGCTTGGCAGATTGCCATAAAAGGGCAAGTTTTTGGTTAGGCTGGCACTATGTCTGAGAAACCCAAAAGAAAAACCGGGCCCACTGGGTTTCAGCACTGTGTTGTATGTGGGGAAGCCTTTGCCAAGGCTGACCCCACACCACATGTGTTTATTGTCTGGGGTTGACCACCTCAATTCAGACTGCCAGATTTGCATGGGTTTTCCTGCAGCTATCTTGGATAAGAGAGTTGGTAGACTCACGGAACGGGAGGCCATAAAGTCCGCTGACCCGGATGGCCAGCCCGGTTCGGTTTCAACCGAACCGGAGGGAGTGCCCTCTGACCAGGGCGATACTTCCTCGGGCAAAAGGAGAGCCGACTCTGAGGAGTCACTTCCAACAAAGAAATCTAGAAAATCAGCTGGTGTGGATTCAAAACTTCCCTCTCCAACTGCTGAAGAAATAGCTAAAGCAATAAAAATTGTTCAGTCTCTCCGGTTCCGACCGAACCGGCATCATCAGGTAAGCGCTCGGTTCGGTCGGTTCCTCCGGTTCAGGAGTATTATTTAAGGGAATTTTATGAACCAGAGGAGGGGGAAGAGGAGTATGAGGAGAGTGAATGTGGTTTTGAAAGTCTGGATGTGCCCATTGAACCGGACATCTCTCCAGACAGACCTTCAGGAGTGTCTCCCCCTAGGCTTTCTGAGTCCCCTTCTCACTTCATGCTTTAAAAAAAAAAAAAGTGGCTGAAACCCTCCAGCTACCTATGGAGGAAGCTGTGGATGATCAGAAGGAGCCTGATTTTGTAGAAATGATGGATATCCCAGAGTCTAAGAGACTGTCTATTCTTCTGCATAAATCTTTTTGGAAACAGACAGTAAAGATTTTAAAAGCTCCTCACACCATACCTCCTGTTGATAAAAGAATGGACAAAAGGTATGCATTATCAGGCTGTGATACGGAGTTCCTTACACAACAATGCAGCCATGTGGGGGTGGTGCAGGCTGCAGCCTGTGACGAGGCAAATGTTCCCTTAGCCTCTCACTCCCCTGACAAGGACTCCAGAAAGATAGATGCCATGGCAAAGAAACAGTACATGGCAGCTCCCTTAGGACTCAGACAGGCTAATTATATGGCTTATGTTGCTAGATATCAAAAATCCAGATGGGATACTGTTTTAGCTCTAGCAAAGCAGGTTCCTGGCCAGCTGGCAGAAGAGCTGGATTAGGTGGCCCCTGATGGTATTGAGGCATCCAAGGTGCAATTCCATGCTGCAGTGGACTCAAATGATGTATCATCCAGAGTCATGGCTACATCTGTGGCTCTCCATAGAATGGCTTGGCTCAGATGTACTAGCCTGCCACAGGATACCCAGACTAAGGCCATGGATTTCCCTGTTATGGGCAACTCTCTGTTTGGGGAGCAAACAGAGAATTACATGAAGAAAATGGATGAATATAGGACCACCTATAGGAGTGCACAGGCCAAGGAAAGGCAAGTCACTTTCCAAGGCAGCCTCCCAGGGGCAGGAGTAGGCCTTTTCATAGGCCTTTTTACCAAGCCCAGGCTTCCTCTTCAGCTTTTGCGCAGAAGGGGTTCTTTAGAGGGAGAGGCAGACGAGGTGCAGGCAGGCCTGCTTCCACCCCTCAGCCAAAAGACCCTGCCAAACAGGCACCCTGATGGGGCGCCCAGGGCCGATTCTCCTCTACCTATAGGGGGGCAGGCTGGCTTACTTTGTCCAGGACTGGGAGTCTCTAATGTCAGACAAGTGGGTCCTGGAAGTAGTAAGCCAGGGACTGGTTCTCAGCTTCAAAAAATTTCCAAAGATGAGAATCAGATCCTCTCCACCTGCAAATCCTTCAGAGGCTCTTGCCCTGGAGGCAGAAGTCTCTACCCTCCTGGCTCTCAGAGCTGTGGAAAGGGTTCCACCCCTACACCAAGGCAAAGGGTTGTACTCCAGGTACTTCCTTACCCCAAAAAAGACAGGAGAATGGCGGCCCATCCTGGATCTCAGGTATCTAAACAAACACCTTTTAAAACCAAAATTCAAAATGGTGACTCTGGGAATTATTTTACCCTCTTTAAGGCCAGGGGACTGGCTAGTGTCCCTGGACCTCAAGGATGCCTATTTTCATATTCTCATCAGAAGCTCCCATTGAAAGTACCTCAGATTCGAACTGCCCTCAGGTCATTACCAGTTCAGAGCAATGCCCTTTGGCCTTACATCTGCCCCAAGGGTATTCACAAAATGCCTGGCAGTAGCAGTTGCCCACTTAAGAAGGCAAAAAATTGTCATATTTCCTTACTTGGACGACTGGCTCATAGTAGGCCAGTCCACAGACCAAGTCAGGTTACACCTTCAAGTAACTCAGCAACTGCTAACTTCTCTAGGTTTCCTTCTCAATCTTCCAAAGTCAGTCCTAGAGCCTGTCCAGCTTCTCACCTTCATAGCTGCAGAACTGAACACAAAAGAAGCCAGAGACTTCCTTCCTCTGGAAAGGGCAAGTACCCTGATTTCTCTCGCTTCCTCCTTCACCCTGCGGGTCTCTCGACCAGCAAGGCACTTTCTACAGCTCCTGGGACACATGGCTGCTTCGACAGCAGTAGTGCAGGGAGCCAGATTTCAGATGAGGGTCATCCAGTTCCATTTGAGAGCCTTTTGGTCTCAAAGAAAGGACCCTCTAACCAAATTAATTCCAGTGACTCGAACCCTGATCCAGGCCCTTCAGTGGGGCAGGCCCAGGGCAATTTGAGACAGGGGTCCCCTTACCCTCAGTCTCACTCCTTAATCCTTACTACAGATGCATCCCTTATTGGGGTGGGGAGCTCCATGGGCGACCTCACCACCCAGGGATTGGGGTCCCTTCAGGAATCTCTGCTCCACATCAATCTGTTGGAACTCAGAGCAGTTTTTCTAGCACTTCAAGTTTGTTTCCAAATCTGTTCAGAACAAGGTTATTCAAGTCAGAACAGACAATACCACCACAATGTGGTACATCAACAAACAAGGGGCACTCGGCTCACGGCCTTGTGCACCAAGCAACGGTTGTGGTCTCTGGCTTACTCCCTGAACACCTCCCTTGTAGTATTTCACCTCCCAGGCAAGGGCAATGTCCTGGCAGATGCTCTCAGCAGGATTTCCCAAGGCCATCATGAATGGGCTCTGGATCCCCTAGTTCTGGGGGGTGGTATTGCCAGATGGGGCACACCCCAGATAGATCTTTTTGCAGCCCCAGACAATCACCAACTTCCTCTTTTTTGTTGCAGGCCCCCAGTGTTGGGCTCAGTCCCCCTGGGTGCCTTCCTTCTCAGTTCGGAAGGGAAGTTTCTCTATGCCTTTCCACCCTTCCCTCTCCTGTTCAAAGTGCTAGTTAAAATCAGGTCTCAATCCTGCAGGATGTTTCTGATTGCTCCAGACTGGGCCAGACAGCCCTGGTACCCACTCCTTATGTCCTTAGCAGTCCACCGTCCCTGTGTCTCCCAGGAATCACAATCTGTTATCCTGTGCTCAGGAGAGGTTTGGGTACCCGAACCTCAAATCTCTCAATCTTAAGGCCTGGCTCTTGAAGAGTTAGAGTTTGCTGACCTACACCTTTCCCAAGGTGTATTGGATATTCTGAAGGCTTCTGGGAAGCCTTCCACCAGGGCTACTTATAATTCCAAATGGAAGAGATTTTCCATATGGTGCTCTGGGAAGCATATTTCCCCAGAATCTGCTGACTTACCCGCAGTCCTGGATTATATGGTTCATTTAAGTACTTTAGGGCTGAGACCAGCTATCCTAAAAGTGCACTTGGCAGCCATGTCTGCTTTCTTGTCAGCAGGTAAGCCCTCTTCTCTTTCAGCTCATCCTGTATTCTCCAAGTTTTTCAAAGGGTTGCTTCACACCAACCCCCCATTTAGGGATCCTTCCCCTGCCTGGGATCTTAATATTTGCTTTGCCCAACTTATGCAACACCCTTTTGAGCCCTTGTCCTCAGCAGAGCTCAAGTACTTGACTTGGAAAACTGTGTTTTTGGTAGCCATCACTTCTGCCAGGCGCATAAGTGAGTTACAAGCATTGTCAGTGGAGCCTGATTTTATCTCCTTTCACAGAGATAAGGTAGGCTTCAGGACTAACCGAAAGTTCTTGCCTAAGGTGGTCTCAGATTTCCACCTTAATCAATCTGTATCTCTCCCTGTGTACTTCACTGGCCATTCCTCTTCTGGTGAGAGGAGGTTGCACAGTTTAGATGTCAAAAGATCACTTAGATACTACATAGATCATACCAAAGGTCACAGGTTTAACTCCCTCCAACTGTTCCTCACTTATGGTGAGGTTGGCAAAGGGAAACCTGCCACTAAAAGATCCATTGCCAGGTGGATCGTCTCTTGTGTCCAATTCTGCTATGAAAAACTGGGTAAAGTTCCTCCCTCAGGCCTGAGGGCTCACTCCACCAGAGGTACAGCTGCGTCTCTGGCTGCTGCCAGGGGCATCTCTATCCTAGAGATATGTCAAGCAGCTACCTGGAAAACGGTGTACACTTTTACTAAGCATTACTCCCTGGACATCCAGGCTAGGAGTGATGCTCGTTTTGGCACAGCTGTGCTTCAGAGCCTATTTCCTAAGTAGGTTCTGTCCCTCCTCCATGGAGGCTGCTGTGAAGTCTGCATATGTCATAATATAGCAAGACTTCATGTTGTTTGAAGAAAAAATTACTCACCTTAAGTAATGTTGTTTCTTCTAATGGAGTCTTGGTATATTATGACCTCCCCCCCTGCCTGCCCCTCTCAGAACCTTACTCTTGGGGATGTGGGTGGGCAGGGCAGCGTTGGCACTTTTTAGATGCCCACCTTGTTTTTCACCCCTCCTTTTGGGGTGATCTTTGTTGTGTTGTCATTTTTTGGGTCTCCTGACTTGAGTCTTCTTTGTGGCACCAAAAAATATGTTTATTTAATTAAGTAACCAGTTGGCTAGTGTAGGTTTACAGCTTCCACACAGAGTCTTAGTGAGTTTTTGCTCGTAAAGATCTGACAGTTTAAGTTTGAAGAACAACAGATAGAATTTTCAACCGAGCTCGAGCTCTAAGTTCCGTGCCTGGCATGGACTTTAACTCTTTCACCTCCGGAGCAGTTCTAAGGCTGGGACAAACTGCATATGTCATAATATAGCAAGACTCCATTAGAAGAAACAACATTACTAAGGTGAGTAATTTTTTCTTACCGTAGCACTACCTGATGTTGAGAGATAAGTCATATTTCTTCTATCCTTCATATAGCACTCAGTATCAAAAGGCAAAGTGTTTGCCAATTTCCCGGTAATCCCATATTTCTGTTTCTTCTCTAAATCCTTCATAAAATTTAATTGCAACAATGCTAATTTCGATTTAATGTCTGTAATAGCTTGTTGATATTCTCTATATAAATGTTGGCGCAAATTAGTCAAAAATCGTACTTTCTCCCTAAGATGGCGCATCTCATCCTGTCTAAACTTTCCATTTATACTGCCCATCTCTTTGAAATAATTTTTAATTTCCTTCTTTGTGTCTTCCCACCATAAAGGTGTATCCTCATATAAGAAAAATACAGATTTTCTGGCTCGTATGACATAAATAAAACCCTCCTGTACCTGAGGAATCTCCAATAGTCTAACATTCAATTTCCAGATCTCTGGACCTCTTCTCTGTGCAGAGTAACTACCAAGCTCTAATTACAGCATCCTATGATTTGAAGTAGCAACATCCGCTACTCTAGCTGATTGAAGCAAAAATGAGGGGGAAGCAAAAAAATAGTATACAGGATACTCTTGGACTACAAGAATAAGTGAAGGGGCCACTGGAAATAACACAGAATATATATCAACGAGGCCTTCCTCCTCAATTAGTGTGTGTAGACCCAAAGCATCAGAATACATTTTCTTACCTGGTGGTATGGGTCCTTGAGGTGGCAAGGTACAATTAAAATCCCCTCCCAACAAGACCGGATGATTAGTTAACAAAAATGGTTTATGGGACTGAAATAAAGCCACCCTATCATACTTTTAACTGGGGGGCATAAACATTAATAAGCCTAATAACAATCCCTTCCCATTGAACATCTATTAATAGAGCCCTACCTTCCAAAACCTCCAATTATCGGATAACCCAAACTTTAGAAAAAAAAACGAATACCCATTCCAGAACACATATCCTCCCCTGTTGACCAGAAACAATCCTCCCCCATATCCAGCCATCAGAGGCCACAGCTAACTTTTCAGGGGAATGAAGTCTAACATCCTGTAAGAAAACACAGTCCAAATTACTTAGAAAAAAATGGGCATATGTGCTAGAACGTTTAGCCGGGGAAAGAATACTGTTCACATTTAGAGTTGCTGCTCTGAAGGTAACGGAAGCTAGAGTCTTTAATAAGGAAACACAGTCATTTCACTTTACTAGATGCCCTTGTTACTCTACCACTCTTCTGAGACACTGGTTGTTGGACTACTTGACCCTCCGACTCTACGTGAATTCCAGGTTGTGAGGATGAAACTGATAATTGATCATCCTCTTCCACATCAGAATGTTCATCCATCAGTATTGAATAACCATTAGGATCCTCCAGAGGTTTCTCTGGGGGTTTCTGTTTAGTTTTCGATTTTTGCTTACCTCCTTTGCCTTTCTTCCCTGTTGTAACAACAAAGGCTTCTTCTGGAGGCTGTGTGGTCAAAGGTAACGGAGGGGATACTTTGTCTACACCAGGTGCTGTCACAGTAGGCTCCTCAGAACGAGGGGCTGATAGCAAGGAGTCTCGTCCCTTAGGGGATACATCAGGGATAGGAGTCTGGGAGGGCATGGGTGTTTTACCAACCAAAGGAACACATGCTTGCCTCACTGCAGTCCAAATATAATGGTCTTGGACACCAAAATCAGCATCTTCAGTATTTTTTGCCACTTCAGGACAGTCTGAGAAAGTATGGCCTTCCTCATTGCACAGATTACACCTTGGGGCATGAAAACAGTGGATACTAGGATGTCCTCTTTCCCCACAGTGTGAGCATTTCAAAATGTCGCAAGCAGTACTTATGTGCCTAGTAGACCCACATTTAAAGCACACCCGGGGCTGACCAGGATAAAACAAAAAACCCTTATCCCTCCCTATAAAGAAGCAGTTAGTAATGTCTTGATTGGATTGTTGCAATTTCACTTTGAATTTCCATCCCCCATTCCAAAACCCCTCCTCATCCATTATTTTCATCAGGTTCCCCTGAATAGTACACCATTTTTCAAGCCAGTAGACAATGTCCGTGATATTTACCCCCTCATTCCTGAAAAGCACAGTGATGACCCAAAAAGGGTGCTTAGTCAGAGGAATGACAATAAAATCAACCCATAAAGGGTTTGTTTTAAGGTTCATATAATGACACCAAAAGGTTTCCAAAAGGGCAGGGGTTCGAAAGCTGATATCAAAATGTAGTTCACCTTGGGCATGTATCAAGGCGTAGACTTCTGAAGGAAAAAAAACATACTTTGTTTTAGAAGGATTTTGCCTACATAAAACTGATCAGGGGGATGGTCTCGTGGGCCGACATACCTTAGCCGAACTGTGTTTTGGCATTTTGCTAATTCCATAGGCTTATGAAAGTGGTTAGCATAAGTCAGTTTTTCAGGCCCTGCATCAGCAGGAATGGGGTCATCCTCAGCTATGGGGTTATTAAGGGGAGCCGTAGCCAAATCATTAGTTATATATCTACATTGTTGGCATCAGGAACAGGGTCAAGCGCAATAGGGGATACCGGACCGGTCTCTCCAGAAACAACAGAAGGAGAAATGTTGTCACTTCTCTTTGAGTGTGTGGGAGTACCCGGTAAGGGGATTTCTGGATCAGGTCTCCAATGTCCATCTTGAGTGGATCTCCTTCCAGCATCATGTAGGGCCTTGTCGTGCGACCAGGAGCCTTCCATCTCAGTACTCCAATCTCTCTATGAAATCGATTCCGTCTTGGTCTGAGGTGATCCAGGTCTTTCTTCAGCCGCTAGGATTTTCGGAGGACTGGCAGCTCCGGTAACACTCGGAGATGTAACCGAACGTTTACGTTTCCGATCTTCTTCTTGTCGAAGTTTCTCTGTAGAAATTTGCTTGCTCACATATAGCAATTCTGCCTGTAAACACTGCTGTTTTTCCAGTAGACTTAATTTTCTGGAGTTTGTTCCTCACAAGGGACCACTCTTTTGGACGATATGCTGGCCACCCGAAGGGTGCACCCCAGCCGCTTCCACAGCGGATCCCTCGACCTGGAACATTACTAAAGGTCTATGTTGCTCCTGAGACTCCTCATGCTGATCCATCCAAACACCTCCACATCCTACAGCAGAATGAGAATACTCCACAGCCGCAAGGGTCCCCCTACTGACAGAGTAGGGGAATTTCCCCGGGTGTCCTGGCCAAATTTCCCCCATTCACTAAAAATACCACCAGCAGCTTCATCTGGTTCAGTTTCATTTGGTTACCATCTGTATCCCCCTACCCCCAGTCGCCCCTGAAAAAGGGACTTCTAGTCCCAGTGGGCCTGCCAGGTCAACAAAATTAAATAAAATAAATAAATAAGATATTAATGTAGCTTATGATAGACTGAAACTGTAAAGATGAATGTTTCCTTGACTTCAAAACAAACTGCAGACATTCGTAATGTGCTAAAGACATTTAACAGTACTTTTACCACAGTACCAGTCCGATCAAAAGGGGTTGAGCATGTTATAGGGACAAGGAATGCTCGTCCTTTTAGGCAAAAGACATACAGGTTACCAGAGCAGTTAAGAGCTGACGAGGTTAAGGAAACACAAAAAATGAAAGAATTGGGTATCATAAAGGAGTCAAGGAGTGCTTGGTCATCTCCAGTGGTAATCGTAAACAAAAACGAAGAGGGTGTTAGAATCTGCCTTGATTTTAGGAAACAATGAAGTGTCAGAATTTGACAGTTATCCTTTGCTCAGAAGATTTGGTGGACAGACTGGGGAGTGCAAAGTATATCAGTACCCTCGATCTCACCAAGGGTTACTAGCAAATTTCCTTTAGCTAAAGAATCCAGAGACAAAACTGCATTTGCCACTCGTGTTGGATTCTATCAGTTTCCCAACATGCCCTTTGGTTTACATGGTATACCAACTACATTTCAGCAGTACATGGATGTAATTTTAGCACATCACACTGGTTATTGTGCTGCATACCTGGACGATGTTGTGGTGTACAGTCCAAATTGGAAAAGCCACCTGGAACACCTACAAGCAGTTATCCAACCCATCAAAAATACAGGTCTGCGGCCCGGTGGCACTGAAGGTTGAGGCGCTGGATGCCACACCTCACGCCATGCCAGTGACTCGGGTTCGGGAGCAAGCTTGGGCACTGGGGGTCGGCAGGGGAGGGAGATGGATCAAGTGTCCATAGGACAGCCCTCCTCTCCCTGGGGAGGGATCTAGGGTCTTCCCGGCACAGTAGAGACCCCGGTGGAGACTGGGGGTACTACTAGCATGGGAACAAGAATCAGGATAAGCATGGCGGCGTCTATGGGGCAGTCATGTGCTGATGCCATTGCATGGCGCAGCTCGAGAGAGGAGCAAGCACAAAGAAAAATCCTCCACACTACCGGTGAAATGGCGGTGGCCCAGTGGGACACCACATCCCAAATGCTGGTCCAAGCGCACTCGTGTCTCTCCGTGGCCGACCCGATGACCGAAGGTATGGCACCTCACACTTAGGAGATGACCACCAGAGGAGGGCAGAACCAGCCCTGGAGGTGATCTGAGGGTCGGGCCTGCCTAGGTCATTTGGGGGAGAGAGCCTGGGAGATGTGGGTGTTCAGGCTGGGAGTTAGGGTGTATTCATGTGGACACTCCTGAAGGATGCCCATGGCCCAAATGCATAAATAAAGTCTAAAAAAAAAAATACAGGTCTGACTATTAATTCTACCAAATGTGCATTTGGGCATGCAGGTAAACCAGATATTTGAGCTATGTGTTGAGAAATGGAGAAGTTAAGTCAGAAGTTTCTAAAATAGAAGCTATAGCTAACAGCCCTGTCCCTAAAACAAAGAAACATGTCAGGTCATTTTTAGGGCTGGCTGGTTATTAGCGGAGATTTGTTCCCAACTTTGCTAAGTTAGCTACTCCCCTCACTGAACTCACGAAGAAATGGTTCCCAAATAATGTGAAATGGACACCAGAGTGTGATGAAGCTTTTCGAGCCATTAAGGTTGCATTATGTTACTAACATACTAAAATGCCAGCAGAATAGGCCTAATGGTCTTTTGTGTCTGCTCGTTTGGTCAGCCCCCACCCTAGGAGCTGACCTTGCTGCCCCCCTCTCCCTCTCTGTTTTCTCCCTTCCCAGTCCTGGATATTCTCGCTACATTGGATTTTGCTTCCAGAACCCTTCCCCTGTATCTATCCCACCCCCTCTTAAACCTCTCCACCATCTCTGCCTCCACCAACCCCCTGGGCAGCTCATTCCATGGCTCTGTCACCCTCTCAGTGAAGTAGCACCTCCTCCTTTCTCCCCTGAATCTCCCCCAGCTTCCACCCATGCCCTATTGTTGCTGCCCCCTCCTTCCTTTGGAGCACCCTAACTGCTCCTCCCCTATTTACCCCCTTCAGCCCTGATTTTGAAGAACCATTTTTGTTACAAACAGACGCATCAGAGGCAGGCCTAGGTGCAGTCCTGAGTTAAAATATAGATAGGACGGAACATCTTATTCTGTACATAAGTAGGAAGTTGCATGACAGAGAGAAAAGGTACTCCACCATTGAAAAGGAATGTTTAGCAGCAAAGTGGGCCATGGAGTCCCTTAACTTTTATTTGCTAGGAACTGACTTTGTACTTATAATAGATCACAATCCTCTCTTTTGGCTTAACCAAATGAAAGATAAAAATTCCAGAATCACAAGATGGTACCTGGCACTACAGCCATTTAAATTCAAGGTATACACAAAACTGGTAAAGAGAATAGCAATGCTGATTTTATGTCAAGATATGGATCAGAAATTGAGGGTTCTGAAGGTTGAAAAACAAATGTAGTTTAAACTTTACTGTTTGCTGTACTGTTATAGAAAAAAGGATACTTCACATGTGCTTAATGTCTGAAAGTTAGAAGCTAATATTATTAGAGAATTAATAGAAAGCTTTGGAAACCTGTTTTGTAAAACAGGCTCCCTCTTGGGGGGGAGTGTATCTGACAGGGTGGAATAGGACCCTGTCTCAGTTGTTATGGAAAGAGTTTGAATGCAGGGATCTGTTCTGTTATTTCCTTTTCTGTCTCTCCTCTGTCTTTTTGCACAACCAAATTTTCCTGTGAGACCTAGGATTTGATCACCCTGGCAGTCTCGTAGCTATTTGCCTCTCACTGTCTTTCAACCTTCCCTTACTGTTCTGTCTTTTTCCTCCCTTGCATATCTGCTGGTATAAAAATATATGCAAATCGTTATGTGGAAATGTAACTGTTATTGGGCTCCCTTTGTTTATACATTATATAGTGTTACTGTTGAAATGTCTATAATTATAGTTTGAGATGATTGCAGAAAGCTATTGGAAACTCAAGAGGTTACCTTAGTGCAATTTTTTAAGCCTTTTGCTGAAGAGCTGTGGAGATGGGGCCTCAGTTCTGGGACATTGTGTTCCTTCCAGCACCTGCCTGAAATATACTAGAACACTTTAGAAAAAAAAAACATGATGCTTGTTAAAAAGGGGGGTTGTTGCAAGGACTTATAAAAGGACAGAGCAGCAATTGCTTGGAGAAGATGGACACAGAGAGTGAAGGAAAACTCTGATTGATCTTCTCTATTTTATTTTGTCTTTGTAAATAGTTATACTGAACAAGTTTATCTTTTTATGTTACTGCTAGTACAAATAAATATTTTTGGTGAATTCTACAACTGCTCCTGGTTTTCCTATGCTTCCTGACCTGTGCCTCGACGACACACACATGTCTTCTTCTTTACTTTGAATGTCCTCTAGTGCCAGTGGCAATGAATTGTTCTTCATGGGGTGTAGCGCACACTGTCAGATATTTTGGACACGCTTCCCTGAGAGCACAATACCCATGTGAACCTACTGGTGATGTGAGCAGTGCTGTTCAGTTTGCAAGCCCTAGAGGGTGCTACCTGAGCCCATTCAGCTGCACCACAGTGTTGGGATCCAGGCCAGTTTAGTCTGGGAATGAACAGTATGCTAATCAATATCTTCAGCTGCATAGCAGCAGATTCACACCTGTGGCCTCTCTTGAATGATGTCGTACAGTGCCTATCTGACAATGACCTAGCTGGATATATAGACCAACTTTGCTCCTTCCAGACACATACAACCTCATGCTGGTCAAAGCATATCCGATAGCCACTGCTTCCGCAGAGTGCAGCCTGGGGGTCAGTAGACTCCGCGTCCTGCAGCCTCCTTGGCTGTTCTAGTTCCAGGGCCAGTTGTTGCACCTGAGCAAAAGTCATAAAATTAAAAGTATGGGATTGTGTAATTCAGACCTTATTTGCAAGGAGCCCTGCCACTAAAAAGAGCCTGTGGACTCAGTTCAAAGGTGTTTCCCTTTTCATATGCCCACACATCTTTTAACCTGCATATTGTGAGCCTGTCCTGGAGTACCTGCTGGATTTGTCAGAATCTGGTTTGGAATTCAGTGTTGATCATTCTTTGACTCATCCAACATTTTTCTATAAAATCCAGAATTCTGTGGAGGTTATACTGCACTCAACTCATGTAAGACATTATCCTTTTTTCTTTCTTCAGTCTGCCCTTATATTCATTACGGTGAGAAGGCTACACAGGCCCCATGGGGACAGTTGGTATGTCTTATGCTGGTGTTGTGCTATGCTTAGTGTTTTAAAATGTTTACATTTATTATTTTAAGTAGTTTCTTGCTCTTTAATCTTTCCATGCTTCCATATTTCCCTGCTCAATGTATTTTTTAATCAAATGAAAAAGGTTTTATGATGTTATACAAGCTTTTCAATCAAATAGATTGTTTCTCCAGGCTGCAAGGCAGTGTAAATCAGCAGTTCTTGGAATGACAGTGTCCTCTCTATGTTTACAAATTGACTTTTTAAACCATGTTCTGTTCACAGCATGCATTGCGACTTTCTATAGTACTTGTTTTTTTTCCCCTTGACAGTGAGTAATCGTGTAGATAGCAACTGAGCTGTTTGCTTAAAGGGACACTGTCAACCCTTTTGGTATCATGTAATTTCTAGTTGAAACCCCACATTTCATGATTGCTTACCTTCTCTAAAATTCATTTATACTGCTATTTGTTTTATCTGCTTCCTTTCTCAGCAGAACTGAAATGCATGCTAATGGTGTAATTATATCCAGTCTTGTTTTATTCCAGATCCTTGCTCTACAGTATCTTACTGCGTACACCTTTAACATTAGGAACACCCCCAAACAGTGTAGCCACTCATGATGTAATAGCCTCCTCTCCTTCCACTGCATCTTGATTGGCTAGACTGTGTTGGGGGTGTTCCCAGTTCCACGAAGGATGCAGTAGAAGTTGATTAAGGACTGTAAACAAACACGTTTGTGTGGTAGCAACAATACGGTGGGCAGGCAGTCCGTTTTTCACTTTTAGAAAGAAACAAGGAATCAGAATCAAACTACCATCTACATCAACAGTCTTTACGGGATCTAAGTCATAATATGTGCTTTTTTTTTAACCTAGTGCCAATCTGAGGCCTAAGAGGGTTGACAATGTCCCATTAAGAACCCAGAGATAAAAGTATGAAGAAAACCAAAGTAATGATGTTCAGCAGCACCCGAAACAAGCACAAGTCCCATACAATTACCATCAGAAACTGTCTTGGAGTCCCTCTTGAACGAATACCACATTTCAGATAGCTAGGGGTCACCTTAGACAGCTGTCTATCCTATGCTAAACATATAAATAATGTAGCCAGGGCTGTCAACATCAAGATTGGTCTCCTACATAGACATAAACACTGCCTTACTCCAGAAGCCCTCCGACTTGCTACAGTATATATACAGTAGTTTCGTCATATCCATTGTAGACTATGGTCTTGTAATCTATGGAGCAGCCCCATGTCTTCGTTGCACAGGATATCCATTGCTCTGAACAAGGCATGCAGACTGCTCACGGAGTCCACACGTTTCACCCACACCTGTGATCTTTACACTGAGACTGGTTGGCTGTAGCTCTCCAGGAGGATTAAATACCAAACCTGTCTTTTAGCCAAAAAAGCACTTCTCTGCCTCCTACCACGAGGCACCTCAAACCTGCTAAGCCCCCATTGTAGTTCACAGCTTGAACAGCCATCATCTCCATGTTCCTAGATACCGGACAGCCCAGGGGCAATGCTCATTTGCCTACAGAGCACCTCACTGGTTTAATACTCTTCATAGTGATATAACTACCGTACCTGAATTGGGACTATTCAAACTGAAGTTATGCCAGCATCTCATGGCCAACAGTTCTTGTGACTGCTTCACCTGAGACTCCCATCTACTAACATTCAGTCTTCTCCTCAGAACTGGATAACCCTGTACCTCTGCTGTTACCTCTATAATTCCGAGGCTACCCCCCCCTTTGACAAGGCCCCTGGCTACGCCTCGTCCACCTTACCCCCCACCTACCCTCCCACACCAGCTTGACAAGGCCTATGGTTGCCACCTTCACTTTTCTACCCCTGCCCACCTCACCCTTTTGCCTACCCCCACACCAGCTTGACAAGGCCTATGGCTACCACTTCCTACCTTTTCTTTCTTTCTCCCATCTTTATCCTTCCCCCCTCATCTACATTTTCCTCCTATTAGAACGATAAAACTACGTATAGATACATATATATTTGCTCACTTTATTTTACTGTTTTGGAAACATTGTATTTTAACCCTCCGTATGTTTTGCCTCCCTTCCTCACTGATGTGGAACCTTTGTAAATGAGCTGTCTGTGCTCAGAGGTATTGTAATCCAAGAATGAATAAATAAAATAAATAAAATCTTACTGTTCGGGTCTGAAGTTAATTAGCCATCTTTCCATACTCAGTGGCCCCTTTCTCTTGTCTTAAACGCAGGTATGCTTGTTTTTACCTGAGGAAGTTAGCATCTGCCTCTGCAAGACTGCCCCCTGCTAGTGTAAGAAGGTGAAAGTGAAGTGGGCATAACTGTTTCCGCTGTGTAGCTCCCTTCCCAGCATCAATACCCAAGGCACTTGCTGCAAGGTTGCATAAGTTGCCTTGAATCCTGCATTCTAGTGATGGTGCGATAAGGACAAGGGACACACTGATTGCACAAAGACTGAGGGCAGTTAAGGTACTGTAACAGAATTTGCAATTCAAAGAAGACATGTATCCAACAACCATTTAGACATACAGCATTAATCACAAAACAAGAAAGCCACAGGCTTTTGGAAGATACCCGCTAACACCCCAGCAGCTTCAAGTCTCACTTGCTCAGGGCCCTCTGAGGAAGAGCCAGTGAGGTGCAGATCTGCTGGGGTATTAGTGGATGTCTTCAAAGAGCCTGTTAGCTTGTTGCTTTTGTGATTAATGCTGTATGTGTAAATTGTTGTTGGAGTAAACCAGAGGTGATAATGTCTTCTTGAGCTGCAAAGTCTGCTACTGCGCCTTATTTCCTGTGTCTTCTACCTTTATGCAGTTGGATCTCTGGAGCAAGTTGCTTCTAGAGGAGCACCAGATTAACTGTAGCCTGGGTACACCTGACCACTTTTGACTGTGTTCAAGGGATGCACTGGCCTGGGTTCAGTTTTTTTGGGTTATAGGCAAGGCTGTCCCAACATGGCTCCCTAGGCCTCAGACAAGGGCAAGGAAAGTTGGTCACCCAGATCAAGGAGATGCGCAAGGGTAGGGGATCCTCAGCATCAGTCGTAGACTGGAGCATAGGCTAAGACAGGGAGGATGAGAGGGTCAGTTAAGCGAAAGGAAGTACAGGGGAAAAGTTCAGGAAGTAAGAGTGAGAAAATCCATCTTGTCACCTTTGAATCAGCCTGGTTTTAGGAGCAAGCTGCGACCCGTGCATATCATGGTCTTTCCTTCCTGGGAAACTATCATCCTATCTCTCTTACTCCTGCACTGACTAAGGTTCTAGAAAAACTAGTACTCTTCCAACTCTACTCCATTCTTGACTCTTCCTCCTCCTCCTCTTTCTTCACCCTCTTCCAGCCTGGTTTTCTTTCCACTGTCTCCTCCCTCCTCAGGTTCACTGATACTCTCTTGAAGGTCCTGGTCTCCTCTGCTGTCTTTGTCCATGCTACTAAGCTTTTAGCTCTAAATTATCAGCTTTTCTTGATTTAAAAAATGTCATTTATGACCACGCCCGGCAGCACTGGAGAAGCGCATTCCACATCCATGCAGGAGGCATGGCTTTGCATCCCAAGCTTGACTCCCGTACCAGGGAACAATTAAAACAGGGATTACTGCAGACTCTGGTGAGAGGGAGCGAGACTCTGTGCAACGTGAGAACAACCTGAGGAGGTTTAGGGGCAGCATGGTATGTCGCTGGTGTCCACTTGATAACCAAATAGTGGGATTGATATTTTATTTATTTATTGAAGAGAATCGGGAATTACAATCCTTTTAGTCATAGACTCCTTTGCAAAGGCTCCATGTACAGAAAGCACAAACATAACATTTACTAGTATTTATACATAGGTCACATAGTACAGTGAATAAACATTGCATCAAGGATCCTAAGTAGTCCTTTGGTCTAAGCTGTGACACAAGGTAGATTACAGATTTGGAGGGTCCTTACTTAACCCTGAGTCAAAGTTTATATACAGTGTGATTGTGGGACCTGAGGATGCAGTCGTGGAATAAGGTTAGGCATTTTATCCCTACCATTGTGGATTTTTTCCCTGCGCTAGGGCTATAGGCTGCAACGGTTGCAGGTAGCTGATTCAAGGAGGAGTTTCTTAAGACCAGTTTTAAATTGGCCAAGACTAGAGGCTAGAGAGATAGAGGCTGGTAGGCTGTTTAGCCAGAGGGGAGCCTGATATCGGAAAGACCTTTGTCCTAGGGAGGTCCTACAGTGGGGGACTAGGAGAGAGATGCCAGTTGGGTGTCTAGGGGCCCTCCTGTGTGGGACAGTCTGAATGAGGGGGAGGAGGTCTTTGGGTACTAGATTGAGGAGTATTATTTTGGCTTGGAGGGAGGTGTGATACTTAAGCCTCCCTTCGAAGGTGAGCCAGTCTGCAAGTTTGTAAAGCTCGCACGTGTGGGTGTCTCTATTGCATCCAGTGACCAGTCTGCAGGTTTTATTGAGCACTATGTTGATGCTGCATAGGGCCATTTGGTCTGCAGATCGATAAATCACAATGCTGTAGTCCACCAACGATAGGACAGAGGAAGTTACAGCGAGATGTGGGGTCTGAGGGGGTAGGCAATGTTTATGTCTGTATAGGATCCCCAATCTGATATTTACAGCGGAGGAAAGGTGTTGGATGTGTGTGTATGTGGTAGGTGAGGGAGGTGTCCAGAGTGACACCCAGGTATTTGAAGCTAGTGACCTGTTCAAGACGGAGATCCTGGGAGTTAGTGATGAGAAGCAGAGCACTACTGAGTGGGCTTTGGCGGTGGGCAAAGAGCATCGATTTCGTCTTGCTGTAGTTGAGTACTAGGCGATGCTCAGAGAATCAGGTTTCTGTTTCTCTGAAAAAGCCTTGTAGGGCAGATTAGAGGGAGTTAGGATGGGGGTGTTTCCAGAGCACTACGGCATCGTCCGTGTAGAGCAGGAGTTTCCCGTTCCATGATTGAGGGAGGAAGTTTAGGTAAAGAGTGAAGAGAAGTGGGCCGAGTATAGACCCTTGGGGGACACCCGATTGGACTGGTCTTTTGGAGGAAAGGGTAGTGTTAATTTTGACCTGTTGCATCCGGCCAGAGAGATAGTCTTTAAACCTGGAGGTTGCCTCAGGGGAGAAATGTTGGGAGGGAAGGGAGTGGAGCAGAAGTGCGTGATTGACGGTATTGAAGACTTTGGTCAAGTCAAGGTAGATGGCTCCTGCTATGGACCCCTGGTCCAGGGCCTCATGAATATATGAGGTAAATTCCAGGAGGGCTGCGGTGGTGCTATGCCCCCTCTAGAACCCATGTTGTTCATGACAAAGCAGTGAATGTTTGGTCAAGTAGTCGGTAAGCTGGTCCAACACTATTTTTTTCGAGTGCCTTTGGGGGGGGGGTCGAGATGGGTCAGTAATTACTGGTGGAAGTGGGGTCAATGCTCTTGAGGATGGGAGTAATCATAATACCACTTTTCCATAGAGTGGGTAACTGGCTGAGGCGTAGCGACCAGTTTAGTATTTTGGTGAGATGTGGCAGAGTCACATCCAGAGTTAGTCTGAGAATTTTGAGGTCAATAGTGTCACTGCTATAGCATGCATTCATCAAGTCTTTGGTGAGGTAGCGCTTTGCCTTACTGCTAGAGATGATTCTCAGCTGGAAGGGTGGGGGGACAATGGTGGCTGAGGTGACCACAGGGCAGTTTGGAATTGGGTCGAATAAGTTATGTGGGAGGATGTGACAGGTCTGAGAAGGTGGTATTAAGGGCATTGGAGATGGTGGTGAGGGCCTCATCTACTAGAGTCTGCGAGGGGGCAGGGGAGATGGTTTTCCTGGACAGTTACTTTATATTGCTCCAGAATTTTTTCCCAGAGCCCCAAGTGGTGGTGAGGGCATGTTTATAGTAAGTGGCCTTGGTTAGTCGGATGGCCCAGGTGCATTTGTTCCTGTCCTCTCTGTAGAGTTGTCTGTCCTGGGGTAGCTGTGAGTCCAGGGCTTTGTGCCAGAGGTTGTCACTGTGATGCATCAGGTCAAGCAGGGACTGTGAGACCCATGGAGTATCCCTGTTTTTTAAAATATGCTTTGTGAAGGGGGCAAAGATGTCACAGGCAGCGTTAAAGGTGGTGATAAAGGAAAGGAGGGCTGCATCGACAGTCTGAGCTTTATGGATGTGTGACCAATCACAGGAAGCAAGGGATATATATAGATCTCACTAAAGCATTTGATACCGTTAATCACAGCATTCTTCTCAGAAAACTACTTGCTATTGGACTATCACCGGAAACCATTGAGTGGTTTAAGAGCTATCTAGCCCATAGAATGCAGCAGGTAAAAATAAATAATACTCTCTCTAATAGCAGAAAGATGTCTATTGATGTTCCGCAAGGTTCCATCCTGGGACTCCTCTTTTTTAGCCTGTTTCTCAACTCTTTCCCTGGTATCTGCCTCGTCAAAATTCTTCTATTTGCAGGTGACTTGACCTTTTTCTCTAGTAGTCCCCATCTAAACCTGCTCAAATAATCTGCAAGAAAGCTTCACCATAACTGAGTAATGGTTCAATCAGAACAAACTCCTACTAAACTATAAAAAAATGAAAGTAATGCTGTTCTCCAACCCACAAAACAAAAACAAGTCCAGCCAACTGACAATCTTAAACAGTGAACATGATCCTCTAGATCAGGTAAGCACCTTCAAGTGCCTAGGTATTACCCTTGACAGCTCCCTCTCCTACTCCCAACACATAGGTCACATGGTAATAACAGTTAATACCAGAATCAGCTTGCTTTATAGGCACTGAAACTACGTGACAGCTGAAGCCTCGTCTCTTACGGTCAACAGCTCAGCACTATCCATCGTAGACTATGGTCTAGTTCTGTATAGCACAGCCACTGACACTGCTCTGAAAAGGGTCAGAAGAGCCTTAAACAAGGCCTGCAGGCTGGTCCTAGGTACAGGCAGCCTAACACACACCTGTGACCTGTACACTCAGAGCAAGTGGCTTAACCTCCAGGGGAGGATAAAGTATCAGGTCTGCCTCTTTGGTAAAAATAGCACTCCTAGGCCTAAACCCGACAGCCATTAACAGCTTTAGCAGTTGCCGTCCAGAGCTCCATCATTAGCATCATCGATTATGGATTAGTTATCTATGGCTCGGCCACTGCCTTCTCTTTTAAGCGGATTTCTGCCACCCTCAATAAGGCCTGCCGTCTCGCCACCCGATCTCACTGTCTCACCCACACCTGCGACCTATACACTCTATTGGGGGTGGCTACCACTAAATAGTCGCATTAAATATCAAACCTGCATCACAGCGAAAAGAATAATGATGGGCAGTGCCCCCCCCGGAGTCTGCTCTCTCATCAGTCTCAAGACCAACTGCAACACCAGGAAATCCAAACCTCACCTGCTGCAAATCCCACACTGTCGGACATCTCAAGGCCAAAGGTCCTTTTCTTATGGGGCACCTAGCTGGGTAAATAATCTCACTAGTGACATCACGACCTTGGCAACTATGGGTGCTTTCAAGGCCAAACTCCGCCAAGCTCTTCTGGCCTCTAACTCCTGTGACTGCTATTAACCAATCCCTCCTCAAACTGACTCCCCATTTACCCTTGCTCTTATCCTATCTCCCTCTTGACAAAGCTGCCCTGGCTGCCGCTTATACCCCCATCACCTCCCGCACTCCCACTCCCCCCCTTTTGTGTCCCTCCAGATCTCAATGTTCTCTCCTGACCTCTTGTACCATCCTTGTGTTTGATCACATGTAAAGCTTGTATTTTTCATGTCAAAACCTACTTTGTTAATGATTGCTTTGTACTTTTATTGTAACTCCTAGACTGTACACCCTGATGTGGAACCTTTGTAAAAGAGCCTCGGCTTAAAGGTAGTTGTAATCCTAGATTTGAATAAACAAATAAACATACAGAAGTTCCTCAAACCTGCTCTAAACTCACATCAGACTAGAAGAAAGGTGAGAAATGCACTACATATTCCTTTCCGTCACAGAGCACTAACCCAACGGTCCTTCTTCTATAAGGCCCCTCTATGGCTCAATGAACTTCCTTCTGCCATTGCAAACATTCCTAAGTGTGGACCATTTAAAAAAGAACTAATGCAATACCTGACTACCCTATGTGTGGGCGACTGCTCGGACTAATTCCTGCATCTCCTCCATTCCTACCGATCACCTCTCTCTCCCCATCCATCCCCTAGCTCGCCACCTGAGCCCCCCTCTGCACTCTCCCCCTGCCTCTCCACTCCTTAGCTTGCTACCGTTTCTCCCCATCCAACCCTGCCCTCCAGCCCCTAGCTTGCCACTTCAGCCCCTTCTATGCTCTCCTCTCTCCCTAATTCACCACCTTTGCTCCCTCCAACCCTGTCCCCCAAACTGTCCCTCCCCACGCCTTTCCCTTCCTGGCAACAGCCCCTGCTGTCAACCACCGCTTACCTCCGCCATCCACTCCCAGCCCCACCCTCCCACCTACCCAACTCTCTCTCTGCTCATCACTCCTTCACCACTGCCTCCAGACAATGCCAGCTCCTGGCTGCATACCTCACCTATTTGCCTAGTAACCTCCACCTAAGCATATTTGTTAATTCCAGCTAGTATAATTTAGCTCTCTTGTATAATGCTCTGAACATTTTTATGTATCTATTTAAACTATCCACTTTGTATTCCTGCTGTATATAGCTCATGTCGTTGTGCATTTGTAAAAAAAAAATAAAATATTATTCTTTTTTTTTCTTTCTGTCATGGAACCTTTGGAAATGAGCTCCAAGCTCAAAGGTTGTTATCCAAGACAATAAATAAATAAACCTTCCCTCCCAGGTGCTGCAGCTATGGATTGACCAATGGAGATGGGCAGTGGGAGGGACAAACTGAGGTAAAATCATCTCTGATTGGAACATGCCTATAGCTACCACCATAAAACTGCCCACCCCAACTCCTGCCTGTCTGAACTGTGAGCTAGAGATGAGCCCAAAGGAGGCACTAGCAGAGTCTCCCAGACATGGGTTCTTCTGCACGCAGTGCAATCCACTAGGCAGTTTATGCTAAGCAGACGAATGACAACTGGTGAGGCAGATGGGAAAGTCTGGTTGATGGGTAAAGTAAAAGGGAAAAAAAGAGGCAAGCAATCCAAGGATGTGGCTAAAAAGAGAATTGGAAATAAAAACGTGGTTTTGGGACACTGTAGCGGTGCAGTAGCTATGCTCTGTGCCTCAACCTGGAAGACCCGGGTTCACATGCTGACTCGGATGTCCCAGCCTGGGACCAGCATGGGTCTCTGAGCATATTGCATAGGTAAGTCATCTGGCACCCTTCCAAAAACTGTTAGTTTGACAGGCTAAACACACATGAGTGGGCTCAAAGAACTCCACGTTTTGTGGGGCGTATTAGTATGTTTACACTTCTGTTCCTCTGCTCTTGGATGTGCCCCAGGAGTTACAGTTTATAAACTTCAATAATTGCAGTGTGATTATGATGCGTGGTGATGGTTTTGATAGTTTTTGTTATGACAGTGCTGTGCTTCTGGGGTTGAGTCGGTGCCATCTACAGCTGTCCTGAAGATGTAATTATTTTCAGCAGTATACCTTCATGAGCCTAATGTCTCGATGATGGACTCCAAGAAGTAGTCAGCACTATTCTGTTTTTTATTTATTTTATTTGGTTGGGTTTACCTGGAGTGGAAGGGGCTGGGTCAGCTGGACTGTGTTCAACTGCAGTTTGGGATACAGTAGGTGAAAAGCAATAACTAAAAAGCCTGCACTGGTTAAATAAGGTAATGCTGTCACCAAATCTGCAGATATACATATATATGCAATTCCTCTTGTATACGCACTGGGGACTGCAATATTTGTGCATACACTCCAAATTGCATATGTCCAGAAACTATGAAATGGCTATAAGAAATTCTGAAAGCTGATTGGTTTAGAGGCAGTACCAGCCATGATGTTTTCTCACTACATGATGGTTTGAAGAACAACCTACATAAAAGCCTTTTTTTCAGTTCTACAAGATACATTTTATAATTGCTATAAAGCACTCCATTGTGAGTGTCATGCTGGTTAATGTCACTTCTCAGGTTGTTGAAAGCACTCAGTTGTGTCTTGTGCCTCAAAACACACCCAAGGCATGATGGATCCCAACATACCATAGGCTGTTCCATGCCTTATTGCTTAAATAGTTTGGGATTAAAGGAAAATGTACAGATCTTGGAAAATGGCATACATTTGAGTAGCATACAAGTAGAATTGACTGCATACAACATGTATGTCTGTCTAGACACTAACAGAGGTGCATTGTGTTAGGAAACTTGTTCTACTGTTATAGGCATCGGTGGCAGCGTTGTGGGGGTATAATGGCCTCTCCTGGCGTAGAAAGTTTATTGTGTATGAAACTAAAAGGGGCACGTGCTTTTCGCATACTTATTTTAAAAGTTACTATAGTGTTCCCATTAATTATGATGTGACTGCACTGTGGAGGCTTCCACTTTGTGTGCAGGAAGTGAGCTGTGATGATGTCACTGCCTCATCAGCACTTACAGTATACAGTGTGCAGGTAAGAAAATACTGCTCATGCAGACTGAGCTGCTTTAGAACTGTGAACTTTAATCTTTGGTAAAACGAAATCCCAGTGCTGTAGTGTCATAGCCATGCACGTGCAGGAAGAGGAGTAGACGAGATGGACCCTAAGCCCCTCCGGTTACAACAGTACTACATTTGCTTCATAGTTCAACAGGATCCTTATTGCCACGAGTAACCTCATGAGCTCACTGCACACAAGTGGGGCTGATGGCATCATCACCATCTTATCTCCTACCTGGTCCTCAAAATGGGTGCCTCTCCAGTTATGGCACATCCTACTTGGGATCTGACTGTAGCAGTTCCTGCAGTCAGCCACATAGAGGATAGGCTCTGAAAAGTGCTGAGTGGGAGGAAGTATGGCGCAGTGGTTTAAGGCTCTGAGCTGCAAATCTGGAGACCTGGGTTTGAATCCCACAGCCCCCACTTGCATACTGTGTGACCTTGAGCAAGTCACTTAACTTCCTTGTGCTCCCAGGTTGCACCTGCAAACAAACTTTCAGCTTAGTGTGTCTCACCTGGTAAAATAATTGGTAAAAAAAAAAAAGTGCTCTGTACCTATAAATAACAAACATCAGGACAGCTGGAGAGGGTAGCGCCTTACGTCCTGGAGCACTACACCATCAAAACACACTGTATCCGCATCATCGCCAGCCTGTAATTATTACATTAAAGTTATAAACTATAAATCCTGGGGCACATTCAGGAGAACAACACAAGATTTGGCTGTGACATCATTGCAACACCCTTCTTGCTCACAGACTAGATGGCTTTTCACATGAATGTTGTACCATGCTGCTATAGATGTCCGTAAACTGCCCCTGCCTTATGGTTGAGGGTCCTAGGTCAATAACTCCTATGGGGATTCGTTACCCAAAGATGTTGAGTTAAAGTTCACATTTTAAGTTGTGCAGTGCCTCAACCCAGGGAATAATTAAGTGGTCTAGGTAATATAGTAATACTGCCCCAGGAAACAAGACCAACAGACTGTGTTTACCTGTGGCACAGTACACCCAGCTCCCACAAAATGCAAACTCAGTTGCACGACTAGGGCGGGGGGACTACTAGCCACCAGAGAAATAATATAGCCATGTCAGCACAGCGTTGGGGGAGGG
The DNA here is from genome assembly GCA_016271365.2 of Neoceratodus forsteri. NCBI lineage: Eukaryota > Metazoa > Chordata > Ceratodontiformes > Ceratodontidae > Neoceratodus > Neoceratodus forsteri. Next base: position 1,110,926,795 of record CM028133.1, read on the forward strand.
ATTACTAGGCACCAGGGAATATGTATTACAGATTGCCAGGGGTGTTTGGGGGTGAGGGGGCACTAGACCACCAGTAGTCTGTGATGAGGCACTAATAACATGCAAATGACCCCACTGCTCCTTGCTAGTTGTATGGGGTCATTTGTATCTTAAGATACCAATATGACACTTTTATCCCGAGGAGCAATTGCCATTAGTGGGCCCTAACAGCCTGACTGTGATCACAATCCCCACAGCACCCTCTTGGCCATATACCTCCAGTGGCCAGTAGGGGGCTGCAGTTTGAGATACCAGTCGGGATAGTGCCTGATATATTGGAATACACCTTTAGCACTTGAACAGTGCCCATGCATGTATCAGTATATCACTGGTTTGTTCCAGGCACTAATTAGTTCCTGGAGCAAACAATAAATGGGCCCTAATCTGGACCTATGAATATCCTGGCCCAAATGTCAGATGACAGTCCAGAACGACTCCCACATTGTGAACCTCGTCTGCCACCTTAAGTCTTAACCTTGTAATGGTGGGGAGAGTAAAGTTCCTACGAACAGTTGATAACTGCTTCTCACTAGCCACTACCAGTAATTCAGTTTTGGAATGGCTAAATGCTAACCAGTTAGAGGCCAAGCAAATTCTAGACCTGAATCCAAAGCAGCGTCAGCAGGAAGAATCCAGTCATGCGTGGACCAGAGTTAGCAAATGAATAATGGACTCCGGCTATAATTAATCAATTGGTGTATTGATTGTACCCTGTCCTGTCCGGGGGATGCAAACGGCGCCTGATGTAATTGAGGGAAGTTGTCTGTGGCTATGAAGCATAGGACACGTTTTAAGGGTGATTAATAATGATGATCACTCCTGTTGTTTGGCATGACTACTGCCAAGTTCAAGCTCTGGGCCAGTAAGCTAAGAGAGAGCACATAAATCTTCTCCGTTCTCCTGAATCAATGAGATGATACAGCCAGGCTGCGCGGGAGCCATCCTTTGCCAGTCTCTGCTGTGTAACTGCACATCTTTAGTCATCAATTCAGAACAGGAATTCCCTGGACCCTTGGCAGTTAGGGTAGCATTTTGCCGCAGCCCTTTGGAGACGTGGGTTCATGGTGCTGGCCCGACTCCTTCCACTGTCCCAGTGGAGTCTAGAAAGGGCTGCACAAGTAAATCTCTCAGACTCTGGGGGAAGGGTTGCACATGTTTTACTGTCAAAGCGTCTCTGTTACTTGGATAAGGAGCAGCGCCGGACATCACTAGTGACCCCAAAGTCACAGCTGTTTTTTTTTCCCTGTGCATATTTTTGGCCTCAGTCGCTGCCAGGGGGCAACTCCCCCTCCCTGGATCAACTAGGTCCCGGCACTTGCCGGGATCCTGGGCATCATGGGGCTCGTGCTGAGGTCTTTTTGCCTTGAGCACCCCCTCCCCATCACCGGAGCAAAGCCAGATGTGCAGTGACCTCAGCGCACAGTCAGGCATGCTTCTGCTCCTGACTTGCAGAGGTCCACCAGTCCCCTCCCCAACAAACAGCCAACATGGTCCCAAGCTGCCATGCCCCTCAGCCAATGCTAGTGGTCAGTAGGTGCCAGGTACCAGATCTCTTCCCCCCTGGAGAAGGCGAGCAGTCCCCTGGACACTCAGCCTCCCCTCCCCCCCAGGCTGATCCTCTGATGTCTGAGGTCTGCTCTCGAACCATGGTTGTTGGTGCTGCAGGTGGTAGCTGTACCTATGCACCAGTGGGCTGGCTCCACAGATCAGTTTACTTTGTCAATATAATCTCTCCTTTGTCTTCAGCTCCTAACACTGCCACACAGTTAATAACTGGCTGTTTTGCTTATTATTTTGTGCTAAACATCTCGGGCCAGATATTCAAATATGCACAAAGCTCAGCGCAAACATTTGTGCTGCACCTTGTGACCTCCCGGGTGCCCAAAGAGACTGTATTCAGTTGATTAGCACACTGGCATTATTTGACTAAATATAGAACAATGTCAGCCCAGCGTTAAACCGCTTAGCGCTGCCCCGATGGGGCTCCTGAAGTATGCTGCCAGAATAGACAAAGCAGGAGCGCTATTTCCAGTAGTCAAAGGGACCCATGCAAATGAGCCCATTGGGCATGCAAGGCACTAAGGGGCCATTTTCATGCCCATTATGGGCTTATTTGCATGGGTAGTGAGACAGGTTTACGTGGTAGCACCCCTCAATTGTCCGGTCCCACCCATGTATACATATCCCTGGTGCTAGTGGTCCTCCCTCCCCCACGATGATCGCCAGCCCATTCTGTAAATTAAAACCATCTCTGGTGCTAGTGGTCCCCCCCCCACCGCCAATTGCTGGCCCCTTCTGTCAAATGAAACTATCCCTGGTGCTAGTGGTAGGCCCCTCCCACTGATTACCAGCCTGGAAGTAAAACAAAAAAACTCCCTGGCATTCAGTGGCCCCCCCGGTGTGGCACCGGGCATACACCCCCTCACCTTTACAATATCCGCTGTGCTGTGGGAGCATATAGTGACTGGCTCAGCCCTCCTCACCCTCCTCTTTCAGCTGCCATATGTACAGGCAGAGAGCGCACCCCTTATTTAGAGGAAAGGGTGAAACACCCTGTCCTGTAAATAAGAGGCGTGCTCCATGCCTATACATACGGGGGGCCGGCCGAGGAGGTGTGAGAAGGGCTGTGCTGGTCACCATATGCTCCCAAGACACAATGGATATTGCAAAGGGGAGTGGGGGGGGGGTATGCCTGCTGCTGTGGTAGGAGGAATCACTGGACACCAGGGAGTTTTTGTTTTACTTCCAGGCTAGCAATCAGTGGGAGAGGAGCCATTGCTAGCAACAGGATAGTTTGATTTCAGCCAGGGCTGGTAGTCAGCGAGGGGGGGGCACTATCACCAGGGATGGTTTTGTTTAACAGAATGGTCTGGAGATCGGTGGGGGTGCGGGGTGACCAATAGCACCAGGGATGCTTTTATTTAACAGAACGGGCTAGCGAGTGGTGGTGGTGGTGGGGGGGGGGCACTAGCACCAGAGATGGTTTTATTTAACAGAATGGGCCGATGATCATCGGGGGGAGGGACTGCTAGCAAAAGAGATGGTTTTATTTGACAGAAAGGGTCAGCGATCGACAGGGAGGGGACCACTAGCACCAGGGATGGTTTTATTAAACAGAACGGGACAGCGATCGTCGAAGGGGGATGCCAGGAACCACAGGGGGAGGTTGTGCTCCCCCAGCGGCCAACTAGCTCAGTGGCTACATTACCTCCGGCAGTTGCTAGGGCTGCTTGGAGTTAAGTTGGGGTTTTGTTCAGCTGTATTTGCACTGCGCAAAAGGACTGCGTTAAATCTTTTTGCGCTATGCAGTGCCGCTGAATATGGGGTTGCGTGCATATTCATGGCCATGCCCCTCCCATTGCTCGCACATGTACATTATGTTTTGCGCTGACGCTAACCCTCTTTTCCTGTGCAACATCCCCTTTTGAATATGGGGGTTTGCGTGGGCAAAGACCTGTTAGCGCCCATGCAAACTTTTGAATAGTAGGCCCCTGAAGTGTTTTGTGCTGTATTTTACTATATGAAATATGCTGTAGAATATACATAGGATAATAGATAGGAGAGTGTGTATTACAAGGGAGCAATACCGTGGGATGCAGGGTTTAAAAAATGGGAGGAAAATAACTTGCATCTTATATGGCATTTCTTGGAGGGAAATGAGGTAAAGGCATTCCAAACTTTGGTTAATAAATATGGAATTTCATGGCAGGATAGGTTTCGATATTTTCAAATTAGAAATTATATAAAAGAACTCAAAACACAACTGGGTATTGAAAATCCCCCTCCACCACAGATAGCTTATATTCTTAAGAGAGCAGTAGAGGGTGACCCTCCTACAACTCACATTATTTCCAATTTATATCAAACTCTGCTCTCTTGGAAAGGAGATACAGTTCTCTCAATTAAAAAAGCATGGGAGTGCAATTTGGGGATCCAGATCACAGAAGAATTATGGTCTTGGCCACAGGGGAGGATACTTTGGGGCTTATCGGCAATTAGCTGGCAGGAGTTTTCCTGGAAGGTATTTATTAGATACTTTCGGACTCCAGCAATTCAAGGGAAGTATCAAGGGGTTAACCACTTAGCTTGCTTGAGAAATTGTGTGCACTCACTGGCGGCCTTGGGGCACATAATGTGGGGCTGCCCTGTACTGTCTTCATTTTTTCGGGAGCTACAACAGGCCCTACAGAAAATTTTAGATCCTGGGTTACTTGTTACTTCCATGTGCTATTTCTTTTTGGACTTGCCAAAGGAATGTAGAAACCCCAGTACAAGCAAGTTCTTAAAAATATCTTTCCTGGCAGCCCAGAAGGTAATAACAAAACATTGGTTGTCACCAGTGACAATTACATTACAAATGTGGCAGGATCTTATGATCTCTATTTACAGAATAGAAGCCTTAACGGTGGCTATCAATAAGAGAATACCAAAGTTTGAGATATTGTGGAGATGTTGGGTGCTATATATGTCTGAGGTGAGACCGGATTTCATCCCCTGATAAAGAGTACCTCTGGGGTATTATATCAATGTCCCACAAGTAAGTTATGTCATATGTCAGAAGGGTAAGATGGAGTTGAATCTCATCTGTTTTCTGTGGTACCCTCCCTCCTGATAAGTTAGATCATTAAAATTATCCCTATCCAAAAAAGTCCAGGTCAGGGCGGGGAATTATCTTTCTCCGGTAAATAAGTTCTTTTGAGTAACTTGGATAATTGAAGCCTTGTCTTTTCCCCGGAAGTTCCTCTGAGACATATATATACTCCATGTCTCCTCTAAGGTTGTTGTGATAATTGAGCGTGTAATAACAAGACTTAATGTGAACTAAAAAAAATAATTTGAGTATGAATGTACTTTTTGTGTATGTACTGTTTGCCTGTAAAACCTTAAATAAAGAAAGTTTAAAAAAAAAACAAGGGAGCAATACCTTCAAGACTCTCTTTATTATTTTTTGTAATATATGGATCCGATATAAAATATTGTGGGTCTGAATTTTTTCCGTGCTCTCTTGTGATGATGGCCATCACACCACTGTACTGCTCATTTAAAATGCTTGTTCACTCACTTGCTGCAACCACTCTGTCAAGTGCTCCTTTCACACTGCCTCCAGTTGTCAGCTTCGGTTGGCAGTCCTACCTGTCAGTTGATTTGCAGAGGTGAGTGAAGGCAGGATCAACCAGATAATACTTTACATGTACAAAAAAAAATCATCGTGCCAAATGTACGGCTACGAATTACTCTCGCTAAGCAAGAGACAGCTGCTATGTTTTCTATACTGTTCTGCCCGACCACAGACAGAAAACAGCCAGCCACAAAGCATGCTTTGAAGATTGTCACATCACCTTTCTAGCGACTGGACTTGGCACCACAGCAACCAGCTTTACTGTGTCAGATAGTCGTACACTTGCGCTGTTGTGCTTCTCTGATAATACTATCGTTCAGAGTATTATCACTGAGGAACAATAGTATTATCAGTTTCAGGGAGTGCTATAACAGGAATATTTTTTTATACTTTAGTGCCATATTAACATGGCATAACAATACTGTATATTACAAACGTCTATTGTATTGTTACATTTGGTTTTTCAAAAAAAAAGCAACTCTAATGAATGCAGTTTACAAATGTTGTTAGTCATTGCCTTTTGCTCCACATTAAATGGATTGGGCAAGTTAACTGAAACAGGAAAGGAAGCACTACTTTAAACAAGCATTTGTCAATGACGACTGTTGTCTTGCTGGTATTAGCATTGGTAGTGCAGGAGTTAGAGAGATGCATAATAGGAATGGCAGTGAAGTATGGAACTGACGCCAACCCCACCCTACCCTGCAGAGACTGACAGGTATTGAGGTGTGCCTTTGGGTCGTCTGCCATAACACTCATGCCATTTCACCTCACCCTACCCTGCAGACTGCAGCAAGTGTTGCGTTGTGCCTTGGGGTCGTCGGACCTTACGCTCACCCCATTCCATAAGGAAATATTTTGAGATGGGTTCGGTATAGGAGAATGGGGTGAACTCTGGGGCTGAAGAATCCAAGGCACACCTTGATACCTGTCACTGGCTGCAGGGTAGGGGTGGGGGTAGAATGATGTGAGCATTACAGTCGACAATCCAAAGTCACACAGGGGAGGCAGTATAGCGCAGTGGTCTAAGGCTCTGAGCTGCAAATTTGGTGACATCCAGCAGACCAGACCTGGGTTTGAATCCCACAGCTTCCACTCCTATACTATGTGACCCTGAGCAAGTCACTTAACCTCCTTGTGCTCCCAGGTCGCTCCTGTAAAAAAGCTTTCAGCTTAGTGTGCTATACCTGGTTAAACAACTAAATAAAAAAAATAAAAAAACACCCCTGACGCCTGTCTCTACAGGGTGGGACGGTATGGTTAGAAACCCTAACGACACGATCGTTTGTTGGTATTTGCACTCCAAATTTTCAACATGGGTTTTTTGTGACCCCACCTTATGAAAGCATTTGGGACCTCCGCTCATGAACAGTGGCACTGTGATTTTCTTAATCTGTTCCGAATGTTGATTTCCCACAGCGACCGCGCCATTGTGCGCCAGATGTGTGAAAACACATTTCGGGCAGGATGTAAAAAATGACAGCTGTACTGTTCATAAGGAGGTGTGAAAAAAATGGCAATGTTGAAACTCTGGAGTGAAAATATTACAAATTCTCTTAGTTATAAGCGTGCATGGAAATTGTGCAATGCACACTCGTAACACAGTCATTTTGTTGAATTTTTTCACCAAATTTTCAACATAGGCATTTTGGGACCTCTGCTCATAAACAGTGTCACTGTGGTTTTCTTAATGTGTCCTGAACATTGATTTCCCACAACAACCATGCCATTGTGCGCCAGATGTGCGAAAACATATTTTGGGCAGGAAGTGAAAATGACAGTTGTACTGTTCATAAGGAGGTATGAAAAAAATGGCAATGTTGAAAATCTGGAGTGAAAATATAAAAAATTCTCGAAGTTATGAGCGTGAATGGAAACTGCGCAACGCACGCTTATAACACAATAATTTTTTGGAAATTTTTCACCAAATTTGCAACATAGGCTTTTTGGGAGCCCACCTTATGAACAGTGACACTGTTGTTTCATTAATCGGTCCCCAAAGGTGATTCCACACAGTGTCTGTAAAATTACCTCTCGGGACAGAACAACGAAATGACAGTGACTGAGTTCATGAGGTGGGGTCCCAAGAACCCCATGTTGAAAATTTGGAGCCAAAAGTCGCAAAAATGGTGGAGATATCCACCTGAGTTGAACCCCAACCCATTGATGCCATTATACAGCTTACCGGCATTTCTTCAGTTCATGGTCACTAGACGTTTACTCTAACATGTTCATCAAGAAATCCTAACCTCAGATCAAAGGGATTACTGTGCAGTCTTAACAGCACTGTAAGTGACACCAGTAATACTCGAGAACAGACTTTACCAAAAGTTTGTTTTAAGAAAATGCAGAAGTTAAAAAAAAATGGTTGTGATCGGAATCCAGGGTAAATGTTAAAATGCAGAAAGCAATCTGCTTATTCCAAAGACTTGGAGTATGTAGACAGGAGGATAAGATCAGAAGCAATTACCTATAAATTATATATCGAGAATGTTGCAGGTGTACAACAAAATGTAACCATATTTATGCTTTGTAAGATGTACTAATTGTCACATTTTGTGGATTGTGATTCCTTGTGTGCTGAGAGTAAAGAGGAAAAAATAAAAAGTAAAAAAAAAAAAATCAGAAGCAATTACAGGTCAACTACCTCCGTAAGAAGTCGGAACCGTCCATTGCTTAACCTTGAAAAAAATGGGCACCTAGGTGAAAACGAGTTTTATTAATGCTTGTTGGAATTTATCAGGCCAGGATATGTTTCTCACTGTACATGAGGGGTTATTCCGTATAAGGTGCATAAAACTGGAAGGCCATTGTGGCCGAGTTCGAAACTCAGCTTTGGCAATGATGCAGTGCGGTTCACTTTTGCTTTATGTAGCGCCTCTTCTATAGAGTACCACAAAAGGCTTTATGGAGCAATGAAAAGACAATATTTGAAATTAGAATTGGCACGAACAAAGAAACTTATTAAGTTGTGAGTCATAATAAGAAGAGTATACATTAGCTGAGCAGATGCACCTAACAGATTATAACGAGGTGTAATTACCACCTATTGGCATAGCCTACTTAGGCAGAGACATTTAGGGCAAAGGAGGACAGACAAGAGAGAATAGCAAGAATGTTTTAGGGTGAGAGTTAAAGAGCAGGACTGGATCTATTTGTTAAATAGGATGGCCATACCAGACATGGGGGGAGTGGAGAAACTGAAGGGGCAGCTACCAAAGGAGGCAGGGGAGATAAGAAACAAAGAATAATAGGGATAGGACAGCAGGGAATGATAGTAACTGCTCAGTGCAAGAAGGAAGACTATAAACGCAAATCTCTGAATATCCATAAATTAAAATGTGATATGGATTTTCTGTTTCTGCCTCTGGCTCATGCTGTCATAGGAATTCTCGGCTCTCCTACTCGGCGACCCAAATTCATGTTAAAACTACTGATTTTGGTAACATTGTGCACCCAGCAAGCAGTTACACAAAGTAGGAATGCAATACCATTGAAATCTAAACTGAAGGACTTAGCGCCCAACTGTCGTAAGCAGCAGCTCCTGACCGACTGCACGGACACGCAGTCTCGCAGCAGAAATCATTCTGCTTCACTTACATTGGAACGGTGTCTGATAAAAACAGTGTCATAATAACAGTGCAGAGAAAAGAGCGTGGAGAGAAACAGCGGATGCAGCAGGACAGTGCGGATCTTAAATGGCGCCGTTTCTGACTTTAGCTGCTGTCCCTGCTGGAAGTGTGTTTTGAAGTATGCTTATATTTTAGTAGGGGGGTGCAGGAGCAAAGCCTCCTGTATCATACCTGGTGCTTGGTCTTTATTATTTTCTTTTCTTGTCTCACCATTTTTCCTGTCCACTGTTCCGTACCATTGCTGTGATGGTACTCGCTGTTTGCTCCATGCTGTTTTGGTTTGAGCTGTTATTATGGTGCTATAATTAATGGGCTTCCCTTTTTCCCATAGGGAAACCATGGCGTAATTTGCCGTAATTAAGGAGTGTTTATTATGGCAAACACGCGCACGGTTTCCCTTGTTCTGCGCATGTCCAGCCTGCAGTTCCTCGCTCTGTAACCGCTCGACTTCTCGCTCCAAGTGAAACCGCTAGACAAGCAGAGCTCGGTGGTATGTTTTTTTTTTGTAATTTTAAACTCAATGGGGGAAAAGAAAGCACTTCTTCAACTGATTTTTTTTAATTCAAACGGGACGGATTGTGGCGGAAAACAGAACCGGAGCATGAGTGCACCGGAAGGGCTAGTATTTTATATAATTGCTGTGACTGAAAAGAGAAACCCAGCAATTATATAAAATAAAAAATGGGGTGGTGTGTGGAAACTCGAAGTTTACACACCCACGAGGTGTTAGATGCTGTAATAAACCCCTCGAGCTTCGCTCTTGGGGTTTATGTAGCATCTAACACCTCGTGGGTGTGTAAACTTCTCGTTAACACACACCACCCCATACTTTATTCTATATATTATCACCTAGTACCCACTGGAACTGGCCAGCTGCATGAGTGAAGACGAAACAAAGGAACACAGAATTTGACAGCAGATAAGGGTCATTTGGCCCATCCAATCTGCCCATTTTTTCTACCTATAGCGTCCCTGCGGACCCTACTTCATCTCCATCTCTCTTGCCTCCCCACCTTTGCTTTCCACTAAGATTCTTTCTGCCAATCCTATGCATTCTTGAATCTTACCACTCCCGCCCCCGCTGGAAGCCTGTCTCAGGCATCTACTACTCTTCAGTGAAGAATTATTTATTTATTTAAAAGTTTAATCAGGAAAGACATACTGAGTTGAGAATGGCTCGTTTCCAGATGCGTCCTTGGGGAAGGGGAGAAGAAGATAGCTAAACAGTAAACTGATGAAAATAAGTCAATTACAGTAATATAATAATACATGAAGTATAAATATAAATAATTAGAGGTAAATTAATAAATGAACGCACGTAGAAAATAAAACACACTCTGATATGCATAGAGAAAGGGAATAAGAAGAGGAGAGGGTCATGGACAGTTGTAGGTAGGAGAACAAAAGTCATAAAGAAGAGACTTTAGGGAGGAAGAAGAGGCAGAAGGAACAGAAAGGGGAAGGGAGGACCAAAGTTTAGGAAATCGATGAGAAAAAGCAGATTTTCTAGAAGGAAAAAAAAGAGAAGGGGAATTAGTGTTGCGGAGAAGGTAGGAGGAAGAAGGAGGAGAGGACAGAAGGGATTTAAGATAGGAGGGAAGGGAACTGAACCAGAGTTTGGATATAAAAGATGCACAATGGGAAAGGCACCTACCATCAAGAGAGGGAGAGAAAGGGCTGAGTAAAGAGAGCAGTGGTGAGTACGAAGGGGGCAAGCTAAAGCGAATCGATAGAAAAAATGGAAAAGGGGGTCCAGTCTGGCAAGAGAAGATTTAGGGGCACCGCTGTAGACTGAGTCACTGTAGTCAAAGATAGGGAGAATCATTTTCACTACAATTTCTCGGCGGGCAGGAAGTGGAATACTCACTTTATTCTTGTACAATGCTCCAAGCTTAGGGTGTAGCTTATGGTGAATAGCATTAATATGCACTGAGAGATCAAGATGTCGGTCAAGGCAGACCCCGAGGTACTTAAAGGAGGCAACATCGTCTGTCTTAGTACAATCAAGGGTATTAAATAATGGGAGAGAAGTCTGGCAAGCCTCTTATGTACTTCCTCACATCTCTCCTTAATTTATTCCCATCCAGCTTCATTGCAGGTCTCCTTGTTTTTTCTGTAAAATACTTCTCTCCTGTACCTTATTTAACCTGTGAGGTATTTATAGGTCTCTATCATATCCCCCCTTCCCTCCTCTCCTCTAGGGTGTAGTCCATTAGTCTCCCCTCCAATGGCTTCTGATGCAGACCATGCACTATTTTAGTTGCCCTCCTCTGGACAGCCTCCACTTTGTTCAAGTGGTCCCCAGAACTGACCACAGCAATTCAGGTGGGGTATCACCAGCAATCTACATAGTGGCAGCAACACCGCCTGCTGCTGGTGATTCCCCTCCATATGCACCCCAACATCCCACTGGCCCTGCCAACTACCTTGTCACATTGCCTGGTCACCTACCCCTGCTCTCTTTCCTATTTGGTGACTGTCACTACCTCTTTTCCCATTCTGCACTCCACCTCCAGGATTCTGTGCCCGTAGTGCATGATTTTGCACTTTTTTACATTAAATCCCAGCTGCCATACCCTTGACCACTCCTCAGGTCTCTGCCCGATCTTACTTCGAAGGTATCTTTTGCACCAGGCCACACCTATGGAACTAGAGGCACCAGGCACTAGGACCACATGGAAACTTTTTTAGCTAGCAGGCTTCCAGAGGGCTGCCCACTTTGACGTCACATGCCGAGGTTGGCCTATCCTTTAAGAGTGGGAGGCTCCCATGCCTTTCTCAGTTCTTTTCCCACTGTTGACCATAGCATGTCAGACTTCACATCTTGGGCAAAGCATGACACCCTCTGTCAAGAGTGTCTTCACAGGTAAATGCCCGCCCTGGCAGCCCTGGCTGAGGCATCTACAGCATCATAGGCAGCCCTAAGGAGATGGGTGCTGATGTCAGAACCCACTTGGAGGCACTGCAGCATCTGCTGCTTTAGGGGGTCCTCTGGGAGGGCCCTGGCAGATTCAAGGGTCTGGTCCCAGAGGTAGTTTTGGCACTAGACCATATGGGCAATGTAGCTCAACACCCTGATAGTCAGTGTGGTAGAGGAAAACGTTCTCTTGCCAATGTGATCCAGCCTCTGGGACTGCTTATGTGGGGTAAGGAACTTAGATGTTTAGGCCTCTTGGTGCGGTCATGGGTGGCATTGATGACCACCGAATCAGCTTGAGGCTGGTCAGCGAAGAAAGGCCTCCCTACTGGAGCCTGGTATAATTTGTCTGCCTTCCTCGGCATGGCTGGAATCAAATTTAGCCAGTGCCAGGCAGCTATGATGGCATTCTCAAAGGACTCAATTAAGGGAGGGATGGCTAGAGGAGGGGCATCCGGCAGTCGCAAATAGGTGGCCAGTTGACGTCAAGTGGGATCTTGCTCCTTGGTGTTGAAGCCTATCGCCGATTGTAACTGTCTCATAACCAAGACAAAAGAGGGGTCATTCGGGGCGGGGGGGGACTGCAGGATGTACCTCTGGGTCTCCTCGCCATCGGATGAGACCATGGAATAGGAGCTATAAGGGGTGACTCCTCTGTTGTCGCTGTTGTTGTCCTCATCCAGAGAAATAAGGTCCGGGAGGCACCCGTTCTCATCCCCCGAGTCCTGAGGGGGGAGCAAGGGCCCTGGGTCCTGAGGTGTGGGCCTTGGTCCGACTGGAGGAGCAGGGGGTGCTGTGGGGACATACCTTGGAGAGGAGCAAGCTTAGCTTGCATAAAATCCCATAAGGTGGTAAGCTCAGCGTGAAAGTCCACTGCTATTGGTGTTGGACCCATCAGCGTCAGCTAAGGAAACACTAGGCTTGGCACTGGGGTTAGCACCAGGGAGGGTGGACGACCAGTATGGGGCCTGCTGGGGAGCTCCTTGGCATGGGTCAGTGTCGGGGAAGGTGATGGTGACCAGGGCTTGGGCCGGGGGCACTCAGGAGAGGGTGGAGGCTCCAGGCCTGAGAAAATGGCTGAAGAAACAACGGGGTCAGTGGTGGGAGGGGGGAAGTATGCTGTGTCCTGGTGACCACCGATGTTGAGGTCGTCGACTACAAGTCAGCTGAGCCACCTGACTGAGTGCCCGCTGAGAACAACTGCCTGAACAGCAGGGGCTGAGAAGTCGGTGGGGCACCAGAGCCCCTGGAACCACCTCCCACCACCGAAGGACTAGTGGGGGAGCTGCCAACGGTAGCCTTGCAGAAGGAAGGGAATGTGAGACTGCGGGAGCTGCCCCCGATGATAAAGATGGCCCCACCGTGGTCGACGCATGGAGCGGCAACCAGGAACGAGATGAAGCGGACCAGGTTTTCTCCTTAGGACGGTCCTTGTCTCAATGCTTGTGCTTCCCCGGTAACTTGTCCTGGGCCTTGGAGGGTTGTGAGCTTGAGGATGTCGTGAGGGAAGCAGAGGAACTTCGGGCCTGAAGCTCCTTCTCCATCTGGGTGATCTTCTGATTCAGCAGAAAATTTCAAGGGTCTGCACTCGGTGCTTCCTGGTGGCCTGGTTGAAACCGCAGTAGATCACGCAAGCCTGGGTGTCGTGTTCTGGGCCCAAGCAGCAGACGCAAGCCTTGTGGTTGTCCTTTTCAGAGATCTTCTGCCTGCATGAACACTTTTTGAAGAGGTTCCCAGAGGCAGAGCTCGACATAAATGGAGGGGAAAAATCTCTTTATTGCTAAGGTGATACACACTAGGGAGAGAAAAATAAAATAAAAGTTTGACAAAATGTTTTGTCGAAATGGCGGTCAGCTGAAGCTGGTGGATATTTGTGAAGTCCGTTGTACAGTCTATAATGCAGTCCCTGGTGTCTAGTGGCACCCTGACCCCCCATTCCTTAGTATGTAACATTATCTTTCAAACCCCAAGAATCCCTAACTATGCTTACTGTTGCTATCAGCCTGAAGTTCTGAGCTGCCCCGGAGAGTGGAATTTTATTTAAATTAGGCAACGATGGAATGAAATTCAAATCTCTGTCATGTGATCTTGCTCAGCTCTGTCCTCTAACATCAGACGTATTTCTTTGCCCTAAGGAAGAAGTCGCCCTGAAGAGCTCTCTTCGTATAACTTCCAGTTTTACACGGTTTTTGCATCTTTTCTTTATTTTTTACTCAGTAATTTTATTTTTTTTGAATCTCTGCATTCATTTTGCTTAGTTTTAGTGTTTTTTAGTGGTTTTCTCTGGTTCACCAGCAGTTCCCAGGAACTGGAGAAAAATCCTTTTTTCTTTGTGGTTTTCCTATTTTAAACGCTTTAACTACTGATATTTTCATTTTATATATATATTTTTTGTTATTTGTCCCCTTTTAGCCGATTTGGGGCTGTTTTCACTTCGGTTCCCCGATCTCCAGGAACCGAGGTGCGTTTGGTGTTTTGCTCCTTTTATTCAATACCAAAAAAAGTTTTGATTAGCGGTTGGCTTTTTTTTTCTTTAGGAACCAAGCTGCAATCTCTGTTTTTAGGGCTGCAGTGAGCGGAGCCCTGCAGACCTGTTGGTTTCAAAAAAGGACTACAAATTACTTGCATTCTTTGCGACCGATCAACATGTTGGAGTGCCATCACAGTCGCCTCTGCATCTGTGGAGCACTCCAGTTGCACTGCACTGTTTTAGACTTGCAAATAAAATTGGACCATCCTGATCAGGACACTGGGAGATTGGGAACCCCCAGTGTCACTGTTATATTTCTGGGGGTGGTGGGTGCTGAGAGAGAGGGTCAGGTGGGGGGCATATTCCTAATTTGAAAGAAAAACCAAACAAATGGCAGTCGCGGTGGAACATGGAGTACTCCGCCGCATCCAAGATGGCCACTACACTGTACTGCGCATGCACTAGCACTAGTGCATGCGCACTGTAGTGTAGTGGCCATCTTGATCACGGTGGAGAGTGCTGCCCTTTGCCATGACCGCCATTTCTTTCTTTAAAATTATGCATATCCCCCCACCCGACCTTCCCTCTCAGTACCCTCCCCAGAAACACCCAGAAACATAACAGTGACACTGGTGGTGCCCACTCCCCGAGTGCCACACTCGCCGATTTTTTTTTTAATTATGTATACCCCCCACCTGACCCTTCCTCTCAGCACCCACCACCCCCCAACCCCAGAGCATAACAGTGACCCTAGAGGTGCCCAATCCCTCAGTGTCCGTTGGACCTTTTTTTAAGATATATATATTATTCTCCCCCAACTAGACCTTCCCTCTCCCACCAATCCCCCACCCTCTAAACATAACAGTGACACTGGGGGGGTGCCCAATCCCCCAGTGCTGCATTTGGGAATCCTCCGTCCTGTTTTTTTCCTCTAGTAAAAAAACAATGTCAATCAATTTCTTTTGCGGCCGTTCCTTACCTCCCATCTGACCCTCCAAATCATCACCTATCACCCCGCATCCCCCCAAAGCCCTTACTTACCCATGGGGGGGGTCCCAACACGTAATCCTTTCTGGACCCCAGACATGTCTTCACTCTTCAACGCCGGACCTCAAACTGAGGAAATCAGGTATGTGTTCAATGTATATCTACTGGGTTTTGAACTTAGTAGCATAACGTGGCCATTTTTCAATAGTTTCTTCTGATTTTTCAACATACCTTTTTGGGGACACCACCTCATGAACAACGCAAGTGATTGATGTTAGGTAAATCTGTCCTGAAAGGTGATTTCGTGGTCACTGTGTGAAATCACCTTTTGGGCAGGGGTTGAAAATATTCTCCACAATACTTCATGAGGTGAGGTCATAAGATGGCTATGTTGAAAATTTGATGTAAAAATATTAGTATACAACAAAGCTATGAGCCTATGTTGAATTTTGTGAACGCAGGCTCATAACTTTGGTAATTTTCAATATTTTTACCCCAAATTTACAACATAGCCATTCTGCACAGCACCTCATGAATGTGACAGCTGTCATTTTCCAAATCCTGGCCAAAATGTTTTTTTGCATCTCGAAAGGTGATTTCATGGTCCCTGCGTGAAATCACCTTTCGGGCAGGAGTTGAACATTTTCACTGTCGTTGTTCATGAGGTAGGGTCATAAGATGGCTATGTGGAAAATTTGGTGTAAAAATATTAAAAAAACAGCAAAGTTATGAGGCTATGTTGATTTTTGCAAACGTAGGCTCATAGAAAACATTCGTCTAAGAGATTGGTTTACTATGTGCCTATGTATAAAACCAAGATGGGAGATTTTGCTTTAGCTGCATCTGTCCCCAAAACCTGGGAGTACTTCCAAAAAAACTCAAGATAATTACCCTCCCTTCCTTTGCTCGATTTAGAGTTTCATTAGCTAGCTTAGTATATAACCACTGTGATTGTTTTGGGTGATAGGTACGTGATCTGAGGTTAAATATTTTATGCACAATGGGTGGGATATTCAAAGGGGTTGGGCGCAACCCACTGATGCTCCCTGGTGCAATATTCAAAAGGGGATGTTGCGCCACGCAGATCCCAATGCGCCGGAGTGCACCAGTAATGTATGCAGCGCAAGTGCGTGGGGTGTGCCCATGCATATTCCGCACATCCCGATATTCAGCCTGGGATGTACGGTGCATATGCTGGTGCAATCCCTACTTGCGCTACACACCGGTGCTCAAAGTTGAGCCATATGGATATAGGAGCAAGGGCTGGCCACCCACAGATGAGCTGCCGTATTGCAGGGCGCAACACGGCAGCCACAAGCTGTGGGTGGCCACCCGAGCTCCGGGGCCAGGGTCTGTTGGCGTCGTGCCCCATGCCCGATCACAGGCGCAAGTAAACATAGAACACGTCAATATCCCTGGTGGTCCAGTGGACTGCTTCCAGCCGATTGTGGGCATTAGTACATATAAAAAATTTATATTATCCCTGGTGGTCTATAGTACCCCCTCCCCACCCACCCACTGGGCCCCGCCACCTGCTCCCCGGTCAGCGGCGGGCGGCAGTTCCCCACCCGCAAGCCACCCGGC
Source organism: Neoceratodus forsteri (assembly GCA_016271365.2). Taxonomy (NCBI): domain Eukaryota; kingdom Metazoa; phylum Chordata; order Ceratodontiformes; family Ceratodontidae; genus Neoceratodus; species Neoceratodus forsteri. Next base: position 1,110,943,543 of record CM028133.1, read on the forward strand.
CGCCTGCCGACTGATTGCATACTGTAGGGCTGTCGCCCATTGGTCCCTGGCGTGGGACAATGGGCGTGCAGGTGTCACCATACTACAGTCCGAATGCAGTGCGGTCTGACACCCATTGGCCTACGCTGTGGACGGTTGGTGTACAGCCTACAATGCGCGGTCGGTCGGCCGGCGGTCAAGCTGCCGGTGAAACTTACCGCCGCCGCTAACAGCGTGGAGTGGCGGCTCAGTGAGAGGAAGCGCTGGACCATCAGGGATAATATAAATTGTTTTTATATGTACTAATGCCCGTGATCGGGCTGGAAGTGGTCCACTGGACCACCAGGGATAATATAAATTGTTCTTATATGTACTATTGCCCGCGATCAGGCTGGAATCGGTCCACTGGACCACCAGGGATATTGGATGTTTTCTAACTATACATTTGCCCACGATCGGGCTTCGGGGCACTTTGCCGTGACGTGCAGGGGGCGTCGGTCCCCGATGGCTGCAGCCTGGCAAAGCGCCAGGCACAAGTCGTGGGGGATCGGTGCACTTGCATGCAAATGGAGCCATAATGACATGCTAATGGCCCCAGTTGCGCCTTGCATGCACTATGGCCCCATTTGCATGTCCACTGCTGACTATCGTGGCTCCTGTGCCTAGCGCAACCGCACTTGCGCTGGCGCATCCCCCTGCTCCACTCTTTCCACTTGCGCTGGTGCAGTGCCACTGCACTATGCGCAATGTGGGGGCCAAGTTGCAATATTCAACGGTGCTGAGCCATGGTGCAGCTCCGTTAAATATTGCCCAGTCCCCGCCCTGGCGCATCCCAGGTGTGCTGCACCCTGCTTGCACCCCTGCCAGGCGCATTTTTGAATATCCCACCCAATGTGATTTTTTAATAACTATATGGAACAAATGTGTTTTATGCTGACTCGGTATATATGTATGTAATTTGTGTGTTTTGTAGAGCTCATGTATCTTAATGTTTACCCCCACTGAATGCAGTTGTAAATGAGAGAGTCCTCTCAATTTGCTTCCAATAAAATGATGATGATGATGATGAACACTGGTAATATTTAATATTTTACCCCAAATTTTCAACACAGCCATTTCTTTGCAGCACCTCATGAGTGTGACAGCTGCCATTTTTCAGCTCCTGCCCACAATGTGTGTTTGCATCCTGAAAGTTGATTTCACAGTCCCTGTGTGAAATTACCTTTAGGCCAGGAGTTGAGCATTTGCTCTGCCCTTCTTCATGAGACAGGGTGATAACAAAGCTATGTTGAAAAATTGGTGTACAAATATTACAAAACAACAAATTTAGGAGCCTACGTTCCATTTTGCTAACAAAGACTCCTAACTTTAGTAAATTTTCAATATTTTTACACCACATTCCTTGCCTGCAGCCTGATCAGCTCTTGCCAGATTTTGTTCTACTGTTAGGAACTGATTTCTGGTGGGTCTTGTCGCGATTAGCATGTCTGACAAACCCAAAAAGAAAACAGGACCTATAGGCTTTAAGCATTGTGTAAAGTGTTACACTCTCCTGGCTAAGGCAGACTGCCACAAGTTGAGTTGTGCGTAAGGTGCCTGGGTCCTGAACATCTTTCCTCAGATTGTGAGATCTGCATTAAGTTTTGCCCTAAAATCCTAAAACCCTAATAAAAAGGGCCAAAAAATATACTTAATGGCTTCTCAGTTCGTCTCTACGTCACCTAAGCACACTGATGAATGCCCATCTTACGTAACACAAAAGGCCCTCTGAGCAGGTTTCAGAAATGGTTCCTGCTAAGAAAAAAAAAAGAAAAGCATGTCGCTGCCCCTCCTCCTGAAGAAGGAAAGGAGCTGTCAGTGGACAACAACAGAATGCCCTCTATGGAGGACATGGCTAAGGCATGGCAGTTTCTCCAGGTCTGTCAGGCCATGGGGTTACTTATGGGTATGCTGGCCCCCCCAAGTTTCGGTTCCCTTCCCGGTTCCGGAGGATCAAGGGGACGAATTCTACTATGATGAGGAGGCAGAAGGGGAGCACATAGAGCCTGACAGTTCTTCTGAGCAGGAGTTTGGTTCTTCTCGCCAGGGCAATTTTTCCTCACATTATGCTTTTGTAAGGAAGATGATGAACACCCTCAACCTCTACACACAGGCGACTGTGGAGGATGAAAATGAGGTGGAGTTCTTGGACATGATGGACTTAACCCCAGCTAAGAGGTTGCTCCTTCCAGTGCATAAACCTCTTAAGAAGGCAACCTGTAGGTTGTTACAGACCCCCACCTTCACCCCTGGCATTGGCAGAAAGATTGAAAAGAAGTACCAGCTCGATATGCGAGCTGCTGAATACCTCTGTTCCCATCCTGGCCATGAAGGGGTAGTGCAGGCAGCAGCCTCTGATAAGGCAAAGTATCCCCTCTCTACCCAGCTCCCAGACAAAGAGTCCAGAAAGCTGGATAGTAGGGGGAAGAACGTTTATACTACTGCTTCCCTGCTGCTAAGGCAGGCGGCCTATATGGCTTATACTGCCCAGTACCAGAAAGCTCTTTGGAGTTCTGTCCTGGCCATGATCTAAAAGGCTTCAGGGGATCTGGCGCAGGATTTAGCGGATACCGCAAAATCAGCCCTAGGTGCTACTAAGCACCAGTTTCATATGGCAGTGGATACCAATGACACTGCATCCAAGGTCATGACCCATGCAATATCCTTAAGAAGGTTTGCCTGGCTCTTGACTACAGACTTGTCCCTGTGAAGGAAACTCCCTTTTCAAACCCCAGTAATCCCTCACTATGCTTCCTAGTGGTATACCATGTATAGGGCTCACTGCAAGTGGGCGCCTACCAAAACGGCGACCCACTTGCGGCGACTGCCCAATGACAATGGTGTAGGGAGGCGACGGATGGGAGGTTTTTCAACACAGCGATGGGATATCGTGCATGCATATACACGCAGGGGGTGGGAGTGAGCGATTGCGCCGAGCAAGGGGCGGGAGGGTTTGTAAGGGGTGGTGCCATGGGTTGCCGTCGAGCTGGTGTCGTGGTGTGATGGGGTGGGTGATGGCCTGGGGTGGCGGGGATGCAGGGTTTGGGACCAGGTGCCGGTGCTTTTTGTTGCGCCCTGCCCGAGACAGTTATTTTAAATTTTTTTCACGGACTGCCCCCCCCGAGATGCACCCCCCCGGTCTTGAGAATCTTAATTTAGGGTGGTACGGGGGGCCCCCATATTAAGGCAAAATACCATGTTTTTGTGCCGCTTTTACTGGCGCTGCAGTTGCACATCACTGAAACTGAATTTCGGCGATGTGCACCCGCGATAAGGATGATCACCGTTCGGCAGTCGCCCTTATGACGTGGAACCCTTCCAAGTGCATTCAGCCTGTGGGTCTGAGCTGCCCCAGAGCTTAGAATTTTATGCTAATTAGAGAATCTTGGAATGAAATTCAAAACTCTGCTGTGTTCTCATGCTCACCCTAACATTCTAATGGCAGATTTATTTCTCCACCTGAAGTAAGCAGTTGCTCCAGAGTCTTCTCTTCAACTTCAGACTGTTTTTTGGGTTACTTTTTTGCAAGAGTATAGTTATTATTTAGTTGTTTTAGCGATCACTTTGCATAGTTAGGTCTTTTTTTGTATATTTATTTTAATTTTTCTCCGTTTTTTTCCATCGGTTCCCAGGAACCAGAGAAGGCCATTTTTAAGGTGCGATTCCCGCTTTAAGGACACATTTTAAAATGACTTAGTTTTCTTAAATTACTAAAACAATTGGACCACTTTGTGGTTTCTACTGTTTATTATTCTCGGTTCATCTTTATTTAGGAACCAAGCCGATATTTTACAGTTTGGCCTAAATAAATCATCTGTTAGGCTGCTTTCATTTGCGGTTTTATTTTTAGGGAACCAAACTGCATTTCATATGTTTTTAAACCCCTTTTACATATATGGGGTTGTCTTCTCATTCAGTTTTACTTTGATTTGTGCTCTGTGGTTCATCAGTGCTTGGCATGACTTCACCGCTCGAGCGGCGCCCCACTGCACGAGGTGGAGCTTCACGGCCGCCACACCGGCTGCTGCCCGACTGAACAAGCATCAGCGGCCATCCTCCTGGTCCCCATTCTCGGATCAAAGCTGAGGACTTCACCACCTGAGCAGCACCCACTCCTGACAGAGCTTCATGGCACTTTGGTGCTCGCGCCGACTAAACAAGCATCAATGGCCGTCCTCCTGGTCCCCTTCTCGGATCAACACTGAGGACTTCACCGCCCAGCGGTGCCCACTCCATGAGGTGAAGCTTCACGGCTGCCGGCCAACTGAACAAGCATCAACGGCCATCCTCCTGGTTCCCCTTCTCGAATCAACGCTGAGGACTTCACCACCCGAGCAGCGCTCCACTCCACGAGGCGGAGCTTCACGGCTACCACACCAGCCACCGCCCAACTGAACAAGCATCAATGGCCATCCTCCTGGTCCCTCTTCTCGGATCAATGCTGAGGACTTCACCGCCCGAGCAGCGCCCCACTCCACAAGGTGGAGCTTTTTTTATTTAGTTGTTTAATCAGGTATAGCACACTAAGCTGAAAGCTTTTTTACAGGAGCGACCTGGGAGCACAAGGAGGTTAAGTGACTTGCTCAGGGTCACACAGTATTCAAGTGGAAGATATGGGATTCAAACCCAGGTCTGGTCTGCTGGATGTCACCAAATTTGCAGCTCAGAGCCTTAGACCACTGCGCTATACTGCCTCCTTTATGCTTTATGGCGCCACCCGGCTGCTGCCCGACTGAACAAGCATCAACAACCGTCCTCCTGGTCCCATTCTCGGACCAATGCTGGGGACTTCACCACCAAGTGGCGCCCGCTCACGGTGAAGCTTCTGGCCGCTGCAGCGCCGCCGCCTGACTGAACAAGCATCGGCGGCCGTCCTCCTGGTCCCCTTCTCGGATCATTGCTGAGGTAAAACCGCTGTCCTGCTCCTCTGTCTGCTAACTCCTGATTGGTGCGGTGCCCCTGCTGCCCATAGCTGATTGGTCCACCTTGCCATGAATCTGTCTGTTGATTGGAGCGCCTTTTTCAGCTTCCAAACTGCTGTTTTAGGCGCCTTTTAATTTCAAGCAGGTTTGAATCTTTTGGACTGTATGTTCTCTCCCCCACCCAGGCCCCCGTTAAATACACTTTAGCCCCCATCACCTCTCTTTCCCCATTGGCCCATTTTCTGCTGCCCAAAATAATTACTCCCTTAAGTAAATTCCCTTGGCTTCTCATAGTTCTTACTCCACCATTCAGCTGTACCTGATTCGCCAATTACTTTTTTTCCTCTCACCACCCCCACACTGATCTACTCCCTTCCTTTCTGTGTCACATTACAGCTCAGGTAACTCACCCTCTCTGTCCCTTCTCACTCTGATTTTCTTTCTCCATTTTGTGTCGAATCCCCTTAACGTAACTAGTCTTGATCAGGTTAGTCTGCTGCCGGTCTCCCCACCTTTCTCCTTGTTCTTGCTTGGTCTACCATTTTTGGTCACCCTATCCCCAAAACTGCCAACCTCTGGTGACCCAGGTCCACTTTAAGCTACAGCCCCTCGTCATTCCCACTTGCTGCCTCCAGCTTTAACTGGTCTCCTTTCTGCCTCCGTGGTAGCTTAAGAAGAAAGAAAAAAAAATTAACCAGCATATGATACTGTTCATTCTTGCGTACTCTCTGCCACTGCTCCATCTATCTATGCTGTTCTCACCTCAGCCTGCATCTATGGGTCCTCAGTTGCGACCAAATGACTACTTCTTTTCAAACTATTTACTGCTTCATACCACACACTGCGATCCCTCCCCAGTACTACTTAATAGAACCTGGCTGTAGCTAGTTACTTATTCCCTAAAGAAGTGTCACCTGAGATTGTATAACCCATGTCTCTTCCTGCGCCGCAACCTCTGGTACCTCCTCCTACTCGCCATTCTGCTCTCTGGTGACATCCAAATAAATCCTGGACCTACAGACGCCTTACCTGACTTGATCAGTAATGCAAAAGGCCTGGTTGTTGTACATCAAAATATCAGGAGTCTCACTCGCAATCAAACTGATCTAGAATCCTGGACCTCCATCTGCAAGCCTGACATCATATGCCTGACTGAAACCTTTCTAAATCCTTCCACTCCAGACTCTCTGTGCTCCCTTCCATCTTATAACCTACTGAGACTCGATAGACCTTCTCCCTAGCGAGGGGATGGTACTACTGTCTATTTTAAAGACCATCTACATCTCACTGCCATTAAATCATCTCACCTAGCCCACTGTGAATTACTTCATACTCTTCTTACCCTTGGTACCAAAAACCGTCATATTACCTGTGCTTATAACCCTCCATCCAATAGTCACAAGGGATTGGATGAGTTGCTGGATCAGATCTCCCACCTTGCTGGGAAACATGAGGTCCTCATACTTGGGGACCTAAATATAAATTGGCTGGGGACCACTCAATCTACATTGCTGACCAGATTGCAAAGTTTTAACCTATACCAGCTTATATGGGATCCCACTAGGAAAAACCCTCACTCCAATACGAGCACACTGCTGGACTGGATTATGGCTAACCACTCTGAAAACATCATAACCTCTGGCATATTACCTGATGCCATCACTGACCACTCCCCTACCTATTGTATTTGGGGTAAAAGCAAGCCTATTCCATCAAAACCTCATCTCATTACTTTCTGCAACTATGCGACTTTAGACTTGAGGCTTTTCCTACATGACATTGCTTCTACTGATTGGTCCTCCTTTCTGATATCAAATGATGCTCAGACCTCCCTTAATTTATTCATGACTCACTTCCTTGCTCTTCAAGATAAGCACTGCAAACTAGTAATTCATCGGGTAAAAAACAGGCAAACTCGCTGGCTAAAATCTGACCTTCTTGCTAAGCTAAAAAAAAGATAAAAGCTGGCTCCGATACAAGAGCTCAGGGCTATCCTCTGACCTAAATACCTACAGGGCTCTGCGCAATTCCTGTGAAAATGACATCAAAAAGGCAAAAAGCTCTTACTGCAAAGATCTATTAACAAACTCCTTTGGCGACTCTAAAAAATTCTGGTCACATATAAAATTATTTCTTGGCCTAAATGCTACAGCCACCCGTACTGACATGTTACTAAATGGTGTCCACTGCAATAATCCCCATACTATCACCAATTTCTTCAATGGTAAATTCTCGGACTTATCCAATTACACCTCCTCCTTCCCAGTCCAGTCAAATATACCCACATCATCTACTGTCAGTGGTCCTCATTTCTTTTTCAGGGTGCTCTCTAGGCGAGAGGTGCTCGAATTATTATATAAAATCTTAGACTACACTGCTGCTGGCTCAGACAACCTAGAACCTAAGCTCCTAAAGCTATCTGCCTCCTACATTGCTGCTCCCCTAGCCAAAATGTTCACGTTATCCCTGCCCCAGTGCTATATCCCAGATATATGGAAGGTTGCAAGGATTTCCCCAGTATTCAAAAAAGGTGATCGTAAAGATCCCGCAAATTACTGTCCCATAGCCATCCTATCTGTTCTCAATAAAATTCTGGAGAAACTTGTAGCTGCTCAAACGATTGATTTCCTACTGAAATATGACCTTCTTACCCTAGCCCAGAATGTTTTTGCAAGGGCCATTGCACCACTACTGCCCTTCTCAAATTTACGTCAGATACCCTAGTGGCTATGGACTCTGGTCTTCTCACTGGTGCTATTTTCATTGGTATGACTAAGGCATTTGACCTTGTTGACCACTCCATCCTCCTAGCCTCCCTTGGATCACTAGGCTTCTCTCAAAACATTGTAAGGTGGTTTGGCAGCTACCTATCCGACAGGTCTCAAACTGTGAAATATAACTCCACCCTCTCAGACAAGGCCACCATAAACATAGGGGTGCCATAAGGGTCTATCCTTGGGCCTCTGCTTTTCTCTATTTTCATCAATAACATCACCACCAACCTCCATAGGACTGCTTCACTGCTATATGCTGATGACATTGTTCTTTACACTAGTGATAACAGCATTGATGTCATCAATCAAAAACCTCTCTTTTGACTTTCAGCAAATCTGTCAATGGCTAACTAGTCACAGGCTTGTCCTAAATGAGTCCAAAACCCAAGCTATGCTATTTGGTTCAAATGCCAAGCTTAAACTCTCCCAACCTAAATTTAAAGTCTCCTTCTCCAATGGTTTAACTCTTGGGGTGGTGGACTCATTTAAATATCTGGGTGTCACACTAGATCCATTGCTAAACCTCCATCTACATATACAACAGATCTGCAAGCTGGTCAACACTAAACTTGAGATAGCATACCGTACCAGCTATATGCTCACCCCCCTCTGCTAGGCTTGCCCTTGCCCGTGGCATACTCCTTCCCTCGCTCACCTATGGGGTTGCCACCTATACCGCTGTGTCCAAATCAAGCCTTCGAAAATGGGATGTCACATATAACAATATCTGTCGCTATGCATCCTCCTCTCATCGACTGAAACACCACTGTCTCCTTTACTCTGATCTGGGTTGACTTCCTCCTCCTGACCTAAGGCTTTATGCTTATGGCTCCGTCACTGACAGTATTGTCTGTTTACAAATACCAAAACCCTTGGTGGATCTCTTCCTTAATCTTATACCACGCTATGGCTTGAGGTCTGCTGACAATGCGCCTGTCTTCTTTCCCAGACATAATTCCTCCAAAGGTGCTATGGCTTTTGCCTGTCATGCCCCCCTTTTCTGGAACTCCCTCCCGCTTGCCCTGTGCCAGTCTTTATCCCATGCTTCTTTTAAGAAAGGTTTATATAACCACCTTGCCACTTCCTACAGATGCGCCTGCTTTAAACCCCCTTAGCCCTTTTTTCTTCCTTCCAAGCTGCTCCTTTTCTGCTACCTCTGTTGTGCCTTTCAACATATAGCACTTTCCCCGTGTATCCCATTTTCTTCCCTCTCGCCTGCCTCTTCCTAAGTACCTCTACTCTGGCCACTCACTTCTACCTCCCTTTTCCTCTCTTACTACCCCACATAAATCCTTTATGAACAGCATAGTACTACTATCTTACAATGTTTTTTCCACAAATCAGACAATATGTTATTAGCAACTATTTATCAGAATGTCTTGTGTTTCTCTGTTCTTGTATATTTTAACATTGTTATCGTATTTTTAGCTACTTTTGCTTTGTCATCAAATTGTCTATTATGTTTATACTTTCTCTGTATTTCAGTTGTTTCAATTATGTCAAAACTTGTATTTGTTATGTGTACCTGCTCTGCTTGTACTGTACCCTTCAGGGTTGTGCCTGAAAATAGTCATTGCTATGGCTAGTGCATTTACCCAGTAAACAAAAACTAAATAAATAAATAAATGACTGACTGACAGACTCAGAAAGAAGGTGGGACCTTCAGGCTTTAGATTTGTAAATTTCTATCCAACTCCTGGCAAAGGCAGACTGTCATGAGTTGTGCTTAAAGTGCCTGGGCCCAGATTACGGTTTAGTTTGTATGAAATTTGTCCCAAAACGGCTAAAAAAGTAAAGTCATGCTGACTTCTCAGAGTGCCTTCATGTAACAAAATAAGCAGAAGGATAAGGCTCTTAAAGATGGTTTCAGAATTCATGGTGTCTGAACGGGGGAACCCTGAACCGAGTGGGAAAAAAAAACTAAAAAAAAAGTGTTGCTGTCCCTCGTCCTGAAGAAAGAAAGGATCTGCCAGTGGACAAAAATAAAATGCCCTCAGTAGAGGACATGACTAAGACCTCAGTGCAGGCACTGGAGACAGTGCATGCTGACAAAAAAGAAAAAAAAAAGAAGGTAGCTGGCCCTGCTCCTGGAAAAGGAAAGGAGTCGCCAGTGAATAAAAAATAAAATGCCCTCAATGTAGGACATTACTAAGGCATGACAATTCTTCCAGGCATTCTAGGCTATGGGGGAATTTCAGGAATATACCTGCCCTCCCAGCTCCGATTCCATTCCCAATGCATGAAGAGAAGGAGGAGATAAAAATGGTTTATAAATGAGAAGGGAGTATCTGAGCAAGAATTTGACTCACTTTCAAGACCCTCAGATGACTACACCTTTCACTATACCTTCGTGAGACATATTCAATACCCTCAGCTTTTCCTCATTGGAAACTGATGGGGATGAGTAAGAGTTTGAATTCATGGATATGATGGGGTTATCCCCCACTAAGGGGTTGATACTTCCCATGTAGAAATTCCTCAGGAAAGTCACTTTTTTGTTCACGTCAGCACCCGTCCAGCTGCTGGCATATTTTAAAAATGAATTAAATAAGTAAATATCAGCTGACAAACAAGGTTCTGAGTACCTGTATTCCCCACCCTGATCGTGAGGGACTGGCCCAGACTACTGCCTGAGACAGGGCCAAAGTGCCCCTTGCCTTCTAGTCTCCTGGAAAAAGATTCCAGCAAACTGTATGCCAGGGGAAAAAAGTCTATACTTCAGTGTTCCTGCTCTTAAGGCAGGCAGCGTATCTGGCCTACACAGCTCATTGCCAGGGAACCTTATGGAACTCCATTCTGGCACTGAGTGAAAAAGTTTCTGGAGACTTGGCACAGGATATGGCTGGCACAGCAAAATCAGCCACACCTGCCACAAAATTCCCATTTCATATGGCGGTGTATATAAAGGACACCGCATACAGGGTTAGGGCCCATGCAGTGTCCCTAGGGAGGGTTGCGTGGCTTAGAACTACAAATCTATCACAGGACTCTTAAGACAAAAGCTATGGCTCTCTCTTCTGAGGGACAGTCCCTGTTTGATGAGAAGGCAGAGGTTTACATGGAAAAGGTGGATGAGTATAAAACCACCTAGAAGAGGGTAGATGATACTACCCTCCTGTTTATGTGCCTACGAATGCCCTCCACAAAGGGCCTGTTATACCTGTAGGAGCATCAGTAGAAGGGGAATTAGGTGTGCTGGTGCAGCACCAGCAGCCAAACCCCAGGCAAACGGAGTCCCTGGCAAACCTGACCAGATTGCCCACCCTTTACCAGTGGGGGGAACTGATTCACTATTTTCATCCTTGAAGTAGTGAGCCAGGGGTTGACCTTGCAATTCAGAGGATTTCCAAAACTGCAGAACCCAGAAGTTTCTTCAGTCTCACACCCCAGAGAAAAAAAATATATATTCTGCTGGAGCTGGGGGAGAAGAAATCACTGTGTATACATGCAGTGTGACAGGTACCAGCCACAACAGGGCAAGAAATATTACTTCAGACACTTCCTGGTCTTAAAGAAAAATGTATGAAAAGCCTGAGGAAAATACCTCGGGTTCAGGTTAAGGGACTACCACTGGCAATTTACAGCCCTTTCCTTCGGCCTCACTTTAGCGCCATGGTTATTCACAAACTGCTTAGCTGTGGTGGCAGCACATTTGAGAAGAGGGGGTGGTGTTTTTTTTTCTCTACCTGGCTGTCAGACACAAGTTCCTTCATATTGGTAACTTAAAGTACTTTGGAGGCTTTGGGCTTCCTCATTAACTTTCTAAGTCCCAAACCAAACCAGTTCAAGTTCTGGACTTTGTCAGAGCAGAGCTGGATACCCTGCAAGGGAAGGCCTTTCTTCCTCTAGCAAAGGTAGCAAATCTGATTTCAACTGCAGAATCCTTTCCTAACAGGCCAGCCAAGGTCTGCAAGTTTTTTTTCTGTTTACTGGGTCACATGAGCTCTTCCACAGCAGTGGTACCAGCTGCCAGATTCTGGATGAGAGATACTGTATCTGGTATCACCTAGGGGATCATTGGTTTCAAAGGTGTGACACACTAACCAAATTGATGTCTCTGTCACAAGAGCCTTGTTAAGGGCACTGGACTAGTGGAAGAGGGAATGCAACCTCACAGAGATTCCCTTCCTCCAGCAATTCCCTACAGTCATTCCCACAGCAGATGCCTCCCTCCTAGGTTGGGGAGTCCACCTGGAGGATCTAATGGTGAGTGGCACATGGAGTGCACAGGAGGTGATAGATCACATGCATCTCCTGGAACTCAACGCAGTGTTCCTGGTAATACAGGCATTTTCCTCCCAGATCGATGTCAGTCTGTACAGATTAGAACAGACAGCACCAGAACAATGTACTACATCAGCAGACAGGGAGGGAACAAGATCTTCCAAGCTGTGCTCAGAAGCCATGAATATCTGGAATTTGGAATGTGCCCTGGGGGTGCAGCTGTCCACAGTTCATCTACCAGGGAAAGGCAATGTACTAGCACCTTAAGCAGTCAAGGAAATCACAAATGGGCCCTGAACCAGCAGGTGCTGGCATCAGTGTCCAGATGGTGGGATTCACCAGAAATAGATCTATTTGCATCCTGGGAGAATCATCAGCTCCCCCTGTTGTGTTGCAGGCCTCCAGCTAGGGACTCGGTCTCATCAGATGCCCTGACTCTAGACTGGACCGGTATTTGTATGCCTTTCCTTCCCTTCCACGTTTGCTGAGAGTGCTCTTGAAGCTGAGGAGTTAGTCTACAGCCATGATCCTAATACCCCAGATTGTGCCAGGCAGGTTTTGTGCTCCCTACTCCTGGTCCTCGCCATCAAGCATCCCATCTGCCTCCCACTGAGGCACAACATACTAACCATGTCTCAGGGCAGGATAACATTTTTTTATTTATTTTATTCTTTTGGTAACCAGGTAAGGCATACTAGGCACAAATGCCTGTTTTCAGGGGCGACCCCGGAAGCACTGGGGTGGTTAAGTGACTTGCTCAGAGTCACACAGTATGCAAGTGGAGGTTGTGGGAATTGAACCCAGGTCTGCTGGATGTAGCAAGCTCATTCACAGCACGTTACTCTAACCTCTAGGATATAATACTGCCAGCCACATTCGCAGACCTCAGGTCTCTGCACCTCAAGGCATGTTTTTTGAGGAGCTGGAGTTCTCTGACTTTAACCTTTCTGAAAAGGTTTTGCAAGTCCTCAGGGTTTCCAGGAAGCCAGCAACAAGGGAAAACGTTTGCTTCCCAGTGGAAAAGGTTCTTCTGTGGTGTATATCTAAGCAGTTCAGTCCCTTGCAAGCAGATCTGCTCACATTCTTAAACTACCTAGTCCACCTTCAGTCCCTGGGCCACAGGCCCTCAACCCTTAAAGGAGATAGGAAATGATTTTCTGCTGTAAATAACAGTTACATAAATTATAAGTAACTGACAGTGGCCTTTGTGTGTGTTTTTTGTATTGTTAACCTTTAGAACGCACATTTATATACATATCAACATTATGCTGAAATGATTATGGACTTGACTGTGTGTTTTTGTATCGGGAGTCAGCGCGTGGCAAGCTTTGAAATACTCATATCACAAACTCCCGCTACAACATTCAGCTAGCTGCTCGACTGTATTAACTGATGCCTTGCTGCTATTCTTAGGACACCAAGTGAAAGAAGAACCAGCACTGAGCAACCGTCTTAAAAAATCAGGTAGCGCTTTATTTCTTAGAAAGATAAACAGCACACTTACAGATGCTTCACCACGCAAGTGTATTCCAGTAACTGAGAGTACAAAAAGCATCCACTGGTGACTTGCCCGCTTCGCTGGAAGCTTTCTGAACAGACTCTGTTGCTCAGTGCCTGTTCTTTCAGATTTTTGTACGTTTTATTCAGTGTATCCGGGCTCAGACAGTTTAAGTGGAACTGCAGTGTTTACTCTTCACTTCTTAGTATGGACACCCAATTATAATTGCAATATAATTTGGCAACTGTCAACCCCCCCATCCTTGGCCGCTCGCCAACAGATAAAGAAAATGCCACCTCCACAAGGCACTATTGTCTGGATGTACGGTCCTGAAGAAGTCCTGAAGAGATGCCAGATTTGGCACTGCTGTCTTGCAGAACCTTTTCCCTAAATAGGTTCTGTACCTGGCCTCCCAGGTACTGCTTTGTAGTCTGCACTAGGGAGCATAGTGAGGGATTCCTGGGGTTTGAAGAAAAAATTACCATAGTGTAACCCCTAGGTGGCACTATCCCAAAGGCTACTACCCCTGCCTGCTTGGCTAGTACAAGGTTAAGGGGCCTGAGTTCTGAAATGGGTGCCTGCACCCAGAGGTCAGGGTTGGTAGTGGTCAAGCTAACCTGGGCACAGCCCTCCGGGACACTGTAACTCCCCTCTGTCCTTACTAGTGGCCAGAACAATACACAATAATCACTTTCCCAATACCCCTGATACACCACACAAGTAACCACACTGTTTGCACTTACCACCAGGGCTTTCCTCTGGCCTGGCCTTGGGGGCCCCCTGTAAAACAAGGTTATACACAGCAAATAACAGCAGTATAGTACTCTTGCACATACTGGAACCACAGTCAGGGTAAATGCAAAAAAGAGTTAGATCTGATTTATTTAAGGGACTTGAACAAGGGAGGGGTGTAATCAGGTTAATTTGCTTAAAGGCTGTATCAATCAAACAGGTATGCATGCACTTCAGGGTCCATAAACAGTCACACACTCTGGGTACCCAGATGGAGAACAGTGGGCTAGCCAGGAACGTTGCAGCTGGCTGGGGTCCTGTGATGGAAGAAAACAACATGCACAACACACACTATTTGTAATCCAGAGCCGGAGGGCTCAGTTCATGAACAGAAAACAGCAAGACAATCAGATGACACACTTTTAGATTAGGCTGTTGTTGCAGGGAGCTACCCCGATGATTACTCACGATACCCAAGACTGGACACAGGCTGGTCGAATATAGAGATAGAGGTAGTTAATCTGGAGTGCCAGGAGAAGCAGAGCCTACAAATTGCTGAGGCATCATTCCTATTCAAGCGTGGAGCAGGAGGCTGATCCCCAGGTAGGTCTCTCGTCGATGGCTTTCTCTGTGCAGCAGGTAGTCTGGCTGGGCCAGTGTGGCAGGCCCCAGCCAAATGGAGGTAAATTCGGATATAGTCATTTTGGGCTGGATACAGCTTCCAGCAGGCAAAACACAGTTCACACATTGGGGAACCAAATCATGACCCATTAACAACTCACAACACATTTATATGTAAGGAAATTCTACTGTACCAGGCAAACCGCTCTCCGGTCACGATCGCATGGTCTCTGCACAAACTGGGGATTCAAAAGCAGCTGGAAATCCTGACAGGCCAATCGCATTTAGCAAAATCTGTAGTCTTCTTCAGGTATGAGCCTGGTAAAAATCAGTGGCTTACTTCGTTCTCACAAACTCGGATTTAGTCTGAAATTATTCTCTTTTCTCCCTCTCGGGGCAGCAGGCAGACATGCAGACCACAACTCAGGCCTTTCCACAGTTCTCCCGCGCAAAACTACTCAGACGGCTGCTTAACTGTCTCAAGCATGTTGCTTTTTCAGCTCCCGACTTAGATCTGACTCAACTGCCAGCAAGCCTGGGAATTTTCCCAAGATCCAAAAGGTTCGGTTGGCTGATCTGTTAGTCACAACAAAGGCTCCCCCTTCAGGTGCAAAAAGGCGCCAAAAGCCCAAAACTACAATTCCTACAGATTTTGACTCTAGAAAGCTCCTGTAGTCCGGCTCCATTTTAGGTGCCAGCAGTACTGATTGATCCAATTTACAGTCCCGTGCCAAATGGTGGGGATAAACAAAACAGTCCTTGCTGCAAAAAAGGCAGGTTAGACAAACTACATTATCGTTATCACTGTAAATGATTTTCAACAAATAATTACATCTTCTAACATAGCTCCCTCTCTGATTACTTATGACTGCAATCCAGGCAGCTCTTAAAGAGACAGTACACAGAGGCTATACAGGCACTGTCTGGCAATCACATTTAAACTGCTAAAACGCAGGACACCAGCTTGGCAGTGAGCATTTAGGCAAGCTCAAGGAAGACTTTTCAGAAACCCCCATTTGTAGGGGGGTTACACCAGTAATATTGTTTCTTCCAAAGGATCCCTCACTGTGCTTAACAAACCCATCCTACATCCCCTTCCAGAACCTAGAAAACATAGAAACATAGAAATCTGTTGGCAGAAAAGGACCACTCGACCCATCTAGACTGCCTCTTCCCCTCCCCGTGGGCTCCTCTGCCAAGGTTCTACAATAATCAGTTCTCTTTTTTTGTCTTTACTTCGCTTGAACATTATTTGTGCACTATCTACAATTGAATTTTAGGCGGTTTTGTTGCTGTTTTTGGTCTATCATATTTTGTCCCGGCATGGACTGAACATTTTTTATATTTTCTATTTTGTATAGGTTTGTTTATTTATTTTTTATTTATTTAGTTTTTGTTTACCGGGTAAGTGCACTAGCCATAGCAATGACTATTTTCAGGCACGACCTAGCTAGTTTAGTGCTCACTATTCACCCTAGCTGTAGGAAAAAATCTGCTGTTAGAATGTTAGGGTGAGCGTGAGCACACAGCAGAGTTTTGAGTTTCATTCCAAGATTTTCTAATTAGCATAAAATTCGAAGATTCAGGAAAGCTCGGACCTGCAGGCCGAATGCATTGGTAAGCAGCGTGAGGGATCCCTTGGAAGAAACAGTATTATTATGGTAAGTAATTTTCTTCTTTGGTGACAAGACAGAGCGTACATGAAAAACGTGGAGGAATATGAAGCCACCTAAAAAAGCAACACAGAGAAGGAGAAGGCCTCCACTTCCTATAGGCCTCATGGAAGGGAAGGTAGAGGTAGAGGTAGGGTTTATTTTCCCTGTGGTTTCCGGCCTTATGACTTCTCTCAGCTGAGAGGCTTCTTCAGAGGCAGGAGCAGGAGAGGCTTCAAATGTGCAGACCCAACCCCAGTACCTAAAGGTCAGCCCAAGCAGAACCCCTGATGAGGCAGCCTAGGTCACCCATTTATTGCCAGTGGGGGAAAAGCTGGCTTATTTTTTAGAGGACTAGAAGAACATCACCACAGACAAGTAGGTCCTAGAAGTAGTGAGCTGGAGGCTCACATTGCAGTTCAAAAAGTTCCAGACTGCAAGTTTGCAGAAACTTCACACCTCCCACTCCAACAGAAAATATCCTGCTGGAGTTAGAAGCCAAACAAATTGCTGTAGGCAAAAGAAGCAGAAAAAGTCCCCCCATCTCAAGAACAATGGGGAGTGGTGACCCATTTTGGATCTCAAGATATCTGAACAAGCACACATGGCTTTCCTTTTATTTTTGTTTATTTAGTATGCTTTTGTGCCTCTGGTCTTCCCCTTAATGCCCCTAATGGAGCTTCGGCCCCTACCCTGCATGCTGACCCACCATGCCCAGTCTTACTGCCCTGGGCAGGGCCACTGGGTGGGTGCCCCCTTCCCACGGTCAATGTGGGCTAGCTCTGGCTTACCCCCCCAGGGTGGGGCCATGGGAGCAGCACCCCCCAGTGGACACTGGTGGCAGTGGGAGCAGTAGTGGAGCAGGGGTGTCATGGCTGAGGGACTGCCTCCACAAGAGGCCCACGGTGTGTGTGTCAGACACTCTACCCCCCCCCCGGAGAAGTAGAGCAGTCTTTAGGATGCTCAATCCTTCTCTCCCCTCCAGCCAACCCCAATGTCCCGAGTCCATTTCCAAACTCAGGTAATTGGCGTCACAGACGGAAGTTCTGCCTCTGCGCCGGCGGGCCGGTCACACATGGCTTTCCATGATGTGACCTCCCTGGTCTGTTTTGCTGTTCTACTCCAGTTCCCTCCCTGGTTGCCTTTTATCCCTGGTTCTCCCTGCTGTCTGCCCTTCTATTGTATTTTGTCCTTTTTCTGCCTATCTACCCCTTGAGTGCCTAGCTCCATATTTTGCACACTGCTTTGTAATGATATTTCCTCCTGTTCTCTGGTTCCACTGCTAGCTATGAGGGGGGTGAGCAATTAGGTACCCTCCTTGCTGACCCCCCCGCCCCGGCTAGTTTAAATGCTTGTCCATGTAGAATTTAAACTTTTCATTGAGTGCTTGGATTTCCCTCCAGGATTGATGCAGGCTGTCAAGCTTGAACAAGCCCCCATCCCTCCAGGTGGGTCCTCAGTCACCAATGAATCTGAGCCCTTCCTTGCAGCACCAGTTCTTCAACCATGTGTTGAAGTCCCTGGTGCATGTGCCCCATGCTCTCCCATTCCTCTCACAAGTAGTGCTTCCGAGAAGGTGACTAGATGTAGCTACTTGCTTGAGACCCCTCCCCAATTTTCTTTTTTTTCCATAAAGATGTTTATTGGTATTTTCTGGTTATATGTTACATAATTTTTCATTACATCATTGGTACTTGGGTTACAAATCATACTATCTCTCTGGCAACTGAAAGACTACCTTGAGCTCCACCAACTCCTATCCCCCTCACAGCATGGCTTTCGGGCAAACCATGGGACAGATATGGCACTCATCAATCTCACAGTGGATGTATTCAGGGCATTGGACATAGGCATGTCAACGGGTGCAATCTTTATAGATCTATCCAAGGCATTTGACCTTGTGGACCACAGCCTTCTTCTAACTAACCTTCACAGCATATGTCTTGATGCCCAGGCCCTAAACTGGTTCAAGAGCTACCTATCAGGCTGGTACCAGAGGGTCATTTGGAAGAGAGAGCTATCTGACCTCCTTCCCATCAAGGAGGGGGTGCTTCAGGGCTCAATTCTTGGCCCTTTCCTGTTCTCTCTCTCTTCACAAACAACCTCAACCGTCACTGCGGGGATAGCTCAGTTGTTCAATACGCTGATGATACAGTCATCTACCGGTCCATGTCTACCCTCCAGGATCTGGGCCCTCTCCTCCAAGGGGACCTAAATACACTTGAGGCCTGGATTACATCTAACAGAATGGTCCCCAATGCAGCAAAAACAAAAGCCTTGCTGTTTGGCCCTAGATCCCTCAGCCAGGACAGTACCAATTCCTTACAACTAACTTCCCTTGCTGGAAAGAGTATAGACATTGTAGACAACATAAAATACCTTGGGTTAACTATTGACCAAGGTCTCACCTTTAAGTCCCACGTAGACCCGGTAACTAGGTCTATCCATGGCAAACTTGGCACCGTGTGCTGGCTAAAAAAACAACTTATCCCAGAGGCAAGACGAGCAATTGCCTCCAGTGTCCTCCTTCCTACGTTAACATATGCTGCCCCTGTAATTCAGGGTATGTCAAAGCATGAGGTCGACAGGCTTCAGGTCCTGTACAACAAGGTGGTGAGGTTTGCAACACTAAGTCACCCAAGAAGCCACCCCTTCGTCTCACTGGCCCAGCTTCAATGGCCTTCCTTTGAGGCTCATCTTTAGTACCTCCTGCTCTGCCTTGCTTACAAACTGCAGCACCCGGCTGTCCCACCTAGCCTTACAAGAATAATCATTCCTAAGTCTAACTCTTGTATACTCAGGATCACCGGTCAGTCCCTACTAGCAATCCCCAGAGTCAAGACTAACATGGGAGGCAAATCCTTTGTTCACACTGCCCCTAAGCTGTGGAACACTCTCTCACCTTTAGTACAGGAAGCCCCATCGCTGTTAAACTTTTGCACAAGGCTCAAGTCCCACCTGCTTGAGGCAAGCTCGTGCCATTGTCAGGGTATTGGATAGTCACCCCCGGTCCCACATCCTACACCAATCCCTCTCCTTTTCTCACCCAGAATGACTCCAAAAGCATGCCTCAACTCCCTCAACTTTTGCACTTATGTTCACTGTATTGAAATATTGCCTTTATTGTAACCTTGAATTTCATGTCTACTTTCTCTGCACCCTGTACTACCTGACTGTATTGTACTGTTTCTGTCTCCCGGGTCACCCCTGAAAAAGGGACCTTCAGGGCTCAGTGAGCCTACCCGGTCATCAAAATTCAATAAATAGATAAATAAATAACTACTGTAACTGAGACAAATTTAAAGTTATAACAATGCAAGCTTAAAATAATATTCATGTTAACATGGCCTTGAGAGGAATACAGTCATATTTAAGTTTGAAAGATACAGTCTTACTTCAGATAAATATGACTTATGCTGAATCTGCCTTTCAGTACTTTACTCATTATATGAGTAACAACAATTAAACCAGTTATTACATACATGGGTAATTTATCATTTTGCTAAGTTGAATTATAGCTGTAAGGCAACATTATGACTCTGAAGTGTTCAAAAAACTACTAATTTCAGTACTGTATTGCTGTGTCTTCAAGATTTTATTACTGTGTTATTACATTTGATAGCCTGGGGGTTCGATTTCTAAAGTAGAAAGTCCGGTAGAGAGGACTTATCTGACCTTTCTCATTGTGGGGGGCAGGGGAACAGGGGAGAGGGGAGACAGCTCCTCAGAAGAGATATTGGCTGCACTTCTCTAGGAGAGAGGGACAGCAAAGTACTCTGGCACAGCAACTACAGAAAGCATAATCTCTGTTCTTCACCTACAAGGATATTGTAGCAAATTCTGCATCTGCTGTTGGTCAAGGCATAGGCCCCATATTTGCTGATATAAGGGAAATTGGCTCATGGCCGAATGTGCTGTACATTCATATTTTGCTGTCATATTTAACATGTTTTCCCATTCTTGGCAGACTGGAGGGGAGTCGTCCCTCCAGTGGTGAAGAATCGCTCTTTTTGCCACTGCCAGTGCTCTATTGATCCAAAGCAGTTGATGAGGAGTGCAGGAATGAAGCGGAGGGGGGATCCCCAGGACACCTAGGACTGGATCCCTAACTGGGGGTAGCGGTACCAAGAGAGCACATTGTCTCCAAATCCGTTCCCAGTACTGGTCCAGTGTAGGACAGGACCATAAGATGTGGGTCAGGGAGGCCTGTGAGGAAGAACATCTCCAGCAATCACTGTGAGTCATAAGCCCCATTCTATAGAGCATCAGGGGGTACGATAGGCCCTATGTAATATCTTAAACTGAAGGGTCTTGGCGTGTAGCTCCCTACTGGCTTTGTATACCTGGGTCCAGACTCCCTCCCATCCTTCTTGGGGGATATCCACTCCCAATTCCCTTTCCCATTGTTGTTTGGTAGCTGAGTGTAGGGCTTGTGGTTCAGCTGAAACTCATAGTTTCAGTAGTTTACTAGTCAGATGCTGAAGGAAGCGTAGGCTATCTACCCATTTGTCCAGTTGGCTTCAAGGAAGCACATAGTCAGGCATTAAGGTGGTTTTGAACAGGCTTCTAATCTGTAAATATTGCCAAAAATGAATGGTCTGTTGTCTACTGTTCTCACACCTGCTCTGAAGTGAGTCAAAATGCATGAGCACTCCTGTTAATGGATCATACAGGTCTCCCACTTTTAGGATACCCCTTTGCTGCCATGTTTTCCAAGAAATAGACTTATGGTTAATTTGAAAAGAGAGGTTTTGCCATATTGGGTGATGTCTCGAGTAGGTAGATGTCCAGGACATATGCTTGAGGAATTTGTTCCACTGCATCTTCATATGTTGGGCAGTTGGGGGTGTGCCAGTCTGACAAAATGAGTGCCTGCGAATTAGGCAGTCCCATCTGGTGACGTTCCAAGCTCACCCAGTTAGGCAGTGGTCATACTAGTTCTGTTTTTGGGCAAAGCACCGCCTGTCACAGTACCACACACATATGGAATAGTCTTAGGTTGGGGAGACCAAATCCTTCATTGGACCAGTGTAGCTGTAGCTTTGACAGCCTAATCTTGGGCTTATCCCCTGTCCAGATAAATTTAGAGAGTTTTGAATTTAGAGTCTTAAAAAATTATCCTGGGAGTGAAACCTGAAGATTGGACAAAACATATTGCAGTTTGGGGAATGCAATCATCTTGAGCATATTCACTCTACCCCATATTTGTTTTTGCCACTGCTGGAGGTCTTTATCCAATTTATCCAGCATCTGCTGAACATTAACTTTGATGGTATCCCTTATAGTGGGAAGGATTTCTACTCCCAGACAGGTTACCCCACCCGGCGACCACTGGTATTGGAAGGGGTGAATCAGTCCAGGAGTGCACAAAGCATTGAGAGGGAGGACATGGGACTTTGAAATATTTAATTTATACCCAGCTAACTTCGAATACTCTATTATTACATTCTGTACCACCTTCAAGAGTTGTGAAATTTCTGTCAAAAAAGTGTGATATCATCAGTGAAGAGCGCTAATTTATGGTTAATAGTGCCCACTTGCATCCCCGGGAAATTTTGCTCTACCCTTATTCTCTGAGTCAGTGGTTCCACTGCCAGGAGGAACAGGTAGGGGGATAGGGGACAACCCTGTCTGGTACCCCTTTTAAGGTGAAAGCTATCTGATATTGTAAAGTTAGTCAGTGTTTGAGCTGTGGAAGTTTGGTATAATAACTGGATCATCTCTATAAACTTCTCTGGGAAACCAAATCTGCTCATGGCGTCAAAAAGGTTTACCCACTCTACCCTGATGAACACCTTTTCAGCGTCTAGAGATATGGTGGCAGCAGGTTCAGTTTGGTGCTGGGCCTCCCAGATAAGGTCCAGGATCCTCCTAGTGTTGTCCACACCCATCCTTTGTGGCAAAAAACAAACAAACAAACACTTGATCAGAATGAATAATCTGCCCCATAATCCCTCCCATATGGGACGCCAAAAGCTTGGCATATACCTTGACATCTGCATTAAGGAGGGCGATGGGGCTAAATTGTTAGCATAACACACTATCCTTGCCCTTTTTTTTGGGACCAGTGTGATCAATGCTTTGTGGAGGGTACCAGGTAGATGGTTTATCTGAATAGTTTCATTTATTACAATCTAGGATTATACCTTTGAGTGAGGGACTCATTTACAGAGGTTCCACGTCATAGCAGAATACAGTAAAACAAAATTATTGCAAATACAGTGAGAAGGACAAAATATACATCACAGTAAACAACATAAATAAATAGGGCTAGCAGTATAGCCTAGAGGTTAGAGTAATGAGCTGTGAACGAGCTTGGTACATCCAACAGACCATACCTAGGTTTGATTCTTACAACCTCCACTTGCATACTGTGTGACTCTGAGCTAGTCACTTAACTGCCCAGTGCTCCCAGGTCACCCCTGAAAACAGGCACTTGTGCCTAGTGAGCCTTACCTGGGTTACCAAAGACCAAAATGAAAAAAATAATGATAATAATTAAACAGGCAAGCTATCATATACAAGACTAGGTTCATAAATTTTAAGCAGCCAGAACATGCTTATGAGAAGTAACAGTTCTATTGTCAAAGTGCAAGGCGGGTAAGGCGACACATACGTCACCTCAGGTTATATAAAGTGCTAAGAGGAGGATGGCTAAAGCTGGATATAGGTAGCAGGGGAAAAGAGAGACAAGCAGATTAAGGTAGGGTGGGGAGAGAAAACTAAGGAGTGGAGACAGAAGTAGGAGGGTGAAGATGGGAGGTAAGTGCGAAAGGAATAAAAGCAGTGGAAGTAAGGAGAGGAAGAAGAAAAGGTGGGCAGGGGGCAGACAGAGAAAAGAAATGAGGCCCATTGAGGGAGAGGATGGGTAGGGGTGTATTGAGCGAGGACAGAGGACGAAGCGGGTAAGGGTGAATGGAAGAGTAGAGCGAGAGATAGTACCAGCTATGATCAGCAGAAATGCTAGTCATAAGAGGTTCTTTATATGGCAAGAGTTGGGTGGTGGTGGTAAGTGTCAAGGAGAGTGGGAGACCATGGTATAAAGGAAGTGGGAGGAATAGTGGAAAGGATGACAAGGCGAGGAACGACCTGGGTGAAAACAGGAAATTGATCTGGGGGAAGAAGGAGGGTTAGGATTCACAGTCACAGACACTGGTCAGAGCAAGTAGAGATCGAAGTTTTGTTTTAAATGGGCCTAGTTTGTCTTCTTCAAGTAGTTCTTTGCTGAGAGAGTTAAGCCAGGTAGGTGCACGATATTCATAGGATCTTTGACCTTGTGAGATCTTCTAGAAAGGGACTTTCAGGGTTTGGTCATTTTGACCCCAGTACACCTGGGTGAGTTTTGTTGTACTAGAAGATCCCGTATTCCAGGGGCGGTAATTCCAACTATTGATTTTCTGGTGAGCAGGCACGTCTGGTATCGGATTTGGCAATCTAAGTTAAATCAGCTACTTTGGGTGTATAGTTCGCATGTGTGGGTACAACATTGTGCACCCAACACAAGCCTTGTTGAGGGTTGTTTTGAGTCTTCTGAGAGCCGTGGGAGTTGCTGCACCATACACGACCAGGCCATAGTCAATGACTGAAAGCACTGAGCTTGACACTGCTATCGTTAGGGCCTCATTAGTAAAGCAGGATTTGTTTCTACAGAGTAGTCCCAGTTCAGCGTTTGCAGTTTTGGCGACTTGGTCATGTGTCAAGAGTAGGAAAGAGCACTGTCTAGCGTTATGTTCAGATATTTAAAATGGTTAACCATCTCAAGGGGGGAATTTTGGTTGTTGACAACGCGTAGCTAGAAATTCATGTGTATACTGCGATTGGTAGCAAAAATCATGGTCTTCATTTTTTTATAATTTAGGAGCAGCTTTGAGTCGAAAAAGCACATTTCTGCCAGGGAGAAATTGGCTTGCATCTGTATTTCAAGCTCGACGAGGTTAGAGTGGGCTGAGTAAAGCACAGCATCCATCAGCGTATAGCAATATTTGATCGCTGATTGCTAGAGGGTGCCGGTTGAGAAAAAGGCTAAAAAGCAGGGGTTCAAGGATGGAGCCTTGGGGTACGCTGGTAGTGACACACTGGCAATCCAAGCAGACATCATTTATTTTGACTTTTTGTAGTCTACCATGGAGGTAGCTTCTAAACCAGGAAATAGATTCAGGGGATAGACCAGTAGTGGATAATTGGCAGAGGAGGAGCTCGTGATTAACAGTGTTGAAGGCCTTGGTGAGGTCAGTATATGTAGCCCCCACCAAAAGCCCCCAGTCAAAAACGCTATGAATAAAACTAGTGAATTCTACTAGAGCAGTGGCAGTACTATGTTGTTGCCAAACTCTGTACTGCTGATGGCATTGTAGCTGGTATTTGTCGAGGAATTCGACTAGCTGGTCGGAAACTATGCGTTCCAGTACCTTCGACATGGGGGGGGGCGATAATAGAGATGGGGTGATAGTGTGATTAGATCTATCTCCACTTTTGAAAACTGGTGTGACTACTGCCACCTTCCATAATTGTGGGAACTTCCCAGTTACGAGGGCTAAGTTCAGAATTTTGCTGAAGGGAGCAAGAACAACATCAAGTGTGAGTTCTAGGAGCTTTAGATAGTCTGTCATTGCTGGCCCTTGATTTAGCGAGTACCGTAGTGATATATCTCTTGGACTGAGATGGGGTAATTATTTTGAGGTAGAAGCGGGGTATGGAGCCTTGTTGGGAGGAGGTGTTAGAGAGATATTTTGTTTTTGGAGGCAGAAGGAAGTTGGGATAGAACACCACTCAAGTCAGTAAATGCTTTGTTGAAGGTCTCGGCAATGGTCTTAGGGTCCTGGGTGGGAGTACCATCAACATTTATTAAGGTAGGAAGAAACTTGTTTGGTTTACCAGATAGAGATTTAACACTGCTGTTAATCTGGGTACCAATTGTATTTGAAAAGTGTGATAGAAATCGGAAAGGAAACCATCGGAACTGGGTGATTTTCCCTTGGACACTGACAAAATTGCATCTTTAACTTCTGGTACTGAAATGGGGGATGTGAGAGACGAATGGTTAGAATTAGGCACCTCAGGCAGAGTTATTGGGGCATAGTAGTTGTCAAATTGATCCTGTGTGGAAGCTACTTCAGAAGTATAAAGCTTCTTATAATAGCCCAGGAAAGCAGCGTTAATTTCCCTTGGGGAGGTCACCATATCTGTTTCGGTTTTATGGATAAGTGGGATACATTTCTCCACTTCCTGCACTTTCACCCAAGTCACGAAGAGTCAGCCTGGCTGCTCTCCTGCCTCCCAATATGCTTAGCGCAATTTATAAAGGTTGTACTCCACTTTGTTGCTAGTGGAAAGCACTCACCCCTGCCCATGTAACTTCAAAAAAGCAGTCTCACACAAGAAGTGTTCTCACAGCTTTACTTTCAGTGGCATCATATACAGTGTGTGTTACACACTGTATATGATGCCACAAAGAGTAAAGCTGTGAGAATACGTCTTGTGTGAGACTGCTTTTTTGAAGTTACATGGGCAGGGGTGAGTGCTTTCCACTAGCAACAAAGTACTATACCATTTTGGTGTAGCACCACCCCCCCCCAGTGATCACCACCATCCAGAGTACAAGTTGTACTTCACTTGCCTATGGAATGCACCCTGTATCTCCCCCCTAAGGTGTTTTATCTGAAACCTAAGCAAGGGTTCTCGCAGAGGAAACTGGGCTGCTTCTGCTTCTAGTAGTTTTAGTGTGCCTATCTGCTCCCTGATAGAGTTGTCGCACTCCTGTCGCTTTTGTGCTGAGTATGCAATTATCTTGCCCCTCAACACCCCTTCCCAATTTTCTAAACTCTTGGTGAACTTCCTTAGGCTTCCCGTTTGCCTGGTCATTAGTTCCTAGGTGGATAATGACACCCAGCTCTCCCTCCCGTCTTGCCTTCCCAGCGATCCCCGGGGTCTTCCTTCCATCCCTACTCACCATGGCACCTGGTAGGCACCTCACCTCCCTGTCCTCCCCCTTGCATGCCCTAATTCGATCCCCCATATGATAGAGTCCCCCACCATGATTTGCTTCCTCCTCCTCTGGGGTCCACTGCTTCCCCCACTGAGGTCACCTCCTCGGTTGACCTCCACATCCTTCCCTTCCACTCCTCCAGGTGCCTCTGCCTGGTTGTCCCCGTTTACCAGTGTGGCATATGAGCTCTGGAGTGGAATAGGATTTAGGATGTGCCTCTGTCTGACCAACCTAACTCTCCCTGAGGCCACTGTTGCCCAAGAGCTCCTCGTTCTTGGCATCCTGTGAGGCAGCAGCATTGGACTGGGTGGTCTCTGAATGGGGGCAAAGGTACTCCTGGCCCAGTTTACCTCCACTCTGAGTCTGGCTACCTCATCCCGCAGTCCAGAGAGATGCCTGTTGATAGGGCAGCACCTCAGCGTTCAGAAGATCTGCTTGAATACGGCTGCCCCGCATCCACTGCATTGCACCACTCCCCACATTATTCTGCACTTATACAGCTATTACACTATTTGTGTAAATACACTATTACACTATTTGTCTGTTTGTGAAGCCCTCCTCTAGTTCCCCCTAGACATGTAACTTTCCTTCTAGGTCCCTGTGTTTGTTTTTTTGGAAGTATTTTTACTTAATGTCATTTTTTTTTTTTGGTAATTTACACTACAGTAGCCCTCGAGTTGACCGCAATTCTACATTACTGCAACTTGTTGTGCCGAGAGTGGGCTTTACTCCCCCTTATGCCCCTCCTACTCCACAACCCCTGCTATTCCATGTGCTTGACTCCTGTCAATCAGATGCAATAGGGCATTTACTTAACAGTGGGGTGGAGGTGGGAGGGTGGCGAACCTTTGGCAGGAACAACAGCTCCCACTTTACTGGTCAGGAAGGTTCCTTTACGCCTTCCTTCCCTTCCCTTCCCTCTCTACCTTAGAGTGTTGTTGAAGCTGAGGAGCCAGTCTGCTACCATGATACTGGTGGCTGCAGATTGGGCCAGACTGGTCTGGTACTCGATCCTCCTGGCCCTCTTCATCAAGCTGCCCATCCGCCCCCTCCCCACTGAGACACAACCCGCTGACCATGTCCCAGGGCAGAATCACCTTCCCAAACAACAGGTCACTGCACCTTGAGGCATGGCTCTTGAACAGCTAGAGTATTCTGACTTTCACCTCTCTAAAGAAAGTCCTGAATGTCCTCAGGGTCTCCAGAAAGCCAGCAACTAGGAAAACCTATGCTTCCAAGTGGAAAAGGTTCTCTGTGTGGTGTGTCCCTAAGCAGCTCAGCCCTTTACAAGCAGATCTGTCCACACTTTTGGACTACTTAGTCCACCTTCAGTCCCAGGACCTCAGGTCTACAACCCTTAAGGTGCACCTGGCTGTCTGCTTATGTCTCAGCAGGTAAGGAGAAAACAGTGGCTTCACACCCCATCTTTAGGAGGTTCTTTAAAGAGCTTCTACACCTGTATCCTCTGGTTAAATCCTGCATCCTGTGTTAGGGACACAGACCCCCCTTAGGATTTTAACTTTTGTGTAGCAAAGCTCATGGACACTCCATTTGAGCCCATGGCTACTGCTGATATGAAGTATGTCACTTGGAAAACAGTGTTCCTGGTTGTCATAACTTCTGCCAGAAGGGTGTGCAAGTTGCTGGCCATCTATTCAGATCCGAATCACATCATCTTCCACAGAGACAAGGTAGTTCTAAGGTCTAACAGAAAATTCCTCCCTAAGGTGGCGTCTGAGTTTCACCTGAACCAGTCCATCACCATTCCAAAGTTCTTTACAGCAAAATCTAGCTCTGGGGAGCAGAGACTCCACAGCCTGGATGTTAAGAGGGTGCTTAATTACTGCCTGAACTGTACAAAGAATCTCAGATCTTCCCACTCACAGCTGTTCCTCACATACGGTGAGGTGGGCAAAAGCATGCCAGCCTCCAAGAGAACTGTTGCTCACTGGATAGTCTCCTGCATCCAGTTCTGCTACAGCAAAGCTGGCAGACTACCTCCACAAGGCCTCAGGGCACACTCCATGCGTGGCACCTCTGCCTCTGTGGCAGCTGCAAGGAATGTCTCCTTGCTAGAAATCTGTAAAGCAGATTCCTGGAAAACAGTACACACCTTTACAAAACAATGTTGTCTGGATGTGCAGGCCAGAAGAGATGCCAGGTTTGGCACTGCTGTCTTGAAGAACCATTTCCATAAATAGGTTCTATACCTAGCCTCCCAAGGTACTTCTTTATAGTCTGAAACAGTAAGGATAATGAGGGATTCCTGGGGTTTGAAAAAAAAATGACTTACCATAGTAATATTGTTTCTTTCAAGGGATCCCTCACTATGCTTAACACACCCACCCTACCTCTCCTTCCAGAACCTGGAAAAGGTTATCCAAGACTTGTTCTCGCCAACTCTCCTCATACCTAGATGCATCCTCCTTCTTTACCCCCTACCAGTCTGGGTTCCGCAAATCATACTCCACCATCACCTCCATACTAAGAATCACAGATGCCATCCTCACCGGGATGGATAAAGGGCACATCACCTTGGCCATTTTCATCGACCTCGCCTAGGCCTTCGATACTGTCTCCCATTCCCTGCTACTAACCAAATTAAAAAACGCTGGACTCACTGATCCTGCCACCAGCTGGTTTCATTGTTACCTGGAAGGCAGACACCAATCTGTAAAAATTGGCCCGCACACCTCAAACCCCCTGCCAGTCTCTACCGGTGTCCCCCAAGGCTCGATCCTGGGACCGTTACTTTTCTCCTTTTTCTTAAATGTTCTCCCATCTGTCTGCCTGCGCACATCTATCCACATGTACGTGGATGACACCGTACTGTTTGCCACAGGCCCCTCAATCACTGAAGTGTCTACTGCACTCCAACAGGATTTCAGCTTTGTTCAGCATTGGTTCCACTCCAACCAATTGATCCTAAACACTAAGAAAACCGTCTTGCTAACTTTCGACTCGCCGGCTAGACTCTCCTGCCTTGCGGCTCGTCCCACTTACCTTACCACGGATGGGACCTCACTACAGGCATGTACCTCTTTCAGGTAACTAGGGGTCTGGCTCTACCAGCACCTTGACTTCTCCATACATATTGAATCAATTCACAAGAAGCTACACCCTAAACTTGGCGCCCTATACCGCAACAAGAGTTGCATCCCCACTTCGGTCAGGAAGGAAATTGTTAAAAAAATGATTCTCCCTTTACTAGATTATAGTGACACAGTCTACGGCTCGGCCCTCCTTTCTTCCCTAGCCAGCCTGGACACACTCTTCCATTCCTTCTGCTGGTTCATCCTGGACTGTACTCAAAAAACTCACCACTGCAGCCACTGTAGCTCACTAGCCCTACCCTCACTACAGGCCCGGAGACAGATCCACTGTGCCAGGGTCATAGCTAAATGCAGGACTCAGTCCCTTCCCCCTTACCTCGAATCCGCCCTCTCGACACAGCCACCATCGGTTTATTCCCTTCAGAGCACTGATTCCAGGCTCCTCCATATCCCTTTTATGGGTTCCTCCAAAGGCCAAGCTGCCTTCAAATACCGGTTGCCCAAAATTTGGAACACTTTGCCTTCCGTCATTAGGCATACCACAAACTCTCAGAGCCTCAACACCCTCCTCTATGCCCACTTCTCCACCAGTTGTGCATGCACCTAGCGCTGCAAGCGTCCCGCACACTCTGTCCACCTGGCCTCTCTATTGGGTCCATGGTCATCATCGCACCTCAGATCTGGTCATCTACCCCCTCTACAAGGGCCACGGTGCGGACTTGCTTCCCAGCGCTGTACCATAGATTTCGACCAATTGTACCAACCCTTTACTCAGCTAGCTCTGCCTGCTAAGGCTGCTATTTCCCTCTCAGTCTAGCAATCTACCGTAATCACCTATTAGACTGTATGTATGCTAAGTTGTTTGCTCTGTCAGCACTGCTCTCCTCTCATAACCTGTACTGTTGTCAATTGTTATGCTCTGTAATTATTTTATGCATCTATATGTTCCTTTTATTTCTGTATCCCAGTTCTCTTACCCCCAGGACGCATCTGGAATCGAGTGGTACTCTGCTCAGCATACCCTCCTCGTTAAATTCTTAAATAAATCAAATCAGTTATGGTTTTAGTCTTCAGTTTTTGCTTGAGTATTACTTTTGCATTGCCTACAGTCAGCTTTGGCTGTTTTTGATGCATAACTTTAATCTGCCATAGCTTGTCCCAGTGGGGACCAATCATTTTTGGGGTTTTGTATTTTTTCATAGGTTGAGTTTAGCTAGCTTCGTGGTCACTGTTCCCCTGATGTTAGAGGACAGGGTAGAGCATGACCAAGCAGCAGAGATCTGAATATCATTTCATCGTTCCCTATTTTACATAAAATTCCACTCTCCAGGGCAGCTCAGACCTGCAGGCTGATTGCAACAGTAAGCACAGTGAAGGATCCCTTGGAAAAAAACAATATTACTATGGTAAGTAATTTTTTCTTCATGTCCATTAGTTCCCACCACACCCCTGATCGCCCATAGACACAAGTACACGTAATAATTCGTGGTCCAGTGTCCTCCACCTGTCTTTCCCACCACAGGCTTTGACTATGGGGGGGAGCCCCCCCTGAAGTTGAGACAGGGGCTCTGCCCCCCCAGAGAGCCAGAATTGTGTAATGCAAAATTGCAAATAAATACAATTTTAAAAAAAGTGTTTGTTTTTTACCCTTGATGGCTCAATCAGATGTGGAGCACAGTGCTGTGGTGCAGGGGAGGCGGTCATCACAGCATCACACAATTCATTGGTTGTTGCCTTGGACTTGTGATGTCATGGTCCAGACTCCAGGCAGGCTCACACATGCTCTACTCTAAGTTCTCGCCTCATTCTGCCACTGGCAGTTATCTCCGCACTCTGAAGGGGCCAGTTCCAGGTATGACTCATCTTCCTTTCCCTATTCCTTACCCCCACCTCTCTCCTGCCCCCATCTCTACTTCCCTGCACTTAATCAAAGGAATTAGTTCACTTGAGCTAATAATTTGAACTATTTGTTCTGTCTGTGGTGCTCCCAGATTGCACTAGCACTGTGTTAACTTGCCCTTCGCAACTGATTATTTTTATATTTATTTATTCTGCTCACTTTTCTCCAGTAATGTTCCCCCCATCTTTATCCTCTCCTTCCTCCAGCTTGTTTCCCCTGTCTAACCCTCCTTGATGTCCCCCCACTGGACCTAATTTATTCAGTAATTACTAAATAATCTGCCTCTTAACTGTGATCCATTCCTGCAAGGAGTTGGCTCCAAGGCTACATTAAATTTCTGTACTGTGTTCCTCAGATATGCCACTTGTAATTAAATGCATATTCCACAGGTATGATATATTTAATTGTATGTTATGTTACAAATGCAACTGTATGATTATTTTAGATATTTTTTAACTGTATGTCTTGTTACAAATGTAATTGAATGTTTAATTTCTTAGATATGATAAATGTTAAACTGTATGTCTAATTCTTCATCCAATTGTACCCCCGGTCGTACCGGGAGATGAGCAACTTGTTGTTCAGTGTGCCTTCCTGGTAAAACATTTCAATAAATAAAATAAATAAAGCACATGCGCGGTGCCTATAGCAGCCCGCAGTACTAGTTTTGGCACCAAATTTGTTTGCTGCTTGGCTCGTGCACCACGGTAGGAGGACTCAGTCGGTGGCGTGGTACTCTAGAGCGTCAGCACCAGGTGGCACGGCAATGCCAGGCCAGTGATTAATTTTATCCCTGGCTGCATCCTTGAGCCCAATGACAACATCCTGGAGTGGACTGCAGTCAGCGGTGGACTGCCACCGCCACTCACTCTGCCAGGACCGGGAGGAGCGCCGGAGTTCGATTGGGACCTTCGCATGACCGTCGGGATGCCAGCGTTCTGTATTTTGGATTCCCATCCATCTTGATTTCCAACAGAGAGACCTCCATTCTTTCCAGAGGAGAGCGGAGGCTACTAGCAGGTGTGGTTGAGTTGTGAGGACTCAGAGTGTAGCGGACGGTGAGTCATTTAAAAGAAAGACAACAAATTGCTCCTGGAGTGGACTAATACTTTTTATAGGAGTGAAGTGTGTGGTTGCTTAGTAGGTGGGACTGGTGGGGCATTGATTACATAAGATTGGGGAGAGATTGCACAGTGGGTGGGATGTGATGGTGTTAACTACATTTTTGGGATAGGGTGGGATTGCAGTCATTGCACCATTGATGGGACTGAAGGTAGTGGATAAGGGTATCATAAAGGTGGGGGAAGGGAATCATTTATTTTTTTGGTTTGATGAAAAAGGGTGGGTAATAAGGGTGCTACCAGGGTAGGAGAAGGGAAACTGAAACACAACATTGAGGAGTATTCAGAACAAAATATTCTTAATTTAAAAATAATAGTGCAGAAATGTACAAAAAAAACCTTTTTTTTTTGTAAATGTTGAATGTGCCCTAAGTGCTCAGTGCCACAGTGTTCCGTGAGAAACAGTGTGACACCACTTTAAACTTGGCACCATTTTCCTCCTTCCAAAAACAGGTCAAATGAAAACCTTGGTACAGAATAATGAATCCAGTCACTATAAATTTGCATCTTCATATTTTCTATTTAATCAGAACATTTCATAATGGGCTGAGGTGGAAAAAATTATAGACTAAGAACTAAAATGAGACAACAAAGTACTGTGCCCCAAGAGATTGGGAAAGGAGTATCACTGAGAAAAACATGTTGTTAGAACCACAGACGGGGGAGCAGTGAACTGGACTTGGATGCAATGTATGGGGGGGACTCGGCCCGGGAAAAGGTGCTACACCAAACACTAGCCCAGACTATTGCTATGCTATTTTTAAGCTGTGGTTCCCAGAGCGGGTGGTCTGTGGCCCTCACCATTGAGAAATATTGCCAAGAGATAGCAGCAAGATTTTACCATTGCTTTTTGGTACCGCTTGTACCCTGTGGGAGAGCACTTCTGCACTACACTGCCATTTTGTGCCCAGAATCTAGTCCATTGTGTCGGCAAGTACCCAGTTGTTTCTATGAGCACAAGTTTTTTTTTATGGTCTTATGAAGCTAGCCTGCACAGCTAAATTAGAGCTAATGTGACAGAGATGATGAACAACTCTGAGGACAGTGAATGGACTAATTAGAAGTGAACAGGAAGCAGTTTAAGCACACATCTACTTCATCCCACTCTAGGTTTTACTGTGGTAAGTAATCAATCAGAACAAGCTAAGAAACATTAACAAAACAGCCTCCTTATCATGGAGAGAATTCAGGTAGAAGTTACACTTGGTCCTGGAGCCTCGGATTGGGGTTGCCTGGAGGGGCTGTGGAGGTATAGGCAATCATATATTTTGGGAGTGTCAGTGAATAAAGCTGTTCTGGTCAGAAGCGAGGGAGACAATTACATAAATGCTGGATATATCACTGAGTCTTTCAGTTGAATACTTGGTTTTGAGGCTTCCTGTCAGAGGACCACAATCAGTACATAAGAGAGAACTATTCCTAATTTTGATAGCAGCGGTAGGAAAGGCAAAATTAAAACACAGCACTGGCTCACAAAACACATGCCCACACAGATGTTGCAGTGGCTGAATTAATGTCCTTAAAATTTTAAATTAAGACACTAAAACCTTCAAAATACACCACAGAGCACCAAAAACCACAGAGCTTCTGGGGGCCTTGGTGGCCCCCAAACCCCTGCCCATTTCTTCAGCCCCCCCCCGGGTAAAATAAAAGTCAGCTCCTATAATTTCCTGCCCACAAACCACCATTCATCACATACACATACCCCTTACCAGTGTGACCAGAGACCTCCATTGGATCCCGATATGGCAACCAGCATAGCCCTCCTCACACCTCCTTGGCTGGCTGCTTTATGAGCTGTCAGTGGCACACATACATACTGTACATGTGCCACTAACCACTGATATGGCAGCCCACCAAGGAGGTGTGAGGAGGGCAATGCTGGTCACTGTATTGGGATCCACTGATGTTACCGATCACACTGGTAAGAAGGTGTGTGATGAATGGTGGCTTGTGAGCGGGCAGGTGGGTGGGGACACTAGACACACCAGTGATTAAAATGTACTTATGTTAACGAGCGATCATGGGGGTCCATTGGACATCAGGGATAATGCTACATACTAAGGAACAGGTGATTGGGGGAGGGCGGTGGCACTAGGTATCAGGGATTGCATTTTAGAATATGTGACGGGTTATTGGGGGGTTGGGGTGTCAGTGGACACTAACGACGGAATTTCAGAATGTATGATGGGTGATTGGGGAGTGGCAGGGTGGTAAAGGCATAAGACAGGAAGCACAGGCAACCCAGGAGATGTTCTAAAATTCACAAGTAGTGTTTTATTATTATTAACATTAAAAATAAAAATTGTACAGGATAGCTCTTTATACAGGCAGCACAAACAAAAAAATCATTCCTCTGAGACTGTCTCTTTAAAATCTCAATTTCTCTCTATCCCTAAACAAAACATTATTCTCTTTTTATAAGATATCTTTTCCTGTCAGTTTAAACCCTGCATCCTGTTGGTGTAAATTAATATCCTGTTTCTCACAAAATGTCTCAGAACGTTGTCAATTTCTTTCCTGTGACCAGCGTGAAGAGTACATGCAGACTCAACAAAAGCAACAAAATAGAACATTCTGTCCCAGAGATGGTTTCTTGTTGGCAATTCTGTTTATAATTTTTTTTGGGATAAGTGATTTAACCGAGGCCGATTTACAATGACACCCCTGCACACATTCTTACCACAGTTACATTGTAAAAAACATACAATATAATAGTAAAATGTAAAATATGAACAATAAATTATACAGACATAATTATATGACAAATAATTTGTTTAATTTAAAACACCTGTGGGGGACTACAGCAGTAGTGTTTAGTAATGTTAATATCCCAATACTGACACTGTAGTGCAGCATGAAGGGGGTGCTGCACTTCTGAGGTGCCATTTTTCGGATGAGATGTTAAACCGAGGTCCCATCTGCCTGGATTGATGGTAGTTCAGGTGGTTGCTAAAGATCCCATGGCACTTATTGAAAAAGAGTAGGGGAATCTTTTTATTTAAGTCATGAAATTCAATTCATACAAACCAAAAATACATCATTCCACACTATAAATGAGAATCATAAACAAAGAAAAAATAAGTGTACTGGTATCAGTATGAAACTAAAATCAAATCAAAATTCTTTCCCTACCCCATCCAAATGAACATAGAATACACTATAGGAGGATCTGGAAACAGTATTACATCATACATACCCATGATCTAAAAATACAGATTACCAATAGTAAAAAAAAAAAAATATCCATTTAAAAATTAATACAGCTACATAAAGTAGTACAAAAGGAATACTCAAGGTTAAAAAAAAGACATTATGATAAGTCTGTAAAGGAAAAAGGAAAAATAAATCAAATATAAGCAAAATGATCCCAAAATGCTGTCCAAATCTGAATATTATATTGTTTAAATTCCTTCTGTTTTAACGATCGTAAGTCCGTTTGTAAAATATAAAACAATTTCAGTTCTGAAATAAATTGTTGTAGCACCAAACGGTGTCTGCTTATCCAAAGCCAATATAATAAATGAATATGAATAATATGAAGGGTGCTAAGAACTTCTTTCCCATATGCAGTTGAGGGGATCCCATAAATTAGAAGATCCAATTGAATTGGGAGATCCAAACCCCGTTTCCAGTGCTCCTTCAAAATGTCCCAAAAACGAATTACATATGCACACTGAAAATACAAATGGTTCATCATTTCTATTTCTGATTCACATCCAGGTCTAGGGGAATATCGTTCATGCAGCGCTTTGTGTTTATGATTACCTTTAACATTAATCTTGCCCTGAAGACCCAACCATACTGTATCCCACATGTGAACCGGGATGCAAGCATCCAAAATATAATCCGATATATAAGCCTGATTTATTTTAGAAAAGGCAGCAAAGGGACTTTCAGCAAATCATTTATTCAAAATTGGTGCATACAATACCGTACGCCTAGTGGTCAAAACATGCTCAAACCCAATACCCCACATCTTAATCTTGTCAAAAACCTCTTCCCATCTATTCAATAATCGTGGTTTTCATTTATTTTTATGCATAAAGGTATTCTCCTTCCATTCCTGCAAAATACCTACCAAAGATAACTGCCCAATTTTCACATACAAAGGTTTACCATAACTAATAAGAGGTACCAAATTAGCATAGAAAAAAAATAGAAAAAAAGAACACCACTGGATTTAGCATATTCACCCCCCCTTCTCAAATCTTCAAATACAGGACATTCCGTTTAACAGGATTTAATCTACTCCCTCAAAAACAACTAAAAAACCACTCATTACTCCAGTACTTTAGGTAAAGAAAAAATAGTACTAACGTATAAAAAAAGGGGAACCAAAAAAGTTTTTATAAGATAGACCCTCTTTTTCTTTGAAACTTTCCATTTATTCCACATTGCCACTTTCACTTTCCCTTTAACAGCAGCTTTGTCCCAGTTATAAAAGGCCATGTTCTCCCCTCCAAAATATAATCCCAAAATATGACACGGTTCCATAGCCATTGGAAACCCACCCACTCGCACTGTGGATGTCGGGAAACAAGTTATCCGTAAGATTTTCGATTTGTCAGATTAAGTCATGCTCCAGTTACCCTCCCAATATTCTGTATCACTTCACATGCCACTCATAAAGAAGAATCATCCCGCAGTATCAAACATAAGTCACCTACATATGCTAAGACTTTATATTGTTCTTCAATACAACCACCCAACCCATAAATTAATGGGGAGTTTAACAAAATCCTTAACTAGGGGGTCCAAAGCAAAAACATATAGGCTGGGGCTCAAAGGGCACCCTTGTCTAACACCCTTCAAAACACGGTGATGGTTTCTCCGCCATCCATTTTTATATGGGACCATGTAAGCCAATGCATAACACAAATGAAGCCTTGTATAAATTTCTTCTGGAATGCCATAAGCATGTAATGCTGACCACAAATAAAAATGAGAAACTTCATTGAACGCTTTAGCTTGATCTAAGTTAATCAAATATCCCCCATGATTCCCTGACAGAGTGGCGTCTCTTGTGGGCTCCATCAGTTCTCGTAAAAGCAAAACATCTGAAATGCGGTGCCCTGGGACTGCACAAAACTATTGAGTACTAATTAAGTTCACCATTACCCCAGACAGTCTATTACATAACAGTTTTGAAAATATTTTAAAATCTGTATTTAACAATGTAAGCTGTCTCCAATTCCCTATGTCCTCCCAATTCCCAGTTTTATATAAAAAAATCATCAGTCCCTCATAAAACTGAGATGGCAAACAACATTCTGTCAAAAAAAAAATTATATAAATTGTACTAACTCTAGCGACATATATCCCCATAAAATTTTATATAACTAATTTGATAATCCATCAGACCCTGGGGATACCTCGTCCTGTAGAGATGTAAATACCACGTCTACTTCAGCAACTGAAAGGATGCACAAGAGACCTCCTCTGGTCAGGTGTTACCTGTGGAAGGTTTGCAGCCTGTAAAATCTGGGCCACAAACTGAGAATCCTCCATTGGACAACTAAAAGTGTCATGAATATGTGTATCTAAAACCTCCATAATACCTATATTATCTCTCCGAATTACCCCTGTGCAAGATCGTAAACCAGTAAAAAGTCATTTATTCATTCTAACATGACTAGCCAGAAAAGGGTTAATGGTTTCAGATTTCCCTTGAGTTCCAAACCGCTGCTCCTTTTGCAAAGAACAAATTCTATCACATTGAAACTCCTCCATTTCCACCTTAAGAGCTTCAGTTTCTGCACTGGGATCAATCCGATCCTCATATTGCTGAGTCAGCAATGCACCCAAATTACTACGGAGGGCTTTGTACTTCTCCTGTTTGGCCCCAGCATGAAGCCGCCCTATCAGAGAAAAAAAAAAACAATAAGGCAATTCTTAAATTCTTTCCACCATAAAACTAATGTCTTATAAAAAAATAGTAGACAATTTATCTTGTATAATAATACCTAAATCAGACCAAACCCACTCTTCTAACAACAAAGAGGCATTAAGCCGCCAATACCCTCGACCAGAGACCCTAACAGGAACTGAATTAATAGTCATGCCCAATAACAAGTGGTCCGAAGTTTCTATAGGTAGTACCCGAACATTAGTCACATCCAATGTATTTTTAACAATATAAAATCAATACGAGAAAAAAGCTGTCCCTTCAAAAAGGTAGGTTTAGGACCATACTGTAGACCATCCTGAACATCACATAATCTTGCATGGTTAAGCAGCTGTTTTAAAAAAAGTGTTATCACAGTATTGTTTCCCCCTATCTGTTTTAGGGAGTAAATTATTATTTAAATCCCTTCCCAAAAAAATCTGATGGTTCGTATGCAAAAACGGTTGGACTTTATTAAGTAATTCAATCCTAGAACATTTCAGTTGTGGATTATAAATATTCAACAGTCGACAAGATAAACCTTTGATAGTAACATCAAGTAACAATGCCCTCCCAGGAACTATATCCACTTGTCGATGCACCGTCAGCTCCTGCGTAGTAAAACAATATCTTACCCCAGTACACATTCCTGTTCCCATGTACCAATATGTGGACCCCCATCCCCAATCCTTGGAAGCTTGTACACATTCCCCAAGAGTATGTAGCCGAGTGTCTTGTAAAAAAATCACATTAAACCTTAAGGGCTGTATTATACTAAATGTCATCAATCGCCGTCTGGAAGACTTAATGCTATTTACATTAAGGCTAGCCAAATTCAAATTAAAGGGCTCAGGGAGGAGGTTTTATCAACTTGCCACTGGACCTAGTTACCCTTTTAGGAACAGATAATACTCTAGGTTTCTGGATCTGTAGAGCATCCCCTCCCCCTCCACTGCCTCTATAACCAAAGGTTGGTAACATTCTATATCCTCCATGGGGTGCTCTTGACCTACTTGTTCCCCCCCAGGATTCAAATGGGGCAAACCTATTAAACAACAGTGATGGGGATATAGGGATGCCAGAGCAAACCCCACCCTCAGTCCCAACCTCAAAACTAGCCCCCTCATCAGACTCTAAAGGAGAGGGTTCCTGTTGCTTTTTAGGACCATCCAAAATAGAATCAGTAAAAGCTGGTTATATGAAGAACTATGAGATAACACACCCCCACCCTGCTGAGGAGAACCCTGAGGGGTAGCATAAGGAGCTGCTTGGGTCTCTAATAGAGTCAATAAAGTAGCTGAAACAGAATGCTCACCAGTGGACTGAGCAGGGGTTATAACAGGGACATTCTGTAGTAAGACAGGCCCAGGGAATATATCCGGAGTCCTATCTCCAAAATTAGCTCTCGAACCCCTCCCTCTCCATCTCTCACGGGGTCCAAAATCTGCCCCAGAATTAGGTGGTACATCATAGCCTGTCTTAAAAAAAATTTCTGGTCAGAAGCCTCATCCCTATCATGCGTGGCCCAGGGACATGTAGCAAAGGAATGATCTAAATCCCCACACAAGTTACAAAGTGGAGGGGCCTCACAAAGTGCCAGAGTATGCCCCAACAACCCACAACCAAAACATTTCACTTGGTCACAATCATTATTTAGATGGTCTAGTGAACCACACTTATAACAGCTTTTCGGCTGTCCTGCGTAAAAGATAATGCCCCTATCCCGGCCCAAATAGAATGAACTGGGAAGATGTTGTATGCCTACATCTGTATTGGACAGTTTTACACAAAAACTCCACCCCCCTGTCCAATATCCATTGTCATCCAGTATGGGTTTAGGGTGATCAAACTGTGAACATCTGTTCGCCAGCCAAAAGATAATATTAGATACATTAACTTCTTCATTACGGAATAAAACTGTTACAGTTTTGATAGTGGGTTTAGTAATAGAGATAGCTAGAAAATTCCTCCAATTTTCCAACTCTTTCACTTCGTAATAGATTTTCCAAAATGTATCCAACGGTTGCACGGTACAAAAACTGATAACATAATTATGGTCACCCGGGGAGTGTATGAAGGCATACACCTCCTTCGGTGTGAATCCCATACTTCCCATAAGTAAAGTCTTACCAACCCACAACCGATCTGGAACTACCGGGGCCTTACCCCGATAGTGTAGACATACCAAAAAACATCTTTTGGCCAACTCAGCAGGCTTTTGAAAGAGACCTGCATAAGATTTGGACCAGAAGGCCCAGGCTGAGGTCTCTGTCTTTTTCATCTGACGAAGGGGAAAAAGAAGTATCCAAAGTAGGTACTACTGAAGAAACAACAGGTACCTGTGCATAGTCAAGAGAAGAGGGAATCAAAAATGGAGCTTCAATCTATACAGTTTCATCCGAAAGTAAATGCTGACCCATCGAGACTGGAGAAGTTGCTTCTGGCGTAGATTGCATTCCAACCTCAGTCTCAGTCCTTTGCGCAGCCGCCAATGGGTTCTCTGTAGTTTCAGAGATATCTACATTCAGGCAGTCTTAATGGACCTCCAACACCAAGAACAGATGTACCTAAACCCAAAGGAACTTGCACTGAGGACCCTGGCATAGGGATAGCCAGATCAGGTATCCAAATCCCATTCTGCAATAACTAACCAGCTCTTTGCAGTGCATCTCCAGGGGTCCAGTCGGGAGGAGGCTCAACAGCATCCAAGGTTCCAGTAATATTCCCCAAGTCTTGATTAACAGTTTCTATAATGAGCCGTGATTTCAGGAAGGCCTTCGAGCAACTTATCCTCCGGAACCCGCTTGTGTCCTGCAGGTAAAGGACTTGCCACCGATCGTTTCCTTTTCTTTTTCTCATCGTCTAACTTTTGTTGACACAGCGCAGAATCTCTTTCAGCTACGGTAATCATAGCCAACAACTGGGATTTCTTCAATTCCAATTTGCGCTGTAAAATATCAGCCTTAGTCGATCTGTCCATATCCTGGTGTAATACAGCCTCTGGATCCACAACATCCAATGCGATATCTTGAGCCTCACCCAGCAGAATTACTGCAGGCTGCTCAGGTGTAACCTCCATGAGGTCCAGAGCTCCAACAACAGGTCTTCCTCCACCAACATCCTCAGCCAGACTGGGGACCTCCATCCTTCTGCAGCACAACAGCGCCCCCTCATAAAGAGTAGGGGAATTTCCCCGGTGTCCTGTCTAAATTTCTCCCATTCACTAACAATACCACCAACAGCTTAATCTGGTTCAGTTTCAGTTGCTTACCATCTCTATTCCCCCCCCCCCCAGTCACCCTTGAAAAAGGGACTTCTAGGCCCACTGGGCTTACCAGGTCAACAAAATTAAATAAATAAATATGCTATACCATCTCTGAATTTATCACACATTTGGGGTTGGGAAGTAAACAATGTTTTTATTTGTTTGTAATTTGGTAGCTTGTTTCCTTGCGTTCTAAAGAACTCGAGGAGGGATTTCCATACCTGTGGAACCCTGTTGCTAAAAGAACCTTTCTCTAGCTGTCAATATCCAGGGGGATACCAACGCCAGGAAGCATGCACCTCTCAGTGAGGTATATTTTTCCCTGAGTATCAACCTCTCTACTAGGTAATCGGGTACTTTATCCTGTAAGTATTTTAAAGAGCAGCTTCCTAGTAGCTGTCTGCCTAGCCCGTTTGATAACTTACTCCTTCAGACATCTCCCTATGAAGTGTGGCCGAAAAACTCCTTTTCTAGTTAAAGTTATGTTAAGGCTGCGTGAGCATGCCCCATTCAATTCTATGGGGCTGATATTGCCAAAGATTTTTACACCCTTTTTCAGTGGGATTTTAGTAAATCAAAGTGATCGATCAACTAATAGGGACCCTATTATTCGATCGATCACATCATCTTTTTATTTTACTAAAATCCCACTGATAAAGGGTGTAAAAATCTTTGGAAATATCAGCACCATAAAACTGAATGGGGTGCACTCACGCAGCCTTCGTTTTATGACATCACAAAACAGAGCTGTACGGGCCGAAGTGGGACGTAGTTTGCGGACCAGGAAGCCGGTCTTTTTTTTGCCAACCTGCTCTATTTTAATTTTATGAGGGACATAACTTTCATTAGAAAGGGAGTTTTTTGGCCACACTTCATAGGGAGATGTCTGAGGGGGTAAGTTATCAAACAGGCTGGGGCAGGCAGTTACTAGGAAGCTGCTTTTTAAGGTAAAAATCAGTTTATGTAGCTTGCATCTTTCATTCAGGGAGGACCAACCTAATTTACCATATAACTCAGTTCTATGAGTATTATTGGGACTATTCGAGACAAATCGTGTCAGTCTGTTGTATAATGTTAAGTCTGGAGCTGTTGTATAATATGTCCGACTTATGCAACCTATCCTTTGTACAAAACTCATAGACAGAGTCAGCACAGTCAAAAATTGGGCATATTTTTTTTCATCTATATTTTATGCACCTTGTTGCCTCAGGCCTGCCCCTTCAGTCCAGTTCACCAGCCCAATAACCCAACTTCTCTGGGACTTACCTTCTCACCTGGCATCCTCCACTTGCAAGACTTATGGCAGGCTGCCCAGTCCCCAGTGCAGGGCCTACAAAGGCCCCGATGTCATCCTGTGGTCAGAGGAGTTTTCTCCATTAAGCCACAGTGGCATAGCAG
Organism: Neoceratodus forsteri; assembly: GCA_016271365.2. Classification (NCBI taxonomy): domain Eukaryota; kingdom Metazoa; phylum Chordata; order Ceratodontiformes; family Ceratodontidae; genus Neoceratodus; species Neoceratodus forsteri. The sequence goes on from CM028133.1 coordinate 1,110,986,593, forward strand.
GTGAGCTCCACCTCCACAGAGACATCCTCAAATGCCAATGATTGGCTGTCTTCTAGTGCACCCAGATTGTGCTACCTCCTGGACACCTCCAGGTGGCAGGCAAGTGACAGGTTACATTGCCCCCCCTTCCCCAAGGGAGGAGAATGATCCTATGGATGATCAATCCTCCCCCCTCCCCGCTGGCCAGCTCCTGAACAACCCAAGTCTGTTCCCAAACCCAGGTCACCGGCATGACAGGAGGTGAGGTGCCAGGCGCCTCAGCCCTCCACGCTACTGGGCAGGCTTAATTGGAAATATTTGAGTTTGGGGCTATCTGAAGCTTTGCCTCGTAGTTGAGGCAGCCTCTATTCTGGTAGAGAGCCCCCTGACACTTGTTTACTCTGTCTATGAGCTTATTATTATTAACCAATTATTTTACCAGGTGAGACACACTAAGCTGAAAGCTTGTTTGCAGCTGTCTATGAGCTTTGCAACATGTATGTTGTCCCCTGGGTATCAATCCAAAAACCAAGGTATGTGGACCCGTTAACTTGCTCCAACCAATTTCGTGCCCTTGATTAAATAACTAAAGAGTTGTTACCCAGTTTATTTATTTTTTGAGATGCTCCTAATAATCTTACTTTTGTTTTATTTTCATTCAGCTTGTGGAGGTCAAAATACATTTCAGGGTTAACACCCTGTGTTCCAGATTGTCACTTTTTTAAGAAACCCAGATAGCTTTCTACAAACTAAAGGGTCCCAGTTTCACATAAAAATTCGCATGTACTGTTTTTAACCACAGAGAAGCAAGGGAAGAAAAAAAGAATAGAAACGGCTAGTGAATAAAGGGAGATGAAAGAGGAAAATTGTGGGACCATTGGAGTGGCCAATTCCTAGGTGCCACAAGAAAATTTGATTGAGCAGTCAGACAGGCAAAAGATAGACAAGTGGCAGAAATAGGAGAGCAAAACTAGATCCTTGCTTTTAACTCTCTCTACCTAACAAACGGGACAGTGTTTTATCCAACCCTGTCACTGGACACCAGGGATAACATTACATAACAAGGAATGGGTGGTCAGGGAGTAGGGGTTGCCACTAGGGACTGCATTTTACACTGTATGATGGGTGAGCAGGGGCTAAGGGGGTGCCACTGGACACCAGGTGCTGCATTTCAGAATTTCAGAATTTTGGAAATTCATCTTCTCAGAAGAAGCCAGAAGGTGAAGGAAGGAAACATATTCAATTCAGTGCTTCAGAGTAACTGGTAACTGGTATTTTTCTTTTAAACTTAGATTGTAGGCTTGTAGTGACACTATACTTTCTTTCTGTGTTGTCTTTACTTATAATTGTTTTTGGGCTGTTGAAAATTTAAAAAATAGTGGTGGTGTAATTCTGTGCTGTCTTTAATTGCTGCAAATTTTATCTTGGCTTGTCTGACTGTCCTGTAGCTGGGTGAAGGGTGTTAATTGTCTGGCCTCTGACCTCAGCTACGTGATAACTGAAGGTGGGCTTAGTCACAGTTAAAGCAGCAAACAGAAGTTCATCTTCTCAGAAGAAGCCAGAAGGTGAAGGAAGGAAACATATTCAATTCAGTGCTTCAGAGTAACTGGTAACTGGTATTTTTCTTTTAAACTTAGATTGTAGGCTTTGTAGACACTATACTTTCTTTCTGTGTTGTCTTTACTTATAATTGTTTTGGGCTGTTGAAAATTTAAAAAATAGTGGTGGTGGTGTAATTCTGTGCTGTCTTTAATTGCTGCAAATTTTAGCCCCCTCTCACCCTTCCCCAACTCTTAATTATATGCCTGATAAATCTGATTGACAGGAGCTAAACACAGGGTATAGTAAGAGGTGTGAAGTAGGAGGGGCATAAGGGAAGAAGACCACCCTCAGCACGACAAGTGTTTTGACTCATTTATTTATTTATTGGTTTCTTTTCCTTAAAAATATATATCTGAGGATCAGTTACAGGATTTTTAATACTGTAAATAAATAAAAAGAGAACTAAGAGAGCTTCAGTAGCAGATAAGTAGTGGAATTGCAGTATAATGTGGGAGTGGTGCAATGTAGTGGCTGTGGGGCAGCCATATTCAGACAGACCTTCTGGACACTGAGGTGCTGCCCTATCTGCATGCATCTCTCGGGACTGAGGATGAGGTAGCCAGACTCAGAGCGGAAGTAAACTGGGTCAGGAGTACCATCACCCTGTCCAGGAACCACCCAGTCAATGCAGCTGCCTCAAAGGATGCCGAGAACGAGGAGCACTTGGATGACAGTGGCTCAGGGAGGGTTAGAGCAGTCAGGCAGAGGCACATCCCAGATCCTATTCCTCTCAAGAACTCATATGCACACTGGCAAATGAGGACAACCAAATAGAGTACCCAGGGAAGTGGAAGGGAAAGGATGTGGAGGTTAGGCAAGGAGGTGACCACAGTGGGAAAACAGTGGACCCCAGAGGAGGAGGCGAATCCTGGTGGGGACTCCATCATAAGAGGGATCCAGCTAGGAACACAGGAGGGGAGGACAGGGAGGTGAGGTGCCTACCAGGTGCCATGGCATGGAGGGATGGAAGGAAGATACTGGGGATCACTGGGAAGGCAAGACAGGAGGGTGAGCTGGATGTCATTATCCACCTAGGTACTAATGACTTGGAGATGGGGCCAAAGGAAGTTCAGGAAGAGTTTAGGAAACTGGGGGAGGGTCTCAAGCAAGTAGCTACTTCTGTCACTTTCTCAAGTACTACCTGTGAGAGGCAAGGAGAGCATAGGAGTGCATGCACCAGGAACTTCTTGCATGGTTGAAGAACTGGTGCTGTGAGAAGGGTTTGGATTCATTGGTGACTGGGGACCCATCTGGAGGGATGGAGGTTTGTTCAAGCCTGACGGCCTGCATCCATCCTGGAGGGAATCAAGCACTCAATGATAAGTTTAAATGCTACATTGACAAGCATTTAAACTGAAGAAAAGGGTGGCAGGCCAGCAAGGATGGTACCTACTTGCTCACCCCACAGCTAGTAATGGAACCAGTGAACCAGAGGAGTGGCTATCTCTGCAAACAGTGTGCAAAGTTGGAGATTAGTGTCCAAAGGTGGATAAGCAGAAAGGGGCAAAATTCAGCAGAAGGGCAGACAGCAAGGAGAACCAGGGATAAATGACAACCAAGGAAGGGCTGGAGTAGAACAGTGAAGCAGTCTAGGGAGGTCAAATCATGGAAAGCCATGTGTGCAAATGCCAGGAGCCTTAGCAACAAGATGGAAGATCTGGAGGCTGTCATGGTACAGTCAGACCTGGACATTGTGGCCAACACTGAAACCTGGTGTAATGATAACCATGACTGGGAGATGGCCATACCTGGCTACAACATATTCAGAAGAGACAGAGCAGGCAGGAAGGGAGGAGGAGTGGCACTGTATGTGAAAAATGACATAAGGGCCACACAGATCCAGGAGGAACAAAATGGGGGAGAGATACTGTGGGTTAAGCTGGAAAGGAAAATGGGGCCAGCCATCCGCACAGGTGTGGTCTATAGACCACCAGCCAGGAGGAAGAAACAGATAGGGAGCTGATGCTAGCCATCCAAAGGATGGCTGACAAGGTGAGGTAGTACTGGTGGAGACTTCAATATACCAGATGTGGACTGGAGCATCCCAGCAGCAGCATCAACTAGGAGCAGATTTATCCTGGACTCCTTCAGGTGCCTTCCTCAAGCAACTGGTCATGGAACCAACTCGGCAGAAGGCAATACTGGACCTTGTGCTCACAAACAGGGACAGTGTGATGGGGGTAACAGTGGGGAGCACCTGGGTAACAGTGACCACCAGTCATTGTGGTTTGAAATCACAGAAAGAGCAGAACCAAACCACACAAAAACACGATCCTGGATTTTAGGGGGCAGACTTTGGGAAAATGGGAGATGCTTGAAAGAGGCATTATGGGAATGGGACAGGAATCAGGATAGAGGAACAGTGGGCAGTATTTAAAATGGGGATTATAAGAACAACAGAATTATGCATTAAGCAGGTTACAAGAGGAAAAGAAAGAGGAGATCATTATGGTTTTCCAAAGAGGTAGCAAAGAAAGTGAAAGCCAAAAAGACTGCATTCAGGCAATACAAAAGACACAGGCAGAAGGGGATAGGGAGAAGCACCAGGAGAAACAAAGGGAGGCAGGGAAGTCAGTAAGGGAAGCCAAAGCTCAGACAGAAGAACACATTGCAAAATCAGTGGTTAAGGGGACAAAACTTTTACAGGTACATAAGTGAAAAAGAAGGACAAAGGAGGGATAGTTAGACTGAAGGGGAGGATGGGAGAGCGTGGAGGATGACAACAGTAAAGCTGACATATTGAACAGGTATTTCTGCTCAGTCTTTACTAAGGAAGAGGGTAATGGGTCTGAAGGGAGTACAAAGGTGAGAATGGTGCAGAAATGGACACAAGTCCTTTACACGAAAGGTCCTGAAGGAACTGGAAGTAATAAGAGTTGACAAAGCAATGGGGCCAGATGGGTGCACCCCAGGGTCCTTAAAGAACTAGAGAGGTGGTGGCTGAACCTCTGGCTATCCTGTTCAGCCAATCACTGGAAACAGGGAGGTACCCAAAGACTGGAGGACAGCAGATGTACCCTTTATACAAAAGTGGGAACAAAGAGGAAGCAGGGAACTACAGACCAGTCAGCCTCACCTCGGTAGTGGGAAAGACATGGAAGCACTACTGAAGGAGATTGGTGGAACATCTGGTTGTCAATGGACTACAGGACCCAAGGCAGCATGGTTTCACCAGGGAGGTCATGTCAGACCAACCTCATTGAATTTTTGACTGGGTGACTAGGGAGGTGGATCAGGGGAGGCAGTGGACATGGCCTATCTGGACTTCAGCAAGGCCTTTGACACTGTGCCACATAGAAGACTATTACACAAACTGGGGAATATGGGTGTGGGCAGGACAGTAGTGTGGTGGGTAGGTAACTGGCTGGGTGGCAGGACACAGAGGGTGGTGGTAAATGGCTGTCACTCCACAGAGGGAAGAGTGACCAGTGGGGTACCACAGGGATCAGTGCTGGGACCGGTCCTATTCAACATCTTCATCAGTGACATTGCACAGGATATAGAAGGCAGAATTTCACTGTTCGCTGATGACACAAAGCTCTGTAACAGAGTAGATACACCAGAGGTGTAGACAGAATGAGAAGGGACCTGCAGAAACTTGAAGAATGGTCAAGGGTTTGGCAGTTGAAATTCAATGCAAGAAGTGCAAGATAATGCATATGGGGCACAAAAACCCTGGCACAATATATCAGTTGAGGGGTGAGGATATAGCATGCACCAAGCAGGAAAGGGATCTTGGGGTTGTCATCTCTGATGACCTCAAGGTAGGGAAACAGTGTGACAAGGCAGCAGGTAAAGCAAATAGGATGCTGGGATGTATAGGCAGGGGCATCACCAGCAGGAAAAGGGAGGTCATAATTCCGCTATACAAGACACTAGTGAGGGCCCCACCTGGAGTACAGTGTACAGTTCTGGGAGACCATACCACGTAAGGACATAGACAGGGTAGAGAAGGTTCAGAGGAGGGCAACAAAGATGGTGCATGGGTTGCATCACAAGTCCTATGAAGACAGGTTGAAGGAACTGAACATGTACTCCCTGGAGGAGAGGAGGGAGAGAGGGATATGATAGAGACATACAAGTATCTTACAGGGAGGAACAGGGTGCAGGAAAACACTATTTTAAGCGAAAAAGATGTTTCAGGACTAGAGGGCATGGGATGAAGTTGGAGGAGGACGATTCAGAGGAAACATGAGAAAGAATTTCTTCACAGAATGGGTGGTGGACAAGTGGAACACCCTGCCAGAGGAAGTGGTGGGGGCTGAAACAATCACGGGATTTAAGAATGCATGGGATAGACATAAAGGAATTGTAGAGGTCAAGGGTAAGGGGAAATAGACTTCTAGGAAAACAAACTGAACTTACAAGCTCAAATGGGCAGACTAGGTGGGCCATAGGCCCTTATCTGCCAACACTGTCTATGTATCTATGTATCTATGTATGATGGGCGATCCTGGCAGGTGACTGCACTACAGCTGCCCTGCCTTCGGTTGGGTGGGAACACGGGCTTAATGCCCAGTTAAGACATGGTTTTTGGTGGAGATAAATAGTGCCACTTTGGGGGCTGTTTACCATTGTCACAAACCTTTGAAAATGCTGATGCACCTGTATGCATGAGGGGACCCCTCATCTGCATGGATGCAGTGGTATTTTAGTGCCTGGGCACTCCTGGTTTTGGGGGGTGCTAACTGGGCCTCTGAATATGGCTCCACTGTTAGCGTAGGTGCAAACCACAGTAGCGCCAATACTAACATTTGAATATTGGGCCCAAAGTGTTTTCTCTGCAAAAGCAGTGCGAAGTGGGGGGGTTGCACAAAGTTATGGGGTTGTTGCGCTAAAAATCGGTGCACAGTGTTATTTTTAATGGAAAAATTAAGAAATACCCAGTTCCTGTTTTTTTTAATCTTTTAAAAAAACATGGCTGATTCTGTTTTGCCATCTGATTTTGCACACACGCATGGACTGTAACATCGTCATATTTATTGACATGTTTTGGCCAAGAAGGTACACAGAGATAACAGCTTGTGTACAGGTGCAAGCTCTGGGCAGGGGGTACATGAGGAGTCCCCTGACAAAGAATCATTGAGATTCAAATACTGGGATGCTGATTGGAATGCTGTCTTTGTTTCCTGCATTAAAGTTGTGTTGTTTTGCTGTACTTGTGGGTATTTGTATCTGCTATGTTGCTGACCCAGCATTGGACTGTCATGCTCTGCCCTGTGTGTAGAACATAGGAAGGAAGTGAATAAAGGTAAAATACAGCACAAGGTGGGATACAAGAAAAGCACAAAACTACCACAAGGACAACACAAACAGATTCAGTAAATATAGGTGCATCCATAGATAGATAGATAATTTATTAAGTGCCCATTTCCACAGACTCTGGGCGCTGTACAAACAACAACAATAAAATAAACAAATTAATAAAACCAGCCAATATAGAGACATAATTAAAATATAATTACTGATGACCCCCTTTAACGAATGGCTCTTGGCTTTTTTCAAAAGCCGTAGTAAGCAAGAGATGCCGTAATAACCAGTTATTACGGCTTTTGACAGCTCGCGCTCTGCAGTGTTGTTGTAAAAGTGCAAGCAGCCCGCTCTCGAATCGTGTGTGAGGAGAAAGCAGCAGGAATCACTGTTTTTGAGGAGACACCGGCCATGATTTGAGAATCATGGTTCTTTGTATAAAAAAAAAAAAAGTAAAGACTGCGAGCAGTCCGTTTTTTGAGGTTCCTGGTGCTGACTGGAGACAGTGAGAGGAGACGAGGAAGCTAATGAGAGAGCGGTTCTGTAATGGCACGCTGTGGGTGACAGCAGCAAGTAGGGTCTGTGTGTCTGTGTGTCTGTGTGTGTGTGTGTGTGTGTGTGTGTGTGTGTGTGTGTGTGTGTGTGTGTGTGTCATGTAGGGAGAGACTGTCAGCACCAGCAATTAAAAATAAAGTTTATGACATTATGTGTTTCGGATTTTTAACACGACCTCAGTGTGTGATGACTTCATAAACCTCTCGAGCTTCGCTCTCGAGGTTTATAGGTCATCACACACCTCGGGTATGTAAAACAAATCCATGACACACAGTTGCATAACCATTATTCTCTATATAAATCACAACAGTTCCAATTCCATTCAGCAGTTAGTCATAAAAGGCCAGCCGGAATAAATATGTTTTGAGGCCCTTCTTACAGGCTTCCACCGAGGGAGCCCTCCTCGGATTTTCAGGCAAAGAGTTCCACAAGGTGGGTGCGGCAACCAAAAACACCCTATCTCTGGAACGCTGCAGCCTCACCATGGGGACCGCAAGGAGGGCTCCCCCGGCAGAACGAAGCACCCGAGAGGGGCGATAGAGGACAAGGAGATCTTGCAGATAAGCAGGCTCCCCATTGTGTAGGATTTTATAGGTCAAAAGCCCTACCTTAAAGACAATCCTCCACCTGACCAACAGCCAGTGCAGTTCATGGAGGACAGGGGTGATATGCTCAAATCTCCTAGCTCCTGTCAGTAATCTTGCCACCACGTTCTGCACTAGGTGCAGTCTACAGAGGTTGCCTCCAGATAATCCTAGGTACAGGGCATTACAGTAGTCCAATCTGGAGGTCATGAAGGCATGTACTAGTGTGGGCAAGTCATCAGGCGGAATCAGGGAATAGATTTGGGCAATATTCTGAAGGCGATAAAAAACACTCCTAATGATGGCCAACACTTGGACATCCATGGTCAGTCCATCATCCAGAATTATGCCCAAATCCTTCACCTGTCTGGAGGGGACAAGAGGAACACCTCCTAACACTAGGTCGGAGGGTACCCCCATACTTCCTCCTCTCCCCTGATGACCTTGATCCACCATCAGCACCTCAGTCTTGTCTGGGTTTAGTCTAAGCCAATTTTGAGCCATCCACTACTGAATCTCCTCGAGGCAGTTATTAAACGCGACAACTGAAACCTGGCTCTGAGGTGCACAGGACAGATACAGCTGGGTGTTATCTGCATAACAGTGAAAACCCAGTCCATATCGCCTGATAATGTCCCCCAGTGGCATCATGCACACCGTGAACAATAAGGGCGACAAGACCGAACCTTGCAGAACTCCGCAGCACAGAGGCTTCAGGGCAGATGAGGTAAGCCCCATCGTTACCCTTTGCACTCTGCCTGTTAGGTATGACCTGAACCAATGGATGACCTTGCCAGACAGGCCACATCAGAACCGCAAGTGGCCAAGCAGCACCTCATGATCTACGGTGTCAAATGGCGTGGAGAGGTCAAGGAGGACTAAGATGGTATGGTCTCTCCTATCCCTCACCATCAGGAGGTCATTCAACACCCTTACCAGGTGGTCTCCGTGCTATGCCTTGCCCAGAAATCAGAATGGATGGCTCATAGAAAGTCGAAGAGGTGCTGTGTCTCTCAAGCTGAATGGCCACCACTTTTTCAATAACCTTCCCTAAAAATGGGAGGTTCGATACCGGCCTGAAGTTGCTGAGACAGTTCGGGTCCAGAGAAGGCTTTTTTCAAAAGGGGTCTAACCAAGGCCTCTTTCAAGGCCTGTGGAAAGATCCCACTCCTCAAGGAACTTCAGACAGTCTCAGCAGCACAGGTCCCAACGGGTCCAAACATCCGACCAAAAGCTGGGTTGGTCCTGGATCAAGATCACATTGGGTAGGTTGTAGCTTAGAGAGTATCCCCACCACCTCCTCCACCCCAGTTAGCTCAAACTCCTCCCAGACAGGAGGAGTGTCTCTACACCTCTCAGGTAGACCACCGACACCCTTTCGAGAGACACATAGGGAATACAAGAGGAATCGCGAGTCAGTTCCAAGAAGGGAGACACAAAGTAACCAGTATGGATATATGTGATGGCACCCCTTTTCTCAGCCCAGGCTATGGGCAGACCTGTTCTGACTTGAATACAGATCCCCGAGGGTTGGGAAGAGTATGAATTGTACAATGAGGGAGGTTGTTGTGGCCGTATTTTAAACACTGCTGACTGCTCCTCCAGATAGGCATGTGGGGGAACTTGCTCATCAGTGTGGCTTGCCCTGCTCTTCTCCAAACTTTAAACAACCTGTGGGGCTCACTATCACAGTTCATAAAACAATGAGTCACTGCCAAAACCGTTGTTGGGTCCGTACTGTTTAGTTAAACCCCACTGGTATACATCAAAGTCTGTACCCATATTTTCAAACATTGTAGTTCAGAGAGCTGTGCTGAATATGAAGAAGTGCAAGTGTTAGATCAAAATGAAGGCATTTGTGAGAGGTTTAGTAATGAAATAGCTGTTGTTCATTCAGATCGGTGACAGGCTCAGCAATGAAGTAGCTGTTGTTTGTTCTGATCTGACACTTGCGCTTTTTGTATTCAGCACAGCTCTTTGTACTGCAGTGTTTGAAAATATGGGTCAAGACTTTATTTATTTATTTATTTGTATATTCAGATACAACCTTTGAGTATGAACTCTTTTACAAAGGTTCCACGTCAGGATGAAAGATTGTAGACGTAACAAAACATAATCTGCTCTTAATGTCCAAAAGAATACAGGCAACATATAGTGCATGAATCATAGGCAAGTTGACTCATACAGAGGAGTAAAATAAACACTGTGACGCGTATCAAGGTAGCTTCCCCAGAAGAGCTTGTCAAAGTATAAATTGGAAAAAAAGGAGGGGAGAGAGATAGTGAGCAAGGAAAATTGAGATGGGGGAAGTTGGGAGGGGTTAGGGAGTGGGGGGAGAGACATGGGAGTGCAGGAGAGGAGAAAGGGGGAAATGTGGGTGAAGTCACCAGGTGAGGTATGGAGGAGAGGTAGTCTTGAGGGTTGAAAGGGAGACCGGTGGGATGCTTATTGGGGGGATTTGGACCACGGTAAGATTCCTGGCGGGTTAGAAGGTCAGTCGGGGAAGATTCAATCTCAGTTCAGGCAGTAACAGGTGTTTAAGTTTAGCAGGTGTTGCTTCAGTTCATTTTTAAAGGACTTAATTCTTATAGTGTTAAGTGCTGCATTGGGGATCTCATTTAGCCACAGTGGGGCTTGGTATGAGAATGATCTTTGTCCATGCATGGTTCTACGAAAGGGGACTCCCAGTCGGGTCGACCCACTTCTTCTGGTGTTGTAGTTGGATCTGGTTTCCTTTACTAGATCAGCAATGCAGTTGGGGGTTATGGAGAGCATGGCCTTCCTCCCAAGCAGGCAGGTTTGGTATCTGATCCTGTTTTGTAGTGAAAGAATTTTGGCATGCCTATAAAGGGAACATGTGTGCGTGAAGTGGTCTGCATTTAGCAGAAGTTTGCAAGCCTTGTTCAGGGCTGTGGATACCCTTTTGAGGGATGTGTCAGAGGCAGCTCTGTAGACCACAAGACCGTAGTCAACCACGGAGAGGATGGAGCTTGTGACCCTGAGCTGGAGGGCTTCAGTGGATAGGCTTTTTCTTGTGCCTAAACAGGATTCCCAGTCTGGTGTTCATTGCTTTGACTACCATGTCAATGTGTTGTGCATATGAGAGGGTGTCATTCACCATTACACCCAGGTACATGAAGAAGTGTACCTGTTCAAGGGGGACAGCCTGGTGGTTTGTGATTGTTAGGACTGGACACTTCCTTTTTAGTTGGGGGCTCAAGAAGAGCATCGGTTTGTTTTTTTTGTAATTTAGCAGCAACCTTTGGGAGTGGAACCAGGTCTCCAGTTGCAGGAATGATGTTTGTAGCTTGGTTTTCAGGTAGGCTGTGTGGGAGTGGCTGCTGAGTATGACTGCATCATCAGTGTACAGGATGACTACTGTGGCAGGCATCTGGAAGGTTGTTCAGAAACATGCTAAACAGCAACAGACCAAGGATGGACCCTTGACGCTCTCCTAATGAGACTCCCTTGGGAGCAGATACAGATTGTCCAATCTTGACTCTTTGAGACCAGGTTGTTAGATAATCCTGGAACCACCAGATTGCATTTGGGGAGACACCAACGGCTTGTAGTTGAGTCAGCAGGAGCGAGTGGCAGACTGTGTTGAATGCCTTGGTTAGATCTATAAAGATGGCTTCCACCAATTTACCCTCATCCAAGGCCTTATGAGCATAGTCCGAGATGTCTACAAGTGCGGTGGCTGTGCTGTGGTGTTTCCTGAAGCCATGCTGTTGGGAACATTGCAGCTGATATTTTTGAATGTACTCAATGAATTGGTCCGCCACGATCCTTTCAAGGGCTTTAAAGAGGGGGAGAGAATAGAGATTGGCCTGTAGTTTGCGGTGAGGGACCTATCCCCACCCTTGTGGACTGGTGTCACCAGAGCTTGTTCCCAAAGTGAGGGAAATTTGGCGAGCTGAAGTAACTTATTGAAGAAGCTGTGAAGGGAGCAATGAGTTTGTCGGTGGCTAGCACGTGCAGTTTCATATCAATGTTGTCACTTCCCAGTCTGGTTTTCCCCAGTACTTTTTTATATAACTCATGGCTTCCGTGGCAGTGATTCACTTGAAGTAGAATTAAGGGTGTGGGGTGTTTCCAGATAGGCAGCTATTTTCTGCATTAGTGGGTTTGAGGTATTTGTCAGGGAGAGTGGAGCTGAGGTCCATGAACGTGGTGTTAAATTCTTCGGCAGTAGTGAATGGGTCCATGGTGTTAAGGCAATTAATGTTCAGCAGTGATGGTTGTATTTTGGCTTCCTTTCCTGTGAGGGCCTTTATGTTGTCCCAGAACCGCCTCCCGTCACCCCAGGTTTTTTCCAATTGTTCCCTGTAGAAGTTAGCCTTCGCACTATGGATGAGGTGTATGCATTTGTTTCTGGCAGCCCTGTATGTCTGTATATCACTAGTATTCCCAGAGCCCCTGGCTCTACTCCAAAGGTTGTCCCTTTCCCTCGTGTGGTTTAAAGGGTCAATGGTGATCCATCCATTATTATGGCCATGGGACTTTCTTTTTTGAGTGGAGCAAATCTGTCACAGGCCCTGTTGAAGTTGTCGATAAAGTACTGGAGTGCTTTGTAAAATCGATTAGTCCCTTTGGTGGGACCAGTTAATCTGGAGAGCGATCTGAATGTAGCGAGCTGCCCTTTCTTGAGTACTCGGCTGTATACTAGGACTGGTGAAGCCTTTTTGTATTTATTGGACCACAGGCAGGTGATGGGAGGTGGTCACTTAGCGAGTCTGAGAGTACTGAGACCTCAGATATCCTGTCAGGTGAACTTGCTAAGAGTCAGTCCAGGAGCGAGTGCTTGCCCGTCTTAATGTTTATTCTAGTGGGCTCTTTGACTAGTTGCGTGAGGTAGGAACTAGCTATGGTATCCTTGTGGTTGGATGAGTCACCACTGAGCCAATTTATGTCGAAGTCCCCATGTATACTTTATGTATACCAGTGGGGTTTAAAGAAACAGCATGGACCCAGCAACAATTTTTGGCAGTGACTCATTGTTTTATGAACTGTGATAGTGAGCTCCACAGGTTGTTTAAATTTTAAATATTTATTTATATAGTTTTTGTTGACCTGGAAAGGAGGACTAGACAAGTCTGCCTATTGTCAGCCTCGTCCCGGGGGAGGGGGGATATAGATGAATGCCAACTGACACTGAACCAGATTAAGCAGTTGGTGGTATTTGTTTTAGTGAATGGGGGAAATTTGGCCAGGACACTGGGGAAATTCCCCTACTCTGCTTCCTGTGAACAGGGGCGACCCTTTTGTCGGTGACTCCAAGATGGCTGAAGTTCCTGCTGTGGGAGATGGAGGTGGTGGTGGAGGCTCTGCTCTGCCTTTGGATCTTATCTTGGTGTCTGAGCCTGTTTGTGTTCCTGTTTCTGAGGCTTCTCAAGTTCACATTGACGGTGTGTTTCCTTCTGCGTCTGCTGTTGATAAGGATTCTACTGTTCCTTCTGGTTTATCTGACATGGAGACTTCTGCTTAATGGGACACCTATGAAGCTGCTGTGATTCCTGATGCTATGTTGTGAAAGATGTTCTCTCAGCATAAACAGTTCATTCTACAGTTGATACGTGATGATGCTTCTACACAAGACACTTTGTCTGACACTGATTATTCTGTGTCTTCTGCTGCTCAGACTCTGCTTCAACAGGCCTCTGAAACCCTCCCTGCTGATTTGCCTTTCCCCCCGCCCTCCCATTTGCACCTTAGACCTACCTCGAGGACTGCTGTTGAATCGAGTGCTACTTGGTCTCCAGATGCTGCTCTGCATGCTGCTGGCTGGCAGAGATCTTCAGATGGGAAGTCCTGAACTTCGCCCGGTCCTGTTTTTGCTGCTGCTATTATTGTGATGCTTACGAATGTTTTTCCTACTGCTCCAACTTTGCTTTCTACTCGATCTTCTCCCCCCCCTGTGGAACCTGAGACAGATCTTTCTGTTCCACCACTTGCTACTGAGAACACCGCTGACTCTTTGGACGTTGTGGTCCAATCACAGGTAACGACAGAACACTGTGCTGCTTCTGCTCACCAATCTTCTCCTTCTGCTCCTGTCCCTGAGGACTCGACTCCTTCTTTCAAAATGTCTGATTTGTTTAAATCTGTTGGGGAACCCGCTCAGCGGAAAAATGCGGTTCAATTGAAGTTCCTGGGTGATTGTTCTACAGCCCCCACATGCTGTACTGTTCTCCAAGGTATGCTTAGAGATTGTCTGGGAATTAGCCCTTCAGCATTGTTTGCTTTCATTTATATCAAGGGGAAACTGTGTACTATGTTAGTTTCAAGACTGTTCAGACTCTGGAAAAATTTTGGACTCAGTATGAACTGGTTGAGAACACTCCAATTTGGGCCTGTTTCTTAATCATACCCCTTACTAAACCCTTGGTGAAAGCACTTACTTTATTATTTTGTAGTGAAGGAGTAAATATCCATGATATGCAGTTTTGGCTTCATCAGAGATGTGATCTGTTAGATTCTCCCTGCCCTATTTTTGATGAAGATTTAGTGAGGACGGGTGGCTGGAAGATTAAAGTTCAGCTTAAGCAAACTGAGCAGGGGGTTCTGCATATTCCTGGTAGCTTTTACATTGGTCAGGATAGGGGTATCTGTTTTTACTCTGGCCAGCCTCACACCTGTCATAAGTGTGGCTCTCGGACTCACCTGAGTTACACTTGTGATCAGCCTAGATGCACCTTGTGCCTTGCTTATGGCCATGTTAGCTTGGGTTGTCCTAATGCTCAGTTTTGTAATCTGTGTGAGGATCACAGTCATGACTACCCCCAATGTCCCTGGGCTGAACATAATAGGGTCCCCCAGGACCATTCTACCATTGTCTCTGATTCCCAGTTACAGGCTCAGAAGCGGCAGCAAGAGCTCTCTCTGGTGCCTACTGACCCAGTGCCTACTACTGGTCCGGACCTTGTGTGTCCCTCGGTTTCTTCCCCCCCAGGAGCCCACACTTTCTTAGACTGTTACTCCGGTTCTGGAGTCTGCCCAGGCTTCTCCTGTGGTTGCTGCTATCTATCCTCTGGTCCCGATTTTGATGGATGTTATGCCCCCCCCCCAACTGATCTGCTGTTTGTTACTGTCACTTCTACTAAACGTGGGGAGGGTAAGCGTAAGTCTGAGTCTCATGTCCCTGCTACTACTGTTATTACTCGAAATAAGTTCCAGTTGCTAGCTAAAAGAAGACAATGGCGGGATACTGAAGGTGAGAAAGAAGACTCCAGTTCTCCTCATGCCTCTTCCTCCCATATGGACCTTTCTTCTGAATCTTGTAGAGAAACTCCTCCGTTGGAAAAGATGCAGAGAACGCAGTTCCCTCATGGGTGATTTTGAGGGTTCCTTTTTTCTGGGCTTTCTGTTTTGGTCAGACTGTTTCTTTTTTCCTGCCCCTGATGCCCACTGCAGTTCTCTGCATCTCTTTTGACCTTTATTGCCCATGCCTCAGCAGCCTGTTCTGCGGTGCTGCACTTTGAATGTGTGCAGTATGAAATCTTTCCGCTAACAGCTTTCTACTGTTGGTTTCTTGCTTTCCTTGAAACAGGATGTTTATTTGGTTTGGGATACCAGGCTTAAATCTAGGTTTGAGATTGCACAGGTGAGACATCGATGGACTGTGGGGCCCTCCTTTTGGTCACGTGGGGAGGATCTCTGTGATGGAGTGGGCATTTTGTTTTTCAGACATTAGTTTAAGATTTCCAGGGTTCTCGATGTGTTTCTGGGGAGGGGTCTCCTTACTGATGGTTCTTTTGATTTTGTTCCTTTTCGTTTGATTAATACTTATGCGCCGCAGAGTATTGCGGCGCGATCTGCTTTCTTTTTGCCAACCTTATTTACCACTCAACAAGTTTACTTTGGGGTGATTTCAATTGTGGTCTTTCTGTTTCTGACAGACCTAGCAATGCCAAAAGCTTTTAGTGATGCTGCTGCCTTGTCTGAAATCCTTCTTTCGGCCCATTTGGTGGATGCTTATACCTCTGTTCACCAGCAGGGTGCAAAAACCTTTTATAAGGGAGCTCTTGCAACACGGATTGATTTTTTCTTCGTTTCCAGGAATGTTTCGGTGTCCCAGGCTTTTGTAATTCCCTGTGAGACGTCAGATCATTTGGCAGTTGCTTGCTCTGCTCTCCTAGTGCTGGTCCTTATCCGTTTGCTTCTTGTATACGTTGGAAGTTGAATAGTTCTTTGTTGACTGATTCTCTTATCTCTCAGGGTTGTTTGGATCTGTTATGAGCTCGAGTTTCTGTACTGGATGCTTATTATTCTTCTATCCTCTGGTGGGAGGATACTAAAACTGACCTTTGTCGTTTTTTTATCAAATCTGCCGGCTCTTGGTCCTGCTCTACTTATTTTCGGTATTCACAACTCCGTCAGCAGCTTTTGGATACTTTTTCTAGGGCTTCTGAATTCCGTCTTGATCTCTCCAGACAAATTCAGGCTTTGAAATCTGTTATGGAACGATATCAATATGATCGTGCCCTCTCTTTGAAGGTTGAAGCTCAGTGTGGCACGCAGGCTTGTAAGGCTGCATTTGATCCTTATAGGAGTTGTTCCAGTAGGATCTCTTCCACGATTATTGATGGTCTGGTTGATCCCCTTACAGGAGTGCACCTTACTTCTCTTCCGTCTTTGAAGCACATTGTACAATCCCATGTGGAAGGGATGTTTGGTACTGTCTCATCTGTTTTGGATCTGGCTGAGTATCTTTCTGATTTGGTCATTCCTGAGGTTTCTGAGGACCTGCTACTTGCTGTTGTGCGTCCCATTTCTGTTTCAGAAATGTTGACTGCTATTAAGAATCAGAAACAGCGTACTTCTCCGGGGTTGGATGGTTTGACAGCTGAGCTTTACCACTCTTTCATTGATTTTTTTGCTCCTGCTCTATTGTTTTTAATGACGTCTTGGCTTCATTTTCAGCCGCTCAACATTTTTCGGATGCTATTTTACTTTTGATTTATAAAAAAGGTGACTGTTCTGATTTACAGAACTGGAGACCTTTGAGCCTCCTTAATGTGGATTATAAGATTCTGACTGTCATTCTTTTGGGGCAGCTCCTGCCTATAGCGGACGTTGTTATTTCCACAACTCAGACTTGTGCTATCCCGGGTCGTTCCATGCTACATTCTTTGTCTCACCTTAGGGATGTGCTGTATTCTTGTACTGATGAAAGTAGGGCTGTAGTGTTTTCATTGCATCAAGAAAAGGCTTTTGATCGGGTGGCACATTCCTTTTTGTTTTCTGTTTTGGCACACTACCATATTCCTTCTGGTTTTATCTCTTGGCTTAAGCTTTTATATAACACTGCCTGGATCACCCCTCATGTCAACCATTCTCCTGGTGCTGCGTTTTTGAGTAAACGGGGAGTTGTTCTTTGAGTCCCCTTTTGTATTTGTTCCAGATTGATCCTTTGTTACGTAAGTTGAGCTCCTGTCCTGCTATTCCTCCGTTGTTCCTTCCAGGTGGTCACTCTGTACCTACTGTTTTTGCGTATGTTGATGATTTATGTGTTTGTACCACATCCTCTCTTTCTGCCTCAGGTTTCACACGTCTGTTTTCTGACTTTAGTTTTCTTTCTGGTTCTCAATTGAATTTTCATTAAAGTATGGCTAAGATCTTTCCCTACTCTGTGCCCTCCTCAACTACTACTTCTGTGGCTGGGATTCCTGTTGTTTCTGGTCCTCTTAAAATTTTGTGTCTGTATTTTGGCAGTCCTGATGATTCTCTGTATAATTGGAATTTGGCTATAGATAAAGGTCTCCAGCTTGTTTCCTCTTGGAAGGGTCGGTCTATTTCCAAGAAGAAACGTGTTTTGCTTTTGAAGACTTTAGTTCTTCCTTTCTTTTTACGTGTGGCTACTGTTTTCCCTCTTCCTTTTGTTTTGGAAGCCAAAGTCAATAGTGGGTTTTTTTGAAGGTTTTTGGGGTTCTCGTTTAAATCCTGTCCGGCGTATTTTTTATTTCATGATTATTGTCAGGGTGGTGTTTGGATGTTGAATCCTTTGGGTTTTTTCCATTGCCTTTTTCTTAAGTTTTTGTTTCCTTTTGTTGCAGCCTCCCCCTTGGGTTTCTATTTTAGGTGCCTGGGTGTCTCCTTTGTGTCTTGAAATGGCTTGGTCCTCCTTCAGAAGTCCTCGAATTTAGGACTTTTGGTATTCCGCCTTCTTGTTTCCACTTTTCTTAAAATCCGGCAATGGCACGGCCCCTCGGGTTCTGCGATCTCAGTCTAGGAAGCAACTGTATCATACTGCTTTGCTTTCCTCTTTTTCAGATACCCCTAGGCTGTTGAATGCTCTTGGTACTGAATTGGATACTGCTGTGATTTTTTGCCAGCTTACTGACCCTAGACTTCCTGCAAAGTTATGGGATGTTACTAGGTTGTCATGTCATGGGAGATTGGGGGTGCGTGGCAATCATCTGCACAAGTTTTTAGAGGAGCGTATATGTTTTCGGGATACTTGTCCAGATGTACTAGAAACCATGAGTAATTCTTTTTTGGATTGTCCTTTTAGTAAGGATTTTTGGACTCTTTGGCTCCATAAATGGAAGGAAAAGCGTCTTACATCGATTTCGTATGACATTCTTGTGTATGGGCTGTTTCCTGCCTCCCTTTCTCATTATTATCCTAGTACCCTCCGCCGTGTCTTTGTCCTCTGTAGGTTTTTTCTATGGCAGGCCCGTTGTGCTCAGTTGTTGCAACAGAAATCTTATACGAGCACTCATATTATGGATCAGATTTTTGCAGGGCTCCGCTCTATTCAAGATAGGGAGCGTGCTTCTCTGTCCTGTGATCGGCTTTACTGGGCTTCATGTGAGTGACTTTCTGCTGCTTGATCTTGTCTGTGTTTTGTTTTGGTTTGGGGTGGTAGTTAGTCTTGTTTTGGGCTCATACTTTTTAGTCTATGTTGTAGTTTTTCTGTTCTTCTGTCCTTTATTGTGCTTTGTTTAGACTTGAGTCTCCTTTGGAGTGGTTGTTTTGTTGCTTTTGTTCTCCTCTCTGTTATTCATATCTCTTTTTCCTGCTTTCTTTTCTTTTCTGATTTCTTTTCCCCTCTGCTTAAGTCTGTTCTTTTTTTGTGTCTTACCGCTGTTTGTTATTTTTTGTCCGGTTGTTGATTTGTTGCATTATCTCCCTGACTTTTCAGTTTAGGGGGTGGGGAAGGCGTTTTGTTCTTCCTTTCGTTTTTTTGCTGTTTTTACTGAGAGCTTGACCTTTTCTACTCTTTTCTGTTTTGTTTTTCTATTTGGTTTTGCAATTTGATTTTCCTTTCTTTGCTTTTTATGGTTTTCCTTATTATCTCCCCTGGTCTTTTAGGGGAGGAGGGGAAAGGGGTTTCCTTTTGTATTCTGTACAATTTTTTGTTCTTGATTTCTGTTTTTGGTTGTTAGGACCTGTATTCATGTCCTACTTCTTTACTTTTCTTTTGATTTGTGCACTTTTTGTGTGACTTCACGTAGTTTTATATTTTTTTGGATTTCTCTTGTTCTTTGTTTAGTATATTGTTTTGTGTGGTTTCACACTGTTTGTATTTTTTTGTTTTTTCTGCTATTCTGTTATGATTCCCCCTACTTGGTCGATAGGAAGGAGAAGAGGGTTGGGTTCTGTTGTTTTCTTTCGGGTTGGGGCTACTGTGTGACCTAATACTTTTTATGGTCTTGATTTTTCTTTTCTTTTTTTTCTGGATTTACATGATGTAATGCTGCTTTATGTTTGTTTTGATATGATTTCACCAAACATTTATCCTAAAATTTTCATATGTGGGGATGGTGGGGGTTGTTTCTTTTTTTTTTGGTGGGGTGCAGCTCTTTACCAACTGTTCTATTGGATATACAATGTTTATTGTTCATTTATGTTGTTTTTTTTAATTCCAGGTAGAAATACACTGTAATGTTTACTTTTTGTTTACACATATGATGTAATACATATGTTCATTTCTTTCCTGTTTTTTTATGCTTTCATGTGCCATATTACTGTTTGGTTGTATCATGCTTTTATATTTTGTCAATAAAAATTCCCCTACTCTTTTAGTGGGGTGGGGGAGGGGGGTTGGTTATAATATTTTCCTTATGTTTGGGGTTACTGTATGAAATAATACTTATTTAAGTTCTTGATTTTTCCTTTTTTTTATGATTTTGTATGATGTAATACTGAATTGTATATAATTTGTTATGCTTTCAATAAAAAACTCCCATACTGTCTTTCGAGAAGTGCCATGGGATCTTTAACATCTACCTGAACTACCACTAGAATAAGCAGATGGGACCTTGGTTTAATGTCGCTTCCAAAAGACAGCATGTCAGGAGTGCAGCACCCCCTTATGCTGCACTACAGTGTCAGTATTGGGATTTAATCCAAGTGCCTGGTGTGGGGATAGAAGTTGTAGATGTATTTTGCCTCACAGATGACTAGACTGGACTGTATCTTAGTCAGTAGAACTGACGGGATAAAATCTTCTGTTATTATAGCTGACTTGCTCAGCAACCACTAGTAATGGCTTCAACAAACCCCCTCCGAGAGCCATCTATATTTGTGACTACTCCCAATTTAATGAAACGGTCTTCCTTATTTATTTATTTTCAATTGTTTAACCAGGTGAGACACACTAAGCTGAAAGCTTATTTACAGGTGCAACCTGGGAGCACAGGGAAGTTAAGTGACTTGTGCAGGGTCACACAGTATGCAAGTGGGGGCTGTGGGATTCAAACCCAGGTCTCCAGATTTGCAGCTCAGAGCCTTAAACCACTGCGCTATACTGCCTCCCTACTTAGTGTCTGTAAACGGGTCTAAAGTAGGGATCCTAAACCATGTTGACACTGCACTCAACTACCAACTACTCTCTACCTCGTCAGATTAGAGAGTGCCCGTTCACCGAGACCTTTAAGGCCATCCTAAAAACGTATTTATTTGAGTCAGCCTTCTTAGATGCTTTTTAATTGATTGCTGTTGATTTTACCTGATTACTGTTTTCATCATGATTCTAGTTTGTTTTATTCTATGTATAAGTGCTGTAATATTTTGAAAAGCGCTTTACATAAATAAACATGACTTTGACTTTAACCTTGTATGCAACCTGCTTAGCATAAAAAACATGCTGCTATGGTTCACCGAAGAGTAAAGGATCTGTGTTCCAAATGGCTCGCCTCCAAATTACACATGCTCATGAAGAACAGAGACAAGGCCTGGCATTCTTTCAGGGCTTCTGGTCTGCTCCGTGAGTGGGAAATACAGGGCGTTACAAAACTGCTGCAAGTCCAGTCTCAAGATGGCAAGGGCGCTGTATCTTAAGAAACTGCAGTCCTCCAAGCTGCAAGACCCAAAGCAGTTTTGGTCACAGATTAATAGTCTCCTCAAAGGCAAAGCTGGTTCCCCCCCCAGATATACTGTACAATGCTAACTCTATGAATGACCCTGCCCTTGCAGCTGAGACTTTTAATAAGTTCTTCACAGATCTGGCCCAGTTTAAAGATTCCTCCCAGGTTACCTCCTCTGGCCATGCACCATCTCCCCTTAACTTCCATTCACTACACCAGCCTGAGTTCCACTTTAGGTTCTTCTCTCGCTGGGAAGTATTACTTCAGCTCCAGAGGATCAGGGGAGAGGGATCACAAGCCATGACAAATTAGAGCCCAGACTGCTCAGACTTGAAGCCTACATCCTCGTTGCCCCCATAGCCACTCTATTCAGTATGTCCCTACTGCATGGCGATCTTCCAAGTGACTGGAAGGTTGCCCATGTAGTCCCCATTCACAAAGATGGTGCTAGGGAACCTGTTGAAAAACTATCATCCCATCTCTATACTATGTACCCTATCTAAACTTCTAGAGAGGGTGATCTTCAGTCCTATCCAGGAGTATGTTGAAATGCACCCTCTGGCTACTGTGGCCCAACATGGCTTTCACAAGAACCATGGGACCAACACTGCTCTAGTCTGATTGACAACCAACATATTTGAAGCCCTCGAGTTAAAAAGAGCAACTGGAGCAGTTTTCATATACTTGACTGAGGCTTTTGACTTGGATGATCACAAGTTGCTGCTCCTCAAACTCAAAAAACTCGGATTTGATAACTTGTCCTGCTCTTGGTTCACTAATTACCTAGCCGTCCGTAAGCAGCTGGTAAAATGGAGAAGGTGCCTTTCCTCCCTGTGAGACATTACAGACAGGGTCCCCCAGGGCTCCATCCTTGGCTCCTTACTGTTCTCTCTTTTCATAAATGATTTAACAGAGCACTGTGGCAGTGCTAATGTCATTCTCAATGCTGATGATGTAGCGCTCTACAAAAGCCACTCTGACATTGTTTCAATTGAGATTGACCTCAAAGCTGACTTCCTCCTATTGTAATCATGGCTTAAGGCAAACGACCTGCTGCTAAACGTTAACAAATCCAAGTCTGTCCTCTTCGACCCTCATTGTTTAGGCACAGATGGAAGCACATTATTAAAAATCACCTCCCTAAGAGGTGACTCCATTGAGACAGTAACCTCACTCAGTTACCTGAGTGTCATCCTGGACCAGTAGCTTTCACTCAGGCCTCATGTTGATAAGGCAACCAAAACTTTTAAGCAAAAGCTGGGGCTCCTTTATCAGCTGAATCCTTACCTCTTGACTAAAGCTAGGGTATCCATAGCAAACAGCATCCTACTATACAGCATCCTGTATGGTGCCCCTGTCCTCTCTTCTCTCAAAGAGAGTGAACTCAGTATACTAAAATCCCTTTAGCATTGTGTGTCTTGCTTTGCAGTAACTGCTGGAAAAAAGGGACATCGCTGCAAATCTCTCTCCATACAAAACTGGCTGCCCCTAGAAAAAATGATATACTTTGCCACTCTCTGGCTCACAAAATTATGCATTCCCCAGGTCCAGGTCAATACCGCATGGGAAATAATCATGCAGTCAAAAAGGGCGCCCCGCAGAACACCAAAAATGGGCATGGTCCAAAATCGTGCTAATAAAAATAAACAAACTCTAAAACCGTGCCCGCTGTGATGATGGCATGGTTTTTGACCACCTATTTATTTTGTGGTCTTGACCGGATACCCATTCCTCCCCACCTTACATCTTTCTTGGCTCTTACACAGCCTAGCTGAGCCCTTTGATCCTCCTCCTCCTCCCACTCACTCCTCTTGATCCCGAAATCAACGACGTCTGCTGGCATGAGGTCCTTTGCCTCTGTGGCCCCTAGGCTATGGAATGATGACGTATTGGCCAGTACACAGGCCTGCCCTAACTTCAGGTCCTTTAAAACTTCCCTCAGGGACCTACTTCTGAAGTATTGTCTGTGTACTTGTCTAGGCTGAGGATCCTTAGAAGCCTGTCCGGAGTAGCTACACAATTCTGTTACAAACAGCCCTTCATTCTTGTCAAATGCTCCTGCTTATTTTAACTGTTGCCATCATAATCATTGTTTATCCTAAATTACTGTCACCCATTTGTTTTTGCCTTTTTATTGTAAACTGTCCTATTTCTTCACTGTTAATGGCGTGGAAAACTTTACCATGAATTGCCCTACTGATTTTTTTGTCATTGACTCTTGTATTGACTGTTGTACGTAATTAAACCCAGGTCAATCCTGAAAAAGGGACTTCTAGTCACAGCAAGCCCACCCGGTCAACAAAATACAAATAAATAAATAAATGTATTCCCTACCCCCCCCACACACAGAAACAGAAACATGGAACCTGACGGCACATAGGGACCGCTTGGCCCACCCAGTCTACCCAACTTATAAATTAGTATGTTTGTGTACTGTAAAATGGGTTATATTCACTGTCATTTATTTGTCTTTCCCTTCATGGCACACCCACCACTCACAAAAATAAAATGACAGTGAATATTGCATATGTTTGTTGGTGTTATGTACTATTCAAAGTACACTAACGAACACAACCAATCCTCACTGACCGTCGTCTCTTGGTTCCCTTCCTCACTTCCAGTACATTAATGTACTGTATAGAGATGCCTGATATAGTTCATAAACCTCTCAAGTGTGAGCAAAGAACAGACTCATGGAAAAGTAGTGAGTGAGCCGACCAGAAGAAGCCAAACTCGTGGTTCATTCCGGGGAAAGTTCCACAGAATGCCCACTGCCGATCTGCGCTCACTTCTAGTTTACTCTGTCGAGTAATAGGTAAGCTCCAACAAAACTATGTCTGATCACCTCCTGCCAGCTGTGCTTCGTTTAATTAAAATCCATCAACAAAAAAACAAGTCAGCCTTTTGAAGACGCTTCTCACTGCTCTAGTTTATAAATAAATACAGTACTAGATGTAGGACACCTATCCACCATGTGGTCTGACTGCTGCCCTTACACAACCTATTAGTATTGCCTCCGAGTACTTGTATTTTTTTATTTTTATTTTTTTTAATTTTAACAATTATTTTACCAGGTGAGACACACTAAGCTTGTTTGCAGGTGCAACCTGGGAGCACGAGGAAGTTAAGTGACTTGCTCAGGGTCACACAGTATGCACCTAACTTGTATGTTGCCTGCAACTCTATACTGCTTTAAAAAAAAAAAATTCAGTGCCTAAATGCCTCCTTCTAAACCCATCATCTGCCCGAACTCACCAATCTCTCAGTTCTTGGCACTTATTCAGACTTGCTTATGAAGTGGGGGGAAGGGTGGATGTGATGGACATAATGTCCATTTGTATCTCAGATTGCTGTGTTAATATATGAAGGGACCAAAAAACAGGGGGAGCCCTGCGTGAGGTGAAAGGGAGTTGGTTGGTGGAGGAGCGTCTTGCCCACTAGGTGGGTGTAGAGATAGGCGCGGAGGCAGATGGGACTGGTTTGCTCGTGGAGCTCAGCTGTAAAAATGAATGGGGAAGCGGGAGACTGGGGGAAAGGGGGTTTCTCCACAAGTAAGGGAGACTGTAGGAAAAATCACCAGTGTACGTTTCACTTCTACGTGGCAGACTTTATTTATTTTTATTTATTTGTAAACTGGGTGGGTGCACTGATCCCAGGGACTGTTTTCAGGCATGACCAAAGATGGCACAAGCCAGGGTAGAAATAAACAAGTACATGAGAATATAGGGTACAGTAAGTTGCACCAAAACATTAGATAATACAAACCAAAGGGAACTGAAATGACCGATTGGGTAAAAGTGATATCAGTGCATGCAATTATTGTAGTACACAGAGATTTCGTGGCAACACAGTGCCTACCATATTAACTAAAACAAATTCCAGAATCGTTTGCGGGACCCCAGTTGTCACAGCAGTACGATGTTTGGGGGGGGAGTAGTTGCTTTAGGGTCATCATATCTTCATGAGGGCAGTTTTAGGTAAAAGTAGCAGCAAGGGAGGTCTTGTAGTGGGATTTAAATGGGGGGTCCCAGGGCCTGTATTAGGGAGGATAGGCAATTTCATAGATTTGGGGCAGCTGCAGAGAAGGCCTTTTAGCTGTTAACTGCCTTGTGAGACTTTCCTGATTGCTGCATGCATACAGTATTCTGCTCCAGAGGGAAGTGTAAGCAATAACACTCGAAGCATTTTGATGCACTCCCAGGACGCTTAGCACCTCATGTCAAAATACTATAATGAAAACCCTGGAGTGTGTTATTGTGCTAATAAAACGGTTCACTATATAACCATTTTTTTTGTATTAAAAACTAAATCCAAGACCTGACTGTGCATTAAAGCATTTCAATAAGTAAAGGTGTTTATGGGAAGTGGAGCTACTCCATGTAACTGAGCTTGCTTTTCTCTCTTTCTCTTTCCTGCTTTTCTAGACCTGTTGGCGATGAAAGAGTACCATGCCCTTCTCCAGCTGCTCTGTACAGACTTCCCAATGGATCTCACCCAGAAGGCAGCCAGGTAAACTTTGGTGCTGTGCAGTAGGGCCCACCTAGCGGGACAGGTGTAGGAATGACAGTTATGGAACTCGGGGTTTGGAAAGTGCACAGAAAGGCCTCTAATAACCTGCAAATGACAGTCAGATTTTGAAGAGAATCAGACGGTGGTCCAGACTTGTCCGAATGGATGGATTACATGCTGCCCATGTCTCCAATGTTTTAAAAGTGTTTCTCAACCTCAGTCTCCCACTGCCACCCCCCTTCCGTCCTGCTTATTATAAAAACAACTCCCCCACAAGCCAGCTGCAGCATCCCTCCCCATATATCAGCACCCCTATGGATTTGGGCATTGTGGAGGAAAAACCCGTCACTGGTAGAAATCTCTGGGTACTGTACACCAAGTAATCCGCCCATTCCATGCAAACATTGATTCTGCATGCAATGAGATATGCTTCTCGTGACTGCCCCTTCTCCAAGGAGTTTAAAGTATTGTACATTCTGCAGAAAAGAGTGATTCATACATACATGGGCTGTTGGCCCATCCAGTCTGCCCACCTGACCTGTTCTGCCTTGCCCTAGTCCCTAGTTGTAATCCTCCCTTTTGCTACTGTCCCCTATTTTTCTAATTTGCTCCCATGCCTGTCCCAGCCCTGCTTAAAGCTGCTAATTGATTTGGCCTGTACTACTTCCTCTGGTAACTTTTTCTACTAGTCTGCCACCCTTTCTGTAAGGAAGTGCTGATGGGCATCCTTTCTACGCCCCCAGCCAGCTTCAGTGATTCCTCTCGTTTGTCCCATGCAGGTACTTGTATGTTTCGGTCAACATCACCCTTTTCCATCCTCTTCTCCAGGGTGTACATGTTTTAAGCCCTGCGGCCTCTCCTCATGCATCGTTTCCCCTAAACCGTGGACCATCATTGTTGTCCTGCGCTGTACTGCCTCCACCTTGTTGCAGTTTTTCCTCAGTATGTGTGCTGCAGTACCTTGCACAGTATTCCAGGTGCGACTGCTCACCTCCCTACGTCTACTGCCTGTCCCCCTCCCTGTGCATTCCAGCATTCTGTTGGCTTTGCTCACCATCCTGTTGCAGTGTGCAGATGTTTTTAGGGTCCCTGATATCATCACCCCTAAAGCCTTTTCTTCCGTAGTACTGTCCAGCACCACCGTTCCCATTTTGCATTGCACCCTTGGGTTCCCTTTCTCAATGTGCATTACTTTACATTTTTTAGCACTGAAGTTCAACTGCCAGATCTTTGACCAACCCTCCAACCTGCCCAGATCCTTCCATGGTTCCCTTCTCCCTTCCTCCATGTCCCCACACTAGACACTTGGGTTAAATCCCAATACTGACACTGTAGTGCAGCATGAGGGGGGTGCTGCACTCCTGAGGTGCAGTTCAGATGAGATGTTAAACTGAGGTCCTGTCTGCCTGTTCTGGTGGCTGTTCAGGTGGACGTTAAAGATCCCATGGCACTTCGTGAAAAGAGCAGGGGAATTTCCCTGGTGTCTTGGCCAAATTTCCCTTATTCACTAAAAATACCACCAACAACTTAATCTGGTTCAGTGTTATTTGACATCCATCTGTAACCCCCAACTCCCTGGGACGAGGCTAAAAACAGGCAGAATTGTCTAGTCCTCTTTTCCTAGTCAACAAAAACAAAATAAGCAAAATAAAATAAAAAATATCTACAGTTGCACACATCTTTGTGTCGTCTGCAAAAAGCTGGATCATACCCTTGACAGAAACATAAACTTTGACAGCAGATAAGGACCACTTGGCCCACCCAGTCTGCCCATTTCTAACTCCAGGACTCACTCATTATGATTAAACTGATGCAGTCAGCCTCCTATGTTGAACTGCCAGGAGAGAGAATGGAATTTAGAACTATAGGTAAATGATGGAACTCTTATTTGCTAATGCAAATTTTAAACTGCTGCTCTAGCATCTGCTGCATTCTAGGTGCTTCAGATGTTTTACTCCGCCTGCCAGTGAAGAAGTCCCAGAGACCTTTCCTTCAGCTTACTTCTGAAACCATAATTTGGTCAATAAGTATCGTTTAAATTATATATATTTTGAATTGCTGCCCTTATAAGTTTAGTTAGACTAGTTATTTAGTGTTTTGTTGTTTTTATTGTTTTTAGCAGTTCCCTCATGGTTCTGCAGAACCAAGGGATCCACTATTTCTGAGAAGTTTTTTTACCTCAATTTTTGTTTAAAAACTACCTTATTTGATGGTTCCCTTACAGTTCCATCTTCCGATTATATTTTAAACACTTTTTAGTGTTTTTGCGGGTCCTTTTTCCTTCAGGGAACCAATTGACAATTGGTTTCCAGAACTGATAGCGGTTATTTTTATTTAAAATTGCCGGTTCCAGGGAACCAGTTCTTTTATTCTAGTGATTATTTACTGTAGCCTACTCAATGTCAGAGGTTCCTAGTGCTATACCTAAAAAATGCACTGGACCCACAGGGTTTAAATATTGTGAGTCTTGTGGCCAGGTTATTGCTAAAGAAGCATTCCATGTGTGCTTTTTGCCTGGGAACTAGCTATATTTTTTCTGTGAAATTTGTAAGACTTTCTTTTATTTATTTATTTATTTATTTAACCAGGTATAGCACACTAAGCTGAAAGCTTTTTTACAGGAACGACCTGGGAGCACAAGGAAACATAGAAACATAGACTTTGATGGCAGATAAGGACCTCTAGGCCCATCTAGTCTGCCCATTTCCCTACCTACAGGATAGGCCGCAGATCCTAGTTAACCAACAGCCTATTTCTTCCTACCCCCACAAGAACTGCCTTATGTCTGTCCCATGCATTCTTGAATTCTCCCACAGTTTTAGACCCCACAACCTCCTCAGGAAGGTTGTTCCATGCATCCACTACTCTCTCTGTGAAATAATACTTCCTCACATTGTCCCTGATCCGCCCTCCTTCTATCTTTAAATTGTGTCCCTTTGTTCTTGCAAGTCTCTTTTTCTGAAAGATGCTACCCTCTTGGACTTTGTTGATTCCACTGAGGTACTTAAAAGTTAAAAGTTTCTATCATGTCCCCCCTCTCCCTTCTTTCCTCAAGGGTATACATATTAAGCTCCTTTAGTCTCTCCTCATACGGCTTCTCTTGCAGACCCTGCACCATTTTAGTTGCCTTCCTCTGGACTGCCTCTATCCTGTCTATGTCCTTACGGAGATGGGGTCTCCAGAACTGGACACAGTACTCCAGATGGGGTCTCACCAACTGTCTGTACAGAAGGATAACAACTTCCTGTTTTCTGCTGATGATGCCTCTCCCTATACATCCCTGTATACCCCCAGCCCTCCCTACTGCCTTCTCACATTGCTTGCTAACCTTAAGGTCATCTGATGTGATTACCCCGTCCATTTCCTTATTTGTTGTTGTTACTACCTCCCCACCCATTGTGTATTCTTCCCCTGGGTTCTTGTTTCCCAGGTGCATTATTTTGCACTTCTTTGCATTGAATCCTAGCTGCCATACTTCTGACCATTCCTCCAACCTTGCCAAGTCCCTTTTCATCCTTTCCACGCCTCCTTGTGTATCAACCCTGTTGCAGATCTTTGTGTCATCTGCAAAAAGGCATACTTTTCCTTCCAGTCCCTCTGCAATGTCACTGATGAAGACATTAAAAAGGACTGGACCCAATACTGAACCCTGTGGTACCCCACTAGTAACCCCCCTTTCTTCAGAGTGGCGTCCATTTACAATTACCTTCTGTGTCCTGTTGTCCAGCCAATGTTTTACCCAGGCTACCACCCTGGGTCCCACTCTCAGGCTGGTTAATTTGACTATTAATCTTTTGTGTGGGACTGTGTCAAATGCATTGCTAAAGTCTAGGTAGGCCATGTCCACAGCCCCTCCCTGGTCTACTACTTTGGTCACCCAGTCAAAGAAATCTATTAGATTCGTCTGACATGACCTTCCCGCCGAGAACCCATGCTGCCTTGGGTCCTGTGCCCCACTGGCCTCTAGGTACTCAACTATTCTTTCCTTCAGAAGTGACTCCATCACTTTCCCTACCACAGAGGTCAGACTGACAGGTCTGTAGTTTCCTGCCTCTGTCTTGGTCCCACTTTTGGAAGGGAATCACATCCGCTTTCCTCCAGTCCTCGGGTACCACACATCCTCCCAAGATTTATTAAAAGAGTAGCCAGTGGTTTCACTAGTTCCTCCCTTAATTCTTTTAGAATTCTGGGGTGAATTCCATCAGGACCCATTGCTTTGTCCACCTTCAGTTTTAGGAGTTCTTGCAGAACCCTTTCTTCTGTGAAAGGACTGGGATCGACCCCTATCAAGAGTGCTTCTGTTAATTGGATTAGGCACTTCCCCCTCCTCTTTTGTGAATACTGAGCAGAAATATTCGTTCAGTATTCCTGCTTTTTCACTGTCCCCTCTGTCCACCCACATTGCTCATTCTATTCAGCCTCACTATCCCTCCTTTTTGTCTTTCTCTGCTGATGTACCTATAAAAGGTTTTATCCCCCTTCTTAACTGAGTTGGTTATCTTTTCCTCAGTTTGGGCCTTTGCTATTCTGACTTCCCTTCCTGCTTCCTTCTGCCTTAACTGGTACAGCTAAGGAGGTTAAGTGACTTGCTCAGGGTCACACAGTATGCAAGTCGAAGCTGTGGCATTCAAACCCAGGTCTGGTCTGCTGGTTGTCACCAGATTTGCAGCTCAGAGACTTATACCTCTGCGCTATACTGCCTCTATACAACTTTCTGTGCCAAGACACTTAAAAAGAGGTCTAAAAATGAGAAGAAATGGCTTCTACTTCTGCTAATGTATCAGAGGAAGCTCCCTCTCCCTCTGTGTCCAAAAAGGACGAGTCTGAAGACTCTGACAAGGGTCCTGATAAACCTGATCATAAGACAAAAAAAGGCTGTGGAGACAGTGGCTGAGACTGTCCCTTTAAAAAAAAAAAAGCATATAAAGAAAAGCATGTCACTGCGCCTCCAGCCAAGAAGGCTAAGGAGCTCCCAGCAGACAAACAGCAAATGATGCCCTCAGCAAAGGACATCACCAAGGCACTACAAATTTTACAAATCTTGCAGGCTGTGGGCCCAGTTCCACCGGTCTTACCAGTTCCAGCCCAGGTCCCAGCACCCCAGATGTCTCAATTTATTTATGAGGACACTTGAGGTTGAAGAAGAGGAGGAGGGGGAACCCACAGAGCTAGAGGTTTCCCCAGAGCAGGAGTTTGGCTCTCCTTCCAGGGTTCCTGAGGATTACACCTAACATTATGCCTTTGTCAAAAATATGGTTGACACATTAAACCTCCCACCCCAAGAGACAAAGGAGGATGTGGAGGAAGCAGATTTTATGGAAATGATGGGGCTAGCCCCAACAAAGCATCTGCTAATGCCTACACATAAGAACCTGAGAAAATCTGTATTGCAAATTTTGAAGACTCCAACCACTGAGACTGGGGTAAACAAGTGTAACCCCTAGGTGGCGCTATCCCAAGGGCTACTACCCCTGTCTGCTTGGCTAGTAGCAGGTTAAGGGGCCTGAGTTCTGAAATGGGTGCCTCCACACGGAGGTCAGGGTTGGTAGTGGTCAAGCTAACCTGGCACAGCCCTCTGGGACACTGTAACCCCCCTCTTTCCCCTCTAGTGGCCTGAACACTGTACAATAATCATTTTCACAATACCCCTGGTACACCACACAAGTACCCACACTGTTTGCACTTACCACCAGGGCTGGTTCCTCTGGCTCGACCCTGGGGACCCCCTGTAAAACAAAGTTATGCACAGCAAATAGCAACAGTACAGTAATTTGAGCACAAATTGGAACCACAGTCAGATTACATGCAGAAAAAGTTAGATCTGATTTATTCAGGGGACTTGAACAAGGGAGGGGCAAAATCAGGTTAATTAG
The DNA here is from genome assembly GCA_016271365.2 of Neoceratodus forsteri. NCBI lineage: Eukaryota > Metazoa > Chordata > Ceratodontiformes > Ceratodontidae > Neoceratodus > Neoceratodus forsteri. The sequence continues at coordinate 1,111,018,258 of CM028133.1, forward strand.
CTTAAAGATTATATCAGTCAAGCAGTTATGCATGCGTTTTGAGTCCCCCCACATAGTCCACCTCTGGGTACCCGGTGGAGAAGAGATGGGCTAGCAAGGGCTGTTGCCCGGGGTTGGCCGGCATCGCAGCTGGTTGGGGCCCTGTGATGGAAAACACAACATGCACAGTACACAATATTTGTAATCCGGAGCCAGAGGGCTCAGTTCGTAAAAGAAATGGAACAACAAGACAATCAGATGACACACTCAGATTAAGCTGTTGTTGCAGGGAGCTACCCTGGTATTTACTCACGATACCCAAGACTGGACACAGGCTGGACGAAAATTGAGACTGCAGGTGGTTGATCTGGAATGCCAGGAGAAGCAGGGCCCACACGAGTCACAGAGACGTTGTTCCTGTTCAAGCGTGGAGCAGGGGGCTGATCCCCAGGCAGGTCTCTTGCCAATGGCTTCTCTGTGCAGTGGGTAGTCTGGCTGGGCCAGTCTGGCAAGGCCCAGACCGCATGGAGACAAATTCGGATGCAGTCCGCTTTGGTCTGGATACAGCTTCCAGCAAGCAGAACACAGTTCACATAGTGGGGGACTAACTCACAACCCACTAGCAGCTCATAGCACATTTACATGTATGGGAATTCTACTGTACCAGGCAAAATGCTCCCCGGTCACAATCGCAAAGTCTCTGCACGCACCGGGAGCTTAGGGGTAGCTGGAACTCCTGACAGGTTGATCGCATTACGCAAAATCTTCGGTCTTCTTCAGGTTGAGCCTGGCCCACTTCAGTAGCTTACTTTAGTCACACAAACTTGGATTTAGTCCAAAATAATTCTCTTCTCTCCCTCTCAGGAGCAGCAGACAGACATGCAGGCCGAACCTTAGCCCTTTCACAGTTCTCCCATGAGAATCCACTCAGGATTGCTGCTCAAAACCACTTCAGTTCCTCTCATTTCACTTCCCAGCTCAGAACTTACTGAAAACTGCAAGCAGCCTGGGACTTTCCCAAGATCCAAAAGATTTGGTTGGCTGATTTGGCTGTCAGTCAAAGCAAGAGCTCCCCCTTCAGTTGCAAAAAAGGGGCAATAAAACTCCAAACTACAGTTCCTACAGATTTTGAATTCAGACAGCTCCTGTAGTCCGGCTACATTTTAAGTCCCACCAGTACTGTTTGGTCCAATTTGCAGTCCAGGACCAAGATAGTGGAGACAAACAAAACAGTTCTTGCTACAAAGAAAGCAAGTTAGATAAACTGCATTATCATTATCATTATCACTCTAAATGATTTTCAGCAAATAGTTACATCTTTCAACAGAGCTCCCTCTCAGATTACTTAAGCTGCAATCAGGCAGCTCTTGAAGAGACAGTACACAGAGGATATACAGGCTCTGGTAATCACATTTAAACTGCTAAAACACAGGACACCAGCCTGGCAGTGAGCATTTAGGAAAGCTCAAGGAAGACTTTTTGGGAACCCCTCTTTTGTAGGGGGGGTTACACCCTTCCCTGCCTGGGAAAACTTGGCATCTGCGTCAAGTCTGTATCATCATAACATTGAAAATTCAACATATACAAGACATTTATACCATTAACATGCTATACAAGTACTGTCTGATTCATCAGTTGGCATAACTTGTCACGTTGCTATACATTTCAATGTACTCCACTATATTATTTCTATTCTGACAATACATTATGCATATTTCACACAGGTAAATTGAATATTACTATACAGAATCATGTAATAACTTCTTGTACTCTAAACAATGCAAGAGGGGGCCCCTTCCCTATCAACTAACTTGGGGCTGGATGGGGCAGGGGCACCATGGTGAGAAGGCAAAACAAGTAACCTGGAATGGGCTGTCAAGCTCAGTTTGGGCAGTGAGCTCTGAGAGACATAAACTCCTTTGTAGACTACATTGAGAGGCAAATCCACTGGCCTCCCAGGGGAATCATAACTGAAGCGCACCACTGGCTTGACAGCTCGGCCAGTCTTTCTGGAGTGAACAACCACAGTCTCTGTACTTTCAGCAATGGTCTTGGAGCTTTCATCACTAGTGAGAGGTGTCTCTGCATGAAGGGGAATGTCCAAGCTGGGAGCACTGTCAGCTCTTTGCTCTGTAGTCTCTGTTTCTACAACACTTAGCTCATTTTGAAGACACTCCGGCACTGAAGGGGGGTTGTCAGCACTCTCATAGTGTTCCTCAAGTTCTGGCATGTCACCAGAAAGACTCATACCATCAGCCTCTCCTTCAGGCAAATCATACAGTGCCACGATACACAAAGACTCAGCATCCTCAGACGTGATACTTTGCACTTCACCTTCAGGGAGCATTGGCTCCAAGGATGATTCTGGGGTGTTAGGCAGTCCAGAAGGCCCTGCTTCATCCCCATAATTCAACACAGGATTTCCATGAAACAACTTACTCAGTTCATATGAGGGGTAATAGGCATTATCACACTCACTGTCATCCGAGTTAGACTGGCAGTCACTATCATTCTGGGCCTGCTGCGGGGGAAGTCTTAAATTGGCAACCACGGGGGCAGACTGACTCTGTTTCTTTCTTGCAGCAGCATGAGTCACTGGTCCAGGGGAATCAGTCTCGGTGGGTTCAGCCTCAATTATAACTTGACCAATAGGTATCAAGTGGTTACGGTGCATGGTGTTGACAGCTTTGGAGTTATTTTCTGGGCGCACTTTGTACACTGGCAAATCATCCAACTTTCCAACTATGACTTGGGGAAGATGGTGCCATCGATCAGTAATTTTGTGTTTACCATGCAATCCTAAATTTTGCAACAACACACGGTCTCCAGACCTAAGCTCTTGAGTCTTTATTTTTCTATCATGTCTCTCTTTGTTGGCTGGATTTCTTTTGACGGCCATTGTCTGGGCCAGTTGATAGGCATGGTTCAATTGAGCTTTCAGTTTTGTACATATTGCAGGTAATCTTGGCTCAGACCCCATCGGAGAAACCCAAACGAGACATCAATAGGCAGCCAGGCCTCTCTCCCAAACATGAGGCGGTAGGGAGAGAACCCGTAGCATCATTCTTCGTGGCAATTGTATACCTAAGGTGCTAATCTGCTGGTTCCATTTATGCTTATCTTTTGGGTGGAGGTGCCTAGCATGTCTAGCAGGGTGCGGTTAAAGCGTTATGGTTGAGGACCCCCTGCGGGTGATAAGGGGTGGTTCTTGACTTTTGCACCCCCCTATAGAGAGAGAGCATTTCTTTGATTAGCCGACTCTCAAAGTCCCAGCCCTGATCAGAGTGAATTCGCGGGGGGGCACCATAGTGGACAAAGAAATTTTCCACTAGCACCTTGGCCACGGTAGATGCTTTTTGATCTTTGGTGGGAAAAGCTTGTGCATACCATGTGAAATGATCCGTAACCACTAACACACTGCCAGTGTTTCGCTGATCAGGCTCTAAACTCAAGAAGTCTATGCAGACTAGTTCCATTGGGGTGCTGGTAGTAATGTTGACAAGCGGGGCAGCCCTCTGAGGCAGGGCTTTTCTCTGCAGGCAGTGACTACAAGTCCTTACATGGTGCTCAACATCGGCCCCCATCTTGGGCCAGTAGAATCGAGATCGTACTAGGTCAAGGGTCCGGCCAATACCGAGGTGGCCCATATGATTGTGGAGGGACCTCAGTAACAAATCTTTGAAGGCTGTGGGCAGGACCAATTGTTGCTTGTCTATTTGGCTACCCCAATCTGCTGTTTCTCTATACAACAACTGATTAAGCAGCTTCAACCTGGGGCCTTCTTTAAACAATAAAGCGGTTCGCAGATCAGAGGAACACAACTTGGACACATCTCTTCCTGCACGAAGGGCGTCGAGTGCTGGCTGAATCATAGGATCTCAGGATTGAGCCCACTGAATGCTGTCATTGTCAAACTGAGGTAGTGCACTAATATCTAGAGCAGAGAAATGGCAATACGCAGCCGGTATGCAGGTGTCAGAGGGGCCCAAGCAATCTACTAAGCAGTCCGCTGTGTCCGTAGACATCTGTTCATTTCTATCAAACTTTTGGCACAATGTTTGGATGTCAGGTTCAGACAGCCTGACCCAGTCGCTCTTGGAAATGGGCCTCTGGGATAGGGTGTCTGCATCAATATGATTCAGACCTGGTCTGTATTCGACAGCATAATCATATGTTGACAATGCAGAAAGCCACCGGTGCCCCATGGCATCTAACTTAGCTGAAGTCTGTACATAGGTCAACAGGTTATTGTCAGTCCTCACCAATATTTTTGCCCCACAGAGGTAATCATGAAACTGGTCAACAATGGCCCATTTTAACGCAAGGAACTCCAACTTGTGCACAGGGTAGTTTCGCTCTGACGGGGTCAAGCTCCTACTGGCGAATGCCACTGGTCTCAAACCAACCTCATGGTCTTGATACAGTACAGCTCCTAGACCCTGCAGACTGGCGTCAGTATGCAGTACATAGAGTTTGGTGGGATCAGCATAAGCGAGGAGTGGGGCATGGGTGAGCTGGTATATGACTTCGTGGAAAGCTGCTTCACAGTCAGGCGTCCAGCGGGACCCGAAAAGTTCACCTGGGTGGAAATATGCTTTGTCTGGTTCTTTGACGAACCCTTTTTTGTATTTCCAATTGGTAGGAGGGTAACCCTAGGTAAGATTCAAGAGTGGCCGAATCACTTTGGAATAGTCCTTTATGAACTGGCGGTAGTAGCCACAGAATCCCAGGAAATGTTGTAGTTCTTTCAAATTGTGGGGCTGGGGCCAAGTTATCAAGGCTTTTACTTTACTAGGATCAGCCTCTATCCCCTCTGTAGACACTATGTGCCCCACATACTTTACAGAGGTTTGGAAAAACTGGCACGTGTCGTTGGATAGCTTGAGGCCGAAATCTTCCAGTCGATCTAGTACTTTGAACAGTCGACTCTCATGTTCCTCTAGGGAGCTCCCGAACACAATGACATTGTCCAAGTACACCAGGCATTCTAGCAAATTCATGTCTCCCACTGCTCGTTCCATCAGTCACTGGAAGGTGGCTGGGGTGCCCGATATCCCCTGTGGCATTCTCAGGAATTCATAGAACCCCAAAGGAGAGATGAAGGCTGTCTTCTCACGGTCCTCCGGAGTCATTGGAATCTGGTAATATCCACTGCAACGATCCAACACTGAGAACCATTTGCTCCCATTCAAACAATCCAGAGCATCTTGTATACGGCGGGGCATGGTGTATTGATCGGGAATGATCTGCCTATTCAGAGTTCGATAATCAACACACATTCTCACAGATCCATTCTTCTTACGCACAACCACAATGGGAGAAGCATATGGGCTCCTGGATTCTTGTATCACACCAGCTGCGAGCATTTCCTGCAAGTGTCTTCTCACATCTTCTATGTCTGCAGGGGCTAGGTGTTGAGACCTCTCTCGAAATGGCCGTTCATCGTGCAGGCATATTTGATGCTTCGCACCCTGGACACATCCCACATCCCATTCCTTAAATGAAAACACTTGATCTCGCTGGGCAAGTTTCTGGCTAATTCTAGTCTTCCATTCAGCTGGCAAGGGGGAGTCACCAAACTCAAACAAGTCAAGAGTCACTCTATCTGTCTTGCCAGGGTGCTTGTTGCTGAGCAACACTGCAGTGTCTGCGCAGTGTACCATAGCTAGGGTGCATCCTCTGTTCACCCGGATCTCCCGATCTGACACATTATGAATCTCGACCATTACTCATCAAGCATAGGCATGAGCACGAGCTGGCAAGATGCTGGGCTTAACCAATAATCCTTCCGGCAATTTTCCATCGCCTTGCGCATCCAACATCAGTATTTTGTTCTTGACATCTTTGCGGAGGCGGACCTCCCCTTGAACAGTACACTGGTTGTTAGGGGCCAGTACCATTGAATCGGGATCCTTCTTCCACATGACCCCTACCAGTTCATCCTGGTCCACTCCCTTGGGATTCTGCTGCAAATCATAGCCCCTCTTGATCAGAGCGGGAATTCTTAGGGCCCTCCCAGTCCGTCGAACTTGTTTCTCGCGACAGAGTTGCGCCAGTCTCCCAAACATATGGGCGTTGGTCCCAATTCACAGGGGAACCCCATCATACAGTCCAGTAGGGGGACACACTAAGGCCAGTGTCTTGACTTGCTCCTCTACACCAGTTACAGCTGCAGGAAATGACAACCAGAGGTGCACATATCCTAGGTAGGGATAAGACTTGTCGCTCAGCCCCCACACATGTAGGCCTTCCAGGGATTGTAAGGGCACAGCAGATAAGTGTTTGTCATACCAGTCCTTAATACAATGGTCACTTGAGACCCACTGTCCAGCACAGCCCGAATAGGAATACCATTCACAGTCATGGTACTCTCCATTGAAGGGCCCACTATTTTGGACCAGTCTGGAGGGACAGCGGCAGGGGCCTGGATGGACGATTTAGCCACAGAGGGGTTTGAGTTAGGATGTCTGAAGCCTTCACTGCGGTCATTTTGTGCACCCCTTGACCACTGATTCATTTTCTGAATCTCTCCTTGAAGCCGGTTCACCACTTTCTCGAAGTCTTTCTGAGACTGGCATTCCCTCTTCCTATGGCCATCCTTTCCACAGTGGTGACAAATGATAGACTCCTGGGTCATCCTTGAAGAGAACATTGCATGAGGAATTGAAGTAGTAGCAAAGGATCGGGGTCCAATATCTGCTTGCAGCAGTGAGAGGGGTGTAACATGTCTCAATAGTTCTTTTAGGGTGGCAGTCAATTCTTTGATTTCAGCCTGGGAACTGTCCTCGGTAGAAGATGCCTGAGGGTGCACCCCCACCCCCATGGCAGTCACATCCTGAAAGGACCAGAATCTTGTTCCATGGGGGAAACCCTTGCAGAGGCACCCATCTTCAACTCTCGGACTTCCTTTAGTAGCTCATCTTTCCAAAACTGGGCCCAGGGTGGGAAGTCCTGTGCATTCTCAGAGTGCTTGTTAGGTGCCGATGTTTGCCCCTGAACCCCACTTGGATGATCACTCTCTGTCACTTGTGCAGTAGCAGCAGATATTGGTGAAGTTCCTCCCCAGGGGTCCCCTTTGCTCAATCCCCCGAATTTCTTTCATTAGCTTGTCATAAGAGGGGGGTGATTCCAGTCAGTTGGCGAGGTGCAACTGAAGCAGTAACAATTCTGAAAATGGAGCAGTCCTCCGGGACACTGTAACCCCCCTCTTTCCCCTCTAGTGGTCTGAACACTGTACAATAATCACTTTCACAATACCCCTGGTCCAGCCTAGTCTGATCTAATCCATTTGATAGCAAACTACCCTTTCTGAGGCACTCTTGTAGCAGCTTTTCAAGCCGAGGTACATACACAGACAATGGCTCCCCTGAGTACTGCTGGGCATTTCTTACTGTCCACCACAGGCCCTTATCCAAATCCAGGCTGCCATACACATTCTCCAGTGCATGGAGGTTCTCACTCAACCTCTTTTGTTTCTCTGCTTCTGAGCATTGCCATTAAAGTACTAGAGGGGCAACATAGTCTATCCAGGTCTCCCAGTCATCGTCCCCCTGCGGGGTGGGGAGGGTGCCCAAGAAGATTCTCAGCCTTCGGTAGGAGTCGTGACTAATGGCAGGTACAGATATAGGGGCCAGCATTGTCATGGGCACAGAAGGCGGGGCAGTAACAGGTGCTGGAGTGGGAGGGGGTGTTGGGGAAGGAACACCCCCAGGTGGCAGGAATAGTTTCTTAAAGTCCTCTATGGTTTTCCCTTCCTCCAGCAACAACTTAGCAAATTTCTCCTCAAAAGTCTCAGATAATAGGGGGAGCTCATCCCCAGGGTCTTTACTGTCTCTAGTTATCACTCTCCAGGTGGCTGGGGCCCCTTCTGGGGCAATAGTGCATGGCACTTTGGAACTGTCCACTGAGTCACTACACTCTACTAACGCCATGAAAGTTTGGGCGGTCAAATCAGCCTGTCGCCCCACCACCACAGCGTTTGTTAAACATTCAACTTTGGAAAGTACTCCTTCTACAGTGTCTTTACCAATGTTCAGGGGAATATCCAATACAAGCAGGGCATTGTGAGGGTCAATCTCCTGCCCTGTACACCACCCCACCAACTGGTGCACAGCCACTTCTGTTGGGGTAGCCATTTATGTTTGACAATAAATTGTAATTTCGGCCACTAGAAGACTCAAAATCCCAGCGGTGAGCCTCCAAGATGTAACCCCTAGGTGGCGCTATCCCAAGGGCTACTACCCCTGCCTGCTTGGCTAGTTGCAGGTTCAGGCGCCTGAGTTCTGAAATGGGTGCCTCCACCTGGAGGTCAGGGTTGGTAGTGGTCAAGCTAACCTGGGCACAGCCCTCCGGGACACTGTAACCCCCTCTTTCCCCTCTAGTGGCCTGAACACTGTACAATCATCACTTTCACAATACCCCTGGTACACCACACAAGTACCCACACTGTTTGCACTTACCACCAGGGCTGGTTCCTCTGGCTCGACCCTGGGGATCCCCTGTAAAAAAAGTTTATACACAGCAAATAGCAACAGTACAGTACTTTGAGCACAAACTGGAACCACAGTCAGATTACATGCAGAAAAGTTAGATCTGATTTATTCAGGGGACTTAAACAAGGGAGGGGCAAAATCAGATTAATTAGCTTAAAGGTTATATCAGTCAAGCAGTTATGCATGCACTTTGAGTCCCCCCACACAGTCCACCTCTTGGTAACCAGGTAGAGAAGAGATGGGCTAGCCAGGACTGTTGCCCGGGATTGGCCGGCATCGCAGCTGGTTGGGGCCCTGTGATGGAAAACACAACATGCACAGTACACAATATTTGTAATCCGGAGCCAGAGGGCTCAGTTCGTAAAGGAAATGGAACAACAAGACAATCAGATGACACACTCAGATTAAGCTGTTGTTGCAAGGAGCTACCCTGGTATTTACTCACGATACCCAAGACTGGACACAGGCTGGAGATCGAGACTGCAGGTGGTTGATCTGGGTGCCAGGAGAAGCAGGGCCCACACGAGTCGCAGAGACGTAGTTCCTGTTCAAGCGTGGAGCAGGGGGCTGATCCCCAGGCAGGTCTCTCATCGATGGCTTCTCTGTGCAGTGGGTAGTCTGGCTGGGCCAGTCTGGCAAGGCCCAGACCGCATGGAGACAAATTCGGATGCAGTCCGTTTTGGGCAGGATACAGCTTCCAGCAAGCAGAACACAGTTCACACAGTGGGGAACTAACTCATGACTCACTAGCAGCTCATAGCACATTTACTTGTACTGGAATTCTACTGTACCAGGCAAAGCGTTCCCCAGTCACAATCGCAAAGTCTCTGCACACACCGGGAGCTTAGGGATAGCTGGAACTCCTGCCAGGCCGATCGCATTCCGCATAATCTTCGGTCTTCTTCAGGTTGAGCCTGGCCCACTTCAGTAGCTTACTTTAGTCACACAAACTTGGATTTAGTCCAAAATAATTCTCTTCTCTCCCTCTCAGGAGCAGCAGACAGACATGCAGGCCGAAACTCAGCCTTTCCACAGTTCTCCCATATGAATCCACTCAGGATTGCTGCTCAAAACCACTTCAGTTCCTCTCATTTCACTTCCCAGCTCAGAACTAACTGAAAACTGCAAGCTGCCCAGGACTTCCCCAAGATCCAAAAGATTTGGTTGGCTGATTTGACTGTCAGTCAAAGCAAGAGCTCCCGCTTCAGTTGCAAAAAAGGCGCATAAAAGCTCCAAACTACAGTTCCTACAGATTTTGAATTCAGACAGCTCCTGTAGTTCGGCTACATTTTAGGTCCTACCAGTACTGTTTGGTCCAATTTGCAGTCCAGGACCAAGATGGTGGAGACAAACAAAACAGTCCTTGCTACAAAGAAAGCTGGTTAGACAAACTACATTATCATTATCACTCTAAATGATTTTCAGCAAATAGTTACAGTACATCTTTCAACAGAGCTCCCTCTCAGATTACTTAAGCTGCAATCAGGCAGCTCTTAAAGAGATAGTACACAGGGGCTATACAGACTCTGGTAATCACATTTAAACTGCTAAAACGCAGGACACCAGCCTGGCAGTGAGCATTTACGCAAGCTCAAGGAAGACTTTTTGGGAACCCCCCTTTTGTAGGGGGTTACACAAGAAATTGACAAGAAATATCAGCCAGATAGAACCACTGCTGATTTTCTTTTTACTCTTCCTGACCACGAAGGTGTGATACAGGCTGCAGCAGATGAAAAGGCCAGAATACCCCTGGCATCCCCCCCCCCGATAAGGACTGTAGGAAAATGGATGGGATGAGAAAAAAGGGGTATATGGCTGTCTGACTCCTTGTGAGGCAGGCAGACTGCATGGCCTATTCCATACAATACCAGAAAGCACTTTGGAATTCTGTTTTGGCTGTGTCAGACAGAATCCAGGGTGAAGTGACAGTAGATTTACAGGAAACTGCCAGGGCTGCACTGAATGCCACCAAGTACAGTAGAAAGGTTTAGCTCCCTTTCTGTTTCACCAAGATGATTTGTCTGGCTGAGGGCTACAAACTGGTCCACAGACACCCAAGCTAAGGCTATGAACTTCCCATGTGAAGGAAACTCATTATTTGGTGACAAAACAGAAGCCTACATGAAAAAAGTGGAGGACTACAAGGCTACCTGTAGAAGTAATTCCAGAGAAAAACCTTCTTCTTTCTACAGGTCCCAGTGCAGGGGAGGCAGGGGTAGGGTTCATACCCCAGTCCTTTCTTTCAGGCTCAGGCTACACAACCCTACCAGCGACAGAGAGGTTATTTCAGAGGGAAGGGCAGACAGTCCATGAGAAGGTCATCTCCCTCCACGCAAGCTCAGTCCCAGCCCACACAGAACCCATGACAGGCTGGTCCAGGTTGCCTCCCTTCTACTAGCATCACCACCCCCAGTAGGTGGCAGACTGGTTCACTGCCTCCAAGTTTGGAACTTTATCACCACAGACAAATGGGTCCTGGAGGTAGTGAGCAAGGGACTGACACTCAGCTTCAAATCACTCCCCAAGCTGAGAGCAAGAAAGTGTGCCCCAGTCACCTCTGCAGACAGGATCCTCCTGGAGGCAGAGGTAAAACACCTCCTAGCAGTCAAACAGTGGAGACTGTACCCCTTGTGCAAAGAGGCAAAGGTTTCTATTCATAATATGTCCTTACCAAAAAGAAAAATGGGGACTGGTGACCTATCTTGGATCTCAGGCTCTTAAACAAGCACATTCTGAGCCAAAAATTCAAAATGGTGACTTTGTTAATAATCATCCCCACACTACAAAAGGGGATTGGATGGTATCCCTGGACCTCAGGGATGCCTATTTCCACATTCCTATCAGGTCAACCCACAAAAAGTGCCGGAGGTTCAGACTGGCCTCAGGCCACTCCCAGTTTGCAGCACTACCATTCAGTCTGACCTCTGCACCAAGGGCATTCACAAAATGCCTAGCAGTGGTAGTGGAAGACCTCAGGAAACAAGGAATAATAGAGTTCCCCTATAGACAACTGGCTAGTTGTAGCTCATTCCTGCCAGCATGCAAAGCAGTCACTGGCCCTCACAAGGTCTACTCTGGGGTCCCTGGGCTTCCTCATAAACAAGCAGAAGTCACAGCAGGAACCAGTACAGGTACTGAGCTTTACTGGAGCAGAGCTAGACACTAGTCTAGGCAAAGCTTTCCTGCCTCAGGACAGGGTGGATAGCATCCTGCAAGTAGCAAACTATTTTACCCTGGGCAGGCCCAGACCTACCAGAGTATTCCTCAGGCTACTAGGACACATGGCAGTTGCTACCACTATAATCCCAGGATCCACATTCCAAATGCGAGACATTCAGTTTCACTTAAGACAATACTGGTCACAAAGGATGGACCCACTGTCCAAACTGATTACAGTCACTCACAGCCTGATACAGGCACTGCTGTGGTGGCTGCATCCAGACAACCTCAGGGTAGGCGTGCCCTTCCTAAAGGAGCAGCCCTCCCTGGTTCTTACAACAGATACCTCACTACTGGGCTGGGGGGGCACACATGTTGGATCACACAGCAGGTGGCACATGGTCCCCCCAAGAATCATTGATGCACATCAATCTAGTGGAGCTAAGGGCAGTGTATTGAGCCCTGCTAGCCTTTGCTCCTCATCTGCAAAACAAGGTAGTGCAAGTCATGACAGACAATACCACAACCATGTACTACATCAACAAGCAAGGAGGAACCAGGTCCACCCCCCCCTATGCTCAGAAGCAATGAGACTGTGGTTCCTGGCATACTCTATGCAGGTAACACTAACAGAAATGTTTTGGCAGACTCACTAAGCAGGATCAGTCAAGACCATTATGAATGGTCACTGAATCCCCAAGTACTCAGTTCAGTTTTCAGAAGATGAGGCACCCTAGAGGTGGATTTGTTTGCTTCTGCAGAAAACCACCAGTTGCTCCTATTTTGTTGCAGGCCACCACACAAGGGGACAATCCCTCTGGATGCAATGGCCTTGAAGTAGACAGGGAAGTTCATATATGCTTTTCCTCCATTCCCAATGATGCTCAGGACCCTAGTGAAACTAAGGTCCCAACCAGCTACAATGATTCTGGTGGCACCAGACTGGGCCAGACAGCCTTGGCACTCCCCTCTGCTGACTCTGTCGGTAGCCCCACCAATTCGCCTGCCCAGGAGGCACATCCTGCTGACAGCCTCTCAGAGCAGGATCCTGTATCTGAACCTCAAGTCCCTGAGGCTCAATGCCTGACTCTTGAGGACCTAGAATTTGCTAGCCTTAAGCTGCCAGAAGAGGTACTGACTGTGCTTAGAGGCTCAAGGAAACCTTCCACTTAGAAAATATATTCCTCTAAATGGAAGAGATTTAGCCATGTGGTGTTCAGCCAAGGGTTCTGACCCTTTCAAATCTGACCTGTCTGTCCTTCTGGACTACTTGACACATTTGCAAACACTGGGCCTGAGGCCATCCACCCTTAAGGTACACTTGGCTGCAGTCTCAGCATACCTATTGGCTAGCAAGGAGCGGTCCATGGCCTCTCATCCAGTATTCAGAAAACACTTTAAAGGACCGAATCACCTGCACCCTTCTTCGAGGGAGCCAGTCTCTCCTTGGAATTGAAATATCTGCATTGCCAAGCTCATGGAGCCTCCATTTGAGCCCATGGCTATTGCAGATTTGAAGTATGCGTCAGGAAAAAAGGCTGCACTAGGAAAGGTGGCGCTCCAAACCATAACAACACAGATCAAGCAGAGAAGGGCACTCACCAACCAAGTAACAAACACGCGGGCTCCAGAAAATACCTACTAGAATCCAGTTTATTCTGTACACAAGTTGCACGCTTAACGCATTTCAGACGTAGTCCTTTATCAAAAGCTAGTGCAGATAACAATACAGACAACTTAAATAGTCTAACAGCGATGACATCATAAAAAAGTGTCAAATGACTCTCACATCAGTGATCGGATAAATACAAAAGAGAGAAAACCAAATAGGAATTGGAAGGAAAAAAGGAGAGGCGGAAAAAAAGGAGGGGGGTTGTGTTTAGAAGGGAAAAAAAGAGGAGGAAGGGGGAGAAAAGAAAAAGAAAATGTAGATACCAGTTACATTATTTATTTCATATGTGTTAACACCATACATATACAAAATTCCATAAAAACCAAAGCACCATACCTATATAGCATGTAATCTAAATATCAGAAGATCCTGAACTAGAATATATTACTTTTGTTTTTTTCCTAAGAAACAACTTTAAATCAAAATTGGTATTGAGGCCAGGAAAAGGTGTAGCCTTAAGATTTGTGATCCAAAATGCCTCCTTCAGTAGGACTAAGTCATTAAAGTTGCCACCTTTGGGGTTGGGGTTCACCTTATCTATAGCCATAAATGAAAACTTATGTGCAGTACCTTCCCCTGCATTCTGAATATGATTAGCTGTGGCATAAGCGTCATCTCTTTTCCCTATGGTCCTAAAGTGTTCACTCATTCTCACTTTAAGACTCCTAATCATTTTCCCTATATAGAAGGCCATACAGGTACAGACAGCCAGATATATCACCCCACTTGTATCACAAGTGATAATCTGGTGAATTTCAAATTTCTTTTCTTGTTTACACTTGTAAACATTTTGCCTGTTAAAACATGATCACAAAAGGAACAACGTTTACATTGAAAGTGCCCCTGTACCCCACTGGGTGAGCCAAGTTTCAGAGTTGTGTTCCTGATAGTGGCTATGTGCAAGGGTGTCCCCAAGTGTAGTTGCTCTCCTAAAGGACATTCTGGGTAGTTCAAGAACAATGTCCTTGAGCCCTGGGTCACTCTGTAAAACATGCCAGTTGTTGCACATGCTCTCCTGTATAATATGTGACTGTGCAGTGCATGTGGTTACAAAGTTGATGCGGGTATTCATGTTTACATTCTTAGGATGTTTCTTTAACAACTCATTTGTATGATTTTTGAAACTATTTCTCTAACAGCAACAATTTTTTTTACTATTGTAACCTCTCTCTAATAATCTGTCACAAAGATCATCTGCTTGTTCCTTAAAATCTGTTACTGTACTACAGTTACGCTTGACTCTCATGAGTTGTCCCTTAGCAATATTTTCAGTCACATGACTAGGGGTGGCAACTATCTGATAGTAATAATGTGTTCCCTGCTATTTCTTTACTACGCAGCATAAAGTAGTTCTACATAGAATGAAGGGTAAAGGGAGGGATAGAATAATAACTGGGAAGTGGAGTGGGTATTTGAACAAGAAACATTTTTTTACATTTATTTTACTGTTGGCCCAGAATGTGTTTTTTTGTGTGTTCGTTTCATTTTTTCCCATCCTCGATTGCATTAATAGCATCACTGCTTACTGCTAAGTGCCGTGATGTGCTTGCGATCGGCTTGTCAGTTTCACTGAAATTGACATTTCCCGCGGTCTTTGACATTTGCGATTTGATGCCAGTTACAGCTCCAACTGTCAGGTACTGTGATGAATTGGCCATCGGGTTTACAGTTTTAACTTCATTTATTGCCGTGTTTGCAACTTTTGCCTTATTAACATATGTTGGCATAGCAGTCACTGTCATTTGCGGTGGCATTGTGGTGACAGGTTCTGTGCAATTAATAACACTTACTGTGGGACTTGCCGGCTTTTTCTCCACCACAGTAAAATTTTCCTCTGGTATGCTAAAACTCCTCTCCATCTCCTCATCCGACATGCTAATATTGAAATCTACTTCATTTGCTCTAAGCATCGTTATGATTTTAAGACGGGTACGCTGAATAATTCAAATGTGTTTTTCTCGCGCTTGTCAAATGCAAAGATGGCAGACAGTAAAAATGCCAACGTTCCATGGCTTATGGATATTGGCCTTTTTACTGCCAGCACCTTTTTTTACCCATGCATGGAACATATTTCATGCATTGATAACTAGCCAAGCACATTCCTTGATTTAGCCTACCCATTTTATAAAAAAAATATTATCTGTCAAAACAAAATCCAATAGTTTAACCAAAAAGTCTGTAGGAGGTATGGTTGTATTGTCCCTCTTGTTCAAATAAAAAGCAGCAGCTGAATGAATGGATGAATTCATTTTAAGTTTCTCTACTGTCTCTCATTCTAGCCTAGAGAGGTCATGGTATGGTATAGGGGATGGATTTTTAAGAGCCATTTCTAAATATGGCACTTGGAAAACTGTGTTCCTAGTGGCCATCACCTCTGCCAGGAGCATCAGCGAATTACAGGCACTGTGCACAGATGTGGATTACATCTCATTCTACAGGGACAAGGTGGTCCTCAGGACTAACAGCAAATTTCTTCCTAAGGTGGTATCTGACTTCCATCTGAATCAGACTGTGACCTTACCTGTTTTCTTCACAGAGATCACTAGTTCTCCTAAAAAGAAGCTTCGTTGCCTGTATGTTAAAAGGGCCCTTAGCCACCATATTGACAGAACCAAGGCATACAGACCAGAACAGACTCGGCTCTTCTTCGCTTATGGTGAAGTGAGCTAAGGAACAGCTGCCACAAAATGTACCATTGCTCACACTGGATAGTAGCATGCATACAGTTTTGTTACAATAAAGTGAGCAAACATGCTCCCCGGGGCCTTAGGGCTCATTTCACCAGGGGCACATCTGCAACAGTGGCAGCATCAAAGGATATCCCACTGTTGGAAATCTGCAAGGCAGCTACCTGCAGAACGGTGCACACATTTACAAAGCACTACAGCCTGGATCCCCAATCCAAAATTGATACCAGGTTTGGCACAGCAGTTCTGCAGAACCTGTTTTTGAAATAGGCTCTCTGTCCAACCTCCAAAGGTACCGCTTGGTAGTCTGCATCAGTTTAATCATAATGAGTGATTCCTGGAGTTAGAAGAAAAAATTACTCACCATAGTAATCTTGTTTCTTCAAAGGGATCACTCATTATGATTAAAGCACCCACCCTGCCTTCCCTACCAGAACCTTTAAAAAACATGCTTACAATGAGTAGAGGGAATATTTTGTGCTGCATCTCTGCTTTAGCATAGGCATGGGCCACTTTTGAGATTCACACATTTGAACCAGTTGATGTCCTTAGCAAACTCACCTTTTGGGTTTTGGCCTTCAGGGAAATGTGATTTTGGGGGTGGCTTAATTTACTTTTAATAATAAGATTAGCTAGAGAGTTTTACACCCTATTAGGCTTCGCAAAGAATCTGAAGCACCTAGAGTGCAACAGTTGTTAGAGCAGCAGTTTAAAATTGGCATGAGCCAATGAGGGTTCCATCATTTACATATAGTTCTAAATTCCATTCAACACAGGAGGCTGACCGCATCAGTTTAATCATAATGAGTGATCTCTTTGAAGAAACAAGATTACTATGGTGAGTAATTTTTTCCTCCCTACCTACTGGACAAGCTGCTGATCCTAGTCAACCAACAGCCTATTTCCTTCTACCCCCACCCCCTAGAATTGCTATATGTCTGTCCCATGCATTCTTGAATTCCCCCACTATTTTTGACCCACTGCCTCCTCAGGAAGGCCGTTCCATGCATCCACCACCCTCTCCATGAAAATAATACTTCCTCACATTGCCCCTGAGCCATCCCCCCTCTGTCTTCAAATTGTGCCCCCTTGTTCTTGCACATCTGTTTTTCTGAAAGATGCTACCCTCTTGGACTTTATTAATTCCCTTGAGGTACTTAAATGTTTATATCATGTCCCCCCTCTCCCTCCTTTCCTTGGGGGTATACATGTTAAGCTCCTTTAGCCACTCTTCATATGGCTTCTGGTACAGACCCTGCACCATTTTAGTTGCCCTTCTCTAGACTGCCTCCATCCTGTCTATGTCCTTGCGGAGATGGGGTCTCCAGAACTGCATGCAGTATTCCCAATGGGGTCTCACCAACTGTCTATACAGAGGGATAAGAACTTCTTGTTTTCTACTGTTGATGCCTCTCCCTATGCATCCCAGTATTCCCCCAGCCCTCCTTACTGCCTTCTCACATTGCTTGCCTACCTTTAAGTCATCTGATATGAATACCCCCAGGTCCCTTTCCATTTTTGTTGTTGTCAGTACCTCCCCACACATTGTGTACTCTTCCCCTGGGTTTTTGTTTCCCAGGTGCATTACTTTGCACTGAATCTAAGCTGCCATACTTTTGACCATTCCTCCAACCTTGCCAAGCCCCTTCTCATCCTTTCCACCTCTCCATGTAATAGAAACATAAAATGATACCTTCACCTACATCACAGATGAGTATATTGAAGAGGATGGTGCTTATACCAACTCCTGAGGTACCCCACTTGTCACCTCTCTCATCTCTGAAAACTCCCCATTGACTACCACCCTCTGTGTTCTATTCACCAGTCAGCTCTCTACCCAATTTGACATTTTTTCCTCTACTCCAAGTTTAATAATCTTTTTTAAATATGATTTTTATTGTGAAATAAAACATCACATACACACATATTCCTTTACAAGGATATCATAAAAGGAGGTTAAATACAGATAGAGTACCAAGTTCTTAAAATAATACCTTAGAGCAGGTTCAGATTTCCCAAATTTTGTAGCTGCTAACGTGTACTTTAATATCTTCACAGCAGAAATCATTCACTCCCCAAAAAGTCCTCTATTCCCCAACAGATATATTGAAGATTGTATCTCCTGGGTAAAAGAAAATTCTTCACTTCGTAGGAGGCGGCATCCCCCCTTCCCCTGAGAGGCCCCCTAAGGCACAAAATCTGGATCTATCTATGTCATATACCAGGTCCACTGCTGCCATTTGGTTTGACATGGGGGCTAGCCTATCATGGAGTGCAGCAGTCAAACATTCCAGTTGATAGATATTGAGAACTACTGTCCTCCATTCAACCACTGTTGATATCTCCTTAGACATCCATTTGCATGTAATGGCCTTTTTAGCTGCTAACAAGTATACTGGCAGCAAAGATTTACGCCAAGGACGACGATGTTCTGGGTAAATAGATAATAGGGACATTTTCCATTTTGGCACCCATGTTGTTTGCAGTATATATGCTGCCGTTAGGAGTGATCATTAGGCGGTACGGTTTGGGTTTTCATTGCTATGCAGATGATACCCAGCTGTACATGTCCTTTGTGCCCGGCCAGGATGCTGCCATTTCGGTCTTTAACAACTGTCTTGCTGAAATCCAAGACTGGATGAACGTGAGTTGGCTGCGGTTGAACCCCGGAAAAACTGAGGTGTTGGTTGTGGACCAGGGTGGCTGGGAGGTGGGTTTGTTAGCTGGATTGCCCTCGGGCTTATGGCTTGGGGGTGTCCAGCTGACTACCTCAGACCGGGTGCAGAACTTGGGCGTTGTATTTGACGACTGTCTGACATTTAAATCTCAGGTGTCAGCGGTTGTCAAAACCTCTTTCTACCATCTGAGGAACATTGCCCAGGTGAAGCACCTGGTTCCTCCAGAGGATCTTCCAACTTTGGTCCACGCCTTTGTTACCTCCCGCCTTGACTACTACATTGCCCTTTACCTTGGGCTACCGGGAGTTGAAATTTGCCACCTGCAGCTAGTGCAGAATGCGGCAGCCAGGCTGTTGACTGGTTCTTCTAGGTCCAGTCATATAACGCCTGTGCTCTGCGGACTGCACTGGCTGCCAGTTTGCTGGCGAATCACCTTCAAGGTCGGTTTGCTGACCTATAAGGCACTACATGATCAGGGACCTGCTTACCTGAAAGAGCTCCTTTGTCCCTACTGTCCCCCCAGCTCTCTGTCCGATCCACTGATGAGGGATTGCTAAAGATTCCCAGGGTTCGCTTAAAAACTTCAGGGGCAAGATCTTTTAGTTTCATGGCCCCGACCCTGTGGAATTCTCTACCTCGTCAGGTGCGAAATTGCCCGACTGTCCAAAGCTTTAAAGGAGTTTTGAAAACCTACCTTTTTAGTAAAGCTTTTAATGATTTCTGATTATTTGAATGTTGTTTTAACTATTTATTGTTTTATGTAATACTGTACAGGCGCCTTGGTTTAAGAAAGGCGCCTTATACAAATAAAGAATGATTGATTGATGATTGATTTCCACTGTAAGCTCTATTCGCTCTCCCAAACAGTCCCGTAACTCCTCTTGTAGGGAACACCAGAATGGCATTAACATTGGACAGAGCCAGAAAATGTTACCCAAATCCACCAACCTACATTTGCAGTCTCTCCAACAATAGCCATAAGATTCTGGGAGGTATTTTGCCAAGACCACTGGGAAGCTAAAGAACCTATTTCTGCATTTACATGCAAATCCCCTCCAAATTTTGGAGGAAGTAAGTTTGACAGCTGGGAGGGTAGCCTCTGTCCAGGAGACATGCAACACTTCTAGAACGAGGTCCGTATTCCACCTCTTTAAAACTGAAGAAGTGGAATCCCCCAGGATCTCACTTAAAAGTTTATATATTGAACCAATCAGATGACCCCAAGAGTTACCTGTCAGATAGTCCATAAGCATTTTCAAAAGAGGGGGTACAGGGGAGGGTAATTGAGATACTTCTGAACGTTGCCTTAATATATAATTCCTAACCTGCAGGTACCGAAAAAAACTCCCCTTGCCGGAGTCCATAATCTTGTTGTAATTTATCAAAGGGGAGAATCCCCATCTGCCCCACAATTGATAAACATACATCAACCCCAACTGCCTTCACCAAGTGAAAGCTAAATCGGCATAAGCCAGTACGAAATGCTCATCCTCTGGGAGCATCCTACAATAAAAGAAAGTCTCCATAAACTTAGAATGCCATTTAATCAGGCGCCACACCTTCAGAATATTAGCTGAAAATTGAGTGAAATGATTCAGTCGGGGGATTTACCCCTTGTAGCAAGTAAAATCTTTTCTGTTTCATATAAATCATTAACAGTAAATTCAATAGTTTTCCAAGGGGCTGTATAAGTGGTGGTGAGCCATAGAAACAGTATTCTTAGGAAAGCCGCCCTAGCATAAATTCCAAATCTGTCAAATTGGCTCCGCCCTGAGCTAGAGACAATTTAAGAATCGAAAGAGGGGCCCTGGATCTCTGACCCCCCAAACAAAGTTAGAAATCATTCTATTCCAGGATCGAAAATAAAAATGAGCCACAAATTGGGAATATTTTGAAAAAGGTATAACAGCCGGGGAAGTATATTCATGCAAATTATTTCCATACTTTGAAAAAAGATAAGATTAAGTTTACCCCATTTGTTAAGGTCAGCCTGGGTACGAAGCATTAAAGGCTCAAAATTTATTACATCAAGGATATTTAAGTCTTTGGGAATATGTATACCTGAATACTTAATCTTAATAGTGCACCATTTTAAAGGGTATGTTCGTTTCAAGGCCTCTGAAGGGGTGAAATTTAACAGGAGAACTTCTATTTTGGAGACATTCAATTTAAAGTCTGCCGCCTTCTCAAAATTACCAAGTATCTCCCAAATATGTGGAATAGACAATTCCACAGACAGAGCAGTCAGTAGAACATCGTCTGCAAATAAGGAAACCTTATATTCATGCTGTCCCAAAGGAACACCCCTCTTCACCCAGCAGGGTCGCTGCTAAAGGTGCCATATAAAGCACAAACAAAAATGGGGAAAGAGGGCATCCCTGTCTCGTACCTCGCCTCAAGGGGATGGGGAGGGAAAGGGCTCCATTAATGCGGACATAGGCCTGTGGGGCGCAGTAAATATTTTGGATCCATCTTAAAAAAAGAGGTTAATAATCTTTTTTTTTTTTTCTTTTCAGAGAGGTATGTTTTCTCCCGCTTTCGCCCACCCGAGGCCCCGGAACATGGCTGTATGTGCATGTGGAGGCACAGACGCACACCGGAAGCCAGCTCATCCCCATATGCTCACCTGTACTGCCGCCCCTTCCTCACCTATGCTACCCCATTGGACCTTCTCCCGGTGGGGGTGAAACTATGAGGAGGGTGACAACCTACCCCTGGGAGAGGACAGCAGCCTGCCGGCTTGCTCAACCCCTCTCCTCCCTCCCCTCCCGGACAGCACCACGATGACCCGAGGTCATTCCCGAACCTGGTTCACTGGTGTAGCATGAGGTAAGGTATCCAGCACCTCAGCACCACCGGTCCAGCCGGTTAATAATATTTTTGACCAACCTCCAGTGAGGAGCTGAGACAAAGGCCTTGCAGAAGTCTAGGAATATTATACCCACTGCCTGCCCCTTGTCTGCTACTGTGGTTACCCAGTTGAAGAACTCAACCAGATTCATCTGGCAGTCCTTCACATTGTGAACCCATGCTGTCTGGGGTCCTGTAGCCTGGTCCCTTTTAGGAAGTCCACCAGATCCTCCCTGAGTAGAGACTATAATTTTCCCTATGGATGTCAAGCTGACTGGCCCTATAGTTCCCTGGCTTATCCCACTTCCCACTCTTGTGTAGAAAAACCAGATCCACTCTCCTTCAGTCCCTAGGGACCACCCCTGTGGCTAGTGAGCAACTGAAAATGTCTGCCAGTGGCCCTGCTATAACCCTTGTTACCTCTTATAGCATCCTCGGGTGAAAGCCATCAGGTCCCATAGATTTATCTACTTTTACCCTTGCTAGCTTTTCCAACACTCTTCTCTCCATTATCTGGACCGTTTCCCTAAAGTCTTTGCTCCCTCCTTTACTAACCCTGCATTCTGACAATGGTCCATCCTTTTCCTTAGTAAATAACAAAGAAAAATAATTGTTCCGAATCTCTGCCTTCCCCTTGTCCCCTCCTCCCACCTCTCATTAATCTTAAGTCTCAGTACACCCCCTTTAACCTTGCACTGCTCCCGGATGTACCAGAAGAATGCCTCATCCCCTTTCTTCACCTCAGTTGTCAACTGGAGCTCCATCTGGGCTTTGATTTTCTTCAGTTTCCTGGTGATTTTGCTGATTGCTTCAAGATACTTTATCCTGTCTTCCTTCCTTCCTACATTCTCTATTTTGACCTCTGCTTTTTGGGATTTTGTTTCATAGGTTTGCTGCTCTTTGGTGTGCCCTGTAGAAACAAAAAAGCATAGACATTTTCAGCAGAACAAACTCTAGCAAGAGCCAATATGGCTGCAAAATAGTGGCATTGTGGGCAGTGAGAAATGTGTAAATGAGAAATTTTTGCACTAACCACTGAGCCACCTAACTGCATTTTCTAATTGTTGTAATACACACACACACTAATACATGTACACACATATGCATATGTATTCCAGTGTAACATAGCAGTGCACTGTCTATACACATTTTTATACATTTTAAAAAATGCCTTCTTTAGAGTAAACCATATGACCATTGTATTATAATAATAATAATAGACTTTATTTCTATGGCACCTTTCAAAAATCAAGGTGCCTAACAAAGGTTAAAAACACATCAGACATTTCCAAATTTTAAAATATATAAAACAACTGATACAGTTAGGAAAAAGGAGTTAACTACCAAATGCTTGACACCATAAATATGTTTTCAGGGTCTGTTTAAATCCCTCCACGGTCGCGCACTCCCATAACTGACCGGGTAGAGAATTTCAGAGGGTAGGGGCTGCATGCATAAATGCAAGGGCCCCAGAAGATTTTAAGCACACCCTCGGGATCTCTAGCAACCCCTCGTCAGCTGAGTGGTGCAATTGCCCAGGGCAGTAAGGAACCAGGAGCTCTTTCAGGTGGTCCGGGCCCTGGCCATGTAGGGCTTTAAAAGTCAAAAGACTGACTTTAAAGGTGATCTGCCACTGTACTGGCAGCCAGTGCAGTCCGCGCAGCACCAGTGAAATATGACTGGACCAGGAAAATCCTGTCAGAAACCGGGCCGCTGCATTCTGCACCAGCTACAAGTGGCGGATTTCCACCCCAGGTAGCCCTAGGTAAAGGGAATTGCAATAGTCCAAGTGCGAGAACACAAAGGCATGGACTAGAGTAGGAAGATCGCTGGACGGAACAAGGTGCTTAATCCTGGAGATATTACTCAGATGATAGAAAGAGGACTTGATGACGGCAGACACCTGCAAATGCAGAGTCAGCCCTTCATCAAAAATTACCCCCAGGTTACACACCTGTTCAGAGGCTGGGAGTGATACGCCCCCAAGGTAAAGCCTGGAGGGTGAACCAACCCCCGACCCCCCATCCAGAGTGCCAGATCCACAACCAGCACCTCAGTCTTTTCTGAGTTCAACTTCAGCCAACTCGAGTCCATCCACTCCTGGATTTCTGCGAGGCAGTTATTAAAGACCGAGAGAGCTCCATCCTGGTCATGTGCAAAAGAAAGTTAGAGCTGGGTATCATCAGCATAGCAGCAATACCTCAGCCCATACCTTCTTACTATGTCTCCGAGGGGCAGCATGTACACTGTGAACAACATGGGGGAGAACACTGAACCCTGAGGAACCCCACAAGACAGAGAAACTAGGTCAGAGAAATAAACCGTGGATACTACTCTCTGAGTTCTTCCAGTGAGGTAAGATGTAAACCACCTGAGGACTACACCCGATAGTCCACAGATGAACCTCAGGCGCTCAAGTAGGACCCCATGGTCCACAGTGTCAAAGGCTGATGAGAGATCTAGAAGAACCAGATGAAATGGTTCTTCCAATCCCTAGCCATCAGGAGATCATTGAGCACTCGAACCCGCGCTGTCTCAGTACTATGCCTCTTTTGAAAACCAGACTGGAGGGGTTCATAGATATCATGGATGGTCAAATGGTTCTCCAGCTGTATGGCCACTACCTTCTCCGTCACCTTCCCTTAAAAAGGGAAGGTTTGAGATGGGTCTGTAGTTTGCATGGCAGTCATGGTCCAAAGAAGCTTCCATCAAGAAGGGTGTTACCACCGCCTCCTTCAGGGAGCTAGGAAACTCACCTGTTTCCAAGGAGCACCAGACTATCCATGCTAGGGCCAGACCAAAGGAATCAATACAACCCAAAATCAAGGATATTGGTCCTGGGTCCAAACTACTGCATGTAGGGCGCGCACCCTGGACAATCCACATGACATCCATGAACTCTAGTTGATTGAAGGTACTTCAGGAAAGCTGAGGAACAGTGGCCGTGCACTGATCCAGAGCAACACCCTTACAGTGTGCTGGATATAGCGCCGCCCTGATGTCAGCCACCTTAGTTGCAAAGAATCTAGCAAGTTCGTCGCACTCTACTTGCGAAAAGGCTTTTTGAACTTGTAGGCAGACTGGGTTGCACAGTCTGTCTATAGTGCGAAAAAGCTGAGCTGGTCGACTCTGAGCAGCCGCAGTCTTCCCCAGACAGGAACTCTGCCTTCTTAGAGCTGATTGCAGATTGATAAGCTTGATAATGCTTCATCAATCTAAGGTGGTTGGCATCAAGGGAGGATCTCTGCCAGCAGTGCTCTAACGTTCGTCCTAGTCACCGCATCTCCCTCAAGGTCCCATCAAACCATGGGGACCGAGGACGAAGGGAGAGAGGGCAAACATGGACAGGGGCAATGACATCCAGGACCCCTGAAATAGCCATATTATAGGCTACCACGAGGGCCTCTAGGTCACTGTTTGCCACTGGAAGGGTCGATAGGTTAAGTACCGCCACCGGGCCTTCAGAGCTAACATCTCGTAAAGGGCGATACCTGACCATCTCCACAGGGTAGGCCTACGAAGGGGGGCGCTAAAACTAAACCCCACGGTGTAGTGATCGGACCATCCAACTGGTTCCACCCCCAAATCAGAGGCCTCGATCCCCAGGAGGAAGACTAAGTCAAGGGAGTGATCATGTTTATGGGTAGCAGTGGCATCTATCTGTGTAAGGCCCAGAGATGACATCAACTGGAGGAAGTGTTGCCCAAGCTGTGAGAATTTGTCATCAACCCAGGTGTTGAAGTCGCCCAGAACCATCAGTCTGGGCGACTGGAACGCCATGTCAATGACGAAGTCCGCCACTTCCTGAATGATAAATTAGAAATATTCAAGGTGGTTGGGGCCTTCCACATGGAATCAACCAACTGCCAGAACTTTTGGGGGTTAGTCCTGGAGTCCAGCAAATTAGTTTTATAATAGGAAGATTTAGATTTCCTTAACAAATTGGCACAATAATTCCTGAATTTACGGTTAGACTGCCAAGCTTCAGGATTGTCCAATTTCTTAGCCTTTTGGTACAGTTTATCGCACACTTTTATTTGTGATAAGATGTAAGGATTTCTCCAAGGAGCATGTCAGGACTTCACTTGTTTTTCTAAAAACGGGGCATGGTAATTTGAAATAATGCTGACGTTATGGTAAAAATAGTTCCAAGCCTCATTATAACAAGGGTCTGAGAAGTGGAGCTTTCTGATTGGCTGCAAACATTGTAACAGCCTTATGTTAATCTTTTATTAACATACATGTAGAGCTTAGTCATATGCTGAACAAGGTTTAACACTGTTTAAAAACATTTTTTATTATAATAGCAATAAGGCACTCCCAGGGATTATGTTAATGGTCAGTTAATCACCCTCTAGGGGCATGTGGCACTCGGCTACACCTCGTGCCACAGTACACCCCTAGAAGGTGATTAACAGACCAATGACATAACCCTTGGTCATGCCTTATAGCTTAATTAACATTTGTGAGTGAGAACTATTTCCCCCAATTAGCATTAAGTAAGCTGGAGCAAAAGGCCTCCAAATTAAAGTTCTTGAAAGATCGAAATTTAATGGTAGTAGGGGAAAATGTTTTTTTTTGGGGGGGGGGAGAAAAGTTTAATAAGCAATAAATAATTGCATGATCGCTAAATACATTCCCAAGGCACCCAGAAGCAATAACTGGGAGCTCAGAAGAAACAGAAACTAAATCTAAGAAAGAAAAAATGTTTCTACTTAGATCATAATGAGTAGGTTCAGAAATCAGTTGGTTTAGGCCTAGGGGTGCTAATTGTGTTTTCAGCTTTAGGCCCTTACTAGATGGCCTATTAGTGTTAAAATCTCCCAATAAGACGGTATGTTGGAAATCCCCAAGAGAACAAACCAATTGCCGTAGATTCAAGAATTTAGAGGGTTTAAGTTTAGGAGGGCAGTGGATGCTGCCAATAAGAATTTCCTTCCCTGCAAGCCTTACAGAAATAATACAGCGTTAATCAAATTTCCTATAGTCTCAGTTTTCACCAAGGAGCATACAAATGAATTATGTGGAAAGATGGCGGCACCACCCCAATGTCTGTTTTTAATAGATCTGAAAACATTATAATCAATTAAGTTAATTTCGGAGTCTGGAATGGATGAGTCCAACCAGGCCTCTGTTACAGCAAAAACAGAGGGGTAATTGGAAGCAGCCCAACATTGCAACAAATCTCTCTTAGGTAACATGCTTTGAACATTAGAATGATATATGCTTAAATTATGAAAATGAGGACCAGGATTCATTTCAATATCACCAGCTACAAAAAGTAACATACTTTGAAAACAAATATACTGTATGACCAAAATAAAGAGTGTTTGGAATTTTTTTTTTTTTTTGAAATCCCAGAGCTCTTAAAGTAGGTAGAAAATAACTTGAAAGAATGAAATTTAACACCTCTTGTTAAGGCACAATTTCCCAAATTATGTGAAACAACATCAGACCATGGAGGTGGAAATGTAAATATTTTGACATCCCCTTCTTGTGCAATGTATTGTGCCTGGTTTCTGAAGACAAAACTATGTCCCATGAACAAATTACAGTGAAAAACCATTGTTAAAAGGCAAGGAGAAAACCTGCCAAGACGACCCATGTTTTAATTCCTATGGCCGTTTCCAAGAAAACTATTTAAAATTATTGGGTTAAGTACTAAGGGCCGGATATTCAGACTGCGCCTGGCAGTGGTGCAAGCCTGGGTGCAGCGCAACTGGGCTGTGCCAGGACTAGGCGATATTCAACGGTGATGTGCCATGGCTCAGCACTGTTGAATATGGCATGGTGGGCGCACATACTGTGCATGGCGCAGTGGCACTGCGCCAGTGCAAGACACAGAGAGGGAGCATGTGGATGCGCCAGTGCAAATGCAGTTGCGCTGGGCACAGCACCCGTGATATTCAGAAGAGGGCATGCAAATGAAGCCATAATACTTGCATGGCGCAACTGGGGCCATTAGCATGTAATTATGGCCCCATTTGCATGCCTTGCACCGGGCAGCCCGACGTATTGTGCCTGGCACCCTGCACAGCATGACATGTGGACTGAGGGGGTCTCGGGGCAGCCCCTGGCCCATAACCGCGAATGTGGCCGACGGTAAGGAACTCAGGCTCTGAATCTGGAATTCCTTGCCACAGGAAATTGTTAACTGCTAGAATATTAATATCTTTAAATTCAAACTTGATAATTGGCTTCTGGACAGAACATCATTCACTAATGATCCACATTGTGTGGAGGACATCCTCGATGGGCTTCGGCCTTCTTTTGTCCAAACTACCAAGTACCAAGATAGTCTAGTGGCACTCCCCTCCCTCCTGTAGTCGCGATCGCTGGTAAAACTAGTATTAATAATCCCTGGTAGTCTAGGGGCACCCCCCTTCCTCCTGTAGCCGCGATTGCTGGCAAACAGTAGCAAACAGTATCACTGGTAGTCCAGTGGACTTCCCTCCTGACCCCGACCCACCGTTCGCATCCGCCGTAGCTCAGTAAGAACCCTGGTGGTCCAGTGGCTCCGCCCGCATACCGCTCAGACACCCACCGAATGACAGCTTACAGTATGATCTGTAAGCCAATTGGTCCACAGTGTGGATGAATGGGCTAGCACACATACTGTACTACACAGGCACAGTTCTGTGAATGGGCTCATTCACAGAATTGTGCCTGTGTAGTATAGTGTGCAAGCCCATCGTCCACAAATGGACAATTGGCTTACCAGATCATACTATAAGCTGTCATTCAATGGCAGCTGGGCGGTATGCAGGCCGAGTGCAGCCGCCCGCTGATGATGGGGGAGCTGGGTGGCAGCTGGTGGCAGGGTCCTCTGTGGGGGTGGTGGGGGGTTACCACTGGACCACCAGGGCTCTTACTGAGCTACAGCAGATGCGAACGGTGGGTCAGGATCGGGAGGGGGGTACGCTGGACTACCAGGGATACTGTTTGCTACTGTTTGCCAGTGATCGCGGCTACAGGAGGGAGGGGGGTGCCACTAGACTACCAGGGATTATTAATACTACAGTTTTACCGGTGATCGCGGCTGCAGGAGGGAGGAGGTACCGCTAGACTACCAAGGAATATATGTGTACAGTTGCCTGTTGTCGGGCCAATGGGGGGGGGGTACCACTGGACTACCAGGGCCCGTATGGGTGCTTGTGGATGGTGTCCTGGGTGGGCAAGTGGCCATCCATGGCTGGTGGCTGCTGTGTTGTGCCTTACAATACAGCAGCCCGCCTGTGGGCGGCTGGGACTTGCTCCTGCTTTTCCGGGGCTCAACTTTGAGCCCCCCTGTGCGGCGCAAGGCACGGTTGCACCGACATCTGCCCCGCACATCCCGGGCTGAATATCAGGATATGCCGCATATGCACGGGCACACCCCCTGCAGCTGCGCCGCATAGGATTACATTGCACCCCGGCAGCATCGGGACTTGCGCTATGCCTGGCAGCCTTTTGAATATCTCACTGGGGTGCAATGCAGGGTTGCGCCAGCGCACCTCTGTTGCAACAGGTGCAACCCCTTTGAATATCCTGGCCTAAGAGGCCAAAACCCTAAACATATTACCAATGGCAGGTTTACGAATAATAAGTACGTTAAAATATAATATATGTATAAAATGAACTTCTTCTAAATACAAATAATTTCACATATCCTAATTTTAAAAGCTCTTCCAGTTTACAAGGACGCGGCAAGCACTGTAGTAAACATTCCTTAGATGATGATTTTTAAAACGGCCTGACCATTGATCCAAGAATAAACCCTAAATTTTATAAAACACCCTCCCTGCAGCCTCCCGCTGTAGACTCTCGCTGGTGACTCTCGACACTCCTGCAAGAGGAACTCATGTGAAGAGCTGCTCCATGGAGAGCTGCTAGTTACAATGATCTTAAGTACAGTTCAATGTATTTCCTTGGGCTTTCAACTGCACTTACCTTATTTCTCATATAGCAGTCACCAGTTCCAGCAGCAAGATGTGTCTTCCATGGGACAGTGAATCTTCACACTGGGATCTTTTCAGGCGAGTGAGGGTATGTGGGGGGTCTGGGAGGTGTGGTGTGGTGGGTGCTCAATGGAAGGTTGGGCTGGGGGTGCAGGGTTGCATCAGCAATGGACCTTTTTTTACGGATTAAAAAAAGACATTGAGGGACCATGTTCTTCTTTTCAGGACCCAAGGTACATCGGACGGTGGGGGTGGGGGTTGCCAATAGACACCTCATTTTAATCAGCAGTGACATGCATAAGGCTGAAACTGATTTAGAGAGCGGGAGAATGTAGCAATTTTTGCACTAACCACTTAGCCACCTAACTGTACTTTCTAATTGTTCTGATACAGACACACACTGATACATGTACACATATACAGTATGCAGATATATTCCAGTATAACATAGCAGTGCACTTTCTACACACATTTTCTCAGATTAAAATAAAAAAAACATTAAAGGACCGTTTTCTTCTTTTCAGGCTCTGAGGGGCATCAGAGGGCGGGAGGTTGTCACTAGACCCCTTGTATAAATCACCAATGATATGCATAATGCTGAAACTGATCTAGATTTATTTATTTGTTTAAAAGTTTAACCAGGAGGGCACACTGAGCCAAGGCTCGTTTCCAGGTGCATCCTGGGGGTAGGAGGAAATATAGTAATTCATAGGCTTCATAGGTGCATACAGAGCATAGAAGACCAAAGTCCATATAGCTCGCCCCTGTACTAACTATACCCTTGAATTCCATTTCATAGTAAGTGTTGGTCTAATCTGGTTTTAAACGCCTTCATATTTTTACTGGCTACCACTTCCACTAGAAGTCCATTCCAGACCGGCAACACCCTTAAATTAAACCATTATTTTCTTTTCATGGTCCAGTACCTTTCCCTGGATAATTGTAGTGGGTGGGCTCTCGTGTGGTAACTTTGCTCCCTAGTCTCCAGTCCCAGCTGTTCCCATAGCCCCTCCTCAGACATAGCCCTATTAACCAAACACATATCCTCCTTTAGCCTGCAGAACTCCAGGGAATACGGACCCATGTTATAAAGAGTAATAGCTCAGAGGTACACCGCAGTGGTAACTACTGCTTCCGTCAGCATTTTGTACTGCACTGCAGCCTACTGTCAGAGACATTTTGTACACCATGTTTTTTGGGGTTTTTTTTTGCTGGGGAGCAGTTTATTTACCCAGGACAACCCAGCTGAGATGCAGTCTCATTTTCAGTGGGAACCTCCTTTACTCACACATCGTCTGGGTGGACTCAAGCAGTGACAGGTTAAGTGAATTGCTCAAGGTCACACTGTGAATAAGTGGTTTTAGTGGGATTTGAACCTAGGTTGCCTGCCTCTGAAGCCCGTGCCCTCTTATACCATACTGCTTCTGAAACTCAGCTTTAATGGACATTTTAAAACGGCTGACCTTTCTTGATATGCTAAGCTCTGATATGCTGAACTTTTAAAATAGGCACCTGTGAGGAAGTAGCTGATACATAGACAGTGTCGGCAGATAAGGGCCTATGGCCCACCCAGTCTGCCCATTTGAGCTTGTAAGTTCAGTTTGTTTTCCTAGAAGTCTGTTTCACCTTACCCCTGACCTCTAGAATTCCTTTATGTCTATCCCATGCATTCTTAAATCCCATGATTGTTTCAGCCCCCACCACTTCCTCTGGCAGGGTGTTCCACTTGTCCACCACCCGTTCTGTGAAGAAATTCTTTCTCATGTTTCCTCTGAATCGTCCTCCCTCCAACTTCATCCCATGCCCTCTAGTCCTGGAACATCTTTTTCGCTTAAAAATAGTGTTCTAGGGACATGGATATGTTGTTCATCCACACTCATTGGCAGTATCCTTGCCGCTTTAAATCTTGCCGGAAGGTCTTCAAGCTTGCTCCTCCCACCCACCCGGGTGGTATAACTCTCGGCTCCGCCCCATGACGCCAGATCTTCCTTACCGCTTGGAAGCTCAGGTTCCCTCCTTAAAGCTCTGCGTTTGCGACTAGTTCCTATTTCTCCGTTTGCGTTTAAAATAAAAATTTGCAAAGTCTTCTATCCTCGCGGCTGCGATGGACCAATCGACTCGGTTTGGAGATGCCCATGCGGGCAGAAGATGTCTCGGACGGATCCACCTCCGTGTGTCTGTAGGCCTTGAGCACGACCCGCGGGCTTGCGACCTGTGCTCATCTTTTCCGACCTCGTCCTCGAGAACCGTGCTGCCGGTGCAACTGGAAGGGCTGCGTCGAAGCGTTTCCTCGGTGAAGTCCAAGGAGGCCGGTTAGCGGTGTCCAGCGGCGGAATGGCTCGAAGGATCAGCTCGAGCGGATGGTCCCTCGAAGAGGGGGCGGGCCGTATCTTCCTCGGCCGCGGCATTTATCCGCTCTCTCTGGGTTCTTCCTACACGGCTTCTTTTAGGAGCTTTGTCTGTCCCTCTCCACTAAAGGAGAAGGGCCTGCGTCTGCTGGACCTTATTCTCGGTCCAAAAAGAGGGACAAGGTAAGTCCCTCCGTCGACGCTCTTGGGAGCGGGAAAGGTCCCTCTCCCCGGGCCGTCGTCCGTCGGCATCGGTCGACCGCGGCTCCGTGACCACTGGCCTCACGGTGTCCCGTCAGGTCAGTTGACCGAGACTCCCACTGATGAAGTCGAGATTTTTCTCGACCCATTAGATGAGCTGTCGCCTTTAGCAGCCGAGATTCCCCTCTCCCGGTTCCCCGGGAGGTTATGGATCCCGTGGGCTCGTCTGTGCCTCGGTTCCGGAGCCTCGGATGGACCTTCGAGCCTAAAGTGCGGTTCGGCCGACACCTCCGCACCGACCCGGAAATTCCGGGACTCGGTCTCGGTCTCGGACCTCTTCAGCGGTCCAACCCGTTCCCACCGTCATAAGCGGTCTCGGTCTCGGCACCCTTGATAGCGGCGTCGCCGCTAGTCTCGTCCTCCTCCGGATGAGGGAGGCTTGACGTAAGTGCGTTCGGCGGTATGAGGACCTTATGTTGCAACAACTCCTCCTGGCGAGAATAAGCCGACTCGGCCTTCCCGGCCATTAATAACTGTCACGGGCAGCCGACACAACCCCTCGACTTGTCCGAGGCTATACCAGGCGGTTGTCGGCCAAACCAGCTGCTCCACGATTCGGTGGAACCTCCGCCTCCACAGCCACCAATTGGGGCTCCGACCAAGGATTTTCGGTCGGCTAAGGGTTTACCCCATCGGCTGTCAGTTACCCTCACTCCCGACCGACCTCGGCAGGTGAAGGGTGGCTCAGGCCAGAGGCAGCTCTTCGAGGACTCTTCCGAGTCGAAGATGATTCCTCCTTTTCTCCAAGCGACTGGACTTGGAGTCTTCAGAGGTCAGTCAATGGACGATAGCCGTCGTCCTTCCTAGGACTGCTTTGGCTCATCTCGGAGTCTACGGGATGGAGCTCGAACCCGTTCCAAGCGGGCAGGTATCCCCTCGGAGATTCTGGACCGGGGATTCTCCGACGGAGGCCTTTCCGGTGGCGAGGCCATAGTGGGTCCGGCACTGGAACTTTGGCAGCCCTGCTTCCTGCCCTGCGCCTTGACCAGGATGGCCAGGAAGTATCGGTCCCTACCGGTTCCTTGTCCGGTTTTGGAACTACCCTCTGCTGAGGTTGGTTACCGACAGCGTTTTCGGCGCCCGGCTGCGCCAGGGATGTGGACAAACCTCCTGACAAGGAGTCCAAGAAATTGGACTCGTCGGGCGAAGAATCTCGCTCGTCCTCTCTCGGCTTCGTCAGGCCAGTTCGGCCCGTCCTCATGGCCATTTTCTCATGCCCTGTTGGGCTCCCTGGATGAGGTCATCCCTCATCTTCCCGCCGATCTGCAGACTACGGTTAAGCAGGTGCGGGACCAGGCAGGGCAGTGGCCAAACAGCAGCTCCAGACTGCTTTGGATATAGGGGACTCATGTGCCAGATCGGTGGCGGCCGCAGTGGGTATAGCGTCGGCGAGCTTGGCTGAGGATATCCACCTTTACTTCGGATACCCAGCACAAGTTGGCGGATGTTCCCTTTTTGAGGACTGACCTCTTGACCCTGGGGTGGAAGGTCACCTGCAGAGGATCGAGAAGTCAATGCCACCTTGGACTCGGTCTCTTCCGCTCAGAAGGACAAAGGCATAAAGCCACAGCCTAAGCCCTTTGGTCCTTCTGTGCTCGGCCTTGACCCAGCAGCGTCAGGGCCAGCAGGCTCGCCTTGGCATCCCAAGCCCAAACACGCCGGCTTCCTCTAACAGGAGGCAGGGAGGAAAGGGCCAGGAGGTCCCTCGCGGTCCCTCCTCCTCAAGCCTGCCCAGTGGCGGGCTGAGGTGTCGCCCCATCCCGTCACCTTACCCCTAGGTCCCCGTGGAGGCGGCTCCGGCACTTCCGTTCCACCTGGTCGCTGTTACCCGGACAGGTGGGTCTTGAGTGGTGGGAAGAGGCCTGCTCTGGAATTGAGCAGGCACCACCTTCAGGCCGTGGCCCCTCGGGGGCTTCGGGATCCCCCAGCCTCACTGGCGCCGTAGAGCCGACATCGCTCTCCTCCTCCAGAAGGAGGTGGTAAGAGAGGTGGTGGACCCTCCTTCAGACCCAGGGTTTGTGTCCAGGTACTTCCTGGTTCCGAAACGGACGGGGGGCTGGCGCCCCATTCTCGACCTACACGACCAAACAAGTTCTAAGGTCTCGAACCTTCAGGATGGTCACTCTGGCTCAGATAATACCATCCTTGGAGCAGCGTGTGGTTCTGCTCTCTGGACTTGCAGGACGCGTTTTCACGTCCCTATCGATCCGTCTCACCAGAGATTCCTTCGCTTCGGCCGGAAGGATCTCTCTTGAGTTCAAGCCATGCCCTTGGCTTGTCTCCAGCTCCCAGGGTCTTCACCAAATGCATGGCAGTGGTGACAGCATTCCTGCGGCCGAGGGGTCGGGTGTACCTTACCTGGACGACTGGCTGATAGCAGCTCCCTCCAGGAAGGAGGCGGAGTGGTCCAGAGATCTGGCCCTCAGGTCTGCTCTCAACTGGGCCTCCTTATCCAGCGAGGCCAAGTCCAGACTTCGAGCAAGCAGGTGATTCTATTCATCAGGCGCAGCTCGACTCTCTTGAGCCAGGCGGCTCCCGCGGACAGGGCCGAGGTTCTTTCCTCCTTTGCCCGATCATTTCTGGTTGGGCAGTGCGCCCCTGCCCGGGACTTCCTCGCCTCCTGGGTCTCATGGCGGCCTGCACCAGCGTGGTCCGTTGGGCCCGCTGGAACATCGTCCATCCTTCAGTGGGGACTGGCCAGCCAGTGGTCCAGCGCTGCAATCCTTGGACCAGCTTGTAGTCGGTGACACAGGGGATGTGGAGCGCTCTCCAGTGGTGGACGTTCCAGATCATTTGCAGGAGGGCATCCCGTTCGTCCGCCCGAGCAGCCGGTCTCTCTGTCGACCGATGCCTCTCTGATGGGTTGGGGTGCCCATCTGGGGAACACGGACTCATGGCCTCTGGTCCCATGGGAGTCGATGCCACATCAACCTGCTGGAGCTCCGGCGGTCCGCCCTAGCTCTCACCGCCTTTGCTCCGTTCCTCCGGGGTCAAGTGGTCCGAGTCAGGCGGACAATACCCGACCATGTACTATCTAAACCGCCAGGGGCGGGGCCGCGCTCCATGCTTCTATGCAAGAGCTCTCCGCATTTGGTCACTCGTGCAGCCTGGAGGCGGATCTCCTAGCCATTCACGTGGCAGGAGCCTCCAACACCCTGCCGATGCCTGAGCCGGATAGGGGCTGCATCCCAGAGTGGTCTCTCCTGCGGAGGTAGTACAGCATCTGTTCTCCCTTTGGGGCACACCTCAGGTGGACCTGTTTGCCTCCATGGAGAACGCGAAGCTGAGTCTGTTCCATGCCCGCCCCCCTCAGCAGGGCTCGCTGCAGGGGGATGCCTTCTCGAGGCAGTGGACCCCGGGCCTCTTTTACGCCTTTCCCCCATTTCCCTTGATCCACAAGGTGCTTCTCAAGGCGAGGAGGGACAAGGCGCAGGTGATTCTGATAGCCCCAGACTGGCCTCGCCAGTTCTGGTACCCAGATCTCCTCAGTCTCAGCTCCAGGACTCCGCGGCAGCTTCCAGCTCGCCCGGACCTGCTCTCCGTCAATCAGGGGAAGGTGTTCCATCCGGACCTTCAATCCCTGCACCTGACGGCCTGGTTCCTGAGCGGCTAGAGTTCCAGGCCTTGGGTCTTTCCGACGAGGTCCTCAATGTAGTTGAGGCGTCCCGTAAGGAGTCGACCAGAAAATGCTATGCCTTCAAATGGAAAAGGTTTTCCATTTGGTGTCGAACAAGGGCTTGGACCCTTCCTCCTGTTCCTTGGCAAGCATCTTGGACTATTATGGTCCCTTTCTAGTCAAGGGCTTGGGTCGAGCGACCCTAAGGGTGCACCTGGCAGCCATCTCTGCTTGCAGGCGGGCCGGGAAGCGATCGATGGCGCTAGAGAGAGGTGGTCTGGCGCTTTTCAAGGCCTTGATCACATTTCCTCAGTCACGGGAACCCCCACCTCCGTGGGATCTACTGCTGGTACTGGCAAAGCTCATGGGCAAGCCATTCGAACCTATGCACAGGTGTGCTTTCTCTCACCTGTCGTGGAAGACCGCCTTCTTGGTGGCTATCACGTCAGCCAGAAGGATGGGAGCTCCAGGCGCTTTCCATCGAGGTCTCCTTACCTGGTCTTCCACAGGGACAAAGTTGTCCTGCGCCCCACCAAATTCCTTCGAAGGTGGTGTCGGAGTTTCACCTTAACCAGGTGTTGACTCTGCCGGTGTTCTACCCCAATCACACCTCGGGCCGATATAGGCTCCATACTCTGGACCCTAGAAGGCGCTCGCTTATTATAAGGAGCCCACGGCTGAAATTCGGGGAGAGGTTCGCCAGCTGTTTGTCACCTACGCTGAAGCCGCATCTGGCAGACCTGCAGCCAAGCGGACGATAAGCAGGTGGGTAACCTCCTGCATAGATCTCTGCTATAAGTTGGCGGGCATGGAGCCTCCCAGAGGGATAAGAGCTCATTCTACCCGCCATACTGCTGCAACGGTGGCTGCTTCCAGGGACGTCCCTATCCAGGAAATCTGCAGGGCTGCTACCTGGAAGTCAGCAAACACCTTCATTACCCACTACCACATCGACCTTGAGTCACGCCGGGATGCTGGTTTTGGGGCCTCGGTTCTCCAGTCTCTTTCCCAAGTAAGTATGAGGGTGTGCGTCTTGCCTCCCTCCTCCCGGAGAACTGCTAGGAGTCTGCCAATGAGTGTGGATGAACAACATATCCATGTCCCTAGAAATACAGGTTACTCACCTGTAACAGGAGTTCTAGGAATGGTATATTTGTTCATCCATGACTCTCCATTCCTCGGCTTGACGCACAACCTGAGCTTCCAGCGGGCCAGATCTGGCGTCATGGGCGGAGAGCCGAGTTATACCACCGGGTGGGTGGAGGAGCAAGCTGAAGACCTTCCGCAAGATTTAAAGCGGCAAGGATACTGCCAATGAGTGTGGATGAACAACATATACCATTCCTAGAACTCCTGTTACAGGTGAGTAACCTGTATTTTTCCTGCACCCTGTTTCTCCCTGTAAGATACTTGTATGTCTCTATCATATCCCCTCTCTCCCTCCTCTCCTCCAGGGAGTACATGTTCAGTTCCTTCTAGCTGAGAGAGAGACAGGGAGAGGGTTCAGCACAGGCATCCCCCCCATACCCCCCTTCCCCGTGACAGAAACGATGGCAGGGCTTGCCTTCAGGTTTATGTTTTTGTGCACCTTACACTGTCAGTCTGTTGCTTCACTGGGGCCCCAAAGAAAACAATGTGTTGCAGTCTGCTGTGGAGCTATCACAGCAGACAAACTACGGTAACATACTGTAGCAACACAGTACTGCAGTGACTAAATTGACTTGGGGCCCATCTTGCATAGTAACATTGTACTGTGGTGATGGAAGGGATTTAGGGTCCTATATAGTTACAGAGTGATAGAGGGGTAGGGTTACCTCCTTTTAAGAAGCCCAAAGTGGGACATTTCTTATTGAAACATGATTTTTCACAGGACAGTATGTAGCCTCAACCAATGCAACAGACTTGATTTCTCTATATAATTGGAATTAAGGCTAAGTATTGCATTTTCATAGCTGCTTCTATTGTTTCTTATCATTTTAAGGTAGTTTAGTTAAGGTATTGTAGTTTTCTGCAACATTTAGTGGAACATTAGAAAATATTTTTTCTACTATAAAATCAGTACATGAAATATTTTTCATGTTTTTTTGCAGGACACGGCTGCCCAAATCAGGACTGTCCTGCAAAAATCAGGACAGGTGGTAACCCTATGGGCGGGATGTAGGGTCCATCTTACATAATAACAGTACTGTGGTGATGAGAGGGACTTAGGGT
This sequence comes from Neoceratodus forsteri, assembly GCA_016271365.2. Classification (NCBI taxonomy): domain Eukaryota; kingdom Metazoa; phylum Chordata; order Ceratodontiformes; family Ceratodontidae; genus Neoceratodus; species Neoceratodus forsteri. The sequence continues at coordinate 1,111,056,148 of CM028133.1, forward strand.
CCTACATAGTAACATAGTACTGCAGTGATGGAAGGGACTTAGGGTACATCTTACATAGTAACATAGTACTGCAGTGATGGGAGGGACTTAGGGTCCATCTTGTATAGTAACATAGTACCGCAGTGATGGGAGGGACTTAGGGTCCATCTTATATAGTAACATAGTACTGTGGTGATGGAAGGGATGTAGGATCCATCTTACATAATAACACAGTACTGTAGTGATGGAAGGGAATTACAGTCCATCCTACATAGTAACATAGTACTGCAGTGATGGGAGGGACTTAGGGTCCATCTTATATAGTAACATAGTACTGTGGTGATGGAAGGGATGTAGGATCCATCTTACATAGTAAGACAGTACTGTAGTGATGGAAGGGAATTACAGTCCATCCTACATAGTAACATAGTACTGCTGTGATGGGAGGGACTTAGGGTCCATCATACACAGTAACATAGTACTGCAGTGATGGGAGGGACTTAGGGTCCATCTTACATAGTACTGCAGTGATGGAAGGGACTTAGGGTCCATCTTACATAGTAACATAGTACTGCTGTGATGGAAGGGACTTAGGGTCCATCTTACATAGTAACATAGTACTGCAGTGATGGAATGGACTTAGGGTCCATCTTACACAGTAACATAGTACTGCTGTGATGGAAGGGACTTAGAGTCCATCTTACATAGTAACATAGTACTGCAGTGATGAGAGGGACTTAGGATCCATCTTACACAGTAACATAGTACTGCAGTGATGGGAGGGACTTAGGGTCCATCTTACATAGTAACATAGTACTGCAGTGATGGGAGGGACTTAGGGTCCATCTTACATAGTAACATAGTACTGCAGTGATGGGAGGGACTTAGGATCCATCTTACATTGTAACATAGTACTGCTGTGATGGAAGGGACTTAGGGTCCATCTTACATAGTAACATAGTACTGCAGTGATGGAAGGGACTTAGGGTCCATCTTACTTAGTAACACAGTACTGCTGTGATGGAAGGGACGTAGGGTCCATCTTACATAGTAACATAGTATTGCTGTGATGGGAGGGACTTAGGATCCATCTTATATAGTAACATAGTACTGCTGTGATGGAAGGGACTTAGGGTCCATCTTACACAGTAACATAGTACTGCTGTGATGGGAGAGACTTAGGATCCATCTTACATAGTACCATAGTACTGCAGTGATGGATGGGACTTAGGGTCCATTTTACACAGTAACATAGTACTGCAGTGATGAAAGGGATTTAGGGTCCATCTTATATAGTAACATAGTACTGCTATGATGGAAGGGACTTAGGATCCATCTTACACAGTAACATAGTACTGCTGTGATGAAAGGGACTTAGGGTCCATCTTACACAGTAACATAATACTGCAGTGATGGGAGGGACTTAGGGTCCATCTTACATAGTACTGCTGTGATGGAAGGGACTTAGGGTCCATCTTACATAGTAACATAGTACTGCAGTGATGGAAGGGACTTAGGGTCCATCTTACACAGTAACATAGTACTGCTGTGATGGAAGGGACTAAGGGTCCATCTTACATAGTAACATAGTACTGCAGTGATGAGAGGGACTTAGGATCCATCTTACACAGTAACATAGTACTGCAGTGATGGGAGGGACTTAGGGTCCATCTTACACAGTAACATAGTACTGCAGTGATGGGAGGGACTTAGGGTCCCTCTTACATAGTAACATAGTACTGCAGTGATGGGAGGGACTTAGGGTCCATCTTACATTGTAACATAGTACTGCTGTGATGGAAGGGACTTAGGGTCCATCTTACATAGTAACATAGTACTGCAGTGATGGAAGGGACTTAGGGTCCATCTTACTTAGTAACACAGTACTGCTGTGATGGGAGGGACGTAGGGTCCATCTTACATAGTAACACAGTACTGCTGTGATGGGAGGGACTTAGGGTCCATCTTACATAGTAACATAGTACTGCAGTGATGGGAGGGACTTAGGGTCCATCTTGCATAGTAACATAGTACTGCAGTGATGAGAGGGACTTAGGATCCATCTTACACAGTAACATAGTACTGCAGTGATGGGAGGGACTTAGGGTCCATCTTACATAGTAACATAGTACTGTAGTGATGGGAGGGACTTAGGGTCCATCTTACACAGTAACATAGTACTGCAGTGATGGGAGGGACTTAGGGTCCATCTTACACTGTAACATAGTACTACTGTGATGGAAGGGAGTTAGGGTCCATCTTACATAGTAACATAGTACTGCAGTGATGGAAGGGACTTAGGGTCCATTTTACTTAGTAACACAGTACTGCTGTGATGGGAGGAACTTAGGATCCATCTTATATAGTAACATAGTACTGCAGTGATGAAAGGGACTTAGGGTCCATCTTACATAGTAACATAGTACTGCTGTGATGGGAGGGACTTAGGATCCATCTTATATAGTAACATAGTACTGCAGTGATGGAAGGGACTTGGGGTCCATCTTACACAGTAACATAGTACTGCTGTGATGGAAGGGACTTAGGGTCCATCTTACATTGTACCGTATTATTGCTGTGATGGAAGGGACTTAGGGTCCATCTTACATAGTACTGCAGTGATGGAAGGGACTTAGGGTCCATCATACATAGTAACATAGTACTGCAGTGATGAGAGGGACTTAGGGTCCATCATACATAGTAACATAGTACTGCTGTGATGGAAGGGACTTAGGGTCCATCTTACACAGTAACATAGTACTGCAGTGATGAGAGGGACTTAGGGTCCATCATACATAGTAACATAGTACTGCAGTGATGGAAGGGACTTAGGGTCCATTTTACACAGTAACATAGTACTGCTGTGATGGGAGAGACTTAGGATCCATCTTATTTATTTAGTTTTTGTTAACCGGGTAAGTGCGCTAGTCAGCAAGTGACTGTTTTCAGGCACGACCCGGGAGGTACAATTACAGTACACAAAGAGTACAGCCAGATTATTAAGACAACGAGTACAAAAAATGCAGAGAGAAATACATATGGCAATGTAACATACATTAGTAAACAAAAATATACTTTAGCACTTGATCATGGAACATACTCCAAAATGTGAATAGTAGAAGGCAGAAAATAAGAGGATAGGCATCAGTAGAAAAGACACAAGGAAGGAAAACTGGCAAAAGGATGGGAGGGAGAGATTAAGTGGAAAGGAGGTGCCATCAGATACGGCAACAATGGGTGAGGTACCAACCTGCGGCCGGGCCTATGGAGCGAAGGCGGCGAAGCTGAAGAGAGAGGGTGGGGGCAGTGAGGCGGCAGCAGTGGTAGGAGGTAGGAAAATACAGCCGGTCTGGTGGAACCGATAGACGGCGGGCGGAGGTGAGGATGCGGTGAGAGAGGGGATAGAGGCGGAGGATTCACGGCAATAGCGGCAAAAGTGTCAAAGTCAAGCGAGCCAGTGGAACCAAGAGGCGGCAGGGCAGGGAAGAGGGAGGGTCGGTAGGCAGTGGGTGGGTGATAGTAGGTGGAGAGGTAACTAAGCACAGCCAGGAGGGTGGGGACTAAGGAGGGGCATGGATGAGGTAGGAACAGGTAAAGGTGAGTTTGGTGGGGAGGCAAAGGGGAAGAGGATATAACAGAAGAAGGGGGAAGAGAGCAGCAGTGGGGTTAAGTGAGGAGAGGCTGTGAAGTGAAGATAAGAATGTCATGGAGTAGAATAGCGACTTACAATTGTCAACAGCTAACATTAGGCTTATAAAGAAACGGTTAAGGCAACATTAATTACAAGGCACAAATAAAACATTAATTACAAGGCACAGTATAGAACACCCATTTGGACAGGCAAAGTGCTAGCAATGAGGAAACAGTACAAATGCAGTGGATCAGGTAGGGTCAAAGCAAACACATTTGTCCATAGTAGTGAGGAAAGTCCTGGTTTGCTCTTAAAAAGTCACATGAGGAGACATCTCTTAGATCCTGAGGTAGTAGGTTCCATAGGTGGGGGGCAGCATGATGGAAGGAGCCCATGCCCTTTTAGTCCGACAAAGGGGATGGATAGTAAGGTCTGATCAGCCGATCTAAAGATTCCTTGTGGAAATGGCCGGCCTGAGGAGATCAGACAGGATAGCAGGCTTGGACGCCCTTAGGATGGAATCAACTAAATTGTACAAGTAGTACTGCCTGGTAGAGGAAGGAGAGAGCCAACCAAGGTCCTGATATAAGAGACAATGATGCTGCAGCCGAGGTGCTTTGGTTGCATACCTGCACACATTATTGAAGGTAGTATCCCATAGTTGCAGTGAAGATTTGGTGGCCAAGGACAGGATGGGACACCCATATGTAAGGGTTGGCAATAGAATACCTCTGGCTATCACCAATTTAGCAGCAGGGGTGAGCAGGTATTTGGTTCTATAGGCAGCCCCAATTTGCAGTTAATTGACTTGCAGGTTTCCTGTATATGTGCTTTCAGGTCCAAGGTTTGATCCAGGTGGATGCCGAGGTAACGAAAGAGTGACAGTTTCTATAGGGTCCCCATGACATATCAGAGACAGAGATGGTCAGAGGACAGGATCTAAGCTTGTGATTGGAGCCAAACATCATAACTTTTGTTTTATTTGTATTTAAAACCAGGTATTGAGAGTTCAACCAGTGTTGTACATCACGAAAATCTGCAGTGAGGGCAGCATTTAGATCCAGGACCTTATCAGAGTGATAATAAATTACCAGGTCATCCCGATAAAGAAGTGAGGTGACCTGTGGTGACCAGCTCAGAAGTTTATTGACGAATAATGAAATAGAAGGGCCAAGTATAGACCCCTGAGGGACCCCAATGTTGATAACAGCACTGTCTGACATGGATGAATTAAACTTAACAGCTTGTGTTCTGTTGGAGGTAGCTTTTGAACCAGGTAGTGACTGGGGAAAGCCCAAGGTACTGAGGGCGGATAGTAGCAGAGAATGGTCAACCAGATCGAAAGCTTTGGTTAAGTCAGTGAAGACTGCCCTGTTAACTTTCCTCTATCCATATTGGTAACGATATCTGAAGTGAATTTTGCAAGTGCTGTCATGGTGCTGTGATGCTTTCTAAAACCATGTTGTGCTGAGCTTAGTAAATTGAATTTTCAAGGTATTCAGTGATTTGCATGGATACTACTTTTCCAGGATTTTATTCAGAACAGACAAAATAGCAATAGGCCGGTAATTTGATATGTCATTTTACTGCCTTCTTAAATACAGGAGTGACTCTGGCTGCCTTCCAGACTTCAGGGACAATGCCATTGGAGAGAGATAGGTGAAGATGTGCCAGGGGCCAGAGATGTAGTAAGAAGCCATTTTAGTAGTCTTGGTTCTAGGCCATCTGAGCCAGTACTGGTGTTTTCAGAGATGACCTGAGCAGCTTTAGGACCTGATGCCTAGACACTTCCCTGAAATAGAAGGGGTTGGTTAAGTTTGGGGTCCTTCAGATGCTGTGGGGTTAAACTGTGAAGCAGAGGATTGTGATGGGAGGGAAGCTGTGTAGGCAGATAAGTCAGAAAATTGTTGGTTAAAAGCATTTGCAATGGTAGTAGAATCATTACAGTGTACACCATGTAGGACCATATCTGAGGGGTGACATCTTTAGCAGAACCCAAGAAGGACTTAATGTGACCCCAAAACTTGCGAGGTCATTGGAAGAATTAATCAGCAGGTTTTGCAGTATTTACTTTTGGCCTGCCTGATGCATCTTTACAGTCATTTCTGTATTGTTTATACAGAATGAGATCTGACTACAGTCCAGTTTGTTTGTACTTTTTCCATTGATTGTCTCTAACTTTTAACTTTTGAAGCAGGTCTTTTTCAGCCACCTCGAATGCTGGCCCTTACCCTCCTTTTGACTGTAGGGAGGTGCTTCTTTTGGATGTTGCCAAATTCAGTTAGAAATGAATTGAGGAAGTATCAACATTAGTTACGGTATAAATGTTAGACCAGTCAACACAAGAGAGGTCAAATAGGAAGGCTTGTTTGTCCAGGGCAGCATAGTTTGAAAACCTAATCAGGACGTGGTGGAGGAGGAGGAAGTGGACAGGATGCCATCGACAAAGTGTGGGGGAATGATCAGTGATTGAGTCAGCAAGCACTGGGCATCTAGTACATGATTAGGTCTGGTGGTGAGGATCCAATCAAGTAGGGACCCTGAGTGCTGAGTAGTAGTTCTGGTAAAGCCTGTGATAGTTTGGTGTAGATTGTGCTTCTGTATTAGAGATTCAAGGATACTGTGCTGTGGACCCAGCCAGTTAAGTTCAGGTCCCCAAGGAGTAGAGCCTCATTTGATTTTACATTCTGGAGACATATTGTAGCAAATTCTGGAGACCACTCATCCGCTTAGGTGGATTGTAGACAAATGATGTGCAGCAGTTTTGAACCCTGTGCCAGGGTAGCGTGCAGAGTTTCACAAGGTGTTAGGGAATCAGTGCAGGGTAGGATGTTCAGGATAGATGATTTTGTACATAATCGCAACCCCCCTTGACCCAATACGGTCTTTCCTTAGAATGCTATAACCAGGCACAAGACAAGTGGCATCAGGCACCCAAGGCTTCAGCCAAGTCTCTGATAGGCATAAAATGTCAGGGTTAATCAGTTTAGCCCAGGCTTGAGCTCAGCCAGGTGACCGTGAGACTCCAGATATTCATGTGGGCTATAACCAGACCCTTTTGTTGCAGCCCGTTGCAGGGGTGAGCATAAACCATAGGGCCCCAGTTGGGTTCAATATCTCTGGCAAACATAAGGGCCGCGCCCGAAAGGTGAAAATAGGTTGGACAGAGAGTGCCTAGCTGGCGTTTGGGTCTGACAGTTCAAGAGATAGGAGTGGATAGACAGATAGATACAGCCCTTTTGATGAGGATAGAGTGAGCAGGGTAGAATTTGAGTAATAGTACAGCAGGATGTTAGAAACCTGAAGTCACTATCATTGTTAGCGCAGGGATAAGTAGCAAAGAGATGTACAAGTTGTTAGCCAGTTTAGCATAACAGGAGACAGGAGTATAAGTGGTGAAGTTTTAGAGGTGAGAGGAGGGTTCATTAGGGGAGACTGGGGTGCAGCACCATATCTGAAGTAGCCAGTTTCACAGAAGAAACTATGTTGCTATCTGAATACCCTGATCATGTAAATGACCTAACCTAAAAGTTAAACTTCAGCATGATTTATGTAATTTTGTCGACTTCCAAAAGCGTAATATTAAAACTACGATGCTGACGAATATTTAATTCAACGTTCCTGCCAGCCCCTTCTGTGCTCTGCATGGCGGGTCGGCTGAATTTAATAGTTTCAGGATACTGCTTAACAGTCAATAACAGAATAAATTATTTAACAAAAGCTGTAGTAATGACATTTTGAGAGTGCTGAGGTGGCTCTGCTTATATACACACACTGAAAACTAAATGGCAATTAATGCTCTAATGCTTTTAAAACAGTTATGAACAATCTTATTTGCTAATATTAAGATTTTCCAGAATTAAGCAGTAGAATTTTGAATGAGAAGTTCGTACTGTAGAGCCACTGCATTTCAAAAGAAACTGGCCAATAGGAGCACACAGTCAGGAGACCAACCAATCACGTTGCAGAAGTAAGAAAGCACTGCTTTCGGCTGGTCAAAAGTTACCGTACCTGTCATTGTTGCTGGCTGGAGAGGGCGTGGGTGGTGGCTTTGAAGGTGCCGTCGCCCGCTAAAAGGTCTTGGAGGACTGTGGTTGCTTGCAGGCTTTGTGGTCTCCGGTTTGGAGGGGTGCCACTCGGGCTGCTGGCAGAGGCACAGTTAGGAGGGAGCTTGGAGGCTTGTATGGCAGACGACATCAGTGGATCCTCAAGGAGAAAGCAGCAAATGAAATAAAAGATAGATCCAGTGGAAATGATGAACTGAAGAGGACCAGAGTCACAGAAAGTGTTAAATTCCTTCAATGTGATGAACTTTGGCCTGGGCATATGCAGGATGTGAAAACCTTTGTCTGTCTGTTTCCTTTGTTTTCAAAGTTGTTGTAGAGCAGCCCTTTAGAGACAAGTACATTTAAAGTTGATTTAAAATGAAAATGCTGTTACCTGGTAGTAAATTTCATCCAGTGGAAACGATGAACTGCTGAAACCCAGGGTCACAGAATGTGTTAAAATTCCTATAGTAACATAGTACTGCAGTGATGGATGGGACTTAGGGTCCATTTTACACAGTAACATAGTACTGCTGTGATGAAAGGGATTTAGGGTCCATCTTACATAGTAACATAGTACTGCTATGATGGAAGGGACTTAGGATCCATCTTACATGGTAACATAGTGCTGCTGTGATGAAAGGGACTTAGGGTCCATCTTACACAGTAACATAGTACTGCAGTGATGGGAGGGACTTAGGGTCCATCTTACATAGTACTGCAGTGATGGAAGGGACTTAGGTTGCATCTTACATAGTAACATAGTACTGCTGTGATGGAAGGGACTTAGGGTCTATCTTACATAGTAACATAGTACTGCAGTGATGGAAGGGACTTAGGGTCCATCTTACACAGTAACATAGTATTGCTGTGATGGAAGGGACTAAGGGTCCATCTTACATAGTAACATAGTACTGCAGTGATGAGAGGGACTTAGGATCCATCTTACACAGTAACATAGTACTGCAGTGATGGGAGGGACTTAGGGTCCATCTTACACAGTAACATAGTACTGCAGTGATGGGAGGGACTTAGGGTCCATCTTACATAGTAACATAGTACTGCAGTGATGGGAGGGACTTAGGATCCATCTTACATTGTAACATAGTACTGCTGTGATGGAAGGGACTTAGGGTCCATCTTACTTAGTAACACAGTACTGCTGTGATGGGAGGGATGTAGGGTCCATCTTACATAGTAACATAGTACTGCTGTGATGGGAGGGACTTAGGGTCCATCTTACATAGTAACATAGTACTGCAGTGATGTGAGAGACTTAGGGTCCATCTTACATAGTAACATAGTACTGCAGTGATGAGAGGGACTTAGGATCCATCTTACACAGTAACATAGTACTGCAGTGATGGGAGGGACTTAGGGTCCATCTTACATAGTAACATAGTACTGCAGTGATGGGAGGGACTTAGGGTCCATCTTACACAGTAACATAGTACTGCAGTGATGGGAGGGACTTAAGGTCCATCTTACATTGTAACATAGTAATGCTGTGATGGAAGGGACTTAGGGTCCATCTTACATAGTAACATAGTACTGCAGTGATGGAAGGGACTTAGGGTCTATCTTACTTAGTAACACAGTACTGCTGTGATGGGAGGGACTTAGGATCCATGTTATATAGTAACATAGTACTGCAGTGATGGAAGGGACTTAGGATCCATCTTACACAGTAACATAGTACTGCTGTGATGGAAGGGACTTAGGGTCCATCTTACACAGTAACATAGTACTGCAGTGATGGAAGGGACTTAGGGTCCATCTTACACAGTAACATAGTACTGCTGTGATGGGAGAGACTTAGGATCCATCTTACATAGTAACATAGTACTGCAGTGATGGATGGGACTTAGGGTCCATTTTACAGAGTAACATAGTACTGCTGTGATGAAAGGGATTTAGGGTCCATCTTATATAGTAACATAGTACTGCTATGATGGAAGGGACTTAGGATCCATCTTACACAGTAACATAGTACTGCTGTGATGAAAGGGACTTAGGGTCCATCTTACATAGTAGCATAGTACTGCTGTGATGAAAGGGATTTAGGATCCATCTTACACAGTAACATAGTACTGCTGTGATGAAAGGGACTTAGGGTCCATCTTACATAGTAACATAGTACTGCAGTGATGAGAGGGACTTAGGATCCATCTTACACAGTAACATAGTACTGCAGTGATGGGAGGGACTTAGGGTCCATCTTACATAGTAACATAGTACTGCAGTGATGGGAGGGACTTAGGGTCCATCTTACACAGTAACATAGTACTGCAGTGATGGGAGGGACTTAAGGTCCATCTTACATTGTAACATAGTAATGCTGTGATGGAAGGGACTTAGGGTCCATCTTACATAGTAACATAGTACTGCAGTGATGGAAGGGACTTAGGGTCTATCTTACTTAGTAACACAGTACTGCTGTGATGGGAGGGACTTAGGATCCATCTTATATAGTAACATAGTACTGCAGTGATGGAAGGGACTTAGGATCCATCTTACACAGTAACATAGTACTGCTGTGATGGAAGGGACTTAGGGTCCATCTTACACAGTAACATAGTACTGCAGTGATGGAAGGGACTTAGGGTCCATCTTACACAGTAACATAGTACTGCTGTGATGGGAGAGACTTAGGATCCATCTTACATAGTAACATAGTACTGCAGTGATGGATGGGACTTAGGGTCCATTTTACACAGTAACATAGTACTGCTGTGATGAAAGGGATTTAGGGTCCATCTTATATAGTAACATAGTACTGCTATGATGGAAGGGACTTAGGATCCATCTTACACAGTAACATAGTACTGCTGTGATGAAAGGGACTTAGGGTCCATCTTACATAGTAGCATAGTACTGCTGTGATGAAAGGGATTTAGGATCCATCTTACACAGTAACATAGTACTGCTGTGATGAAAGGGACTTAGGATCCATCTTACATAGTAACTTAGTACTCCTATGATGGAAGGGATGTAGGGTCTATCTTACATAGTAACATAGTACTATAGTAATGGAAGGGACTTAGGATCCATCTTACATAGTAACATAGTACTCCTATGATGGAAGGGATGTAGGGTCCATCTTACATAGTAACATAGTACTGCTGTGATGGAAGGGACTTAGGGTCCATCTTACATAGTACCATAGTACTGCAGTGATGGAAGGGACTTAGGGTCCATCTTACATAGTACCATAGTACTGCAGTGATGGAAGGGACTTAGGGTCCATCTTACATAGTAACATAGTACTGCAGTGATGGAAGGGACTTAGGGTCCATCTTACATAGTAACATAGTACTGCTGTGATGGAAGGGACTAAGGGTCCATCTTACATAGTAACATAGTACTGCGGTGATGGAAGGGACTTAGGATCCATCTTACCTAGTAACATAGTACTGCTGTGATGGAAGGGACTAAGGGTCCATCTTACATAGTAACATAGTACTGTGGTGATGGAAGGGACTTAGGGTCCATCTTACATAGTAACATAGTACTGCTGTGATGGAAGGGACTAAGGGTCCATCTTACATAGTAACATAGTACTGTGGTGATGGAAGGGATTTAGAGTACATCTTACATAGTAACATAGTACTGCTGTGATGGAAGGGACTAAGGGTCCATCTTACATAGTAACATAGTACTGTGGTGATGGAAGGGATTTAGGGTACATCTTACATGGTAACATAGTACTGCTGTGATGGAAGGGACTAAGGGTCCATCTTACATAGTAACATAGTACTGCAGTGATGGAAGGGACTTAGGATCCATCTTACCTAATAACATAGTTCTGCTGTGATGGAAGGGACTAAGGGTCCATCTTACATAGTAACATAGTACTGTGGTGATGGAAGGGATTTAGGGTCCATCTTACATAATAACATAGAACTGCTATGGTGGAAGGGACTTACAGTCCATCTTACATATTAACATAGTACTGCAGTGATGGAAATGACTTAGGGTCCATCTTACATAGGAACACAGTACTGCAGTGATGGAAGGGATTTAGGATCCATCTAGGGTCCATCTTACATAGTAACATAGTACTACTATGATGGAAGGGACTTAGGATCCATCTTATGTAGTAACATAGTACTGCTGTGATGGAAGGGACTAAGGGTACATCTTACATAGTAACATCCCAGTCGCCCCGGGCTACCACCCGATCGGAGCAGCTCCCAGAACTCACACCGCCGGTAACAGAAGCAAGCTGGCCCAGTCGCCCCGGGCTACCGCCCGATCGGAGCAGCTCCCAGAACTCACGCTGCCGGTAACAGAAGCAAGCTGGCCCAGTCACCCTGGGCTACTGGCTGATCAGAGCAGCTCCCAGAACTCATGCCACCAGTAACAGAAGCAAGGTACGATAACGAAGTGTACCCATGGTGCCTTCACCCAGCGTGGACCTTTTTCGGCAAGATTTAAATTTGGCGCCATTTCTTCTCTTCCCCCGACCTTGGGCTGAGCATTTTAACATTTTAGCAGCTCACTGCTCCTGCTGAACTGAATCGTAACCAGGGCAAATGCAACAGGGCAGTAAGCAGCAGGCTGCAAAGGCAGAATTTGAAACCGGGCAGAATTTAAAACCGGGCTCCCTGGCGCTCGCTCGCTCTGTCTTTTGCCGGAGCTGCCAGGACAGTAGCCTCATAGTAATTATTGCTGCTCTGAATATTTTATTCACTTTTCTGTCTTCCGTCTGCCAATTCTAGTTAGTTGCTACCCTGTTTTGTCTGCCGACTACTGTTATGCTGACTGAAATTAATTCTGATGCTATTTATAGACTGTACAAATAGTTTTGTTAGCTTGCTCTTTTATTTGCAGTGTAAAGAAACTTGTGCTTGTACTCGCTCAAATTGTTCTTTCTCCCTCACACTTGACCCATCCCCTCCTGCCTAGCTATCTGCTCACCTGCACTCACCTCTCTCTCCCCCCCCTGCTGTATCTCCCACCCCCACCTTGACATCCCTCAGTGTCACACATATAACTCACACCCTCTTTGTTCCCTCGCAACAAATCCTGTCTGTCCCTGGTCTTTTCTTTTGTCCTCTGTCCCCTCCCTCCTACTGATTTTTATCTCTTCTCTGTCCTCAGCTGGCCCAGTCGCCCCGGGCTACCACCTGATCGGAGCACCTCCCAGAACTCACGCCACTGGTAACAGAAGCAAGGTACGATAACAAAGTGTACCCGTGGCGCCTTCGCCCAGCGTGGACCTTTTTCGGCAAGTTTTAAATTTGGCGCCATTTCTTCTCTTCCCCAGACCTCGGGCTGAGCATTTTAACATCTTAGCAGCTCACTGCTCCTGCTGAACTGAATCGTAACCAGGGCAAACGCAGCAGGGCAGTAAGCAGCAGGCTGCAAAAGGCAGAATTTGAAACCGGGCAGAACTTAAAACCCGGAGCTCCCTAGGCTTCGCTGTCTCTCTTGCGGAGCTGCTAGCCCGACGTCTTCAGCATCTCCCGCCCACCCCGCCCGCCCTCCTGCTCGGCATTTACTCTTATAGGTTAAGGGACCCAATCAGGTAAAATTTACTATCTCCCCACTTTCCCATTGGCTCGTTATATTAACTAGCCACGGGGGGCGCTCCAGATAAATCCTTCCTAATTTCTCCTCTCTCGATTGTTTTTTTTTTTTGATAACTTTTACACTGTTACTACTCTAAGCTCTAGTCTGCCCTGATCCTTTTCTTCAATAGTCTTTCATCTAGAATATATTTGCTCTCTCACTTTTCATTACTGTCTGCCTAATTTTTTTCTTTTTCAACTTAATATAGTTTTCTCCACACATCCTGTAGCTTCCCTGCCTATAGCCTATAATCTGTCTTTCTCAACTGAATGCTCTCCTACCCCTCTGATAAATCTTAGTTTCTCTCTTTTGGAGTCCTATGCAACTCCTATACTAGGCAAGCCACTGTACATTCAATCCAAGTAATAACTGTTGCTCCTCTCACAGCAATCACCTCTTGCCCTCTACTGCGTCCCTCATTCCCTGCTCTTCCTTAAAATTATGCCTATTACTAAAGCTTATAGAATGTTTTGGTCACCACTAATTATGACCTCTCTCATCTTGTCTCTGGTGCTACTTAGTATCCATAATGTACCTCACCCCAAATACCATATCCAACATGAGGATGCGTATCTTAATGATTTTACCTACTCCAATATGCTAATTCTAACCGAATACGGCATTGACATGACCCCTGCCCTCCTCCTAAACTACTCATCTACCAGCCTTTCGGCATCCACCTTAAGCGATGCGTACCTACTGCGAACTGCACAAAATTACCTGCATATATTAAGGTATTTCATATTGCTGGCCCTTATACTGTCTGGAGACATAGAGTTGAACCAGGCTCTGCAACAGGCATATCACCTTAATCTGCTCAGGATAGAATCACGAAGGGGCTTCACATAGTCCATCTTAATATTGAAGCCTTCTCCGCAATCAAGCAGATCTAGAAGCCTGGGTGGCTAACCACCACCCAGATGTGCTCTGTTTATCTGAAACATGGCTAAAACCCTCCATCCCAGATACTTTTTGCCTGCTCCCAAACTACTCCTTTCTTAGACGTGACAGACCACCTCCTAAGTGCAATGGGGGTGTTGCAATCTATTACAAAAGCAACCTAAATATGACTATGATAACAGACAATAAAAACTCCTTGTGTGAATCTATCCATGCTATACTCAGACAAGGAGATAAGAAACTCCACATTGTCTGTGCCTACAATCCACCTAATAGTGGAACACAAGGCCTAGCTGATTTACTAGCTCAAACAGCTGCACACGCGGGGAAAAATGAACTCATCATTCTCAGCAATATAAATCTAAACTGGCTTGGCAAATCTCAGGACACACTTCAATCCCTGGTGCAGAGCTACAATTTTCACCAAATCATTGCTGATTACACAAGGGTGTCAATCAACACTGACTCTAGCACCCTTATTGACTGGGTCTTAACAAATCGTGTGGATAGAATTGCTAAATTTGGTACGATGCCGGATAATATCAGTGACCACTCCCCTGTCTTTTGCATATGGAGCACCTCCACAAACTCCACATCCCACCAAAACTATATATGCTTCAGAAATTATGCTAACTTAAATCAAGGTAATTTCCTATATGATGTGTCTCACACTGACTGGTCCCCTATCTTCCATTCTACTAGTACTGAAACTGCCCTGCATGCCTTCCTGAGCAGGTTTGTACTCCTTCAAGACAAACATACCCCAGTTGTCACTCGACGCGTTCATGGTAAACAAACCAGATGGCTGTACAAAGACCTCCTCACAGCCCTCAAAAACAGGGACAAATGCTGGAGAAAGTTTAAAATATCTGGGCTTCCAGCAGATTATGACAACTATAGAGAACAGCGATCAAAATGCAAAACACAAATAAGTATTGCAAAAAGCCAGTACTGCAAAGGCCTTCTGCTGGATGCTGCTGGCGACCCCAAGAAATTTTGGTCTCATGTCAAGACTTTCCTCGGCTCTAATCAAACACCACTAAATGATGACATGATATTGAAAGGCGTCCATTGCAATGACTCAGGCACAGTTGCTAATGCTTTTAACTCTTACTTCTCTGTCCTCTCGAACTACACAAACACTCTCTCCTCCACTAACCTAATACCTGGATCCCCCTACCCAAAAGTAACTTCACAGATCCCCACTTTCTACTTTAAAGCTATATCGAAAAATGATGTCCTCAAACATCTAAATTCTATATCAGACAGTACTGCTGTCGGATCTGACCGACTTGAACCTAGACTCCTCAAGCATGCGGCACCTTTCATCTCCAGACCTCTGGCCTGTATATTCAACCTGTCCCTGAGTGAGGGCATGGTGTCCGAGATATAGAAACTAGCTAGAATCACACCAGTATTCAAAAAAGGTGACAAAAAAGACATCACCAACTATAGACCTATAGCAATATTGTCAACATAAAATAAAGTCCTTGAGAAGCTCATCTCAGCTCAGATCTCAGGACACCTTACAAAGTATAACCTCCTACACTCTAACCAACACGGCTTTAGAAAAGGCCACAGTACTCAGACTGCTCTACTACGGCTGACAAATGATATTCTTCAAGCTATGGACCAGGGTCATCTAACCGGGGCAGTTTTTATAGACCTGACAAAAGCCTTCGATCTAGTTAACCACCCTCTTCTGCTTACCAATCTCCACTCCCTGGGTTTCTCACCCAAAGTTGTAAACTTGTTCTATAGCTAACTATCAAACAGGTATCAAACTGTGAAATTCAACTCGCCCACCTCAGAAAAAGCAATCACCAATGTTGGTGTACCACAGGGTTCTATCCTCGGACCCCTGCTTTTCTCGATTTTTATTAACAACATTCCTCAAGTGGTATCCTCCTGTTCATCGTTACTTTATGCCGATGACCTTGTCCTTTACACTAGCTCAGATAATATCCACTCTATTAATCACAAGCTCTCTATGGACCTACAAAATATTCAATCCTGGGCCACCAAAAATAAGCTTGTTCTAAACATTGGAAAGATTAAGGCCATGCTATTCGGATCCTCTATTAAATTAAAACAGCGCCGTAAATCTTTCCAGGTCACCTGGGCTGACAGCTCCCCACTGGAGATGGTAACTTCTTTTAAATATCTGGGCGTCTTACTTGATGAATCCCTCTCCTACAATGCCCATATTACCTCCACCTGTAAGGCTGTAAATGCCAAACTGGGCTTAGCCTACAAAACAAGCTATATTCTTACCCCCACTGCTAGGACTGCCATTGCTAGAGGAATCCTTCTTCCATCACTTTCTTACGGATCCGTAATCTATACAAATACGTCTAAAGCTAATCTTCATAGGTGGGACACTACCTACAACAATATATGCCGCTACGCCTCTGCTTCCTCCAGACTTAAACATCACTGCTCGCTGTACTCTGACCTAAATTGGCCTTCTCCTATTGCACAATGTCTCCTCTCTCTTGGAAACCTACTGGACAGTGTACTTCGATCTAGTATGCCCACCTACCTAGCCTCCCTGATGATCCCTCAACCCATCTCCTATGGTCTCCGATCTACTGACCTTTCCTTGATTTGCATTCCCAGATGTAGAACTACCAAAAGGAAATCAGGTTTCTCGCATGTAGGTCCCTCCTACTGGAACTCGCTGCCCCTAGATGTCCGTCTTGCACCTAATCATGCCACTTTTAAGAAAAGGCACTGCTCCCTCCTTACTACTTGTGCCCAATGTACCTGCTTCAGCCCTCCATAGATCTAGATTTACTCTGCCCTGGCTGCCCTTGGAAACATCTTCTATGGTGTGAGATGGCACCCTGATCCTTCAGCCTCCTTTAAACCTATCCCCTCTCCCTGCCCCCTTCCAAATCAACACCCTTTCACTTTCAGTATGTCATAATGATGCCTCCACTGGTATATTTCTTCTTTCTGTACCTCATATCTTGTGTTATTACTATGTTAATCTACACTTGGGCACTTACCTCTAATTGTATAATTTTTACACCATTCGTGCCTTGTACTTTTATTTGTCCTAACTTTACCTCACTTTATGTTTGCAATGTATTGCACATCTCCTGACACTGTATTCTATGTAACTGTTATCTCTCTATGTTGTTGACCTCCCGGGTCGTGCCTAAAAATAGTCACTTTCGTGTCTAGCGCACCTACCCGGTTATCAAAAAATAAATAAACATAGTACTGCAGTGATAGAAGGGACTTAGGGTCCATCTTACATAGTAACATAGTACTGCAGTGATGGAAGGGACTTAGGGTCCATCTTACATAGTAACATAGTACTGCTGTGATGGAAGGGACTAAGGGTCCATCTTACATAGTAACATAGTACTGCAGTGATGGAAGGGACTTGGGTCCATCTTACATAGTAACATAGTACTGCTGTGATGGAAGGGACTTGGTACATCTTACATAGTCACATAGTACTGCAGTGATGGAAGGGACTAAGGGTCCATCTTACATAGTAACATAGTACTGCAGTGATGGAAGGGATTTAGAGTCCATCTTACATATTAACATAGTACTGCAGTGATGGAAATGACTTAGGGTCCATCTTACATAGTAACACAGTACTGTGGTGATGGAAGGGACTTGGGGTCCATCTTACACAGTAACATAGTACTGCAGTGATGGAAGGGACTTGGATCCATCTTACATAACAACATAGTACTGCAGTGATGGGAGGGACTTGGATCCATCTTACATAGTAACATAGTACTGCTGTGATGGGAGGGACTTGGATCCATCTTACACAGTAACATAGTACTGCAGTGATGGGAGGGACTTGGATCCATCTTACATAGTAACATAGTACTGCTGTGATGGGAGGGACTTAAGTACATCTTATATAGTAACATAATACTGCAGTGATGGAAGGGATGTAGGATCCATCTTACATAGCACCATAGTACTACAGCGATGGAAGGGACTTGGGTACATCTTATATAGTGGCATACTACTGCAGTGATGGAAGGGACATTCATAGAATTATAGATGTTTACGAGTCCAGTAGGCACGAATGCCTTTTGTGGACTCGCCATCAGGTTTACTGGTGGAATTCACATTTTTTATCTCCCATGTGTGCATCTAGTCTTTTTTTGAAAGTGTCTAGTGTGCTACATAGAAACATAGAAGTTGACGGCAGATAAGGACCACAAGGCCCATCCAGTCTTTCAATTATGTTCTTGTGCAAGGCATTCTAGGTTGATGACACTCTCGGGCCCAGACATTCAAAAGGGTTGCGCATGGCACAACAGTGTTGCACCATGCACAACCCACTGATACGCCTTGGGGCGATATTCAAAAGGGAAAAGTGCATCGCACAAATCCCGATGCACCGGAGTGCATCAGTAATGTATGCAGGCACAGGTGGGGGGACGTGTCCATGCATAACCTGCACAGCCCAATATTCAGCCCGGGATGTGCAGAGTCATGCTTGCACAACCCCTACCTGCGCCTGCCTAAGTACACCAAAAAAAAGAACAAGTGATGGCCATCCACAGGTGAGCTGCCACATTGCAGGGTGCAACACGGCAGCTGCCACCTGTGGGTGGCCACCCGAGTTCCTGCCGCACCTGGTGGTGCCCCCCATGCCCCGTCGTGGTCATCACTATAGCCCCCCCCAGTCCAATATCCCTGGTGGTCCAGAGAACCGCATTGAGCCCGATCACGGGCTTCATGAATAGAACCTCCCAAGTCCAATATCCCTAGTGGTCCAGTGGACTGATCGCTGCCCGATCGCGGGCATCAGTACCCCTTCAGATATCGTACTACCCTGGTGGTGTAGTGTACCCCACCCACCCGCCCACTGGGCCCCACCGCCCGCTCCCCGTCAGCCGGTGGCAGCACCACCCCGCCTGCTGCCCGCCGCTCGCCAACTGACAGCTCAATAGGGCTGCACACCCATTGGTTCGCAGCATGAGCCAAGTGTGCAACTACACTACTACTCAGTCCAGATATGTGAATGATTCATTGACATATCTGGACTGATATCTGAATGGGCTGCACGCCCATTGGCTCATGCTGTGAGGCATCAACGGCAGCTCACCGCTGTCAGTCGGCGGCGGCGGCGGGCGGCAGGCGGTGAAGTGCCTGCCCGGCTGACGGAGGGAGTGGGGCAGTGGGCTCAGCGGGTGGGGTGGGGTACACTAGACCACCGGGGTAGTAGGCATATCTGAAGGGGTACTGATGCCCGCGATCGTGCAGTGATCTGTCCACTGGACCACCAGGGATATTGGACTTGGAGGGGGTTTCTATTCATGAAGCCTGCGATCGGGCTCTGTGTGGCCCATTGGACCACCAGGGATATTGGACGGATTAATTTATCATCATCATCATCATCATCATCATCATCATCATCAAATCTTTATTTATTCAGGCGAACATCATTGAGCAAGGCTCATTTACAAGATGGACCTGATAAGGTCAAGGTTCAATAGTTGATACACAACAGATACATCATACACTTATATAAGACAGTTATACATACAGGGGAAAATAACGTTTATAAACACAGTGATGTACAGTAAATTCACATGATAAAAAACGGTTACAGGAAAGTTAAGCTAATATTTACAGTATGTACAGTATATACATATCCCAGTGGGGGGGCATGGCAGACACTCAACATAATATAATACTAGGATGGTGAAGGTATTACTGGGTGCCATAAGATGGGGTATCTGTCTGGAAGGAATATGCCATATATGGTTTGGAAGGGAGATTTGTGAGATGACAATGCTAGCTCTAGTGGTAGCAATTGCATTTCTCTTTGAAGAAGACTGTACAGTGCTGTTTAAAGGATGCAAATGGAATGATAGTACAGTTTTAGAGTTTTTGTAGGGTGTTCCATACTATAGCTAGAGAATAGCTGATTGCTGCCCTCCTAGCCTGGTGTTGAATTTGGGCAATTTGAGCAGGATGATGTTGTTGCTTCTTAGGGCATAGGAGCTAGGAGAGGTCTGGGTGAAGCAGTCCAGGATATAGTTTGGAAGTTTTTTGACAACGCTCTGTAAATCCATAGTGCTGCATTTCTGTTCCTTCTGAGGTGAAGGAAACCCACCCAACTGCAGCATAAAGAGACCAATGATGAGTATTAGATGGCAGATCTGTAATGAACCTTATTGCTCTATGATATAAGGTATCCAACTTGTGATGGTAGGAGATGGGGCAGTGACTATAAAGGAAGTCTGCATAGTCAACAACTGATAGAAAATGGCCTGGACTAACCTCATCTTTGAGTCTCTGTTTAGGAAGGGTTTTAATCTATAGAGAAGGCCAAGCCTTTGGCAAAGCTTTTTTAACAGTTCTTCTAAATGATGAGTGAAGTCAAGTCTGTTGTCAATCCACATACCTATGTATTTGAAGTTTTCTACATACTCCAGATTTTCTCCAGGTATAGTGCATAGCTGGGGGAGAATGATTGGAGAGGATGTGCTGGTGGAGCTTTGATTTGTGAACATCATTGCTTTAGTTTTCTTTGCATTTAACAGAAGCTTTTTCTCGAGTAGCTGATATTGTAGCAAGGAGAATTCTGTTTGTAGGATTTCACGAGCAGCTGCAGGCGAAGGGTTGCTGACATACAGAACAGTGTCATCAGCAAAGAGGTGTACAGAGGAATTGGTAAGGGTTGAATCAGTGTTATTTATGTCACAGGAATGCCCACAATCGGGCTGCAGGGGGCATCGGTCCCCGATGGCTGCTGCCTGGCAAGAACACCAGGCGCAGTTATCGAGTTGGTAGCACCTGCATGCTAATGGCATGCAAATGGGGCTGTAATGAGATGCAAATGGCCCTCTGTGTGCCTTGCATAAATTAGGCGCAATGGCACAGCCAGGCGCATATCCATGCTCCACTCTGGCCACTTGCACTGGCTCAGTGCCACTGTGCCATGCACAGTGGGGGTGGCCAGGGTGCGATATTCAAAGCTGTTGTGCCATAGCGCAGCTCTGTTGAATGTTGCCCAGGCCACACCCCTGCGCAACAAAGTTGAGCTGCGCCCAGGCTTGCGCCACAGCCTGGCGCAGTTTGAATATCCCGGCCGCTGTGTATACCAGTGATCTCTCTTGCTCAAATTGTTTCGACTGCCTTTTAATTTTTTGTTATGAGATCTTGTTTTAATGTTTGTGTTATTGTAATTTAGGCTGATGGTCTTGAATAAGGCTGCGTCTTTTGTTGCTTTGTAAGTTAAGGATAAGTTGCTCCTCAGCCTCCTATATTGCACAGAATATAGACCTAATTTTGTCAGCCTTGTTTTGTAATCTGAATTATATAAAGATTTAATTTTTTTTGTAGATCTACGCTGAACGTTTTCAGTAAGTTTGTTATTTCTAACTAATTGTGGTGCACATACTGAAGAACAGTATTCCAAGTACGGTCTCACTAGGGTGGAGTAGAGCGGGATTATTACCTTTTCATTTCTACTCGTGGTGTTTTTCAGGATGCATCCCAGAATTTGGTTGCTTTTTTTTGTAAGATTTTTAGTGCGTAGTTCAAAGAATAAGTTTTTGGAGATTGCTATACCCAGGTATTTTTCGTTATTGGTTACTTGTAATGTAGTATTGTTAAGTTTGTAGCTGAAACAGAGGTTATTTTTTACCTAAGTGCATTACTTTACACTTGAGTGCATTAAATAATAGTTTTTTTTTGACTGACCAATTTTTCTAGATGTGTCAGATTTTTTTGTAGTTCTTGAGCTGAATTTAAGTCAATTATTATGCTTCCTAGTTTACAGTCATCTGCACATTTCTCTATCCAGCAATGTTTGGTAAGGGGGAGCATTGTGGAAATTAGGATGTTAAAAAGAGCTGGTCCCAGCACGGATCCCTGTGGGACTCCAGTGGAGACTGGGACCCAGGATGAAAGATGGCCTTTTAGTGAAACTTGTTGCGAGTGGTTTGGAAGCCATGATTTTACCCAGTGTATAATAGCAGGATGTATGTTTAGAGTTATCATTTACTCTGTAAGAACTGTATGTGACACAGAGTCAAATGCTTTGGAGAAGTCAAGAGAGATGATGTCAGTGGAAAGGCCTTTATCCAGTGCCTCACTTACAGGTTCTAAAAAGTTTAGTAGGTTTGTTTGGCATGATCTTCCCTTGGTAAACCCATGCTGAGTTGTGTCAGTTTGTCCAGATTCTAACTTGTGAGTTATTAACCTATCTTTTAATAATCTTTTGAGTAATTTACAAAAAACTGCAGTTAAGCTTATAGGTCTGTAGTTTTGCAGAAGGTTTTTGTTACCTCCTTTATAAATGGAGGATCACTGTAGCCTGATTTCAGAGTGGGAGAGTAGAACCAGAACTAAGGGAGGCATCAAATAGTATTGTTAGTGGGCCTGCTAACTGTTCGGCTATATTTTTTATAAAATAGGGTGCTAATGCATCCGGACCTGCTGAACCATCTAATTTGGTCACATTGATGGCTTCTAGCACTTCTGTAGTTTTTATTTTTATAGGTGAGCTATATGATAGAGTGCTTGTTAGCGGGTTTATATCTTTTGTGCCGAAGACACGAATGAAATATTTGTTTAGTGTTGAGGCCATTTCTTCCTCATTTGTAATTAATCCATCGAGGGTTATTAGGGGAAATGACTGGGTTACCTTTTTTCCTTGATCCTATATAGTTACAAAATTTATTTTTATTGTCTTTTATTGATATGGGTAGTTGTTCCTACATTTATTTTTTTGCTTTTCTAATTAGATGTTTACAGTTGTTTACTGTTTTTTTGGGCCTTAAAGGCTCTAATGGCCATATTTATTCTGGTCTGTGTGTGCGCTCCAGCCAAGGGAGACAAATTTAGTAAGGGGAAGAGTTGCCTGAGTTGTCTGGGGCCAGGCTGTGGTTTTTAGCTGAGGGACGGTCATCTCTAAAATGGAGAAATTCTTTTTTTTTGGTTAGAGATAGTTTATTGAAGAGAAACATCTCATGTAAATTGAGTCTCAGCCTGGCTCCCAAGCATGCACTCTGGCTAACTTTAGTCCTTTGTGGAGAAGTGGAACTGAATCCTGGTCCAAGGGAAGGATCCATCAAGGTAATGCATGACAACGCTAGGAGTTTGGTAAAAAAAAAAAAAGGATACTTTCAGGGCATGGATTAGCATAGAGTCTCCTGATATTATCATTTTAACAGAAACATGGCTACATAGGGGAATCAGTTATGAAGAAATTGATTTACAGGATTATTATCATCATAGACAGGACAAGGGGTCTCGAGGAGGGGGAGTTTTGATGTATATTAAACATTCATTGGGGCATTCAAATGTAATGTACTCTGGTAACATAGAAGGAGTGGAATGTTTAGTGGTTTATATGGAAGTTCTGGACCTGGTAGTGGGAGCAGTTTATTCTCCTCCAAAGCTAAATCCTAGCTTCTTTGAAAGTTTTTGTCATGCCTCGACAGATTGTGTTAGCCTAAAAAATAAAATTATCCTTCTGGGCGACTTTAATGCTGCCTGGGGGTGCTCACGAGGACAGAAGTTGGAAAATGCTATGCAATCCTTCCAACTTGTTCAATTAATAAATTCCCCCACTAGAAAGGATAAATTAAGAAGTCGAGGAGACATTTTGAGTTTAATTTTTGTCTCCTCAGAATTGATAGTAGAGGGTTTTAGAGCGGAAGCCCCTAACTTAGGAGATCATAGTGTGATCCAATGTACCATAAACACTGGTGTAACATTAACTGAGCCCAAAAATGAACATCCCATTTTTAGGAGATCTTACAGGAAATTTAATAAGTACTTGTTTAGTGGATATTTGCCAAAATTGCCTTGGCACTGAGTCTTTCTTGACATGGCAGTCAGTGAATTCATTGGGATGTTTCTCGAGGCATGTGATAGATTCACACCAAAAGAAGCAGTTAAAAATAAATCTTCTCGACCTCCATGGTTAGGACACAAAATAGGTAAATTGATTACATTAAAAAAGCAATTATGGAAGAAGGCAGATAAATCCTTGGGTTCAGATACCTGGGCTAAATTTTAAACTGTAAGGAATAACATTATTACTGTTATTAGAAACACCAAAACTTTCTATTATAAACAAAAAATACAGGATACAAAAAAATCCTAGGGACTGTTGGTCATTGATAAATAGGTTAAGGGCCCCTGTCAGAAATAATCTGGTGGTTCAACTAAAGGAAAACGGAATTGTGCAGCAGAAGGATTCTACTGCAGATCTGTTAAATCAATACTTTATAAATCTCCCTGATATTGAGATGGTAGGAATAAGTAATGAACAGAAACCATTTTTTGAAGAAGTTAGTGGTAAAAATAGTTCAGATTTTAGATTTTGTATGACTTCTGTTAAAGAGGTAAAAACTATGATAGATAAATAGCAAATACAAAAAGCTGGTAGTATTGATGGAATAGAAAACTATTTCCTAAAAGAATCATCGTTTGAAATATCACCTATTCTGATTGGTTTGCTTAATTGAAGCTTGAGTGAGGGGAATTTTCCTACAAATTGGAAATTGGCTAAGATTGTACATATTGCAAAAGAAGGTGACCCTACTATCCCTACAAACTTTCGTCCTATTACCCTATTGTCTACTGTTTCCAAAATATTAGAAAGAATAGTCCATAAGCAACTAATGGACTATTTAGAAAAATATAGGAAGTTATTCCCACTTCAGTCTGGTTTTAGGAGGGGCAGGTCCACGGCCACTGCACTCACGGACCTATTAGATCTGGTTGATACCCCCTTGGGAGAAGTAAGGTCCGTGGGCACAGTGTACATGGACCTGTCAAAAGCTTTTGATCTTGTTAATCATAACATCTTGTTGAACTTATTATGAAATATGGCGGTGGCAAAGGAGCCATGTCAGTGGTTCCATTCTTATTTGGAAAATAGGTCACAGATTGTTAGTATAAATGGAATTAGTTCTAAGCCATTATACGTTACTCAAGGGGTGCCACAAGGATCAATACTAGGCTCCCTCTTATTCATTATATACATTAATAATTTACCTGACTGTTTGAGAAATACCTCCGTTCATCTATGCACAGACGATACCATATTAATTGCAGATGGGGAACATCATAAGGAAGTAGAGGGAAAATTACAAGAAGATTTTTTGATTATGCAGAAATGTTTTTCCAATTTAGGGTTAGTAATAAACAGTAAAAAAACTCAAACAATGTTGTTTTTTCCTAAACAAGATAAAGAACATTTAAACCCCAAGTTAACTGTTAGCACCAGGGAAGGGAACATCTTAGGACAAACAGGTATACAAATACTTAGGAGTTTACATAGATCAGTATTTAAAATTTGATCATCATATAAATGAATTGGGGAAAAAAGTTAATATGAGATTAGGGGCAACAAAATGAGTATCACATTGTACAACCAAGAAGGTACGTCAAATTATGGTAAATCAATTAATATTGCCCATCTTGGACTATGGAAGCCATATTTATTGTCATGCAAATAAACAGCAAATGGTAAAACTAGATTTGGTCCAAAATAGGCTTGCTAGATTTGTATTGAAGTGTGATTTTAACACCTATCACTGTGTGATGTTTCGAGCCCTTGGCTGGAGCCCCCTAGAGACCAGAAGAAAATGGGCATGGGCCATACAGGTTCATGGGATTCTAAGAAATAATTTAATATGTGGGTTGGTAGAAAAGTTAGAAAAACCAAAATATGGTTGTAACTTGAGAAAAAAAATGTCTAGAGAGTTAGTAATTCCTAAATATAAAAATGAATTTACCTTTATGACCGTTCAGTATAAAGCAGTTGCTTGCTGGAATCAACTCCCTTTGTACCTTAAAGACCCATATATGAAATCAGATGTTTTTAAAATTGCTGTTTATATGGAATTTGAGCATTGTTGTACATGTAATAAATAGTCTAAATTGCATTACATTTGAGTACTGTCGTACATGTAATAGATAGTCTGAATTGTATTAGATTTGAGTACTGTTGTACATGTAATAGATAGTCTAAATTGTATTAGATTTGAGTACTGTCGTACATGTAATAGATAGTCTGAATTGTATTAGATTTGAGTACTGTTGTACATGTAATAGTCTAAATTGTATTAGATTTGAGTACTGTTGTACATGTAATAGATAGTCTAAATTGTATTAGATTTGAGTACTGTCGTACATGTAATAGCCTAAATTGTATTAGGAGTACATGAGGTGATTAGTTGGACAGAATGCATGGTATTGTAATAATGTGTATTTGCTCTTTGTATTTGTCTAATTCCCCTTAAATGTAAATTGTTTGATTTGCGTATGTTTGTTAATGTATTTTTGTATTTTATGTCCATGTATTTAATGTTATTGTAATTTGATACTTTAAACAGGTACATCTTGAGAAAAGGGCATATATAGCCCTAATGGAGGCATTACTGTATAAATAAATTTTATCTACTACTACTACTGTTATCTTGTATGCTGCCCAGTTACTGGGTGTTGGCTGTTTTTTATATTTTTTTATAGAGTCTTTGTTTTTTGTTTAGGTTACATTTTATGTTTTTGTTCCATCATTTGGTAGTTCTTTTATTTTTGATGTATTTTGTCCTAGTTGGTACCCATAAGTCCATACAGTGTTGAAGCTTTTCCTGTATTTTGAGCCAGACAGTGTTAAGGCTGCAATTTGCAAGATCTGATTGCCAATCCCAATTATTAAGGTATTTTTATAGATGAATTGTCTGCCTTATAGAAATCTTTAATTTGTGTACAACCATGGTTACTTACAGTTTGCTCTATATTTGTTTCAATTAGGACCCTGCTATGATCACTGTTGGATAAGGGATGGATTACATCCACTTTATTTATATCTTACGCTTTATTTGTGAGAAATATGTCCAAATATTTTGTTTCCTGGTTGGGCTCAATACCATTTGTTCCATGTTGTTTAGGGTCATCAGAGCCAAGAATCTGTTTTCCAAGGTGGAGCCACCAATGCCAGTGACCCAATTGATATTTGGGAGATTAAAATCACCCATGAGTATATAGTCACCTTCAATATCCTTATTTTCAGTTATATCCATGAATATATTATTTTCATTTCTGTCAAGGTTTGGGGATCTATAGCCCAAGCCGACAGTTATGATATGGTGTTTTGATACTTGAATTTTTGTCCATAAAAGCTCAATATATATGCTTTCTTTCATCTCTGTTGTTATTTCCCAAGATTTAAGTGGGTTGGGGGTATACAGTATGATTCCACCTCCTTCAGAGTACTTTCTATATTTTTCAAATTTTGTATAACCTGGAATATCTGTGTTCCAGGCATGTTCTTTATACCAGGTTTCAGTGACTTCACATATATCAATCTTGTGTGTAATCATGATTTATGTTTTATTTATTTATTTATTTGCTTTTGTTAACCGGGTAAGCACACTAGACAGCCATGTGCCTATTTTCAGGTGCTACCCGGGAGAGTTACAGGTGTAATACATTGTACAATAACAGTTACAGAAATGGGTGCGACCCGGGAGAGTTACCGGAGTCAGACATCATACAATTAACAGTTCCAGAAATAGGGAAAAGTCCATAGGAGAGCCAGGCATTACAAAGGTGGCTCTGTAGTTGTGAAAATACACGGGAGGAATACAGGTAATAACATAGGAAATAACTCAAAACGCAGATTGGTAGGGTTCACAATTAGTCAGTTTGAGGAGACAAGAAGGTAACCTAGCACAACAGGCATTACAAGGCTAGCTCTAGGACAAGGTAAAACACTGTGCATGAACAGTAGCAGTGACAATGGTAAGTGCAAGCAGGGGGTGCCAAAGGCGGGGGGGTGGGCCAGGATGCTGGGCCGGAGCTAGAGGAGAAGTGCGAGTGGGCAGAGGCGGGGGAGTGAGGAGGAGGGAGAGGCCCGCACCCAATTGGGATGGGGAGGTAGGGGCAAGGGAGTAGGTTACGAGGTGCAGGGGCAGGGGGAGAAGGTTTCAGGAAATTCCAGAGGTAGGCTTTAAAGCTTGGATGGGAGGAGGAGGCCCTGACTAGTTCAGGGAGCGAGTTCCAAAGTTTGAGGGCATAAATGTGGAAGGACTGATCACCCGCGAGGGTGCTGGTCCTGGGAACAAGACGTTCCTGGGTTGTCCCAGTCCTGAGGAGGTAGGAGGGGGCCCTAGGATTGAGGGGAAGGGCAAGGGCGGTAGGGGAACCAGAGCAGACAATGTTGTCAATGAAGTTACCTATAACGAAGGACTGGTGTTCTCCGGGGAGCCACCCTAGGCGGTTGTAGAGATCACACACTGGTGGGTGAGGGAGGCGGAGGCGTGGCAAACATTGTTTGAGCTGTGTCCCATTTTGATAGGCTGGTTTTGGGGACCGGGGCCAAAGTTACGAGGCCATAGCAGAGAGAGGGGAGGAGGACCCCCAGGGTGAGGGCTAGGCGGGCAGCAGGGGTGAGGCAGCTGTTGGCTCAATAAGCTAGGCCAAGTTTGCAATTAGAGGCGTTGCAGATGTTACAGATGTGCAGGGTGAGGTCCAGCTGCTGGTCAAGGGTAACACCTAGGTACTTAGTGGAGGTAACCGTCTCAAGGGGAGAGCCATCGGCCCCGAGGATATGAAGAGGAGCAGGGCAGGATTTTATTTTGTTCGAGGACCCAAACAACATGGCTTGAGTTTTTTTGAGATTGAGGGTGAGCCTGTGGTCCCGCAGCCAGGTATGTATGCGTTCAAAGTCGGAGTTAAGCTGGGAGTTAATAGAGGAGATGTCCCGTGAGCTGGCCAGGAGGACAAGGTCATCTGCGTATAGGGTGGAGTGGGCATGGGTAGGGATGGAAGATAGGTCGTTGATAAATTCTTTTAGCTCATTGATTTTACTAGAGAGACTTCTGGCATTTACTAAAAGTATGTGCAGTTTGTTTTTATCGGGGTTAAGTGGGTGGTTTATGTTCGGAAGGGTATTTTTCTTGTTATTTTTGTGTTTTTTGGAACTATTTATTTTTGCATAGACCTGGGCATTTACTGGCTTTTTTTTATTGTTCAGAGAGTCCACCTTCATCTTCAGTTTAAGTTGTTTTCTACAAAAGAGACAATTTGCTTTCCTAAGAGGTTGTTGTTACCCTTTCTGCTAAGGTGCAATCCGTCCCATGAGAATAGTTTGTTGTTTTTATGAAAATCCTCCCAATGTGTGATACAACCTATGTTTTTTTTAAGGCACCAGCTTCTTAGCCAGTTGTTATTTTTTTTTATTTTTGTTTGAATGTAATCTGGTGCTTTGGGAATTGGGAGTATCTCAGAATATGCAATTTCACAGTTTAGTTCAATTAGTGTGTTTGTCATTGCAACAGGGTCCTGCTTTATTTTTATTAGGGGTTCTCTCTGGATATTGTTTGCACCAGCATGGATAATAACAAGAGGATTCTCATTGTTTTCTAAGATTTTATGTAGCATAGGTGGAATTTCCCCTAGTTTGGCTCCTCTAAAGGATGACAGAGTACTATTTTCTTTGTCGGTGTTACAGACCATTCTATCTAGGTTTTTAATTATTGAATCACCTAGAACAAATACTGTTTTTCGCTGGGGTATGATTTGAAAGTCCATGAGGTCAATATCCTCTGGTTGTGGCTGTTCAGGTTTCCTTCTGGGAGGTTGTAGGAATAATGAAGCGGGGATTGTAGGGAGTGAGGGGATATTATTACCGATATACTGGGGGGCTGAATTATTGTTGGACACAAAGTTGGAAAAGGCTTGTGTATTGCCACGGGTAACAGGTAACATGGGACTGGTATTTATTAAGTTAGTTATCATGTGCTGTTTCGCAAGTGGGAGTGTTGACTTCTGGTGACCAAAAACTAAATTCGTTATCTTGAGATTTATTGTTAGGTTCAGTAGGACCCTTCAAGTTCTATAATACATTGAAGTGGTTCAAGATTGAAGTAATAAAAGTGCCTGCTTTGCATCCTTTTTTAGGGTCCATCTTACATAATAACATAGTACTGCAGTGATGGGAGGGACTTAGGGTCCATCTTACATAGTACTGCAGTGATGGAAGGGACTCAGGGTACATCTTACATAGTAACATAGTACTGCTGTGATGGAAGGGACTCAGGGTACATCTTATATAGTAACATAGTACTGCAGTGATGGAAGGTACTTACGGTGCATCTTACATAGTAACATAGTACTGCAGTGATGGAAGAGACTTGGGATCCATCTTACATAGTAACATAGTACTGCAGTGATGGGAGGGACTTAAATACATCTAATATAGTATCATAGTACTGCAGTGATGGAAGGTACTTACGGTCCATCTTACATAGTAACATAGTACTGCTGTGATGGAAGGGACTCAGGGTACATCTTATATAGTAACACAGTACTGCAGTGATGGAAGGTACTTACGGTCCATCTTACATAGTAACATAGTACTGCAGTGATGGAAGGGACTTAGGTACATCTTATATAGTAACATAATACTGTAATGATAGAAGGGACTTAGGTACATCTTACACAGTAACATAGTACTGCAGTGATGGAAGGGACTTGGGTACATCTTACACTGTAACGTAGTACTGCAGTGATGGAAGGGACACAGGGTCCATCTTACATATTAGCATAGTATTGCAGTGATGGAAAGGACCTAGGTACATCTTATATAGTAACATAATACTGCAGTGACTAAATTGACTTAGGATCCATCTCAAATTGTAACATAGTACTGCAGTGATGGAAAGGACTTAGGGTCCATATTACTTAATAGCATAATACTGCAATGATGGAAAGGACTTAGAGTATATCTAGGGTACATCTTACAAAGTAACAGTACTGTAGTTACTAAATGGACTTAGGATACATCTTACATAGTAACATAGTACTGCAGTGAAGGAAGGGACTTAGGGTTCATCTTATATAGTAACATAGTACTGCAGTGAAGGAAGGGACTTAGGGTTCATCTTATATAGTAACATAGTACTGCAGTGATGGAAGGGAATTAGGGTCCGTCTTACATAGTAACATAGTACTGTGGTGATGGAAGGGACATAGGGTACATCTTACATGGTAACATAGTGCTGTAGTAATGGAAGGGATGTAGGGTACATCTTACATAGTAACATAGTACTTTGGTGATGGAAGGGACTTACTGTCCATCTTACATAGTAACATAGTACTGTGGTGATGGAAGGGACTTACTGTCCATCTTACATAGTAGCATAGTATTTATTTATTTATTTGGTTTTTGTTTACCGGGTAAGTACATTAGACAACAATGTTGCCTATATTCAGGCACGACCCGGGAGAGTACAGACAGGGGAGACCAGAGTCAACATTAAAGAGTATTTCATGACGTAGCATGAGGTGAGAACAACATTTGAACAGTATACAGCCAGGTACAGTCATTATCAGTAACGACAAAGAGAAACAGATAACATTACATTAATTATTTTCATCTGATGATACATCAGTGACTAAATTGAAACGACAAACAGCAAACAAAACTTAAATGAAGTAGCATTATAACAATAGGATTTCTGCTGGATGTGGAAACTTTCAGATTTTGGAGACCAGTAGGAAATCAGTAAGTGCCATAGGGAGGAGAAAATGCTAGAGAGAAGCTCAAGTTACAGCACAAGAGCCAGCAGTCGGATTCTAATAGGTGTGCCCAAGACTCAGTTTAAAGGCCTTGTGGGATTTGGAGAGTTTGATGTGGGAGGAATGGAGTTCAAGCGGGGGCAGATATGGCAAAGGATCGTTCTCCTTTTGTGTAGATATCTGGGAATTTCAAGTTGGGTTTGAGCAAATGCCCTGTGGAGGTATGCTTGGGAGGGCTGAGTTAATACTTCGGCAAGGTATTTAGGGGAACCCGTTCTGATCATATTATCAATTGTACAGCCTGCAGAATAGTGTCTGAGCGAGTCTGGGGAGAGCCAATTTAGTTTCGAGTAGAGCAGGCAATGATGGGTAAGTCTGTGAGCGGAGAGAGCAAATCTGCATATACTGTTATAGCAGGTGCTCCATTTCTGGAGTGCTCCTTTGCTAGCTTTAAGGTAAACCTGAAAGCAATATGTTAGAGCAGGGAGGAGAAATCCTTGTGCAATAGCAAGCTGGGCAGCATCATTGAGGGAGGACCTAATTTTAAAGGCAAGACCAAGTTTTGAGTAAACTGTCTTACATGTAGCCGCAATGTGGAGTTAAAGTCAAGAGATGGGTCGAGAGTGACTCCTAGATACCTGAAGGAGGTAACGAATTCAAGAGAGGAGTCATCTAGAGAATGTATCAATAAGTCTGGAGTAAGAGATCTGATTCTTGACGGGGCCAAAAGCATAGTTACAGTTTTCTTAGCATTCATTAGAGCCTGTTCTGTAGTAACCACTCCTGCAAGCAGTTGAAGTCTGCTTGAAGATGTGCTCTTACTGATAAGGGATCTTTACCACTGGAGAGAAGCACCATGTCATCGGCATAAAGGATTAATGAGGAGGAGCAGGGAAGGGAGGGCAAGTTGTTAATGAAAAGGGAGAAAAGTAGTGGGCCAAGAATAGATCCTTGGGGGACTCCAACAGAAGTAGGGGAAAGACTTGAGACGGCGGATTCAATTTGGATAAATTGCAACCTCCCTGAGAGGTAGCTGTCGAACCAGGAGATGGACGACAGGTCAAAGCCAAGGCGGGACAGTTTGGAAAGTAGCAGAGAGTGATTCACAAGGTCAAATGCCTTTGTGAGATCGATAAATATATCCCCAGTGAGCAGGCTCTTATCCATCGCTGTAAGGACTGCATTTGTCAGCTGAAGTAGAGCAGTTGTGGTGCTGTGTCCTGTTCGGAATCCGTGCTGGGTAGGGGATATAAGGTTGTTAAGGTGCAGGTAATTTGTGACCTGAGTAGCGATGGCCTTTTCGAGAAGTTTATTTAGGGTAGAGAGAATGGCAATTGGTCTATAGTTTGACAGATTTTTGGTATCCCCTTTTTTGTGAACAGGGACAACGCGAGCGGTTTTCCACAATGTTGGTACCGTTTGGGTTATTATGGAAAGATTAAAGATTCTTGCAATAGGAACAGCAAGGGTAGGGGCTGCCTACTTCAAGAAGCTTGGCAGTAGCCCATGAGGGCCAGCAGATCCATAGGTGGATACTGATTTAAGGAGATGCAGCACTTCGGTGGAGGAGACTAATGTGAGATGAAAAGGGGTTTCATGCGAAAGCTGCACCTCAGGAGGAGGTGAAAGAGGTTGGTTGAATTTCTCAGTGTATTCGGAGAGATCCAAGAATTGTGCATTAAGAGCATTAGCAATAGTAGGTAACTTGTTACAGTTTGCGTCATTCAGTGTCATGTCGGTAATGGCCGTCTTGAGCCTTTGCCCAATGAAATTTTTGATGTGGTTCCAAAAACCCCTGGTATCACCCACTGAAGACTGGAGAAGTTTAAGGCAGTAGCTCCTTTTAGCCTTCCGAATATCTTTTTTGCAGGCATTTCTCAGTTGTTTATAGTTAACCCAGTCTTCTGATTGTTGGGACTTCTTTGCCAAGGTCCAGGCCTTGTCTCTTTTTATCATGGCTCGAAGGAGGTCTTTTTTAAGCCATTTATTAGGGGAGCCCCTAAGACGCCTTTTTTTCAGAGGGATGTGCAGATCCTGAAGGGCCAGAAGCTGAGACATCAGGTATTCAAGTGCTGTGTTTACATCATCAGTGTGATAGATGGGAGACCAGTCTATATTATTAATATCCTCGAGAAGTACAGTTCGGTTTAGTTTGGCAAAATCCGTAATTGAATGATTCTTGGGGGTTTAAGGCAGTGGCCATTCCAGATACAGGCATGGGCAGGTGATCACTAATAGAATCCGAAAAGGTCCCTGCAGCAGTTATTTTATTTACGCTTTTGTAGCCATCCAGTCCAGGAGAGATTGGTGCTCCGAGTTGGAAGAGAGATCGTGTAGGGCTAGAGATAAGTTGAGCGAGGTTAAGTCAGGCGAGAGCTTCAGTATATGTACGGCGTGACTCTGATAGGTCTAGGTTGAAGTCTCCATTAGTATGACTTCAGATCTACCGTTTAGAGTGGCCAGATAATCCAAGAGCCCATTTAAGCCAGGGAGAGCCCCCTTTGGAGGATTGTAGGCACAGATCAGATTTAGCCTTTTATCACCACCTAGTTGTAGAACTGTATGCAGTGCTTCACAGTGATTTGTTATCCAAGACTGGAGTACAGAGACATTGAGATGCTCTTTATAATAAAGGGCAACTCCTCCACCCTTTTGTTTGGTGGGGCGATTGAATCTGGACAAGCTGTAGCCAGGTATTTTGTACATGGAATCAGGCATCTCTGGCCTGAGCCATGTTTCAATTAGTCCAAGTATGTCCGGACAGTACAGGGCTATCCAGGCTTCAAGTTCAGGAAAGTTTGCTGGTAAACTTCTGATATTCATGTGGGCAATTTTCATGCCCTTAGTGGAAAACCAAGAGGAGTCATCCGTGGACCTGGCATTCCAGTGGGGGCCAGGGTTAGATTCTATGTCTCCTGACAAGCATAAGTGCAGAAGCATCACCCAAACTTCTTTGTAGAATCTCTAATTGCGCTTGAGGTATTTGGGCATGCTAGGGGGGGTGATAGAGAAGGAAATGCCCCAATTTGGAAGGATGAGTTATATGGAGGTACAGGTTAGGAGAAGGGAGCAAGGTTCTAGTTTGGTATAAGGTTGGAGAATACAAAGGAGAATTATTCATGGCAGTGGGATCCAGGGTATCCAGCTGGTATGTTACATGAGAGATAGGAGAGGATGATTATGGTGGGTAGTAATCCTGATACCACCAGAAGTGACCTTGGGCATGCAAGAGAGAACATTATGTATGCCTTGTATGAAACCTCTGTAAATCAGAAGTAGATTGTCCCTTATAAGAGAAGAATATAAGTGACAGAAATGGTGACTTAAGGGCAGGGTGACACCTATAGTGAAAGCAGTTTGAGTGAGACCTTTAGTGGCCAGAGGTTGGCAGTCAGTTATACAAGTTATTCACAAGAGGCAGGTATTCCAATAGAGTGCAGTTTATGAGGAATGGACAGGAGCAGGGGGAATTTGAAAAGGTGAGGGGATAAGATAAAATTGGGATACCCTCAGTCTGAGTTACTTTTCCATACAAAATAAGTGTAGAACAGAGGCAAACATAGAGAATAGGCAAGAGTGAGTGGAGGAAAAAAAAAAAGGACTGCCTCTCTGGTTTGAATTAGGACTGATGCAGCAAGGTGGTGATGGAAGGGACATAGGGTACATCTTACATAGTACTGTAGTAATGGAAGGGATGTAGGGTACATCATACATAGTAACATAGTACTGTGGTGATGGAATGGACTTACTGTCCATCTTACATAGTAGCATAGTATTATGTTGATAGGCGGGACTTAGGGTCTATTTTACATACTCTCACAATTCTCACTTCCTTTAGCAGAATCCCTCAACATAATTGGGGTTTATAGGCCACCATCAGGGTTTTAGTCATAATACTGTATCTGTGCAGTGACTTTGATACCAATCAAGATGAATCCATAGTCCTTGGCAACCTGAATTTTGATTGTCTCAATCACAAATCAGCCCTTCTAAAGGATACGTGTGATGAACTAGGCTTAAGCCAACTAATCATGGAACCTACCAGACCAAACCATAACACTCCTAACAATAGCTCCCTCCTTGATCAGATTTATTAACAGACCCCATAAAGTTTCGCAAGTACCAGTATTCCATAATGACTTTAGTGATCACAACATCATGGTCTGTTTCAGGTACCTGGAAAGGTCCAGTCATCCATGCAGATTCATACTGAAAATGAGTTTTAGTAAGTTTCATGTTGCCAGCTATCTCTCGGACCTTCCATTCCATAAGCTGGCAAAAATTCTGTCTTGCCACTAATATTAATGAAGCGGTGGATATTTTTAATTCCACCATCCTCGTATTATTAATAAACATACACCTCTGATCAAATGTGGGACCAGAAAAGTGTCATGCCCGTTTTATTCAGGTGAAATAAAATATGCTCTAACAAAGAGGGACAAACTGTGGGCTACTGCCAGGCGCACCAAAGATCCTTCTGATTGGATGGCCTTCAGAACCCTCCAAAACAGATGCACAAAATTGATCAGAAAAATGAAGGCGAGCTACTATCTCAGTGCCTTAGAGAGTGCCAAGGGCAACCCAGCAAAATTCTGGGGTATCATAAAATCAGTCAAGGAATTAAGTTCTTCCCCAACCCTACCCCAAAACATTTTCTATTAAGGTACAAATATTACTGATAAATCTTTAATCCACATTTCTCCATAGCAGGCCTTGCCTTCGACTCCTCCACAGCAGCTAGTCTAGAGCCTGCACATAATCAAGCAGACCCGAACACCAAGCTTCAACCCCAGAATTCCTTTTGCTCCTCCCCCTTTACCTTTAAACAAGTCAAAGATTTGCTTGTACACCTTGGTGTAAAATAGAAGTGCAGGAGAAGATGGTTTAGACCACCAATTCCTAAAAGTAGGCTTTCAGTATCTAACAGCATCAATATTGCATTTATTTAGCTTGTCTGTTGCAAACAGTGCAGTCCCTTCAGTGTGGAAAATAGCTCTTGTATATAACCACTTTTCAAATCTTGTGACCCTGGAGACCTCAATAATTATAGGCCTATATCTCTTCTACCCATCCTATCAAAATTACTAGAAAAATTAATCAATAACCAGATCAGGGATTACCTAGACAATTTAAACCTCATTAACCCACTACAATCTGGCTTTTGGCCTTTTCACAGCACCACAACTGCCCTCACGAAAGTGTTGGATGATTGGCTTCTTGCCTTAGACTATAAATATACCACAGGAGTAGTCTTCCTTGACCTGACCAAAGCATTTGATACAGTAGACCATATGATACTGCTAGATAAACTTAAACAGCATGGCTGGCCTGGTGGCGCTGAGGGTTGAGGCGCTGGATGCCACACCTCATGCCGCACCGACAACCCGGGTTCAGGAACGAGCCCATGCCGCTGGGAGTCAGCAGG
Source organism: Neoceratodus forsteri (assembly GCA_016271365.2). Classification (NCBI taxonomy): domain Eukaryota; kingdom Metazoa; phylum Chordata; order Ceratodontiformes; family Ceratodontidae; genus Neoceratodus; species Neoceratodus forsteri. The sequence goes on from CM028133.1 coordinate 1,111,093,244, forward strand.
GGAGAGAGAGGATTGCGCATCCAGAGGACTGCTCTCCTCTCTCACGGAGGGAGCCAGGGACAGCCCGGCACTGCAGTGCCCCCCTGTGGAGACCGGAGGCACTGCAACACTTAGGGCTAGCATGCAGGGGGGAGACGTTGGGCGGCTGCCTTCCGGATGTGGGTAGGAGCATCCACGTCACAGGCTGGGCGGCATTGCACGACCCACATCTGGGGACCATTCAAGAAAAAAATACCCCAGCATACTGAGGAGGCGATGAGGGCCTCAAGGACTTCCCTCACATCCCCAACACCAGGCAGGCCACTCCGAGGATCCACAGCTGACTTCCTGAGAGGGATGGACCCTATTATCTCAGAAAGACACCGCCAAGGTAGGAGTGGCGGGCCCTGCCCCATGGGTGATCCGGGGTGTTGGGAAGTCCCTAGAAGGAAGGAAGAACTGGAGTGGTGTGTCACAGTGGGGAGTAACAGGGGTTAGAGTCGAGTAGGCACCTCTGAGAGATGCCCCGGTATGCAGGAGAGTAAACGAAGTTTGAAAAAAAAAAAACTTAAAGAGCATGGCATGAATGGACCTATTGTTAACTAGTTCTCCAGCTACCTTTCTGGCTGGCAGCAGCAAATCAAGGTAGATGGAACCTGCCACTTCTTCCGCTTTCTCAAGGGGTATCCCAAGGATCGATTCAGGGCCCATTTCTCTTCATAATATACATCAATACCCTAAGCAATACTATATCCAAAGCTAAACTCCATTTCTTAGCTGACGATACTGTTCTCTACAGCTCAGAACCGTCAGGTACAGATGTCTGCCATGAACTGCAATTCGAATTTGACCTTTTGCAACATAATCTTCTACGCTCAGAATTATTATTAAATGCCAAAAAAACAAAAGTCATGTTCTTCCAACCCATTAATCATTCTACTATGTCTAAAAACCCCACTCCCCCATTGTCTGTCGTAACCCTGTTAGTTGACACCCTAGGGGTTGTGGATAATTTTAAATATCTCGGTTTTCCATTGGACCATAATCTCTCCTTCTCTGCCCATATTGAAGCTGTCATGAAAAAGCTAAAGATGAGGCTCGGTTTCCTTTATAGGAATAAAGTCTTATTCTCCAAAGAGTCCAGGACAAGACTGGTCCAAACCACATTTCTTCCTCTGCTGGACTATGCTGACATCCTATATGGCTGTTGCTCGGTTACCAGTTTACATAAATTAGATATCCTATACCATCGAGCCATCCGCTTTATCACTAATGCACCATTCAGGATGCACCACTGTGACCTCTGTGCTGCAATTGAGTGGACATCCTTCACCACCAGAAGACTAGCAAGTATTTATGTCTGGGCATACAAAGCCTTGCTTTGTAAGATACCGCAATATATCTCGAGCCTGCTTTGCTGTACTTTGTGCACTTAGCCCCTTAGGAAAACTTCGTACATTATGCTCGGAATCCCTAAATTCTGCACTAACTATGGCAAAGCTGTTATCGGTCATGCTAACCCCCTTGCGTGGAACAAGCTGCAATCATCCCTCAAATTATCCAATCTAGTCCCATTAAATGCATTTAAAAGCCTTGTTGCCAAGCACACAAACGACGGTTGTCACTGTTTCTCAGCTTAGACCTTTTAGTCTTTGACCTCCTTCTCTTCCTTTCTCTGATCCTACAACATACCTCCTCCCTATTCTCACTCATCCTCCCTCTGATCCTATTATGTAACTCCTCCCTATTCTCCCTCTAATCCCTCAATTCTCCCTATATGTATGCCCCCTCCCTTACCCCCATGTCCCCCTTGGACCACATTTTCCCTCCATGCTTCAACTATCAGCTTAGATTATATCATTACAAGGAGTTACTTGTTTAGCATTGTTATCACATTAAATGTTGTTGTCAATCATTGTGTACCTATATGTAACTATTGCACTCTTTAATTGCACTATTGCCTTTTTTGTACCTGTTCTGTTTATTATATAGCACACTGTATTGTAATTTGTCCGCAAGGGACCTCCTTGTAAATGAGCTTGCTCAATGGAGTTTTCCTGGTTAAATAAACTTGAACTTAGAAAAAAAAAAAAACTTGAACATAACGTAACATAATAACATAGTACTGCAGTGACAGAAGGGACTTAAGGTCCATCTTGCACAGTAATAGGAGTAACAACAATGAGGTAATACGTTGAACAATATGGTACTGGCTATACAAAAAGACGCATAAGATCAATAGTTAGAATCATACAATGTCAGTGTACTAGATTCGCTGTCCAACACGGACTTTGTCATTTCCAACAAAAAGGAGCTGGAATAGTGTACAATACAGCAACGAGTTATACAAAAATTCGAATTAGGTCAATGGTTTAAATGATAACACTGTCAGAGAACTAGCTACACAGCCCAACAGTATGGATGTTGTCATATCCAAATGCGGAAACGGTATAATAATGCAAGGTAGGAGGCATCTGGGGGTAAGCAAGGGTTGGGTGGAGGGATAGGAGGGAGAGAGCAAGAGGTGGTGGGCGAGATAAGAGGACAAACAGTGGCAGAAGGGAGTGAGGGGGGGTGGCGAGGGGAAACAGAAGGGAGCAATAATGCAAGTAAGTGCATGAGAGATATGGAGAGGAATAATGGAAGGGATGGAGAAGAGTGGAGAGAGCAGGTTGGGGGTAGATTTGGGAGATATGAGATTAAGAAGGGGATTTACAGGAACAGGAGAGTGCAGGGAGTTGTCTTAGTTGATATCTAATGGCAGAGAGTGAGGGGGAGAGGCAGAGTGGAGAAAGGGAGCAGATTCCAGAGGGAGGGGTGGCAGTAAGAGAAAGCAGTTTGGCCAGCAGATGAGCAGGGATGGGGAATGGAGAAGGTGCGGGAATCCCTGGAGCAGAGGGAGTAGGAAGAGGAGGGAACACTGGAGATGAGGGAGGATAGGTAGGACAGAATGGATCCGAGCCAATATTTGGAGATGATGGCAGGACAGTGGGACAGGTGACGTGAAGAGAGAGGGAGCAATAAAGGGAGCAGTGATGAGTGCTGAGGGAACAGTTGGTGGCAAAATGGAAGAACATGTTACAGAGGGTATACAGTTAGGCAAGGAAGGAGGAGAGGGCAGTACCGTAGACCACGTCTACATAATCCAGGATTGGAAGGTCCATTTTGCTTACCAGCTCATGGTGGATCTAGAGGGAGAGGCAGTCCTTGTTATGGTACAAGACACCACGTTTTGGGTGGAGTTTGGCATGCATGTGGATGGAGAAATGGAGCTTGCTGTCAAGCCAGACTCCAAGGTACTTGAAGGGGGGGGGGACAGCCTTCAGAGGCATGCCATCAAGCATGAAGGAAGCAGGGAGATGTGAGAGCCTAGCCAGTTTCTGACTGGTACCAAAGGTCATAGTGGCAGTCTTTTTTGTGTTGACCCTGAGTTGGTTGGCCTGGAACCAATGCAGGACATTGTGGAAGTCCTTTTGGAGTGGAACTTCCATAGCTGAAGCTGAAGGGCTGGAGATATAAATGACCATATCATCTACATACATTTGGATATGTGAAGAGACACAGGGAGAGGGGAAAGTGGAGAACAGAACAGGGCCCAGGATGGAGCCATGAGGGACCTCTGCTAAGATGGGGAGAGTAGGGGACAGGACACCATCCATTTGTACCGACTGCTGATGGCCCATGAGGTATGAGTGGAATCGGCTAACAGAGGATGTTGATAGGCCTGCAGATCTCAGCTTGTTGAGGAGGAGGGGGTGGGATGCCAAGTCAAAGGCTTTGGCCAGGTCGATGAGGTGATATGTTCCTGATCCATCCCAGTGAGGACAGAGTCAGTTACCCTCAGCAAGGAAGATATGGTGGAGTGGTGCTTCCTAAAGCCAGACTGAAAGGGGAGATAGGAAATCTGAGGAATAAAGGACATCAGCATGTCTGGAGTAGACGAGGGTCTCCTGAATATTAGCAAGAGAGGAAAGAAGTGATATTGGCTGGTAGTTGCCAGGGGAAGACGGGTTGCCCCCTTTGAGCAGAGGTAAGACCTTTGCTATCTTCCAAGCCTGAGGGACAGCACCATGGGAGAAGGAGAGGTTCAAAAGGTGAGCAAGTGGAGAGGCAATAGCCCGAGCCAAGATTTGTAGAAGTTTGGGGTCCAGTGATCTGTAGGAGTGTAAGTCAGACAGGGATTGTGAAAATTTGGAACGAGCTCACACTCGGTCACGGGACTTACAAAGATCGATAATTTCAGGGGTAATCTAGGGGTGATGGGAGAGGCTGACTCTAGATTTACGTAGGGGAGCGTGAATGTCCCAGGTGTGGTTAAAAATGATGAGGAAGTGGGAGAGGGCAGTGTCAGTATCTGTGGCAGAATAGACTAGGGACCAGTCAGAGGAAGCAAGATCGTGTAGAAGGGTATTTGAGTCCAGAGTCCTGAATGACCTGGACCAAATGTATTTGGGGGCAGAGTGAGTGGATTTAACTTTCTTGATACAGTAGATCATGCTGTGGTCACTGAAGATGTCAGGTAGAGTGCCTGCTTCAATCATATGGTAGGGGTGTAAGGTGAGCACCCAGTCCAGGAGGGAGTGATTAGAGGAGTGAGGATTGAGTCGGGTGGGTTTGGCTATTAGTTGGGTGAGGTTCAGGGACTCAGTCTTGTGGAGAGTGGGCCTAGAGGTAGGGGAGAGCCAATTTATGTTGAAGTCTCCCAAGAGGATAAGTTCACCATAGTCAATAAGGGAGACAAGGGATGAGATGGAGTCAAACTCAGGGAGGAGGGGGAGAGCTTAGGAGAGGCATGGAAAACACCAACATACATTAAATAGGGAGGATGGAAGGAAGGGATAGCTTAACTAGAAGGAGCTCATGGTAGGAGGGAACTGACTCACTGAAGGTGACAGAGCAGGACAGATTTTGACGGACATGGCCACTCCATCACCACACTTGCAACAGTCCTGACGGAAGAGGTGATAGTCAGGAAGAACCAAGTTGGTGTCTGGTATCATGGATGAAAGCCAGGATTTAGATATGCACAGGAGGCCAGGGGAATACTGAGAGATCCAGACTTTGAGAATGAAGCTTAGGGAGGAGGCTGCTAGCATTTAGGTGGAAGATGCTGAAGCCTTTAGGGGGAGTGGGGGAAGGGGATGAGGGAGAAGGGGGCAGGGTTAGGTTCAATATCACCGGCAAGGAGGAGAAGAATGAAGAAAAGAAGGAGAACAGAGTGGGACTTTCACCTTCTAGAGTGAGGGGGAGAAGGAGTTGTGGTGGAGAAGGAAAAGAGAGGAGGACCTGGTAGAGAACTTCGGGGGTAAAGAAGGGGGTCTGAAGGAACCCAGGGTAAATAGCATAGGTAGGGTAGGTGGAACAGGAGGAGAGGAAGAGAGGAGGTGGGGTAGGTATGATAAGGGAGAATGAGGGGGAGACAAAGCTAGGGTAGGAGAGCAGGGGCACAGATTAGACTATAAATGAAGGGGCCTGAGGGGAGGGAGTAGAGTCTAAGAGAGGGGTTAGGGATAGGAGAGAAAAAAGGGGATGCAGACAGGGAGAGTATGTAGTACGGTAAGGTGAAGTTTGAGGCAGGTGACTAATGTGAATGGATCTATAGCAAATTCCTTAACAGTGAAGACAAGATACAACAGCATTATACTTGGAGGTAGTCAGGCAGGCAGTGAGAAACAGCATAACCAAAAAAAGGTAACAAGGGCAGATAACCCAAGCAGCAAAATACAATAAGGTAATGGAAATGAACTGAATCAAAAATCAGAAATAAGGCTGTACCCAGATTGTGTAAAGCACTCTAACCCTCAGTGGCAGGGCTCTTAACAAAGGCTACTACTACTACTTCTCCGGCACTTACCCCATTTTCGTAGTTCCCCACCACCACCCTGACGGGACACTTGTGCATGGGATCACTTTCAGGATCATCTCTGGCAGGAAAGCTGCTCGGCATAGCAGGGCCCAGAAGTACTACAGGTGTGTGATTTCCAGCGTTTCCCTCCTTATGTCTTTCTTCCTCATGAATGCCAGCATGCTAGGAGCTACAACGGTGTGCATGCAGTAGTGCCCTGAGGAAAGCCCAGTCAGTGCACTTCCCACCACAGTATCTCTTCTGTGCTGCTACTCATGGTCATCCAGGTGGCAGGGGTACAGTGGATGAAGCAATCACGCCTCTTCCGAGGAGAACAGCATCCTTTTTAAAGGAGAACAGCACTGAACCTGAAAGCCCTTTTTCCTAGTAGAAGTTGCTCTTTAAAGAGCACCTTTCCTGGTGCTTATTACAAAAATAGTAGAGGAGCCTTATCTGCTCCAAAGTCCACTGGCGCCAAAAGTACAGTTTTAATGTTGATGGATTTCAGGATGGAAGGGATTGTAATTTGGCTCCGTGGAGCTGAACTGCCTGTCCTTTCTACTTCTTTGGCTGCAGCACTGCCCCCACACTAGCACCTACTATGATGTTTTATGGGAAGTGCGTGGGGACACACTCCATAGACTGTAATAGTGGCTGACTTTTATGCTTTTTTAATAGTTCTCAGTTCTAATACAGATAAAAAAAGAACAATGATCAACTAACAAGGCTCTTGTTAGTTGAGTGGTGGCTTGGATTTACCCCAATCAGAACACTGAAGTATTAAAAAAAGACATAAAATTCAGCCCTTATTGAAGTCTGTGGAGTGCGTCCCCATGCTTTCAATATAAATAAGCCACACAAAAAGTTTGTGTGAGGATGGTGCTGCAAACAAGGAAGTGAAAGGGTTTGGTGGCTCAGCTCCATGGAGCCAAATTACGATCCCTTCCATCCCGAAATTTAACAACACTAAAATTGTACTTGTGTTGTCAGTGGACTTTGGGACAGGCAGGGCACCTACAGTGTTTATGGGGGAAATTTTTAAAATTGTCAGTAAAGGTGTTCTTTAAATGCTGGTTTCAACTCTGTTATTGTTCCATCTATACTAGCCTATTAGTAACCTTGGTGGTTGTTTCTGATTTACACTCTGGTGTAAAGTACCATTTTAGAACTGTGTGATGTAGATTATGACCCTCTCAGCCACACAGTTCTATAGCAGAATGTGGGTACATTTTATCAAGAATGGAAGAGCTGAGCAAGGGACATAAAATATGTCATACCATTCTAAAATGGTACTTAACTATCTGTGTATAAATCAGAAAGACCACATAGGACATAAGGACAACCAATATGCTTGTAGAGATGAAACAGTAACAGAACTTGAACCAGTAGTTTAAAATCGGCTTCTTTGGGGAAGAATGACTGATAGGTTCAGGGCAGTTCTTTAAGATTTGTTCCTCCTTCAGGTGCTGGCCCACAGATGGACCTGGACCAGGATGTGAACTCAGATTGTTAGCACTGCAGGCAGCAGATGTGCCTCTGCACCAACAGGCCTACTAAAAAATATTTATTATATATATATATATATGTAAAATCAATAACCTTTTGTACGCCCCATTTAGGAAACTGGCTCAACCATTCCTTGGGAGATACCACTAGTGGTTTGTGAAAGGGTAGTTCAGATTTCATACCAGTTTATCCCTTGCCTTCTGATGTGAGACTACCAGCAAGGGTGCTAGTTATTGCTAGTTACATTGCTGGCTTTGTGATGTGGACACCTGTCCACTGGGAGCTGGACAGAGAACCAACACAACTCATCACATAAGCCACTGAACTGCAATTAGATATTATAGCAATATATATAACTATATGCTACTACTGACCTGGGTGCTGCTGGATTTGAACATGTGACCTGGAGGTGGAAGGCTCTGCAGTCATCTGTCAAGCCACTGAGCCCTCCAATCCCTCTCCTCCTTCTCCCACTTCTCCCACATGTGGTATCATGTCTACAGAGGTAAACTGCTACAAAGCATGTGCAAGCTAGCTTATATTAACTATTGTAGTATGGAGTCCTGTTGGAAAAAGGGTATGTGGCTACCCCATAAGAGTGAATCAAGCAAGTGAGGACCTACCATCACTGAAGCCAGAATTGAAAGGGAATCACATGGACGTGCCATGTGACTAGCCAGAGTTCAGAGAGTGGTCATGTGCCAGCAAAAAGAAGCATATCTAGCTGCAAAAGCCGATGTTCTGCAGGGGGGTAGGTATTGATAATGCGCAAGATTTAGGATAATCCAGGTCTCCTCAACTAGGAGAAGAAACAAATTATAACCTAAGTTCCTACTTTCCCAACCCTCCACACTCTAGTGACCTGGAGGCTAACTTGTGCCTGGTGGACTGCACTGACCTTGGTCAACCAAAATTGTATTTTAGGGCCATCTCTAAAATACGTTAAAAAAAAAAGTAATATTAGGCAAGCCAGGATGGGAAGTGAAACCATAGACACGGAGCTGGCCTGGTCTCACTGGCCCTGCTGGAACTATCCCACCCAATTGTCACACTTGGACCACTGATTCTGATCCATGTATCAAATTCTTTTTGTATTACATATAATTTATGTAAGGGAAGGGCAGTCAGAAGACCCGCAGTCTTGCTGAACTGACACATCCAAAAAAAAAACAGGGATAAGTTCAAAGAGCAGGACATAGCTAAATCTACAGCTATTTTAAATGCAATTCCTTTGTTAAATTTTCTTTGAAGGCAGGAACCAAAGTATCCACTTTATAATGCGCTCAGGGAGATCCTTTGACTTGCAATAGTTGCCAGGAAGAACCTGTGTTGGTAGGGGTGTCTCAGGGAGCTCTTGAATTACATCAGAAAGACCTTTTGATGTGTAAATAACAAGGATCCAGATGGATTTGGAAGGTCCAATACACATTCCTAGGATGCTTTGGAAGGACATCACAGAAAACTTTGTGTGTGTGTGTGTGTGTGTGTGTGTTTGGCAGAACAAAAAACAGTTCTGACCAGTTAACCTGAAGAGAGGAAATTGAGTATGTCACTTATCATTTTTTTTTAAATCTTGTTGGGACATCCTGTGCTGTAAAATATAACTTTCAATACTCCAAGGCAGAGTTTAATGACCTCAGAGAGGAGGCCGGCTCAGGACTGCTTTTATCCACCTGAGCAAGCCTTAGAGAGATACATTTGATTTTATTTCTAACTGAGAGAAGAAGGACAAGATCAGCACTGTAGGATATAAGTCTTATGTGGATAAAAGAGCTTAGTTTGTACTTTAAAAACCTGTTTTGTTTTTAAGATTGTATGTGTTTGGGATATTTGTTCTGTATTTATTGTTCTGTTTTGATATTTTAAAGTAAAGATATATTTTACAATGGAAACTGCCTGGAGTGCCTTGACATTTCTTTTTATTTAAGTGGAGCTTTCAAAGGTTACAGTTAACACTGTGCATGGGCTTATTGATATACCAAACTGGGAAATGGATAGAGTTCTCTAAAGTCTTGCATAGAGTTCTAAGGGTTCATTTGAAAGACCTGGTTGGGTGCCCATAGGCAAAGATACATGGCCCCCCAAAGACAGAATTATCTGAGCCTGATAATTGGGTACACTAACAAGAGGTTATCAGTTTGAATCCCTCCAGAACTTGAGACTAAGGTGACTTGAACCCACAAAACAGACAAGAGGGTTACCTTGTTCTGTTCACTGTCCACAAATCATACGCTCAGAGGTTGGCACTTTAGGAGTAGAGGGCTGACCGGCTGAGCGAGTTTGTGACACCGATCACCAACATTTTTCCTGTGCCATTCACACCTCCACAGAAAATGGAAGACTGCACCTGTCATTCCTGTCTTCAACAGTGGTGACAGGACCAACACTGCTAATTACAGGCCTATTGTCATCCTCTCCCTATTATCTAAGGTGCTTGAGAAAGTTGTCAGTGACCGACTCACCTCATATCTAGACAAAAACACCATTCAGTGTACCCAGTAGCATGGTTTCAGGAAGCTTCACAGCACTAACACTGCCTTGGTTGAAAATTTCAATTACCTCCATGATGCTTTGGACAGTGATGGCATGGTCTGGGTCATTTATTTAGACCTAACAAAGACCTTTGATCTAGTCAATCACAAGCTCCTGCTACAAAAACTGACTGAACCTGGGCCTATCATTGGACACCGTCCAATTGTGCTATAACTATGTCTCCAACCGGAGCCAAAGAGTCAAAACTGAGGGTACAACCTTCACGGAAAAGGTAGTCTCGGTGTGGGTACCTCAAGGCTGTATCCTGGGCCCCCTACTATTTGGTTCATGAACTAGTTGCCTGAAGCTTGCCACACTGCCAACATTCTCCTGTACACAGATGATGCCGTTGTTTACACTAGCCACCATAACAAGGATAGCCTTTCCCGAGACCTCCCAAGCAACTTTTACTCTGTGGAAACCTGGTGCTCCAACAACAGACTAGTACTCAAGTATAAAAAAAAATGAAGACCATGCAGTTTATCAGTACTAACTTGAAGGAAAAAAACTCAACCCCCAGATCTTTTCTGTGCACTGGGCACTAGGCACTAGACTGGAACAGGGTGAGATCTTCAAATAACTTGGGCTCTACCGCGATGATACCCTGTCTTTTGTCCCCATGCAGATAACCTTGTGAAAACAATCAATAGAAGGCTGGGAGCCCTGTACAGAAACAGCAATGACATTACCCAGGAAGCCAGATGCCTAATAGGTTCTAGCTTCGTCCTATCTCTAATTGCTTATGGCCTGGGCATCTACCGTGTGACTAATGAATCTGTTATGGAGAGAATCAGAGTACTGTGCAATGTAGCTTGCAGACTGGACCTGGATGTGGATAAATGTACCCACAGCTGAGATCTGTACTCCCTTGCTAACAGAACCAGATACCAGACCTGCTTACTAGGTAAAAAGGCTCTCCTAGGTCTTACTCCCCCAGCCAAAAAACTTGCCTGAACAATGTCAATAACCAGTACCACACCAGAAGCATGGCTAACCACAGACTCCTGAAACCTTTCTGCAGGACTAGTCATGGGCAACGCTCCTTCTCAGCTAGAGCAATAAACTGGTTAAATAACCTCCCAAGTGTGATCTTCAATATGACCAAGTTGAACCAGTTCAAAAGATCACTTCGGACACATCCAACAGAACAGGCTAACTGTTCCTGTACCTGTCTGGTCGACTATATGTCCCAAGCTTACCTGGTGATGTGCTCATTGTTAAACTCTGCCATTGACTTAGTGTTACCGCGCCCTTATTGGCCTCTGCATTCTGACTCCGTGTTAGCTGTGCTGCGCTAAGATATCCATTTTTGTACTCATCTACTACGTTATCTTATCCACTGTATTGCTTGTAATGTGTCCTATTGTACACTTTCCCGACATGGAAACTTTGTAAAAGTGCACCTGTGCTCAAAGGTCTTTCCTAGCAAATATAAAGTGAAATAAAAACATATGGGGAGGAGCTGACTGTCACACAGCTAGTATGCAAGAACCAAAAATAGAAATACTGCTCACTCAGCTAAGAGGTTTCCAGTATTTTTTATTTTAATTAATAATATTTCTACCAGCATGGATTCAGTTACTTATTCACAGTCTGGCAGTTAACTAGTTAATAGCTCTGTCCTGGTGTAACCCCCCTACAAATGGGGGTTCCCAAAAAGTCTTCCTTGAGCTTGCCTAAATGCTCACTGCCAGGCTGGTGTCCTGAGTTTTAGCAGTTTAAATGTGATTACCAGAGCCTGTATAGCCTCTGTGTACTGTCTCTTTAAGAGCTGCCTGATTGCAGCCTAAGTAATCTGAGAGGGAGCTCTGTTGAAAGATGTAACTATTTGCTGAAAATCATTTAGTGTGATAATGATAATGTAGTTTGTCTAACCTGCTTTCTTTGTAGCAAGGACTGTTTTGTTTTGTCTCCACTATCTTGGTCTTGGACTGCAAATTGGACCAATCATTTCTGGTGGGACCCAAAATGTAGCCGGACTACAGGAGCTGTCTGGAGTCAAAATCTGTAGGAACTGTAGTTTGGAGCTTTTGTGCCTTTTTTGCAACTGAAGGGGGAGCTCTTGCTTTGACTGACAGCCAAATCAGCCAACCGAATCTTTTAGATCTTGGGGAAGTCCCGGGTTGCTGGCAGTTTTCAGTTAGTTCTAAGCTGGGAGGTGAAATGAGAAGAGCTCAAGTGTATTTTGGGCAGCAATCCTGAGTGGATTCACATGGGAGAACTCTGAAAAGGCTAAGTGTATGGCCTGCATGTCGGTGTGCTGCTCCTGAGAGGGAGAGAAGAGAATTATTTTGGACTAAATCCATGTTTGTGTGACTAAAGTAAGCTACTGAAGTGGGCCAGGCTCAACCTGAAGAAGACCAAAGATTTTGCTGAATGCGATTGGCCTGTCAGGAGTTACAGCTACCCCTAAGCTCCTGGTGTGTGCAGAGACTTTGCGATTGTGACCGGGGAGTGCTTTGCCTGGTACAGTAGAATCCCTGTACGTGTAAATGCGCTATGAGCTGCTAGTGGGTTGTGAGTTAGTTCCCCACTGTGTTAACTGTGTTCTGCTTGCTGGAAGCTGTATCCAGCCCAAAATGGACTGCATCCAAATTTGTCTCCATGCGGTCTGGGCCTTGCCAAACTGGTCCAGCCAGACTACCCACTGCACAGAGAAGCCATCGACGAGAGACCTGCCTGGGGATCAGCCCCCTGCTCCACGCTTGAACTGGAACAATGCCTCTGCGACTCATGTGGGCCCTGCTTCTCCTGGCATTCCAGATCAACCACCTGCAGTCTCGATTTTCGTCCAGCCTGTGTCCAGTCTTGGGTATCGTGAGTAAATACCAGGGTAGCTCCCTGCAACAACAGCTTAATCTGAGTGTGTCATCTGATTGTCTTGTTGTTTCGTTTCCTTTACGAACTGAGTCCTCTGGCTCCGGATTACAAATATTGTGTACTGTGCATGTTGTGTTTTCCATCACAGGGCCCCAACCAGCTGCGACGCCGGCCAACCCCGGGCAACAGTCCTGGCTAGCCCATCTCTTCTCCACCTGGGTACCCAGAGGTGGACTGTGTGGGGGGACTCAACGCGCATGCACAACTGCTTGATTGATATAACCTTTAAGCTAATTAACCTGATTTTGCCCCTCCCTTGTTCAAGTCCCCTGAATAAATCAGATCTAACCTTTTCTGCATGTAATCTGACTGTGGTTCCAGTTTGTGCTCAAAGTACTGTACTGTTGCTATTTGCTGTGCATAACCTTGTTTTACAGGGGGTCCCCAGGGTCGAGCCAGAGGAACCAGCCCTGGTGATAAGTGCAAACAGTGTGGGTACTTGTGTGGTGTACCAGGGGTATTGTGAAAGTGATTATTGTACAGTGTTCAGGCCACTAGAGGGGAAAGAGGGGGGTTACAGTGTCCCGGAGGGCTGTGTCCAGGTTAGCTTAACCACTACCAACCCTGACCTCCGGGTGGAGGCACCCGTTTCAGAACTCAGGCCCCTTAACCTGCTACTAGCCAAGCAGGCAGGGGTAGTAGTCCTTGGGATGATGCCATCTGTGTTTTCGGTGTCGAATTAGGTTTTCTCTCCTTTTATTGTTTTTCTTTTGTTAGTATGATGCTGAGTTTGAAAAAAGGGTTGAAGAAACAAGGATGCAGGCCCCTATGCATCTGTGTCCCTGTGGGGGCCCTATTGCAGCACTGGACCGGCACCATGAGTATCACTCCTGCCTTGGCCCAGATCGTGATATGGACCAGTGTGATACGTGATTCTTCATGAACAAATGCGTCCTCAGGTTCCACGCTGTATAGTGGGGTCATTCATTTGCTACTTTTTGAGGGAGGTGTAGCACCCTTGATGCTGAGGTCAGGTGTTTAGGCCTTTCCCCCTGGGCCTTTTCCCAGTACCTCTGGTACTGTGGAAGTACAGGGTCCTACAGAGTCCTTCCCTGGTCTTACCTCGCTGAGGTGTTGGAGACCCTGGGGGGGGGGTGTCTGGTGGACAGCTGGCTTCTTCTGGGCCACCAGCTGAGCACTCCCCCAGTCCAGCTATCCTGGACAGTGGACATCTCCAGTGGTGAGGCTGAAGCTATATGCTCATTCTACACTGGTAAACACTTCGGTGTCATGGCCTAGTGCCACCCTGGCTTCTGGTACTGCTTGCAGTATCGGGGAGCAGGGTGGTGCTGGTTATGAGGCCAGGTCCCCTTCTGGCACAGTTTGAATTCTCAGAAGAGGGGTCAGCACTGGAAGTGCCCCCAGTCCAGTGGCTGAGGGGTTATCATTCCCTCCCCCGGTCCCTTGTGGGCCTGGGGAAGAGGACACTGCCATCTTTGGCAATGGAAATGGAGGCGGTGATGTTGATGCTGACCCTGGGTCCAGTTCTGAGCAAAGTGCCGACGATGGTATTGCCCCTGGAGCCGTCCCTAGGCTTGGTGCTGGAGGCATTGCTAAGACCCACTCTGGTGCCACCTGAGGCTCCTGTTTGAGTCCTGGTGTCGCCCTTAGTGCTGGCTTGGGGCCCGGTGCCATTTGCAGTGCTGGGTCTGTTCTTGGTGCTGCTCATGATGCTGGGGATGGGGAAAATCTGGAGGTGGTTCTGATGCCAGTGTTGTGCCCAGTTCCAAGGATGGTGCCAGCCCTGATGAAGAGTTGGAACCTGTCACTGGGCATGCTGCTGACTCTGAGACTGGTGCCAGAGGCGGCACTATTTGCGGTTCTGGCAGTGGCCGAGAGGTGAGTTTCTCTCCAGAAACTATGGCTAATGTTCTCACCAGTGAGGACCAGAGCTACCCTGTGGGACATGTACAGCGCCACTCTCCTCACCTGAGAGTCACTCCATGGATGTTGGTTGACTCCTCTCGGGTAGATTTGCCAGGTCCTCCCCTTGGACTGAGGGAGGAACCTGGAGCCTCTGCCCACCCTTCATGAGTTGCCAGATATCATGAGTCCTCTTGGTCCTGTCACCTCATCTCAGTATGAAAGGACGGATGGTCATTACCTTTACAACATACAATCTGACTGGGCACAGTTTAGGCTGTGAACCCAACACCACCTCCTCCTGAGTCCAGCTCCTCCTTTCTGGCATCCTTCTCCTTTGAAGAGGAATTCTTCCTCCATATGTCCTTGGATTCTGAGTACTTTGTGTACCATAGGTTCCTTACTGACATGTTGAGGGTACTGGACATTGGCTCCTTTGTAGGTTGCAGTCCTGTGTCCTCGGCACTAAGACTCTGGAAATTTCAGTGATGACAACTTTGTCATCCCTCCTTGGCCTTGGGCCTTTGAGGAGGCCTCTATGTCTGTCTGGCTCCATCCCTTTTCTGCTGCTTCAGCCCTGAGGGATGTCTGACTCAGGTATTGTGCTCACAGTATCTGCTGGAGCCAGACCTCATCCTACTTCAGGGATTCAGGTGCTGCAGGCCCCAACTGGGCCTAAATGCCCTTTGCGTGACCAACCTCCTGAGGCTGACTCTGTGCAGATAGATGCCTGGGGAAGGAGGGTTTTTACCTCGGCATGCGTCATCATGTATATTGTTGCACACCAGGTACATCAGGCAGCTTATAATAAGCACCTGTGGTCACAGCTAGGTTGGATCCTTGCTGCACCTTCTTCCAGAAAATTAACCTGGTAAGCCATTCACCTTTCTGCCCAGGGCATGGAGCTGGTAAGGCACTAATCAAGGCCATCTTATGATGCCGGTGAGGTGGCCTCTATGCTTGTAGGAACAGTAGTCTGCTTTCCCCTTCCTTATATCCAAAGGCTGAAATTTTCATGTTTTTTCACTGTTTAAATCTTCTTCACGAATTGTTTTCTAATCGTTCCTGTGTGCATGGCAAGAAGATAGTATTCGTACTCCCTGAACTCTGTCCATAAATGCCTGTTCTCTCGCGCTTCTGAAGGAGTTTGAGTGTCTTACCCTACTAACTGTAATTGTCCTCTTGGGAGGGCTCCGTGTCAATCATGACGGTGGTCGTGGTTTGGCCTGTCATTCAAGGGCCATTCACGGGCAGCCCTGAGTTCTATGAAATGTACTTTGCTCTTCAGACCTTCTGTGAGAGCCCTCCCTATGAGACAAAACACAAACAGTTCCATCGCCATCAATCATGGGAGCAGGAATGCACGTGCTATTCCCACTCTCTCGATTCCCCTGGCTGGTTGACTTTGGTCAAGCTTTCACCAGTCGAGGTGTGGATCAAGGCTTCCACTACAGCTCCGTCGGAGCTTATGAACTCGACTCTGATCAAGGAACTGGTTGAAATTCTCTCTTGATTGGATGTCAGAAGGGGATGCCAGTGAGGCTTCTTCGATCTGGAAGACCCAGGTTCTTCCAGTGCTCTCCTAGAAGTAGACTGCTGAGCCGGTACCCCCGGTCAAGCTGCCTTGGTCCTGCCTATTCCCATGGTCACCCCTTTAGGTCCCACTTTGCATCCTGTTTTGGTAATTCTGCTAAAGCACGTGCTCTGTATGGCCCCATCAGCGGGTGCCCGTTGAACCCTGGGGAGTTGGCATTCAAGGTTGAGGCACAATGCTCAGCCCCACTCTCGATCTAAGGATCAGAGTAGACCTGGAATCCATTGGACTTGTCTTCTTCTTCCAAGGACCATGACGGACTTCATAAGAAATAAGAAAACTTCCTCTGACAACAGTGGTCTATTGTTGGGGGGGGGGGCAGATCGCTGTTCCTGGGACCTTCAGTGTTGTGCGTCACCCTGGTGACAACCCCCCAGCAGGTGGCTTTGCAGGTCATGGCGTCAACTTTTCCAGTCATGGTGGAGCCCCCTCCTTCACAGCTGCACAAGGGGGCACCCATGAAGGAATCTCGATTTGCAGCTGTCTTGCCCAGTTGACTGTTCGTAGTGGTAACCCAGGACTTTAAGGTGGTCTGCACCCCCTGAGAAATGGACTTGTTCAGTCTTTGAGGTGGCCTTGAACTCTGATGAAGAGTTCTTGATGGTCTCGAGTTGAACACATCCTGTTGCATGCTATAAACCTCAACTCTTTTGATGGTCAGGTCTCACAGAGGGGATCAACTTCCTTCACTGCTCTCCTGCAGAGCATATTGGAGTCCTTGGATGTCCTCTTGGAACCAGTTCAGAAGCAGGCTAAGTACCCCTTCACTAACATCCTGGACAATGATGACTCTCTTGGGATTGCCCTTCCAATAACGGAGGCTGTCATGAGCCCGTCTTTGGACTTTTGGCAGCACTCAGCATCCTGCCTGGCACCTCCTGCCGGTATGGCTCACAGGTATGTGGTACCTATCAGAATCCTCTCAGGGTTTCAGTCCACCCCTCCCCAGAGGTGCTGATATCTGACTTGGCCTTTAGAAGTTGAAGGGCTGGTGGATGGAGCTAGAATCCCGGGCATCTAGATGCACTTTCACTTAGCTCCTGACATATAACTTTAATTTACTAATAAAACTTGACTTTTTGGCTCTGAGACTACTGAAACTTTGTTTTCTGCTGCAGATTCCGAATTTCTACAACTTGTGTGATTTTTGATTAAATCCATCAATGGGAACGCCTAGAAATGCACCAGGGAGCTTCCAGGCTTTTTTAAACCCAAGCCACCCATGAAAGAGGCTGGGAAGATGGTCAAGGCTGGCTCGGGGGAAGAGCCAGAGATCACCCTCATGGTGCTGAATTCAATGATACAGAAACATAGAAGTTGACGGCAGAAGGAGATTGCCAGGTCCATCTAGTCTGCCCAGTGTTTTAGACCTATTTTGACACTCTAGTCGCCCTTTGGTGTAAGGGCTCCCTTGTGTCTATCCCATGCATTCTTGAATCCCACCACTGTGTTAGTCCCCAGTACCTCTGGGGGCTAGCTGTTCCAGGCATCTATCAATCTCTCTGTGAAGGAAAATTTCCTGGCGTTGGTAGAGAGCCTCCCTCCATGCAGCCTTTGATCATGTCCTCTGGTCCTGCTGCCCTTTTTGAAGTAAAAAAGTTCCTGTGTCTGTACCTTGTTTATGCCTTTTATGTATTTGAATGTTTCGATCATGTCTCCTCTCTCTCTTCTCTGCTCCAGGGAGTACATGTTCAGTTCTTTCAGTCTTTCCCCATAGGACATCTTCTGCAGACCCTGAATCATTTTTGTTGCCTTTCTCTGCACTGTTTCCACCCGGTTTATGTCTTTTCTGAGGTAAGGCCTCCAGAACTGGACACCGTACTCCAGGTGAGGCCTGACCAGCGATCTGTACAGTGGCAGGACCACCTCTCTTTTCCTGCTTGTGATTCCCCTCCCAATGCATCCCAGCATTCTGTTGGTTTTTATCGTTGCTTTCTCACACTGCTTCTCCACTTTCAAGTCATCTGACATAACAATTCCTAGGTCACGCTCCTGTTTTGAGGCAGCTAGTCCCCCCCCCCCAGGTAATACTTCTTTTTATGATTTCTTTTTCCTATGTGCATGACTTTGCACTTTTTGGCATTGAATCTCAGCTGCCACGCTCCAGACCATTCTTCAAGTTTCTTGAGATCAGCTTCCATCTTGCCTACTCCCCCTGAGGTGTTGACTCTGTTGCATATCTTGGTGTTATCTGCGAACAGACACACCTTCCCCTTCAGTCTGTCAGCGATGTCAGGCATAAAAACATTGAAGAACAGTGGCCCTAGTACTGATCCCTGGGGCAAACCGCTGGTCACCCTGCCTTCTGTCGATAGTGCTTCATTTACCTGCACCCTCTGAGTTCTGCCCTGTAACCAATTTTGTACCCATCTAACTACTTCTGGGCCAGCCCCTGTGTGGGAAGGCTTCTTTACCAACCTTCTGTGTGGAACCGAGCCGAAGGCCTTATTAAAGTCCAGGTAGACAACATCCACCGCCCCACCGCCATCCACTACCTTTGTAGCGTAGTCAAAAAACTCAAGCAGATTTGGCTGGCATGACCTTCCAGTTGTGAAACCATGTTGTTTGGGGTCCTATTGGCCACTGTCTTTGAGGAATGCTATGATCCTCTGTTTGAATAGTGTCTCCATCAGTTCCCCAAAACAGACATGAGGCTTACTGGTCTGTAATTACCAGACTCCTCCCTGCTGCCCGATTTGTAAAGTGGGACTATTGTTGCCTTTTTCCAGTCTTCGGGCACCACTCCACTCTCCAAGGATTTGGTGAATAGATGTGCCAGTGGGGCTGATAATTCCACCCCTAGTTGTTTTAGGATTCTGGGGTGCATCTCATCCGGCCCCATAGCCTTGTCAACTTTTAGTTTATTCAGCACCTCCCATACTTTGGTCTCTGTGAAGGGTCTAGTGTTGACCCCTGGTCCTGGGGTGTTGTGTTTTGTCAGGGCTGGGCTATCACCTCAGTAAACACCGAGCAGAAGTACTTGTTGAGGATTTCGGCTATCTCTCGGTCGTCTTTGGTATTTTTCCCTTCCTCAGTAGCAATCTTTACTATACCTCCTTTTGCCTTCCTTCATTCCCTGATGTATCTAAAGAATGATCTTCCTGGACTAAAAGTCTCCACCACTCATTCACACTAGTGGGACTACGCCGGAGGCACTAGGACCCAGCAGGAGCCAAAAATTTTCAGAAGGGCTGGCGCCGAAGTAGGACTGTGCATTCATGGCGCCACAAGACTGGCCAGTGCTGTACAGGCTATCTCAGTGTCAACCCTCAAACCGCCTCAGTTCCTTTTTTCCCCGCCGTTCAGTGCACTTCAGTGATGATGTCGCTCGCCCATCGGGAGTCAAATCTATACTACAGCAACTTTAGTCGTTCAGTATTTGATTTTGTTAGTGTATTTAGTAGTTTTATTTAAAAAAAAAAAAAGAATATGGAAGAAAAGGAGTCTTCTTCAGCCCGCCATCGACGGAGTCGACTATGAACGGTGCCAGTGACGGTAGGGAAACTTTGCTTGAAAGCTGTTTTGGCAGCATGGCTGGGTCTGGTCCACCGCCCTCTTTGGTGGGGGGGGGGTCTGACCACGGGCAGCCCAGTGCTCGAAAGGAAGGGCGGTCCTCCTGAAAACACAAAAAGAAGCGGGCCCGTTCCCGATCCCGGTCAGGGGCTCAGCACCACTCGGCCTCAAGCTCTTCTTCTTCCCACCGGTCAAAGAAGAAGCAGTACTGCTCGAAGTCGCCCTCTGATACATCTGCATGGGGGTCTTCAGTAGCGGGGGATGGTAGTCTGATCCCGGCTTCCTTGGGGTCACCTGCGGCCTCGGTCCCTAGCAGCTGAGATCCTCAGCTCCAGAGTCTTTCCCCAACCCCCTAGGGGGGTCTTCCGGTGAGCAGTTTCATCATTGGGCCACTCTTATGGAGCAGTGAGTTTGGCAGTTGTCCCGACTGCCCTTGCCTGTGGACTTGGTCCTGGGGCCTTCGGGCCTGGGGGCTGTTGGTCTGCGGGCAGAGGGGTTGGGTCAGCTTGATCATGCAACACCTTCTTTGGTGCCATTGACGCCGCTCCCCCATGCCTTCCCCCATGGCTATGCACAGGGGCTGGCACAGATACTGCATTCTCCACCTACTCCTCTTCATTCTTTCAGGTCTCCATTGTTGTTGCGACCCTCGGGTGTCCTGGTGTTGTGACTGGGGGCCTCAGGCACTTGTTTGGTGCTGACTGTGGTGCCGTGTGCTGCTCCGGCTATGGTGCCGTTGCTGGTGCCGCATGCAGCTCCGGTGCCACATGGGGTA
Source organism: Neoceratodus forsteri (assembly GCA_016271365.2). Classification (NCBI taxonomy): domain Eukaryota; kingdom Metazoa; phylum Chordata; order Ceratodontiformes; family Ceratodontidae; genus Neoceratodus; species Neoceratodus forsteri. Next base: position 1,111,113,731 of record CM028133.1, read on the forward strand.
CCGGGATCATTTTTGGCACTGATTCCGTCTCGGGTGCCGGGGTTCTCGACTCCGATCCCGGGAGTGGCACCTCTGGCTCTTCTCCCTTCTTTTCCTATTTATACTATCCCTTCTGGGATAGAGGGAGACAATGATGAGTCTGAACCTGATCTTTGCCTGGGAGATGATGTTGATGAACACTTGTATTATGGGATAGAGAGTAAACCCTCTACTTCAACTGAGCCTGTGGTCAAAGACCTCTCTTTTAAATCTCTGCTGAAGAATATGAATTCCACTCTGGTCTCCAGACTTCTGAGGTGGACCCTGGGAAGTTTTTGCACCTACAATATTGGCATGTTCCTGAAATTCCTGTGGACCTGACACCACCAGTACAACCCTCTTTTGAGACTTTTTCACAAGTGGTGTGTGATAGACCAGTGCTAATTCCTTTCCTGGCTAAGTCTATAGATAGGAAGTACGTTCCCCCTAAGAACAGGCCAATCCTTGCTTCTCAAGCCTTCGCAGATGCCCTAGTGGTTCTGGTGGAAAACGACAAAGCCGTGCACCCCCAGGGCTCCACATCTCATCTGGTAAACAAATAATCTCATAAAATAGACAATCTGGGGAAGTGAGTGTTTGCTGCTGCTACCTTAGGCACGCGTCTTGCTAGTTACCAGGGCCATTTCTCTCAGTGTGAATATACCTTCTGGCATTCACTCAAAGAAATGATCGAGGCTCTCCCGGAGTCGGACAGTAACTCGGAGCTTCTTCAGACCGTTACCAGAGGCACTGAGTCCAACAATCAGCAACTTAAAGCTGCTATGGATGCCTTTGGCACTGCCTCTAGAGCAGCTACCGGATAACTCCGTGAAAGAAACTGATTGAGAATATTACCAGTACTTTATTCCTCAGACTAGGTAACAGCTAACCAGAGCGATCAGATTCTTAAAAGTGCGATGAGAATCAAGGATTTGGAGGTCGATGGTTGGAAAATCTTTATGTTCCCTGGCTTGTGTTTTTCTACCTGTCAAATGCAGAAAAGTTCTGATGGGGGTGGTGGGGGGGGGGGAGGTTCGAGAACTGAATGTGCCCTTTAATACCATCCATCCAGCTACACTTTGTGTCCAGTATTCAGGGCATACATATATCTTTAGTGATCCTAATGATTTGAACAAGCTTTTGGAAAGAATTGAGAGGGATACTCCAAGAACCAACGAGATGGACCCAGACATGGACGCTTGAATATGGAATGTAGTGGATGAATGATTACTGATGGGACGACAGTGTGTGTGTTTATGCAAAAATTCTGAAACTCCTCTACTCACCAGTATGTTAGAGGTTATTTAAATCTAATTGTTTCACTTGTTGATTCAGGACTACATACTGGTGGTGTTTAATGTTACTGTTCTTGACAGTAAATCTGACATACACATAAGATGGTGCCCATGTGGAGACCAGATCCCTGGCAAGCTTTCTGTCTGGTAACTTTATTACTTTCTTTGGACTCCTTTTGTGGTACTGTGTATTAATGTGCAAGTTTTAGAATGCTACTAACTATAATACCGTCATGCTTTGAACTCTCCTGTGATTAATGCTTTTTCTGAACAGTGTAAAACGGCTATGGTTTAAAGTTTTGATAATTAAGCATTCTGTCAGATGTTGCTAATATCTGTCTGCATATTTTGAACTTTTAGCACCATATGTATGTGGCATATACTTGAGATCTGGGAGGGAGGCGCTGATGGGATTTGGGAGCTCAAGTTCAGGCTCAAAGTTTGTATTTCACCATTGGAGCAAATGAAAATTGTGTAGATGTTAAATGTGATTGTGGGTCTTATTCTTATTTTTAACTGTATTTTATTCAATTTTTGAATAAACATGGCATACGGCAGTTCATGGACATACTTCACAACACATAATTGTGGGGTACCAAACATGCTGGATACAGTATTCTTAAATCTGTTTGAGTAGCTACATCAGTTGGGTTATATCCACAATTATTCAATTAAAGTCCGAAAGGACATAACAGTAAGGATGTAATCAATTGTTCTAGCATAACAGTTTGTCATTATAGAATTGTGTAGCCTGCTTGCATATTTATGTACTATACTGTAAAAAAAAATAATTAATAAAAAGTTAAAGGAAGTCGAAGGGCCAGGGGGACGTGGCAAGCTGCCCAGTAAGGACTCTTAAGAAGCTGGACTACATAGCCAAGAAGATCTACGCAACTGCCACTCTGGGGCTTCAGTAGGTCCACTATGCCATGATGATGGCTGGCTATAGTCATGCCCTCTTTGGTCTCATTGGAGATTTCCTTCCCACACTCCCAGCTTTTAGGCAGATGGAGGCTAGGGTCATTTGAGACCAGGTCTGCATGCTTGCCAAGCACCAGCTCTAGACAGCCTTGGACCTGGGTGACTCCTGCACTCAGAAAATAGCTACAGCCATGTCTATGTGCCATAGAGCCTGACTGTGGTTTTTCACTTTCACAGTGGGCACCCAGCATACATTAGACAATGTGCCTTTCTTGGGCACCAACCTCTTTAGCCCCTGGATGGAAGGACATCTCACTCACGTTGAGAAGTTCATTGCCACCCTGAACTCTGTGGCTTCATCCCAGAAAGACCCTAAGCCCGCTAATGCCAAAAAGAAGCCTTTCTGTGCTCAAGGGTTCCAGCCATAGCAGCCACCGCCTCGGCAGGAGCTGTTTCAGCACTGGTGACCAAAGCAGGAGTTTTGCGGTCAGAGCAAGAAAAGGGGGGGGTGGAGTCCATTCAGCATCCAGCCAGCTGTTGCCCCATACCAGGCTACTAAGTAACAGGTCGCAGGGTGCCATTTCCCCTCCTGTACAGTCCCTGTCCCAGCTCCTAATCAGGGGTCAGCTCCTTCACTTCTTTTCATAATGGTCCACTGTTACTACGGGCAAATGGGTAAGGCAAGGCAAGGCAAAATTTATTTAAAAGACGCCCAATCCCAGAGGCTCTGGGCGCCGTACAAAACATTAAAACAGGCATCTTAATATAATAAATATGCATATAAACAGATACAAATCATTACACACTAAACCTAAACTATAAATCTTTATCTAAACATTAAATTAATTTAAATTAAATTAAATGCCTTAGAGAAGAAAAAGGCCTTCAACTGGGCCTTAAAGACATCCACCGATGGAGCCTCTCTAACCATAGTTGGTAAGGAGTTCACAGAACAGGGCCGAGCACTAAACGCTTCTATCACCGCTGATTTCAGCCTAGTTCTGGGAATGGTTAGGAGGCATTCACTGGAGGAACGAAGAGGGCGGGAGGAGAGCAGGTGACAGAAGGTCTAACAGGTAACCAGGGCTCCCTGTCCATGTAGGGCCTTATAGGTAAGAAGACCCACCTTAAAGAGGACTCTCCACCTGACTGGCAGCCAGTGCAATTCACATGAGAACCAGTGTATAATATAAAACTTTTGCTGCCCGGTCAAAAGTCGGGCAGCTGCGTTTTGCACCAGCTGCAATCTGCGGAGAGATCCTCCCATGACCTCAGATAGAGCGCGCTACAGTAATCAAGCCTAGATGTGACTAAGGCATGTATCAAAGTAGGGAGGTCCAGAGGCGGAACAAGGGACTTAATTCTGGCAATGTTTCTGAGATGATAAAACAGGCACGAACCACAGAGGATATTTGAGCCCATGGTTAAATCCCTGTCCAGAATCACGCCAAGATTTTGCACCCAAGAGGAGGTTTTCAATGGCACAGACCCTAGGACAAGCCCAGTTTCTGTGTCAGAGGCCATCCTATCACTTAACTCTGTTCCTCGATCTACTACTAATACCTCCGCCTTATCGGGGTTCAGCCGCAACCAGCTGGAGGCCATCCAGTCGCTAATCTCGGTCAGACAGATATTAAGCACATCCACTGCATTGGATGTGCCTGGGGCAAAGGAAAAATATAGCTGAGTATCATTGGCATAGCAATGAAAACTCAAGCCATATTTCCTAATGATCCCACCCAGAGGCAGCATATACACTGCAAACAGCATTGGAGCCAATACTGACCCCTGAGGAACTCCACAAAGAAGCAGACTGGGTGTAGATGAGAAATTTCCCATCATAACCCGCTGCCTCCTGTTAGTAAGAAAGGACTCAAACCATTTGATGACATTACCTGTGAGTCCACATAAGTCCCCAAGGTGAGCAAGCAGCACACAATGGTCCACAGTGTCAAATGCTGATGAGAGATCGAGGAGAACAAGAATTGTCTTGTCTCCCCAGTCTCTAGCCCTGAGAAGGTCATTCTGCACCCGAACAAATGCAGTATCGGTGCTGTGTCTGGCACGAAAAGCCGACTGGAAGGGTTCGTACAACTCATGAGATATGAGGTGCCCTTCCAACTGAAGCGCTACCACTTTTCAATAACCTTTCCTAAAAATGGAAGGTTAGAGATTGGACGGTAATTTGCCTTGATCTCCGGGTCCAAAGATGGCTTCTTTAAGAGGGGTCTCACCAGAGCCTCCTTCAAGGCATCCGGAAAGACACCCTCGGAAAGGGAGCACCGTACAATCATGGCAAACACCGGGCCAACAGAGTCAGCGCATCTCATTAAAAAACGCGTTGACACCGGGTCCAGTTCACAAAAGGTGTGCCTCACATTGGTTGCTACCTCAAAAACCTCACTATCCTCCACTGGTCAAAACTCTCCCCAACCAGACGGAGTGCACTCAGAACACATCAGACGATCACTGCCAGCTGTATCATTCCTGGCTAAAGGAGCCACCCGCCGGATCGCAGACACCCTATCCGAAAAGAATCGAGCAAAATCCTCACAATCAGCATTGGAAAAAACCCTCCCGGGCCGTAGACAGACAGGATGTAAAAGTCTGTCAATGGTCCGGAAGAGTGAGGCCGGTCGGTTCCTTCCGGCAGCAATCTCCCCAGACAGAAACACTGTCTTCTTACGGTTGATTGCCTCCTGGTACCCAACATAATGGGCACGCAGGGTCAGTTTATCCGCATCCAAACGGGATCTCCTCCAGCAGCGCTCCAATCTCCGACCCAGTTTCTTCATCTCCCTGAGTTCACCATCAAACCATGGCGACCTCAGGTAAGAAGTCCTGGGTCGTACACGGACAGGTGCGAGGGAGTTTATGGTATCGGATAACACCTCGTTATAGGCGTCAACTCCGTCCACAACACCTCCCGCGCATGCATCACCCACTCTAGACAAATTTTCTGCCGCCAGAAAACCCTCAGGAGTCAAACCCGTAGCGGCTAAAGCGAATCATCTCAACAGGGAAGGGCTTATGCGGAGCCCCAGCGTGAACTGAACTGCAATGATCGGACCAGAGAACTGGATTGATCTTAAGATCATTAATATCAAGTCCCAGTGAGAACACCAGGTCCAACATGTGGCCATCCTGATGAGTCGGTAAAGTGACTGCTCGTCAAACCAAGGGAGGACATGATCTGGAAAGTTCATAACCATGTCCATGATTCACATCGTCCAACCAAGCATTGAAATCCCCCAGAACAACACATCTGGGGGATTCCAGTGAAGCAACGGCGACGAAATCTGCAACCTCCTGCAGGAACTCTTCCCATCGACCCAGGAGGGCGATAAATGAGAAAGATCCTGCAGCCCGCATCAGGTCCTCCCCGGATGGCCACACATTCAAAGAACCTGGGGCTCTCACGGGCAGTGAAGTCAGGCTGGATCTAAAACAGATGGCTACACCGCCACCCTCGCTCCACTCTGGGGGCAGTGCACCACAGTATACCCAGGGGACTGCAGCCTCAAAAATTGGGCCCGCATCGTCCTCCCACCCAGGTTTCCGGATAAAGGCTAGATCGACCGACGAAACCAAGGCAGCAATAATTGCTGTCTTATTTCTGATCGATCTGCCATTACAAAGCACTGCCGTCAGGGGATTTGGGGGTGATGCAGCCCCGCAGGCTACCTGGCCATTTGATCTAATATGCTCCCTGGGGATGGACACCAAACACGACTGGCTTCTCCCATGTGCCCATTGTAACCCAGGGCGCCTCCTGGACCTGACAACTTCAATCCTCCCATAACCTGAACTGGAGTTTCTTGGTAGTGCGCGACCAACACTGTCCCTACCAATCCCCATCTCCCGACAACGTCTGATAGTCACATCAGAAACTGGGAGGGGGATGAAAGGGCGCAGGTCGCGCAACATCAAGTTATCATAAACAGTTCTAGCCCCTTTCGATCCTCCCATATCACATATATATCTCTAGGCACAACAAACACAGAAATATCTAAATAAAAATAATAAACTTATATAAAAAATAACCCACCAAGCCTAAATTCTAAAATATAACAGACCTACTAATTGCAGGCTATATAATTAAAAACATTTCATTTTGAGATACACATACTAAAATACTACCTCATCCTCCTATATCAGCTGAACATTTCCAGTGCCGCCACTCACAACGCTCGTGCTTGCGAGCGGTGTGAGGTCTTATCGGGAGAAATATCACCATAGGACACACAGGTCCTAGCTCCCCCCAAGTGGTGGGCAAGGGTCTATTTCTGGACTCACCCTGGGCTCCATGGGAGTCCAGGGTGTCTGAGGGCACATTATCTGTGTTACGTAGCAAGATAGCTCAGCTCATTGAGCGTAGTGCAGTAGAGTGTGTTCAGGACTCCCTGACTTCACAGGGATATGGCTCCCAGTACTTTCTTGTACCGAAATGGACGAGAGGCTAGTACCTCAGTCAGGATTTGCATGTCCTAAAAAAGTTTGTGTACTGGACAGAGTTCCATATGGTCTCTTTGAACCAGATCATACGTCCCTGAAATCAGATGCTTGGTTCTGCTATCTGGGTCTCCAGGCCGCGTTCTTCCATATTCCAGTCTGTCCATCCCACTGCTGATACCTCAGATTCAAGGCTGAAGGGGTTCTATACCAGTTCAAGATCATGCCTTTTGGCCTGTCATTGGTAACCATGGTTTACACCAAGTGCTCCTTGGTGGTGGCAACCTACCATCAGCACTAGGATACACCTGTACCTGTATGACTGGCTTATAGTAGGCATCTCCAAGGAGGCAATGGAGAGGTCAGTGAAACATAGAAACATAGAATCTGTCGGCAGATAAGGACCATACAGCCCACCTAGTCTGCTCATTTCCCTACTCTGTGCTGCAGCCCCAGATCCTATTTGATCTGCAGCTCTCCTGCTCTGCACATTTCCAGGGTACCCTTATGTCTATCCCATGCACTCTAGAACCCCTGTATTGTTTTTGCACCCACCACTTCTGCTGGAAGGCTATTCTACGGCTCCACCACCCTCTCAGTGAAAAAGAACTTCCTAATATTACCTCTGAGCCTTCCACCCTTCAGTCTCATATCATGCCCGCTGGTTCTTGTGCAGAGTTTTTTCTGAAATATGTTTTCCACCTGTACCCAGTTTATTCCCCTAAGGTACTTGAAAGTCTCTATCATATCTCCCCTCCCCTCTCCCTTTTTTCCTCCAGTGAATAGATAGTGCAGTCCATGTACCATCTTCGTTGCCCTTCTCTGGACTGCCTCTATGTTATCAATGTCCTTCTGGAGATGTGGTCTCCAGAACTGGACACAGTACTTCAGCTGAGGCCTCACCAGTGATCTGTACAGTGGCATCACCACCTCTTTCTTCCTGCTTGTTATGTCCCTCCCTAGGCACCTCAGCATTCTGTTTGCTGTCCCCATTGCTTTTTCACACTGTTTTGTCACCTTCAGGTCATTAGATATGATAATCTCCAGGTCTCTGTCCTGACTTGTGGTGGCCAGAATTTCCCCACCCATCCTGTACTCCTCCCTTGGATTCCTGTGACCCAGGTGCATGATCTTGCACTCTTTAGCATTGGAACTCAACTGCTAGGCACCCAACCACTCCTCTAATAGGCTTAGGTCCTTTCTCATTTTTTCCACCCCCTCTGGTGTGTCCACTCTGTTGCAGATCTTGGTGTCATTTGCGAAGAGGTACACCTTTCCCTCCATATGCTCTGCAGTGTCGCTAATGAAGACATTGAATAGGACTGGCCCCAGCACCGGCCCCTGTGGCACCCCACTGGTCACCTCCCTCTTCTCAGATTTCATGCCATTTACCACCACCCTCTTAGCCAGTTCCCATCCCACTTTACCACTGTAGGACCCATTCCCAGGCTCCCCAGTTTATTTAACAATCTCCTGTGCAGGACAGTGTCGAAGGCCTTGCTGAAATCCAGGTAGGCTACATCCACTGCCCCTCTCTGATCTACCACCCTGGTTACCCAGTCAAAGTAATCCATAAGATTCGTCTGACAGGACTTTCCCACTGAGAATCCATGCTGCCATGGATCCTGTGCCCCGCTATCCTCCAGAAACTTCACAATCCTCTCCTTAATTCATTACCTCCTGGGCGACCATTTTTGTGTCAGATAAACAATGGATAGTTCGGGGTTCATATGGAGCTATTGGAAGTAATGAGTTAAGTAAAGACTCCATTAGTTTCCCACCACTGAGGTCAGGCTTAGAGGCCTGTAATTGCCTGCCTCCTCTTTGCTTCCACTCCTGTGGAGAGGAACCACATCTGCCCTCCTCCAGTTCTCAGGTACCTCTCCTGTCTCTAGTGATGCATTGAAAAGTCCAGGGATCTTTCCCTCCAGGCCTTTTAGGACTTGAGCCCTCTGGTTAACCCAGCCAAGTCATAACTAGTAACCACGTAGGTGATCAAATTGATTAGGGCAGAATTGGATTCCCTGGAAGACAAGGCTCACTTGCCCAAGGACAAGACATCGGATCTTACCTCCTTCGTCTGATAATTCTAGGTTCGGAAATCATGCTCAGTTTGTGAATTCCTCTCGTTGTTGAGGTACATGGCAGCTTTGATCTGTGTAGCCCGTTGGGCATGCTGGTGAATGTGCCTCCTCCAGTGGGAGCTGGGCTGCCAATGGTCTGAGTGCCATGATCACCTGGACCAACCAGTTCTGGTCACCCAACCAATGCAGGGTCCCATCAAATGGTGGCTGTGTCTCCAGAATCTGGAGGAAGGAATTCCAGTTGTCCACCCAAAACCAACCCTCACACTGACAACCGATACATCTCTGATGGGGTGGGGAGCTCACCTTGGGGTCCACGGGTTTTGGTCTCTCAGGGAGTCCTATTGTCACATGAATCTGCTGGAGCACCTTGCTGTGTATTTGGTGCTAACAGAATTTGTTGATAATGGGTGAGGTCATATAAGTTCCATGTACAGACAATACATCCACCATGTTCTACCTGAACAAACAGGGCAGGATGAACTCATTTCCTTTGTGTTCGGAGGCTCTCCTCACCCACCTGACCTTCCCTGATAGGAGGCGCCGGGATCCCTACTTTCAGTGTGCAGGATCTGATGTTGACGGGGTAGAGATGAAGAATGTACACCATAGGTGGTGGGAGGAGCTTAGCTTGAACTCCAGGGGCTGAGCCATTTACCAGCTAACTGCCAGTGTGAATCTGAACTGTGTACCACTAGTAGAACTATGGTTACAGGTGAGTAACCTCTAGTTACATCAGTCACTGTTGTCTACCCAACATTTTGTGACCCCTCTACATTCTTCAGGGTATGGGTCCAGATACCTGCATTAATAGTCTGCTGATCCTCTGATATATCACGTCTTTCTGTGAGTATCTTGTGCTTGTACAGTAAGCAACTTCACTGCTCACTTCCAGCCCTGCTACCATCTACTGGTCCCAGTCTGGCTTACCTTAAGTTAGAATGGTTTCCTTGCAGTGTTTTTGCAAAAAAGTTGAGTATAGACAGCAGCTGGTGTGAATATTTTATTGATGTAAATAAAAATAAAAAATTAAACCTCTGTGGTGTATGACCATCATCTCTATTTTTAGTTTTTATGGAAGGTGTTGGAAAAGTTCCTATTTTATTTTGTTTTTGTTAATCGGGCAGGTACACTGGGCAAAGTCATTGCCTATTTTCAGGCACGACCCGGGAGAGTTACAAACAGCAAGGTGATATTTGTTTCTTGACCTGCAGTTTGTAAGTTGCAACATACCAGTTTAGCTACTGAACTGGTTTTCCAATACCCTAATTTTATTCTGCTTTACAGTATGAAGTGTTTTCACATTCCATACTTATTCAAACAGGAAGGCAAGTGTTAGGCTCCTTCCTAAGTGACTTCTCTAGGATTTATGCCCAGTTCTCTTGCTATTTTTCCAAGCTTTGTTGCAGCTGGCTAGCAGGGGCACCACAGACATGCCAAGGAATAACAGTGATGTTGTCGCTAGAAATAGCTGCATGACCAATTGGCACGCCCCATCTCTGGAAGATTATTATTTTATTTTTTGTATTGCCAGGTGTGTCATTATCAGTGATGTCTCGGTAATTACAGTCATTAGCAGTGTTGATGAGAGGCACCCAGCTGGAGTTACATGTTTTCTACCTCTCCCCGGGTGCCAGAGTCACAGATGACTCCAATAATTACAAATGAATAGAGATCTCAGATGTTACAGACTGAAGCTGCTTTCACTGCCTGATTATAGAGTCTCGGGGATAATTATCCCTTTCTCACTTCACTGAATGAAAGAGAAGCACTAAAGCATTGCAAGGCGAACTTTATCTCATTTAACCCTATGGTTACTGAAGGCATGTGACTGATTTAATGGAATCCTGCTCTAGACATCTGTGGGTCCCTGGCCTGTGGGTGGGGTTGGGGGTTGGGCAACCATAAACTGACAAGTCAGGCCCCAGGGTTCATCAGTGGAAATGAGGATATGGGTGGAGCACCAAAGATTTAAGAAACTTACATGCATGGGACAGACATAAGGCAATTATAGAGGGGGGGGTTGCAGGAAATAGGCTGTTGGTTAACTAGAATCTGCAGCTTATCCAGTAGGTAGGGAAATGGGCAGACTGGGTGGGCCAAGTGGTCCTTATCTGCCGTCAAAGTCTATGTTTCTACACCACTTAAATCAAATTAATTGCCCATTCTAGTAAAGCATTGGTGACTGGAAAGTTAATGACACATAGAATTGATGGTCCAGCAGCACAGTTGTTTGGCTGACACATAAATACTGAGTCTCCCCGGCCCCCTATATCGATTCCCTGGCCAGAAGTCTCTTTCCACAGAGGGCACCTTCTAACTCCCTACCTCTGGTGGTAGTGTCCAGGACCCCCCTCCCAACATTCAGGGCCAATAATTAGGGCATGCTAATCCAAAGGTTTGCTAAGGGTGAGCATGCAAAAAGAAACAAAATGGCTCACGGGGAAACCTGTATGTTGGCTCAAACCCAGATAAATGACAGTATCAAAATCCCAAACAATGTTCTCTAGCACTTAAACTCTATGCAGTAACATGCACAAATGCCATAAGAAAACATCATAAACAGTCTCAAAGCATCAGCTTCGATATTCTATTGTGCACGACCCCTGATGAAGCTGAGGAAGAGCGAAGCGCTGGGGCTCTGGGTGGCTGAGGACATATTTTGGTGTTGCGGTAACATCTGTCTATTTTTTGCACTTTAATGTCATTGCAGTTGTAGAATTGTGTAGTTCTGCACTTTGTTTATGCATTTTTAGCACATCATTGTTGAAGCACCTTGCACGGGCACCTTTGTGCTGTTCACTGTTTCGAGCTATAACAAGATTGTCTTTCTCTGAAGAAGCTGATGTATTACTAAGCTGACAGACTTTAAGCCATTACTCCCTAGTATTTCAGCACAATAAAATATTGAAATGGATGCTTTGTGACTGTTTAAGGTGTTTTTTTTATGGCATGTGTGTATATTACCGCAGAGAGTTTGAGTACTGAGGAACATTGTTTTGGATTTCAATAACTAGGGCACCCTGCCTGAGCATCCCCATAACCTTAATTTTTACCACCCACATCCTGGCTGGTTCGGGAATCTCCTAACCAGAGTTTTAGATGGCAAATCAAACACACTTCAAGCATCTGTTCCATGACAGTCTGCTGTCATCCCCCTGCTCATAAAAGAGACAAACCTTCTTGAGGAATCACAGATCAACAAAGGTGGCACTGTTGTTAGAACACAATACACTTAACTCGTGATTCCCTCAACCCCCCCAAGCAAAGCAAACTTTATTTGTAAAAAAGCGCCTTTCTAACAACCTAGGCGCTTGTACAATACGATAAATAAACATATCAATAATTAATAAATACAACAGATTCAATAAATAGAACGGCGGCTTAATAATCAGAGTAGGCTAGGCTAAATAAATAGGTTTTAAGAGCAGCTTTAAAAGTCTGGACGGTCAGGCAATCTTGCACCCGACGAGGAAGAGAATTCCACAGGGTCGGGGCCATAAAGGCCGTAGGTGGTCTACGACATTTACAAGCCATGCAACCCCTATTACCTCCATTTTGAACAGGAGAGCCAGAACACCTGCACCCTCTAGTGATTATCTCCTTTTCCCCCCTTTGCTTGGTATGTCTGCCATTATGAAGCTGTTTCCTCTTTCCTCCTAGAAACAGTATCACCATATTCACCTTGTACCATACTGTATATGTCCTCCTTATATCCCTTGTAACATGTACTGTACATTTCATCCTCATATTCCATGTAACATGCACTGCACATCATCCTCATATCCCATTTAACATGTACTGCACGTGTCATCCTCATATCCCATGTAACATATACTGTACATATCATCCTCATATCCCATGTAACACATACTGCACATGTCATCCTCATTTCCCAGGTAACATATACTGTACATGTCATCCTCATATCCCATGTAACATATACTGTACATGCCCCCCTCATATCCCATGTAACACATACTGCACATGTCATCCTCATATCCCATGCAACATATACTGTACATGTCATCCTCATATCCCATGTAACATATACTGCACGTGTCATCCTCATATCCCATGTAACACATACTGCACATGTCATCCTAATATCCCATGTAATACAAACTGCACGTGTCATCCTCATATCCCATGCAACATATACTGTACATGTCCCCCTCATATCCCATGTAACACGTACTGCACATGTCATCCTCATATCCCATGTAATACAAACTGCATGTGTCATCCTCATATCACATGTAACACATACTGTGCATGTCCCCCTCATATCCCATGTAACATGTACTGCACATGTAATCCCTATATCCCATGTAACATGTACTGTACAAGTTATCCTAATATCCTATGTAACAAATACTGTACATGTCATCCTCATATCCCATGTAACATATACTGTACATGCCCACCTCATATACCCTGTAACACATTCGGTACATGTCCTCCTCATATCCCATGTAACATATACTGCACATGAAATCCTCATATCCCATGTAACATGTACTGCACATGTCATCCTCCTATTCCATGTAACATGTACTGCACGTCATCCTCATATCCCATGTAACACGTATTGCATATGTCATCCTCATATTCCATGTAACATGTACTGCACGTCATCCTCATATCTCATGTAACACAATGCAACACACACACTATACATATCTCTTCATACACCTAACAATATTTCATTTCATTTCATTTTTGAGTTCACGCATGTGCGACGGACTCCTTGGGAGAGTAGGCTTTGAGGGGTGTGGCACTGTCCATCCAATGCAGAGTGCTCTGCATGGGGCTCAGCAGCATCACACCAATCCTCAGTCAGGCTGGTCCTGATGCTGTTTTGCCTTCAGTGATCTGCACATGAAAAGAAAAAGCCGCACCAATCAGGAGCCGACTTTTTCCTTTCATCTGCAAGTCACCGCAGAACAAACAGCTGACTGCATCCTGATGTCTCTGCACTGGCTGGGAGGAGGTGCTTCCTGCCTGCCTCCTCCACGCTGCTGTTTTTCGGACACTGAGATGCCCACTCTCGGTGTCGGATGCATCCCCCCACACCCATAACCTCTGACCTCGGGGTGCCCAATCCCAGGTTGGCACTAATTTATTTCTGACACCGAGCTGCCCACTCTCGGTGTCAGATGCGTCCCCCCTCCCACGCACACACATAACCTCCGACCTATCCCATGTAACACATATTGTGTATGTCACCCCTCATATCCCATGTTACATGTACTGCACATGTCATCCTCATATTCCATGTAATATGTACTGTGCATATCATCCTCATATTTCATGTAACATGTACTGCACATGTCATCCTTATATCCCATGTAACATACTGCACATGTCATCCTCATAGCCCATGTAACACATACTGCACGTGTCATCCTTATATCCCATGTAATGTACTGCACATGTCATCCTCATATCCCATGTAACACATACTGCACATGTCATCCTTATATCCCGTGTAACACATATTGCACATGTCATCCTTATATCCCATGTAACATATACTGTACATGTCCCCCTCTTATCCCATGTAACATGTATTGCACCTGTCAGCCTCATATCCCATGTAACAGATACTGTACATGTCATCCTCATATCCCATGTAGCACCATGCAACACACACTATATATATCCCTTTATACACCTTACAATATTTCATTTCATTTTAATTTTTTATACTTGCAAGCTGATGAGCAAAAATGCCCGTTTTCACGAGCAACAAGTACAGACTAAAATGAATAAGACAAAAAGTGAATACAATGAACAGTAACAATATAGTACATGGTGTAACAAACTTATGGACATAAAAGATAAAATACGTTCAATATCATTAGGGACAGGAATAGGTACTTCTATTGAATAACCATTTTTACGTTCACTTACGCTTGCTTAAGGAACGTCTTGGGACTATACTGCATTTGAGAGGTGTGTCACTGCCAAGCCAATTGCAGCTGAAACTGCAATGGGCTTGGCAGTTTACACCAATGACCAGGTGCTCTGGTCATGACAGCAGTTCTGCTTTGTTGACGTGGCGCATCCTCTACTTAAAAGAAATGAACCGCTCCAGTGAGAAAGCGCTCCATTTCTTTCTGTAGTCATAACTACTCCGGCCAAGCACATTAGAGTGCACACTAATGTACATGACTGGAGTTTCAGCTGCTGTATTCTCTCACAACATCCTCACTCCTCTGACTCCCCCAAAGGCTTCAGCATTAGCCACGGTGCAGCTTTCTCTCCCAGTCCTCGCTCTTCTGACTCCTCCAAAGGTTTCAACATTAGCCACAGTGCGGCTTTCTCTCCCGGTCCTTGTTCCTCTGACACCCCCCCCCCAACTGGGCTTCAACATTAGCTGCTGTGTGGTTTTCTTTTAAAGTCGGCATCAGGGTGCCCAATCCCCATATCGGCAACACAAACCCCCCGTGTTGCCACTGATGGACACTGGGGAGCCCACTCCCAGTGTCCCAGTTATTCCCTCCCACCTCCTTGCTGTCGGGGACACTGGGGAGCCCACTCCCAGTGTCCCCATATCTATATCCCCAAAATAGTCTGTGGCACTGGGGAGCCCACTCCCAGTGTCCCAGTTATTTCCTCCCACCTCCTTGCTGTCTGGGATACTGGGGAGCCCACTCCCAGTGTCCCCATATCTGTACCCCCCAATAGTCCAGAACACTGGGGAGCCCACTCCCAGTGTCCCCATATCTATATCCCCAAAATAGTCTGTGGCACTGGGGAGCCCACTCCCAGTGTCCCAGTTATTTCCTCCCACCTCCTTGCTGTCTGGGATACTGGGGAGCCCACTCCCAGTGTCCCAGTTATTCCCTCCCACCTCCTTGCTGTCGGGGACACTGGGGAGCCCACTCCCAGTGTCCCCATATCTATATCCCCAAAATAGTCTGTGGCACTGGGGAGCCCACTCCCAGTGTCCCAGTTATTTCCTCCCACCTCCTTGCTGTCTGGGATACTGGGGAGCCCACTCCCAGTGTCCCCATATCTATATCCCCAAAATAGTTCAGGGTACTGGGGAGCCCACTCCCAGTGTCCCTCAAAATATCTTAGAAATGTACCTGTAAAGAGAAAACGTTCCTGCTGCCTTTTTTTTTTTACCCAAAAAAAAAAAATGATCCCTGTCATCTCCCCGTCCCTCCCCATCCCGACCCTCCTCCTATGCACCCACCTCCCTGCACCCCCTTACCCCATACTTACTCCGTAGGTCAGCGGGTGTCATCTTCTGTGGACTGGGACACGCCTGCGCTCTTCAAAGCTGAACCGCAAACTGAAAAATCAAGGTAAGCACAGTATAATGGCTGTCAATGGGATTTTCAACGTATGTTGATATCTTGGCCATTTCTAGGAATTTTGGTTTCAAATTTTCAACATGGCATTCTTGGAATCCCACCTCATGAACACTGGCACTGTCATTTTGTTACTCAGTTCTGAAAGGTGATTTTGCGGTCCTTGCGTGGAATAACCTTTCCGGACTGATTAACAAAACAACAGTGCCAGTGTTCATGAGGTAGTGTCTCAAAAAACAATTTCCAAAAAATGGCATTGCACAGTTTCTACACAGGCGTATGTTAATATTTTCAGTCAAAATTTTCAACATAGACATTTTATCACACCACCTCATGAACAGTACAGCTGCCCTTTTTGGTAACTCGTGATCTAGGCTACTGCATAGGGGCGATGTCCGTTATGGTGACTCTAATTGGGCACATCCCCACAGCACGAGAACACCGGTGCTGTGTGGGGAAGCAGGGCCGAGCATGTATGGCTAACGCTCATTAGGGCGACATGCACAAAGAGGCGACTGGCGATTAGGGAGAGGAGGAGCATCGCGATGCGCACTTGGGCGAAGGAGGAAAAAAAACAGCAGCAGTGAAAGACGCACACCCAGAGATCGGATGGGGCAGGAAAGGCACGACGCCTGCAGTGGGGCTCCCCCCCCACCACCCACAGCACAGCCCCACCATGCACAGCAGTTGGGTCCCACCCACAGCACAGCCCCACCATGCAGAGCAGTCGGGTCCCACCCACAGCACAGCCCCACTCACCTGGATGCACTCAGTGCACGAAAGCCCTGCACGGCGGACAAACCTCCGAACCGCCATCGCAGCACAATGGAAACGCAAATGCCGCCAGTGTGAGTGGGGTGGAAATGTGGGTGTGGAGTTCAAAACCAGCTCGGTGTGAGAACCACAGCACTGCAGGCATAGGGCAGGGGTTAGGGAAACAAGGTAGGCAGACAGCACACAGAACCGTATAGGCAGGCTTAAAACACGGTGGCACCAGTACTCACCTGCACCGGAGCACCATCCTCCGAACCACTGCAACCTTGGCCAGCACACAACTGGTCCACACCGCCAAGAGCACCGCCACCGACCGCTGACAGACACCCATAAGGTGTGTTGCACTGCCAGTGCACTCATTTTATGCCGGCCAGCCAGAGGGAGCCTCGAGCGCACACTCACGAGTGTCGGTGAGCGGCCCAGTACCCATGTGACCACACAATCCTTTAAAGGGGCAATGGCCGGCAGCACCGGCGTTCTACAGGAACAAAGAATGGTCAATATGGAGCCTACAGCCGTCAGCTTCATAGAGAGCCAGAGAGGGAAACCGCACCTTGCACACTGGGTGTACACCTACCGGCGTGACAAGGCGGTAAAGGACAAGGTGTATTGGCGGTGCATGCAGGACCACAGGAACAGCTATCCAGCACACATCCACACCATAGCCAACACCATGGTGTACATTGGCCGCCTGCACAACCATGTCCCTGATGCTGGGGACGTTGAGGTGTGTCAGGTGCTGGCAAGGGTCCGCGGGAGGGCGCGTACGACCCTAGAGAGCACCAGCCAGGTACTGGTGCACAGCACTGCGGGCGTGCCCGATGCCGTGACCGGGCAGATGCCAGCCCTGCCCTGCTGCGTTGCACTGTGCAGCGGGTGTGTCAGGCCGGTAGGGGGTGCCCTGTATCACCCAGGTCTCTGACTGAGCTTCAGATCCCACCAGAGTATGCCATCACAGGGGACGGGGCACTCTTCCTGCAGTTCGACAGCGGTTCTGCGGAGGACCGGTCCCTCGTGTTTGGCACCCAGTGGTCCCTGCAGTACCTGGCTGGCTGGGAGGACTGGATGATGGATGGGACCTTCCGCTGTGCACCACCACTGTTCGGTCAACTATATACCATGCACAGTATGCGTGAGGGGACAGTACTGCCGGCAGTCTACATTCTGATGTCCGCGAGGGCCGAACGGGCATATGTAGGTGTGCTGGTGGAGATACGCACACTGGTAGGGGGGTTGCAGCCCAAATCCGCCCTCCTAGACTTTGAACCCACGGTGTGGCATGCCATGGGGCTCACATTTGGGGGGATGACCCTAAGAGGCTGCTTCTTCCACTTCTGCCAGGCTGTGTGGAGGAAAGTCCAGCAGACACCAGAGTTGCACAGCAGGTATGGCAGGGACGAGGACTTCGCCCTCCATCTATGGCTGCTCACGGCCCTCGCATACGTGACAGTGCCTGCCGTGGTGGATGCCTACCAGGAGCTCCTGGGTATGCCATTTTATGTGGACAATGAGGAACTCCTCCGGCCACAGCTTGACTACTTCGAGGCGACGTGGATCGAGTGACCCGTTGGACGGTTCAGGAGTAGGCGGCCCCTATTCCCTCCTGCGGACTGGAACATGTACCAGGCCACTGTGGTTGGGCTGGCCAGGTCGAATAATGCTGTCGAGGGCTGGCACCGTGGCTTTTCCACCCGGATGGGTGCCAGACACCCCAGTCTCAGGCGGTTTCTGGACTGCCTGATGGAGGAGCGATGCTTGACGGAACTCCGCATGTGCCAGCTGGTGTCGTGTGCCAGCACTGCCGCTAAGAAGAAGTGCTACCGGGACCTCACCCAGTGTATCGAGTCCCTCGTCGCTGGGTATGGCGCACGCCCCACATCCAACTACCTGCACGGCCTTGCCTACAATTTCCAGCTGCAGGTGTAGCCGGGTGTGTGCACTACCTGCTGCTGTTGGCAGTACTGCTTGTCACCCTCTCCCACGGCATTGCTCCTGCCAATGGCCCCTGGCCCCATCTATGCCCTGTCTGGCTGCGTTGTACTGCAGGGCCGCCCATCCATGTCTCCTCTGTGCCCGCCTACCCGCACACAGCCAGGTCGCCATGGTGCAGCCTGCCTCCATGGCCACTGCTTTGTGTGGCCCTTTGCTGACCATCCGCCATCATGTGCGGCACAACCTGTGGCGTGCATCGCCTCTCCCTGTCACTGGGTGTCTGTCCCATTTCTCTCCCCCCATCCTGCATTTCCGGTGGTGGTGCCAGTGTTTTTTTTTTCTACCCTGATTCGCCATTCTGACGCTCGTTGAGCGGTCCTGTAGGCTGGTCGGGGGTTCGTGCTGGTGTCTGCACTCTTTCGGTCATCGCGATGCTGCGGTTGCTGTCTTTACATAAACCCGCCATTTTTCACATCCTGCCCAAAATGTGTTTTCACAGCTCTGGCACAGAATTGCGCAGTCACTTTGTTGAATCACCTTTAAGGACAGATTAAGGAAACAACAATGCCAGTGTTCATGAGGTGTTGTACCAGAAAACCCATGTTGAAAATTTGGTTGAAAAATTCCTAAAAATGGCCATGTTATGCAGGTTCGATGAAATGTTCCTATACGCACACGTAACTTTGGTAATTTTCAATACTTTCACTCCAAATTTTCAGCATAGCCATTTTTCCACACCGCCTCATGAACAGTGCAGCTGTCATTTTTCACATCCTGCCTGAAATATGTTTTCGCACTTGTGGGGCAGAATGGTGCAGTCGCTGTGCAAAATCACCTTTTGGGATTGATTAATGAAATGATAGTGCCACTGTTCATGAGTTGGGGTCCCAAAAAGCCCATGTTGAAACTTTGGAGCAAAAAATACCAACAAACACCCGGGACATTAGGGTTTCCAACCATAATGCCCCACCCTGCAGAGACTGACATGCATTGGGGGTGTACCTTGGGGTCATCGGCCATAATGCTCATGCCATTTCACCTCCACCCTGCAGACATTGACAGGCGTCGGGCTGTGCCTTGGGGTCTTTGGCCCTAACATTCACCCCATTCTCCTATACTGCACCCATCTCAGCTTATTTCCTTATGGAATGGGGTGAGTGTTTGGGCCGAAGACCCCAAGGCACATCGTGTCGCCTGTTAGTGTCTACAGGGTGGGAGTGGGGCTGGAATGGCATGAGCGTTATGGCCGATGACCCAAAGGCACACCCCAGTGCTTGTCAGTCTCTGCAGTGTGGGGATGGGGTGGGACGTTAGGGTTGGAAACCCTAATGCCTCCTTAATGAAGTAACTCAGGGAAGGGCAGTGGACTTCATCTCCCTTGATTTCAGCAAAGCCTTCGACACCATCCAACATAGAAGGCTTATTAACAAGATGGGTAGTCTGGCCACAGGGCACAATCTGATAAACTGGGTTAGAAACTGGCTGACAGACAGGAGGCAGAGGATGGTGGTAATGGGATCTAATCCAGAAGAGGGGGATGACCAGTGGGGTACCTCAGGGATCAGTCCTGGGACCAGTCCTGTTCAGTGTCTTCATTACAGACATTGTGAAAGGTCTGCCTGTTTGCAGATGACATGAACATCTGTAACAGAGTGAATACTCCAGAAGGGCCAGAGAAAATGAGCAGGGACATGGAGAGGCTTGAAAATCATCTGAGGAGTGGCAACTGAGGTTCAGTGCAAAGAAGTGCAATATAATGCACCTGGGAAGAGGGAACCCTGGGGAGAGCTACAGGATGGGGGGAGGGAGGTGCTGATGATCACCAAGGAAGAAAGGGACCAAGGAGTTATCAGTTCAGATGATCTAAAGGTGTCAAAACAGAGCATAAATGTTGCAAGGAGGGCCAGTGGCATGCTGGGGTGCATAGGCAGAGATATCATTAGCAGAAGGTGTGAGGTGGTGATGCCATTGTATAATGCACTAGTGAGGCATCATGTACAGTACTGTGTGCAATTCTGGAGGCCACAACTGTGCAAGGACATTGACAGGGTGGAGGCGGTCCACAGAAGGGCAACCAAGATGTTACATGGCTTGCAACGCAGAACATATTAGGAGAGATTAAAGGACCTCAATATGTACTCACTGGAGGAAAGGAGGGAGTTGGGGGGACATGATAGACATGTTGAAGTATCTCAAGGGCATAAACAAGGTGCAGGGGCAGACATCTTCCAATGTAGGAGGATTACAAGAATGAGGGGGCATGATATGAAATTGGACGGGGGTAGATTAAGAGGAAATGTGAGAAAGGTTTTCTTCATAGAGAAGGTGGTGGTCACATAGAATAGTGTGCCATGAGGGGCGGAGCCAACTGGTGAACTGAATATATGCATGTGTTTGGAGCTCCAGATTCAACCAGTGATTTTCTACTAAAAAACAAGTTAACACTTAATTAGAGGCAGTTTAAATCAACAGATCAGTGTACGTTGAAGAAAGCTGAACAAATTGATCCTAAAATCAGCACAATGGGGAGACATACCCGAGGTGGCCAACAGACTGAAGGAGCATGACTGAAAGTTAATAAGGCCCCGGATAGATCAGCGTCATCAACGTCTACCTTTACGGCAGAAACTGGGCAATCAACAAATGCTGCTTTATTAAAAGCAATCCCGTTGATGGATGCTAAATTGGAGGCTCTGGTAGACAAAGTGACCACATTGGATGTGACCATAGTCGCAGTGCAAGGAGAAGTAAAAAATGTATCGGATACTGCTACTAAGGCCATTACAACAGCAGTGGGACTAGTGAAAGAAAACTTGGTGCGCTGTCTACTCCTGGAGCACTTGGAAAACCAGGCCAAAGCCACACATGTCCGAATGCCAGAGAATGTTGGAGATGAAGACTTCAGAGCCTTCTTAACATACTAGACGCCAGCAGAGTAGGCCTATTGGTCTATCAAGTCTGCTCATGCTTCAGCACCCTGATTGGGTACCGTCGCCCTCTATCTGTCTCCTTCCACTGTTACTTCATCCCCCAGTTCTGCCTCCCCCCGGGCAAACCAGCCTCTGCTTCACCCCTTGCCTATACCTGTCCCACCCTCTCTTGAATCCCTCCACCACAGCTGCCTGTACCAGCTCCCCTGGAAGTGCATTCCATGGTTCCACCACTCTCTCAGTGAAGTACCTTCTCCTCCTTTCCCCCCTAATTCTACCACCCTCAATCTTCCAACTGTGTCCTCTGGGGATTCCATCCTCCTTCAGTCGAAAGATCCTATCTCGGCTCACCTTATTTACTCCCCTGAGGTACTTGAAGACCTCAGTCATGTCCCCCGGTCCCTCCTCTCCTCCAGCAAGAACAGGTTGAGCTCCCCTAGTCGTTGCTCCTATGTCATATCCCCCAGGCCCTGGATCATTCTGGTTGCTCTCCTCTGAACCTTCTCCAGGAGTTGGATGTCCCTCCTTAGGTGTGGCCTCCAGAACTACACACAGTATTCAAGATGTGGTCTAACCAGGCTGTTATACAGTGGCAAAATCACCTCCATGTTCCTTGAGGTAATCCCCCTAACGATGCATCCCAGCATCCTATTTGCCCTGACTGCAGCTCTCTTGCACTGCTCAGAATTATTCATGTTAACATCCACCAAGACTCCTAGGTCTCTTTCCCCTGCCGTGGCCTGCAACTCATCCCCCCAGGGTGTACACATAGTTGGGGTTTTCCCGCTCTAGGTGTAGCACCTTGCACTTGGAGGAGTTAAATTTAAATTTCCAGGTGCTGGGCCAATCTCCCCTCCTCCCCCTCCACCACTGCCCCCAGCTTAGAGTAATCTGCAAAGAGACTCATTTCACGCCCGATGCCTTCCCTGATATTGGAGATGTAGGCGTTAAACAGTAGTGGCCCCAGGACTGATCCCTGTGGGACCCCACTTATGACCTTCCTAGGAGATGAGACCTCCCCTCTGATCACTTCCTGCCGAGTGTGACCTGAAAGCCAATTTCCAATCCACCTAACTGTCAGTGGGCCTACCCCCCCCCCCCGCTTCTCCCTTTGGCCAATGTGAGGGACTGAATCAAATGCCTTGCTGAAGTCCAGGAACAGTACATCCACTGGTCTCCCCCTGTCGAGTGCTGATGTCACCCACTCATAGAAATCTACAAGGTTTGTTTGACATGATCTGCCTGGCACAAACCCATGCTGCCGGTCATCCAGGTAACCCATCTCCTCCAAGAAGCCTCCCAGCCTTTCCTTAAGTATGCTGTCCATTACCTTCCCCGCCACTGATGTCAAACTGATGGGTCTATAGTTTCCTGGCTCTTCTCTCGATCCCCCTTTATGGATGGGCACAAAATGCGCCTGCTTCCAATCCCTTGGCACCCTCCCTATCTGGAGTGGCAATTTAAAGAGATCTGCCAGTGGCACAGCCAAAACATCTGCCAACTGCCTCATTACTCTGGGATGAATAGCATCAGGCCCCGGAGATTTATCCTTTTTTAGGGACTGGAGGGCTTCCCACACCTGACCGATAGGAATATCAGCATCTGCCCCCCCCCATTCAGCAGAACCAGCCTGATATCTCACCCCTGGCCTACCTCCCCCAGCAGCTTGTTTTTCAGCAGGTACCCCAATAGTCAGGTCTGCTGCACCTTCTGTGTCCTTCAACTGCTTTTTTGGAAGTTCCCCAGCCTCCTCCCTAGTGAACACTGAGGCAAAGTACTCATTCAGTACCTTCACCTGCTCTTCAGCCCCTTCCACCCATCCCCCAGCTGTCCTCAACCTACTGAGCTAGCCCTTGACCTTCCTACACTCACCAATATACCTAAAGAACCCCTTTTCCCCACCCCGTATTCCCTGCGCCAGTCTCTGCTCTTTCCAGGCCTTTGCCCCCTCACCACACTGGTGACTTTCCTGGTTGCAAGGTGATAGGTCTCTCTATCCCTCTCTCCTCTCATTTTTTTTGTATCTACTGTAGGCAGCCTTCTTCTCCCTTACCACCTCCTGGACCTGCTTGGTCCACCAGCATGGTTTACGAGACCTACTGCCCTTGTGCTTCATTCTTGCACAGGTCCTGGTGGCCTCCTGTAGCCCCCGCTTTATGATCTCCCACCTACCTTCCACATCCAAACCTGGTTTTATTTCCCGCAAATGCCTCTTGAGAATTTCCCCCATGTTCTGAAAGTCCACCCCCCCTAAAATCAACTATTATTGTCCTTGAATGATCCCCCTCTCCCCACCAGTTTAAGCCAAAACCAGACTGTGTTGTAGTCGCTCCAAGCCAGGGGTTCTTCCACAACCAGATTTCATACAAGATCCCCAGCCGCTAAAACCACATCCAGGATATGACCCTCCCTCGTTGGGTCCATCACCTGCTGATTGAGGAATGCATCCAGGAAGCCATCCAGCAGCTTCTGCTCCATGGTTACAGTGGACGTCACAGTACCCCAATCAGTAGCTGGCATATTAAGGTCCCCCATCAACACCACTCCTCCCACTTCCAGTCCACACTGCCCCTCAGTGTTAGCCAACAGGCAATCCTCCAGGTCCTCCACTAGTCCTGGGGACCTATATACCACTCCCAACTTGATCTTGCCTCTCACGGGGGTTCGCAAGGTGACCCATAGGGCTTCCATATTGCCCTCTGCTTCCTGCACTCTCATAATCTCGATGTTATACCTAATGAACGTTGCTACTTCTCCCCCTCTGCTCACCTTTCTGTCCTTCCTTAGCACAAGATACCCACTCAGATTGATGTCCCAGTCATGACCAGGGGTGGCCCAAGTTTCAGTGACCGCTGCTACATCCACCCTACCCTTAAACAACGTGGCCTGGAACTCAGGCATTTTATTCCCCAGGCTCCTGGCATTTATTAAAGCCACCCTCTAACCCTTGTCCCTACCCCTCTTTACCATATCCTCCCCAGATCTTTCATACATCCGTCCACACTTCTCCCCTAGGGTACCATCTGTCCCCCCCCCCCCGTGGGGTTGCAGGCCAGTCCTACCGGCGGTATGGATGGCGGATCAGCCTGCAGTGCCCCCTCCCCTTCACAAGTTTAAACCCCATCTAGCCTGAATGAACTTCCTTCCCTACCAGATTTAGGTGAAGCCTGTCCTGGGCATACAGTCTTTTGTCTTCCCAAACTCCCTCCCAGTCTCCCAACACCCCAATCCCCTGTGCTTCACCCCACTGCCCGAGCCAGTCATTAATCTCCCTGATCTTCTGTTTGTTCTCCACAGTGGCCCTTGGCACTGGCAGGATTTCCGAGAAGGAGACTGTGCATCCATTGTCATGACAGACCCTGGCCAGTTCTCAGAACCTTGCCTGAATTTCTAGCACACTATTCCCTCAATATCATTTGTTCTCAGATGCATCAGGAAGTCCGTGATTCTCCATGTCTCGCCAGCTCATACACCATGAACTTCGCCTATGCACAGTCAGACCGGAAATACCCACTCACCTTAACTGGACTAGATTTTCCTCACCCTGCCCTACCCAATGAATACCCCTGATCATGGAGTCCCCAGCAGGAGAACCTTAGTGTCCCCTTGATCTTTGTGCACCTCCTTTTGGACTCCACCTGCCCCGTCACCTCCCTCTCCTCGAGGCCACTTCCCTTGGCTTCTCTCCAGACCTTCTACAAGAGAACCCCTAGCTGCCCTACCCCTCTTGTCACGCCTTTTATAACTGAGTTCTCCGGCTGCTCCCAGTTTAGCCTCCACTTCACTCCCTACCCCAGTCGAGCCTTTTTCTCCGACCTCCTCCCCCCCACCTCCCACCTCACCAGTCCCCCCCAACATGGCATCCCCATCACCCCCTCCTACCTCCTCCCTTTCTCTTGCCCCTTCCATGCCCACCTGCAGGTCCCCCTACCTTTGGGCCTTTCTCCAGTATGATCCTCCCCCCCTCGAAGGATGCCCCTCCCTCGTCTCAATCTCTCCTCCTTTCTCACCGAGTTGACTCGCAGCCTCCATACCTTCCCTCTGTTGGTTCAGTCCCTCCTCTTCTTTGACACTTGATTTACCCCCTCCCCTGCTAGCATACTTATTTGAATTACCGATGCCCACCCTCGTCTGATTCACTGTATCCCTCTCAATGGCTCAAACTTATAGCACTCAAAGCCAACCTTTTTTTGTCCTGATTTCCCGCTATCCACTCCTCCAGTTGGCCCCCTGTCAATCCCAACCCTCCTGTTCCCCCCTGCCTCCTATGATTTAGCCTGTTTCCTCTACCAGTTACCTCCCAGGTAGCTACCCCCTTTGCTACTAGCCTACGCCCCATAGGTTCTCCACTCCTGCCTGATAACACAGATCCAGGTCGCACTCTATCACTGCCCTCCAGCTCCCAACAGGCCCTTCCAGACATGTTTATTCCCCCCTATAAAAATTCCAGTTTTCTCCATACCCAGTCAAGCTCCCCCCTGATCTGCAATAACTACCTACAGACTGGGCAACCTCCCTCCCTCCAGGCCCAGTTTAGGACCATGGCTGCCCCGCAGCTAGTGCACCCTACAGTCCTGCCAAAGATGCCTGCCCTGGTGGCTGGGAGCCACCCCCAGAGGACCTCTCCAAACATTCTTGGATGTTCACCCTTGACCAGGTCCCCACCCCCAGGTAGATCTAACCACAACCCTCTACAGCCAGCCATATGGGGTGATGTAGCCCATGAAATTAAAAACACAGCTCTTGGACCAAGCTACTAAGCAGAATAAAAGAGCATGAACAGAGTTACATCCCCTAACAGTCACAAGAATAGTCAGAGTCACGACTGGAGAAAACCCCCAGTACAGCCACCCAACCAATCAGTGACCTACCTCCACCTGGCTCCTCCTCCTCTGAGCATTTAATAGAGGTCGGGGCTGGGGTGGGTGGCAAACTAGTGTCCCAAGAGCAGCTGGGCTTGTCCCTTAAAAGGCCCAGCCACGAGCCATGAAAATGGCGCCCTGGCTTTCTATTGCACGCTCCAACTCAGATCACTGAACTCCTCCTAGCCACCGATGTGGCCGTCCCCAGCTCCAAATTTGCTCCTGATATGGCTTCTGCAACAGCTCTTTCACCACTGATGTGGCCTGCACTGTCCCTCAGGACCTCTGGACCCCCAAGGAGCAGCCCGCTGATGCAGCCTGCGCAGTCCCCCTGCTCCTTTGATAGTAAGTCCCAAGTATCCCAAGAGCGGCTGGGCTCATCTCTTAAAAGGCCCAGCCACAAGTCCTGAAAATGGTACCCTGGCTTTCTACTGGGCCCTCTGACTCAGATCACTGAACTTCTCCTAGCCACTGATGTGGCTGCACCCGGCTCCAAATTTGCTCCTGATACAGCTCCTGCAACAGCTCTTTTGCCACCAATGTGGCCTGCGCCATCCTACAGGACCTCTGGACCCTGAGAAGCAGCCTGCCAATGCGGCCTATGCAGTCCCTCTGCTCCTCTGCAAGTAAGTCCCAAGTATCCCAAGAGCGGCTGGGCTCATCCTTTAAAAGGCCCAGCCACAAGTCCCAAAAATGGTGCCCTGGTTTCCTATTAGGTGCTCCAACTCAGATAAGTGAACTCCTCCTAACTCAATGGCTAATGGAAAATTTGTATTTCCAAAACTTAACCATCAAGAAGCTGTATAGAATTACCCCTCGTCACGCTCTGGGAGACAATCTTCCTCCATGGAACATGATGATTGTCCTGGCTGACGAGGTTGAATTCGACGAGATGTTACATGCTGCTAGACACTGAAAACCTAGAATGGCAAGACAGAGTCATCTGCCAATTCCCTGACCTCAGCTACTGCACCCAGTCAAGACGGAAGGCCTTTGATGGCGTATGACAGCAGCTTCGAGCATTGGGGGTCCAACACGTCTTGATGCTCCCTGCCAGACTAAAGATCATCTATGGAGGCAAGCCTTACATCTTTACTGACCCAAAAGATGCAGTTAAACTCCTCCTGGTCCGTAATGGTCATGAGTCTGCAGCCAGAGGATCCAACTCTGAATCTGAAGAGAATTCTTAAAGATTCAACTTTGGACTTTACAAGAGTGGTTGGTAAGATTCCGGGACTTGGTTTATGGTGGGGAAGGGCCAAAGGACTGGTTTAATGATACCAAACTTTGAATGCTGTTGGGTTCACATGCAAAATACGGTTTAATGCAGCCTGTTTGACAAATAGTGAACAGATACTCGTATTGGGACAGTCCGGCGTTACAATACTGCTGTCTGGTTTCACTGTAAGATGGTGCCCGCCCACCATTACTCCAGATCACAGCACCTTACATTGGCAGCCATCGTTCTTGCCACCACGAGGTTTTCAACCAGCAGGTTTTCCTCGTACCGTTTACTGAATACGTTGCTCCCATTTGGAGCTGTGTGGTTAATTATGGATTACACATTGCTGGCCAGTAAAATCGGCTCTTTTTTTTTTTGTTTTTGTTTCTGTTTGGGTTAAACTGCAACGTTATTATGCTTATAGAAGTGATAGTTTTATTATAGTAACTGAATAGTTCAGAGATACCTGATTTGAAATAGGAGTTAAAACACAGGCTTAAATGGTTTGTCTTTTGTCTAATACTCTCAATAGAGGACTCTTAGTCCATTGCATGGACGGAATATATTTTAGTAAAGTTCTCATCTCAGGGACTGTCCTCGTTCTTGGCAGTGTAAGCTCATCCTTACAGTTTCCATACGAGATGTATAATAATGTACTACCCCCCTCAGGATGTAGCATAATCTAGACTTGTGTCAAATCCTAACATTGCATATTGAGTATGTCTTTTTTCATCTATCAACTCTAGATGTAATGTACTTGTTTTTATTTGTGCAAACTAATAAAAAATAAGTTAAAAAAAAAAGAATAGTGTGCCATAAGAGGTGGTGGGAGCAAGCCAAGCAGATGGTCATGGTAAATAGGATCCAATCCGGGGAGAGGGGAGTGACCAGAGAGGGACCTCAGGGATCAGTCCTAAGACCAGTCCTGTTCAGTGTCTTCATTAGTGACATTGCAGAAGACCTGCAAGGAAAGGTCTGCCTGCAGATAACACCAAGATCTGTAACAGAGTGGATACTGCAGAAGGGGTGGAGAAAATGAGTAGGGACATGGAGAGGCTTGAAAAATGGTCTGAGGAGTGGCCACTGAGGTTTAATGCAAAGAAGCCCAAATAATGCACCTGAGAAGAGGGAACCTGGGGAGAACCACAGGATGGGGCTGATGACATGCTGGGGTGTATAGACAGAGGTATCACTAGCAGAAGGTAGGGGCATAGAAACCCTGAGGAGAGCTGCAGGAAGGGGGGGAGTTGCTGGCAGTCACCAAGGAACAAAGGGACCTGCTGGTTATTATTTCAGATGACCTGAAAATGTCAAAGCAGAGTTCAAAGGCAGTGGGTAGGACCACTGGCATGCTGGGGTGCATAGGCAGGAGTATCACCAGCAGAAGAAGGGAGATAGTGATGCCGTTATATAAGACCCCGGTCAGGCCTCAGATGCAGTATTGTGTGCAGTTCTGGAGGCCACACCTTCGAAAGGACATAAACAGGCTGCAGATTGTCCAGAGAAGGGCGACTGACATGGTACAGGACTTGCACCACAAAACTTACGATCAGAGATCAAAGGACCTCAATATGTACTACTGGCTAGAGGACAGAAGGTAGAGAGTTGACATGATAGAGGC
Source organism: Neoceratodus forsteri (assembly GCA_016271365.2). Classification (NCBI taxonomy): domain Eukaryota; kingdom Metazoa; phylum Chordata; order Ceratodontiformes; family Ceratodontidae; genus Neoceratodus; species Neoceratodus forsteri. The sequence continues at coordinate 1,111,143,167 of CM028133.1, forward strand.
ATTCAAGCACCTCATGGGTATAAACAGTGTGCAAGGGGAGACATCTTCCAATACAGGAGGAGTACGACAACAAGAGGGTATGACGTGAAATTGGAAAGTGGCAGGCTAAGAGGAAATGTGAGGATGTTTTTCTTCACAGAGAGGGTGGTGGACGTGTGGAATGGTCTGCCACAGGAGGTCATGGGAGAAAGTACTGTGGCTGGATTTAAACATGCATGGGACAGGCATGGGAGAACCATAGAGGTAAAGCAGAGGGAGGGCTAGAAGCCGTGTTCAGGTACACGGCTTATGGGCAGACTGGATGAGCCTAGTGGTCCTTATCTGCTGACAGTTTCTATGTTTGAACCTCTGGCAGTCATGTTCACGGAGTCACTCAACACAGGAATGGTGCCAGAGGATTGGAGGAGGGCACTTGTGGTCCCTCTACACAAATCTGGCAGTAGGGAGGATGCAGGGAACTATAGGCCACTCAGCCTCACATTACTAGTGGGGAAGATTATAGAGACACTGCTTAAAGAAAGGATAGTGGAACATTTAGAAGCCATCGGTGCCCAGAACCCAAAGTAGCATGGATTCACAGCAGGTAGGTTTTGTCAGATGAATCTGATGAAAGAAATAAATGGGGGGAGGGAGTGGATGTCGCCTACCTCGATTTCAGCAAGGCTTTCAACACCGTCCCACATAAGGAGCTTATTATACCACGGGCAGTGTGTAGAAGCCAGCCCTGCCACCAGTCCCTGCTCCACTTCCTCCTACTTCACCTCAGTCTCTCTCACTTCTTTTTTGTTTCAACATTCAGAGGGAAGGGGATAAAAGAAATAAAGGGTCAACCCCAAACTGCACTTAGATTATACAGGAGGTGGATTAAAAACTGAATCAACAAATAAACTCACACTTGCCGGAAGAAATGGCAAGAGACAAAGTCAAGGGCAACAATGGAGGATGGAAGACATTTATCTGGAATTCGGAGAAAAAGGACTTTATGGGCAGGACTGGCAGCAATTGGTGTAAGTCCTAATTAAACTCTCTGCTTTCGGCAACTTAACGCCTGCCGCACCCTCTCTCCCCGGTCATCACTCCTCTGCCCCCCCCCCGGCTTCCACATTAGCTACAGTGCGGCTTTACTTATTGGCAGCTCCTGTCCCCCATTGCACTCTCTCTCTTCCCATTCCTCACTCCTCTGACCCACCCCCCATCCCCAGGCTTCCGCAATAGTCACACTGCTGCTTTACTTATTGGCATCTCCTGCTGTCTGCCGCACTCTATCTCCCCGGTCCTCACTCCTCTGAAATCCACCCCCAGGCTTCTACAATAGCCGCAGTGCTGCTTTACTTATTGCCATCTCCTGCTGCCCGACGCACTCTCTCTCCCCAGTCATCACTCCTCTGCCCCCCCCCGTGCTTCTACATTAGCCACAGTGCGGCTTTACTTATTGGCAGCCCTGCTCCCCATCGACTCTCTTCCCATTCTTCGCCTCCTGACCAACCCACCATCCCCAGGCTCCGCAATAGTCACACTGCTGTTCTACTTATTGGCATTTCCTGCCCACTGCCTCTATCTCCTCGGTCCTCTAAATCCCCCGAAGCTCTGCAATAGCAGTCGAGTGCGGCTTTACTTATTGGCGGCTACTGCTGCCTGCTGCACTCTCTCTCTCCCTGGTCCTCGCTCCTCTGAAATCCCCCAAGGCTTCTACAATAGCCACAGTGCGGCTTTACTTATTAGCGGCTTCTACCATCCGGCACACTCTTTACCCAGTCCTTGCTCCTCTGAACCCCCTCCCAGGCTTCTACATTAGCCGCAGTCTGGATCTACTTATTGGTGGCTCCTGACACCTGGCGCCCTCTCTATCCCCGGTCTACTAAGGCCAGCAGGAGCAGCTTCTCTGATGAGCAACTCTTTCCTGCATGTATGGTGCAACTTCCACCATGTGGCACCCGCCGCTCTCACTGCTGCCTCCTCGCTCCTCTGAAGCCAGTACCAGTACCAAACACCACTGCAAATACTTGCAAGTGAATGTTCGGCATTGACAAATGCTTGTTAAGTCTAACCTTGAATATTTTCAACTTTAGACTATTTTGTTAATATTCACTGTACATATCCCTTATACACTTTGTAACACCCACTGTACATATCCCCTCATATACCTTGTAACATCCTGTTCATGTTCCCCTCATGTGCCTTGCAACACATACTGTGCATATATCCTTATACACCTCGTAACATCCTGAACACGTCCCCCTCATGTACTTTGTAACCTGTACTGTACATGCCCTCCTCATGTACAGTACCTTGTAACATTCTGTGCATGTCCCTTTCATGCATTTTGTAACCTGTACTGTACTTGCCCTCCTCATGTACAGTACCTTGTAACATTCTGTGCATGTCCCCTTCATGTACTTTGTAACCTGTACTGTACATGCCCTCCTCATGTACAGTACCTTCTGTGCATGTCCCTCTTGTATCTTGCACTTAAGCAACCTACTGACACTGTGGCAGCATGGGGCTGCACCTGAGGTACCGCTCTTTGATGAGACGTTAAACTGAGGTCCCATCTGCCTGTTCTGGTGGTAGTTCAGGTGGATGTTAAAGATCTCATGGCACTTCTCAAAAGAGAATGGGGAATTTTTTATTAACATAATCCATAAACCGAAATGAATACAAACAGTGTTAAGTCACACAAAATAATAGATAAATCATAAGAGAATAATAACAAAAAAAGTATTACAATCATACATTATCAGAGCAATGTAAAAGGAAAAATACAAAAACAGTCACCCCCCACAAAAGAGTAGGGAATTTTTATTCATGTCCACAGAAAACATATCAAGTAATCAGTAATACACCATAATGAATTCAAAAACAAAATAAGCAATAACCATCAATAAACATAATACAGTAAATGACAGAGAAAATAATAAGCAAAGCAAATATAACATCTGAGAATATATAAAAGAATACTTATTCCTTCCAATACGTAACATTTAGTAAAGTCCTGCATCACAAATTTTATAGAGCAGAACTAAAAAAAAAAGGAGAAAAAAAAACAGATGCAATATTCTGATAGACCATACTAAGGTAGCCCATTAAAGTTATATCCATTCTGTAGAGTCCCATCTAGATTGGCAAATGGATAGAGAAAAGTTCCCATAATCTTGTATTTTCAATCTAGAAATAGCATTAGCAACCATACAAAATAATTCATCCTGTGTAAAGTATTGCTGTTGAATGGTAAAACAGCATCTCACATGCCATATATAAAACTTAAAACAGAGCAAAATCAACCACAATGTCACTTTATCACATTTGATTGTGGATACTGGCAAAATCCCTGCATACAAAATTTCTAAAGTTAAGGGGTATAAAGGAAAGGTAGGCCATTTTCGTATAACAAGACTCCAGAAATCTATTATAAAGGGACATTCCAAAAATAAATGTTCCATGGTTTCAACTAACTCAAAACAAGTATCACTAGGGCAATACCACTCAGTAATCTGCTTATGCTTTAAATTAGCACGAACGTTTAATTTACCGTATAAAGATAACCATAGAACATCCCACATACGAGGTGGAATCCGAGGAGAGGTTAACAAATTACCAATTGAAAGCTTTATTTGTGATGAGTAACAATCAAAAGGAGCAGAATCTTGAAAATATTTTTGTAAAATATAAGCATACAGTTCCTTTCTACTAAAATGCAGAAATGTATGCCTGAGATATCCCATAATTAAATTTTCCCAAAACATAATTTAAGTGATTATGAGATGATTTATGGACCGTGTCTTGGAAATATCTCATATTCGCCAAAACAAACGTGAAGTCACCCATAGTATCCAGAAGCCATGGTTTCCATTGTGTGTCTCTATCTGTAAATAATGGTTTCAAATTTGTATAGAGAAACATAGTAAAAAAGAAAACTATAGGATGTAACATTTTTAAACCCCCATGTGTTTTTTCCCGAAACAGCAAACATCTCTTTATGGGGTTCAGTCTACTGCCCCAGATACAAGAAATAAAACAGCCATATAATTGTGTTTCCAAAGCTGAAGGAAGACTAAATACTGCACTTAAATATAAAAATATGGGCAATACAAAGGGTTTGACCATTTGAATCTGTTTCAATTTAGACAGCCTCCATGTGTTCCATAAATCTACTTTATTTTGTGCTTCTTGTAGTTTAAATTTCCAATTTAAGTATGCTAAATCTCCTGCCCCAAATAAAAGGCCCAAGATTTTACAAGTATCCTTAATCACCGGTATGCCAATAACCTGCGTGAATTGGAAATGCTCTATCCCGAGTGTTATACAGTTACATTTGTCATAGTTAATTTTTGCTCCAGTGAATAACAAAAAACCCTGCAAAACTCTTTTTAAAAAAAAGGGCAGAGGGCAGATCTCCGATCAAAAAACACAAATCATCTGCATATGCAATACATTTAACCTCGGGATCAGTACTTGAAAAGGAGAGTCCCTGTATGCCAGTATGACCATACAGTTGCCTAATTAATGGATCAGTAGGAAATAAATACCAAAGTGCACTAGGGGACATCCGTCGCACACCCCGTAATATGGGACATATGGTACCCAACCAACCATTACAATATGCTTGAGCAGTAGCTTTAGCATAACAGGTTTGAATCCATTCTATAAAGGTATGAGGTATACTATACCCAGCCAAACAGTCCCACAAATACCTGTGTCTTACATTATCAAAAGCTTTTGCATGGTCCAAACTTAAAATCAAACCTGTAAGTTCCTTGTGAAAAATTTCACGCAAAAGTATTAAACTGTCTGTTATGTTCCTATTAGGAATAGAACAGGTTTGTGCAAGATGTAAAAGGGAGTGTGCTTGACATAATAGTCTATTGTTTAATATTTTGGTAAACAACTTAAAATCCGTATTTAGTAGAGTTATAGGTCTCCAGTTTAACAAATCCCCTCTATCCCCTTTTTTGCACATAAAAACTACCAGCTCCTCGTTCATACTTTCAGGCAATATTCCCGTTTTAAGTATTTCATTCAGAACTCCAGTAAATTCTTCCAATAAATGCTGAAAAATTATTTTGCAAATTTCATAAGGGATGCCATAATTTCCTGGGGCTGTGCCAGCTCTTGTTTGTGAAAGAGCTGCAGAGACTTCTAGTGGTGTAATATGTGCTACTAGTATGAATGACTCAGAATCTGATATTTGAGGCAAATTACACCGTCCCAACCAAGTTTCATGTGTGTGACGTAAAGGTTCAGTAATACCAAAGAGATTCTGCACATGCGAATCAACAATATGCATGACACCTCTGGGATCAGTACACCAATCCCCTGCCTGGTCAGTAAGTCCCATCATGTGTTTCTGGTGTCTTTGAGCAGCACTAAATTGAAATGAATTCAAAAAGGCCTTTGTACCCTGGGTACCAAACCGGCGTTCATTATCCAAAGATTTGGAATGATCATATTGTCATTTATTCATTTGTTCCCTTATTTTGTATAACAAGGGAAGAACTGAAACCTCGCCATTAGCTGCACAAAAATGCAAATCCAAAAATTCCTTTCTATAATTTAAATATGTATCAGTTTTATATTTACCATATAGTCTCCCTATAGTTTGAAAAAATCGCTTAATGTCAGTTTTTGTATCTATCCACAATTCCCGATAGGTATCATAGAGACACACAACAGATTTCCTGGCCTGTAAAATAGCTAGAAAGCCTTCTTCTATTGTAGGAAGAAGTAATAAAGCCAAATTCATCCTCCAGTATCCTGGACCTCGATGCATAGGCATGCCGTAGCTTCTATGATTGCATGATCAGATGAGGTAACAGGCAATGTTTTAGTATCTATAACCTGCAAGGAGTCAGAAGGAAACCAAAAAACTATCCGTGTGGTTTTATTGCCTTGAAAAAATGTTTTTGCAGGAGTCCCTTTAAGGGCCATAACATCACTAAGACCTGTTTGGACTAATAACTTATTAAGGCAAGTAGCATCACAATACATTTTAGTAGTTCGAAATCCCCTATCCGTCCTATATCTACTACAATTGAAATCACCTCCCAAAAATACATACTTAGAGGTAAATAAATATGGTTGAAGTAAGCGAAATATCTCAATTCGTGCGAATTTAGTCTGAGGTGCATAAACATTTATAAAACGACACTGTAGGCCACTAATCACTACATCCAACAGCAGCACTCGACCAGGGAAAAAGATCTACTAATTGTATTACCCGTGCAGTAGGATTTTTAAGGGCAGTACCTACACCACTACAGAGGTCTTCACCCACTGACCAGTGCGTAACCCCCCATCTCCAGCCAGTAGATGCTAATTCAATATCAAGTGTAGAATGTAGTCTAGTATCCTGCAAGAATACAGCATCATAATCCATTGTTTCAAAAAGGGAAAGAATCAACACATGTTTCCTATCAGATAGCATACTATTTACACTCAAAGAGGCCACAGAAAGTTTATAGACTACTAACATCAGGAAAAAAATTAAAACAAACCAAATCCTAAGACACATTCTAAACAATCAGCAAACCCATCATACTATTTTTTCCTAGTCCCTTTCCTCATTCCCAGTCTATTCTTTTTCTTTTTAACCGAATCAGCCTGTGACAAATTTTGATCCATATCAGATGTACCATCATGTTGTGAGGAATGTACAGAAACTGAGTCAGACTCAGTACCTGCATCGTCCTGTAATACATGAAAGGGATTATGAGTAGATGTCATAGGAGGGTCAGGAATCACCGTTCTTGTGGTTCCAGATCGAAGGCTACGTCTTCTGGAAGTTACCAGAGTAAAAGCCTCCTCAGGCAGAAGAGGTGGAGGCACTGAAACCATAGCGGCACCAGAAACCACCACCTGGGAATCAGGGTATTCTGTCGCTGGAAAAGGTGCAGGAACATCAGAAACCATCTGGGTCAAAGGCTCCTTTTGGATCAGAGCAGATTTATGGTCAACAAGAATGGGTAATTGAACCTGTCTAGGGGGTGGGGGAGGGGTTCTATGCCTCAATTCAGCTTTATCTGCTGTATTAATATAAAAATCTTGGATACTGTAGTCTCCAGATTTATTTTGAGCAGCCCAAGGGCAATCAACAAAGGAATGTGCTTCTTCACAAAGAGAACACTTACTAGGTGATGACAATCAGACAGAACATGCCCCAATTCTCCACATTGATACATTTAACAACCTCACACATTTTACTCAGGTGTCTAGGAGACCTACACTATAATAATGCCTGCTGCCCCGGAAAAAAATAAGCCCCTTATCACGTCCCAAATAGAAGCAACTGGGTAAGTGTTGTAATCCTTCATCCGTTTGCAGTAAGTTAACCTTATATTTCCACCCTCCATTCCAAAACCCTTCATCATTTAGTATAGGTTCAGGATTCCCCTGAATAGTACATTTCCTTTCCAACCAGTACGTAATATCTTCTACGTTCACTCCCTCATTACGAAAAAGTACAGTTATTACTTTAAATGACTGTTTGGTGAGAGGGATAGCTTGAAAGTGTGACCAAGCCGGATTAGTTTTCAAAATTGCATATCTCATCCAAAATTTATTAAGCAGATCTGGAGTGCGAAAGCTAATGTCGTAAGTATTATCCCCTGGGGTATGTATAAGGGCATACACCTCTGTAACCCCCCTGCAAATGGGGGTTCCCAAAAGACTTCCAGGAGCTTGCTTGAATGCTCCAAGCCTGAATGGTGTTTGGCGTTTAAGCTATTTATCAGTGAGTGTTTTTAGAACCTCTGGTACTGTCTCTTTAAGAGCTGTCTGCTTGCAGACATAATTAGTTTGTATGGGGGACTGTGTTTTTTGATTGAGTACCACTCAAGCTGCTGCCAATTCACCCCATTTTGCAGTCACTAGAGTGCAAAGGAACCTGTCTGAAAGATGTAACTGATTGCCAGAAATCATTTACAGTAATAATAAAATTACAGTTTGTCTAACCTGCTTTCTTTGCAGTCAGAACTGTGTCTGCTAGTTCCCATTCTAGTTTTTGAACTGCTGAACTGGACCAATCAGTGTGGGGTAAACTAGCCTAAAATGATGCCTTGACTAATCAGAACTTGGGACTCATAATCTGAGCCAGCCACAAGAGGATTGTATGGCAGTGACTCTGGGAGATGTAGTTTAGACTTGTGCCTTTTTGGACCAACAGCAGCAGTCTATTGTGAGTGACAGCCAATCCAGTCAAGAACTGGAGGAACCAAGAAGTGCCCGGTTTTTTCTGTTGGGAGTTTCAGTTTGAGATCTGAAAGTGAAGGAAAGAAACCCTGTGCTCCTTCAGTGCACAGTTTCAGTCAAAAACGTGTGCAAGGCCCAGAGTTCCGGCTCACAACTTGTGTAACTGCTTGTTAGGACTGAATCCGCTCCTGAAAAGAATCAAAGGATCTCTGAAGAGTAGAAACCAGGCTCACCCTGTAGAAGACTGAAGAAATTGTTGAATTACACTCGGTCTGTCAGGAACTGAATCTGCTGTGTGTTCTCCTGGTTATTGTGCAGTAGTGCGATTGGGATACAGATGCAGCCTGCCTGGTATAGTGCTTTCTTTTTTTACCATATAAATGTGTGAGGAGTCTCTTGAGATCAAAAGTAGCCCTGCTGACATTGAAGGACCATATCTTCTTTGGAGGTCGTGAGTACTAATTCGGGTCGCTCCTCGTTGAATTGCCACATTAAATCCAAATGGAATTACTGTACTGCTGACTGTTTAATTTTCCTTTCTCTGGTGAAAGGGCCTCACCAGCTGCCACGGTTTGACTAGCTACTAGGGCCTGGGCACCAGGACAGTAACTGGTAGGGATAGGCCTGCACAGAGCCATAGGTAGATAGTAAAGTGATAAGCTAATTAACCTGATTTCCCTGTCCTTGTTATATCCCCTAAATAAATCAGAGCTGTTTGTTTCAACAAAGTTATACTGCCTGAGGTATTTGTCTCATGTTAAAGTACTGTACTGTGATTGTTGCACTGTATCTTATTTTACAGGATGTCCCGGTGCCTGAACCAGCCTTGGGGTAAGTGTATACTGTGAAGGTAATTCTGCTATATTGGGGCCACTAGTGGAAGAAAGGGGGTTGCAGTGTCCCAGAGGGCTGTGACCAAGTAAGTTTAACTATTGCAAACCCTGACCTCTGGGTGGAGGCACCCGCCATTGGATCCAGGCCCTCAACCTGTTAGTGGCTAATCAGGCAGGGGTAGTAGCCCTGGGATAGCGCCATCTAGGGGTTACATTTTGGAGGCTCACCGCTGGGATTGTGTGTCCTCTAGTGGCCATATTTACAAACCACTGTTAAGGGAAAATAAATAAATAAATAAATAAATGGGTACCCGACAGAAGTGGCTGTGCACCGCTGGTGGAGTGTGTACTGGGAGGAGATCGACCCCAAAATGCTATGCTTATCCTGGACATCCCCTGGGTATCAATATCGGACACTGTGTGTGAGTACTTCCAAGGTGGAAGGTTTACAAAATCCTGTGGTGGTGGGACGTCACGCTAATCTGCTCACCCACACTTTCCTGGCCCTAGTAGAGTTTAAGGATCCCATAGATAGCTCCAAAGTACCACAGACCATTACCCCAGAGGGAGCCCTCACTGCTTGGAGAGTGATAACTAGGACAGTAAAGACCGGGGAATGAGCCCCCACCACTATCTGAAACTTTTGAGGAGAAATTTGCTAAATGGTTGCTGGGAGAAGGGAAACTGTGGAGGACTTGAAGAAACTATTCTTGCCACCTGGGGTGTTCCTCCAACACCTCTCCTGCTCCAGTACCCGTAATGGTGGCTGAACCAATGCAGACTCCTATTTCTGCACCTGCCATTAGTCACGACTCTTACCGAGGTTGAGGATCTTTCTGGCACCCTCCCCACCCCAAGGGAGGATGACGGGAGACCTGGATAGACTATGTTGCCCCCAAGTGCTAGGAATGGCAATGCTGAAGCCTCAAAAGCGAAAGAGGGTTAGTGAGAGCCTCCGAGGTCCTGCCCTGGCTACCATCCGCTAAACGGGCCAGTAACCCTGAAGCGACTGCACAAGCCTATCTTGAGGCCTTGGAGAATGTGTATGGGAGCCCAGATTCTGATGAGGACCTATGGTGGAGAGTAAGAAATGCACAACAGTACCAAGGAGTTGTTGTCTGTGTATGTCTCTCGGCTGGAAAATTGTTGCAAGAATGCCTCAGAAGGGTAGTTTGCCAGCGATTGAACTGGACCGAACCAGACTGGACAGAATCCTTAAGTCTGCCCCTTCTCAGAACTGCTTGTTGCTTCAGTTACGCCTGGCAAATCGACTGGAATCCCCACCTCCTATGATGAGTTAATGAGAGAAATTCGAGGAGTTGAGAAAGGCGACTCGAGGGACCTGCACCAATAGCTGTGGCTATGACCCGAGTGACTGAGGGTGGCCCATCAAGTGAAGTTCAGGGCAGAGGTTGGCAGTCAATGAGTGCTCTGATAAGGAAAAAGATATGCCACAATGGGGTGAACTGTTGAGAGAGATCCGGAATTCAAAAACAGTCCTTTATGAAGGCTACGCCTGCAAGCACGGGCACTCCGACCTATATCCGACTGCATTCGCTATGGGGTGGGATACCCACCCATGTATCTCCTGCTGATAACAGCTTCGAACTCGATTCCTTGACCATGGAAGTGGAGAAACTGACGAGATGTCTCCAAATGCTTATCACGCCGAGACAGAGATGGCACCAAGGTTTCCAGTTAGTAATACCGCCCTGGCTCCCAGTGTGGCACCTCGCCAGCTCAAACTCCAAAAGTATGTTTTGCTATAATTGTGGAAGGATGGGCACATGAAAAGGGAATGCCAATCCCCAAAAGACACTGACAAAGTTGCATATAGGCTACAAGGAGAGCTTGGAGAACAAATCAGTGGTTAAGAGGTGCACGAATGATCCCAGTGAGGGCACCAAAATGCTAATTCACGCCCTTTTGTGGCAAGGTCAGTTGCCCAGGCCCCACTACCGCCTCTCAGACTGGTCCAGAATAGTGGGTCCTCCATGGAGACCACTGTAAAGGTAAATGGAGTGTCTACAAGAGCTGTATTAGACAGTGGCTCCAAGTGACAATTATGTTTCAAGATTGGTATCAGAAGCATTTGTCAGACGACCTCTTACAACCATTAGAAGGACTGCATGTATGGGGTTAAGTGAGAAGGCCTACCCCTATTCTGGGTATATCCGAATTTGGCTGTCTTTCCCCACCTCCGTGGCTGGAGTGGCGAACAAGTAGAGACCCTAGCCTTAGTGTGTCCCCCACTGGACTGTATGATGGTGTCCCTTTGTTGATTGGAACAAATGCTCATATGTTCAGAAGGCTGGCACATTTGTGTTATGAAAACAGGGTCAAAGACTAGTAGAGCTTTAAGAGTTCCGCTTTAATTAAGAAGGCCTATGAGGCACAGAGAGAGATGCTGAAAATATAGAACCAGAGGAACCGGTTGGAATTGTATGGAAGAAGGATCCTGAGTCTCTGATCCTGGCACCAAATGCCCAGTGTACCTTACAGGGAGAGGTCCGTATCAGAAAGGATGTTAAGAATAAAATATTAATGTTGGATGCACCAGGCTATGGAAAATTGCCAGAGGGACTGCTGGTCAAGCCTAGTATTTTGCCCGCTAGAGCCCATGCTTATGCCAGAAGGGTAATGGTCCAAGTTCATAATGTGTCTGAAAGAGACATTCGAGTAAATAGAGGTTGCATCCTGGCTAATGTGCATTGTGCAGACACTGCAGTGCTACCCAGCAGCAAGAGTTCAAGGAAGAATGACAGAGTAACGCCTGACTTGTTTGATTTCGCAACCCCCGCTGCCAGCTGAATGGAAAGTGAGGATCAGTGAGAAGCTTGCCCAGAGAACCAGGTGTTTTCTTTAAAGGAATGGGACGTAGGATGCGTGCAAGGAGCTGAACACAATATCCGCTGCATGACGAAAGACCATTTCTTGAGAGGTCTCGGCGCCTGGCACCTGCTGATATAGATGATGTGAGACGGCATCTGCAAGAGATGTTAGCGCTGGTGTAATACAAGAATCCAGAAGCCCTTATGCTTCCCCATGTGGTAGTGAGGAAAAGAATGGGACAGTAAGGATGTGCGTGGATTATCGCACTTAAACCGCGGACTATCCCTGATCAGTACACAATGCCCCGCATTCAGGATGCTTTGACTGCCTAAACGGGAGCAAGTGGTTCTCTGCTGGATCTCCGCAGTGGGTACTACTAGATCCCGATGGCCCCAGAGGACCGTGAGAAGACAGCCTTTATCTGTCCGCTTGGCTTCTATGAATTCATGAGGATGCCTCAAGGATTTCGGTGCCCCAGCCACTTTCAACGATTGATGGAGCGTGCAGTGGGGACATGAACTTACTAGAGTGCCTGGTATACTAGATGATGTTATTGTGTTTGGCAGCTCACTGGAGGAACATGAGAGCAGATTATTTAAGGTATTGGATCGACTGGAGGACTTTGGCCTTAAACTGTCCATTGATAAGTGTCAATTCTCAAACATCAGTAAAGTATGTGGGACACATAGTATCCACCGAGGGAATAGAGACCGACCCAAGTAAAGTTGAGGCCTTGACCACCTGGCCACAGCCCAAAAATCTAAAAGAACTGCAAAGATTCCTGGGATTCTGTGGTTATTATCGCTTCATCAAGGACTATTCAAGAGTGATCCGCCTTACTTAACCTTACTCAAGGGTATCCCCAACCCACAAAAATACCAAAAGTCAGCGCCCTCAAGACTGAAAGAGTGTATTTTCATCCGAGTGAAGTATTTGGGGCCCGCTGGACTCCTGATTGTGAGACTGCTTTTCATGAGATCATATATCAACTTACCCATGCTCCAGTGCTGGCCTATGCCGATCCAAGAAAACTTACGTCCTGCACACTGATGCTAGCTTGCAAGGGTTGGGGGCTGTTTGTACCAAGAGCACGAGAATGGCCTGAGACCAGTGGCCTTTGCCAGTAGAAGCCTGACCCCATCCGAAAAGAACTATCCTGTACATAAGTTAGAGTTCCTAGCTTTGAAGTGGCTATTGTTGACCAATTCCATGAGTACTTGTATGGGGCTAAAATACTAGTAAAACTGAACAATCCTTTGACCTATGTGCAGACCTCAGCTGTTGGATGCCACTGGCCACAGGTGGCTTTCTGCATTATCTACATATGACTATGCTCTCAATACCGAGCAGGTCTGAACCACATAGATGCTGATGCTCTCTCCGAGGCCTGTTCCCCAGAATGATTGGGTCCGATTGGCAGAACCTGACATTCGGCACTCTGCCGAAGTTTGACAGGGAGGAACAAATGTCCACGGACGCAGTGGACTGCATGGTGGATTGCTTGGGACCCTCTGAGAATTTGCATCTCTGCTTATTGCCACTTTTCTGCAATAGACATTGGTGCACTGCCTCAGCTGGACAATGACAGTATTCGAGGGCTCAATCCTCGATCCTATGATCAAATCAGCTTTAGAAGCCCTCTATGCAGGAAAAGATGTGTCCAAATTACGCCCACTGATTTGAGAACTGCACTGTTATACAAAGAAGGTCCTAAGTTGAAATTGATCAATAAACTGTTATATAGAGAAACAGTAGACAGAGGGGACAAGTAGACAAACAACAACTGGTGCTGCCCACTGCCTTTCGAGACTCAGTATTGAGGTCCTTGCACAACCACATGGGGCACCTTGTATAGACAGAACACTTGACTTGGTGAGATCCAGATTCTATTGGCCTAAGATGGGGGCTGATGTGGAGCAACACATACGTAACTTGTAGTCGCTAGCTACAGAGGAAAGCTTTGCCCCAGAGGGCTGCCCCTTGTTAACATAACCACCAGTGCACCCATGGAGCTGGTCTGTATTGATTTTCTGAGTTTGGAGTCAGATCAAAGAAATATCAGTAATGTGCTGGTGGTCACTGACCATTTCACGAGATATGCCCAAGCTTTCCCCACCAAAGACCAGAAAGCATCCACTGTAGCCAAAGTACTTAGAGAAAACTTTTGTTCACTATGGGGCTCCACAAAGAATCCATTCTGATCAAGGAGAGACTTTGAGAGTCGTCTGATCAAAGAGATGCTTTCTCTGTGGGGAGTGAAAGTCCAGAACCACTCCTTACCACCCCAGGGGACCCACAGCCTGAACGTTTCAACCACTTTGCTAGATATGCTAGGCACCCTGCACCCAAAGGACAAGCCTAGATGGAGCCAACAAATTAGCACCCTGGTACATGCTTATAACTGCACCAAAAGTGATGCCACTGGGTTCTCCCCACCTTGATGTTTGGAAGAGAAGCTCGATCACCGGTAGATGTGTGTTTTGGGGTCTCTCCTGATGGGTTCAAGCTGACAACTATTTACAGTATGTGCAAAAGTTAAAGGCCCAGCTAACTCATGCGCACTAACTGGCTCAAACCATGGCTGCCAAAAGAAATCTGGCCAACAAAGAAAGGTATGATAAAAGGTGAAAGCACAGGAACTCCAGGAGGGAGATCGGTATTGCTAAGAAATCTGGGACTGCATGGCAAACACAAGATTGCTGACAGATGGCACCATCTCCTCACATTGTAGTGGGCAAACTAGATGATCTGCCAGTGTACAAAGTAAGGCCTGAGAACAATTCAAAAGATGTAAAACAATGCATAGAAATCATTTACTACCCATTGGACAAACCTGATTGAGTCTGAGCCCCAGAAGATGCCCCTCTGGACCAGTGACTAGAGCTGCTGCTAAGAAAAGATCAAGGAAGTCTGCACCTACAGAAGCAGAGTTAAGTGTTCCCCTGCACAAGTCCCAGTTGAGCATGACTGTCAGTCCATATCAGAAGAAAGTGAGAGTGACTTTGAATACTATCCTTCTTACTTAACTGAGTCAATTGTTTCGGGCAATCCCTAGTCAATACTGGAGACAAAGCTGGGCCTTCTGGACTGTCTATGCCCCAGCTTCATCCCTGGAGCCAATGCTCCCAGAAAGTGAAGTGCAAAGCATCAGATCAGATGAAATGGAATCATTGTGCATGGTTGAACTGTTTGAGCTTCAGGGAGGAAAATGATAGATTGGGGCAGACTGGTGATACACCGACAAGAAGAGTATTTTGAGTGCCCTGACAGTCCACTGCCAGTGTCTGAAAGCTCTCCATGCGAGCCAAATGTTGTGGACTCAGAAACTGTAACTCCTGGAGCTGAAAGTGCCCCAAGTTCTAGCCTCTCTACCCCCATGGAGACTCCTGACAAGTGAGAACAATGCTGAAAATGAGGCTCAGGTGCAGAGACCGTAACAGCTCCCCTAGAAAGACTGGTCGAGCTGTAAAGCCTGTGGTGCACCTCAGTTATGATTCCCACGGGCCAGTGGACCTGCCTCTCAATGTTGTCCATAAAGGAGTGTATGTGTCCCCAGCTCATTGCCCAAACTGAGCGTTAGTGCTAACTCAAGTTACTTGTGTTGCCCTCTAAGTATGGTGCCTTGCCCGTCCAGCCCCAAGGTAACTGATAGGGAGGGTCCTCTCTTCAGGTTTCATGTACAAGAGGTAATAACTTGAGTTATGGTACAATGTGTGTGTTATACTGTGTAAAGAGGATGCATCGCAATGTTTCCAGAAATGGTTCTTGTAAAATGATGTATTGACTGATGATTACATGTGTGAGCCTAATGCAAATGTATATGGTTGCAGTTAAAACTTATGGGTACTTGGTTGACGCGATCGCCAAGCTTTTCCCAGGCCAGGAAGGGTGTAAACCCCTGCAAATGGGGTTCCCAAAGACTTCAGGAGCTTGCTTGAATGCTCCAAGCCTGAATGGTGTTTGGCGTTTAAGCCATTTATCAGTGAGTGTTTTTAGAACCTCTGGTACTGTCTCTTTAAGAGCTGTCTGCTTGCAGACATAATTAGTTTGTATGGGGGACTGTGTGTTTCTTTGATTGAGTACCACTCAAGCTGCTGCCAATTCACCCCATTTTTGCAGTCACTAGGAGTGCAAAGGGAACCTGTTTGAAAGATGTAACTGATTGCCAGAAATCATTTACAGTAATAATAAAATTACAGTTTGTCTAACCTGCTTTTTGCAGTCAGAACTGTGTTGCTAGTTCCCATTCTAGTTTTGAACTGCTGAACTGGACCAATCAGTGTGGGGTAAACTAGCTCTAAAATGATGCCTTGGACGAATCAGAACTTGGGACTCATAATCTGAGCCAGCCACAAGAGGATTGTATGGGCAGTGACTCTGGGAGATGTAGTTTAGACTTGTGCCTTTTGGACCAACAGCAGCAGTCTATTGTGAGTGACAGCCAATCCAGTCAAGAACTGGGAGGAACTCAAAGGAAGTGCCCGGTTTTTGTCTGTTGGGAGTTTCAGTTTGAGATCTGAAAGTGAAGGGAAAGAAACCTGTGCTCCTTCAGTGCACAGTTTCAGTCAAAAACGGTGCAAGGCCCAGAGTTCCGGTCACAACTTGTGTAACTGCTTGTTAGGACTGAATCCTTGTGAAAAGAATCAAAGGATCTCTGAAGAGTAGAAACCAGGCTCACCCTGTAGAAGACTGAAGAAATTGTTGAATTACACTCGGTCTGTCAGGAACTGAATCTGCTGTGTGTTCTCCTGGTTATTGTGCAGTAATTATTGGGATACAGATGCAGCCTGCCTGGTATAGTGCTTTCTTTTTTACCATATAAATGTGAGGAGTCTCTTGGAGATCAAAAGTAGCCCTGCTGACATTGAAGGACCATATCTTCTTTGGAGGTCGTGAGTACTAATTCGGGTGGCTCTGTTGAATTGCCACATTAAATCCAAATGGAATTACTGTACTGCTGACTGTTTAATTTTCCTTTTCTCTGTGTGAAGGGCCCCTACCAGCTGCCACTGTTGGACTAGCCACTAGGGCCTGGGTACCCAGGACAGTAAGTAGGATAGGCCTGCACAGAGCCAAGTAGATAGTAAAGTGATAAGCTAATTAACCTGATTTCCCTGTCCTTGTTATATCCCCTAAATAAATCAGAGCTGTTTGTTTCAACAAAGTTATACTGCCTGAGGTATTTGTCTATGTTAAAGTACTGTACTGTGATTGTTGCACTGTATCTTATTTTACAGGATGTCCCGTGCCTGAACCAGCCTTTGGGGGTAAGTGTATACTGTGAAGGTAATTCTGCTATATTGTGTGGGCCACTAGTGGGAAGAAAGGGGGGTTGCAGTGTCCCAGAGGGCTGTGACCAAGTAAGTTTAACTATTGCAAACCCTGACCTCTGGGTGGAGGCACCCGCCATTGGATCCAGGCCCCTCAACCTGTTAGTGGCGAATCAGGCAGGGGTAGTAGCCCCTGGGATAGCGCCATCTAGGGGTTACACCTCACTAGGAGAAAAACCCAGCAATTGTTTAATTAAAACTTTCCCTATGTGAAAACGATCTGGCATAACATCCATGGGACCTAGAAACCGTAAACGTACTGCATTCCTGCATTTTGCCAGAGTGACCGTTTTTTTAAACAGGCTAGCAAACGTAGCAGGGGGTTCAGTAAGGACAGGCTGGTCCTGCACTGTATTTAAATCTGAGTCCAAAACGCTCACATTACCCAGTACCTTAGGAACTTCAGACTGTAATATCATGTGCTCAGGGGACGAGGAAACATCAGCTTGTAAATTATGTGTACCAGGTTGAGGGGTCATATCTAAAGGAGAATGTAAAGTCACCGCAAGGGAAGTCTCAAAACAATCAGGCCCATAACTAGATACATCATCCACCAAAACAGTTGCAGCCTTACCCCCACCTTCCTCACTTGTTCCAGGCAGAGGAATTACCGGGTCGGCTATCCAGTCTCCCTTGTCTGTTTGTACCCAGCCCGCCCCCCAAAGAGCTTGTTGTTCAGACCAGGATTCGCTAACCGTAGGGTTAGAATCCTGGGGCAAGGTTCCATCATTTAGTAGATCAGGGATGATTGGACCTTTTAAAACCTTAGGCACAGTACCTGGCAGGCCTGAAGGAGAATCCAAAGTGGGCCATTTCCTTTTTCGATCTTCCTCAGCCTGTTTTTGAAGATTTTTAAACTCTGCCATGGCTTCTTCGATAAGCTGCCATTTTTTCTCCAGTAGAGCTTGCATTGCATCAGACCCCTGCGATGAGGCCTGGGCTTCACGTAGCACTGCAGTATTTCCACACACTATCTCTCTCGAGATTCCAGGCTCCGACGAAAGTGCTGGGCTTCTCCCTGACGCCACGCTCCCGATGACTTCCGCATCGTGCACCATAATTACTGCCCACGGGGATTCCGGTACGCTATGCTGGCCACCACATGGGTGCATCCCAGTCGCATTCACTGTCCCCAAGACGAAGGTTGAGGTGCGGATGCTGGTGCCGTCTCGACTTCTGCTGCCTCTCTGCAGCCATCTGAAAATCCAAACACGCTGTCTCTCTAACAGCGCCCCCTCACAGAGTAGGGGAATTTCCCTGGTGTCCTGGCCAAATTTCCACCATTCATTAAAAAAAATACCACCAACAGCTTAAAATCTGGTTCAATTTCAGTTGGCATCCATCTGTATTCCCCCCCCCCCCAACAGACAAGGCTGAAAATAGGCAAAAAATTGTCTAGTCCTCCTTCCCAGTAAACAAAAACTACATAAGTAAACATTCTGTGCACAGTCCCCTCACATACCATATACACCTTGTAACACCCTATACACGTCCCCTTCATATACCTTGGAACACATGCAGAACACATCTTACTCATACACTTTGTGATATCCTGTACGTTTCTTTCATATACCCTGTAACACACTGTGCATATCCCCTCATATACCTTGTAACATCCCATGCATGTCCTCTTCATATACCTTGGAACACATGCAGAACACTTCCTCATACACTTTGTGATATCCTCTACATGTTCCCCATATATACATTGTGACACACACTATTCATATCCCCTCATATGCCTTGTAACATCCTGTACAGTACATATCCCCTTCATGTACCTTGTAACCTATACTGTACTTGACCACTATCATGTACCTTGTAACATTCTGTACATGCCTTCGCATGTACTTTGTGACCTGTGCTGTGATGACCACCATTGTGTACCTTGTAACATTCTGTACATGCCCCCTCATGTACCTTGTAACATTCTGTACATGTTACCCTGTAAAACACACTGTACATATCTCCTTATACACCCTGTAACGTGATGGGGCCAGACAGGATTCACCCAAGGGTACTAAAAGAACTGAGCATGGTGCTAGCTGCCCCTCTGGCAACATTATTCAGCACCTTGTTGGAGTCAAGGGTAGTGCCAGAGGGCTGGGGGAAGGCCAATGTGTTTCCTCTAAACAAGAATGACAGCAAGGAGTAGGCCTGCAATTATGGGCCAGCCAGTCTCACATCAGCGGTGGGGAGATTTATTTATGTATTTATTGAAGGCAAGTGAGCTGCAAGATCACCAGTAGCAAGGTTCCATGGGAGGAGGTCATATTTCTTTGGCTGCCTAGGGAGGTAGAGCCTGGAAGGCAGTGGATGTGGCCTATCTAGACTTCAGTAAGGTGTCTGACACTGTGCCATTCAGGAAGCTAATTAAGAAACTTAACTTCGGGGCTGGGGAAAAGGTGGCAATCTGGGTATTAAACTGGTTGAAGGAAAGGACGCAGAGGGTGGTGGTACACAGCAGACATTTGGGAGATGAGAGAGTGGCCACTGGAGGAGTACACAGGGATCAGTACTGGGCCCTGTCCTCTTCAAGGCCTACATAAGTGACATTGCTGAGGAACTGGAGGGGAAGGTGTGTCTCTTTTGGATGACATAAACATCTGCTGCATGGTGGACATCAACCAAGGGGTGCAGAGAATGCTAAGGGATCTGGGGAAACTTGGTGAAGTGGTCTAGGGGTTGGCAGCTGGGTTTCAGTGCTAAAAAGTGCAATGTCATGCACCTACGGTGGGAAGCCCAGTAGCTGTGTGTAAGATGGGGGGAAGTACTTACAGTCACCAAGGAAGAGAGGCACCTAGGGGCAATCGTATCTGATGATCTCTGTCAGAGCAGTGTGACAAGGCAGTAAGCAAGGCTAGTCAGTTGCTGGGGTGTATAGGGAGGGGAATTTCTCATAGGAGAAGGGAGATAGTAATGCCACTATATCACTCACTAGTGAGACCCCACCTAGCTCTGGAGGCCACACCTCTGCAAAGATATTGATAGGTGGAAGCAGTCCAGAAGAGGGCTACCAAAGTGGTGCGGAGATTGCATGAGAAACCATATGAGGGGAGGCTGTGGGAGCTCAACATGTACTCACTGGAGGAGAGGAGAGCAAGAGGGGACATGACTGAGACCTGTAAGTACCTCACAGGGGTTAAGGTGCAAGAGGGGAGTCTGCTTCAGAGGATGAGGAGTACCACAACGCAGTGGTATGCAGTGAAGCTTGAGGGGGAGTTTAAGAGGGAAGTGAGGAAATATTTCTTCACAGAAAGTGTGGCAGACGCCCAGAACAGCCTGCTAGACAATGTGGTGGAGGCGAAAACAGTGGGGGAGCATGAAACATGCATGGGAAAGGCACATGGGCATAATAGGTGGTGATAAGGGAGGAGGGTGGGACACCTGTGAATAAACAGGGCTGAGGGTATAGAAATAGGCAGGGAAAATAGGGTAGGCTAGGTGGGCCTACCAGTCCTTTTCTGTCATCAAATTCTATGTTTCTGTGTTTGTAATATTCCATACATGTCCCCTTGTATACCTTGGAACACATACGGAACCCATCTCCCTCATACATATTGTAATGTCCTGTACATGTTCCCTTCATATACCCTGTATTGCACATTGTACATATCCCGTCATAAATCTTGTAGCATTCTGTACATGGCCCCTCATATACCTTGGAACACATACAGAACATATCTCCCTTATACACTTTGTAGATTTCTGTACATATTCCCCTCATATCCCTACTGTATATCCCTTCAAAAAAGCATATCCCTCCTTCCTCTCGCAGGCTGCTGTATGTTCCTGCCACTAGGCCTTAAGTGTGTGTGGGGGGGGGATGCATTATCTTCTCTGAATTATTCCTGTACCTACTGTATTAAACTTGCCATGAATTCTGTTATACAATTTTAGCTGGCTGTACACTTCTACTTATGACTTATATGTCCTATTTGTGCCCTTTGAATGTTTACCATATTTTATCTTTTGAATGTTTACCTGTTCCCGTAATCCAACTTGCTGCTAGTATTTTTTTTTCATTTCAGTGTTGTACCGTACTTCGTATTCTTCTTGAACCAATCGTCACTTCCCGTTTCACTGTTCCTCTGTTGTATTCTCCCAGGTCGTGCTTGAAAATAGGCAATTGTTATTGTCTAGTGCACTCACCTGCTAAATAAACATGCTCTGTAATACCCACTGTACTTACCTCCTCATTCACCATGTCACATCTCGTACATGTCCCTGTCATCATATAAATTGGAACACATGCACCTTATATAGTTTGTAATATTCTGTACGTTCCCTGCATAATACCATGTAAGCCCTCCAGGGTGATTCCCAAGTCCCCTCCGGATGATCCATCTTTTATGGACATCATGCGCTGCATCCAGTCCGTTATGGGCTGGGAAACAGAGGAGCAGGACCCGAAGAGGCACTGTCTGGCCATTTATTTAAGGCTGCGGTATGCCTTCCCAGTGGTGGTGCCACCCCTGATTGATTCCTAGGATGATGTCACCAGGGTGGCTTGGAATCACCCCTCCACTACTCCTGCTTTACCTAAGAAGGCAGACCATCTTTACCATGCTTCTGCTGGTAAACCCTTTCTAGGGGGCGCCATCCTAAAGCTGATTCAGTGGTCATTAATGCAGCCCATGACTGTACCAAAAAGCCCAAGCACCTTAGTGCCTAGTTGGACCACCTGGGTAAGCATGTGTTTGAGTCCATTACCGTGGCTATCCGGGCCATTGACTACCTGGCCCATATGGTCCGATATCAGAATGTCCTCTGGGACCAAGCAAGGGATGTTGTGCAGACTTTAGCAGAGGATTCCCCCAAGATGCAACTCGCCCAGCTCCTAAAGTTGGGCTTTGATGTTGGCACCCATATTTTCCAGGCTGCCTACAGTGCCGTAGATGCCATGGGCAGGGGAGCAGCTGCTGGTGTCTGCCTTCGGTGCCATCTGTAGCATCAGGTATCCAACTTTGCCTTGGATATACAGTCCAGCATCTTCGACACCTCCTTTTTGGGTCTCCAGACTCTTTGGTGGGGATGTTCAGGACATAATCAGGACATAATCTCCACCCTCCAGGAGCTGGATCAAGCCCTTAGGACTATTCATTCACTCTGTCACACCCAGCCTAGAGTAGGTCAGTGTCCTTCCTTTTGCCACTCCTCCTGTAAACAATCCTGCCAGCCTGCCAGAAGCCAAGGCAAGCACAAGGCAGCGCTGGCTCTTGCAGCTGTTGCTGCTGCCACTAGAGCCCCGCCCCACCTCCTGACTCCTTAGCCGCCCCCCCACCCCAGCAAGACTGTTGAGGTTTGGTTCTCCCTCCATCTTGACAGGTAGTGGGAAATAACCACACACAACTGAGTGCTTCAGATCATAGAGCATGGTCACACTCTAGAATTCTTAGAGTCACCTCCAGAAAATCCTGCAGTAAACTCCTCATGCCCCCCCCCCCCTTGGCCCACCTACCCCTGGTCTGGGTGCTTTTCTTCAAAAAAGGACCATAGAGCCCTGAGCAGAACTGAGGAGGGTGTGGGGGACCGTCCATCTATATAGGATAGGCTGACGTCAGCCACTGGATTCAGCAGTGGGCGGTTCCCCTTGGTAGGTTTGCTAGCTAGAGAGTAACATAGTAATTTTTTTTTTTCCCAGGCCAGCACCGGTAGGACTAAGCCGCCAGGCACCAGGATCACACATGATCGGTCCGTCAATAAAGTTATGCTGGGAGGGGCAAGTGATCTGTTGTTCTACCGTTTGTGGATTTCTACCCCTTACCCAGCACTGATGCCAGGCTGGCTGACCTTCGTGGGATTTACCCAGCCCTCCGGTGGCTTAAGGCACCCATCTGTGCCTGCTGGCACACCACCCAAGATGTGAGTAACTCCCACAATGACACATGCCCTGTCATGTCTAATTGCTTTACTATCTTAAGGGGAATAAACAGGGTATAGTGTCAGAACCTGTTTCAGCATGGGGGGGGGGTCAGCAACTAGTGGACACAGTTATAAACTGGTGGGGGGGTAGATTCAGGAAGAACGTGATAATGTACAACTTTACAATAAGAGTGGTGGATAGATGGACTGGGTTGGCAAGGGAGGTGGTGACCCCAAAGACAGTGATGGGTTTCCAGTGAGAATGGGGCGGCTGTACTGGGTTTTTGAAAACTAAAACTGAAAAGGGGGGACAGTGGAGGGAAAAGGGACAAACTACAAACTGGGCATGACCAAGGGTAGTTTGGTGTGGCACAGCTAGGAAAAAGGCAAACATGATGGACTATGAGTCTGTCTGGTGCCATCTTTCTGTGTTTCAGTGAGTCTAGGGTTCTACTGTACCTCAACAAACAGGGTGGGACCCACTCCTGTCAGCTCAGGGAAGCAGTGAGAGTTAGGGAGTGGAGATTGCAACACAATGTTGGGATCCAGGCCGCTTAGCTGCTGGGAGTGCAATATGCCATCTGAGCCAAACAGTGAGTGGTCCCTTGCAGAGGATGTGGTACAGTCCTAGTCTGATGACTGGGAAGAACCAGAGATATGTAACCCCTAGGTGACACACACTATTTGTAATCCGGAGCCAGAGGGCTCAGTCCGTGAAAGAAAAGGCAACAAGACAATCAGATGACAACACTTTTAGATTTAGCTGTTGTTGCTGGGAGCTACCCTGATGTTTACTCATGATACCCAATACTGGACACAGGCAGGATGAAATTGAGACTGCAGGCTGTTGAGCTGGAGTGCCCGGAGAAGCAGGGCCCACACGAATCACCGGGATGTTATTCCTGTTCAAGGCGTTGAGCAGGGAGCTGATCCCCAGGCCAGTCTCTCGTCGATGACTTTCTCTGCGTAGCAGGTTTTCTGGCTGTGCCAGTGTAGCAGGGCCCAGGCAAATGGAAATGGATAGGATTCAGTCCGTGGAACTGGATACTGCCTCCAGCAAGCAAAACACAGTTCAGACACACAGTGGGGAACCAAATCACGACCCACTATAAGCACACAGCACATTCACATGTAAGGAAATTCCACTGTACCAGGCAAATGGCTCTCCGGTCGCAATTACAGAGTCTCTGCACAATCTGGGAGTTCAGAATTAGCTGGAAGTCCTGACAGGCCAATCACATTCAGCAAATCTTCGGTCTTCTTCAGGTTAAAGCCTGGTCACAATTCAGTGGCTTAATTCGCTCTCCAAATTAGGATTCAGTCCGGAAAAAAAAACACAAGTTCCCTCTCAGGAACAGCAGGCAGGCATGCAGGCCAAACTCAGGCCTTTCCACAGTTCTCCCACAATCCACTATGGATTGCTGCTCGAACTATCTTGAGCTGTTACTTCTTCACTTCCCAACTCAGATCTAACTGAAACTGCAAGCAGTGTGGGACTTTCCCCAAGATCCAAAAGGTTCGGTTGGCTGATCTGTCTGTCAGTCACAACAAGGGCTCCCCCTCCAGGTTATTTTAGGCTCCAAAAGCCCAAAACTACAATTCCTACAAGTTTTGGCCCCACCAAGCCCCTGTGGGCAGACTCCATTTTAGAGTCCCAAATGTACTGATTGGCCCATTCTGCAGTCCAGGACCAAGATGATGGAAACAAACAGAACTGTCCATGCTGCAAAGAAGGCAGGTTAGAACAAACGGCAATATTATTACTACTCTAACAAATGCTCAGCAAACAAGTACATCTTCTAACAGAGCTCCCTCTCAGATTAATTATGACTGCAATCCAGGCAGCTCTTAAAAAGACAGTACACAGAGGCTATACAGGCACTCTGGCAATACATTTAAACTGCTAAAACGCAGAAGACCAGCCTGGCAGTGAGCATTTAGACAAGCTCAAGTAAGACTTTTCAGGAACCCCCATTTGTAGGAGGGTTACACCCTTCCCTGCCTGGAGAAAACTTGACGTCCACGTCAAGTCTGTACCATCATGCATCAGTTAACGTAAACTTATTACTTTACTATACATATTCACTACACTTCATGATACTATATCCATAAGGACAATACTTATGCATGTTTCATACAGGTAATACTGATTCCACTATGATTAACATACTTGTGACATCACAATACTGATTCATGTTATAACTTCCTGTACATTAAACAATGTAGGAGGGGGCCCTTCCCTATCAGCTAACTTGGGGCTGGATGGGGCAGGGGCACCATACTGAGAAGGAAGAACAATCAACCTGGAATGGGCCATTAAGCTCAGTTTGGGTAGTGAGCTCTGAAAAATATAAACACCTTTGTGAACCACATTGAGAGGCAAATCCACTGGCCTCCTGGGAGAATCATAACTGAAGTGCAATACTGGCTTGACAGCTCAGCCAGTCTTTCTGGGGGGAGCAGCCACAGTCTCTGTACTTTCAGCACTAACTTTGGAGCTTTCGTCACTTGTGAGGGGTGCCTCTGCATGGATGGGAATGGCCAAACTGGGAGCACTGTCAGCTCCTTGCTCTGTAGGCTCTGTTTCCACAACACTTGGCTCATTTAGAGAAGGTTCTGGCACAGTTAGGCTTTGTGGTACTGAAGGGGTGCTGTCAGCACTCTCATAGTGTTGTTCAAGTTCTGGTGTGTCATCAGCGAGGCTCAGACCATCAGCCCCTTCTTCAGTCAATTCACACAGTTCCCCAAAACACGGAGAGTCCGCAACCTCAGATGTGATGCTTTGCACCTCACTTTCAGGGAGCATTGGCTCCAAGGATGAAGCTGGGTGGTTAGGCAGTCCAGAAGGCCCACCTTCATCCCCACAATTAGTCACAGGGTTACCTCGAAACAGCTGACCCAGTTCATAGGAGGGGTAATAGGCATTGTCACACTCACTATCGTCAGAGGTGGACTGACAGTCACTATCATTCTGGGCCTGCTGCGGGGGAAACCTTAACTCTGTAACTACTGGGGTAGGTTGACTCTGTCTCTTTTTTGCAGCAGCACAAGTCACCGGCCCAGGGAGGCAATATCTGCTGGCTCAGCTTCATAATAACTTGGCTGATAGGCAGCAAGTGGTTACGGTGCATGGTCTTGACAGCTTTGGAGTTATTCTCTGGGCGTACCTTATATACTGGTAAATTATCCAACTTTCCAACTACTACATGAGGAAGATGGTACCACCTATCAGCAATTTTGTGCTTGCCATGTAGTCCCAAATTGTGTAACAACACATGGTCTCCGGGCCGTAGCTCTTGAGCCTTTACTTTCTTGTCGTGCCTCTCTTTGTTGACGAGATTTCTTTTAGCGGCCATTGTCTGGGCCAGTTGATATGCATGGTTCAATTGAGCTTTCAGTTTCTGTACATACTGCTGGTAGTTTTCAGCTCAGACCCCATCTGGAGAGACCCCAAAACAGACATCAACTGGCAGGCGGGCCTCCTCCCAAACATGAGGCGGTAGGGGGAGAACCCAGTAGCGTCATTTTTGGTGCAATTGTACGTGTGTGCCAAGGTGCTAATCTTCTGGCTTCGCTTATGCTTGTCCTTTTGCTGGAGGGTGCCCAGCATGTCTAGAAGGGTGCGGTTAAAACGTTCTGGTTGAGGGTCCCCCTGTGGGTGATAGGGGGTGGTTCTTGACCTCCGCACCCCCATAGAGAGAGCATTTCTTTGATTAACCGACTTTCAAAGTCTCTGCCTTGGTCAGAATGGATCCGCTGGGAGGCACCATAGTGGACAAAGAAATTTTCCACTAGCACCTTGGCCACTGTAGAGGCCTTTTGATCTTTAGTTGAAAAAGCTTGTGCATACCGTGTGAAATGATCCATAACCAGTAACACATTGCCAATATTCCGCTGATGAGGTTCTAAACACAAAAAGTCTATGCAGACCAGTTCCATGGGGGTGCTGGTAGTAATATTGACAAGGGGGGGCAGCCCTCTGAGGCAGGGCTTTCCTTTGCAGGCAACGACTGCAGGTCTTTACATGGTGCTCAACATCGGCCCCCATCTTGGGCCAGTAGAATCGAGATCATACCAGGTCGAGAGTTCTGTCACTACTGAGGTGCCCCATGTGATTGTGGAGGGACCTCAGTACCACATCTTTAAAGGCCGTGGGCAGGACCAATTGCAGCTTGTCCACTCGACCACTGCGATCCGCTGTCTCTCTGTATAACAACTGATTGTGTAACTTCAACCTGGGGCCTTCTTTAAGCAATAGGGCATTTCGCAAGTCAGGGGAACGCAACTGGGACACATCTTTCCCCGCACGCAGGGCATCAAGTGCTGGCTGAATCACAGGATCTTGGGATTGAGCCCACTGGATGCTGTCATTGTCAAATTGAGGTAGTGCACTAATATCTAGAGCAGAGAAATGGCAATAGGCAGCCGGTATGCAGGTATCAGGAGGGCCCAAGCAATCTATTAAACAGTCCACTGTGTCCTTAGACATGTATTCATCTCTATCAAACTTTTGGCACAATGCTGAGATGTCAGTTTCAGACAACCTGACCCAATCACTCTTGGAGACTGGCCTTCGTGACAGGGCGTCAGCATCAATATGGTTCAGTCCTGGCCTGTATTCGACAGCATAATCATAGGTTGATAGGGCAGAGAGCCACCGGTGCCCAGTGGCGTCCAACTTAGCTGAAGTCTGTATATAGGTTAACGGGTTATTGTTGGTCTTCACCAGTATCTTTGCCCCATAGAGGTACTCATGAAACTGGTCAACAATGGCCCATTTTAGGGCAAGGAACTCCAGCTTGTGCACAGGATAGTTTCATTCTGACGGGGTCAAGCTCCTGCTGGCAAAAGCCACTGGTCTCAAACCATCCTCATGGTCTTGATACAGCACAGCTCCTAGGCCCTGCAGACTAGCGTCCGTATGCAGCACATAGGGTTTGGTAGGGTCAGCATAGGCGAGGATGGGGGTGTGGGTGAGCTGGTATATGACTTTGTGGAAGGCTGCTTCACATTTGGGTGTCCAGCGGGGCCCAAAATGTTTACCTGTTTGGAAGTATACTTTCTTGGGTTCTTTGACAGCCCCTTTCTTGTATTTATGGTTAGTAGGGGGGTAACCCTGGGTGAGATTCAGGAGGGGGTGAATCACCTTGGAATAGTCTTTTATGAACCTGTGGTAGTAGCCACAGAACTCCAGGAAATGTTGTAGTTCTTTCAAGTTATGGAGCTGGGGCCAAGTAGTCAGTAACTCGACCTTACTGGGATCGGTCTCTATCCCTTCTGCAGATACTATGTGCCCCACATACTTCACGGAGGTTTGAAAAAACTGGCACTTGTCAATGGACAGCTTGAGGCTGAAGTCTTCCAATCGGTCTAGGACTTTAAACAGTCAGGTCTCATGCTCCTCTAATGTGCATCCGAACACAATGACATCATCTAGGTACACTAGACATTCCAGCAAGTTCATATCTCCCACCGCATGTTCCATCAGTCGCTGAAAGGTGGCCAGGGCACCCAAAATCCCCTGTGGCATTCTCAGGAATTCGTAGAACCCCAAACGACAGCTGAAGGTGGTTTTCTCGTGGTCCTCCGTGGCCATCGGAATCTGGTAATATCCGCTGCGAAGATCCAATACTGAGAACCATTTGCTCCGATTCAAGCAATCCAGGGCATCTTGTATACAGGCCATGGTGTATTGATCTGGGACGGTCCACCGGTTCAGGGTTCGATAATCAACACACACCCTCACCGACCCATTCTTCTTACGCACAACCACAATGGGAGAGGCATATGGGCTCCTTGATTCCTGTATCATGCCAGCAGCAAGCATTTCCTGCAGGTGTCTCCTCACATCATCTATGTCTGCTGGGGCGAGGCATCAGGATCTCTCTCGAAATGGTCGGTCATCATGCAGACGTATATGATGCTCTGCGCCCTGGACACACCCCACGTACCATTCTTTTAACGAAAACACTTGGTCTCTCTGGGCGAGTTTCTTGCTAATCCTAGCCTTCCGTTCAGCTGGCAGCGTGGAATCACCAAAGTCAAATAAGTCGGGGTCACTTTCTCCTTTTGTCCAGAGTACTTGTTATTGGGTAATATTACAGTGTCTGTGCAGTGTACTGTAGCTAGAGTGCACCCTCTGTTCACCCGGACCTCCCGATCTGACACATTTCGAATCTGGACCATCATTTGTCGTGCATAGGCACGGGCAGGCAAGATATTGGGTTTAACCAATAATCCTTCTGGCAACTTTCCATCACCTGGTGCATCCAACATTAATATTTTGTTCTTTACATTTCTCTTTAGGCGGACTTCTCCATGGATTGTGCACTGGGCGCTGGGGGCTAATACCAAGGAGTCAGGTTCCTTTTTCCACACTATCCCCACTGGCTCATCTGGGTCCTCTTCATTGGGTTTCTGTTGTAAGTCATATCCCTTTTACTAAGGCTGGAATTCTTAGGGTCCGTCCAGTCAGTTGCCCTTGTTTCTCATGGCAGAGTTGTGCTAGTCTCCCAAACATGTGGGCGTTTGTTCCAATTAACAAGGGAACCCCATCATACAGTCCGGTTGGGGGACACACTAGGGCCAGTGTCTCTACTTGCTCCTCTACACCAGTTACAGTTGCAGGAAAAGACAACCAGAGGTGGATATATCCTAAGTAGGGATAAGACTTGTCTCTCAGCCCCCACACATGTAGGCCTTCCAGGGACTGTAATGGCACATCAGATAAGTGTTTGTCATACCAGTCCTGAAATACAGTGGTCACTTACGACCCACTGTCAAGCACGGCCCGAGTAGGAATACCATTCACAGCCACAGTAGTCTTCATTGAAGGGCCCACTATTTTGGACCAGTCTGGAGGGACAACAGCAGGGGCCTGGACAGACGATTTAGCCACAGAGGGGTTTGAGTTAGGATGGCCGAAGGCTTCACTGTGGTCATTTTGTGCACCCCTTGACCACTGACTCATTTTCCGAAGCTCTCCTTGAAGCCGGTTCAGCACTTTCTCTAAGTCCTTCTGAGACTGGCATTCCCTCTTCATATGGCCATCCCTGCTGCAATTGTGACAAAAGACAGGCTCTCGGGGCATCCTTGGGGAAAACATAGCAGGGGATGCTGGAGCATCGATGGGAGATTGTGATCTGACTTCTGCTGGTAGTGTACCATGTTTCAAAAGTTCCTTTAGGGTGGCAGTCAATTCCTTGAGCTCAGCTGAGAAGCCACCCTCAGTAGAGGATGCCTGAGGGTGCACCCCCCCACCTCCATAACAGTCACGACCTGACAGGGGCCAGGGTCTCTGTCAGCAGAGGATACCTCAGCGAACGCACCCAGTTGTACTTTTCTGACTTCCTTCAGCAACTCCGCACGGGTCATTATACTCACAGCAGAACCCTGCAAGGCATGCCATTGCACGCATTTCGCCTGGTTTTGTTCTGTGGGGACTTCACCCCACACCCCCATTACGGGGCTTGCACCCCGGACCCCCACTAATTATTCTCAACTCCGGGATCCAACTCGAGAGTGTACAGGTCCGGTTCGCTACAATGTCGTACGCTATTATGCGTGCGGCATTATGACCCGCACGAGTAACTCCTCCCCCCACCGTTTAGCCCACGGTGGGACACTCGTAGTAGTCTCCATTTCGGAAAGGGCCTTCTGGTGCCATGATCACTTGGGCTGCACTCACCCCATAATTACAATCTCCCTCTTCACCTTCTACCTCCCGGAGTTCTTTTATCAAATCACAGTAGTCAAGTGGGTTACCTCTCCTATCCTGGAGCCTTAACTAGATGATCTGCAGTTTAGAATGCTTGGCATGTTGCAGTATGTTCCCCAATGTCACACGGTTCAAATCACTGGCGGCTACCTCACCTTTCTGGTAAGCTTTCTGCAGAGCTCTTTCTAGGTGAGTAACATATACAGACAAACTTTCCCCCTTCCATTGTTTGGTACCTTGGAATTTCCACATCAAAGTCTCTCCCAACTCAATGCTCCCAAAATTGCCTTCAAGTACAGATAGATACTTCTGAGCAGATGCATCCGGGTTCGTGGACCTCAAAAATGTAATGGCTTCAAGGGCGGAGCCCCTCAAACTTTCTATGATTCTTTTCCGCTTCTCAGCCCCCGCACACTGCCACTTGAGTACCAAGGGGGCAACATAGTCGATCCAGGTATCCCAGTCATCCTCCCCCGGGGGGTGGGGAGGGTGCCCACAGATTTTCAGCCGCAGGAGTCAGACTAATGGCGGGCACAGATATAGGGGCCAGCATTGGCATGGGCACAGAAGGCGGGGCAGTACCAGGTGCTGGAGTGGGAGGGGGTGTTGGGGAAGGAACACCCCCAGGTGGCAGGAATAATTTCTTCAAATCCTCTACGGTTTTCCCTTCCTCCAGCAACAACTTAGCAAATTTCTCCTCAAAAGTCTCAGATAATGGTGGGAGCTCATCCTCCCCAGGGTCTTTACTGTCTTTTGTTATCACTCTCCAGGCAGCTAGGACCCCTTCTGAGGCAATAGTCTGTGGCACTTTAGAGCTGTCAACGAGGTCACTACACTCTACCAAGGCTATGAAAGTTTGGCCGATCAAATCAGCCTGTCGACCCACCACCACAGGGTTTTTTAAACATTCAACTTTGGAGAGTGCTCCTCTACAGTGTCCTTACTGGTACAGGGAATATCCAGTATAAGCAGAGCATTTTGAGGGTCGATCTCCTGCCCAGTACACCACCCCACCAACTGGTGTACAGCTATTCCTACTGGGGTAGCCATTAATCTTTAACAATAATTGTAATTTTTGGCTACTATTTATTTATTTATTTTATTTAGCTTAGTTGACCGGTAAGTGCACTAGACAAATCCTGCCTATTTTCAGGCACGACCCGGGGAGGGGATAAAATGAATGCCAACTGACTTTGAACCAGATTAAGCTGTTGGTGGTATTTTCAGTGAATGAGGGAATTTGCAGGACACCGGGAAATTCCTACTCTTTTCGACAAGTGCCATGGGATCTTTAACATCCATCTGAACTACCACCAATCCAGGCAGATGGGACCTCGGTTTAACGTCTCATCCGAAAGACGGCACCTCAGAAGTGCAGCACCCCTCTCATTCTGCACTGCAGTGTCAGTACTGGGATATTAACCCAAGTGCCAGATGTGGGAACTGAACCCACAGCCCTCTGATCTCCCGGCCTCAGAGGCGAGTGTGCTACCTACTGAGCCACTGACACTATAGGCGCAAAATCCCAGCGGTGAGCCGCCAAGATGTAACCCCTAGGTGGCACTATCCCAAGGGCTACTACCCCTGCCTGCTTGGCTAGTAGCAGGTTAAGGGGCCTGGGTAATGAAATGGGTGCCTCCACCCAGAGGTCAGGGTTGTTAGTGGTCAAGTTAACCTGGGCACAGCCCTCCGGGAAACTGTAACCCCCCTCTTTCCCTTCTGGTGGCCTGAACAATATACAATAATTACTTACAATGACCCTTATTCACCAGGCAATTACCCACACTGTTTGCACTTACCACCAGGGCTGGTTCCTCTAGCTTGACCCTGGGGACCCCCTGTAAAACAAGGTTAAGCACAGCGAATAGCAACAGTACATTACTTTTAGCACAAACTGGAACCACAGTCAGGTTAAATGCAAACAAAGTTAAATCTGATTTATTCAGGGGACTTGAACAAGGGAGGGGCGTAATCAGGTTGATTTGCTTAAAAGCTATATCAATCAGACAGCTATGCATGCAGTTCAGAGTCCCTACACAGTCACACACTCTGGGTACCCAGGTAGGAAAACGGTGGGCTAGCCAGGAACGTTGCAGCTGGTTGGGGCCCTGTGATGGAAGAAAGCAACATGCACATCTCACACTATTTGTAATCTGGAGTCGGAGGGCTCCATTCGTGAAAGAAAAGGCAACAAGACAATCAGATGACAACACTTTTAGATTTAGCTGTTGTTGCTGGGAGCTACCCTGATGTTTACTCATGATACCCAATACTGGACACAGGCAGGACAAAATTGAGACTGCAGGCTGTTGAGCTGGAGTGCCCGGAGAAGCAGGGCCCACACGAATCTCCGAGGCGTGATTCCTGTTCAAGGCGTTGAGCAGGGGGCTGATCCCCAGGCCGGTCTCCCGTCGATGACTTTCTCTGCATAGCAGGTATTCTGGCTGGGCCAGCGTAGCAGGGCCCAGGCAAATGGAAATGGATACGGATTCAGTCCGTGGAGCTGGATACAGCCTCCAGCAAGCAAAACACAGTTCAGACACACAGTGGGGAACCAAATCATGACCCACTATAAGCACACAGAACATTCACATGTAAGAAAATTCCACTGTACCAGGCAGATGGCTCTCCAGTCGCAATTACAGAGTCTCTGCACAATCCGGGAGTTCAGAGGTAGCTGGAAGTCCTCACAGGCCGATCGCATTCAGGTTAAAGCCTGGTCACAATTCAGTGGCTTAATTCGCTCTCCAAATTCTGATTAAGTCTGAAAAAAAAAAACACAAGTTCCCTCTCAGGAACAGCAGGCAGGTATGCAGGCCAAACTCAGGCCTTTCCACAGTTCTCCCACGTGAATCCACTGTGGATTGCTGCTTGAACTATCTCGAGCTGTTACTTCCCCAAGATCCAAAAGGGTCGGTTGGCTGATCTGTCTGCCAGTCACAACAAGGGCTCCCCCTCCAGGTTATTTTAGGCTCCAAAAGCCCAAAACTACAATTCCTACAAGTTTTGGCCCCACCAAGCCCCTGTAGGCAGGCTCCATTTTAGAGTCCCAAATGTACTGATTGGCCCATTCTGCAGTCCAGGACCAAGATGATGGAAACAAACAGAACTGTCCATGCTGCAAAGAAGGCAGGTTAGAATAAACTGCAATATTATTACTACTCTAACAAATGATCAGCAAACAAGTACATCTTCTAACAGAGCTCCCTCTCAGATTAATTATGACTGCAATCCAGGCAGCTCTTAAAGAGACAGTACACAGAGGCTATACAGGCACTCTGGCAATACATTTAAACTGCTAAAACACAGGACACCAGCCTGGCAGTGAGCATTTAGGCAAGCTGAAGGAAGACTTTTCAGGAACCCCCATTTGTAGGGGGGGTTACAGATAGAAACACAGAAACAGAATTTATTGGTAGAAAAGGACCTCTTGGCCCACCCAGTCTGCCAGAGTGTTTCCTGCCTTTTCTACATCTGCAGATGGTCTTCAGAAACCTTCTCCCCCCCACCTCTGTTCTAATAGTGAAAAAATAAATAAAATGCACACTGGGACCAGAAAAGTGCTGTAGCCAAAAGACTGGCCAAAAAGAAACAAAAAAATAGCTGACAACACATCTAACAGGCGCTATTTTGCTAACTTATAAACAAAAGTATTCAAAGCACACAGAGTGAGCTAATACCTATATATTCTTCCACTGAGGCTTCATCAGGGGGCCCTGATAAAGCCTCGATGGAGGCGATACATAGGGGTGTTAGCCCGGCTCTGTATGTACTTTTGGTAATTTTAATATGACTAAAAGACCAGCTGGTACCGGAAGCCAGAGTCTGTATCGCCACCAGCGACCTCCTCCCGATACTCACATACACCGCCCCAATCGTACATGGGCTGGCGAAGACCAAGAAGAACAGACTCCAGGTACTGTAAAATAAGGTGGCGCGCTTTGCCTCCCTGGCAAACCCCAGGAATCACCACTGTGACACCCTGTCCCTACTCAACTGGCCCTCAGTGTACGCCCGCCTCCAGTACCCTCTGCTATGCCTAGCCCTACAAGTTAATCAGCCTGGCTCCTCCCCTTAGCCTCTCTGGATTCATCGTTCTAAAGTCCAATCCCAGGCTTCTCCGCACAGCAGGATGAACCCCACTACAAGTCTCCAGAGTAAGAACCAAGGTGGGCAGCAAGTCATTCCCCCACACTGCTCCCACCCTGTGGAACATTCTCCCTCCTGGTGTGCAGGAAGCACCCTCTATCAAAAGTTTCTGCACTAGGCTCAAGGCCCACATGGTGGTAGCCAGTACCTGCCACTGTATCGACCCTTGAGACCACCCCTCAGATTTAAGGTTTCCCTGGACCTATCCTGACTCTAGCGTGTTTCTTTTAGGTCCAGTACTACTTACCAACTTTGTAGCTCACCCTGTTTTACTTCTCACGTATCATGACTGTATGTTGCTGGTAAAATATGTAACTCGTGCTCTCTGCTTCACTATGCTGAACTGTAACTGTATGTTGCCTGTAATATATGTAAATCATGCTCACTATTTCACTATGCTGTTCCATGTAAATCCTGGGTCACCCCTGAAAAAGGGATTTCCAGGGCCCAGTGGGGTTACCCGGTCACCAAAATTTAATAAATAAATAAATAAATAGTAATGTACCTGTTTGGTGTGTGTGTACAGCTATTTTTTGCTTCTCTCTGTTCTGATAGTCCCCCTATGTTTATCCCATGCATAGCTGAAGCCCCCAGCTGCCCTAGATTCCACCACTTCAGCTGGCAATCTATTCCAGGCATCTGTCACCTTTCAGTGAAGAAGTATTTCCTCATACCTCACATGAACTCCCCTCCCCCTAACTAAAATGCATTCTTATCTGGAATCATACCACTTACCTTTGCTTGCAAAGCCAAGACGTAGCTAGTGCGCCACTTGAGCCCCCCCCCCCCAATAGAGACAGAGCTTTTTTTTATCCTTCCACAATGCAAAACTGCTGCTGTACGGCTCCAGAAATCTAGAGCATGGAATTTTCACTCAAGATGCGTTCAGGCTGCAGTGAGCAGGTTCATTTATCTCCTACCTAACAAATAGAAGCCAGTCAGTCAGGCAAAATAGCAAACTCCTCTTCCACCCCACTCCCTGTCCAAACTGGTGTCCCTCAAGGATCAGTCCTTGGTCCCATTCTTTTCACTCTTTTCATAAGCAACCTCCCCTCTGCCTGCACAGACTCCCACATCCACAAGTACGTGGACAATACTGTCCTTTTCACCTCCGGTCCTGACATGAACTCTATGAAGTCTGCTCTACAAGAGGACTTCAACAGTGTTCAATCTTGGTTTCAAAACAACAAACTCAGATGAAACACCTCTAAAATGGTCTTCATGACCTTCAGAACCTCCCAAAGACTGGCAAAATCCACACCCTCCCCTCCCATTACCACCGTAGAAGGCACTCCCCTAAGCGAAGTTTCATCCTATAAGTACTCAGTTGTTTGGTTAGACCCTCAACTACACTTCTCTCACCACATAGACTATCTGTCATCAAAACTGCTCCCTAAACTCAGCATCCTCTATCATAACAGAGACTCTCTATCCGTCCCTGTCCTTTGGGAACTTCTAACCAAAATTATCTTGCCTATTCTTGACTATGCCGTCATTGTCTACTGCACTGCCCCCTCATCCCTGCTTGCTAGACTTCACTCTCTTCTATGCTTTCTGCCGTTTTGCCTCAAACTCCCCCTTAAGAACCCAACACTGCTTCCTCCTCTCTACGCTCTACACTAAATCTCCCTCCCCTATCCCACCAGTGCTTCACTCACTCTTTCTCCTTTATCTGTAAATTCTGGTTCAACCTTCTCACCACCTACCTCTCAGATCATCTCACTCCAGCTCCCCCCACATCTTACTCCCTGCGCTCTAGGGATGCCCGTTCCTTCTCCCTTCCCAAACCATCCTCAGGCATGGGCAAATCTGCCTACACCTATCACCTCCCTTCACGCTGGAACTCTCAACCTCCTGTCCTTTGAAACTCTCACTCGCTCCCCTCTGTTAGATCTCAGCTATGCCTACTGCCTCCTCCTACTTGCCCCCATGTTACCTGACTGCACTTATGTATTGCCAGTTTCAGTGCTTGTATTGTAATTTTCTACTTGTAGTTACTGTCTACTATGTGTTGTTTCCTCCTTAACGTCTGGCACTGCCTTGTTGATTTTACCATTGCACACTGTTTGCACAATTTACCATTGTACACTGTCTTCCTTACTTGTGTTCTGAAGCACTGTTTATCTATAGCCTCTGTAATTGTCCTGCCTGGTAATGACTGTTGTCAGTGTCAGTGGCTCAGTAGGTAGCACACTCGCCTCTGAGGCCGGGAGATCAGAGGGCTGTGGGTTCAGTTCCCACATCTGGCACTTGGGTTACTATCCCAGTACTGACACTGTAGTGCAGCATGAGAGGGGGGTGCTGCACTTCTGAGGTGCCATCTTTCGGAGGAGACATTAAACCGAGGTCCCATCTGCCTGGATTGGTGGTAGTTCATGTGGATGTTAAAGATCCCATGGCACTTATCGAAAAGAGTAGGGGAATTTTATTGAGAAAAGGTGGGCTTCATTACAAAAACATTCACAAAATGACAAAGATAAACAGTAAACAAAAAAGAAAAGGAAGGATACAAAAAATCAAGTCAAATTCCAAGAATCACAGTTAATCCTTAAATGAAGAAATTGCGGTCTAGAACATCTAGAAAATCAAACTTTTCAAGGTAATTACATTTCTAACATTCATTACAATTTCAAAATAGGGATCCATTTTGGTGCAAACTAGCAAACATCTAGCTTGCCATAAAAATAACGTAGAACAATAATACAATATATAGTTTCAGAGTGATATTTAGTAACGAAACTGAATGCATCCCAAACATAATATCAGCATAAGACAGCTCAGTAAAAGAGGCTCTGTCCAGAGAACAGCAATAGTAGACCAACAATCAGAAGCAAATGCGCAATCATGAAATAAATGAGCCTGAGATTCTATAATTGAAAACAGGAATCCCTAGGACAGTATCTATCACACAGCATTTTATGTTTGTGATTCCCTTAACACTAAGTCTACACGTAATTACTGAGCCAGACCATATCCACACATAAGGAGGGATCTAGGATTCAAAAGTTGCTTCAGAATCCAAGACTGACAAGCAGGCGGACAGGATGGAAAGTCAACAAGATCCAAAGCCTCTGGTCTCCAAATGTGGGTATACAGCCTTCCTAGTTAGTGTACAAAAATCACCAGGCTTTAACCCCAGACCATGGCAAGTTTCACGACCTCCGCACCAAAAAGTTGGAAGGCCTGAAAGTTTAGCCACAAATTTCTAGTTGCCTTGTTCCCAAGGAGTGAGACAAGGCAGAAGCCAGGAGCAAAGAAAGGGTTTCCAACCCTTATTACCTGGTTTTAAGGCACAACCCAAATTATAACTAAAAAATACTATAAAAAAAGCTACTGTGTACCATCCCAATCCCACCTTCACTAGGAGGCCGATAAGTGAAACCTCGCTGATGCAGTTCAACCTAGAACCCCAAAGACCCTGAAAGAAACACTATATAATCTGTAAATAAAGATATGGGGGAACATAACACAGGTACAAGAAAATGGGGACCATCAAGGTTTTCAGTAAATAAACTCTTTTTCTCCCAATCAGCTGCTGCCGCCACCAGCCAGAAGCCTATCAGCCCTCATAATGCCCCAGACCAGTTCAACAGGGTAAATCTCCAGACCCAAACCAGAGACCGAGAATCCAAATGGGCTTCAGAGAAGAGAGCTGACGCCAGCAAAGGGCGCCAGATCTAGGAAGAGTAGGGGAAACCTAACGGGAGCCCAACACTCTTTAAAAAATTAATCCGGGATCCTGCCAGTAAGGAATACCGATGGAACACATCAAGTACCGCCTGCTCATCTGAATGAGATGCCACGTCAGAACCAAATCGTCAGCGAGGCCCAGCATTTTGATGGGAGGGAGGCCAGAAGCCCTTGTAACCCAAGGATCCCAGGGCAATGAAGGATCGCCCTTATCAAAATATCAATACCAAAGGCATATAAGAGGGACTCAAAGGACACCCCTGACGACTTCTTTTACAAGACAGGATGTCCCAACCAGCCATTAACACTAGGGAGGATCACAGCCTGAAAATAAAGAGCACGAATCAATCAATAAATTTGAGGGAATCAAATGCAGCTAAAACCGAAAACAAATATGTATGGGAAACTCTATCAAAGGCTTTCGCCTGGTCAATAGCCAACACCCAATCCTGAACATGATTCAGGTCCCCAAGGGCAAATAGTCACGTAATAAAATCAAATTATCAGATTGGCACCTACCAGGGATGCCACACGTCTGAACAGGACTAAGTAGCCGAGCTACCTTAACAAGTCTAGCGAGCAAAATTTTTGCCACAAGTTTACTATCCACATTAAGTAAACTCAACGGTCTCCAATTATTGATGTCTGAAGCTCCCCTTCTTATGAATGAGGACCAAGATTGCCTCTTTCATGGACTTCCAAAAGGAGGCTTTAGACAACATGTCATTAAACAAAAGAGTTAAAGCAGGAACCAAATCAGTGCAAAACGTAGAATAAAATCCTGCCGTGAGGCCATCAGAGCCAGGAGCAGAATCTCGTTTTAAACCAACGATAGCCTGTAATACTTCCCCATCAGCAATAGGGGTGGAGAGCATCTCACATTCTGCTGGAGATAGGGAGGGCAAAGATAATGAGTCAAAGAAAAACTCATCAGCAGTGACGGGAGATTCAGTCCCAAACATGCCCGAAACGAAATGTTCAACAACCTGGAGCAGGGCCTCCGGGGAACTAACTAGATCTCCCGAGGGGGATACCAGGTTATAAATAACCCGAGAGTCCACCCTGTTCTGACATTCTTTAAAAGGGTCGAAGCCCCCTTTAGTGAGTTTAGTCCCCAAAGCGGGCTTTGTATCCCATGATTTAGCCCTATCATACTGTAACGCCTTCATCTGATCAAGCAAACAGAAATCTGTGAACTATAATCATAATGATTTTCCCAGTTAGAGAAATCAAATTCTGCAATTGTTGACGTAAGGCCAGGTACTTCTTATATTGACAGGTGTGAGCTTCAGCTGCTTTCTGTTGGAAAATCTTCTTCCAACCAGCCTTAGTGTCCTCCCACCATTCTAAATATCCTCATAAATGTCAGCAACAGACAATCGTGCTGCCCAGTCCAAGCTTCCACAATTTTGAATTTTGGGATTATCCAGAATGGAGTCATTAAGTCTCCACTTGTTCTTTTACACCGAGGAACATCAGACCAGGACAACACAACCTTTAAGGCTACATGGTCCAGAATTCACTAACCAAAGTCCGACAATCTCGAACAGTAAGCATATGAGACAGAAAGACAAAATCAATCCTAGTTCGACAAGAACCCCGAAAATAAGTAAATCCACCTCTGGGGTGACAAATCCTATAGGCGTCCTGGAGATTAGCTGTCGACAAAACATTCTTCAAAGTCATAGAATCACTAAACAATTTGGTCGTCTGAAGTCCTCTATCAGACTGATGGAGACCACAATTAAAATTCCCAGCCCAAATGATCAGTCTAGAAGTATGTAAAAATGGTTGAATAGATCGAAAAGAGCAGAGACGCAGTTTTAGTCTGAGGGGCATATACCACAATTAACGAAATTGTTCAGTGTGAAAGGAGAGGTCAGCAGCAGTGCATGACCTGGAAAAATATCCACCAATCGAGATACCAAGGGCAGAATTTAGAAAACAAATACCAATGCCATCACACTTATCAACCCAAGAGGACCAAAAAGAAGAACCCTGAGACCAACCACGAGAAGCTTGCTGAAGGTCAGTATTAATTTTTAAACGGGTATCCACTAAACAAGTGATGTCACAATGCATCTCTTGTACAGAGAGCAGAACACCACCAAGTTTGTTTTTTCCCTTAATGCTGTTAACATTAAAGAAGAGAATGGACAAGGAATCCATATCTAAGATTAGGCAGATTTACCACGTCAACTCTGTCTTCTCTGTTAGCAATGGATCGACTTCTCCACCCCGTCGTATCGTATTAGACACAAGGAGGAGGTGTCTGATTCATCATCCCCAGAATCCCTATCAGTAATTTCAGGAGCTAGAATTCTCAATTTATACAGAAGCCCAGGACGGGAACCAGGGGCCTTACCTTTACCAGAAACAGTCAGTCCCTTCCTGGTCCTTTTTTGAGAAACAATAAGGGAGTCCTGTTCCGACAGGCAAAGCACCGGGGAGGCACAACCAGAGGAGAATCATGTCAGAAAACCAAAGGAAGGTTCCTCCGGGGCCACTCAGGAGAAGCAGGCTCAGTTAACATAGTCATCCTGAGGGGCCAAAGCAGGAGCCTTCCCAACTGCAGGCTGTATAACAGGATCAGCCGGGTCAAGAGGAAAGGGGAGAGCCGCAGAACCAGAACAAGAACGACTCTCAGCAGACTTTTGTGCCAGCTGTTGTTGAGTAAAGTTAATGAGGCCCACATGGGAGGGACAATCATCCCGTTATGTGAGGCCCAAGGACAACGACATAAGCATGACCAATGTTTTCACAGAGGTTACTTAAAAGGTTCAAACAAGCACTGGAGGAATGGCCAAATTCAAACAATGGCTGCATTTAGTGTATCACAAGCAGAGCTAAAATGGGCCCGAGATCCACATTTAAAACAAGACCTAGGCTGCCCTGCATAAAAATCAACCCCTTATCTTTCCAAGGAAAAAAAATTAGGCAAGTGAGCTGGACCAGAGTCTGAGGAAAACAACTTAACCCGAACTTTCCAACCCATCCCAAATCTGTTCACTATCTAAAGTTGGAGTGGGTTTATTCAAAACTCACATCTCTGTCGGAGCCAAAATAAAATGTCCTCACATTGACACCTTTGTTTTAAACATAATAGTAATAGTCTTAACAGTAGGTTTCGTTAAAGGAGAACGTGAAAGGGGCCCTAAAGGGGAAAGCTTTTAATTTAGCATATTGGACCCAAAAACGGTCCAAATGAGAAACATGTTTAAAACTTACATCAAAATTAGAATTCCCAAACTAATCAGGGCAAAATTTCAGATGAAAAGAAATGCATCGACCCTTTAGCAAATTTTTAGCAACATACAGCCTGTCAGGGGAGTATCCAACCCTCCCTTATATAAAACCCTGACTGCATTGTGTCTAGGAGCAGGCTCACCTTTATGGGATTGGAACAACCATACCTTAAAACCCACTGAGACACTAGGTTTGGGAACCCTCCTGCCCAGCCTCAGGGACCTGACTTAAAACAACCTGGTGTAGCAGGGGTCAGCCTCCGGTTCCTCGAAGCTAGAGAAACCAAGCTCGAGGAGGGACACCGAGAAGCAGAGGCATGCACCCCAACACCAGAAACAAGAGCCTCAGTAACCACAATATCCCCAACACTGCAGAATCCTCCCCAACAGTTTTATCAACATACAGAGTCCATAGTACAAGAAGCAGATAAATTACCCGGGGCAAGTTGGAGCTCAGAGGGACAGAAGACACAGCATTCACCAAAGTCAGCGTTTTCCAGCATCCGATATGGAAGGATCTTATGAAGTCTGGAGACCAAGACCCACCACCTGATTGTTCCCAGCCAGCCTCCCGTGAATGCACGATCAGGAGACCAAGAAGTGTCCACAGGTAAATTTGCCGGTTTTGAAGTGTCTGACCCTTCAGCTCCAGAAGCAGAAGGAACTCCAGGCAGTTTGCTCCACCCAGGTCTCTGGTCTCGGAAGGAAAAGAAAACTCCGTCCAGCAAAGGACACCTCTAAGTCTGTAAAGGAGAGAGACATGGGCACCCAGCAATAGGTTCCAAGAGACAGTCAGCAGGGGCTTTTAGGCAATGGCTACAGAATCCATTGAACTGCCAGCCCGAGAATCAAGGAAACAGTCTGTAGGAAGTGCAGAACGGCCGACTCTGCGAAACACACCTTTCCTCTGGTCCGGCAGCCAAAGTCGTCCGACTAGAAACAGCAGACACCAATGCAGAGGATCCGTCAACATCCGAAAGACCAGCAAGTTTACGGTCAAGTAAGGCCATTTGCCGCAGCAACTGAGAACGTGCAGCGATCAGCCCCGATTTATCTGTAGGCAAAGGAGGCACGATAACACCAGCAGAACAAGCTACAGTCAAGCATCATCAGAGGTAAGAATACTGAGGTTGACAACCTCAGCTACTATCACAAGCAGCAACAACAGCCTCTGGATCAGACAGTACAGGAGAGGAGGCCAGCCCTGTACTAGATGCATCCATCTCCTCCAGCATCCTAGGCAGACTGACCACAGCGGCACGCTAGTGGCCTAGAGAGTCCCTGCTGGCAGCAATGCAGCAGCAGAGTAGGGGAATTTCCCCAGTGTCCTGGCCAAATTTCCCTATTCACTCAAAATACCACCAAAAGCTTAATCTGGTTCAAGGTCAGGCCATTCATCTGTATCCCTCCCTGGGTCGCGCTCGAAAATAGGCAGGATTGTCTAGTGCACTTACCCGGTCAACAAAACTAAATAAAATAAAAAAAAATCTATTGCCTCTGCAAAGTCCTGCTTGTGCCTTTGTATTGTGACTGCAATTACTTAAGAGAATTATAATTGTGCTTTACCCACCCCAGATCTCCCTGGGTCAGACTCTGGAAATGAGCGGCTCAGTGAGCCTTTCCTGGTTACCAAATGTTTAAATAAAATAAATGAATTTATCTATGTGTAACCCCCCTGCAAATGGGGGTTCCCAAAAGACTTCCAGGAGCTTGCTTGAATTCTCCAAGCCTGAATGGTGTTTGGCGTTTAAGCCATTTATCAGTGAGTGTTTTTAGAGCCTCTGGTTCTGTTTCTTTACGAGCTGTCTGCTTGCAGACATAATTAGTTTATATGGGGGGACTGTGTGCTTCTCTGCTTGAGTACCACTCTGAGCTGCTTCCAATTCTACCCATTTTTGCAGTCACTAGAGTGCAAAGGAACCTATCTAAAAGATGTAACTGTTTGCCAGAAATCATTTAGAGTAATAATGAAATTACAAGTTTGTCTAACCCTTTCTTTGCAGTCAGAACTGTGTTTGCCTAGTTCCCCATTCTAGTTTTGAACTGCTGAACTGGACCAATCAGTGTGGGTTAAGGTAGCTCTAAAATGGTGCCTTGGATGAATCAGAACTTGGACTCAGAATCTGAGCCAGCCACAAGAGGATTGTATGGGCAGTGACTTGGGAGATGTAGTTGACTTCAGGCGCTTTTTGACCAACAGGGCAGTTCTATTCAGAGGACAGCCAATCCAGCCAAGAACTGGGAGGAAGTCAAAGGAAGTGCCTGGTTTTGTCTCTGTGAGTTTCAGTTGAGCTCTGGCAGTGAAGAGGGAAGGAGCCCTGTGCTTTTTCAGTGTGCAGTTTTAGTCGGAACGTGTGAAGGCCCAGAGTTCCGTCTGCAGCTTGTGTACCTGCTTGTTAGGACTGAATCCATCCTGTGAAGAGAATCAAAGGATATCTGAAAGTAGAAACTAGGCTCACCCTGTACAAGACTGGAGAAATTACTGAATTGCACTGTGTCTATGGTGGTCCGAATCTGCTGTGTGTCTCCTGGTCATAGTGCAGTAATTGCGATCGGAATAGAGAAGCAGCCAAGCCTGGTAAGGTACTTTTTACCATAAATGTGTGAGGAGTTTGTGTAGCTCAAGTTAATCCTGCTGCCATTAAAGGACTTTGCCTTGTGACTGTTTACCATATCATGTGAGGAGGTTGTGTCGCCGAGTGAACTTGCCGTCCATGAAGGACTTTTGCCTGTTGCAGTTTACCATAAATGTGTGAGAGTCTCGTGAGCCAAGAGTTCTTCAGAGATGAAGGACCCTATCTTTTGGAGGTCGTGAGTACATCAGGTCTTCCTGTTGAATTGCCATATTGAATCCAAATGAATTATTGTATCTGACTGTTTAACAATACTTTTCTCTGTGAGTGCCCTCAGCTGCCACGGTTTGACTAGCTACTAGGCTTGGGTACCCAGGGACAGAATTGTAGGGATAGGCTGTGCACAGAGCCATGTAGATGAGTAAAGTGACAGTTAATAACTTGATTCTCCCCCCTGTATTCCCTCAATAAATCAGGCTGCTTGTTTCAGCAGCAAAGCACTGCCTGAGGTATTTGTCTACAGCATTGTACTGTGATTGCTGCACTGTATCTTATTTTACAGGAGGTCCCAGTGC
The DNA here is from genome assembly GCA_016271365.2 of Neoceratodus forsteri. Classification (NCBI taxonomy): domain Eukaryota; kingdom Metazoa; phylum Chordata; order Ceratodontiformes; family Ceratodontidae; genus Neoceratodus; species Neoceratodus forsteri. The sequence goes on from CM028133.1 coordinate 1,111,188,160, forward strand.
CTGTCCAGTCCTGGGTGTGTATACTGTGAAGGTAACGATATATTGTATGGCTACTGTGGAATAGGTTGCAGGTCCGGAGGGCTGTGACCATGGTTTAACTATTGCAACCCTGACCTCTGGTGAGGCACCCGCCATCGATCCAGGCCCTCAACCTGTTATGGCAATCAGGTGGGTAGTAGCCCTGGGATAGCCATCTAGTTACATCTGGGAACCGCTGATTGTGTGTCTCTAGTGGCTATATTTACGAACCACTATTAAAAAAAAATGGCACCAGAAGTGGCGGCAAATTGTTGTGAGTGTGTATGGGAGGAGATTAACCTCAAAATGCTATGTTTATCCTGACATCCCCTGGGTATCAATACGGACACTGTACAGAGTACTAAGGTGAAGGTTTATAAACCTGTGGTGGGTCGGCATGTTAACTGCTCACCCACACTTTCCTGGCCCTAGAGTTTATGATCCTATGATAGCCCAAAGTGCTGGGCTGAGACCATTACCCCAGAGGGAGCCCCCACTGCCTAGAGTGATAATCATACAGTAAAAGACCGGGGGGAATGAGACCCCACCACTGTCTGAAACTTTGAGAGAAATTTAGCAATGGGTTGCTGGGGAAAGGGAAAATCAGGAGACTTAAAGAATGGCTCACACTGGGGTGTTCTCCCACCCTCCCCGCCCAGTACCCGTAATGGGGTGAACCAATGTAGACCTTATTTCGTCTGCCATTAGTCCACTTCAAGATTGAGATCTTTCTGGCACTGGCCTCACCCCCTAAGGGGAGGATGACTGGGAGACCCGATAGACCATGTTGCCCCGCGTTGTAGAATGGCAATGCTCGAAGCCGAAAAGCTTAAAGAGAGGTTAGTGAGAGTTTCAGGCCTGCCCTGGCTACCATCAGCAACAGTAAATCCCATGACTGCATACCTGCTCTGAGCCTGAGAATGTGGTATGGGGAGCCCAGATTCTGATGAGGATCTGTAGGAGAGTAAGAAATGCACAACAGCCTGGAGTTGTTGTCTGTGTATCTCGCTGAAAAATTGTTGAAGAATGCCCTGGTGAGGGTGTAGTTTGCCAGCATTGAACTGGACCTAACCAGGCTGGAGGGATCCTGTCTCCCCTTCAGAACTGTTGTTGCTTCACACCTGGCAACTGACTGGAACTCTACCCTCCTATGATGAGTTAATGAGAGAAATTGAGAGAGTTGAGAAAAAGGCTTACCCCGAGGGACCCACCACAGCTGCGGCATGACTGAGTGACTGAGGTGGCCCATCATGAAGTTCAGGGGCAGAGGTTGCATCAATAGTGCCTGACAAGGAAAGATATGCTTAATGAATGTTGTGAGAGATCCTGACCAAAAACAGTCCCTTTGCTGGCTGGCTTGCAGTACGCCCCGACCTAACCGACTGGGTATTTTGCTGGGGGTGGGGTACCACCCATGTATTCTCCTGCTGATAACAGCCCAACTCAATTTGACCATGAAGTGAGAATGATGAGATGTTCCAAATGCTTACTGGAGACAAAGATGGCAACTGTTTCCAGTTAGTTGCTTCCGCCTGGTTCCCAGTGTATGCCTGCCAGCTCAAACTCCAGAAGGTTTTGCATACTGGAAGGAGGCATGGAGAGGGAAGCCGTCCCAAAAGACACTGACAGTTGCATAGGCTACAAGGAGAGCTTCAAGAATAACTAGTGGTTAAGAGGTGCACAAAATGATCCCAGTGAGGGCACCAAATGCTAATTCACGCTCTTTTTGTGGCAGGTCGTTCAGGCCCCACAATGCCTCTCCAGACTGGTCCAGGAATAGTGGGTCCCTCCATGAGACCACTGTAAAAGGTGAATGGAGCAACTACAAGAGCTGTACAGACAGTGTCTATGACAATTGTTCGAGGTTACTGTGTTATTTTTCAGATGTACCTTAACCATTAGAAGGACTGTATGGGGGTTAAGGAGAAGGCCACCCCTGGTCTGGTATATCCGACTTGGCTGTCTTTCCTTCGGCTGGTGTGGCCTAACAAGAATCTTATCTTAGTGTGTCCCCCACTGACCAAAAAGGATGGTGTCCTTTGTTATTGGAACAAATGCCCATGTTCGAAGGCACAGTTGTGTTATGAAAACAGGGGTCAAAGACTAGTAGAGTCTTTGGGAAACCCGGGCGACTAAGAAGGCCCAAGAGGCACAGAGAGATGCTGAAAAATAGGAACCAGAGGAACCAATAGTCGAAATTGTATGGAAGAAGGATCCTGGAGCCTCGATCCTGTGCCAACGCCCAGTGTACCTGGAGGTCGGTCCAGAAGAAAGGATGTTAGAATAAAATAATGTTGATGCACCAGGCGCATGGAAATTGCTGAGGGACTACTGGTCGTTTAGTATTTGCCCGCTTGAGCCCATGCTATGCCAGAAGGGTAATGTCCAAGTTCAATGTGTCGAAAGAGAGATTCGAGTGAGGTGATCCTGTTAATGTGCATTGCAGACACTGCAGTTACCCAGCAGCAAGAGTTCGAGAAGAATGAGAGTACACCTGACTGTTTGTTTCGCGACTCCCCGCTGCGGCTGAATGGAAGTGAGGATCAGTGAGAAGCTGCTCAGAGAGAAGGGCTTTCAGGAATGTGAGGATGCGTGGAGTTGAGCACAACATCCGCTGTATACTAAAGCATTTTCAGAGAGGGTCTCACGCCGTACCTCTTATAGATGATGTGAGACGCATCTGCGAGATGTTAACTGCTGGTGTAATACAAGAACCAGAAGCCCCACAAGCTTCCCCCATTGTGGTAGCAGAGGAAAAAGAATGGGATAGTAAGATGTGTGTGGATTATCGCACCTAAACCGGGCGGACTATCCTCGATCAGTGTTGGTCACGCCCCATATTCGGATGTTTTTGGACTGCTCAACGGGAGCAAAGTGGTTCTCAGTTGATCTCCGCAGTGGTGCTACTAGGATCCCGGTGGCCCCAGAGGACCAAGAAGACAGCCTTTATCTGTCCGCTGTTTCTATGAATTCATGAGATGCCTCATGATTTCAGTGTTCCAGCCACTTTTCAACGATTGATGGAGCGCAGTGGGGACATGAACTACTAGAGTTCGGTATACCTAGATGATGTATTGTGTTTGGCAGTGATGATGGGAACATGAGAGCAGATTATTTAAGGTATTGACCACTGAGGACTTTTCTTAAACTGTCCATTGATAAGTGTCAATTCTTTTCAAATCAGTAAAGTATGTGGACATATAGTATCCACTGAGAATAGAGACCACCTAAGTAAAGTTGAGGTTTGATCACCTGGCCACAGCCCAAAAATCTAAAGAACTGCAGATCTGGGATTCTGTTTACGCGTTTCATCATGACTATTCCGAGTAATCCGCCTTTCTAACCTTTACAAGGGTATCCCCAACCCACAAAAATACCAAAGTCAGCTATCCTCAAGACTGAGAGGTATTTTCGTCCAGCAGTATTTGGGGTTCGCTGGACCCTTGATTGTGAGACTGTCATGATATATCATATCAACTTACCACACCCAGTGCTGGCCTATGCCGATCCAAAGAAAACCCACGCCCTGCAATAATACTGATGTTATTGTGGTATTGGGGCTAAAGGTATTAAGAGCATTAGAATGGTTGAGACCAGTGGTCTTGCCAGCAGTTTGACCCCATCCCAAAGAACTATCTCACATGTTAGAGTTCGTTTTGAAGGGCTATTGTTGACCAATCCCGAGTCTTGTAGGGCTAAAATACTAGTAAAACTGTGTCAATCCTTGACCTTGTGCAGACCTCAGCTGTTGGATGCCACTGGCCATAGGTAGCTGCATTATCTCCTTGCTGATATGGACTTAAGTGCTCTTACTGCAGCAGTCTGTCCATAGATGCTGATGCTCTCTCCTGAGGCCTGTTCCCAGAATGGTTCGATTGTCAACCTGACATTCGGCACTCTGCTGGAAGTTTTGTGGAGGAACAATGTCATTTATGGTGGACTGCATGGTGATTGTTGGACCCTGAGAATTGATACTCTGTTTATTGCCACTTTTCGCATAGACATTGGTGCACCGCTCAGTTGGACAAAGACAGTATGCAGTCTCAATCTCGCATCCCATGATCAAAGCAGCTTAGAAGCCCTCATGCAGGAAAAGATGTCCAAATTACGCCCTCTGATTTGAGAACTGCACTACAGTCCTTAGTTGAAACTGATCAATTAGCTGTTATACAGAGCAGCAGCAGAGGGGGGACAAGTAGACAACAACTAGTGCTGCCCACTGCCTTCGAGACCAGTACTGATGTCCGCACAACCACATGGGGCACCCATTCCTGCTGCACCCCACCTCTCCTGCAAGTCTACGACCTGTGGGAACAGAGATGTGTGCAGTTTTTAGTGCAGTGGCTCACACAGTCAGGCACAGGTTGCTGGCTGCAGTCGGCTTGGCCTCTGTTGGCATCCTACCTACCTTCTGCAGGTCTGTGTCCTGTGCGTATGGCAGCATCCCTCCTGCTGGTCACTTCTAGTAGCTGCTGCAGGATGATGGGGTCATGCCTTGTGAGGTCCTGCCAGTGGTGTTTCAGCTGGCAGTGTGTGCATCTCACACCGCCCACCCTCTCCAGGTGTGCAGCTATCCTCCTCCTGATAGCATCCCTCTGCTGTGGGTGTGCCTCCTGCAGCCTGGTGGCAGTATTGCTGTCCTCTACTGCTGCACCAGGTTGATCATTTGGGAGGTCTCTGCTGGGCTGAAGTTTGGTGCCCTCCCTCTCAGATTGGTAATCCTGTCTGTTACAGCGCCACCTACAGCCCTTGGGTTGACCCTATGACCTGTGCAGTTCTGTTTAACGGTACTATAGCATGCTGTGTTCGGTTACTGCATGAGTCTGCTACTTCCCGCCGCCCAGCGCACATGCTGGCATTCCTGAAACAGTACACAAGTGTGACACAGGAATGATGCAGTGCGCGGGTGTATTGTTTCCGGTGCATAATGGCATGGGTTACAGCTATACGCATGTGACACAGGCCATGGTTGCTACGTGTTGCGCGTTCACATGCTGCATGTGCGTCTGCATCTTGCGTGCACTCTATCATGGCATGTGTTACATCTTAATGCCTGCTTGGCTCACTGTGAAAGGCCATGTTACCCTACTGTTGGTGTATGTGTCTGTGTTTGCTGCCAATGCTGCATATGTATGGGCATCACATGTGTGTGGGCCACACAGTGTACAACATACAAGATGTGTAACAACTGGACTGGTTGTGTGACAAATCATCAGCCATGACATTGCAGGCTCAGACTACTGTGGGACTATGTGCACTACAGTATATGATGTTTGCTGGTAACATAGCATCATATATTGTTATACATTTCTGCTTATAGGTCTCAGTGGTCAGTGTGTACTGCCACCTACTCAATGTGGGACAGAGGGTGTCTGAGGGATACATTGAGTGGTGCACCTCATACTGTGTGACAGTTGAGGGGTATGGAGTAGAGCACACTGCATGGGCATTCCCCCCCCACACCCGCAGCCTGTGCTGCACCTGGCACTACTTACCTGTTGTGCTGGTGTGATGCCGCTGTTCCATGCTATGTTCTGGGTGCAGCTCACTGTACCTTGTACACGGCTGTGTGTGCTGCTGGGTGTTGCCACATGACATGGGCACTGTTGCCACCTTTCAGTGTCACTGTGTTAGTTGTGCTGCACCAAGCGGCATGCCTTTGTGATGGGCTGTTGGCCATGGTCGCTTGGCTGTTTATGGATGTTACTGTATGGTGGTGTCATGGTGGTCTTCTGGTGAAATGCCTCGCCATCAGCTCCCATCGGGCCCAGTGACCTGCCTGTACCACTGCTACATTATCCTGCTGCTGTCAGTCACATCTGGCTGGCACGTCGCTCTCCTCCTCTTTGTCCTCCTCCTCCTCCCGCAGGTCTGGTGGTTGCTCATGGTTCTGTACTGCAAAGTTGTGCAGTATACAGCACACAAAGAATATTTGGCAGGCTGTCTCGGGACTGTACTGTAATGCTCCTGCCAATCTGTTGATGCACCTGAACCGTGCCTTCAGCACACCAAAGGTACACTCGATGTCATCTCTGGTACAGCTGTGTGCATCATTGTACCTGGTCTTGGCTGCTGTGCATAGGTGGTATAGTGGTGTCATTATCCATGGCAGCTGTGGGTAGCTACTGTTTCCTGTGGGGTGCATGGCACAGCATCAGTCTGCATGGTCTGTGTTCCATGTGTATGCATAGTATGCTGGACTACATGGCTGTGGCGCTGTGTGCTGTGTACATTTACCTAGTAGCCATCCACCAGTGAGCTGGCCCTTCTTGAAGGCCTCATGTAGGCCACTGTTTGCTGGATGTATGCATCGTGTGTGGAACCAGGGTACTGGGCTACCGCATCCAGTATGCGGCACTGGCTGTTGCACACTACCTGCATATTCATAGAATGGTGCCCTTTCCTGTTCACGTACACATCCCTATTGCCTGGTGGTGCCCGTATGGCAATATGGGTACAATCTATGGTGCCCATTACTCAGGGAAACTGGGCAATGTTGTAGAAGCCCTGCATCACTACCTGCTGCTGTCATGCATCCCGAGGGAAGGTAATGTACTCACCCATGTGCCTCACCACTGTGTTGAGGAAAACTGGTGTAGGCACCTGGACATTGATGGCTGTGATATTCCAACAGTGTCGCCTGTTGGGGCCTGAAATGTCCCTGTGGTAAGGAAGCATAGAGCTGTTGTGACTTTCACCTCCACAGGAACTGGGCACCCCCTGTGGGTGGCACTCTGCAGTTCTTCACGGAGGTCGTCACATATCCCCGAGATGATGACCTTGGGCAGTTGGTAGCATGCTATACAATGTTCCTCTGTCAGGTCCTGGTATGTCTTCCGTGACCTGTACACATGTGGTGCATGGTGTCTGACAAGTATGTCCTGTTCTGGATGCTGCCTGTTCCCCTGGTTCCGGGCATTGCATCGCCTCCTGTGCCTGTACCACCTATCCAGTAGTAGTACACCTAGCATGGCTGCTGGTGCTAGCATTGCTCTCCTGTAGCTCTCGTCTCTCACTGTTGTGTCATTCACAGTGCTGTGCAACTGCCTCTGTAGCCTGCCTGGGAGTGCTCCTTTTATACTGTGTAAATTACACCTGCCCCCACCTGGTGTAAGTTACGCCATCTGGGGTTGATGTAACTTGTCACTCTGCAGCTTCTAGAATCCCGCCATTGCGTTTCTGATGCATTTTCTTGGCAAATGTCCATGTACGCATTGGTGTACCTGCGGGAATGTGCAACTGTAGCGTCGTCAGCTTTGGCGTGTTGACTTACGTTTTGGCGCATGTCACTTTCTAGAATCCTGCATGTCACAACTGCTTGTCGACGGCGAAGCTGCGAGCACCTTTTGTTGCAACTGCGTTACGCTTCTGCATATCCTTTCGTGAATCGGGCTCTTGAAGGTAAAAATGCACAAGTCTCCAAAAATGGTGCAAATACAGAAATGCCAGTTGCACGGCAGGATAGTCTCAAAATGTCCGCTGCTGCAGGAAAAATAGTCTGCAGATTGCAAAAAAAAAAAACACAGCTGCAAAATTACTTGCAGAGAAAAAAGCCATTGAAAAGTATGTATCATCCCCTTAACAGCTGTTCTCAGCCACTGCTGCACCTTAGCTGTAGAAAAAATGTTGCACACATACTGCATCAAAGAGAGTGAGGCATAACTCACATCCTGAGCAGAAGGTAGTGTGCTATGGAGGTTGACGCACCAATCAACACCAACCAGGGGCCTTATAGTAGTGTCAGATGTCAGACCACTAATAGGACACGATACTACTGAAATGCAACAAATCGCCCCCACATGACCCACTGCAACCCATATAGGAGCTCCACAGGCAGTAGAGGCAGAGGCAGTAACAGGCAGCAGTAAGGACAACAGAAGCAGGCAAATGTAAAACATCACAGACATAATCCACATCTACAAAATGCCACTGGGTACATGGGCCTGCTATATGTGGAGTGTAAGGCGCAGTCATCACAGTGTGACTAGGGTACACTGGTGGATCGTATAGCTGTACCTGCCTATACTGTTGCTGCCACGTGTGTGCTGGTTTTGGTTGGTTGTAGTTGCCCACCATAGCATATTGTTGCATGTGCTGCAGTTTTGCATGGTCAGGCAGGGCATGCTGCTGCTGTGGTACAAGCTCCTATTCATACAGGTGGTGCTGCTGCAGTTCCAGTGGTGGCACTGGCTGCTGGTCTCACGGAGTGTCCTGGTTTTGCTGCATGTTTTGCGAAACTTTCACAGTGGCTCCTGCTCCAGTTAATTTGGCTCATCTGTTGCCCTTTCTACTGAGCCTTTATAGTATTTCCGCAGCTGTGTATCCACATTTGCACAAAATCCACACATGCGGCATTGCATAGCTCATCCTTTTTAGCGATTTTCCACACATGCAGGAATTTTCAACTGAAAATATCCCACTCATGCATCTTCACAGTCTGCTGGCCTTTTTCTCTGCAAATGCACAATTTTCTCTTCTCTTTGAGAATCCAGCCCCTGGTCTCCCGACCCTAAAGCCCATTAACATCAGCATTTAAAACAGAGAAATAAATCAAAATCTGTACTTCTGTGTGAAAGCTCAACATGGGCCATCCAAGCAAAAGCCTGATTTTTCATTTTCTGGGCACAAACAGACAAGATCAACTGCTAAGCACCAGAGCCTGAGCAACTCTTCTTCCAGGACCTCAGATGGGACACTGTTCTCTGGGGTGGAAGATGAGGATCGTCAGCAGATACATTAAACTCATTTCTTCAAACATGGTTTCAGATGGAGCTCAGGCTTGCACAGGACTTTGCTGCTGAAATAGAGTGAGCTCACAAGCCCTCGGGCCTCAGCCCAAGGCCCAAAGCAGACAAACCTCCCACTCTATAATTTTAAAACTTTATAAATACCCATTGAAGGAACTTCTAAAGAAAGCGTAGGACCTGAATACATGGTAAAAGGAATTGCATTGATCAGGATTATCCGGGAGTGCTCCTGCAGAAATGAAAAGCTGTGCACTGAAGTATCAAGCAACTTAAGGAGAAGCAGATCAGAGCCTAGATGAGGTACCTGGCCAAACTTGTTTTGCATCTTGAGTCTGGGGTGAAAGTCTATGATGATAACCTTCTGCAAACTAGCAAACCACTGCTTAAGCTAAGGATTATGCTACCAGACATGCCGATAGACACATAAGAATTGGAGTTGCAACAGATTACAGGGGCAATTGAGAGCAGCTCAAAGAGACAGCAAAGACCGCAGAAACAGGAGCCCACCAAGATGTTTACACAGGATCTGCATAGATGCACCATAGCCTACAGGCAGCCATGGACTGAGCAGTGATCACACCAGCCCATGTAGTGTACTATAATGCTTCAGAGATCCGGGTCTGACTTTTAATTCCCACCCCAGTAACACCTTTACTCCCTCTGGGACATGAGGAGTCCACATCTTGCACCAGACAGATCACCGCCAAAAAGAAGGCCGGGAGGAAGGTGGGGCCAGAGGCTTCACCATCTCCCTGCTTCACATAACTTTGCACTAGGAACTTATAGCACCAGCTTGAAAGTGCTCCCATACGTTATCCCAGCAGTGAGGAAGCAACAGCGAGACTTGATCATTGTCATTATCACAGGAGACGGTATGTCCCCCGACAGCAACATCAAGACAGCGACCTACCATCCCGTCTACAAAATTGATAGGTTGCCGACAGGTCACTGTGTTGGTGCACCTGAAATGGGGGCACACTGTCTCTCAGTCCTGCACCCCCTCCCCGAATCAACTCCGACTGGAGTTGATAATCCTAAGTGGGGGGGGGGGCAGAGTGAGGAGGTTCATCTGCTTTGGGCCTTGGGCTGAGGCCCGAGGGCTTGTGAGCTCATTCTAAAAAATGGGACCAGAAGACAAACAGGATTTATGTCAACTGCAACTTGCAGTTGACATAAATCCTGTCGATGTGATGCCGGTCGACAAAAGTGTTGTCGAACCTGCATCATAGAGCCCAGCAGACTGCTGATTCCACGTGATAAAGAGGCTTTCCGGTGTGACTGCTGTTCAGGATGGATGTACTCTCTCAACACAGTTTGCAACTGGGTAGAGCAAACCTCAGCAGGCATGATGTTTGTATTGCCCCACTGAGGCCACTGGTCATATGGAAAGTGCTACATGTGCTGGACTTAAGGGACATAAACAGTACCCCCGCTTTGCATGCATTTTATCATACTGCCTGACTATGCTGGATTTAGGGAGGCGGGAGGGAAGCAGATGATCCCAAGTGATGAGCCACAGGTCTCCATTAGAGCGCTGCTTTTGCAGTAGGGCTCCATTTGGGGGGGGGGCCCGGTTAGTAAAGCTGGGTTGATAAAAAATCTTTTATTGCCTATTTTAGGCATCATTTTTGGATCTAAATTGGCAGAAATATTTTTTCTTTTTTATTTCAGTCACAGGGAGGTTGGTTTCATCTCTTTTCTGCTCCTCTAGCCTCCCTGCTGCAGTAATTTCAGATGAGGTAGCAGTAAATGTTGGGTTGGGAGGCTGGAGATGATGGCCTCAATGAAAGTACCCTTGTTATACTTGTGTTCTGTGCACTGTTCCCCTTTGTCCATCTACCTTGGTAACAGCACTCAGCTCACAGAGGCTGGGATACGTGTGTGTGTGTGCTGGGGGTTGGGGGTGGACTGCTGGTGTCTCTCCTTGTTGCTGCAACTCCATTCCTCAGCTTATGACAGCCTCTTTCAGGAGGATGGATTCCTTCTCTTGCTTCTGGCTTGAAGCTTGCTGACATGCTTTGTCCCACTACGGAGGTTAGTTTGGTTACTTGCCACACAATGTTCCTGTTGCTGGTTAGTGTTATTGTTTACTTGTTATTCAACATGGATATACTCATTATTGTTTAGTTTACTTGTTATTCAACATGGGTATACTCATTATTGTTTACCTGTTTACTTGTTATTCAAAATGGGGATACTCATTATTGTTTACCTATTATTCAACAAGGGTATACTCATTATTGTTTACTTGTTATTCAACATGGATATACTCATTATTGGTTACTTGTTATTCAACATGGGTATACTCATTATTGTTTACTTGTTATTCAGCATGGGTATACTCTTTATTAGCAGTGTCAGTGGCTCAGCAGGTTGCACACTCGCCTCTGAGGCTGAAAGATCAGAAGGCTGTGGTTTCTATCCCACACCAGGCACTTGAGTTAAATCCCAATACAGACACCGTGGTGCAGCATGAGGGGGAGTGCTGCGCTCCTGAGGTACTGTCTTTTGGATGAGACATTAAGCCGAGGTCCCATCTGCCTGTTCTGGTGGTAGTTCAGATAAATATTATAGATCCCATGGCACTTTTCGAAAAGCTTGGGAAAGTTTCCCTGGTGTCCTGGCCAGATTTCTCCCATTCACTAAAAATACCACCAACAGCTTAACCTGGTTCAAGGTCAAGTTGGCATTCATCTGTATCCCCCTTCCACATATCGTGCCTGAAAATAGGCAGAATTTGTCTAGTGCACTTACCCAGTCAACAAAAACTAAATAAAATAAATACACAGTCATCTGTATACGCAATGATTTTACTGTAATGCCTCCCTGTCCAAAGCTCTATTGGACTAATCATACTCATTTTTCACGATTCATAGAAGAGGATCCAACCCAAAAACATACAATAGCAGGCTTAAGAGGCGCCCCTGTCTAACTCCATTAAGTACAGACATGGGAATCCCTAGATGGGCATTTACCACAGGTTTTACCTGTGCCTTTGAATAAAGCAGTTGTATAAGCCTTATAAATCCTCCTGGAATACCATACTTGGCTAACACATCCTAAAAATATTCATGCTTTAAGGAATCAAAGGCTGTTTTTTGGTCCATCGTAAATATATAACCACCTAATGACATCTCTAAACCCTGTTCCACCACCTCCCTAATGAATATCAAGTTTTGCACACTATTCCTCCCTGGTACTGTGCACGTTTGTGTCTCCAGGAGAAGTGACTTTGCCACTCCAGCCAATCTTGCCATTACTATTTTGGCTAGAATTTTGTAATCAAAAGTTAACAAAGTAAGTAGCCTCTAATATCTGTCTGGACTCCTGTTTTGTAAAGAAAGACCATTGTACCTTCTGTCATACTGTCCCCAAGCTCACCTCCTTGTAAAAGGGCTAGATATACCTCAGTCAACAAAGGTGCTAGTTGTTCAGCAAATATCTTATAAAAGTCATTTGGAATGCCATCACTCCCAGGGGCCATCCTAACTGATAAAAGATTTAATAGCCTTGTGGATCTCTCCTACCTGAAATGGTTCAGTAAGTCCCTAACCGTCTATTTCAGACATCCTTGTTACGTTTAAAGAGGTCAAAAGGAGTCCCATCCCTCCCCCACCTAGAACTTCCCTTTAACATAATTTTGCACAATGTGCTGGATTGAGATTATATCTGTGACCTAATTCTCATGAACATCTTTCAAAGAGGTCATGACCCTCTATTTTACCCTAACTGCTGTACTCTCATAGGGGTTTACCTGTGCTCTTGTCCCCTGTATACCAAACTTTTGTTCCATAGCTATGGAATGTTCTTTGTTATATTGATATTCAAACATTTTCTCTTTAATCTCAGATAATTATGCAGACACATCCATTCTCGTCTCATGCATTTGTGTCAACAATGTCAAAAACTGAGCCCTATAACCCAAATATGTCATATACTGTTGTCTGACCGCTTTCCCTGAAAGTTTTAACATTACATTTTCAGTATCTCTTTCTGTATCCTCCCACCATTCTACCAGATCATCATACATAAACTTAATATCCTGCCTTGCTTCTAACATGACTAACACCTCCAGGCGGATGTGTTCCTCCTGTATCAAGGAGGCATTCATCTTCCAGAAGCCCCTCCCCATACTTAAATGTTGCCCTATCCCTAGTACAGCTTTAACAGCCACATGATCTGAGGTCTCCATAGGGAACACCTGTTTACTCTGAACAGTATTTCACTCTGTCATGAACCAAAAATCTATTCTTGATAATAAAAACACCTTTGTAAAAGGTGTGCAGTGGCATGGATCCCTGGATATCATAAACATCTGTAAGTCCTGTTCTACATAAAATACTCAGCAATTGATTCATATCACAATAGACTTTATCAGTTTTTCTACCCCAATCCTGTTTGGCTAGACCACAATTAAAATCCCCACCCCATAACACTATTTTAGCTGTATGTAAAAATCACTCTATTTTACGCAGCAACTGGGTTCTTATCCGCTTTTAACTGAGGTGCATAAATGTTAACTAATCTAAAAGTGACTCCCCGTATAACCACATCTACTGTCAGTGCCCTCCCAGGACATACATCCATTACTTTCAACACTTGTACTGCACTTTCAGCAAACAGTATACCCAAACCCGAGCAGGTCTCCTCACCTATAGACCACAAGGAAGATCTCCATCTCCAGTCTTTCTGTGAATGCGCTATTTCAGAAATCATGTATGAACGAGTGTTCTGGATGAAGTATACCTGCCTCTTAGCCTCATGCAAACTATCAAATGTTACAGATTGTTTTGCTGTAGATTTTATACTGTTCGCATTTAAAGTAATTATAGACTGAGTAGATATAATGACGTGTAAAAGGGGATAGAAGAACATCAGAACAATCCACATTTTAAGTTGTGTCACTCATTTTTTTTTTCTTTCATTTCCTAGGTTTTAACTTTCCCGTTATCTGTAAATCTTCAGCCACTTCTGCGTGTGAGGAGGCAACTGAAGCTACATCTGAATCTCCCTCGGATTCAAATTTTTCTGTATCCATAAGTACAGAGTATTGAATTTGGATTGATAATGAATCAGTATCCTTTACACAAGGGAGAAGAATCAGGGGTTTCAGCAATGCTTTAGATTTTATTATCCTTTGATAGGGGGGCCCCACAGAATCTCCAGCTGGAGGCATTATCACCTCAGGCTGTGAAACGGAGGAGATTTTCTCAGCTGGACCTATCAGTTCTGATTGGGTATCTGGGTTGGGTGTGGGCTCCTGACTTTCAGGAGCCTGCTTGGTTGTGCCCAGTACCATTTGCTGTGGTTCAATTACAGTCTCTTGTTCCATGGCAGTAGTACTAGGGAAGGGGAGGGAGGTGGTAATGCTACTGAGAGTGGAACTGTGGCTGATGGAGGCCCCTCAGGTTGTACAGCAATAACCCTAGGCAGGGTCGAGACATGTGGGCTCATAGGTACTACATCTGATTCCATTCATAAATGCTCTTTCTGGGCTAGAGCAACATACACATCTTGTTCTGCCCTCAGCGCCTGGTGTAGGCTGTTATTTTTATTTATTTATTTATTTATTAATTTAATTTATTAAAATATTTCATCAGGAAGAGCACACTGAACAAACAAGTTGCTCATCTCATGGTGCATCCTGGAAGAGAGAGGTACAAGGAGTGCTTAACTTACATACATACATACATACAAAATGACCAAATAGAAGTAAAAAAATTGAATGGATACATGTGTAAATGGCATATACAAGTAAAGAAGGTTTGAGATGCCCATGAGCAAGTCCTGAATGTATGTCCTTGCTCTTCACATAAGTTACAGTGCATTGGACTTTTACAATTGAGCACTATTATGCTCAAAAACCCCACATAGGCCACATTTAAACTTTTTACACACATTGCTAAGGTGCCCTGTGTCTGCACCAATGGTTGACTAGCGTAGAAGATCACTCCATGATCTCTACCTAAAGTAAAACAGTTAGAGAGATGTTGGACCACCCCATTATCTTGCTTTAAAGTTATTTTGTAGTACTACCCTCCTGTCCATAGGTGTTCATCATCAAGGATGAGTTCAGGGAAACCATTAACATTACACCATTGTTTGAGCCCACGGGAATCTGCCACATTAACCTCTTCATTAGGGAAAATGACAGCGATGCACTAAAAGAAAGGTCTTGTCAGGAGTATAGCCAATAAAGGCCACCACAAAGTAGTATTTTTCAAAAGCTGATATTGTTTCCAGAATCATTCCAGTGCAGCTGGGTGTTTAAAGCTTACATCATATAAAGTGTCACCAGACGTGTATTAAGGCATGTATCTCGTAGGCATAATACTTCAAGTTGTCTTTCAGCTGGATTCTACCTATAAAATGCCTGTCAGGAATGTCAGATGTCTCCCCTCTGTATTTAAGGCGCACAGCATTCCACCGTGCAGCTGATTCAGATGCCAATCTGACTATTTCAAGGAAAAGTCTTTCTCTTACATTAGTGCTCAAACATTATTAACTGAAGGAATAGCAGGAGCAGCATTCTGCTTTTGCTGTCCGCTGTTTGGGGAGACAATAGCTGATGCCTCAGCCACCTCTTCTACCACAGTTGTCTGTGTATCATTAGTATATCGGGAGGTCAAAGCTTTGGTTAGCACCCCTTCCCTCCAAATGTCTGATGTGTCAGCATGTCCTGTTGGGTCGTAGCAGGATCTTGCTGCACTTCTAAATCACCTGGAACTGTATGTTGACCAGGGGAAATTTGTGAGGCAGTTTCTGTACTGGACCGAAGGTTTGTCTCAGTGTTTATTAATTCAGTTAAAGGTCTACCAGCCCTCAAACCTGAGGTACCTGGGAGATTAGCATCCCAGCCTGTGCCATCATATGTTTGCTTCCATCCTGCTCTCTCTAAAGCAGTTTTCACCCATGCTGGCGTCTCTGTTGTGAGTCCTGCAGTTGGACGCTTATTTTGAGCCATATTACCAACTGTAACAGCTCCCATTGTCTCTTTTGGCACGCTTTTCTCCTTTTTACTATTTTTTGCCATAGCAGTCTTTATAGTTGATCCTTTCTCTGGACTCCCATTGGAAACTCCAATAGTGAACATTACTTGTGATTGTACAGGCCCCGTAGTACTGGCCTGTGAAACTGCTGCCAAAAACTGTGCTCCATTTTCAGCCCCCCCCTTCTCATGCAGTGACTTTCAGTAGCAGTCCCTTCATTATTTCTTGTCTCATTCTTCCTATGTTGTACCACAAACATTTTGCTAGACACTACACACACACCAGTACCTTGTGGAGTTCTTTTGTCCTCTGTTTGCGCTCCAGTCATACTTTCTACCACAATTCCTGCTGTACTCTCCTCGGTCTCCATGCCGTCAGCTCCATCTTCCTCAGACTACTTTGGGATGGACACCGTCCACCCTGCTTTCTTTTCCGCTCTGTAACAGCTCCTGCTGTAACTGGTTCCTCCATACATTGAAACACCACTCTTCCTCCAGAGTAGCATCCTGTAGTTCCTTCATTGTGAGGGCCCTAGCTGCCCTCCATTCTCCATACTGCCTTCCATTGTCTTCTTCTCTCCAGCTGGTAAGTACCCATTTTGGTCAGGTAATTCTTCCTGGGCTAAAATGAAGCCCTCCTTGTTCCCAAAGTCCATCTGGGTCTCTTGAAATGAGAAGACCAGGGAGAAGACCTGCTCCCCAGCCTCCCCCACATCCATGTGGGTTGGCAGAGTATCTGAACTGGCCATGCAACACCAGCAAGACACCCCCTACCAGTGAGTAGGGGTGTTTTTATTGACATAAAAAAACATAAACAGCAACACTTTAAAGTAGGATAATCGATAGAACAACACTTTTCCATAACATATAACATAACAAAATCAAAGAGATGTGCAAGTCTTACATTGATAACGCTACGAGAACACAAAAATCATGAGAAGTAAACTATTAACAAATATCCAGTCCACTTTTAACTCTTATTATTTGAACTTAATAAAGTGAAGAAAACCTTTCCACCATTTACGTAAAGTTCCTGGGGTCACTCTTGATGCGTCCTGTGTATAAATCAGTATAAGCTCCTTGATGACTAACCGACTTACACAAGAGTAAGGCATTCTTTTGATAAAGAACCCATTGAACCCTGGCTTGCCATAAATAATATCTTAGACATCCCAAAAATAAGGATAATGTTTCTTCGTGAAATTCAGACAAATTCTTGGGATAACATCCTAGAATCAAAAATTCATAAGACATATTACCTAACCATTTAAATCCCCAAAGCTTTTCTAGGTATGACCATAAACCCGTCGCATATGAACATCTAAGAAAAAATGTTCCATCGATTCTTCTACATTAATACAATCCAAGTATGGGCACAATCTTTCCTGTAAAACCTTGTACTTCGATTTCTCTGACATTCAGTTTCCGTAAAGATCAGCCACTGCTCCCATTGTTTTGAGGCATCCTCTTACAGTTTAATTGAGCTAATACACTAGAATTTAAAGTCATAGGACAATTTTTAAATCCTGGTTCTGAGGAAGAGTCAACGACATTAGAAAATGATAAAGCCCTTCATGTTGTTATTCAGAATTACCTGTTTCTGTGTTTTCCATTTGAACAATTTCTGCGCGTTGGCCTAAAATATGATGGAATATATAAGTAGCGATTCAGTTTAGGGGCTATAATGTACCAATTCTAAAGTATTTACCCATTGTTTTCAAGTTCCATGACTCTACTGCCTCTAGTTCTACTTTTAACCCTTCTTTAATTGAGTTTGATAAAAACAAAGCATGCACAAAATCACTGGGTCTACCATTCCTAAACCACCCTTATTTTTTCATTAAATACGATAGCTCCTTTTAACAGGATTTAAGCGATTTCCCCATAACATTTGAAAAACACACTATATATTCTAGTCTCAAGAAACACAGGAAGCGGAAAATCATCGCCACATACTGTATCGTTGAAGAAGAAATTGCTTGATTACCTGAACCCTTTTAAATTTGGTCATTTTCCACTGTTTCCATCTATTAACCTTTCTCTCTATTTTAATAATGACATCTTTCCAATTTTCAACAGGCATGTTCTGGGAACCGAACAATATCCCTAATATTTTAAGAGGTTTACGGAGATGTTAATACCTCCTGACACACTTCCTCAGCACCAGTAGCTCCAATAAATAATCCCTTTGTTTTATTTAAATTTATTTTGCATTTGATACCTTTGCAAAGGCCTCAAATGCAGTCACAAAATGAATTACTGAGGCCTTATCTTCCAAGTATACTACTAAATCATCAGCATAGGCTTGTATCCTTAAGTGCAAACCTCTGCCCATTCACTGTAACACCCTTCCAAATCTGTCTCGAAATTATCGCTTGCAAAAGGGGTCTAGAGCGAAAATATAAAGAAGAGGGCTTAGAGGGCAACCCTGTCTAACTCCTGTAGTTAACTTAAACCTTCCGCCTTCTGATCTTTTAAATATGGAATTACTGTATAATTATCATATAATTTCTCAATTATTTTCACTAATTGCTTTGGAACCCCATAATGCTTAAGGGTAAGGAAAAGGAACGGCAAATGAACTCTATCGAGGCTTTTTCTAAGTCAGCTGCTATTAAGCATCTAGTTGACCCTAACTCAGTAAAATACTCAGTTACATCTCGAATCAACATCAGAGCAGACTGGACTCTTCTATCTGGTAACCCACAATATTGAAAGGGTGAAATAACTTCTTTAGCTAAATTCTTCAGCCTATTATTTAAAAATACCAGTAAAGATTTTATAATCAGAGTTTAAAAGAGTGATTGGTCTCCAGTTAGTAATGTTTTGCTTATCCCCTGACTTAAATATATAAATCAATAACCCTTCTGTAAAAGAGGGATAGATTGTAGCTTTGTCTAAAAAAAACCTAAATAAGAGACATAGGCACTGACTAAGTTCGTCTGAAAATAATTTATAAAAGTTATTGGAAATCCCATCTATTCCGGGGGAAATATTTAGTTTCAATAACCTAATGGAGCTTGAAATCTCTGTTGGAGTGATAGGTTCCCATACCTCCGATCTCCCAACTAGGTTAACTGGAATTAAAATATCTTTTAAATAGGCGCTATAGCTGAATTGGGGATTGTTTAAGAGGCTTCAAAGAGCGGTAATGTTCTACAATCACTTCTCTTAGTTGGGCCACAGAGGATACCAAATTACCATCTGAATCTTTGAGTTCCTCCATTTTCATAGAATCTCTTACCTGTTTACACATTTCAATGGATCCCCAATGGGTGATTTTTTAATTCCATTAGTTAAAATGGCCTGCATGGTTTTCCTCTATCATACTGAAACTCTTTCATTTTTCTTTAAGATTAGCAATTTGTTCTGAGTAATCCATCCTAGAAGAATAAGCTATAGTCATAAGCCTCTGTAATTGTTGTCTTAAACCTAAATAGTGCAGGAATTTGTCATTCTTGCTCTAACTCCTTGCAATTTAAACCATTTCCTTAAGTCCGATTTAGTCTCTAACCACCAATCTCCCAAATCTGAATATAAAAAGGCTACTGATAACCTGGCTCTTAATAGGTATCTCACCCCAGCTTGTATATAAGGGAGTTCTAATGAGGAGTTATTGAGTTTCCATCTAACTAGCCTTTTTTCTTGCCTGTCTGAAAAGCTAAAAGAACTTAATAGAAAGGAATGGTCCGAGAATTCACTAGGAAATATTTTAAAAGATTCTATTTGCATATTAGGTGACACTAACATATGATCTATTAGAGAAAATCTCTTCCCCTTTTTAAACGAAAAACCTTCTCCAACCTGTAAAGCATTATGACAGTTCAAGAGTCCAGCACTTTTTATAATTTTACATAAAGCATTAGAGTCACAGTATGTTTTTATTTTTTTACTAGCATGGGTCAAATGGGACAATTAAAGTCCCCTCATAATACTCTAACTGTTGTTAATAAAAGGGCTGTACTGATTTAAGACAATTAACTCTACCTGCTTTTGTTTGGGGTTATAAATGTTGATAAACCTATAGCTTAGCCCTTGCCACTTCCCATCGATAATCAGGACCCTTCCTGGTATTAGATCTATCAAATTGTGTAACTGGAAGTCATATGAATTAAACACTATTCCTATACCATCTGCAGAATCTTCCCAAATGACCAAAATGAAGGGCCCCAAAACCAATCTCTTTTAAATGCCACCAACTGATCTATGGAATACATCCATGTCTCTTGTAAAAACAAACAGAAACAGGAAATTCATGTATATAATGAAAGAGGGCTTGTCGCTAACCATATTCAATAAGCTATGAACATTCAAAGAACCCCAAACCAACCTCATTAACCTTTTAAGTATTTAAATCATTGTTTTTCCTCTTTTTCTTTTTTTATCCTTGTAATTATTCCGTGATTTGTGACCTGGTTGAAAGTGAGGATTTTGAGAGTCTGAATCTTCAACCTCTATCTCAGTGTTACCCTAAGAGGAAAACAGAGCCGTATATGAGTTACTGGTATCAATCTGTTCCACTGGGGGGGGGGGATTTTTTGATAGTGAATTCCGTAAAGATCTTCTTTGGGGCAGTACAGTCACTGGTTTATCAACGGCGGCTGCCACCACCACCGCATCTGTGACCCCTTCCGTATAACACACTGGAGGGAAATCTGAGAGGTTAGGGGGACCCATGTTGCCCTTAACTATCTTAACCATTTCTGAGGATATCTCACGCTGATCCTCCCCACTTGGTGAGTTTAACTTTTTTTTGTTCAACACCTTCCCTTTTAAACCCCCTTCTTTTCCAATTTCTCTCTTGCCTAGAGGGAGTTTCATCTGATTTGTTGCAGGGGGAGGGGGGCACGTATCCTGGAGAGTAGCTTTAACCATGGATTCTTGGGCTTTTTGAATAAAAACCTCAGAATTAGAACGAAGTTTTTTTGGGCAGCCCAAGGACATAGTTTGAACACATGGCCTTTAGTTTCGCACAAATCGCAACTTGATAGATTGCTGCAAAACATGGTTAAATGTCCTACCTCCCCACAATTATCACAACGTACACCGTGACACACTTGAAAGGTGCTGTCGCCTCACACTTATAACATGCACGGGCTGCCCGCTGTAAAACATACCTCTATCTTTTCCTAACAAAAGGAGTTAGGTATATGTTCAATTCCAGCCTCTGTTTGCCTTAATTTAACTTTATACTTCCATCCTCCAGTCCAGAACCCTCTGTATCTAAAATAGGCTCTGGCTCACTTAGTACTTCACATTTTTTTTAACCAAAAGGTTATGTCTTCCACCCATACCCTTCATTTCGAACATAACTGTAACAAACTTAATCAGGGGTTTTGAGAGTGGTATAACAATAAAGGGTGTCCACATAGGAGAATACTTAACTTGACCATACCTAACCCAGAACAACTCTAAAGCCTGTTGAGAACGAAAACTTATGTCATAATTGTCCTCCCTGAAATATTAATGAAAGCATAAACATCCTGAGGGGTGAAATGCAGTGAGTCTTTCAACAAGGTTTTCCCACATAATGCCTATCTGGCCTAGTTTCTAACCCTCCTTATACCTCAGCCTCACAGCATTACGCCTAGGGGCTGCTTCCCTATGGGAATTTGAGAAAAGTTCGACATCAATGGCTTCTGTGAAGAGGGGGGAGGTTGTACAGTGACCTCATCTGTACTAAACCGAATGGGCTCCTGCAAGAGAATTTCCTCCCTTCTGCTGCTGGCCACCTGAATCCACTCAGGAGAATGCTGAGATAAAGATAAGTTCGAGTCCCAAGCAGGATCAGGCTTCCATACACCAGCTACTGTCTGTTTCCACCCTGCTTCACTTAAAGCTTTATGAGGTGACCAAGAATCTTGTGAGCCTTTTTATGTAAAAAAGGGTCTGCCATCTGTATATCAGCTGTAGACTTTTTTGGTTCATTTTGTCAGAAAAAAGAAATCTGTAGCCCCACTTTGGGAACCGTCAGTCTTTTGATATGTAACAGCTGAGTCAGTTGCTGAAATCTCTTGACTCTGCTGTTTGAACACAAACCCAGCTACCTTGATCAACTGTGCTGTTTTATTTTCACAAAAGTAGATGGCAATATATTCTGTGCAGATAAATCATTTATCTTCACTTGTTACTTCCTTTGACATTATCAGAGACCGAAACTGGCAGTAAGCACTCACTTTTAGCAGCAGAGATAATACCAGCCTGTACTGAATTCAGAGAGATTATTTGTTCTTGGGAAATGGAGCTCAAGCCTTGCTGCTCTAAGCTCTCTTCCACAGAGCTGTTGACAATCTTGGGATCAGCCTTAACTCTGCCTTTGTGCTCTTCATTACAATCAGGCTGACACCTGCTGTAGTCAGGGAGCTCAACACACTGCAGTGAAGCTTCATTAAACAAGGACAGAGCATCTTTTAACACCAGAGGCAAACTCTTTGCTGGCAACTCTATCCTGCCAGAACTATAACTTAAATAAGACACAGTACCTTTTTTTTGCTCCATATTTTGCGCCACTGTCCTGCAGTCTGTTTGCTGTGTTTTAATATCTTGGCTTTCTCTGTCAGCCTGCAGTTTTAAATTCATCTCGCTTCCTTTGAAGCTATCTGATGAAATTGGTTCTTCCATTTCTGCAGAAAACATTATCGCAGCATTTTCCTGTTTCAGACCCACATTTAGAGGTTTAATAAGCGACTTTTCTGTAGAGGTTGCAGGTTCAAATACCGACAATACCTTTTCTCTTCCTGTTGTTGCAATTTCCAACTGTCCAGTTTCTTTCTTTGTTTTATCCAAAACCGATTGCTCCCAGCTCACAAAAGCATCCTGAAGTTCAATATCTGATTCAATTTCAGCCAAATCCACGGCTGGAGCCTCCACAACACCTGGAGCAAGAGTCGAGGCTAGCCTCCTGCTCCACAGACTTCCTTCTCCTTCCCTTGTCCACTTGGAGTGGCCATCTTGGAAATGGCCTGTCCCCCTACTGGCCACAATGCAGAAACATCAGCACAGCAGCATCAGAGTAGGGGAATTTCCCTGGTGGCCTGGCCTCAAAACACCACTAACAGCTTAATCTGGTTCAATGTCAGTTGGCTTCCATCTGTATCCCCTTCCCCCAGGACGAGGCTTAAAATAGAATTGTCTGGTTTTCCTTTCCTGGTCAACAAAAACAAAATAAATTATTGTTTACTTGTTATTCAACATGGGTATACTCATTATTGTTTACTTGTTATTCCACATGGGTATACTCATTATTGTTTACTTGTTATTCAACATGGGTATACTCAGTTCAACTCACAGGTCTCGGTCCAGTGTATCGGGTGCATGTGGAGCATGGGACCTCTACATCATTACCTGGACCTTGGGGTCAGAAATTTCATTAGATCTAGATATGTAAATGTGATCATAACCCTGCTAGTATGTGACAGGTAGTCTCCACATTACTTCACATAATGTAAACGCTATCGCCTCTAGAAACATAGAATTTAATGGCAGATAAGGACTGATTGGCCCATGCAGTCTGCCCATTTCTCCCTACCTACACTATTACATCAGACTGTGCCCAATCTACAGTTCTGTGATCAAGCAGGCCAGACTCCTCAGGTACTTAGCTCAGCTTCAGTATGACATGGCACAAATTTGAGAGACCCATCTTTCTGAGGTGGAGCATGAGAAATTATACAGGGTGTGGGTAGGGTAGGTGGTGACATTCTCACATCTCCCATAAAAAAACAGGAGTTGCCATTTTAGTTAACAGGGGATGCCATTGAGGGTTCTGGGCTCATATACTGGCACAGAGGGGAGACTGGTAATTATTTCTCTGGAACTGGGAGGTAACTCTGTTCCTATAAGCAATGTGTATGGGCCCTTCCCATGGTTGAAATTTTTTTTGGGGGGGGCAGTCTGCCACCAAGCCTCACCGGCCACACACTTCACCCCAACACACACTTTGAGACACTCAACTCCCAAAACATCCCCCAGCCAACCCCTCAGAGGTGGGGCCTGCTGGGAGAGACCGGCAAACTTTTAGTCAGTAACCCAGTAACAGAAGTACAGTCGGCATTGCGGGGTCCCAGTGTGGAATATCTTCCATCAGTGTCGGGACCATTTTTGTGATGCTCTGCTCCCCAGGAGGCAGGACATTCAATGATGTCTGTGGGATGAGCCTGACGTCAGTCCCACTTCCCACTGATTAGGCACTGGTTGCAATGGATCCCCCAGCCTCCACCAGAGGTCCATATTGTGCCGGACACTCAACACTCCCTCCTCCTGAAGAAGGAGAGCCATCCCTTGGATGCTTAATCCTTCTTCCCCCAGCTGGCCTTCTGACTCCTGAGTCCATTCCTGAACTCGGGATGTCGGCATTGCAAGTGGACGTGTCCATGGTTGAATTTTTTACTAAGACCTTTAATACTTTTTCTGACCTTCCAGAAGGGGTGCTATTGGTGGGTGTTAACTGGACTGTAGTGGAAAGCCCTATCTCAGATAGGACCATACGGTACCTTGGCCTTCAATCTCATACAGCCAGCTGCCTCTGTAATTTGTGCGGGGAAGGGGGGTATGGTTGATGTCTAGCCAGAGACAAATCCAGTTACAAAAAACTTCACATTCTTCACTCCCCCAAATAATAGCTAGTCATGGATAGGCAGGTTCTTTCTAATGAAACACCACCTCCCTTTGGCCATGGATAACATGACTGGCTCCCGAACTATCTTAGACCATGTCCCTATTTACCTCACATTAGATCTGGGTTCAAGAAATAGTGCCAGTATGTTGGCTCAATGTGAGTCTCTTAGCTGATGAGGTGCTCCTATCCAAGATTTCTGGGAAATATAGGTTTACCTATGGATCTACCTGGAAAAAGATATGCAACTTAGGTTCATCTGGAATGTCCTGAAAGCTTTATTGTGGGGACACTTCACCAGTTATACCTCCTTCAAAAAAAAAGCAGCGGTGATGCATACAAGAGTAGCTGCAGGCTAAATTGAGACTCCTAGAAGCAGAACACGAAGAACATAGGAGAGAGGAAGTATGGGGACAGCTATAAGGGGCAGAAAGGATGCAGTAAAGTCTAGTGAAATTGAAAGCCAACTCCATTTTATTAATCAGCAATACTATGAGAATGGTAGTAAAGCAAGTCACTTGCTGGCATATTGGCTGCACAAACAGGCTACTGACAGGTACATCCCAAAAATCAAGAAGGTAAGGGACCACAATAGCTGGACAATGACCCCAAGCAGAGTGGTGGAGGAATTCTGCCAGTTCAACACAGAGTTATACAACAGGGAACCCCTTATAGGCTCTGTGAGCAGTGTACAGAACTTCACTGCCCAGCTAGAGCATCCTAGTGTTACCCATGAACAGCTCCAGGAGTTAGAAGGTACCTTTATGGTGGGGGAAATTAGTGAAGTGATTACATTCCTGAAAAACAATAAATCTCCCAACCTGGATGGCTTCATGGTCAAGTTTTATAAGTTCTGTGAGGACTTGGTCCTATTGCTCACCAAGGTATTTAACAAAATCCATGACAGGGGAAGGGGGAAATGCCACCTTCTTGGACAGATGCCATGATCACAGTCCTGCCAAAGCCTAGCAAGGATGGCTCACAGTGTGGAGCATTCCATCCAATCTCCCGAGCATATCAAAACAGAAAGATATTGCCAAGGCAATCGTGAATAGGCTCCAGAAGGTGATTGGGCAACTAATTCATAGTGACCAAACAGGACTTAGTCCCCAACATCAATCAAAAACAATGTGTGAAGGCTATTAAAGGTTATTTTAGGAACACAGGTAATAATGTTACAAATCTGGTGATTACAATTGACATGGAAAAGGCATTTTATCAGTTGGATTGTTTTTTCTATAAGGGTTCTAGAGACAGTGAGTCGGGGGTAAATTTAGTACATGGATTCAAGTCTTGTACTTCTCTCCAACAGCTAGAGTCTGGGTAAATGAGGTGCTATCCCGGAATATGGACATCTACGGGGGCACCAGGAAGGGGTGTCCTCTATTCCACCTGCTTTTTGCAATTAGCACTGAGCCATTAGCGGCTGCACTGAGGTCAAGGCCAGACATTTAGGGCAACCGGGTGATGGGAGAAGAGATTAAAATTTCATCATATGTGAATGACACACCCCTCTATTTGAGGGATCCAATTTCTTTCCTCCATAAACTATCTAATTAGAGAGTATAGGCCATCCTATAAAATAAACCAAGATAAAACCAAGTGTATACTACTTAGCGGGGGTCTAACACCAACACTGGCTGGGATCTGCCAATAAAAGTGGGCTGCCAAACATTTTAGGTACTTGGGAATCACAGTCCCAAAGAATCTGAGTGCCTTATGTCACATAAACTATGACCCTTGCTGCAAGCCATCCAAGCAGACCTGATAAGGTAGAATGATTTGCCCCTCTCCTTGATAGCCCGGGTAGAGGTAGCCCATATGAAGATCCTCCCACATCAGCTGTACCTATTCTCTGCCCTACCCATCAATAACTCTCCTCACTTTTGATGTATACTCAGTAAGATATTATCTAGTTTCATTTGGGCAGGGAAACAGCCAAGATTAAAAGGTGAGCTGATAAGATTGGTCAAGGAGGAGGGGGTGGCTCAGGAATTTACAGATATTATCTGGTGTGTTAACTCCACCCCATGTTAATATTCACACGGGACTCAGATCAGCATAAATGGGTGTGTCTGGAACAATGGAACCTAGCCATCAGAAAAGTGGGTGACATCTCCATCACTGCCATTGATACCAGGGTGGCGAAGAGATTCATGAACCCTTGGCCTAAAACCATTGTGCAGGCTTGGCTTGAGGTGGTTGAGCTAGTCAAGGGGAACAAGGGGATTAACATCATGACACTTATCAGGCATGTCTGTCCTTTGCCCTAGGCAGAGTCAACCCCACATTCTCCAGGTGGGAACAAAAGGGTTTACGACACATAGGACAACTTCTGAACCAGAGCAATTTAATTTGCCGCACAGGAAATTCTATTGCTTCCTTTAAATTTGAAGCTTCCTCCAGACATTGCCTCAACGAGGCCAATCACAGAAACCTCTGGATGCCCTCCAACAAGCAGTTGAGACATATCTGAGGTCACCAGGCCTAGTACATTGGGTTTCCTACCTATATAAAATGTTATTCCCAACATAAAGCCCATGCAGACAGGCAATTCAGACTAAACAGGAAACAAAGACAGGTCAGACCTGATCAAAAAAAGAATGGGGGAAATCTGGAAAGAGTCCGTCAAGGTTATCACCTCATATGTGTGGCAGGAACACAGGTGGAAGGTGGCTATCTCTTTCTTTGGGATCCAGGTGGTCATCAATCACAATGGGGCTTCATACACTGACAGATATTGGCAAGGCTGCATCCACCACTTGCATGTGTTCTGGAGCCATCCGAAGTTAACCTCTTCTGGGAGGAAGTAGCCTCAGCTCTGGGGCAGAATTTTGAAATATAATTCCCCTGAAAGGCACAATACCTAGTATTGGGCCTTACCCACTGGGCTTACACAGTAAGCATATCTGTTATCTGTTTCAGATTCCGATCAGTAAAGCGCCAAAGCAATAACTTGTAAATGGTTGCAAGATACAACTCCCACTTTAGAGGGCTGGCTGACAGTTTGTAAACAAATCAAAGATATAGAGGGCATAACGGTGCACCTACAGCTGCACAAAGGCAGATTCACAATGAGATGGCTTCATTTATGCACTACCTAGAAAGCCAGACAGGTCTGTCAGTGTTGTATCAATTGGTCTGCACAGCTTAAAGAACAAGACCTCTCAATCGCAAAGATGGCAGCTATTAAAGAGACTCCAGCTCTTCGCTACACCCAGTTCTACACCTGTAATGTAGTGGGTTGTTGTGTTTTGAACTGAACCAGTAAAACAAATGTGACAATCTACTTTGAGCATGATCCATATATTGCTGTTTCTCAAAATTTTTTTTTCAGCGCTGTTCTTTTTTCGTTTTCTTTGTATCAACTTTTACTATATTGTGTGCTGTACTGTTGTGTCATAACATGAAAAACTCTCTAATAAAAACTGTTACTGCAAAAAAAAATGCATTAACAGAATATGACTTATTCCCCAGTGAGTTAGATACAAATCATGTTCCCAAGGGGAAAAGGCACCCTGAACTTTAGAACAGTACTGCAGCAAATAATGTTTTACTACCATCAAAGGCCCATTTACAATTTGTCAAAAACTTCTGCTGTTTTATAAACTTGCTCTTGTTTGCTGCAATGAAATGTGTGATGCCCTGTTAGTGTCTGAATTTAGAGACTGGCAGAGACATCAACGTGCTACGAGAAGACACCTAAGACAAAGATATTTGGAGAAATGCTTTTGTAAACAAATGATTTTGCTAGTTGTCACCTGTGCATTAAGTGTCCAGCCAGTCAGGATGGATGGTAGGCTCTTAGGGAGAGATGTGCTACAGAGTACTCCACCCAGGGTGATTTTACCAAGAGAGGACATCTCTAAGTAGCACCTAGAAAGGAATCACCTTGAGTGGAGGCACACACTTTTAGAGACACTGGCTTACATCACTGTGCCCAGGGCCATCCACCCAAAGTACTGTCAATCTTAGCCTTGAGTTATACAGTTTTATAAAATGGCTTGGATCAAACCAGCAATCTGATTGGTCAAAACTAGATACATGACCATGCATTATTTCACTTGACCACTCTGATCAAATTTTACTTTCTTTTACTTTTAAAACTATTTTATAAGTACAAAAACACACTTCAGAGTGTACGGTAATGCCATAAATCACTGTAATTCCCAGGAGGTTGATGGCACTCGGCTGCACCCCATGCTTCATAACCTACCTGAGCATGTGGTAATTTAGCATTATTCCACAACTTGCTGTGTGTTATTGCTTAAATGCCTGGTTAGCCAAACACTTGATAGGGTGTAGGTTACTGGTAGATTTACTCAGGCCTCGTGTAGTGTGACTTATCCACATTAGAAGTGGATAATTCTCCAGTTACCCACATCCTGGAGTGCCTTATTGCAATTATACAGTGGACCCATGTGTAAAATAAATTTTAAAATGTGTTTTATGTTTTGTTTTACTTTTTATAACTGCTATTCTTCAGCTGTGGGTATTGCAGGATTTACCCACGAGTCAAGACCTTAGCTGACCAATCAGGTTACAAGATTTTTATGTCCATTGTATAATTAACCAATAAGGCACAACAGGGTATGGTATATCATGGGATACTGTCATGCCTCGGGTGGTTGGGCATGAGGCCGCAGGCTGAGTGTGGCCAACCACCTGAGAAATGACGATATCCCATGATATACCTCACCCTGGAGTGACCTATTGCTATTATGAACTGAGTTTCCAGTTTTATAAATAAAAATAGAAGAAACAGATTTTAAAATGTTTTATGAGTGAGTTTTAGGGTGGCGTAGGAGTACATTTTGAAAAAATAGTTCTCAGGCAGTAGAGAGCAAGGAGGCTGGTGGCGCCGGAGCTTTTTTGAAGCCATGATGATGTAGCCCAATATCATCACGGCTTCAAAGAGCTCTCGGCCAATCAGATTCCTCTATTTATGATCCTCAGTTCATAATATGTTCTAACCACTGCTTTCACTGAAAAGCCATGTTTAATGTTATCTTTGTTCTTTGCTTTTTATATTGTAATGATAATCCATTATCTTGCCTCTACCCTCAGATGCTGGACTTACTTTGTTTCATAATATCAGTATGCTTATTACACAATGTCTGTGTTTGTTTTTTGTGTGTGTGTGTTAAGCTTAAACAAGTTTTTCTCTAGGTTAGTGAATTATGCCTGGTAATGTGTTGAACATGACTGAATAAAACTGAAGATCTATTTCTTTCTTTACCATGTACATGACTTGAAATTTGATAAATAAAAAGCAAATGTAAATAAATAAGTAAATAAATAAGGATGGTGGTTCAGAAATCAGATGTAGTTTTTTTAAACTCAGCTTTATTGTAAGTTAGATTATCATTACAATACAGCATAAAATAACTTTGTATCACATTCAGTTATACATCGCTCTCAAGAAATAAGGATGCATGTGAACTTAAGTGCATTACTAAAAGGTGGTGCCATTCCAGTCAGGTACAATAATCGTATGTAATGAAGTACTGACTGAGTTTTTCAACAATCCATCAAACTATCATACTATTCAAACAAAGACAATCAGCACAGAGAAAAGAAAACCTAAAATAAGAACTAAAATAATCTACCAACAGCTACATACAACAAACCAGCCACATATTTTTGCTACTGATTCAAGGAAGCAGCACCCTCATCTAGTGGGACTGCTTAATTGTTCTGATATTGTCTGTCGGTGCACTTTGTTACAGCTGTATCAGATCCAGGCTGCTGCCCAGAAGATTAGGATTGCTACATCTGGCCAGTCGTGACTCCCCATAAGACATCTGTTTTACTGTTTAATTTGATTTCTGCCTCCAGTAAAGTCGGGTGGAGCTGACTCAGGAAGTGGAATAAAGCCAAATAAATGCCCAGCCTTGAGATTGTTGGTTCTACTCAATTAAAATTTGCATAACGTCAAACATTATGAAAGGCTCTTAGGCTTGATAATACTTCACATCCGCTTGCCTGTAAGCAGATCTCAATTAGCTTATATCTAAACCAAGTCCATAGCAAACAAATCATTTTTGCAATGAAAGCTCCAGTACTAAAGTTTTATTATGCTTATTGCAACAAAATACTGTTTTATACTGTTATGGGTAAACATTTATTAAATGGAAATAAAATACAGACTGAGTGAAAATAAAGTTTGATCCCGACTGTATAAAGAAAGCAGATTTATTTAACCAATTATTTCACCATTGGTACTGTATGTATATAGTATATAAACTGCAAAACTTTGTAAATGCATCAATTAGGGTTGCTGCAACAAAAGTAAGGCCATGTGGTGTTAGGGTTTCACCTTAACGCCCCACCCCTATCCTACGTAGACCCAAGAGGTGCCAGGGGTGGCACTGGGATCATCAACCCTAACGCTCACCCCAATGTCCTATACTGTACCCACCCAGCTTACTTTCTAATGGAATGGAGTAAGCGTTAGGGTTGACAACCTCAATGCCACCCCGACACCTCTAGGTCTGCACAGGGCAGAGGTGGGGTGTTAGGGTGAAACCCTAATGCCATATTTCCCGACTTTTGTTATAGCAACCCTAACTGATGCATTAATGAAGTTTTTTGCAATTTATTTCCTTACTTTTCAAGATAGTATAATCACGTCATAATTTGCTTGTGGGAGCAAGGGCCCTGCACTTCCACGATAGCCCAAGGGTGATGAAATTGTCAGCATAGCCATATTATTAGCCCACCCAATGTACCCAGTGCAGAAAATATTCAAATCCCAACAGAAACATAATTTACGCAACTGCAATGTTGTTTCCTCACTGCAGGTGTGGAAAACACATTTCAGCCAGGATTTAAAATGACAGCTGTGACATATATTTAGTGGGTATTAACAAGTCTAAGTTTCAAATTTGGGGTCAAAATATTTTACATTTACAAAGTTATGAGAGTGCATAGTAAAACTGCAACAAATTATAATGCAGACATTTTTGACATTTTGACCCCAAATGTTCAACATAGTCTTTTGGGGACCCTGCCTCATGAACAATATGACTGTCATTATGCAAACTCCTGCCTGAAAGGTGAATTCGCCAAGCGACTGTGAAATCACCTTCGGAAGGAGCTGACAACCAACAGTCATAATAATATAAGGTGGGTCCCCAAAAGGCCATGATGAAAATTTCGGGTCAAAATCTCAACAAACAGCTGAGTTATGCATCAAAGTAGCCTGTAAAATCACTTTCTTGTGAGCTCACAAAAA
Organism: Neoceratodus forsteri; assembly: GCA_016271365.2. Taxonomy (NCBI): domain Eukaryota; kingdom Metazoa; phylum Chordata; order Ceratodontiformes; family Ceratodontidae; genus Neoceratodus; species Neoceratodus forsteri. Next base: position 1,111,219,764 of record CM028133.1, read on the forward strand.
AAGAATCGGCTGGCGAAAAAGGAATTGACTTGCGAAAAAGGATCTAAGTGAGTCATGAAAAAAGAATTAAATGTTAAAAAAATGGCATTGCAAGGTTGTTCTTCCACCAAATAGCTTCACAGACCACCTAACGGAGTCCCAATGAACAAGATACATATGTTGGTGCCTCTAGATAACTTCATTTTGGGTGCTTTTCATTTTTATTTTTTTTTAAACAGAAAACAAGATGGTGGCTCCCAAAAAAGGAATTTTTCCTCACAAAAATATTTTATTCTCATGAAAAAGGAACGTGTCTTTAAGTAGATTGGATTCCTTTCTCATGAAATCAAATCCTTTCTTGAACCTTTACCATCTATCCTAAAAGTGATCTTCCCATTGAAAACCATGGGAAATAAAAATTGAATAACTTTTGCAACAGATAAATATTTTTCGCCAAACTAAGCATGGCAGTTCTGTTGCCCAAGATGTTTCTACCATACAAAATCACACCCAAATTCCACACCATCTGGGCACAAGGCAATGAGGAAAACTGCAAAAGTGGTGACTTTATAACTTTTCAACTGTCCAAACTCAGAATCTCGTGAGCAACTGGAACAAAACTTGCTATATCAAGAGATCTACCCACGGACAGCACATACCAAATTTCGTAAATCCATTGATCGTTGAAAGTTATTAGTGCAAAATCTGAGGTTTAACATTAAACATGCTACTCAACCTGATTATAGGGGCGCTACTGCATCCCTATGGTATATATACATGTACAGTACAAGTCACATTAAACTGGTCCTCAAATGAGTTGTTTTAGCATTTCTAACTGAGTTACATAACTGTTACTAGATCTAGTACAAAGCCCTGCACAAACTGTTTCTTAAGAGTTAAAACTCAGTTTTGCATTGCACTGTGACTGGACTGCTGATGCATTCCAAATGGGTTGCAAGAACATTTTACAGACATTGCTCTTGAGCTGGTTAAGCATTGAAAAACAATGCAATATGAGTTGCCAATGCATTGCCAACTGTAAAAAAGTAATGCTAAACTAACTCATTAGTGGAATAGTTTGATGTAACTTGTACTGTATGTATAAAATGCATGTACACTTATGATGAATGCAATGCATACATTGATATGTATGCAAATTGCCATGAACTTATGTATTATACATATATTTATACAACAGGTGTGGATCTGGATTGGCCAAGATAAAACTATTATCTTATGACCAGCTTGCAAGATAGTACTATCATCTTGCACAGCTGGGTATGTCACAATGGAATAGTAAAACCTATCAGACAGCAGCTTTAACAATGCTGATGACATCACAGTAGCAATGTCCAGCACAAAAGCTAGCATATGTGAGATGTTTTGTAGACTTAGTTGCTTTCTACTTTGCATCTATTTTGATTGTATTGACTTAAACTGTACTGATTGTATTGATTTGTACTGTACTGATGTGTAATGTATTGATTTGCTTCTCTTGTGCTGAGCCATTAATCAGAAGAGCATGGTCTACATTTTGTGCAATTTTTCTTTTTGTAACTTTTAATAAATTTTTTTTCTTTTTATAACTTTTGATCCTTTCTATAACAAAATCACCTAAACACCTGGTGCCAGATATTAAAAACTTTGCCCAGTGGGCAAGTGATCGCATCCTGTTTGCCCGGGGTCTGTGCCCAAGTGCAATATTCAGGGGTAGTTGTGTGCACTAAATGGGTTATGTGCACACTAAAAATAATATATGCAATGGGCAAAGCGAAGGGCAGAGACATGAATCCTGTCACAAGCGCAATGGCATAGTAGGGCTATGCAAAAGGATTAGTGCAGAACACCTTGCGTTGTGCAATTACCACCAAGCAGAAACCCGACTTACTCTAGGCAACCCTAGCAGCTGACAGAGCCACTGCAGCCAACAACCACATTGGTGGTTGGGGGAGCACACCTGCTCCCTGGTGCCTAGTGGTCCCCCCATCCTCTGATCCCAGTCCCCGTTAAATATCACAGTAGTCTCTGCTGTCTAGTGGTTCCCCATCCTCCGTCCCTATCACAATAATATCACAGTAGTCTCTGCTGTCTAGTGGTTCCCCATCCCTGATCCCAGTCCCGCTAAATATCACAGTAGTTTCTGCTGTCTAGTGGTTCCCCATCCTCTGATCCCTATCCCCATTAATATCACAGTAGTTTTGCTGTCTAGTGGTTCCCCATCCTCCGATCCCCATCCACATTAATATCACAGTAGTCTCTGCTGTCTAGTGGTTCCCCATCTCTGATCCCTATCCCCATTAATATCACAGTAGTCTCTGCTGTCTAGTGGTTCCCCCATCCTCCGATCCCTATCCCCGTTAATATCACAGTAGTCTCTGCTGTCTAGTGGTCCCCCATCCTCCGATCCCTATCCCCATAAATATCACAGTAGTCTCTGCTGTCTAGTGGTCCCCATCCTCGACCATCCTATCCCCATTAATATCACAGTAGTCTCTGCTGTCTAGTGGTTCCCCCATCCTCCATCCCAGTCCCCTGCTATCACAGTAGTCTCTGCTGTCTAGTGGTTCCCCCATCCTCCGATCCCAGTCCCCGTTAATATCACAGTAGCCTCTGCTGTCTAGTGGTTCCCCATCCTCCGATCCCTATCCCCATTAATATCACAGTAGTCTCTGCTGTCTAGTGGTTCCCCCATCCTCCGATCCCTATCCCCATTAATATCACAGTAGCCTCTGCTGTCTAGTGGTTCCCCCATCCTCTGATTCCAGTCCCCATTAATATCACAGTAGTCTCTGCTGTCTAGTGGTTCCCCCATCCTCCGATCCCAGTCTCCATTAATATCACAGTAGTCTCTGCTGTCTAGTGGTTCCCCCATCCTCCGATCCCTATCCCCATTAATATCACAGTAGTCTCTGCTGTCTAGTGGTTTCCCCATCCTCCGATCCCTATCCCCATTAATATCACAGTAGCCTCTGCTGTCTAGTGGTTCCCCATCCTCCGATCCCTATCCCCATTAATATCACAGTAGTTTCTGTTGTCTAGTGGTTCCCCATCCTCCGATCCCAGTCCCCTGCATATCACAGTAGCCTCTGTTGTCTCAGTGGTTCCCCATCCTCCGATCCCTATCCCCTTAATATCACAGTAGCCTCTGCTGTCTAGTGGTTCCCCATCTTCGATCCCTATCCCGTTAATATCACAGTAGCCTCTGTTGTCTAGTGGTTCCCCATCCTCCGATCCCTATCCCGTTAATATCACAGTAGTCTGCTGTCTAGTGGTTCCCCATCCTCCGATCCCTATCCCTAATATCACAGTAGTCTCTGCTGTCTAGTGGTTCCCCATCCTCCGATCCCTATCCCCGTTAATATCACAGTAGCCTCTGCTGTCTAGTGGTTCCCCCATCCTCCGATCCCTATCCCCATTAATATCACAGTAGTCTCTGTTGTCTAGTGGTTCCCCCATCCTCCGATCCCTATCCCCATTAATATCACAGTAGTCTCTGCTGTCTAGTGGTTCCCCATCCTCCGATCCCTATCCCCATTAATATCACAGTAGTCTCTGCTGTCTAGTGGTTCCCCCATCCTCCGATCCCTATCCCCATTAATATCACAGTAGTCTCTGCTGTCTAGTGGTTCCCCCATCCTCCGATCCCTATCCCCATTAATACTCACAGTAGTCCTGGTGTCTAGTGGTTCCCCATCCCCGATCCCTATCCCCATTAATATCACAGTAGTTCTGCTGTCTAGTGGTTCCCCATCCTCCGATCCCTATCCCTGTAATATCACAGTAGTCCTGGTGTCTAGTGGTTCCCCATCCTCCGATCCCTATCCCATTAATATCACAGTAGTCCTGGTGTCTGCTGATCCCCCCATCCTCCAATCCCAGTCCTCTTAATAGCAAAGTAGTCACTGGTGTCCAGCGGTCAGCCCCACCCTCCAATTGCCCACCCCAGTATAAAGAAAATATACACTGGTGTCTAGTGGTTCCCCTACCCTCAACTGGCCCTGGTATAAACAAAATATACACTGGTGTCTAGTGGTTCCCTCACCTCCGATCACTGGCCCTGGTATAAACAAAATATACACTGGTGTCCAGTGGAACCCTCCCACCTCCGATCCCCAGCCCCAGTACAATCAACTGGCTCTCTGGTGTCTAGTGTCCCCCACCCTCTGATCCCCAGCACCAGTAGAATCAACTGATTCCTTGAAATCCAGTGGTCCTCCTGACCCTGTGATTCCCAGTCCTGGTAGAATCAAATGATTCCCTGGCATCCAGTGCCCTCCCACCCTCTAGTCTCCTGCTGCTGTTCCACAGAAGAAGCCCCTGGCATCTAGTGGCTCTACCCACTGTCTGCACAGGGTACACTACCTGGCCACCCACCCTTACCTTAATTGCCAGCACCATGAGAGCGACCAGCACACCTCTCCTCTCACCATCTTGTCCAGCTGCTGTATACAATATCAGGGAGTGTGCATCCCCTGTACTTGAAAGGGAGCACACCTACTGTCTATGTAGATGGTATGCATGCTCCCTTTACAGTATAGGGGATGCACTCTCCCTGTGATGAGAGGAGGGCTGTGCTGGTATGCTGGTAGCCATTTGGACTTCTGAAGCATTGGCGATGAAGGTAAGGAGGATGGCAGAGTGGTGTATCCAGTGTGGATGGTGCAGGGAGCCAATAGACACCTTTCCCAGCTGGCACTATTAAATGACATGCAAACTGATCATCCTGCTGGGAAGGAAGCATGTCAGTGAAGGCATGTGCTCTCTCACAGAGAGCAGATAATAAAATGTCTTTCTTCAAGGGACTGGTAATTTGTTAGGGGCAGTGGACACAGTTTGCTAAGCAGTTTGCAAGAGCGACTGACAGGAATGTACTTTGCTGATAGCAGCCAGACAGATGGGCAGGCAAGCTGGCAGGGGCGGGGGAGGGGTTGTTATCCTTCCAGAAGGCAAACAGCCTAGTTTCTTTTTTGGCTTTTATGCTGGACCACTGATTTGCACTGCAGAAGGGGACAAAGCAACTAGACTGCCAGATATTTTGCAAGTTGGAATTTGCATTGTGCAGCGGTGCAAATGGACAGTGACATTTAGTGCAGTGGTGTTTACTGTCAGAAGGCATACAGGACATTTCCTTTAAAAGATGGACAACAAAGTACTACTTCAATTTGGATTTTGTACCAGACCAGTGCTGTGCTGTGGAGAAGGGGACAACACCACAAGACCACCAGATATTTTACAGGTTGTGTACTGTAATACATGTAAAGGGGTTTGGCAAAGGAGACAGAGGCTTACAGCATAGCATGATTTTGGCAGTTTATGCTAATTAAGTGATCAAAACCATAGCCAAACATGTATTTAGAAAAATAATACACATGTTAAGTCATGATTTTGATCATTTTGAGGACTAATGCTAAACTAAGGGCATTAGAAATGAGCACTGGTTAGCAAAATACGGAGCAATGTAGCTCTGTCCTCCTGCTCCTATTACATAATCACAAAGCACGTTTGGTGGCCATATTAGGGAGCTAACAGAATGGGTTTTTTTGAAAAGGGAATGCTATTGTTTGCATTTTTAAAATACTAAGAAACTGCATTTATGTTAATTATATAAATGCAGTTTCTGCATCAATGTAAACAGTAGCCTTTCCTTTCCTTTCCTTTATCTCTATGATGCCAGATTTCTGAAATGTTTACTGTAAAAAAAGGTTGTTTAGGTGTCCTTTAAAGGCCAACTTGCCAAACCCTGGTTTGGCTCCCACCAGAGCTCCTGATAAAATCCTCTCTGGTTCTGAAAGTGAAGGGCAGACCTACCCTGTCACAGTGCATCAGTGTGCCACTGTGTGAGCATGCATGTGGGTGCTGCAGTTTAGTGGAGCCAGCAGTCGATTCTACTTAGCGGGTGCGGCCTGAACGATAAGCTGAGGAGTGGAATCTGGCACCCCCAAGGAATGAAGTAGAGTGCTGACTGGAGGTATAAGATTCTCAGTTGGGTCACGGAAGGAGGCACAGTGTGATGAAACTTTGGAAGAGAAACCTTTTGTGCAGTATTCTGTTTATTTTTGTCAGGCTGGGAAAAAAAAGTTGTTGTTAGGTTTGAAGAACCCTTTAGAGAGAGTGGTGGCAGTAAGAAAATAAGTGATTTGAAATGGAAGTGGGGAGCAGGAGCTGGTGTGTGTGTGAGTAGCTGGAGTTCTACAAATAGAACTATGCTGCTCATGCTGCCAGCTCCAACCAATCAGAACCTACTGTGTGGATAAATCCTGCCATAGGGGACCTAGAGTGAGGATAAATGTGATATTCTCACTCTAGGTCTGAGGACACGCTACATATTGACAATATTAGCGAGAACTGATCCTTACAAGCATCACATAAATATAAACATAATGCACAGTTGGATCCTCATCCCCATAGAAAAAGCCATCATATATTCCCCCACATATGATGGCAGCCAATTAGGGAATTATGACACCAATTAGCTAATTACACTGTATTACTGTGTTATTAACAGCTTAATAGCACATTAATAATAATAATAAGTTTATTTATAACGTGCTTTTCAACATGTCAAGGCGCTGAGCACATTAAAGCCATAACTTCAGATATAAATCAATATAATACATATAGATAAAATCATACCATAATAACATCAGATATTAAAATCAATTAATAAAATATGAAATAGAATCACAGCACAATAAAATTAACTTAATCATCCAGGAAGGCCATTTGCCACAAATAAATCTTCAAATCCTACTTAAATTCCTCCACGAAGGTGCACTCCCATAACCGGTGTGGTAGAGAATTCCAAAGAGTGGGTGCAGCAAAAGAAAATGCTCTGCTGCCAGAAGATTTTAAACTCACTCTTGGAATCTCTAACAACCCCTCGCCGGCCGAGCGGAGCTATCGTCTGGGGCAGTAAGATACCAGGAGTTCTTTCAGATAGGTCGGACCCTGATCGTGAAGGGATTTGAAGGTCAATAAAAGGACTTTAAAGGTGATCCACCACCGTATAGGAAGCCAGTGCAGTTTGCACAGCACCGGGGTAATATGACAGGACCTACTTGTCCCAGTCAAAACCCAGGCTGCATCATTCTGCACCAGCTGTAGGTGACAGATTTCAACCCAGAAAGCCCAAAGTATAGGGCATTGCAGTAGCCCAAGCGTGAGGACACAAAGGCGTGGATCAACGTTGGCAAAGAGTCAGATGGAACAAGGTGCCTAACCCTGGCAATGTTCCTAAGATGGTAAAAGGAGCTCCTGACAACGGACGACACTTGAGACTGTAGGGTCAGTCTGTCATCTAGGACAATCCCAAGGCTACGCACCCATTCAGAGGTCGGAAGTGACACGCCACCAAGAAAAATTCCAGAGGACATGCCACCGCACGACCTCTCTATCTGACCACCCGGGTCCACAACCAAAACCTCTGTCTTCTCTGAATTCAACTTTAACCAACTAGAATCCATCTGACCTTGGATTTCTTCCAGACAGTTGTTAAACACCGCGAGAGCTCCATCCTGTCAGGTGCAAAGACAGGTATAGCTGGGTATCATCTGCATAGTAGTGAAACCTCAGCCCACACCGTCTTATAATGTCTCCAAGGAGCAGCATATACACTGCAAATAACATGGGTGACAGCATGGAACCCTGAGGCACCCCACACAACAAAGGAGTTGGGCCGGAGGAAAAAAACCCTGACACAACTCTTTGTGATCTCCCAGTGAGGAATGAGGTGAACCATTGTAAAACAGTTCCCGACATTCCACAAATTTGCCTCAGGTGTGCTATCAACACCAGGTGATCCACAGTGTCAAAAGCTGATGAGAGATCAAGGAGAACCAGAATGGAACGTCTCTTCTGATCCCTCGCCCTCAAAGATCATTAAGCACCGAACCAGCGCAGTCTCGGTGCTATGTCTTACGAAAACCGATTGGAAGGATTCAGAGATATTATGGATGGCTAAATGGTCCTCCACTGGGCTACTACTACCTTCTCAATAACCTTCCCAATAAAGGGAAAGTTAGAGATAGGTCTGTAGTTTGAGAAACAGTCTGGGTCCAAGGTTTCTTTCTTCAAGAGAGGTGTCACCACCACCTCTTTTCAGGGAGCTAATTGTTAATACCTAACAATTACTATATATACATACATACATAGATACATAGACAGTGTTCTGCAAAGGCCTATGGCCCACCCAGTCTGCCCATTTGAGCTTGTAAGTTCAGTTTATGTTTTCCAAGAAGTCTGTTGCCCCTTACCCTTGACCTCCAGAATTCCTTTATGTCTATCCCATGCATTCTTAAATCCTGTGATTGTTTCAGCCCCCACCACTTCCTCTGGCAGGGTGTTCCACTTGTCCACCACCCGTTCTGTGAAGAAATTCTTCCTCACGCTTCTCTGAATCCTCCCTCCAACTTCATCCCATGCCCTCTAGTCCTGGAACATCTTTTTCGCTTAAAAATAGTGTATATCTATATTCATGGCAAAAACTCTGTTTAATGCATCAGTTAGGGTTGTTCCACAGTGGCAAAAGTGAGGAAATTGGGTGTTAGGGTTGCCACCCTTGCACCCTACGTCCACCCCACCCCACCAACAGGCATCGGGTGCTAGATATCAGCCATGACAGGGATATAATTACAAAATATACATAAAGACACATGGGGGCCACTAGACTACCACAGATAATAAAGAAAGATATTAATATGATACTCATTCGGGGGGGGGGCCACTAGACTACCAGGGATAACATAAATCATTATGTACATTGCCATGATGGGAAGGGGGCCGCTAGACTACCAGGGATAATAAAAACTACACTTTTTTATTCAGATGTGGAAGAGAGAAGCCCCATGAGCAAAACCCACCCTTATTTGATTTAATAGGGCACCCCTGGGCTACAGAAATCAATTTTAAAATCTGGCCATCTTGTCCCTCGCTCGCGATGCACAATCGCAATCAAAGTTTCTTGTGATCAAAGAATTTGCAGGCTCGTGATCAAAGATCGTTAGCGAGCCGCGAACAAAGAATTTAAAAGCTGGAAACTCTATTTTTAGACTGATATGGATGGAACCAATGCCATGGCTCAATAGAACGGGGTCCCCTGAGTAAAACCCATCAAAATTTTACTTCAGAAGTTACCCCAGAGATGAGATATTTGTGTTTGTGCGATCGAAAAACTGAAAACAAGATGGCGGACCTCGCGGTCAAAAATTTTTTTAAATTCCTCAGGAACAAAGATTCTTGAACCACGAGGCTGCAAATTTTTTGACCGCCAGGCGGGACGAGATGGCCAGAACCCCATTCTTTGATTGCAAGATATACAGTACATATACATTTTCCCATTGACTTATAATGGGAACTTAAAAGTGCCATAACTTTTGAATGCCTTAATATTTTTCACCAAACAAAATGCAGCATGTTCGGCCACCAAAGCTGTTTCAAACAAGCCATCCCACAGAGCAGCATGTCACAGAATGGCTGTGCAGGACCACATTAAGAATGTCAAAAGGTGCCTCCAAAATGGATAATTTTACATTTTCAGCTGCTTGCACAAAAACCGCATGCTGACTGAACGCAATTTGGCAGATCAAACGATCTACCATGCCCCAATGCATGTACCAAATTTCAGGCAAATCCGTTGAATGGGTCCAAAGTTATTAACGCCCAAATTTTGACTTTAGTATGTAATTGACCACTTAACCTAACTATAGTGGCGTGACTGCATACTATAATATATATATATATATATATATATATATATATATATATCAAAAACTACATTAATGCATCAGTTAGTTGAAGCAGTGGTTAGCTCACACGTTAGGGTTACCATCCTCCCACTCACCCCTCATTTTCACACACCAACAGGCATCAGAGTGTGCCTTGAGTCATCAGCCCTAACCTCACCCCATTCCATGTGTAAACAAGAAGAGATGAGATGGTATAGTATAGCAGAATGGTGTGAGAGTTAGGCCCAAGACTACAGCACACCCAACACCTGTTGGTGTGTGGAGAGGGGATGGGTGATAGATTGATATCCCTAACGTTGAATTTCCCAGCTTTTATACTTCTAATAAAAACCCTAACTGAAGCATTAACATGTTTTTTTTTGCAATGAATTTCCTTCTTTAAGAAAGGGTAATGTAACTGGTATGGTGGTTGTGGGAGAGTGGCCTTGGGCCCTGCACTCCCTCACGCTACCCATTGTTGCATAAATGATATGCAAAAGTGGGAGCATGGGCCCTCAAGGCTCTGCACCCCACTTACACATAAGTATGGACATACCACAGCCCTATAGTCTTGAAAAGTAACCCTCGTAACACTAATTTGCAATATCTCAGTAACCGTAGCAACTATGGAAAAAAATCCACTGCAGTTGTAATCATGACTTGAAAACCTCCTTGGGTGCCTAGTCCCATGGACTAAGCTGCAGAGACTGAAAAATCCATATCTTGAATTGTTTTCGAGATACGGGCACCAAAAGGTGCCTTGGGCACCACAATTCAAAAGACACATGTAACTCTGGCATTTTTAGGATTTTTTTCACCCAGTTTTCAACATGGCATTTTGGGGACCCCACCTAATGAACAGTGTCACTGTCATTTCATTAATCCGTCTAGAAAGTTGAGTTTGCACAGCGAATGCTCCATTCTGCACCACAGGTACAAAATCATGTTTTGGGCAGGATGTCAAAAATGACAGCTGTATACTGTTCATGATGAGGTGTGGATAAGGGTAATGCTGAAAATCAGGAGGGAAAATATGAAAAAGTGGCAAAGTTACGTGTGCGCGTCGAAATTGCACAATGCACGCTTGTAACGTAGCCATTTTGGGGAATTTTTTAACCAACCCCCTCCCACTTTCTTAGTTAATCTGTTTAATATGCCATCTCCAACCCTATCTACACCCCCGATTTAACCTCTGTGTCATTCCTCCTTTGTCTTCAGCTCCTTTAGTCTAACCCTGCTCTTGATCCCCCTTAGATCCAGTCTCTGACTGGCTCGCTGTTGGTGCAGCCGTGGCTCTCAAGCTTGCTGCCCAAACCACCTCCAAGACCCTATGAAGAATCCAGCTAAGCTGGGTAAGTCTACAGCCCAGGCTGGGAAGCCGTGAGCAGCTGTGATTGGTTCCTTGTTCAGCACTTTCACCCCTGATTGGACTCCCCTTTTGGCCTCTGCTTATGATTGACCATTCTTTCTCTGTACCTCTCAGTGCTTTTATGGGCTTCAGTGCCCATTTCAGTTATAGCAAAGTGCCAAAAATTGTGCCCGCCCCCACCTTATTAAATAGACCTAAGCCCCGCCCACCTGTTCTCTGACTCTCCTTGTCACAACCCCATTGGGCCCTTTCCTAGGTTTCCTCTTTCTTTTTCCTCTTTTTCTTTCTTTTTTCTTTCTCTCTCCTACTACTCTACCTACTCCCTTTCTGCTACACCTCCTACTCTTCTATAGTACCACCGGTGCCCTGGCTCTGCCACCTTTCACCTACCATCTGATCATGTACTCCTTCTCCAATATGTTCATATACCTCTCTATCCTCACCTCCCTGCTGCATCTCTCCTACCTTCCTGGATACTGCTACCCTCCCTCCCTACATACCAACTAAATACCCCATATCACCACCTAGGCACACTTCACAATGAGCACTGCTTCCAACAGGGCCCTCTTTGCTTCTGATTGGCTGCTCCCAAGTTCCTCCAGGTTCAGGCATTGGTCCCACCTATCTCCTCTATCATACATGACATCGCCTGGGACAAACGCCAACAACTCCAATTATATCCCTACAAGCAACGGACACGTAATCTATCTTACAAGAAACTCCGATAGTGCGCCTCTGAAGCTTCTACTCCTCCTCCTGCTGATATTGGGAAATGTGCACCCAAATCCAGGCCCAAACTCTACTAGCCCTGCCTGCCATGCGATCTGGGGGCTTGACCCTCACAACAACTAATGTCTGCAGCCTGATCCCTAAGCTTGATGCTGTATGAATCTTTGCAAACCAACACAACCCTGATATCCTCACAGTTGTTGAAACTTGGCTAACGCCCAAAATTCTGAACATGACAATTGAACTACCAGGGTACAGTGTACACAGGCTGGATCGGGTGTCCAAAAGAGGAGGGGGTTGTGCAATCTACATCAAAGACTATCTCATGGGTGCCCCATCTCTACCCCTTCCATGACTCTGCAGCACAGATTCTCCTGATTAAATTACCCTAGGGACAACAAAGCCCTCACTATTGTTTCTATATACAACCCACCAAAAGACCAAGGGAAAAGCCTCAATACCACTCTGGACTTTATCAGAACTCAATCTATAGGTACTGAGAGAATCATCCTAGGAGACTTTAATATAAACTGACATGTGTCTGATGCAGCTGTTTATAGGGATGCTATATCAGCAGCAAACCTCTCACAAATGGTTGTCTCCACCACAAGAAAAAAATTCAAAACTGGTACTAGTACCCTGCTGGACTGGGTTCTGACCAGTCATCCTTCCCATATCTCCAACACCTCCATACTCCCTGACTCACTTAGCGACCATTCCCTGTTATCTGTGAATGGTCTAACAAATTTGCAAGCCCCCACCTAAAGTCATTACCAGCAGAGTCCTCCCCATGGTCAGCTGGGTCACCTTAAATCTTACCTCAGTCAGCATGATTGATCTCCCATTTACAAATCCACGGATGTTGACTCAGCCTCAACTACTTTGTCGCCTCCTTCAATGCGGCCTGTGACTCTACGCCCCACTCAAAAGCGAAAAGTCAAGGCTCTATGCAATCCATGGCTAACTGGTGAGCTTCTGCACAGCTCAAAATCAAGGGACCACCTTTGGGCACTGGCTAGGGCCTCTGGTGCTGTATCTGACATACAGAAATACAAACGTGCCAGCAACAACTGCGCGAAATCCATTCGACTAAAGAAAAGCATGTACTACAGAGAAGCTCTCTCGAATACCTGGGTAACGGGAGTGAGTTTTGGAAGAACATCAAAGAAGTCACAGGGATGCAGCCCAAATCCCCACCAATGATGCTAAATGTTGATGTGTCTATCACTCTTGATCCTCTGGTCATTGCCAGCACCTTCAATGATGTGTTCACTGACCTAAGTAGTGTTCTCCCCATGGATTTTTTCCTGGACTCTGACTCCACTACTCCCTGTAGCTCTCCCGCCCTTCCAATCACCCGCCTTTCTATTTCAAAACTGTCAAAAGCACAGGCCCAATACATTTCCAAAACAATTCCAGGTCAAGAATTAGTGGGGACTCGCTGGACCTTAAACTGTTATCTCACCCTTGATGAGGTCCTAGGTCAAGTAACTCAAATTTTCAACCTCTCCTTAGCCTCAGCCAGTTCCCTGACATATGGAAAGCTGCTACAGTTACACTAGTCCACAAAAGTGGGGATAAGGCCATCCGCTGGAACTATCGACCGATCTCTATACTGCCTCTCTCTCCAAGGCCTGGAATGCATAGTGGCCGACCAACTTACAGACTACCTGGATAAATACAATATTCTGTGTACACAACAGCATGGTTTCAGAAAAGGCCATAGCACTTCATCTACCTTGCTGGAATTCACTGGTGTGCTACACAGCACCTTGGATGAAGGTCATCTAACCAGGGCTGTATTTGTCAATTTGACTAAGGTGTTCGACACTGTCCACCATCGTCTGCTGATTGAACAGCCCTGGTCTTCTGGACCCTCTCCTGACACTGCAGCTTGGTTTGATAGCTACTTGGAAAATCGGTCACAAAGAGTAAAAATCATGGGTGTTCTCTGACACCAGACCGGTCCGCTGTGAGTCCACAGGGTCTATACTGGGCCCTCTACTATTCAGCCTGTTCCTGAACAACCTCCCACAATCCTGACCCAAACAACTCATCCTATATGCTGATGATGCAGTAATCTTTACCTCCCACAAGGACCCTGAACCCCTACAACATCAATCTTCAGCAAGGTTTTGCCTCTGTGGAAAACTGGTTTAGATTGCATAAGCTGGTCCTAAACCATAAAAAACAAGGTTATGCTTTCAACAGCCCTCACATAAGCATAGGCATCACCCTCACCATCACAACTAGCCTTGAAAACACCCTTGAGCAGGTGCAGTCATTTAAATACCTTGGGATATCTCTGGACCCAAATCTATACTATGGTGCCCACATTGACTGTGTTGCCAAAGCTACAAATATGCGTTTAGGCTTACTATACCAGCACAGACAACATCTTACATCAGAAGCCTTGAAGATCGCTGTCCAGAGCTCGGTGGTCTCCATCATTAACAACAGCCTGATCATGTACAGCTCTGTGTCGGCTACTGTGCTCAAATGAATATTGACATCACTCAATAAGGCCTGTTGGCTCATCTCTGCTACCCACCATCTCACACATACATGTGACCTTTATGCACAAACTGGATGGCTTCAACTCTACAACCACCTGAAGTATCTAACCTGCACAATGACGCAAGAAGTAACCATGGGCCTCGCCCCACCTGGAGTCCAAGCCCTACTGCACCATGCCTGAATCCTTGTAACACCAGGGTATCCAAAACTCAACCTCCAGGTTCCCTGCTGTCATACCTCCCAGGGCCAAAAACTTTGCCCACAGGGGCATAGCTGGCTAAATGGTCTCAGCCCTGACATCTTCTCCACTCCTAAGCTTGGCCCATTCAAACTAAGTGCCACCTTCATCTCACTGCTTCTAGCTCCTGTGACTACTACATATAACCAGCCCTTCCCATCATCAACCTAGCCTCTCTCTCCCACTAGCACTTATATCCTATCTTCCCTCTCTCCCACTTCCTCCCTATCTCCCCACTTCCTTCCCTCCGCTAGCACTTTCCCATTATGTAGACTCTGACACTTTGCCCCCGTGATATTGACAATGCCTCTGGCTGCCCTACCTCCCTTGTGTACCCCCTCCCTTGTGTCCCTTTTTTCCCCACCACCCTCCAATCCTGTTTTTCTCTGGTCTTCTATGTTATCTCACTCTAGTACAGCTTATTCTGACTACAACATTATTTTTTCTCCATTCTTAACACGTTATGTTCCATATTTTTCTGCATTGTACTGTATCTGGCGGAACCTTTGTAAAAGAACCTTGGCTCAAAGGTATTTGTAATCCTAGACACAATAAACAACAAATAAAATACATTTTCAACATGAGCTTTTTGGGAAATCCCCTCATGAACACTGGCACTGTGATTTTGTTAATCCATCCTGAAAGTTGATTTCGGACAGCGACTGCACCATTCTGCACCAGAGGTGTGAAAACACATTTTGAGCAGGATGTGAAAAATGACAGCTGTATTGTTCATGAGGAGGTGTGAAAAAATGGCAATGTTGAAAATCTGGAGTGAAAATAGTAAAAAAATTGCTGGTTACTGGTATGTGTAGAAACTGCACAACGATGCTTGTAACATGGCTATTTTTTTGATTTAGTTGCACCAAATTTTCAACATGGGCTTTTTGGGACCTCCTCATGAACACTGGGACTGTAATTTCCGCTTAATCAGTCCCATGCAGTGACCGTGGAAATCACCTTTAGGACCAAGTAACGAAATGACAGTAATAGTATTCATGAGCTGGGTCCCAAAATGCCTATGTTGAAAATTTGGTGAGAAAATACCAAAAATGGCTGAGATATCCACATTTAAATTATTTTTGTGATTGAGTCATACAAAGTAGGATCTTAGTTTGTATGATGAGATACGAACTAAGATTCTATGTCATATGACTCACAAAGTAGGATCCTAGTTTGTATCTCATTATATGAACTAAAATCCTACTTCGCATAACGCTGATACAAACAAATAATTTAAATGTTAAATGACATATATTTTAAGGGCATTTTTCGAACAGAAACCTAGGGGGTCACAAAAAGCAAGCTACATGTGTTGGTTCCTCCCCAGATCATCATTTTGAGAGGTTTCAATTTGAATTTCAGGCATACTGAAACATGATGGCGGCCATAACAGTAAAAGAATTTTTCTTATAAAATGCAGGATACCCTTCAGATTACAGCTATATTGAAGAGCCTACTGATGCTCAGAAATGATGTTTTTCAAATTTTTAAATTGCAGTAACTTAAAAACGGTGTATTGGGTGATGTACATGAAATTTACATATGTAGTAAACATGTCTGTATGAAAAAAGCCATTTTGAGAGGTTGTTTCACCATGCACTGTATAAAATACTGTATATAAAAATAGCGTACATATAAATAAAGAAGTAAAAAAATATATATATATATGTATATCCATATATATATATATATATATATATATATATAGGCACGTTTGGACCCCTACAGTTAGGGGCTGAGTTGGCACTTCAATGTTAAAATGTCAGTGTCAGTGGCTCAGTAGGTAGCACACTCGCCTCTGAGACCGGGAGATCAGAGGGCTGTGAGTTCAGTTCCCACATCTGGCACTTGGGTTAATATCCCAGTACTGACACTGTAGTGCAGCATGAGAGGGGTGCTGCACTTCTGAGGTGCTATTTTTCAGATGAGACATTAAACCGAGGTCCCATCTGCCTGGATTGGTGGTAGTTCAGGTGGATGTTAAAGATCCCATGGCACTTATCGAACAGAAGAAGGGAATTTCCCCGGTGTCCTGGCCAAATTTCCCTCATTCACTCAAAATATCACCAACAGCTTAATCTTGTTCAAGGTCAGTTGGCATTCATCTGTATCTCCCTCCCCCGATTCGTGCCTGAAAATAGGCAGGATTTGTCTAGAGCACTTACCCGGTCAACAAAAACTAAATAAAATTAAAAAAATAAAACCCAAAATTTTGCACTTTAATAACTTCACAACCATTCAATGGATTTACATGACAATTTGCATGCACAGTCTTGCAGGGTAGATCTCTGGATGCACTGAGTTTCATTCCAGTCAGATGAATGGACTCCGAATTTGGGAGAGTGCAAAACTTTTTTTTTTTCGAGTATGTTTTGCTATTTCTAAGCTGTTCTTCTTTGAACTAGCTTACAGCCCAGACGGTTTGGAATTTTGGTCTGAAATTTTTAGGGGAGACAGAGGCTGGGCCACAGATGTACCTTTTGCTGGTTTGGTGAAAAAAATGTTAATCTGTTTCAAAGTTATTTAATTTATTTAACTTTTAAATTTCTGTTCTGAT
Organism: Neoceratodus forsteri; assembly: GCA_016271365.2. Taxonomy (NCBI): domain Eukaryota; kingdom Metazoa; phylum Chordata; order Ceratodontiformes; family Ceratodontidae; genus Neoceratodus; species Neoceratodus forsteri. The sequence goes on from CM028133.1 coordinate 1,111,236,878, forward strand.
CATGCTCAGTAAGCACTTCAAGACAGTTGTATGAAATAAGAAAGGATTATTTTTTCAAATTGAATAATCCTTTTCATTTGCCATCATCTTGTTTCCATTTTTGTTTAAAAAATGTTTCAAAAGCACAAAATAACATCCTGGAGAGAGACCAACAGATCTATCTGGCTTATTGGGACACCATTAGGTGGATTTTGCACTAAGTGTTGGAAAAATGACCTCAAATGTGTTGTTTGTTAAATTTTAAATCCTTTTTTGTACCTTGCTTCCCAGCTCTATAAAACAAAAAGGAATCCTTTTTTGTTTGGGGACAATCCTTTTTTGTGAGTGGAAAAATCCAATATTTTGTCCCTGGTGTCTAGTGGTGCCCCCCACCCACAGATCGCTGTACCCCATAATCATTTATTTTTTTCCTTGGTTTCTAGTGGCATTACCCATCCTTCAATCTGACAGGCAAAAGCCAACTATTTCAAGGCATCCTTCAACCCAAACCTAAATCACCCAACAAATTTCTGGAAAACAATCAAGTCACTCTTCTCTCCCCCTGTCCAGCTGCCCACCCCTACCCTAAAGGTGAACGGCTCCACTGTCTCTGAACCACCTGAAGTGGCCGCAGTCTTCAACACCTTCTTCACCAGCTATGCATCCTCACTTCTAGCCTCTCTACCTCACTCCCCCAAGTATGCACCCACCCCGATGCCAACATCCCCCCAGATAACTGGTTTCTCTTTTCATCGGGTCACCCCTGATTGTGCTGAAAGCCCTGCTGTCTCTCAACCCTCAAAAGGCAAGTGCCCAACAGGGCTTGATTCAAAATGTTACATCTATCTGCCCCTGCCATTGCCACCTTCACTAGCTGCGCTTTCAATTTCTCATTTTCTTGCCGATGTCCCATCTGACTGAATCATGTTACAGTCATCCTCCCGAAAGGGGTGACCCTCATCACCAGGTAACTACTGCCCAATCTCCCTTCTCCCCATCCTTGCCAAACTAAAGGAGTGCCTTGTCCTAGCCCAACTCTCCTCCTTCCTTGATTCATTCTCTTTCTTACACCCTACCAATCAGGTTTCAGGAAATTGCACTGCACCATAACCTCCCTGCTAAGGCTTACCGACGCCATCCTCATGGGCATGGATAAAGGACATACCACCTCAGCCATTTTTGTTGACCTCACAAAAGCTTTCGACACAGTCTATCACTCCCTACTGCTCTCCAAACTCTCTAGTGCCGACTCCCAGATGATGCCACCAGCTGGTTTCATTCTTACCTGGTAGGTAGATCTCAATCAGTAAGAATTGGACCTAACACCTCCTCCTCCTCCCCCTACCCGTTACTGCTGGGGTCCCACAAGGCTCAGTCCTCGGCCCATTACCCTTCTCAATTTTCCTAAATGAACTCTCCTCAGTCTGCACTCACACATCCACACACCTGTACGCTGATGACACCATACTATATGCAACAGGCCCCTGCCCCACTGATGTGGCCGCCACACTCCAACAAGATTTTAATGTGGTACAGCACTGGTTTCGCACAAACCAACTTTTACTCAATGCCAAGAAAGCTGTCTCCCTAACCTTCGGGACAAGACAAAGGCTCTCCCGGCTCTAGTCTACCCCTACTTTCCTCATCACTGAGGGGTCTCCTCTAGAGACTTGCACCTCCTTCAAATATCTCGGGGTCTGGCTTGACCAGCACCTTGACTTTTCCATTCACATCGACTCGATCCACAAAAAACTATGCCCAAAACTAGGAGCCTTATATTGAAACAAGGGTAGTTTACCTCTGGTAACCCACAAGGAACTTGTCCAGAATATGATCCTCCTGAAAATTGACTAAGGGGATATAGTCTACAGCGCTGCTCCCAAGTCTGCCCTTGCCAGCCTCAACCCTCTTTTCCACTCCTTCTGTCATTTTGCCCTTGACTGCCTCTCTCAACTCATCACTGACCTCCACAGCTCCTCGATCTAATGTCACCCAGGCTCAGAGACATGTCCACAGCATCAGGACCACAGCGAAATTCTGGTCACAGTCCTTCCCCCTACCTTGCATCTGCCCTCTCAGCCCCATTACAACCCGCCTACCCCTCAGAAGCAGTAACTCCCGGTTTCTAAGTGTTCCACGATGTCCACATCAACGCCAAGCGCGCTCAAATACCTCATGTCTAAACTTGGAATGCAATTTCGCAAGCATTCGTGACTCTCACTAACACCTCTCACCTGAATCACCTCCTCAAGGCACGCTCTGCTCAACATGCGCCTGCACATAGGGATGCACAGGGCTGGTCCCAAGTCCTGACGAAATTTAGGCATTCTCACTGCGCTCACAGCACATCATTCCCTGTCTAGCTCACGTATTTAAGTTGAGGAAGCTAGAGGTTACTCATGGAGGCCTCACAGTACAGTAAATACTTTTAATTTTTTTTTACATGCTCTATTTTCCTCAGCTGATGTTTGCAATATGTAATCTGCATACATGTACAACTACTTTGTGTTTATTATTTATATGCTCCAGTCTCCCTTGATGCAGTCTTAGTTCAATATTCTGCATAGTGCACATGTAATTATGTACAATCCCCTCTACTGTATGTAAATGTAATTGCATCTTGTACACTCTTCTCTGTGCTTATGATTTGTATGTTTCCAAAATTGCATTCTTGTACATTCTTCTCTGTGCTTATGATTGTATGTTTCAATTGTCCTGCTCCCCAGGATGCATCTGGAATCGAAAGCAACCCACTCAGTATGTTTTCCTGGTAAAACCTTAAATAAATATATAAATCCCATCCCCATAATCATTTATTATTTCCTGGTGTCTAGTTCACCCCACCCTCCCATCCCATCCTCATAATAATCTATTATTTCTGGTGTCTAATGGCACCCCACCCTCTGATCCCATCCCCATAATCATTTAATATTTCCTGGTGTATAGTGGCAACTCCCACCCCACCCTTCAATCCTGTTCCTGTAATCATTTAGTATTTCTCTTGTGTCTAGTGGCACCCCACCCTCTGATCCCATCCCTGCACTATCTTTTTATTTTTCCCAGGTGTCTAGTGGAGCCCCCACCCACTGCTCACTGACACCATATGGTTTATTATTTCCACGGTGTCTAATGGCACCCCCACCTTCCAATCACCATACTGCCTGTAATAAAGAAAATGGTCCCTCGATGTCTGCCAATCCAATCCCCCCACCCCACCTGCCCACTGAGCACCCACCACCCCACATACCCCACACACCCTCACTTACTTGAACAGGTCCCAGAGTGAAGATCCACTCTCCAATCGAAGACACATCTTGCTGTGGAAACATTGACTATTATATGAGAAAGTAAGGTTAAGTGTGGTTCAATGTATTTCAATGGGGTTTTCAACTTTGTGGCATAATTTTGCCATTTTTGCATATTTTAAGCTCAGATTTTCAACATGGCGTGTTTGGGACCCCTCCTCATGAATAATGTCAGTGGAATTACTCAAATATGGTCCAAAAGGTGATTTGTGGTTGCTTGCTGAAATCACCTTTCAGCAGGATTTGAACATTTTCACTGCCCTTGTTCATGAGGTAGGGTCATAAGAAGGCTATGTTGAAAATGTGGGATCTAAATATGCAAACATGGCAAAGTTATGTGCATCCATTGACATTTTCCTATGCTCAGTCATAACTTCGGTAATTTAAAATATTTTGACCCCAACGTTTTCAGGGTAGCAATTTTTTACACCACCTCATGAAGGTGACAGCTGTCATTTTTCAAATCCTGCCCAAACTGTGTTTTTACACCTGTGACATGGAATAACATTGCAGTGGCACAGAAAGCCATTTCAGCAGGGATTTGAAAATTTTCAGTACCAGGTTCATGAGGTGGGGTAATAAGAAGGCTATGCTGACAATTTGGTTGCTGTTGTCCTACAAATAGAAGCACAGAGCTTCCAGAGCAACATGCATATATGCATCTATGGAGGAATGGCAGCACACTGCTCCTACTGGCAAGTAATGATATGATAACACTATCTGAAAAAGAGTGGATGGATGGGAGCACAGGGCCCTCCACAGGCAAATAAGGATATGATTATACTATCTCAAAAAGTAAGTAAATTCTTTCCAAAAAGCTGTGTTAATGCAACAGTTAGGGTACAGATTAAACTGACAAAAGCAGTAAATGATGTTAGGGTTTCAAACCCTAACACCTGCTCCATTCCTGAAGCATGAGGGGTGAGTCTTCCTTAGTGTTGTCAACCCTAACACTCACCCCATTCTATACAGTCATAAAAATACACACCTGTCTCCATCCCATCTCAGCTTTTTGTTACTACGGTGGGGTGAGCGTTAGGGATGACAACCCCAAGGAAGACTCCAGCCCTCATTTGCCCTCAGGGTAGGGTAAGGTGTTAGTTTGAAACCCAACATCACATTTCCTACTTCTGTCAGTTTAATTTGTACCTTAACTGTTGCATTAATGCAGTTTTTTGCAAAGAATATATATGTCTAGATATATATCTCTTTATCAGTTAAGGTTGCTATTACAGCGACAAAAGTTGGGAAATACAGTGTTAGGGTTTCCAACCTTAACTCCGCATCCCCCACAACACACACACACACACACACACACACACACACACACACACACACATATACAAGCAGGGGAAGGAGCAAGGCATCACAACCAATCAGAAAGAGCAACCATCAGGTAAGAGAAAGAACATACAACTCTGTGAACATGCCACAAGAGAAATCCATCATCATGGATCAGCAACTGTATGAGTTTTTCTGCCATCCCAGTGTCTTGGGGGTACACCTGCATGCTGTGCAACCATGGGGGATGGCCCACTGCATGCTCCACCAAGTAGCAAAAGGATAAGCCCGCATAAGCAACCATAGATAACCATCATCAGGTAAGACAAATAACATACAACTGTTTCCAGATTACACAAATGCAGTAACTCTGATGTGCTACCTTTGTGGATTTGTATCTGCTGCCTGCACACAAGACATCCACACTCAGTTGTCGCTGCAGATACAAAGCCACAATACTCAAATCAGAACACTGCTTCTGTGAGCAGAAGCACAGGCCCCTGCAGCCATAGATATAAATCCATGATGCCCAACTTATAAGAGTTCTTTTGTCTGCAGAACTGCAAGCCCATAAGGGACCAGTGCTCCTGTAGCCTTAAGTACTCATGCACTCTGTAAGACATACACACACTTGACTGTGCTGCACTTTCACAACCATAGGTGACAGGTGTACACACTGACCTCTGGCTGCAGAAGCACAGGAGCCACAAAATCCATGATACCAGAATTGCAACAGTGCTTCTGAGGGGCCTGCATCTTTTCAGCCACAGGTGTAAGACATGCACGTCAACCTCTGGGTCCAGAAGGACAGGCCCTGTGGGGCCTGCTGTTACACAGACAGAAGTACTGTTGCAATGAGGGTATCATGGTTTCAGCAGTGGATCTAGAAATTGTTCAAGGGTAGCAGGTTATCAGTTCGCGCAGCTGCATACTGAAAACACAAAGTAGCAGATCATGCTCTCTAGCAAGGTACCTCATAGAGTGTGCATTATTATATTTGTCTGCAGAGGCACAGGCCCTATGGGGTCTTCTGTCTATAAAACACACTGTATGAAATACACACACAGGTGTGGCTGCATAAACATCTGTACTTGTGGGGCCTGTTCTTATGCAGCTGCATATACAAATCCATGAAGGCAGCACATCAGTGCTACTGTATTTGTGTCATCTGGAAACAGTTGTGTGTTGTTTGTCTTACCTAATGATGGCTGTCTCTGGTTGCTTGTGTGGGCTTGTCCTTTTGCTGCGTGGGTGGTGAGGAGTTAGTGTTGGAAACCCTAACACCTCATTTCCCTACTTTTGTTGCTTTAAGTTGAACCCTATCTGGTGCATTAAGGCATTTTTTTCAGTTAACTCCTTTCTTTTTGAGACAGTGGCATCATATCATTGTGTTTGCAGGTCTCTTAGATCCATCTGATCTGGAAGCACAGGGCCCATAGGGCCCTACGGTTCTGTGTGTGGCTGCAGCTGCAGATACACAGGGACCTCTGCCAAATGTGGAGTCCATCAGGCTGTGGAAGCACATGGTCCCTAGGCATTGCACTTCTGTGTGACTGGAGATGTAGACACGAGGGCTTGAAATGGCCCCTGTGCCTAGTGAGGAGTCTATCTGGAAGCACAGGCCCTGTGGGCTCCACTTCTGCACTGTGAGGAGTCCAGCTAGTGCAGAAGTTCAGGGCCCAGAGGACCCTGTGCTTCTATGTGGCTGCAGATGCAGACATGTAGGGTTGCCCTAACACTGTGCCAAGTGAAGAGTCCTTCTGGCTGCAAAGCACAGGGTCCTCTGGGCACTGCACTTTCATGCTGCCACTGATGCAGATGCACAGGGCCCTTGGGCCCTGTTTCAAATGCTGTGATCCATCAGGCTACAGAAGGGCAAGAATAAATTCAACATCCAATCATAACTTGGTCATTTTACCGTATTTTTACACCAAGTTTTCAACATAACTTTTTGACCCAACCTCATGAACAGGGTAGATGAACATTTTCAAATCCCTACCAAAATGCTATTTCATACCACAGGTGAGAAAACCTATTTTGGACAGAGCTTGAAAATGACAGCTGTCATGTTCATGAGGTGGTGTAAATGGCTATGTTAAAATTTGGGGTAAAATATTGAAAATTACTAAAGTTATGAGCATGCTTTGAAAATGTCAATGTACACTCATAACTTTATTGTTTTTAAATGTTTTTATCCCAGATTTTCAACATAGTTTTTATGACCCCACCTCATGAACAAGAGTAGGGAACATTTTCAAATGCTGCACAAAAGGTGATTTTGTGCTGGGACTGTAAAAATCACTTTTCAGGATGGATTTGAATAATTTAACCACACATGTTCAACCAGGTAGGGTCCCAAAAAGGCCCTGTTTAAAATCTGGTGTAAAAATAACAAACAAAAACAACAAAGTTATGAATAAAAGTTCAAACTGCATTGAAATACATTAACTGAACTTATCTTATTTTCTTATATCACAGTCGCCAGTTCCAGCAGCAAGATATGACTTTGATCAGAGAGCAGATCTACATCATGGGGCATGTTCACATAAATTAGGTGTAGGGTGGTGGGTGCTGAGTCGGGGTCATGGTGATGTGGGTGGAGGTCTGGGGTAAGATCACTGGTAGACATTTACTTTTCTTGAGGTTAAATGAGGAAAAAAAAGAAAAGATTAATGATATTTTAGGGCAATACAAGCTGACACTGGGGATAAGGCACCTGAGTGTTGGGATGATGCTTGGTAGCACAGGGGATAGGCACCATGGTGCCACCACCTATATTATGGGAACAGGGGCGGGTGACCTGGAAGGTGGTCAAGAGAAGCAGTACTGGGGTGGGCACCCCAGTCCACTTATTATATATTTTTACATATAAAGTAAAGCAACACTGGGAAGAGGTGCAGGTGATCTGGAGGGAAGGGGGGGAGAGAGAAGCGGTAATGGAGGTGGGCATCCTGGTCTGCTTAAGGAATATATTATACAGACAGATACATAGAGCAAGCAGGGGGGAGAGAGAAACAGACAGACAGACAGACAGATTAGGGGATTGGCAGCTGACTGCTCCAATTGAATCCAGCAGCATGACTCCAGCTGTGGCTTCAATATTCATAAAAGAAGTCCTGCTGTTCTCACAAAAGAACAATAGGAAAGAACTGTCATTCTTTCCTATTGTCCTTACATTTGAGCCCTTGCCAAGCCCACTGCCTCATTGTTCCAACAGAAGCAGGCAGCACAGCTCCAGCTGCAGTTTCACAATTCAAGAAAGTCCTGCTCACAGACAGTTCTTTCATGAGATCTCATGAAAGAACAATGGTTCTTTCATATGACTTCATGAAAGAACTATGAAAGAAGAATTTTGGCTCATGAAAAAAGAATCTGGACCGCTCACTAAGTCTTCCATTCCACCTAGGATTTTAGGGGTGTCCCAAAACCATATATCAGAGTCATTTTGAAAAAAAAACACACCAGAATCTAGTGAAATGGGTCCTGTTTAGCTAGATTCATGTGTTTGTTTTTCTCCTGAGCATACTTTTTATGGGTTTTCGAAAAAGTAAATAACAAGATGGCTGCCATATGAAAGCGGATTTTTATTCACAAAAGAAGAATTCTGTATCACAAAAGAGGAATCTTCTTTCTTGAGAAAAAAACTAAGTCTGAATTCTTCTTTCGTATCAAACATATAACTGAAAGACACTACTGCACATGCTCAGAACTGAAATTTCAAATCCTTATAATTTAGGAACAGATTATTATTTTTTCACCAAACCATAAACAAAAGGAAAGGATCTTCCTAGGGCAAGCCCCTTCTACCCTGAACATTTGAGAACAGAATTCCAAACAATGTGGGCTGTAGATGAGAGCAAAAAAAACAGCACCCCGATTTTTCCACATTTTGCACTACACGGATCTCAGCTTCAGGATATCTGACTCTCACAAAGCTTTCCAAATCTAGAGACTTTGGCCCCGAGACCACGCATGCAAAATTTACATCTTTCTAGGCCAAGCCCCCTTCTACCCTGACAATCTCACCATCTGGGTTGTAGGTAAGAGCAAAAAAAAAACAGAAACCCCCAATTTTTCCACTTTTTGCACTATCCAGATCTCAGAATCTGGACATCTGAATGTCACAGAACTTGACACATCTAGAGATCCTGGGCCAGATATTAAAAGGGCCCTTAGATCAACACAAGAGGCATCAAACAATCACTTTGTGTCAGACCCAGCTGCACCAATTACTGTGCACCATATTTTTCAGGAAAAGCCTTCTCTGTGGCAAAGTCCCCCAAACTGGTGCAAGAGGTCCACTGTGTCAAACAAATGATGCAAGGAAAGAGAATAATGCAAATTGAGTATATAAAAATATGATTCCATCAAAACATGGCTCAGTCAGAACATGACTCAAGGAACTAGAATGACGCAAGTTGAGTAAAAAATTACTCTTTAAAAAAAATGGCTTAAGGAAGGAGAATGACGCAAGTTTAGTCAAAAAATACAGCAGATGAAATGGCCAAGAGTAAGCTGCCAAAATGTTTTAAACTAGTCATGCAGGGGAATACTGGCCCTTAATAGTACCATAGTCAGGTCTATCTTGCTGTGGACCTCTTTATGTACTCTAGTGTTCATTAGACCTAACAGCAACATGCATCTTAGATATAAGGACAGTACTCACATTCTTTGAAAATCCCGAAAAGGGGATGGTACATCATTTCGGTGATGCAGGCATCCTTTCCAACATGACGCAGATATTTTGTTTCAGCACAAGCATGGCGCAAGCCAGTCTGGTGCATGCAGACCTGTTTTTGATGCAAGCACCATTTGAAAATCAGAATTGACACAAGGTTTGACGCATCCTGCTCCTTGCATCAGTTGTTTTTGGCACAAGCACCCTGCGTCATTCTCATGCAAAATTTTGTGTAATTCTTTTGAACGGGGTCAAAGTTACAGATTAAGATGCAAATTCAAGGGTTCAACATTAAACACCCTACTCAGCTATAACTATAGGAGTGTTACCACACCCCGATAATATATATGCATATTTATGCAATAGGTGTGAACACAATATCCATTACATAAATCCTGATATTTGAACTACTCTATACATAAAGTTTGTTTATGTAAATATTAACTATGTCATCAGGATTTATGTACATAGTAGACATGTCATGGTGTGTTTATGTGCACAGTAGGTATGTCATAATGACATGTCTACACCCCCCAACCAGCACTTCTTCTTGACAGTACAGTCTGCTTTAATGCTTTTATTTACCAAAGTACAGTCTGATCACACTCAAAAGCTCCCTGTCACTAAATTTATTTCCCCAACTTCCAGCTCAAAACCCAGCTCAAACCCACACCAAAACAAAACTTATTTAATTTCTTTTCAACTAAACCAGTACACATCTTCTTTCCTCATCCCACCTGCCCACTTGCATCACTACACTTAGTTCAACAGTCACAATTAAACATTACATGCAGCTACCTTTTGTAACAAAAAAAGAACTGAACTGTTCCATTTGAACCACTGACATTTTTGTCTCATCTCCACATGTTGCTCGTTCCCTCCTCCTCCTCCTCGCTCACTTGCCTCTCTGCCTGTTAAAAACCAAAGAAACTCAAGGTCCCTGTGTATTGCATAAATTAAATATGCAACAGGTACCTTGTGGAATAAATGCTTTATCTGCATTCCAGCTGTTTAACCTAAAATGGGCATCCAAAAATGGGCTTCCAAAATAAAGAAGTCTCATTGGTCAAAATGTATCATGTGACCGCGCATGAAATCTGTTTCATGCACAGTCATCCTGGTCCTAAACCACAACACACGATGAGCAAATCAGCCCTCCTACAACCAAAACTATCTTTCATCAGTCCTCCTACAACCAAAATTGATCCTCCATCACAAACATGGCTGCTGCCTCTTCACTGTAAAAAACCTTCAACTGGGCCCTAAAAATAAAACTACCTTTAATGAAAAATAAAACAAATTAATTAAATGTTGTTTCCCTGATCATCACACTTTTCTTACACATACTATCAAATTAGAAACATTAAGTATTGTTTATAGTTTTCATTACAACTGTTTAGATACATGAATACATAGATGTTGTTGGTGGATAAGGGCCTTGTGGCCCATCTAATTTGCCCTGTCCCTCTTATTGCTTAAAGAGGACAGGAAATGATTTCAATATGCAGCTGTTTATGACATTCCCATTTGTAGAAATTATATCCATAAGCTAAATGATCCATATGTAACTGTACTTGCATAAAACGTTATGTGAAAACTAGATTTTGCATTGTTTTGTTTTTTATGAGCAGCATTCTGTTACAGTTCTCTTCACGGAACCGGTGATCTGAAATTTTAACTATATCATGGTTTGAGCACAGAACTCTAAACATTGTTCTGATAGGACAATAGCTCAAGTTTAGCATTCTGTACTCAAACCATGACAAAGTAAAAACTCCAAATTACTGGTTCCTGTAAGGGAACTGTGCAGAATGTTGTCCATAAAAAGGAAACAACTGAAAATGCAATTTTTCACATCAGCGTTTATTCAGGTACAGTTCAATATGGCTCATTTGGAGGCAGGTCTTTCATTTCTGTTAACAGTAATATTACCAACAGCTGCTAATTAGCACAGATTTCCTGTCCCCTTTAAGCTACTCTAGATGCTACAAGTTCCCCTCCTTTCAGCTTAGCTTGATAATTTCCATGTGCCTATCCCACACATTCTTGAATCTCTGAACCATGGCCGCCCATCACATCCTGGGGAGACTATTCCATCTCTCCACCACCCTTTCAGTGAAGTAGAATTTCCTCAAGTTCCCTCTAAGTTTTCCCCCTTTTAGTTTCATGCTGTGCCCCCTTGTTCTGCTATTTCCATTCATGTGAAAGATGCTCCCCTCTGGTATCCTGTTGATCCCCTTTAGATATTTGAAGGTCTCTATCATGTCCCCCCTCTCTCTCCTTTCCTCCAGGGAGTACATATTTAGAGCTCTGAGTCTCTCCTCTTACGACTTATGCTGCACCAACACCATTTTTGTCACCCTCCTCTGTACCGTCTCCATCCTGTCTATGTCCTTTTGGAGATAGGGCCTCCAGAATTGAACACAATACTCCAGATGAGGCCTTACTATGGAGTTGTACAATGGTACCACCACTTCCCTCCTTCTACTTGTTATACCCCTCCCTGTGCACCCTAGCATTCTGTTAGCCTTACCAACTGCTTTGTCACACTGTTCAGCCACTTTGAGGTTGTCTTCTATGACTACTCCTAGATCCCTTTCCTCTGTGGTGGCCTCTAGTGTTACCCCGTCTAGCTCATACTCAACCCTAGGATTCTCTCTCTCCCTAGGTGCATAATCGTGCACTTTTTTGCACTGAAACCTAACTGCCATTCCTTGAACCAGTTTTCTAGCCTCTTCTGATCCTGCTTCATTTTTTCTATACCTTCCTGTGTATCTACCCTGTTGCATAGCTTTGAATCATCCGTGAACAGGCTAACCTTCCTTCTAGACCCTCTGCAATATCATTTATGAAGACACTGAAGAGCACTGGTATCAGCACTGATCCTTGGTGTACGTCACTTGTTACCCGTCCCTCCTGTGAGCTAACCCATTTACCTCTGACCTCCCTGCAGTGAATCCATGTTGCCTTGGGTCCATCAGCTCCCTTGTCTCTAGGTAGTCCACCAGCCATTCCTTAACTAGGGTTTCCATCATTTTACCTACTATCGAGGTCAGACTGACCGGGAAGTAGTTTTCTGCCTCCTCCTTGCTACCACTTTTGTGCAGGGGTACCACTTGTGCCCTCTTCCACTCCTCCAGAACCACGCCTGTTTCTAGTGATCCACTGAACAGCTTAGCCAGAGGTTTAGCCAGTTCTTCTTGGAGCTCCTTTAGGATCCTCGGGTGTATCCCATCGGGCCTCATAGTTTTATCCACCTTAAGCTGTTCTAATGCTCTTTTTATTCTGTCCTCTGAAAAAAGTGTAATGTCCACCCCTTCTCCCTGTTTGCACTTCTCCATTAATGGGGGACCATCCCCTTTGTCTTCTTCCGTGAATATGGAACAGAAGTATTTGTTGAGGATGGTCGCATTGTCAATGTCTTTCTCCACTACCCTGTCTCCCTCTTGCCCAAGTCTCACAATTCTTCCCCCTGTCTTCCTTCTCTCACTAATATACCTAAAGAATGCCTTCCCTCCTTCCTTCACCGATTTAGCTAGCTGTTCCTCAGTTTCAGCCTTTACTGCCTTGTTTGTTTCCCTTCATTTTTTCAAGTATTCTTCCCTGTCCTCCTTGCTTTGTGTTGCCTTGTACCTCAGAAATCCCATCTTTTTTCCTCTTACTAGCTCTGCTACTCCCCTCAAGAACCACAGTGGTTTCCTCTTTCTTTTGCGCTTGCTGCAGGGACTGGCACAATGGTTTGCTACCGGGTGCAGGGCTTCCCTTATCTTATCCCACTGTTCCACTACTCCCCTTATGTCACTGTATCCCTGCATAGCCTTCCTGAATTCATGCTTCATCTTACCAAAATCTGTCCTCCTGAAATCCAGGATTCTAGTCTTTGTGTGGCTAGCCTTATGTGACATCCTTATGGTGAACCCCACAACTCGATGATCACTAGTCCCCAGGGCCTCCCCCACTGTGACTTCCTTTATCCTGTCCCCATTGCTTAGGACAAGATACAGAATTGCATTCTCACTCGTAGGCTCCCTCTCTAACTGTGTGAGGCCTGCCCCTTGCAGGGATTGCAGGAATCCCTTACTCCTAGCTGAGGCTGCCGGCGGGATGCTCCAGTCCACATCTGGCAAGTTGAAGTCACCCGTCAGCAGCAATTCACTCTTTGTTGCCATGTTCTCTATAGCAGCAAAGGTGAGTTTAAACTAGGTGGGGGGTGGTGGACAACTGGTAGGCAGGAAACCTCAGAGAGGGAGCCCAATGCTTACCCCCCAAGATAACAGGGGAGGTGTCAGGAAAGAGGGATGGGGGAGGATGGAGGAAACCCAGGGTAAGGCAAGGAAGGAAATGGGGTGGAGGGTGGTCTCATTAAATGAGAGGAGCCTAGGTAATAAGTTAGCTGAGTTGCAGGCTCTCTTGGCAGTGAGGAGGGTGGACATTGCAGCCAACACAGAAATGTGGGCTACTCAGTACCAGGACTGGGGTACGGTGATCCCAGGGTACAAAATATTCAGGAAGGATAGGGCTAAAAGAAAGTGGGGGCACAGTAATCTGTGTATGAGAAGGGATAAACTGTATAAGGGAGGAGGTGGAGGAAGGCAGAACAGCGGGCCTATGGATGCAGTTTCAGGACTCGAGAGTTACGACACTGAGGATGTGGATAGCATACAGACCACCAGCGCAAGGGGAGGACCTGGACTAAGAGCTAACTGAGCAAATCAGAAGGGTCTGTAGGAAGGGGAACACAATGGTGGTGGGGGACTTCAGCCTACCTGGGGTGGATTGGAGCACTCCAGCCACCTCAAGCGTGAAGGGGCACGTCATAGTAGAGGCATTTCAGGACAGCTTCCTGGTGCAGTTGGTACATGAGCCAACTAGATTGGAGAGGACTCTGGACCTGGTACTTTCAAATGGGGAGGCTGTATTAGATCTGAGGGTGGAGGGTCTCCTGGCTGGGATTGACCACCACTCAGTGTGGTTCACGCTCAATATGGGTAGGGAAACAGGGTATGGGAACCAGGGTGATTGATTTTAAGGGGGAAGAATTTAGTAGGATGAGGGAAATTTGGGGTAAATATCTGGCAGGCATTCAACAAGACATGGATGCTAGTCAAAAGTGGGATATTATTGAAAGAGGTCTGACAGAGGCCACTGGGATGTGCACCAAGACACGGAGTACAATGGGAAGGGCAAAGAAGAATTTGGGGGGGGGGGGTTGATAAGGAGGAGTATACGAAGAAGTCCAGGGAGGTTACCAGTCTAGTCAGATAAGTCAAGGCCTCTAGAGAACTTAGAAGGGCACAGGGTATTAAGGAAGGAGAAAAGGACTTCTTCAGATACATTAGAAAAAAGAAGGAAAAACAAAGACCAGATTGTCAGGATTAGGAATGATCGGGGGTGGGTGGAGAAGGGGGGAAAAGGCAGAGGCATTAAATGAATACTTCTGATCTGTGTTCACAAGGGGAAAAGGAGATACCCCAAAGGGGAGTAGGGTGGGTAGGGGAGGGGATGACTGACGTAGGGATTGCAGAAGACAAGGTTCTGGAAGGATTGAGGGCACTAAGGGTGGACAAGGCACCAGGACCAGATGGCATTCACCCTATGGTACTCAGAGAGCTAGAAAAGGTCCTGGCAGGGCCACTGATGGGTCAGTTCAGTACCTTCCTGGACACAGGATGTGTTCCTAAAGACTGGAGAATGGCCCATGTGGTGCCCATTCACAAAAGTGGACCCAGGGATGAGCCAGGCAACTACAGGCCAGTGAATCTCACATCAATTGTGGGGAAGATCATGCAGATAATCCTAAAGGAAAGGCTGGACCTTCTTGGAGAACAATGGTCTCCAGGATGGTCATCAACATGGGTTTGTCTCTGGCAGATCCTGCCAGACTAATCTAATTGAGTATTATGACTGGGTGACCAGGGAACTGGACAAGAGCCATGCGGTAGATGTCCTGTATTTGGACATCAGCAAGGCCTTTGATTCCGTACTGCATGGGAGGTTGGGGGGAAGCTGGAATGCATAGGGGTGGGAACAAAGATGGTTAATTGGATCATCAACTGGCTGAATGGAAGGCAGCAGATGGTGGGGGTGGGGGAGGATCTTTCGTTAACAAGGGAAGTGACGAACGGGGTGCCACAGGGATTGGTACTGGGACTGGTGGTGGTTGGGATATTCATAGCTGATATCTCACACGGGGTCTGGAGTAGGATCAGTCTTTTCATTGATGATACGAAGATGGGAGCCATAGTAAATGACATCAAAGGGTGGAAGGGGCTGCAGGAGGACCTGAACAAACTACAGGATTGGTCAGTAACATGGCAGCTGGGGTTCAACACCAAGAAGTGCAAGGTACTGCTTGAAAGTAGTGAGGAGGAAAAGGATCTGGGGGTGCTTATAATGGGCAGCATGAACAACTCGGCTCAATGCAGGAAGGTGGGTGGCAAAGGCCAATAGGATGCTAGGGTGTATAGCAAGGGGAATCTCCTTCAAGAATAGGGAAGTGATCCTTCCCCTGTACAGGTCTCTGGTCAGGCCTCACCTGGAGTACTGTGTGTAGTACTAGCACCTGTGCCTGAAGAAGGGCATCAGGTTATTGGAGGGGGTACGATGTAGGCCAACAAAGATGATTCAGAGGTTTGAGGGAAAGTCCTACGAGGATAGATTAGCCAAGCTGAACATGAACTCCCTGGAGGAGAGGAAGGAAAGGGGGGATATAATTGAAACCATTAAATATCTTAAGGGGATAAATAAGGTTAATACTGAAGGGATTTCCCAGCTTAAAAGAGGGAGATACGAGAGGGCATCAGTTGAGGTTGGGGGTGGGGGAGATTCAGGAGGGAAATCAGGAGACATTTTTTCACATAAAGGGTGGTGGACAAGTGGAATGCTCTGCTTGAGGGGGTGGTGTCTTGTAGAAAGGTGGGTGGCTTTAAGAGGGGTTGGGACAGGGTGAGGGGGGTGTTATGATAAAGAGGGGTGGGGAGAGTGGGGCAGCTGCAAGTTGAGGGGCTAGCTGCACAATCGAGCAGACTCGGACCGTAAGGCCTGCTTCTGCTGGCATTTTTGTATGTTCATATGATGTTTATCTGTTCCCCATAAACAAACTCAGGTGGGCCCCTTTCCCAGAGATGTTGATGGATGTACCCTTAGGGTACTACCAGTGGACATTCCTTTACACAATGCCTTTACATTTGTTCCAGTTTAAAATGGGAATGAATTAATATGGACAGATGGTATTATGCCAGATATTGACTAAATCAGGGAACCTGTTCCTCTTAAGGAAACGCAGAATGAAGTGAATCGTATTTGGCAGAACAGCTTTCATAATCACTGTCTCAGAACATTAGCAGTTGGTCCACTGTTTTAAATAATAGTAGCGTTTTCTCTCCCACTCAGGAGTACAGTACCAAGCCCAGGATTTATATTTTGGCTGGTAGAGGCAGGTAAGGTATTCAGTAGGAAGAAACCTGGCTTGGGAAGGCCAAGTGACTCCATCCGATGTGTGGCTGCCCTCTGTTGGAGTGGTAAGTCCAAGAGGTACAGGGGGAGGCTGGATTGGGGTATCTGGGGTTAACTTAAAAGCTCCAGTGGAGTTGTGATATAAGTTTGTGTTTGAATAGGTGTTTTGGACTGCACAGTAGTAGAAAATGTGAAAAAAAAAAAAATTGAAAAGCAAACACAGCTAGAAAGAAGCTGTCCAACTATTTTTCTTTGTTCCCAGAATTTCTGGAAAGCACAGCTGTCATTTATCAGGACCTGCTGTCCGGTAAGAATTCCAAGACCGTGATTGTGCCAACCTCATCCTCTGTGCAGAGTCGACAGCGGCAGGCAGCAAGTGACAGTGTCACCACAGCCCAGGAGGGGGTGGATGTGCCACAGTTCTATGAGTGCCTGGAAACGCTGTGCGAAAGATGCAAGTGGAGGTAAGAGCAATTGCTTTTCATCGCACCCTAAGGACGTTTGCTAGTGTTTCAGCAGCCCCACATCAAATTCATAATTTTTTTTGCCCAGTACATGATCATGTAAACATTTAAAATGCACAACACAAAACATGGGCTGACATGCTTGTCTTTAAGTTATGTAGTGAGACGTAATCCCTCTTTATGGAAAAAATACGTAAAGGGTCAGATTGTTTTACGTAGTTATAACATCAGTGTTTTATGTGTCAACATGAGTCTGAAAGAAAAAGTGAAATGGGGGCACATTGATTCTCATGATGTTTGCTTAATTTTTTCCACAAATGCGAAAATAAAGAGGAAATTACCAATATTATGATATCCTCTTGGACTAATGTTCCCAAAAATGGGAGAACTCTTTGTATGTTTTTATGCATAAAACCATTTCAGTCCCACACCATTTTAATAAAATGGTTCTGATAGATGTAGAATATGGCTGTGAATATGTATGCAATAAGACATGACAGGGTGTGCATTACGGTGTGATAACCGCACTCCTAGGGGCGTAGTTAGGCACAAGGCTGAGTGCCGTCCGTCCGTAGGAGTGCGGTTATCACACCGTAATGCACAACCCTGGAGTATCTTATTGCGCTTATAAAATGGCCCTTTATTTTTAGAAGCAGTTTTTTTTACTTTGAAACACATTTTTAAATAAGTAAAATTGTAACTGAATCTGTGCTTTTAACATAAAATAGTCCTTCCACCTATTAGTGCTAGATTAAAGTAGTATTATACAGTGTGTGTCTCCCTGCCCACTTAAACTTCATATTCCCCTGCCAGTCACAACAATTCACAAATGCTGTTTTCCTTATTCTGAGTATAACACATTACCCCCTTACTTGATTTCACTCTCTCCACTCTGTAGACAAAACTAAAAGAAGCCATAACAGAGGCTTCTCAGTTCCTCAATGCTCCCAAGCATGAGCGTGGTTCAAAACTGCCACACTCACTGACAGCATCATAAACTGCTCGCTGTGTCCCAAAAGCTAAACAGCAGGGTGAGTCATTTGCCTTCTTTTCTCTTTGTTTATATATTATTATTGCTTGCTTTCTTCATTCTGTTTGTTTCTCTCTGTTGCTCCACATTCAAGAAATGGAATGTTTATCATGGAATACTGGGATTCTAAATTCTGCTCAGTTCTACTAGCAGAATGTTCCTCTGCTAACATACTATGCATACACAACAAAGGCCTGTTTCAGAACCAGAGACTCAATTTTCTAACTGTCAGGGCAAGCAGAAGAGATTTCCCTGATGAGCAGGCAGAGAGAGAGAAGGGGAATTTTTCACTGTTAGCAAAGAAACAGTTGCAATGAAAACTATGAACAGTACTTAATGTTTCTAATTTGTTTAGGTGTGTAAAGAGAGTGTGATGATCTGGTAAACAACATTTAATTAATTTGTTTTATTTTATATTTAAGGTAGTTTTATTTTTAGGGCCCAGTTGAAGGTTTCTATAATGTAAAGGTAGCAGCCATGGTTGTGGTGGAAGATCAGTTCTGGCTGTAGGGAGATTGATGGAAGATAGTTCTGGTTGTAGGAGGATTGATTTGCTCATTGTGTGATGTGGTTTAGGACCAGGATGACTGTATGTATATGCATGGTCAGCTGATCTCTCTTGGCCAATGAGATTTCTAGATTTTTTCTTGCCATTTTATAAAACAAAAGAAAGTAATATAGGGATTGCCATGCTTCTTTTGGGTATACCTATATTCGAAGTTGCAGTTTTAGAGGTGGTCGGCTCAGGGTAAAAATAATTGAAAACTCCCAATAAAAATAAAGCTTGCTAGAAAGCTATTCAAGCAGTTCAAAAGCACATGCAGAATGACAAGGACTTTAAAGAGCCACTGATGCCTCAAATAAAACTTTAAAAGCTGTAATAATTAGGTACAATTCTGCCTGCATTCTATTTATACTCTATAGATTTCTCCACCCCATCAGTTATTACCGAAGAACTTTGCAGGAACATATGATCTTTAGTCCTTAGAGTTCCTTTAGAGGTCATCTGTCTCTATAGCTTAGTCCCTACTTCAAGTCGTAATCCTGTTGTGACTTCACAGTATGTTACCAGAAGAGCAACTGTGAGGTCATAAGCAGTGCAGTATATCCTCAGGAAAGGGATAAAGCAACAGAAATAGATGAACACCTCAGGAGCAAAGATCCTGTTTTCATGCAGATTACCTCGGTAATAAATAACGGAGAGGAGGAATACAGAACTAATATAAAATACAAGTTGAACTGTGTCTAAATATTATATTTTGTTAAAGTTCTCCTGAACTCTTCAGCTTGCTTTGTAAAATTAAAGAAGCAGAGTAACCAAAGACAGACAGATAGTACATAAAGCTCCTTGAGTGATGCCATCGGCTGCAGTTATGGGAGATAACGTCCTCGCTCTCATCCTATATTTATTTATAGCTTGACATGACATACTAGGATAAATCATTTTTCTAATAATGCTTAAATATATTTAAGAATGTACTTGTGCCAGTAAGCAGCTTTGAAATCCTTTTTGGGTTCATCAGAAAAATGGGAATTTGAAACATAAGGGAACATCTTCACTTGACCAGGTCATCACATTATTGTACTGCTGAGTTACACATGCTCACCTACTAGGGGCCAACATTCTCCAAAGCTGTGACATCATCATAGAACCCGTGGCTTCACCCCATTCAGAATCAGTTGGCTTAGAATGTTCAGTCTGCTAAAGGGGCATAGATACATGCAGTTTAGAAAATCGGTTAGAGAAACCCTGCTCTTTGATTGGGTGAGAGCACCCATTACCTGATTGGGTATCAGGCAACAGAGAGCAGCAAATAACTAGTCCCTATACCTCCCCGTTTACCAAAAATATTAGTGAGCCATTATCAAATGCTTCCATTTGGAATGGGTGCCAATTTTTTCTTTTTTCGCTAAGCAAGTGAGAGATGGATGATCAGAACAAAACAACATTAATAAATGCATAGAATCATAATGCCACATTTTATTCAAATCTGCGCCTTGAATTCTGAGTTATTCATGCTTGCAACTGCCATTTTGTCAAATCACGCTCCCCATGGCTATCCCACTAGTGACAGTCTCATAACTTCAGTGGCATCACTGCAGTTCCCGACCACAATCACTGCCATCCTGAAAACAATGAAAGTGATAACCGTGTTCCATTTCAACACCAAAACACCATGTCAGAGCAGTCTTCTACAGTTTTTAAAAGTAAAAATGAAACTGTCATAGAAATTCAGTATGCCTGTGGTAATGCTGTAGTCATACAGTCGTGCTACATTTCAAAGTAGCCGGCAGCTCAAAAAGGAAAGCAGCTCTGGGTAGAGAAAGAGCAACTCTGGGGCAGAGTTGGGAAGGGAGAAGCAGAAATCTGGAAACTGAGCACTTCTGTGCTCACTTCTTACAGTGCTCTCTTTTTACAGTGCTCACTTCTTACATGGGGGGCTGTCCCGATTGCAACGAAACAGGAAAAAATAACAACAGGAAACAACTGCAGTGCCCTCTACTGGCAAGACTACTTACCCACTCTGGCCATTTTTCAGATCTGTTTCACTGCCTGAAGAGAGCAGTTGCCCCATAGTGAACTCTGGTAAAGGCTGGATCTCCATTCAGATTTTATTCATTTGCAATTTATTTTAAAACTGTTCTTTAGTTAGTTTTGTGATACTCTGCATTCTATTTTTTTTGCCATTTTTTTCGGTAAACAAGATCATTTCTCACTAATTTAGCTAAGTGTTTTAGTATTTTAAAGTGTACAAGTTACAGAAAACAGAGTGATGGCACTTTCTGTTTCTGTCTGTGCTCTTTCGCTTTAATTAATGGATTCCTGTTACAGGAACTGTGATACATAGATACATAGACAGTGTCGGCAGATAAGGGCCTATGGCCCACCCAGTCTGCCGATTTGAGCTTGTAAGTTCAGTTTATGTTTTTCTAGAAGTCTGTTGCCCCTTACCCTGACCTCCAGAATTCCTTTATGTCTATCCCATGCATTCTTAAATCCTGTGATTGTTTCAGTCCCCACCACTTCTTCTGGCAGGGTGTTCCACTTGTCCACCATCCATTCTGTGAAGAAATTCTTCCTCGTGTTTCCTCTGAATTGTCCTCCCTCCAACTTCATCCCATGCCCTCGAGTCCTGGATTAGTGATTTGACCTTTGGCACATTTTTTCTTAGTACAAGAGCCATTTTCACTTTTTGGCCCTTATACTGCAGCATTTTGGGGAATTGCTTTTTATTATTTAAGGTTCTCCTACGTTGGCATGCCAGAGAGACCTGGTGGACCTTCAAAAAGCTGTAAAAATACTTTTCAGCTCCTGGCAAGGGCAGGCTGCTACAAGCTTTGTTTAAAGTGTCTAGGTCCACAACACGACTTTGTAAACTGCATGTCCTTTCATATTGTTTGCCCAAAAACCTCTTTAAAAAGGTAAATAACTTTAAAAGAAGCATGTCTTCTCAGTCTGCCTCTGTGTAACCCCAAAATAATAAAGGCTCTGAGGGAGTTCCTAATGATGGTGCTGGAAAGAACGCATCTGAAGGGTCCATCTCCTCATATTCAGTAGCAAATAATGTTAAAGGTGACAAAAAAAAGATAAAGCTGCAGAGCCATCAGAAAAGCTTGGTAAAGATGGTTCAGATATCTAGGTGTCCGAAATGGGGAACCCTTAATCCAGTGATGGCAAAAATAAAAATGAAAGAGTCTCAGGGCAGACACTGGAAATGGTGTCTACCAAAAAGAAATTTAAAGAAAGGAATATCACTGCCACTCCTCCTGAATGGAGAAAAGAACAGGCATATAGCACAGATAAAATACCCTAATCAGAGGACATATAAAAAATGTGGGAATTTCATTATGAACCCCTAACAATAACACTGACAGACGACCTCTCTCTCTCATTGGAGCCAGTTGCTGCTACCATTTTTCTCCAGGCTTGAGACAGTTCGAATGAACATCCTTCCTTGTATTTTGTACCTTTTACAAACTCTCTTGTTTCTCCCTTCCAATTGTTACTTTACTTCCTGGAATAAATTAATTTCATGATTTGTACAGGGGGGCTGTTGACCAAGAATTCACCAATCCTTGCTAGCATCCCCCAACCTAACAGAGAGGTGATCTTCCATATCTGCTTAGTTATGCAAGGTCCTGTCATCTATACACAGTCTATATATGGCTCCATCCAAATATTAACCCCCTTAGGAAGCAACTAGAATTTGTCCTTAACGATCTTCAGGATATAGGTCATGTCCTCCCTCTTTGTTTCCTTTTCAATGACCATGAGTAGCAGAATCGAATACACTTACAGCTAACACCTTTTTGGCATGGTTCAAAATAAAGCTTCCACAGCTGTCCCTAATTTTTTTATTTTTGTAGACAGTTGGCATTAGATGTAGAATTTATTCCCTCCCAAATAGCCCTAACCTTCATTCATTGGAGAAGACTAGTTCTTACTTATATCTTTCAGTTTCTAGACATGCCAGGAGTGGTTCTCTTTGAGCACTTGCAAACTCAGTTTGGTTTTATGGGCAGGGAGCACTTCTGGTATTTACAGATTCATACATATCTCCTTCATAAAACAGCTGAGAGATCCAAATTCCCAGCCCCACTTTTCCTTATGTTACTAATTGAAGCCATCCAAGGCACCTCCTGGGGTCACTTGATTGGTAATTTTTAGAGGGCACTACAGGACCTTATAGGGGACTCCATCAAAACTGTCCTGACAAAACTGAATCAGGAATGGAAACTGAGGTATCTTATGATACACTGCACGCAGTGCAAGAAAGCAGCAGCAAAGGCAAACAAGATGCTGGAGTGTATATTAAGGGGGATCAGTAGTAGGAGAGAGGAGGTTATACTACACTTGTACAGGTCACTGGTAAGGCTGCATCTAGAGTATGGAGTTCAGTACTGGTGTATACACCTCAAAAAGGACATTAACATGCTGGAGAAGGTCCAGCGGAGGGCTACAAAGATGATAGCTGGTCATCAGGGTAAGGCATGTGAGGAGATGTTGAGGGCACTGAACATGTGCTCCTTGGAAGTCTGGAGATAGAGAGGGGACATGATTGGGACCTTTAAGTACTTGAAAGGGATAAATAAGGTTGATAAGGAGAGTCTCTTTAAGCTGAGTGACAACCATAACATGAAGGGGCACATTCTTAAGCTGGAGGGTGGGAGATTTAAGAGGGAGGTCAGGAAGCACTTCTTCACAGAGAGGGTGGGGACACTTGGAATGTGCTGCCGGAAGAGGTAATCTCATTGAAGACAGTGGGCAGCTTTAAGAGAGGCTGGGACAGGTATAAGGGGAGGGTAAGGGTCATGGTTAGGGAGGATAGGAAGAGAGGGGGCAGGGACAGTAGCTTAAACTATAGACCCTGCAACACGAGCAGACTTGATAGACCAAATGGCCTTCTTCTGCTGGCTTCTTCATATGTTCATATGTTTGTATGATATACATATCAGCTGGCAACGGAAAGTCCTTGTCCTCACGACCCATTTTCAGAAGTTTTTTTAAATGCCTCAACCTCCAGTACCCATCGGTGAGGAACCCTGTTCCACTTTGGGGCCTCAATATATGCATGGCCCAGCTTATGGAGGCTCCCATTGAGCCTGTGGAAACTGGTGACCTGAAGTATGTCACATAGAAAATTATATTCCCTGAAGCAATGACCTCTACTAGGAGGGTAAGTGAATCGCAAGCCATCTGCACAGAGCCAAACTACATAATTCTCCACAGGGATAAAGTAGTTCTTAGAACCAACAGAAAATTCCTTCTTAAGTTGGTATCCAAATTCCACCTGAATCAGTCAGTGACACTCCCTGTATTCTATCCATAGCATTCAAACACCATGAAGTCTTGCTATATTATAACAATAGCAGTCAGCCACTGCAGCTGAACTGCCCCGGAGAGGAAGGAGTTAACTCCAGAAGATCTGGAGTTCTACAGCGCGAGGGCGCTGTGCCCAAAGCTCTATCTGGCAGTTTCAAATGAAACTGTCAGATTTCTTTATCTTCACTGAACAGTCGCCCGAGATCAGCTCCTTCAGCTCGGTTCATTCTCGGTTCAAGCGAGTATTTTTTCAGTTCATTTGAACCGGCAAAAGTTATTATTTTTACCGCATTTCGGTTTTAAAGCTCTATCTGGTAACCGTAAGTACAAGAGTTTAAGTCTGTGTGGAAAATTAATTATCGGTTTGGTTTTAACCGATCGGTTGGTTTTTTCTGTATTTTAAAAAGTGTACAGTGGGTTTTAGAGTGCGGTTCCCGTTTCTTATCGGTTCTAAAAGAAACGGAATTATAACGTTTTTTTCAAATACCCGTGACACGGTTAGGAACCGATAAGGGTGTCTTGCCTGACTGCCATTAAAAGGCAAGTTTTGGTTAGGCTGGCATTATGTCTGAGAACCAAAAGAAAAACCGGCCCACTGGGTTTCAACACTGTGATGTCTGTGGGGGACGCCTTTGCCAAGGCTGACCCACACACCACTTGTGTTTATTGTCTGGGGTTGACCACCTCCTGTCAGACTGCCAGGTGTGTAAAATTTCCCTGCAGCCACCCTGGAGAAGAGATTGGGCGCCTCAGGGAACGAGAGGCCAAAAGTCTGCTGACCTGATGGCCAGCCCGTCCAGTACCCACTGGACCAGAGGAGTGCCCTCTGACCAGGGCAGACTTCTCGGGCAAAGGAAGGCTGGTTCAGAGGAACCAGTCCCAAGTAAAAGACAAGGAAATCAGTAGGTCTGGAGTCCAAAATTGTGTCTCCAACTGCTGCAGAGATAGCTAAAGCCATTCAGATTGTCCAGTCACTGTCTCAGGGATCTGTAGAACCACCAACAGCTGGTAAAAGGTTGGTCTGCTCAGTCCCAGTGGTTCAGGATTTTGAAGTTGAGGATTTTTATGAACCACAGGAGGGAGGAGGAATTTGATCATTATATGTGTGGCTGGGGGTCTGACGTGCCCATTGAACCGGACATTTCTCAGACAGACCTTTAGAATCTCCTCCTATTCTGTCTGAGTCCCTTCTTTCTTTATTTTTTACAAAGGTTGCAGAAACCCTCCAGCTTCCTTTAGAGGAGGCTGTGGATGAGCAAGAGGAGCCTGATTATGTGAAATGATGGATATTCCAGAGTCTAGGAGGTTGTCTATTCCTTTGCATAAGTCATTTAGGAAGCAAACAACAAAGATTTTAAAAATCCTCATTCTGTCCCTCCTGTAGATAAAAAATGGACAGAAGGTATACTTTGTCAGGCTCGGTACAGACTTCCTTACTGAGCAGTGTAGTCAGTAGGTGTGGTACAAGCTGCAGCCTGTGACAAGGCTAATATTCCTCTGGCCTCACATCCTCCTGATAAGGATTCCAGGAAGATTGATGCCATGGCGAAGAAACAGTATATGGCAGCTTCTTTGGGACTCAGGCAGGCAAATTATATGGCTTATGTAGCTAGATATCAGAAATCTAGGTGGGATACAGTATTGCAGTTAGCCAAGCAGGCCCATGGCCAGCTGGCTAGTGAGTTGGAACAGGTGGCTGCTGATGGCATTGAAGCCTCTAAAGTTCAATTTCATACTGCTGTTGATGTTAATGATGTTTCTTCTAGGGTCATGGCCACTTCTGTAGCTTCCGTAGGTTGGCATGGCTCAGATGCACTAATCTGTCCCAAGATACCCAGTCAAAGGCTATGGATTTTCCTGTAGTGGGAAATTCTCTTTTGGGAGCAAACAGAAAACTATATGAAAAAGATGGATGAATACAGAACTACCTACAAAAGTGCCCAGGCTAAGGAGAGGCATGCCATGCCACAAAGGCATGCTCCCAGAGGTAGGGGCAGGCCCTTTCCAGGCCTTTTACCAATTTCAAGCCTCCTCTGCTGTCTCGCAGAGGGGTTTCTCATGAGGCAGGGTAGACGAGGCTCAAGTAGACTGCCCCTCCCTCAGCCTAAGGCTGCTACAGCAGTGCACCCTGATGGGGTGCCCAGGGCCGATCTCCTGTACCAGTGGGGGGCAGGTTGGCTCATTTCAGACGGAACTGGCTGTCCTAATCACGGACAGATGGGTTCTGGAGGTTATAGGCCAGGGTCTGGTTCTCAGCTTCAGACACTTTCCAAAGATGAGAGCCAGGCATTTTCCACCTGCAAATCCTTCGAAGCCCTTGCTTTGGAAGCAGAGGTTTCTGCTCTGCTGGACTGCAAAGCAGTGGAAAGGGTTCCTCCTTGCCATCAGGGCAAGGGGCTTTATTCAAGATACTTCTTACCCAAAAGACAGGAGAATGGCGGCCCATTCTAGATTTAAGATACTTGAACAAGCATCTGTTGAAACCAAAGTTCAAAATGTTGATCTTGGCAATGATATTGTCTTTCCCTAAGGCCAGGGACTGGCTAGCTTCCCTGGACCTCAAGGATGCCTATTTTCATGTTCTGATCAGGCCTTTCTCACAAGTACCTCAGGTTCGAACTGCCCTCAGGCCACTACCAGTTCAGGGCAATGCCCTTCGGCCTTACCTCTGCGCCAAGGTATTCACAAATGTCTCGCGTAGTATGGCTCACTAAAGGCAGGTTGCTGTTTGCCTCACCTGACCACTGGGCTCATTGTGGGTCAGTCTCAGGTCAGGTGAAATCCCACTTTGCAAGTCACCCAGCAGCTTCTCACTTCCTGGGATTCCTGCTAAACTTACCAAAGTCAGTTCTGGAACCAGTTCAGGTCCCAACTTTCATAGGCGCAGAATTGAACACAAGGTTAGCCAGGGCTTTTCTTCCTGGAAAGGGTGGACAGACTCATCGCCCTGGCATCCTCCTACCCCTGCGGCTCTCTCGACCAGCAAGGCATTTTCTGCAACTCCTCGGGCACATGGCTGCTTCCACAGCTGTCATGCAGGAGCAAGATTCCAGATGAGGACATTCAGTTCCATTTGAGGGCCTATTCATCTCAAAGGAAGGACCCTTACCAAGTTGGTCCCAGTTACTCAAACTCTGATCCTAGCCTCCACTGGTGGCAGGTCCAGAGCAATTTAAGACAGAGTTCCTTCATTCCCATTCTCCTCCCTCACCCTCACCACGGATGCCTCCCTGTTAGGGTGGGGGGGCTCACCTGGGCGACCTTGCCACTCAGGGATATGGTCTCCTCCAGGAGTCTCTGCTCCACATCAATCTTTTGGAACTCAGAGCTGTCTTTTAGCTCTTTGGGTGTTTTCAGATTCTGTCCAGAACAAAGTGGTTCAAGTCAGGACAGACAATACCACCACAATGTGGTGCATCAACAAGCAAGGGGCACTCGTCTTCAGCCTTGTGCACTGAAGCAATGAAGTTGTGGTCTGGCTACTCCCCTGAACACCTCCTGATAGCGTTCATCTCCCAGGGAAGGACAATGTCCCAGCGGATGCCCTCAGCAGAATTTCTCAGGGCCATCACGAATGGGCTCTGAATCCACAAGTGCTGGGTTCTGTCTTTTGCCAGATGGGGCACTCCTCAGATAGATCTTTTCGCAGCCCCAGACAACCACCAACTTCCTCTTTTCTGTTGCAGGCCTCCAGTTCTGGGCTCAGTCCTCTGGGCGCCTTTCTGTTGGACTGGAAGGGAAGTTCTGCTATGCCTTTCCCCCTTTCCTCTCCTTTTCAGGGTACTAGTAAAAATCAGATCTCAACCTTGCAGAGTGATTCTGATTGCCCCAGATTGGGCCAGACAGCCCTGGTACCCTCTGCTCCTGTCCTTGGCAGTCCACCCTGCCCTGAGCCTGCCCAGAGTCCACGACTTACTGGCCTGTGCACAGGGGAGAGTGTGGTATCCGGACCTCAAATCCCTCCTCCTCAAGGCTTGGCTCTTGAGGAGCTAGAATTTGCTGACTTACACCTTTCTCAAGGTGTCATGGATATTTTAAAGGCTTCAAGGAAGCCTTCCACTAGGACCACTTATAATTCTAAGTGGAAGAGGTTTTCCATCTGGTGCTCTGAGAGGCAGATTATCCCAGAATCTGCTGATCTTCCCATTCTACTGGACTATTTGGTCCATCTGAATTCCCTAGGCCTTAGACCAGCTACCCTGAAGGTTCATCTGGCAGCTGTCTCTGCTTTTGTGTCAGCAGGGAAGCCTGCCTCTCTTTCTTCTCACCCGGTGTTCTCCAAGTTTTTTAAAGGGTTACTTCATACTAACCCTCCTTTTCGGGAACCAGCTCCCGCCTGGGACCTGAATATTTGCATTGCTCAGTTAATGCAACCCCCCTTTGAGCCTCTGTCTTCTGCAGAGCTCAAGTATTTAACTTGGAAAACCGTTTTCCTAGTAGCTATCACCTCTGCCAGACGCATAAGTGAGCTACAGGCCCTGTCAGTGGAAGAAGATTTTATCTCTTTCCACAGAGATAAGGTAGTCCTTAGGACTAATAGAAAGTTTTGCCTAAGGTGGTTTCTGATTTCCACCTGAATTAATCTATCTCTCTCCCAGTATTTTTCACTGAGCATTCTTCCTCAGGTGAGAGGAGACTGCACAGCTTGGATGTCAAAAGAGCCTTAAGCTACTATTTAGAGCACCAGAGGTCATAGGTTCGAATCCCTCCAACTCCTTCTTACCTATGGCGAGGGTTGGCAAGGGAAACCTGCCACTAAGAGAACAATTGCAAAGTGGATTGTTTCTTGTGTCAATTCTGTTATCAGAAACTGGGTGAGTACCCCCTCAGGATTGAGGTCCACTCCTGGGGGTACAGCTGCGTCTCTAGCGGCTGCTGAGACTATCCCATTCTGGAGATTTGTCAAGCTGCTACCTGGAAGACAGTTCACACCTTTACCAAGCATTATTCCCTGGATGTCCAGTCCAGGAGAGATGCTCGGTTTGGCACAGCTGTTAGCTTCAGAGCCTATTTCTAAGTAGGTTCTGACCCTCCTCCATGGAGGTACTGCTGTGTAATCTGCTATTGTTATAATATAGCAAGACTTCATGGTGTTTGAAGAAAAAATTACTCACCTTAGTAATTGCTTTTCTTCTCATGGAGTCTTGCTATATTATAACCACCCTCCCTCCTGCCCCTCTCAGAACTTCTACTTGGGTAGGGGTGGCGAATTGGTGCAAGCACTGTGTCATGCCATTGTAGTTTTTCCCTTACCCCCTTTTTCCTTTGGGTTAGGGATCTAGATTGTTTCATTTAGGTTATTTATATTGCCCCCTTCCTGGACTTGAGTCTTTGGGGGAAGGGGGGGTTCATATGTGCTTGTCAAGGGTGGTAAAACGAACCATAATACCATCAATTTTTGTTATTATGGCTCTGAGTGTTTCTTTGTTCTTTATATTGTTGTTATTACTACTAGTAGGTAGCCATGGGCTAGTGTAGTTTTCCACAGACTTTCCGTCCTTTGATGTTAGCTTCGTAAAGATCTGACAGTTTCATTTGAAACTGCCAGATAGAGCTTTGGGCACAGCGCCCTCGCGCTGTAGAACTCCAGATCTTCTGGAGTTAACTCCTTCCTCTCCGGGGCAGTTCAGCTGCAGTGGCTGACTGCTATTGTTATAATATAGCAAGACTCCATGAGAAGAAAAGCAATTACTAAGGTGAGTAATTTTTTCTTCCAGTCCAGGTGAGGAAAAGTTGCATAGTCTGGACCTAAAGCGAGTCCTGACTATCTACATGGACTGGACTAAAGATGTCAGGTCCCAGAGCACCCATCTTTTTCTTACCTATGGTGAGGTTGGTAAAGGCAAACCAGCTACAAATAGATCTGTCTCTTACTGGATTGTCTCTTTTATCAAGTTTTGCTATGAAAAAGCTGGAAAATGCCATCAGAAGGCTTGAGGGTACATTCCACAAGGGGTACCTCTGCCTCTTCGGCATCCTCAAGAGGAATCCCATTGTTGGACATTTGTAAAGCAGCTACCTGGAAAACAGTATACGCCTTCACAAAGCATTACAGTCCAGGAGGGATGACTACTTTGGAACTGCTGTCTTGCAGACTACGTTCTGGTTGCAGCCTCTGTGACAGGGTTGAATAAGAACCTGTCCCATTTGTTAGGCAGAAAGAGTTGAATGCAAGGATCTGTTCTCTCTTCTCCTTTTCTGTCTCTTGTCTGTCTGGTTGCACAACCAAATGTTCTCGTGAGACCTAGGAATTGATCACTCTGATGGTCTCACAATTCTCTGCCTCTTGCTGTCTCTCTACTTTTACTTACTGTTTCTGTCTTTTCTTTCCATTTGCATATCTGCAGTTATAAAATATATGTAAATCTTTATAGGAAACTGGGATCCCTTGTTTTGAAATGTATGTAGTTATACTGTTGAAATTATTGCAAAAAGCTATTTGGAACTCAAGGGGTTAACCTGAGATGCAGTTTGAGCTCTTCTCAATCTTGTTTGCAAATGCTTTACAGAGCTGTCATCAAGAGGTCAGTTTTAGGCCACCATGTTCTATTTGTTGCACCTGCAAGGAAACTGACAACATTTTGTGAGACTCAGAATATCTGCTTAACAACCTCAGGATGAATAAGTTAATTGTTAGGCAAAGACTTGTTCTAAAAAGAGCAGCAATCTTTTGTTAGAGAGACTGAAACTTGGATTTAGAGATAGACTTAGTTTAAGGACTTTGTTTTCTCTGTTTGTATTACCTTTGTAAGTGGTAATACAGAACAGTTTTTTATTTTTTTGCTTTACTGTTGTTGGTAATAATAAAACACTACTTGCAAATTTTATGACTGCTCCTGATTTTCCTGTGCTTCGTGGCCTGTGCTTTGATGTCTGCCTCCCAAGGTACTTCTCTGAAGTCTGCAAAAGTATAAACAGTAAGTGAGGGATTTCTGGGGAAGAAGAACAAGTTACAATAGTCAGGTTGTTTTCTTCTTAAGGGATCCCTCATTATGTTTTCACTCCCAAACCCTGCCTCTCCTTCCAGAACCTGAAATAGGTTCACACAAAAATCAATTCCTTTTCACTGAGGTTGCTTGAGCATTACTATTGCAGTTCCTATAGTTGTATGTTTGTGGTTATTGCTATATGGTAAATCTTCACAAGTTTGCTTTCAGTTTGTTTGGAGTTTTAAAATGTTATGAAAATGTTTTCTAAAAATTGTTTGGTAGCCTTTTCAGCTAGTCTCACTAGTTGCTGCTCCACTCTGTCTTGGAAACATATCTGAGAAAGGGCCAGAGTGGAGCACGGATGCAGAGTTTGAACTTTAATTCCCAAATTCTGAAATCTGCAAAGATTCGAATCTCTGGGGCTTCACTTTCAGCCGAGATGATTGCTGAAGTGCAAACATAGTGAGGGATCCCTTAAGAAAAAAACAACATTACTAAGGTGAGTATTTTTTTCTTCTCAGATATTTTATGAGAACAGCTGATGCCTTAGGGAAACTTTGGAAAGCATAATAGTTGGATATTTTTTTCATTTATCTTCTATAGCTTTCTCCTCTCTATTATTTATTACTGAATAACCCACAAAAGCAAGATCATTATCACTTAAGAGTTCATCTAACTGTATAGCTTACTCCCAACTGTGTCAGTGGCTCAACAGGTAGCACATTCACCTCTGAGGCTGGGAGATCAGAAGGCTGCGGGTTCTATCACCACATCAGGCACTTGGGTTGCTATTCCAATACTGACACTGCAGTGCAGCATGAGGGGGGATGCTGCACTCCTGAGGTGCAGTCTTTCGAATGAGATTTTAAACCAAGGTCCCATCTGCCTGTTCTGGTGGTAGTTCAGGTGGATGTTAAAGATCCCATGGCACTTCTCGAAAAGAGTAGGTGAGATTTTATTGTAAAGACACATACAACAGTTCTTGTGATTTACATCTTGTACAACAGTGCATCCACAATTAATTTACAATAGTGCCAAAAATACTTCAGACATCATTCAACATTTTCTTTATCAATCCTACCCCGTCCCACCTTTCCCTCAACCCTTATTTATTTATATTAATAAAATAATGAAACCCTTTCCACCATTGTGATGAATGAAACACTACATCCTTAGTATACACTTTCTGCAATTCCTGTACTACTAAAATAGCAAAACTTTCATGTGACATTTTCCTTTGGTACAATACCCATTGACATCTAGCTTGCCATTAGTAGTATCAAATACAATAAAAGAAGACCTGCAATGTGTCCTGATGAAAGTGTTGTAAGCTTAAATCATATTTCCCCAATACTAATACTTCATAGGTCATATGTTTGAACCACTTCATGTTCCATTTCACACTTAAATAATCCCACAATGCCAAAGTATAGCCACATTCCCCCACCCAAAAAAATTCTCCATAGTTTCCATTTTATTGGTGCACTCCATATACTGGCAGTTCCGTTCTTCTAGAACCTTGTGCTTGGCATTCCTCCTTAGGTTTATTCTGCCATACACAGTAATCCATAGGTGTTCCCACATTTTGGGGGTATCCTGAGATGTGTAAGTTGTCTCAGGATCAACGGGTTATCTACCAAGGGGCAATTCTTAAAACTAGGTTCGGAGGGCCATTCTGGCCATAATCTCCCGGTATAACTGCTTGCTAGTACTACTTTGTATAGAAAGTTTTGTGACATACCATCTGTATTATTTTTGTGCTGCCGGTTTGAAATAACTTGGAATATGAATATGCTGATTCAATTTTGGAGCCACTCCATTCCATGCTTGAAAATACTCGCCTAAATTCAGCCTCATCCAAACGTTTTGAAATTCCCCTGTACAAGTAACCCCACTCAAAAGTGTCTGTGATAAAAACACTACATGCAGAAAAACCACTGGATCTAGCATACCTAATCCACCCTCTGATTTCCCCAGATACGTAAAACATCTCTTTACAGGGTTTAATTTGTTGCCTCATAGCATTTGGAAAAATAAGCTTTATAATTTGGTATCATACTGCACAGGTAAAGGAAAAATCATAGCAACATATTGTAACGTCAGAATTTTGAACTGCTTAAGTATTCTGATCCTTTGGAATTTAGAGACCTTCCAACACCTCCATCGTTGAATCTTTAAATCTATTTTTAGAATAGCTTTATTCCAATTATCTTCTGGAAGATTCTGAGGCCCATACATAATTCCTCAAATCTGTATTGGCTGCCAGGAAATTTTTATGCCTGCAACTTCCACTGGGACCATACACTCCCCCACCCCAAAAAAAAACCTTTACTCTTATTATAATTCAGTTTTGAATTGGAGACTTTCCCATGTTTTGCAATTTCTTGTATAAATAACTGAATCTGATCATGGTTTTCAAAACACCCACAAATATCATCTGCATATGCCTCCACTTGTAGATTATACTGAAAACCAGAGCTGGATAAACCCTTACATTTGGGATGTTTAGTCAATATCTGTAGCAGTGGATCGAATGAGAATACATATAGGAGGGGACTTAAAGGGCATCCCTGCCTAACTCCCAGTGTGACCTCAAACCCAGATACCACCTGTCCCTTAATTAGAGATTCCTTCTTAAGTTGGTATCCAAATTCCACCTGAATTAGTCAGTGACACTCCCTGTATTCTATCCAGAACATTCCATTTCAGGTGAGGAAAAGTTGCATAGCCTGGACCTAAAGTGAGTCCTGACTATCTACATGGACTGGACTAAAGATGTCAGGTCCCAGAGTACCCATCTTTTTCTTACCTATGGTGAGGTTTGTAAAGGCAAACCAGTTACAAAGAGATCTGTCTCTCACTGGATTGTCTCTTTTATCAAGTTTTGCTGTGAAAAAGCTGGAAAATGCCACCAAAAGGCTTGAGGGTACATTCCACAAGGGG
Organism: Neoceratodus forsteri; assembly: GCA_016271365.2. NCBI lineage: Eukaryota > Metazoa > Chordata > Ceratodontiformes > Ceratodontidae > Neoceratodus > Neoceratodus forsteri. The sequence goes on from CM028133.1 coordinate 1,111,270,766, forward strand.
TACCTCTGCCTCTGCGGCATCCTCAAGAGGAATCCCATTGTTGGACATTTGTAAAGCAGCTACCTGGAAAACAGTACACACCTTCATAAAGCATTACAGTCCAGGAAGGATTACTACTTTGGAACTGCTGTCTTGCAGACTACGTTCTGGTTGCAGCCTCTGTGACAGGGTTGAATGAGGCCCTGTCCCATTTGTTAGGCAGAAAGAGTTAAAACGCAAGGATTTGTTCTCTCCTCTCCTTTTCTGTCTCTTGTCTGTCTGGTTGCACAACCAAATGTTCTCGTGAGACCTAGGAATTGATCACTCTGACGGTCTCACAATTCTCCACCTCTTGCTGTCTCTCTACTTTTACTTGCCGTTTCTGTCTTTTCTTTCCATTTGCATATCTGCAGTTATAAAACATATATAAATCTTTATAGCAAACTGGGATCCCTTGGTTTGAAATGTATGTAGTTATACTGTTGAAATTATTGCAAAAAGCTATTTGTTTTCTCTGTTTGTATTGCCTTTGTAAATGGTTATACTGAACAGTTTTAATTTTTTTACTTTACTGTTGTTGATAATAATAAAACACTACTTGCAAAGTTTATAACTGCACCTGGTTTTCCTGTGCTTTGTGACCTGTGCTTTGATGTCTGCCTCCCAAGGTACTTCTCTGAAGTCTGCAAAAGTATAAACAGTAAGTGAGGGATTTCTGGGGAAGAAGAAAAAGTTACAATAGTCAGGTTGTTTTCTTCTTAAGGGATCCCTCATTATGTTTTCACTCCCAAACCCTGCCTCTCCTTCCAGAACCTGAAATAGGTTCACGCAAAAATCAATTCCTTTTCACTGAGGTTGCTTGAACATTTCTATTGCAGTTCCTACAGTTGTACGTTTGTGGTTATTGCTGTATGGCAAATCTTCACAAGTCTGCTTTCAGTTTGTTTGGAGTTTTAAAATGTTATGAAAATGTTTTCTAAAAAATTTTTGGTAGCCTTTTCAGCTAGTCTCACTAGTTGCTGCTCCACTCTGGCTTGGCAACATATCTGAGAAAGGGCCAGAGTGGAGCACGGATGCAGAGTTTGAACTTTAATTCCCAAATTCTGAAATCTACAAAGATTTGAATCTCTGGGGCATCACTTTCAGCTGAGATGATTGCTGAAGTGCAAACATGGTGAGGGATCCCTTAAGAAAAAAACAACATTAGTAAGATGAGTCATTTTTTCTTCTCAGATATTTTACAAGAACAGCTGACGCCTTAGTGAAAACTTTGGAAAGCATAATAGTTGGATATTTTTTTCATTTATCTTCTATAGCTTTCTCCTCTCTATTATTTATTACTGAATAACCCACAAAAGCAAGATCATTATCACTTAAGAGTTCATCTAACTGTATAGCTTACTCCCAACTGTGTCAGTGGCTCAACAGGTAACACATTTGCCTCTGAGGCTGGGAGATCAGAAGGCTGCGGGTTCTATCACCACACCAGGCAGTTGGGTTAATATTCCAATACTGACACTGCAGGGCAGCATGAGGGGGTTGCTGCACTCCTGAGTTGCAGTCTTTTGGATGAGATGTTAAACCGAGATCCCATCTGCCTGTTCTGGTGGTAGTTCAGGTGGATGTGAAAAGATCCAATTGCACTTCTCGAAAAGAGTAGGGGAGATTTTATTGTAAAGACACATACAACAGTTCTTGTGATTTATTTCTTGCACAACAGTGCATCCACAATTAATTTACAATAGTGCCAAAAATACTTCAGACATCATTCAACATTTCCTTTATCAATCCTATCCCCTGTCCCACCTTTCCCTCAACCCTTATTTATTTATATTTAATAAAATAATGAAACCCTTTCCACCACTGTAACACCTTATGTGATGAATGAAACACTACATCCTTAGCATACACTTTCTGCAATTCCTGTACTACTAGAATAGCAAAACTTTCATGTGACATTTTCCTTTGGAACAATACCCATTGACATCTAGCTTGCCATTAGTAGTATCGAATACAACAAAAGAAGACCTGCAATGTGTCCTGATGAAAGTGTTGTAAGCTTAAATCATATTTCCCCAATACTAATACTTCATAGGTCATATGTTTGAACTACTTCATGTTCCATTTCACACTTAAATAATCCCACAATGCCAAAGTATAGCCACATTCCCCCACCCAAAAAAAAGTCTCCATAGTTTCCATTTTATTGGTGCAATCCATATAGGGGCAGTTTTGTTCTTCTATAACCTTGTGCTTGGCATTCCCCCTTAGGTTTATTCTGCCATACACAGTAATCCATAGGTGTTCCCACATTTTGGGGGGTATTCTGGGATGTGTAAGTTGTCTCAGGATCAACGGGTTATCTACCAAGGGGTAATTCTTAAAACTAGGTTCGGAGGGATATATTCTGGCCATAATCTCCTGGTATAACTGCTTGCTAGTACTACTTTGTATAGAAAGTTTTGTGACATACCATCTGTATAATTTTAATGCTGCCGGTTTGAAATAACTTGGAATATAAATATGCTGATTCAATTTTGGAGTCACTCCATTCCATGCTTGAAAATATTCGCCTAAATTCAGCCTCATCCAAATGTTTTGAAATTCCCCTGTACAAGTAGCCCCACTCAAAATTTTCTGTGAAAAGAACACTACATGCAGAAAAACCACTGGATCTAGCATACCTAAACCAACCTCTGATTTCCCCAGATACGTAAAACATCTCTTTACAGGGTTTAATTTGTTGCCCCATAGCATTTGGAAAAATAAGCTATATAATTTGATATCATACTGCACAGGTAAAGGAAAAATCTTAGCAACATATTGTAACGTCGGAATTTTGAACTGCTTAAGTATTCCGATGCTTTGGAGTTTAGAGACCTTTCAATGCCTCCTTCGTTGAATCTTTCAATCTATTTTTAGAATAGCTTTATTCCAATTATCTTCTGGAAGATTCTGATTCCCATACATAATTCCTCAAATCTGTATTGGCTCCCTGGAGATTTTTATACCTGCAACTTCCACTGGGACCATACCCCCCCCCCCCAAAAAAAAAACCTTTACTCTTATTATAATTCAATTTTGAGTTGGAGACTTTCCCTTGTTTTGCGATTTCTTGTATAAATAACTGAATCTGATCATGGTTTTCAAAACACCCACAAATATCATCTTCATATGCCTCCACTTGTAGATTATATTGAAAACCAGAGCTGGATAAACCCTTCCATTTGGGATGTTTAGTCAATATTTATAGCAGTGGATCCAATGAGAATACATACAGGAGGAGACTTAAAGGGCATCCCTGCCTAACTTCCAATGTGACCTCAAACCCGGATACTACCTGTCCCTTAATCAGAGGTTTCACATAAAATGATGACTACAGATAGTTCAGCTGATCAATTACTTTTGCTGGAATGTGGTATAATTCCAGAACTGCATATAAAAAAGGGTGCAAGACTCTATCGAAACCCTTTTCCTGATCAGCGGACACCAAACAGTCATTGACCCCTGTTAAGTTAAGATGCTGTATTGCGTCTCTAACAATCATTAATGCATACTGAATTTTCTTATTCGGGAGCCCACAAAGCTGCTGCCCTGAGATAACTAAAGAGGCATACTGCCTCAGTCAATTGTTAATAATATGAGCTAAAATTTTATAATCGGTATTTAGCAATACTATAGGTCTCCAGTTGGAGATATCGGATTTTTCCCCTTTTTTATGAAGATAGATGAGCAAGCCTTCTGTGAAACAAGAAAAAATAGAGTTTGTGGAAAAAAAAATAAGAATATACCTTTTCTAAACAAATAACGAAATGCTGACTGAAAGTTTTGTAAAATTTATTCGGAATGCCATCCAAACCTGGAGAAGTTTCATTTTTCAGAGCCTTTATGGCTGATTCAATTTCTTGCACCCTTATTGGAGCCTGCAGATTATTGATTTCTTCTGAAAATACTGGGATGCTCACCTCTTCCAAAAATCCTGTATTTCTTGCTCCATATTTGTCCACTCAGGCTTTAATGATTTACAGTGTTGTTTTATCAATCCCGTTTGTTGAACTAACTTTAAGCCGATTTGCAGATACTAAAAAGTCAAAGGTCATGCCGTCCCTGATCTGTTTGCATGCCTCATAGGGGTCTCCAATAGGGGATTTTTGTGTCCCATTATACAGCATTGCCTGGATTGATTTAGCCCTATCATATTGATATAGTTTCATGGCCTCCTTAAGTTCATTAATTTGAAATATGTAGTCATGATTTGAATGATTTGCAAGGGTGTATAATTTTTGCAGTTGTCTTCTTAAAGATAAATATTTTAAACAATTCTCATTCCGTTTTCCTCCCATGATTTGTAAACCAGTTTGCAATACTCTTCTTTGTGTCGGTCCACCATTCTCCTATGTTCAAGTGAAAAATGCCACCGATGTCTAGCTTCAAGGAGGTGATTTATATTCCATTGCACTGCAGGCTCTCCGATACTGAGGTGTTACGTTTCCACCTGCCAAACCTTTTAGGGGTGCCAGCCACATAGTCTAGCTGTAGTCTTAAATGAAGATGGTCAGAAAATTCTACTGAATCTATACATAAAACCCCTGTGGGTAGATTGGGTGAAAGAAAGATATAATCTATAGTAGTTTTAAAGGAGTTACTCATGTAAGTAAATTTAGGGCCCTCTGTATGATAAATGTGACTGTCTATCATGCCTGCAGTATCTATCATCTGCATTAGTGCATTAGAATCACAATAGATTTTCTTACCATTATCTATTTTCCTTTTCTTCCCTTTAAAAAAGCTACAGTTGAAATCTCCACAGAAGAAAACCTTGGATGTGGTCACTAAATAGGGGTGAATCAATTTCATGCGGCTAACCTTGTCTGCTTTGATCTGTGAGTTATAAATATTTATGCATCTGCAATCCATTTACCCCCAGAGGCCATCTAGGATTAAAACTCTGCCTGGGACTAGGTCAACCAGTTTCTGTAAACGGAAAGAATATGAATTAAACAAAAACCCCACCCCATCAGCCTTATTTGATCCAAATGACCAATAGGAAGATCCCCATAACCATTCCTTTTTGAACATCCACACTTGTTCATCAGAATTCATCCAGGTCTCCTGCAAAAAACAGATATCCAAACATTTTCTGTGTACATAATGAAATACAGCTTGCCCTTTCATTGTGTTTAATAAACTATGTATGTTTACAGACTCTATTTTATACCCAGCCAGTTTAAGCAGAAAGAAAAGCAAAACCCCATACTATAGTGTCTAATTTTTTCCTTTTTTTTTTCCTTGTTCCCTTTGTACACATTTTGTTCTGGACTTGGGTTTTGATGCTCTGCAGGGGATTTTTGGGAATCCAGTTCCCCTTCTTCCATGTCATAGTCCCCAGGTGGAAAAAAGGGCTGCATAGGAATTGTTTGTTTCAAAGGAGGTGTGCTCGGGGAATTATGCCCTTAACAGTCCTGGTGGACCTTCTGCATGGAAGGGCCTGAACAGAGGGAGTCAATCATCCACTTTCGCGCTTACTGGCTCCTCATAACAAACTGAAGTAAGCAACCCTGGAGTCTGCACTGCACAGGACTTGAAATCCCCTCCCTTCCTGATGTAGTCAGGGTGTCCCCATTGAGATTTATTAAATCTTCTTTCTTGGACCTTGTGGGGGGGAGGAGGAAGAGGAGGAAGGGGAGGAGGAGAAGGGGGGGCTCCTGAACTGAAATACCAGCAGCTGGAGCCTGCACCGCCACTGAGTCCTGTGCTTGCTGAATAAGCAATTCAGGGCTGATAGAAGAGGATCTGTTTTGTGCCGCTCAGGAGCACTCTCCAAAAACGTGGTCGTATTCTTCACACAAATCGCACTTGGTGTGGTTCGCACACTGCATGGTTATGTGGACTATTTCGCCACAGTTGTCACACCTGGGCCTATCACATGTGCTAGATAAACGAATCCTAGAGCATCATTTATAGCATGCCCGTGGCTGGCCCACATAAAAACAAACCCCTCGGTCCTTACCCAACATGAAGGAGTTTGGGATATGTTCGATACCTTTTTCATGCTGTCTCAGTTTTACTTTATATTTCAAACCTCCGATCCAAAACAATTCACTATCCAGAATTGCCTCAGGCTCCCCCAGAATGTCACATTTTTTGTGTCAACCAGTACGTTATATCCTCTACATTGAACCCCCTCATTCCTAAACATCAGTGTCACGTACGTAATTAGTGGTTTTGTCAAGGGAATCACCACGAAAGGGGGTCCATGTAGGGGAAAACTTCACTTGCCCATACCTCTCCCAGAAAAGATCAAGGACATAGGCTGAACAAAAGCTCATATCAAAATTATCTTTCCCAATATGTTAATAAATGCATATACTTCCCTGGGGGTAGTATGCAATGAATCTTTCAGCAATGTCTTCCCTGCATGATATTTATTTGGTCTATCTTTAAGTCTCCCTTTGTATTGGATGCATACCGCATTCTGTCTGGGTGCTGCCTCTTTTTTAACTTTTGAAAAAAGTTCAGATAACAAAGGCTTTCTTGCTAAATCAGTGTCCTGCCCAACATCAGGCTCCTGTTTTGTTGCAGATCCCAAATTCTGTGTGTTTGTTGAAGTGGTCAAGGCCTTACCAAAGTCATCATGTCTCTCTGAATCATTTGAACTTGCAGATTGCTCTGGCTGAGCCGTTGCCCCTTCCCCTGCATTCTGAAGGATATCTGCAGAGGTTTTCCTGATGTGTCCATCTGGTTTAGGAGCCCATTCAGGGGAAGCCTGAGATAAGCAAAAAGATTTGTCCCAAGTAGGGTCAGGTAACCAAATTCCCTCTGGAGACTGCTTCCACCTAGCCTCCACAACGGCTTTCTGAGAGGGCGAAGTGCCACAAGGGGAGAGGGGTGCTGCCTGTAAAGGTAGCTTCACTGACTGTGGAACGCTTTCGGGAATTGCTCCAAGATTTCTTTTTGCCAGAGTGAATGCTGCCCTTTTGTCCTTAACCTCTGGTCTCCCATTTCTTAAACTCCATCCCTTAAAGGAAAAGCATGTGAGTCCTTCTTGTAAACCACCAGTCTTTTGATATTTAGTTTCCTCCAGACTCTTTTTAGTGTTGACCAACCCCTCAGACTGCTTAAAAATGAACCCTGCCATTTTTAACAATGTAACAGGGGCCCTGCTTTCCTCAACCAGTTCTTCTGCTCCTGCCAAAGCCTCTGGTAAAGCATCTATTTGTAATTTAGGATGCATCTCTACTTTTTCACCTTGTGAGGGAGAAACTGTCTCTTTTATGCTTTCAGCAGACACAGTGGTCCAGATATTCAAACTGTGCCAGGCTGTGGTGCAAGCCTGGGCGCAGCGCAACTTGGCTGTGCAGGGGTGTTGACTGAGTGATATTCAACGGAGCTGCGCCATGGCACAGCATCGCTGAATATCGCACCCTGGCCACCGGCAGTATGCGTGGGCGCAGTGGCACTGCGCCAGTGCAAGTGGCGGAAGGGAGTAGGGGGATGCGCTAACACAAGTTCCATTGCGCTATGTGCAGCAACCACGGTATTCAAAAGTGCACATGCAAATGGGGCCATAATGTATGCAAGGTGGACATGGGGCCATTTGCATGTCATTATGGCCCCATTTGCATGGAGGTGTGCCGATCCCCGACGACTTGCGCCTGGCGCCCTGCCAGGCAGCAGCTGTTGGGGACCAATGCCCCCTGCAGCGCGGCAGTGTGCCCCACAGCCCAATTGCAGGCTGCAGTACAAAATACAATAATCCAGAATCCCTGGTGGTCCAGTGGACCACTGCCCACCTGATCGCAGGCTAAGTAAATAAAATATAAATCCAAAATCCCTGGTGGTCCAATGGACTGCTGCCCGCCTGATCATGGGCTAAGTAAAGAAATGAGTAATCCTATTATCCCTGGTGGTCCAGTGACCTGTCTGCCCACACGATCGCGGGCAAAGTAAAGAAATGAGTAATCCTATCATCCCTGGTGGTCCAGTGGACCTGTCTGCCTGCCCGATTGTGGGCTAAGTAAAGAAATGAAAGTTCCTGTCATCCCTGGTGGTCCAGTGGACCTGTCTGCCTGCCCGATCGCGGGCTAAGTAAAGAAATGAAAGTTCCTGTCATCCCTGGTGGTCCAGTGGACCTGTCTGCCTGCCTGATCGCTGGCTAAGTAAAGAAATGAAAGTTCCTATCATCCCTGGTGGTCCAGTGGACCTGTCTGCCCATCCGATTGCTTGATAAGTAAAGAAATGAAAGTTCCTATCATCCCTGGTGGTCTAGTGGACCTGTCTGCTGGCCGATCGTGGGCTAAGTAAAGAAATGAAAGATCCTATCATCCCTGGTGGTCCAGTGGACCCCCTCCCCACCCTCCACTGATCCCCACACCCCACTCACCCCGGTCATCAGCGGGCAGCAGCACCACCGCCTGCTGCCCTGCCAGCTGACACCTCGGTAGGGCTGTACACTCATTGGTCTGATGTGAGCCAATGGGCGTGCAACCCATACCATCACACATTCCAGATATGTGCCATTCACATATCTGGAATGTACCCGATATTGTATGGAGCTACGCCCATTAACCGCTGGGCTAATGGTAACCTTACTGGCGGTGTCAGGTAGTGAGAGAGCGAGCAAGTGGTGCTGCCGCTGACAGGGGAGGCGGGCGGTGAGATCAGTGGGTGGGTGGGGAGGGTCCACTGGACCACCAGGATGATATGAACTTTCATTTCTTTAGCCCACCATCGGGCGGGCAGGCAGAGTCCACTGGACCACCAGGGATGATAGGAACTTTCATTTCTTTACTTAGTCCATGATTGGGTGGGCAGATAGGTCCACCAGACCACCAGGGATGATGGGAACTTTCATTTCTTTACTTAGCCCACGATTGGGCGGGCAGACAGGTCCACTGGACCACCAGGGATGATAGGAACTTTCATTTCTTTACTTAGCCCATGATCGGGCGGGCAGACAGGTCCACTGGACTACCAGGGATATTGGATTTGTATGTTTACTTATCCTGCGATCGGGCGGGCAGCAGTCCACTGGACCACCAGGGATTTTTGATTTATCTTTTTTTACTGATGCCCGTAATCGGGCAAGGGGGGGCCACCACCACAGAGGCGCAGCCAGAGCTCGGGTGGCCACCCATGGGTGGCAGCTGCCGTGCTGTGCCCTGCAATATGGCAGCTCACCTGTGGGTGGCCATCCACTGTTCCTTTTTTTTTGGGGATCAACTTTGTGCTGGCGCAGGTAGAGGTTGCGCATACATGGCTCCGCATATCCCGGGCTGAATATCGGGCTGTGCAGAGTATGCATGGGCATGTCCCCTCTACCTGCGCCTGTGTACATTACTGATGCACTCTGGTGCATCGTGATTTGTGCTGCACACTTTCTCCTTTTGAGTATCATGCCGGGGCGCATCAGTGGGTTGCAAATGACACAACCCTTTTGAATATCTGGGCCAATATGTTTATCTTCAGTTTGCACAGTGCAAACTTTTGAGTCTATGTCGGAAATTAAAAGGGACTCACCACACCCTATCGGGGCATTTCATGCTGCTGCATTAGAAGGGCCTTTGACAGGCTGAGTGCCGGCAATGACAGAAGGAATTTCCGATTTCAGATGTGCAATTCGCGCTGCAAGGTGCTCACTCTCTTTTAAATGATTATTCTGTTCATCCTGTAAAGACTACAGCAGCTCTTGCTGTTTTTGCTCCATATTTCCTGATACCACTGTTTCCTTATGCATATCTGAGTTAACGCTTAGATCTTCTGTAGATATGTAGACATCCGTGATGTCTTCCAGAGAATCTTGTAAAATAAATATTTGTTCAGCAGAAATTTCAGCCTCTGGCATATTCAAGATAGAAAAGGAGGCCTTCTTTTCTACCTCTACAGCATCTGCACTCTCCAGTGCTCCACTCCGAGTGGCCATCCTAGCAACAGACAGCAGCTCCCCCTACAGACCAGTAGGGGAATTTCCCCGGTGCCCTGGCCAAATCCTCCCCCCCTAAAAATATCACCAACAGCCTAATTAATCTGGTTCAAGGTCAGTTGACATTCATTTGTATCCCCCCCCCACAGAATTTGTCTAGTGCACTTACTCAGTCAACAAAAACTAAATAAAAAAGAAATAAATAAAATCATAATGCTTTGTTGTGACATCACGGTCTGTTGCTATGGGAATAACTGTGATATCACAAGCAGAGTACTGACTTCTGGTTGGGACGAAACAATAGAAGCTGATGATCCCTCAATGAAAAACTCTCCTGTTTTCATGAAAATGACCTCAGTAGTTAATAAGATGAGTAAGCACTACAGAGCTTATGAGAAATATAAGCGGCTTTGTGTCCATACTGTATATTATGTTTTTCAAAGGTCTTCTTGTGGTGTTGGTGGCTGTTAAAAGCAGCTGTTATAACTAATGTTGCAATTAATGTCTTAAGTCATTAAAGATAGCCACCTCTTGCATTTTTAAAAATTGCTTCCACTGAGGGTAGTTTTTAATTTGTCCATGCTAGATTCATACTGTGGCTGTATTTGGATGCTGCTGCTGTACCACGTGTTTCTGGTGGTGAACAGTATAGAATAAAACCACAGCAGAATCTTTATATTTTTCCATGGTGGGCATGACCAGGGAGTGGGGACTTTTAAAAACTTCAAAGTCCTATATCTCTGTTCAGGATTGAAAGAAAATGAACATAACATTTTTTTTTTTTTTTTTTTTTATGTTTTTGCCAGAAAAACATTATTGCTGATTAAAAAAAAAGATAAACTCTATGGTGACTAACAAGTTCCTCTGCTTCAGTTATTATAGATGAAAGGAACGCTCCCGACAAAAGGGAGTGCTCCTTTCCTCTATGCATGAGACAGTCTTATTCTGTGAAGGGTGACTCACATGCAGGTGCCCTGGAAACAAGCATGTCTTGGTAAGATTGTAAAAAAGTTTAATACTTCATTGATCGAGCTCGATAAGTAATATATTAATACCATCACCGAGGCTATTCTTGTGGTTGTAAGAATTGTCTAACTTTTTTAAGTTATGAGAACCACTCACCTTCACCTGTAGTTTGTGGTTCTCATACCCTAAGAATATGCGTGAGACCACTCTTACAACCATAAGAGTGATCTTGGCGGTGGTATCAACATCTAACATTGACCTGCTCCATTGATATACAAAGCTGTATAACATGAACTCATTTTCAGAGAAGCCTTGTAGTGATATACAGCTTTATATATTGCTATGGGACATGTGTGGAGCAGATGGTGATCAAACAGGGAGGAGAGTGCTGAGTAGTTACCAGCAGCTGTTGGGGTGTGGTTGGCATGAGTGGTGGGAGGCTAATGGAGGGGAAGGGACCTCCAGACTTTCAGGGACATGTTTCTGCATATAGTGGGGATTAGGTGGGGAGTCCACTAGACTACCAGGGATAGGATTGTGTAGAAAGCCAGGTGGGGGAAGGGGCACCCACTTCCATTTAGCACAATGCCTCCATGCATACCAGGGCACAGAGGCATTGCATAGAGTTCCTACCACACCCCTTCCTGGACTGCCGAAAATCCCCCCTTCCCTTTAGGCCCACTCTTTACTCCCTCCCCAGATTGCCACTCTCCCCTCTTTGGACAGTATTACCCTTTCGCCAACCTTCCTCCTTTCTCCTTGGACCCATCCCCACTGCTCTCTCCACTGTCCTCCCCACTTTCGTTTATTTCTCTCTGATGGCAATTTGCTATCGTCCTGCCTCACCCCCTCTTTCTTCACTACTTCACTCTCACCCTAAGTTACTTAACTGCCCTGTATGCACTTACTACTCTCTCAGTTCTCAGGCGTCTGTCCCTGGCACACACTCTACAATTGCCTGGTGCGCTACGTAATGGAATCATACTCTACTGACAAAGCCTTTGGCAGCTCCCGGTAAAGAAAGCTGATGTTTGTCTGTACCTTTTTCCAGTGCTGTTCTCTGTATTTTTTGTGATTTGACAAGGAACCTTTGTAAATGAGCCTTGGCTCAAAGGTGTTATTCAGAACTTTAATAAATAAATATATAAATGGCCACAAAATGGCATGCAGATGCTGTGACAACCCACCTCTCTCTCTGGGCTGGAACAGCTTTTGGAGAGGTGTCTGTCCTCGGGTATGTGCTGCCACCAGCCTTGAGTTTGCTCCAGCGCCCACCTCCAAGTTTACAAAACTAGGTAATCAAATGTGCAATTGCACAAGTCAAAGTCTGGTAATGTGTCTCTCTTGGGTGGCGGTTGCTAAACAGAGTTTACCTCAGCCAGTGGAAACCATGTATTACCTTAGAAAAATGACATCACAATCACAGCTGTTGAGTAAATAAATAGCTTTTTACTAAACAGAATGTGAACAGAGCTTACAGGATATATATTTTTAACACAAGAGAATAACACTGATACAGGAAAAGTAAACAAATGTTTTTAAATAACAGATGACAAAACAGAAAAAAGCTGTTACTGAGATATGCTAGAATTTATTTATTTTATTTTGTTTTTTTATTTAGCTTTTGTTTACCGGGTAAGTACACTAGACAAGTATTATGCCTATTTTCAGGAATGACCTGGGAGAGTACAACATGAGGAACAACAGTCGAGGAGACATGGCAAAGAGAGTGCAGTTTTTTGTCACAGTAAACAAACATGTGGGAAATACATCATTTGACGCTAGGGGAAACATATAATAGTAAGCACATTTCAGATTATACACTCTAGACTAGCTAGTTCAACTGACAGATATATACAGGTCATCATACATAGGAGTGGAGCATAGCTCAAGGACTGGATTGGTCATAATATAACTTATAACGTTGTCATATACACCCCCTAGGCTAGTTGGGTCACGGACAGGTATATACAGCTCATCACATTTTTCTAAATATGCACATGTTAGACAGAAACAGAAACACTTGGTAGTACAAGTTTCTACCAAGTGACCAAGGTGCAATATGTCATGGTTAGCCTATGACCGTGGAGCAATAATGGGTGTAAAAATGCCCAAGGCTTTTTAGGCAGGAGTAGTCAGAAGTCAATGATACAGTGGGGAAAATATCTCCAGGAATTCAATGGAGACACCCTGGGGAGGTTCAGACAAAACAATTTGACACTTTACTCTAGGGAGGTTTGGGGCAGTCACACTCTGATGCTAGTTTTAGGAAACCCCACAGGGAATTTTGAAAACTCAGATAGGAGGGGCAGCTCGGATAGCCACAGGCAGCGAATTCCAGAGTCTGGGCGCACTTATGGCAAAGTTCCGATCCCCCATGAGGGTCTGGGTAGGAGGGACTTTGAGCATCCCTGATGTGAGAGACCTAAGTTGGTGGGTGGGATTCAGTTTAGGCAGAAGCCGGGCCAGCCCCTGGGGGTGCTAGTTCTGATCACTTTCCCAGACAGGCATCCCAAACCAAAATCAAGGTATCTAGCTGGTGAGAGCCAGCAGAGTTTCTCGTATAGCTCACAACGGTGGGTGAGTCGGGGGGCAGTGTGGTGGTTAAAAGTTGTATAGCAGAAGAACTTCAACGGAGGCTCTCTTCTTCATCAGCTTCAAACAATTTATTTGTGGAGTTTCCAACCAGAGTTACAAAATAAAAGTAAAGCGGACTTGTTTCGACCAAACTAAATAGCAAAAACCATAAGAGGCATAAAGGAAAAAAAAACTTGAATAGCAGCCTTCATATCCTTAACTAGAGCACTAGTACAGAAGCATTCACTTCACCATCCTGACTGCTACTGACTTTCAGCTTGAACTGCTGGCAATATATATACCCTAGACTGTTCTCCCATTGGATGAACTATCCATCAATCAAGTACAAAAAAGATATTTCTGTATAACACAGTTATTTGTCTTTTAGTTATGAAGGAGTTCACTATAACATTATCTAAACATATATACAAGTTGTAGAAGTATTAATATTTTGTTTAGACTCCTCTGAGTTAAGTTTATGCTGTTAGTCCCTCCCCTCATTGCATAAAAGAATCAACCCAATGGCCGGAGAGCTCCTAGGGAGAAGGCATACACAGCGTATACAACAGAGCCACACGAGGCTTCTATATTAACTATGAGGTAAACAGCATTTCTGTGTTTCTCCAAAATCATTCATATTCTGTTGCCTTACTCAGTTTTAAATAACTACTACAGTTTCTAGTTTTAGAGGTCAGGACCAACTATCCCAGATACCATTTAAAAAGAAAGGCTTGTAGACAACACTCTATGTTGTCTTTATTAGCCCTTAGTTGTGTGCACTGAAATGGGGTTTAATAATTCATTTGCTTCACCAAGCCAGAGGGGCAGCGCTTATATGCCACTAGAATCAGCGCTACAGCCTCTCTGGTGCAATTTGAAGGGAGAAAACGTCTTTTTGGAGCGTTCGCGGCGTTTGCGAGCTGCACTAAGGTGTGCATTGCTCGCAGCTGGCCGTCACAAGGAGCGCTTTTAAATGAGAGAGCCCAAGAATCCTAGCACAAGGGATAAGCTGAAAATGAAGAAATTTAGCATAAAACTTTGGTTTTATGCAGGAAAGGAAGGTTTTAAACAACCTCATTACATTATGGCTTCTTAAAGGGGCCATGCCAGTCGAACTTATAGCCTTACATGACAAACAAGGTATTGTTCTGCCAGAAATACAAAAATGACAAACAGTTACACACAAAAAAAAAAACTATTTGCATAGGTGGCCAGTCTATGCTAAAACAAACAAAGGCAACGTAAAGACAATACAGAGACATTTGGGGAGGGGTAGTTTTCTGGCTAACAATACAAGGTCTGACCATGCAAACACATAAGTTCAAGGCAACAGATCACCCTTTGACATTCTCCTCCCACCCCAAAATAACAAAAGTCACTGATCAACAGTGTCATTTGTTTATATTTTATTTTTTATTTATTTTTTTTTTTAGATCCCGTACTGTAAGGGATGGAGCCAGAGCCCACCCACTCCTCAGGCTCCACCTCGGGGCCCCAAAAAGAAATGTAGCAGCAAATTTTATTGGCTGCTACACAAAAAAAATGCCAATTCAATATATATATATTTTTCCCATTGTTATTATATCACTTTACCCCGAGGTCTGCAGTTGTATGGTCAAAGCCATACCTAGACATGAAATCCGCATTTGTATGTTCATTACCTTTCCTGTGTTTTATTTTGAAACAATATGGCTGCAATGCCAGGTACCATCTCATAATCCTGGGGTTGCGATCTTTCATAATGTTAAGCCAACACAAAGGGTTATGATCTGTCCATAGCTCAAACTCAGCTCCCCATAAATAAAACTTTAATGTCTCTATGGCCCAGCTTACTGCCAAACATTCTTTCTCAATGGTGGAATATTTGACTTCTCTCTCATGTAACTTTCTGCTAATATAAATGATAGGATGTTCTTCCCCTTCTATAATTTGAGATAACACAGCTCCTATACCAGAATTTGATGCATCTGTTTGTAATATGAAAGGTATTGTAAAATCAGGTGAACGTAGGACCGGGAATGAACATAAGATTGCCTTGATTGTTGTGAAGGCTTCTTCACAATCTGGCATCCATGTCACCTTTTCTGGGAGACGTTTCTTTGTTAACTCGGTGAGAGGGTTAGCAATCATAGAAAAATTTGGAATGAAATGCCTATAATAACTGGCAAGGCCTAGGAAAGACCTTACATTTTTTTAGTCACTGGTCTTGGGCTATTTGCTACTGCCTCAATTTTAGATTTTATAGGTTTTACTAGACCTCCACCTATTTGGAAGCCCAGGTATTCAGTTTCTTTCATGGCTAGTGAACATTTATTTGGATTAATTGTTAAACCTGCAGAGGTTATAACATTTAATATGGTAGCTAGGTGTAGTAAATGGTCTGACCATGTGTTACTAAAAATTACCACATCATCCATATAAGCAGCGCTATATGCAGAATGTGGCAAAAGAAGTTTATCCATAAGCTGTTGGAAAGTCGCTGGGGGCTCCGTGGAGCCCAAATGGCATGACTGTGAACTGATATAGACCAAGTGGAGTGCTGAAAGCAGTTTTCTTCTTGTCCTTTGGTCTTAAAGGAATTTGCCAATATCCCTTAGTGAGATCAAGGGTTGAAATATATTGTGCTTTTCCTAAATGATCAAGAATGTCATCAACACGGGGCACTGGATAACTGTCAAATTTAGAGATATTATTTAATTTCCTAAAATCTAGACAAATCCGAACCCCACCCTCTTTTTTGCTTACAATCACCATGGGGAAGTTCCAGTCACTGCGAGAAGGTTCAATAATACCCAGTTGTTGCATGTTTTTTTAATTCCTTTTCTACTTCAGGTCTTAGTTTTTCTGGAATTCTGTAGGGTCTTACCCTTATAGGTTCCTTCTGAGTAGTTTCAATAATGTGATGAATATCTGTTACTTTACCCAGTGTTCCTGTAAAATATTCAGCAAAAGGTTGCAACATAGTATTCAGTTCTGCCTTTTGCTGACTAGAGAGCTCAGAGTTAACATTAAGATCATCAAGGCCACCTCCCCTCATCTCTAGGTGTTGATACACTATATCTAATTCACTGATGGGAGTTTCAGGACAGATAAAGCACACGGGAGAATCTTTCCTCTCTACCCATTTCTTTAGTAGATTTACATGGAATATGTTAAGTTTTTTTGTTTTATCTGGCAATTCAATCTGGTAGGTGACGGGGCCTGTTTGTTTAACCACTGTGTATGGGCCTTGCCATTTCATATATAATTTATTGTCAGAGGATGGAAGTAATAATAGAACTTTTTCACCTTCTTGGAATACCTTGGGTTTTGTACCTTTATCATAATGAAGTTTTTGTATTCCTTGTTGTTTACTATTCACCTGGTGAGCAAGTTCTATATATCTGGACAGCTTTTTTCTAAGGTGAGATATATACTCACTAGGATCTTGACCATGTGACATTTTCCCATCTTCCCACTGTTCTTTTACTAGGTCTAGTGGACCTCGTGGGTTTCGACCATAAAGCAGTTCGAAAGGAGAAAACCCTGTAGAGGCATGTGGTACTTCCCTGTATGCGAACATCAAATAGGGAAGTAGTACATCCCATTTGCGGCCCTCCTCCTGACAGAATTTTTGCAACATTTTCTTAAGTGTCTGGTTGAACCGTTCCACTAGACCATCTGTTTGTGGGTGATATGGGGTAGTATGGATTGCAGAAATACCCAAAACACTATATAATCTCTTTAATAGGAGAGAGCAGAAGTTACTGCCCCTATCAGTTAAGATCTCTTTTGGTATGCCAGTCCTACTAAAGAGTTTACCTAGTTCCTGTGCTATTTTTGAAGCAGAAATAGTGTGTAAAGGAATAGCCTCTGGGTATTTAGTTGTGTAGTCGTACACTACAAGTATATATTGATTACCTTTTGAACTTTTTGGAAGTGGGCCAACTATATCCATGGCTATTCGCTCAAAAGGGATAGTTATCAGAGGTAAAGGTAACAGAGGAACCTTATCACTTTTCTTTAACTTAGCCACTTTTTGACTCTCGGTACAGCTCTTACAAAAATCAGCTACTTGCTCATGAATACCAGGCCAGTAGAACCGATACAATAATCGATTTGATGTACGGTCTCTACCTAAATGTCCAGCTAACGGTATATCATGGGCTAGTTCTAATAATTGCTGTCTGTATTTGCTGGGTACTACTAACTGGTTTATTTCTTCCCCAGTTTTTGGGTTAACACATTTGCGGTACAACAAACCATTATGCATTTTATATTTTTGACCATCATTCAACTGTAAAAAATAGTCCTGTAAGCTAGTGTCCTGTTGTTGTGCAGTCTTAAAGTCACTTGTGGAGACTATGGACTCAGTGTTCATGTTAGGCTTCTTACTATGCTCTTGGGTCCACTGTCTCTTGTCTTTCCGCTTCTGTGCCTTTGATTTCTTGCTCTTCTTAGTGTCACCATAAATGTCAGAAGAGAATGGGAATATCTGTTCTAAGCCTTCCTTTGTCTGAGATCTGGTGACCATGGCAGCTAGGTTGTTAGATATTAAAGCTTGAAAGTCTGGATAATCATGGCCAATCAAAACAGGAACTGGTAAGTTAGGGACAGCACCCACTGGGATGTTATGTGTATGTCCTTGTGTATCATTATGTCCAAATTATAGAGAGGGTAGCGATGGGTATCTCCATGTATACATGTCACTCTAGTAGTTTGAGCTTTGGCCTTAGAAGCTAGATTTAATAAGGTGCTTTGTATGAGAGTCTGTTTACTCCCAGAATCAAGTAGGCCATATACAGTACTCTGCCCAACTTGAACTGGCAACACATAATGTCCCCAATTGGCTAAAGCTAAGTGTATAGTCTCAGATTTCTTTTTTTTGGACAAAACCGTGCTACATGCCCCTTACCACCACATTCACGACAGATGATATCAGGGTTATAGCCTCTTTGCACTCTGGAATTTACCTTTGTTGCAGTCGGTGAAGAGGAAGAAGGAGGTACAGTCTGTCTGGGACCAGTGGAAGAATGACCATGAGGTAAAATTCCCTTTGACCGTGAAGATCTGGCAGCAATAAAACCTCTGCAAGTCGAATCGCAGCATCCAAGTCTCTGGCCGATGTTCCTTCACCCATAATTGAACCTCTTGTGGAAGAATTTTGATAAATTGTTCCAACACAATGGTTTCAGAATCTGATCAAGAGTCCTAGTAGCAGGCTGGAGCCACTTAAAGCACAAGTCTTTTAGTCAGCACATAGGCATCCTGAGGGTTGTCTGCATTCAAATATTTATAAGTCCGAAATCGCTGGCGATAAGTCTCAATGTTTATATCATATCGCTTCAGGATGGCAGCTTACTTGCTCATAATTATTTAGTGTGCCACCTCCACATGACTATCGCCCAGCTGAGCTTTTCCGGTCAAGTAGGGGGCCAGACGAATCACCCACTGATCTCTGGGCCAAGCACATGCTGTAGCAACTCTTTCAAAAGTCATAATGTAGGCTTCAATATCATCAGAGTCTGTTAGTTTTGCTAATTTTATATTTTTATAACCACCCACTGATTGGTCCGGTGGTCTACTGACACCTAGGGCTTGTATTGCCCTCAAGGTATCAGCCCATCTGGCCTCATACTCCTTTTTATCCAATTCCCTTTGTCTTGCCATCTCCACCTGTTGCATGCATAGCCACCTTACCAGCTCATATGTCTCCTGGGGTGGAATCTCTTCGGCTGTTCCTCCTGCACCTCCTCCACTTGCCTCAGGTTTCTCTTCCACCTCTTCCACCTGAGAAGTCGGCTTCCCTTCCTTCTTCCTTCTTTCTCACCACTGGTTCCATGCCAGGATACAAAGGTAAATGAAAAGCTGCAGAAATTGAGCGAGTAATAATCCTAGAAAAAGTATCAGGATCTGTCTGTGTCTTCTGCATACAGAGTTCATGAGAGTCTTGGACAGACTCACCGGTTAATTGCAACCAGCAATCCCACTTCTCACACCAGTGTGGTGGTTAAAAGTTGTATAGCAGAAGAACTTCAACGGAGGCTCTCTTCTTCATCAGCTTCAAACAATTTATTTGTGGAGTTTCCAACCAGAGTTACAAAATAAAAGTAAAGCGGACTTGTTTCGACCAAAGTAAATAGCAAAAACCATAAGAGGCATAAAGGGAAAAAAACATGAATAGCAGCCTTCATATCCTTAACTAGAGCACTAGTACAGAAGCATTCACTTCACCATCCTGACTGCTACTGACTTTCAGCTTGAACTGCTGGCAATATATATACCCTAGACTGTTCTCCCATTGGATGAACTATCCATCAATCAAGTACAAAAAAGATATTTCTGTATAACACAGTTATTTATGTCTTTTAGTTATGAAGGAGTTCACTATAACATTATCTAAACATATATACAAGTTGTAGAAGTATTAATATTTTGTTTAGACTCCTCTGAGTTAAGTTTATGCTGTTAGTCCCTCCCCTCATTGCATAAAAGAATCAACCCAATGGCCGGCGAGCTCCTAGGGAGAAGGCATACACAGCATACAACAGAGCCCCTTACAGGCTTCTATATTAAATATGAGGTAAACAGCATTTCTGTGTTTCTCCAAAATCATTCATATTCTGTTGCCTTACTCAGTTTTAAATAACTACTACAGTTTCTAGTTTTAGAGGTCAGGACCAACTATCCCAGATACCATTTAAAAGGAAAGGCTTGTAGACAACACTCTATGTTGTCTTTATTAATATAGTTGTATGCACTGAAATGGGGTTTAATAATTCATTTGCTTCACCAAGCCAGAGGGCAAGACTTATATGCCACTAGAATCAGCTACAGCCTCTCTGGTGCAATTTGAAGGGAGAAGCGTCTTTTTGGGCGTTCGCGGAGTTTGCGAGCTGCACGAAGGTGTGCACGTTCATGCAGCGTGCAGCGCGTCATCGCGAAGGAGCGGTTTAAATGAGAGAGCCTCCTAAGAATCCTAGCACAAGGGACAAGCTGAAAATGAAGAAATTTAGCATAAAACTTTGGTTCTATGCAGGAAAGGAAGGTTTTAAACAACCTCATTACATTATGGCTTCTTAAAGGGGCCATGCCAGTCAAACTTATAGCCTTACATGACAAACAAGGTATTGTTCTGCCAGAAATACAAAAATGACAAACAGTTACACACAAAAAAAAAACTATTTGCATAGGTGGCCAGTCTATGCTAAAACAAACAAAGGCAACGTAAAGACAATACAGAGACATTTGGGGAGGGGTAGTTTTCTGGCTAACAATACAACGTCTGACCATGCAAACACATAAGTTCAAGGCAACAGATCACCCTTTGACAGGCAGCCAAGGCAAAATGACAAATGTTATTGTAAGCAGTGTACCACCGGGTGAGATGTGTCTTTGGAGAGCGAGCAAATAGGTGCAGCCCATAGCTGAGGAAGGGAAGGAGCACACCCTTCGCTAGGGCAAGCCTGGCTGCCGGTGTAAGGTTATACTTGGCCCTATAGGCCAGACCCAGTTTGCAGTTTGCCGCCCTGCAGATGTTAAGGATATGATTACCCATGTCAAGTTGGGGGTCAAGTGTTACCTCCAGATATTTGATGGAGCTCACTATGGGTAGTGAGGATCCACCTGCGCTGGTGACGTGTAAGCAGGCCGATGAGGCTTTGATTTTAGCCATTGAGCCAAAGAGCATAGCCTGTGTCTTTTTCAGGTTCAGGACCAGCTTGTGACTAGTAACCCATGACTATACCCTGCTAAAGTCATCGGTCAGGTTCTGGTTTAGGGTAGTGGCATTTTGGGAGTGAGCCAGGATTACCAGATCATCTGCATACATGGTGGCGCTACAGCTGGTAGTAACCATGGGTAGTTGATTGATGAAGAGGGAGAAGAGGAGGGGACCCAGTACCGAGCCTTGAGGCACTCCGGAGGTCACCGGTAGGGGCTTGGAGAGGACTTTATTGAAGCAGGTACGCTGC
This sequence comes from Neoceratodus forsteri, assembly GCA_016271365.2. NCBI lineage: Eukaryota > Metazoa > Chordata > Ceratodontiformes > Ceratodontidae > Neoceratodus > Neoceratodus forsteri. Next base: position 1,111,292,162 of record CM028133.1, read on the forward strand.
TTTCTGCCATGTAGATAACCCATTAGCCATTTCATGGCATGGGGGAAGAGGCCAAGTGACCACAACTGTGCACCAAGCAGTTTGTGGTCAACGAGGTCAAAGGCTTTGGACAGGTCGATAAATATTGCACCAGAGAGTTTGCCCTGGTCCATGGCTGTCCGGATACTTGATGTAACCGAGATTAAGGCTGTGGTGGTGCTGTGTCCCTTACGAAAGCCGTGCTGGGCTGGGGACAGAAGTTCACGAGTGGATATATTCAGCTGCTCAACCACTACCTTTTCAAGGAGCTTGCTGAGGGTTGGGAGAATGGCAATCGGTCGATAATTGTCAGGTAGTTTGGGATTTCCTTGCTTCAGTACAGGGACAATCCTCACCTCTTTCCAGATGTCTGGGATGGTCCCCAGACCAAGGGATAGGTTGAAGATAAAGGCTACTGGTGAGGCAATGTGTGCAGCACCAAGCCTAAGGAGTTTAGGCTCCAGGTTGTCTAGGCCAGGACTTGAGTACTGGGAGAGGCCAGCTAGGCATTTCTGTAAGTCCTGAACTGATACACCCCTGAGGTGGAACATTTGACGAGGGGGGTGACCCTCCAGCAGAGTGGAGGGAAGGGGGTGGGACAGAGCCTCATCAGGTGAGAAGAGGGTTGTGAAGGCAGAGAGGTCAGAGAAGTGATTATTTATGGAGTTGGCAATAGTATGGGGATTATTGCAGGAGACTCTTACCCTTCCCTGTTCTTGTAGAGACACTGACCCTATGCTAACTGCCAGCTTCCATGGACATAGCTAGAAGGGTAGGCTCCATGCGTAGTTCTTCCTTCAACTCCAAGAGAGTAACCAACAACAACCACAACCCTCACTGCCTTTCAGCATCTTATATACTCTCTTGAGAATAGGTCATTCCTATTCCCCCTTTGAATGCACCAACCATCTACCATGTATGTATTTAATTGTCCCAATCAGACTGAACACCTATCAGTGACCAATTATATTCCCTTTTAACTTTAAGTTTATATTTGAGTGAACCAATCCCTTTAAACTGTGAGTCTGTGTGTGTGGACATGTCCACTCGAGATTTATGACCCAGCTCTTATCTAGCAGCTAGGGAGGACAGTGAGAATTCCAGCTTGTAGAATTTCAGCTTGTGTTTTTTTTTCCAGACTGCTAAAAAATAAGCCACCTACAGAATCCACCATTAACTCCTTCCTTCCCATTTCTGTCACACCTCCCCCCCAGGTGATGAAGGTGTGTCCCTTGGACCACCCAAAGTGACACAGCCATTCATGCAACAGCTGGGAAGTGCCCAAAATATCAAGCCATGCCATTAGCCCTGTCTAGATAGTCCATCCGCATTTGCATTTTGTTTGCCACTGCGATGCTGGATGGTCATGTTGTATGCCTGCAATACCAAACTTCAACATAGTAGTTTTCCATTTTGCCCACTTGATGTATTAAACCATATCCGGGGATTATGATCTGTGACCACAGTAAATTCTCTCCCATATAGGTAAGGCTGCAGCTTCTGAAGAGCTCACACTATTCCCAAGCATTCCTTCTCGATTGTCGCGTATGCCTCCTCTCTGGGCAAAATCTTCTTGCTGAGGTACACAACCAGGTGCTCTTCCCCCTGCTGGGTAACCTGGCTCAGCACAGCCCCCAGCCCATGATCTGAGGCATCCACAAGAACCATAAACTTTAGACTATAGTTGGGGCTGGCTAATACAACTGGGTCACTTAAGGCCTTCTTTAGTTCCTGAAAAGTGACCTCACAGCCTTCCGACCACTGCACCTTATCTGGCTTTCCCTTCTTGGTTAGGTCTGTCAGGGGCTTAGCCAGATCACTATAGAGAGGAACAAACCTTCGGTAGTACCCTGCTGTCCCCAGAAATGCCCTTACCTGTTTCTTGGTGGTAGGAGTAGGCCAGGCCAGGATTGCATCGACCTTGGCAGGCTCTGGGTGGATATGTCCACTACCCACCCAGTGCCCAAGGTAGGGCACTTCTGCCATACCGATCTGGCACTTTTCCACCTTGACTGTCAGACCTGCATTCTTCAGCTTTTGGAACACATCCCATGCATTCTTGATGTGTTCATCCCAGGTCTGGCTGTATATGGCTATATCATCCGTATAAGCCAATGCAAACTCACCTACCCCAAACAGAATGCGATCCACAAGCCGTTGAAAGGTTGCAGGTGCATTCTTCATTCCAAATGGCATTACCTTGAATTCTTATAAACCAAATGGAGTGACAAAAGTTGATCTCTCCCTGGCTGTAGGGGTCAGAGGTACCTGCCAGTAGCCCTTTGTTAGGTCTATTGTGGTCAGATACTTGGCTCCCCCAGTCGCTACAGGGTCTCATCTGTTCTGGGCATGGGATAGGCGTCAGCAGCAATTAAGCCTCCACCAGTTGATGCAGAATCATATGGTGCCATCCCTTTTGGGGATCAATACCATGGGTGATGCCCAGGGGCTACTAGATTCCTGGATTACTCCAAGTTCCAGCATTTCCTTGAGCTCCTCTTTCACGGTCTGCTTAACGTTCTCAGGTACCCTGTAGGGAGACTGTTTCAGGGGAAGCTGGGTCCCTGTAGCCACATGGTGCTCCATCATCGTGGTGTATCCCAGTTTTCCTGTGAACATGTCCTCAAGTTCTCTCAGCACACCCCGAATTTCTTGCACCTGGGCTGGCGTCAGCTGTTCAGAGAGGGTAAGGTTGTCCACAGAGGATGCAACCCAGGCCTCCCCAAGCAGGTCCACCAGTGGATCCATCTCAGTTTCCTCCTTTGGGGCACTGCATACAGCAAGGACCAATTCCTCCCCTGTCATAGTAGGGCTTCAGCATGTTAACATGATACACCTTATGCCTGTATCTCCTGTCCGGTAGCTCTATCAAGTAATTGACATCACTAACCTTTTGAACAATGGAGAATGGCCCCTCCCATGCTGCCTGTAATTTATTCTGTTGGACAGGGATGAGTGTCATCACTTGCTGTCCCACCTCATATTCTCTGGCTCGGGCCCCGCAGTCGTACCAGACTGTCTGCTGCTGTCGTACAGTGGCCAAGTGCTCCTGAGCAAGCCCCGTGAGCTCCTTAAGGCAGGTCCTGAAGTTCAGGACATACTCCATAACAGACTCCCCTTGGGAGGCATGGTCACCCTCCCATTCATCCCGAATCAAATCTAGGGATCCCGCACCCTATGACCAAACAGGAGCGCGAAAGGTGAGAACCCTGTGGACTCCTGTGGGACTTCCCTGTATGCAAATAGGAGATGATACAAATATTTGTCCCAGTCCCTCTTATGCTGATCTGCAAAAGTCCTTAGCATGGTCTTAATGGTTGAATTAAATCACTCCCTCAGACCATTAGCTTGGGGATAGTATGGGGAGGTTTTGAGCTGCTTTACCCAACACTTCTCCCACAAACTACTCATTAACCCAGACATGAAATTAGCACCCCTGATCTGACAGTATCTCCTGGGGAAAGTCCACCCGGCTAAATATTCCCAACAGTGCATCTACCAATGGTTCCACCTCAGAGGATGATAGGACCACTGCCTCTGGGTATCTTGTGGCATAGTCAACAACTACCAGGATATACTGCTTGCCAGTGCAATTTGGGGTGCTCAGTGGCCCCACTATGTCCACAGTTACCCTCTTGAAGGGTTCATCAATAATGGGCAGGGGCACCAAACTGCCTTGGCCTTGTTCCCCATTTTCCCCATCCGCTGGCACTGTGGACAAGTCCTGCAATAATTTACCACATCCTTGTCAATACCAGGCCAGAAGAAACTGTTGGTCAGCCGCTTTTTTGTGTGCCTCACCCCCAAGTGGCCTAAATATGGGATATCATGGGAACGGGCCAAAAGCTGCTGATGGTGAACCTTAGGGACTACCAGCTGCTGGAGCACCTCACCATCCAGCCATTCCTCTATTGTGCATTCTCTGTACAGCAGCCCAATGTCCCAGTAAATTGACTCTTTACCCCACTGAGGACCCTTAGCACTATTAGCAAATTACCTCAGTTTTTGCAAGGTAGGTTCAGTTCGCTGTGCAGCGCTCAGCTGCCCTCATCTGACCCTTCCCAGTGCCCCTTCAGAAAGAAGCCCTGTGGGCTCCTCTATTTGTGACTGCGGTTCAGGACTGCTGCTTCTAGCCAGCCCCTCCCCTGTGCTAGCCACTTCCTCAACTGCTGAGGAAGGGGCTAGACCACCTTGAGTCACCCCCTGTTCCCCCTCAGAAGCTTGCCCCTTTGCCTATGAGTTGCAACACACACCAGTTTTTTCCTGTGGTCAAAATAATTCCCCACAATCATATTTACGACCCCCAACTCCTTTTCTCCATGGCCCCCCTCCCAACTCAGGAAGACTCTAGCCATTGGTATTTGGACTGCTGGACCTGTGAATCTCCGGACTCAGGAGTATTTCCTAGGCAACATCTGCTCTGCCCAGATGAGATCCAGTCTCACCAGGGAGATGTAAGTGCCTGTGTCTCGCAGTCCCTGTGTTACTGTTCCGTTAACTACAATGGAATGCATATTCTCATCAGAGGAGAGTGGTTCTTCAGGGTGGGCACACCCCACAAACAAACCAGTGCTATTTTGATCACCCCTTCCCCCATGCCTCTGCCCCTTAGCCATTTTCTGAGGGCAGTTATATCTCAAGTGCCACACTTGCTTGCAAATATGACATTTCTTGGGTCCTGTCTCTTGAGTCTCTTTAGAACCTGAGGGTCCTGCTTTGGACTCAGGTGCAGGCTGGCTTCCTTTGGGCTGCCTCCCATGGGACCCCTTATAACCCTGTGATGCCTCCCCACCATGAGACTTATGCAGTGCGTATGGCCGGCTAGACATGTACATGTCAGCGCTTGATGCCACCTCCTTTGAGGAGGTGCATGCCCTGTCTGTGAGACATACGTGCATATCCTCAGGTACAATTTTAAGAAATTGTTCCCTCACAAACAAATTTTTGATCAGTTCCACAATGTCTGCTTTAGCCCCCTCCACCCACCTATCAAGGTAAGTACACAGTTGAACCAGCAGTTCTACATAACTCTCTTCTGGACTTTTCTTTAACTCCCTAAATTTCCTTCTATAAGCCTCAGGAGTTCATTCAAAATGTTTCAACAACACTGTTTTAACCTTATCATAATCAGCATAGTCTTCATCACTCATTTTAGAAAATGCATGCAAAGTCTTCCCCGTAAGTAAGGGTGTGAGATAAGTTGACCATAAAGCCTTAGTCAATTGGAATTGCTCACATACTTGTCACAAACGCACTCCACAGGTCAGGCCCTCTGCTCCCACAGTGCTAACCTCAGAGCACAATGGTGTGAACAGGTAACAGACAGGGTAACCGTCCTGTCTGCTTTTGGGTCCGAATCACCTTTAGTTTCAAGTTCTGGGGGGATTCAAACTATGAACCTTATGCTAGCGTACCCAAATGTACAGGCTCAGATAATATTCTCTTTTGGGGGGATGCAATATATCTTTCGCCTAAGGGCACCTAACCAGGTATCCAAAATGAACCCTTAAAACTTTATAAGAGACCTTAGGTATATTCTTATCTTTTACCAAGCTTAGTAACACCATCAAGCCCTTTAACAGCTGTCAGACTTAATAATACAGACACTCCATGTGCAGAAAGAAAACTGGGAGACCCAGGCAGTATCTTAAAGAATATGTTTACTAAAAATGGATAAAAAACAGTAAGATAAAATACAGAACAAATATCAAAGAGCATCACAATCACATACAAGAAAAAAAACTGTAGAACAAACTCCTACCACAATACATTTAGATCTTTTCTATCTAATGTATTACCTCTGCAAGTACCTTTTAAAGTTAGATCAGAGAGCTGTGTCTCTCTAGAGTCCCAAGATAATATGTCATACATTTCAGACACAAGTATCAGTTTAAACTCTGTGTCTCCACACTCCTTCTGTAAGTCATCCAGCTCCTCCTTTTAGAATATAAAATTACAAACATGATTTTCCTACCAGGTGGTATTTTAAATAATGTGAACATCAGCAAAAACCCATTTCCCAAACTATGAGTCTTTGATCAACCAGTTCCTTTGAGGTTTACAACCCTGCAGTCCGTCACTCAGGTGTGAGGTAGCCAACAGGAATCTGCTAAATGACATTCTTTCCTGATGTAATAAAATGTATATTCAGTTTCCAACTTCAAAAGCATGAGGTCATAAAAAGGCCATAAAATGCGATTCTCAAGGAAGTCAATTACATTACAGAGATCTCCTGGTCAGTGTAATACATCCTGTGATTTCAGCTGCTGACACCTTGTAATTTAAAAGGGCCAAATCTCACAGACTAACATTTCATACACTGACCATTTATTTATAATACCAATATCATACAATAATCATAACCAGCTGGCCAAGTGTCACAATACTTTCTCAAATGACTTTAGAAATAGATCACGGTCATCTCCCTCACTAAACTGAGGGAACAATTTAGAATTAATTTTGGCTTCATGAGGAGAACTCACTCCACCATTACTCATGGTTTGCTGGCTGCGCAGGGTCATCATCTCCTTCTCGTGCTGTTGTTCTCTTTCTCCACGTTCTTTCTCTGTGTCCTGGTGTTCTCTTTCTCTTTCTTCACCTTCTTTCTCTCTGTCCTGACTTTCTTTTTCTCTGTCTACCAGTCTGTTTTCTTCCAGTTCTTTCTCTGCTTCCAGTCTTTGTGTTTCTGCTTCTGACCTTCTTGCTTCTACTTCAGCATCCAGTCTTTTTGCCTCCAGCGCCTTGTCTTGCAGCAACAGCTGCAGTCGCAGTGCATCAAGCTGATTTGGGAGGTCTGCTACATCAGTTCCTGACTCACCCCCAAAGACTGTCTGGTTCTGGTCATATGCCAGAAGGGCAGCTATGAGGTCTGCCTTTTTCTTGTGTTTTAGACCTTCAAGCTGAACCCCCTTTTCCTGGCACTTTTCGCAAAGCTGTTGCACAGTGAGTCATACTCCATGGAGCTCATTCTCTAAACCTACACTATACTGTGCTAACTGGAAAAGAAAAAAACAGTTGTATCAGTGCTATCCTTTTCTGTTAAGTAAAAAAGCTATTTATTTACTCAACAGTTGTGATTGTGATGCCATTTTTCTAAGGTAATACATGGTTTCCACTGACTGTGGTAAACTCTGTTTAGCATCCGCCACCCAAGAGAGACACACTACCAGACTTTGATTTGTGCAATTGCACGTTTGATTGCCCAGTTTTGTAAACTTGGAGGTGGGTGCTGGAGCGAACTCCAGCTGGTGGCAGCGAATTCCCAAGGACAGACACATCTCTGAAAGCTGTTCCAGCCCAGAGAGAGAGGTGGGTTGTCACAGATGTCCCTTAAGTGCCTTGCATGCCTTGTGTGGCCATTAGCTGGCTGACTTTGGAATATAGCACCCAGGAGCAAAGGCACAAATCCACTTCAAATAGGCTATTTGGGACGCGCTATCCCTCTTTGCTGCTGGGTGTCTGTTGCCAGCAGCGGGAAGTGGTGTGCTGTGCAGTTGCACATTGTGCTGTCTGGGGACCGGGCATTTGCGGTGGTAGCGCTGGTCCTCTGGAACTCATTGCCCATGTACATCAGGGAGATCCCCTCATATGAGGCTTTCAAGATGGGGTTAAAGCACCATCATTCTAACCCCAGGAATCACTCATTATGATTAAACTGATGCAGTCAGCCTCCTGTGTTGAACTGCCTGGAGAGATGGAATTATATGCAAATGATGGAACTCTCAATTGGCTCATGCCAGTTTCAGACTGCTGCCCTAGCAGCTGCTGCACTCTGAGTGCTTCAAATTCTTTACTGCTCAGACTAATCACCCTACTTCTTCTGCTCTCTGGGAACATTCACCCCAACTGTGGTCCTGGGCCCCCCACCCCCTGCTGGGTGTGGCCTACGCATCACCTCAATGAACATCTGCAGTCTCCCAAAGAAGACTACTGCACTCCAGTGCTGGATCGTACAACACAGGCCCGACATCATTGCCATAGTGGAGACCTGGCTCTCTGCATCAACCCCTGACTCAGCTGTCTCCTTCCCTGGTTTCATCATCATCAGAGAAGATAGGGTTGGCAAACGTGGAGGCGGATGTGCAGTCTACCTCCGTGACTCCCTCCTTAGCCACGCTCTCCCAGCCCCCAAGCTCAGTCATGGTGCCCAAGCCATCTCTCTAAAAATCTTCCCTGACCCGAGCAGGGGCCCTCTCTATCTCACTACTGCATACACCCCCACGGGACCAGGCACCAGCAGCCCACTCCCTTACTGACTATCTATCCACCCTGCCTCACAAAGCCGAGCAGCTTGTCCTAGGTGACTTCAATGTCAACTGGCTTGGCTCCACTACCACACACATAAAGACTCAATTTCTGCCCTTGATTTAACTCAATTGGTCACAGTCCCTACCAGATTTAACCAGTCAAGTGGCACCTGCTCCCTCCTTGACATAATTCTTTCCAACCGCCCCCACAAAATCAAAAACATTAATGTCTTAGCCAACTCTCTTAGCGACCACTCCCCTATCCTCTGACACTGGTCCTCACCCACACAAAAGCCCATGCCCCAAGCCACCCCCGGCCACTGCTTTCACCCAGGGGGCCTTAATAAACTTAAGCAGCACCTAGCCCAACAAGGCTGGTCCCCGATCTTACTCGCAGACAACATAGACACTGCACTAGCCTACCTCACCAGTACCTTCTCCAAGGCCTGTGACCTCGTTGTCCCCTTTACCAGCACTCTCCACAAAAGACAAAATGCCCCTTGGATCTCCCCCTCTCTAATTCAACAACTGAGGCAGCGAGACAATCTATGGCACATCGCGGTTGAATCAGGTAGGCCAACGGACAGACAGGCCTATAATGCCGCCCGTAATCAATGCACCTGGGTCATATGGCAAGCAAAGGCCAAACACTACCAAACTACCCAGGCCTCCTCATGGGGCTCTGCACGTGCATTCTGGGACAATATTAAGGAGCTCAGTGGGAAAACCCGACCCCCCCATCCCAGATATCTGTAAATGGCTCTATCACTACTGACCCACTACATGTTGCTGACTGTCTCAACACAGCTTTCTCTGACCTCAGCTCAGTCCTTTCTGTCCACTTCTTTGACCCTATCACTGCCACAACCCCCCACCCTAAATCACCCCCATTCCTCCTCCGCACCATATTCCCCCATGAAGCCAAACCGCTCCTGCAAAAAGCCCTCTCCAGCCACAACCCCAGTTGTGACCCCATTGACTCTAGGATTCTCCGGCTAACTCTAGATGTCATGCTTGCCCCCTCACTGACCTGTTAAAACGTTCTCTTTGCCTTGGTCAATTCACAGGTGCATGGAAATCAGCTGAAATCACCCCAATCCATAAGAATGGAGATCGTACATCTCCTAATCATTACAGGCCGCTCTCCATCCTCCCCCCACTCTCCAAAGCCCTGGAAAAAATTGTCTCCACCCAACTCATGGAATACCTCACCAAATTCAACATCCTGTGTCCAGAGCAGCACGGCTTCTGCCCTGGACACAGCACCACATCGGCTCTGCTAGAGTTCTCACAGCACATACACTCTGCACTTGACTCCGGCGATGTTCCCGGGGCAGTGTTCATTGACCTATCTAAGGCCTTTGACACTGTGTGTCACCCCCTCCTGCTCAACTCCCTCTGCCAACTGGGTTTCTCATCCAGCCCCCTTGCCTGGTTCTCCAGTTACCTTCATGGCAGATCTCAACAGGTCAAATTAAATGGTACCCTATCAACTGCGCTACCTGTCCAACTCCCTCCCCCCATATATCACAAGTATTCCCAAAATTGGCCCTTTCAAAATTACCCTCCGAAACCACCTCACTGACACACAGAGCTGTAAGTACCCCTGACTGCCACTAAGCCTGAACTCTTCTGGCCCTGTGAAATCTGACAGTGTCCTTTTCGGACTGCCTCCCCCCCTCCCTCTCCTCAGCAACCCTGGTCCCTCACCCCAACCCCTCCCCAGCTACTTTTGCTCCCTAGACACGCTAGAGTGTACCTTGTTATTTGTATCTATTTGTATAATTGCTACATCAAACTGTAACTATTTGTAATCATCTGTACCTCTATGTATTATTGGAATTGCTCTGTGTATTTTTTACTGTATCTCACCTGTATTGTTTCCCAATGTTGTACCACACCATCTACTATTGTCTACCCTCCCTGTGACGAGGTGTGCTTGTAAATGAGTCTCTGTTTCAAAGGTTGTAAATCCGATTCATGGAAATAAATAAATAAATAAAATAAAATACTACACCTGCCTAGTAAGGACGTCCCGGAGAGCTCTCCTTGAACTGTCTTCAGACTAAAGTTATCTGTCTGATAAGTACTCATTTTTAGTTTAATTTTAAATTGCTGCCTTAGAACTTAGTTTAGTTTATTTAGAGTTTGTAGTAGTTTTTATATTTATTCGCGGTTCCCTAATGGTTCATTGGAACCGAGGGTTTCACGTCTATTTGTGAGGTTTACCTCATATTTCTTTATAAATTTTATATTTGCAGTTGGTTCCTTGAACCACTTTAGTTTTATTTAAATTTAGGTATATTTCTCGGTTCCCTTTTCCTTTGCAGAGACTATTTGGTTTTGAAGCACTTATTTTTGGGAGACTTTGTTCTTTGACTCGCAATGGGTGATCACGTGACCCGCAGAGACTTCCGGGTTCGGCGGCTACAGAGAAGGCACTCCGTTTTAGGCTGAAAACATTTCCCTGACTACATGCTGTGTGACACCCTTGGGTGTGTGACAGTACTAGCAGGGATAGCTTGTATCATTTGAGCTGCTCTTTGTAGAAATCGAACCTTATTCCTGAAATATAATGTACTGGGTGTGCTGGGTACTGTAGTTGTGCTGCATTAAGAACTACTGGCACGCTGATACACGAAGGGACCTTGCTGAGCCTTTTAAAGCAGTAATTTGCTATAGTAGCGAGTCCTGCAGACACAGAGCTGTGTTGCAGTGACTATTTGGTTTTAAAGCACTTATTTTTGGGAGACTTTGTTCTCCGACTCACAAAGGGTGGTAACATGACCCACAAGTTTCAGGTTCAGTGGCTAGGGAGGCACTCCATGCAGTGGAGTGAGCACGGACAGAAGCGAAGATGTGCACTTAAAGACCCACTGTCTCACGGGGTTTTGCGGGTTTGTCAAGTGGAGGCGAGTGAGGTGAGCAGGCTACAATTCCTAATAAACAGATGGGGAGTCACGAGATTCTAATATTACTCTCTGTAAATCCTTAAAATTGGGAAAAGATGGCAGATAACATAATGACTGTGGATGGTGACGAGGGTATAAAATGTCCAAACTGCAACATGCATTCGATAACAAAAGAGAAGGTAATCCCACAAGTATTAAAGTGTAGTAAATGCAGACTTATAGAAGGTTTAGAGAATGAGATGAAGCTGTCAGTATAGTCTAGAGGTTAGAGGAACAAGGTGTGAACAAGCTTGGTACATCCAGCAGACCAGACCTGAGTTTGATTCTCACAACCTCCACTTGCATACTGTGTGACTCTGAACAAGTCACTTAACCGCCCAGTGCTCCCAGGTCGCCCCTGAAAACAGGCACTTGTGCCTAGTGGGCCTAACCCGGTTACCAAAGACTAAAATAAAAATTAAAAAATTTAAAGGTAGATTGGCTCCTATTGAAGAAAGCCAAAAACAAATGCTTCATAGGTTTAAGGAAAGAGAAAATCTAACTATTACAAATAGTCAAACATAGAATAATGATCTTTTTCAACAGGTTAACCCAGAAGTTGATTATACTGCTGATGTGGCTTCCCCTTCCGTTGAGAAAAGTAGGCCAAATACTGATTTGTTAATTCTAACTGCATTTAATAAAAATATGCTGAATAGACCTGGACACAGACACAAAAAAGAGACAGAGAAGAATGAATTTCAGATGCTGATGAACAATGTTTTTTGGTTCAAAGTAATAAGGCTGCAAAAAAAAAAAAAAAGAGAGAAGGGCAGAATATTTTGATTTACCATTATATAATAGATATGAGACTATACAAGAACAAACAGGTTTATTATCCCCTATACTAACAGATTCCATAAATAAAGTTACAGAGATGGAAAGATGTACACATCTTAAAGAGCTGTCATCAATGAATACAGGGGAATGAAATACCCAAATAATTAAAACATCTAAACAGGTATTGATCATTGGAGATTCATTGATCAAATACTTGTGTAAATCAGTCCGTGAAAAGGACAAAGAAAATAGATCTCTCATCAGCCTTAGCGGTTGTAAAGTATCTGACATAACAGTAATGATATTAGATCTATTGAAACAGTATGAAAAAGGAGCCTTGGCAATTGTGCATGTTGGAATAAATAACATTAAGCACAATACAGTTTTCAAAATAAAACAGGATTATGTGACCTTGTCTAATAAAATCCTGGAATTAGGTTACTGAATATCCATTTCTGAAATCCTCCCTACACCTAAATATACTTCTTACCTCAATGGAAAAATTAAAGAGATTAATAACTGGATGAGATATTGGTGTCTTAGGCAAGAAATAAAATGTATTACCCACTGGGAGGAGTTAGACAAAGGCAATCTTTTTCACTGTAGAGATGGATTACATCTTAATAAAAAGGGTACAGTCAAACTAGGAAAAGACTGAATGAATATAGCCTTCAATGTTTAAACTGATGAATGGGTGGGGGGCAGAATAAGTTAATTGATTGTAAGCACATACAGACCTTGCAAATAGAACCAGAAAGAGAATTAAGAAGATCAACAAATGCGAGACAAATAAATGTAAATGGAAGTATTAGAAATAACAACCTTAAAGTGCTATTAACCAATGCCCAGAGTCTGAAAAATAAAATAAATGAATTAGCAAATGTTATGGTAAATAATATTGATATCTGTGACATCATAGAAACCCGCATTACACAAGACGGTTGGGGTACCTATATTCCAGGTTATAAATGTTTTGATAAACATAGAAGTATCCGAAAAGGGGGCGGGATTGCCTTATATATAAAAGAGAGTCTAAAACCTATTAAACTTAATTCTAAAAAAGAGTTGAATAAGGAAAATGAGCTGGTATGGGCAAAGGAAGCACTTAAGTCAAGTTATTTAACCACTGGACTTGGATATAGAACCCCCAATTTAAAAACTGATGAAACTATGGCTTTCCTGAATAAAACAGAAAGTATGGAACTACAGGGTGACATCATACTTATGGGAGATTTTAATTTTCCGTACATAGATTGGGAGTCTGTGGATGGTAAGGCTATGGTTGAAAATAAATTTATAGATATAATACTTCAGAATAATTTACAACAGAAGGTTCAAAAAGCAACAAGAGGCTATAACATACTTGATTTAATTTTTACCAACTTTGAAGTTGATAAGGATAAACTTATGTTCAAACAACATGAAGTCTTGCTGTATTCTGACATAATGCAGTTAGCCCCAGCACTTGAACTGCCCTGGAGAGGAAAGAGTTAACTCTATGCAGAAGCATAGAATGTTGAGCTCGAGCTCGGTTTTCAAATCTCTGTCTGTGGCACTTCTCAGTGTAACCCTTAGATTCTTTACTCCACCTAACAGTGAAGTCGCTCCGGAGATTTCCTCTGCTCAGTTCGGTAAAAGTAAAAACATTCAGTTTTAAACTGTATATTTTTGTTATTTTTGGATTTCCAGCCTCTGCCTATGGTACAGGTAGTGTGTAGATAGGTAGTGACTGTGTTTTATTTTTCTGAAAAAGTTGGAAATTGTTCTTTTCCTCGGTTTCTTTCTGGTGAGTCCGGTTTGGAACCGACCTTGTTACATTTTCTGTTTTAATTTTATTTCTGGGATTAGAGTGGTGTTCCGGTACCGATCGGTTTCAAAAGAACCGTACCTTTTGCTGGTTCTTTTAAAAAACACTGACATGGTTTGTAACCGATCGGTTATTGTATTACCTGGCTTGAAAGCTGCAATAGGGTAATTTGTTAGGTTGGCCATGTCTGAGAAACCCAAGAAGAAAACCGGTCCCACTGGGTTTCAACACTGTACTGAGTGTGGGGAGGCCTTTGGTAAGGCTGCCCCCCCCACCTCATCTGTGTTTATTGTCTGGGGTTTGACCACTTCAAGTCAGACTGCCAAATCTGTAAAAACTTTCCTAAATCCACTCCAGACAAAAGACTGAGTAGGCCGAAGGAAAGGGAGGCCGAAAAGTAAGGTAGATCCGGATGGCCAGCCGGTTCGGTTGCGGCCAAACTTGAGGAGGTGTCTACTGACCTAGGCGATACCTCCTCGGGCAAAAGGAGAGCCGACCCTGAGGGGCCGGTTCCGTCAAAAAAGAAACGTAAGTCTGCTGGTTCAGATCCTGTACCGCATTCTCCAACCATGGACGAAATAGCCAAAGTGATTAGCATTGTTAAGTCGCTTAGACCGGTTCCATCCGAACCGGTACCACTGGTTAGGCGGTCGGTTCGGTTGGATCCGTCTCCCCCAGATTATGATCCAGATGCTTATTATGAGGAGTGGGAGGGAGACGAAGACTATCCCGATGATGATGATGATGATGATGATGATGATGATGATGATGATGATGACCAGGGGGTTCTGGATGCGCCCATTGAACCGGACATCTCCCCAGACAGGCCCTCGGGTGTCTCTCCTCCCAGGCTGTCTGAGACCCCTTCACATTTTTTGTTCTACAAAAAGGTGGCAGAAACCCTGCAGCTTCCCTTGGTTGAAGCTGCAGAGGAGGATGAAGAGCCTGATTTTGTGTAAATGATGGACATCCCAGAGTCCAAAAGGCTGTCTATCCCTCTTCATAAGTCCTTGGGGAAACAGACACACAAGATTTTACAACTTCTAATTCAATACCTCCTGTGGACAAGAGAATGGGCAGGAGGTATTCGTTATCAGGCTCAGCTGCGGAGTTCCTTTATAGTCATTGCAGCGATGTTGGGGTAGTGCAGGCTGCAGCCTGTGACAGGGCTAACATTCCTTTGGCTTCACACATCCCAGATAAGGACTTCAGGAAAGTGGATGCCATGGCCAAAAAACAGTATTTGTCATCCTCTTTGGGACTCAGACAGGCTACTTATATGGCCTACACAGCCAGATACCAGAAATCCAGATGGGATATGGTTCTGGAACTGGCTAAACAGGCCTCTCCCTAGCTAGACAGGGAGCTGGAGGTGGTGGCTGCTGATGGAATTGAGGCATCAAAAATGCAATTTCATGCTGCTGAGGACTCCAATTATGTGGCATCTAGAGTCATGGCTACATCTATGTCTCTCAGGAGAAATGCTTAGCTCAGATGTACTAGCCTTTCACAGGATACCCAAACTAAGGCTATGGATTTTCCTGTAGTGGGTAACTCTCTGTTTGGGGAACAAACAGAGGCTTACATGAAGAAAATGGATGAATACAGGACCACGTATAGGAGTGCACAGGCCAAGGAAAGGCAAGCCACTCCTCAAAAGCAGCAGTCTAGGGGTAGGGGCAGGCCCTTTCACAGGCCTTTTTATCAAGCCCAGGCCTCCTCTCCCTTCCCACAGAGGGAGTTCTTCATAGGGAGGGGCAGGAGGGGGATGAGCACAGCTGCGCCCTCCTCCTCTCAGTCTAAGGCTCCTACCAAGCAGACACCCTGATGCATCAGCCCGGGTCGACTCCCCATTTCCAGTAGGAGGCAGGCTGGCTTACTACTTCCAGGCCTGGAAGTCTGTGACTTCAGACAAGTGGGGCCTGGAAGTAGTTAGCCAGGGACTGGCCCTCAGCTTCAAAAAGTTTCCAAAAAAGAGGACCAAGTCTTTTCCACCTGCACCAGCCTCAGAAACCATTGCCATAGAGGCAGAGGTTTCCTCTCTTCTAGCTCTCAGAGCTGTAGAGGAGGTTCCTGCTCAATACAGGGTAAAAGGACTGTACTCCAGGTACTTCCTTTCCCTGAAGAAAACAGGGGAGTGGCAACCCATCCTAGACTTAAGGTATTTGAACAAACACATTTTAAAGCCAAAACTCAAAATGGTAACTCTGGGAATAATCCTACCCTCTCTAAGGCCAGGAGATTGGCTAGCATCTCTGGACCTCAAGGATGCCTACTTCCATATTCCTATCAGGTGCTCCCACAGAAAATACCTCAGGTTCGAGTTGCCTTCAGGCCATTACCAATTCAGAGCCATGCCATTCGGCCTAACATCAGCTCCAAGGGTGTTCACAAAGTGCCTTGCAGTAGTGGTGGCTTACCTCAGAAGACAGGGTATCACCATTTTCCCATATCTGGACGACTGGCTCATTGTGGGGCAGTCGTCTCTACAGGTCTAGTCAGCTCTACAGACTACCCAAGATCTACTCAGTTCCCTAGGGTTTCTTCTCAATCTTCCAAAGTCTGTCCTCAAACCAGTTCAGCTTCTCACCTTTATAGGCATAGAGTTGGACACTGTACAAGCAAAAGCTTTCCTTCCCCTGGCAAGGGTGAAGGCCCTAGTGGATCTCGCTTCATCCTTTCGACCTCAGGTCTCGCACCCAGCAAGACACTTCCTCCAGCTTCTGGGCCATATGGCAGCTTCCACCGCAGTGGTGCAGGGAGCAAGGTTCCAGATTAGGGACATTCAGTTTCACCTAAGGTCCTTCTGGGCTCAAAAAGAAGGATTCACTTACCAAACTAATTCCAGTGACTCAGACTCTAGTCCAAGCTCTCCAGTGGTGGTTGGACCAGAACAACCTCAGACAAGGGTTTCCATTTCTCCCTCAAGTGCCATCAGTAGTTCTAACTACAGATGCTTCCCTCCCTAGGTTGGGGAGCCCACCTGGGAGCCCTGACAGCTCAAGGAATCTGGTCTCCTCAGGAGTCTCTCCTTCATATCAATCTCCTGGAGCTCAGGGCAGTTTTCCTAGCCCTTCAGAGCTTCTCAGATTCAGTCAAGGGCAAGGTGGTCCAAGTCAGAACAGACAACACCACCACAATGTGGTACATCAACAAGCAGGGAGGCACTCGGTCTTCGGCCTTGTGCACGGAAGTCATGAAGCTGTGGTCTCTAGCATATTCTCGTCAGACTTCCCTGGTAACAGTCCACCTTCCAGGGAAGGACAATGTACTAGCAGATGCTCTGAGCAGAATTTCACTGGGACATCACGAATGGTCCCTGGATCCTCACATCCTGAAGGTCATCTTCTCCAGGTGGGGCACTCCAGAGATAGATCTCTTTGCAGCACCAGACAATCATCAACTTCCTCTATTCTGTTGCAGACCTCCAGTGCTGGGGACGGTACCCCAGGATGCTCTCATTTTGGACTCGAAGGGCAGGTTTCTGTATGCCTTCCCTTCCCTTCCCTCTGCTGTTCAGGTTTTGATCAAGATCAGGACTCAACCCTGCACAGTGATACTAGTAGCTCCAGACTGGGCCAGACAGCCTTGGTATCCTCTACTACTGTCCTTGCCAGTGTCACGTCCCCTGTCTCTGCCCAGGGCATACAATCTCCTGTCCTTCTCCCAGGGGTGGATCTGGTACCCCAATCTCCAGTCTCTCAATCTCAAGGCCTGGCTCTTGAAGAGTTAGAATATGCAGCATTATACCTCTCTCAGGGACTTCTGGATATTCTGGAGGTCTCCAGGCAACCTTCCACTAGAAAAACTTGCAATTCCAAATAGAAGAGGTTCAGTATTTGGTGCTCTCAGAAAGGCATCGTGCCTCATTCTGCAGACATTTCTACAACCTTAGATTATCTAGTTCATCTGAATAGTCTAGGCCTTAGGCCTGCCACTCTGAAGGTTCATCTATCAGCTGTCTCTGCATTCCTTTCAGCAGGTAGGGACTCTTCCCTGGCATTTCATCCTGTTTTCAGAAAGTTTTTCAAAGGTCTGGTTCACATTAATCCTCCCTTTAGGGAGCCCACTCTGCATTGGGAGCTTAATGTCTGCATTGCTCAGCTCATGCAGCCACCCTTTGAACCTCTGGCTTCGGCAGAATTGAAGTACTTGACCTGGAAAACTGTGTTCTTGCTAGCTATTACTTCTGCCAGGCAAATTAGTGAATTACAGGCCCTGTCAGTTGAACCTGACTTAATTTCCTTCCATAGGGATAAAGTGGTCCGAAGAACCAATAGGAGGTTCTTGCCCAAAGTGGTATCGGATTCTCATCTGAACCAGTCAATATCTCTCCCTGTGTTTTTCACTGACCATTCTTCTTCGGGAGAAAGAAGATTACACAGTTAGGATGTTAAGAGGGCTCTTAGCTACTACATAGAGCATACTAAGGCACACAGAAATGACTGTCTTCAATTGTTTCTCACTTATGGAGAAGTGGGGAAAGATAAGCCTGCCACTAAAAGAACTATTGCCAGGTGGCTTGTTTCTTGTATACAATTCTGCTATAACAAATTGGATAGAACACCTCCTTCTGGCCTAAGAGCTCACTCGACTAGGGGTAGAACTGCTACTCTAGCTGCGGCCAGAGATATACCCTTGTTAGAGATCTGTAAAGCAGCCACCTGGAAAACAGTACATATATTTGCCAAGCATTACTCCCTGGACATCCAGGCTAGGAGTGATGCTAGGTTTGGCACAGCAGTTCTGCAGAGCCTCTTCCCAAAGCAGGTTCTGCATTCCCTCCTCCATAGGCAACTGCTTGGTAGTCTGCATTATGTCAGAATACAACAAGACTTCATGTTGTACAAGATAAAATTACTCACCATAGTAATGTTGTTTCTTCTAATGGAGTCTTGCTGTATTCTGACCTCCCCCCTGCCTCCCCTCTCAGAACCTAGTTTTTGGGAAGTGGGCTGGCAGGTACAGTGTTGCACCTCAGTAAGTAAGTAAGTAAAATTTTATTTTTTAAGAGCTTTTCAGAAATCCAAAGCGCTGTACAAATGAGTAACATTTAAATTACAAGCATATTATTAACAATAACAACAATAAAATCATTCTCCAAATGCTTTCACAAGCAAAAAAGTTTTTAGCTCTGATTTAAAACTCTTGACGGTCAAGCAGCCTCGTATCCAGCGATGTAAAGAATTCCACAGAGTAGGGGCAGCATAAGAAAATGCACGTGCCCCAGATGTCTTTAAACAAACCCTGGAAATCTCTAGCAATCCCTTGTCGGCGGATCGGAGTGAGCGAGAGAGAAAGTAGGGAGTAAGGAGATCTTGTAGATACTGCGGTCCCTGTTCTTGTGGGGCTTTGTAGGCCAGTAACCCGACCTTGAAGGTGATCCGCCACTGAACTGGCAGCCAGTGCAGTCCGCGCAGCACAGGCGTAATATGACTACTTCTAGATGTCCCAGTCCAAAGCCTGGCTACTGCGTTCTGCACCAGCTGTAAGCGGCGGATATCAACCCCCAGTAGCCTAGGTACAGGGCATTGCAGTAATCAAGGCGAGTGGTTACAAAGGCATGGACCAAGACAGGAAGATCAGCCAGAGAAACCAGGTGTTTCACCCGGGCGATATTCCTAAGATGGTAAAAGGAAGATTTGACAACGGCTGACACCTGTGATTTTAGGGTCAGGCCGTCGTCTATAATAATGCCCAGATTACGTACCTGGTCTGAGGTTGGGAGCTGGACACCATCAAGCCATATGCCCGATGGAGCCCCAGCCCTACAACCCGCCTCAAGGTGACCTGAGTCCACAGCCAACACCTCAGTCTTATCCGGGTTTAACCTCAGCCAGCTGGCACTCATCCAATCTTTGATTTTGGATAGACAGCTATTAAGCATAGAGACTGCATCTTCCTGCCCAGGACTAAAGGACAGATACAGATGGGTATCATCTGCATAGCAGTGAAAACCCAAACTGTATCGCCTAATAATGTCTCCCAATGGCAGCATATAAACAGCGAACAACATGGGTGCTAAAATGGAGCCCTGCAGCACCCCACAGGACAGGGAGATGGTGTCAGAGGAATAAATTCCAGTGACAACCCTCTGTCTCCGACCCATGAGGAAGGATCGAAACCAATGCAGAACTGTACCAGACAGTCCACAATAAAGCCACAGGCACTCCAAAAGCACACCATGGTCCACAGTATCAAATGCTGCGGAGAGATCAAGAAGGACTAGACTAGTACGAGCCTTTCGATCTCTCGCAATCAGGAGATCATTTAGAACCCGGACAAGGGCGGTTTCAGTGCTATGTCATTTCCTAAACCCTGATTGAAGAGTATCATAGACATTGTGATTTATAAGATGGTCATCCAGTTGTAGCGCAACCACCTTTTTAATAATCTTACCCACAAAGGGCAGGTTAGAGACAGGTCTGTAGTTAGATAAACAATCTGGATTCAATGAAGGCTTTTTAAGGAGTGGTCGAACGACCGCCTCCTTTAGGGGATCAGGAAAGACCCCCTGCTCCAAAGATTTCCAGATAATTTCAGCAAGGATCGGTCAGATAGTATGTACACAACCTATTAATAGTGACGTAGGGCCTGGATCCAAACTACAGCAGGTTGGTCGTACAGTCTGGACAATCCTCACAATATCCATGAACTCCGGCTTACCAAAGTCAGACCAGGTAGCATAGGTGTTTTTTTTCTCTCACTGATCGCCGCAAACCCTTAAAGAGGGAGCTTGGCCAATGCTTGATCTAATGCTGGCAATCTTATCTGTGAAGAACCGAGCAAGCTCATCACACTTTATTTGTGAAAAATCTCTCATAGACTGTAGACAGAGTGGATTGCACAGTCTGTCGACAGTCCGAAAGAGTTGAGCTGGTTGGTTCTGTGCAGCAGCAATCTCCCTGGACAGGAATTCTGCCTTCTTACGGGTGATTGCTGATTGATAGATACCATAATAGTCCATCAACCTAAGTCTGTCAGCATCCAGGCCGGATTTCCGCCAAGCCCTCTCTAGCCTTCACCCCACTCTCCTCAGGTCCTTCAAAGACTTATCAAACCATGGAGTCTTTGGGTGCTGAGTGAGTGGGCGATCACGGACAGGAACAACCTAGTCCAGGGCCTGACCCACCGCCTTATTATAGGCCAGAACGAGGTCCCCTGGACCCATGCACTCACCTGGAATACCTGATAGATCCAGTACCGCTAATAGGCCCTCTGGGGTAACTCCCCTTAAAGGGCGATACTGGACCATCTCTATAGATGCAGGCCTATTAGGGGGTGCCCTGAAGCTGAATCTTATAGTGTGATGATCTGTCCATGCATTCGGTTCCACCCCCAAATGCGTAACCTCCAAATCCAGTAGAAACACTAGATCCAATGAGTGCCCCCCTATATGGGTAGCAGAGGTAACTACCTGTGAAAGACCCAACATAGTCATAAATTGGAGGAGATTCTTTCCAAAATGCAAGAGTTCATCGTCGATCCAGGCGTTGAAGTGGCCCAGTATTAACCATCTGGACGACTCCAATGCCATGTCGACGATGAAGTCCGCTAACTCCTTCAAGAATTCTCCACCATCACCGGGTGGACGGTAGATGAGGAGAATCCTGAACCCTGCACCTGCTCCCAGGATACACTCAAAGGATCGAGTGTCACCCACTGGCACATCCACAAGATTCAGGTCCGTTCTAAAAAAGATGGCTACTCCCCCGCCCCTATGATCCAGTCTCGGGCGGTGTATCACTGAGAACCCAACCAGAGCAGCAGAGGCTAGTATAGGACCTGCATTCTTATCAAGCCAGGTCTCGGTGATACATGCCAGGTCAGATGTTGCAACAAGAGCTGCAATAATTACAGTCTTGTTCCTAATGGACCTGGCATTACATAGCACCACCCGGGTTGGATGGGTTTTCAGGGAGGAGCGCAGTACCTGCCCACAATCTGTGAAGCCCTTGGGTATGGGAATCAGGCAGGGAGGACCCCTTTTCTGATCCCATTTCCCCCCGGCGCGTCTCCTAGTCCCAACTACCCCTATCTGCTCACTTCTTTCCAGTCTCCCACTCTGTCCAGCCCATCCATCCCTCGAATGCCTTCTCACTATCCCCAGTGCACGATGCTTACTAAAGACATTGGCAGATAAACGGGGACAGTGAAAAGGATGGGGGCTCCGGAGCAGAGCGGGAGAATAGCGCCTGACCGTCATAAGACTCTCCCAACACATCTTAAAACAATCAATAAATAACCAAACAATTAAACTAATCAAATTAACCATCTCACCTTCAATCCCAACCCACCCTCACACAAACAAATAAATAATAAACAAACAACCACTGTAAAGACAACGCAATCCCCTCCGGAGCTCATTCCCCATAAACAGGGTAACATACTATAACTTCATACACTCTCTACCTCTACTCCACCCCCAATTTATAAAATAAAATAAAACTAAAAATGCTGAGATTTAAATTATTAAACCCAGCATCAGAGTCCGAAGTCAGAATAAGTCTACATAATATAAATCACGGAGAGGTGGATAATAAGTCTCAAACTATAAATAAAACCAGTAGGTACAAATATTGTTTCCAAGCAGAAACTCTCACTAAAGTGTGAGAGTAAATGCAAAACAGTTGAAGTCTTTAAATCCCCAGACACTCTCACTACCCGGAGGAAATAAAGCACATTCAGGAGTTAGAGCATAAAAAGATCTTAAGGCAGCCGGTGTCTTTAAATCTTCAGAACCCCAGGCTCTCTCACAACCCAGGAGATCAAGGAAGAAATGGACAATCACACTGCCTTATAACCAGTGTGCAGGAAAGCAGAAATTTAGGAGCAGTTCCTGTCCAAAAGCACTGATAGCACAGCAATAATAGTGTGAGGGAGACTAACTACCCTAAAGTAGGTTACTGACCCAGGCCAGGTCCACAGCAACGACCCCGGAACAGTATCCACCCGCCAGTAGACCCCTCCGGTAAGTCTAAGAAACACCGCCAACTTGCACTCAGCCCAGCAGGTCTGCTTGGGCTGTCCGCCTGAGCCCAGCCGACAGCAACCACCCAGGCAGCTCCCCCACAACACATTTTCTTAGATAGCCAAAACTCCGATCACAGTGAGAGCCCACAAATGCAGGCTCCTCTCTCAATCTTCTCACAATCTCACCGCACCAAAGTCAGCAGATTCAGGTTCTTCTCCCCAGAACTCCACCGGCCTCATATACATTTAACTACGACTCGCAGTCCGATCAAAGTCTACAGTCCTCCATTTCTTCCACTGGTAATCCAAAAATTCCACCTCTTCGTCCGCAGCTCACAGGGTTACAATCCGATCAGAAAACTCGACCCATCTCCACCAGCAAACATTCATCCACAAAACAGCAGCCGTATCACTCATCCCACCCAGGACGACACCTCCACGCAAATCAGACACGCAAAGTTGCCACACCGCTTCAGTCTCCGGGTACGGTGAGAGCGATAAAGCAATAAAAACACGTCAATCAACCAGCGATAAAATTAAATTTAAGTAAAACTAAGTTAAATAACATAAAAAAAAGTTAGGAGATGTTCAAAGAACTGCGAACAAACGAGTGAACAAACAAGCACGACACAGTGGCTAGCCCAGCGTGGCCACCATCTTGGAAAGTCCCTCTTGGGTGGGGTAGCTCTTGTTACTTTGCTGGTGTTTTATAGTTAATATTGTCACTACCTTTCCTTCTTGGGTTCTCGACTTGAGTCTTTTGGGCCCAAAAAAAGTCTTTTGCCCTTTGGCTATATGTTGAACAATTTCCATACTATCGTATTTAGTTAGTTTGCTCATAAGAATCTGATGGTTACACTGGGAAGTACCACAGACAGAGATTTGAAAACTGAGTTCAAACTCAACATTCTATGCTTCTGCATAGAGTTAACTCTTTCCTCTCCAGGGCAGTTCAAGTGCTGGGGCTAACTGCATTATGTCAGAATACAGCAAGACTCCATTAGAAGAAACAACATTACTATGGTGATTAATTTTTTCTTACTCCCACCCCTGGGTGGAAGCGACCACATGATGGTACAAATGAATATGCAGTTACAAAAAAATATGGAGACTAAAGGGGTAACCACATTTAAAAACTATTATAAAGCTGATTATGGTAAAATAAAAACATTCCTAAATAACTGGGACTGGGGAAAAGATCTAGAGGGTCATAACCTTGAAAATACATGGAACATAATAAATGATAAAATACAGACTTGCATAAATAATTGAGTTCCTGATAGGGAAAAAAATATGGTAATAGTAAAAGGCTTACCGTTTGGTGGAACAACAGAATACAAAAAAGTATTTAAAAAAAACAACAATCTATTCAAAAAATATAAAAAGAAAATTAATGAGTTTAGTTTACGTAAATATAAAATTGCAGTTAAAAACTGTACAAAAAATGATCAGAAAGGCCAAACAGGAAGTTGAAAAAAAATTTAGTAAATAAAGTAAAGGATAATAAAAAAAAAATATTTAATTATATAGGTTCCCTTAGAAAAAATAATAATAACATTGGCCCTTTAATGACAGAAAATGGTGAAATTAATAATGAAAAGTATATGACAAGCCAGTTTGATCAATATTTTTTATCCATTTATACTAAAGAGGAAGTTAAATCCAGGAAAGCAGTACCTGTATCACAGCAGGATGTTACCTTTACAACAATGAAGTAATTAACATAATCAGTAACATTAAAATCACTAGTTCTCCTGGGCCTGGTGGACTTAGTCCTTTATACCTAAGAAAACTAGTCTCAGAACTTGTTGGTCCAATTACTAAATTATTCAATAGCTCTATGTTAGAGAGGAAAACAATTAAAGCATGGAATGAGGCTACAGTCATCCCTGTTTTTAAAGGAGGCGATAGACAGAATAAGCAGGATTATAGACCAATAAATTTAACTTCCGTACTTGGTAAAGTGCTTGAAAGACTCATTCAGAAACTTACTGTTGATCACCTTAAACAGGAGGGACAATTACATCTCTCACAGCATGGTTTTTGTCAAGGGAGATCATGTGTTACAAACCTAATTGGCTTCTTTGAGCCTGTGAGTGCAGCCCTGGATGTAGGAATATCAGTGGATGTGGCCCATCTTGATTTTTTCAAGGCCTTTGATAAGGTTTCCCACAACATATTAATTGAAAAATTAAAACTATATAAAGTACATTCTAATATAATTGACTGGATTAATTCATGGTTGCGTAATAGGAAACAAAGGGTTATAATAAAGGGATACGCATCTGACTGGGGACAGGTGACCAGTGGAGTGCCCCAGGGCTCAGTTCTTGGACCTACCCTGTTAAATATAATGGCTAGTTCCATGCCGTCAACACCAGGTACCTAGCTGAGTAAATATGCCGACGACTGTAAAGTCAGAGGTATCGTTACCAACCACAAAACTGCATCTGTATTCCAGACTAACTTGGACCAATTAGCAGCCTGGGCAACAGAGCACAAATTGGTATCTAATAAATCAAAATGTAAGATTATGCACTTTGGCAAGAATAATCCATGTTTTGAATATTAACTATATGATACCATACTAAGTGTAACAGATAATGAAAGGGACCTTGGAGTCTGTATCACACCTGATCTTAAGTTTGATAAACATAGAAATATGATGTTAAAGAAATGTTATGGTATCTATCATTGTATTATGTAAAACATAAAGAGTCGGAGTGCGTAGGTGATTGTGCCTTTGTATACGTCCTTGATTAGACCCCATCTGGAATACTGTACACAGTTTTGTGCACCATATACTGTTGAAGGGAAACATAAAATTGAGAAGGTACAGAGGAAGATTACCAAAAAAATCGAAAACATGAATAATAAATCATATGGTGAAAGATTGTCCTTACTGAATCTGTACTCCATGGATTATAGGAGGATAAGATGTCTAGCATTCAGGGCACGTTCAAATGAAATTCTTGACTATACACTGGGGCTCCAAAAACAAAATATGAATGACTTAAATACAAGGTCACACAAGTATAAATACAAGGGTGAAGTGAACAAAATATCTAAAATAAATAATTGGTATACACAAAGAGTTATTGCAATATGGAATAAACTTCCTAGTCATGTAGTTGAAAGTGGTGATATGGAAATATTTAAAACTAGATTAGATAAATTTATGGAAGATAAACATTATTATTACCACTATTGAAAGTTTAGTGGTGACAAGTTCTCTAAAGAACCTTTGGTCTCTTGAACTTGTAATGATTCTGTGATTCTGTTAGTGGTTGTTTATTTTTAAAAACCTCTGGTTCCAAGGTACTTTAAAAAAACGATTTTGAGGATTGATCGTTTTGTCTAGCTTCAATGTCAGAGGTCCATTTGGATAAACCTAAAAAACTCACAGGACCCACTGGTTTTAAATATTGTGAGTCTTATGGGCAAGTTATAGCAAAAGCAGATAGACATTCTCTTTGTATTTCTTGTTTGGGTACAAGTCATATCTTTGCCAATTGTGATATTTGTAAGACCTTTTATCATAAAATATTAAAGAATAGTGCTAAGATTTTAGAAGAGATGGCTTTTGCTTCTGCTTCTAGTGTGGATAATTCTGCTTCTTCCTCTACCCATAAAAAGGATGGTGGTAAAGCCAAGGATCCTGACAGGAGTTCAGAAAAATCTGAACAGGGTAAATCAAAAAGGGCTGTGGAAACAAGATCTGAACCTGTCCCAGTAAAGAAAAAATGTAAAGAAAAACATGTCGCTGCACCTCCGGCCGAGAAGGCCAAGGAGCTCCCAGCAGACAAATATAATATGCTCTTGGTTGAGGACATTGCTAAGGCCTTACAGGTTTTACAAGCCCTACACGGCACAGTCCCGGTTCTTACACCGGCTGCCCCAGTTCCTCCTTCAGCTCCTGCGAGGCAGGAATTTCTGGAAGTGTATGGTGAGGAGGATGAGGATGACTTAGAAGGGGAACCTATAGACCCAGAATTCTCCCCAGAGCAAGAGTTTGGATCTCCTCCTGGGGGTCCTGAAGAATATTCTTCTCACTGTGCCTTTGTAAAGAGCATGGTGGAAACCCTTAATCTTCCTCTTCAGGAAATGGAAGAGGATGTGGAGGAGGCAGAGTTTTTGGATATGATGGGTTAACCCCCACAAAACGTTTGCTTTTGCACATGCATAAGTCCTTAAAAAAGGCTGCATTGCAGATTTTTAAAACTTCAACTTCTATCCCTGGTGTGGATAAGAAAGCTGACAAGAAATACCAGCTGGATAGAACTACAGCTGATTTTCTGTTTACTCATCCTGACCCTGAAGAGGTGGTCCAGGCTGCTGCCTGTGACAAGGCCAGGATCCTCTTGGCTACCCATCCAGCAGACAAAGACTCAAGGAAATTGGATGCCATGGGAAAAAAAAGGTTACATGGCTGCCTCTTTAATAGTTAGGCAGGCCAATTACATGGCATATGCAGTGCAGTACCAGAAGGCTGTGTGGAACACTGTTCTAGCTCTGGCTGATAAAGTGCCAGGTGAAACGGCTGTAGATCTGCAGGATGCAGCAAGGGCTGTACTTGATGCTACTAAGTATCACTTTCATATGACAGTGGATGCCAATGATACTGCAGCTAGATTAGTGGCTTTGTCTGTCTCGCTTAGGAGGTTTGCGTGGCTTAGAGCCACTAACCTTACCTTAGATACCCAGGCCAAAGCAATGGATTTTCCCCTTGAGAACAACTCCTTGTTTGGAGATAAGACTGAAGCATATGTGAAGAAGGTGGAGGAATATAAATCCACCTATTGAAGCAATTCAAAAGATAGGCTTTCCACCTCTTATAGACCCTAGAGTAGGGGAGGCAGGGGTAGGGTTTTTTACCCCAAACCGTTCTTTCAAGCACAGGCCTGTCAGCCTCCACAGCAGGCCAGAGGTTATTTCAGAGGAAGGGGCAGGAGACCCATGAGAAGAGCTGCTCCTGCATCACAAGTTCAGGCACAACCCACACAGAACCCCTGACGGGCTAGTGCAGGTCGCATCCCCTTTTGTAGACCCACCAGTGGGTGGCATACTGGCTCACTACCTTCACGCTTGGCATTCCATCACCACAGACAGGTGGGTATTAGAGGTAGTGAGCCAGGGCCTGGCACCCACCTTCAAATCATTTCCAAAGCTGAGAACAAGAACCTTTGCTCCAGTAACATCTGCAGACAGAATTCTGTCGGAAGCAGAGGTAAAGCATCTGCTGGCAATCAAAGCAGTGGAGCCAGTGCCTCTAAGACACAGGAGCAAAGGTTTTTATTCCAGGTACTTCCTCATAAGGAAGAAAAATGAGGATTGGCGACCTATTTTGGATCTAAGACTTCTGAACAAACACAATTTGAAGCCAAGGTTCAAAATGGTCACTCTGTCAATAATCATTCCTTCATTACAAAAGGGAGACTGGCTGGCCTCCCTAGATCTAAGGGATCCTTATTTTCACATTCCCATCAGGCCATCTCACAGAAAATTCTTGATATTCAGGCTGGCTTCAGGCCATTATCAGTTTGCAGCACTCCCTTTTGGACTAACTTCGGCACCAAGGGCTTTCATAAAGTGCCTAGCAGTGGTGGTAGTTTTTTTTTGAGAAAACAAGATGTAACAGTCTTCTCCTACCTGGACAACTGGTTAGTAGTAGGACAGTCTCTGCAGCATGCAGAGCAGTCAATGGCACTAACAAAATCTACATTGGAGTCCCTGGGATTTCTTATAAATGAAAAGAAATCTCAGCAGGTGCCACTTCAGGCGCTGGAGTTTATTGGAGCAGAATTAAACACCAGACTGGGCAGAGCAAATTGCAAGCTCATTTGTGTCAGGGGGACCCAAACCAGACAGAGAATTACTCAGGCTACTGGGCCACATGGCAGCTGCCACTGCAGCGGTAATGGGTTCCAGATTTCAAATGAGAGACATTCAGTTCCACCTAAGGCAGTACTGGTCTCAAAGGACAGATGTTCTGTCCAAATTGGTTCCAGTCACAAACAGCTTAGTCCAGGCATTGCAATGGTGGCTGGACGAGCACAACCTGAGAGTGGGCATACCTGTTATAAATGAACAGCCCTCAGTAATTCTCACAACAGATGCCTCTCTTTTAGGTTGGGGGGGCTCACATGTTGGAACACACAGCAACTGGCACCTGCCCCCAAGAGTCTCTGTTGCACATACATCTTTCAGAGCTCAGAGCTGTCTGCCTGGTTCTAAGACATTTGCTCCTTACCTTCAAAACAAGGTGGTGCAAGTTAGAACAGACAGCACCACGACCATGTACTACATCAACAAACAAGGGGGTACCAGGTCAGCCCTACTGTGCACAGAAGCAATGAGGCTGTGATCCCTGGTATACTCCATTGGAGTATCCTTGTCAGCCATACACCTTCCAGGGAAGGACAACGTACTGGCAGACTCTCTCAGCAGGATAAGTCAGAACCACCACGAGTGGTGCCTGAACCCTCAGATACTCAGTAAAATTTTCAGGAGGTGGGGTACTCCAGAGGTGGATCTCTTTGCTGCTAGAGAAAATCACCAGTTACCAATGTACTGTTGCAGGCCCCGTCTCAGGGGCACAGTCCCCCTAGATGCAGTGGCCCTGGATTGGACAGGGAAGTTTCTGTATGCATTCCCCCCTTTTCCTATGATATTCAAGATCCTGCTGAAATTGAGGTCCCAACCAGCAACAATGATACTGGTGGCACCGGATTGGGTGAGGCAACACTGGTATTCTCTTCTGCTGACTCTGTCAGTAGTTTCCCCCAATCCATTTGCCCAGGAGGCACAATCCACTAACCTCCTCTCAGGGCAGGATCCTATATCCCAATCACAAATCACTGAGGCTCAAGGCCTGGCTCTTGAGGACTTAGAATTTGTTAACCTTAAGCTGTCAGAACAGGTGCTGACAGTGCTTAGGGCTTCCAGGAAACCTTCTATTAAGAAAACATATTCTTCTAAGTGGAAGAGGTTCTCCATATGGTGTGCAGGTAAGGGTACTGACCCCTCCAGGGCTAACTTGGCTATTCTCCTGGATTATCTTACACACCTACATTCCTTGGGCCTGAAGCCTTCGACCCTCAAGGTTCACTTGGCTTCAGTCTCTACTTACCTGTCAGCCAGAAAAGAGAGACCCATGGCCTCTCATCTAATCTTCAGGAAATGCTTTAAAGGCCTCAACCTTCTGCACCCTCCCCTGAGGGAACCGGTCCCGGCCTGGAATCTGAATATCTGCATTGCTAAGCTCATGGATGTACCATTCGTGCCCATGGTAACTGCAGATTTGAAGTATATCACTTGGAAAACTGTATTTCTGGTTGCTATTACTTCAGCCAGAAGGATCAGTGAATTACAAGCCCTGTGCACAGATGTGGACTACATTTCTTTTCACAGGGATAAAGTGGTCCTCAGGACCAATAGAAAATTCCTTCCCAAAGTGGTATCTGACTTTCACTTAAATCAGTCTATCACTTTACCTGTCTTTTTCACAGAGAACTCCAGTTCTCCAGAAAGGAGGCTTCATTCCCTTGGTGTCAAAAGAGCACTTAGCCACTGCATTGACAGAACCATGTCTTACAGATCAAGTCAAACGCAGCTCTTTCTCACCTATGGTGAAGCAGGTAAGGACAGAGCTGTCACAAAACATACAATTGCTTGCTGGATAGTGGCATGTATACAGTTTTGTTATAGTAAAGTGGGTAAACAGGCACCCCTGGGCCTGAGGGCACACTCTACCACGGGCACAGCTGCTTCAGTGGCAGCTTCAAGAGAAATTAAACTACTGGAAATCTGCAAAGCAGCTACATGGAAAACAGTACACACCTTCACAAGACATTACAGCCCGGATTTGCAATCCAGGAGTGATGATAGCTTTGGTACAGCAGTGCTGCAGAGCTTGTTTTCAAAATAGGTTCTCTGCCCAGCCTCCAAAGGTACTGCTTGGTAGTCTGCATCAGTTTAATCATAATGAGTGATTCCTGGGGTTAGAAGAAAAAATGACTCAACATAGTAATTTTGTTTCTTCAAAGGGATCACTCGATATATTAAAGACCCACCCTGCCTCCCCTATTAGAACCTATAAATGTTGATCTACATCCCTGCATTAAAGTTTTTTTTCCCATATAGGTTAAGTTAGAGACTCACTTTTGTTTAACTAGTTGGTGTCCAGGTGGTCTCAAGTTTTCTTAGGCTTGTTTATTAAGGATGTGTTGACCTGAAAGGACAAAAAATTATTTTTAACGTTATTAGTTTTAGCTAGTGGGTCTTGTACCCAGTTAGGCTCCATAAGAATCTGAAGCACTCAGAGTACAGCAATTGCTAGGGCAGCAGTTTGAAATTGGCATGAGCCAATTGAGAGTTCCATCATTTGCATATAATTCCATCTCTCCAGGCAGTTCAACACAGGAGGCTGACTGCATCAGTTTAATCATAATGAGTAATCCCTTTGAAGAAACAAGATTACTATGGTGAGTAATTTTTTCTTTCCCCCTGTCCTTTTTGGATTATGTATCTTGCTTGTGATGCGGAGTTCACCATGTTATTCAGGATCTTTAATCTTCCCCTTGGGTCTTATAATATGTATTACTATAGTTGTATCTTACTGAGGACTATTTCTGGGCTGTGTTATTTGTGTATTGTGTGTGCAAGGCGCCCTGAACCTGTGGGATAGGGTGCTTCAGAAATACAATACTATAGCTACCACAACCCGATATTCATGTGTGCAGTACATGCCAGACAGAGCATGTACGAATATCGCAACTTACAAGCAGTGTGCTATTTGCAGGAAGCCAGGAAAGGCATCCGTGATGTGGCGCTGTCAGCTGCCATTGAATGTGGGGCTGAAGGTGCCTATGTCATTAGATTATGTCTGTATTGCCAAGGCTGTTCTTTAAGACTATGTTTCTTACTTTCTCTTTCCTTTCCTTTCTTTTTACTTATTTATAGTTACCATTACTAATGTTTAATTGTGGATCGGTTGTGGCGTTTATACACCCTTCAATATTGTTATTTATTTATTTATTGTCCAGGAAAGAACCTGTGAGCCAAATGCTCTTTTACAGAGGTTTCACGTCATAGCAGTT
Source organism: Neoceratodus forsteri (assembly GCA_016271365.2). Classification (NCBI taxonomy): domain Eukaryota; kingdom Metazoa; phylum Chordata; order Ceratodontiformes; family Ceratodontidae; genus Neoceratodus; species Neoceratodus forsteri. The sequence goes on from CM028133.1 coordinate 1,111,324,035, forward strand.
ACATATGTACAGATTCAAAATACAGAGGTTACATATACACAATCATCAAATGTTCAGTTTACAGTAGGTCAGTGTTACAGCCAGTAAAAGTATCAAACGAGGAGTACAACATGCTAAGCAGAAAATGCTAGAACAGGTTCAGTTGGTAAAGTTATGCATTTTTACAAGTATAGACAGTTGCTTTGGGATGAGGGTATCACACAGTAGTATAACCAGGACAAGGTCACTTGGCCCAGTTAAGAAAAAAAGGCAGTTAGCAATAAAGGATGTTTCGGGAAACACGGTGTGTTGTTTGAACTAAAATTAGATAAGCTATGAAAACACTTATCTAGGCTGCCAGAACATGTTAAAGCATCAGTTCTATTGTCTGACTTGCTAATAAGAATGGAGAGCAGGGAGGCCCATGTTACCAGAGTGAGAAGTGACAAGGCAGAGACCTGAAGCCTATTGGGGTGACTTACCAGGGTGGGACGGGAGGTGAACAAAAGTAAAATGAGGAGATGGTGAACAAAAGAAAAATGAGGGAGATGGGGAGGGGTCAGGGAAATGAGAAAATGGAGGAGGGGAGAGGAGAAAGATAGGGGGCGGAGGGGGGCAAAGGGATGACCGTGGGCAGAGAGGGTGGGAGGATGGGAGAGCATAAGGAAAGCTAGGGCAGAGAGGGTGGGGTGGGAGGAAGGGGAACAAAGGGAAGGAAACAGGGAGGAGGTACAGAGGGAGGGAGAGGAGAGGGATGAGGAAATAGGAGTGTCACTGGGACACAGGACAGAGGGAAGGGGAGAAAGGGGGAAATGAGAGGGAAAGGAGGAGGAGAGCTAGCTGTAGAACAGAAAGTAGGGAGGGGAGAGGAACAATATTAGAGGGCAAGTAGAAAGGTGGAAGGCTGATAAGAGGAGAGTAGATGGGAGGGGGGATCAGGTCCCACAATTGCAGTTGCTGTTTGAGGCTAGGGCCATATGGAGTTTAGATTTAAAAGGTCCTAGCTTTACTTCTTTCGTAATGCCTATGTCAAGTGCATTGAGCCATAGCGGCGCCCAGTTCTCCTAGGACCGTTGACCTTGTGTGGTTCGGCAGAAGGGGAAACTTAGGGCCAAATTGTTTACCCCCCCGGTGCATCTGGTGGTGTTAGGCTGGTTAAGGAGGCTTTGCAGTCCCAGAGTGGTATGTCCAAGAGTAGATATCTTGGCAAGAAGACAAACTTGATACTGAATGCGGCAAGCAAGGTTGAGCCACCCCGTCTGAGAGTATAGCTAACAGGTGTGGGTGAGGTGGGTTACTCCTAGGACTAGACGACATGCTTTGTTAAGCGCTGTTCTGATATGTTTTAGTGAGAATTGGGAGTCAGCCCCATAGACTGCTAGCCCATAGTCGTTCACTGAGAGCACTGAGCTGTTTACCACAATTTTTAGTGCTTCGGCAGTAGGACATTGACGATGTCTGTACAGTAGTCCCAGTTTTGCATTGGACTACTTTGCAACTGAGTCAATATGTTGGCTGAATGATAGGGTGCTGTCTAGTGTCACTCCCAGGTATTTAAAAGTTTGGACCATTTCAAGGGGACAGTTCTGACTGTTAAGAATATGAAGTTGGTGGGTACGGTGTTTGTTACATGATGATGCAAATAACATGATCTTGTTTTTTTTGTAATTAAGGCATAATTTGGATTGAAGGAATCAATGTTCTACAGAGGAGAAATTAACCTGCATTTACTTTTCAAGCACAGTAGGGTTGGCATTGCATGAATATAGGACCGCATCATCTGTGTAAAGCAGAACACGGTCATTTACAGATTGTGGAAGGTTGTATATATTGTAATAGTGCATGCAATTTTGATATATGCATTATCATATGTCAGTGCACACACAGCTGCAGTTCACTCTCGACAACCATGTATGTTACTCAGACAACAATTTCAAATAACGAGCCAAAGAAATGATTACCAGAGTGTTTAGTAAAATGTAGACAGGTCTGATAGGTAGATGTATGGATTTCACCATCAGCTGTCTCAAAGCATTATAGACTGACACATGTTGCAGCTGCTACTGACATGTATAGTGCCTGCAGGAAATGGAAATGAGAAAACTGTGAATGAACTGTTATACCGCTACCTTTTAACATCAATAAAAAATGCTGTTATAAAAAAAAAAAAAGGAAGTGGACGCATATAAAGGAGCTATCAGATGGAAAGATGAGGGAGGACGGAGATTAGAACATTTCCAAATAGGGAATCTTGGGACAGACTAGATGGGCTGCTCATGTTTTTTTCTATCTGTTCCTTTTCTATGTTGCTGTCTCCCTGCTGGTCCAGTGGGCTCTTAATCCCCAAATGTTGAAAAAATTCTTCCTTGATAGTCTAGTGGACACCCCCCCCCCAAGCCCTGCACACCTGTTATGGTCCCTCGATGCTCCAGTCTCTCGCCGATCTCCATTCCCTGCTGCATCGTGACTTACAGCTGCACTTTTATGACAGTTCTACTGCCTGCCTGTAATAGTTCTACAGGCATGGGCCGCTGCAAAAGTGCGACTTGCCGGTGCAGCATTGCCATCCTATTAAGTATGGGTCTGCGTGCCATTTGCATGGCGACCACTCCCCTTCCATGTTCCAGTGCACTTTGATGTGCACTGGTGCTGAAGGAGTCCACGTGTCCCTTGCAGCATAGCCCAGGCAGTCACATTCAAGGGACTGCTACAAATTCGGCAGTGCAGCCAGGTTGAGACGGTCCCGTGTAACTGAAAATTGGACTCCCCTGTCTTAATGAAAAGGTCTTCAGTAATAAAAAACAGAAAGTCCAGAAATTCTCATTTTTGAGAGTTCTGAGTAACTGATTTCCAAAGATGCCAAGTGTAGATTTATTGCTGCAAATCAGAAAATCTCATTAAGTGTCAAGTTTTTGGAAATCACGTGACTATTTCTCCATTTCCTATTTTCTAGCTGTCCTCCAACTGTTTTCATCAAGGAAATCTTTCGCAACATACAACGAGTCACCTTCTATGGGTTTCTCATGGCTCTTGCAAAGCATGATGGGATTAACCAAGCCATAGGTAAGTCAAAAGGAGAACCTGCATTGCAGGGTTTCAGTCATTTACTCGCTTTTTTTTTTTTTGGCATGTATTTATTTATTTTTTTTATTTAGTTGTTTAACCAGGTATAGCACACTAAGCTGAAAGCTTTTTTACAGGAGCGACCTGGGAGCACAAGGAGGTTAAGTGACTTGCTCAGGGTCACACAGTATGCAAGTGGAAGCTGTGGGATTCAAACCCAGGTCTGGTCTGCTGGATGTCACCAAATTTGCAGCTCAGAGCTTTAGACCACTGTGCTATACTGCCTCTTTAAATTATTTACCGGTATTTATCCGGGACAGCCCATCCGAGATGTAAACACACAGTTTTTAGCCGAGGGTGTAGCTTTAACCAGTTATGCAGCTGGGAGGGAACTGACGCAGAGGGCGGACAATGGACTTGCTGGGAGTCACATAGAGAACTAGTAACAAGCTTTGAACCTGGGCTGAAGAGGTTTTCAGATCAACGCCCTGATCCTGGATCACACTGCCTTCTGAATTTTTCATCTCTGGGAGTTTCAGTTACCACAAGGGATTTTATAATTATTGCTGAAATTGGAATTAAGAACATAACAAGCTTAACTGTGGCTTATCCACTTAGTTTTAAACACATTTCTTTTCCATTTTTTTTTTTATTTTATTTTGTATGGGTGCCGTGACCAAAATCAGTAACAAATAGTATCCAGTGCATCTCACCGCCCACCAGATGCTGCTCAAAGGAGACAGCAAATCATTTTAAAGTCATTCTATTTTCTTACTCCCTTTCTGTCTTAAATCCATGATTTTAAAAAGGGATTACCGCAGGGGATTTTATAATTATTGCTGAAATTTGTCAGCTAATTAAGGACATATCATGCTCAACCCTGGCAACAGTTGTCCGAAATGTGATGAGCCTGACCACCAACGACAAACTGACCCCCTCATAGGTTACGTACCTAGTCCTTTAAATTTAACATGCCAATATGAGCTGTGATCCTGTCTTGTGGAGACCACGCTCCGGCTTCATTATTATATGTGTGTGTTCTGAGGTTCCTTGTTTTTTGTTTTTTTGGGGTTCACCACAACATTACCCAGATGGACCATTTTAGCGTAGCTGGTTCATTCCACTGGGGTGTCATACAAACGAGGCACACTGATGAGTCCTGGTAGGATGACACACATGTCTGTGTCTTTCTGTTGGCACCCTTTGCAGTCTGTGTGAGAGGCCTTTTGGCTTCATGCTTTTCTGCTTAATGTTGAACCAGCATAATATTCTGTGGTGATTTGGATATACAGCCCATGAAGCCAGTGTCAGTGGCTCAGCAGGTAGCACACTCACCTCTGAGGCCAGGAGATCAGAAGACTGTGGGTTCTAGCCCCACACCAGGCACTTGGGTTAATATCCCAATACTGACACTGCAGTGCAGCATGAGGGGGGGTGCTGTACTCCTGAGGTGCCGTCTTTCAGATGAGATGTTAAACCGAGGTCCCATCTACCTGTCCTGGTGGTAGTTCAGGTGGATGTTAAAGATCCCATGGCACTTCTTGAAAAGAGTAGGGGAATTTTCCTGGTGCCCTGGCCAAATTTCCCCCCATTCACTAAAATACCACCAACAGCTTAATCTGGTTCAGAGTCGGTTGGCATTCATCTGTATCCCCCTCCCCTGGGTCGTGCCTGAAAATAGGCAGAATTTGTCTAGTGCACTTATTCGGTCAACAAAAAAAATAAATAAATGCTTTGCATTATGGGGGTATGTGTGATTTTGTATTTCTTTGAAACTTGGCTTCCCAGTCAGTGCCCTTCGGGGTAACCACTGCCTCAGTGTGTGTGTTCTGAGGTTCCTTGTTTTTAGCTTGTTTTTTTGGGGTTCACCACAACATTACCCAGATAGACCATATTAAGGTAGCTGGTTCATTCCATTGGGGTGTCATACAGATGAGGCACACTGATGAGTCCTGGTAGGATGAAACACGTGTCTGTGTCATTCTGTTGGCACTCTTTGCAGTCTGTGTGAGAAGCCTTTTGACACCATGCATTTCTACTTAAAGTTGAACCAGCATAATATTCTGTGGTGATTTGCATATGCAGCCCATGATGCTTTGCATTATGGGGGTATGTGTGATTTTGTATTTCATTATTATGGCTACATAGCAATAGTTATGCAATATATTGCTAACAATAGTACAGCTAGCATGGCAGTCAAGAACAGGAACTGAGGTATATTACCTTCTACTTCCACAGTGGAGTTTCATCACTTCATTGGTATGCATGAGATCCCTGCTCTTCTGTGTCTATCTGTGCACACCATACCCCTCCTCTTCCTCCATCCAGATCTACTTTATTCATGAATCTATGGTTGTGGCACTTTTTTTTTGTTTTCTGTTTCACCTCTGCAGCTGGAAGAATATTGCTGAGTACACACTATAATTAACATAGCTGGTGTAAGTGTCAGTGACCGAAGCACAATTCCATCAACAACTAATGTAGATCTGATATAGCTAAAAAAAATGTAACCTCCATAGTATGTACTGTACTGATGTTACAAGTGGATAATACCTTTTATTGGACTTTTAATTCTCGGAAGCTTGTCTCAAAAACAATTTTGTTAGTCCAATTAAAGGTCACCTGCAACATTAGATCTTACTTTGAGAGGGTTCCTGCAGTAGATCATCACATATAGGACTGCGCCCCTGGTGTTAGGACCACACAGCAAACTTTTCCAGCAATGCCTGGTGGGGGACCACCCACTCGATATTACGTGATGGATGTCAGCGTGACCCTATATAGTGGGCGGTCCCCATGCCCACCTTCCAGTCCTTTCCGGCTGTCGACCTGCGCATAGTTCCTCGCAGTAAATATTGCTCAGTCGATCGCTATTTTTGCCTTAATTTCCGAAGTTTCTATTAGTATTACATTTCGTTTATGCCTTCTCCACCTCTGACAGCGAAGACAAAGAAGAAGTGCGGTGCACAGATCCCTGATAAGGACAGTCACCATCGATGTCTCTTCTGCCTGGGGCCGAACCACAACACTACGGCCTGCTCTTACTGCAAACCCTTCAATCAGGCCACCCACAAATGGAGACAGCAGACTTTGGAGGCCCATCTTTTGAAAATCAGAATGGCCTCCCTAGAGAAGGAGATACAAAAATTGAGGGACACCACTTCTTCCCCTTCTTCTGAGTCAAAGAAGAAAAAGAAAGAGAAAGAAAGGCACCGAGAGTGAGAGCGTCTGGAGGATAGGGATTGAATGTGTTCCAGTAAGCCCTCAACCAGTAAGGCCGTTCCCCCGCTGCCTGCCCTCATGGTAGTCCAGGCCATGTCCGGGACTTCTCCAGGCCCCTCTGCCACTTTTCTTCCGATCTCCACTGGTAAGTTGTCCGCCGGCTCCTCCGACAAACACCCAGTTCCTGCTGATAAGATGGCCCCCGGCTCCTCTGGGGCCCACCAGCTGTCGATAAATTGAGTTCCCAGGATCAGACAGGGACCCATACGACACTGACCGATAAGCTGGTCGAGGGTCCTCCCCTCCTCCACCCGGTGCCTCTTCCATCTGCTAAGTTGGTCGTCTCTGCCTCAGACGACTACCTGGATGCCGCTTACCCATCGGGGGCTGACGCCACGTCACCCGACATCCAGTCGAGCATGCCGATGGCTATTGGCCAACCCTCCCCTCAGGCTCCTCCTTGGCAGGAGCCTTCCTCTCCGTCTCCCCCAGTGGAACTTCTGACCCCAGTGGTCACGTCGTGTATGGAGGAGGGAAGCGGGACCCCAGGATATGGTTCTTTCTTCTCCCACCCCAGTTACCGTGTCCCAGGTCCCCCCAAGGGACACCAGGCCTGGGGCTCTGGTGCCAAACCTCAATGTTCAGAGGGTCCCTGATCCTATCCTTCCTTCACCAGAGCCACCAACGGCACCACTGTCAGGCCTTCTCCCATCAGCTCCCCCCCTTCTGACGCCAAGGGCACCAACAGGTATTTCATCAGACCCCCCCTTCCATCAGGGCCATCCTGTCCAACCCAGACGCAAGCTATAGTGATGCCAGGCCTGGCACCACATGTTCAGACAACCATGTGTCTGATGCCAGCTCCTCCAACGTCTGCTCTCTGATGTCGTATATCCTGACACAGGATATTGTTCCTGGCACATCTCAGCCACATTTTACCCTTCAAGGATTTCTTCCCCAGGGGCAAATGTCGGCCTACCCTCCATCTGGCCCAACGTTGGATTTTGTACCCCATTCTGTTTTTCCGGGGTATCACCCTTCGGGTTCCCCCTGTTACCAGGGCTACCCTCATCATCACCATTACCGTGGGTCGGATGCACCTCTTCATCATTATCCGCCGACCCATGCACCTCCACCACCTACACCCCCTCCTCCGGCCCCACAACAGGATTTCCAGTCTCTTCCAGTAGTCGCTGACTACTTTGGCAAGGTCTTGACTCCTGCTCCGATGAGACGAGCCGCGCTGGAGGTCGTGAGGGCCCTGGACTTGCCCTCCTCCACCCCCCATCGCTGACTACTTTGGCAAGGTCTTGGCTCCTGTCTGACAGATGAGCTGCTGCGCTTGGAGGGTTGTGAGGGCTCTGACTTGCCTCCATCGCTGCTGACTACTTTGGCAAGGTCTTGACTCCTGCTCGGCCAGGGCGAGCCACGCTGGAGGTCGTGAGGGCCCTGGACTTGCCCTCCTCCACCCCCCATTGCTGACTACTTTGGCAAGGTCTTGACTCCTGCTCCGACAAGACGAGCCGCGCTGGAGGTTGTGAGGGCCCTGGACTTGCCCTCCCCCCCCCCATCGCTGACTACCTTGGCAAGGTCTTGACTCCTGCTCCGACGAGACGAGCCACGCTGGAGGTCGTGAGGGCCCTGGACTTGCCTCCCCACCCCCATCACTGACTACTTTGGCAAGGTCTTGACTCCTGCTCCGACGAGACGAGCCACGCTGGAGGTCGTGAGGGCCCTGGACTTGCCTCCCCACCCCATCGCTGACTACCTTGGCAAGGTCTTGACTCCTGCTCCGGCGGGACGTGCCGAGCTGGAGCCGTGAGGACCCTGGACTTGCCCTCCCCACCCCCATCGCTGACTACTTTGGCAAGGTACGCTGACACAGCTCCCCACACGCGGGACTCAGGAGAGCTTAGCGCCATTCTTTAAAGGAAAACTTTTACAGAAATGCATTTTCCAGTCGGCATAGAAGTGAAGTCTGTTTTTTATTGTTGTAAAAATCAACTCCTGGAACCAAAGCCCTGCTGTACCTTTATGCAAATTGTGTATCCCTGTATATAGTCCCTGCTACATAGCTCAGCCTTATGTCAGATTTCTAGTCTAAAAGTATTGTGGTATTATTTAAAGGCACTATCTCCCCTTTTGGAGCTCTGCTGTACTCGATTTGTGCCACAAGGATTTTTTTTTCCCCGTAATCGCCACTCGCTCGCAGTACCCCCGCCCCCAAACATCCAACAAGTACTTAAACTGCTGTACCTCTCCCTCTCTCCTCAGGTCTTGACTCCTGCTCCGACGAGATGAGCCGCGCTGGCGGTCATGAGGGCCCTGGACTTGCCCCCCCACCCCCCATCGCTGACTACTTTGGCAAGGTACGCTGACACAGCTCCCCACACGCGGGACTCAGGAGAGCTTGTGAGGCCCTGCCTATGCAAGCGTCGGTTCCCCACCGCCCCCACCACCACCCTTGGTGAGCACTCCCTTTTATAAGGGCTCAGCAACCAATCAGCCCATTTCCTCATTTGCAGCTTATACCGTTCCACCACTAGGGACATAAGCTGTCTCACTGCTGCTTTCAGCAGGCTTCTTAAAACAATGAATCTTGCAATGCATACCTTACTAACTCTTCTTCTTCTGATCTACCTCCAGATACCTTGCCAGGCACCAGTACTCTCCACACTGCAAGGCCCCACACCTCTTCTACCCCCCCCCATGGGAGCCTGCCTGCGAGTCTCTTCCCAGATCAACACTTAAGCCCTCCTCATGTCTCCAACCCCTATTCTCAGACTGCTTGCCTTGCACATTCTTACTGGCCTCACCCTTCCTCTCCAACTTCCCCATCCCCTCATTCCCCACACCTACAGGGCTCTCAGGTGGCAGCTCGCAGCCACGCAAGGCATGCAGATGGCACCCCATTCGCAGGATATTCCTGCTCCTCCTCCTGCTCACATCTGGTAATGTTCACCCTAACCCTGGCCCTGCCCCTGCGAACGCACCTCCCTTCCCCTCCACAGGACTATGTATTACTGCCCTTAACGTCTGCAGCCTTCTAAAAAAATGGGACGCCTTCCAAGGTTGGGTTTACCTACACTAACCGGACATTATTGCCCTCACAGAAACCTGGCTCTCCCCCTTGACCCCCGACTCATACATAAACCTCCCAGGGGACAACCTCTTCCGGGCGGATCGACAAGGTAAACAAGGTGGGGGCTGCGCTGTATATACTAGAGAGGCCCTCCATTGCCATTCACTTGCCACCCCTGAACTCCATCCCGGACCTCAAACTATCACGGTAAAAGTCACTCTAGGCACATCAAAATGCCCCCATCACTCCTCATCACTGCAGTCTATATCCCCCCCAGGGATCAGAAGTGTGCTTGCCACTCTGTTCTGTCCTACCTGGCTACTCTCCCACCTCTAGCAGAGAAAATCGTATTAGGGGATTTTAACATCAATTGGATAGACAAAGCTTCCGCACCTCTCATAGACGCTGCTACTGCCCAGGACCTTACCAAACTCGTCGCATCCCCCACTAGACTAAGCCTGCGCACTGGGTCCTCCTCTCTACTGGACCTAGTGTTCACCAATTGCCCCAAGAACATCTTCAGTACTACTGTACTCCCTGATGCCATTAGTGACCACTCCCGGTTCTCTGCCGCTGATCGGAAAACCCCGAACCCCCCAAGACTTCTCTACCAGCGCAAACTTGTCCCAGGAATACTTGCCAAACTAAAGACCTATCTTAGGTCAATGGACTAGTCCATTGTCATGAACACCTTGGACACAGACCTAGCCCTAAGTCACTTCATCCTTGCCTTTAACAACACCTGTGACAAAGTCGCCCCCTATCACCAAAAGAGTGGCAAAAGGTAACCCAGTACCATGGGTCAATGACCACCTCCTAGATCTCATGCGTAATAGAGACTCCCTATGGCACCTCTCCAATGAGACTGGCCAGCCAGCTGACAGGCAGAAGTATAGAGAAGCTAGGAACAAATGTGCGTGGGCCCTACGCAGAGCAAAAGTGGAGCACTATCAGAACTCACTCACCAACTCCTGGGGCTCAGGACGAAAGTTCTGGAACAACATCAATGACCTGCATGGCAAAGCTACCGACTCTGCCCCCAGCCAGCTCAGGGTTGATGGGTGCCTTACCTCTGACCCAGCTCGCATGGCCGATGCCTTTAACGATGCCTTCTCTAATCTTAGCCGGGTTCTCCCACCTAACTTCTTTGACCCTACCACTGGCACCCCCCCCACCCATCTACACCACCCTTTCACCTGTGTGTCATCTCTCCAAGGATGCAGAGCCCTACCTCAGGCGGGCTCTAAGTCACTCCAGATATAGCAGTGACACCCTAGACCTGAAATTGCTTCGACTCTCACTCACCGAAGTGCTTGACCCCCTCACCCATATTTTAAATCGCTCCTTATGCCAAGGGAAATTCCCCTCCCGCTGGAAATCTGCCCATATCACACCCATCTTTAAAAGTGGTGACCATGCCCTTACAAACAACTACCGACCCATTTCCATTCTCCTTCCCCATCCAAGGCCCTTGAGAGGATAGTCTCTGACCAACTAACGGCCCACCTAGACAAATACAACCTGCTTAGCCTACAACAACATGGCTTCCGGAAGGGCCACAGCACCACCACTGCCCTTCTGGAACTCACCTCTTACCTCCATTTGGCACTAGATAGAGGACATATCGCAGGGGCTGTCTTCATAGATCTTACCAAGGCGTTCGACACTGTCAGTCATCCACTCCTGCAGTCCACTCTGGCTAGCACGGGTTTCTCCCCCGGATGCCCTGGGATGGTTCTCTGACTACCTGTCTAACTGCTCTCAGCAGATAAGGATTGGTGACACTGTCTCCAGTGTCCTACCTGTCCTCTTGGGTGTCCCGCAAGGATCCGTCCTGGGTCCTCTACTCTTCAGCCTCTTTCTAAATTCCCTCCCAAAGACCTGCCCCGGGAATCTTCTTCTATATGCTGATGATGCCGTCCTCTACACATCCAACACTGACCCGCTGCAGCTCCACCTATCCCTCCAGTCCTCCTTCAGCACCGCTGAGCTATGGTTTGCGTCCCATCGCCCTTGTCCTGAACTATTCCAAGACTAAGGTTATGTACTTCTCCCATCCATCTAACTCAAAAAGGGCACTTTGCCCTCACCTTTGGACTGCCAACCAAACCACCCTTGCCCAGGTAGACTCATTCAAATATCTAGGCCTAACACTTGACACTGCACTCATATTCCAACAGCATATCCTCCTCTTGACTTCCCTCAATGTACGGCTAGGGCTTCTGTATCACCTCAAGCACTGCTTCACCCCCAATGCCCTAAGGCTAGCTGTCTCCTCCTCAGTCCTCTCACTACTTGACTATGGCCTAGTCATCTATGGGGCGGCTAACTCCTCGACACTTAACAGAATACGTGTCTTCCTAAATAAAGCCTGCCGGCTCACCTTAGGCTGCGACCGGCTAACCCATACATGCACACTATACAGTGCAACCAACTGGCTTAACCTAGACAATAGGCTCAAGTTCCACACTTGCCTCTTGGCAAAAGAATTTGCCCTTGGACCCTGCCCCTGTGGCCTTGCTCCACTAATAAGACCAGTCCAATCGCTAAAGCACACTAGGAGCTATGGAAAACATCTACTGTCTGTCCCCCACTGCCGTACCTCCCTATACCAGAGGTCCTTCAGCTGCAGAGCCTTATCTTGGATGAATAGTCTGCCCCCACCAATTGCAAATGAAATCAGATTAGGATCCTTCAAATCCGCTCTTAGATCCCACCTGCAGGCCTCAAACCCTTGTGACTGTCCTTGACTAATACCTCATCCAACAGCAGACCCAGGCTATGGCCGGCTCCTCCTCTGTGTAACCCTACCTTGTGCAGTACCCTCTTGCCGAGCTCTGCTCTGTTATACCGCCTTTTTTGTTGCCTGTTGCCCTGCACTACTGTGCCTTATTGCCTGTCTGCCTAAGCCTGACCTATGTATCCTCTGAGAGCCCCATAAAGGCCTTTGTAACTACTGCCTATGTAATACCTGACTATGTGCTACTGTACTGCTATGTAACCCTCTCTCCTTGTATGTAATACCTGTGACATGGAACCTTTGTAAATGAGTCCTTGACTCAAAGGTACATCCGAATCTTCAATAAATAAATAAATAAATCAGCCCTGGTGGAAGGAGGCTAGGTCAGAGCTGGTCTCAGATTTGGAGAGGCGTCTACTGGCCCCAGTAGTCACCCCTCCCCCTCATTCCCTGTCCCCTGTAAGCTCTGTACACTCAACAGTGCATATTTCAGGGATCACACCTCAGGAGGTTACCCTTCCAGACTTTGGTACCCCTTAGGATCATGACACTCCAGACTCTGAGGAGGATTCCTCGGATGACTCTTCTGATGAGCATTCCTCCATGGCTAGGGGCAAGGAATCACCCAGATTGCCCCCAGCGAATCCCTCTTTCATGGAGTTTTTACGTATTATACAGCAGACCAACAGCTGGAATACAGATGAACAAGACCCAAAGAGAAACTGTCTCGCAGAACACTTGGATTTAGAGACTGTTTCTCCTATCCTTGTCCCCCTTGGACAGCCCCTCATGAAGACCTCATCAGTACCATCTGGCAGCTGCCCCATTCTATATCGGCCGTTCCTAAGAAGGCAGACTGTATATATATCACGCTCTTGAGGGTGTTTTGTGTTTGAATGCTCACCCTAAAGCAAATTCCATTGTCATAGCAGCAGCTCATGATCGCTCAGCTGTCCCAAAGCACATGAATACTCCCCCCCCCAGACAAGGAATCTCGGCAGCTTGACCAGTTTGGAAAAAAGTTTATTCCTCTGCTAGGTGTACCTTCCGCTCCCTCAACTACGTAGCACACATGGTCTCCTTCCAAAAAGCGACTATGGCCAAGTTTGAGGCCCTTTTCCAGGCAATGGAATCCTCGGACCTCAAGGAGGAGCTTGTTAAAGACCTGCACCTGTCGAAGATCTGTTGCAGACATGCGCTCAGGGCTACATATGACTTGGTAGACACGGTAGCCCACTCTTCCATCAATTTCTGGCCTCTCTAATGACATCCAGGCTGCTATTCAAGATGCCCCCTTTTGGGGTTTGGTCCTTTTTGGAGAGGGCACCAACGATATTATCACGGGCCTCCAGGACAGTGGCCTGGCCCGGAGGTCCATGAGGTCCATGTACTGATCAGGCTTTCAGAAGAAGCAGCTCGTTTGGCGACAGACCAAAAGGCAGGGTAAGCAGCCCTTTACCAGATGGTAGGGTAAAAGAAAGGCCACGGGCTCCACCTTCACCTCCCCCCCTGCCTCCAAAACTCACAGAGCAGCAGGGGAACGCCTCCCCCTCGCCCCTCCACTTCCTGACTGGAAACTCCCTCCCCCTCCTCTGCCACCGTGCGAGGAGCCAGTGGGAGGAAGGTTCACCCTCGGGAGGAAGGTTCACCCTCCACATGCAGGAGTGGAGGGACATAACCGTAGATGCATGGTCCTGCAGCTCATTTCAAAAGGGCACACCTTGCAGTTTCTGGAGTTTCCTCCAGAATCCCCTCCAGGTCGCTTGAGCTGCTCCCTGCACCAGATTCCTCTAGTTAAGGAGGAAATTTGGACTCTAAGACAGGAAGCGGCCATAGAGTCAGTCCCTCTGCCTCAGTGGGGAAAAGGGTTTTACTTCCATTTTTTTCCTGGTCTCGAAAAAGACGGGCGACCTCAGACCCATATTGGACCTCATCAGACTGAACCTGTTTGTCGGAGTACAAAAGGTTCCACATGATGACATTGCAGGGCCTTCTGCCTCTTCTGGAGAAGAATCATCGGCTTTGTGCGCCGGATATGATGGCTGCTTACCTGCATATCCCGGTGTTCACAGGGCACCGCCGTTACCTGCGTTTCTGCTTCCAGGGAGAGCACTTCCGGTTCACAGCCCTCCCCTTTGGTCTTTCTTCTGCACCCCGGGTCTTTACCAAGTGCCTAGCGGTGGTGGCAGCGGCCTTGCGCTGTCAGGATATAGCAGTGTTCCCTTACCTGAATGATTGACTTTTGACAGCCCTGTCCAGGGACAGTCTTCTGGATTCACTGTCATGCACTCTGGACCACTTTTTGCGACTGGGGATCACTGTCAGTCTCCCCAAGTCAATTCTTACCCCCTCCAAGAACCTTCAATTCATCAGAACAATCTTAGACATGCTCCGGTGCAGAGCCTTCCTCCCCCCAGACAGGGCGGAGGCTCTTCCAGAGCAGGTCAACCTAGTGGCCTCTTCCAGATTTCTTCCAGCCAGGGCATTGTTACGTTCTTAGGCCTGATGGTGGCCTCCGTCTCCATGGTCTCTTTCGCCAGGTTGCATATGAGGATTACCCAGTGGACACTGCGTGTTGAATGGGATCAACACTTCGATGGCTTGGACCACATGGTTCTAGTCTCCAGTGCACTCAAGAGGGATCTCCTCTGGTGGTTAGATCCCCTGAATCTGTCTCGGGGTCTTCCTCTCAGAAGTCCCCCTCCTCTTTGGACCCTCACTACAGATGCCTCCTGTCTGGGCTAGGGGCTCACCTGGGGGACCACTGGACTCAGGATTCATGGTCCCAGTTAAAGAGGTCTCTCCACATCAACATCCTGGAGATGAGGGCAGTCCTTTATGCCCTTCAGGCTTTTCAGTCCATCCTATCAAAGGGAACACTGTTGGTCCAGATAGACAATATGTCAGTGGTCTGGTACATCAACAAGCAGAGAGGCACCCGATTGTACCCCCTATGCAGGGAGGCAATGCGGGTGTGGAACTGGGCAGTCCAACATGACCTGTTTCTCGCAGCCGTGCACGTTCCAGGCATTTGCAACATCCTGGCGGACAGCCTCAGTTGGATGTCATCCCTCGCTCACAAATGGGAACTAATTCAGGAAGTAACAGACTTTCTCTTTCTGAGGTGGGGTCGCCCAGACATAAATCTGCTCGCCTCCCCATTCAGCGCAAAGCTTCCCAGCTTCTGCTCACTCATTCCAGAGCCTGGTGCTTTCTGGCATGACGCATTGTTGCTATGTTTGACAGGGAAGTTCTTGTACGCTTCCCTCCCTTTCTCACACTGCAGAGAGAGCATGGATGATGCTGATAGCTCCACTCTGGCCGAGGCAAATCTGATTTCTGCTAATGCAGCAGCTCATAGTGGAACCCCCAGTTCCTCTACCTCTCCGGCATGATCTGTTGACTCAGGATCAAGGCAGGCTGGTACATCCAGGACTCAGGACCCTGCATCTTCATGCGTGGCTCCTTCAGACATAATCAGGTCTCATTTCAGGGTCTCCCAGAAGTTCACTTGGGTCCTGGTGAAGGCGAGGAAACCCTCCACCAGATTCACCTATGTCATGAAATGGAAGCATTTTTTTATTTGGCGGCGTCTAAAGGATGGGATCCCTTTATTTGCTCAGCTCCCCAGATTATGGAGTATTTGTTGCACCTGTCTGATTCTGGTCTGTCTTATTCATCCTTTAAAGTCCACCTGTCAGCCAGTTCAGCCTACCATGTATTGGTAGAGGGAAAACCTGTGGCACAGTTGGAGATCTCAAAGACCTTTTTAAAAGGGATCCTCCATCTTAAACCCCCCCCCCATCCGTAACCCCACCCCACCTTGGGATTTGAATTTTATGTTAGAGAAGCTTACACCTCCTCCCTTTGAACCAGCGATGTGCTATGACAAGTGCTACCTTTCCTGGAAGGCACTATTTTTTGTTGCCATTACTTCTGCTTGTAGGATTTCTGAGCTTCAGACCCTGATGCATAAGGAGCCTTATTTGAGTTTTCACAAGGCAATATTTGCTGTTCTCACAAAGAGGCTGTTGCCCCCCAGCTCCTGCTGTTGCCTTTGCAGTGCCACAGTATGCTGTTCCTGCCAAAGCTTTCAAGCAAGTTTTGCCCTTGTTGGGTGGTTTACGCAAACTTTACGAAAGAAAGCCCTATGCAAGGCTTCTAGTGCATTATTGCTCTTGGGCAGGTCGTTAACAACCCTTGAATGTTGGTTCCAAAACCCAATTGGAAACCTAGGCTGTCTTCTATTTTTTCTGTTCCTTGACAGCCTGCCCATGTAAGTGTCCTCGAAGTAATGGAATAGGCATTGTAGTTCATCATACTCCTTGTCGTCCTGCAGGACTTCAAAATGCTGCTCCACCATATCTTCAGGCACGAAAACTAACCCCAGCAGACATTTGAAAGGTGCATGCCTGTGGTTATATGGGGGAAGAGCTCCTCCTCCATACTCTACATAAATCAGCAGGCAAACCACAGCTCTGCTTAGAGCGAATCGCACTCAATGCGTTGTTGCGGCTGGTTCTTCCGGTCCTCCTTCTCTCTCTCTCTCCCATTCCCCATGTCCTTGTTCTGTCCACCTGACTGTTGCCTTGCTGCCCTTCTTCCCTTCCTCTCTGTACTCCCTTCCCATTTTTTTTTTCACTTGTTTCTTTCTTTTGGGGGGGGGGGCAGCTTTCAGTCGACTGTGCCTCCGTTCGTCAGCCTCACCAGTTGTTTGTTTTACCTGCTTTGGTTTGCAGTCTCTGCAGCCTTTTCATGCCATGTTGGGCCTCTCTCGACTGGACTACTGCATCCATTGCCACCTGCACATTGGCTTCATCTGGCTCCAGCATACACGCACCCAGTTGTGCAGGTGCGTGCTCTCAGTGGGAAACCGTGCAACCTCCTACAAGCCCCTAGGACTACCGTAACCTTGCTGGCGATCTCTACATTCCATTTTACCACTTACTGGAGATGGAACTCGCATGCATTGCCTAACTAACATAAGCTGGCCATTCGGAAAACGGACAGCAGCTGTGAAGCTGTAGGTAACTTAAAGACCCGATATTCAGACTTTGACTCGTTACTTATTGCCGGATGCTTACTATCCGTCTGCAATCCTTGTCTTACTGTTTCTGTCATGGCATGTCTAACAGCTGTGTATTTTAACATATGACGGCAGGCTTGACTAGCCTAGCTCTTTGGACATTTGGCAGTATCAGAGATGGGATGTGCCGCTTCACTAGACTCATCCTGCATTCCTTCCTAGCCGCGGTATGCCGCGCAGCATTATCCCCCTTCTAATCTGTTGGCCAGTTAACAGCATGGATTGGGACCTAAGGTAACGCCTGCTGCAGACACTAATTATCAGCACCTGTTCAGCATGTCAAGCATTCGGGCTTCAACCAGGGGGAAGAGACTGACTTCAGTTAGCTTCACAGACCTGTCTGTAGCAGCTAAATGTTCATGACTTTTCTTCATAGCAGTGCTAGTTCCTGTTTACTACTTTGGCCTATCATATGAGCATTCTGCAAGAACTACCCAGGCCACCAGGCAGTCATCCAGAGATGACCTCTCTCCTTCTATTGGACTATTAGTCTAAGGACAGGGGAAATGTTGGGTGCCACATTTCAAGTATGTGTATTGGATGCTTATCTTTATTATCAGTTGCTGTTCGTAACACTTGGGCTTCAGAACACTGCCTCCATTAAGGCGTTTATTCATGTTATTATGCTAAGCTAGCTTTACCTGCCCAACCTAATACTGCCAATCAAGGCATTTACTCATTTAGCTTACTATACTCTAATGCAGTTCGCCATTCCTTTTGACAGAGACAGATCTAATTTGTATTCAAGAAAATACAAAATCACACATGCCCCCACAATGCAAAGCATCATGGGCTGCATATGCAAATCACCACACGATGTTATGCTGGTCCAACTTTAAGCAGAATTGCATGGTGCCAAAAGGCCTCTCATGCAGTTTGCAAAGGGTGCTAACAGAAGACATAGACACGTGTTTCATCCTACCAGGACTCATCAGTATGCCTTGTCTGTTTGACACCCCAGTGGAATGGACCAGCTACCTAGAGGCAGTGTGCCTTGGATATATTGTGGTGAACCCATTAAAATAAAAAACTATTTAAAGACAAAGAACCTCTGTGCGCAAACACTGAGGCAAGAGTTACCCAAAGGGCATTTGGCTGGGAAGCCAAGTTTCAAGAAAATACAAATCACACATGCCCCCCTATTGCAAAGCATCATGGGCTGCATATGCAAATCACCACCACGATGTTATGCTGGTCCAACTTTAAGCAGAATTGCATGGTGCCGAAGACTCTCACACAGTTTGCAAAGGGTGCTAACAGAAGACATAGACATGTTTACGTCCACCAGGACTCATCAGTGGGGTGTCAAACAGACGAGGCATACTGATGAGTCCTGGTAGGACAAAACACGTGTCTATGTCTTCTGTTAGCACCCTTTGCAAACTGTGTGAGAGGCCTTTCAGCACCATGCAATTCTGCTTAAAGTTGGACCAGCATAACATCGTGTGGTGATTTGCATATGCAGCCCATGATGCTTTGCATTGTGGGGGCATGTGTGATTTTGTATTTTCTTGAAACTTGGCTTCCCAGCCAAATGCCCTTTGGGTAACCCTTGCCTCAGTGTTTGCACAGAGGTTCTTTGTCTTTAAATAGTTTTTATTTTAATGGGTTCACCACAATATATCCAAGGCACACTGCCTCTAGGGTAGCTGGTCCATTCCACTGGGGTGTCAAACAGATGAGGCATACTGATGAGTCCTGGTAGGACGAAACACGTGTCTATGTCTTCTGTTAGCACCCTTGCGAACTGTGTGAGAGGCCTTCGCACCATGCAATTCTGCTTAAAGTTGGACCAGCATAACATCGCGTGGTGATTTGCATATGCAGCCCATGATGCTTTGCATTGTGGGGGCATGTGTGATTTTGTATTTTCCTGAAACTTGGCTTCCCAGCCAAATGCCCTTTGGGGTAACCCTTGCCTCAGTGTTTACGCACAGAGGTTCTTTGTCTTTTAAATAGTTTTTTATTTTAATGGGTTCACCACAATATATCCAAGGCACACTGCCTCTAAGGTAGCTGGTCCATTCCACTGGGGTGTCAAACAGACGAGGCATACTGGTGAGTCCTGGTAGGACGAAACACGTGTCTATGTCTTCTGTTAGCACCCTTTGCAAACTGTGTGAGAGGCCTTTCGGCACCATGCAATTCTGCTTAAAGTTGGACCAGCATAACATCGTGTGGTGATTTGCATATGCAGCCCATGATGCTTTGCATTGTGGGGGCATGTGTGATTTTGTATTTTCTTGAAACTTGGCTTCCCAGCCAAATGCCCTTTGGGGTAACCCTTGCCTCAGTGTTTGCGCACAGAGGTTCTTTGTAATTTGTATTCAGCTGCACACTGCAACTCAGCATCCAAGTAAGCATTTAGCCGGGCAAACTGATTCCCTTATGTAATGTTAAACTCATGCAGTCATCCTGTGTCATATATCTCCCGTCTACAGAATGTCGAAACCCCTTGCAAGCAACATCTCCCTACTTGTTCAGCCACCTCGTGTCTGCATATCAAGCTGAAAGTAACCAACTCCAGTTTCTAAGTTATTGAGGCATTCCTGGCACTATCCTTGAAATCCCTTCATGGTGGTGCCCTAGTCATCTAGCCTACGTGGGGTCTAGCTTGACTTACACTCCCTTCCCTTCGCCTACGTGGAGGTCTGCATTATACTCACACACACGCGGAGGTCTCTCACAGATGGTATCAGCTCATGGCTCCTTTCTATCCATATAAATATACAGCCTGCTAGCCTTCGAGGAGCTCCTTAGTCTCTTGTGGACTTACTTCTGGATTAGTTAGACATTCGCCATCTACTCCTTTGGATGCTTCTGTCTTGCCGTGTCAAGTGAATGGATTTACTACTCCACTCCTGCCAGGATACTTAGCTGAGCCTCATCCAGAAGATTTACTTTCTCATGATTTAGACCTCGACATTACTCAACACTTATGTGTAGTCCAGCCACACAGCTTACACTTTGTATGAGCTAACCCCTTTACTTCCTTGGATACCACCTACCAGAATACTTCGATTCATTCGGGCCTACCACCACTCCCATTACCTGCCTGGATTCTTAGATGAGCTTTATTCCATTATGCTTCCCCATCATGGCTTAAGCTTTAAACCTAACTTATTCAGTGCCTTATATTATTAACTGTGGTTATGGTACTAATTCACCGCCTTTGTCTCCTTCTGCATCCTGCTTTTCTTGATCATCAGGATTCCAAATACTCCACTCTTACTACTCAACATCTGCCTCGCCCAACATCGGAGACTGGAAGTTCACATACTTACATGACGCATTCCTGCAGCCCACTCTTATAGCCTTCGAGGAGCTCTTTGTTCCACTTGGACATACGTCTGACTTATCGTGAACATTTACCATTGATCCTTGGATGTTTCTGCCACTCGCTTAAGTAATTGATGCCTATGCAAACTATCGCTTCATGCCTAATGCTATCCCTTGGCTTCAGCCTCTGACTCTTCGGCACTCGATTTTACATTTATTCTTACTAATCAGCACTCCATGCTCAGTACGATCTCAGCACGCCATGCTTACTCGGCTCATGAACTCTCAGCTCTCAATCACATCTTTTGGCTTCTCTAAATAATATATATGCATCAATATAACTTCTTCAATCAGGATTCATTTACATCTCCATCGTTACTTTCATATCAAAGCCTGGGGTTCGATTATTCCATAATACTCCTCTGCTACAGCTTCTGCTTCACACAGGTCTGATTATTACCACTGCTGACCTATGTACAGGTCCACTTATGTACGCTATCTGCTCATATTAACCTGCTTCACCCTCTTAGGGCCTAGAGGTTCATCAAAGACTTCTCATCTGTTCTACAACCTGCTTCGACCCTTGGGCCTGGAGGTTTCAGCTCTCCATCTACAGTACTTATATTGAGTTTCTAATACAATATCTACTCCTGTCTGCTTGCCTTGCTTAGAACCTGAAGTTTCAACAGCTTGCCCCAGCTTATGGCCTGCATTTAACTTCCTTACTGCACCGAGGACCTTACCTATGCATAGCTGCCATCGAATCCAGAATCTCAAATCTCTTCGTTGGATCATGGAGTCATCCATTCAAGCTCAAGTCTCCACCTGCTGGATTGCTTGACCGCTAAATCTTGACCCTTTCAGCTTACTTATGCTTGCCTGTGGAATTGAACCTATCTGTAACAGATTCTTACCTGCTTTGGATATCTATTGTACTCTGACTTCACTAGAAGGATGTGCTGAATCTTCGAAGGACACTCATCATTAAGGCTCCGATTCCAGCTTCTCTGTGTTATTGGATTCCAGATTTACAATTATCAGACTTCGGGTTAGCCGACAAACTAATATGTTAATTAGGATTACTCTCCATTAGCATGCCCAGAAGGACGGGCAGGTCAGTAGCCATGGGTCCTCAGAGGTTCCCCCAAAGGGGGTTTTTCCTCTCCTGCGTGCTACTGGTCATACTCTCCGGAGTTGGAGGAGACAATCGTTCAATAATCATTTGATACTTATTATTTTTGGGGGGATCTCATACTACAGGACTAAGCATCCTTCTTGTGGTGGGATACAGAGAAAAGCCAAAATATCTAATCATAAGTTACTCATCAGTTCGACTATTTAAACACCTTGCACAAACTCCACAGAGTCTGCATGTACTATAATCACTGACTTGCTCATGACTATGTCGAAGTACCTAAGCACTGATCAATTCAAACTACTAATACCTTGTAAACATTGTCCTACCTACTGGTCTGGCCTCTGTATCAAAGCACAACCTACTTCATTCAACTACAGCATGTAATATAAGCACTGAGCTCTGAACCACATATAACTTACTTTATGTGCAAATGTTTCATCAAGCACATATCTTTGCTGAAGCCTCTCATGTTGAACCCGTCTCCAAATAGCTTGCCCGAGATGGAAATTGCAGCTTGCAAGCTCAGCTGTAGGGATCATCTGCCACAGTACATTAATGGCAGCTATTTCAAAGTCCATCATTATTGAAATGGGACTCAACTTGCCTCCCAACAGTTCTTTTAGGTGGCAAAATAATTTTTTGTAAATGCACTCACTACGGCCAGGCAGGAGTGCTTAAACACATGGCCTGTTAACCCCCTGTACAAGGGTGTGCACAGTGTACATCTGATCATCCTCAGTTGGAGCCACACTAAATGTTCCGTCACAGAACCAATGTGGCTGCTCATTTAGAATTTTGAGGTCACTGTCACTTGTACAGATAATAATGCCTTCCTCATTAATTCTCAAAAATGGTTCGTTACTAACTGTTAACGAGTACTGCTCAATGTCTGTGCCTCTTGGCCCCCCATTACTGCCTGTGTCTCCTGACATCGCGTCTAAGTGTTTCCATGGTTGGCAACAAGTGTGCATGGCTTATAGCAACATCTTGGAGTGCCTGATTCACCACATTGTGAATGAATTCCTCTGACTTGCTTGCCTTACGCTTCATGTTGCTTCTGGCATTAATAACTTCCACACGACCATGCTGTGGTGCATGATTGTGGTCAGTGGGCTCCTTCGAAATTGTATCTCCAACAGTGTGCATTCTGGCTCTGCAGGTTCTCTGCTCACATCTCCAAATGAACTTGCCATCACTACCATCCTTTTCTTTCATATACAAGTAATTTTGGAAGCACAGTTTCTGCTTCCCCTGTTGTGACTGCACATACTCCATTGTTCCACACACAAAACTGGAATAGGTACATACCGTAGCATTCTGCTTTTGTAATGTCTTGTACCAGTTTAAGAAACCTGTTAGAGCAGCTTGTTCTAATTGTTTGTGCAGGTCACCTTTATGATCACTACCCTATCACTGCTTCCGATGTCATCATCAACATGGGAAGTGGTTACATGTGGACAGTATGCAGAATGCATGCCGTAGTGGAAGAAAATTAAGATTTTTAGATAGTCACAGTGATAACGTCGCCAGGTTCAGGTCGCTGCATCTACCAGTTGGCCGTGAGCACTATGCAGGCGTCAACTCAGCAATACAGTATTATGCCCACAACGGCTTGACCGTGGCAAAAAAAGCCGAATGAAATGTCCATATGCCAAATAAATAAGTAAATCAAGCAGTTTATGTCTCAGTCTTGTCAGACTCTACAATCCAAGGCACACTGTGCCAACACGCTTTACAGGTTTCTACAGGGATATGCATAGATTCCGAAATATATATATATACTCTGTACCTCATGAGTAATTTGTGCAAGTAAATCATACTGAGTGCACATTTTTTGCTATAAAGAGAAATAATATCTGCTCAAACCATGTTTGCCTCCTAAAACAGGCAAAAAAGTACATCAAGAGAGCACTGGTTCCACCTTCTCCATGCCAGCCCATATCTCTCATACACTAGTGTCTCATAGTTTACGGTTTTGAACAAAGGTTCTGCTTACTGAACTACGACAAAATCCCAGAAGTTTGAAATATTAGAACAATCAACAAACAAGTGCTCTATTGTTTCGATTTGGTTGACACAAGCTGGTCTTGAACACATTCTTCTTGTTTCATGTTTTTGATGCTGTTCACATTAAGCATCTCATGGCAACATAACCAGATTGTGTCTCAAATTTTAGAAGGAATTCTATTTTTTGTTAATTGTCACAATAAGCAGAGCTGTATCTCTGATGAGGTTTCCCCAAAAACAGAATCAACTGAGAACTCGTATCCACTATCCATTTATATAGTGTTTTCTGAGATAGCTCACTTATCTGTGTATATGAAACTTTCCACATGTGAATCTTACAAAATGCTTCCTTTATATATAAGGATTACAGTAGAGGCTCTTAAAACCTTGAGTTTCCCTGCTTTCCATGCATTCAGCCAGAATGAAACAATAAGTCCCGTGGAGCCCATAATTTTACTGAAGGAAGTACCAGAGGTCGAAGGTTATGTTGGAGGAACATGCCACAAAAGAAAACAGTTGGGTATATCGTGGCTAAACCACCTTGCTTAATAGGGTAATATGTGACATTTAGCCTACTCTCCAGGGTGCCTGAAAGAACACACTTAGTATGGTGGCTTCCAAAGCACTTGCAGGAGTTAAAATCTGGCTGATGTACAGAAAGATCGGAACCAGAAAGGTCTCGATCATGTACACCCTTTTCTTTTTACCCATCTTCCACTTGTTTCACTCATTACCTTTTTGTTTTCCCACCTCAGTTTTATGTTCCCAGTTTAATCTGGCAAGCTCTCCAGATCCAAATTTGATCTCCAACGTAGTCTGAGGTTCCTGTTGGATACGGATCCCTGGTATAGATGTGGGCGGAGGAGAGGTGCTCCCCCAAACCTACCTACACATTTATTTAACTTAAGCGCACATCCAGAAAAAAAAAACGGATTAACTTAAACCATCTCAGGACTCGTTTGACTGAGTCAGTATCCTGCACTAAACAAACACACATCATCTACATAAGCCATAGTTCCGCAGGTGACCATGCCCTCACTGTTTTGAAAGGGGAAAATCAAAGGGTCTTGCTTCTGTAGTAAGGGATTTAAGCAGCACACATACAGAACTGGGTTAAGGGGCAACCCCGATGGACCTCCTTTTATACGGCACCTGCTGTACTGAGCCAGCCATTCACAACAGGTGTAACAAAGTGGAGGTGTCCATACATTGTAGCTAGTTTATAAAGGAAACCGGAGACCTATATTTACTTAACACGAACCACAGGTATTTATGAGAAACCAGATCAAACACTTTCCTCTGCTCCATTTAAAATAGAAAGCATTCCATCTGACTGGTATTACCCCTCTGAACCAATTTTCATAACAATATAAGGTGGTCCTGGGTAGCCCTACCTGGGACTGAACAAGCTTTGACTGGGCTACCAGATGCCTCACTGCCTTAAAGAGATCTACCAAGTAAGCTTAATTTTGATTTTCACCTGCCTGATCGGTGCCTTGCCTCTTGGAAATGATCCTGCTGCTGCAATTTCCAAAAGTACTCAAACAATTTTGAATTAATATCCCTCGTAAAATTACCCCCACTGGGCCTCTTCTACTTCCCGTTTTTTATAGCTGCCATCACTCCACCCCTGCGCTCAGCAAAGTTATGACGTGACGCCAGGGAGAGCGCGGGGACGAGCTCCATTTTATTCAATGTGGCGCACCTTTTAGGTCATTTTTCTATATTGTAACGGGTAATTGGTGATGAAACGTGGGCACTGGTGGACTAACAAAACCCACTCTGTACCCTACAGTTCAATGTTTAAAGTGACGTAACTGTTTTAACTTTTAGTGCTCATATAAATCAGATGTCCCTATATTCAAAAACATAAAATATAAAACTGGCCATAAAATGCATAACTTGTATAAAACAGAAATACTTAGGGTTACTCAGGGGTAAAATGACCCACTCCCTCATCGCCCCCATCCCAGTATAGGTGTTCCTCATGGTCTTAAACATAATGATAAAGCCATCCTTTCAAAAAGCATTCCTAGAACACTCATTCTGCCTGGCCATGAAAAATTTTCTGATACCCATTGGGGTAATTCCAGTCCTACTTCAATCTTGTACTTTGTCAAGACTTCACCAACCTTACTGACGACTATGGCTTGGTTAATGCTCTGAACGTACGTCTCCCAACATCTACCTAGTGAAAGCACAGAACAGTCACGGCACTCCCATCCCTGCTTCAACAAATAAGGCCATACACAATTTCTCACCATAATGTCCATAATGTCCTTTACTCCAAGCAAAAGCAGTGGCTCATGGCCAAGAGAAACAGCATGTCCACACAGAGTCTCTAACGCTTCAACCAAACGGTCTTTTTCAAAGATAGTGCCACCTTTTTTTTCCCTTCCTTTCCTTTTTCTACATATTTTATAATGTATCATGGATACTATAGTAAGTGTATGTATGATTAATTGCACACTATCACTTTAATGGTTAAATTAGGCTACCCAATGTTTTAAAGATATTTAACTGAACTAAACAGTAGGTGGCACTGTCTTTAAAAAAGACCAGTTTGGTTGAAACGTTAGAGACTCTGTGTGGACATGCTGTTTCTTTTGGCCATGGGCCATTCTTTTGCTTGGAATAAAGGACATTTTGGTGAGAAATTGTGTATGGCCTTATTTGTTGAAGCAGGGATGGGAGTGCCGTGACTGTTCTGTGCTTACAATAATTTGTCACTGAGCACCCCTCACTTGTGTGCAGCTCTTTTGGTTCTGTCATCTACCTAGTGAAACTAGACTGAAGAAGATCCCTATAGATTAATTGGGTCTCTAACCTTCTAATCTTCTAAACACCTGATTTGGAAGGGAGCCAAAATCGATTCATATCTACTGTCCTAGCATCAGTAAATGTATGGTCCTGTCCCTTCTTTAGCACTGACTTGGCTTCCTAGTGCAGTGTTTCTGCCTTCCATTTAGTGCCAGGACTTGCTGCCTTGTATGGGCAGTGAATCAACTTGCTACAGGACACCCAAGTGTAGCACACAGCAAGGCGCCAAATTCAGACATCAGCTAGCTCCTGCTGGCATCCCGGGGCCATTTTCCTGCACTCCACCACAGCTGCTTTCCAGGGGATGCAAAGGGCTTTCAGGTCATTAGACTCCCTCCCCTGACTGGCCTTTATTGCAGTTTCCTAGCGCGTTTTTTCTGCCTTCCATTCCACTCCAGTACATGCTGCCTTTTACGGGCAGTCAGTCAGCTCGCTACAGGACTCCCAAGGGCAGCACTCAGCAAGGCACCAAATTCGGACATCAGCCGGCTCCTGCTGGCGTCCTGCACCATTTTCCTGCACTCTACCCCAGCTGCTTTCCAGGGGATACAAGTGGTTTTCAGGTCATCAGACCCCTTCCCCTGACTGGAGTACTGTTGCTTTTTAGTGCATTTTTTTCTGCCTTCTATTCAACTTCAGGACTTGCTGCCTTTTACGGGCTGTCAGTCAGCTTGCTATAGGACTCCCAAGGGCAGCACTCCTCTGCCCTTTAATTTCTCTCTAGTGGTCCTTCTGCGCCGCGGTTCTCACACTAAGGATCAAGCGCAGAGGACATCAAGGAGTCTGCCTGGAGTCAGCCAGAGGTTGGCCATCGGCCAGTCCTGCTGCTCCATTCACAGGTAAGCTTCAGTTAATCTCTCCTGCTGTTTGGGTCTCTCCAAATAACTCTTGACTGTGGTCACTTCCCAGCTACGTCATCATTGTCCTACTGCTTCCTCATAGTCACCTGCTGTCTGGACCTTTTGTACTGCCTTGTCTTAAGTTGCCCTAGCTATCTCCTCTGTTATTGTACAACACTGCATAGCCTAGCTAGTTACTGCTCTGCCTAATTAATCACTGCACAGCTATACTATTCAGTTAAAATGACTTGTTCATTTGTGATTGCTCCCTATCTGGGTCTTCCCTGAAACTGCTTTTTGCCTTACAACCTGCTGTGGTATAATTTCTCTACGTGTATGTATTTTCTGTGCTGCCTAGCCTGATTTAATCATGCACAGCCTTACCATCCAGCTATAGCATATAGAATAGTGTATGGTTGCTCATACACAACAAGGCTATGTTGCCATCGAGGGATGTGATGATCGCCACATACCCTCGAGATCAAAGCTCGAGAGGTCCGTGTGACAGAATCACTTCCCCAAGATGGCAACAACGCCTTCTTGTGTTTAAGCAAAGTTATACTATTTTATATAGTATATGGTTCCCCAAACTGTTGGAGGTTTGACTTTTGACAAGGTTCATACCTTGTGAATATTGTCTCGCTCGTTTGCTCGGTCGCTCCCTCCTGGTCCATGCTGCAGTCACCATCCAGTTCCGACACTGAAGATACCGGTGCTTCCTGCGGTCCTGCTCTCGGCAAAATAAATAAAAAAAAAAAAAAAGGCAAACTGATAGTTTGGGAACACGGAGCCGAGTATGGCAGTCCGTGTCCCAACTATCTGACTGAATGGCACTGCCGACTGATTGTTAGACACCTCCGCCATTTTAGAGGGCATTTTTTGATCAGCTCTGTTTTCAGTCAATCATGTAGCAGCTCAAGGCTGAAAAGTTGCTGTACTATCGATCTGATGTCAGAAAGATAGTACAACAACTTTTTTGACCTTTGAACTGTCTTACAACAACATTTGGGAAGCCACTGTTTTCCATCTAGAATAAGCCCTAACCATACACTATATTTGTTTTTGTGGTTACTCCTTATCTGGGTTTTCCCTGTAAACAGTTTTTTGCCTTGCAATCTGCTGTTGTAAAATATTGGTTAAGTGCAGTTATTGTCTGTACTGTGTAGCCTGACTGAATGCTGCGCAGCCTTACACATACCTCTCAACCTTTTGTCATTTAAATGAGGAATGTGGACACTCAGAATGAGGGACACTGACCCTCATAAGGAGGGACACATCCTCTGACATGGAGATGCAAGCTCCAAACACAGTGGACACCATTCTGTTTACTTGTACGAAGTACAAAGGATTTAATATCTTAGAATATTATGAATTTCTCTCTTTTTTTTAAAAACTTTTTCAGAGTATTTAAGTAATTTTATCATGTTTGAGAGTCCATATTTTATGTCAGGTGGGTCATATGCAGGGGACAGTTACCCTTCATATTCAGGAACATAGATACCAAACACCCACCTAATATTCCTGTACTTCTTAAGCTAGCTAGGAGATAAGTTTGGCATTTCAGTTTCTCATTGATTGTACACCCATACTGTTAGAAAGAAAGGAAAGGGAAGAGAACTTCAGAAAGGTATTTGGAAAGAGAAGCATCAAAAGGATTGGAAGCAATTGGGGGAGCAGCTAGACAATGGGGGAACCTCCATGCAGGATGTTTATTAGGTGGGTTTTCCAAGGAATACCAGTGGTTGGTAATTCACAGTGGTGTTGATTACAACATCAAGGCATAGGAAGACAGAGGGAAAGAGGCGGAGAACAAATGGCTTGTATATAGAGTCCGAGAGGCAATTGAAGAGTAGAGGTAGTTGGAGTCCATCTCTCTATGGCACACAGTCAGGACAGTGCGCTGATTGATATAATACCCATTTCCACCAGCTAGTTTCGAAGAGAGGGAGTTTGTCCTGGAATCTATATGTCATTCTCTCCGTATTATATATATTTAGCATAGTAGATCGCCAGGCTCCAAGAGTAGGGGTTTTGGTGTGCCAAAGCTGAGTAATTACTTTCTTTGC
Source organism: Neoceratodus forsteri (assembly GCA_016271365.2). Classification (NCBI taxonomy): domain Eukaryota; kingdom Metazoa; phylum Chordata; order Ceratodontiformes; family Ceratodontidae; genus Neoceratodus; species Neoceratodus forsteri. Next base: position 1,111,353,356 of record CM028133.1, read on the forward strand.
GGCTATTGCCACTGTATGGAGCAATCTGAAGCTGAGGCGATCCACTCTTGTATCGGCTAATAAAATGGCTAACAGCAGCAAGGAGGGGGTGACCTCCACAGGGCAGTCAAATATATCCTCTAATTGTACAGTTTCCTGCCAAAATGGTTGGCTATGCAGACACTCCCAGAAAATATGCGTTGTAGTAGCCAGATGGTGGCCACATCCCCTCCAGCACACTGCTTTTGACCTGGTCTGTGAATTTAGCTACTACAGTATATCCGGGGAAGCGGAAATACCAATATCAGCACTTCCACGAGAACTCCTTCCAGTATGAGGAAGATGTGAGACGACATGCGTGGGTACCAAATTTGGTCCAAGTCTCAGTGGTGTACGACGTGCCGAGTTCCAAGTTCCATCTCTGCAGGATAGAGAGAGTAGTTTCTTGGGAAGTCTTCTGTAGGGCTTGATAAGCACAACCTGTAATATGGTCAATGTATGCCCCTGAAGATATGAAATTATAAGTTGGGGAAGGGCAGGGAGTTTATGTGGCAGACTTCGGTGGTCTAGGGGCTTGCCTCCTGTGTAGGATCTGAGTTGTAAATATTGATAGTGGTCTATTGCTTGAAAACTGTATCCAGCCTATAGGGTTCCAAAGGGAATAGTTCCTGAAGCATTGAATATTTGATATATGTATATATAGAGAGGGGAGTCCCAGCCTAGCCCAGCTTCGGATGGGCCCCATCCCATAGATTCGGATCGTAGGTGGTGTCATATGCCATGGGTCTTAAATAGAACCTGTGTTCTCGGGAAAGGTACCAGTAATAGATCACCAGCCATTTTATTTTATTTTTTTTAAACTTTGTATGTTTATTGATTTATCAGTTCACATACGGTTAGAATCCTGATGCAGTACATACAAAAGATACTAGTTAGAGCCAATGAGGGTGCCGCTCCTCTAAATACATGCGGGTATAAAATCGTGCTGCATCTTTAAGATACGACATGTATACCAGCACATTTTATACTATTTTCAAAATGAAACATCAAAATGATTGGTGCATTAATGAGCCTATGAGCTGCATGGAGTAATAAGGAAAAAGTAAAACATAAACTTTCCAGTCTCTGCTTCCTGCAGTAGGAAAATAAGTGTGTCCATGTACTAGTCATATTTAAATAACCTATAGAAAAGGCTTTACTCCTGTAACTAACTGCAATACAAAAATTTACTCAGCAACAGGATGTGATCAGACAAACATGAACATTTGAACAGGGTTATAACTAAGTTTTATATATTTAAACTTACATTTTTAAAACTAGAATGAACGATAGCTCCAAACAATCTCTACTCAGCGGAATGAGCCTCAAAGAGCAGTAACAATAAAATATTTTACTGCCAACTCGCCCCCCTCCATGAACCCCATAACTTTGCAAACATAGCAGGGAGTTTTAAACTCTCTATACAGTTAAACAAGAACGTGTCCAAATATAAGTAAGATCCAGTAAGAGGGGTAATTCATCTTAATGAAGTGAAAAGAGTCTGAGAGCAAACCTGAACCCTCTGATGGTCTCTTCAAGTACCCAAACCATCTTTCTCCTCTGACTCCGGCTGGGGTGAGTCCTCGCTCCGTCGAGAAGCAGGTACATGCCATTGGGTCCACTTCAGGGCTTCGTTGGGGTCAGTAAATAAAAACACCTGACCCTAATGGAGAATCTGTAGCCTGGCAGGAAAGACCAATCCATGCGCAATGTCCACCTCCCTCAGAATTGCCCGCACCCCATCAAACCTTTTTCTCCTCTGGTGCGTGGCATAGCTGAGATCAGGAAATAAGTGAACTTGCTGACCCTCATGCAGTAATGCACATTTCCATCTCACCAGCGCAAGTATGAAGTCCCTGGTTCCCACACTGTCAAGGACCATGACGATAGCTCTGGGGGCTTCGGGGTTGTCCTTTCTTCCTCTATAGGCCACCCTGTAGGCTTTTTGTAGAATTATATTCTAGGCTTGCAGGGGCTGCTCCAACTGTTGCTCCAGCCATTCTTTGATGAAAAGCTGCAGATGATCTCCTTTGCTCCTTTCAGGCATCCCCACAAGTCTGAAAGTTCGATGAACGAGCCTGATTCTCTAGAGTCTCGAGTGGGAACCGTAAGTGGGTGTTCTCTTTAGTCAGATTACTCATGACTCTCATAGCCGCTGCTGCTTGCTGTTCGGTCTCAGATGAAACTGTTTGCAACAGAGACATATCTGTCTCCAGATTGGTGACTCTATTAGTCGGAGTATTGAATTTTTCGGAGAGATTGGCTACCGACGAAATAAGTCTATTTAGTTTGAGCCCAATGCTTTGTAGCGTTTCAACGCCCATCTCCTCAGTTGATGGTTCCACACATCCCTGTGTAGACCTCATGGCTGGAGGACCAGGAGTGTTTTTACTTTTCACTTTGTTCTGCTGCATCTTGTCCTTCTTTGGATTACTCATTCTGCTTCCACAGGTATTCTGATGTCTATTGAGCCCTTTATTTCTATGTCAAATGCCCAAAAATAACTTTTACAGCATAAAATTGCTGAATATGATTCAGAGCTTTAGTTCACAGCCACCATCTTGTTCAGGCTCCGCAGCGCCCCCTACCAGCCATTGTTTTAATGCAGTGGCTGTATATTGATGAAATTTAGATAGTGGCTGACAGGTAGGGTGATTCCTAAATATATATGGATCGTAGTCATACAGATCATTCAGTGCAAATTCAATTTGCTTCCAATATGGATTTAAGGAGGGGGCAATCCAAGTCAAAATAGTATGTATGTGTGCTGCTAATGCGCAATGAGACATGTTGGGAAGATTTACCCCTCCCTTCTCTTTTGGGAGTTATAAAACCGATAACCAGATTTGTTTTTTTCCATTCCAAATAAAACGAGATATTAACCTGTGCCAAGCTCTAAAATAGAATATCATGAATTTCTGCTTTAAAATCGGAATGAAGAGCTCCCCCGCTGATCTTCTCTGAATGAGAAGGGACCTAAGAACTTTGAGGAGTGGTCAAGAGTGTGGCAACTGAGATTCAATGCAAAGAAGTGCAAAATCATACATTTGAAGCACAGAAACCCAAGGGGGAGTACATGATGAGGGGGAGGTGCTGATGGCCGCCAAACAGGAAAGGAACCTGGGGGTAATCATATCTAATGACCTCAAGGTAGCCAAACAATGTGAGAAAGTGGGGAGGAAAGCCAGTGGGATACCGGGGTGCATAGGGAGAGGTATCACCAGCAGAAAAAAGGAGGTGGTGATGCCACTGTACAGATCATTGGTGAGACCGCATCTGGAGTACTGGGTCCAGTTCTGGAGGTCAAATCTCCAGAAGGACAGAGACAGAGTAGAGGCAGTTCAAAGAAGGGCAACAAAAATGGTGCAAGGACTTTACCACAAGTCATATGAGGAGAGACTTAAGGACCTCAATTATGTATTCCCTGGAAGCAGGGGGGGATATGATAATATGATAGAGCTTTTCAAATACCTCAAGGGTATAAATAAGGTAAAAGAGGGTAGCATCTTCCAAAAAAAAGATGTTCAAGAACAAGGGATCATGATATGAGGCTAGAGGAAGGTAGACTCAAGGGTAACCTGAGGAAATATTTTTTCACAGAAAGTGTGGTGGATGTGTGGCACAGCCTCCCTGTGGAGGTGGTGGGGGAGAAAATGATAGGGGGAATTCAAGAATGCATGGGACAGACATACTAACATACTATTTGCCAGCAGATTAGGCCTTACGGTCTATCGAGTCTGCTCGAACCTCAGATCCCTAGTTGGGTGCCGAGCCCCCCCCCCGTGTTCCAGAAACCCCTATCATCCATTCCCACCCCGGGCCAGGCATCATCTGATACATCCACTTTCTGTGTCTGTCCCACCTCTCTTGAAGCCCTCCACTGTGAATCTCTGAACCAGCTCGCCAGGCAGTGCATTCCAAGGATCCACCACCCTCTCAGTGAAAAACCTCCTCCTCCTCTTTTCCCACCCTCACCCTTCCACCGTCCAACTTCAAACCATGCCCTCTGGTGATACCTCCCTGCTTTAGTCTAAAGATCCCCTCCATGTTTACCTTATTTATTCCCTTGAGGTACTTGAAGACCTCAATCATGTCCCCCCGTCTCTCCTCTCCTCCAGTGAAAACAGGCAGAGCTCCTCAAGTCTGTCCTCATACGTCAAATCCCTAGCCTCATATCATCTTAGTTGCCCTCCTCTGTACTCTCTCCAGGAGCTGTATGTCCCTCTTCAAGTGTGGTCTCCAGTACTGCACACAGTACTCAAGGTGTGCTCTAACCAGTCCATTGTACAGCGGCAGAATCACTTCCTTGCTCCTAGAGGTGATCCCCTACAATGCATCCCAACATCCTGTTTGCCTTGAGCTGCTCTCCTGCACTGCTCAGAGTTATTCATACATGCAGCCACCATGACCCTAGGTCTTTTCCCCTATTGAGGCCTCCAGCGCCTCCTCCCAGGGTGTATCTGTGTTTAGGGTTTCCCCAAGATGCAACACCTGCACTTGGTGATATTGAAATTTAATTTCCATGTGTGAGCCCAGCTTTCCAGGGTGTCCAGTCCCTTGCAGGCCAACCTCCCTCTCTCCTCAACTACTGCTCCCATCTTGGAGTCATCAGTGAAGAGACTCATTTCACACCTATACCCTCCCTGATGTCCGATATGTATGCATTAAACAGGATCGGACCCAGGACTGAGCTCAGTGGTAATCCTACTACCAACCTCTCTAGGATTCAAGAGCTCCCCACAGACCACTACTCTCTGGGTGTGTCCAGCTAGCCAGTTTTCAATCCATCTGACCATCAAAGGGTCTACTCCTAACCCTATCAGTTTCTCCACCAGACCATTGTGGGGGACAGAGTCAAATGCCTTGCTGAAGTCCAAGAATAATACATCTACAGGCTTTCCCCTATCCAGTTCTGATGTTACCCATTCGTAGAACTCCACAAGATTGGTTTGACATAATCTACCTGGCACAAACCCATGTTGCCGACTATCCAGACCTCCCACCTCCTCCAAATACACCCCCAATCGTTCCTTTAGTATACCCTCCATTAATTTTCCCACCACCGAGGTCAAACTGATGGGTCTATAGTTACCTGGTACTTCCCTTGACCCCCCTTTATGGATTGGCACCACATGTGCCTCTCGCCGATCACTAAGTACCTTCCCTGTCTCAAGTGACCTGTTGAAGAGCTCTGCCAGGGGTGCAGCCAGTATGTCCACCAATTCCCATAGTACTCTCGGATGAATGCCATCCGACCCAGGAGATTTGTCTTTCTTTAGGGCCTTGAGGGTTAACCACACCCTTTTGGCAGAGATAACATCATCCGTCCCCTCCACCTTACTGGCCTTTTTATCCTTATCCAGATGTGACACCCCTGGGGTTCCTCTCCCTCCCTCTTGCTCCATTTCTTTTGCTCCCCTGATCCCACTCACTGCAGCTTCTATCCCCATCGTGGCTTGCTTTGACATAAGGGAACCCTAGCGATAGGAAAGAGAGGGTGAGCCTTGGATCAGTTAGGATCTGCAGTATATGCTGTAGGTAGGGAAAATGGGCAGACTAGGTGGCCCAAACGATCCTTATCTGCTGTCAATTTCTGTGTTTCTGTTCTATATGTAAGCATGACCTTTTCCTTGAGGGACACAGCAATATTGAGGGGTAAAATGAGGGACATCCCTCATTATCAGGGACAGCAGAGAGGTATTATAACATTTGTTTATTGTGATTACTCCCTATCTGGGTCTCCTATGTAAACTGTTTTTGCCTTGCCACCTGCTGCTGTTGTTACATTTTGTACTGCATAGCCTTGCTGAACCCTCTGCTGCCTTCCATTTCAGTTATGATATTAGTGTTTGTGGTTGCTCCCTCTCTGGTCTCCTGTGTAAATCGTTTTTACTGTATGTATATATATATATTTTTTTTTTGCATTGCTACCTGCTGTTCTATATTTTGCTTGTGTAACTATATTCTGCACTGCCTAGCTTAGCACTAGATAGTGTAACACCTCATCTATAGTATTTGTGGTATTTTCAGCTACTTCCTAGCTGGATCTTCTTTGTACACTGTTTACCCTTAGTCTCATGTTGCTGTTCAGTTGCTTAACTTAGCTGTTGTCTGCACTGCCTAACTACTTACTTTACTGTGCATCTGCTACTGATGTTTCTAGCCTCCCACCTCCAAACTGCAATGATATAGCCTTGGCCTTCTCCACTTTCCTCTTTCTCCTCTTACCACCTCTGTCCCTTCCCCCATCCAACTCTCCTACCCTCCTTTCCCTCTCCCCTCCACCCGTCCCCTCCTCACCTGTACCCCTCACCCTCCTCCCTCTGTATCCATCCTGGTCTCCTCCCCAACTCCCTTCCTTAACCAGGAGTTTCTCCACCATGTTCTCCCTTCCCCCTTCCCACTCTTCTGCTTGCTGCAAGGAGAGGAAGTCTCACTCCATCCATGTCCTCATTGTCCTGCTCCTCCTCCTGTCTGGTGTGTTGAAGCCAACCCTGGTCCCTCCTCTCCCTTCTTCCTCACCTCCCCTTCCCCCTACCCCCAAGGGGTCTTAGCATCTTCTATCTTAATGTTAGGCATCTTCTCCCTGAGATTGACTTCCTCTCTGTCTGGCTTCATCTTCACTCTTCTGATATCCTCTGTATTTCGGAATCCTGGCTCTCATCCAGGATTCCGGACTCAAGCCTGTCCCTTTTCTGACTACCATCTTTTCAGGTAGGATAGAGGAAAATGTAGAGGAGGTGTTGCTATCTATGTCCACCAGTGCCTCTCTTGTACATGTACTATGGCCATCAGAAAGGCCGTACCTTCCTCCTATGATTTTCTTCTAGTCAGGCTGTCTTCCTCACCTCTGTGCCCATTTTCGTTGGTTTGTTTTTTTACAGCTCTCCTTAAATACCACACTCCTCCTTGTTTCACTCCCTCTCCACTATCTCCTCTGATGTCTCAATGGGTCAACTCATCCTCCTTGAAGATTTCACCATAAATTGGCTCTCCCCATCCTCCAAATTAACCATCCGTAAGATTGAGTCCCTTAATGTTTCCCAGATCCTTTCAGTACCCACTTAGCTCAATCCCCATTCCACCAGCCATACCCTGTTGGACTGAGTTCTAACATCTCACCCCCACCATACTGTTGCAGGTATGTTGCCGGATTCATTTAGCGACCACTGCATGATGTTCTGCATCAGGAAAGTCTGGGGCCCCCCTTCTTCTGGTCCAGGTCTCTCTGGTCACTAAACATCAGTGCTCTGTTGAGTGAACTAGCTACAGTAGACTGGTTAGCCTTCCTCTCTGCCTCTGACATTGATGTGGCCCTTGCCCTGTTTCACTCCTAATTCATCCTCTGTCTGGAACAAGCACACCCCCTTCAGGAAATCCAGAGTCAAAACTTCCTACCACCCCTAGCTTCCCTTCAATATCATTGACTTGTGCAAGCCCCATGATCTTGCCTGGGCCTGTTACAAATTATCCCACTTCCTTCCTAACCTTATAGCCTGCAGAGCTCTGAGGAACAACTGTATGAAGGCTGTCCAGGTTGTGAAACCTCACTATTTCTGGGTCAGCCTCCAGAAAAAACTTAACACCCCAGCTGAATTCTGGAAGGTTATCCACTCCTTTTTCGACCCCCTGCCCAATCTGCTCCAACAATCACCATGGTTAATGGTTCACCTGTGACTGACCTTCCCTCTGTTTCTGCTCACTTCAGTGAATTCTTCACAACCTGCACCCTCCCTTTTTCTCCCTCTCCTAGCTCCTGTAATTCCCCTCCTGCTCCCTCTTCCTCCCCTGCTCACCCTTCTCCAGGTTTCCACTTCTCCCCTATCACCATCCAGGAGACCCTACTTGCCCTCTCCTCCCTCAACCCGTCTAAGTCCAGCCTTGACAGGCTGGACTCCAAAGTCCTCCGCCTCTCAGACCCTGCCATTACTGCTTTCCTTACTCACCTGCTCAACCTTTCCTTCTGCCTCTGTGCTGTTCTTCAGTCATGGAAGTTGGCCAAAGTTATTCCAGTTCACAAGGGTGGTGACCCCTACACCCTTGGCAACTTCTGCCCCATTTCCCTCTCCCTCCTTCCCTCCCTCTCAAAACTGCAAGAGAAATTAGATCAGTGGCCAAAATTTGTGAAACTCGGTACTGAAAAGTTAAAAAAAAAAAAAGAACCTTTAAACACTGCTCCATTATAGTCCATGGGGCATGCCCCCATGCTTGTCCTTTACCGATGTCACAAAATGTGCTAGTGTGGGGGCATGTCTCTGACTCAGGAAGTTGGGGCGTTTTGGCTGCTGGGCTTAGAGAGTAAAATTAAATTTTTTTTTTTAAAGAAAATAGCTGTGGAAATAATTTAAAACTATGTGGCACAGTGGCTTTGGGGAAAGGTAAGCTACCATATGTGTTTGGGGGGGGGCAACTTGTACTAAGAACTTGCTCTTTAAGGAAAACAGGGTGATGGGGCCAGACGGGATTCACCCAGCGCAGTGCTAGCTGTTCCGCTGGCTACCATATTTAACACCTTGTTGGAAACAGGGTGGTTCCTGATGAATGGAGGATGGCCACCGTGGTCCCTCTGCACAAGAGCGGCAGCAAGGGGGAGGCCAGTAATTACAGACCAGTCAGTCTCACATCAGTAGGGAGGAAGATAGTGGAGTACCTGCTGAAGGAGAGACTGATGGAATAGCTGGAGGGAAAGGTCATGTCAAACAAATCTCATAGATTTATTTGACTGGGTGATGAGGGAGGTGGTTCAGAGAGGGCAGTGGAAGTGGCCTATCTGGACTTCAGTAAGGCCTTTGATGGTGGGGGAGGAGGTGGTGTGCTGGGTATCAAACTGATTAAAACATAGGAGTGTCTTAGAGGCATATGTCAGGAACCGTATCATCCGAGGGACACAGCTTTGTAAGTTTAATGTCTTTTAAGTTGTTTGTGTTTTATTGAACTTCTGGACCAGTACCCGATCCTCCGGCTTAGACAGCTTGCAAGGCATCCAGCCATCGCTGCTCCCATCACTGCATATCTTAACTTATCTTATCTTATCTTATCTTATCTTATCCTCTCCTACCCTGCCTTCCCCTCCCTTCCCTTCTTTTATCTTCTCTTTGTTGTACATACCACTGTGACACGGTTGAATAAGTCCCTGCCCCATTTGTTATGCAGAAAGAGTTTAAACGCAACAGTCTTTTCTATCCTCTCCTTTTCTGTCTCTTATCTGTCTGGTTACGCAACCAAATTTTCTTACGAGACCTAGGAACTGATCATTCCGACAGTTTCACAGTTCCCCTCCTCTCGCTATCTCTCTACCTTCCCTTGCTATTTCTGTCTTTTCTTCCATCTTGCATATCTGTAGTTATAAAAAATATATGTAGCCGGCCGGTGGCGCTGAGGTTGAGGCGCTGGATCCACACCTCGCGCTGCGCCCGGCGACCGGTTCGAGAGCAGCCCGGATCGTCGAGGTCGGGCGGGGAGACAGGCTGGGTCTCGATGACAGCTCGCCGCCCGGGAGGGGGTTCTACATCGACAGCCGGCGACCCCCTGGTGGAGACTGGGGAGGACAGCAAGCCGAGCCCTCAGGGGCGTGATTGGTGCTGGCGTAGGGCTGGCAGCCCATCAGCCTCAGAGGCGGCTCCTCCGTGAGAGGAGGGGGGAATGCTGCTGACGCCAGTGGTTGCCAAGACGCGTAGGGCACGCCAGCGGGAGAAAAGAAGAAATGGATCCCCGCTGGAGCCTAGATGACGGGAGCACCGAGCAGCGGCCCTGATGTGCCAGCGCCCATCCACAACCCAGGATCTGGACAAGTCCCCAAGATTCGGGTATCCGCCCGACCCGACCCCGCCCTGGGGGTATTCCGAGGCATGATGATAGGTCTGGTGGTGAGTAGGAGGAGTGCTGGCAGGGGTAGAGCTTCATGGGTGCACCGGAGGGAATGGCTCTGAGGGGGCTAGTGGGAGTATAAATTGCAATTTCAAAAAAAAAATAAAAAATATATGTAAATCTTAATGTGGGCATGACACTGATATTGGGATCCCTTTGTTTAAAACTGTATATAGTTATACGGTTGAAATCATTGCAGAAAACTATTTGGCTATTTGGAACTCAGGAGGTTAACCTGAGTTGCAATTTTTAAGCCTTTTGCTGAGCTGTAAACAAGACGTCAGTTCTGGGTCACTATATTCTTTTTGCTGCACCTGCATCGAAACTGACAAGAAATTCAGTAAACTTAAAAGAACATTCTGTGAGAAGCAGGCTCTCTTAACCAGTTCCCAGACAAAAACTTCTAAAAAGAGCAGCAATGCTTTTGCTAGAGAGACAAGGAGAGTGAGAGACTGAAACTTGGAATTAAGAGATACCCTCAGAAGAAGGACTTAGTTTTCTCTGTTTGTACTGCCTTTGCAAATAGTTTTACTGAATCATTTTTATTTTTATTTTGCTGTTATCATGAAAAATTAAATGCTGTTTGCAAATTGTGAAACTGCTCCTGGTTTTCCTATGCTTCCTGACCTGTGCCTCAACGACACCCACCATTGGAAGGCAGCCATGCTTTCAGGTTCTGTCCTTGCCTGTTCTTCTTCCATCACTGCTGCCAGCTGCACAGTCTCAGTTTAGACTTTTGTTTCTGCCTCTACAGTAGTTTGGCTGCCATTCTTCAGGTAATCACTCCTGCTTGGTGTTGCAGGATCCGTACCTTTCTTCTATACTTCCCTGTTAGTAAGTCTAGTGCCCGCTCTCTAAACTTCTGTCTTAGAGTATGCAGGACATAATCGCACTGCTTACACCAGCTGTCATAGCAGCACTGGTCAGGAAGCATAGGCAAACCAGAAGAAGTTTTAAAATTCACAAGTAACATTTTATTTTTATCAATAACAATAACATAATTTTAAAAAATATGTACAGGACAGCTTTTCATAAAGGCAGTACAAACAAAAATCCTTTGTCTGGCTGGTCCAGTGACGCAGAGGGTTGAGGCGCTGGCGCCTCACCTCGAACCATGCCGGTGACCCAGGTTCGGGAACAGACTCGGGCTGTCGGAGGTCGGCAGGGGAAAGAGAAAATTGAGCGTCCAGAGGATGGCTCTCCTCTCCTGGGGTGGGGGGAGTGGGAGACTTCACTCAACAGTGGCCCCTATTGGAGACTGGGGGGGGGGAGGCTGCTGGAGCGTCGCAATATGGGAAACAGAAAACCGGAAAAAGTTGCTTGGTGTCCACTGGATGATGGGTTTCTGACTCTCGACATCTCCAGAACCTCTAGGGAGCCTCCTCACCCTCAGCAGCATGCCTGGGCCCTTAAAGAGTGCGCTGGGGATCCCCCTTCCCGGTGCCTTCCCCCTCAGAGGAGGGGGACCCACCCGGCAAAGGGTTATGTCAAGGATATCCTAGGGACCAGCTGATATATGAGGGCTAGAAGGAGAAGATCAACAAGAGGTTGGTGAAGGTGGATGGGAGGCTTATAGAGCCTGAAGGAGTGGGGGTCATCAGAGGTAGGGAAGGAGTAAAGAGATAATACAAAAAAAAAATCCTTTGTCTGAGTCCCGCTCTAAAATCTCAGTCTCTTTGTGTCTATCTAGACAAACGTTGCTCTCTTTATATGAGATGTCTTTGCCTGGCAGTTTAACCTCTACATCCAGTTCTTGTAAGTTTCATCTCTTGTTTTTCACCAAATGCAACAATACTTTTTCATTGATCTTCCTGTGACCAGCCTGAAGAGTACATTAGTCGTCTAAACAGGTGCAGCCAATTAAGCCATCTGGTCCCAGGGCTGATTTCCAGCTGACAGTTCTGTAAACAAGTTTGTGAAGGTCAAAATACACCTCAAGGTTAACCCTATGTGTTCCAGATAAATCCAAACAGTTTCTACAAACATTTCAGTAATACAGTTATATACATTTGCAAACTAAGGGATCCCAGTTTCACATAAAGATTCACATATATTTCTTTAACCATAGAGAAGCATGGGGAGAAAAAGAAAGAAAGAGAGAGAGAGAGAGAGGGGAGGGAGGGAGAGAGAAAGGAAGAAAGAAAGAGGAGAAACAGCAAGGGAAGGCAGGAAGAAAACTGGGGGAAATTGTTCGACTTTCAGAGTGGCTAATTCCTGTGTGCCACAAAAAAGATTTAATTGCACAATCAGACAGGCAAGAGACAGACTAGTGACAGAATAGAAGAGGACAAAATAGATCCTTGCTTTTAACTGTCTCTACATAACAAATGAGACAGGGTCTTATCCTACTCTGTCTCAAGGAGACAGAGGGTGGTGGTAAATGGTAGTCACTTGGAGGATGGGAGAGTGACCAGTGGAGTACCCCAGGGATTGGTACTGGGCTCTGTCCTCTTCAATTTCTTCACAAGTGGTATTGCAGATGAATGGGAGGGGAAGGTGTGTCTCTGCGAATGGCACAAAAATCATCAATAGAGTGGATGCCAGGAGGTGTTTGAGAGAATTCAAAGAGATCTGTGAAAATTAGAGGAGTGACCTAGGGAGTGATAGCTGTATTTCAGTGCCAAAAAGTGCAAATGTATGCACCTAGGGCCGGGAAACCAGGGTCTGTGTATAAGATGGGGGGATACTTACAGTTACCAAGTAAGAAAGGGACCATGGGCCGATCATATTTGATGATCTCAAGGTGGCATAGCAATGCGACAGGGCAACAAGCAAGGTATGCAGGATGCTTGGGTGCATAGGGAGGGGCATCTCTAGCAGGAGAAGGGAGGTAGTGTTGCCCCAGTATAACTTACTTGTGAGACACCACCTGGAGTACTGTGCCCAGTTCTGGAGACCGCATATTTGCAAGGACATCGACAGGGTGGAAGTGATCTAGAAGAGGGTTACTAAAATAGTGCGGAGGTAGCACTAGAAACTAAATGAGAAGAGGCTGCAGGATCTGAGCATTTACTCAGTAGAGGGAAGGAAAGCAAGTGGGGACATGACTGAGACCTATAAGTACTTTATGGAGCTGAACAAGGTTAAGGAGGGGAATCTATAAAATAGGAGGAGGAGCACCAGAACATGGGGGCATTCCAGGAAGCTTTGAGGGGGGGAAGTTTAAGAGGGATGTGAGGAAAAACTTCTCACAGAAAGGGTGGTGGGTGCCTGGAACAACCTGCCAGAGGAGGTGGTGGGGGCGAAGACAGTGGGGAATGTCAAGCCTGCGTGATATAGGCACATAGGTATAATAAATAGAGGTGAGGAAGGGACACCTGTGACCAAACAGAGTTCGCGTGTAGTGTTAAGGAAAATGGGGCAGACTAGATGGGCCTACCAGTCCTTTTCTGCTGACACATTTTATGTTTCCATGTTTCTACAGGGTTTTAAATAATTGATTAGCAGTTTTTTTCTTGGGACAATGCTAACTGTACAGAAAGTATTCATATAGGTTTTCTAGAAGTGTTATGTTTGTTAAACACAGTGAGGCAAATGCTATGCATTTTCACAATATTTCAGCACTTTTATGAGCAAAACGCTAATCAATTTTTGGAGTTAAATAAATCCCTGTTCTAGCTCTTTAATCCCCTCTCTCTCCCACCGCTTGTATCCCCGCATCTTTCATTGTGTGCCTCTTGTCTAAGAACTGTTTCTACTCCTTTCCTCTTTATCTTTCTTTCTTTCCTCCCTCCCTCTCCCCTTCTCCATATCCACTTACTCAGCTCTGCCGACCACTGATTGTTTCCTGTCCCTGTTTCAAAACTTCTGCCAGGTCAGCTTCTTTCTCCTTCCATGTTTCACCCCACGGGAACAACCTGTCCCCTTAGCTCCACCTCTCCCCCTCATGACACTCTCTGTAACAGCTCTGCTCCTTCTTTGAACCTTCTTAGGCACTCAGTACTCTTCCCCTGCTCTGTTCACCTTTATTTATTTATGCATGTATGTATGTATGTATGCATGTATGTATGCATGTATGCATGTATGTATGCATGTACGCATGTATGTATGTATGCATGTATGCATGTATGTATGTACATACATATGCATGTATGTATGTATGTATGCATGTATGTATGTACATACATATGCATGTATTTATGTATGTATGTATTTATGCATGTATGTATGTATTTATATATTTGTGTATTTATTTATTTCAAAAGTTTCATCAGGAAAATGAGGCATTAACAGCTCATTTCCAGATGTGTCCTGTGGATGAGGAGTCTTGGAGATAGATCAAGAGGTGTAAAAACTGAATAGTATTAACAACATTACAAAAATCTAAGTCATATACAAGACAGTATATCAGAGGAAAATAATCATATTTTTTAGCCAATAACATTTATAGATTTTTTTTCCTAGCCATTTTATAAGCTTGGTCAGTTAATAGTCCCATTCACATCAAAACCTGTAGCAAAACTCTGGGCTATACCCTCAGTCAGAATTTTATGGTCTGAGAACCAGCCCAGTGGCTCAGAGGGCTGAGGCGCATGCAACTCACCTACTGCCACGCTGGCAACCCAGGCTTGGGACCAGACTCGGATCACTTGGGGTCAGCTGGTGGGAGAGGATCGAGAGTCCCAGAGACTACTGTCCTCTCCTGGGGAGGGGTGGCCAGCTGTCTTGGCCTCCGCATGCTGCACTGGCTAACGATAAGGTGAAGGACTGCCTTCAAGGTCAGATTACTGACCTATAAAGCCCTGCATGGCCAGGGACCAGACTATCTGTAAGACCTTCTGTTTCCTCACCGCCTGGCTTGCTTTCTCCGCTCCTGTGAGGCAGGCCTCTTAGTAGATCCCAGAGTTAGGCTGCGGCTTTTGGAGGACCGTGCTTTTTCCATTGCCACGCCAGTCTTGTGGAAGTTGTTGTCAGGTTATTTGAGAGAGGCACCCTCGGTGGAAGGTTTTAAGAGTGAGCTCAAGATATTTTTATTCAATCAGGCATTTGATCTGACATAATTGTTGAAGTTATATATGTCTTGCTGACTGTCTTGTTATTTTTGTTATATATATTGTGATTTTTAGGTTCTATATGCTCTGTAATGTGATATTATGAAATGTTGTATTTGTTTATATTTTGTATTGTACAGCGCTCCAAGCTTCCGGGAAAGGGTGCTGTATAAATAAAGGGTGGGATATTCAAAAGGGTTGCGCCATGCGCAATAGGGTTGTGCCTGCGCAAGTCCGAAATTGTGCCATTCTGCGATATTCAGCATGAGGCAGTTGCGCCCCCCAAGGCAAGCTGAGCAACAGCGCAATGCAAATGAATGCATGCTGAACTGGAGGGGGAGGAACCATACATAAACTGCACAGCCCGATATTCAGCGGGCTGTGCAGAGTTGTGCAGGTGCAACCCCAACCTGTGCCTGCACAACTTTGAGCAAAAAAAAGAGTAAGTTGAGGGCCACCCACAGGTGAGCTGCCGCATTGCAGGGCGCAACACAGCAGCTGCCACCTGTGGCTGGCCCTCAACCTCCTGCCCCCCTGCAGCCCGATCGCGGGCAAAGTGTAAAATCCCCACCCCCTCGACTGGCACGATCGCGGGCAAAAGCATAAAATCCCCCTCCCCCAACTGGCCCGATCGCGGGCAAAAGCTAAATAACCCCACCACCACCAGCCCGATTGCGGGCAGCAAAGTGTCCCCAGAACATATCCCTGGTGGTCCAGTGGACCACTAAGCCCGATGCGGGCTGAAACAGTTTAAACCCCCAGAACATATCCCTGGTGGTCCAGTGGACCACTAAGCCCGATCATGAGGGCTGAAACAGTTAAACCCGCCAGAACATATCCTGGTGGTCCAGTGGACGCTAAGCCCGATCGTGGGCTGAAACAGTTTAACCCCTCCCCCAGAACATATCCCTAGTGATCTAGTGTCCCCCACCCCACCCCCACGAGCCCCACCACCCCCTCCCCGGTGGTGGCAACATCACCCACCTGCCACCCCACCGACTGACTGCCGGTAGAACTTCTGCGCCCCATTGGTGCAGGCAGAGCCAATGGCGTGCAGCCCATACTAGCACAAAGAGCAGTCCAGATATATGAATGAATTCATTCATTCACATATCTGAACTACTATCTGACATAAACTGCGCGCCCGTTGGCTCTTGCTGCAACAGCTAGGCGAGCAATCAGTCAATGGCGGCGGGCGGCAGGTGGGTGGGATGCTACCGGCTGCGGGGAGGCGGGATGATGGGGCTTCCGTGGGTGGATGGGAGGACACTAGGTCACCAGGGATATGGTCTGGGAGAGGATCGCCACATTATGCAGCCCGATCGGGCTTAGCGGTCCACTGGACCACCAGGGATATGTTCTGGGGGTTTAAACTGTTTCAGCCTGCGATCGGGCTTAGCGGTCCACTGGATCACCAGGGATATGTTGGGGGGTTTAAACTGTTCTAGCCCGCGATCGGGCTTAGCAGTCCACTGGACCACCAGGGATATGTTCTGGGGGGACACTTGCTGCCCACGATCGGGCTGGTGGGGGGTTATTTAACTTTTTGCCCTGATTGGGCCAGTCGGGGAGGGGGATTTTATGCTTTGCCCACATCGGCCAGTCGGGGAGGGGGATTTTATGCTTTGCCCGCGATCGGGCCAGTCAGGGGTGGGGATTTTTACACTTTGCCTTGATCCGGGCTGCAGGGGCATTGGTCCCCGATGGCTGCTGCCTGGCAGGGTGCCAGGCGCAAGTCCTCGGGATGGCACCCATGCTAATGGCATGCAAATGGGGCCATAAATAGATGCAAATGGCCCCTCCCCCGTGCCTTGCATGAATTATGGCCCCATTTGCATGTCACCTTTTGAATAATGGAAATTTGCGCATGGCACAATGGTACTTGCGCCACCTCAA
Source organism: Neoceratodus forsteri (assembly GCA_016271365.2). Lineage (NCBI taxonomy): Eukaryota > Metazoa > Chordata > Ceratodontiformes > Ceratodontidae > Neoceratodus > Neoceratodus forsteri. Next base: position 1,111,370,128 of record CM028133.1, read on the forward strand.
CTGGAATGCTGCACTCTGACCACTTGCGGTGGCACAAGTTCCACTGCGCCATGCACAGTGGCTGTGGCCAGGGGGTGATATTCAAAGGAGTTGCTCAATAGCGCAACTCCTTTGAATATCGCCCCAGCCACACCCCTGCGCAACTATTTTGTGCAGCGCAGGGGCTTTCGCCACAAAATAGCGCAGTTTGAATATCCAGCCCATAGTATCTATCTATCTAGCCATCTATCTATCTATCTACAGACAGTATCTGTCTCGCTATCTATCTATCTGCAGACAGTATCTATCTCTCTAGCTACAGATAGTATCTATCTAGCTATCTACGGACAGTATCTATCTATCTACAGACAGTATCTGTCTATCTACAGACAGTACTTATCTATAGACAGTATCTATCTATCTACAGACAGACAGTATCTATCTACAGACAGTATCTATCTACAGACAGTATCTGTCTATCTACAGACAGTATCTATCTACAGACTGTATCTATCTATCTATCTATCTATCTATCTATCTGTCTGTCTGTCTGTCTGTCTATCTACAGACAGTATCTAGCTACATAAAGACAGTACAGGTATCTATCTATCTAAATATTGGAAGGCAAATCAGTGCAACAGATACATGTAGTAGATAAAACTGAGTTTTGATAGGTGGGGGGAACTACTCATACAGGTAAAGCCTGGGAATGAGGGGAACAAAATGGCCAGAGCAATAATAATGGGGTTAAGGGAATCAAGGCAGAGGTTCATGGCCAGTTGCAGCTGGGAGTAGAAAAGTCACAAACAGATTTAAGGGAGAAAGCAGAAGAGGCAAAGCGGATTGACGGGAAGGGAGGAGCAGAGTGTATTGCAAAGTTTGTTTGAGGTATCATTGTTGTCGTCCTTGCAGTTTTTGCACTTGCTTATTTTGCACTACTTGTCTTTTATACATAATTACGTATCACTCATGTAGTTCAATTCCCATTACCTTATACTGTACACATGCTTTTTCTCAATTTTGTGCTGTTTACTACGTGCATGGTATTGTATTTATTTGCACTGGTCTGATGTTTTTCACCTGTTTTTATTTTTGGCTCAATGTAACCCCTCCTCCAAGTTGCTCATTGAAATGAGCCTCAGTTCAGTGTGGCTTTCCTAGTCACAAATTTCTGTACTACATTTATCATCGATGGTGCACCTGTCTCTGACCTGACCGTAGTGACCTCCAAACTAAACTCCTTCTTCACTACTTGTGCACTCCCCTCTAACTCCACCCTCTCCCCTCCTTCCTTCTTCTCCCACATTTCTTCCCATGGCTACACTTCCCTCCTATCTCCAGCCTTGAAGTCTACCAAGCCCTTTTATCTCTCAACCCCAATAAGACCAGTCGAGACAGCCTTGGCCCTTTTCTTCTATGCATCCCCACTCCAGCTATCTCATTCCCTCTTACCCATCTCCTGAACTGCTCTTTTAACCTTTGCTTAGTCCCTCAGGCCTGGAAGATTGCAAAATGTTATAACTCTCTACAAAGGTGGGGACCCCCATACACTGGGTAACTATCGTCTTGTACTCCTTCTTCCCTCTTTGGCCAAACTGCAGGAATCCCTTGTCTTCTCACGCCTCACTGATTTTCTAAACTCCACTGACTTTCGTTCCCCTTTACAATCTGGCTTTAGAGCCAACAACTCAACAGCCACTTCTCTGTTTTGAGTCATGAAGTCTATATTCTCCTGCATGGATCAAGGCCACATAACGGCAGCCATCCTCATAGATCTAGCCAAGGCTTTTGATTCGGTCTCTCATCCCCTCTTACTTAACAAGTTAAGTTCTGCTGGACTCTCTATCTCATCTGTAAATTGGTTGAAATCCTATCTCTCCTGCCGCTCTCAATGAGTCCTAGTAGGGAGAGCCCTCTCCTCTCACACTGCCCCATTCAAGCTGGAGTCCCCCAAGGCTCCATCTTGGACCCGATACTCCTCTCTACATTTCTACATGGACTCCGGTCAGTCTGCTCTGTAGCTAGCATGTGATGTGTGCTGACAACAGTTCTTTCTGCATCAGGTTCTTCTGTTGTTGTAGCCCAGCTTCAAGCTCATTTCCACTCAGTCCTCCACTGGTTTCAGAACAATCACCTCAAAGTCAATGTCAAGAAAACAGTGTCAATGACCTTTTGTACCCCTCAGAAATTGGCCAACCTCTCCTTTCCTCTCTCAGGCTATACCCTGGATGGATCCGTAATGGAAGAAGTCCCCTACTACAAATACCTAGGCGTCTGGCTTGACCGCTGACTGGACTACACTAAACACATTGAGCATATTCACTCTAAGCTTCGTCCCAAACTGGGAGCCCTAAACAGAAATAAGGACTCCCTCCCCCTGCCTGTTCATCACACACTCCTTATCAAAATGATTCTGCCCTCTTTTGACTATGCTAATGTTATCTACAGTACTTCCTCCAACTTCTCTGTAGCTAGGCTCAACACCCTCTACAATACCATTGCCGCTTCACCTTGAACCCCTCCCCCGCACACATCGCTTCTCCCTCTACTCTTCCCTCTCACTTTCTCCTCTTCACTGTCACCGTATGCTACAGTCTTCTCTCTTTGTCTTCAAATTCCGGTTTGGATCCCTCCTCTCTTACCTCTCTTCTCTCTTCTCTCCTCTCTCCAGCATCTGAGGCCCCCTATCCTCTCCGATCAAGAGACACCCACACTTTCTCCCTCCCATGCCCCCTATTTTGCTCTGGCTCTGCTGCCTTTTCATATAGGCTTCCCTCTCTCTGGAAAGCTCTCCCACACGCCATTAGATACTCACCTTCCATTTTGGGTCTAAAAAAGCCCTATGTCAGTGTTCTCTGTTCTCAGACTCCTGCTCATGCTTGGTCTGACTTCACCTTCAGTGCTCTTATTTCTTCTGTTGCTGGTCTACCTGTAGACCATGCCCCTTCTTATCCCTCTTTGTACTCATTTCAGACCGTCTCAACCATTGCTTTCTGTCTACTACATACCCCAGTCTGTTTGAACCTAGTTAGTTTTTGCTTATTTTCTTGCGCCTCATGTAACTCTTTTTTCTTTTGTAACATTTCTATACCTTATGACTGTAAACATTTTTGTGTACTATATTATGGTTGTAAAACTTGTATTATTTCCTGTATGCACCCCATTTTTCCCCCTTCCCCGGGTCGCACTTGGAAATGAACCTCGTCGCAGTGTGCCTCTCCCAGTTACCGACGTTTAAATAAATTAATAAAATAAATGTATGTATTTGTTTATTTGTTTGTTTGTTAACCAGGTGGGTACACTGACCCTAGGGACTGTTTTCAGGTACAACTCGGGCCATAAAGATGGCACATACAAGGTATAGAGAAAACAGGTAGAAATGATACAAAGTACAGTAAGTAATTACAACACAAATTAAGTGATACAAAAGGTTCAGAACAAAACAGAGTGTAAGGTGACCCAAGTGTGAGCAGTTATAGTGCACGGAGTCTATGAGGCAGCACAGTGCTCAGCATATAACATGACAGCATCAGCAGTTTCCAGAGTCAGGTATCACAGTAATAACAGCAGTTTCCAGGGAAACTGTGACACCATGGTTGTCACAACAAGACGAGGGAGGTGGGAGAGTATGTATTGTAAGTGAGTAATTAAAGCCAGGGAATCGAAAGCAAGGTGCGAAGAATGCCAGTTTCCAGCTGGCGCTCCGCCACTACCTGTCAAGCTCGAAAGTTGGAACGGGCTCCAATGTCTGCAGTGCTGAGATTTGTACACTTACTCTTGACTTTTCTGTTCCCAGTCCAGGTGAGGCGTATCCAAGCATACCAGTTCAAAAGCTGAAGGGGGGTGGGTGGGTGAGGGGCAGTCTCCTGCCATTAACGATGGCAGAGCAATGTGTTCTGTACACTTTGGTAAGTGGAGTGATGGATGAAAATACATCAAAGATGTTTACCAATTTGTTCTTCAAAAAAAAATCATTTGTTTGAGTGATGTTGAAAAGGGAGGCAGGCCTCTCTTATGACTTCATTAAATACAGTTACAGCGATGCAGTGACAAAGCAAGCAGGCTAAATGCACTGCAGTCTTTGCTGATATTGTTCCCAAACAAAGAGAGGTAGCTTTGCCCAGCATTAAAGAGATTTACCATCTGGAGTGCCGCCAGCCTTTTTAGGGGCCGCAGCCCACGCAAACTTGGTGTACAAGCATTTAGCAGGACAGGCGTAGTTCCAACAGGTGCTGTCACTTTGGCAAGCACTAAAAGGGCCTGTTCTACCCCCCCCCTTTGGAATTTAAATACCTGCTAAGTCTAGGAGTGACGGAGGCAGTCCGCACCCCCCAGTCATCTGGAGTCAGTTATACAAGGAGCTGCGGCTGGTGAAGAGAGAGCTGGAAGCTTTGATCTAGCCCTTTTAGCACTGCACAAAGACATGCTGCTGTGTTTGCCGAGGTCTTTGGCTGTCACCGAAAGACCAGGAGGGAGGGAGGAGGACACAAACTTTGATTAAAGCTGCTTGTTCTTTCTTTGTCAGACATCAGTGTTGCAGGGCATGGGTGGCTTTGTAAGATGAATTCGACATCAGCAACCTAAATCCAGTGTAAATATTTGGACATGATTTCTCTGTGTTCACTCACTCAGCAGTTTTTGTACAGCCAAGGAGCAAGTCATAGCTGTGTGGTTAGGCTGGGCACACTTAAAGCTGTACTGGCACTTTGTTGAGGTTCTAATTACCCCCCTCAGAGTAGTATTTCCTGGCAATTGGGATATTCAGTAATGCATTTTTTTATTTTACAACTTTATTTAGATATATTTTTTGTTCTACCACATAAGTGGACTGGGACAGACCCATTTTCAGCCAAGCTTGAGTACACACCACAGTATGCACACTTACTGTACATGTTTATTTCAAATTGTTTACCAGGAAAGACATTCTGAGCTGGCAGCAGCTCGTTTCCAGAGGAGTCCTGGGGTGAGGATTAGGGGGAGGGAGTACAGTCCAGTGAGGTGCATACTAAAAAATAAAGCATAGAACAGTAACTGTACAGGAAAAGGTAATACAAAATGGAAATTCAGATAAAAGTACAATTGCATCATGGCTAAAGGAACAGTTCCGTAGAATCAGCACTCGTACTCAGCACAATACTCTGTATCTAAGCTGCAAGGTAAAGGGGCTATAACAGGGGGCCAGACAACAGAGCTGCATTTAGCGCAGTTGGGGTGGGGGTGGAAGGTATGGGGCAGTTGCAGGAGTGGGTTGTGAAGGAGGATTTTGAGAGAACAGCTGGAAAAGACAAGCAGATAGCAGGGGGAGAGAAGACTAGAACTTAGAGAATCTGAAAGAGAAAGCTGCTTGACCTGTGGAGGATTTCATAAAAGAGAGGGGGAGTTAGAGTCAGAGTTACAAATGGAGTACATGGTAGTCAGAGGAACATGAAAGGATGGAGCCAAGGTAAGGAGGGACAAATTACATTTACATTCAGAAAAGCTTTACATAGGGCAGCCCTGCTGAGATGCAAGATCCCATTTCAGTGAAATCCTGCTTCAGTCCAATTTGAGAGCTGGTAGACCGATGCACCTGGAGGCGAGATGACTTGCTCAAGGTCACAGTGAGTGGGCGTGGTGGGAGTTGTACCTGGGAACTCCAGCGTGATAGCTCTGTGCTCTAACCACTGGACTACGTTGCCTCTCCACACATTTCTGGCTGTACCTTGAGAACCACTTTTCGCATCACCTTTTATGTTGATATAGACTTTTCTTAATATCCAGAGGGTAACCCAGTCCCAGCCATCAGTAATTATGCATAAACTCTGACTTGTGACTGGATACTACTTTTTTTTTATTTTGTTGTTTTGTACATCCTCGCCAACACTTACAGAGCTCATTATGGGGCCCAACTTTGGCCATGAAGGCCAAGGCAGGGTAACGTTCTAACACACCACCAAGTCTAGCTCATTGCTCAACCAAGCAAAACATGGTAGTCCTCCTTTCCCAGAGAAAGAGGGAGAGAGAGAGAGAGAGACAGCATGGTCTCTGTAATGTGTCCATCCTCCACCAGTCCAGAGGCTGAAAGACCTTGAGGTCACTCTCGAACCCAGGTCTTACATTACCTTGATAACACTCCCCCCCCCAACAATGGCCCAGTCAGTGAAAGAGAAAACATAAAAGTGGGCACCAGTGGACACAGAGCAAACGGCAACAAGATACACTTACAAAATATCAAAGAACTCTTGGTTAGTATGGGATTACAAGTCAGTGGTGAAATCACTCCCAAAATGCATGTTGTTTCAGGCTACTTGTGCTTTTTCTAGGGCTGGTCTGCCCCCAAGTGGTACTAACATTTATTGCTTTTTTCGTTGTTCTGTTTTTCCAATTATGCTTTCAAACAACATGAAGTCTTGCTTTATTCTGACAATCTGCAGTTAGCTCCAGCCTTTAAACTGCCCCGGAGAGTATAGGTAAAGCTACCAACAGTCCTATTTTCCCAGGACAGTCCCTATTTTGGGCAGCATGTCCCAGTGTCCCCACAAGTTTTGCAAAATGTCACTTTTGTCCCTTTTTTTGCTTACTTGTCCCAGTTTTGTCTCCCTTTTTTTTGCTGACTGCTAATCTGTGAGTGACAGTTATTTCAGCACCACTGTGGCGCTGCTTGGGCTGGACAGCAGTTTGCAACTTCAACCCCTGCGCCTGTGTTGCATCTCAAGCATGTCAGTGGGAGCACGGTAAAGCATGTCCCTTCCTGTTAGATTAGAATGGGTAGTAGTGCAAACAAGCACATGTGGACGTCTGCCTGCCAGCAGCTGAGAGGGACTCCAGACAGGGAAGTGACCGGCAGTAGTGAACTCAGGTACCCGAACCTAATCAGCTGTAGGGAAGTGTGTGAACACAATCTGGTGTGGTGGTGGGAGTCACTGAAGTGAAGTTTGCTCAGTAAATGAGGTGAGTGTGAGCAGGTTGGATGCGGCTGTCAGGAGGAGCAATACATGCAGCTCGAATGACTGATCTCAATTTAACGCAGGTTTGCTTCTAATGAACTTTCTGTACATCATGATTTGGAACTTGCTACAGCAGAATGATGTATTGTTTTAATCTGAATGTTTGCTACTGGTGTTACTGTGGGGTGGCATGGCCAGAACAAACAGCAAAATGTTATTAATTGTGTGCAGTGTTGTCTGCGGTGGCGCCCATGGAAGTGACACAGGAGGGGGTCATGGTCAGGATGGAACGTCCCAGTTTTACACCTCGGAAAGTTGGTAGCTTTAAGTATAGGGTTAATTTTCTATGCAGTACATAGAACATTGAGCTCGAGCTCAGTTGAGGTCTTTGTCTCCAGCCCTTTGAAATCCAACCGTCAGATTCTTTACTCCACTTCACTGAACAGTCACTCCAGAGATTTCTCCTTCAGCTGGGTTTAAAAGTCGGTTAAAGTGTCAACTTTAAGCCCGAAATTATTCCGCCTCGTCGGTTCAGGCTCTGTCTGCAGTACCGTGAGTACTAGATAGTTGTTTCTGATTATTGTGTGGAAATTGTAAGTTTGTTCGATCGGTTCGGCTGAACCGATCCTTTATACTGATTTCTTGTACTTTACTTTAGTGTGTGATTACCGGTCCTTATCGGTTCTAAAAAAAAACATATTTTAAACTTTTTTTTCCAATACCAGTGCCACGGTTAGGAACCGATAAGGGAGTCTTGCCTGGCGGTTGCTGAAAAAAGGGTAAGTTTGGGTAGGTTGGCCATGTCTGAGAAACCCAAGAAAAAAAACTGGGCCCACTGGGTTTCAACACTGCAGTGAGTGTGGGGAAGTCTTTGCTAAGGCTGATCCCCATACCACCTGTGTTTATTGTCTGGGGTTTGCCCACCTCGATACAGACTGCCAAATTTGTAAAAATCTTCTTAAGTCTACCCTGGAAAAGAGATTAGGTAGACTTAGAGAAAAGGAGTCCGAGAAGTCCGCTGACCCAGATGTCCAGCCCGGTACGGTTCCGACCGAACCAGAAGGAGTGCCCTTTGACCAGGGCGATACTTCTTCGGGCAAGAGGAGAGCCGATTCTGAGGGATCGGTTCCTAAAAAAAAGAAAAGGAAAGACAAATCAGCCGGTTCGGATCCAGAGCTTCATGTTCTGACCGCTGATGAGATTGCCCAAGCGATTCAGATTGTTGAATCGCTTCACCTGCTTCCAACCGATCCGGCTCCGTTGGCTAGAGGCTCGGTTTGGTCGTTTCCACCGGTTCAGGAATATGCCCCTGAAGATTTTTATGAACCGGAATTTGAGGAGGAGGGGGATTTTGAACAAGATGATGATGATTATGATGGAGCAGAAAGTCTGGATGTGCTCATTGAACCGGACATCTCCCCAGACAGACCTTCTGGTGTTCCCTTCCTAGGCTCTCTGAGTCCCCTCCCCACAAGTTGTTTTACAGGAAAGTGGCTGAAACTCTTCAGCTCCCTATGGAGGAAGCTACAGAGGATCTAGAGGAGCCTGATTTTGTAGAGATGATGGACATCCCAGAGTCCAGGAGGCTGTCTATTCCCTTGCACAAATCTTTTGGGAAACAGACACAAAGCGTTTTAAAGTCTCCTAATTCTGTATCTCCTGTTGATAGAAGGATGGATAGGAGGTACACCTTATCAGGCTCAGACATGGAGTTTTTCTACCAACAATGCAGCCATGGTGGGGTAGTGCAGGCTGCAGCCTGTGACAGGGCTAATGTCTCCTTGGCTTCACCCCCCCCCCAGATAAAGACTCCAGGAGGATGGATGCCTTGGCAAAGAAGCAATACATGGCATCCTCCTTGGGACTCAGGCATGCTAATTATATGGCCTATACAGCCAGGTACCAGAAGTCCTGGTGGGACACTGGACTGGCACTGGCTAAACAGGCCTCCCCCCAGCTGGCCAAGGAGCTGGAGGAGGTGGCTGTGGATGGGATTGAGGCATCTAAGGTACAGTTCCATGCTGCTGTGGACTCCAGTGATGTTTCATCAAGAGTCATGGCTACATCTGTGGCTCTTCGGAGAATGGCTTGGCTCAGATGTACTAGACTCTCACAGGACACCCAGGCTCAGGCCATGGATTTCCCTGTGGAAGGTAATTCTCTGTTTCGGGAGCAGACAGAGAATTACATGAAGAAGATGGAGGAATATAGGACCACTTAAAGGAGTGCACAGGCCAAGGAGAATCAGGCAACTCCTCAAAGGCAGCATTCTAGGGGCAGGAGCAGGCCTTTTCATAGGCCTTTCTACCAAGCATAGGCCTCTTCTCCCATTTCACAGAGGGGTTTCTGCAGGGGGAGAGGCAAATGGGGGATGAGCAGGGCTGCATCCACTCCTCAGCCTAAGGCCCCTGCCAAACAGACACCTTGATGGGCCTGCCCGGGTCGACTCTCCTATCCCAGTAGGGGGAAGGCTGGCTTACTTCATCCAGGACTGGGTATCTGTTATTTCAGACAAGTGGGTCCTGGAAGTAGTAAGCCAGGGACTGGTTCTCAGCTCCAAAAAATTTCTGAAGATGAGAGCCAGATCTTTTCCACCTGCAAGTCTCTCCGAAAACCCTTGCCCTAGAGGCAGAGGTTTCATCTCTTCTGGCCTTAGGAGCCATAGAGAGAGTTCCTACCCTATACTGGGGCAGATGTCTGTACTCCAGGTACTTCCTTACCCCAAAAAAGACAGGGGAGTGGCGATCCATCCTAGGTCTAAGATACCTGAGCAAACATCTTTTAAAACCAAGGTTCAAGATGGTGACTCTGGGAATAATTCTTCCCTCTCTAAGGCCAGGGGACTGGCTAGCCTCCCTGGACCTCAAAGATGCCTACTTTCGCATTCCCATCAGGTGCTCCCACAGAAAGTACCTCAGGTTCAAGTTGCCCTCAGGCCATTACCAGTTCAATGCAATGCCCTTTGGCCTGACATCAGCTCCAAGGATTTTTACAAAGTGCCTGGCAGTAGTAGTGGCCTTTTTAAGAAGGCAGAGGATTTCCTTTTTTCCATATCTAGACGACTGGCTCATAGTGGGTCAGTCTCCAGACCAAGTCATGTCAGACCTGCAAGTGATCTAGCAAGTGCTCACTTCCCTGGGGTTTCTTCTCAACTTCCCCAAGTCAGTCCTCGAACCAGTACAGCTTCTTACCTTTATAGGGGCAGAGCTAGATACTGTCAAAGCAAGAGCCTTTCTTCCCCTGGAAAGGGCAAAAGTTCTTATAGAACTGGCTTCTTCCTTCAGCCTTCAGGTGTTCCGACCAACAAGGCACTTCCTTCAGCTCTTGGGCCACATGGCAGCTTCTGCAGCAGTGGTCCAAGGGGCAAGATTCCAGATGAGGGACATTCAGTTCTATCTGAGGGCCTTTTGGTCCCAAAAGAAGGACCCTTTTACCAAGCTGATTCCAGTGACTCGGACACTGCTCCAAGCTCTTCAATGGTGGCAGGATCAGGACAATTTAAAGCAGGGGGTCCCATTTGTCACTCAGTCTCATTCGGTGGTCCTTACCATGGATGCTTCCCTTTTTGGGTGGGGAGCTCATCTGGGGGATCTCACAGTCCAGGGACTGTGGTCCCCTCAGGAGTCCCTTCTTCATATCAATCTTCTGGAACTCAGGGAAGTTTTTCTGGCCCTGCAAGCTTTCTCTCAGTCTGTGCAGAACAAGGTAGTTCAGGTCAGAACAGACAACAACACCTCCATGTGGTACATCAACAAGCAGGGAGGCACTCAGTCTACGGCCTTGTGCACAGAGGCCATGAAATTGTGGTCTCTGGCTTATTCCCTGCAGGTCTCTCTGATAGCAGTCCACCTTCCAGGAAAGGACAATGCACTAGCAGATGCACTGAGCAGGATCTTCCAGGGCCATCACAAATGGTCCCTGGACCTTGTAGTGTTGAAAGTAATTTTTTCAAGGTGGGGCACTCCAGAGATAGATCTCTTTGCAGCCCCAGACAATCATCAGCTTCCTCTGTTTTGTTGCAGACCCCCATTCCTGGGATCAGTCCCTCTGGATGCTCTGATTTTGAACTGGGAAGGGAAATTTCTGTATGCCTTCCCTCCTTTTCCTCTACTGTTCAAGGTTCTGGTCACGGTAAGGTCACAACCTAGCAAAGTGATTCTGATTGCTCCAGACTGGGCCAGACAGCCTTGGTACCCCCTGTTACTTCTCTAGCTCTCCATCTTCCCCTGTCTCTTCCCAGGAATTACAACCTGTTAACCTCATCTCAGGGGAGGATTTGGTACCCCAATCTTCGGTCTCTCAATCTCAAGGCATGGCTCTTGAAGAGTTAGAGTATGCAGATTTGCATCTGTCTCGGGGGGTTCTGGATATTTTCAAAGCTTCTCGAAAGCCCTCCACCAGAAAGACTTATAACTCCAAATGGAAAAGACTCAGCATGTGGTGTTCCAAGAAGCATATTTCTCCAGATACTGCTGAATTGCCTACAGTTCTTGATTATATGGTCCATCTTAATGGCCTAGGCCTCAGACCAGCTACTCTCAAGGTACACTTGTCAGCTGTTTCTGCTTTTCTGTCAGTGGGGAAGTCTTCCTCACTATCATCTCATCCTGTGTTCTGTAAATTTTTCAAGGGATTGCTTCATACCAATCCTCCCTTTAGGGATTCTGCCCCTGCCTGGGACTTAAATGTTTGCATTGCTCAACTTATGCAACCTCCTTTTGAGCCTGTGTCCTCAGCAGAGCTCAAGTACTTGACTTGGAAAACTGTGTTTTTGGTAGCCATTACCTCTGCCAGACGTATCAGTGAACTGCAAGCCCTGTCAGTGGAACCTGATTTTATCTCCTTTTATAGAGATAAAGTGGTCCTTAGAACCAATAGGAGGTTTTTGCCCAAAGTGGTTTCAGAGTTCCACTTGAATCAGTCTATGTCTCTTCCTGTCTTCTTCACTGATCATTCTTCCTCAGGAGAGAGAAGGCTACACAGTTTAGATGTTAAAAAAGCCCTTAGCTACTACATAGAGTGTACCAAGGGTCACATGTTTGATTCCCTTCAGTTATTCCTCACTTATGGGGAAGTGGGAAAGGGCAAACCTGCCACCAAAAGAACTGTTGCCAGGTGGATTGTGTCTTGTATACAATTCTGCTATGAGAAACTGGGAAAGATTCCACCCTCAGGCCTGAGGGCTTACTCTACAAGAGGTACAGCTGCTTCCCTGGCTGCTGACAGGGATATCCCTCTGTTAGAAATTTGTCTAGCAGCCACCTGGAAAACAGTCTATACCTTTACCAAGCATTACTCTCTAGATATCCAGGGTATGAGTGATGCTCAGTTTGGCACAGCAGTACTTCAGAGCCTATTCCCAAAGTAGGTTCTCTCCCTCCTCCATGGAGGTACTGCTTGGTAGTTTGCAGATTGTCAGAATACAGCAAGACTTCATGTTGTTTGAAGAAAAAATTACTCACCTTAGAAACTGTGTTTCTTCTACTGGAGTCTTGCTGTATTCTGACCTCCCTCCCTGCCTCCTCTCTCAGAACCTGTTTTTTGGGAAGTGGGTAGGCAGGTGCAGTGCTGCACCCCAGGAGTGCTTCTTGCACACTCTTCTTTTTATTTGGGTGTTTTGTTGTTATCCTTATTTGGATTGGTTTTTGGTTTTGGGTTTCCTGACTTGAGTCTTCCTTTGGAAATCCAAAACTTTGTTGCCAGTTGGCTAGTTAAAAATTTTACAGTTTCCACATAGTATAGTTAGTGAGTGTTTGCTCGTAAGAATCTGACAGTTGGATTTCAAAGGGCTGCAGACAGAGACCTCAACCGAGCTTGAGCTCAACGTTCTATGCACTGCATAGAAAATTAACCCTGCACCCCACGGGGCAGTTTAAAGGCTGGAGCTAACTGCAGATCGTCAGAATACAGCAAGACTCCATTAGAAGAAACACAATTACTAAGGTGAGTAATTTTTTCTTTTCTGTCCTTGGGGGCCAGCACCCCTCGCTGCCCCAGTCCACTATCCCGGCCAACAGCAGCCCAGTCATGTCTTACCTGACAGCACAATTCCCCTGCAGAATCCACCCCCTCCCACCACAGCAGGGTCCAGAAGGGGAGGTCTGTCCTCACCTACCTGGAGACCAATATCTGGATGCTGCCATGACTGGGGGCATGTGGGCTGAGGAACAAGCCAAGAATCACATGTCTGCCCTTCTTCCTGTTTTTGTCCCTATAGGCTGGTGGCATGCAGCCGTAATTGTGGCTGCATTTGGAGGCACGCATGTACCACATGTCAGATGCCGACCACTCTAAGCTAAGTCATGCACACTGCCCTGCTGCCACACTTCCCTGAGGCAGCAGTCTAGGAATGAGGTAGCATGCCCCCCCCCCAGGAGAGTAGAGCAGTCCCTTGGATGCTCAGTCCTCTCTCTCTCCTCCCCCAGCTGACCCTAGCGACCAGAGTTTGCTCCCAAACCCAGGTCACTGGCGTGTTGTGAGTTGTGGTACCCAGTGCCTCAACCCCCACACCACTGGGGCCAGCTGCTGTTTTTTTAAAGAAACAGTGCTTTTTAATAGCTGAAAAACTAAGGACAGACCAAGTGTCATGCCCTAGTGAGTCAGGTGGTGAAGAGGGAACTAAATCTTCCTCATGGACACCTCAAGCTGATGTTATGGTGAAGGGGACACTACAGGTTCCTAGGTGGGTGGATGGAGGCACCTGGCAAGGAGAGGCAGGAGTCATACACAGAAAGTCAGATGAAGCAAGGACTTTATTCAGTAGGAAGGATGACATGTCACAGAGGCAAACATCAATGATAACAACACAAGAAGAAATAGGCAGACGAATAACTATCTATGCAATGAGTGAATGAGTGAACACTTGACGCTTAAATCTCAAAGGTGCAGTTTGGCCTAAACCCTTGTAATTCATTTTCCATGGTAACTGAGTACTGTATGGTAAAACATCTCACTGGTTGGCCACTAGTGCTAAGAGTTCCTAGGTAACAATAAACACTGCAGTTCTACAATTTGTGCAAGAATCTAGTCCAGTTTGGAGTCCACTTTTGTCATAAGTAAATCTGTCACGAAGACTGTAGGTTGTGGAAAAGGGTACTTGGACGGATAAGGAAACTCAGTTGCAGTACTAAAGTAATGCTTCAGTGAGGAACCTACAGAAGGCAGCTGGGACTTAGAGAGGATTGGTAAACAGGCCACGAGTTAATCGGCAAAAAATAAAATAACAACCTCTCTTGGGTTGCTGAGTCAGAGAACACAATCAGAACAACAGGGTAGATCCTTCGGCATGAACCCTTTCTTGGGCTGCCAAGACAAGGAACGCTAAAGAGAAGACTTCAGCACATGCCCTCCAGTAGGCTACTGAGATAAGACAAGCTGAAGAGGATAATTCGGCACAAGCCCTCCAGTGGGCTTCTGGGCCGAGACAAACTGAAGATAAAAGGAAAAGAACTGAAGATGCAGCCGGAGAATTGCAGTTCTTAGTTCCTTGAAGAAGGTCTCTGGACACTGGTCCAAGATGCTGGTTCTTGGATAGTGATGATAAGGGGTACTGGAAGAAAAGCAAGATAACAAACGGGGCAACGGATCTTGTGACTGAGTGGGGACATCCCTTACTGGTGAGCCAGTGTGGCTCCTGTGCTTACTGAACACATTAACAGGGTATGGTCGTAGTTGAAGCCAGGTAGCTGGTAGGCTTCTTCTAGGTGACGGCTGTGTTAACTAGGTGGGATGAGTACGTTGAGATGCGTAGATGAGGTGCCCAAGCAGGGAAGATGCACACGCAGCACAATCAGGAGCTCCGGGGTGAAATTATTCTGTACCAGCTGGTCGAGGCAACTTGGCAATCCTCCTGAACGTGGATTCTGAAAAATTTTTTATACTGTCAAGTGGTGACGGTTCAAGGCTTGTACTCAGTTTTAGGAGAGAATTCAGCACAGTTCAGAACAAATGTTGGTAGCAGAGGGTAATTAGCACAGTTCAGGGGCAAATGCCAATAGCAGAGGGTAATTAGCATAGTTCAGAAGGCAATTGGTGCAGTTCAGGGGCTAAATAGTTACTAGGGTAAATACGAGTGCCTGTAGGTGATCAACACAGTTCAGAAGCAAATATCAGGTTCTGACAGCTATGGGTGCAGCTCTGTGGTGAATGCCAGACTTCAGGGCAATTAATACAGTTCCAGGGTGGTTAACAGTGGGAGGTGCAATTAACTGAGTTCAGAAGCAAGTGCCCTATTCAGGGACAGTTAACATAATTCAGGGGTAAATAGCACAGTTCAGGGGTAAATATCGTAGTTCAGGAGCAGGTAACAGTGCATGAGTAAACTGCACAGTTCAGGAGCAGGTAACACAGTGCAGGGGTAAACTGCACAGTTCAGGAGCAGATAACACAGTGCAGGGGTAAACTGCACAGTTCAGGAGCAGATAACACAGTGCAGGGGTAAACTGCACAGTTCAGGAGCAGATAAAGTGCAGGGGTAAACTGCACAGTTCAGGAGCAGAGTAACACAGTGCAGGGGTAAACTGCACAGTTCAGGAGCAGGTAACACAGTGCAGGGGTAAACTGCACAGTTCAGGAGCAGGTAACACAGTGCAGGGGTAAACTGCACAGTTCAGGAGCAGGTAACACAGTGCAGGGGTAAACTGCACAGTTCAGGAGCAGGTAACACAGTGCAGGGGTAAACTGCACAGTTCAGGAGCAGATAACACAGTGCAGGGGTAAACTGCACAGTTCAGGAGCAGATAACACAGTGCAGGGGTAAACTGCATGGTTCAGGAGCAGATAACTCAGTACAGGGATAAATAGCGAAATTAAAACTGCCCCTACTATAAGGGGCCTGCTGAGCCCTATTCCTTTTGGTTGTCTCTATGGGCAGTCCGGACGTGGAAGGTATACCACATTTTCCACCCACTAATGTGGCCTCAGCTGCTAGAAAGAGCACTAAAGATAAAAGCTTTAAAATGTATTTATTTAAAAATGGGCTGGTGGCCCTTAGCTATGCCCTGTGGGCAACCCTTAACAGATGAGATGTTTATTAAATTACGTAGATTAGCCCTGGTGGCCCTTAGCTACACCCTCAGGAAGTCACTTTGCCCCAGGGAATATTATTTAAACTGGGCCTGTGGCCCTTAACCCCACCACTTGGAAGCATATGCACAAAGGGACACTGTGAACCAGTGTTGCATCACGCTAGTTCTAGTTGAAAACCCACATTTAAAATTCATTGGTATTGCTAGTTGTTTAATCTGTATCCTTTCATAGTAGAACCAAAATGCATGGTAATGTTACAGTTATACTCAACCTTATTTTGTTTCAAATCCGAGATTTACTTGTAAGTCCCCCATTCTGGGCTTACCTTATTTTGTGGCCTCCCATTTCCTCTTGTCCTCACTGCCTCTTAGCCCAGGTTCTAGTCAGCCCTAAATTCTCTGCCGTGCCTCCAATGTGTTTTCCAGTGGAAATGGGACCAGTGGAGTAATGTTGCGGAACCGCAGTCCACTCATGCACTGTAGCGCATTTCCGTTTTCTCGCTGCTGCTGCTGTGCAACAAAGGCTCCCTCCATGTATCCCTCTGTACAGACAGTTGGTGAGACCCCATCTGGAGTACTGCATTCAGTTCTTGAGACCCCATCTCCACAAGGACATAGACAGGATAGAGGCAGTCCAGAGGAGGGCAACTAAAATGGTGTAGGGTCTGCAAGAGAAGCCGTATGAGGAGAGACTAAAGGAGCTTAACGTGTATACCCTTGAGGAAAGAAGGGAGAGGGGGGACATGATAGAAACTTTTAAGTACCTCAGTGGAATCAACAAAGTCCAAGAGGGTAGCATCTTTTAGAAAAAGCGTGCAAGAACAAAGGAACACAACTTAAAGATGGGGTGGTTCAGGGCAATGTGAGGAAGTATTATTTCACAGAGAGGGTAGTGGATGCATGGAACAGCCTTCCTGAGGAGGTTTTGGGGTCTAAAACTGTGGGAGAATTCAAGAATGCATGGGACAGACATAAGGCAATTCTTGTGGGGGGGGGTAGGAAGAAATAGGCTGTTGGTTAACTAGGATCAGTGGCCTACCCTATAGGTAGGGAAATGGGCAGACTAGATGGGCCAAGCGGTTCTTATCTGCTGTCAGAGTCTATGTTTCTATGTTTCCATGCTCCCGGCTAATCGGGGTCTGGAGACATGAGGCAGGCCCTGGAGGAGCGCTGAAATTATTTACTTTAAGAGCGCCAACAATAAGCACTTGAGATCTCTCCTTTTAAATATTAATGAGGGGTCTTTAAATATTAATGAGCCTGTCTGCTGCCGGGGGGGGGCGGGGGGGTCAGTGTTTCAGCAGCAGCAACAGGTGGGAGGTTGATTTAAACTTTGAATCTTTGCATCTGGAGTAAAGGGCAGAGAGCCTACTAATGGCATTGGGGGAAATTAATGTTCAAACATAGTTATTGTCAAGTGGGGCAGGTGGTTTTGGAAAAGATGTAAACAAACATGGCAGCCCTCATGGACTACAAAAGCAAGGGGGCTTCTGGGAATAAGGTCAGAGGGCAAGTTGGGAACCTGGGAGGACTGCAGCCAATCAGGGAGCCAGGCTTGTGAAGAGGTCTTTTGGGAATAAAGACCAGTAGGATGTCAAGTGTGCCAAATGAATATTAATTTGT
Source organism: Neoceratodus forsteri (assembly GCA_016271365.2). Taxonomy (NCBI): domain Eukaryota; kingdom Metazoa; phylum Chordata; order Ceratodontiformes; family Ceratodontidae; genus Neoceratodus; species Neoceratodus forsteri. The sequence continues at coordinate 1,111,387,682 of CM028133.1, forward strand.
TCAGCTGAGCAACTGATGCAGCCAATCAGAAGGGGCTGCTGGAAAACTGATAAAAGTGACTGTTTTGCCCACGAAGGGGGATTTGGAAGGGAGCAGCCAGAGGGTGCAGAGAGTAGAGAGACTGCTGTGGGCTTGCTAGCCCTGAAGGCCTGCCTGTTTGCCCAAAGGTCTTGCCTGGCCCAGTACTGGACAAGCTGCAGAGTGTCTGGAAAAGAGCATAGCCCCTGGGAAAGGAACTGGACTGTGTGAGAAGTTCTCAGGGTGAGATTTGAACCTGCAACTGAGTGAGTTTGCTGCTGAGAATTTGGAAGTAGCTGCTGAGATTTGAACCTGCAGTTAAGTGAATTTGTTGCTGAGAATGGAATGCTGCTGCTGAGATTTGAATCTGCAGCTGTATGCAAGAAAGTTAGACTCTGCACCTAGTGTGAGAGACTGCTGAGATCTGCCTCCAGAGAGAGGGAGGGAGAGAGGGAGAGAGAGACAGAGAGAGCGAGAGAGAAAGCGAGAACTGACTGCCTTGTAGTGCAGAAAGAGCAGCTGAGTTTGACAGTGAAAATCAGAAGTGTAAAGCTCGCAGCTTAATCCCACAGTATCTGAAATGGAGAAAACTGTGTGCCAAGCATCAGTCTGGGTAACCACCAGCCTGCTCTGTACCCAGACTGAAGAGGAGACCACCAGAAAGGAAGATGTTGAGAGGCCTGCCTGGTGAACACAGCATACAAAGTCTCTGGGGGCGAAGATTGGAAAGGCCTGGCAAGTGAAGACCGTCTTTCAACATTTCTTCATCCACATGCTGCTTTGTGCACCATCTCCTATACCAGCACGGTACTGAGAAACCAGTTTCTTCCACTCCTTGAACCTCTGAACTGTAAGTACCCCGCGGGCTGCAGCTTTAGGGAAGTTTTTATTTAGCTAGCTAGCTAGTTCAACTTAAGGGGGTTTAAGTCCTGGGCTGGACTGCACCAAGATTAAAGCTGTGCCCAGGCCTGAAAGTTCAAGTTAAGAGTTGTGAATTTACAGTTGGGGCCCCAACAAAAGACCCCCATGTCAAATTCTACACTGCAGTGAGGTACTCACCAAGGAGACTGTATAGACTTTCTGGGCAGCTGCCAAGGGAAAGATGGGTGCACCCGCGGGTGGGAGGTGGGAATTGTTTGCGGCAGAGTCATTTAGCCAGTTGTTATTGCTGTGTAACGCCCCCCCCCCCAATTTGGGGAGCTTGTCTGTTGTGCCTCTTGTACCTCTGGGTGACTCCCATTGTCTACTGGCGTCCGCCCATCCTCCACGGCACTTTGCCATTTCCCTGGTCTTCCCCCTGTTAAATGAGCCCTGCAGGGCTGGCAAATCCCTCTGTGAGTGGTCGGCATGTTTTAGGCCACTGCTCGCACATTCGTGCAGGCACCCTGCATACTAGACCGCTGTTGAAGTCAAAAAAGCCGATTCTGTGCCTCCTCAGTATTTTCTGGTGCCGCCTAAGTTAAAGCAGGCACCAGGACCACAGAACAAATCAGGGAGAGAATATTTTAAATTAAATAAATGGCAGCTGCCGTGAGCACTGCTTCCAGGGCACAGACAAAGGGCTAATGAGCAAAGGTTAGGGCAAGGGATGTCCTTATTAATATTCATGAGCTGCTGTGTGTTTCTGGGGGCAGTGTGTTATGGAAGCAGCGACTCCCTAATAGAACCAGTTATTTATTTGAGAGTTGACTCTTGTAAGAGAGGACTGTTGGGGCTAACTAAATGTGGGGACATTGTGGGATAAATACTACTGTAAATGCCTGGCTGCACCAGAACTGAATCCATGGGGGACACTGATTGGGACTGCTTGGACTTAAACTGCAGCCACCTTTTTAGTGCTTTGCCACCAGTCGGGAGCCAGGATTAAACAGAGACTTACGGGGGATTAACTGGGACAATTTCTAGGTGCCAAAACACAAGCCAATCGCCATCTGGAAGCTGCTGAAGACAGACTTGGCAGCCAATAAGAGCTCTGAAACTCTGCCCCATATAGAGGGAAGTAACTGCTGAAAAAGGTCAGATTTGGCGAGACAGCCCAAGAGCTAGTGTGCGTGCCTCTGGGGAGCTTGCCAGCTCTCAGGGGTTAGGCCTGCCTGGCCTAGACTTTTTTCGGCCATCAGTCCACGGGTCCAAATTGTTCCAGCCTGGGTAGCTGCTGTTTCTGCAGCTGCAGGTCATCTGTTCCAGAAATCTGGGAGAAGACGATTAGCCTGCATCCTGCCTAGAAGGACCAGAAAAGGACAGAGTTTGCATATAAATGTGTTTAAGTTTGTAAAGTGTTTGCGGGGCCGAGTAATTCGAAACGTTTGGGTTGCATGCTTCCTTGGCCAGTGTTAAGTTGCTCCTACAGCCTGAATACCAGCATCTTCGATGAGGACCACAAGGGACTCCACCTCCAGGATCATCCAGCTTGTTCCACAGGTCTTATTTCGTCAGATCATCATTTGGTCTGGGTAGAGTGAGTACAAACAGGACAGCTCCCTGCAACAAAGCTCAGTCTCTGTGTGCCATCTGATCAAATGTTGGGTGATTGCAAGGGGCTGAGCCATCCAGCTCCGGATTACAAATTTGGGTTAAAGTGCATGTTGTGTGTTTTCTTTTCTAAGAGCCCCAACAACAGCTGCAACGCTGGCCTACCCCAGGCAACACTCCAGGCTAGCCTACTTAACAACTGGGTACCCAGAGTGTGTGTGACTGTGCTAGAGGGACCTGACTAGATCAGAACTAACGAATCATCTGCTAGATTTACTGCCCCACCCCTGTGAAATTCCCCCGAATAAATTGGATTCTATTCGTTCAGCGTTTAAGCTGGCTATGGTGTGCATTTGTAGAGGGGATATTGCATTGCTGTTTGGTTGCTCTGTCACTGACCTTATTTTACAGGGGGGTCCTCAGGGCCACTGCAGTTGACCCGGTAAGTGTGACCAGTGTGGGCTCAATACTCTATTTCCATGCTAAATGTGATTGTTTATCTACTGAATTGGTTAAGCCACTAGAGGGGTTACAGGGGGTTATAGTGTCCTGGAGGGCTATACCAATAGTAGTTACGCTACCCTCAAACCAACCGTCTGGGTGGAGGCACCCATTCAAAGAGCCCAGACCCCTCAACCTGTATCTAAGCATGCAGGCTGGGGTAGTAGCCCATAGGATAGCGCCACCTAGGGGTTCAGCAGTTTAATTCCCCTTTTTCCCCTTCCCTTACAATAAAATACTGTTATGTTCATGTTAATTGCTGCTCTAGAGTGTTTCTGAACAGAAGGGGAATATTGTGTGGGGAACTGTTTGGGGGCAGCTAGCATATTTTCCTTGGGGGTGGTAACCTGCTATTTGCCTACAGGTATTCCCTATCACTTCCTCAGGTGGAAGCACTGTGCCACTTTACACCTACCTATCCTAACCCAGGCCAGCCCCCTCGAAGGCGAGTGCTGTGAGGACCTTGAGGGCCCCAGAATAGCCAAAGGTGAGTCAAGTGGGTGTTACATACTTTTATTGCATACATCCTGAACATGAGGAAGCCCCCCAAACAGAATAGCCACTCATGATGCAAAAGCCTTCTCTCCTCCCGCTGCATCACTGCATCTTGAATGATTAGACTGTGTGTGGGATGTTCCCATGCCCAAGAAAGATGTTGTGGGGGGTGATCAAGGAATGTAAACAAACACATTTGGGTGTGGTAATACCAGTATGGTGGGCAGTCCGTTTTTCACTTTTAAAAAGGAAAAAGGGATCACAATCAAAATACCAGCGACATCAGCATATTCTACAGAATGTGAAAAATCATAAAATGTGTTTTTTAAACAAGGGACAGTTCAAGGCCTAAAGGGGCTGGACAGTGTCCCTCAAAATATTAATTTATTTAAATTGGTTCAATTTTCCACCCCCTTCCAGCGTTTGGCTGCCCTGTGCCTGCTGGCACTTTAAATATATATATATATATTTTTTTTTTAATAGATTCCTGGAAATCAGCATCTGGCTGATAGTGCTGCCGCCAACTCATCACCCCGGCCCGGGGGGGGAGGGAGTGGAGACTGGGAGGTACTGGCAGAAGGAAGGTCTAACAGCGGGTTTTTTGCTTCTGCCAACATCAACATGTGGCCATCACTGGGCTCCTGTTCTTCTTCCTGGCACGCTCTCTCTCTCTCTCTCTCTCTCTCTCTCTCTGACCAATTGCAGTAGGCTTTGAGTGCCACTGATAAGGGATGAGGGACCGGAATTTTACTTTTATTTAAAAAAAAAAAAAAACTGGGGCCAAACTGTGTCCACTCTGACTGGTATGTGACACTCAGGAGGGATTATTGACTGAACTGCATGGGCTGGATCACAGATCAGAGGAGAGGCACCACAGGAGAGCCATCGGAACTGGCTTCAGCACTCAAGGTGAGCCGCTGGGTTACTATCGCTCTTTCTCAGTCTTGCTTCTTCCCTGGTTTGCCAACTGACTGACATCAATTGTCAGTCCAGCATTCCCTTTCAAATACTCAGGGTTCTGGCTCTAGAACCCCAAGCCCAACTGGCTTTGTTAAAAGTAAACACCACGCACTGGGCTAGGACAACAGTCTCAGCATGTCTCCAGCCCTAGACTTGTGCTGCCTGTTCAGAAGGGGGGGTGGGATTCCAGGCATGAGCAGGCAGCCAAAAGAGAAAAACTTTATTTGTTAATTTTATTATCACACTGTCCTACTGTCTGGCATAGGAGAGACACATTAAGTAAAGTGCCCCGCTGCCCCACTGCTCCTTCCCATGCGCTAGTGACTGGGGTGGCACTGAAGGGTACTTTTTTTTCTGGAGGGCCCCTACACTCTGGGGCACTACAGAATTAAAGTGACTAAACTACAGAAGTGACATGAAAAGTGATGCCAAGCAGAGTCAAACACAAGACATAAGTGGATAATACTTTGCTAAATACATGAAGACATAATTCATGAATTACTTGAATATACTCTTGCAGAAGATGTTAAAAGCAGTCATTGCGATTTACTGTGTGCAGTATGCTACATGCACACGAAGCCTCTCAATACACGAGTTTATTTATTTAATACAATTTGAATTTAAAACCCTTTGAGTCATAGACTCCTTTACAAAGGCTTCACGTCAAACAACAATAAGGACATACATATTGTATTAAGCAGTACAGTGTTCAGGTAAGAGAAACAAGAGAGAAAACAAGGAATGGAATTATGCATACAATATTATAAATTCAATAATCAGAGAAGAAAGACAATACACAAAACCACACAGACGGGGGAATACAGAACAATAGTCTTTGGGAGAGGAGGACCCAGAGTTATCCATAATATCCATACTAGTTAGGTAATACATGAATACACATTTTTTTCTGTATAATAAATAAAACATTTTTATAAATAAAAATGTTTAAAAAATACTAGACAAAATAAAGCCTTAATCAAGAGTTTTTAATTCTTTGATAACCAGGTACTCTCATCACCTTGATCATGTGTTCAGCTTCCTCAGGCCCAGTAAGTGAAAGACTCTCAGCTCAGTCTTAAACCCAGTTGTCTCATTACCTTGATAATGTGCTCACCCCAACAGTCAAGTGAGTAAAAGACCCCGAAGTCATCCTTGAACCCAGGTCTCCCATCAGCTCAATAAGTCCCCACACTCCACCAGTCCCAGTAAACAACAGACCTTGAGGTCACGCTGGAACCCATATCTCCCATCACCTCAATGATGTGCCCTTCCTCTACTGACCTGGTGAATAAAATTCCCCTGAGGTCTCTGTCGAACCCAGGTCTTCTATCACTTCAATAACGTGCCCAACCTCCACCACACCCAATTATCAACAGACCCCGAGGTCTCTCTCAAGCCCAGACCTTCCATCACCTTGATATGTGACTGTGCTCCAGTGGCCAGGGGAGTAAAAGATCCATGGTAGCTCCCGAATCCGTGTTTCCCACATAACAACATGGCACATTGCAGTCAGGACTAGAGGGCTATCGATAGCAATTCACTGTGGGAGAAAAGGATGCCGAGAAGGAACACGAGCTCTGTCTTCTGCATGCGCAAGGGTTTTTAAAAAGATTAAAGGTACAGAAGTGTCTGATCAAGTGTCCTCCCACAGGGAAACACCATGAAGTTCAGTGGGGTAAATTTAGGGGTAACCTTATGAGGCACTTTTTCTCCCTGAGGTTTGCAAACCTGGGGAACTGCCTAACAGTGGCATCAGTGGATATGAAAACAGTACAGGCCTTCAGTGTAAGCCGAGACAAATGTCTGCTTACTCAGGGAAGAAACAGATACCGTAGCTGGCCCCGCCAGTGCAGCAGCAAGACATTCGCATGTGACACCGACATCCCGGGTTCGGGAATGGACCCAGGAGTCGGAGGGCCGGCCAGACAGAGAAGGGCTGAGCACCCGCGGGGTGGCTCTCCTTCTCGGGGAGAGACTGTATCCAGCGTGTCAGTCACCTCTGGCAGAGGCCTGGGGATCCACAGATGACCAGCGCCAGGTTACATCAGAGGCAGGACAGATGCCGGACATCATTGCATGTCCCGCCTTGTGGGGACAAAAAGAGCATTTCAAAAATCCCGCTTCCCAAGGCATGGCACCCTGCTCCGCTGCTGTCTCCATTGCCCCGATTGCCCATTGGGGGGATCCTGCTCCTGTGGCCCCATCCTGGGGAGTAAGTCAGGGCTCGATCCCATGTGACCATTAGGAGGAACCTGGGTATAGTGGGGCAGTGAGCGAGGTGGGGTCTGAGCTCCCAGTTGGGAATCAGGGGACCGGGGTGAAAGAAAAAAAGAAACCGGTACCCTGCATAATACTTTGGGTAGGGAATCCTTATGAATTAGTACATGTTTGCACACATCAGATACAACTCAAGTGTCTGGTGGTTAACATTAGTTCTAATGGGATCTCTGTAACTTCTGACTTGTGATTGGCTGGACTGATACAGGTTCACTCTTGGTAACTGCGCACTTGAACTTACTCAGACTTGCATGGGCAACCACTGTAAAAAGTATTGTAACGACTAGAACGTGTTGTACGACGTCTCACTAGTTCCATAAAGTTCATGCTTGTGTGGTGCTCTGGCGAACGTTGAAGGAGTGAGAGAATGCCCGCTGCACTTTGGTGGTTCATTACCCCCTGACCTTTTAGTGGTCAGATCTTTTTTCCTCACAGAAGAAGTGGCCGCCCAGGAAGACAACTCTCCCAGAAATTTGGCAAAAGACTTGTTTTTTGGGTTGCCAGTTATTTAAAGCTTTTTTATTTATTTTATATTTCCTTAGTTCCTGCACTGGTTTTTGAGTGTTGTTACAATTTTGTTATAGTTTTTGCCTTTTTTTAGTTCCCTGCCTGGTTCCAGGGAACCGAGGTTACTAAGTTTCTCAGTTCCCAAACCCACATTGCAGGAGTCTGATTTTTCCTATACTGACATTAAAAAAGAGTTGACTTTAACTTGCTGTATTTTTATTTGGTTATTGTGTGGTTGTGGCCAGTTGCTATAGGCACACCTACTTTCTCAGCCCATTTTTTTTCTTTTGGCCATAACCTGCGTCAGAAAGGCCAAGCAAAGAACAGGATCAGCAGTTTTTAAATGCTGTGTGGCATGTGGATGGTGTGTTTCCAAACCTGAAGGACTATCCCAATGTTTTATCAAACCCCTACTTTTGTATGGGGTTTGACAAGATTTCAGAGACAGTATAGCACAGTGGTTTTGGGCTCTAAGCTGCAAACCTGGAGACCTGGGTTTGAATCCCACAGCCCCCACTTGCATACTGTGTGACCCTGAACAAGTCACTTAACTTCCTTGTGCTCCCGGGTTGTACCTGGAAACAAGCTTTGGCTTAGTGCGCCTTTCCTGGGTAAACAATTTCCCCCTTTCCCTTTCCTTTTGTAAACACAGTATACATCGAACCAAAAACAAAGAGAAGAGTCCCTGCTTCCTCCTGCAACATCCTCGATCAGAGCCTGTCCATCAGCACAGCGATAGCACTGCCAGTGGCAACGCCAGTGACCTGGGTCTGAAAGTGAGTCCAAGTCTTTGGGCACTGGCCAGAGGGGAGAAAGGAGGACTGAGCATCCCAGAGGATGCTCCTCTCCTTCGGGGGCTGTGAGTGCCTCTGCAGTACTGCCACCTGAGTGGCCAGAGGTGGCAATGCAAGCAAAACCATGGTGGGTGGGTAGGCGCCTCCTGACTGGGATGTCGGCACGCTTTCATATGAATGTCCGTTTAGTTCCTGCTCGCGAGGTGCCTGGGGGAAGGGAACAGAAAGAAAAATGTCTCACCGCCAAACTTGTTTCTTCTCAGGGATATATCAATGAGTTTCCCAATAAGCATCATCCTGCCAGAGTGTGATGCCCTGGAGACAGAACTTTATGCAAATTTAGAATGAATACACGTTCAGCTCTGTACTATGGTCACGCTCCCCCTTGTGTTCTAACATCAGATTTGTTTCTGTAGCTAGGGGAATTGTGACCACTAAATTTGTTCAGTGGCTACCAAAGAATGTTTTAAGAGTTTTCAGAAAAAAATGTTTAATGAGTACCTTTCTGTGCATTAAAAAGCAGAAATGGGGAGCTCCCTTACCCCAGCGGTGTCATCTCCACAATGTTTTTTTTTTTTTTGCATAATCTGTTTTTCCTACCTGGCAGAGGCAGGCTTGGCCTACCTTTGGTTCTGCCCCACTGTCAGTCACTTTCCCAGGTTTACCTGACCAGGCCAGGTACCCCTCCGACTGCCCTACTATGGTGGGGTCAGGAGGGCCATCCCCCCCGAAGTCCATATTCAGTTTGGCCAGCAGGTACTTCCTGGTGGTGAGGTGGGTGGGGGCTCAGTGTGCAGAGCATCATTGATGCCTGCCTCACTGAATATTTTTACGCAGTTTCTCCCCTAGCCATTGCAGCACAGGCTGCGCATACATGTGGAGATGCACATGCATCCCGGAACTGCAGCTCCCCCTCCCTTGACTGCTGCCTGCAGCTTGTGCATCGGTGCTACCACCAGGCCGCCACCTGGTAGCAGCCAAGAGCCGAACTGACCCACTACCCATCACTGAGAGGGAAGAACTGCCTGGCGGCTGCTCACGCTACTGTACTCCCAACCTCACTGCCAACACCCCTGTGACCCAAGCTCATTCCCAAACTCGAGTTGCCCATGTAGCTGAGAGGTGAGACAGTCAGTGTCTCAGCTGTGCGCCACTGGGCCAGGACCTTCTCCGTGACGTTTAAAAACTCTTCCTAGTATCCCCTGAAAGAAGGAAGCCTAGGAATCCTAGCTTTCCGCCAAGATGCTGGCCACATGATCCCTTGCCACTTTGAGATGGCCTGATCCGACCCCGTGCTACAGCATTATAGTGAGAGTATGCAGGCACACTCCGTTCACTTGAATGGAATATTTTTTTCAAAGCTGATTTCCCAATTCTAAATCAGGTTATTTATTTAGAAGAGATTCACCAGGAAAAACAACATGAACTGTGAAACAGCTAGTTTCCAGAAGCGTCCGGGGGGGGAGGGGGTTACATGAGGATTAGGAGAAGGACCCAATAAAGAGAAGTAGTGTTCAGAACTATATACATTATACATTATAAACTATATACATTATAAATTATAATTACAAGCAAGTGAGAACATGGAATTTGCATAGGTATATACAGATACACACTTGGGTAAAATGTAATCTCCAAATCAGACACAACAATATCTGGTCAACATGGTGAGAGAGTAGATAACTATTTTATTTATTTATTTATTTAGCTTTTGTTTACCAGGTAAGCACACTAGACAGTCAAGTGCCTATTTTCAGGTGCGACCCAGGAGAGTTACAAAGATACAAGCAATAACATTACAGAGGTTATCAACAAATTACACAAGGTACAGTCAGAATACAAGCAAGAAGGACCAGCCGAAACAAAGTACAGAGTCTTGGGTCCAACTGTCAGGCATGGTACAGACAGGTATAAGCAGTCAACTACAGTCAGGTAACAGGCAGTGAACAATTTTAGTGCAATTTAGTATGAGGCAAAAGAACCCAGGGGAGGGCAGCCAGGAAAAATTAGAGTCAGTGTCAGCAGCAATAATATTCGTGAATTTTGTTTATTTGTTATTTATTTTTGGAATAAGTACACGCCCTCGGCCAGGATTTCTTGATTACAGGCACTTCACGGAGGGAAGGACTACAGGGGACAGAGGCAGCTTGAGGCTTGTTTTAGGTAATCCCAAAGGGAGGACCTGAAGCGACTGTGGGTGGGGGCAGTTCTTACATGAGGAGATAGGAGGTTCCAGGTTTTTGGGGCAAGAGCTGCGAATGCTCGATTCCCTCACAAGGGGAGTGAGTCTTTGGAATCATAAGTGCCTGGGATTCAGTGGACCTCAACTGACAGCCAGAGCAGACAGGCTGGAGGAGTAGATGATCGGATGATGTTATCTGTAAAGTTGCCCATAATGAACGATCGATGGTTGCTAGAGGAAAGTCAACTCAGTCTATAGTAAAGTAGACACCGATGGGTGAGAGGAGGGGCCGATAGGGTGAACCGACATATGTTGTTATACGAGGAGTCCCATTTGGAGAGCCAGGCTTTGGGGGCATTCATGAAGGAGGTAAGCCCGTAACAAAGCGAGGGAGGAAGACCTCTTTTGCCAGGGTAAGTCTGGCAGCTGGGGTGAGGCAACTTTTTGCTCTGTACGCAAGTCCCAGTTTGCAGTTGGTTGCCTTGCAGGAGTTGAGTATGTGCAGGGTGAGATCCATTTGTGGGTCAAGAGTCACCCCCAAGTACCTTGAACGATTCCACCACCTTCACAGGGGTGCCATCAGTGCCATCGACTCTGAGCATGGCCGAGCACGTTCTCACCTTGGGAAGGGAGCCGAATAGCATTGCCTGCATCTTCTGAAGGTTGATCACCAGCTTACTTGCCTTGAGCCAGGATTGGATGCGACCGAAATTTGAGTTGAGTCCAGAGTTAATGTCATCAGTACTTTGTGAACTGGCAAGGAGCACTATATCATCGGCATATAGGGTAACTTGTCCGAAGGTTGGGATTGAGGGCAGCTGGTTTATAAAGAGGGAGAACAGGAGGGGACCAAGGATCGACCCCTGAGGTACCCCACAGGCTACTGGTAACAGGCCAGATATGGTATTTTGGAACCTCATGTATTGTGTCCTACCCAAGAGATAATTAGAGTACCAGGCTGGGGGGATAGACCAAAAGACTGGAGAGCAGAGCCCAGGAGGGTGTGATCAACCAAATCGAAGGCCTTGGTCAGGTCTATGAAGACAGTCCCCATGAGTTTTCCTTGATCAGTCATGGTTCTGATGTTGGAGGTGACCTGTGCGAGGGCAGTGGAGGTGCTATGTCCTTCTCGGAACCCATGTTGCTCAGGGGAGAGAAGGCCATAGGTTTGGAGGAAGAGGGCAATCTGGGAGGCCACTACTTTTTCAAGCAGCTTATTAACTGCAGATAGAATCATTATGGGTCGAAAGTTCTTAAGTAATTTGGGATTCCTATGCTTGAGAACAGGGGCCACACGAGCCACCTTACAAATGGGAGGGACAGACCCCATCATGAGCGAGGAGTTAAGAATATGGGAGACTGGGCGGGCCAAGAAGGGGGCATCCTGGCTTAGCAGTTTGGGCACAAGGTTGTCGTGCCCAGCACTGGAATAAGGGGAGAGACCTACTAGAAGCTTCTGGGTTTCTTTGAAGGAGACAGACTTAAAGTAGAAGGGTGGGGTGGGGAGGATCGGCTGGAGCACCTGCAGCAGGACCCATATCCTTAGAAGCTGAAGGCATAGGGGTATACTCAGATAGGTCCAAGAACAGGTCACTGAATGCATTAGCTATTGTTTGGGGATTACTGCAACTGACTCCATTTATTAGCAGGTCAGGAACCTGCTGGCAGGCCGGATCATTTACCGTGTGCTTTATAGTGCGCCAGAAACTCCTCGGGTTGTTAGCGGACACTTCGAGGGATGATTTGCAGAAGTTACTCTTTGCCAAGTGGATCTCCCATTTGCATGAATTGCAAAGCTCCCTGTAGACCTCGAAGTCTGATCTGTTCCCAGAGGCTTTGTATTTTAGCCAACTTTTGTCCCTGAGCTTCATCAGGGCAAACAGTTCCCCTTGTAACCATTTAGTGACTGTGCCCTTCACTCTTCTTGTAATAAGTGGGGCATGTCTGTCTTGTAGTGAGGTGAATATGATCAGGAAGCTGTCTAGAGAAACCGTGGAGTCCAGGTCTGCATATACCAGGGACCAGTCCATCAGGCCAAGGTCGGTATGGGAGTTGTTTAAGTCAAAGTATGAGTAATCTCTCATCTGTAAGACTTTTTGGTGGGACCCTGGAATTTTGAACCTTCCAGATGCAGTATGTAGGGCAATGGTCCGAGATCGAATCTGGGAGGAGGCCTGAGGCGGATATTCGGTCTGGCCTATTACACAGCATCCAGTCAAGCAGACTGGGCACAACCTTTGAATTAATCATATTTAAGTACGTAGGAGTGCAACCATGGACATTGAGCAAAGCCACAACTTGCATATGGATAATAGCATATAAGTAAGGGGGTGAAGGATTCTAAGTGCTAAGTTAATATCCTTGCACGTTGGGAACATGTAGGGAGAATTAAAGGGGGGAGAGGTAACCAAGACCATCTCCCCTTCAGGATGTTGAAACTCCTGCAAGGGGGCATGTCAAAGTACTTGTAGGGAAGATTTAAGGGGGGGCGGGGGAGCGGAGGGAAAAAGCTGCCAAGACCTTCACCCTTTCAGGATGTTGAAAACCCTGCAAGGGGAGAAGGAATTGGCATATGAATAGAAGCAAGGAGATAGTGGGAAGGGGAGTAGCAAGGGAGAGAAGGAGGGCACTTGGGGTGGACAGAAGGGGAAAGGAGGAGTGAGGGGTAGGTTTTTGTAAAAATTAATGCCAGGGTTCAACTAACAAGACTGTCAAGTGAGTGGATCGCACTCCCATGCTGTCCTTATAAAGATATCACATAACGGAGCACTGGGGTGGGTCAGGCTATTGGGAAGTGGAAAGGGATCATGCAGCCAGTCCCTTGGAGCAAATTATAATCCCTTCCCTTCCTTTGGGGGATACTAGTAAAATTTGAAAACATGTAGAAGGAGCTCCTATTGAGGTAAGAAAGCTCCCTGTTTCTGCATTTTAGTACCAAGAAACTGCAAAAAATTATCTCTTTGAAATACCTAAACAAATTTAAAGCAGACATCATAGTTCTTGTCCTTGGAGGCAATATAGTGCAGTGGGTTAAGGCCCTGAGCTGCAAATCTGGAGATCTGGGTTTGAATCCCACAGTCACCTAGGTGTATACTGTGTGATCCTGAGCAAATCACTTAACTTCTTTGTTCTCCCAGGTCGAATCTGGAAACAAGCTTTGGCTTATTGCATTATTCCTGGTTAGACAATGTTCCCTTTCCCTTGTCATGATTCCCAGCCCCCAAGGCATGGTGGGACCTCCTGTTTGCAGAGAGGATCCCCTTTTTACAGAACTCGTGAGCAGTTACAGGGTTCAGGAAGAATCACCATCCTTTCTTTTCCCAGTGGGAGGGTGGAAACTGTAGTTTCAAGTTCCCTAGACTCTGTACTATGTTTGGGGTTTGAATCCCACCACTGCCACTGGCAGCCTCTTGCCTAAGTAGTTTTGTAGGATAGCCATTCGATCACTATATTCATTATCAAGGCACACAGTCTGTTCAAAACCCTTCTGTTAAAATATCAGATCACACAATCAGACCCCAGGCAGAGCTGATAAGAAAATCATAAACATTTACTTAATAAAAACAACACAGTACATTCTACAATTTGGAAAATCTTTGAACTGCAGACAATACCAAAAATAACACTGGATGGTTTACAGAAAACACTAGATACTGTTGTTCTAAACTATAACTTATTCTGATATTAGAGTCCAGAAATATTAGATGTCCTTGTGGAGATTAAAGTTCTCTCCCTGTAGATGAAAGATTATTAAGTAACAGAGTTTGTAGCAAGTTTGTGATCAAGTCAGTTCTCTAAAGGTCATCTTAAAAAGACTCCAGGTGCTTCTTTAGTGAAAAGGCTTGGTTTCCAAAATTCTGACTTAAAATCAGAATTTTCTGTTCAGTATGTGAAAGGTCTAATTTCCACACACTCTGGTCTGGTTTCAGAGGTTTTTCCAGGCTTACACATATACTTTCTGGTTTAAAAGTATATACCAGCTTGGTTAGCTCTGAGATTCTCCAAGTTCTCACTCAGGCTCCTGACTCCAAGCAAAAACTGCCCAACTTCCCTGATGTTCCAAATGGGCCTATTAGATAAAGTCTGGTAATTTTCAAACACCACCCACTTCCTCTCTCCTCTGGGATGGGGTGCAGCAGTTTACCTTTTTCTGCAGGTGTCACTGTGGTTCCATGTCAACCCCCTGTAACATATGGTCCATGCATTTGGCTTGACCCCAACCTCTAGGCCATTCTGTGACCTCTTTCTTGTCATTGGAAACTACATGCCCAGTTTTGTCTAATAGTTTATATCTTTTTGGGTCATAAACCTGTCGGTCCCTTATCTGGAGACCTACCAGACCCATTGTAGCTTTTACAGAAATTCTAGCTGTTTTTGTTTTACTTTTAAAAGCCTTTTAAAAAGACAGTGTCTTAACTCTAAAGTACATTACAGCACATACAATAGGAACATTAATAAAGGATATAGGCCTATCTGGCCACATCCCTCTCTCCTGAAACAGAACCTGGGGGAACACACCCCTGTTGAAGGAAGTTCTTCCCAGTTCTGTTATAGATCCAGTATGCGAGATAGGCCATCTGCATTCCCATTCTTGGACCCAGGCCTATGTGAAATCTCCATGTCGTAAGCCTGTAAGGCAATACTTAATCTCAGAAGTTTTCCATTTGTTTTCCCCATTTGGCCCAACCATTCTAATGGGTTGTGGTCCATTTGGACTTTAAAATGCCTCCCATAAAGGTACAGTTCCACTTTTTTTAATGCCCAAACTAAGGTGAGACATTCCTTTTCTACAGTTGCATAGGCTTGTTCCCATGGAAGCAGCTTCTTGATTAAGTATACAGTGGGGTGCTCTCTCCCCTGATTGGATACTTGGCTGAGGACTGCTCCTATTCCCAGATCTGAGGCATCTGTCAAATGGCCTGTTGTAGTCTGGGCTAGCTGGCACTGGGGCACTACACAGCAAGGTTTTTAGCTGTGTGATGGTCTGCTCACAGACTGCATCCCATTTACCTTCCTAGGCTTATTCTTTGTCAGCAACCCAGATAAAGGAGCAGCCAGGGAGCTGTGGTTGGGAACACATTTTCTATAATAACCTGCTGTCCCAAGAAAGCTCCTGACTTGTCTGTGGGTTTCAGGCGTGGGCTATGATGCAATTGCCTCTATTTTTGCGTGGTTTGGGCAGAGTTGGCCTCACCCCACCACATGTCCCAAGTAAGCAGCCTCTGCCATGGCCACCTGGCACTTTTTGGCCTTAACCCTTAGGCTTCCAGAAGATTTAGAACGTATAGGTTTTTAGGAAGTGTATACATGTCAGTGGCACAACAAGGGTGAATAGTCAGACCTGCGGCCTGTATTCAATCAAACACCTCCCTCAGGTGTGTCAGGTGTTTCTCCCAGCTATTGCTGAAGATAGCAATATCGTCCAGGTTGGTGACTGCAAAGTCCTCTGTATCCTGTAACACCTGATATACTAACTGCTGGAATGTAGCAGGGGCATTCTTTATCCCAAAGGGCATGGCCTTGAACTCAAACAGGCCAATTGGGGTGATGAATGTTGACCTTTCCCTAACACTGTCAGTCAGTTCCACCTGCCAGTACCCCTTTGTCAGGTCTACTGTAGTCAAGGATGTCGCCCCTCCCAGTTTGTCAAGCAGTTCATCTGTGCATGACATTGGATGGGCATCCGATTTCATGATGGTGTTAAGCCCATGGCAGTCTATGCAGAACTGTGTAGTCCCATCTGGTTCTGGTCCAAGGCCTACCGGTGAGGCCCAGGTGCTGTGGGATTTCTGGATCGCCCCTAAATCCAGCATCTCCCCCACCTCCCTCCCTCGCTCCTAATGTCCTTGAGGACTGTCTCTGACACTCAGTAAGCTGCCCTACATATGGGTGCTTGGGTCCCCGTGTCTACATCATGCACCACTAGTGGTGTCCTTCCAGGCTTTGCCATAAATAAAGGGGCAAAGCCTCACAAAATGGTCCTCAATTCTTGGGCCTGTCTAGTTGTCAACTGGGGTGACAGTGTGATGATCTCCACAGATGATGCCTGCTTGCTCTCAGCTAATAAGTCAAGAAGGGGATCTTCCCCATCTAGCTCCTCCTCAGGACTGCAAACTGCAAGTACCATGTCAGTCCTATTAAAATATGGCTTCATCATGTTCACATGATACTTCCTGTGAGTGTATTTTCGGTCAGGTAACTCTGTGATGTAATTAACATTGTTTACCTGCCAGACTACCTTGTATGGCCCCCCTACTCTGCTTGCAGCTTGTCCTTTCAGACCAGGATCAGAACCATTATCTCCTGTCCTACCCCATATGAATGAGCTCTGGCTCCACAATAGTACCTGGTTTTAGTTTTTGCTGGGTAGCTGCCCGGTTGCTCTGGGCCACGCCCATAAGCTCCTTCAGTATCTCTCTGAATTTTAACACATACTCCACTATGGGAGTCCCCTGCGTGGCATGCTAACCTTCCTAGTCCTCTCATGTTAAATCTAGGGGCCCCCTCACCCTGCGTCCATACTAGAGCTCAAAGGGTGAAAACCCGATCGACTCTTGTGGCACTTCCCTGTAGGCAAATAGCAGGTGGGGCAGGTATTTATCCCAGTCTCACCCATGCTGTTCTACAAATGCCATAAGCATAGCTTTTAGGGTCCCATTAAATCTCTCTATGAGAACATTGGCTTGTGGGCGGTAAGGTGTAGTATGCCTCTGTACGACACCACACTTCTCCCACAAACACTTCATTAGGTCCAACGTGAAGTTACCCCTTGATCAGAGGTAACCTCTTGTGGAAACCCAACATGGGAGAAAATCCCCAACAAAGAATCTGCCACTTTGTCCGACGTAGTGGAGGACAGCGCCATGGTTTTGGGATAGTGGGTAGCATAATCAACAACTGCCAGTATATACCTTTTCCCAAGGGACTTGGGGT
Organism: Neoceratodus forsteri; assembly: GCA_016271365.2. Lineage (NCBI taxonomy): Eukaryota > Metazoa > Chordata > Ceratodontiformes > Ceratodontidae > Neoceratodus > Neoceratodus forsteri. The sequence goes on from CM028133.1 coordinate 1,111,404,821, forward strand.
ATTCAAAGGACCCACAATATCCATTCCAACCTTCTGAAATGGCTCCTCCACAAGTGGTAAGGGAATCAGGGCAGCCTTGGCTTTGCTTTTGGCCTTTACTATTTCCTGACACCAGTGACAGGATTTGCAGTATTCCTTCACCTGCTTGGTAATAGACACATAGAAACATAAAATTTGATGGCAGATAAGGACCACTTGGCCCACCTAGTCTGCCCACTTTCCTACCTAACAGATAGGCTGCAGATCCTAGTTGACCAACAGCTTACTTCCTCCTACCCCCCACTAGGACTGCCTTATGTCTGTCACATGCATTCTTGAATTCCCCCACTGTTCTTGACTCCACGACCTCCTCAGGGAGGCTGTTCCATGCATCCACAACCCTCTCAGTGAAAAAATACTTCTTCACATTATTTCTTTGCCCTCCCCCCTCTATCTTCAAATTGTGCCCCCTTGTTCTTGCACATCTCTTTTTCTGAAAGATGCTACCCTCTTGGACTTTGTTGATTCCCTTGAGGTATTTGAAAGTTTCTATCGTGTTCCCTCTCTCCCTTCTTTCTTCAAGGGTATACATATTAAGCTCCTTTAGTCTTTCTGCGTATGTCTTCTGGTGCAGACCCTGCACCATTTTGGTTGCCCTCCTCTGGACAGCCTCAATGCTATGTCTTTGCGGATATGGGGTCTCCAGAACTGCACACAGTACTCCAGATGGGGTCTTACCAGCTGTCTCTACAGAGGGATAACAACTTCCTGTTTTCTACTATTGATGCCTCTCCCTATGCATCCCAGTATCCTTCCAGCCTTCCTTTCTGCTTTCTCACATTGCTTGCCCACCTTTAGGTCATCTGCTATAATTACCCCCAGGTCCCTTTCCATTTTTACTATTGTCAGTATCTCACCCTCACTGTGTACTCTTCCTCTTGGTTTTTGTTTCCCAGGTGCATTACCTTGCATTTCTTTGCATTGAATCTGAGCTGCCATACATTTGACCATTCCTCCAATCTTGCCAATTCCCTTCAAACACCATGAAGTCTTGCTATATTAGGACTTCCTGCAGTTAGGCTCAGCCTCTGAACTGCCCCGGAGAGGAAATAGTTAACTCCAGTGAAACCTGGAGTTCCACAACGCGAGGGCGCTGTTCAAAGCTCTGTCTGGCCAGTTTCAAATGAAACTGCCAGATTCTTTACTCCGCTTCACTGAACAGTCGCTCCGGAGATCAGCTCCTTCAGCTCGGTTCATTTCGCAGTTCAAGCAAGTTTCTTCAGTTCATTTGAACCGGCAAAAAGTGTTTATTTTACCGTGTTTCGGTCAAAAGCTCTATCTGGTAAACCGTAAGTACAATTATTGAAGTCTGTGTGGAAATTCATTATCGGTTCAGTTTTGAACCGATCGGTTTGCTTTGAATAACGTTTTAAATCTCTAAATGGGCTTTTAGAAGTGCGGTTCCCAGTTCTTATCGGTTCTAAAAAAATCTTGGATTAAATCTTGGTTTTTTCAAATACCCGTGACACGGTTAGGAACCGATAAGGGTGTCTTGCCTGGCACGGCCGTTTAAAGGGCAAGTTTTTTGGTTAGGCTGGCATTATGTCTGAGAAACCCAAAGAAAAACTGGGCCCACTGGTTTCAACACTGTGATGTCTGTGGGAAGCCTTTGCAAAGCTGACCCACACACCACTGTGTCTATTGTCTGAGGCATGACCACCTCTGTCAGACTGCCAGGTGTCTGAGAATTTCCTGCAGCCACCCTGGAAAAGAGATTGGGCCGGCTCAGGGACGAGACCAAAAGTCTGCTGACCCGGATGGCCAGCCCGGTCCAGCACCCACTGGACCAGAGGGAGTGCCCTCTGACCAGGGCGAGACTTCTCGGCAAAGAAAGGCTGGTTCAGAGGAACCAGTCCCAGTAAAAGACAAAAGAATTCAGCAGGTCTGGGTCCAAAATTGTCTCTCCAACTGCTGCAGAGATAGCAAAAGCCATACAGATTGTTCAGTCTTTGTCTCAGGGACATGCGAACCCCTACAATTGGGAAAAGGGTGGCTCGTTCAGGTCCAGTGGTTCAGGATTATGATGTTGAGGATTTTTATGAACCACAGGAGGGAGGGAATTTGATCAGTGTGTTTGTGACTGGGAAGGTCTGGGCGTGCCATTGAACCGGACATTCTCCAGACAGACCTTTAGAATCTCCCCTTTGCTGTCTGAGTCCCTTCTCATTTTATGTTTTATAAAAGGTGGCAGAAACCCTCCAGCTTCCTTTAGAAGAGGCTGTGGATGAGCAAGAGGAGCCTGATTATGTTGAAATGATGGATATTCCAGAAGTCTAGGAGGTTGTCTATTCCTTTGCATAAGTCATTTAGGAAGCAAACAACAAAGATTTTAAAAATCCTCATTCTGTCCCTCCTGTAGATAAAAAATGGACAGAAGGTATACTTATCAGGCCCTGATACAGACTTCCTCACTGAGCAGTGTAGTCATGTAGGTGTTGTTCAAGCTGCAGCCTGTGACAAGGCTAATATTCCCTGGCCTCACATCCTCCTGATAAGGATTCCAGGAAGATTGATGCCATGGTGAAAAAATAATATATGGCAGCCGTTAGGACTCAGGCAGGCTAATTATATGAGCATATGGCTAGATATCAGAAATCTAGATGGGACACTATATTGCAGTTAGCCAAGCAGGCCAGGGCCAGCTGGCAGTGAGTTGGAACAAGTGGCTGCTGATGGCATTGAAGCCTCTAAAGTTCAATTTCATGCTGCTGTTGATGTTAATGATGTTTCCTCTCTAGGGTCATGGCCACTTCTGTAGCTCTCCGTAGGTTGGCATGGCTCAGATGCACTAATCTGTCCCAAGATACTCAGTCAAAGGCTATGGATTTTCCTGTAGTAGGAAATTCTCTGTTTGGGGATCAAACAGAAAATTACATGAAAAAGATGGATGAATACAGAACTACCTACAAAAGTGCCCAAGCTAAGGCGGGCGTGCCACTCCACAAAGGCATGCCCCAGGGGTGAGGGGCAGAGCCTTTCCACAGGCACCTTTTTATCAGTTCAGGCCTCTTCAGCCTTTGCACAGGGTTTTCAGAGGCAGAGGTAGAGCGGGGCACAGCAGACCGCCTCCCTTTCTCAGCCTAAAGCTGCTGCCAAGCAGGCACCCTGATGGGGTGCCCAGGGCCGATTCTCCTGTACTGGTGGGGGGCAGGTTGGTTTATTTCAGCCAGAACTGGTTGTCCCTAACTTCGGACAAATGGGTTCTGGAGGTGGTAAGCCAAGGTCTGGTTCTCAGCTTCAAACAGTTCCCAAAGATGAGAGCCAGACATTTTCCACCTGCAAATCCTTCAGAAGCCCTTGCTTTGGAAGCAGAGGTTTCTTCTCTTCTAGGCTGCAAAGCAGTGGAAAGGGTTCCTCCTTGCCATCAGGGCAAGGGGCTGTACTCAAGATACTTCCTTACCCCAAAAAAGGCAGGAGGATGGCGGCCCATCCTAGATTTAAGGTTCCTGAACAAGCATCTTTTGAAACCAAAGTTCAAAATGTTAACTCTGGCAATGATTTTGCCTTCCCTAAGGCCAGGGCCTGGCTAGCTTCCTGGACCTCAAGGATGCCTATTTTCATATCTTGATCAGGCCTCACCCAAAGTACCTCAGGTTCGAACTGCCCTCTGGCCACTACCAGTTCAGAGCAATGCCCTTAGCCTCACCTCTGCTCCAAGGGTTTTCACAAAATGTCTAGCTGTGGTAGGCTCATTTAAGAAGGCAAGGGGTTGCTGTGTTTCCCTACCTGGACAACTGGCTCATAGTGGGTCAGTCTTCAGATCAGGTAAAATCCACTTCAAGTCACCAGCAGCTTCTCCTTCTCTGGGATTCCTGTTGAATTTTCCAAAGTCAGTTCTGGAACCAGTTCAGGTACTAACTTTCATAGGTGGAGAATTGAACACAAAGTCAGCCAGGGCATTTCTTCCCTTGGAAAGAGTGGACAGACTCATTGCCCTGGCATCCTCCTTTACCCTGTGGGTCTCTCGACCAGCAAGACACTTTCTGCAACTCCTAGGGCACATGGCTGCTTCCACAGCTGTCGTGCAGGGAGCAAGATTTCAGATGAGAGACATTCAGTTCCACTTGAGGTCCTACTGGTCTCAAAGGAAGGACCCCCTTACCAAATTAGTCCCAGTGACCAAAACCCTGATCCTGGCCCTTCAGTGGTGGCAGGATCAAAGCAATTTAACTCAGGGGTCCCTTCTTACCCGTTCTTCATTCCCTCACCCTCACCACGGATGCCTCCCTGTTAGGGTGGGGGGCTCACTTGGGCGACCTTTCCACTCAGGGAGTGTGGTCCCCTCAGGAATCTCTGCTCCACATCAATCTTTTGGAACTCAGAGCTGTCCTCTTAGCTCTCCAGGCTTTTTCAGCTACTGTCCAGAACAAGGTAGTTCAAGTCAGGACAGACAACACCACAACAATGTGGTACATCATCAACAAGCAAGGGCACTCGGTCTTCAGCCTTGTGCACCCGAAGCAATGAAGTTGTGGTCTCTGACTCTGAACACCTCCTGATAGCAGACTACCTTCAGGGAAGGACAATGTCCTGGCGGATGCCCTCAGCAGTTTTCCCAGGGTCATCAGAATGGACTCTGAATCCCCAGGTTTGGGGTCGGTCTTGCCAGATGGGGCACCCTCAGATAGATCTCTTCGCAGCCCCAGACAACCACCAACTTCCTCTATTTTGTTGCAGGCCTCCAGTGTTGGGCTCAGTCCCCCTGGACGCCTTTCTGTTGGATTGGGAAGGGAAATTCCTGTATGCCTTTCCCCCCTTCCCTCTCCTCTTCAGGGTACTAGTAAAAATCAGAACTCAGCCCTGCAAAGTGATTCTGATTGCTCCAGACTAGGCCAGACAGCCCTGGTACCCTCTTCTCCTGTCCTGACATTTCCACCCTCCCTGAGCTTGCCCAGGATCCACGACCTGCTGACCTGTGCACAGGGAGAGTGTGGTACCGGACCTCAATTCTCTCCACCTCAAGGCTTGGTTCTTGAGGAGCTAGAATTGCTGATTTACACCTTTCTCAAGGTGTCTTGGACATTTAAAGGCTTCTAGGAAGCCTTCCTCTAGAACCACTTACAATTCTAAGTGGAAGAGGTTTTCCTTCTGGTGTTCTGAGAAACAAATTGTACCAGAATCTGCTGACTTGGCCATTTTATTGGACTATTTGGTCCATCTAAATTCCCTAGGCCTCAAAACCAGCTACCTTGAAGGTTCATCTGGCAGCTGTTTCTGCTTTTGTGTCTGCAGGGAAACCTGTTTCCTCTCTTCTCACCCTGTGTTTTCCAAGTTTTTAAGAGTTACTTCACACCAACCTCCTCTTCAGGAACCAGCTCCTGCCTGGGACCTGAATGTTTGCATTGCTCAGCTAATGCAACCCCCTTTGAGCCTCAGTCTCGCAGATCTCAAGTTTTAACTTGGAAGACTGTTTTCTAGTGGCCATCACTTCTGCTAGATGTATAAGTGAATTACAAAGCCTTGTCAGTGGAAAAGATTTTATTTCTTTTCACAGAGATAAGGTAGTCCTCAGGACTAACAGAAAGTTTTTACCTAAAGTGGTTTCAGATTTTCATCTAAACCAATCCATCTCTCTTCCAGTATTTTTCACTGAGCATTCCTCCTCAGAGAGGAGATTGCACAGTCTGGACGTCAAAAGAGCCCTAAGCTACTATTTGGAGCGCACCAAGGGTCACAGGTTCAATCCTCCAACTCTTCCTTACCTATGGAGAAGTTGGCAGGAGAACCTGCCACTAAGAGGACAATTGCAAGGTGGATTGTCTCTTGTATCCAGTTCTGTTACAAAAACTAGGTAGAGAACCTCCCTCAGGACTGAGGGCTCACTCCACCAGGGTACAGCTCGCATCTCTGGCGGCTGCTAGAGATATTCCCATTTGGAAATTTGCCAAGCTGCTACCTGGAAAACAGTCCACACCTTTACCAAGCATTATTCCTGGACGTTCAGTCCAGGAGAGATCCTCGTTTTGCACAGCTGTGCTTCAGAGCCTATTCCTAAGTAGGTTCTGGCCCTCCTCCATGGAGGTACTGCTGTGTAATCTGCAATGGTCCTAATATAGCAAGACTTGCTTGGTGTTTGAGAAAAAATTACTCACCTTAGTGGTACTTTTCTTCTCAAGAGTCTTACTATATTAGAACAACCCTCCTCACCCCTCTCAGAACTCCTACTTGGGTGCGGGGGTTGGCAAGTTAGTGCAAGCACTGTGTCATGCCATGTTAGTCTCTAGTCCCCCCGTTGTCATTTGGGTCAGGAACTAGGTGATTCTGTTTTGTTAAGTGGTATTGGCCCCTCCTGGACTTGAGTCTTTTGGGAGAGGGGTCTAGTTAGTCTTGTCATGGGTGATACTAATAATAATATGTAATATTGTTATTATTCTGTGATTGTTGTTGTGTTTTTGTTGTTCTACTACTGGTAGGTAGCCAATGGCTAGTGTAGAGCTTTTCACACAGACTTGCTATGTTAGTTTGGCCGTAAGAACCTGGCAGTTTCATTTGAAACTGGCCAGATAAACTTTGAATAAGCCCTCGCTGTGGAACTCAGGTTTCACTGGAGTTAACTATTTCCTCTCCGGGGCAGTTCAGAGGCTGAGCCTAACTGCAGAAGTCCTAATATAGCAAGACTCCATGAGAAGAAAAGCAATTACTAAGGTGAGTAATTTTTTCTTCTCATCCTTTCCACTCCATCTTGTGTATCAACCCTGTTGCAGATCTTTGTGTCGTCTGCAAAGAGACATACTTTTCCTTCCAGTTCCTCTGCAATGTCACTTATAAAGACTGGTATCACTGGTCCCAGTACGAAACTCTGCGGTACCCCGCTGGTAACCCTCCTTTCTTTACTGTGTATTTCATTTATTACTACCCTTTGCGTCCTATTGTCTAGCCAATTTTTTATCCAGGCTACCACCTTTGGACTCACTCCAAGGCTGGCTAACTTGTGTATTAATCTTTTGTGTGAGACTGTATCAGATGCCTTTTAAAAATCTAGGTAGGCCATGTCCACAGCCCCTCCCTGGTCTACTACTTTGGTCACCCAGTCAAAGAAATCTATTAGATTCGTCTGACATGACCTTCCCATCATGAATCCATGCTTCCTTGGGTCCTGTGCCCCACTGGCCTCTAGGTACTCAACAATTCTTTCCTTCAGAAGTGATTCCATCATTTTCTCTACCACTGAGGTCAAACTAACTGATCTGTAGTTTCCTGCCTCTGTCCTGCTCCCACTTTTGTGAAGAGGAATCACATACGCCCTCCTCCAGTCCTTAGGTACCACCCCATCCTCCCATGATTTGTTAAAGAGAGTAGTCAGATGTGTCACTAGTTCTACCCTTAGTTCTTTTAGAATTTTTGGGTGAATCCCATCAGGCCCCATTGCTTTGTCCACCTTCAGTTTTATTAGTTCTTTCAGAACTCTTTCTTCTGTAAATGGACTGGTATCGACCTCCTCTTCCTTTGTGAATACTGAGCAGAAATATTCGTTCAGTATCCCTACTTTTTCACTGTCACCCTCTACCCACATTCCCTCCCCTTTATTAAGCCTCAGTATCCCTCCTTTGGTCTTTCTTTGCTCCCTAATGTATCTATAAAAGGTCTTATCCCCCTTCTTAACAGAGTTGGCTATCCTTTCTTCGGTTTGCGCCTTTGCTGTTCTGACTGCCTTCTCAGCCTCTTTCTGCTTTAACTGATAACATTTCTCTGCCCTGCTCCTTCTGTGTTTCCTTATATTTCCTGATTGCTATCCTTTTCTCCTTAACCTTCCCTGCCACCTATTTTGAGAACCATAGCGTTTTTTTCCTTCATTGTGTTTTGCTTTACACAAAGGCTTGTTGCCTCTGTGATGGCTGTTTTGATCACTCCCCATTGTTCCTCCACCCCTCCTTCTTGCCTGTTTGCTAGTGCTTTTCTGAGGCACTCTCTCATTGTCCCAAAGTCAGCCCTCCTAAAGTCCAGTACTCTTGCTTTTGTATGGCTTGATTGTATGGCTGTGTTTATCGTGAACTACATTGTTTGGTGGTCGCTTGTTCCCAAATGGCTACCCAATTCTAAATCTGAGATTCTTTCTCTGTCCCCATTTGAGAGTACCAGATCTAACATTGCTCCCTTCCGAGTGTGTTCCAATACTAGCTGTCTGAGGCATGCCCTTTGTAGGGCATCAAGAATGACCCTGCTCTTGGATGTGCCTGCAGAAAAGGTGCTTCAGTTAACATCTGGGATATTCAGGTCCCCCATCGACAATATCTCCCCTTTTTCTGCTATTCTAAGGATGCCTTCTATCATTTTCTTGTCCATCCCTTCCCCCTGAGATGGGGGTCTGTATACAACCCCCATGCGGATTGTGGTGCCATTTCCTGTCTCCATGGTGACCCAGAGTGCCTCATCTGCTCCCTATTTACTCTTTAGTTCTGTTGCTTTGATCCTTTCCTTTACATAGAGAGCTCCTCCTCCTCTTCTTTTACCCTCCTTGTCCCTCCTGTAGATTGTGTATCCTGGTATGTTGACATCCCAGTCATGGTTCTCTGTGTACCAAGTTTCTGTGACTGCCACAATACCCAGGCAACCCTCTTCCATCAAGGCCACTAGTTCAGGGAACTTGTTACACAGACTACTGGCATTGGTACTCATCACCCTCCACTTTTTGATGGCCTTACCCCTGTTCCTGTCCTTACTGCCTTTGCCTTTTTTAACATTTAACTTTGTCCTGCTCCCTAACGACTTCTCTACCATGGTGTTTACTTCACTAATTACCGTGTTTTGTGGGGGGAGGCTGAGATTTCCCTGCTCCTTTTCAGTGCCTCCCCCCCCTTTGGCTAGTTTAAATGCTTGCCAATGAAGCATTTAAACCTCTTACCTAGGATCCTGGTCCCCCCTGGACAGATGCAGACCATCGCACCAGTATAGGCCTGCATCCCTCCAGGTGGCTCCCCAGTCCCAATGAAGCGAACCCTGAGCTCACACCAGTTTTCAACCATTCATTGAATTCCCTGGTGAGAAGTACCCTAGCATCACCCTTGCCATAGACAGGCAGCACCTCCGAGAAGGTTACTGTAAGCACTACTTGTCTAAGGTCCTCCCAACTCTGCAGACTCCTCTTGCACTGCTCTGTTCCCATTCCCAGCCAGGTCATTTGTCCCTAGGTGGACAATGACATTCAGCTCCCTTTCTCATGCAGCTGCTCCACGATCCTGAGGATTCGCTTCCTGTCCCTTCAAGCTGTGGCACCAGGCAGGCACCTTCGCTCCCTCTCCCTTTCTCCCCATTTCTCCCCCCCAATGATTGATTCCCCCACCAGGAGTTGTTTCCTTCCCTGTGGGGTCCCATGCCACCCTCCTGTGAGTCTCCTTTGTGAAGATTCCCAGCATCCTCCTTGGTCTCCACTACAGGTGCCTCCATAGAGGAACCACTGTCCGCCAGAAAAGCAAATGAATTGAGGAGAGGTACAGCTGGAGGGATGCAACTCTGTTCCACCACCCTCTTCCTCCCTGAGCCCACCCTGGTCCAGCCTCTCCTCTTTCTTGGCAACCTCTGAGGTAGTGGCATTGGCTCTGGTGGTTTCTGGGTGGGGGAGGAGGTTTCATGAATCCTAGCCAGGTCAGCCTGGAGACAGACAACCTCCTCCCTCAGACCAGAGAGGTGCCTGCAAATAGGGCAGGATTGCAGACTCCAGAATGTCTCCCGGAACACTGCCGCCCCACAGCCATTGCACTGCACCACTCCTATCATGTCTTATTTTGTGTCCCCTCTCCTGTTTCTCTGTATGCTTACTCTCTTCTCTCCTTACAACTCTCACCCGTCCTGTTCTGGGACAGCAACTTCCTATATTGTTTAGTAGCCTCCTCCTTCCTTGCTCAGTGTCAGACCACCAGCAGCTGGGGGGGGGGGGAGCGAGCTACTTTTTTCCTTTAGGGTTGACAAAACCAATGTTTCAAACAACATGAAGTCTTGCTATATTATGACATATGCAGTGATTCCCAACCTTCGAACTGCTCCGGAGGTGAAAGAGTTAAGTTTCCATGACAGGCATGGAACTTTGAGCTCGAGCTCAGTTGAAAACTCTATCTGTTGTTCTTCAAACTCAAACTGTCAGATTCTTTACTCCGCTTCACTGAACAGTCGCTCCAGAGATTTCTCCTTCTGCTCTGTTCATTTTGTCGGTTAAAGTATAAAGTTTTCAGTTTTTTAACCGAAATTAAAACGCAACCAGTCAGTTCAAGCTCTATCTGTGGTATTAGTAAGTACTAGATAGGTTTTACATTTACTTTCTGTGTGGAACTTGGAAACGGTTTCATCGGTTCAGTTCGAACCGATCAGGTTATTTCTATTACATTACTTTTAGAAGTGTGGTTCTCGGTTCTTATCGGTTCTAAAAAAAACGGATTTCATTACATTTTTTTCCACGACCCATGACACAGTTGGGAACCGATAAGGGAGTCTTGCTTGGTGGATTGCCATAAACGGGCACGTTTTTGGTTAGGCTGGCTCTATGTCTGAGAAACCCAAAAGAAAAACCGGGCCCACTGGGCTTCAACACTGTGTTGTCTGTGGGGAAGCCTTTGCCAAGGCTGACCCCTACACCTCATGTGTTTATTGTCTGGGGTTTGACCACCTTTATGCAGACTGCCAGATTTGTAAAAGTTTTCCTGCAGCTACCCTGGATAAGAGTTGGTAGGCTCAGGGAAAGGGAGGCCAAAAAGTCCGCTGAACCAGATGGCCAGCCCGGTTTGGTTGAAAGCGAACCGGAGGGAGTGCCCTCTGACCAGGGCGATACTTCCTCGGGCAAAAGGAGAGCCGACTCTGAGGAGTTGGTTCCAGCAAAGAGAACTAGAAAATCAGCTGGTATGGAGTCAAAACTTCCTCTCCAACCGCTGAAGAAATAGCTAAAGCAATAAAAATTGTTCAGTCACTCTCCGGTTCCGGCCGAACCGCACCATCAGGTAGCTTACGGTTGGTCGGTTACACCAGTTCAAGAGTATGATTTAGAGGAATTTATGAACCAGAGGAGGGGAAGAGGAGTATGAGGAGAGTGAATGTGGATTTGAAAGTCTGGATGTGCCCATTGAACCGGACATCTCTCCAGACAGACCTTCAGGAGTGTCTCCCCCTAGGCTTTTTGAGTCCCCTTCTCATTTTATGTTTTATAAAAAAGTGGCTGAAACCCTCCAGCTCCCTATGGAGGAAGCTGTGAATGATCAAGAAGAGCCTGATTATGTAGAAATGATGGATATCCCAGAGTCCAGGAGACTGTCTATTCCCCTGCATAAATCCTTTTGAAAACAGACAGTAAAAATTTTAAAAGCTCCTCACACTATACCTCCTGTTGATAAAAGAATGGACAAAAGGTATACATTATCAGGTTTTGATACGAAGTTCCTTACACAACAATGCAGCCATGTGGGGGTGGTGCAGGCTGCAGCCTGTGTCAAGGCAAACATTCCCTTAGCCTCTCACCCCCCCTGACAAGGACTCCAGAAGAATGGATGCCATGGCAAAGAAACAGTACATGGCAGCATCCTTGGGACTCAGACAGGCAAATTATATGGCTTATGTTGCTAGATACCAGAAATCCAGATGGGATACTATTTTGGCTCTAGCAAAGCAGGTCCCTGGCCAGCTTGCAAAGGAGCTGGAGCAGGTGGCCGCTGATGGTATTGAGGCATCTAAAGTGCAATTCCATGCTGCAGTGGACTCTAATGATGTGTCAAGAGTCATGGCTACATCTGTGGCTCTCCGTAGAATGGCTTGGCTCAGATGTACTAGCCTGTCACAGGATACCCAGACTAAGGCCATGGATTTACCTGTTGTGGGCAACTCTCTGTTTGGGGAGCAAACAGAGAATTACATGAAGAAAATGGATGAATATAGGACTACCTATAGGAGTGCACAGGCCAAGGAAAGGCAGGTCACTCCCCAAAGGCAGTCTCCCAGGGGCAGGGGCAGGCCTTTTCATAGGCCTTTTTACCAAGCCCAGGCCTCCTCTTCAGCTTATGCACAGAGGGGGTTCTTTAGAGGGAGAGGCAGACGGGGTGTAAGCAGACCTGCTTCCACCCCTCAGCCTAAAGCCCCTGCCAAGCATGCACCCTGATGGGGTGCCCAGGGCCGACTCTCCACTACCTGTAGGGGGCAGGCTGGCTTACTTTGTCCAGGACTGGGAGTCTCTAACAACAGACAAGTTGGTCCTGGACGTAGTAAGCCAGGGACTGGTTCTCAGCTTCAAAAAATTTCCAAAGATGAGAACCAGATCCTTTCCACCTGCAAATCCTTCAGAGGCTCTTGTCCTAGAAGCAGAAGTCTCTACCCACCTGGCTCTCAGAGCTGTGGAAAGGTTCCCCCCCCCCACACCAGGGCAAAGGGTTGTACTCCAGGTACTTCCTTACCCCCAAAAAAGACAGGAGAATTGCGGCCCATCCTGGATCTCAGGTATCTAAACAAGCACCTTTTAAAACCAAAATTCAAAATGGTGACTCTGGGAATTATTTTACCCTCTTTAAGGCCAGGGCACTGGCTAGTGTCCCTGGACCTCAAGGATGCCTATTTTCATGTTCTCATCAGAAGCTCCCATCGAAAGTACCTCAGATTCGAACTGCCCTCAGGCCATTACCAGTTCAGAGCAATGCCCTTCGGCCTCACATCTGCCCCAAGGGTATTCACAAAATGCCTGGCAGTAGCAGTTGCCCATTTAAGAAGGCAAAAAATTGCCATCTTTCCTTACCTGGATGACTGGCTCATAGTAGGCCAGTCTCCAGACCAAGTCAGGTTACATCTTCAGGTAACTCAGCAACTGCTAACTTCTCTGGGTTTCCTTCTCAGTCTTCCAAAGTCAGTCCTAGAACCTGTCCAGCTTCTCACCTTCATAGGTGCAGAACTGAACACAAAAGAAGCCAGAGCCTTCCTTCCTATGGAAAGAGCAAGGACCCTGATTTCTCTGGCTTCCTCCTTCACCCTGCAGGTCTCTCGACCAGCAAGGCATTTTCTCCAGCTCCTGGGACACATGGCTGCTTCAACAGCAGTAGTGCAGGGAGCCAGATTTCAGATGAGGGACATCCAGTTCCATTTGAGAGCCTTTTGGTCTCAAAGGAGGACCCTCTAACCAAATTAATCCCAGTGACTCGAACCCTGATCCAGGCCCTTCAGTGGTGGCAGGACCAGGGCAATTTGAGACAGGGGGTTCCCTTCACCCCTCAGTCTCACTTCTTAATCCTTACTACAGATGCATCCCTCTTGGGGTGGGGAGCTCACATGGGCGACCTCACTACCCAGGGATTGTGGTCCCCTCAGGAATCTCTGCTCCACGTCAATCTGTTGGAAGTCAGAGCAGTTTTTCTAGCACTTCAAGTTTTTTCTAAATCTGTTCAGAACAAAGTTATTCAGGTCAGAACAGACAATACCACCACAGTGTGGTACATCAACAAGCAAGGGGGCACTCGGTCTATGACCTTGTGCACTGAAGCAATGAAGTTGTGGTCTTTGGCTTACTCCCTGAACACCTCCCTTGTGGCAGTTCACCTCCCAGGCAAAGACAATATCCTGGCAGATGCTCTCAGCAGGATTTCCCAGGGCCATCACGAATGGGCTCTGGATCCCCTAGTACTGGAGGTGGTATTTGCCAGATGGGGCACACCCCAGATAGATCTTTTTGCAGCCCCAGGCAATCACCAACTTCCCCTTTTTTGTTGCAGGCCCCCAGTGTTGGGCTCAGTCCCCCTGGATGCGTTCCTTCTCAGTTGGGAAGGGAAGTTTCTCTATGCCTTTCCCCCCTTCCCTCTCCTGTTCAAAGTGCTAGACAAAATCAGATCTCAACCCTGCAAGATGATCCTGATTGCTCCAGACTGGGCCGGACAGCCCTGGTACCCACTCCTTATGTCCTTAGCAGTCCACCTTCCCCTGTGTCTTCCCAGGAATCACAATCTGTTATCCTGTGCTCAGGGGAGAGTTTGGTACCTGAACCTCAAATCTCTCAATCTCAAGGCCTGGCTCTTGAAGAGATAGAGTTTGCTGACCTACACCTCTCCCAAGGTGTTTTGGATATCCTGAAGGCTTCTAGGAAGCCTTCTACCAGGGCTACTTATAATTCCAAATGGAAGAGATCTTCCATATGGTGCTCTGCAAAGCATATTCCCCCAGAATCTGTTGGTTTACCCACAGTCCTGGTCTATATGGTCCATCTAAATACTTTGGGGCTGAGACCAGCTACCCTAAAAGTGCACCTGGCAGCCGTGTCTGCTTTCTTATAAGCAGGTAAACCCTCTTCTGTTTCAGACCATCCTGTTTTCTCCAAGTTTTTCAAAGGGTTGCTTCACACCAACCCCCCATTCAGGGATCCTGCCCCTGCCTGGGATCTTAATATTTGCATTGCCCAGCTGATGCAATCTCCTTTTGAGCCCTTGTCTTCAGCACAGCTTAAGTACTTGACTTGGAAAACTGTGTTTTATAGCCATCACTTCTGCCAGACGCATAAGTGAGTTACAAGCATTGTCAGTGGAGCCTGATTTTATCTCTTTTCACAGAGATAAGGTAGTCCTCAGGACTAACAGAAAGTTCTTGCCTAAGGTGGTCTCAGATTTCCACCTTAATCAATCTATGTCTCTCCCCGTGTACTTCGCTGACCATTCCTCCACTGGCGAGAGGAGGTTGCACAGTTTAGATGTCAAAAGATCCCTTAGCTACTACACAGATCGTACCAAGGGTCACAGGTTTGACTCCCTCCAACTGTTCCTCACGTATGGTGAGGTGGGCAAAGGGTAACCTGCCACTAAAAGATCCATTGCCAGGTGGATTGTCTCTTGTATCCAATTCTGCTATGAAAAACTGGGTAAAGTTCCTCCCTCAGGCCTGAGGGCTCACTCTACCAGAGGTACAGCTGCGTCTCTGGCTGCTGCCAGGGACATCCTATCCTAGAGATATGTCAAGCAGCTACCTGGAAAGCAGTTCACACTTTTACTAAGCATTACTCCCTGGACATCCAGGCTAGGAGTGATGCTCGGTTTGGCACAGCTGTGCTTCAGAGCCTTTTTCCTAAGTAGGTTCTGTCCCTCCTCCATGGAGGTACTGCTGTGTAGTCTGCATATGTCATAATATAGCAAGACGTGATGTTGTTTGAAGAAAAAATTACTCACCTTAGTAATGTTGTTTCTTCTAATGGAGTCTTGCTATATTATGACCTCGCCCCCTGCCTGCCCCTCTCAGAACCTTTACTTTTGGGATGTGGGTGGGCAGGGCAGTGTTGGCACTTATTAGATGCCCACCTTGTTTTTCACCCCTCCTTTTTGGGGTGATCTGTGTTGTGTTTGTCATTTTTTGGGTCTCCTGACTTGAGTCTTTGTTTTGGCACCAAAAAATGTGTTTATATAATTAGTAGCCAGTTGGCTAGTGTAGGTTTACAGCTTCCACACAGAGTCTTAGTGAGTTTTGCTCGTAAAAATCTGACAGTTCGAGTTTGAAGAACAACAGATAGAGTTTTCAACCGAGCTCGAGCTCAAAGTTCCATGCCTGTCATGGAAACTTAACTCTTTCACCTCCGAAGCAGTTCGAAGGTTGGGACTCACTGCATATGTCATAATACAGCAAGACTCCATTAGAAGAAACAACATTACTAAGGTGAGTAATTTTTTCTTCTCTCTGATCCTTCCCTTCCTACTGCCAAACAGGAAGTTCCTGCTGTCAGTCAAATCCAGTGGCTATAAAAGTAGAACTGGCTTAGGGTGGGATGGAGGGCAATTAGTAAGAAAAAAGGCTAGCAACAGGAAGTTGTAATTTGAGTCATCTGCTTTTATATTGTCTAAGCCACACCCCCAATTAAGCTCTCTCTCCTCCTACTGATTTAGCAAAGTAAGTTGATACAGTACCCTTCCCAGCACAGAATACACACTGACTTTCTTTCTTTTCTTTTTTTAAAACCTAAATAGACCCCTTCTACTTCTAATAAAGTATCTGTCTGCTTAATCTCAACAGACACTGAGTCCTGCTGAAATAGAAGTGTTAAATTAGTAAGAAAATGGTAGCTTCTTTTAGTTAGCTGCTTTCTGCTCTACTAGCAAGGCTAGCAACAGCCTTATTGGGCCAATTGAAATTGTGAGCTAAACGCTGCATAGTGCAAGCAATGCCCAAATGTCTGGACATGAGAATATGATGAGCTACCTTGAGCAAAAACCCATGATACTCCTGGGGAACAACAATACGTCTGCTCATCACCCCCCTCCCCGTCCTGCTGTCCTGTGTGTATAACAATCCATTATCTCAATACTCTATGTTTTTCACCACCTCCTGTGTCCCAGCAAACTCTGCACAGACCCTCAGCTTCTCTAAGCTAGGGCCTGTCCATTGTGCTGCTGCTAAGTCTTCACACTTACCCAGAGCATGGGGGCATGTCCCCATCAGTTCCCAGGCTGAGGTCCATAATTGTGGCAGTAGGGGACTCAGTATCACACCTTCCCCCTATGTGCCACTACTCTCTCTGAGAGCAACCTTCTATAACAGTTGGGTTAACTGTCATTAGGGGAGGTTCCATTCCCCTGGTATCACCCTCTTTTACAAGAGCCACAGGTTGGCTGACCTGTCTCCCAACCTCTCCTGTCTGAATTTCTGTGGGGTGCCAAAGATCACAGGAGCCCATATTCTTTTTGCTCCTGGTCATAGCACAAACCACCCCCTGTGGTACATCATTCCCCACAGTATCATCCATAATGAGTTTTACAGCTACAGTCACCTTCATTACCCCATCACCTGCATCTCCCCAATCCAGGGTTACACTGGCTAATGGGTACGTTTTCTTTTCCCCTGTGTAATCTCTTACAGAGACAAACTGATTTGTCAGTATTTGTTCAGCCCCCACCAAATCCCCTTTCACCAGGGTAAGAGATGCTCCTATATCCCTTAGCCCTCTGGTCTGTACCCAATTCACTGTGACTGAGTGAATGTGCCCCCTCATATTGTCAGGAATAGCATCAGAGATACAGTGGGCAATTGTCTCAGTTTGCACAGGCCCTTTTACCTTTTGGGTTTTCTTAGGACACTGCCTAGAAAAATGGCCTGGCTGTTTACAATACCAGCATTCATCATTTTTCTTGTCCCCATACTCCCTTTTGGGCACCTGGGGTTCCCTTCTTTTTGCAGGGGCCCTGTGGTTTTTGGTTGTGCAAAATGCCCACTTTTCCCTTTCACCCCTGAATTCTCCTTGGGAGCAGTCCTGCTTTGAGCATAGCGATCCACCAGCTCTGCAGCCTCTCTGACAGTCTTAGAATCTCAGTCCTGTAGCCAAAGCTTTAAGTCAGGTGAGCAAATCCAATAAAACTGTTCAAGCAATACCACCCCTTCCATAGCTTCAACAGAATCTGCTTTCACCCACTCCCACCAATGTTTTAAATATCGATGCTGTTTTGTGGCTACCTTCTCAAAGCTCATTTCTGGCTCCCTTTGGAGTTTCCGGAAGTTTGCTCTGTATTCATCAGAGTTCAGATCATATTTTTTTAATAAAGCAGTTTTTAACTTATCAAGATCTTTACCATCAACATTGTCCATCCGCCCCAGTTCTTCCGTTCCCCGGCCTATAAACAGTGGAGACAGATGAAAACTCCAGGTCTCTTTGGGCAGATTGGCCCGGATACAGACCTTTTCAAATGAATTCAAAAACATGTCCATATACTCCCCCTCTTTAAATTCAGCCATTCATATTGAATTTAACTTGTACCCCAGTCATGGAAGTTCAGACCCAACCCTACCAATTATCTGCTTGGGTATTGTTGGGGTTGCTGTCTGTTGGAGCTTCAGCTTTTCCAGCTCAGACTCCCTCTAGCATTGCTGTTCGTCTCTTTGGAGCTGCTTTTCTTCGGCTTCTCATTAGCACTGTCTTTCTTTGGCCTCCTTCTGTCACCATTGTTCCTCCAGTTCCATTTTGAACCTTTTGTGCTCATTCTCAAGCTGTTTCTCCTGCATCTGCAGCTTCCTCAGCTCTAGCTCTTTTTCTGTAGATGTCTCCTTCTCCTCTGGGCTCTGGGCATTTGGAGTTTGGAGTCACCACCTGTGGCTATAAGTGGGGGGAGGGGTGCTTCCTCCATCTCAGCTGCCATAAGGGCCTCTGTGAGTTGCTTTTTTATTTTTGTTTTCACTAGGAATGCACTTCTTCCCATAGATCTTCCTCAGTTGTTCCAGGGTCATAGTGCCAAACTGGGAAGACATTCTTCTATACTACAGTACTCTGCTCAAAAAAAATTCAAACAGGATAGGACCTATTGTCTGCAAACATTTTTTTTTCCCTTTCCAAATTCTGCCCAGGTGATTGTGTGAGATGGTTTTGTAAGACCGTTCAAAATCCCAGTAGCTGGCACCAAATCTGTCATGAACCCCAGCCCCTAAGGCATGGTAGGACCTCCTGTTTGCAAAGAGGATCCTCCTTTTTACAGAACTCGTGAGAAGTTGTAGGGTTCAGAAAGAATCAGCAATCTTTCTTTTCCCAGTGGGAGTGTGGGAACTGTAATTTTGAGTTCCCTTGACTCTGTACTACGTTCGGAGTTTGAACCCACCACTGCCACTGGCAACCTCTTGCCTAAGTTGTTTTGTAGGATAGCCGAGTGATCACGATCTTCGTTATCAAGGCACATGGTCTTTGCAAAACCCTTCTGTTAAAATATTAGATCACACAATCAGATCCCAAGCAGAGTTAAGAAAATCAAAAAAGTTTACTTAATAAAAACAACACAGTATATTCTACAATTTGCAAGATCTTTGAACTGTAGATACTACCAACAATAACAGTGGATGGTTTACAGAAAACACTAGATACTGTTGTTCTAAACTATACCTCATTCTAATGTTAAGAGTTCAAAAAGAGTAAATGTTCTTGTAGAGATGTAAGTTCTCCCCCTGCAGGTGAAAGTTCATTAAACAACAGAGTTTGTAGCAAGTTTGAGATCAAGTCAGTTCTCTGAAGGTCCTTTTAAAAACTCCAGGTGCTTCCTTGATGAAAAGTCTTGGTTTCCAAAATTCTGACTTAAAGAGGACAGGAAATCATTACTAACTGGCAGCTGTTTATAAGGTTCTTATTCTCAGAAATTATATGCATTCCCTAAATTATCCATATTTAACTATATGTGAATAAAAAGTGATGTGAAAAAACTGTATTCTACATCGTTTTGTTTTTATGGGAAGTATTCTGTTACAGTTCTCATCATGGAACCAGTAATTTGGAGTTTTTCCTATGTCACGGTTTGTGTACAGAATGCTTACTATGAGCTGTTGGCCTATTAGAACCCTGTTTAGAGTTTCAAACAACATGAAGTCTTGCTATATTATAGACATTAGCAGTTTGATCCAGCTCTAGAACTGCCCCGTAGTGAAATGGTTAAAACCATTCCAAAATAGAATTTTGGCACGAGAGCAGCTCTATCTGTGTCATTTCAAACTTGAACTGTCAGATTCTTTACTCCGCCTCAGTGAACAGTCGCTCCGGAGATTTCTCCTTCTGCTCGGTTCATTTCTCGGTTTAAAAAGTGTTTTCTCGGTTGGATTTAACCGAGAATAGTTTTATTTTAACCGCAAAACCGTTCGGTTCAAGCTCATTTAAAACTGAAAGTTACTATTTTAGAGTGCGGTTCCCGGTTCTTATCGGTTCTAAAAAAAACAGATTTGTTACGGTTTTTTCCAATATCCGTGACACGGTTAGGAACCGATAAGGGTGTCTTGCCTGGCACTGCCGTTAAAAGGGCAAGTTTTTGGTTAGGCTGGCATTATGTCTGAGAAACCCAAAAGAAAAACGGGCCCATTGGTTTCAACACTGTGATGTTTGTGGGAAGTCTTTGCCAAGGCTGACCCACACACCACATGTGTTTATTGTCTGGGGTTTGACCACCTCCAGTCAGACTGCCAGGTATGTAAGAATTTCCCTGCAGCCACCCTGGAAAAAAGATTGGGCAGGCTCAGGGAACGAGAGGCCAAAAAGTCCGCTGACCCGGATGGCCAGCCCGGTTCGGTGCCAACCGAACCAGAGGGAGTGCCCTCTGACCAGGGCCAGACTTCCTCTGGCAAAAGAAAAGCTGGTTCTGAGGCACCAATTCCAGTAAAGAAAACAAGAAAATCAGCAGGTCTGGAGTCCAAAATTCCTTCTCCAACTGCTGCAGAGATAGCAAAAGCCATACAAATTGTCCAGTCACTGTCTCAGGGTCCGTCCGAACCACCACTATCTGGTAAAAGGTCGGTTCGTCCGGTCCCAGTGGTTCAGGATTATGATATTGAGGAATTTTATGAACCAGAGGAGGGGGAGGAGGATTATGAACAGTATGAATGTGGTTGGGAAGATCTGGTGTGCCCATTGAACCGGACATCTCCCCAGACAGACCTTTAGAATCTCCCCATGCTGTCTGAGTCCCCATCTCATTTTATGTTTTATAAAAAGTTGCTGAAACCTCCAGCTTCCTTTAGAAGAGGCTGTGGATGAGCAAGAGGAGCCTGATTTTGTAGAAATGATGGATATTCCAGAGTCTAGGAGATTGTCTATTCCTTTACACAAGTCTTTTAGAAACAAACAATTAAAATTTTAAAAGCTCCTAATTCTGTGCCTCCTGTAGATAAAAAGATGGACAGAAAGTATACATTGTCAGGCCCTGATACAGAATTCCTTTCTCAGCAATGCAGTCATGTTGAGTAGTTCAGGCTGCTGCCTGTGATAAAGCTAATATTCCTTGGCTTCACATCCTCCTGACAAGGATTCCAGGAAGATTGATGCCATGGCAAAAAAACAGTATATGGCAGCCTCTCTGGGACTCAGGCAAGCAAATTATATGGCTTATGTAGCTAGGTATCAGAAATCTAGATAGGATACTGTTATACAATTGGCCAAGCAGGCCCATGGCCAGCTGGCTAGTGAACTAGAACAGGTGGCTGCTGATGGCATTGAAGCCTCTAAGGTTCAGTTTCATGCTGCTGTGGATGTTAATGATGTTTCCTCTAGGGTCATGGCCACATCTGTAGCTTTTCGTAGGTTGGCCTGGCTCAGGTGTACTAGTCTGTCACAGGATACCCAGACTAAGGCTGTGGATTTTCCTGTATGGGAAATTCTCTGTTTGGAGAGCAGACAGAGAATTACATGAAGAAGAAGATGGATGAATATAGGAACTTACAAGAGTGCCCAGGCTAAGGAGCGCAAGCCACTCCTCAAAGGCATACCTCCAGGGGTAGGGTGTAGGCCTTTTCACAGGCCTTTCTACCAGACTCAGGCCTCCTCACCTATGCTCAGAGGGGCTTCTTCAGAGGCAGGGGCAGACGAGGGGTGGGCAGACCTGCTCCCACCCCCAGCCTAAAGCTCCTGCGAAACAGGCACCCTGATGGGGTGCCCAGGGCCGATTCTCCTGTACCAGTGGGGGGCAGGCTGGCTTACTTCAGTCAGAATTGAGCTTCTTAACCTCAGACAAGTGGGTTCTGAAGTAGTAAGCCAGGGTCTGGTTCTCAGCTTCAAAAGTTTCCAAGTTGAGAAGCAGACTTTTCTACCTGCAAGTGCTTCAGAGACCCTCGCTCTGGAAACAGAGGTCTCATCCCTGTTAGCTCTCAGAGCAGTAGAAAGGGTTCCTACCCTGCATCAGGGCAGGGTCTGTATTCCAGATACTTCCTTACCCAAAAAGACAGGAGAATGGCGGCCCATTTTAGATCTCAGATATCTGAACAAGCATCTTTTGAAACCAAAGTTCAAAATGGTAACTCTGGCAATGATTTTACCTTCCTAAGGCCAGGGACTGGCTAGCCTCCTGGACCTCAAGGATGCCTATTCCATGTCCTAATCAGAAGATCTCATCGAAAGTACCTCAGATTCTAACTGCCCTCAGGTCATTTACCAGTTCAGAGCAATGCCTTCTGCCTTACCTCTGCTCCAAGGGTATTCATAAAGTGTCTAGCAGTGGCAGTGGCCCACTTAAGGAGGCAGAGGATTGCTGTTTTTCCTTATCTAGGCGACTGGCTCATTGTAGGCCAGTCCCCAGAACAGGTAAAATCTCACCTGCAGGTCACCCAGCAACTTCTCACCTCCTGGGTTTTCTGCTAAACCTACAAAGTCGGTTCTGGAACCAGTCCAGGTACTCACCTTTATTGGGGCAGAATTGGACACAAAGCTAGCCAGAGCCTTTCTTCCCCAGAAAGGGTAAGGAATTTAGTGGCTCTGGCCTCTTCCTTCACTCTGCAGGTCTCGACCAGCAAGACACTTTCTGCAGCTCCTGGGCACATGGCTGCATCCACAGCTGTTGTGCAGGGAGACAGATTTCAGATGAGAGACATTCAGTTTCACTTGAGAACCTTTTGGTCTCAGAGAAGAGACCCCTTTCCAAGTTGGTCCCAGTGACTCGAACCTTGATCCTAGCTCTCCAGTGGTGGCAGGATCAGAGCAATTTAAGGCGGGGTCCCTTCATTTCCCTTCTCACGACTTGACTCTCACTACAGATCGTCCCTTCTGGGTTGGGAGCCCACATGGGTGACCTTTCCACTCAGGAATTTGGTCCCCCAGGAATCTCTGCTCCACATCAATTTGCTGGAACTCAGAGCTGTCTTTTAGCTCTTCAAGCTTTTTCTGCATCTGTCCATGACAAGGTGATACAAGTCAGAACAGACAACACCACAACAATGTGGTACATCAACAAACAGGGGCACTCGGTCTTGGCCTTGTGCACCAAGGCAATGAAGTTGTGGTCTCTGGCCTATTCCTGAACACTTCCCTCATAGCAGTTCATCTTCCAGGGAAGGACAATGTCCTAGCGGATGCCCTCAGCAGGATTTCCCAGGGCATCACGAATGGTCCCTGGATCCTCAAGTGCTGGTGATAGTTTTGCCAGGTGGGCATCCTCAGATAGATCTTTTGCAGCCCCAGACAATCACAGACTTTCTCTGTTCTGTTGCAGGCCTCCAGTGCTGGGCTCAGTTCCCTGGATGCCCTTTCTTCTGGATTGGGAGGAAGTTCCTCTATGCTTTCCCTTCCTCTCCTGTTCAAAGTACTAGTCAAAATCAGATCTCAGCCTTGCAGGGTGATTCTGATTGCCCCAGATTGGGCCAGGCAGCCTTGGTACCCACTCCTTCTGTCTCTGACAGTCCATCTTCCCTGTGCCTCCCAGGAATCACAATCTGTTGACTTGTGCCCAGGGAAAGGTTTGGTATCCGACCTCAATCCCTCAACCTCAAGGCCTGGCTCTTGAGGAGTTAGAGTGCTGATTTACACCTCTCTCAGGGTGTTCTTGAGATCCTAAAGGCTTCCAGAAAGCCTTTCACTAGGGCTACTTATAGTTCTAAATGGAAAAGGTTTTCCATTTGCTGAGGAAAAATATTTCCCAGAATCTGCTGAATTGCCCATTTTGTTAGATTACATGGTACATCTTAATTCCTTGAGTCTCAGACCAGCTACCCTGAGAGTTCATTTGGCAGCTGTGTCTGCTTTTGTGTCAGCAGGAAAGTCATCCCTCTTTCCTCTCATCCTGTGTTTTCCAAGTTTTTAAGGGATTACTCCATACTAATCCTCCCTTTGGAACCGCCCCTGCTTGGGACCTTAATGTTTGCATTGCCCAGTTAATGCAACCCCTTTGAACCTCTGTCTTCTGCAGAGCTTAAGTACCTAACTTGCAAAACTGTTTTCTAGTGGCTATCACTTCTGCCAGACGCATAAGTGGTGCAAGCCTTGTCAGTGGAGACTGACTTTATTTCTTTCCACAGGGATAAGGTAGTCCTTAGGACTAATAGAAAGTTTTGCCTAAGGTGGTTTCAGATTTCACCTTAATCAATCTATCTCCCTTCCAGTATTTTTCACTGATCACTCCTCTTGGTGAGAGAAGGTTGCACAGCCTGGATGTTAAGAGACCTCTTAGTTATTATATAGAGCGTACCAAAGGTCACAGGTTCGAATCCCTCCAACTTTTCCTTACCTATGGTGAAGTTGGGAAAGGCAAACCTGCCACTAAGAGATCAATAGCCAGGTGGATTGTCTCTTGTATCCAATTTTGTTATCAGAAAGTGGGCAGAGCCCCCGGTTTGAGGGCTCATTCTACCAGGGGTACAGCTGCGTCTCTAGCTGCTGCCAGAGATATCCCTTTATTAGAGATGTGCCAGGCTGCTACTGGAAAAACGGTACACACTTTTACCAAGCATTACTCCCTGGATGTCCAGGCCAGGAGAGATGCTCGCTTTGGCACAGCTGTTCTTCAGAGCCTATTCCTAAGTAGGTTCTGCCCCCTCCATGGAGGTACTGCTGTGTATTCTGCTAATGTCTATAATATAGCAAGACTTCATGTTGTTTGAAGAAAAATTACTCACCTTAGTAATGTTGTTTCTTCTAATGGAGTCTTGCTATATTATAGACCTCCCCAACCTGCCCTCTCAGAACCTCTACTTGGTGGGGTGCGGGCACTTAGTGTGGGCACTACTTGTGTCCTGTTAGCATTTTGTCCCTTTGGGACTTTGGGGTGTGTATGTGTAAGCTGTGTGTGTTTTATTATACTTATGTTCCATTTTCATATTATTAGAATGGTGTTAGTATTTCTGGTCCCCTGACTTGAGTCTTGGGTGTTGGGACCATCAATGGTTGTTATTATTTAGGTAGCCATTTGGCTAGTGTAGGTTACAGCTTCCACACAGACCTTAGTGAGTTTGGCTCGTAAAGATCTGACAGTTCAAGTTTGAAATGACACAGATAGAGCTGCTCTCGTGCCAAAATTCTATTTTGGAATGGTTTTAACCATTTAACTCCGGGGCAGTTCTAGAGCTGGATCAAACTGCTAATGTCTATAATATAGCAAGACTCCATTAGAAGAAACAACATTACTAAGGTGAGTAATTTTGTCTTTGTGCACAAACTGCGACATAGCTAAAACGCCAAATTATTGGTTCCATGACAGGAACTGTAACAGAATGCTGTCCATAAAGACAAAACAATGTAAAATACCGTTTTTCATATCACTTTTTATTCAGGAACACTGACATATGGATAGTTTAGGGAATGCATATCATTTCTGAGAATAAGAAGTATATGAATAGTTGCCAGCTAGAAATGATTTCCTGTCCTCTTTAAAATCAGAAATTTCTATTCAGTATGTGAAAAGTCTAATTTCCACATACTTGGGTCTGGTTTCAGAGTTTTTTCCAGGCCTACACACATACTTACTAGTTTAAAAGTATATACCAGCTTGGTTAGTTCTAAGATTCTTCAAGTGCTCACTCAAGCTCCTGACTCCAAGCTAAAACTGCTAAACTTCCCTGATTTTCCAAATGGGTCTGTTAGATAAAGTCTGGTCATTTTCAAGCCCCACCCACTTCCTCTCTCCTCTGGGATGGGGTGCAACAGTTTACCTTTTCCTGCAGGTGTCACTGTGGTGCCATGTCAGGTTCCATGCCAACCCCCTGTAACATCTGGTCCATGCAGTTGGCTTGACCCCAACCCCTAAGCCATTCTGTAACCTCTTTCTTGTCATTTGAAACTACATGCCCAGTTTTGTCTAATAGTTTATATCTTTTTGGGTCATAAACCTGTTGGTCCCTTATCTGAAGACCTACCAGACCCACCCTAGTTTTTACAGAAATTATGGCTTTTTTTGTTTTACTCTTAAAAACCTTTTAAAGAGACAGTGTCTTAACTCTAAAGTACATTACAGCACATACAATAGGAACATAAATAAAGGATATAGACCTATCTGGCCACAGTCCTGTTCTAACAGCTGCTGAGGAACAGCAATAACGAATGCTCAAGCAACCTTAAGATAAGAACAGATTCTTTCGTTAATCTATTTTCAGGTTCTGGAAGGGGAAGCATTTCAGATGAAGTGAAGGATTCAGGAGAACTAAACAGCAGACTTTTAGATAATTAAAATTAGTTCTACAGTGTGTTGTAGTCAACTAAATTAGTCCTGGCTGAGGCTTGTCTAGGTCTGAATACAATTCAACTCACCTGTTTTGTAGGTTGTAACATAATCTCTCCACCATAGGAACTGCAACTTACTTACTCGTAGCTCAGTGGCACACTGAATATGTGTTAGCTTAGCAGGCAAAGGATCAGTTTTTCATATCCTGGCAGGGACTTAAAACATTTTTTTTGTAAGGTGGAAACTCACTTAAGTGGTGATTCATGATGGTGTGGAATTGGAATAGTAAATTACAAGATAAGTAGAGAAGTAAATTTAGCTAAGAACAACAATTTGTGAAGGTAAATTGCCTGCTGGAATTAGATTTTCAGTCACCTTTTTTACAGGTTGTGACATAACTTCTACACCATACAAAATGCAACTCACTTACCTGCAGCTTGTTGGTACACTGAATGTGTATTTGCTTAGCTGGCAAATGATCACTGGATTAAATTCAGGTAGGCATAGTCTGAATCCTGGCAGGGACTTACACATTTGTTTTCAACTTTTTTTGTAAAATGGAAACTCAATTGAGTAAGTGATTCATTGTGTTGTGGAGTCGAATAGGAAATTATATGAGAAGTAAATTTTGCTAAGAACAACAGTTTGTGAAGGTAAATCACCGGCTGGGATTAGATGCCCAGTCACCTGTTTTGCAGGTGTGACATAACCGCTGCATCATAGGAACTGTAACTCACGGGCACATTGAATGTGGGTGTTTGCTTAGCAGGCAAAGGATCAGCCGTTCAAATCCTGACAAGGGCTTAAGCATGTTTGTAAAATATTTTTTGTAAGATGGAAACTAACTTGACTGGTGATTCATGGTGGTGTGGAGCTGGAAAAGTAAATAATACGAGAAGTAAATTTAGCTAAGAACAATAATTTGTGAAGTTGAATCACCCGCTGGGATTAGACCAAGTCACCTGTTTTACAGGTGTGACACAACCTCTACATCACAGCAACTGCAGCTCACTCACCTACAGCTCAGTGGCATCTCTAAATGTGTGATTTCTTAGCCGGCAAAGGATCAGCAGTTCAAATTCTGACAGACACTTAATCATTTTATTTTTTTATTGTTCTAAAGATGGAGACTCACTTGAGTAGTGATTCATGGTGGTCTGGAGTTGAATAGTAAATTATATGAGATGTATATTTAGCTAAGAACAACAATTTGTGAAGGTAAATCACCTGCTGGGATTAGACCCCAGTCGCCTGTTTTGCAGGTGTGACATAACCTCTACATCATAGGAGCTGCAAATCATTTACCTGCAGCTCAGTGAAGCACTGAATGTGTGTTTGCTTAACAGGCAAAGAAATCAGTGGTTCAAATATAGGTAGACACAGTCTGAATCTTGACAGGGACTTAAATATTTTTTTTCAAATTTTCTTTTTAAGATGTAAACTTATTTGAATGATGATTCATGGTGTTGTGGAGTTTGAATGATGATTTGTGAAGGCTTATCTTCTGCTGGATTAGATCGCTAGTGGCCTATTTTGTAGGTTGTGACATACCGTTACACCGCAGGAACAGAAGCTCACTCACCTGCAGCTCCGTGGCACACTGAATGTGTGTTTGTTTAATAAGCAAAGCATCAGTGTTTTAAATTCAGGCAGACAAAGTTTAAATCCTGTGGGACTTAACATTTTTATGTAAGATAGAAACTCACTTTAGTGGCAATTCATAGTGGTATGGAGTTGGAATAGTAAATTATATGAGAAGTAAATTTAGCTAAGAACAGCAGTTTATGAAAGTAAATCACCTGATGGGATTAGATCTCTAGTCACCTGTTTCCAGGTTTTAACTTAACCTCTACTCCACAGGAACTGCAATTCCATACCTGTAGCTCAGTGGCACACTGAATGTGTGTTAGCCAAGCAGGCAAATGATTAGTGATTTGAGTCCAGGTAAGCACAGGGTATATTGTATTTAATGCATAATTATTTTACACTTTACAGATCTTATCTGACACCTTTAGTACCATGCCAAACACTGAACGACCTGGTAAAATACAATGTTGTTTGGTTCCCAGTCAGAATTAAAATATTTCTTTTCACAGATAGTGAGAAAGCACTGTTCTTTGTATTTGAAGTGTTATTTTAAATCAGGAAAACAGTCCAGTTTCCAAAAATGGTAACCGAGTGTCAATTCTACTAACAAACAAACAATAACCCACCACCTAATATACATATAATATGGCAGTTTTAGTTTTATTTAAAAAAATTGCAGTCAGTTCCCTTTAGGTGGGAACCGCAATGTGGCCCAGCCTTCCCCAGTTCCTGGAACCAATTGGGAACTGGAGAAACTGCAAAATGTACAATAAAAATTAATTTTAAACACTTAACTAATGCAAAGTTATCGAAAACTGAAAAAGTAAACATTAATAAAATATTTTAAAGTAAAAAAATTGGAGACAAAGAAACGGCATAGAAACAGAATTTGATGACAGATAAGGACCACTTGGCCCACCTAGCCTGCTCACTTTTTCTGGCGTATAGTGTCACCACAGACCCTACTTACTCTCTGGCTCTCCCCCCCTTGGTTTCCACTAATATTCCCTTATGTCTGTCCCACGCATTCTTGAATCCTACCACTCTTTACACCCCACCACATCCACAGGAACAGTGTTCCAGGAATCCACTACTCTTTACGTGAAGAAGTACTTCCTCACATTTCTCTTGAATTTACCCCCCCCCCCACGCTTCATTGCATGTCCCCTTGATCTTCCTGGACATAAGTCTCCACCACTCATTCACACTAGTAGGGATTGGCGCCGGAGGCACTAAGACCCATCGAGAACAAACTTTTTGCTGGAGGGTCGGCCCTGAGAGAGCGGCGCCCCGCGAGACCTGGCGCAGAGCAGCGGCTGGAGCGTGTAGATGACCATGGCATGTACCCTCCAACCGCCTCAGTTCCTTTTTTCCCCGCCGCCGAGTGCGCTTCAGTGACGACGGCTGCCACCAGTCAGAGTCAAACTTCAAACTAGCGATAGTTTTCAGTTTGTTTTTGTAACATTATCACGATAGTAGTATCGCTTAGTTTTATTCTATTTTTCATAAAATTTTTCTAATATTTAAATTTAACTTACTTGAAGAAGTCTCGCCTACTGGACGGAGTCGCACCATGAGCAGGTCAGGGTGACGGTAGGAGACTCAGATGAAAGCTGTTCAGTCAGCGGGTCTAGGTCCGTCAGCCTCTTCTCAGCGGGTTCCGATTACGGTCAGTCTGATGCCTGGGATGGGCGGTCCTCGCCGCATAAAATAAACGGTCGGATTTTCGCCTGCTCGCCTCGAGCCTTCTTCGCCCACAGGTCAAAAAGAGAAGGTATCACTGAGGTCGCCCTTCTGGTATGTCTAAGCGTCGACGGTCGGTTATCGCGTTAGTTGCCGGTCTCCTTCTTCGGAGTCGCCAACTTCCGATAACCGTCGCCTCGTTATCGAGCCCTCCCCACCTATAGGTAGGGCTCCAGATGAGCAATTTCATCAGTGGGCGCTCTTATGGAGCCGATGGGCTCGGAGGTTGGTTCTTCTGCCTGGCTCGGCTACCTCGGAGCCCTCGGCCTCCGGCGATCAGGTAGGGCGTTGACTCTTCCTAGTCGCACGCGCTTCTTCGGTGCTAGCGACCTGCTTAGGTGTTTCCTCACATGGCTTGCGGCGCAGGGGCTCACCATGCCCTTATCTCCTGGTTTTTTCTCTTCTCTGCTTTCCAGGTTCCCGGGTTTTTCCGCGCCCTGCAGGGTCTCGTGGCCTTGTCGGCGCTGCTGGGCGGCCGAGCTTATGGCGCCGCTGGCGGTGCCGCATGGTCTCGCCGGCATCGCTGGTCTCAAGGGCGCCGCCGTGGTGCTGCTGGATCGGGCGGCGCCGCTTCGGCGCGCCATCCGGTGGCGCCGCTCGAGGCGCCGCCCTGTGCGCCGCTGGGCATTTATGGGTCACAGGCTCTTGCGGCGCGGCGCCTCCTCGGTGCCGCCATCAGCCCGCTTTGCCGCCTCGGCGCCGGCAGCCATGGGGACTCTCCTTGTTTTCTGCCATTTCCTCCTCTCCTAATTTTCACTCCTTTCCTGTCCAAACAGTCCTTTTCTGGACCATCAGGAGATGATGTTGAGCCTGACCCAGACCTTGGTTGGGTGATGAAGTGGAGAAACAGGATCTTTCTTTGCTACAGAGCCTGTGGTTGAGGACCTGTCCTTAAGTCTCTGTTGAAGAACCTGGGATCCACTCTTTCTCTCCAGACTACAGACATCGATCCTGAGAAGATATTAAGACTCCAGTATCTTCATGCTCGAGATCCCCACGGATTTGACTCCTCCGATTCAGCTTTCCTTGAGGACGCTGTCTCAAATGGTATGGAATAACCCTGCTCTTATTCCTCAGTGGCTAAATCTATTGATAAGAAGTATTCAGCTCCAAGGATCGTCCCATTTTGGCATCCCAAGCCTTTTGCGGATCCTATTGTAGTCCTGGCAGAGAATGACAAGGTCGTTCTTCCTCAAACTACTACAGCTCGAACTATTAACAAAGAGTCTCGTAAGATTGATACATTAGGTAAGAGAGTCTTTGCTGCCTCCACTCTAAGTATGCGTATTGCCAGTTATCAAGGCTATTTTTCTCAGTATGAGTATATCCTGTGGCACTCTATGAAAAGAATGGTTGAAGCTCTTCCAGATTCGGATTCCAAGTCAGAGCTTCTGACTGTTATTAGAGGTATTGAGTCCAATAACCAACAGGTCAAAGCCACCATGGGCGCTTTGACACTGCTTCTCGCTCAGCAGCCGGGATTTGTACTCGCGCCATTCCTGGCTCTGCGTTCTGGCTTCACGAATGATGCTCAGCAGCAGGTGATGGCGCTGCCTTTTGATGGCTCCTTTCTTTTGGCCCTCAGGTGGAGGCAAGCCTTAGAGGCCACTCAGAAGACTAGATCGGCCATTAAGTTGGCCAGACCTCCGCCTGCCTCTCCCGGGGCATGAACAGACGTCAGTTTCATAGTAGTCAGTCCTTTCGAGGCAGAGGCAGGAAGCTTCCATAAAAGCCAACCTGCCCAACCTCAAAAGAAGACAGCAGAAAGCAGGACCTAAAGCTCCCAGCTACCTTATGAGTCGTTGGCCCAAGTTCCATCCACTCTGCCCGGTGGAACTTTCTCCCAGTGGGAGGTCGTCTGATGTACTTCTACAACCAGTGGAAGTCCATAACCTCGGACAAATGGGTCCTTCAGATAATTCGTGAGGTTATTCTCTCAATTTCTTGAAACCCCCAATTGTCCTCCATACGACAACCCAGGTTGTCGGCTCTCAGTCAGACCTCCTCACCAAGGAGATCCAGGGCCTTGAACAACAGGGCAATAGAACTCGGTGCCCTCGCATCTGCGGAAACACAGGGTTCTACTCCCATTACTTTCTGGTTCCAAAGAAATCTGGGGGGATGCGCCCCATTCTAGACCTCAGAAAGTTAAACAAATTCCTCCCCAGGGAGAAATTCAAGATGATTTCTCTAGGTACCCTGTTACCCTTGCTGCATCAGCACGACTGGCTGGCCTCTCTGGATATGCAGGATGCTTACCAGCATATCCCGTCCACCGAACCACCGCAAATTCCTCAGGTTTGTAGCTTTGGTCAGCATTATCAGTTCAGAGTCCTGCCCTTTGGGCTATCCTCGGCGCCATAAGTTTTTACAAAGTGTTGTGCAGTTCTCCACGGTCGCATCTCAGGAAAAGTCGGACTCGAGTGTTTCCCTACCTGGACGATTGGCTTCTAGCAAGCCCTTCCGGCCAAGGGACTTTGGAAGCCGTGCAAGCGACTTCTCGTCTTCTCATCCATGGGAGTTCTGCTGAATTTGAAAAATCTCAACTGCAACCCTCCCAGAGGCTCCTTTTCATAGGGACGCTTCTAGACACCTCTTCAGCGAGGCTTTCCTTCCAGAGGACAGAAGACTCGACATCCTTCTGTATGGCCTGTTACATCAGGGAGAACCAATCGTTACAGCTCTCGATGCAACGCATGTTGGGTCTCATGGCGTCCTCGGTCTTCACTGTCCCTCTGGCCCGACTGCACATGAGAACCACCCAATGGATGCTCTCCTCCAGTGGTCCCGACCTCTCACCCCCAGTCTTATCCCATCAAGGTGGCGGGCCCTTGAAGGTCTCTCACCTGGTGGTCTCAAGAGAGCAATCTCCTGGAAGGATTCCCCTTTGCTCCCCCGGATCATCAGATCTCCATCACCACAGATGCATCCCTAATGGGATGGGGAGCTCACTGTCTCTTCCTCCACACTCAAGGTGTATGGACTCAGTTCGAAACTCATCTCCACATAAATGTCCTGGAGATGAGAGCGATCCTCTATGCAATCCGAGCTCTGAAGGATGTCCTTTGTCACAAGAACATTCTCCTTCAAGCGGACAACAAAGCAGTGATGTATTACATCAACAAGCAAGGCTGTTTCATTCTTATCCCTTTGCAGGGAAGCAATGAGGGTGGGGAGTGGTGCTTGGAGCACAAGTCTCTGATTCAAGCGGTTTATCTGCCAGGTGTACAAAACGACCTAGCAGATCACCTCAGCAGAACGGAGGCAGACCCTCACGAGTGGTCTCTCGATCCAGCCGTAGCTCGGTCCCTGTTCAAAGAGTGGGGGACTCCAGACCTGGACCTTTTTGCATCCCCACTCAACGCAAAACTGCCTCTCTTCTGCTCCAGAAATCCAGGGCCTGGCATTTTCTGTCAGGATGCGTTCAGGCTGCGGTGGACAAAACGCTTTTACGCCTTTCCACGCTCTCTCTAATCCAGAGAGTACTCCTCAAGTTCGAGTCTCAG
This sequence comes from Neoceratodus forsteri, assembly GCA_016271365.2. NCBI lineage: Eukaryota > Metazoa > Chordata > Ceratodontiformes > Ceratodontidae > Neoceratodus > Neoceratodus forsteri. Next base: position 1,111,437,495 of record CM028133.1, read on the forward strand.
GGGACCAAGATGATTCTCATTGCTCCTTCCTGGCCTCGGCAACTATGGTTTCCTCTACTCAACAGTATGTTGGCAGCCTCTCCGAGACCACTTCCTTTGCAAATCAGTCTTTTGACTCAGGGTTCGTTGGTCCATCCCAACCTGAAATCACTTCACCTTCATGCTTGGCTCCTGAAGAGATAGAAGTGAATCAGTTCAACGTCTCTCGTAGAGTCTCAGACATCCTTCTGGCTGCTCGGAAGCCAGCCACCCGAAAAACGTACGCTTCCAAATGGAAACGTTTTTCTCTCTGGTGTGCAAAATCCTCTTGGAATCCCTTTTCCTGTCCTCCTGGCAAGGTTCTGGAGTATCTTTTGGACCTATCAAACTTAGGTCTTCAGTACTCCACAGTTAAAGTTCACCTTAGTGCCATCTCAGCGTTCCATGAGCCGGTTTCTTCCTTAACTCTGGATCAGTTACCTATGGTGAAGAGATTTCTTAAGGATTCTCCATACCAGACCCCTGTTAAGCGTCCAGTTGCAGCCTGGGACATTAACCTGGTGCTGGACATGCTCACTCGAAGCCTTTCAACCCTTAGCTACCTGTGAGCTAAAATTTCTTACCTGGAAGACTGCCTTCCTGGTGGCCATTACCTCAGCCCGCAGGGTCTCTGAGATACATGCCCTGGTTACGGACCCTCCGTATACTGTATTCCATAAGGACAAGGTAGTTCTCCGTACTCATCCTAAATTTCTTCCCAAGGTTGTGTCAGAATTCCATCTGAACCAACCTCTGGTACTTCCCGCTTACTTCGCTAATTTCCAAAATGAAGGGGAACGAGCTCTTCATTCCTTGGATGTTAAGAGAGCCTTGCGGTTCTATTTAGATAGAACCAAGGATGTTCGCAAGACTCAGCAACTGTTCGTTTCTTTCAGCGACACCCGGCTGGGTCAACCTGTCGCTATTAGATGCATCTCTTCATGGTTAGTGGCATGCCTTCGTCATTGCTATTCCATGGCTCAAGTTAAATTAGAAGAGGTAGAATTCGCTCACTCTACCAGAGGCGTCGTGACATCCCTAGCGAAGTCGCAATGTTCCAATTGCAGATATATGCAACGCCGCCACCTGGAGCTCAGTGCATACTTGCTAAGCACTATGCACTGGATGTTCATGCCAGGCGACATTCCGCATTCGGCAGAACTATCCTTAATAGGCTACTATCTTAGACCGCGTGAGCTCTGGCTCTCCTGCCACGCCCTGCACGGGGATTATCAGCTGGTACTCTCCCACTAGTGTGAATGATGTGGTGAGACTTATGTCAGGAAGATAGAGAAGGTGCATTGCACCTACCGTAATTCTTGATCTTCTTGGACGGTCTCCACCACTCATTCCCTCGCCTACCCTCCATCCCCCGAGCTCACCGCTGTATTGGTCTTCACTCCCTCAAATCTTTAGGCCGTGAGGACTTCTTTGCTGACCCTTCTTACACGGGTCATACGGACTATCTTATGTCCGTTTTTTAATGTTGGGTTTACTCTTTACGTTAGTTGCGCTGCACCTCCTTGGTAAAAAAGGTACTGAGGCGGTTGGAGGGTCGTCGCCGAGATGGTCATTACCGCTCGAGCCGCTGCTCGCGGCGCCATGTCTCGCGGCGCCGTCTCTCGCGCCGACCCTCCAGCAAAAAGTTTGCTCCCGATGGGTCTTAGTGCCTCCGGCGCCAATCCCACTAGTGTGAATGAGTGGTGGAGACTCGTCCAAGAAGATCAAGAATTACGGTAGGTACGTAATTTTCCTTTCTTGTGCATCATTTTCTTTGAAAAATATTCTCCTCTTGTACCTTATTTTCCTCCATGAGGTATTTATAGGTCTGTAGTATATCCCTCCTCTTTTCCAGGGTGTACATACTGAGGTCCTCTAGTGTCTCCTCTTAGGACTTCTGATGCAGACCCAGCATCATTTTAGCTGCCCTCCTCTAGACAGCCTCCACTCTAAGATGTGGTCTCCAGAACTGGACACAGTACTTCACGTGGGGTCTCACCAGCGATCTATACAGTGGTGAAACCATTCCATCCTTCTGCTGGTACCCCTCCCTACGTACCCTAACATCCCGCTGTCCCTACCAGCTGCCACGTTGCACTGTTTGGCACCTTGAGGACATCAGATGTGATTACTCTCAGGTGCCTTACCAGTTTGGAGACCTTCAATACGTCTTCTCCTGTTTTGTACTCCACCTCTGGGTTTCTGTGTCACTAAGTGCATGATTTTGCACTTTTCACATTGAAACACAGCTGCCATGCTCTTGATCACTCCTCAAGTTTACTCTGGTCTCTGAACATTCTTTCTACCCCACTTCCACCCCCAGGAAGTCCACCCTCTGGCATATTTTGGTGTCATCTGCAAAGAGGCATGCCTTCCTTTCCAGCTCATATGCAATGCAACTTATAAAAACATTTAAGAGGACCAGTCCCAGTACTGTGTCCTGAGGTACCTCATTGGTCACAGTTTCTTCATTGGAGTGAACTCCATTTACCAACACCCTCTGTCGCCTATCCCTTAACCAATTTTATACCCAGTTTACCACTTTAGGACCCACCCCTGAGCTGCCCAGTTTCTTTGAGTCTCCTATATGGAACAGTGTCAAAAACCTTACTGAAATCTAGGTAGGCCATGTTCACCACACATCCTGATTAATTTCCCTTATCACCCAGTCAAACAAGTCTGTCAGATTTGCCTGACATGACCTCCCCCCCAAGCACCCACCCACCGTGATTCGGTGCTGCCTTGGGTCTTGCAACCTGCTGGATTCAAGATACTCCACAAGCCTTTTCTTTAGCAGTATCTTGATTAACTTCCCCACCAAAGATGTTGGGCTGACTGGCCTATATTTGCCAGCCTCCTCCTTGCTACCACTTTTGTGAAGCAGGACTGCATCTGCCCTCCTCCAGTCCTCCGGAGCCACTCCTGTTTCCAGTGAGTTGTTAAAGAGGGCTGTCAATCAGGTGCAGCCAGTACCTCCCTTAGCTCCCTCAATACCTTGGATGTACCCAGCACGGCTCCATAGCTTTGTTCACTTTCAGATTTATGAACCCTTTAGAATTTTTCTCTGTAAGAGGACTAGTGTCTATCCCGTATTACTGCTATTTTTATATGGTCCATCTCCTTCCCCTTCCTCTTTGAAGACTGAACAAAAGTATTTGTTCAGGATATCTGCTCTTCCCTGGTCCCCCTCTGCACAGTTCCACCTCTGCCCTTCCTAACCTCACAATCCCTCCCCTAGTCTTCCTCTTTTCACTTATGTACCTAAAAACTGTCTTGCCTCTTTTCATTACCCCGGTCTATTTTCACCTCCATTTGTGCCTTAGCGTTCCTCACTGCTTTCCCTGCCTTCCTCTGCTTCTGCTAATACACCTCCCTGTGCTCTTCCCTCTGTGTCTCTTTATACCTCCTGAATGCTGCCCTTTTAGTCTTTACTATTTCAGCCACTTCCTTTGAAACACATGGCAGTCTCTTTCCTGTTGTTTTTGCTCACTTCCTTTACACAGAGGTTTGTTTCTTCATTATGCCCTCACTTGGCTTCGGCCACTGTTCCTCCACCCAACCCACTTCATCCCCCCACTAGATCATCTCTGAGGCATTCTCTTATATTTTTAAATGCTTCCGTTGCTGTCCTTATGTTGAACCAGACTGTACAGTGATCATTGGTCCCCAAGTGGCCTCCCACCTTGACATCTGCAAAATAAATCTGATGTTAGAAGTTAGAACACTAAAGGGAGTGTGATCCATTGCAGACTTTGGTGAACATGTATTCTAAGTCCTAAAATTAGCATAAAGCTCTATCTCCAGGGCATCACACTTCGGTGGGATAATGCTTATTGTAAAGCATCATTGGTTTTAGAAAAAGGGAAAACTCCTTTGACCGTGGCAGAATGACATCACCTTTCTCCTCGCAGGCCCTGCACTGCTCAGTGGTGGGCAAACTGTGGGGCAGTGACAGGTCAAAGGTAAGTCCCAAAGACAACAGGTATTGGGGCTGGGGGGGGAGGGGCTGATAAGGACAGGTCGAGTGCTGGGAGATCAAGTACAGTAAATAAAAAAATAAAAAAGAAAGAAAATTCTCAGAACAGCAGCCCAGGCCTCTGAGCAGGAATATGCTTGTCTTGGAGGAATTTCATCATCATCAGTATTTATTGGAAAGCAAGATGAAAGAAACTCTCGTTTACAGTTGCGTCCAAGATACAAAAGACAATTCAAAATACAATTAAACAGACACCACATAGATCTACTTAGACATATAATACAGTTACATAATACATTTGATCCAAAAAGATGCTTAATTGAAATAAGTAAAAGTATAAGCTCAACCAAAGCAATCCCACCAACTGAACAGCAATCTAGCAATAAAAGTCTTAAAACGGGAACCAGGTAACGGCATTTAGATGACATTGTTTCCTAATTCCTTCCCATGACCATGGGACACAAGCAGCTAAACTATAGTCCCCAAATTTTGACCGGGATCGAGGTGTGGAGAAATTTGAACATTTTGCTGACCTGAGATTGTGATTGGTTACTGGCTTGTGCTGTAGAAAATTTAAAAGAAATGGAGGAAGTACCTTTAGTACAAATCTCTCTATGAACGAGTATCAATGGGTTTGTCTTCTGATAGTTAAAGAATCCCAGTCAACTGTGCTGTGTGTTCCAAGGTAAACCAGTTCTACACCTGAGGGCACTACTATGATAAAGTGGATCTAGTACACCAAGTTTTGTTGCATTAGTATTTCTATAAATGCAGTCCCCATTGTCTGTCTGAGACACAAATAATGAACTCTTTTCTAAGTGGGAAACTAAACTAAGTTATATTTCTATAACAAAAAAAGCTAACAACCTTTTTTAATTTAGAAGAAAGTTTTGTTTGTGAAACTTAAATGTTAACTGTTTGTCCAATGTTATTCCTAGATATTTGTAAGAAGGAACCCAAATAACCTCAGTTCCATCATTAGATCTTATATTCAGTTAGAAAATAACTGAACTCTTTTTGGTAAACAACATCCACCGAGTCTTCTTTTCATTGAGCAGTAATCTTAAATCCATTAATACAGTCTATACTTTACTAAAATCATTTTGTATAGTACGGTATAGTGTTATCTGCATATAAACATTTGTTGAACAAGAACAGTGTAATTTATTTATATATATCAGGAATAGGAGGGGCCCAAGAACTGACCCCTGGGGCCCCCTGTTGATCATCACCATGTCAGATCTGATTTCTCCTGCTTTAACACATTGTTGATGGGAAGACAAGTAAGAATAAATCTTGCAGGTGAAACAGACCTTGGCAAAGTCTGAGGGAAATTATTAAAGTTAGTAGTCATTTTTGACTAGAAAAGGTACACAGAGCTGTGACAGTGTAGTATATGTATGTTGCCACTAGGTGGCAGACTAGAGTTATTAGTGCAGAGCTGACCAGTAATAACATATTTTCCTTGTAGTGGGTGTGGCTAATCACAGCAATTTCTTGGTGTCTGTTTAAATTGTACGAGTTATTTCTCCATGTAAAAGCACAACAGGCAGCTTGTTTGTAGGTGAGGGCAGGTTCTTTTGACCTCTTTTATTGGCAGGGGAATGTGTGCTAGGTGGCTCTAGCACTGGGGAAATTCTTCCCCATCTCTTATGATAAGTGTCATGAGATATTTTTCTCCCAGTTTTCCTTTTTATCTTGGGTACATCCTCCTGTTTTTTTTCCTGATTTAAGATAGTGACCTCCCTCCCGCGGACCATTGAGGATCCACAGAGCAGGAGTTTGAGAGGAACTGTACTGTCATATTGACATCCCCGTGATATGTTTTCCTCCTGTGGTCCCAGTACCCTCTGAGCCTCCTGTACAGCGCTGAGCTGCACTTGTAATAACCTGGTGCACACACAGCAAGCCCCTCCAGAGGCACAGGCTCCCTGGCCCACTGCAGGGGCCGCTGTGGCAATGAGCTCAGCAACAACCCTCCGCAGGCTGAAAAGGGATGTCGTCAGCAATGCCTCTCCAGTCCTGCTTGCCATACACTTGCTCTCCCAGAGTATGCACTAGAACTCAGGTCGGGAGTATGGCAGCACAACTGGACCATCAGGTGACCCTGTTGTGTGATCTTTTGCTTTATATAGCTGTTTGTTTCCCAAACTGCCACCTCTGCCTGGCCTTCAGGCTTGTCCGGGAACCTCCCAGCCCTAGTCTGGACTGTAGAGATTCACATGGATCAGGGCCCGAGAGCACCTGCGACCATCATACTGGTGGTTAGGAGACATGGACATTTTCTGGATTCACACACTGCCTGCGAATCCCACCCACCTCCCACTGACACTGGAAGGTGCACTGTCAAGCATCATACACATGCAGTGATGCCCTTGTGGGGGAGGAACACTCCCTTGCCTACCATAGTGATCACTGTGTTGGAACCCAGTGATGTTCCCCCCAGCTGGGAGCACTGTCACACACAGCACTACCCCTTCAACTGCCTGACCCAGCTCCCAAGTCCGCTCCTGAACATGGCTTACTGGCATGGGAGCATGATGCGGTACCCACTGGGTAACAGGGCAGCCCTCCCTTAACTGCTAACTATAAGCCACCAGAGATGGGCAGAAAGGACCTTGGTTTAATGTCTCGTCTGAAGGATGGTGCATCAACAGTGCAGCCCCCTACCCCCAGTGCTGTAATAGAGTGTTAGTACTGAGTACAGTAGAGTCGCATTTAGCAAGGCTGTTTGGGCAACATTTCCAAAATTCGGATAAACGAAAGTTCATGATAGTGGGGCTGATTTATTAAAAAACGAGTTTATTTATTACTAAAAGGAAATAATAAGGTGAAGTACGGGGAAATACTTAACTTGAATACAAGCTCACGGTCATGTGGACATGAGTGCAGACTGACAGGAGGGAGGGAGGCTCAGAAGGGATATGAGGAAGTATTATTTTATAGAAAGGGTGGTGGAGCCATGGAACAGTCTGCCTGCCGAAGTGGTGGGTGCCAAAACTGTTGGTGGATTCAAGCACAGTTGGGACAGAATGAAGGGTATAGTGGTTGCTTGGGACGGCAGAAGCTGGGAGAGGAATGGGGGAAGGATGGGGAGTGCTAACGCCATGGAGTAACATTAGGTCCAGGGCCAAATAGTGAACTCGGGCAGACTGGATGGACCGTTAGTCTTTTTCTGCCGTCATTGTCTGTGTCTCTGTAATTTGTCCATAACCTGATTTTGTCTTGTATGTGGTTTAGGGGATCGTGCAAGTGCTTGTGCAGAACAATTTACATTATAATGTGATTAGTGTGGGATTTTCTACTTTGTGCAACATTTCTTTGGCAAGTATGGATGTTTTATTTTAAACTGTACAATGTTTTATCTTTTATTTTATTTAGGATTTTATAGTGCATTACTGTAGTTTTCAATAACAGGTTTAATTTTTCGGTGTTCTTTACTGGATGCCTTCACAAAGAAGTCATTAACTGAAGTTTGCTGTAGGACTCCCAGTCGTCTCCTGGCTGCCTTCACCCTCAAGTTTCCTAGCAGCATTAGATGGACTGAATCACAGTTGTCCTGATTTTCCACCCAGGTGAAGCATTTATTAAAGTATTCCACAGCTTTGGCACAGGTTGACGGTCGGTTTTGTCCGTTCTGTCATTGCAGTCTTGTTCCTTCTTGGTGTCTGAGTGTCAGACTTGGCCAATTATGCACTTATCTGTGAGGAACGACTGACCATCTTCCTTGGGGTTACACTGGACTTAATCCTCCTCCTCCTCCTCCTCTTCACCGGTGAGAGAGATGTTCAGGCATGCTGTTAATCTTTCTTCCAGGGCTGAAATCTCTGCATTTATGTCAGTTTGTAGTGACTCTGTCTGTGGCGCTTGCTCAGTCTCCTGTGCAGTTCCCATCTCAATTTCTGCCTCCGAGTCTCCAGCGGTTATCACCAATTTTCACCATGCATTAGCAGTGGTCTCAGTATAGAGCTGGCCCCATGCCTCACCCCCCCACCGCCCGCCCCATGTAGATCACATTCTTCAGGTTGATGGACTTAACAATGTCCTTCAAGGTCATCTCTTCAATGGTGTTGGGCAGAACTGCCTTTTAAAGATTTCAAGGGTGCTCTGATGACAGGCTGCATCTTAGATGTTTTATTGGGGCAGTGGGGTTCACAAACACGCAAACGTGAAACGTTGGAGGGTTTGCTGCACAAATGGCGGTCCCCATGTTTGTTGTAACTAACCACGTAATAAAGTCTCCAGCACAGCAGCCTGGTGTCTTGTGGGATTTACCTGACTGTATCTGCACAGGTGCGTGAGCATGTGTATGCTGGCTTCCTTTCTTCACTGATGCCTGTTACGACCTACACCATGGTGCCTGCTTGAGCATCCCTTTCTGGTCCACTGAATGTCCTTCAAGGTAATCTCTCCATTGGCATCAGACAGAACTGGCTGTTGCAGTTGCTTCCTGTGTAACATTATAAAGATTTCAAGGATAGTCTGATCTCAGGGCTGTATCTTAGATATGTGTGTGTGTGTGTGTGTGTGTGTGTGTAAAAAAGACATGTAATGCCGCCATCACTGATTTTTATAACTGGCATCTCTAGAATGTCTCAAAGGGTTGTCCAGGAGCAAGACAACACTGAGGAGCTAATTGTGTCTTAGCAAATGGCATTTTACACTCGGGACGAAGTCATCCTTGAACCACTTCACAAAGATGACACCAGCCATGCAGGCATTTCTCTGGTTTGCATACAACATAGGCAAGTTAGACATCTTTATATGTCTAAAACAACAAGGCTCTCTAGATTTCCCAAAGAGCAGTGGCTTCAGCTTGTGAGTGCCAGTGGTGTTTACACAGGCAGGTGTGGTGACTCGATGGTTTGGGGTTTTATTTGAAGCCCAGAATGTCTGTTTCTGCCCCATGTGCCAGAGTTTATCAGGGAGACACTGTCAATACACCCCAGTCTCAACTGGGTTGTATATTTGTTCCATTGTTAAGAGATTCAGCTTTGATAAGGTCACTGAGCTTCTGAAAAAAAGGAGCAACACCATCCTCAGCAGCACTCATGCCCCCACAGAGCCAAACCTGCCTCATCCTGTGGCGTTTTTCTAAAAGCGATACAGCCATCCATCTGCCACGATCACTGCCCAACTTGTTATGAAACTGGAGCACTTTCTTTTTCATGAGAGAGCCAGAGATCAGTTTTTCCTTCTCTCTCTCTCCCTCCCCTGACAAAATCATAGGTAGCTTGCTTCATCACGCTCATCATCCTTACAAGCGCGCATGTTTTTCTGCTTCTCAAGCCCAGACGACCCCTCCATAGCAATTGCAAACCCTCTGAGTTTTTCTTTGGCTTCCTTGATGTCATGCATGGTCAATTTGCCCACGCCATACTCTGGTGCTAAAGTAACTGCTCGCTCTCCATTCTCAAACCTTTTTTTGGAAACTAATTTTTATTGAAGTTGCATGAAATAATTCCACATTGCATAGTGTCTTCAATTATATCTGATCACAGCATACATTTGCAGTAAGTTAATCAGGCATAACAGTGCAATTTTCTATGTCCCTCTCCGTGTTACTCTAGATAAGTTTCTCTAAGAGGTGACTTTTGTAAGAGACATGCTTGGTTGGGACTAAGAACTAGAACTCTTCTACTGGAACCTTCAATTTAGGGTAACAAAAAAAATGTTTGTCAGAGTTAGTTGAAATGAATTGCTATCTGTGTATCTGTTATTTGTGTAGTTATCTAGGTGCTTGTCATAGGTGGCTGAAGGAAATTGTTATCTGTGAAATTAACTAAGTGTAGAAAGATTTGCAAAGTAGGGGGAGTGGCTTAGCTAGAAGGAGCCAGGTTAAAACCAGATTTAAACACTGCCCTAGATAGCTTCTGCCAGAGAGCAGGCAGAGCACCAGGAGGAAAGAGCTGCTGGTATAACTAAACCTCTCTACTGAGACTATATTCCCCCCCCAAGGCAGTTCTACTTTTATAGGCACAGGATTTAACTGACAAGAGGAACTTCCTGTTTGGGAGCAGGAAGTGAGTGGTCACAGAGCCACCGAAGACTCACCATCCTCGAAGGATTAGAGTAGCTCTCCGTCCCTCACTAGCTGCTGGAGATCTGACTCTGAGCAAGTAAGGAGACTACTGAGAAATATAGGAACTTCTTGTCTCAGAACAGGAAGATCAGGAGTTAAAAGGGCACAGAGGCAGTATGTAAGTAGGGAGAAAAAAAAAGAAATAAACAAACAGAGAAAAGAGTAAGTATTCCAAACAACAGTTAGGGGGCCAGAAATAAGACATGCTGGGAGTGGTGCAGTGCAGTGGCTGTGGAGCAGAGTCTTCCAGGAGATGTTCTGGAGGATGCGGTGTTGTCCCATCTGCAGGCAGCATTCTGGGCTGAGGGAGGAGGTTGCTCATCTCCAGGCTGAGTTGACCAGGATTTGTGGGACCTCCTTTCCTACCCAGGGACCACCAGGGCCACTGCTGTTGCCTCAGAGGTTGCCAAGAAAGAGGAGTGGTTGGACCACAGTGGGCTCAGAGAGGGTTAGGGTGGTGGAACAGAGGTGCATCCCTCTAGTTGTACCTCTCCACAATTCCTATGCCTTTCTGGAAAAGTGTGGTTCCTCTATGGAGGCACCCACAGTGGAGACCAAGGAGGATGCTGGGAACCTCCACAAAGGAGACCCACAGGAGGGTGGCATGGGACTCCACAGGGGAAGGAAACAACTCCTGGTGGGGGACACCATTGTTAGGAAGGTAGAACTGGGGGAGGAAGGGGAGAGGGAGGTAAGGTGCCTGCCTGGTGCCATGGTTTGGAGGGACAGGGAGCAAATCCTCAGGATCGCAGGAGCAGCTGCACAGGGAAGGGAGCTGGATGTCATTGTCCACTTGGGGACAAATGAGCTGGCTAAGAAAGGGATCAAAGCAGTGCAGGAAGTGTTTGTGGAGATGGGGAGCAGCCTTAGACAAGTAGCATGCACAGTAACCTTCTCAGAGGTGCTGTCTGTCTATGGCACGGGTGAAGGTAGGGTGTGCCACACCATGGGATTCAATCAGTGGTTGAAATACTGGTGTAGAGCTCTGGGATTTGGCTTCATTGGGGACTGCGGGTCCACCTGGAGGGATGCAGGCCTATACTGACATGATGGTCTGCATCTGTCCAGGAGGGGAACCAGGATCCTAGGTAATAAGTTTAAATGCTTCATTGGCAAGCATTTAAACTAGCCAAGGGGGGAGGCACTGGAGAGGAGCAGGTAAATCCTAGCCCCCCCCCCAAAATCAGGGTACTACGTGAGGTAGACACCAACATAAAGATGTCGATAGGAAGAAAGGCAGGGGTAAATAGAGAAAGTGACAAACGCAGTAAGGACAGGGACGGGGCAAAAAGGGGTAAGGCCATCAAGAAATGGAGGGTAATGAGTACCAATGCCCATAGTCTGGGCAGCAAGCTCCCTAAACTGGTGGCTTTGATGGAAGAGGGATGCCTGGATATCATAGCAGTCACAGAAACATGGTACACAGAGAACTATGACTGGGATGTTAACATACCAGGGTACAACAGGGAAAATGGCCTTTTTGGAGGATTAAGCTAGTTAGAATGTGATTGGATTTTATTGTAATTTTTTAAGTTTTTATTATGTATTTATGATGTATTTTTATAAGTTTATGTTTGTATGGTTATTTGTATTTCTGTTATTAATTTGTTCAGTGCTTTGATAATTCAAAAGGCGCTATATAAATAAAATTATTATTATTATTATTACACAACCTACAGGAGAGACAGGGAGGGGAGAAGAGGGGGCGGAGTAGCTCTCTATATAAGGAAAGGGATAAAAGCAACTGAACAAAGGAGTAAACAGGGAGGAGAGGAGGCACTGTGGGTCACCTTAGAGACTGGAAATGGTACCACAATCCGCACAGGGGTTGTATACAGACCCCCATGTCAAGGGGAGGGAATGGACAAGGATATGATAGAAGGCATACTTAGGATGGCAGTGAAAGGGGAGATACTGTTGATGGGGGACTTTAATATGCCAGATGTTAACTAGAGCACCTTTGCTGCAGCCACATCCAAAAGCAGGGTCAATGCCCTTCAGGTGGCATGCCTCAGACAGCTAGCTCAAACAACATGAAGTCTTGCTATATTATGACATATGCAGTTTGTCCCAGCCTTAGAACTGCTCCGGAGGTGAAAGAGTTAACTTCCATGCCAGGCATGGAATCTTGAGTGCGAGCTCGGTTGAAAACTCTGTCTGTTGTTCTTCAAACTCAAACTGTCAGATTCTTTACTCCGCCTCACTGAACAGTCGCTCTGGAATTTCTCCTTCTGCTCCAGTTCATTTTGTCGGTTAAAAGTGTAATTTCGTTTTTAAACTGCATTTGTCTTAATTTAACCGCAACCGGTCGGTTCGAGCTCTGTCTGTGGTATCGTAAGTAATAGATAGGTTTTACTTTTTCTCTGTGTGGAACTTGCAAATGTTATTATCGGTTCGGTTTGAACCAATCAGGTTGTTGTTAAACTTAATTAAATTGCATTTAGAGTGCGGTTCCCGGTTCTTATCGGTTCTAAAAAAAATGGATTTCATTACGGCTTTTTCCACGACCCGTGACACGGTTGGGAACCGATAAGGGTGTCTTGCTTGGCGATTTGCCGTAAAAGGGCAAGTTTTTGGTTAGGCTGGCATTATGTCTCAGAAACCCAAAAGAAAAACCGGGCCCACTGGGTTTCAGCACTGTGGTGTCTGTGGGGAAGCCTTTGCCAAGGCTGACCCACACACCACATGTGTTTATTGTCTGGGGTTTGACCACCTCAATGCAGACTGCCAGATTTGCAAGAATTTCCTGCAGCTACCCTGGATAAGAGTTGGTAGGCTCAGGGAACGAGAGGCCAAAAAGTCCGCTGACCCGGATGGCCAGCCGAGTTCGGTGCCAACCGAACCAGAGGGAGTGCCCTCTGACCAGGGCGAGACTTCCTCGGGCAAACGAAGAGCTGACTCGGAGGAGCCAGTTCCAGCAAAGAGGACTAGAAAATCAGCAGATGTGGAGCCAAAATTTCCTTGTCCAACCGCTGCAGAGATAGCCAAAGCGATCCAAATTGTCCAGTCGCTTTCCCCGGTTCTGACCGAACCGGCACCATCAGGTAAGCGGTCGGTTCGGTCGGTTCCACCGGTTCAAGAATATGATATAGAGGAATTTTATGAACCGGAGGAGGGGGAGGAAGATTATGAAGAGAGTGAATGTGATTTTGAAAGTCTGGATGTGCCCATTGAACCGGACATCTCCCCAGACAGACCTTCAGGAGTGTCTCCCCCTAGGCTTTCTGAGTCCCCTTCTCATTTTATGTTTTATAAAAAAGTTGCTGAAACCCTCCAGCTCCCTTTGGAAGAAGCTGTGGATGAACAGGAGGAGCCTGACTATGTGGAAATGATGGATATCCCAGAGTCCAGGAGATTGTCTATTCCTTTACATAAATCTTTAGGAAACAGACAATAAAATTTTAAAAGCTCCTAACACTATACCTCCTGTGGATAAAAAATGGACAAGAGGTACACATTGTCAGGCTCTGATACGAGTTCCTTTCACAACAATGCAGCCATGTTGGGGTGTGCAGGCTGCAGCCTGTGATAAATATTCACTTGGCTACACCCCTGACAAGGACTCCAGGAGGATTGATGCCATGGCAAAGAAACAATACATGGCAGCATCCTTGGGACTCAGACAGGCAAATTATATGCCTATGTTGCAAGATACCAGAAATCCAGATGGGATACTGTTATGGCTTTAGCAAACAGGTCCCTGGCCAGCTGCCAAGGAGCTGGAGCAGGTGGCTGCTGATGGTATTGAGGCATCAAGGTGCAATTCCATGCTGCAGTGGACTCTAATGATGTATCTTCAAGAGTCATGGCTACATCTGTGGCTCTCGCAGAATGGCTTGGCTCAGGTGTACTAGCCTGTCTGGGATACCCAGGCTAAGGCCATGGATTTTCCTGTTGTGGGTAATTCTCTGTTTGGGGAGCAGACAGAGGATTACATGAAGAAAATGGATGAGTATGGGACCACTTATAGGAGTGCACAGGCCAAGGAGAGGCAAGCCACTCCTCAGAGGCAGCTTTCCAGGGGCAGGGGCAGGCCTTTTACCAAGCCCAGGCCTCCTCTTCAGCTTATGCCCAGAGGGGTTCTTCAGAGGAGAGGCAGACAGGAGTGCAGGCAGGCCTGCTCCACCCTCAGCCTAAAGCCCCTGCCAAGCAGGCACCTGATGGGATGCCCAGGGCCGATTCTCCATTACCTGTGAGGGCAGGCTGGCTTACTTTGTCCAGGACTGGGAGTCTTTAACGTCAGACAAGTGGGTCCTGGAAGTAGTAAGCCAGGGACTGGTTCTCAGCTTCAAAAAATTTCCAAAGATGAGAACCAGATCCTTTCCACCTGCAAATCCATTAGAGGCTCTCGCTTTGGAAACAGAAGTCTCAACCCTCCTGGCTCTCAGAACTATAGAAAGGGTTCCTTCCCTACACCAGGGCAAAGGACTGTACTCCAGGTACTTCCTTACCCCAAAAAAGACAGGAGAATGGCGGCCCATCCTGGATCTCAGATACCTAAACAAGCACCTTTTAAAACCAAAATTCAAAATGGTGACTCTGGGAATTATTTTACCCTCCCTAAGGCCAGGGGACTGGCTAGCATCCCTGGACCTCAAGGATGCCTACTTCCATGTTCTCATCAGAAGCTCCCACGAAAGTACCTCAGATTCAAACTGCCCTCAGGCCATTACCAGTTCAGAGCAATGCCCTTCGGCCTCACCTCTGCCCCAAGGGTATTCACAAAATGCCTGGCAGTAGCAGTTGCTCACTTAAGGAGGCAAAACATTGCCATCTTTCCTTACCTGGACGACTGGCTTGTAGTGGGTCAGTCTCTAGACCAAGTCAAATTACACCTTCAGGTTACCCAGCAGCTGCTTACATCTCTAGGTTTTCTTCTCAGTCTTACAAAGTCAGTTCTAGAGCCTGTTCAGTTACTCACCTTCATAGGCGCAGAACTGGACACAAAGCAGGCCAGAGCTTTCCTTCCTCTAGAAAGAGTAAAGACCCTGGTGGCTCTGGCCTCCTCCTTCACTCTGCAGGTCTCTCGACCAGCAAGGCATTTCTACAGCTCCTAGTGCACATGGCTGCTTCCACAGCTGTAGTGCAAGGAGCAAGATTTCAGATGAGGACATTCAGTTCATTTGAGAGCCTTCTGGTCTCAAAGGAGAATCCTCTAACCAAATTGATCCCAGTAACTCAACCTGATCCAGGCCCTGCAGTGGTGGCAGGACCAGAGCAATCTGAGACAGGGGTTCCTTTCATCCCTCAATCTCACTCCTTGACCCTTACTACAGATGCGTCCCTCTTGGGATGGGAGCTCACATGGGTGACCTCACCACCCAGGGATTGTGGTCCCCTCAGGAATCTCTGCTCCACATCAGTCTGTTAGAACTCAGAGCTGTTTTTCTAGCACTTCAGGTTTTTTATGCATCTGTTCAGAACAAAGTGGTACAGGTCAGAACAGACAACACCAGTACAATGTGGTACATCAACAAGCAAGGGGGTACTCGGCCTTCGGCCTTGTGCACCGAGGCAATGAAGTTGTGGTCTCTGGCTTATTTCCTGAACACTTCCCTCATGGCAGTTCACCTCCCAGGCAAGGACAATGTCTGGCAGATGCTCTCAGCAGGATTTCCCAGGGCCATCACGAATGGTCACTGGATCCCCTAGTACTGGAGTTAGTATTTGCCAGATGGGGCACCCCTCAGATAGATCTTTTTGCAGCCCCAGACAATCACCAACTTCCGCATTTTTGTTGCAGGCCCCCAGTGTTGGGCTCAGTCCCTCTGGATGCCTTCCTTCTCGACTGGGAAGGGAAGTTCCTCTATGCCTCTCCCCCCTTCCCTCTCTTGTTCAAGGTGCTAGTCAAAATCAGATCTCAACCTTGCAAGATGATTCTGATTGCTCCAGATTGGGCCAGACAGCCCTGGTATCCACTCCTTCTGTCCTTAGCAGTCCACCTTCCCCTGTGTCTTCCCAGGAATCACAATCTGTTAACCTGTGCCCAGGGGAGAGTTTGGTATCCGAATCTCAAATCCCTCAACCTCAAGGCCTGGCTCTTGAAGAGTTAGAGTTTGCTGACCTACACCTTTCTCAAGGTGTACTCGATATCTCAAAAGCTTCAGGAAGCCTTCCACCAGGGCTACTTATAATTCTAAATGGAAAAGGTTTTCCATATGGTGCTCTGGGAAGCATATCTCCCAGAATCTGCTGATTTGCCCACAGTCCTGGATTATATGGTCCATCTAAATACTTTGGGGCTGAGGCCAGCTACCCTGAAAGTGCATTTGGCAGCTGTCTCTGCTTTTATTTCAGCAGGAAAGCCCTCTTCTCTTTCTGCTCACCCTGTATTCTCCAAGTTTTCAAGGATTGCTTCACACCAACCCCCATTCAGGGACCCTGCTCCTGCCGGGATCTTAATGGTTTGCATTGCTCAGCTAATGCAACTCCCCCTTTGAGCCTTTGTCTTCAGCAGAGCTTAAGTACTTGACTTGGAAAACTGTGTTTTTAGTAGCCATCACTTCTGCCAGGCACATAAGTGAATTACAAGCTTTGTCAGTGGAGCCTGATTTTATCTCCTTTCACAGAGATAAGGTAGTCCTCAGGACTAACAGGAAGTTCTTGCCTAAGGTGGTTTCAGATTTCCACCTCAATCAATCTATATCTCTTCCTGTGTACTTCACTGACCATTCCTCCTCTGGCAAAGAGGCTGCTGAATTAGATATTAGAGGCCTTAGTTACTATATAGGGCGTGCAAGGGTCACAGGTTTGACTCCTCAACTGTTCCTCACTTATGGCGAGGTTGGTAGGGAAACCTGCCACTAAAGATCCATTGCCAGGTGGATTGTCTCTTTATCAATTTTGTTATCAGAAACTGGTAAGGTTCCCCTTCAGGCCTGAGGCTCACTCTACCAGAGGTACAGCTGCATCCCTAGCTGCGGCCAGGACATCCTGTCTTATAGATATGTCAAGCAGCTACCTGGAAAACAGTACACACTTTCACCAAGCATTACTCCCTGGACATCCAGGCTAGGGTGATGCTCGGTTTAACACAACTGTAGCTTCAGAGTCTATTTCCTAAGTAGGTTCTGTCCCTCCTCCATGGAGGTACTGCTGTGTAGTCTGCATATGTCATAATATAGCAAGACTTGATGTTGTTTGAAGAAAAAATTACTCACCTTAGTAATGTTGTTTCTTTTTATGGAGTCTTGCTATATTATGACCTCCCCCCCTGCCTGCCCCTCTCAGAACTTCTGCTCTTGGGATGTGGGTGGGCAGTGCAGTGTTGGCACTTAGTGATGCCCACCTTGTGTGTTTTCATCCCTCCTTTTTGGGGTGTTTGGGTGTTGTATTTTATTTTATTCTTTCTTTTGGATCCCCTGACTTGAGTCTTTGTTTTGGGACCAAAAAATGTGTTAATATTTTAGTAGCCAGTTGGCTAGTGTAGGTTTACAGCTTCCACACAGAATCTTAGTGAGTTTTGCTCGTAAAGATCTGACAGTTTGAGTTTGAAGAACAACAGACAGAGTTTTCAACCGAGCTCGTGCTCAAGATTCCAGGCCTGGCATGGAAGTTAACTCTTTCACCTCCGGAGCAGTTCTAAGGCTGGGACAAACTGCATATGTCATAATATAGCAAGACTCCATTAGAAGAAACAACATTACTAAGGTGAGTAATTTTTTCTTTTGGAACCTACTCATGAGGGAGCAATTTTAGACCTCATACTCTCAAATGGGGACAGTGAAAGGATCTCAGATCTAGAAGTGGGTAGCCATTTGGGAACAACTGACCACCAAACAGTGTTGTTCACGATAAACTCAGCTACAGAGTCAAGCCATACAAAAGTGAGGGTTCTGGACTTCAGGAGGGCTGACTTTGGCAAAATGGGAGAGTGCCTTAGAAAAGCACTAGCAAACAGGCTAGAAGGAGGGGTGGAGCAACAATGGGGAAACATCAAAACTGCCATCACAGAGGCAACAAGCCTTTTGTGTGAAACAAATAAATAAAATGAAACTAAAAGCCACTATGGTTCTCAAAAGAGGTGGCGGGGAAGGTTAGGAGAAAAGATAGCATTTAGGAAGTATAAAGAAACACAGAAGGAGCAGGACAGAGAACTGTACCAGTTAAGGCAGAAGGAAGCAGGGAGGGTAGTCAGAATAGCAAAGGCCCAAACTGAGGAAAAGATAGCCAACTGGGTTAAGAAGGGGGATACAACATTTTATAGGTACATCAGCGAGAGTAGAAAGACAAAGGGAAGGAGAGTGAGGCTGAATAGAATGGATGGTGGGTGGGCAGAGAGGGACAGTGAAAAAGCAGGGATAGTGAACGAATACTTCTGTTCAGTATTCAGAAAAGAGGAGGTGGGGGAGGTGCCTAATCCAATTAACAGAAGCACTCTGGATTGGGGTGTCGATCCCAGTCCTTTCACAGAAGAAAGGGTTCTTATAGAACTCCTAAAACTGAAGGTGGACAAAGCAATGGGGCCTGATGGAATTCACCCTAGAATTCTAAAAGAATTAAGGAGAGAAATAGTGAAACCACTGACTACCCTTTTTAACAAATCATGGGAGGATGGTGTAGTACCTGAGGACTGGAGGAAGGCAGATGTGATTCCCCATTTACACAAGTGGGAGCAAGACAGAGGCAGGAAACTACAGACCTGTCAGTTTGACCTCTGTGGTAGGAAAAGTGATGGAATCACTTCTGAAGGAAAGAACTGTTGAGTACCTAGAGGTCAGTGGGGCACAGGACCAAGGCAGCATGGGTTCACAGCGGGAAGGTCATGTCAGACAAATCTAATTGATTTCCTTGACTGGGTGACCAAAGTAGTAGACTAGGGAGGGACTGTGGACATGGCCTACCTAGACTTTAGCAAGGCATTTGACACAGTCCTACACAAAAGATTAATAGTCAAATTAACCAGCCTGGGAGTGGGTCCCAGGGTGGTAGCCTGGGTAAAACATTGGCTGGACAACAGGACACAGAAGGTAATTGTAAATGGAGTCCACTCTGAAGAAAGAGGGGTTACTAGTGGTGTACCGCAGGGTTCAGTACTGGGTCCAGTCCTTTTTAATGTCTTTATAAGTGACACTGCAGAGGGACTGAAAGGAAAAGTATGTCTCTTTGCAGATGACACAAAGATCTGCAACAGGGTTAATACACAAGGAGGCGTGGAAAGGATGAGAAGGGACTTGGCAAGGTTGGAGGAATGGTCAGAAGTATGGCAGCTTGGATTCAATGCCAAGAAGTGCAACATAATGCACCTGGGAAACAAAAACCAAGGGGAAGATTACACATTGTGGGGGAGGTAGTAACAACAACAGAAATGGAAAGGGACCTGGGGGTAATCATTTCAGATGACCTTAAGGTTGGCAAGCAATGTGAGAAGGCGGTAGGGAGGGCTGGGAGGATACTGGGATGTATAGGGAGAGGCATCACCAGCGGAAAACAAAAAGTTGTTATCCCTCTGTACAGACAGCTGGTGAGACCCCATCTGGAATACTGCGTCCAGTTCTGCAGACCCCATATCTGCAAGGACATAGACAGGATGGAGGCAGTTCAGAGGAGGGCAACTAAAATGGTGCAGGGTCTACAAGAGAAGCCATACAGGGAGAGACTAAAGGAGCTTAATATGTATACTCTTGAGGAAGGGGTGGGGGGACATGATAGAAACATTTAAGTACCTCAGTGGAATCAACAAAGTCCAAGAGGGTAGCATCTTTCAGAAAAAGAGATGTGCAAGGACAAGGAGACACAATTTGAAGATATTGGGGGCAGCTCAGGGGCAATGTGAGGAAGTATTTTTTCACAGAGAGGGTGGTGGATGCACAGAACAGCCTTTCTGAAGAGGTTGTGGGGTCTAAAACTGTGGGAGAATTCAAGAATTCATGGGACAGACATAAGGCAATTTTTGTGGAGGGTAGGAAGAAATAGGCTGTTGGTTAACTAGGATCTGCAGCTTATCCTCTAGGTAGGGAAATGGGTAGGCTAGGTGGGCCAAGCGGTCCTCATCTGCCATCAAATTCTGTGTTTCTGTGTTTCATGCTGCTGTAGTTTGCCATATATGACCTGTCTTATCATCTACTTGTCTCTCTCTTCATTGCACATTTTCCGTATGCTCTCTCTGGAATCCTTCTACACAACCTTCATATTTTACACCAGACTTTATGCACAGCTCAATACCTGTGATTACCATCAACAATAAACTATATACAGTAAAAAACATTGCACTGATTCCTTCTTTGTTTTACTATTTCTTCAACACTTGTTATGGACTCTGAGTTTTTGCAGTCCCCCAAGTAGGAGTACCTCCTCATCTGCTTGCCCTGTTGATTTATCCTATACTTTCTTCATTCCCGCTATCCATAACTTCTGTTCCAGAGTGAACACAGTCTGCTTCTTCTTAATGCCACTTATGCTGAAACTTACAAATAGAAATGACAAGCCAAGCCAGACGATAGCTGACAGCACACTGACAACACCAGCCAGCATTGGCAGCTGAACTGACGGGTGACAAAATGGAAGTTTGTTAAATAGGAAGTTCCAGTATGAGGGGTTCGGATAAATGGGACAGCACTGCATTTACCCATGTTTGTGGTGTGGAACTAGTAGAACTCACGACTGTCTGATATTCTGGCCCCAGACGGTAGCATACAAACTACCGACCCACTGGCACTGACACAAGTAAGTGCACTTGTGTTCCTCTGCTAAGTTTTGGGGATGAGACTAGAGTACTGTATGGAGACAGGAGTGTAGTGTGGGCCAAAATTGAGGGTGTACCAGAAACCAGTTTATTTTAAGCCAGGAGTCTGGAGACCACCAGGCCACTAGAAGCTGTAGCAGTTTCTGAAGTCCTGTGATGCATTTGGAGGGTTTTTTTGGTAGAACATTGAATTTCATAAAATGTAACAAGACAGTACACCAGACTGTTAAAATCCAGTTACAGCCGCCGGCCCAGTGGCTCTGTGAGTTGAGGTGCTGGATGCCACACCTTGCGCTATGCCGACAACCTCGGTTCGGGAACGACCTTGAATCCCCAGGGTACTGGCATGGGGGGGTGAGAGCAGGATCAAGCGTTGGCTCTCCTCTCCTGAGAAAGGGGTGAGGTCACCTGCCCATAGTCCTGCCATCACCAAATGGAGGTTCGGTGCTGGCGCAGGTGGTTAACGGCGCAACTAGAAGGAAGGGTGTCCCGAACTACATGCGCATGCATGCCTCCACACACGTGCGATACGTCGGGGATGCATGGGTGTAGGGGCTGGGAGAAAAAACACGTAAAAACCCAGAAACTGTAGATGGAAAAAAAATCCAGTTACAGCCGTGCTGAACAAAATGAACAAACCTTGCCGTCTACTTTTATGAGTTCACAAATACCTAGTAAAACCATTCAATGAATGCCACATGGTGCCATACTTCACATACGGTAGTTAGCCTGACCGTCTGCAGTGTGGTTAAACTTGGGAAGTGCCCATCTGTACGGGGCCATAGCACAAGCCTTCCTGAAACATCCTAGCCTCAACAGGCATTAGAGAGTCCAGAAACGTTCCCCGTCTATTGAGAAATCTTTCTTCCTTTCCCTTCAAAATATATGTTAAGCGCTCCATGGCTTGGGTTGGAATAGCCAGTGTTTGCCATTGTGACAGAGTAGGTGGCTTGCATGATACCCACATATTTTGGATACACTGTCTTGCCAAATTCAATGAAACCGGGACCCATCTTGGGCAGGGCTTCCATCCCTCCTCCCTATGGCCTCCATGCCCAGGAGCATGGACACCAGTGTATTCTGAAGCATGGTACCCCACATTGTGGTGATAGCCTGAGACACTGCATACTGAAAGTGCTTCAGGGTAGGGCAATCCCAGTAATAGTGCATATATGTACCCAAAGCCCTCTTGACATCTGCCACACATCGGGAAAACCGTTGGGTTAAATCTGTGCACCACACTGGGAGGGCAATATAACCTATGTACAAATTTATACTGAGATTCCCTCTGTTTATTACATATTAGTAGTCCCATCTGCGAGTGCAGTACTGCTGCCCAATTTGCATCCATAATGGGGATCCTCAGGTCCCTCTCCCACTGAGACTTCACTTTCCCCGATAGATCCAGAAAAAATAGTCTGTCCTGCTTAACTGCCTTCTGTATCAGACCCTTTTCGTCCACCCTAGTAGCATAAATCACCTGCTCCACCTGTGCTAAAGGTGATGCTTCCACCTGATCTTAATGCATCCTCTTCCCAAAGGCCCTTACCTGTAGATACAGTAGAATCCGCTTAAACAGGACAGCTCCATGGTAGCTCGGTCGTTCCGTTTAACTGGGCATCCCATATAACGGAAGTGCTATTCAATCATCTGCGGTGCCCAGTTCCGTTTGTGTCAGTTGTATTTGTGTCCTAGTGTAGGAGTTTGTTGTAGTTTAGCACAGCATACACACACCGCACACACAAACAGCATCTCATCTCAAAGTTCTGTCCGTTCTGGTGTCCCTCAAGGATCCATACTTGGCCCCCTTCATTTTAGCTTGTTCCTTAACCCACTTCCCTTGTCCTGTCCTGGTAAATTGATCGTCTACACGGATGACACCGTCCTCTTCGATTCTCATCCCAACCCCAGTACGCTCCAAAGTATGCTCCAAGTGCATTTTAGCACAATTGAATCCTGGTTTGTCAACCACAAGTTAATTCTGAGTTGTAGTAAAACCAAATCCATGGTCTTTACCCATTGCCAAAACCGACATTGTGGTTTTGCTCTAAACATCTGTATCTCCGGTAATATTCCCATTGAATAGGTTCAGTCTTGTAGATACCTGGGTATTACCCTTGATTCCCATTTATCTCACCATGACCACATTCAGGGACTTCTGTCTGCACCTAACACAAGGATATGGTTACTTTATCGACATAGGCAGTTCCTCTCCCCAGTAGCTCTCCACCTGGCTGTGTCCTCGTTTGTCCTCTCCCTAGTAGACTATGACCTGGTGATATATGGCTCAGGTGATCCTACCTCCCTCTCATGGATTAAGACCACCCTGAACAAGGCCTGCAGGCTAGTCAGAGGCCAGAACAGGCTGACTCACACCTGTGATTTATACACATCAGCAGGATGGTTGAACCTAGATGAGCATTTGTTTACAGGGCACCCTATTGGATCAAGGATCTCCCAACTACTATCAACCACCTTCCTACCATTAGCCCTTTCAAAACAGCCCTAAAGAACTATCTGCTTGAGCATGCAGCCTGCAGATGTTTTGAATAATTTGGGAGGGAACCTGCTATCTCTGATATCCCTACTATGACAATTGCATATAATGTTACCAACTGCCTGTATAACAAAGGCCCTTTAGGCCTGCGGTATAAATTTGTATCTCCTTGTGTTCCTGTATAATGATTATTATGCTTCTTAACTATGGACTGTCTCTGGCTGGCGTACAGTTAGTACTGCGTTTGATGTACGTCTCTGGCTGGCGTACAGTTAGTACTGCGTTTGATGTATGTCTCTGGCTGGCGTACAGTTAGTACTGCGTTTGATGTACATCTGTGGCAATCCAATACACAACGTCCTCCTTGGTGTTTATCCCACTGTGTGCGTCTGCTAATCTAACGCCCTCATGTAATTATGATGAGGAGCCTTTGTAAAAGAGTCTGTGACTCAAAGGTTATTTCCGATTCTTCAGATAAATAAATAAATAAATGAACACAGCATTATTTAAAGGAAAAGAGAAGCAAATAGAAAGACACACTAGTTCGTGATTATAGTTCCTTTTTTTTGAAAATATTTTTGGTGCTTCATGTAGATCCAGACTTTATTTGCGAAGTGAAAGCAGTTTAAAAGCAGCTAAAATGATTCACTTATCTGCGGGAAAGCGAACGTAGTCCTTGGTTGTCTTCTGTCTGGATGCTTCTGAAATTTTCTTTAAAATTATGCTTTCCAGATCAAACAGCATGTCTTAGGTCGGCTGGTGGCACTGAGGGCTGAGGCACTGGACGCCTTACCTCGCGCTATGCCAGCAACCTGTGTTCAGGAACGAGCACTGGCCGCCAGGGGTTGGCAGGGTAGGAGGAAGATTGAGCGTCCAATGGTCTGCTCTCCTCAGTGGAGGGGGGACAACAGTGGTCGGTGCACAACTGCTTCCTGGTGGAGACTGGGGGGCAGTGCACCAATGCTGCAGAAGAGAGGCGGGGTTGGGGCAGACACCTGTAGGAGCGTGTGCAGATGCATGCGTGCTCCCTCCACTGGCATCATTGCATGCCCCTCCCTGCAGGGGAGAAAATCGAAATACTCCTCGGCAGCATGAAGGCTGCCCCGACGGTGCTTCCACGATCGCGCCCAAGTTAGCTCCCTCACGGACCTACCCTCCAGGTCTCCGCGGTGGTGGGGTACATACCCGCTGCGACGCAACCTGGGGTGGCTGTGGCAAGGACGTATGAGCTCTGCCCATGATCAGGGAGGCAGCCGTGAAGGTGGGCTGGACAAGTGGGGAAACCAAAGGCACATCCCCCACCTGAGGGATACAAATAAATAAAACAAAAAAAAAAAAAAAAAAACCCGCTTGTCTTGCTCCGGGCCTGATGTTCTGTGCACCAGTCTCACAGAGTTGCAATGCAATCCTTGTTGCTGACTGATTTCGGGGGTAATTGGGAGAGCAGTCCTCTGTTTCGGCTCCTTCTAAATGCTCCAGTTTAAATGAAGCACAGATCTCTTCTATGGGGACCTCACCCTCAGTCGCCTCACTTTGATCATAATCAACAATTTGTTTGAACTCATCCTCAGTTATGTTTGGTGGTCTGTCCACATCGGCAAGGATGTTGGGACCTGCTGACAACTCCTCCTCTGGTATTCCTGCAGCATCACTCAGAAATCCAGCCTTAAGGGAACAGTTACGGATTGTTGTTTCCTTTACAGCTGCCCAGGCTCGATGCATCAGCAAAACTGCATCATACAGGTTTAAACTGTGGGCAATTCCATTAGCTGGAGAACTGCTGCTACTGTCAATGATGCCCACAATTCTTGTTGCAAATATAGCTCTGAAGTGCCCTTTAAAGTTAGTGATGACCCCCGTATCAAGCAGTTGGATTAAGCTCATTGTGTTTGGGAGATGGAACACTAATTTCATTTGGCTGCATTTGCCAGCAAGATCTGGAGGGTGAGCGCTGCAGTTATCGAGGAACACGATCATCTTCCGGTGGCGGCGCTTCATCTTGGTGTTCCACTCTGCCAGCCAGCCTGAGAAAATTGATCCTGTCATCCACTCATTGGCGCTTTGAGTGTATGTGACTGGAAGTAAATTTAAATCCTTTGGGAGACAGCGAGATTTGTGACTTTGCCCAATGATGAGCAAAGGTAGTTTCTCTGTGCCCTGCAAATTGCAGGAACACAATAGAGAAACTCAATCTTTTTCCTCTTTGCCATTAATCAGGTCATTGTCCTTATGAGTATGCCCCCAGTCTGCATACCCGCAGTAAAAGAGGCCTGTCTCACCCACATTTCAGATGTCAGCGGGGACATACTCGGACAACAGACCTGGCAGAACCTCTGTAAGCCAGTCAGTGTCTAGCTTTTCCCATGCTCCTTTTTAAACACAATGTTGTGTCTTGCTTTCCAGCAAGACAACCAGCCATCAGTCGCCTTGAAGTTTTCTTGTTCCATATGCACTGCCAACTCATTAGCCTTCCTTTTTAACACGGGACCGGATATCTTTTCCCCCCTACTCACTGCATGGGAAAGCCAAATGTGAGGGGCATCCTCCACTAATGTGCTTTTTTTAAATTTACATTTTGTAGGTTTTTCTCCCGGTTTTTCCCCTGCTGCCCCGTGCGTCCCTGGCACAAGCACACTCGTGTGGAGATACGCACATGCCGTGCACTACAGAACGCCCCACCCTACCATTCACCTGTATCCACCTGTGCCACCACCGAACCTCCACCCGGTGATGGTGGGACTATGGGAGGGTGATGTTCCACCCCTGGAGAGGAAAGTCATTAGGCTCGATCCTACTCCACCCTCCAACCCCCCCTTGCAGGCACCCTAACGACCCAATGTTTCCAAATACGGGTCACCGACATAGTGCGAAGTAAGACAGAGATGCCTCAACCCTTGGCGCCACCGGGCCGGCTCCCACTAATGTGTCTTTGCCTTCACGTTTATGCTTTCGGTTATCGTTTTGGTTATGGTTCCACTCAGTGAGGATTTGGTGCTTATTTTGTGAGTTTCGGCCAGCCTGGCTTTTTGAATTGTCAACATTTTTGGCTGCAATCAAAAGTGATGTGTTTGGCTCTTGGAGCAATTCAAGAACTTTAACTTTCTTGGGAAATGGCATCAATTCACACATTTTCTTGCCATTGTCTGCTACAGGAATGATAGTTTTGCACCTAACAGCACTGAATTGCACTGCCCTTTTATGTTGTGAGCAGCTAAGCAGGTGAGTACAATCTGTTAATTAGTCTGAAGCACATGTTTCACGGTCAGTATTTGTCCCATTAAAATGGTCTGCCCATCCCATTTAAAGGGATACTGCTGCCATTGAATAGCATTGCAGCAAAATCGGTGCCCATTGGGTAGCGTTGCTTGGATAGTATCCTGAGCAATCTGAATCCATCAAACACCTGCCATTTTGGCAGGATAGTGGCTCTGTCGAATAGCGGCAGTTATCCTACCATGGACCTGAGCCCCCGGATCCAGGTCAGATCCTGCGTTATCCAATGCTGGATCCAGGGATCCAACCTGGGATCCGATCTCTAAATTCGGCTGTATCCTGGCTCAGATCTGCCCAGATAGTGCCGCCATCCGACAGAGCAGAGTCGGATCCAAGAGAGGCACTATCTGAGCAACAGTACCACCGGGACATTCTGATTAAGCGGGAGTCCCGATTAAGTACATCCCTTTTAAGTGGAGTGTACTGTACTGAAAATGATGGGAACTTGGAATCCCTAGTTTATCCTGCAGCTCCACAAAGGGGCGAATCCCCCTACTAGTGTTTAAATTTCCTAAATATTTAACTCCTCTATCATCCCCCTCCCTGAAACCAACATCCTCCAGTCTTGGTAGGAAGCCCACGTGGCGGGCCACCAGCACCAGTAAAGTGTGGTCTGCCTTGGCCCCTCTCTTCCTTTTAATCTCTTTCCATGTCTCCAGCATGTATTGAACCAGCGGGTTTCAGCTTGACAGCTGCACATAAGCCCTCCTACTCCCATTAGCCAGGTATGCAGACAAGCGCCTAGGGCACCCATTTTCTTCCAAATCTAACCAACTGGCCACTGGGCCACAATTTACCCAGTCCTGGATATAGCGATGCTGGATTTCCAAATGGTACCTCTTAAGATCTATGAAACTGAGCTCTCCCTGGTCCTCTTCAGTTTAAATCTGTGCAGACTCATTCTGATGCATTTCCCCTTGCCAAATAAAAGTAGAACCCCCCGCTCTAAATGTTTAATATCTGCTCTGGTGGACCCCATTGGCAACATTTGCACCATATATAATAATCTGGGCAAGATATTCATGTTTATTAAGTTACTGCGCCCCATCCAAGAAATGGAAAGTGCCCACCATTTTTCCAAGTCACCAAGAATGGCACACAGGCTTGTTATTCAGTTGGTAGAGGTTGCCCAGATTCCACCCCCCCCCCAATTTTATCCCTAAGTAAGTAAGAGACCCCAGACCACTCTGAGTTCTCATGCTTCCCCTTCCCCTGATTGTGCACTCTCAGGCTTTCACAAACTAAGCATCTGTGATTTATGGAGGTTAGGTTTATAACCAGAAAAGTGTGTAAATCTTGCTACTATCTGCAGAAGTGCCGACATCAGTTGTTGTGATTCTGTAATAAAAAGTAATAAATTGTCAGTGTACAATATAATCTTGTGTTATGCCCCAGACTTACCCGTCACCCCAGAATCTCTTGTGTTTCCTGTATTTTTTTTTTACTTTATATTTTATTCATTTTGAAATTAATCAAACATTACAACTATGCATTAATAGATCATCGACAATAGATACAGGAAATAATGTTTTACAGATATTTTAACACCCAGATCATAGATCTATTATGTTGGTACATCATATAGGGGTTTCCTGAATGACCTATAGTTAATAGATTTCATTACACATGTACTGGTCAGCTAAACCTGTGGTAAACAAACTGGTATTTCTAGCGTAGTAAACACCAAACTATGACTCAAATCAGTTTATGGTGACCTGGAAATGGTCACTGTGTTCCACGTATCTGATATACATCAGGATAGTATAGGTTCCCCAGCTCCCGACCTCCCACCACAAAAAACATTTTACACACAATAAATAGCTAACTTAGTAATCATTAACCCAAACATTAATTAAACTTTTTTTAAACAGCCAACGATGTAGAACTCCTGGTTATTCATGACATTTATAAGGGGACTAGGAGGGAAAAACTAAACACAATTAGCCCTCCAACTATCAATACCTTTCTTCAGGGGGACATCATTCACAAGCACGTAGGATCAAATGGAGAATAAGACAGATTGATAAACCCTGCCTATGACAGTCACCCCCCCACCCCAATGCCAAGAACCAGACAGTCACACTCATTTGTTATGGACAGTAGAGTGGAAATTAGACTTTATAGTCCATGGATTAGTCCTTTTGTTAATTTAAGTGTCTATTTATTTATTTTATTTAGTTTTTGTTGACCGGGTAAGTGCACTAGACAAATCCTGCCTATTTTCAGGCACGACCCAGGAGAGGGGGAGGGGGATACAGATGAATGCCAACTGACCTTGATTCAGATTAAGCTGTTGGTGGTATTTTTAGTGAATGAGGGAAATTTGGCCAGGACACCGGGGAAATTCCCCTACTCGGAGGCTGAGTTGCTGCCAGTAGGGGGACAGGCCATTTCAAGATGGCTGCTCAAGTGAACCAAGGAAGGTGGAGGAAGCAAGTGGAGTAGGAGAGCCAGCCTCAACTCTTACTCCAGGCTAGTGAGGCTTCAGCCGTGAGATATGGCTGAGAGAGATTCGGATGCAGATTTTCAAGATGCCTTTGTGGAATGAGAACAAGCTGTGGTGGATTATAAAAAGAAAGAAAGTGGTCAAGTTACTGTTTCTTTACAAACTGAAATGGAGTTGGTGAGATTTGAACCTGAGTCTGGGAACAAAAAGTTCTTACTAGCAAGCAGGCTAGCGCTCCTATTTGTGGAGACTCTGGAACTGTTTCAATTTCTAAAATAAAGAAAGAGTTTATTCTTTTAAAAGAGCCGGTGGGCGTGTTGTTTCAGCTAACAGAGGACTTCAAGCGGAGAAAATGCGGCAAAAGATCACAGGATGTCGGCTCAAAGCGAAGAGCTTATGGAAGGTACTGTGCCTATGTCTAAAATCATTTCCAACGATACTGTTTGTGTTGGAGAGCGAATCCTTTGATTTTAAAAACAGACTTGTTCCGGTCTTTGAAGCTCCATGGAGCGTTGAGCTGGTTAATGACGCAGGTGTGGTAATGACAGCACTGATAGCTCTAAGGCTGATTGCGGGTTTGCTTTTAGCCCGGCAGAAGAAATAAAATTTCAGCAGAGCTTGAGATGTGGCGTACAAAAGCAGGAGTACGCTTTAAATCAGATACAGGCTGGCAGTGTTTTCATGGTTAATAGCGGTGCCTACAGCTAAGCTCAATTACAGAGGAAACAAAACGCATAAAGGTGGAAAATCTGGTGACCTGAGTAATGATTCAGTTTTGTTTTCCCCTTTGGAAAAATGAGAAACACACCTAAACAAAATGACTGGTTTTGTCTTTAAACACCAGAATAAGGAGAACTCTTTATCTGACCCAACAGTAACTTATCAGTCGTCTGCAGGTTTACAACGAGGGGTTACTGAATTTTTTCCCCAATAATAAAAACTAAAAAAAGAAGAGAGTCAAATCAAATATTCAAATGACTGCTTCCCTCAGGTACAAAAGCGAAGGAACACATGTTACTTGGTCACCACAAAAGCTTTATGTGAGGCTGGGTGGAAACAAACAGACTCAGGGAAATGGAAGCCTGACCCTGCATGGGATTTGAACTCAACCTTATCGCAGCACTCTCCAGAATGGTTTCCAGTTGGTCAACAGCAGAAAGGGTTAGAGTATGAGATGAATAATAAATTAGAGAAAGAAACTTTACATCCTCCTTCTGGTCCTTCTAGCCTGAACAATCATTCTGCTTTACTATTACAACAGCAGGAACCTATGCAGAAGGATTCAATTGCGGTTAATGTACAGCCCCCCCCCTTCTTCTGCTCAGAAACCTTTGATGTCCGAACTATTTTCAAATTCCAATAGGGAAGCTGCTCCAAGGCGTAATGCCGTAAGACTGAGATATAAAGGAGGGTTGGAAGTAAGGCCTGATAGGTATTATGTGAGGCAAAACCTTATTAAAAGACTCATTAAAGTTTACACACAGGATGTTTATGCTTTCATAAATATTTCAGGTGAAGACAATTATGACATCAGTTTTACGTTCCCAACATGCTTTAGGCCTGTTTTGGGTTAGAGTACAACCAAGTTAAGTTTTCACCTATTTGGGCGCCCTTTATTGTTATTCCCCTATCTAAACCACTACTTAAATTTGTCACAATCATGTTTGAACGAGGGAGTTTGGGTAGAGGATATAACATTTTGGTTAAAGAAAAAATGTGAGGTATTGAGGCGAGCAGAGCCTATCTTAGATATAGAGGTTTCTGGACTGGTGGATGGAAGTATAAAGTTAAACTAAGACAGTCAGAGACAGGGATTGAACATATACCTAATTCTTTTCTTTTGAGGGAAAGATAGAGGGTATGTTTTTATAGTGGACAGCCTCGTGCATGCTACAAATGTGGTGCTAGAACACATCTTTCAGTGTCTGTGACAAACCTCAGCTGTGACAATTGTGGAGAGATAGGGCATTTAACTATGTTTTGCAATAACCAAGCTAGCTGTGAGTTATGTGAAGCTAAAGGTCATACATTTAAAATGTGTCCATGGGCTGCTCAAAAGACAGCACAATGTTCTAATTCCGAGGTTTTCATACAGAAAGCACAAGACACTATGGCTAAAGCTTCCTCACAGTGTGAGCATTCCCCACCCCAGGCTACTACTCAGACTAAAAAGACAACTGACTCAGAAGAAGGGTTAAAAGATAAGGGTTTGGATAAGGGTGTGGATAAGGGAAAGCTATTTTCAGTAGGTAGGGCGGGTAGGCTGGAATCATCTTCAGATGGGGATGGGTTAAAGAAGGATAGCATGGTTCTTCCTAGCCTTTCAGAATTTCCCCCGGTTTGTTATGAGGAAGAGGCAGTTAAGGAGGTGGGTTCTGTAGCCACAGTAAGTAAATCAGCGGTGAGGTTGCCCCAGAGAAGATCTACTAGAAATCTACTCTCAAAACTCCCCCTCCCCTTGGTAGCTCAGATTGAATCTAGTAACTCTTATGCAGCTCTGTTCTCTTCATGGGGTAATACTGAGATAGAGGTTGAAGACTCGATTCTCAAAAATCCTCCTTTTCATCTAGGTCTCAAATTTTTGATAACTATAAGGACAAGAAAAAGAGAAAAAAATAATGATTGGCTTCTTTAAAAATGGCTATGAGTTTGGCATGGGGTTCTTTAAATGCTCATAGTTTATTAAATAAGGTCAAAAGACAAGCCCTTTTTTATTACATTCATGAATTTCCAATTTCTGTATGCTTCTTGCAGGAAACATGGATGTACTCCTTAGAACAGTCGGTATCTTTTAAAAGAGAGTGGTTCTGGGGCCCCTCATTTTGGTCGTTTGGAGAGGACTCTGCTGATGGTATAGGAATTATATTTAACTCATTTGACTTTCAACTGCATAATCTAATTGATTTAATACCAGGAAGGGTTCTGATCGTGGATGGGAAGTGGCAAGGGTTATGTTTTAGGTTCATTAATATCTATAATCCCCAAACGAAGCGGGTAGGGTAAATTGCTTAAAATGGTCCAGCCTTTTTACTAACAACTGTCAGAATATTATGGGAGGTGACTTTAATTGTCCTATTTCAGCTCATTCTAACAAATCTAAATCTAAAAACATACTGTGATACTAATGCTTTAGAAAATTATTAAGGAGGCTGGTCTTTTGAATTGTAATAATGGTAAGCAGGCAGGGGTAGATTTTCCTTTAAAAAGGGACATGTTTTACTTTAATTGATCATATGTTTGTATCATTTAATATGCAATTAGAGTCCTTTAAAATATTACCTATGAAGTTTTCTGATCATTCCCTTTTATTTAGTACTTTTGTCTTTCGGATGTGAAAGAGTGTAGGCATACTAGATGGAAACTTAATAATTCTTCTTTGGATCTTCCTTTTATTCAAGCAGGAGTAAAATACCTTTTAAGTGCTAGATTATCGGTGGCCTTCCTATATTCAGACCTAGGAGATTGGTGGTTGAAACAAAAGCTGATTTAAGAAAGTGGTTCAAATCTCA
Organism: Neoceratodus forsteri; assembly: GCA_016271365.2. Taxonomy (NCBI): domain Eukaryota; kingdom Metazoa; phylum Chordata; order Ceratodontiformes; family Ceratodontidae; genus Neoceratodus; species Neoceratodus forsteri. The sequence goes on from CM028133.1 coordinate 1,111,469,980, forward strand.
AGGAGTTAAAACAAAAATCACAATTTTCTACGTTACTTAGGCATTAGGCAACAATTACAGAGGCTCATGACCATAGCTTATACTTCTAGGTATGACTATTCTGAACAAATTGCTAACCTAAAAGCTAAGATGAGAGATTTTCAATATGACAGAGGCAAAACCATGCAAGCCATTTTAACTAATGGAATTAAAAATCACCTATTGGAGATCCTTTGTGATGTGTAAACAACTAAGAGAAGCTACAAGAATGGAGTTACTTAAGAAGCTGGATGGTAGTATGGCTTCTTCTGTATCTCATTTACGAGAAGTGATTGTAGACCACTATCGCTCTTTAGAACTCCTAGAAAAGATTTCAATCTCTTCTATGGATGCTTACTTAAAGAGATTGTGATCCCAGGTGACCAGTTAAGGAGACAGGAAGTATGGGGCCCAATTACACAGATAGAAATCTTAAACACCATTAGGCTTTTGAAATTGAATATTTCACCAGGGATAGATGGGATTTCTAATAATCTTTATAAAAAATTTGCTGAACAATTAAGTCAGTGCCTTTTCTTACTGTTCAAATTTTTTCTAGACAAAGCCATTATTTTTCCTTCCTTTTCAGAAGGATTATTAATTTACATTTTTAAATCAGGAGACAAGCAAAACATTGCTAACTGGAGACCAATTACTCTTTTAAATTCAGACTATAAAATATTTACCTGTATTTTAAATAATAGATTAAAAAATTATGCAAAAGGAGTTATTTAACCTTACCAATATTGTGGATTACCTGATAGACGGGTTCAGTCTGCTCTTATGTTAATTAGGGATGTTATTGAGCATCTCTCTGATATAGGATCGACGAGATGTTTAATGACTGCAGACTTGGATAAAGCCTTTGATAGAGTCTATTGCCCTTTCTCTTCCTCACGCTTAAACACTATGGGGTGCCAAACCAATTAGTGGATATCATAGAGAAATTATATGATAGTTATTTTGTGTTTCCATATTTAAAAGGCTATAAGGCAGAATATTTTTAGATTAAATAATACAGGCGTTAAGTCAAGGGTGCCCGCTTAGCCCTCTTCTTTATATTTTTGCTTTAGATCCCTTTCTACAAATCATAGCTTCAAGTCAAAAATGGAAGGGTATGACAGTCAATAATAGAAAAGATTTGCAATTAAGGATCCAGGCCTATGCTGATGACTTAGTAGTATACCTTGAGGATTATGCTTCAGTAACCCATTTTGTGTCAGCCTTCAAGGTCTTTTCCAAGGTATCTAATGCAAAATTAAATTTAAATAAAACTAAGGGATTATTAATGGGTGCAACAGGGATTAATGAGGTATGGCAGGAGGGCATTTATATTTCTAGGATTCCTCTTAAAATATTAGGGATTAAGTTTGGTTCCCAGAACATACCTATTGAGAATTGAGAAAGTGTCATTACAAAAGTAGAGTCTAAAGTGAATAAGTGGAAACAGTGGAAACTATCCAAATTGAAAAGGGTACAAGTCATTAAGCAATTTCTTCTTCCTACGGTACAATATGTAGCCATGATTTTCCCCTTCAGTGCTTTTTGCAACAAAGTTATACAGTTTGTTTTTTTCTAAAATGTTGTGGGCAATCGTTTAAATCCCGTTAAAAGGGTTACCGCGTACTTGATGAAAATAAAGGGTGGATTGGGTATGGTTGATCCAGTTATTTTTGTGCATGCATTATTTCTTGCTAATTCAGTTAAAGAAGGATTAAAAGCGGAATCAAGGGCTGAGGAGACTTGGTATTTAAAAACAATGGGTAAATATTTTAAGAACTGGCTTAATTTGGCCCCCAAACTAAATCATCATGTAGATGTACCTTTATATTTTAGGCCTTCAGCACAGAAATTGTTTAAATGGAAGATACAAAAACAGATAATTTTGAATAACAACATGAAAGGGCTTTACCGTTATCTAATGTCAACTGTGCTTCCCTTGGAACCAGGATTTAAAAATTGCCCTACAGTATTAAATGATAAAGTTTTGGTACAATTAAACAATATTAGGATGCCTCAGAAACAATGGGAAACACAGTGGTTAATTTTCTATGGGAGATTAAATGTCAGAGGTAATGCTAAATATAAATCTTTGCAGGAGAGAATGTGTCCATACCTAGAATGTATTAATGTGGAGGAATCCATGGAGCATTTTTTTCTCAGATGTTCATATGCTATTGGTCTATGGAAGTATTTAGCTAACTTATGGGGATTTCGATGGTTATGTAATATGACTTATGACTTATTGATTTTAGGTTGTTATCCAGTTAATTTATCAGAATTCCATGAAGAGACTTTGTCTTTATTCTTGGGGTGTTTGAGATATTATTTATGGCAAGCTAGAGTACAATGGGTTCTTTATCAAAGGAAAATGCCTTATTTTAAGGTTAGTGAATTGATAATTAAGGAGTTAATTCAAATTTATTCTCTAGATGCTTTAAGAGTTACCTCAGGAACCCTGCGGAAATGGTGGAAAGGGTTTTTTCACTTTATTAAATTTAAGTAAAATGTGTGGATGTTATAGAAGAGTGTATTTAGCGATAGCCATGAAGGTAAAGTTGGCACAAGTTCTGTTAAAACTCCAGTTTCTTATGAATGCTTTGTTTTTGTGGCATTTAAGTAATTATGTTTAATTGTTTTTCTCTCTGTTATTGAGATATTATTTGTTCTAAATGTGTTATTGTCTTTTATTTTGCCAATAAAAACACCCCTACTCTTTTCGATAAGTGCCATGGAATCTTTGACATCCACCTGAACTACCACCAATCCAGGCAGATGGGACCTCAGTTTAATGTCTCATCCGAAAGTATACCTCCGAGTCTGGGTCATCATCCAAAGTTTCTCTCGGTGCACTTCTAAACTCTGCCACAATCTTGTCGACACAGGACCTTGCTTCCTTTGGATTGGAAAATTGAAAGGTCTTGGCTCCGTAGGTTATTCTGAGGCGGGCCAGTGCCAGTAGAGAATGGACTACACTGAGGGCCTTGAGTTGCTGCCAAAGGTGATCGTATTGCTTTCTTCGAGCCCAGGTGGCGTACGACCAGTCCTGAAAGAACCTGACATCGTGCACGTCAAATTGCAGAGGATGATTCATTCTAGCCCAGTGTAACAACTTGTCCTTTATTGCCTGCCCAGCTGTCACCAGCAGAATTGTACGTGGGGTATCTTGTTGCATTTGTTTCTTCCGAAAATTAATCCGGTATGCCTGCAGGAGATCAGTGGGGTCTAAATCGGGTTGCCCTGGATTTGCTTCATTAATCCATGTTCGGAGAAATGTCAGGAGATCTTCTCCCTCTGCCCGCTCTGGAAAGCCGGTGATCCGCACGTTCATGGCTCTGGCACCATTCTCCAATACTTCTAAGCGGGATCGCAGATGTGAGTTCTCCGAAGTTAGCTGAGCAATGTTGGTTTGAATTTTTTTGTGTTCTGTCATCAGCTTCTTTGGCCGTTTGGACTGTTGTCTCTATTTTTGCATCCTTTGAGCCCATCCAGTCTAGGATTTTCTTGATTTTTTTATCCATGTCCCTCACGGCTCGCAGGACTGATTCTCATGGGGCTGGTCTCCTAAGGTGCTCGTACTACTGCCTGCATGGTCTGGATTTTGCTGTTGGGCTTGTAGCGTGGTTGATGGTTTATGAGGTTGCCCTCCAGTTGTTCCTTTGGGACGTTCCATCTCAATTCAGTATTTCTGGCTCCCATTCACCTCAGCCGCTTTATCATATCGTTTTTTTTTTTTAAAGTATTTAAAATCAATATTTTTAAGTTTTATGAAGCTATCAGTCGGAGCTGTAATGGAACACTTCTGGTCCTAAAGCTGGCTCTCAGTGCCCCGTTCCTGTATTTTAATGGCCAGGGACTCTGTGCGGTCTCGAATAGGATGGGGAGAAGGGACCCGGCACATACTTCTATAAAACCTGAACTCATCTGAAAGGACCCCATACACCAAGATCTGTACCACGTGGGCTCTGTACAGCAAGTGCACCAGACCCAAAACCCTCTCCCAGACCAAACTGACCCATGGTCTCAAACAGGTAGTCCCATTCTGCACTTTCAAAGGCCTTCTAGCCGTCCGTTTATTTATTTATTGAAATTTGGTAATCAGTTAGGCCCACTGAGAAAGACAGTCCTTTTTCAGTGGCGAGGCAGTGAATACAGTACATTGATAGTGCAATAGTTGACACAGAAAACCATACAGGCATGCCAACTGCAATAACAAGACCAACTAATATAGTTACAGGAACATGTTGTGATACAACACAATTATGTCATACAAACATTCACAACTAGCATAAGAAAATGTACAGAGAACATAATTACTACAGTTAGAACCAGTAGTTTAGATAACAGTACCATGGAGTATACTGTGGCAGACAGTAACATAGTCATCGATCTATATTTACAGATAACATTGTGCATAATTCAGATTGTACAGATAACATTGTACCTAACTGTGAAATACAGTGATGCTAAGCACACAGGCAGTGGAGAGTAGAAAGCCTGGAAGTCATCGATAGCAGGAGCAAGGCGAGGCAGCTAGATGAGCTTTGGAGGGCATTGAAATTGAGGGAGCAAAGAGCAAGCCAGGACTGAGGAAGGTAACAAGTTCTAGGAGGACACAGCAGAAAAGGCGAATGATCTCTGGGCCACAGAGAGTGCAGGTTTGGCACAAGAGAAAGGGTAAGGAGGCAGCACCCAGCCTCGTCCAGGACACCAAGAACCCCAATGCACCACATTTAATAATCGACACATATTGTGGTATGACAGGTGGCCCTGAGCAAAACCTGTTTGATCCAGATGTATCAAAACAGGAAGTACCTGCTCGAGATGCTGTTCCACAATTGGACACAGGGAGTGTACCTCAGGACTGGAGGATGGCTCACGTGATACCCCTCCATAAGAGCAGCCCCAAGGATGAACCAGCAAACTACAGGCAGGTAAGTCTCACCTCCATCATGGGTAAGCTTGATGGAGACAATCCTGAATGAGAGGCTGGTGGCCCTTCTGGAGACCAATGGACTGCGGACTGTAGTCAGCATGGGTTTGTCACAGGCAGATCCTGTCAGACCAACCTGGTGGACTACTGTGACTGGGTAACTAGACAGTTGGGCAAGGGACATGCAGAGGATGTCCTGTACCTGGACTCAGTAGGGCTTTAACTCGGTGCCACGTGGGAGGCTGGAAGTATACTGGAAGGCACGAGGGGGTGAAGATGGTGGGATAGGTAGAACTGGCTGAAAGGTAGACAGCAGAGGGTGGTGGTGGAGGGAGCTTTCATCCCAAGGGTAGTGACAAGTGGGGTACCGGAGGGCTTGGTGCTGGGGCCGGTGCTGTTTGGGATATTCATAGCAGACATCTCAATGGGCAGCAAGAGCAAGATCAACCTGTTTGCAGATAATACCAAGATGAGTGCAGTGGTGGGTGATCTAGGAGGGTGGCAGGGGTTGCAAGATGATCTGTCAAAATTGGAGACCTGGTCATACACTTGGCAGCTGGGGTTCAGTGCCAAAAAGTGCAAGGTGCTGCACTTCGACTTGAAAAACTTGAGGAGGAGCTACCAGATTGGGGTTGGGCAGCTTGTCATAACAGAGAAGGAGAAGGATCTGGGGTGATCATTATGGGCTCAATGAACAACTCAGCACAGTTTAGGAAGGCAGCTGCAAGGGCAAACAAGATTCTGGGGTGTATTGCCAGGGGTATATATCCTCAAGGAGGGGGAAAGTGATCCTGCCATTGTATAGGTCACTGGTTAGGTCACACCTGGAGTACTGCATGCAGTACTGGCACCCATACCTGAAGAGCGACATTAAGCTACTGGAGGGGGTGCAGTGCAGGGTAACAAAGTTGATCCAGGGGCTGGGGACATACCCTACGAGAGCAGGCTGAGGGAGTTGAACAATGTACTCACTGAAGGAGAGGAGGTACAGGGAGATAAGATTGAAACCTTCAAGTACATGAAAAGTATAAACAAGACAGGCATGCAGGGGCTTTTCAGGTTAAGAGGGGACACTCAGGCCACGGTCTGAGACTGAAAGGGGAAGGTTGAGGAGGGAAATGAGAAGACACCTTTTTATGGAGTGAGTGGTGTCCAGGTGGAACACATTGCGTGCAGAAGTGGTATCCTGTAGAACAGTGGGTTGCTTCAAAAGGGGATGGGACAGAGTGAGGGGGAGGGGAGGGAGGGGCAGCTGCAGAATAGGGGCAGCTAGCTGCACAATCAAGCAGACTTGATAGACCATCAGGCCTTTATCTGCTAGCAAGTTCCCATGCTGGTATAACCTTAGCTATAATTGTAAGATCACAATTTAGGAGGGAGATGGGGTGGTACGATATACATTCTTGAGGGTCTTTTCCCGGCTTCAGCAGTACACAGATGAAGGCTGCATAACAAGTCTTGGGCAGCCCCCCTCCTCCCGGGCCTCCTCAACCATGTCATGTAGTGGCTTCACTAAAGCATCCACCATTTCCTTATAATATTCCACTACGAACCCATCCCCCCCACTTTCCCCCTTTTCTGACCCCTGTGGCACACAATAATTCCACCCCCGAGATCTTTGCCCCCAATCTTTCCCTTTGCTCCTCTGATATAGTAGGGAGCTTGATACTGTCTAGGAAAGTCTGCACCTGTGCCAACCTATTTCCATACTCTGACTGATACAACTCTTCATAAATCTCCTTGAAGGTCCCCCTGATCTGACACCCTGTAGTCACCAGGTTCCCACGTCTATCCCAAATTACTGGGATGTGGGCAGGTCCTCTCCTTCCCTGCACCAGTCTCGCCAGCATTGGGCCAGGTCAGTTTCTCCAGTCAGACATTCTTCGCCTAGCAAACGAGGTTACTTTTAGCCTCACCTTAAGAGTGAATGTGATTGTGTGGGATAATAACAGACACTACAAGCAGGGATCAAGTGCATAAAAAATGCACAAATGCATTCAGCAATTTATTCTCAGAAAATGTAAATATATACAGAAAGAAAAAAGTCAAATAATTAGTCCTGCACAAAGAAATTCAGTCCTCTGCTTCCTTCAGCAGAGTCTGCGGCTTTGCTTCAGCCCAGGTAGTCCTGCGAACTACTTTCTTCACTTCCTCAATTTACCTGTGTGAAATCAACAAACACCAACCATAGGTCTTGTCCTACTCACTGTCAGCACTAGACTGACCTGACTATCTAACTTTCCCCTAGTGGTGAGACCTTTTTATAGCTCCATGGGCTGACATCATAATTTTGGGTTCCTCTCATTGGTTGTGACCTCACTGGCTCTAAATGTCATAAATAGGGCCATTTTATGGCCAGCCAGTCCTATAAATGGAGCTAAAATTCAGCAGGACTCACAGGTAATTTCCATTTTATTATGGTATTATAATATCTTTCATCAGACATCTCTGAGTTGGCATGGAGAATGGGAGACTGAGGGCGCGCTCCTCATCTCCCTTCTCCTGCCAGCGTAGGAGACCTATAATAAACCCCAAAATCTGTAATAGCAACAGAAAATAATGACGTAGTGCATTTTCTCCACAGGAGGCTTTATTTCAGCCCTATGTCCTTCTATAAGAGCACTCTTACTGTGCTCCCCTCCATTTCTTTAGTACAGCCCTTATTTGGGCACTTTATATGCGTTTTGGAATTCTTCTTGTGTTCCGACGGCTGAAATTGTCTGCCATTGGGTTCAATTTCAGTTGGGTCCTTTTTACAACTAGCCTCCTTTTATTTAGCTGGAGGCCCCATTAATCTTCTCTTCATAACTTATACAGCCTTATTAGGACCACTCATCTATAGGCAGACACTACGGGGCTTAATTATCCCTTGCCCGTAGTGTCCACTTCATGCGGCCCCTTTCATCACTTGTTGTGACATTTCTCTGTGCTTTGGAGCATGCCCTTGCGCCAAAGTGCTTTCTTTATTTCAGCTCCATGTGAAGAGCATTTCTTTAAGCCGCACTAGTGCCGATATCTGCTACAGAGCATGCCCTCCATACAGGGAAGAAAAACCTCTTACCGCTTCTCATTACTATGCGTATTTCTAAGTCGCAGCATGGAGCGCCTCAACTACGAAGCTCTTTTGCTCCAAATAAGGGTAATCCTAAGTCGCATCCTGCCACTAGTGACCGCACTTCGCACCGGAGTCAATTCAACAACAGCAGCTCAGGAGCTCAGTACCTACGGAGCGGCCACAAGTAAACCATATTTTGGGGCACCAGTTTCTTTATATATACAGGGGCACCAGCTTCTTTATAAACACAGCACCATGCACTATTTTCTATCTCCCAGTCGAAAGCTTAACGCTACCTGCATTATGGACACAAAAGAGGGGGTAAGGAAAATAAGGGACAGCCCAGTTAACGGAGATTGCCAGGTTGGCCACCCTGAGAAGAGCTAAAGGAAAGGCAGAAAAAGACATGAAAGAAAAGAGTGAGAGAAAATTGGGGAGGGAATTGCACATTTTATCATTGAGCAAGGGGTTTAAACTCATAACAGGGGGCTCCCTGTTATACCCCCCTCACCAAGAGGGAACAGTAATACTGTTATCAAACACCATCCCTGAACCCTAGGAGGGTTGGAGCATCCGCCCACCCACGACTCTCAGAAGCGCTGCCTAAGGGACCTTTAAAAAACTTAATAGTATCTACAATCAGACATACATAAACATATTTCTGATAATTGTTCTGTTCCTTAGGCATAATATCAAGGGTTAAATACAAGCCCATATCACATATATCAAATGTAAAACACTTCAGCATTCTCACAGAAAGACATATACATCATAACAACACATTTCATCAGTTTTCATCACACGGTTCCGTATCAAGACAAAGAAATCAGCATTTTGTGTTTTAGACCCTGCTGTGTGCTGAATGGTAAAGCGGTAAGGTTGTAAAGCCAAATACCATCGCATTATTCAGCCACTCTTGTCTTTCATCTGTTGGAGCCAACATAAAGGGTTATGATCAGTGAGAACCTTAAACTGTGTGGCCCACAGGTAATATTTCAAGGCCTCTGTCGCCCATTTTAACGCTAAATACTCCTTCTCCACTGTTGAATACCTTATGTTCCTCTCTTGACGTTTGTGGCTAATGTAAATAACCGGATGCGCCTCACCTTTCCTAGTTTGAGAGATGACTGCACCGATGCTGGTATCAGAGGCATCAGTGTGTACTTCAAAAGGGACAGAAAAATCAGGGCTGATTAAGACAGGAGAGGAACATAGGGTTGCCTTAATGTTCTGAAAGGCTTCATCACATTCCTTGGACCATAGCACTTCATTTGAACATTTGTTTTTGGTCAGATCTGTAAGTGGGGTTGCTATGGTGGCAAAATCCAGTAAAAACAACGGTAATAACTGGCCAGACCCAAAAAGGAACGTACGTGTTTCTTTGTCAGGGGGATGGGACTGATAGCTACTGCTCCGATTTTGCTGATGTCAGGTTTAACTGTACCTTTCCCAATAATGAACCCTAAGTATTTAGTCTCAGTCCTGGCAATGGCACATTTTGTTGGATTTATAGTCAGTCTGGAGTCTTGAATGGACTGAATGACTGCACTAAGATGTATTAGGTTCGTCTGCCAGTCAGGGCTGAAGATGACAACATCATCTAGGTAGGCGGCACTGTAATGTGCATGGGCATGCAATACCTGATCCATATATCGATGAACGGTAGCAGGGGGGCGCCATGCAGTCCAAAAGGCATGGTTGTGAACTAGTAAAGTCCTATCGAGGTGCTGAAGGCAGTCAGTTCCTGTGCATGTAAGAAGAGAGGGCTTTGCCAGTAGCCTTTCGTCAGGTTAGAGGTGCTGATATATTTGGCATTCCCTATTTTATCTAGTAAGTTTTCTACACGGAGCATAAGGTGCCCATCAAAGGTGGAGACAGCGTTAATCTTTCTAAAATCCAAGCAAAACCAGATACCCCCTGTCATCGAGGCACAGGTCAGGAAGCATAGGAAAAACCAAGAGCAGTTGTAAAAATTCGCAAAAAAATATTTATTTACACTAGCAGTAACATAAAAAAATAAACTTGTTCAGAATAACTATTGACAAAGGAAGAATAAACAGCAGATTCATCAGAGTTTTCCTTCAGCCTCTGTGTGTCCAACGTGCAAGCAATTGCAGCTCTGTTTTATAAGTCCTTCTAACCCCCCATTCTTAACAAGCATCTTACAAAGTGTTCTTGTATGTTTCAGGCAGGTGCTGGCAGGAACACAGTGTGCCTGAGCTGAGGCCCTTTTTACTCAGCTCTTCTGCAAAAGGCTTAAAAATTGCACTCAGGTAACCTCTTGAGTTTCCAATAGCTTTCTGCAATAATCTCAAACTATAATTATACACATTTCAAAAATTATCACTGTGTAGTTTCTATACAGAGAGATCCCAATATCAGTTACATTTCCACATAATGATTTGCATATATTTTTATATCAGCAGGTATGTAACGGAGAAAAAGACAAACAGCAAGGGAAGACTGAGAGATAGCAAGAGGTAAATAATTACAAGACTGTTGGGGTGATCAAATCCTAGGTCTCACAGGAAAATTTGGTTGCGTAACCAGACAGAAGAGACAGAAAAAGAGAGAATAGAGCAGATCCCTGCATTCAAACTCTTTCCATAACAACTGGAACAGGGTCCTATTCCACCTTGTCACACCCCCCCTCCTTTTTGGGCACTACTACCACCAGTGAGGACCAAGCACTTCGTGATGGTACTATAACCCGTAGGTGCTCCATTTTCCTCACCTCATCAATGACTTCAAACAACATGAAGTCTTGCTATATTATGACATATGCAGTATAACCCCAGGTTAGAACTGCTCTGGAGGTGAAAGAGTTAACTTTCCATGCCAGGCATGGAACCTTAATGCGAGCTCGGTTGAAAACGTGTTGTTGCTCAAACTTAAACTGTCATATTCTTTACTCCGCCTCACTGAACAGTCGCTCCGGAGAGTTCTCCTGCTGCTCGGTTCGTTTGTCGGTTAAAAAGTGTAATTTTCGGTTTATTGATCGAAATTAAACCGCAGTCGGTCGGTTCAAGCTCTGTCTGTAGTATTGTAAGTAATAGATAGGCTTATGTTTATTTTCTTCTGTGTGGAACTTGTAAACGTCTTTTTCGGTTCGGTTTGAACCGATCAGATTGGTTTAAAATAACTTTCTAGTCCTTTAGAGTGCGGTTCCCGGTTCTTATCGGTTCTAAAAAAACTGGATTTCATTACGTTTTTTTCCATGACCCGTGACACGGTTGGGAACCGATAAGAGAGTCTTGCTTGGCGGATTGCCACTAACGGGCAAGTTTTGGTTAGGCTGGCACTATGTCTGAGAAACCCAAAAGAAAAACCGGGAATGTGATTTTGAAGGTCTGGATGTGCCCATTGAACCGGACATCTCTCCAGACAGACCATCAGGGGTTCCCCCACCAGGCTATCTGAGTCCCCTTCTCATTTTATGTTCTATAAGAAAGTTGCTGAAACTCTCCAACTCCCTGCTGAGGAAGCTGTTGATGACCAAGAAGAGCCTGATTATGTAGAAATGATGGATATTCCAGAGTCTAGGAGACTGTCTATTCCCTTGCACAAATCATTTAGGAAACAGACAGTAAAAATTTTAAAAACTCCTCACTCTATCCTTCCTGTTGATAAAAGGATGGACAAGAGGTATACTTTATCAGGCCCTGATATGGAGTTCCTCTCTCAGCAATGCAGCCATGTGGGGTAGCACAGGCTGCAGCCTGTGACAAGGCTAATATTCCTATAGCCTCATCCTCCCGAAAGGATTCAGGAGGATGGATGCCATAGGCAAAGAAACAGTACATGGCAGCATCCTTAGGACTCAGACAGGCAAATTATATGGTTATGCTGCTAGGGTACCAGAAATCCAGATGGGATACTGTGCTGGCCTCTAGCAAAACAGGCCCCTGACCAGCTTGCCAAGGAGCTGGAGCAGGTGGCTGTGGATGGTATTGAGGCATCCAAGGTGCAATTTCATGCTGCAGTTGACTCTAATGATGTTTCATCAAGAGTCATGGCTACATCTGTGTCTCTTCGCAGGATGGCCTGGCTCAGATGTACTGCCCTGTCACAGGATACCCAGTCTAAGGCTATGGATTTTCCTGTTGTGGGCAATTCTCTGTTTGGGGAGCAGACAGAGAATTATATGAAGAAAATGGATGAGTATAGGACCACCTATAGGAGTGCACAAGCCAAGGAAAGGCAGGCCACTCCTCAAAGGCAGCCTTCCAGGGGCAGGGGCAGGCTTTTTCATAGGCCTTTTTACCAAGCGTAGGCCTCCTCTTCTGCTTATGCCCAGAGGGGGTTCTTTAGAGGAAGAGGCAGAAGAGGTTCAAGTAAGCCTGCTGCTACCTCTCAACCCAAAGCCCCTGCAAAACAGGCTCCTGATGGGGTGGCCAGGGCGATTCTCCACCACCGGTGAGGGCAGGCTGGCTTACTTTGTCCAGGACTGGAAGTCTTTAACATCAACAAGTGGGTCCTGGAAGTAGTAAGCCAGGGACTGGTTCTCAGCTTCAAAAATTCCGAAGATGAGAGCCAGGTCCTTCCACCTGCAAATCCATCAGAGCTCTTGCCCTAGAAACAGAAGTTTCTACCCTCCTGGCTCTCAGAGCTGTGGAAAGGGTTCCACCCCTACACCAGGGCAAAGGGTTGTACTCCAGGTACTTCCTTACCCCAAAAAAGACAGGAGAATGGCGGCCCATCCTGGATCTCGGGTATCTAAACAAGCACCTTTTAAAACCAAAGTTCAAAATGGTGACTCTGGGAATTATTTTACCCTCTCTAAGGCCAGGGAACTGGCTAGCCTCCCTGGACCTCAAGGATGCCTACTTCCATGTTCTTATCAGAAGCTCCCATCGAAAGTACCTCAGATTTGAACTGCCCTCAGGCCATTACCAGTTCAGAGCAATGCCCTTCGGCCTCACCTCCGCCCCGAGAGTATTCACAAAATGCCTGGCAGTAGCAGTTGCCACTTAAGAAGGCAAAGATTGCCATCTTTCCTTATCTGGACGACTGGCTCATAGTAGGCCAGTCCCCAGACCAGGTCAAACTACACCTTCAGGTAACTCAGCACATCTCACATCTCTAGGTTTCCTTCTCAATCTTCCAAAGTCTGTTCTAGAGCCTGTCCAGCTTTTCACCTTCATAGGCGCAGAACTGAACACAAAAGAGGCCAGAGCCTTCCTCCCTCTGGAAAGAGCAAGGACCTTGGTCTCTCTGGCCTCCTCTTTCACCCTGCAGGTCTCTCGACCGGCAAGGCATTTTCTACAGCTCCTGGGGCACATGGCTGCTTCTACAGCAGTAGTGCAGGGAGCAAGATTTCAGATGAGGGACGTCCAGTTCCATTTGAGAGCCTTTTGGTCTCAAAGGACAGACCCTCTAACCAAATTGATCCCAGTGACTCGAACCCTGATCCAGGCCCTTCAGTGGTGGCAGGACCAGAGCAATCTGAGACAGGGGGTTCCCTTCAACCCCCAGTCTCACTCCTTGACCCTTACTACAGATGCATCCCTCTTGGGGTGGGGAGCTCACATGGGCGACCTCACTACCCAGAGGTTGTGGTCCCCACAGGAATCTCTGCTCCACATCAATTTGTTGGAACTCAGAGCAGTTTTCTAGCACTCCAGGTTTTTCCCATCTGTTCAGAACAAGGTTGTACAGGTCAGAACAGACAATACTACTACAATGTGGTACATCAACAAACAAGGGGCACTCGGTCTTGACCTTGTGCACGAAGCAATGAAGTTGTGGTCTCTGGCTTATTCCTGAACGCCTCCTACGGCAGTTCACCTTCCAGGCAAGGACAATGTCCTAGCGGATGCTCTCAGCAGGATTTCCCAGGGCCATCACGAATGGGCACTGGATCCTCTAGTATTGGAGGTAGTATTTGCCAGATGGGGCACCCCACAGATAGATCTTTTTGCAGCCCCAGACAATCACCAACTTCCCCTTTTTTGCTGCAGGCCCCCGGTGTTGGGCTCAGTCCCTCTGGATGCCTTCCTTCTCAGTTGGGAAGGAAAGTTTCTCTATGCCTTCCCCCCTTCCCTCTCCTGTTCTAGGTGCTAGTCAAAATCAGATCTCAACCCTGCAAGATGATCCTGATTGCTCCAGATTGGGCCAGACAGCCCTGGTAACCACTCCTCATGTCCTTAGCAGTCCACCCTCCCCTGCACCTCCCCAGGAATCACAATCTGTTAACCTGTGCCCAGGGGAGGGTTTGGTATCCGAACCTCAAATCTTTCAGTCTCAAGGCATGGCTCTTGAAGAGTTAGAGTTTGCTGACCTACACCTCTCCCAAGATGTATTGGATATTTTGAGGCCTCCAGGAAGCCTTCCACCAGGGCTACTTATAATTCCAAATGGAAGAGATTTTCCATATGGTGCTCTGGCAAGCATATTCCACCAGAATCTGCTGATTTGCCCACAATCCTGGATTATTTGGTGCATTTGAATTCTTTGGGGCTGAGACCAGCTACCCTAAAAGTGCACCTGGCAGCCGTGTCTGCTTTCTTATCAGCAGGTAAACCCTCTTCTTTTTCAGCTCATCCTGTATTCTCCAGGTTTTTCAAGGGGTTGCTTCACACCAACCCTCCATTCAGGGACCCTGCCCCTGCTTGGGATCTTAATACTTGCATTGCCCAGCTTATGCAACCCCCTTTTGAGCCGTTGTCTTCAGCAGAGCTCAAGTACTTGACTTGGAAAACTGTGTTTTTGGTAGCCATCACTTCTGCCAGGTGCATAAGTGAGTTGCAAGCATTGTCAGTGGAACCTGATTTTATCTCCTTTCACAGGGATAAGGTGGTCCTCAGGACTAACAGAAAGTTTCTGCCTAAGGTGGTTTCAGACTTCCACCTTAATCACTCCATATCCCTTCCTGTGTGTTTCACTGACCATTCCTCCTCTGGCGAGAGGAGATTGCACAGTTTAGATGTCAAAAGAGCCCTTAGTAACTACATAGAACGTACCAAGGGTCACAGGTTTGACTCCCTTCAATTGTTCCTCACTTATGGTGAGGTTGGAAAAGGAAAACCTGCCACTAAAAGATCCATTGCCAGGTGGATTGTCTCTTGTATCCAGTTTTGTTATGAAAAACTGGGTACGGTTCCTCCCTCAGGCCTGAGGGCTCACTCTACCAGGGGTACAGCTGCGTCTCTGGCTGCTGCCAGGGACATCCCTATCCTAGAGATATGTCAAGCAGCTACCTGGAAAACAGTTCACACTTTCACTAAGCATTACTCCCTGGACATCCAGGCTAGGGTGATGCTCGATTTAACACAGCTGTGCTTCAGAGCCTATTTCCTATGTGGTTCTGTCCCTCCTCCATGGAGAGTACTGCTGTGTAGTCTGCATATGTCATAATATAGCAAGATTTCATGTTGTTTGAAGAAAAAATTACTCACCTTAGTAATGTTGTTTCTTCTAATGGAGTCTTGCTATATTATGACCTCCCCCCCAGCCTGCCCCTCTCAGAACCTCTATTTTTGGGATGTGGGTGGGCAGGGCAATGTTGGCACTTCATAGATGCCCACTTTGTTTCACCCTTTCTTAGGGTGCCTGAGTGTTGTGTTGTAATTTTCTTTCTTGATTCCCCTGACTTGAGTCTTTGTTTAGGGATCAAGAACACAAATGTGTTTTTTGTAGTTAGTAGCCAATGGGCTAGTATAGGTTTACGGCTTCCACACAGAACCTTAGTGAGTTTTTCTCGTAAAGATCTGACAGTTTAAGTTTGAGCAACAGCAGACAGAGTTTTCAACCGAGCTCGCGCTCAAGGTTCCATGCCTGGCATGGAAAGTTAACTCTTTCACCTCTGGAGCAGTTCTAACCTGGGGTTATACTGCATATGTCATAATATAGCAAGACTCCATTAGAAGAAACAACATTACTAAGGTGAGTAATTTTTTCTTCCTGTCTTACTCTTTCAGGCAACACGTAGGGTTTCTGGTGTATGGGTCTTGTTTGTACTACCTTTATGGTGTGCACTACTCCTTTTGCCCTCCCTGGGGTGCTGGTAAAGGTCTTCCATAATATCTCAGTAACTGTTCAATCTCCTGTCTCTGGGCTGCATCCAACCCGGGATTGATTTGCACCCCCACCACTTCTGTGCCTTTATCCAGCCTCTCATATGCCACCTCTAGCTCTGTGTTGTCTTGCTCAAGGTATATGAAAAAACTGGGTACTGGTTCCTGCCTATCATACCATTTTCTCAGCAGATTTGCATGGTAAATTTTCTTCTGTGACCTTTTTCCTGGCATTTCAATTTCATAATTTACCTTCCTTGTCTGCGTTTAACCACAAACGGACCTTGCCATTTCATTGATAACTTGTTTTCTGAGGAAGGCAACAATAACAGAACTTTATCACCAGGTTGGTACATTTGACTTGCAGCCCTTCATCATACCATTCCTTCAAACAACATGAAGTGTTGCTGTATTCTGACTATTGCAGTTAGGTCCTGCCTTTCAACTGCCCGGAGAACAAGAGTTAACTTTCCATGGCCAGCATGGAGCGTTCAGGAGCTCAGTTGAAGCCTCTGTCTGCTGTTGTTTAAACTCCAACCGTCAGATTCTTTACTCCACCTCACTGAACAGTCGCTCGGAGATTTCTCCTTTGCTGGGTTCAAAAAGTCAGTTAAAGTGTTGTTTTTTTCGGTTTCACGAATTTCTGCTACTGAACCTGTCAGTTTAAGTCTCTGTCTGTGGTACTGTGAGTACTAGATAGGTTTTGCATTTAGTTTCTGTGTGGAACTTGCAAACATAGGATCGGTTCGGTTTGAACCGATCAGATTGGTTTTAAAAAACTTTTGAATTTATTTGAGTGTGGTAACCAGTCCGTATCAGTTCTAAAAAAAAAACGGATTTAATTACGTTTTTTTCCAAGACCTGTAACACGGTCAGGAACCGATAGGGGTGTCTTGCCTGGCAGATTGCCAAAAAAAGGGTAAGTTTTGGATAGGATTGGCCATGTCTGAGAAACCCAAGAAAAAAAACGGGCACACTGGGTTTCAACACTGTAGTGTGTGTGGGGAAGCCTTTGCTAAGGCTGATCCCCACACCACCTGTGTTGATTGTCTGGGGTTTGACCACCTCGATTGAGACTGCCAAATTTGCAAATGTTTTCCCAAAGCTATCCTGGATAAGAGAGTAGGTAGGCTGAGGGAAAGGGAGGCCGAGAAGTCCGCTGACCCGGATGGCTAGCCGGTTCGGTTCGACTGAACCAGAAGGAGTGCCCTCTGACCAGGGCGAAACTTCTTGGGCAAAAAGCCGATTCTGAGGAGTCGGTTCAGTTAAAAGAAAGAAGGAAAAATCATCGGTTTGGATCCAAATTCTTTCTCCGACCGCTGATGAAATAGCCAAAGCGATAAGGATAGTTCAATCGCTAACTCTGGTTCCGGCCAAACCGGCACCATCTGTCAGGAGCTCGGTTCGGTCGGTTCCCCCGGTTCCGGATTATACTTTAGAAGAATTTTATGAACCGGAGGAGGAGGAGGGAGAGTATGAGGATAATGATGATGATGATGGTGATTATGAAAGTCTGGATGTGCCTATTGAGCCAGACATCTCCCAGACAGACCTTCAGGTGTTTCTCCTCCTAGGCTTTCTGAGTCCCCTTCCCACTTTATGTTTTACAAGAAAGTGGCTGAAACCCTCCAGCTTCCAATGGAAGAAGCAGTAGAGGATCAGGAGGAGTCTGATTTGGTTGAGATGATGGACATCCCAGAGTCCAGGAGATTGTCTGTTCCCCTCCATAAATCTTTTGGGAAACAGATGTTTAAAATTCTAAAGACTCCTAATTCCATACCTCCTGTGGACAGAAGAATGGACAAGAGGTATACCCTTTCAGGCTCGGACACAGAGTTCCTTTCCCAGCAATGCAGCCATGTTGGGGTAGTGCAGGCTGCTGCCTGTGATAAGGCAAATATTCCCTTGGCTTCACACCCCCCAGATAAGGACTCCAGGAGGATTGATGCCATGGCAAAGAAGCAGTACATGGCAGCATCTTTGGGACTCAGGCAGGCTAACTATATGGCCTACACAGCTAGATACCAGAAGTCCAGGTGGGACACTGTGCTGGCTCTGGCTAAACAGGCCCCTGACCAGCTTGCCAAGGAGCTGGAGCAGGTGGCTGTGGATGGGATTGAAGCATCCAAGGTGCAATTTCATGCTGCTGTGGACTCCAATGATGTTTCATCTAGAGTCATGGCTACATCTGTGGCCCCGGAGGATGGCTTGGCTCAGATGTACTAGCCTATCACAGGATACCCAGGCTAAGGCCATGGATTTCCTGTCATTGGTAATTCTCTGTTTGAGGAGCAGACAGAGAACTACATGAAGAAGATGGACAAGTACAGGACCACCTACAGGAGTGCTCAGGCCAAAGAAAGGCAAGCCACTCTCAGAGACAGCATTCAGGGTAGAGACAGGCCCTTTCAAAGGCCTTTTACCAAGCCAGGCCTCCTCTTCTGCTTATGCTCAGAGGAGTTCTTCAGAGGAGAGGCAGATGGGAATGAGCAGGCCTGCTTCCACCCTCAGCCTAAAGCCCTGCCAAGCAGACACCCTGATGGGTCTGCCCAGGCCAATTCTCCAATACCTGTAGGGGCAGGCTGGCTTACTTTGTCCAGGACTGGAAGTCTTTGACATCAGACAAGTGGGTCCTGGAAGTAGTAAGCCAGGGACTGGTTCTTAGCTTCAAAACATTTCCCAAGATGAGAACCAGATCCTTTCCACCATAAATCCATCAGAGACCCTTGCCCTAGAGGCAGAGGTTTCTTCCCTCCTGGCTCTGAGAGCCATAGAAAGGGTTCCTACCTACACACAGGGCAAGGATTGTACTCCAGGTACTTCCTAACCCCCAAAAGACAGAGAATGGCGGCCCATCCTGGATCTAAGATATCTGAACAAGCACCTTTAAAACCAAAATTCAAAATGGTGACTGTGGGAATAATTCTGCCCTCTCTAAGGCCAGGGGACTGGCTAGCCTCCCTGGACCTCAAAGATACCTATTTTCACATTCCCATCAGGTGCTCCCACAGAAAGTACCTCAGGTTCGAGTTGCCCTCAGGCCACTATCAATTCAGAGCAATGGCCTTTGGCCTAACATCAGCCCCAAGGGTGTTCACAAAGTGCCTAGCAGTAGTGGTTGCTTTCCTAAGGAGAAAAAAGATCTCCATCTTTCCATACTTGGATGACTGGCTCATAGTGGGTTAGTCTCCAGACCAAGTCAAGTCACATCTGCAATTAACTCAGCAAGTGCTGACTTCCTTAGGATTCCTCCTCAACCTTCCAAAGTCAGTTCTCGAGCCAGTACAGCTCCTCACCTTTATAGGGGCAGAGCTGGATACAATAAGAGCAAAAGCCTTCCTTCCCCTAGACAGGGCAAGGACCCTTATAGAACTGGCCTCTTCATTCACCCTTCAGGTGTCTCGACCAGCAAGGCATTTCTTGCAGCTCCTGGGCCACATGGAAGCCTCTACAGCAGTGGTCCAGGGGCAAGATTCCAGATGAGGGACATTCAGTTCCACTTAAGAGCCTTCTGGTCCCAAAGAAAGGATTCCCTTACCAAACTAGTCCCAGTGACTCGAACCCTGATCCAGGCTTTGCAATGGTGGCAGGATCAGGACAATTTGAGACAGGGAGTTCCTTTTGTCACTCAGTCTCATTCAGTGATACTCACCACAGATGCCTCCCTGCTGGGCTGGGGAGCCCACCTGGGGGATATTACCACCCAAGGGCTGTGGTCACCTCAAGAATCTCTGCTTCACATCAATCTCTTGGAACTCAGAGCAGTGTTTCTGGCACTGCAAGCCTTTTCCAAATCTGTACAGAACAAGGTGGCCCAGATCAGAACAGACAATACCACCACAATGTGGTACATCAACAAGCAAGGAGGCACTCGGTCTACGGCCTTGTGCACAGAAGCAATGAAGTTGTGGTCTCTGGCCTATTCCCTGCAGACCTCTCTGATAGCAGTTCACCTCCCAGGGAAGGACAATGTCCTAGCAGATGCTTTCAGCAGGATATCCCAGGGCCATCATGAATGGACCCTAGATCCCCTAGTTTTGGAAGTGATTTTCTCGAGATGGGGCACTCCACAGATAGATCTTTTTGCAGCCCCAGACAATCACCAACTTCCTCTCTTTTGTTGCAGATACCCAGTCTTGGGCTCAGTCCCCCTTGATGCTCTGATTCTGAATTGGGAAGGGCAGTTCCTGTATGCTTTTCTCCCCTTCCCTCTCCTGTTCAGAGTGCTAGTCAAGATCAGATCTCAACCATGCAAAGTGATTCTGATTGCTCCAGACTGGGCCAGACAGCCCTGGTACCCACTGTTGCTGTCCTTAACAGTCCACCTTCCCCTGTCTCTTCCCAGGAATTACAACCTGTTGACATCCTCTCAGGGGAGGATTTGTTATCCGAACCTCAAATCTCTCAATCTCAAGGCATGGCTCTTAAAGAGTTAGAGTTTGCTGATCTACACCTTTCTCAAGGGGTTCTGGATATCCTTAAGGCTTCTCGAAAGCCTTCCACCAGAAAGCCTTACAACTCCAAATGGAAAAGGTTCACTATTTGGTGCTCTAATAAGCATATTTCTCCAGAATCTGCTGGGTTGCCTACAGTCCTGGACTATATGGTTCATCTTAATGGCTTGGGACTTAGGCCAGCTACACTTAAAGTGCATCTGGCAGCTGTTTCTGCCTTCTTGTCAGTAGGCAAGCCCTCTCCTCTGTCAGCCCATCCTGTGTTTTGTAAGTTCTTCAAGGGATTGCTGCACACCAATTCCCCTTTTAGGGACCCTGCTCCTGCTTGGGACCTTAATGTTTGCATTGCTCAGCTTATGCAACCACCCTTTGAGCCTTTGTCCTCTGCAGAGCTTAAGTACTTGACTTGGAAAACTGTGTTTTTGGTAGCCATTACCTCTGCCAGGCGTATCAGTGAATTGCAAGCCCTGTCAGTGGAGCCTGATTTCATCTCTTTCCTTAGAGATAAAGGGGTCCTAAGAACTAACAGGAAGTTTTGCCTAAGGTGGTTTCAGATTTCCACCTTAATCAGTCTATGTCTCTCCTGTTTCTTCACTGACCATTCCTCCTCTGGAGAGAGAGGTTGCATAGCTGGATGTTAAGAGGGCCCTCAGCTACTACATAGAGCGTACCAAGGGTCACAGGTTTGAGTCCTTCCAGTTGTTCCTCACATATGGAGAGGTCGGTAAGGGCAAACCTGCCACTAAAAGATCTATTGCCAGGTGGATTGTCTCTTGTATACAATTCTGCTATGAAAAACTGGGTAGAACACCACCCTCAGGCCTGAGGGTACACTCTACTAGAGGTACAGCTGCTTCCCTGGCTGCTGCCAGAGATATTCCTATTTTAGAAATTTGTCAAGCAGCCACCTTGAAAACAGTCCATACATTCACTAAGCATTACTTTCTGGATATTCAGGCTAGGAGTGATGCTCGGTTTGGCACAGTAGTACTTCAGAGCCTATTCCCAAAGTAGGTTCTGTCCCTCCTCCATGGAGGTACTACGCAGTAGTCTGCAGTAGTCAGAATACAGCAAGACTTCATGTTGTTTGAAGAAAAATTACTCACCTTAGTTATGTTGTTTCTTCTAATGGAGTCTTGCTGTATTCTAAACTCCGCCTCCCTCTCAGAACCTGGTTTTGGGATGTGGGTGGGCAGGAGCAGTGTTGGCACCCTAGAGGTGCCCCTTTTCACCCTCCTTTATTTTGGGTGTGTGTTATGTTTTGTTTTTTGGGTTTCCTGACTTGAGTCTTTGCTTTGAAACCAAAAACCCTTTTTAATAAATTTAGTTGCCAGTTGGCTAGTATGAGTCTTACAGTTGCCACACAGAACTTCTAGTGAGTATTGCTCATAAAGATCTGACGGTTGGAGTTTAAACAACAGCAGACAGAGGCTTCAACCGAGCTCGCGCTGAACGTTCCATGCTGGCCATGGAAAGTTAACTCTTTGTTCTCCGGGGCAGTTGAAAGGCAGGACCTAACTGCAATAGTCAGAATACAGCAAGACTCCATTAGAAGAAACAACATTACTAAAGTGAGTAATTTTTTCTTCTGTTCCACCTCTCTATGGACAACATTCTGGTGTGCTAGGGTAATAAACTTCATCAGTTTCTTCCTGAGATTGGACATATAGTCTACAATATTTGTATGGCAGACATCCTTCCCTTCTTCCTGCACCACATATAAAGGGCCTCTGGGGTTCCTTCCATGCAAAGGGAGGCAGTATAGCGCAGTGGTTTAAGGCTCTGAGCTGCAAATCTGGTGACATCCAGCAGACCAGACCTGGGTTTGAAGCCAACAGCTTCCACCTGCATACTGTGTGACCCTGAGCAAGTCTCTTAACTTCCTGTGCTCCCAGGTCGCTCCTATAAAAAAGCTTTCAGCTTAGTGTGCTACTCCTGGTTAAACAACTAAATAAAATAAATAAATAATAAATAAAAGTGTAAAGGGTGACAATCCGGTAGTAGCTTGGGGTACCTCCCGGTATGCGAACAAGAGATAGGGTAGATACTTGTCCCAATCCCATCCCACTTCTAGTACATATTTCTGGAGCATATGTTTCAGGGTCTTATTAAAACGCTCCACCAAATCATCGGTCTGGGAGTGGTAGGGAGATGTTTTCACTGCAGTTACCCCTAGCAATCTGTATAACTCTTTGAGGAGTACTGAGGTAAAGTTAGTACCTCTATCTGTGAGAATGACCTGAGGGATACCCAATCAACTAAACATTTTATTTTTATTTTTATTGAGGTCTTGGATTACACCAGTGAGCAGATGCTCATTTATACGTTCAACGTCAGTTACATAGACAATACAATACAAATGACATGGTTACATATGGTACAGTTAAGTTACAGGGTACAACAGCATTAAACAGCTTAGGCAGCATAGCAGCTAGCCGCCATCAGAGATTAACACCCTACTTGGAAGCTCTCCGAGGTGAGAAGAAGGAGGGATTACAAACATGGGTGGAAGGAGTAAGGTAGTTGGGAGTATCTGAAGAGGTAAGAAAGTGGGAGCGATGTCATGATTTGGGGGGTAGGTGTAACCTAAAGTGCTGGGATTGGGGTCTCGCAACCCAAGGAGTTGTCAGGAGGTAAGTGCAGGAAGTTGGTTGATGCTCCAGAAGGGTGCTAATGGTAGCAGTCACATTTACTAGATTTTACTAGGTCTGCATTTGAATGATCCAATAGATGTGGCATTGATAACATTCAGAGGTAAGGCATTGGTTCATAGTGGAGCATGATAGTAAAAGCACATTGTGCCAGGGCTTAAGCGCATCTGGGAACTTTGTAGGTCTGAGTGGAAGAGTTCCTTGTGGGTCGGGTACTTGAGTGTAGAGTTAGAAGGTTCTGGACCCCTGTGGGTAGTTGGTTGAGGGAGCATTTCTTGGCGATGAGGCAGGTTTGGTAGTTTATTCTGTCCTTCAGTTGTAGCCAACCTGCCTGGGTGTAGAGCTCACAGATGTGCATTAGTCTTTCCGCACCTGTGAGCAGTCGGCCTGCCTTGTTTAGTGCAGTGGTGATACGGTTTAGGGCTGTGTCTGTCGCCGACCCGTAGATTGCCAGGCCATAGTCGACAAGGGAGACTATTGAGCTGTTGATGGCCAGGTTCAGTGCCTCGTGTTAGGCAGTGTCTATGCCTGTATAGGATCCCTATTCTTGTATTAATCACCCTTGCTGTGTTGTTGATGTGTTGGGTGTACGAAAGTGTAGAGTTGAGTGTGATGCCACGGTACCTGAACTGCTGGTCGTGTTAAAGTGGGTCCCTATTGGCGTTCCTGATTGCAAGGGGGAGGCCATATGCTTGCTCTGTGTGCTGGTGAACATCATAGTCCAAGTTCTTCTGCTATTCATGACTAGTCTGTGATCCGTAAATAATTTTTCAGTGGCTGAGAACCCCTTTTGGAGATTCACTGCCAATTGTGCGGGATTAGGGTTGCTGTTGAATATGACCCGCGTCGTCTGCATATAGGGCATTCGGCTCAGGCATGTGGATGGCAGTTTGATTAGGAATAAACTGAACAGTAAGGGTCCCAGAATTGATCCTTATGGGACCCCTGAGCAGATTGGTCTGTTATCAGAGGTGATTCCCCATTTTGACCTTTTGTGAGTGATTGTGAAGGTAGCTGCTGAAAGCATACTGATTCTGAGGAGAGTCCCGTAGCTGACAGTTGGTCCAGCAGGAGCTCTTGATGCACCGTATCAAATGCTTTTGATAGGTCAATGAAAATTGCCCAACCAGGAGACCTTGATCAACTGAATGGTAAATGTGTCTGGTGAATTCAAGCAAGGCCGTGATAATACTGTGACCTGATCGGAAGCCGTGTTGCTCAGGACAGAGAAGTTGGTATTGGTTCAGGCCAAATAGCCAGATCTTACTTCCAGAGGGTTCCTTCAGTAGGTCATCACATATAGGACTAGAACCACCTGGCGTCTGGCCATGGCAGACTTTTCTAGCAATACCTGATGGGGGACCGCCCACCCGAAGTCACGTGACCGACGTCAGCATGACCCTATATAGTGGGCGGTCCCCACGACCGCCCTCCAGTTCTTTCCCACTGTCGCCTCGTGTCAGTCACATCGCAGATTTCCCACAACGATCATCGTTGAAAGTTAACTATTTTTTTGTCGGTTTCCACAGCACTTTTTCTCTTCAATTTTCTAACATCTTTGCATGTGTTCTCAGAAGAAGTGCCAGTCTTGTGGTACTCAAATTCCACATAAAGACGGACACGTGAAGTGCGTGATCTGCTTGGGCCCAGACCACCCAGTTTATTCCTGCCCTGCAAAATCTCCTCCACGGGTAAGTCAGCCGCTGGCTCCTCCGATGGCACGCACCTCTGCCTAAGTTGGCCCCAGCTCCTATGTGGACCGCTGGCTGCCAGTAAGTTGGCTCCCCAGGCTTCGGGGAGCCACACAGCCTCAGCCATTAAGTCAGCAAGGGGCTTCTCCCCCTCCCACCTGACTCCATCTGGTCAGACAACCACCTTTGGTGGGCGCTCAGACATGGCTCTCCCGTTGGGGCCTAGCGGCAACCAACCCGACGTCCGGACGAGCCTGGGGGAGACTGCCTCTCTCCCCCCTTCTCCACCACTGGTAGCTTCCCCTGCTCATGCCACTACCTTGGGCGATGATAGTGCGGAGCCCCTAGACGTCGACCACACCTCTGGGTCTGTTCCACACTCCCCAAATGGGATCACAGGGAAGGAGGCTCCTCCTCAGCCATCTGGCCCTACTCAGGAGGCCCCCCCATCCCTTCTGGTGGGATCACTTCAGACCCAGAGCCTGTCCCGGTTGAGATCCACCCGCCGGCTCAGCAATGGTTCCCCCAAAACCGTACCCTCTGACGACAGTCTCCGAACCCGGGCCCAGTCATCTGCCCCAGCCTTCGGCTCTGGTGCT
Organism: Neoceratodus forsteri; assembly: GCA_016271365.2. Taxonomy (NCBI): domain Eukaryota; kingdom Metazoa; phylum Chordata; order Ceratodontiformes; family Ceratodontidae; genus Neoceratodus; species Neoceratodus forsteri. The sequence goes on from CM028133.1 coordinate 1,111,495,396, forward strand.
AGACCAGATCCCTTCATAGGGTCCCCTTTGCCCAGCTCCGATGTTGGCCCCACCGATGCCGGTCCCCTTTCCAGCGCCAGATTGGGTGGTGCAGGTCCCAGTGACAGTGGCCCTGACGCTGGCTCCCGCGATGCTGGACCTGCCGCCAATTTATACGACGGCAGGCCCTACGTGGGTTCCCCCTCCATCAGGTCCCCTGACGTTGGGATTATATTCTCGACCCCAGACTGTCCCGCATTACCCTCGGGGTATCCTGGGGACCATTACCGGCGGTCCCCCTCCAGACTGGAGTGGCGTGGGGCATTACTTCTCCAGATACAGTCAGTACCTGGGGTATGGCTATTCGGGTTACCAGGGGTATCACTACCCTCCTCCTCCGGTAATCCCTCCTCCTCCTCCCCAACCTCCTCCTCCTCTGCCTCCTCCACAAGCTGCGATTCAATCGAACTTTAAGACTCTCATCCAGTCTTGGTGGCAGGGGCGCGCAAACTGGTTTCAGACTTAGAGCAGACTCCACCACCATGCTGTCCTAGGTCTCCATTCCCGAGGAGTTCGTCTCTTTCTACTGTTCATGTCTTGGGGACCACTCCCAAGGATATAGCTCTCCGGACCTTGGAGACTATCTGGGCGTGGGGATGATGATGAGGATAGCGATGAGTCGCTGGATGAGCCCTCGGATCAAGAATCCTCAGTTCCTAAGAGCAATGCTTCTCCCAAGTCCCCACCGGAGGACCCGCCTTTTCGGACCTCCTGAGGTCCATGCAGAATTTTTCCGATTGGGAGTCGGAGGAACAGGATCCGATACAGCAGAGACTCACCGAACATTTAGACCTCGAGTCTTTGTCTCTGATCCCTGTTCCTCCATGGACTGGACCTCACCAGGACCTCACCTCTATAATCTGGCAGATGCCTCATTCAATCCCAGCTGCCTCCAAGTGGGCGGACAGAGTTTACCGGGTGCCCAAGGATGCTTCATTCCTCAATGCTCATCCAAAGGCGGACTCCGTCATGATTTCGGCTACTCATGACCGCTCGTCAGTACCTAAGCACATGAGCACCTCTCCTCCAGACAAGGAGTCGCGGCAGGTGGACCAGTTTGGTAAGAAGGTCCGTTCTTTGGCCACATGTGCACTTTGGTCCCTAAACTATGTGGCCCATATGGTGTCACACCAAAAGGCTACCTTGGCCAGACTCGAGGCCCGAGTCCAAGCTATGGACCCTTCGGATCTCAAGAAGGAGCTTGCCAAGGAACTCCACCTGTCTTGCTTTTCTTGCAGGCATGCATTGTGGACTACTCACAGCTCTCAGTTCAGTAGCCCACTCCTTGGCGACTGCCTTTGGTTTGAGATGACAGACCTGGCTTTGCATCACTGGCCTCGCAAATGAAGTTCAGTCTACGATTCAGAATGCCCCCTTTTGGGGCTCAGTGCTCTTTGGTGGTGACACCAAGGACATCATCACTGACCTCCAGGATAAAGGTCAGGCCCTGAGGTCAGTGCAGTCCATTTACTGATCGGGTGCCCAGCAACAGCAGCAGCCCTTTCGGAAAATGATCTGGAGGCAGAGGAAGCAAGCCCCGGCTCATCACCAGGGCAAGCGTAAGTCCATGGATTCTGCCACCACTCCTGCCTCCAAGAATCAGAAAAATTCAGGGGGCCCTCCCCGTGATCATCCTGCCAACTCCTGACTCCTCGTCTCACCTTCTTCCACCTCAGTGTGAGGAGCCAGTGGGGGAGGTTCACCGTCATGCGTGGGAGTGGCAGGGCATTACCTCCCATGCATGGGTCCTGCAGCTGGTGTCCACCAGACATACCATAAATTTCTGGAGATTCCCCAGACTCTCTGCCCAACTGACTGACCTACTCGAGACCAGGCTATTCTCGTCAGAGAAGAAATCAAAACTCTGTTGCTCAGGGTAGCTATAGAGATGCTCCTCCAGCAAAGGGGAGGAGTTTCTACTCCCACTTCTTCCTGGTTCAAAAAAGTCAGGTGACATGATGCCCATTCATGACCTGAGCAGTCTCAACCTGTTCATTGAGTACAAAAATTCAGAAGGCGGAATCTCCAAAGCCTTCTTCTCTCCTCTGGAGAACCAGTGGCTTTGTGCTCTGGATATGCAGGATGCTTACCTGCAAATTTCAGTTTTCCACAGCCACCACGGTTCCTGCATTTTTTTTCTAGGGAGCTTTTTCCAGTTCTGGGCCCTCCTTTGGTCTGTCTTAGCACCTCGGGTCTTCACCAAGTGCCTGGCAGTGGCGTGACCTTTCTGCGTCACCAGGCCATAGCAGTTTTCCTTACCTGGACGACTGGCTGATCTCAGCCCCTTCCAGGATTCTCTCCTGAAGCTCTGACTTTCATTCTGGATTTGTTTACCAAGTTGGGGATTACTGTCAGTTTCCCCAAGTCCTCTCTTTCCCCGACCCAGGGACTTCAGTTTATTAGGCGGGTCTTGGATATGGTCCGGGCAGAGTCTTTCTTCCTCTGGACAGGGTGGAGACTCTGGTCCATCAGGCTTCAGTAGTGGCCTCATCCAGAATGAGTCCAGCAAGGGAGGTCCTTCGTCTTCACGGCCTGATGGCAGCCTCCATCACTGTCATTCCCCTGGCGAGGCTTCACATAAGAGTCACTCAGTGATCTTTGCGGGTGCAGTGAGATCAACTCCTGGATGACCTGGACCATCCTGTCCTGGTATTGTCGGTGGTCCAGAAAGACTTGCTTTGGTGGAGGGATCCCTGCAACCTTTCCTTGGGTCTCCTTTTCAGGAGTTCTGCCCCCTCAACATCTCTGACTACAGATGCATCGGACATGGGATGAGGGGCACACCTAGGGGAACACCATGCCCAGGGGATTTGGTCCAGCTTGGAGGCATTGTTGCACATCAAAGTTTTGGAGATGAGAGAGGTCCTGTATGCGTGTCAGCCATTCAGACCCTTCTCCTCAAGGGATCACTGCTCGTCCAGATAGACAACATGTCAGTAGTCTGGTGCCTCAACAAACAAGGAGGAACTCACTCATACCTCTCTGCAGGGAAGCAATGAGAGTGTGGAACTGGACAGTCCAGCACGATCTGTCCTTAGTGGCCGTGCATGTTCCAGGCATCCAAAATGTCCTGGCAGACAGTCTCACCAGGTCTAGAACCCTCCGTCATGAATGGGAACTAAGTCAGGAAGTGGCAGAGTCTCTCTTCCTAAGGTGGGGCATCTGGAACTTGACCTTTTCGCCTCCCCTTCAATGCAAAACTTCATAGTTTTGCTTGCTCATTCAGGGCATGGTGCTTTCTGGCATGTGCGTTGTCTCTTTCTTGGATAGGGAAATTTTTGTCGCCTTCCTCCATTTCCCATTCTCCAGGCAGAGAAGGCACGGATGATCCTCATCGCCTCTCTGGCGAGACAGATTTGGTTCCCGCTTCTGCAGCAGTTGGCGAAGGAACCACCGGTTCCACTTCCTATGACTCACGACCTCTTGACACAGAATCAAGGCCGGGTCATTCATCCGGGGCTCAGGACCCTGCACCTTCATGCATGGCACCTGCAGACATAGCAGTCTCTTGCTTCGGGGTTTCCTCTCCAGTCCAGATTTTGTTTGAGGCTAGAAAGCCATCTACCCGTTCCACCTATGCTATGAAATGGAAACGTTTTTCCATTTGGGCGGCTTTCAAAGACTGGAACCCTTTCTCTTGTTCTGCCCCACAAGTCATGGACTACCTCCTTCATCTTTCACATTCGGGCCTCTCCTATTCCTCCTTGAAGTTCCATCTTTCAGCTATTTTGGCATACCATGAGTTGGTGGATTGTAAACCCGTGGCCCAGTTGGAAGTCTCGAAACATTTCTGAAAGGGATTCTCTATGGAAACCCCATCCAGAGCTCTACACCACCTTGGGATTTAAACTTTGTGTTGGAGAAACTCACTCTCCACCTTTTGAACCAGCGATGAGTTGTGATTTATGCTTCTTGTCCTGGAAGATGTTGTTTTAGTTGCGGTTACCTCAGCTCAAGAATTTCAGAGCTTCAGGCTCTGGTTTGTAAGGAGCCCTATTTAATTTTCCATAGGGACCGGGCGGTCCTCAGAACAAATCCTATGTTTTTGCCTAAGGTGGTGTCGTAGATTACACTGAACCAATCAGCAGAGCTCCCTGTATATTTTCTATCCCCTGCGAATAGAGGTGATGCACTCCTGCACGCTATGGATGTGCATCATATTCTCCGATGCTATACCCACTGTACGGAGGAGTTCCGTAAGGATGACCAATTGTTTGTCTCCTTTGCCCCCAGATCATTGGGCAAAGCAGTTTCTATGTAGTGCCTGTCCAATTGGTTGGGCAATTGTATACCCTTTTGCTACCAGAAGTATGACAAACCTCTGCCGGGGCCCGTGAGAGGTCATTCTACAAGGGGCATGGCTGCTTCTGCAACTTTTTTGGCACAGCGTATCAGCAGCTGATATCTGTGCAGCAGCAACGTGGAGTTCTGTCCATACCTTTACCAAATACTAGTCTGGACATTGCTTCTTGGTGAAGGGCAGATTTTGGCCTAACTGTTCTGCAGGGCCTTCTATCCTAGGCTGGCTCTACTCTGTGTTTTCCTTGGTTGTTGGAGTTTTTTCCTCCTCTCTGGTTTCTCTCGGTCTGTCTTAGGATGCACTGCTTGGAATTCAGTCTTATATGTGATGACCTACTGAAGGAACCTCTCAAGTAAGATAGTACAGTTATAAACAAATCCAGCACTCACCACCATGCATAATAAAGGGCGCTGCATGCATGGTGGTGAGTGCTGGATTTTTACTACTTTATATCTGTTTTTATCCTGAGCACCCCTGTCCTAGTGCATTTACTCTGTTTTTACTTTATAGTACAGTTATGTAGGAACTTACCATAACAGTAGTTCTTGAGAGAGGTTCCTTCAGTAGGTCATATTTTTCCCTCCTCCTTTCCCTTCTTTATTTAGGGACTTCAGACTCTGTTCCTCCTACTGTCAGGCCTCTTCCAGGCTCCAGCAGAGAGAAATGGAGGGCGGTGTCTGGACCGCCCACCATATAGGGTCACACTGATGTCGGTCACGTGACATCGGGTGGGCGGTCCCCTGTCAGGTATTGCTAGAAAAAGTCTGCCATGCAGCCAGACGCCAGGTGGCGCTAGTCCTATATGTGATGACCTACTGAAGGAACCTCTCTCAAAGATCTACTGTTACAGTAAGTTCCTACATAACTGTACTTTCCTCTGCAATCCGAGGGGCTGTCACAGTCTGAAGGGGTATCACCTCAGGATACCTGGCTGCATAATCACAAATCACCAAAATATACTGGTTACCTTTTGAGCTTTTTGTTAGGGGGCCTGCCACATCCATATCTATTCTATCAAATGGGGACATTACTGCAGATATCAGCTGTAGGGGTACTTTATTCCCTTTTCCACCTTTTGCTACCAATTGGCCCTTAGGACAAGTGTGACACTACTTAGCCTCATTCTCATGTATCCCAAGCCAGAAGAACCGATTAGTCAATCTGCCTAGTGTCCTATCTCGGCCTTCATGGCCAGCCATAGGGATAGCATGGGCTAGGTACATCAGTCTATCCCTATATTTCTGGGGTACCATCAGTTGCTTTATGCATTCTCCTGTAGCAGGATTAGTACACATTTGATATAAAAAATGATTTGACATTACATACTGTGGCTGCCCTTCTGCAACCACCTGGTCCACCTGTAAAAAAAAAAAGGATTCAAAGTCTCATCCAACTTTTGCTCTACTTTTATATCAGTCCTGGCTAAATCAGACCCAACATCAGGTATTCCTTCCTGATGGGTGTCCTTCCATTTTCTTTTTTCAGCCTTCTTCTCCTTCCTTGTTTTCCCCGGTACCTCATATACCTCATCATCGAATGGAAAAATGTTCTGGGTCTGTTCTTGTTTAGCCTGGGCCCAAGTAGTAACTGCCACAAGCTGGTCACAGGTTTGTTGATTTTTTGTCACCTGGTCAAAGTTAGGGAAATCCTGGCCAATAATAATGGGAACTGGTAGTCGAGGTACCAAACCAACAGAGATTAGTTATTTATCCTGCCCTACTGTCATCTCCACCGTGGCAGCAGGGTACTGGTGGACATCCCCATGGATGCAGGTTACCTTTGCCTCCAGCCCTTTACTGCTGTAGTTCTTTAAAATGTCTACCCTCACTAAAGTCTGTTTGCTTCCTGAGTCCAGCAATTCCACCATTTGATTCTGGCCAATCCCCACTGTGCTAATATACCCCCAATTACCCATTGCCAAGTGGGCAGCTTCATTTCTTCTATTGGGGCAATTACGGGCTATGTGTCCTTTTCCAAAACAGCTGTGATGAGTAACGTCAATACGAGCAGGAACATCCACCAGAACTAGACACATAGTGGATTTCCTGCTGGGGGAGGGCCTCAACTGGTACAACAACCCACAAGAGATAGGGCTATCCTAGATCTAGTAATGACTAATGGGGAAAGGATCACAGAACTCCAGTCAGAAGGTCACCTGGGGGCCAATGACCGTCACATGATATGGTTCAATTTGGCCACTAAAACTAAATCATCCCATTCCAATGCAAAAATATGGGACTTCAGAGTAGCTGACTTTGATTGATGGCCAACAGAGTTAAGCTAGCCCTGGCAAGAAGAAATACAGGTGAGGGGGTACAGGCAAAGTGGACAAGCATTAAGGATGCAATACTTGAAGCAACATCCCATTGTGTTAGGGAGAAAGGCAAGAGCAAAAGAAGGAGGAAACCACTTTGGTTCTCGAAAACAGTAGCAGAAAAGGTCAGAGCCAAAAGGCTGGCCTTCAGGAAATATAAAGGAATGCAGTGAGATGAAGATAGGGAGGCATGCCAAACTTCCTTGAGGAAAGCAGGGAAGGCAGTAAGGCAGGCAAAGGCCCAAACTGAGGAAACACTAGCACGGACAGTAAAAGAAGGAACAAGACTTTCTATAGATACATTAGTGAAAGGAGAAAGTCCAGAGGGGGTATTGCCAAGATGAAAGGGGATAAAGGGGAGTGTGTAGAGGATGACCAAGGAAAGCATCTATCCTAAATAGATACTTCTGCTCAGTATTTACTGAGGAGAAGGTAGGGTAGAGCCCACAGCTCAGCACCATGGACACGGGGAAGGGAGGTGTGCACAAGTCCCTTCACAAAAGAAAGGGTCCTACAAGAGCTTGCTAAGCTCAGGCTGGACAAAGCAATGGGACCAGATGGCATACATTCCAGGGTACTAAAAGAGCCAAGGGTGGAACTAGCAGAGCCATTATCGCAACTGTTTAGTGAGTCTTTGAGCACAGGAGAGGTCCCAGAAGACTGGAGAAGGGCTAATGTGACCCTGCTCCACAAGAGTGGTAGCAGGGAGGAGGCAGAGAACTACAGACCAGTCAGTCTTACTTCAGTAGTGGGCAAGATTATGGAGACATTCCTTAAGGAAAGGATAGTGCAACACCTGGAATCCATAGGAGCACAGGATCCAAGACAGCATGAGTTTACAACAGAAAGGTCCTGTCAAACTAATCTCATAGATTTCTTTGACTGGGTAACCAGAGTGATGGACCAAGGGGGTGCAGTTGATGTCGCCTACCTTGACTTCAGCAAAGCTTTTGATACTGGTAGAGGCAGTATAGGCGCAGTGGTCTAAGGCTCTGAGCTGCAAATCTGGTGACATCCAGCAGACCAGACCTGGGTTTGAATCCCACAGCTTCCACTTGCATTCTGTGTGACCCTGAGCAAGTCACTTAACCTCCTTGTGCTTCCAGGTCGCTGCTGTAAAAAAGCTTCCAGCTTAGTGTGCTATACCTGGTTAAACAACTAAATAAAATAAAAAAATTAAATTAAAAAAAAAACTGTTCCACATAGAAGATTGATTAATAAGCTGGGTAGACTTGGTGTGGATCAGAAGTTGGTCAACTGGGTGGCAAACTGGTTGGCGGGCAGAAAACAGAGAGTGGTGGTAAACTGTATACAGTCAGAAGAGATGCAAGTCACAAATGGGGTACCTAAGGGATCAGTCCTGGGGCCAGTCCTCTTCAATATCTTCGTCAGTGACATTACAGATGGACTGGAGGGTAAGGTTTGTCTTTTTGAGATGACACCAAGATCTGCAACAGAGTAAATGATCCAGATGGGGTGGGCAGAACGAGAAGAGATCTGGATAAACTGGCAAAATGGTCGGAAGAGTGGCAACTGGAGTTTAACACAAAGAAGTGCAAGATCATGTACATAGGGAAGAGAAACCCTGAAGCCACCTATAGGTTGAGAGGGGAGTTGCTGGCAATCACAAGTGAAGAAAGAGACTTGGGCATCATCATCACAGATGACCTGAAATCATCCAAGCAGACCACTAAAGCAGTAGGTAAGGCTAGGGGGATGTTGGGGTGTATTAGTAGGGGTATCACAAGTCGTAAGAGGGAGGAAATGATCCCTCTTTACAAGACATCGGTTAGGCTCCATCTGGAGTACTGCGTGCAGTACTGGAGGCTGCACCTTCACAAGGACATTACCAAAATGGAGGCAGTCCAGAAAAAGGCAACCAAAATGGTGCAGGGACTGCATTAGAAAACATATGAAGCCGGCCCAGTGGCGCAGAGGGCTGAGGCACTGGCGTCTTACCTCAAGCCACGCTGGTGACCCAGGTTCGGGAACAGACTTGGGACACCGGGGTCTGGCAGGGGAAGGAAAGGATTGAACATCTGTAGGACAGCTCTCCTCTCCAAGGGTGGGTAGTGGGGATGGGTCACTCTGCAGCGGCCCCCGGTGGAGACCGGGGGCAGGGCAGACGCAACACAAGAGAACGTCACCAGAAAGTGGAAAATGGCTCCGCATTCAGCTGGATGATGGCCACCTGGCGATCTGAGGCCATCAGTGTTCCAGAGCTCCCGGTCCCTCAGCAGTTCCCTGAGAGCCAAGTACTGTGCTAGCTTGCTCCCCTGGTGCCTTCCCCTCGGAGGAGGGGTACCCACCCGACGAAGGGTTACATCTGGGTTACCTTGGGGGATGACTGCGAATATGAGGACCGGGGCTCGGGAACAGGACGGATCAGATGCAGCCTTGGCACAGCCTGAAGGAGTGGCTGAGGCGGTAGCACGTAGGGGAGAAAAAATAGATAACAAAAAGAAAACATATGAGGACAGATTAATGGAGCTCAATATGTATACCCTAGAGCAAAGGAGGGAGAAAGAGATATGATTGAAAGATTCAAACATCTTAAGGGTATTTACAAGGTGAGCGAGTCTAACATGTTTTAATATAAGAAAAATAGTAGGACAAGAGGACACAGCATGAGATTAGAGGGAGGCCGATTAAGGGGTAATACAAGGAAGTTCTTTTTCACAGAAAGGGTGGTGGACGCATGGAACAGCCTACCTCGGGAAGTGGTGGATATGAACACAGTGCAGGGCTTCAGACAGGCATGGGATAGGCATAAGGGAGCAATACAAATGAGTATGAATTGATGGGCCATTGACAGAGTAAAGGCCTATGGCACATTCATAAGGTAGAAAGTAATGGGCAGACTGGATGGGTCTTGTGGTCCTTATCTGCCATCAACTTCTGTTTCTATATCTGTGGAATAGGGCCTTCCTTTTGGTCCCCTCGCCAGTTATTTCCCCAAAATTTAAGTGTCTGGAATAAGTAGGTTCAAAAGGTCTTACTGGTGTTGTAGGTTGGGGTGAAGAGCCCTGTATCCTCTGGACATTGATGGTCTGGCTGCCAGGTAATCCTCCACCAGAGTGATGGTTTTCTTGGCTGTGTCAGGCTTGTGCTCCTTCACCCATACCTGGACGTCTTGGGGCAACACTTGTTTGAATTGCTCTATAGTTATTAGCTCTAGGATTTGGTCAAGTGTTTTGACCATTTGTTGTAACCACTTTAGGCAGAAACTTTTCAACTTGGCAAAAGTCTTTCTAGGGGTATCTAGGCCCATCATATTTTGGGACCTGAATCGTTGTCTATAGGTCTTGGTATTAATATCATACCTACAGAGGATTTCCTCCTTGACCCAATTGTAATCATTAGAGTCAGGGGCAGTAAGGTGACTATACACTAGTTGGGCCCATCCGGATAGGTAAGGGACAAGTCTGATGACTCACTGGTCTTGGGGCCAAGCACGTGTCTGAGCTATACGCTCGAAAGTGGTTAAGTAGGCATCTGTGTCATCACCCTCTGTCAATTTTGGTTAATTTTATGTCATGGGGCACATTTCGGTCAAGTTACCCAGGGGTCAGGGCCTGAATGGCTTGCAAGGCATCCCGCCTCCTCTCATCCTGTCTCGTCCACTCCTCCTCTTGTCGTTTCCTGTCTTGTCTTATTGTCACTGGTCCTTTGTTCACTTGCGCTCTGTCTCTAGCTGTTTTAGACAGGACCAGCGCAGCAGGTTACTGGGGTCTTCTGGTGCACTCTCCTCCATCTGCTTCCCCTCCTCTTCTTCCGTTGGTTCCTCTGCTGTGCTATCCTCCCGTTCTTTCATTGCAATCTTCAGCCAGGTGCCAAGGTCTAACCTGGGCACCGTTTTCAACCTGAGCTTGTCTGCCATTGCCCAAGTCCACTGGACTTTTGTCAGCTTCACACTTTTTACCCTGTGCATGTGTTGGGTACAGGACAATACCCTCCTGGCAGCGTCTCCCAGGCAGTCTAGATGAGCTTGGTATCCCAACTCTGTCACCAGTGTGATTGTGTGGGATAGTAACAGACACAACAAGCAGGGATCAAGTGCATACAAAAATGCACAAATGTGTTCATCAATTTATTCTTAGAGAATATAAATATATACAGAAAGAAAAAAGTCAAATAATTAGTCCTGCACAAAAGAAATGCAGACCTCTCTGCTTCCTTCAGCAGATTCTGCAGCTTTGCTTCAGCCCAGGTAGTCCAGTGAAATACTTCTTCACTTCCTCAATTTACCTGTGTGAAATCAACACACACCAACCATAGGTCTTGCCCTACTCACTGTCAGCACTAGACTGACCTGATTGTCTAACCTTCCCCCAGTGGTGAGCCCTTTTTATAGCTCCATGGACTGACATCATAATTTTGGGTTCCTCCCACTGGTCGTGACCTCACTGGCTCTAAATGTTGCTAGCCTTTGGAAGACAGAAATCTTGCTTGTAGAACAGAAAGCAGCTAACTAAAAGAAGCTACCATTGTCTTATTAATTTAACACTTCTGTCTCAGCAGGAGTCAGTGTGTGTTGAGATTAAGCAGACAGGTACTTTATTGGAAGTAGAAGGGGTCTTATTTAGGATTAAAAAGAAAGAGAAAGAAAGTCAGTGTTCTGTGCTGGGAAGGTACTGTATCAATTTAATTTGCTAAATCAGTAGGAGGAGAGAGAGAGAGCTTAATTGGAGGTGTGGCTTAGACAATATAAAAGCAGGTGACTCAATTACAACTTCCTGTTGCTAGCATTTTTCTTACTAATTGCCTCCATCCCTCCTCCACCCACCCACCCTAAGCTAGTTCTACTTTTATAGCCACTGGATTTGACTGACAACAGGAACTTCCTGTTTGGCAGGAGGAAGGAAGGATCATAGAGTTTTGTCAACCCTAAAGGAAAAAAGTAGCTTGCTCCCCCCCCCCCCCAGCTGCTGGTGGTCTGACACTGAGCAAGGAAGAAGGAGGCTACTGAAGAATATAGGAAGTTGCTGTCCCATAACAGGAAGGGTGAGAGTTGTAAGGAGAGGAGAGAGTAAGCATACAGAGAAACATGAGAGGGGACACAAAATAAGACATGATAGGAGTGCTGCAGTGCAATGGCTATGGGGCAGCAGTGTTCCGGGAGACATTCTGGAGGCTGCGATGCTGCCCGATTTGCAGGCACCTCTCTGTTCTGATGGGGGAGGTTGCCTGTCTCCAGGCTGACCTGGCTAGGATTAGTGAAACCTTCTCCCCCACCCAGGGACCACCAGGGCCAATGCCACTACCTCAGAGGTTGCCAAGAAAGAGGAGAGGCTGGACCAGGGTGTGCTCAGGGAGGGAGAGGGTGGTGGAACAGGGTTGCATCCCTTCAGCTGTACCTCTCCACAATTCATACGCTGTTCTGGTGGATAGTGGTTCCTTTATGGAGGCACCTGCAGTGGAGACCAAGGAGGATGCTGGGAACCTTCACAAAGGAGACCCACAGGAGGGTGGCATGGGACCCCACAGGGGAAGGAAACAACTCCTGGTGGGGGACTCAGTCATTGGGGGGTAGAAATGGGGGAGGAAGGGGAGAGGGAGGTAAGGTGCCTGCCTGGCGCCACGGCTTGGAGGGACAGGAAGTGAATCCTTAGGATCGTGGGAACAGCTGCACGAGGAAGGGAGCTGGATGTCATTGTCCACTTGAGGACAAATTATCTGGCTAGGAATGGGATCAGAGCAGTGCAAGAGGAGTTTGTAGAGTTGAGGAGGGGCCTTAGACAAGTAGTGCATAGGGTAACCTTCTCGGAGGTGCCGCCTGTCTATGGCAAGGGTGATGCTAGGGTACTCCTCACCAGGGAATTCAATGAATGGTTGAAAAACTGGTGTGGAGCTCAGGGTTTTGGCTTCATTGGGGACTGGGGAGCCACCTGGAGGGATGCAGGCCTATACTGGCGCGATGGTCTGCATCTGTCCGGGGACCAGGATCCTAGGTGAGAGGTTTAAATGCTTCATTGGCAAGCACTTAAACTAGCCAGAGGAGAGCACTGAAAAGGAGCAGGAAATCCAGCCTCCCCCCACAAAACATGATAATTAGTGAGGTAGATTCCAAGGTAGAGAAGTCATTAGGGAGCAGGACAGAGGTAATGTAAAAAAGGCAAAGGCAGTAAGGACAGGGATGGTGCTAAAAGGGGTAAGGCCATCAAAAAGTGGAGGGTGATGAGTACCAATGCCCATAGTCTGTGTAACAAGCTCCCTGAACTAGTGGCCTTGATGGAAGAGGGTTGCCTGGATATTGTGGCAGTCACTGAAACATGGTACACAGAGAACCATGACTGGGATGTCAACATACTAGGATACACAATCTACAGGAGGGACAGGGAGGATAAAAGAGGGGAAGGAGTAGCTCTCTATGTAAAGGAAGGGATCAAAGCAACAGAACTAAAGAGTAAACAGGGAGTAGATGAGGCACTCTGGGTCACCCTGGAGACATGAAATGGCACCACAATCTGCATGGGGGTTGTATACAAACCCCCATCTCAGGGGGAGGGAATGGACAAGGAAATGATAGAAGGCATCCTCAGAATGGCAGAAAAAAGGGGAGATATTGTTGATGGGGGACCTGAATATGCCAGATATTAACTGGAGCACCTTTGCTGCAGGCACATCCAAGAGCAGGGTCATTCTTGATGCTCTAGAAGAGGCATGCCTCAGACAGCTAGCATTGGAACCCACTCAGCAGGGAGCAATCTTAGACCTGGTACTCTCAAATGGGGGCAGAGAAAGAATCTCAGATTTAGAAGTGGGTAGCCATTTGGGAACAAGCGACCACCAAGCAGTGTGGTTCACGATAAACACAGCCATACAATCAAGCCATACAAAAGCAAGAGTATTGGACTTTAGGAGGGCTGACTTTGGGAAAATGAGAGAGTGCCTCAGAAAAGCACTAGCAAACAGGCAAGAAGGAGGGGTGGAGGAACAATGGGGAGTAATCAAATCAGCCATCACGGAGGCAATAAGCCTTTGTGTAAAGCAAATCAACAAAACACAATGAAGGAAAAAGCCGCTATGGTTCTCAAAAGAGGTGGCAGGGAAGGTTAAGGAGAAAAGGATAGCATTTAGAAAATATAAGGAAACACAGCAGGAGCAGAACAGATAACGTTATCAGTTAAAGCAGAAAGAGGCAGGGAAGGCAGTCAGAATAGCAAAGGCCCAAACTGAGGAAAGGATAGTCAACTCTGTTAAGAAGGGGGATAAGACCTTTTATAGGTACATTAGGGAGCGAAGAAAGACCAAAGGAGGGATACTGAGGCTTCATAAAGGGGAGGGAATGTGGGCAGAAGGTGACAGTGAAAAAGCAGGGATACTGAATGAATATTTCTGCTCAGTATTCACAAAGGAAGAGGAGGGGGAGGTACCTAAACCAAACACGAGAAACACTCTGAAGATGGGGGTCGATACCAGTCCATTTACAGAAGAAAGGGTTCTGAAAGAACTAATAAAATTGAAAGTGGACAAAGCAGTGGGGCCTGATGGGATTCACCCAAGAATTCTAAAAGAACTAAGGGTAGAACTAGTGACACAGCTGACTACTCTCTTTAACAAATCATGGGAGGATGGGGTGGTACCTGAGGACTGGAGGAGGGCGGATGTGATTCCTCTTCACAAAAGTGGGAGCAGGACAGAGGCAGGAAACTACAGACAAGTTAGTTTGACCTCAGTGGTAGGGAACATGATAGAATCACTTCTAAAGGAAAGAATTGTTGAGTACCTAGAGGCCAGTGGGGCAGAGGACCAAAGGCAGCATGGATTCACGATGGGAAGGGCGTGTCAGACAAATCTTAATAGATTTCTTTGACTGGGTGACCAAAGTAGTAGGCCAGGGAGGGGCTGTGGACATGGCCTACCTAGATTTTAGCAAGGCATTTGATACAGTCCCACACAAAAGATTAATACAGCCTTGGAGTGGGTCCCAAGGTGGTAGCCTGGATATAAAATTGGCTAGACAGCAGGACGCAAAGGGTGGTAGTAAACGGAGTCCGCAGTGAAGAAAGGAGGGTTACTAGCTGGGTACCACAGGGTTCAGTACTGGGACCGCTCCTTTTTAATGTCTTTATAAGTGACATTGCAGAAGAACTGGAAGGAAAAGTATGTCTCTTTGCAGATGACACAAAGATCTGCAACAGGGTTGATACACGAGATGGAGTGGAAAGGATGAGAAGGGACTTGGCAAGGTTGGAGGAATGGTCAAATGTATGGCAGCTCAGATTCAATGCAAAGAAGTGCAAGGTAATGCACCTCGGAAACAAAAACCAGGGAAGAGTACACAATGGGGGGTGAGATACTGACAACAGTAAAAATGGAAAGGGACCTGGGGGTAATTATATCAGATGACCTAAAGGTGGGCAAGCAATGTGAGAAGGCAGTAAGGAAGGCAGGGGGATACTGGGATGCATAGGGAGAGGCATCAATAGTAGAAAACAGGAAGTTGTTATCCCTCTGTACAGACAGTTGATGAGACCCCATCTGGAGTACTGTGTGCAGTTCTGGAGACCCCATCTCCGCAGAGACATAGACAGCTTGGAGGCTGTCCAGAGGAGGGCAACCAAAATGGTGCAGCGTCTGCACTAGAAGACATATGAAGAAAGACTAAAGGAGCTTAATATGTATACCCTTGAGGAAAGAAGGGAGAGAGGGGACATGATAGAAACTTTCAAGTACCTCAAGGGAATCGACAAAGTCCAAGAGGGTAGCATACATAGATACATAGATACATAGACAGTGTCGGCAGATAAGGGCCTATGGCCCACCCAGTCTGCCCATTTAAGTCTGTAAGTTCAGTTTATGTTTTCCAAGAAGTCTGTTGCCCCTTACCCCTGACCTCCAGAATTCCTTTATGTCTATCCCATGCATTCTTAAATCCCGTGATTGTTTCAGCCCCCACCACTTCCTCTGGCAGGGTGTTCCACTTGTCCACCACCCGTTCTATGAAGAAATTCTTCCTCACGTTTCCTCTGAATCGTCCTCCCTCCAACTTCATCCCATGCCCTCTAGTCCTGGAACATCTTTTTCGCTTAAAAATAGTGCATTCCTGCACCCTGTTCCTCCCTGTAAGATACTTGTATGTCTCTATCATATCCCTCTCTCCCTCCTCTCCTCCAGGAGTACATGTTCAGTGCCTTCAACCTGTCCTCCATAGGACTTGTGATGCAATCCATGCACCATCTTTGTTGCCCTCCTCTGAACCTTCTCTACCCTGTCTATGTCCTTACATAGGTAAGGTCTCCAGAACTGCACAGTGTACTCCAGGTACGGCCTCACTAGTGTCTTGTATAGCGGAATTATGATCTCCCTTTTCCTGCTGGTGATGCCCCTGCCTATGCATCCCAGCATTCTATTTGCTTTACCTGCTGCCTTGTCACACTGTTTCCCTGCCTTGAGGTCATCAGAGATGATAACCCCAAGATCCCTTTCCTGCTTGGTGCTTGCTATATCCTCACCCCCAACTGATATATTGTGCCAGGGTTTTGTGCCCCATATGCATTATCTTGCACTTCCTTGCATTGAATTTCAACTGCCAAACCCTGACCATTCTTCAAGTTTCTGCAGGTCCTTCTTATTCTGTCTACGCCCTCTGGTGTGTCTACTCTGTTACAGAGCTTTGTGTCATCAGCGAACAGTGAAATTCTGCCTTCTAGGTCCATGCAATGTCACTGATGAAGATATTGAATAGTACCGGTCCCAGCACTGATCCCTGTGGTACCCCACTGGTCACTCTTCCCTCTGTGGAGTGACAGCCATTTACCACCACCCTCTGTGTCCTGCTGCCCAGCCAGTTACCTACCCACCCACTACTGTCCTGCCCACACCTATATTCCCCAGTTTGTGCAATAGTCTTCTATGTGGCACAGTGTCAAAGGCCTTGCTGAAGACCAGATAGGCCATGTCCACTGCCTCCCGATCCACCTCCCTAGTCACCCAGTCAAAAAATTCAATGAGGTTGGTCTGACATGACCTTCCCCTGGTGAAACCATGCTGCCTTGGGTCCTGTTGTCCATTGACAACCAGATGTTCCACCAATCTCTCCTTCAGTAGTGCTTCCATGATTTTCCCCACTACCGAGGTGAGGCTGACTGGTCTGTAGTTCCCCGCTTCCTCTTTGTTCCCACTTTTGTATAAGGGGACTACATCTGCTATCCTCCAGTCTTTGGGTACCTCCCCTGTTTCTAGTGATTGGCTAAACAGGATAGCAAGAGGTTCAGCCACCACCTATCTTAGTTCTTTAAGGACCCTGGGGTGCACCCCATCTGGCCCCATTGCTTTATCAACTCTTATTACTTCCAGTTCCTTCAGGACCCTTTCTCGTGTAAAGGGACTTGTGTCCATTTCTGCACCATTCTCACCCCTTGTACTCCGTTCAGACCCATTACCCTCCTCTTCCTCAGTAAAGACTGAGCAAAATACCTGTTCAATATGTCAGCTTTACTGTTGTCATCCTCCACACCCCCCATCCTCCCCTTCAGTCTCACTATCCCTCCCTTTGCCTTTCTTTTTCACTTATGTGCCTGTAAAGGTTTGTCCCTCTACCCACTGATTTTGCAATGTGTTCTTCTGTCTGAGCTTTGGCTTCCCTTACTGACCTCCCTACCTCCTTTGCTTCTCCTGGTACTTCTCCTGTGTGATGTGCAAGAACAAGGGCACAATTTGAAGATAGAGGGGACGGCTAGAGGTAATGTGAGGAAGTATTTTTCACAGAGAGGGTTGTGGATCGTGGAACAGCCTCCCTGAGGAGGTCGTGGAGTCAAGAACAGTGGGGAATTCAAGAATGTAGGGGACAGACATAAGGCAGTCATAGTGGGGGTAGGGAGGAAGTAAGCTGTTGGTTAACTAGGATCTGCAGCTTATCTGTTAGGTAGGAAAATGGGCAGACTAGGTGGGCCCAGCGGTCATATCTGCCATCAAATACTATGTTTCTATGCCATAAATGAGGCCATTTATAGCCAGCCAGCCCTATAAGAGGAGCTAAAATTCAGCAGGACTCTCAGGTAATTTCCATTGTATTATGGTATAATATCTTTCATCGGGCATCTCTGAGTTGGTGAGGGGAATGGGAGACTGAGGGCGCGCTCCTCATCTCCCTTCTCCTGCCAGCGTAGGAGACCTATAATAAACTCCAAAATCTGTATTGGCAACAGAAAATAATGAAGTAATGCATTTTCTCCACAGGAGGCTTTATTTCAGCCCTATGTCCTTCTATAAGAGCACTCTTACTCGTTCCCTTCATTTCTTTAAGTACAGCCCTTATTTGGGCACTTTACATGTCTTAAGTTCTCCTTGTGTTCCGATGGCTGAAATTGTCAGCCGTCGGGTTCAATTTCAGTTGGGCCCTTTTTACAACTGTAACCCCCCTGCAAATGGGGGTTCCCAAAAGACTTCCAGGAGCTTGCTTGAATGCTCCAAGCCTGAATGGTGTTTGGCATTTAAGCCATTTATCAGTGAGTGTTTTTAGAGCCTCTGGTACTGTCTCTTTAAGAGCTGTCTGCTTGCAGACATAATTAGTTTGTATGGGGGGACTGTGTGCTTCTCTGAGTACCACTCGAGCTGCTGCCAATTCACTTCATTTTGCAGTCACTAGGAGTGCAAAGGGAACCTATCTGAAAGATGTAACTGTTTGCCAGAAATTATTTAGAGTAATAATGAAATTACAGTTTGTCTAACCTGCTTTCTTTGCAGTCAGAACTGTGTCTGCTAGTTCCCATTCTAGTTTTGAACTGCTCAACTGGACCAATCAGTGTGGGGTAAGCTAGCTCTAAAATGGTGCCTTGGACGAATCAGAACTTGGACTCATAATCTGAGCCAGCCACAAGAGGATTGTATGGGCAGTGACTCTGGGAGATGTAGTTTAGACTTCAGTGCCTTTTTGGACCAACAGCAGCAGTCTATTGTGGTGACAGCCAATCCAGTCAAGAACTGGGAGGAACTCAAAGGAAGTGCCGGTTTTGTCAGTTGGAGTTTCAGTTGAGCTTTGGCAGTGAAGAAGGAAGAGCCCTGTGCTTTTCAGTGTGCAGTTTAGTCAAAACGTGTGTAAGGCCCAGAGTTCCGGTCTGCAGCTTGTGTAACAGCTTGTTAGGACTGAATCCGTCCTGTGAAAAGAATCAAGGATCTCTGAAGAGTAGAAACCAGGCTCACCCTGTAGAAGACTGGAAGAATTGCTGAAAATTGCACTCGGTCTGTCAGGAACTGAATCTGCTGTGTGTTCTCCCCGGTATTGTGCAGTAATTACGATCGGGATACAGATGCAGCCTGCCTGGTATAGTGCTTTCTTTTATATGGATGTGTGAAGAGGTTTGTGTACCTCAAGTGAGCCCTGCTGACATTGAAGGACCCTATCTTATTTGGAGGTCGTGAGTACTAATTCAGGGTCGCTCCTGTTGAATTGCCACATTAAATCCAAATGGAATTACTGTACTGCTGACTGTTTAATTCTCCTTTTCTCTGTGTGAAAGGCCCTACCAGCTGCCACGGTTTGGACTAGCCACTAGGGCTTGGGTACCCAGGGACAGTAACTGATAGGGATAGGCCTGTGCACAGAGCCATAGGTAGATTATTAGAGTGATAAGCTAATTAACCTGATTTCCCCTGTCCTTGTTATATCCCCTAAATAAATCAGAGCTGCTTGTTTCAGCAAAGTTATACTGCCTGAGGTATTTGTCTATGTTAAAGTACTGTACTGTGATTGTTGCACTGTATCTCATTTCACAGGAGGTCCCAGTGCGGAACCAGACCTGGGGGTAAGTGTATACTGTGAAGGTAATTCTGATATATTGTGTGGGCCACTAGTGGGAAGAAAGGGGGGTTGCAGTGTCCCAGAGGGCTGTGACCAAGTTAGTTTAACTATTGCAAACCCTGACCTCTGGGTGGAGGCACCCGCCATTGGATCCAGGCCCCTCAACCTGTTAGTGGCAAATCAGGCAGGGGTAGTAGCCCCTGGGATAGCGCCATCTAGGGGTTACACAACTATCCTCCTTTTATTTAGCTGGAGGCCCAATTAATCTCTTCTTTATAGGCTTATACAGCCTTACTAGGGCCACTTGTCTATAGGCAGACACTACAGGGCTTAATTAAGGTGGCAATATAGAGCGGTGGGTTAAGGCTCTGAGCTGCAGATCTGGAGACCTAGGCTTGAATCCCACAGCCACCTAGGTGCATACTGCGTGATCCTGAGCAAGTCACTTAGCTTCCTTGTGCTCCCAGATCGCAGCTGGAAACAAGCTTCAACAGTGTGCTACTCCTGGTTAAACAATGTTCCCTTCTCTAATTATCTCTTGCCCGTAGTGTCCACTTCATCGCCCCCTTTCATTGCTTGCTCGACATAGCTCTGTGCTTTAGGCGTGCCTTGCTCAGAAGAACTTTCTTTATTTCAGCTCCATGCGAAGAACATTTCTTTAAGCCGCACTAGCGGCAATAATTGCTGCGGAGCATGCCCTCTGTACAGAGAAGAAAAACCTTTTGCCGCTTCTTATTATTATGTTTATTTCTAAGCCGCAACATGTGGCGCCTCAACTACGGAGCTCTTTTGCTCCAAATAAGGATAATCCTAAGTCGCATCCTTCGACTAGCGAGCTCAGTTCGCACCGGAGCCGATTCAACAATAGCGGCTCAGGAGCTCAGTACCTAGGGAGCGGCCACAAGCAAACCATATTTCGGGGCACCAGTTTCTTTATATATACAGGGGCACCAGCTTCTTTATAAACACAGCACCATGCACTATTTATTATCTCCCAGTTGGGAGCTTAATGCCACCTGCATTATGGACACAAAAGAGGGGGTAAGGAGAATAAGGGACAGCACAGTTAAAGGAAATTGCCAGGTTGGCCACCCTGACAAGAATTAAGGCAGAAAAAGGCAGAGAGACAAGAAAAGAGTGAGAGAAAATGAGGAGGAATTGCACATTTATCACTGAGCAAGGGTTTAAACTCATAAATTACAGTGAAGTTTAAAGCCTCCTTCACCACTGTCAGTTTCCACAAAGTTTCTGCTCCCCTCTAGTTTCTTCTCCATTGTCTTTAGTTTATCTTGAAGTCCCTCCTCTTCTTCTGTCTCTCTCCTTCTTAAGCCTGCAACATACCCAATAATTGCCCCACACTGTAGGCTTTTCCCTGCTTCCCAGTACACCTCCTTTTGTCAGGCTGTTGCCTGGTCTATGGCCTTGTAAATCTCCTACCATTCCTTGAGAAAGGCTTAAACTCCTCCTTCATCAGCATATAAACTGGAAACCACCAGGTAGGATCCCCATCTTGTTCCCCATTACCAGAAGGTTATGAAAACCGCTGCATGATCCAAGATGTGTATCGGACTATGGGCCACTTTCACCAATCTGTGGTACTCGCCTAGAGATATAGATATAATCTAACCTTGACCAGGATCCATGAGGATTTGAATAGAAAGTGTATTACCTTGCCCTCTGATTAGCTGTTCTCCATCCATCAATCCTGTTTTAGTCACTCATGCTGAGTTGCCACATAGCCATAGCACATTTATGCCGCTCTCCCCTCCCTGAATGGTCCAACTTGGGAACAATAGCATGGTTACACCCCCAATATAAGATTCAGAAACTTCCGATTGAGGATATCCAGCAGCCTGTGCTAGAAGCCTGCATCAAAAGCTGCTGGGGCATATTGCTCCCAAAGGTTTCCCTTTTTCCATATAATTACCCTTCAATAAATACATACATATCTGCCCTCCTTGGGATCAAGTACTGTTTTGTGTACTTGTAACAGGAGATGTTCATTTAGCAGGATGGCAACCCCCCCACTTATGGTATGAATTTGAAGCTGCATAACAGGCCCCCCACCAGCCCCTTACCAATTTAGCAAGTTCAGATCTTGTGAGATGTGTCTCTTGCAGAAGAGCCACATGAGTGCTCTGGTGTTTAAGGGCTGTCAGTACTTTCTGTCATTTAATAGGGGAAGAGAACCGCTGCACATTCCAGGAAACCACTGTAATGTTAGACTTCGATCCCATTGTGAGCCTTACTCCCTCTTGCCTCCCTTGCATAGCCCCCTATTGTGGCATGTAACCAATTCCAATCCATGGCACATTGTGTTAAGATAGCAATATATGGAGTGAAAATAACATTTAACATATAACAACAAACATTTGACAATACAACAAAAAACATGTATCTAAGTAAACATAAAATGGATAAAATTACAGTCTTGCAACCAGTAGCAAATCCCCAGGTATAACAGATTAATCTTTATACATGGATCCCTTACAAAACCTCTCCCTACTCGACCTAGCTAATATTGAATAGCTCCCTCTCATTGTGCCTGGACTCCCCCCCCCCCCCCAAATGTGCAGCTGAATTAAATTCCACTATTCTTGATAAAAACAACCTTAGTGACTGCCCTGGCAGCAGAGGATACCACCCTCCCACCCACTGTGGGGGTATGTAACTCGGCAGATGAAATACTGCTGAGCAGAAACAGAGCTGTTCCCTAGAACAGCAAACTCTTCATAACTTCTACAGGCTGTCCAACTGGATGCACAGACCCCTTTTACACAAGGGAACCTGCACAGCCACAAGTATGGACCAGTTCAAACTGGACCATTGTGCAACAGAAACTCCCACTAATACCAACCCCCTCCCCCACTAACTAGGAATGATCCGCAACTCATCCACTCCTGCAAAAATGAAACCTCCCCAAAAACCACCAGTGTAGCTGTCCCTCTGCCACCCCCCATGCAAAATGATGGTTCCAAGGTGTGGCAGAAACCCAACCCTGTGCCCCCCCTTTCTGGGGACCATCCATTCCAGTCATCGACTGACCTTCACAGGATGTGGAGTCAACCCCTACTACCAATGTTAGACAAATTTATACTCCTTTTCACAGTCCTCCATTTTCCAGCAAGTCCAGTATTCTGAGCAAAGAATAGTTAGTAAGCAAAGCAGAACTGGCTGACATCAACACCATACTCTCACTGTTGGAGGGAGCCCAGGAAGCAATGCGGAAGAAAAACACACCATACAAAAGTCACCATGCATGGTGTCTTGCCAGAACCCCCAAAAGTCCCTTATCTGCACATATGATTGTCTAGATGGGCAGTCTCCATGTTTGAACATTCATGGTGGGCTTTTCAAGGACCAGACTACCATGTGGCTGTTGCCCGATGCCCATACAGAGATCTGCTTACAGGTCCCATCTGGCCCCCTCTTCGCCACTCCATAGGGCCATGTGTCCTTGAAGCAAAGAATTCTGTTGACTGTCTGGAGTCGAGGATAGGGTGCATCCTAATCCAACGGCTGGGCCCCCCCGATCCGCTGTGTCACAGTTATCCACTGCTGTGCCTCCTCTGCGCAAATCAAATGCAACAGAATCTGACTGGTCAGGCAGCATGGTCTCCCAGGGACTGCAAATTCAGTTCAGCCACACCACGCAGGGCAAGGGGATTAACAAGCCAAGGCAGGCACAGCAAAATAGGATCATCCAAGTCTGCAGTTCACCCCCTCTTGTCCCATTCATTCATGAAGGCCTGAGCCTTTTCTGTGTCCCAGAAGGTGTATGTAGCTCCTTCGTACTGGACCTAAAGAACCGCTGAATAGGAAAATGTAAAGCCTGTCTACCGCTCTCTTAGCATATCCAAGATGGGGTAGAATAATTTCCGCTTTTTCTGTAATCGAGATGAGAAATCCTGATGTAAGTACAGTTTCTAACCCCATGTATTCTTCTATATTCATAACTGTATGCAGTCTGCCTCCTAAGTAGAACTGCCCGGAGAGAACTGGAACTATATGCAAATGATAGAACCTATCATTGCTCGAGAGACACATTCAAACTGCTGCCCTCATCTATTGCAACAGTCCGTCAACGTCTCAGATTTCTCACTCCGCCTGACAAGTCAGACGCCTGGAGATCTTCCTCTCGTCAGTTCGTGCTGATTCCAGTTTTATATAAGTATTATCTAGTTTAATATTTAAACTGCTGCCTTCGTTTATTGTTTAATTTAGTCCTATTACTAAAGAAGCTAAGTTTCTCTAGTTTAGCGGTAAAATTGTATTGTTTCTCGGTTCCTCACCGTTTGGTATAACCGCTGAGGAACTGGGGCTTTTCTAGTTAATTTGGCATTTTTCGCCTTAGCTTTAGTCATAACATTATATATTTTCGTTGATTTCTGTGTTTTAAACTTATTCTTTGTAACCGAACGGTTGGTTCTTCTGAACCGATACCCCGGTTCCTGAGAACCGCTGACCCAGTTCGATATCTAAGTTATCGGTTCTTTCCTCGGATCCTTAACCGGTTTCTGAACCAAAAAAAAAAAAATGTTAGTTTGAACACTAGTAAGCGGTTGCTGGTTTTTCTCCTGGAAATGAAAACACAAGAAAAAACAAAGAAAAAGACTGGTCCCCCAGGTTTCAAAAATTGTCCAAAATGTGGGGAAGTGTTTGCTAAAGCTGACCAACATGACCTTTGTTTAGTCTGCTTGGGACCTGATCACTTTTCAGCAGACTGTGCCATTTGTAAATCCTTCCCTCCTAAAACAATTGAGGAAAAGATGGAAAGGCTGAAGAAAAAAGTAGAGGGTGGTCCCTCTGGCTCTAACCAACCACCAAAAACAGCAGGTGAAACCGCCTTATCTACTGTTACCACCCTGAGAAGGGTGTTTCTGGCACTTTAAAGGGGGCCGGTCCGGCTCTCCGGCCCCCTCCAAAAAATCTAAGAAAACTAAGCACATAGAACCCCAGGCCTCTGTTCCTCAAGGGGTCTCTACTGTGTCTCACAGCCTGCCTTCTGCAGAGGAGATAGCTCATGCTATGAGGGTTCTGCAGGCTTTACAGGGGATTCTGCCTGCTCACCCTGCTCAACCTGCTCCTCCTAAAGCTCCTGCCCCTGAGTCACAGGAACTGGAATATGGTGACTATGGTGATATGGATCCTGAACAGGATGAACCTATAGAGCCCAAAATCTCACTTGAGCAGGAGTTCGGTTCTCCCCTTCGACCTGAGGATTTTTCTTCTCACTTTTCTTTTGTGAGAAAGATAGTGGATGCTCTGGACTTAGCTACCACTGAAGTGGTGGATGATGAAGAGGAGGCTGAATACCTTGAGATGATGGGGTTAACCCCCACAAAAAAAGGTATGTTCACTAATCAACAAGTTCTTAAAAAAGACTTGTTTAAAATGTTACAGACTCTAATTTCTCCTATAGATCGAATATGAACAAGATATAACTCGGACAGGAGCCTGTGAAAAGGCAGGGTTCCTCTCTTCCCATCCCCTGAGAAGGAATCCAGGAAATTAGATAGTATGTTCAAGAAAGGGTACCTAGCTGCCTCCCTAGGTGTGAGGCAGGCTAATCTAGGCATATGCAGCACAGTATCAGAAAATACTGTGGCAATCAGTACTGGCTATGTCAAGGCTCCCTCACCTCTCTCATGACCTGGCAGAGACAACTAGATTTGGTCTGGAAGCTGCTAAATATCAGTTCCAGATGGCAGCTGATGCTAATGATAATGCTGCCATGTACATGACTCTGTCGGTGGCCTCCAAGAAGACTGGCATGGCTTAGGGCCACTAATCTCACCCAGGATACCCAGACAAAGGTCATGGATTTTCCTGTGGAGAATAACTCCCTGTTTGGCAAACACACTGGGAATACATGAAGAAGGTGGATGAATACAAGGCCACCTACAAGAGTAATTCCTCCAGGGACAGGCCTACCCTTCTTATAGGCCTTATGGAAGGGGCAGGGAAGGTCACCCTATGGGAGGCCTTTATCAGGCCAAGCTGCTTTTCAGCAACAACCCTACCCACAGCAGACTGGGTATTTTAGACCTAGGGGCAGGAGGGGTTCCAGAAGGGCTCCAATCTGCCCAGGCTCAGGCCCCAAAACAAAACCCCTGACCAGTTGGTCCAGGTCACCTCCCACTGCCAGTAGGGGCAGGCTGACTTACTTCCTTCAGAACTGGTTCTCCATCAACACAGACAGGAGGGTTCTGGAGGTGGTAAGTCAGGGTTTGTCCCTATGCTTCAAATCCTTCCCCTCTGAAATCAAGAGCTTTCAAACCAGCTTCCCTCTTGGAGATGCAAGCTCTTGCAAAGAGAGTGCAGAAATTGATCCACATGAGAGCAGTGGAGCATGTACCAGCACATCTCAGGGAAGGGTTTCTACTCCCTCTACTTCCTGACCAAAAGAAAATGGGACTGGCGACCCATTCTGGATCTCAGATCTCTCAACAAATTCAGGTAAAGTCAAAATTCAAGATGGTCACCTTACGTCCATACTCCCAGTTATCCAGCAGGAGATTGGTTAGCACTCTGGATCTAAAAGATGCCTATTTTCACATCCCAATAAGGCAATCTCACAGAAAGTATCTCAGTTTCAGACTCCTTTCAGGACATTATCAGTTCACTCCTTCCCTTCAGTCTGACCTCAGCACCCAGGGTATTCACAAAGTGCCTAGGCTGTAGTGGTGGCACTTAAGGAAGTCTGGCATCCTAGTCTTCCCTTATCTGGACGACTGGCTGTTCATGGGAAAATCCCACAACAGGTCTCAAACACCTGCAATCAGCAGTTCATCTCCTACAGTCCTTGGATTCCTGATAAATCAGGAGAAGTCTGTTCTTACCCTGTTCAGCTGCTTCAGTTCTATAGGAGCAAAACTGGATACTACTCAGGGAAGGGCTTTCCTCCCTCGAGACAGAGTGCAGGTTATTTTCAACCTGGCTGCCTCTTTCAAGCTAAACCAGCCATGTCCAGCAAGACACTATCTGCAGATTCTGGGCCATATAGCTGCAGCAACAGGTACAGTTTCAGGGCAAGATACAGAATGAGAGACTTGCAATCTCATCTCAGGTCCCATTGGTCACAGAGAAGGACAAGATGTCAAAGCTCATCCTAGTAACAGAGGTTGTTATTCAAGCCTTACAGTGGTGGAAAAATTCAGACAACTTAAGACAAGGTGTCCCTTTCCAGAAGAGAACCCTTCCTTTGTTCTCTCAACAGATGCTTCTCTACTGGGATGGGCGCCCACATGAGGGAACACACCATCCATGGGACTTGGTCGAGGCAGAATCCCTTCTGCACATAAATCTCTTGGAGCTCCGAGCTGTATTCCTAGCTCTAAAAGCTTTTGCTCATTTGGTACCAGGAAGTGTGGTACAGGTCAGAACAGACAATACCACAACAATGTACTATATAAACAAGCAAGGGGCACAAGGTCCGACCCTCTATGCTCAGAGACCATGAAACTGTGGGATCTTGCATACTCTATAAAAATAACTCTACCAAGCAGTCCATGTTACCAAGGGAAGGACAACATTTGTAGAGTGCCCTCAGCCAGAATCAGTCAGGGCCATCATGGTGGTCATTGAACACACAGGTGGCCAAGTCAGTATTCAGAAGGTGGGGTACCCCGGAGGTGGACCTCTTTGCCTCTCCAGAGAACCACAAACTACCAGTTTTGTTGCAGACCCCCACTCAGGGGCACAGTCCCAGTGGACGCCATGGTAATGGATTGGTCAGGGAGAAGCCTATACGCTTTCCCCCCTTTTCCTCTCATCTTCAGAGTCCTGATCAAGCTCAGGTCCCAGTCTGCCTCAATGATTCTCATCACCCCAGACTGGCTCAGGCAACATTGGTATCCTCTCCTATTATCCATGCTGGTATCCACACCAATACATCTTCCCCAGAGGCACAACCTGTTAACCTCCCACCAGGGGAAAATAGGATATCCCAGTCTCGGCTCTCTGTCTCACGGCTTGGCTCTTGAAGACGTAGAATTTGCAAACCTAAACCTCTCCCAAGCAGTTTTACACATACTTAGGGGATATAGAAAACCCTCTACTAAGAAAAACTATTCAGCTAAATGGAAAATGTTTCTTGGTGCACCCTGCACAGCATCGAACCTGCCTCAGCAGGGATTCCAACATAGCAAGGTACCTCACTTTCTTACATTTATTTTTATTTATTTTATTTAAACAGCAGTTTGGAGAAACCTTTGAGCCATAGCCTCATTACAAAGGTACCTTGTCACAGTAAGACAAACGAAAATATACAGTATAACAGTACAACACATAAGTATAACAGTAAATTAAGACATAGATACAAACAAGCTGGTACAGGTAGGGTGGATGCAAACAATACCAGAGTTATGTTGTCCATAACAGCTTAGTAATAAGCTTTGTCATAGAAGTATGAGTCTGGCTTTGACTAGATGGCAATTACAGCATCGGGAATTAATAAAATTGGTTTATAGGGAAGTTCTGAATCACGATACAGTTGGAGCTTCAGGAGATGGAGGGAGCAATACGTTGAATGCATTATTTCTTGCTAATTCAGTTAAAGAAGGATTAAAAGCGGAATCAAGGGCTGAGGAGACTTGGTATTTAAAAACAATGGGTAAATATTTTAAGAACTGGCTTAATTTGCCCCCAAACTAAACATCATGTAGATGTACCTTTATATTTTAGGCCTTCAGCACAGAAATTGTTTAAATGGAAGATACAAAACAGATAATTTTGAATAACAACATGAAAGGGCTTTACGTTATCTAATGTCAACTGTGCTTCCCTTGGAACCAGGATTTAAAATTGCCCTACAGTATTAAATGATAAAGTTCTGGTACAATTAAACAATATTAGGATGCCTCAGAAACAATGGGAAACACAGTGGTTAATTTTCTATGGGAGATTAAATGTCAGAGGTAATGCTAAATATAAATCTTTGCAGGAGAGAATGTGTCCATACCTAGAATGTATTAATGTGGAGGAATCCATGGAGCATTTTTTTCTCAGATGTTCATATGCTATTGGTCTATGGAAGTATTTAGCTAACTTATGGGGATTTCGATGGTTATGTAATATGACTTATGACTTATTGATTTTAGGTTGTTATCCAGTTAATTTATCAGAATTCCATGAAGAGACTTTGTCTTTATTCTTGGGGTGTTTGAGATATTATTTATGGCAAGCTAGAGTACAATGGGTTCTTTATCAAAGGAAAATGCCTTATTTTAAGGTTAGTGAATTGATAATTAAGGAGTTAATTCAAATTTATTCTCTAGATGCTTTAAGAGTTACCTCAGGAACCTCATGGAAATGGTGGAAAGGGTTTTTCACTTTATTAAATTTAAGTAAAATGTGTGGATGTTATAGAAGAGTGTATTTAGCGATAGCCATGAAGGTAAAGTTGGCACAAGTTCTGTTAAAACTCCAGTTTCTTATGAATGCTTTGTTTTTGTGGCATTTAAGTAATTATGTTTAATTGTTTTTCTCTCTGTTATTGAGATATTATTTGTTCTAAAATGTGTTATTGTCTTTATTTATTTTGCCAATAAAAACACCCCTACTCTTTTCGATAAGTGCCATGGAATCTTTGACATCCACCTGAACTACCACCAATCCAGGCAGATGGGACCTCAGTTTAATGTCTCATCCGAAAGTATACCTCCGAGTCTGGGTCATCATCCAAAGTTTCTCTCGGTGCACTTCTAAACTCTGCCACAATCTTGTCGACACAGGACCTTGCTTCCTTTGGATTGGAAAATTGAAAGGTCTTGGCTCCTTAGGTTATTCTGAGGCGGGCCAGTGCCAGTAGAGAATGGACTACACTGAGGGCCTTGAGTTGCTGCCAAAGGTGATCGTATTGCTTTCTTCGAGCCCAGGTGGCGTACGACCAGTCCTGAAAGAACCTGACATCGTGCACGTCAAATTGCAGAGGATGATTCATTCTAGCCCAGTGTAACAACTTGTCCTTTATTGCCTGCCCAGCTGTCACCAGCAGAATTGTACGTGGGGTATCTTGTTGCATTTGTTTCTTCCGGAAATTAATCCGTATGCCTGCAGGAGATCAGTGGGGTCTAAATCGGGTTGCCCTGGATTTGCTTCATTAATCCATGTTCGAGAAATGTCAGAGATCTTCTCCTCTGCCCGCTCTGGAAAGCCGGGTGATCCGCACGCTCATGGCTCTGGCACCATTCTCCAATACTTCTAAGCCGGATCGCAGATGTGAGTTCTCCGGTTAGCTGAGCAATGTTGGTTTGAATTTTTTGTGTTCTGTCATCAGCTTCTTTGGCCGCTTGGACTGTTGTCTCTATTTTGCATCCTTTGAGCCCATCCAGTCTAGGATTTTCTTGATTTTTTATCCATGTCCCTCACGGCTCGCAGGACTGATTCTCATGGGGCTGGTCTCCTAAGGTGCTCGTACTACTGCCTGCATGGTCTGGATTTTGCTGTTGGGCTTGTAGCGTGGTTGATGGTTTATGAGGTTGCCCTCCAGTTGTTCCTTTGGGACGTTCCATCTCAATTCAGTATTTCTCGGCTCCCATTCACCTCAGCCGCTTTATCATATCGTTTTTTTTTTTTAAAGTATTTAAAAATCAATATTTTTTAAGTTTTATGAAGCTATCAGTCGGAGCTGTAATGGAACACTTCTGGTCCTAAAGCTGGCTCTCCAGTGCCCGGTTTCCTGTATTTTAATGGCCAGGGACTCTGTAGCCGGTGCGAATAGGATGGGGGAGAAGGGGACCCCGGCACATACTTCTATAAAACCTGAACTCATCTGAAAGGACCCCATACACCAAGATCTGTACCACGTGGGCTCTGTACAGCAAGTGCACCAGACCCAAAAACTCCTCTCCCAGACCAAACTGACCCATGGTCTCAAACAGGTAGTCCCATTCTGCACTTTCAAAGGCCTTCTTGCCGTCCGTTTATTTATTTATTGAAATTTGGTAATCAGTTAGGCCCACTGAGAAAGACAGTCCCTTTTTCAGTGGCGAGACGGTAATTGCAGTACATTGATAGTGCAATAGTTGACACAGAAAACCATACAGGCATGCCAACTGCAATAACAAGACCAACTAATATAGTTACAGGAACATGTTGTGATACAACACAATTATGTCATACAAACATTCACAACTAGCATAAGAAAATGTACAGAGAACATAATTACTACAGTTAAGAACCAGTAGTTTAGATAACAGTACCATGGAGTATACTGTGGCAGACAGTAACATAGTCATCGATCTATATTTACAGATAACATTGTGCATAATTCAGATTGTACAGATAACATTGTACCTAACTGTGAAATACAGTGATGCTAAGCACACAGGCAGTGGAGAGGTAGAAAGCCTGGAAGTCATCGATAGCAGGAGCAAGGCGAGGCAGCTAGATGAGCTTGTAGCGGGCATTGAAATTGAGGGAGCAAAGAGCAAGCCAGGACTGAGGAAGGTAACAAGTTCTAGGAGGACACAGCAGAAAAGGCGAATGATCTCTGGGCCACAGAGAGATGCAGGTTTGGCACAACGAGAAAGGGTAAGGAGGCAGCACCCAGCCTCGTCCAGGACACCAAGAACCCCAATGCACCACATTTAATAATCGACACATATTGTGGTATGACAGGTGGCCCTGAGCAAAACCTGTTTGATCCAGATGTATCAAAACAGGAAGTACCTGCTCGAGATGCTGTTCCACAATTGGACACAGGGAGTGTACCTCAGGACTGGAGGATGGCTCACGTGATACCCCTCCATAAGAGCAGCCCCAAGGATGAACCAGCAAACTACAGACCGGTAAGTCTCACCTCCATCATGGGTAAGCTGATGGAGACAATCCGGAATGAGAGGCTGGTGGCCCTTCTGGAGACCAATGGACTGCCGGACTGTAGTCAGCATGGGTTTGTCACAGGCAGATCCTGTCAGACCAACCTGGTGGACTACTGTGACTGGGTAACTAGACAGTTGGGCAAGGGACATGCAGAGGATGTCCTGTACCTGGACTTCAGTAAGGCTTTCGACTCGGTGCCACGTGGGAGGCTGGGAAGTATACTGGAAGGCACGAGGGGGGTGAAGATGGTGGGATAGGTAGTGAACTGGCTGAAAGGTAGACAGCAGAGGGTGGTGGTGGGAGGGGAGCTTTCATCTCCAAGGGTAGTGACAAGTGGGGTACCGCAGGGCTTGGTGCTGGGGCCGGTGCTGTTTGGGATATTCATAGCAGACATCTCAATGGGCAGCAAGAGCAAGATCAACCTGTTTGCAGATAATACCAAGATGAGTGCAGTGGTGGGTGATCTAGGAGGGTGGCAGGGGTTGCAAGATGATCTGTCAAAATTGGAGACCTGGTCATACACTTGGCAGCTGGGGTTCAGTGCCAAAAAGTGCAAGGTGCTGCACTTCGACTTGAAAAACTTGAGGAGGAGCTACCAGATTGGGGTTGGGCAGCTTGTCACAAGAGAAGGAGAAGGATCTGGGGTGACTATTATGGGCTCAATGAACAACTCAGCACAGTTTAGAAGGCAGCTGCAGGGCAAACAAGATTCTGGGGTGTGTCACTAGGGTATATATCCTCAAGGAGGGGAAAGGATCCTGCCATTGTATAGGTCACTGGTTAGGTCACACCTGGAGTACTGCATGCAGTACTGGCACCCATACCTGAAGAGCGACATTAAGCTACTGGAGGGGGTGCAGTGCAGGGTAACAAAGTTGATCCAGGGGCTGGGGGACATACCCTACGAGAGCAGGCTGAGGGAGTTGAACAATGTACTCACTGAAGGAGAGGAGGTACAGGGGAGATAAGATTGAAACCTTCAAGTACATGAAAAGTATAAACAAGACAGGCATGCAGGGGCTTTTCAGGTTAAGAGGGGGACACTCAGGGCCACGGTCTGAGACTGAAAGGGGGAAGGTTGAGGAGGGAAATGAGAAGACACCTTTTTATGGAGTGAGTGGTGTCCAGGTGGAACACATTGCGTGCAGAAGTGGTATCCTGTAGAACAGTGGGTTGCTTCAAAGGGGATGGGACAGAGTGAGGGGGAGGGGAGGGAGGGGCAGCTGCAGAATAGGGCAGCTAGCTGCACAATCAAGCAGACTTGATAGACCATCAGGCCTTTATCTGCTAGCAAGTTCCCATGCTGGTATAACCTTAGCTATAATTGTAAGATCACAATTTAGGAGGGAGATGGGTGGTAATGGTTATACATTCTTGAGGGTCTTTTCCCGCTTCAGCAGTACACAGATGAAGGCTGCATAACAAGTCTTGGGCAGCCCCCCTCCTCCCGGGCCTCCTCAACCATGTCATGTAGTGGCTTCACTAAAGCATCCACCATTTCCTTATAATATTCCACTACGAACCCATCCCCCCCACTTTCCCCCTTTTCTGACCCCTGTGGCACACAATAATTCCACCCCCGAGATCTTTGCCCCCAATCTTTCCCTTTGCTCCTCTGATATAGTAGGAGCTTGATACTGTCTAGGAAAGTCTGCACCTGTGCCAACCTATTTCCATACTCTGACTGATACAACTCTTCATAAATCTCCTTGAAGGTCCCCTGATCTGACACCCTGTAGTCACCAGGTTCCCACGTCTATCCCAAATTACTGGGATGTGGGCAGGTCCTCTCCTTCCCTGCCAGTCTCGCCAGCATTGGGCCAGGTCAGTTTCTCCAGTCAGACATTCTTCGCTAGCAAGCGAGGTTACTTTTAGCCTCACCTTAAGAGGAATGTGATTGTGTGGGATAATAACAGACACTACAAGCAGGATCAAGTGCATAAAAATGCACAAATGCATTCAACAATTTATTCTCAGAAAATGTAAATATATACAGAAAGAAAAGTCAAATAATTAGTCCTGCACAAAGAAATTCAGTCCTCTGCTTCCTTCAGCAGAGTCTGCTGGTTTGCTTCAGCCCAGGTAGTCCTGCGAACTACTTTCTTCACTTCCTCAATTTACCTGTGTGAAATCAACAAACACCAACCATAGGTCTTGTCCTACTCACTGTCAGCACTAGACTGACCTGACTATCTAACTTTCCCCTAGTGGTGAGACCTTTTTATAGCTCCATGGGCTGACATCATAATTTTGGGTTCCTCTCATTGGTTGTGACCTCACTGGCTCTAAATGTCATAAATAGGGCCATTTTATGGCCAGCCAGTCCTATAAATGGAGCTAAAATTCAGCAGGACTCACAGGTAATTTCCATTTTATTATGGTATTATAATATCTTTCATCAGACATCTCTGAGTTGGCATGGAGAATGGGAGACTGAGGGCGCGCTCCTCATCTCCCTTCTCCTTCCAGCGTAGGAGACCTATAATAAACCCCAAAATCTGTAATAGCAACAGAAAATAATGACGTAGTGCATTTTCTCCACAGGAGGCTTTATTTCAGCCCTATGTCCTTCTATAAGAGCACTCTTACTGTGCTCCCCTCCATTTCTTTAGTACAGCCCTTATTTGGGCACTTTATATGCGTTTTGGAATTCTTCTTGTGTTCGACGTGCTGAAATTGTCTGCCATTGTCTAATTTCAGTTGGGTCCTTTACAACTAGCCTCCTTTTATTTAGCTGGAGGCCCCATTAATCTTCTTCATAACTTATACAGCCTTATTAGGACCACTCATCTATAGGCAGACACTCACGGGCTTAATTATCCCTTGCCCGTAGTGTCCACTTCATGCCCCTTTCATCACTTGTTGTGACATTTCTCTGTGCTTTGAGCATGCCCTTGCGCCAAAGTGCTTTCTTTATTTCAGCTCCATGTGAAGAGCATTTCTTTAAGCCGCACTAGTGCCGATATTCGCTACAGAGCATGCCCTCCATACAGGGAAGAAAAACCTCTTACCACTTCTCATTACTATCACGTATTTCTAAGTCGCATGGGCGCCTCAACTCTGACTCTTTGCTCCAAATAAGGGTAATCTAAGTCGCATCCTGCCACTAGTGACCGAGACTTGCACCGGAGTCAATTCAACAACAGCAGCTCAGGAGCTCAGTACCTACGGAGCGGCCACAAGTAAACCATATTTTGGGGCACCAGTTTCTTTATATATACAGGGGCACCAGCTTCTTTATAAACACAGCACCATGCACTATTTTCTATCTCCCAGTCGAAAGCTTAACGCTACCTGCATTATGGACACAAAAGAGGGGGTAAGGAAAATAAGGGACAGCCCAGTTAACGGAGATTGCCAGGTTGGCCACCCTGAGAAGAGCTAAAGGAAAGGCAGAAAAAGACATGAAAGAAAAGAGTGAGAGAAAATTGGGGAGGGAATTGCACATTTTATCATTGAGCAAGGGGTTTAAACTCATAACAGGGGGCTCCCTGTTATACCCCCCTCACCAAGAGGGAACAGTAATACTGTTATCAAACACCATCCCTGAACCCTAGGAGGGTTGGAGCATCCGCCCACCCACCGACTCTCAGAAGCGCTGCCTAAGGGACCTTTAAAAAAACTTAATAAGTATCTACAATCAGACATACATAAACATATTTCTGATACTGTTCTGTTCCCTTAGGCATAATATCAAGGGTTAAATACAAGCCCATATCACATATATCAAATGTAAAACACTTCAGCATTCTCACAGAAAGACATATACATCATAACAACACATTTCATCAGTTTTCATCAGCACGGGTCCCGTATCAAGACAAGAAATCAGCATTTTGTGTTTAGACCCTGCTGTGTGCTGAATGGTAAAGCGGTAAGGTTGTAAAGCCAAATACCATCGCATTATTCAGCCACTCTTGTCTTTCATCTGTTGGAGCCAACATAAAGGGTTATGATCAGTGAGAACCTTAAACTGTGTAGCCCTGAGTAATATTTCAAGGCCTCTATACTCGCCCATTTTAACGCTAAATACTCCTTCTCCACTGTTGAATACCTTATGTCTCTCTTGACGCTTGTGGCTAATGTAAATAAATCAAGCGCCCACCTTTCCTAGTTTGAGAGATGACTGCACCGATGCTGGTATCAGAGGCATCAGTGTGTACTTCAAAAGGACAGAAAAATCAGGGCTGATTAAGACAGGAGAGGAACATAGGGTTGTAATGTTCTGAAAGGCTTCATCACATTCCTTGGACCATAGCACTTCATTTGAACATTTGTTTTGGTCAGATCTGTAAGTGGGGTTGCTATGGTGGCAAAATCCAGTAAAACAACGGTAATAACTGGCCAGACCCAAAAGGAACGACGTGTTTCTTTGTCAGGGATGGGACTGATAGCTACTGCTTATTTTGTTGATGTCAGGTTTAACTGTACCTTTCCCAATAATGAACCCTAAGTATTTAGTCTCAGTCCTGGCAATGGCACATTTTGTTGGATTTATAGTCAGTCTGAGTCTTGAATGGACTGAATGACTGCACTAAGATGTATTAGGTCTGCTGCAGTCAGGGCTGAAGATGACAACATCATCTAGGTAGGCGGCACTGTAATGTGCATGGGCATGCAATACCTGATCCATATATCGATGACGGTAGCAGGCGCCATGCAGTCCAAAAGGCATGGTTGTGAACTAGTAAAGTCCTATCGAGGTGCTGAAGGCAGTCAGTTCCTGTGCATGTAAGAAGAGGCTTTGCCAGTAGCCTTCGTCAGGTTAGAGGTGCTGATATATTTGGCATTCCCTATTTTATCTAGTAAGTTTTCTACACGGAGCATAAGGTGCCCATCAAAGGTGGAGACAGCGTTAATCTTTCTAAAATCCAAGCAAAACCAGATACCCCCTGTCATCGAGGCACAGGTCAGGAAGCATAGGAAAACCAAGAGCAGTTGTAAAATTCGTAAAAAATATTTATTTACACTAGCAGTAACATAAAAAAATAAACTTGTTCAGAATAACTATTGACAAAGGAAGAATAAACAGCAGATTCATCAGAGTTTTCCTTCAGCCTCTGTGTGTCCAACGTGCAAGCAATTGCAGCTCTGTTTTATAAGTCCTTCTAACCCCATTCTTAACAAGCATCTTACAAAGTGTTCTTGTATGTTTCAGGCAGGTGCTGGCAGGAACACAGTGTGCCTGAGCTGAGGCCCTTTTTACTCAGCTCTTCTGCAAAAGGCTTAAAAATTGCACTCAGGTAACCTCTTGAGTTTCCAATAGCTTTCTGCAATAATCTCAAACTATAATTATACACATTTCAAAAATTATCACTGTGTAGTTTCTATACAGAGAGATCCCAATATCAGTTACATTTCCACATAATGATTTGCATATATTTTTATATCAGCAGGTATGTAACGGAGAAAAAGACAAACAGCAAGGGAAGACTGAGAGATAGCAAGAGGTAAATAATTACAAGACTGTTGGGGTGATCAAATCCTAGGTCTCACAGGAAAATTTGGTTAGTAACCAGACAGAAGAGACAGAAAAGAGAGAATAGAGCAGATCCCTGCATTCAAACTCTTTCCATAACAACTGGAACAGGGTCCTATTCCACCTTGTCACACCCCCCCTCCTTTTTGGGCACTACTACCACCAGTGAGGACCAAGCACTTCGTGATGGTACTATAACCCGTAGGTGCTCCATTTTCCTCACCTCATCAATGACTTCAAACAACATGAAGTCTTGCTATATTATGACATATGCAGTATAACCCCAGGTTAGAACTGCTCTGGAGGTGAAAGAGTTAACTTTCCATGCCAGGCATGGAACCTTGATCGCGAGCTCGGTTGAAAACGTGTTGTTGCTCAAACTTAAACTGTCATATTCTTTACTCCGCCTCACTGAACAGTCGCTCCGGAGAGTTCTCCTGCTGCTCGGTTCGTTTGTCGGTTAAAAAGTGTAATTTTCGGTTTATTGACCGAAATTAAACCGCAGTCGGTCGGTTCAAGCTCTGTCTGTAGTATTGTAAGTAATAGATAGGCTTATGTTTATTTTCTTCTGTGTGGAACTTGTAAACGTCTTTTTCGGTTCGGTTTGAACCGATCAGATTGGTTTAAAATAACTTTCTAGTCCTTTAGAGTGCGGTTCCCGGTTCTTATCGGTTCTAAAAAAACTGGATTTCATTACGTTTTTTTCCATGACCCGTGACACGGTTGGGAACCGATAAGAGAGTCTTGTTGGCGGATTGCCACTAACGGGCAAGTTTTGGTTAGGCTGGCACTATGTCTGAGAAACCCAAAAGAAAAACCGGGAATGTGATTTTGAAGGTCTGGATGTGCCCATTGAACCGGACATCTCTCCAGACAGACCATCAGGGGTTCCCCCACCAGGCTATCTGAGTCCCCTTCTCATTTTATGTTCTATAAGAAAGTTGCTGAAACTCTCCAACTCCCTGCTGAGGAAGCTGTTGATGACCAAGAAGAGCCTGATTATGTAGAAATGATGGATATTCCAGAGTCTAGGAGACTGTCTATTCCCTTGCACAAATCATTTAGGAAACAGACAGTAAAAATTTTAAAAACTCCTCACTCTATCCTTCCTGTTGATAAAAGGATGGACAAGAGGTATACTTTATCAGGCCCTGATATGGAGTTCCTCTCTCAGCAATGCAGCCATGTGGGGGTAGCACAGGCTGCAGCCTGTGACAAGGCTAATATTCCTATAGCCTCTCATCCTCCCGAAAAGGATTCCAGGAGGATGGATGCCATGGCAAAGAAACAGTACATGGCAGCATCCTTAGGACTCAGACAGGCAAATTATATGGCTTATGCTGCTAGGTACCAGAAATCCAGATGGGATACTGTGCTGGCCCTAGCAAAACAGGCCCCTGACCAGCTTGCCAAGGAGCTGGAGCAGGTGGCTGTGGATGGTATTGAGGCATCCAAGGTGCAATTTCATGCTGCAGTTGACTCTAATGATGTTTCATCAAGAGTCATGGCTACATCTGTGTCTCTTCGCAGGATGGCCTGGCTCAGATGTACTGCCCTGTCACAGGATACCCAGTCTAAGGCTATGGATTTTCCTGTTGGGGCAATTCTCTGTTTGGGGAGCAGACAGAGAATTATATGAAGAAAATGGATGAGTATAGGACCACCTATAGGAGTGCACAAGCCAAGGAAAGGCAGGCCACTCCTCAAAGGCAGCCTTCCAGGGGCAGGGGCAGGCTTTTTCATAGGCCTTTTTACCAAGCGTAGGCCTCCTCTTCTGCTTATGCCCAGAGGGGGTTCTTTAGAGGAAGAGGCAGAAGAGGTTCAAGTAAGCCTGCTGCTACCTCTCAACCCAAAGCCCCTGCAAAACAGGCTCCCTGATGGGGTGGCCAGGGCCGATTCTCCACCACCGGTAGGGGGCAGGCTGGCTTACTTTGTCCAGGACTG
This sequence comes from Neoceratodus forsteri, assembly GCA_016271365.2. Taxonomy (NCBI): domain Eukaryota; kingdom Metazoa; phylum Chordata; order Ceratodontiformes; family Ceratodontidae; genus Neoceratodus; species Neoceratodus forsteri. Next base: position 1,111,534,043 of record CM028133.1, read on the forward strand.
GAAGTCTTTAACATCAGACAAGTGGGTCCTGGAAGTAGTAAGTCAGGGACTGGTTCTCAGCTTCAAAATTCCGCAAGATGAGAGCCAGGTCCTTTCCACCTGCAACCATCAGAGGTTTTGCCCTAGAAACAGAAGTTTCTACCCTCCTGGCTCTCAGAGCTGTGGAAAGGGTTCCACCCCTACACCAGGGCAAAGGGTTGTACTCCAGGTACTTCCTTACCCCAAAAAAGACAGGAGAATGGCGGCCCATCCTGGATCTCGGGTATCTAAACAAGCACCTTTTAAAACCAAAGTTCAAAATGGTGACTCTGGGAATTATTTTACCCTCTCTAAGGCCAGGGAACTGGCTAGCCTCCCTGGACCTCAAGGATGCCTACTTCCATGTTCTTATCAGAAGCTCCCATCGAAGTACCTCAGATTTGAACTGCTCCAGGCCATTACCAGTTCAGAGCAATGCCCTTGGCCTCACCTCCGCCCAGTATTCACAAAATGCCTGGCAGTAGCAGTTGCCCACTTAAGAAGGCAAAAGATTGCCATCTTTCCTTATCTGGACGACTGGCTCATAGTAGGCCAGTCCCCAGACCAGGTCAAACTACACCTTCAGGTAACTCAGCACATCTCACATCTCTAGGTTTCCTTCTCAATCTTCCAAAGTCTGTTCTAGAGCCTGTCCAGCTTTTCACCTTCATAGGCGCAGAACTGAACACAAAAGAGGCCAGAGCCTTCCTCCCTCTGGAAAGAGCAAGGACCTTGGTCTCTCTGGCCTCCTCTTTCACCCTGCAGGTCTCTCGACCGGCAAGGCATTTTCTACAGCTCCTGGAGCACATGGCTGCTTCTACAGCAGTAGTGCAGGGAGCAAGATTTCAGATGAGGGACGTCCAGTTCCATTTGAGAGCCTTTTGGTCTCAAAGGACAGACCCTCTAACCAAATTGATCCCAGTGACTCGAACCCTGATCCAGGCCCTTCAGTGGTGGCAGGACAGAGCAATCTGAGACAGGGGTTCCTTCAACCCCGAGTCTCACTTCTTGACCTTACTACAGATGCATCCCTCTTGGGGTGGGAGCTCACATGGGCGACCTCACTACCAGAGGTTGTGGTCCCCACAGGAATCTCTGCTCCACATCAATTTGTTGGAACTCAGAGCAGTTTTTCTAGCACTCCAGGTTTTTTCCACATCTGTTCAGAACAAGGTTGTACAGGTCAGAACAGACAATACTACTACAATGTGGTACATCAACAAACAAGGGGGCACTCGGTCTTCGGCCTTGTGCACCGAAGCAATGAAGTTGTGGTCTCTGGCTTATTCCCTGAACGCCTCCCTTACGGCAGTTCACCTTCCAGGCAAGGACAATGTCCTAGCGGATGCTCTCAGCAGGATTTCCCAGGGCCATCACGAATGGGCACTGGATCCTCTAGTATTGGAGGTAGTATTTGCCAGATGGGGCACCCCACAGATAGATCTTTTTGCAGCCCCAGACAATCACCAACTTCCCCTTTTTTGCTGCAGGCCCCCGGTGTTGGGCTCAGTCCCTCTGGATGCCTTCCTTCTCAGTTGGGAAGGAAAGTTTCTCTATGCCTTCCCCCTTCCCCTCCTGTTCTGGGTGCTAGTCAAAATCAGATCTCAACCCTGCAAGATGATCCTGATTGCTCCAGATTGGGCCAGACAGCCCTGGTAACCCTCCTCATGTCCTTAGCAGTCCACCCTCCTGCACCTCCCCAGGAATCACAATCTGTTAACCTGTGCCCAGGGGAGGGTTTGGTATCCGAACCTCAAATCTTTCAGTCTCAAGGCATGGCTCTTGAAGAGTTAGAGTTTGCTGACCTACACCTCTCCCAAGATGTATTGGATATTTTGAGGCCTCCAGGAAGCCTTCCACCAGGGCTACTTATAATTCCAAATGGAAGAGATTTTCCATATGGTGCTCTGGCAAGCATATTCCACCAGAATCTGCTGATTTGCCCACAATCCTGGATTATTTGGTGCATTTGAATTCTTTGGGGCTGAGACCAGCTACCCTAAAAGTGCACCTGGCAGCCGTGTCTGCTTTCTTATCAGCAGGTAAACCCTCTTCTTTTTCAGCTCATCCTGTATTCTCCAAGTTTTTCAAGGGGTTGCTTCACACCAACCCTCCATTCAGGGACCCTGCCCCTGCTTGGGATCTTAATACTTGCATTGCCCAGCTTATGCAACCCCCTTTTGAGCCGTTGTCTTCAGCAGAGCTCAAGTACTTGACTTGGAAAACTGTGTTTTTGGTAGCCATCACTTCTGCCAGGTGCATAAGTGAGTTGCAAGCATTGTCAGTGGAACCTGATTTTATCTCCTTTCACAGGGATAAGGTGGTCCTCAGGACTAACAGAAAGTTTCTGCCTAAGGTGGTTTCAGACTTCCACCTTAATCACTCCATATCCCTTCCTGTGTGTTTCACTGACCATTCCTCCTCTGGCGAGAGGAGATTGCACAGTTTAGATGTCAAAAGAGCCCTTAGTAACTACATAGAACGTACCAAGGTCACAGGTTTGACTCCTTCAATTGTTCCTCACTTATGGTGAGGTTGGAAAAGGAAAACCTGCCACTAAAGATCCATTGCCAGGTGGATTGTCTCTGTATCCAGTTTTGTTATGAAAAACTGGGTCGGTTCCTCCCTCAGGCCTGAGGGCTCACTCTACCAGGGGTACAGCTGCGTCTCTGGCTGCTGCCAGGGACATCCCTATCCTAGAGATATGTCAAGCAGCTACCTGGAAAACAGTTCACACTTTCACTAAGCATTACTCCCTGGACATCCAGGCTAGGAGTGATGCTCGATTTTGCACAGCTGTGCTTCAGAGCCTATTTCCTATGTAGGTTCTGTCCCTCCTCCATGGAGGTACTGCTGTGTAGTCTGCATATGTCATAATATAGCAAGATTTCATGTTGTTTGAAGAAAAAATTACTCACCTTAGTAATGTTGTTTCTTCTAATGGAGTCTTGCTATATTATGACCTCCCCCCCAGCCTGCCCCTCTCAGAACCTCTATTTTTGGGATGTGGGTGGGCAGGGCAATGTTGGCACTTCATAGATGCCCACTTTGTTTCACCCTTTCTTAGGGTGCCTGAGTGTTGTGTTGTAATTTTCTTTCTTGATTCCCTGACTTGAGTCTTTGTTTAGGGATCAAGAACACAAATGTGTTTTTGTAGTTAGTAGCCAATGGGCTAGTATGAGTTCTGGCTTCCACACACAGAACCTTAGTGAGTTTTCTCGTAAAGATCTGACAGTTTAAGTTTGAGCAACAGCAGACAGAGTTTTCAACCGAGCTCGCGCTCAAGGTTCCATGCCTGGCATGGAAAGTTAACTCTTTCACCTCTGGAGCAGTTCTAACCTGGGGTTATACTGCATATGTCATAATATAGCAAGACTCCATTAGAAGAAACAACATTACTAAGGTGAGTAATTTTTTCTTCCTGTCTTACTCTTTCAGGCAACCGGTAGGGTTTCTGGTGTATGGGTCTTGTTTGTACTACCTTTATGGTGTGCACTACTCCTTTTGCCCTCCCTGGGGTGCTGGTAAAGGTCTTCCCATAATATCTCAGTAACTGTTCAATCTCCTGTCTCTGGGCTGCATCCAACCCGGGATTGATTTGCACCCCCACCACTTCTGTGCCTTTATCCAGCCTCTCATATGCCACCTCTAGCTCTGTGTTGTCTTGCTCAAGGTATATGAAAAAACTGGGTACTGGTTCCTGCCTATCATACCATTTTCTCAGCAGATTTGCATGGTAAATTTTCTTCTGTGACCTTTTTCCTGGCATTTCAATTTCATAATTTACCTTCCTTGTCTGCGTTTAACCACAAACGGACCTTGCCATTTCATTGATAACTTGTTTTCTGAGGAAGGCAACAATAACAGAACTTTATCACCAGGTTGGTACATTTGACTTTGCAGCCCTTCATCATACCATTCCTTCAAACAACATGAAGTGTTGCTGTATTCTGACTATTGCAGTTAGGTCCTGCCTTTCAACTGCCCCGGAGAACAAAGAGTTAACTTTCCATGGCCAGCATGGAACGTTCAGCGCGAGCTCAGTTGAAGCCTCTGTCTGCTGTTGTTTAAACTCCAACCGTCAGATTCTTTACTCCACCTCACTGAACAGTCGCTCCGTAGATTTCTCCTTTGCTGGGTTCAAAAAAGTCAGTTAAAGTGTTGTTTTTTCGCTCGGTTTCTACCGAATTTCTGCTACTGAACCTGTCAGTTTAAGTCTCTGTCTGTGGTACTGTGAGTACTAGATAGGTTTTGCATTTAGTTTCTGTGTGGAACTTGCAAACATAGGATCGGTTCGGTTTGAACCGATCAGATTGGTTTTAAAAAACTTTTGAATTTATTTGAGTGTGGTAACCAGTCCGTATCAGTTCTAAAAAAAAAACGGATTTAATTACGTTTTTTTCCAAGACCTGTAACACGGTCAGGAACCGATAGGGGTGTCTTGCCTGGCAGATTGCCAAAAAAAGGGTAAGTTTTGGATAGGATTGGCCATGTCTGAGAAACCCAAGAAAAAAAACGGGCACACTGGGTTTCAACACTGTAGTGTGTGTGGGGAAGCCTTTGCTAAGGCTGATCCCCACACACCACCTATGTTGTGTCTGGGGTTTGACCACCTCGATTGAGACTGCCAAATTTGCAAATGTTTTCCCAAAGCTATCCTGGATAAGAGAGTAGGTAGGCTGAGGGAAAGGGAGGCCGAGAAGTCCGCTGACCCGGATGGCTAGCCCGGTTCGGTTCCGACTGAACCAGAAGGAGTGCCCTCTGACCAGGGCGAAACTTCTTCGGGCAAAAGGAGAGCCGATTCTGAGGAGTCGGTTCCGGTTAAAAGAAAGAGAAGGGAAAAATCATCCGGTTTGGATCCACAAATTCTTTCTCCGACCGCTGATGAAATAGCCAAAGCGATAAGGATAGTTCAATCGCTAACTCTGGTTCCGGCCAAACCGGCACCATCTGTCAGGAGCTCGGTTCGGTCGGTTCCCCCGGTTCCGGATTATACTTTAGAAGAATTTTATGAACCGGAGGAGGAGGAGGGAGAGTATGAGGATAATGATGATGATGATGGTGATTATGAAAGTCTGGATGTGCCTATTGAGCCAGACATCTCCCAGACAGACCTTCAGGTGTTTCTCCTCCTAGGCTTTCTGAGTCCCTTCCCACTTTATGTTTTACAAGAAAGTGGCTGAAACCCTCCAGCTTCCAATGGAAGAACGTAGAGGATCAGGAGGAGTCTGATTTGGTTGAGATGATGGACATCCCAGAGTCCAGGAGATTGTCTGTTCCCCTCCATAAATCTTTTGGGAAACAGATGTTTAAAATTCTAAAGACTCCTAATTCCATACCTCCTGTGGACAGAAGAATGGACAAGAGGTATACCCTTTCAGGCTCGGACACAGAGTTCCTTTCCCAGCAATGCAGCCATGTTGGGGTAGTGCAGGCTGCTGCCTGTGATAAGGCAAATATTCCCTTGGCTTCACACCCCCCAGATAAGGACTCCAGGAGGATTGATGCCATGGCAAAGAAGCAGTACATGGCAGCATCTTTGGGACTCAGGCAGGCTAACTATATGGCCTACACAGCTAGATACCAGAAGTCCAGGTGGGACACTGTGCTGGCTCTGGCTAACAGGCCCCTGACCAGCTTGCCTATGAGGCTGGAGCGGTGGCTGTGGATGGGATTGAAGCATCCAAGGTGCAATTTCATGCTGCTGTGGACTCCAATGATGTTTCATCTAGAGTCATGGCTACATCTGTGGCCTTCGGAGGATGGCTTGGCTCAGATGTACTAGCCTCATCACAGGATACCCAGGCTAAGGCCATGGATTTCCTGTCATTGGTAATTCTCTGTTTGAGGAGCAGACAGAGAACTACATGAAGAAGATGGACAAGTACAGGACCACCTACAGGAGTGCTCAGGCCAAAGAAAGGCAAGCCACTCCTCAGAGACAGCATTCCAGGGGTAGAGACAGGCCCTTTCAAAGGCCTTTTTACCAAGCCCAGGCCTCCTCTTCTGCTTATGCTCAGAGGGAGTTCTTCAGAGGGAGAGGCAGATGGGGAATGAGCAGGCCTGCTTCCACCCCTCAGCCTAAAGCCCCTGCCAAGCAGACACCCTGATGGGTCTGCCCAGGCCAATTCTCCAATACCTGTAGGGGGCAGGCTGGCTTACTTTGTCCAGGACTGGAAGTCTTTGACATCAGACAAGTGGGTCCTGGAAGTAGTAAGCCAGGGACTGGTTCTTAGCTTCAAAACATTTCCCAAGATGAGAACCAGATCCTTTCCACCCGCAAATCCATCAGAGACCCTTGCCCTAGAGGCAGAGGTTTCTTCCCTCCTGGCTCTGAGAGCCATAGAAAGGGTTCCTACCCTACACAGGGGCAAAGGATTGTACTCCAGGTACTTCCTAACCCCCAAAAGACAGGAGAATGGCGGCCCATCCTGGATCTAAGATATCTGAACAAGCACCTTTTAAAACCAAAGTTCAAAATGGTGACTGTGGGAATAATTCTGCCCTCTCTAAGGCCAGGGGACTGGCTAGCCTCCCTGGACCTCAAAGATGCCTATTTTCACATTCCCATCAGGTGCTCCCACAGAAAGTACCTCAGGTTCGAGTTGCCCTCAGGCCACTATCAATTCAGAGCAATGGCCTTTGGCCTAACATCAGCCCCAAGGGTGTTCACAAAGTGCCTAGCAGTAGTGGTTGCTTTCCTAAGGAGAAAAAAGATCTCCATCTTTCCATACTTGGATGACTGGCTCATAGTGGGTTAGTCTCCAGACCAAGTCAAGTCACATCTGCAATTAACTCAGCAAGTGCTGACTTCCTTAGGATTCCTCCTCAACCTTCCAAAGTCAGTTCAGCCAGTACAGCTCCTCACCTTTATAGGGGCAGAGCTGGATACAATAAGAGCAAAGCCTTCCTTCCCTAGACAGGGCAAGGACCCTTATAGAACTGGCCTCTTCATTCACCCTTCAGGTGTCTCGACCAGCAAGGCATTTCTTGCAGCTCCTGGGCCACATGGAGCCTCTACAGCAGTGGTCCAGGGGCAAGATCTCAGATGAGGACATTCAGTTCCACTTAAGAGCCTTCTGGTCCCAAAGAAAGGATTCCCTTACCAAACTAGTCCCAGTGACTCAACCCTGATCCAGGCTTTGCAATGGTGGCAGGATCAGGACAATTTGAGACAGGGAGTTCCTTTTGTCACTCAGTCTCATTCAGTGATACTCACCACAGATGCCTCCCTGCTGGGCTGGGGAGCCCACTTGGGGGATATTACCACCCAAGGGCTGTGGTCACCTCAAGAATCTCTGCTTCACATCAATCTCTTGGAACTCAGAGCAGTGTTTCTGGCACTGCAAGCCTTTTCCAAATCTGTACAGAACAAGGTGGCCCAGATCAGAACAGACAATACCACCACAATGTGGTACATCAACAAGCAAGGAGGCACTCGGTCTACGGCCTTGTGCACTGAAGCAATGAAGTTGTGGTCTCTGGCCTATTCCCTGCAGACCTCTCTGATAGCAGTTCACCTCCCAGGGAAGGACAATGTCCTAGCAGATGCTTTCAGCAGGATATCCCAGGGCCATCATGAATGGACCCTAGATCCCCTAGTTTTGGAAGTGATTTTCTCGAGATGGGGCACTCCACAGATAGATCTTTTTGCAGCCCCAGACAATCACCAACTTCCTCTCTTTTGTTGCAGATACCCAGTCTTGGGCTCAGTCCCCCTTGATGCTCTGATTCTGAATTGGGAAGGGCAGTTCCTGTATGCTTTTCTCCCCTTCCCTCTCCTGTTCAGAGTGCTAGTCAAGATCAGATCTCAACCATGCAAAGTGATTCTGATTGCTCCAGACTGGGCCAGACAGCCCTGGTACCCACTGTTGCTGTCCTTAACAGTCCACCTTCCCCTGTCTCTTCCCAGGAATTACAACCTGTTGACATCCTCTCAGGGAGGATTTTATCCAACCTCAAATCTCTCAATCTCAAGGCATGGCTCTTAAAGAGTTAGAGTTTGCTGATCTACACCTTTCTCAAGGGGTTCTGGATATCCTTAAGGCTTCTCGAAAGCCTTCCACCAGAAAGCCTTACAACTCCAAATGGAAAAGGTTCACTATTTGGTGCTCTAATAAGCATATTTCTCCAGAATCTGCTGGGTTGCTACAGTCCTGACTATATGGTTCATCTTAATGGCTTAGACTTAGGCCAGCTACACTTAAAGTGCATCTGGCAGCTGTTTCTGCCTTCTTGTCAGTAGGCAAGCTCTCCTCTGTCAGCCCATCCTGTGTTTTGTAAGTTCTTCAAGGGATTGCTGCACACCAATTCCCCCCTTTTGGGACCCTGCTCCTGCTTGGGACCTTAATGTTTGCATTGCTCAGCTTATGCAACCACCCTTTGAGCCTTTGTCCTCTGCAGGCTTAAGTACTTGACTTGGAAAACTGTGTTTTGGTAGCCATTACCTCTGCCAGGCGTATCAGTGAATTGCAAGCCCTGTCAGTGGAGCCTGATTTCATCTCTTCCTTAGAGATAAAGGGTCCTAAGAACTAACAGGAAGTTTTGCCTAAGGTGGTTTCAGATTTCCACCTTAATCAGTCTATGTCTCTCCTGTTTCTTCACTGACCATTCCTCCTCTGGAGAGAGGAGGTTGCATAGCTTGATGTTAAGAGGGCCCTCAGCTACTACATAGAGCGTACTCAAGGGTCACAGGTTTGAGTCCTCCAGTTGTTCCTCACATATGGAGAGGTCGGTAAGGGCAAACCTGCCACTAAAAGATCTATTGCCAGGTGGATTGTCTCTTGTATACAATTCTGCTTGAAAACTGGGTAGAACACCACCCTCAGGCCTGAGGTACACTCTACTAGAGGTACAGCTGCTTCCCTGGCTGCTGCCAGAGATATTCCTATTTTAGAAATTTGTCAAGCAGCCACCTTGAAAACAGTCCATACATTCACTAAGCATTACTTTCTGGATATTCAGGCTAGGAGTGATGCTCGGTTTGGCACAGTAGTACTTCAGAGCCTATTCCCAAAGTAGGTTCTGTCCCTCCTCCATGGAGGTACTGCTTGGTAGTCTGCAGTAGTCAGAATACAGCAAGACTTCATGTTGTTTGAAGAAAAAATTACTCACCTTAGTTATGTTGTTTCTTCTAATGGAGTCTTGCTGTATTCTGAAACCTCCCCCCCCCCGCCTCCCCTCTCAGAACCTGGTTTTTGGGATGTGGGTGGACAGGAGCAGAGTTGGCACCCTAGAGGTGCCCTTTTCACCCTCCTTTATTTTGGGTGTGTGTTATGTTTTGTTTTTGGGTTTCCTGACTTGAGTCTTTGCTTTGAAACCAAAAAACCCTTTTTAATAAATTTAGTTGCCAGTTGGCTAGTGTGAGTTTTACAGTTTCCACACAGAACTTCTAGTGAGTATTGCTCATAAAGATCTGACGGTTGGAGTTTAAACAACAGCAGACAGGGGCTTCAACCGAGCTCGCACTGAACGTTCCATGCTGGCCATGGAAAGTTAACTCTTTGTTCTCCGGGGCAGTTGAAAGGCAGGACCTAACTGCAATAGTCAGAATACAGCAAGACTCCATTAGAAGAAACAACATTACTAAAGTGAGTAATTTTTCTTCTGTTCCACCTCTCATGGACAACATTCTGGTGTGCTAGGGTAATAAACTTCATCAGTTTCTTCCTGAGATTGGACATATAGTCTACAATATTTGTATGGCAGACATCCTTCCCTTCTTCCTGCACCACATATAAAGGGCCTCTGGGGTTCCTTCCATGCAAAGGGAGGCAGTATAGGCGCAGTGGTTTAAGGCTCTGAGCTGCAAATCTGGTGACATCCAGCAGACCAGACCTGGGTTTGAAGCCAACAGCTTCCACCTGCATACTTAGTGACCCTGAGCAAGTCTCTTAACTTCCTGTGCTCCCAGGTCGCTCCTATAAAAAGCTTTCAGCTTAGTGTGCTACTCCTGGTTAAACAACTAAATAAAATAAATAAATAATAAATAAAAGTGTAAAGGGTGACAATCCGTAGTAGCTTGGGTACCTCCGGTATGCTAACAAGAGATAGGGTAGATACTTGTCCCAATCCATCCACTTCTAGTACATATTTCTGGAGCATATGTTTCAGGGTCTTATTAAACGCCTCCACCAAATCATCGGTCTGGGAGTGGTAGGGAGATGTTTCCACTGCAGTTACCCCTAGCAATCTGTATAACTCTTTGAGGAGTACTGAGGTAAAGTTAGTACCTCTATCTGTGAGAATGACCTGAGGATACCCAATCAACTAAACATTTTATTTTTATTTTATTGAGGTCTTGATTACACCAGTGAGCAGATGCTCATTTATCGTTCAACGTCAGTTACATAGACAATACAATACAAATGACATGGTTACATATGGTACAGTTAAGTTACAGGGTACAACAGCATTAAACAGCTTAGGCAGCATAGCAGCTAGCCGCCATCAGAGATTAACACCCTCTTGGAAGCTCTCCGAGGTGAGAAGAAGGAGGATTACAAACATGGGTGGAAGGGTAAGGTAGTTGGGAGTATCTGAAGAGGTAAGAAAGTGGGAGCGATGTCATGATTTGGGGGTAGGTGTAACCTAAAGTGCTGGGATTGGGGTCTCGCAACCCAAGGAGTTGTCAGGAGGTAAGTGCAGGAAGTTGGTTGATGCTCCAGAAGGGTGCTAATGGTAGCAGTCACATTTACTAGATTTTACTAGGTCTGCATTTGAATGATCCAATAGATGTGGCATTGATAACATTCAGAGGTAAGGCATTGGTTCATAGTGGAGCATGATAGTAAAAAGCACATTGTGCCAGGGCTGTGCGGCATCTGGGAACTTTGTAGGTCTGAGTGGAAGAGTTCCTTGTGGGTCGGGTACTTGAGTGTAGAGTTAGAAGGTTCTGGACCCCTGTGGGTAGTTGGTTGAGGGAGCATTTCTTGGCGATGAGGCAGGTTTGGTAGTTTATTCTGTCCTTCAGTTGTAGCCAACCTGCCTGGGTGTAGAGCTCACAGATGTGCATTAGTCTTTCCGCACCTGTGAGCAGTCGGCCTGCCTTGTTTAGTGCAGTGGTGATACGGTTTAGGGCTGTGTCTGTCGCCGACCTCGTAGATTGCCAGGCCATAGTCGACAAGGGAGACTATTGAGCTGTTGATGGCCAGGTTCAGTGCCTCGTGTTAGGCAGTGTCTATGCCTGTATAGGATCCCTATTCTTGTATTAATCACCCTTGCTGTGTTGTTGATGTGTTGGGTGTACGAAGTGTAGAGTTGAGTGTGATGCCACGGTACCTGAACTGCTGGTCGTGTTAAAGTGGGTCCCTATATGGCCCTGATTGCAAGGGGAAGGCCATATGCTTGCTCTGTGTGCTGGTGAACATCATAGTCCAAGTTCTTCTGCTATTCATGACTAGTCTGTGATCCGTAAATAATTTTTCAGTGGCTGAGAACCCCTTTTGGAGATTCACTGCCAATTGTGCGGGATTAGGGTTGCTGTTGAATATGACCGCGTCGTCTGCATATAGGGGCATTCGGCTCAGGCATGTGGATGGCAGTTTGATTAGGAATAAACTGAACAGTAAGGGTCCCAGAATTGATCCTTATGGGACCCCTGAGCAGATTGGTCTGTTATCAGAGGTGATTCCCCCATTTTGACCTTTTGTGAGTGATTGTGAAGGTAGCTGCTGAAAGCATACTGATTCTGAGGAGAGTCCCGTAGCTGACAGTTGGTCCAGCAGGAGCTCTTGATGCACCGTATCAAATGCTTTTGATAGGTCAATGAAAATTGCCCAACCAGGAGACCTTGATCAACTGAATGGTAAATGTGTCTGGTGAATTCAAGCAAGGCCGTGATAATACTGTGACCTGATCGGAAGCCGTGTTGCTCAGGACAGAGAAGTTGGTATTGGTTCAGGCCAAATAGCCAGATCTTACTTCCAGAGGGTTCCTTCAGTAGGTCATCACATATAGGACTAGAACCACCTGGCGTCTGGCCACATGGCAGACTTTTCTAGCAATACCTGATGGGGGACCGCCCACCCGAAGTCACGTGACCGACGTCAGCATGACCCTATATAGTGGGCGGTCCCCACGACCGCCCTCCAGTTCTTTCCCACTGTCGCCTCGTGTCAGTCACATCGCAGATTTCCCACAACGATCATCGTTGAAAGTTAACTATTTTTTTGTCGGTTTCCACAGCACTTTTTCTCTTCAATTTTCTAACATCTTTGCATGTGTTCTCAGAAGAAGTGCCAGTCTTGTGGTACTCAAATTCCACATAAAGACGGACACGTGAAGTGCGTGATCTGCTTGGGCCCAGACCACCCAGTTTATTCCTGCCCTGCAAAATCTCCTCCACGGGTAAGTCAGCCGCTGGCTCCTCCGATGGCCGCACCGTGCCTGCTGCTAAGTTGGCCCCCAGCTCCTATGTGGACCGCACAGCTGCCAGTAAGTTGGCTCCCCAGGCTCCGGGGAGCCACACAGCCTCAGCCATTAAGTCAGCAAGGGGCTTCTCCCCCTCCCACCTGACTCCATCTGGTCAGACAACCACCTTTGGTGGGCGCTCAGACATGGCTCTCCCGTTGGGGCCTAGCGGCAACCAACCCGACGTCCGGACGAGCCTGGGGGAGACTGCCTCTCTCCCCCCTTCTCCACCACTGGTAGCTTCCCCTGCTCATGCCACTACCTTGGGCGATGATAGTGCGGAGCCCCTAGACGTCGACCACACCTCTGGGTCTGTTCCACACTCCCCAAATGGGATCACAGGGAAGGAGGCTCCTCCTCAGCCATCTGGCCCTACTCAGGAGGCCCCCATCCCTTCTGGTGGGATCACTTCAGCCCAGAGCCTGTCCTGCTGAGATCCACCCCTGCTCAGCAATGGTTCCCCAAAACCGTACTCTCTGACGACAGTCTCCGAACCCGGGCCCAGTCATCTGCCCCAGCCTTCGGCTCTGGTGCTAGACCAGATCCCTTCATAGGGTCCCCTTTGCCCAGCTCCGATGTTGGCCCCACCGATGCCGGTCCCCTTTCCAGCGCCAGATTGGGTGGTGCAGGTCCCAGTGACAGTGGCCCTGACGCTGGCTCCCGCGATGCTGGACCTGCCGCCAATTTATACGACGGCAGGCCCTACGTGGGTTCCCCCTCCATCAGGTCCCCTGACGTTGGGATTATATTCTCGACCCCAGACTGTCCCGCATTACCCCTCGGGGTATCCTGGGGACCATTACCCGGCCGGTCCCCCTCCAGACTGGAGTGGCGTGGGGCATTACTTCTCCAGATACAGTCAGTACCTGGGGTATGGCTATTCGGGTTACCAGGGGTATCACTACCCTCCTCCTCCGGTAATCCCTCCTCCTCCTCCCCAACCTCCTCCTCCTCTGCCTCCTCCACAAGCTGCGATTCAATCGAACTTTAAGACTCTCATCCAGTCTTGGTGGCAGGGGGCGCGCTTGGAGCTGGTTTCAGACTTAGAGAGCAGACTCCCACCACCATGCTGTCCTAGGTCTCCATTCCCGAGGAGTTCGTCTCTTTCTACTGTTCATGTCTTGGGGACCACTCCCAAGGATATAGCTCTCCCGGACCTTGGAGACTATCTGGACGTGGGGGATGATGATGAGGATAGCGATGAGTCGCTGGATGAGCCCTCGGATCAAGAATCCTCAGTTCCTAAGAGCAATGCTTCTCCCAAGTCCCCACCGGAGGACCCGCCTTTTCGGACCTCCTGAGGTCCATGCAGAATTTTTCGATTGGGAGTCGGAGAACAGGATCCGATACAGCAGAGACTCACCAACATTTAGACCTCGAGTCTTTGTCTCTGATCCCTGTTCCTCCATGGACTGGACCTCACCAGGACCTCACCTCTATAATCTGGCAGATGCCTCATTCAATCCCAGCTGCCCAAGTGGGCGGACAGAGTTTACCGGTGCCCAAGGATGCTTCATTCCTCAATGCTCATCCAAAGGCGGACTCCGTCATGATTTCGGCTACTCATGACCGCTCTCAGTACCTAAGACATGAGCACCTCTCCTCCAGACAAGGAGTCGTGCAGGTGGACCAGTTTGGTAAGAAGGTCCGTTCTTTGGCCACATGTGCACTTTGGTCCCTAAACTATGTGGCCCATATGGTGTCACACCAAAAGGCTACCTTGGCCAGACTCGAGGCCCGAGTCCAAGCTATGGACCCTTCGGATCTCAAGAAGGAGCTTGCCAAGGAACTCCACCTGTCTTGCTTTTCTTGCAGGCATGCATTGTGGACTACTTACAACTCTCAGTTCAGTAGCCCACTCCTTGGCGACTGCCTTTGGTTTGAGATGACAGACCTGGCTTTGCATCACTGGCCTCGCAAATGAAGTTCAGTCTACGATTCAGAATGCCCCCTTTTGGGGCTCAGTGCTCTTTGGTGGTGACACCAAGGACATCATCACTGACCTCCAGGATAAAGGTCAGGCCCTGAGGTCAGTGCAGTCCATTTACTGATCGGGTGCCCAGCAACAGCAGCAGCCCTTTCGGAAAATGATCTGGAGGCAGAGGAAGCAAGCCCCGGCTCATCACCAGGGCAAGCGTAAGTCCATGGATTCTGCCACCACTCCTGCCTCCAAGAATCAGAAAAATTCAGGGGGCCCTCCCCGTGATCATCCTGCCAACTCCTGACTCCCTCGTCTCACCCCTTCTTCCACCTCAGTGTGAGGAGCCAGTGGGGGGGAGGTTCACCCGTCATGCGTAGGAGTGGCAGGGCATTACCTCCCATGCATGGGTCCTGCAGCTGGTGTCCACCAGACATACCATAGAATTTCTGGAGATTCCCCCAGACTCTCTGCCCAACTGACTGACCTACTCTCGAGACCAGGCTATTCTCGTCAGAGAAGAAATCAAAACTCTGTTGCTCAGGGTAGCTATAGAGAGCGTTCCCCTCCAGCAAAGGGGGAGGAGTTTCTACTCCCACTTCTTCCTGGTTCAAAAAAAGTCAGGTGACATGATGCCCATTCATGACCTGAGCAGTCTCAACCTGTTCATTGAGTACAAAAAATTCAGAAGGCGGAATCTCCAAAGCCTTCTTCCTCTCCTGCTGGAGAACCAGTGGCTTTGTGCTCTGGATATGCAGGATGCTTACCTGCAAATTTCAGTTTTCCACAGCCACCACCGGTTCCTGCATTTTTGTTTCTAAGGGGAGCTTTTCCAGTTCTGGGCCCTCCCCTTTGGTCTGTCTTCGGCACCTCGGGTCTTCACCAAGTGCCTGGCAGTGGCGGCGGCCTTTCTGCGTCGCCAGGCCATAGCAGTTTTCCCTTACCTGGACGACTGGCTGATCTCAGCCCCTTCCAGGGATTCTCTCCTGGAAGCTCTGACTTTCATTCTGGATTTGTTTACCAAGTTGGGGATTACTGTCAGTTTCCCCAAGTCCTCTCTTTCCCCGACCCAGGGACTTCAGTTTATTGGGGCGGTCTTGGACATGGTCCGGAGCAGAGTCTTTCTTCCTCTGGACAGGGTGGAGACTCTGGTCCATCAGGCTTCAGTAGTGGCCTCATCCAGAATGAGTCCAGCAAGGGAGGTCCTTCGTCTTCACGGCCTGATGGCAGCCTCCATCACTGTCATTCCCTGGCGGGCTTCATATAAGAGTCACTCAGTGATCTTTTGGGTGCAGTGAGATCAACTCCTGGATGACCTGGACCATCCTGTCCTGGTATTGTCGGTGGTCCAGAAAGACTTGCTTTGGTGGAGGGATCCCTGCAACCTTTCCTTGGGTCTCCTTTTCAGGAGTTCTGCCCCTCAACATCTCTGACTACAGATGCATCGGACATGGGATGAGGGGCACACCTAGGGGAACACCATGCCCAGGGGATTTGGTCCAGCTTGGAGGCATTGTTGCACATCAAAGTTTTGGAGATGAGAGAGGTCCTGTATGCGTGTCAGCCATTCCAGACCCTTCTCCTCAAGGGATCACTGCTCGTCCAGATAGACAACATGTCAGTAGTCTGGTACCTCAACAAACAAGGAGGAACTCACTCATACCCTCTCTGCAGGGAAGCAATGAGAGTGTGGAACTGGACAGTCCAGCACGATCTGTCCTTAGTGGCCGTGCATGTTCCAGGCATCCAAAATGTCCTGGCAGACAGTCTCACCAGGTCTAGAACCCTCCGTCATGAATGGGAACTAAGTCAGGAAGTGGCAGAGTCTCTCTTCCTAAGGTGGGGGCATCTGGAACTTGACCTTTTCGCCTCCCCCTTCAATGCAAAACTTCATAGTTTTTGCTTGCTCATTCCAGGGCATGGTGCTTTCTGGCATGACGCGTTGTCTCTTTCTTGGATAGGGAAATTTTTGTACGCCTTCCCTCCATTTCCCATTCTCCAGGCAGAGAAGGCACGGATGATCCTCATCGCCTCTCTCTGGCCGAGACAGATTTGGTTCCCGCTTCTGCAGCAGTTGGCGAAGGAACCACCGGTTCCACTTCCTATGACTCACGACCTCTTGACACAGAATCAAGGCCGGGTCATTCATCCGGGGCTCAGGACCCTGCACCTTCATGCATGGCACCTGCAGACATAGCAGTCTCTTGCTTCGGGGTTTCCTCTCCAGTCCAGATTTTGTTTGAGGCTAGAAAGCCATCCATCTGCTCCACCTATGCTATGAAATGGAAACGTTTTTCCATTTGGGCGTCTTTCAAAGACTGGAACCCTTTCTCTTGTTCTGCCCCACAAGTCATGGACTACCTCCTTCATCTTTCACATTCGGGCCTCTCCTATTCCTCCTTGAAGTTCCATCTTTCAGCTATTTTGGCATACCATGAGTTGGTGGATTGTAAACCCGTGGCCCAGTTGGAAGTCTCGAAAACATTTCTGAAAGGGATTCTCTATCGGAAACCCCCCATCCGCAGCTCTACACCACCTTGGGATTTAAACTTTGTGTTGGAGAAACTCACTCTCCCACCTTTTGAACCAGCGATGAGTTGTGATTTATGCTTCTTGTCCTGGAAGATGTTGTTTTTAGTTGCGGTTACCTCAGCTCGAAGAATTTCAGAGCTTCAGGCTCTGGTTTGTAAGGAGCCCTATTTAATTTTCCATAGGGACCGGGCGGTCCTCAGAACAAATCCTATGTTTTTGCCTAAGGTGGTGTCGTAGATTACACTGAACCAATCAGCAGAGCTCCCTGTATATTTTCTATCCCCTGCGAATAGAGGTGATGCACCCTGCACGCTATGGATGTGCATCATATTCTCGATGCTATACCCACTGTACGGAGGAGTTCCGTGAGATGACCAATGTTTGTCCTTTGCCCCAGATCATTGGGCAAAGCAGTTTCTATGTAGTGCCTGTCCAATTGGTTGGGCAATTGTATACCTTTGCTACCAGAAGTATGACAAACCTCTGCCGGGGCCGTGAGGGTGCATTCTACAAGGGCATGGCAGCTTCTGCAACTTTTTTGCTGGCGTATCAGCTGATATCTGTGCAGCAGCAGCGTGGAGTTCTGTCCATAACCTTTACCAAATACTAGTCTGGACATTGCTTCTTGGTGAAGGGCAGATTTTGGCCTAACTGTTCTGCAGGGCCTTCTATCCTAGGCTGGCTCTACTCTGTGTTTTCCTTGGTTGTTGGAGTTTTTTCCTCCTCTCTGGTTTCTCTCGGTCTGTCTTAGGATGCACTGCTTGGAATTCAGTCTTATATGTGATGACCTACTGAAGGAACCCTCTCGAAGTAAGATAGTACAGTTATAAACAAATCCAGCACTCACCACCATGCATAATAAAGGACGCTGCATGCATGGTGGTGAGTGCTGGATTTGTTTATAACTTTATATCTGTTTTTTATCCTGAGCACCCCTGTCCTAGTGCATTTACTCTGTTTTTTACTTTATAGTACAGTTATGTAGGAACTTACCATAACAGTAGTTCTTCGAGAGAGGTTCCTTCAGTAGGTCATATTTTTCCCTCCCTCCTTTCCCTTCTTTATTTAGGGACTTCAGACTCTGTTCCTCCTACTGTCAGGCCTCTTCCAGGCTCCAGCGAGAGAAATGGAGGGCGGGTATGCGGACCGCCCACCATATAGGGTCACACTGATGTCGGTCACGTGACATCGGGTGGGCGGTCCCCTGTCAGGTATTGCTAGAAAAAGTCTGCCATGCAGCCAGACGCCAGGTGGCGCTAGTCCTATATGTGATGACCTACTGAAGGAACCTCTCTCAAAGATCTACTGTTACAGTAAGTTCTTACATAACTGTACTTTCCTCTGCAACGAGGGGCTGTCACAGTCTGAAGGGTATCACCTCAGGATACCTGGCTGCATAATCACAAATCACCAAAATATACTGGTTACCTTTTGAGCTTTTTGTTAGGGGCCTGCACATCCATATCTATTCTATCAAATGGGGACATTACTGCAGATATCAGCTGTAGGGGTACTTTATTCCCTTTTCCACCTTTTGCTACCAATTGGCCCTTAGGACAAGTGTGACACTACTTAGCCTCATTCTCATGTATCCCAAGCCAGAAGAACCGATTAGTCAATCTGCCTAGTGTCCTATCTCGGCCTTCATGGCCAGCCATAGGGATAGCATGGGCTAGGTACATCAGTCTATCCCTATATTTCTGGGGTACCATCAGTTGCTTTATGCATTCTCCTGTAGCAGGATTAGTACACATTTGATATAAAAAATGATTTGACATTACATACTGTGGCTGCCCTTCTGCAACCACCTGGTCCACCTGTAAAAAAAAGGATTCAAAGTCTCATCCAACTTTTGCTCTACTTTTATATCAGTCCTGGCTAAATCAGACCCAACATCAGGTATTCCTTCCTGATGGGTGTCCTTCCATTTTCTTTTTCAGCCTTCTTCTCCTTCCTTGTTTTCCCCGGTACCTCATATACCTCATCATCGAATGGAAAAATGTTCTGGGTCTGTTCTTGTTTAGCCTGGGCCCAAGTAGTAACTGCCACAAGCTGGTCACAGGTTTGTTGATTTTTGTCACCTGGTCAAAGTTAGGAAACCGCCAATAATAATGGGAACTGGTAGTCGAGGTACCAAACCAACAGAGATTAGTTATTTATCCTGCCCTACTGTCATCTCCACCGTGGCAGCAGGGTACTGGTGGACATCCCCATGGATGCAGGTTACCTTTGCCTCCAGCCCTTACTGCTGTAGTTCTTTAAAATGTCTACCCTCACTAAAGTCTGTTTGCTTCCTGAGTCCAGCAATTCCACCATTTGATTCTGGCCAATCCCCACTGTGCTAATATACCCCAATTACCCATTGCCAAGTGGGCAGCTTCATTTCTTCTATTGGGGCAATTACGGGCTATGTGTCCTTTTCCAAAACAGCTGTGATGAGTAACGTCTAATATTACAGGAACATCCACCAGAACTAGACACATAGTGGATTTCCTGCTGGGGGAGGGCCTCAACTGGTACAACAACCCACAAGAGATAGGGCTATCCTAGATCTAGTAATGACTAATGGGGAAAGGATCACAGAACTCCAGTCAGAAGGTCACCTGGGGGCCAATGACCGTCACATGATATGGTTCAATTTGGCCACTAAAACTAAATCATCCCATTCCAATGCAAAAATATGGGACTTCAGAGTAGCTGACTTTGATTGATGGCCAACAGAGTTAAGCTAGCCCTGGCAAGAAGAAATACAGGTGAGGGGGTACAGGCAAAGTGGACAAGCATTAAGGATGCAATACTTGAAGCAACATCCCATTGTGTTAGGGAGAAAGGCAAGAGCAAAAGAAGGAGGAAACCACTTTGGTTCTCGAAAACAGTAGCAGAAAAGGTCAGAGCCAAAAGGCTGGCCTTCAGGAAATATAAAGGAATGCAGTGAGATGAAGATAGGGAGGCATGCCAAACTTCCTTGAGGAAAGCAGGGAAGGCAGTAAGGCAGGCAAAGGCCCAAACTGAGGAAACACTAGCACGGACAGTAAAAGAAGGGAACAAGACTTTCTATAGATACATTAGTGAAAGGAGAAAGTCCAGAGGGGGTATTGCCAAGATGAAAGGGGATAAAGGGGAGTGTGTAGAGGATGACCAAGGAAAGCATCTATCCTAAATAGATACTTCTGCTCAGTATTTACTGAGGAGAAGGTAGGGTAGAGCCCACAGCTCAGCACCATGGACACGGGGGAGGGAGGTGTGCACAAGTCCCTTCACAAAAGAAAGGGTCCTACAAGAGCTTCCTAAGCTCAGGCTGGACAAAGCAATGGGACCAGATGGCATACATTCCAGGGTACTAAAAGAGCCAAGGGTGGAACTAGCAGAGCCATTATCGCAACTGTTTAGTGAGTCTTTGAGCACAGGAGAGGTCCCAGAAGACTGGAGAAGGCTAATGTGACCCTGCTCCACAAGAGTGGTAGCAGGGAGGAGGCAGAGAACTACAGACCAGTCAGTCTTACTTCAGTAGTGGGCAAGATTATGGAGACATTCCTTAAGGAAAGGATAGTGCAACACCTGGAATCCATAGGAGCACAGGATCCAAGACAGCATGAGTTTACAACAGAAAGGTCCTGTCAAACTAATCTCATAGATTTCTTTGACTGGGTAACCAGAGTGATGGACCAAGGGGGTGCAGTTGATGTCGCCTACCTTGACTTCAGCAAAGCTTTTGATACTGGTAGAGGCAGTATAGCGCAGTGGTCTAAGGCTCTGAGCTGCAAATCTGGTGACATCCAGCAGACCAGACCTGGGTTTGAATCCCACAGCTTCCACTTGCATTCTGTGTGACCCTGAGCAAGTCACTTAACCTCCTTGTGCTTCCAGGTCGCTGCTGTAAAAAAGCTTCCAGCTTAGTGTGCTATACCTGGTTAAACAACTAAATAAAATAAAAAAATTAAATTAAAAAAAAAACTGTTCCACATAGAAGATTGATTAATAAGCTGGGTAGACTTGGTGTGGATCAGAAGTTGGTCAACTGGGTGGCAAACTGGTTGGCGGGCAGAAAACAGAGAGTGGTGGTAAACTGTATACAGTCAGAAGAGATGCAAGTCACAAATGGGGTACCTAAGGGATCAGTCCTGAGCCAGTCCTCTTCAATATCTTCACAGTGACATTACAGATGGACTGGAGGGTAAGGTTTGTCTTTTGAGATGACACCAAGATCTGCAACAGAGTAAATGATCCAGATGGGGTGGGCAGAACGAGAAGAGATCTGGATAAACTGGCAAAATGGTGGAAGAGTGGCAACTGGAGTTTAACACAAAGAAGTGCAAGATCATGTACATAGGGAAGAGAAACCCTGAAGCCACCTATAGGTTGAGAGGGAGTTGCTGGCAATCACAAGGAAGAAAGAGACTTGGGCATCATCATCACAGATGACCTGAAATCATCCAAGCAGACCACTAAAGCAGTAGGTAAGGCTAGGGGATGTTGGGGTGTATTAGTAGGGGTATCACAAGTCGTAAGAGGGAGGAAATGATCCCTCTTTACAAGACATCGGTTAGGCTCCATCTGGAGTGCTGGTGCAGTACTGGGCTGCACCTTCACAAGGACATTACAAATGGAGGCAGTCCAGAAAAAGGCAACCAAAATGGTGCAGGGACTGCATTAGAAAACATATGAAGCCGGCCGAGCAGAGGGCTGAGGCACTGGCGTCTCTACCTCAGCCACGCTGGTGACCCAGGTTCGGAACAGACTTGGGACACCGGGTCTGGCAGGGGAAGGAAAGGATTGAACATCTGTAGGACAGCTCTCTCCAAGGGTGGGTAGGGGATGGTCACTTGCAGCTGCCCCCGTGGAGACCGGGGCAGGGCAGACGCAACACAAGAGAATCACCAGAAAGTGGAAAATGGCTCAGATTCAGCTGGATGATGGCCACCTGGCGATCTGAGGCCATCAGTGTTCCAGAGCTCCCGGTCCTCAGCAGTTCCCTGAGAGCCAAGTACTGTGCTAGCTTGCTCCCTGGTGCCTTCCCTCGGGAGGAGGGGACCCACCCGGCGAAGGGTTACATCTGGGTTACCTGGGGATGACATGAATATGAGGACCGGGGCCTGGAACAGGACTGATCAGATGCAGCTTTGGCACAGCCTGGAAGGAGTGGCTGAGTGTATCAGAGAGAAAAAATAGATAACAAAAAGAAAACATATGAGGACAGATTAATGGAGCTCAATATGTATACCCTAGAGCAAAGGAGGGAGAAAGAGATATGATTGAAAGATTCAAACATCTTAAGGTATTTACAAGGTGAGCTGAGTCTAATATGTTTTAATATAAGAAAAATAGTAGGACAAGAGGACACAGCATGAGATTAGAGGGAGGCCGATTAAGGTAAAATACAAGGAAGTTCTTTCACAGAAAGGGTGGTGACGATGGAACAGCCTACCTCGGGAAGTGGTGGATATGAACACAGTGCAGGGCTTCAGACAGGCATGGGATAGGCATAAGGGAGCAATACAAATGAGTATGAATTGATGGGCCATTGACAGAGTAAAGGCCTATGGCACATTCATAAGGTAGAAAGTAATGGGCAGACTGGATGGGTCTTGTGGTCCTTATCTGCCATCAACTTCTGTTTCTATATCTGTGGAATAGGGCCTTCCCTTTTGGTCCCCTCGCCAGTTATTTCCCCCAAAATTTAAGTGTCTGGAATAAGTAGGTTCAAAAGGTCTTACTGGTGTTGTAGGTTGGGGTGAAGAGCCCTGGTATCCTCTGGACATTGATGGTCTGGCTGCCAGGTAATCCTCCACCAGAGTGATGGTTTTCTTGGCTGTGTCAGGCTTGTGCTCCTTCACCCATACCTGGACGTCTTGGGGCAACACTTGTTTGAATTGCTCTATAGTTATTAGCTCTAGGATTTGGTCAAGTGTTTTGACCATTTGTTGTAACCACTTTAGGCAGAAACTTTCAACTTGGCAAAAGTCTTTCTAGGGTATCTAGGCCCATCATATTTTGGGACCTGAATCGTTGTCTATAGGTCTTGGTATTAATATCATACCTACAGAGGATTTCCTCCTGACCCAATTGTAATCATTAGAGTCAGGGCAGTAAGGTGACTATACACTAGTTGGGCCCATCCGGATAGGTAAGGACAAGTCTGATGACTCACTGGTCTTGGGGCCAAGCACGTGTCTGAGCTATACGCTCGAAAGTGGTTAAGTAGGCATCTGTGTCATCACCCTCTGTCAATTTTGGTTAATTTTATGTCATGGGGCACATTTCGGTCAAGTTACCCAGGGGTCAGGGCCTGAATGGCTTGCAAGGCATCCCGCCTCCTCTCATCCTGTCTCGTCCACTCCTCCTCTTGTCGTTTCCTGTCTTGTCTTATTGTCACTGGTCCTTTGTTCACTTGCGCTCTGTCTCTAGCTGTTTTAGACAGGACCAGCGCAGCAGGTTACTGGGGTCTTCTGGTGCACTCTCCTCCATCTGCTTCCCCTCCTCTTCTTCCGTTGGTTCCTCTGCTGTGCTATCCTCCCGTTCTTTCATTGCAATCTTCAGCCAGGTGCCAAGGTCTAACCTGGGCACCGTTTTCAACCTGAGCTTGTCTGCCATTGCCCAAGTCCACTGGACTTTTGTCAGCTTCACACTTTTACCCTGTGCATGTGTTGGGTACAGGACAATACCCTCCTGGCAGCGTCTCCCAGGCAGTCTAGATGAGCTTGGTATCCCAACTCTGTCACCAGTGTGATTGTGTGGGATAGTAACAGACACAACAAGCAGGGATCAAGTGCATACAAAAATGCACAAATGTGTTCATCAATTTATTCTTAGAGAATATAAATATATACAGAAAGAAAAAAGTCAAATAATTAGTCCTGCACAAAGAAATGCAGACCTCTGCTTCCTTCAGCAGATTCTGCAGCTTTGCTTCAGCCCAGGTAGTCCAGTGAAATACTTTCTTCACTTCCTCAATTTACCTGTGTGAAATCAACACACACCAACCATAGGTCTTGCCCTACTCACTGTCAGCACTAGACTGACCTGATTGTCTAACCTTCCCCCAGTGGTGAGCCCTTTTTATAGCTCCATGGACTGACATCATAATTTTGGGTTCCTCCCACTGGTCGTGACCTCACTGGCTCTAAATGTTGCTAGCCTTTGGAAGACAGAAATCTTGCTTGTAGAACAGAAAGCAGCTAACTAAAAGAAGCTACCATTGTCTTATTAATTTAACACTTCTGTCTCAGCAGGAGTCAGTGTGTGTTGAGATTAAGCAGACAGGTACTTTATTGGAAGTAGAAGGGGTCTTATTTAGGATTAAAAAAAGAGAAAAGAAAGAAAGTCAGTGTTCTGTGCTGGGAAGGGTACTGTATCAATTTAATTTGCTAAATCAGTAGGAGGAGAGAGAGAGAGAGAGCTTAATTGGAGGTGTGGCTTAGACAATATAAAAGCAGGTGACTCCAATTACAACTTCCTGTTGCTAGCATTTTTTCTTACTAATTGCCCTCCATCCCACTCCTCCACCCACCCACCCTAAGCTAGTTCTACTTTTATAGCCACTGGATTTGACTGACAACAGGAACTTCCTGTTTGGCAGGAGGAAGGGAAGGATCATAGAGAAACATTCGTTTTGTCAACCCTAAAGGAAAAAAGTAGCTTGCTCCCCCCCAGCTGCTGGTGGTCTGACACTGAGCAAGGAAGAAGGAGGCTACTGAAGAATATAGGAAGTTGCTGTCCCATAACAGGAAGGGTGAGAGTTGTAAGGAGAGGAGAGAGTAAGCATACAGAGAAACATGAGAGGGGACACAAAATAAGACATGATAGGAGTGCTGCAGTGCAATGGCTATGGGGCAGCAGTGTTCCGGGAGACATTCTGGAGGCTGCGATGCTGCCCTATTTGCAGGCACCTCTCTGTTCTGATGGGGGAGGTTGCCTGTCTCCAGGCTGACCTGGCTAGGATTAGTGAAACCTTCTCCCCCACCCAGGGACCACCAGGGCCAATGCCACTACCTCAGAGGTTGCCAAGAAAGAGGAGAGGCTGGACCAGGTGTGCTCAGGGAGGAGAGGGTGGTGGAACAGGGTTGCATCCCTTCAGCTGTACTCTCCACAATTCATACGCTGTTCTGGTGGATAGTGGTTCCTTTATGGAGGCACCTGCAGTGAGACCAAGGAGGATGCTGGGAACCTTCACAAAGGAGACCCACAGGAGGGTGGCATGGGACCCACAGGGAAGGAAACAACTCCTGGTGGGGACTCAGTCATTGGGGGTAGAAATGGGGAGGAAGGGAGAGGGAGGTAAGGTGCCTGCCTGGCGCCACGGCTTGAGGGACAGGAAGGAATCCAGGGATCGTGGGGAACAGCTGCACTAGGAGGAGCTGGATGTCATTGTCCACTTGAGGACAAATTATCTGGCTAGGAATGGGATCAGAGCAGTGCAAGAGGAGTTTGTAGAGTTGAGGAGGGGCTTAGACAAGTAGTGCATAGGGTAACCTTCTCGGAGGTGCCGCCTGTCTATGGCAAGGGTGATGCTAGGGTACTCCTCACCAGGGAATTCAATGAATGGTTGAAAAACTGGTGTGGAGCTCAGGGTTTTGGCTTCATTGGGGACTGGGGAGCCACCTGGAGGGATGCAGGCCTATACTGGCTCGATGGTCTGCATCTGTCCGGGGGGGGGACCAGGATCCTAGGTGAGAGGTTTAAATGCTTCATTGGCAAGCACTTAAACTAGCCAAGAGGGGAGGCACTGAAAAGGAGCAGGGAAATCCCAGCCTCCCCCCACAAAACATGATAATTAGTGAGGTAGATTCCAAGGTAGAGAAGTCATTAGGGAGCAGGACAGAGGTAATGTAAAAAAGGCAAAGGCAGTAAGGACAGGGATGGTGCTAAAAGGGGTAAGGCCATCAAAAAGTGGAGGGTGATGAGTACCAATGCCCATAGTCTGTGTAACAAGCTCCCTGAACTAGTGGCCTTGATGGAAGAGGGTTGCCTGGATATTGTGGCAGTCACTGAAACATGGTACACAGAGAACCATGACTGGGATGTCAACATACTAGGATACACAATCTACAGGAGGGACAGGGAGGATAAAAGGGGAAGGAGTAGCTCTCTATGTAAAGGAAGGATCAAAGCAACAGAACTAAAGAGTAAACAGGGAGTAGATGAGGCACTCTGGGTCACCCTGGAGACATGAAATGGCACCACAATCTGCATGGGGGTTGTATACAAACCCCCATCTCAGGGGGAGGGAATGGACAAGGAAATGATAGAAGGCATCCTCAGAATGGCAGAAAAAAGGGGAGATATTGTTGATGGGGGACCTGAATATGCCAGATATTAACTGGAGCACCTTTGCTGCAGGCACATCCAAGAGCAGGGTTTCTTGATGCTCTAGAAGAGGCATGCCTCAGACAGCTAGCATTGGAACCCACTCAGCAGGGAGCAATCTTAGACCTGGTACTCTCAAATGGGGCAGAGAAAGAATCTCAGATTTAGAAGTGGGTAGCCATTTGGGAACAAGCGACCACCAAGCAGTGTGGTTCACGATAAACACAGCCATACAATCAAGCCATACAAAGCAAGAGTATTGGACTTAGGAGGGCTGACTTTGGAAAATGAGAGAGTGCCTCAGAAAAGCACTAGCAAACAGGCAAGAAGGAGGGGTGGAGGAACAATGGGAGTAATCAAATCAGCCATCACGGAGGCAATAAGCCTTGTGTAAAGCAAATCAACAAAACACAATGAAGGAAAAAGCGCTATGGTTCTCAAAAGAGGTGGCAGGGAAGGTTAAGGAGAAAAGGATAGCATTTAGAAAATATAAGGAAACACAGCAGGAGCAGAACAGATAACGTTATCAGTTAAAGCAGAAAGAGGCAGGGAAGGCAGTCAGAATAGCAAAGGCCCAAACTGAGGAAAGGATAGTCAACTCTGTTAAGAAGGGGGATAAGACCTTTTATAGGTACATTAGGGAGCGAAGAAAGACCAAAGGAGGGATACTGAGGCTTCATAAAGGGGAGGGAATGTGGGCAGAGGGTGACAGTGAAAAAGCAGGGATACTGAATGAATATTTCTGCTCAGTATTCACAAAGGAAGAGGAGGGGGAGGTACCTAAACCAAACAAGAGAAACACTCTGAAGATGGGGTCGATACCAGTCCATTTACAGAAGAAAGGGTTCTGAAAGAACTAATAAAATTGAAGGTGGACAAAGCAATGGGGCCTGATGGGATTCACCCAAGAATTCTAAAAGAACTAAGGGTAGAACTAGTGACACCGCTGACTACTCTCTTTAACAAATCATGGGAGGATGGGGTGGTACCTGAGGACTGGAGGAGGGCGGATGTGATTCCTCTTCACAAAAGTGGGAGCAGGACAGAGGCAGGAAACTACAGACAAGTTAGTTTGACCTCAGTGGTAGGGAACATGATAGAATCACTTCTAAAGGAAAGAATTGTTGAGTACCTAGAGGCCAGTGGGGCACAGGACCAAAGGCAGCATGGATTCACGATGGGAAGGGCGTGTCAGACAAATCTTAATAGATTTCTTTGACTGGGTGACCAAAGTAGTAGGCCAGGGAGGGGCTGTGGACATGGCCTACCTAGATTTTAGCAAGGCATTTGATACAGTCCCACACAAAAGATTAATACAGCCTTGGAGTGGGTCCCAAGGTGGTAGCCTGGATATAAAATTGGCTAGACAGCAGGACGCAAAGGGTGGTAGTAAACGGAGTCCGCAGTGAAGAAAGGAGGGTTACTAGCTGGGTACCACAGGGTTCAGTACTGGGACCGCTCCTTTTTAATGTCTTTATAAGTGACATTGCAGAAGAACTGGAAGGAAAAGTATGTCTCTTTGCAGATGACACAAAGATCTGCAACAGGGTTGATACACGAGATGGAGTGGAAAGGATGAGAAGGGACTTGGCAAGGTTGGAGGAATGGTCAAATGTATAGCAGCTCAGATTCAATGCAAAGAAGTGCAAGGTAATGCACCTCGGAAACAAAAACCCAGGGGAAGAGTACACAATGGGGGGTGAGATACTGACAACAGTAAAAATGGAAAGGGACCTGGGGGTAATTATATCAGATGACCTAAAGGTGGGCAAGCAATGTGAGAAGGCAGTAAGGAAGGCAGGGGATACTGGGATGCATAGGAGAGGCATCAATAGTAGAAAACAGGAAGTTGTTATCCTCTGTACAGACAGTTGATGAGACCCATCTGAGTACTGTGTGCAGTTCTGAGACCCCATCTCCAGAGAGACATAGACAGCTTGGAGGCTGTCCAGAGGAGGGCAACCAAAATGGTGCAGCGTCTGCACTAGAAGACATATGAAGAAAGACTAAAGGAGCTTAATATGTATACCCTTGAGGAAAGAAGGGAGAGAGGGGACATGATAGAAACTTTCAAGTACCTCAAGGGAATCGACAAAGTCCAAGAGGGTAGCATACATAGATACATAGATACATAGACAGTGTCGGCAGATAAGGGCCTATGGCCCACCCAGTCTGCCCATTTAAGTCTGTAAGTTCAGTTTATGTTTTCCAAGAAGTCTGTTGCCCCTTACCCCTGACCTCCAGAATTCCTTTATGTCTATCCCATGCATTCTTAAATCCCGTGATTGTTTCAGCCCCCACCACTTCCTCTGGCAGGGTGTTCCACTTGTCCACCACCCGCTCTATGAAGAAATTCTTCCACGCTTCCTCTGAATCGTCCTCCTCCAACTTCATCCCATGCCCTCTAGTCCTGGAACATCTTTTTCGTTAAAATAGTGCATTCCTGCACCCTGTTCCTCCTGTAAGATACTTGTATGTCTCTATCATATCCCTCTCTCCTCCTCTCCTCCAGGGAGTACATGTTCAGTGCCTTCAACCTGTCCTCATAGGACTTGTGATGCAATCCATGCACCATCTTTGTTGCCCTCCTCTGAACCTTCTCTACCCTGTCTATGTCCTTACATAGGTAAGGTCTCCAGAACTGCACAGTGTACCCAGGTACTGGCCTCACTAGTGTCTTGTATAGCGGAATTATGATCTCTCTTTTCCTGCTGGTGATGCCCCTGCCTATGCATCCCAGCATTCTATTTGCTTTACCTGCTGCCTTGTCACACTGTTTCCTGCCTTGAGGTCATCAGAGATGATAACCCCAAGATCCCTTTCCTGCTTGGTGCTTGCTATATCCTCACCCCCAACTGATATATTGTGCCAGGGTTTTGTGCCCTATATGCATTATCTTGCACTTCCTTGCATTGAATTTCAACTGCCAAACCCCTGACCATTCTTCAAGTTTCTGCAGGTCCCTTCTTATTCTGTCTCACGCCTCTGGTGTGTCTACTCTGTTACAGAGCTTTGTGTCATCAGCGAACAGTGAAATTCTGCCTTCTAGGTCCCAAGAATGTCACTGATGAAGATATTGAATAGTACCGGTCCTAGCACTGATCCCTGTGGTACCCCACTGGTCACTCTTTCCCTCTGTGGAGTGACAGCCATTTACCACCACCCTCTGTGTCCTGCTGCCCAGCCAGTTACCTACCCACCGCACTACTGTCCTGCCCACACCTATATTCCCCAGTTTGTGCAATAGTCTTCTATGTGGCACAGTGTCAAAGGCCTTGCTGAAGACCAGATAGGCCATGTCCACTGCCCTCCCGATCCACCTCCCTAGTCACCCAGTCAAAAATTCAATGAGGTTGGTCTGACATGACCTTCCCTGGTGAAACCATGCTGCCTTGGGTCCTGTTGTCCATTGACAACCAGATGTTCCACCAATCTCTCCTTCAGTAGTGCTTCCATGATTTTCCCCACTACCGAGGTGAGGCTGACTGGTCTGTAGTTCGCTTCCTCTTTGTTCCCACTTTTGTATAAGGGGACTACATCTGCTATCCTCCAGTCTTTGGGTACCTCCTGTTTCTAGTGATTGGCTAAACAGGATAGCAAGAGGTTCAGCCACCACCTATCTTAGTTCTTTAAGGACCACGGGTGCACCCCATCTGGCCCCATTGCTTTATCAACTCTTATTACTTCCAGTTCCTTCAGGACCCTTTCCTAATGTAAAGGACTTGTGTCCATTTCTGCCATTCTCCTTATATGCTCCCGTTCAGACCCATTACCCTCCTCTTCCTCAGTAAAGACTGAGCAGAAATACCTGTTCAATATGTCAGCTTTACTGTTGTCATCCTCCCACAGCCCCCCATCCTCCCCCTTCAGTCTCACTATCCCTCCCTTTGCCTTTCTTTTTCACTTATGTGCCTGTAAAGGTTTTGTCCCTCTACCCACTGATTTTGCAATGTGTTCTTCTGTCTGAGCTTTGGCTTCCCTTACTGACCTCCCTACCTCCCTTTGCTTCTCCTGGTACTTCTCCCTGTGTGATGTGCAAGAACAAGGGGCACAATTTGAAGATAGAGGGGGGGACGGCTTAGAGGTAATGTGAGGAAGTATTTTTTCACAGAGAGGGTTGTGGATGCGTGGAACAGCCTCCCTGAGGAGGTCGTGGAGTCAAGAACAGTGGGGGAATTCAAGAATGTAGGGGACAGACATAAGGCAGTCATAGTGGGGGGTAGGAGGAAGTAAGCTGTTGGTTAACTAGGATCTGCAGCTTATCTGTTAGGTAGGAAAATGGGCAGACTAGGTGGGCCAAGCGGTCCTTATCTGCCATCAAATACTATGTTTCTATGCCATAAATAGGGCCATTTTATAGCCAGCCAGCCCTATAAGAGGAGCTAAAATTCAGCAGGACTCTCAGGTAATTTCCATTGTATTATGGTATAATATCTTTCATCGGGCATCTCTGAGTTGGTGAGGGGAATGGGAGACTGAGGGCGCGCTCCTCATCTCCCTTCTCCTGCCAGCGTAGGAGACCTATAATAAACTCCAAAATCTGTATTGGCAACAGAAAATAATGAAGTAATGCATTTTCTCCACAGGAGGCTTTATTTCAGCCCTATGTCCTTCTATAAGAGCACTCTTACTGCGTTCCCCTTCATTTCTTTAGTGCAGCCCTTATTTGGGCACTTTACATATGTCTTAGGATTCTCCTTGTGTTCCGATGGCTGAAATTGTCAGCCGTCGGGTTCAATTTCAGTTGGGCCCTTTTTACAACTGTAACCCCCCTGCAAATGGGGGTTCCCAAAAGACTTCCAGGAGCTTGCTTGAATGCTCCAAGCCTGAATGGTGTTTGGCATTTAAGCCATTTATCAGTGAGTGTTTTAGAGCCTCTGGTACTGTCTCTTTAAGAGCTGTCTGCTTGCAGACATAATTAGTTTGTATGGGGGACTGTGTGCTTCTCTGAGTACCACTCGAGCTGCTGCCAATTCACTTCATTTTTGCAGTCACTAGGAGTGCAAAGGGAACCTATCTGAAAGATGTAACTGTTTGCCAGAAATTATTTAGAGTAATAATGAAATTACAGTTTGTCTAACCTGCTTTCTTTGCAGTCAGAACTGTGTCTGCTAGTTCCCCATTCTAGTTTTGAACTGCTCAACTGGACCAATCAGTGTGGGGTAAGCTAGCTCTAAAATGGTGCCTTGGACGAATCAGAACTTGGACTCATAATCTGAGCCAGCCACAAGAGGATTGTATGGGCAGTGACTCTGGGAGATGTAGTTTAGACTTCAGTGCCTTTTGGACCAACAGCAGCAGTCTATTGTGAGTGACAGCCAATCCAGTCAAGAACTGGGAGGAACTCAAAGGAAGTGCCGGTTTTGTCAGTTGGAGTTTCAGTTGAGCTTTGGCAGTGAAGAAGGAAGGAGCCCTGTGCTTTTCAGTGTGCAGTTTTAGTCAAAAACGTGTGTAAGGCCCAGAGTTCCGGTCTGCAGCTTTGTAACAGCTTGTTAGGACTGAATCCGTCCTGTGAAAAGAATCAAAGGATCTCTGAAGAGTAGAAACCAGGCTCACCCTGTAGAAGACTGGAAGAATTGCTGAAAATTGCACTCGGTCTGTCAGGAACTGAATCTGCTGTGTGTTCTCCCGGTATTGTGCAGTAATTAGCGATCGGATACAGATGCAGCCTGCCTGGTATAGTGCTTTCTTTTATATGGATGTGAAGAGGTTTGTGTACCTCAAGTGAGCCCTGCTGACATTGAAGGACCCTATCTTATTTGGAGGTCGTGAGTACTAATTCAGGGTCGCCCTGTTGAATTGCCACATTAAATCCAAATGGAATTACTGTACTGCTGACTGTTTAATTCTCCTTTTCTCTGTGTGAAAGGGCCCTACCAGCTGCCACGGTTTGGACTAGCCACTAGGGCTTGGGTACCCAGGGACAGTAACTGATAGGGATAGGCCTGTGCACAGAGCCATAGGTAGATTATTAGAGTGATAAGCTAATTAACCTGATTTCCCTGTCCTTGTTATATCCCCAAATAAATCAGAGCTGCTTGTTTCAGCAAAGTTATACTGCCTGAGGTATTTGTCTATGTTAAAGTACTGTACTGTGATTGTTGCACTGTATCTCATTTCACAGGAGGTCCCAGTGCGGAACCAGACCTGGGGGTAAGTGTATACTGTGAAGGTAATTCTGATATATTGTGTGGGCCACTAGTGGGAAGAAAGGGGTTGCAGTGTCCCAGAGGGCTGTGACTACGTTAGTTTAACTATTGCAAACCCTGACCTCTGGGTGGAGGCACCGCCATTGGATCCAGGCCCTCAACCTGTTAGTGGCAAATCAGGCGGGGTAGTAGCCCTGGGATAGCGCCATCTAGGGTTACACAACTATCCTCCTTTATTTAGCTGGAGGCCCAATTAATCTCTTCTTTATAGGCTTATACAGCCTTACTAGGGCCACTTGTCTATAGGCAGACACTACAGGGCTTAATTAAGGTGGCAATATAGAGCGGTGGGTTAAGGCTCTGAGCTGCAGATCTGGAGACCTAGGCTTGAATCCCACAGCCACCTAGGTGCATACTGCGTGATCCTGAGCAAGTCACTTAGCTTCCTTGTGCTCCCAGATCGCAGCTGGAAACAAGCTTCAGCTTAGTGTGCTACTCCTGGTTAAACAATGTTCCCTTTCTCTAATTATCTCTTGCCCGTAGTGTCCACTTCATGCGCCCCCTTTCATTGCTTGCTGCGACATAGCTCTGTGCTTTAGAGCGTGCCCTTGCTCAGAAGAACTTTCTTTATTTCAGCTCCATGCGAAGAACATTTCTTTAAGCCGCACTAGCGGCAATAATTGCTGCGGAGCATGCCCTCTGTACAGAGAAGAAAAACCTTTTGCCGCTTCTTATTATTATGTTTATTTCTAAGCCGCAACATGTGCCTCAACTCACGGAGCTCTTTGCTCCAAATAAGGATAATCCTAAGTCAGATCCTTCGACTATGAGCTAGTTCACCGAGCCATTCAACAATAGCTGCTCAGGAGCTCAGTACCTAGGGAGCGCCACAAGCAAACCATATTTCGGGGCACCAGTTTCTTTATATATACAGGGGCACCAGCTTCTTTATAAACACAGCACCATGCACTATTTATTATCTCCCAGTTGGGAGCTTAATGCCACCTGCATTATGGACACAAAAGAGGGGGTAAGGAGAATAAGGGACAGCACAGTTAAAGGAAATTGCCAGGTTGGCCACCCTGACAAGAATTAAGGCAGAAAAAGGCAGAGAGACAAGAAAAGAGTGAGAGAAAAATGAGGAGGGAATTGCACATTTTATCACTGAGCAAGGGGTTTAAACTCATAAATTACAGTGAAGTTTAAAGCCTCCTTCACCACTGTCAGTTTCCACAAAGTTTCTGCTCCCCCCTCTAGTTTCTTCTCCATTGTCTTTAGTTTATCTTCGAAGTCCCTCCTCTTCTTCTGTCTCTCCTTCTTAAGCCTCGCAACATACCCAATAATTGCCCCACACATGTAGGCTTTCCCTGCTTCCCAGTACACCCCTTTTGTCAGGGCTGTTGCCTGGTTCATGGCCTTGTAAATCTCCTACCATTCCTTGAGAAAGGCTTAAAACTCCTCCTTCATCAGCATATAAACTGGAAACCACCAGGTAGGATCCCCATCTTGTTCCCCCATTACCGAGAAGGTTATGAAAACCGCTGCATGATCCAAGATGTGTATCGGACTATGGGCCACTTTCACCAATCTGTGGTACTGCGCTCTAGAGATATAGATATAATCTAACCTTGACCAGGATCCATGAGGATTTGAATAGAAAGTGTATTACCTTGCCCTCTGATTAGCTGTTCTCCATCCATCAATCCTGTTTTAGTCACTCATGCTGAGTTGCCACATAGCCATAGCACATTTATGCCGCTCTCCCCCTCCCCTGAATGGTCCAACTTGGGAACAATAACGCAGTTACACCCCCCCAATATAAGATTCAGAAACTTCCCGATTGAGGATATCCAGCAGCCTGTGCTAGAAGCCTGCATCAAAAGCTGCTGGGGCATATATGCTCCCAAAGGTTTCCCTTTTTCCATATAATTACCCTTCAATAAATACATACATATCTGCCCTCCTTGGGATCAAGTACTGTTTTGTGTACTTGTAACAGGAGATGTTCATTTAGCAGGATGGCAACCCCCCCACTTATGGTATGAATTTGAAGCTGCATAACAGGCCCCCCACCAGCCCCTTACCAATTTAGCAAGTTCAGATCTTGTGAGATGTGTCTCTTGCAGAAGAGCCACATGAGTGCTCTGGTGTTTAAGGGCTGTCAGTACTTTCTGTCATTTAATAGGGGAAGAGAACCGCTGCACATTCCAGGAAACCACTGTAATGTTAGACTTCGATCCCATTGTGAGCCTTACTCCTCTTGCCTCCTTGCATAGCCCCTATTGTGGCATGTAACCAATTCCAATCCATGGCACATTGTGTTAAGATAGCAATATATGGAGTGAAAATAACATTTAACATATAACAACAAACATTTGACAATACAACAAAAACATGTATCTAAGTAAACATAAATGGATAAAATTACAGTCTTGCAACCAGTAGCAAATCCCCAGGTATAACAGATTAATCTTTATACATGGATCCCTTACAAACCTCTCCCTACTCGACCTAGCTAATATTGAATAGCTCCCTCTCATTGTGCCTGGACTCCCCCCAAATGTGCAGCTGAATTAAATTCCACTCATTCTTGATAAAACAACCTTAGTGACTGCCCTGGCAGCAGAGGATACCACCCTCCCACCCACTGTGGGGTATGGTAGTACGGCAGATGAAATACTGCTGAGCAAAACAGAGCTGTTCCCCTAGAACAGCAAACTCTTCATAACTTCTACAGGCTGTCCAACTGGATGCACAGACCCCTTTTACACAAGGGAACCTGCACAGCCACAAGTATGGACCAGTTCAAACTGGACCATT
Source organism: Neoceratodus forsteri (assembly GCA_016271365.2). NCBI lineage: Eukaryota > Metazoa > Chordata > Ceratodontiformes > Ceratodontidae > Neoceratodus > Neoceratodus forsteri. Next base: position 1,111,569,194 of record CM028133.1, read on the forward strand.
GTGCAACAGAAACTCCCACTAATACCAACCCCCCCCCCACTAACTAGGAATGATCCGCAACTGCGGCCACTCCCTGCAAAAAATGAAACCTCCCCAAAAACCACCAGTGTAGCTGTCCCTCTGCCACCCCCCATGCAAAATGATGGTTCCAAGGTGTGGCAGAAACCCAACCCTGTGCCCCCCCTTTCTGGGGACCATCCATTCCAGTCATCGACTGACCTTCACAGGATGTGGAGTCAACCCTACTACCAATGTTAGACAAATTTATACTCCTTTCACAGTCCTCCATTTTCCAGCAAGTCCAGTATTCTGAGCAAAGAATAGTTAGTAAGCAAAGCAGAACTGGCTGACATCAACACCATACTCTCACTGTTGGAGGGAGCCCAGGAAGCAATGCGGAAGAAAAACACACCATACAAAAGTCACCATGCATGGTGTCTTGCCAGAACCCCCCCCCCAAAAGTCCCCTTATCTGCACATATGATTGTCTAGATGGGCAGTCTCCATGTTTGAACATTCATGGTGGGCTTTTCAAGGACCAGACTACCATGTGGCTGTTGCCCGATGCCCATACAGAGATCTGCTTACAGGTCCCATCTGGCCCCCTCTTCGCCACTCCATAGGGCCATGTGTCCTTGAAGCAAAGAATTCTGTTGACTGTCTGGAGTCGAGGATAGGTGCATCCTAATCCAACGGCTGGGCCCCCGATCCGCTGTGTCACAGTTATCCACTGCTGTGCCTCCTCTGCTAAATCAAATGCAACAGAATCTGACTGGTCAGGCAGCATGGTCTCCCAGGGACTGCAAATTCAGTTCAGCCACACCACGCAGGGCAAGGGGATTAACAAGCCAAGGCAGGCACAGCAAAATAGGATCATCCAAGTCTGCAGTTCACCCCCTCTTGTCCCATTCATTCATGAAGGCCTGAGCCTTTTCTGTGTCCCAGAAGGTGTATGTAGCTCCTTCGTACTGGACCTAAAGAACCGCTGAATAGGAAAATGTAAAGCCTGTCTACCGCTCTCTTAGCATATCCAAGATGGGGTAGAATAATTTCCGCTTTTTCTGTAATCGAGATGAGAAATCCTGATGTAAGTACAGTTTCTAACCCCATGTATTCTTCTATATTCATAACTGTATGCAGTCTGCCTCCCTAAGTAGAACTGCCCGGAGAGAACTGGAACTATATGCAAATGATAGAACCTATCATTGCTCGAGAGATCTCATTCAAACTGCTGCCCTCATCTATTGCAACAGTCCGGCAACGCCTCAGATTTCTCACTCCGCCTGACAAGTCAGACGCCTGAGATCTTCCTCTCGCCAGTTCGGTATGATTCCAGTTTTATATAAGTATTATCTAGTTTAATATTTAAACTGCTGCCTTCGCTTATTGTTTAATTTAGTCCTATTACTAAAGAAGCTAAGTTTCTCTAGTTTAGCTGTAAAATTGTATTAGTTTTCGGTTCCTCACCGCTTGGTATAACCGCTGAGGAACTGGGGCTTTTCTAGTTAATTTGGCATTTTTCAGCCTTAGCTTTAGTCATAACATTATATATTTTCCTGATTTCTGTGTTTTAAACTTATTCTTTGTAACGAGCGGTTGGTTCTTCTGAACCGATACCCGGTTCCTGAGAACCGCTGACCCAGTTCGATATCTAAGTTATCGGTTCTTTCCTCGGATCCTTAACGGTTTCTGAACCAAAAAAAAATGTTAGTTTGAACACTAGTAAGTGTTGCTGGTTTTTCTCCTGGAAATGAAAACACAAGAAAAAACAAAGAAAAAGACTGGTCCCCCAGGTTTCAAAAATTGTCCAAAATGTGGGGAAGTGTTTGCTAAAGCTGACCAACATGACCTTTGTTTAGTCTGCTTGGGACCTGATCACTTTTCAGCAGACTGTGCCATTTGTAAATCCTTCCCTCCTAAAACAATTGAGGAAAAGATGGAAAGGCTGAAGAAAAAAGTAGAGGGTGGTCCCTCTGGCTCTAACCAACCACCAAAAACAGCAGGTGAAACCGCCTTATCTACTGTTACCACCCCTGAGAAGGGTGTTTCTGGCACTTTAAAAAGGGGGAGCGGTCCGGCTGACTCTCCGGCCCCCTCCAAAAAATCTAAGAAAACTAAGCACATAGAACCCCAGGCCTCTGTTCCTCAAGGGGTCTCTACTGTGTCTCACAGCCTGCCTTCTGCAGAGGAGATAGCTCATGCTATGAGGGTTCTGCAGGCTTTACAGGATTCTGCCTGCTCACCCTGCTCAACCTGCTTCTCCTAAAGCTCCTGCCCTGAGTCACAGGAACTGGAATATGGTGACTATGGTGATATGGATCCTGAACAGGATGAACCTATAGAGCCCAAAATCTCACTTGAGCAGGAGTTCGGTTCTCCCCTTCGACCTGAGGATTTTTCTTCTCACTTTTCTTTTGTGAGAAAGATAGTGGATGCTCTGGACTTAGCTACCACTGAAGTGGTGGATGATGAAGAGGAGGCTGAATACCTTGAGATGATGGGGTTAACCCCCACAAAAAAAGGTATATTTACCAATCAACAAGTTTTTTAAAAAAGACTTGTTTAAATTTTTATAGACTCCAAACTCTATCCCTCCTATAGATAGGAAGTCTGACAAGAAATATCACCTGGACAGGGTTGGAGCAGAATTTTTATACTCTCACCCTGATCACCAAGGTATAATTCAGCAGGCAGCCTGTGAAAAGGCGAGGGTTCCTCTCTCTTCCCATCCCCCTGAGAAGGAATCCAGGAAATTAGACAGTATGTCTAAGAAAGGGTACCTAGCTGCCTCCCTAGGTGTGAGACAGGTTAATTACCAGGCATATGCAGCACAGTATCAGAAAATACTGTGGCAATCAGTACTGGCTATGTCAGTGAAGGCTCCCTCTCCCCTCTCTAACTACCTGGCAGAGACAGCTAGATTTGGTCTGGAAGCTGCTAAATACCAGTTCCAGATGGCAGCTGATGCTAATGATACGCTGCCAGGTACATGGCTCTGTCAGTGGCCCTACGAAGACTGGCATGGCTTAGGGCCACTAATCTCACCTAGGATACCCAGACAAAGGCCATGGATTTTCCTGTGGAGAATAATTCCCTGTTTGGCAAACACACTGAGGAATACATGAAAAAGGTGGATAAATACAAGGCCACCTACAAGAGTAATTCCTCCAGGGACAGGCCTACCCCTTCTTATAGGCCTTATGGAAGGGGGCAGGGGAAGGTCCTCCTATGGGAGGCCTTTTTATCAGGGCCAAGCTGCTTTTCAGCAATAACCCTACCCATAGCAGACTGGGTATTTCAGACCTAGGGGCAGGAGGGATTCCAGAAGGGGCTTCCAATCTGCCCAGGCACCCCCAAAACAAAACCCCTGACCAGTTGGTCCAGGTCACCTCCCCACTGCCAGTAGGGGGCAGGCTGACTTACTTCCTACAGAACTGGTTCTCCATCACCACAGACAGGAGGGTTCTGGAGGTGGTAAGTCAGGGTTTGTCCTTATGTTTCAAATCCCTTCCCCCTCTGAAGTCAAGACCTTTCAAACCAGCTTCCCTCTTGGAGGGCAAACTCTTGCTAAAAGAGGTGCAGAAGTTGCTCCACATGAGAGCAGTGGCGCATGTACCAGCACATCTCAGAGGAAGGGGCTTCTACTCCCTCTACTTCCTGACCAAAAAGAAAAGTGGGGACTGGCAACCCATTCTGGATCTCAGATCTCTCAATAAATTTCAGGTAAAGCCAAAATTCAAGATGGTCACCTTGCGATCTATACTCCCAGTTATCCAGCAGGGAGATTGGTTAGCACCTCTGGATCTAAAAGATGCCTATTTTCACATCCCAATAAGGCAATCTCACAGAAAGTATCTCGGGTTCAGACTCCTTTCAGGACATTATCAGTTCACTTCCTGTCCCTTCAGTCTGACCTCAGCACCCAGGGTATTCACAAAGTGCCTAGCTGTAGTGGTGGCACACTTAAGGAAGTCTGGCATCCTAGTCTTCCCTTATCTGGACGACTGGCTGTTTGTGGGAAAATCCCCACAACGGGTCTCAGAGCACCTGCAATCAGCAGTTCATCTCCTACAGTCCTTGGGATTCCTGATAAATCAGGAGAAGTCTGTTCTTACCCCTGTTCAGCTGCTTCAGTTCATAGGAGCAAAACTGGATACTACTCAGGGAAGGGCTTTCCTCCCTCGAGACAGAGTGCAGGTTATTTTCGACCTGGCTGCCTCTTTCAAGCTAAACCAGCCATGTCCAGCAAGACACTATCTGCAGATTCTGGGCCATATAGCTGCAGCAACAGGTACAGTTTCAGGGGCAAGATACAGAATGAGAGACTTGCAATCTCATCTCAGGTCCCATTGGTCACAGAGAAGGGACAAGATGTCAAAGCTCATCCCAGTGACAGAGGTTGTTATTCTAGCCTTACAGTGGTGGAAAAATTCAGACAACTTAAGGCAAGGTGTCCCTTTCCAGAAGGAGAACCCTTCCATTGTTCTCACAACAGATGCTTCTCTACTGGGATGGGGCGCCCACATGGGGGAACACACCATCCATTGGACTTGGTCCGAGGCAGAATCCCTTCTGCACATAAATCTCTTGGAGCTCCGAGCTGTATTCCTAGCTCTAAAAGCTTTTGCTCATTTGGTACCAGGAAGTGTGGTACAGGTCAGAACAGACAATACCACAACAATGTACTATATAAACAAGCAAGGGGGCACAAGGTCCGACCCTCTATGCTCAGAGACCATGAAACTGTGGGATCTTGCATACTCTATAAAAGTAACTCTGCAAGCAGTCCATGTACCAGGGAAGGACAACATTTTAGCAGGTGCCCTCAGCAGAATCAGTCAGGGCCATCATGAGTGGTCATTGAACACACAGGTGGCCAAGTCAGTATTCAGAAGGTGGGGTACCCCGGAGGTGGACCTCTTTGCCTCTCCAGAGAACCACAAACTACCAGTTTTGTTGCAGACCCCCATCAGGGCACAGTCCCAGTGGACGCCATGGTAATGGATTGGTCAGGAGAAGCCTTTGCACGCCTCCTTTCCTTCATCTTCAGAGTCCTGATTAAGCTCAGGTCCCAGTCTGCCTCAATGATTCTCATCACCCCAGACTGGCTCAGGCAACATTGGTATCCTCTCCTATTATCCATGCTGGTATCCACACCAATACATCTTCCCCAGAGGCACAACCTGTTAACCTCCCACCAGGGGAAAATAGGATATCCCAGTCTCGGCTCTCTGTCTCACGGCTTGGCTCTTGAAGACGTAGAATTTGCAAACCTAAACCTCTCCCAAGCAGTTTTACACATACTTAGGGGATATAGAAAACCCTCTACTAAGAAAAACTATTCAGCTAAATGGAAAATGTTTCTTGGTGCACCCTGCACAGCATCGAACCTGCCTCAGCAGGGATTCCAACCTTACTTGAGTACCTCACTTTCTTACATTTATTTTTATTTATTTTATTTAAACAGCAGTTTGGAAAACCTTTGAGCCATAGCCTCATTTACAAAGGTACCTTGTCACAGTAAGACAAACGAAAATACACAGTATAACAGTACAACACATAAGTATAACAGTAAATTAAGACATAGATACAAACAAGCTGGTACAGGTAGGGTGGATGCAAACAATACCAGAGTTATGTTGTCCTTAACAGCTTAGTAATAAGCTTTGTCATAAAGTATTAGTCTGGCTTTGACTGAGTGGCAATTACAGCATCGGGTGTTAATAAAATTGGTTTTAGGAAGTTCTGAATCACGATATAGTTGGAGCTTCGGGATGGAGGGGGGCAGTGTGTTGAACCAGGACGGGCCCAAAGCTGAAGGCTCTTTGGCTGTGAGAGGTCCTAGCTCTAGGGATAACAAGAGAGGTTTTCCCAGAGGTCCAGTATGAACTAGTGGGACAGAGTGGCGTATGGTGGTGGTCAATCCTGGTGGGGATAGCCCAAGGAGGGTCTTTTTTGTAAGGGTACAGGTCAGATATTTGAGGCGCTCGTCAAGATCAAGTACCAGCGCTTTGAGCCGTACAGTGGACAGGTGGTGTGTCAGCCTAGGTGCTCCAGTAATTAACCTGCAGGCCTTATTCAGAGTAGTGCGACTTTTATGGAGTGCGGTCTGATAAGCAGCACCATACACCGGCAGTCCATAGTCCACTAGGGACAGGATAGAGGAGGTGACTCGAGTCGTAAGAGCTCCAGGGGAGGCAGTGTTTATACGATGTAAGATGCCCAATCGATATTAGTGGCAGTGGCTAGGCAGCGATGTGTCCATGGAAGGAGAGGAGGGTCAAATGGATCCCTAGGTATTTATAGGAGCAAACTTGTTCGAGTGGGAAAGAGGACCCAGAGTGAATGAGGAGTTTGAAGTTGCAGGACTTGTTTTGGGGATGAGTGAAGAACATGTTTTTGGTTTTTTTTAAGATTTATCACCAGTCTATGTTCCTTGAACCAGCCCTCGGCTTCAGTGAAGGACTTCTGCAGCGAGTCCTGGAGGGCAATAGAGTTACAACTTGAGGCAAAGATGACTGCATCATCAGCGTACAATAGAATGTTCCCCGAGCAAGAGCGTGGAAGGGTGTTAAGGTAAAGGGAGAATAGTAAGGGGCCCAGAATGGAGCCTGGGAACCCAGAAAGATGGGACAGATGTCTGAGTAGGTCCCATTAATTTTTACACGCCAGTGAGCGGTCAGACAGATAACTGGTGCACCAGGAGAGGTGGCCCAGCAGCAAAACCAGAGAGACTAAGGGCATCAAGAAGGAGGGGTGGGAGACAGTGTCGAAAGCTTTCGAGAGGTCAATGAAGACAGCACCAGCCAGAGAACCAGTGTCTAAGGAGGAGGAGAAAGTTGGAGAACTCTAGGAGGGCTGTGTTGTTACTGTGGCCCGCCGGAAGCCATGCTGCTCAGGACAAAGGACATTGTAGGTGGAGAGGTAGTCAGAGATTTGAGAGGCCACCACTTTTTCCAAGGCCTTGGAGAGGAGAGAATGGAGATCGGTCGATAGTTTCCAGCCACAGTCCTATCACCACCTTTAAAGATAGGGGTGACAGTGGCACTTTCCAGGCAGTTGGAACCTTCCCCAGGCAAAGAGAGTGGTTGATGAGGCATGTGATCGGGTAAGGACTGTGTCTAAGACCAGCCGTAGGATACGGATCAGGGTGTCACTGCCTGTACTATTACTCTTGAGGGCAGTGACAAGGTAGCGGCCTAAGTTCTTGGGCAGAAACACCGTGAGGAGAAAATAAGGCGAGAAAGATTTCTTGCAGGTGCTGGGAGGAGGGCAAAAAAATTTGTAGGGAGGATAGAGCTAAGGTCAGTGAATGAGGTGTTGAGGTGGTTGGCTATGAGGGTGGGTCTGAGGAGATCACACCATTAATGTTGATCTGGGGTGGGGAGTGCACTCCCATTTAACTGTTTAATGTTATCCCAGAAGGTTCTGGGGTTCCCCCATGAGGCAGTGAGTGAGGACCGATAGTGCTCAGACTTGGCCTTTCTGATGGCCCGAGTGCACTTGTTTTGGGCGGCAGCATATAACCGCCTGTCATTGGGCCGGCCAGTCTCAATGGCACGGTGCCATAGGTTGTCCCTATGTTTGAGCTGGTGGATCAAAGCTGGGGTTACCCAGGGGGCATTCTTCCTTTTAGAACGGCGGGTCAACATTGGGGCAAAGATATCACAGGCATTATTAAAAGTTTGGGTAAAGAAGGAGAGAGCTGTGTCGATGTCAGGAGTTGCCTGTATAGGAGACCAGTCAATTTGGGACAGAAGTTCCTTAAGTTTTATTAGTCCACCAGGTATTAGACGCTGCCGGCATGTGGACTGTGCTATGGGTTTGGGCACTGAGGATGACCAGTGGAATAGAATGGGGGAGTGATCGCTGAGAGAGTCTGGGAGGACTTGTACATTGGGGATCCGATTAGGGCGGTTGGTGAGTACCACATCAAGCAGGGTACTGGAGCCTCTCTTGGGGTTAGTCCTGGTAGGGTGGGTAACTAGTTGCGTTAGGTCTATTGCTGAAAAGGAGTCTCGGGGAGAGGAGGAGGAGGAGGGGCTGAGCCAGTTGACATTTAAGTCACCCACCAGAATTTGATCAGCGGAAGGAGGTAGAGAGGTAAGGTATTCTGTAAGAGAGGCAATGGCCTGCGTTTGGTCCCTGGGGGGCACGTATGCAGTAGTCAGATAAAGGGGTCCCTTTAAAGGGTCAGGGGTTAGTTTCAGCGTAAGCACCTGGGCCCTGGAGTCAAGGATGGGAGTGGGCAGGGCTAGTGCGGGAGAGATTCCTTGACATAAATATGAGCTGCAGCCCTGTCTCCCAACACGGGTCGGACCGGAAAGGTGAAACCAGGAAGGGAGACTAGGGAGTCAGGAGGATTTCGACAGCCAAGTCTCAACCAGGGTGATGACATCAGGGTTAATTGATGTGACCAGGCATTGTAGTGAGTCAAACTTTTTTAGGAGGCTACAGATATTCATGGAGACCATGCATAGGCCTGTGGTGCGAGTTGGGGAGCTCCTGGGAACCGGGCCAGGGTTTACATGATCAGGGCCTTAAGCATACTTCACTAAGGGTCCACTTAGCAACTATCTCTGCTCAGATTTCAGTGGGATGCCCCACTTCCATTGCATCTGACCCTATTTTTAAAAAAGTTTTTCAAGGGTCTGTGTCTTACATATCCACCCATTAGAGAACCTGTCCCTGGGTGGAATTTGAATATTTTTATTGCTCAGCTTATGAGGCCACCTTTTGAACCCATGTCCAGGGACACTGGTTTACCGGGATTGAGAAAGGGCATATTCTGTTTTGCACATTGTAAAAAACGATATTGTCACCGGTGTTTGCTACGCCAAAATCCAGTTTTACCGGTGTTTGGATTTGTGTACTTTATTTAACAATTTTTAACTCTGCTAACATGCATTTTAGCAATTTTGACCTCCACTGTTGTACATCCTTCCATCCTTATACCAATTTAAAGTTATTTTAGGTACAAGGCGTGATGGCAGCAACACTATTCGTCCTAAGGTGTGATGGAAGCAGCACTACGGCCCCCTTCCCTCTGGTGTGACAGAAGCAGCAGCACTATGGCCCCCATCCCTTAGGTGTGATAGCAGCAGTACTATGGTCATCATTCCTCATGTGTGATGGCAGTATCAGCACTATGGCCCCCATCCCTCAGGTGGGACGGCAGCAGGTCTACATTTCCCATTCACCAGTGGTGATGGCAGAAGCACTACAGCCCCCACCCCTTCGGTGTGATGGCAGTAGCAGCATGCAGTCCACATCCCTCTGGGGTGATGGCAGTAGACAGCACTATGATCCCTTAATGTCTACACCCCACATGCACAAGTTACAAATGACTTGGTCTCTTTGCTTGTTAGAACTCAGATGTGAATTAATCTGAACCATCACAGCTAAGGTGTACTACCTTTGTTTTTCTATCTATAATTTAACTGTTTGAATTGGATATTTGCCTGTTGACACAGCTGACCAGGGTTAGGAACGAACTTGGGTGTTGGAGGGCCAGCTGGTGGGTGAAGGCTTGAGTGTCCAATGACCACTCACCTTCGCCTGGAGGGAGGGTGGGTTCACGGCTCAGCATTTGCTGGCCCATGGTGGAAGCCAAAGGCACAACAACATGTCAGTCCTCACTGCTGGAGGAGTGTGATGGATGTCGGTTTGTGCCTTGACATCATGTAGCCTGTCACACTCCCAAGAAAATGGGAAAACACCCGCTGGCCAACTGAAGGATGGCTGCTGGTCCCACCATACACAGAAGCCCCAGACATGTGTCCGTTCTGCCCCGACATGCTCAGGATACACAGGAAGCTCTTTGGAGCAATTCTCTTCCCCTGGTAGCCTCCCACAGGGGTGGGGGCCCACTCAGTGAAGGGTTACTTTGGGTTACCTGGTAGCACAGCAGTAAGGGTCAGTGGCTAGTGGTCGGGACTCAGCAGTAGTGGTAGGGGGCCTTGGCAGGCCTGAAGGAGTGGATGGCCAGGGGGTAGGATGAGCAAAAAAAACCTGCTTGTATTTGCTTCTTTGAAATAAAGTGTTTTCACCTAAAAAATCCACAAGTGATCTCCCAGACATGTGGATTTTTTTTTCTACTTGGTCCATGAAAAGAGTGTCTCCCAGTTTTCATGTCTTTGTTCAGATGTGAATTGAGCACTACTCTGCCCACCAGCTTCATACAGCCCTTGGGGTCTTACCTTGTTAAGTACTCTTAAATACTTAACATTTGCTTTTTGTTGAAGCAGTCTATCAGAAAACATTTTGTTGTCACAGAGACAGAACCAGCAGGTGGGAGAAAAGGTGCAAATTATCCAGTTCACCTAAATGGGGTACTAACTGTGAAGTATTTTCATAAGTAGTAGGCAGTTTCTTCTTTGTGGACATACTTTCATTCAGAATAGTTTTCATTCAAACAACTGAGGATTTTGGATGGCCTACTGATTATAAACTTGAATAAGTTAGTTGGTAACAGTGGTCCTACGTTTAGCAATCTACAACCTAGATGCTTATATGCAAAGAATACAATAAAACCTGACTAAAATCTAAAAACAAGTTTATAAAATGTATCTGAACATTTATTTTTACCTATACAAAATCATTGCAGCCCAAGTAAAACTCAGGTAAATTACATGGTACCCTGACTACTATTCTATGATACAGTGAACATATATTGGTATTTTTTTTATATTTTTTGTAAAGCAGGTAAGGCCCACTAGGCAGAACTGTCTGTTTTAAGGAGTGACCTAGAAGTACTTGGGAAGTTAAGTGACTTGCTTGGATGCAAGTGGAGGTTGTGGGACTCAAACCCAAGTCTGATGGATGTACCCAGTTCAATCATCATTTGTTACTCTAACCACTAGGCATGGATGGTTTAACTGAATGGCTGATTACAACAAAGCAGTGTGGGTGATTTCCTTACTGTTTCTATACGCAGCAAAGCAGAAGGAATATAAAGTACAGCAGAATTCATTTTAAGATGCTGAAATCTGGGTCAGTCCGCTGGCATTGCAGTAGCACTATTGCTTGCAATGCCAGTGACCCAGGGTCAGAAGTAAACTTGGGTTGCTGGAAGTCTGGCCAGGGAGTAGGATCGAGCACCTGGGGGACTGCTCTCCTCCTCCGGGGCAGGTGGGCTGAAGGTCCTGCTTCTTTACCACCACCAGTGTGACCACGGGTGGTGGTGCAATAGTGCTGCAGAGTGATCAGGAAGGGAGGGCGCTAGCCAGGATCTGGAGCAGTGGCATGTCTCTTGTGACCTACCTCCTTGGATCTCTAGTGCTGGTGCCCTCAGGGACAGAGACCAGAAAACCAGGAACAATCTCCCCACATCAGCCACTGGCAGAAGGGACCCAGGTACCCCAGACTTCATAACCAGGCTCCATGAGGGACCCACTAGACTGCCCAACACACACTAAGGGACTGTGGAGGGGTGACCTAGGGTCCCCTCCCTTCCCACCTGGGGGGGTACAACCCAGGCAGGATAGGGGCAGGCCCACAGGAGCTCCTGAGCATTACCTGGGAGTGAAGCTAGGGGATACCGATGCTGTGAGAAGGGGACATAGAAAGAAAAAAAAAAAAATTAAAAGATACTGAAATCTTAGAGATTCTGTGCAGTGACATGCAATTTCCGTGAGGCACCGGTATAAGAATTCAAAATCCACAAACCAAGCAGGATTCCGTGATTGTTACAGGTGTTACCGTTAAAAATGGAAAACCAGGGTCCCTGCCCATGTCCTCAGTCCACCTATAGTATGTCACATGGAAAACTGTATTCCTAGTAGCTATTACTTCTGCTAGAAGGATAAGTGAGCTTTAGGCCCTATCTGTGGAAGACTATTTGTCTTTCCATAATGATAAAGTGGTACTCAGAACCAATAGAAAATTTCTCCCTAAGGTGGTGTCAGATTTTCATTTGAACCAATCCATTACATTGCCAGAGTTCTTCATTGAACACTCTACTTCAGGTGAGTGTAGACTTCACAGTCTGGATGTGAATAGAGCTGTTAGTTACTGCATATCTCATACTAAGGATCACAGGCAGGATAATCAACAGTTATTCCTTACCTATGGGGATGTGAAAAAAGATACACCAGCTACCAAGAGATCAATCTCTCACTGGATAGTTAGCTGTATACAGTTCTGCTATCAAAAAGCAGGCAAACATGCCCCATTGGGACTCAGGGCCCATTCAACCATGGGAGCAGCTGCTTCTGTAGCAGCTTCAAGGGATGTCCCCCTACTGGACATATGCAAAGCTGCCATGTGGAAGACAGTGCATACTTTCACTAAGCATTACAGCCTGGACATACTGTCCAGAGGTGATGCCAAATTTGGAACAGCAGTCCTGCTGAGCATCTTTCCTATGTAGGTTCACTGCCCACCTCCAAAGGTACTGCTTTGAAGTCTGCATACAGTTATGAATATAGAAGAATACATGGGATTAGAAGAAAAAATTACTCACCTTAGCAATCTTATTTCTTCCAATGTATTCTTCTATATTCATAACTCTCCCTTCCCTGCCTCCCCTACCAGAACCAGAGCCTCAGCATGCCTACTGATGTTATCTTGGATTTTCTACAAGCATGTACACCCCACTGAGGTACACTTTACCTGGGCAGGATTCCTCCTTCTTTGGTTACCTGAGTTTCCAGGATAAAACTTACGTTTCAGTTCTAGTGAAATAGTCACTAGGGTATATAGAAACATAGAAACATAGAATTTCGCGGCAGATAAGGACCACTTGGCCCACCCAGTCTGCCCATTTCCCTACCTAATGGATAAGCTGCAGATCCTAGTTAACCAGCAGCCTACTTTTTCTTACCCCAACCCCCTAGAATTGCCTTATGACTGTCCCATGCATGCTTGAATTCCACCACTGTTTTTGACTCCACAACCTCCTCCGGAAGGCCATTCCATGCATCCACAACCCTCTCTGTGAAAAAATACTTCCTTACATTACCTCTGAGCAGCCCCCCATCTTCAAATTGTGCCCCCTTGTTCTTGCACACCTCTTTTTCTGAAAGATGCTACCCTCTTGGACTTTGTTGATTCCCTTGAGGTACTTGAAAGTTTCTATCATGTCCCCCCTCTCCCTTCTTTCCTCGAGGCTATCTATATTAAGCTCCTTAAGTCTCTCTTCATGTGTCTTCCGGTGCAGACCCTGCACCATTTTAGTTGCCCTCCTCTGGACAGCTTCCATCCTGTCTATGTCTTTGTGGAGATTGGGTCTCCAGAACTGCACACAGTACTCCAGATGGGGTCTCACCAGCTGTCTCTACAGAGGGATAACAACTTCCTGTTTTCTACTGGTGATGCCTCTCCCTATGCATCCCAGTATCCCCCCAGCCCTCCCTACTGCCCTCTCACATTGCTTGCCCACCTTTAGGTCATCTGATATGACTACCCCCAGGTCCCTTTCCATTTTTGTTGTTGTTAGTATCTCACCCCCCATTGTGTACTCTTCCCCTGGGTTTTTGTTTCCCAGGTGCATTACCTTGCACTTCTTAGCACTGAATCTAAGCTGCCATATTTTTGACCATTCCTCTAACCTTGCCAAGTCCCTTCTCATCCTTTCCACCCCACCTTGTGCATCAACTCTGTTGCAGATCTTTGTGTCATCTACAAAGAGACATACTTTTCCTTCCAGTCCCTCTGCAATGTCGCTTATAAAGACATTGAAAAGGACCAGTCCTAATACTGAACCCTGCGGTGCCCACTAGAACCCCCTTTCTAGAGTGGACTCCATTTACTATTGCCTCTGTGTCCTATTCTCAGGCCAATTCTTTACCCAGACTATCATCTTGGGACCCACTCCTAGGCTGGCTAACATATATTAATCTTTTGTGTGGGACTGTGTCAAATGCCTTGCTAAAGTCTAGGTAGGCCATGTCCACAGCCCCTCCCTGATCTACTACTTTGGTCACCCAGTCAAAGAAATCTATTAGATTCGTCTGGCATGACCTTCCCGCTGTGAATCCGTGCTGCCTTGGGTCCTGTGCCCCTTTGGCCTCTAGGTACTCGACAGTTCTTTCCTTCAGAAGTGATTCCATCATTTTCCCTATCACTGAGGTTAAACTAACAGGTCTGTACTTTCCCGCTTCTGCCCTGCTCCCACTTTTGTGAAGTGGAATCACATCTGCCCTCCTCCAGTCCTCAGGTACCACCCCATCCTCCCATGGTTTGTTAAAGAGAGTAGTCAGTGGTGTCACTAGTTCTACCCTTAGTTCTTTTAGAATTCTGGGATGAATCCCATCAGGCCCAATTGCTTTGTCCACCTTCAGTTTTAAGAGTTCTTTCAGAACTTAAGCGAAAAAGATGTTCCAGGACTAGAGGGCATGGGATGAAGTTGGAGGGAGGACGATTCAGAGGAAACGTGAGGAAGAATTTCTTCACAGAACGGGTGGTGGACAAGTGGAACACCCTTCCAGAGGAAGTGGTGGGGGCAGAAACAATCACGGGATTTAAGAATGCATGGGATAGACATAAAGGAATTCTGGAGGTGAGGGGTAAGGGGCAACAGACTTCTTGGAAAACATAAACTGAACTTAGAAACTTAAATGGGCAGACTGGGTGGGCCATAGGCCCTTATCTGCCGACACTGTCTATGTATCTATGTATGTATCTATGTAACCCTTTCTTCTGTAAATGGGCTGGTATCAACTTCTGTATCCAGAGTGTTTCTATTGTTTGGTTTAGGTACCTCTCCCTCTTCATTTGTAAATACTGAGCAAAAATATTTGTTTAGTATCTCTGCCTTTTCACAGTCACCCTCTGCCCACCCCCCTCCCCTTTATTAAGCCTCACTATCCCTCCTTTGTCTTCCTACACTCTCTGATGTACCTATAATAGGTTTTATCCCCCTTCTTAACTGAGTTGGTATCTTTTCCTCGGTTTGGGCCTTTGCTGTTCTGACTGCCTTCCCAGCTTTCTTTTGCTTTAACTGATACAATTCTCTGTCCTGCTCCTTCTGTGATTCCTTGTACTTCCTGAATGCTTTATTTTTCTCTTGAACCTTCACTGCCACCTCCTTTGAGAACCATAGTGGTTTCTTACACTGGTTATGGGGGTTATCCCCTTTTTTAGGCATTTGTACATAGTTTTAGAAAGGTATTTAGTATTTCTGCCTTGTAAACTATTTTTTGAAATCTGAGACGTTGATGGAATGTTACAGTAGATGAGGGCAGCAGTTTGAATGTGTGTCTCGAGCAATGATAGGTTCTATCATTTGCATATAGTTCCAATTCTCTCCAGGCAGTTCTACTTAGGAGGCAGACTGCATACAGTTATGAATATAGAAGAATACACTGGAAGAAATAAGACTACTAAGGTGAGTAATTTTTTCTTACTGCCCTCAAAGTTGAGCTTCTTCATGCTGCGGTAGGCAGCCATCATCGCCTGCCAGTCCCCAAAGTGATGCAGACGGAAAATGATATGCCTGTCTGGCTGGTCTGCTGGGGGAAGGGGGTAATGACTCTATCCACCCTCTCAGACTTAACACTGCCCTCCTTTGGCGTCATTCCAAGCAGTTTAGGCAGAGTAGCAGTGCACAGTTCCACTGCAGTGGCCCGTTTTATACTTTTGGGCACCCCAGGTAGCCAAAGATTGCTGCATCTGTTATAGTTTTCCTGGTAGTCCAGGAGCTCCTGCAAGTCCTCCAGGTCCCTCTCAAGCCAAACCACCTTTTCAGACAAAGATCTTGTGCTGTCCTCCAAACTGGAAACACGCTGCTCCACTTCACCCAAACTCTTGGAGTGTGCTGCATATTGGGAAGCTATTTAACATAGAAACATAGAATTTGATGGCAGATAAGGACCGCTTGGCCCACCTAGTCTGCCCATTTCTCTACCTAATGGATAAGCTGCAGATCCTAGTTAACCAACAGCCTACTTCATCCTACCCCCCACTAGAATTATCTTATGTCTGTCCCATGCATTCTTGAATTCCCCCACTGTTTTTGACTCCACGACCTCCTCAGGAAGGCTGTTCCATGCATCCACAACCCTCTCCGTGAAAAAATACTTCCTCACATTACGTCTGAGCCGTCCCCCCTCTATCTTCAAATTGTGCCCCCTTGTTCTTGCACATCTCTTTTTCTGATTTTTTTTCTTCCAACTTACCCTCGAGTTTATTTGGCTTCAGACTTAGTGCCTGCAGTACCTGCTCAGTGACTGTTCTCCCAAGGGCACCCATTTCAGCGGCTGAGAGTGATAGCGATCGATTGCCTTCAGGCTGCATAACCGCTGTTCCTTTTTTGGTGGATCTGGCTGAATTGCGTAGTGGTTTCCCAGTTGAATTAAGCAAGAACCCCCACATAGCCGTTCAGACATCAAATAGTTGAAAGTGAGCAGCAACTGTAGCAGTTTTAATGTGGAATTTTTAATGTTATATAATCTGGTGGGAAGGATCTCCAGGGAATCGCAGCTTGCTGTCTAGGTACTCATTAGCACCCCCTTGGGAGTTTTTAATACAAATGTTAAATATAAACCAGGATCTGAAACATAATGTACTGAAGCCCAGTCAAGGGATATGTGTGTGTGTCTGTGTGGGTGGGTGGGTGGGTGGGGGGTGACTGCTGCATTAGCATGGGTCTCCATGCTTTGCTAATGGTCTTGTGAGCCTTTTGCATGGTGACCTTCTTCCATCCCCCTCCCTACACACACACGCACACATGACCCTTTATTAATTTTTTAAACTCAGACTTGACAGTTGCAGGAACAGCTGCAGGCATTGTATAACAGGCTGCAACAGTAAATCTGGGCAGATAAGGCAGCAACATGCAAGGGGGAAACAGCAGGGCACTAATGTATGTGAGCATTAATACCCAACAAGGTGGGCAATATTGGGCTATACTGGCCCTTCCAGGGGTGTAATGAGGCTCAACGCAAATAGGGCAGCAGAAGCAGCAGGACACTAATGAACGTATGCCTTAATACCTGGCAGGGTGGGCAGTATTGGGCTGTACTGGCCCTTCCAGGGGTGCAATGAAGCCCAGCGCCACAGTCAGAGTGCCTTATAGCCCCAGGAAGGGCCAATACAGTCCATACTGGCCACCCTGGATGGTATTATTACACATAGAAAATCAGTATTTGTTGCTATGTTTTAAATTAAAAAAAAGATAAAATGAGGGGAAAAAATGAAGACACACGATTATAAAGAAGTAAAAGCATTTATTTGCAAAGTGGTCCCTCTAGTGGTACAGTTGCCAGTAGAGGGCAGTGTTGTTATTTTTGAGTTTGTTTGATTACTATGTCTCCCCGCTGGTAAAACGGGAGTACTGATAAGTGGTTGCTTTTAGCGTTCTGCCTCCCCGACTGCACCCTGGAGTTGCTGATTTATTTTTTAAGTCATCTATGGAGCTGTTGTGATCACGATCGGAACTGGGACCCCGTCTGCCCGTAAACATAGAGCGCTGAAAAGTGCTTGCTTTTTTATGTTTCTGCTTCTCACTTCCTGAATCTACTGAGGAGTTGCTGTACTTTTTTATTTTTTATATTTCCCATGGAACAAAATGACTGAAAGGCAGAGAGTAAGCTGCCGGTCGCTTTCAAGTGTAGTGCTAGTATCCAGCGCTAAGGTAAGTATGTAACTACATTATTCTTGGCAGTGTTGCAGTTTTTTTTAATTTGTTTTGGTCAACCATTTTCTCAATAGTGTGATGACGTTTGTTTATTTGTAAAAAAGAAGGCTGTTTGGGGGAGCTCAGTATTTGGCAGGAAGTGGCATTGAAAATGTCTTGGTTGCTCGCTAAGCGAGCAGAATAATGGCTGCCATTAGTATTTTTTAAATTCTGTGTGGGGCAGTGATTTCTGCTGTGGCAAGGCATGTTGGGGTTGGCCCTTGTTATTTCCTGAGCTCTTTTGGTAATTAAAGTACCCCCCTTAGCAAGGGTCTTAGCCAGTCAGAGACCAGGACATTTTAAACCCATTTTCTAATTGTTGATAACAGCAGTGGGAGACAAAGAGGCAGGCAGAAGAGGTGCATTGGATATAGTACCATAGGAGATGCAGAGCCCTACAGGCATAGACACTGCCACCATTCAGGATCCATTGATCCACGGGAACCAACAGCAAATCCAACTGCCAAGGGGATTTACAGTGACGTCATGAACGGGCAAGCTGCCTAATTCCACGGCTCCACTCCAGCCTATAGCAAAAACCTCCCACAAAACTCCATTTCTCAGTAGAAAAATCACTAAACCACAAGGAGGTTCTGCTTAATAATGAAGAGGTTGACCCATGACAGATCATCCTCCAAAGAACAGGATGACAACTGATCCAAGAGGGGAGGTTATGACAGTGGGAGCTCTCGGTCCTCCTCCATCTCATGGCTCCGCTGACGCTTGCAGCACACTGGGAGCCCAAGCAACACTCAATGCTAACGCAGTGCAGTAACATGCACACATAAAGACTTTAGAAAAGAATATGGGGTGGGGGTTGCTGTGGAGCCCAAGCTGAATGGCAACAAGACACAGTTCTGCATCATCAACTATTAAAACTGATAAAATCAACCATTTTTACTAAGAAATTAAAGTTAAGCTCATCACCAATTACTTCTGCAACCTACATTTAGCCAAGTGGGGAATCTTTGTAAAGAAAAGACACAAAAGCAAATCGGACACTGCAAGTCAGTCCTTGTGGTTGGGGGCAGAGGCCCAGACTGTGGTGGAGCAAGGCTTCGCCGAGACTTTACAAACTTTGGGACTAAAAATACAGCACCTGATATGTTTCATGCCTGCTCCAAATGAAACAGTCAGTGGCTTCAACAGCAAAGTGAATATTGTAGAAAAAACAGTCAATACTTTGAAAACGGAGATGGGAGACTTCCAACGGCAAGTGTTGGCCTCATCCAGCACCATGACTCTCCTGTAAAAGAGTATGGCCGCCTCAGGGTGTGTCTGGAGAGTCTAGAAAACCAGATGCACTCAGCCAAATGTAAAAATTCTGGGGCTTCCAGAGGGGATTGAGAGGGATCATCTCCGCATGTTTATCAAGGAATGGTTGGCAGAAAAATTATTATCTGAGGGAGACATAGAGACTTTTGCTATTTATTAAGTCTACCGTATAACACCACAAGGATGGCTGGCTGATGCTAATGAACCATGAACTCTCCTGTTAGTAACTGATGGTGCTGGCACCTGGGACAGATGGCGGATATTGGCACAGAGGCAAGGATCCCTTATTCAGGACAACCGTACAATTAATTTTTTCTCGGACATCGGCTGTGCAACCCAGCAGCATCATAAGAAGTTTGATGTTGTTCGGAAACTTCTACAGGATGCCGCCATAGTCCACTCAATGATGTATCCAGCTAGAGTCTGAATTGTGCACGAGGGCAAGTGTAACCCCCCTGCAAATAGGGGTTCCCAAAAGTCTTCCTTGGGCTTGCCTAAATGCCCACTGCCAGGCTGGTGTTCTGTGTCCTAGTGATTTAAAAGTGTTTGCATGTGAGTGCCCTGATAGCCTCCGTGCTTGTCTCTTTAAGAGCTGCCTACTTTGTGGTGTAAAATGAATCTGGGTAGGGGCCGAGTAGTTTCAGGCTCGAGTCCCACCCAGGCTGCAGTGTTATTGCTCCACTCTGCCATCGCTATTTGCACAGAGGGAGCCCTGCTAGGAACTGTGCCTGTTTACTGTGTATCTGTTTTAATAATAATAATATTGTAGTTTGTCTAACCTGCTTTTCTTTGCAGCATGGACATTTCAGTATTGCCCCACCGTCTTGGTTCTGGACTGCCTAGTGGGACCAATCAGTACCTTTGGGGGCTCTAAAATAATGTCTGTCCCTAGGGGTCTTGTGGGAGCAAATTTCTGTAGGAATTGTAGTTTTGATACTTTGGCGCCTAAATGGACCTGGAGAGGGAGCCCTTGCTTTGACAAACTGATGGATCAACCAACCACCCGAAGGGAAATTCCCAAGCTGCCTGTTGTAGTGAGTCAGTGTGGAGGTAGAGTTTGAAGAGTGAACAGCTCGAGTGATTCGAGCAGCTGCCCCTGTGTAGTAGCACGGAAAATTGGTGGAAAGGCTGAGTTTGGCCTGTCTGCCTACTGTCCCTCAAGAGGGAATCTTTTGGAAGGCTTAGTAATCGGACTGTATCCGAAATTGAGTGTGACAAAGCCACTGAATTGTGACCAGACTTGAACCTGAAGAAGACCGAAGATGTTGCTGTATGGGATCGGCCTGTCAGGACATTAATTCACCACAGAACTCCCGGTTTTGCTCAGAGACACTGATATTGCTGCCGGACTGCTATCTGCTTTGTGGTATGGTGATTGCTTTACTAGAAATGTGTTGTGTGCTGTTAGTGGGTCGCAATTTTGTGCCCCACTATTTATTTGTGCCACGCTTGCTGGAAGCTGCATCCAGCCTTCCTGGACTGACATCCAAACTGTTCCACCCAGCCTGGGCCCTGCTACACTGGCCCAGCCAGCTACTTCAGGCACAGAGAATACCATTGAAGAGACTTGCCCGGGGATCAGTCCCCTGCTCAACATCTCGGACAGGAACGACACCTCGGTGATTCGTGTGGGCCCTGTTTCTCCTGGCATACCAGTGGTCAACCTGCAGTCTCCATTTCATCCCTTCTGTGTCTCGTATTGGGTAGCATGAGTAACAATCAGGGTAGCTCCCTGCAACATCAGCTAAATCACAAGTGTTGTCATCTGATTGCATTGTTGTTTTCCTTTCACGAACTGAGCCTCCTGGCTCCAGATTACAAATTGTGTGTGGTTTTGCATGCCTGTTCTTTTTCACCACAGGGCCCCAACCAGCTGCAACGCAAGACCTACCCCAGGCAACATTCCAGGCTAGCCTACCCTACTTCCAACTGGGTACCCAGAGCATGTGACTGTGCAGGGACTAAAAGTGCATGTATAATTGCCTGACTAGATCAGTTTCAGAATCAGTCAACCTGAATACGCCCTTCCCTTGTTTAATTCCCCTGAATAAATAAGATCTAAATCTTTTAGCATTTAATCCAACTGTGGTTCCAGTTTGTACCAAAAGCACTGTACTGTTGTCATTTGCTGTGTCTAACCTTGTTTTACAGGGGGTCTCCAGGGTCGAATTGTTGGAACCAGCCCTGGTGGTAAGTGCAAACAGTGTGGGGATTTGTATGCTGAATAGGGGCTACGGGGAAAGTGTCTGTTGCACATTGTCTAGGCCACTAGAGGGAAAAGAGTGTGGTTACAGTGTCCCGGAGGGCTGTACCCAGGTTAGCCTTGCTACTAACAACCCTGTCCTCTGGGTGGAGGCACCTGTTTCAGTACCCAGGACCCTTAACCTGCAACCAAGCAGGCAGGCGTAGTGTCCCTTGGGATAGTGCCACCTAGGGGTTACACAAGGTTTTGACCTTTTCATTCCCCGCTGAGCTGGGACAGGGGCATCTAGGGACATTGCTGGATCCCGACCTGAGGACAACGAAACTGTGGACTTTAACCCGATGCGGGAGGACACTTGAGCATAAACAGTAACTTTTACCATTTTACATTTCTAACAACCTGTTTTATCAGGTCTGCTAGCTTCCAAATTCCTCTCAAGTTAAAATGCTGTTGTGATCAACTAAATATACTTGAGGGACCATGGCCTCTCTTCAGCAACATTCTCATTGTGCTACGTACCACCTAACTGCCCTGCGGATTGCCATGTGCATGAGTCACGCATGTGGTCCACCTAAGCAGTATGCAGAGCCGGGGCACGCAGTGTGCATAAGCACGGTGTGTGCACACCTCAGGGAAGCTGTGTGCAGGGGCATGTCGGACAGACATGCACGGCGTAGCACATATGTATAATGCTACTTACACCGAAAAGTAATGTGCACAGGCCATGGCAGAGTTACACCAGGCAAACTCTGCCATAAACCATGGGTAATTCCTCCAACAGCTGCCATCCCACAAGGAAGTAGCTAAACGTACATTGCAGCCTGCCCCCCCCCCCCACACACACAGTGCGCACATGCCACCGGGATGTAGGGATGTGAGGGCTAGACACGTACCGGGCAGTGGTCCCTGTGAGATAGTGCCATGGTCAACATCCCCTGCAGGAATGCCCAGAGGGGTATGGTATGCAATGTAGCTGTACTGGACACTCTCCATACCACATAGTATGAAGCGATCTTACTTCGAGTAAGAGCAACACTCCCTTGGGCTTGCATTCTCTTCTTTGAAGGTGTGACTCGCTCTCACTCCTCTTTCTCCTGTTGGCAGAATACAAAAAGCTCAACAAACTTTACAAAAAAACCAACAGATTTGGATGTTTCACAGGAAGTGTGCTTATTTAAAATTTCTGGCAGGTCTTTATTGTACTGTGTTGAAAGCGCTCGGTCACACTACAAATTTTATGCATGAAAAAGTGAAACTGCTTCTGTAAGACCAGAGGATAACAGCAGGATCAACCAGATAAGGTTTTTTAAAATACTGTAACTGTTTGAAAGTGATGGCAGGATCAACCAGATGCCAGAGCCGTGCGGGCGGGGGGGGTGCAGGTCGTTTTGAACACTTTCATTTTCATTGGAATGACGAATAGGAATATTAAGATATCACCATGACGTATTGGAACTTGGCGATATCAGTGATATTTCCACTACCTGCCTGAGATACCACTTTTTATCCCTGCATTTATCCCAAAACGTGTTTTGTATAAATATGTATGATGCACACACACACACACAGTGCCGTAAAGTGGCAGCCAAAGCAAATAAAATGCCGGGATGCATCACCAGAGGAATCACCTTCAGGAATGAGAAAGTAATTCTGCCAATGTACAGGTCAGAGATGAGACGCCACCTAGAGTACTGTGTGCAGTTCTGGTGCCCATATTGGAAGAAAGACATCAAACTACTAGAGGGAGTGCAGCGTAGGGTCTAGGGGACAAACCATATGAAGAGAGATTACTGGAGCTCAATATGTATTTCCTGGAGAACAGAAGGGAGAGGGTGATATGATAGAAACCGTCACATACCTAAAAGGCATAAACAAGGTTGGAACGGAGGGCATTTTCAATTTAAAAAGTGAGGAGACCACAAGGGGGCATAGTCTGAAGCTAGTGGGAGTAGATTTAAGAAGGAAATGAGGGGCAGTTCTTCACGGAAAGGGTGGTGTCAAAGTGGAATGAACTGCCAGAAGAGGTGGTCTCATTGAAAACAAGCAGTTTTAAAAGGAGGTGGGACAGGGTAACAAGCATTTGTCAGTGCCAAATGTTTGCTTGCTGGCATTGGCATTGGTAGTGTAGGAGTTAGAGAGATGCATAGTAGGAATGGCAGTGAAGCATTGAACTGAAGCCAACCCCACCACCACCCTGCAGAGACTGACAGGCGCTGGGGTGTGCCTTTGGGTCATCAGATATAACGGCCACGCCATTTCTCCACACCCTATCCTGTAGACACTGACAAGTGTCAGTGTGCCTTGGAGTCTTTGGCCCTTATGCTCACCCCATTCCATAAGAAATACGGTGAGATGGGTGCAGTATAGGAGAATGGGGTGAACTTTGGGGCCAAATAGCCCAAGGCACACCTCAATGCCTGTCACTGGCTGCAGGTTGTGGGTGGAATGGCAGGAGTATTACAGGCAGCAATCCCAAGTCACATCCCTCAAGCCTGTCAGTCTCTACAGGGTGGGGCGTTATGGTCAGAAACCCTAACATCCCAGGTGTTCGTTGGTATTTTCACTCCAAATTTTAAACATGGATTTTTTGTGACCCCTCACTTCATGAACAGTGGCAATATCTGTTCGTTAGCAGAAAGCTGATTTTGCACAGCGACTACGGCATTTGTCACCACAGGTGCAAAAACACATTCCGAACAGGATGTAAAAATGACAGCTGTACTGTTCATGGGGAGGTGTAAAACATGGCAATGTTGAAAATCTGGAGTGAAAATATAAAAAAACTGGTGAAGTCACAAGCGTGCGTAGAAACTGCGCAACGCACACCCGTAATGTAATTAGTTTGGGGATTTTTTTACAGCAGATTGTCAACACAGACATTTTGGGACCTCCGCTCATAAACAGTGTCACTGTGATATTCTTAATCTGTCCTGAACACTGATTTCCCACAGTGACCACGCATTTCTGCGCCGGAAGTGCGAAACCACATTACGGCCAGGGTGTGAAAAACGACAGCTGTACTGTTCATAAGGAGGTGTTGAAAAATGCCAGTGTTGACAATTTGGCCTGAAAATATAAAAAATTTGTGAACTTATGAGGGTGCGTGGAAACTGCGCAATGCACGCTCGTAACACAGTCATTTTATGGACTTTTGTCACCAAATTTTCAACATAGCCATTTTAAGACCTCTGCTCATGAACAGTGTCACTGTGATTTTCTTACTCTGTCCCAAACATTGATTTCGCACACCAACTGCGTCATTGTGTGCTACATGCACGGAAACACATTTTGGGTGAGATGTGAAAAATGACAGCTGTACTGCTCATAAGGAGGTATGGTAAAATGGCAATGTTGAAAATCTGGAGTGAAAATATTAAAAATTCGCGAACTTATGAGCCAGCGTAGGAACTGCGCAACGCACGCTCATAAAACAGTCATTTTTGGGGAATTTTTTCACCATATTTTCAACATAGGGTTTTTGGGGCCTACCTCACGAACTGTGACACTGTCATTTTATGCATCGGTCCCGAAGGTGGTTCGCGGTGACGCGGGAAATCACCTGCGGACTGAATCAACAAAATGACAGTGCCAGATTATGAGGGGTCCCAAGAACCCCATGTTGAAAATTTGGTGAAAAAATTCCCAAAATGCCTGAGATATGCATCAAAGTTGAAAAAAACCTATTTATTACATTATACAGCTTACGGCATTTCCTCAGTTAGCGGTCGGCTTTGAAGAGTGCAACGTGTTCCCGTCCACCGAGATGTCGTAACGGACTCTGGAGGTAAGTATGGGGGTGAGGTGGGGGTGGGGAGGCAGGGTGCGCAGAGGGTGGGCGGGTGGGGGAGGAGGGCAAGACAATCAACGAGGGACTGTTTTTGTTTTTAGGTCTTTTTCTTTTAGGAAGAGACGGGGACTTTTGCCATGCTGGGGTGGGCTCCCAGCATGGCAGCTAAGCTTTAGCTGTTTTTGGGGGCAGTGGAGCCGATGGGGGGATTGGGCACCCTGTCGGCCATACAGAGGTTTGCCACGCTGGGGTGGGCTCCCAGCGTGGCACCTGAAGTGTGTTGGGGGCAGCAGATGGCGTGCTTGCCACGCTGGGGTGGGCTCCGCGTGGCAACTGGAAGTGTGTTTGGGGGCCAGCAGGCGAACATTTGCCACGCTGGGGTGGGCTCCCAGCGTGGCACCTGAAAGTGTGTTTGGGGGTGCTGAGCCGTCAGTGGGTTCGGTACCCTCGTCGGCTCTACGGGGAGCACATGAGCATGCTGGGGTGGGCTCCCAGCGTGCACCTATGTGTTTGTGGGGGGGGGACTGTCTATGACAGACAGTTCAGATGCTGACGTAGGCAATTTGCATACTGCTGACGACAGTATCCAAATTGCCTGCGGTGTTTTCCTTTCAACTGTATGCCACTGCATCTGAACGGCTGTCATAGACAGCTCGGACATTCATTGGCATGGTGCAGCCGTGCCTGCAAAAGGGAGCAGGGCATTGGCAGTGGGGGAGGCACACCTACAAATTCTCATATGGTGGTACTATATTTCTTGCACATGTGTGCAAGCAAACATAAAAAGGAGAGTTACAACTGGAGGGAAGATATGGTCTGATCTTATCTGTGTCAATCTTCACCTTTCATCACAGATGGGTACTGGCGGAGATCAGGGCCCCTTGAGACCTTTTTTTTAAAATGGATGAGGCGGAGTCGGCGCAGCATCGGCCCCGCCCTCGAGGCCGACGTACTACGTGGCACTCGAGGATTAGCCATTAAGCTGTGTCGACTCCGCCTGCCTACCAGTTCTTTGTCTCCCGCCATCGAGGTCGCCTAGTGGGAAGCCAGCTGAAGAAATTTTCAAACTTTTAGGCCTTAGCCTTTTGTCGTCGACAGTCCGTCGGTTCCTGCTAGTTCTAGTCTGCCCTACTCAATGTCACTGGTAAGATCTTTCCATTTATTTTACAGTATAAGCGACGTCGAGTCTGTTTTTGGTGTTTTTTTCCATAGGTCATGTCGCGGTCGGAGGGCAAAGTGCGTCTAAGGCAGGCGGCCCCCCCTGCGTCTCGGTGCCCACGTCGTACCGTGCTCCATTGCCCCAGACCAGCATGACCGGTGTCTCTCGTGTCTTGGCCCGCTTCACAACATGGATTCGTGCGGCGCCTGCTTCTCCATGGACACGGCGTCCTCGAACAGCTGCTGCGTTTAAAAGTAAAGGCGAGCTCTACCCGACTTTAGGAATTAGGATTAGCACTCGTCGGGCCAAACGCGCTCTCTGGACCTTTCCTCCGGGTCCCCTCCAGTTCTGTACGGACCGTGGAGGAGGAGGAGCCTAGGCTCTTGTAGCCTAGCCTTGGCGAGGCTCCTTCAGCGCGCAGAGAGGCCCGTCCGCTTCCTCCCGGGAGGCGGGTGGGAGCCGCCGCATGGCAATCACCCCTTGGGGTGAAGGCTCCCAGTGTCGCTCCCAGCGGTCCGGAAGGCCTGGGTCGAGCCGTCCTCGGCGCCCGTCGCTCGGTGCCGTCGGGGCCTTGGCGCGTTCGGCGGTGCCGTGGCCCCTGGTAGGGCGCCGACTTCGTCTCTCGACACCGTGGGCCTTGTCGGCGCCATTAGCGGTGCCGACCCTGCTCACGGCACCGTGACCCTGGAATCGGCATCGCCTTTGCCATGTCTTGCTCGGGCCCGCCTCGGCGCCGAGGTTGAGACACGCAGCCGTGGGGCCTTGAGTCGTCCGTCGGTGCCGTCCTCGGCGCTGTTGGTGCTCTCGGTGCCGCTAGCGGTGCCAAGGGGTCTGGCGGTGCCGTGTTCAGCGCCGAGTCTGCCCTCGGAGTAGTCGGCGCCACTTCGGTCCTCAGTGCCGCTCACGGCGCCGAGGGGCCTGGTGGCGCCGTCGGCGCTGAGGCTGTTGCTGGGGCTTCTGTCGGCACCATCTCTGTTCCTGATACCGCCCCTGGTGCCGGTGGACTTGACGGTGCCGCAGCTGGCCCTAGTTCAGGACCTTTGGCCCATGCTGCCCTGCCGCCTTCTGCCAGCGCCGCTTGCGGGGCTGTGGAGGGTGCAGGTGCCGCCTTGGCCACTGCTTTGACTTCTGGGCCCTTTGGTAAGGTCGCCTTCCCTCGCCCTCCTACCTTCTGGCTTAGGGCCTCAGACTCTACCTCTTCCGGAGTCGGGAGTCGAGACACGCGAGTCGAGCAGGCAGTCACACCGCCGGGGATGTCTGCAGAGGAGGACGAGCGGTGGTCTCCACGGACGGGTCTCAGTCAGCCCCCTACTGAGGTGCGTCTGGTTCCCCCTAGGTTGGGGTCAGTGGTACTGACCAGCAGGCTGTGGTGCATGCCACCATTGCCATGCAACCTGGCATTGGGGGTTCCTTGACCTTTCGGCGGTGGTACCCCTCCTGTGGTGTGTCTCGATCGCCCAACTTTGGGGCCCTGTCCCGGGAAGCCCACGGGGGAGGGAGTGCTACTCCCTGGGCAGCTCAGAGTTGCCGCTTCCTAGGCTGTCCCTTTGAGGACTAGGACTCTCTTGGACTCCGGTGGGGGTGTGGGGTCGGCGGTCGACTTTCTCTGGGACCCATCCGGGCCCCTGCGAAGCCAGTGCGGACTTCCGCCCTTCCCCTTCTGGTTCCTTGAGGGGGTACCATTCTTTGGAGGCAGGGGACCGTCCTTCTGGATCTATACGGCCCCGGTCACCTCACTTGGGGGATTCTTCTGGGCACAGCCTAGGCAGTACCAACGTGGTTGTACAGCTGTCGGCTGCGGAGTCTTCCAGGACACCCTCCGCGGGGGTCCATGGTCCACTCCCTAGCCCTGGCAGAGGTCAGCCAACTTCCTCTCTCGGCTCTGCCCCTTCCCCCTGCTGCCTTCTCCAACATTCCCAGATATTCTTGGTCCTAGCGGTCCTCTCACCTGGGAACAGTTCAGAGTGGTGGCTGCTCGGTTCCCTGCCTACGTTAGGGCCATGGACAGCCGGGTTTTTCAACCTCCCCCCGAGCAGCCACTCTCAGAGTGCATGGTGACCTCCAGCTCCTCATCCCCCTCTTCAGGGGGAGAGGAACCGTCTGTCCATATCTCTCTGCTGATCTCTCCGGTATCAGCGTTTCCCTCATAAGGGATGCTGGAGGACCTTCACCTCTCTCCCTGTCGTGACAATCCTGAGCATGCGGTGCATGCCTTTCTAGGTGATTTGGTCACGGCCACCCTTGTGGTGCCACCCTGGCCTGCTCCCTTTGAGGGGCGTCCATGCATTTCTGGCAGAGGCCCTTCTCCGGAGTTCCTGCTCTAGGGACCTCAGCCAGAGGTAGTACACTCCCAGAGTCTCCAGGTTCTATACCTCATACACCATCGGTTGGCGCACCTGGACACTCCTGGCCAGACTTCGCGCCCTCACCGTGACCGGCCCCAGATCAGGACTCTTCGGTTTTGATTTCTGGGAGGAGGACTTCTACTGGCACAGTTGCTTCTCTCCATCTCCGCTCATCAGGCCCACTATGCAGCCTACAGCAGGTTCTTGTGGTCAGCGCTGGGTCAGATCCTAGCTGCTTTGCCTGACTCGGGAGCAAACCAGGCAAGCCATCGCACTCTCTGCACGTGGCCTGGAGCTAGCAAGGCACCAAGCAAGGGCATCTTCGACGCCAATGAGGTAGCTACCAGGGTAGTAGGGACAGCGATCTGCACCAGGAGATGGCGTGGCTTCCGCCTTTCCGATTGTACCCTTGGCCGAGCGTGGGTGATTTGCTCCGGCTCACCAGGGAACCTATCTCTTTTCCCGTAGGGGAGGGCGACATTTGTCGGGCCAAATTCCTTCCCCCTCCGGGGGAGACCCCGTCTCACTGTCCCCACTCTCGGGCCTCCTCAGGCCCAGAAGGTTCCCCCCCTTAATGTGTCACCCACTGAGGGCTAAGGGACACTGTTCCTTAGGGTGCAATTAATCAACCCCCTTCGGGGGGCTTGGTACTCACCCATCTGTGATGAATGGTGAAGACTGACACAGATAAGATATAGAAATTACGTACCTACCGTAATTATGATCTTTCTGTGTATCTTCACCATTCATCACAATCCCGCCCGCCATCCCCCTGGGGCTCCAGTCTCTGGATCCTCCTCCCTCTGTGCCTACCCCTCTTTTTGAGCAGGGTAAAGTTGGGACACACGGGGGTAGTTTTCTTCCCCAAGGGGTACAGTTCGAGTGGCATTTCTTCTCTACTACTTATCTTCACCCTACGGGGTGAGAACTGGTGGTTGCCCTCCTTCTGTTATCCATCTATTTAAAAAAAAAAAAAAACTCCCTTTTTTTCACCAAATATCTTTACAGAGAGAGTACTGAGTCCCTGTACCCTGTCCTTCTCCAGAATAGCCGACTCTGCTTTTGGGGTATTGCCAGTTATTCTGTGCCTTGAATTGTGGCAAATGAGCTTTGCCACTCCTTGCAGTTCCTATACAGTCTGGTGACGGACAAGGGTCCTGGATCCTTGTTACCTCTCACTCTCTCCTAAATTCCTCCCCCCCCTTCTTCCGTTTCCAGAGATTGGGGCCCCTACCCAATCCCCTTAGTCTTACTTCCTCTATGCTGTCCTCTCAGTCATTATTTCTCCTTTTAGTTCAGTTTTCTCTCTTCTTTTCTGTCCCTTGGACTCTCTTGTCCCACCCTCCATCCCTTCCTCTTACCTCTCCGGCGACTCAGAACTGGTAGGCGGGCGGAGTCGACACAGCAATGGCTAATCCTCGGCGCCACGTGATGCGTCGGCCTCGAGGCGTGCCGATGCTCGCGCCAACTCCACCTATCCTTTTAAAAAAAAAAAAAAGAGCTCCCGCGGGGTCCTGATCTCCGGCCAGTACCCATCTGTGATGAATGGTGAAGATACACAGAAAGATCATAATTACGGTAGGTACGTAATTTCTCTTTTCTGCTGGCATTTTCTTATGTTCGTATGATATTTGGGGACCTATAGGTCGGTATGGTAAGAAGAAAGTCAGATTAAATATCTGTAGTAAGCAGATCCCTGTAAAGTTCCATGGTTATAGTCCTGATGGATAAATTTTTAAGTAATGATTTTTAAATTAAACTATGTTGTACCGAGTGGGTAAATGTCAGTATTTGTCCTTAATGAGAGTACCCATATGTTACTATGCATAATGGGATCTATGCATGAATGTGCGGAGTGCCTACGCGCCACGTATCTGTGGTGTGTAGCCACCCTGCACCCATTGCGTCACCTGCACAGGATGCACAAAAGGGGTGTGCAACCCGTTCGCAACCAATCCCCCAGCCGTGCAAACAACAACATGCCGGGGACGGGTGGGGGTGTGTGTGCCAGCACTATGCGCCATTCACTAAGGCACATAGCGCTGCTCGTAGGGGTGCAGAGGAGGGCACAGGGTATGGCGGGGGACCCTGCTGTAACCCCATGACACGCCTTGCATACACAGTCCACTGCCCGGTCCAGGCAAACAGCTCCCTTCCTCCACCAACAGAACCCCTGCACCCATCCCCAATGGCCACTCAGTGCCACCCACCCCAGCACACAACTGTGCCCCATCCCCCTGATAGCACCCTCCGACACACGGTGCACCGGCCCCGTGAATGCAGGCACCGCCCCCCACCCCCATGCCCAGTACACCACCACCTGTCCACCCCGATCCCAGTCTCCTGGCCCAGTTAGAGTTCAGAGGTTCCCCTACCCCCCATGGCACTGACAACACCACCCACCCACCTCAACCCCTGTCTCCACCCGTCGGTGCCACAGCACAGGGCGGCACAACCCGCCTTACACCTCCTTGGCCGCCAGCCGTTCAACTGATGCTGGGAGCACATTGCCCATATATAGCAGCGCACTCCCAGCATCACTTGGATGGTCAGCGGCCGAGGTGGTGTGAGGAGGGCTGTGCCAGTGGCCACCCCATGCCATGGTATCGACAGTGGTATGAGGCCGGGGTGGGTGGTATTGTCAGTGCCATGGGGATGGGGGGGACCTCTGAACACCAACTGGGGTGGGGGCGGGATCAAGGGTTGGGAGGTTGGATGTTATGGCCAGTGCATGCCATGCATGACTGGGCTATTGTGGGGGGTTAGTTCCTCGGGTTGGGGCTCAGATGCGTGTGTGTGGGGTATTACTACCTCAGGGACAGGGCAACACTGTTTGGGGGGGCAGCATACGGGACGGGGATCCTACTGCCGTGGGCCATCTGTACGCTGCATGGGTGCACATTCACATGGGCATGGCCGGGGGTGGCACACTGGATGATGGGGACAGTCCACGCGGGCCTGGGTGCCTTCAGTAGGCATTCATGCACCCGGATCCGTGCCTTGCAGTGCAAGTGATCCACTATGGGACCCAGGACGGGCATCCCATTGGATGCCCACCTGGGTCCGCTATGCTGCCCCAGCCACCCTGCATGGTCCTGTCCACCAGGATGGCAGGGCCATGGACAGGTGCCTCGCAGGTGCTTTCAGTAGTGCATTCCATGCACACTGTGCCTGTCTGGGGCCACGGAGCTACTCAGGTAGGATACACATCTCCAGTTTGTAATTCCTGCCCATTCGTGCATAGTACCCAATGTTTGTTATCCTGTGAAAACTGCTTGTACAGTTTTCTTGCAGAGTGATAAATAAGTATTAAAAGCATACTTTTTTCTGTTTGCATCAATTCCACTCTGACTAACACAGAAGTACAATTCCTCTTTGTATCTTTAATGCTCAACTGATGCTGCATTTGATATGTGTTTTTGTGCTGATTGTTACATGAAAAGTGTACTTTGTGAGGTCCTTTGGCACCATCTGATGCTGAACCTGTGTTATGCACAGTGTCTTTAGGAGTTTTCCACTCCGGTGGAAACTGGTTAGAGAAGTAAGTCTCACGCTTGTATGACAATGACATCAGAAGCTCTGGCACTGCTCCAATGCCCAGCTGACCTGTGCACAGGTCCCCTTGAATCTCAGTGTCCTAGGTAATAGCTAGTGAAACTGCATGGAAATTAAAAGAACTACTTTTGATTGGTGAACAGTCATTTTTATGCAGTATTGCAATGAGGTTACCCATAAACATAGGGGATAATGAATGGTCCTCTGTCAGTAATCAGTTTGTTAACCATTGAGAGGTTGCCAGGGCGACCATGTTTACATCGCCATGGCAACCTCGAGACGTTACACAAACCGGTTACCGATAGAGGGACCATACATTATATTTTATAGTGTTTGGTCTCAAGAAAATTGAAGAAGGCTCTGTACTCTTGACGTTTCAGTTGGTGCCGCCGCCGTTCCAGGTCATGCTCTCACCGCTGCGCCCCTTTTTGAAAGGCCATCAGTTTGTGAGAAAAAAGGTGCATGCATGCACAGACCATTCCCAGTTATTAACCCATCTATGTGACATACCATCAATGGGGTAACAACATCATGACGTCACATCGATGGTAAAATGTTGTTATGAAAGCGTAGATTTCTACATATAACAATGTTCTACCATACATTATACAGGAAATGCTAATTAAGGTCTGATATTTGAACACACAGATTGAAAACCTTAAAGACTGTTTTGAGGACAGTTCCATTTATATTCTTTCAATTATTTGTTTCTTACTCCCCAGTCTCCCAGTCCCATGTGCCATTGCCCTCAGCCCCATCACCGACCTTCTCATTGACTTTCCAGTTATCCACGACTTGCCCAGGACCACTCGTGGTGGGTGGCCTGCCATATCAGGCGTGCCTCACCAAAACAGTTAATAAAGTAAATAGTGTACTATTGCTGTAATATAGTGTACTGTTATGTCGCTAATAAGATGCTGGGGTGTATTGCCAGAAAAATCACATCCAGGAGAGGGGAGTTCATCCTGCCACTGTACAGGTCATTGGTGAGGCCGCACCTGGAATACTGCATGCAGTTCTGGTGCTCCTACTTAAAGAAAGATGTTAAATTGCTGGAGCGGGTCCAATGCAGAGCAACCAGGATGATCCTTGGTATGAAGGACAAACCCTACAAGGAGAGACTGAGGGAGCTCAACATGTACTCCCTGGAAGAATAGAGGGATAGAGGGGAAATTACAGAAACCTTCAATTCTTACCCCAGGGGTCCTTTAGCATCAGTAACTATTGCAGTCAGCTGGATAGCTAGCACTGCTCTGAAGGTGGAATGTATGGTAATGAGATTTATGAATTAGCCAGTCAGGTAGAAGCTGTGGAATGTGCTGAGCAGATAGAGAGAAGGAGGCTTCAGAATTTTTTCTCCGCTGGACTGAGCAACGCTGCCTCTGAGGTGCTCTCTTTCCTGACTAGGAAAGATGTCTTCTTCAAGACTAGTAACATTTATCTAGTTTTTGTCAGTATTTTGAGTGTGCTGAGTATTTTTATTTGATTTTCGCGGTTTCCCTCAGTTCCCGGGAACCGCGTCTGGCTCTCGGTTCCACAGTTCCTCACGGTTCCCTTTTTTCTTTACTTCTTAAATAAGTTAGTACTTTGTTCGGTGTTTCTGCAGTTTCTTTAGTTCAGTTTTGTTGTATTTTTATCACGGTTCCCTTTTTCTTCGGGGAACCAACGATTTTCACCTTATTTTACCTCAGAAAAGTCACGGTTCTTGCCGCGAGGGAACTGACCGTTGGACCTTACTTTTAAATGGTTCAGCATTCTTTTTAAGGGTTTTCTGTTAATTAGGCATGTCAGAAATCCCTAAGAAAAGGACTGCACCCACAGGTTTTAAAAAATCGTTTGAACTGCCAAAGAATTTTAGCTAAAGCTGATACTCACGACCTGTGTTTGAAGTGTTTGGGTCCAGGTCTTTACTGTGTTCTTGGCTCCAAATTCTGTTCAAAAACATTAAGAAATAGAGAAGAAAGGCTTAGAGAAATGGCAGAAGAAGGGTCTTCATCTGGTCCCAATCACAGACCCAAGGCTACCGATGAGGGGCTTATAAAAAAATACAAATAATTCAGGTGCTGATGAGGCATCTTTAAAATCTAAGCCTGATACAGGTGCTGATGAAGTGCATTTTAAGATAAAGAACACTAAGCCTGGCACTGATGAAGTATCTTCAAAAACTAAGGCTAAGGGGGCTGATGAAGTTCCTAAATCAAAAAATTCAAAGGGCACTGATGAAGTGTCTAGTTCCAAAAGAAAACCTGAACAAGTCACTGATGAAGTGGCATCTAAAAAGATTTATAAAGAGAAAAATCCTGCTGCTTCTCCAGATGATGCCAAAGGTGGGGATGCAGAGGGGAAAAAAGTATAAAGATAAAATCAAAAAATGTTGACCCCCAGAAGGGTGGGCCCCAAGATTTTCAAGGGGACCTCCCCTCTATGGAGGATATGGCAAACGCTTGGCACCTTTATCAGACAATTCAAGGTATGGGTTCTATCTCTGGTGCCTCTGACTTTCCTAGACACCCTTCTAATGCTCCCTCTGCTGTAGGGGCAGACGAGGGGGATGACAATGGTGATTTTGATGAGCCCAGGGATGACATTTCGGAGGGTAAGGTCCCGGAACCTGACATGTCTCCTGACCCTAATGGTGGGGTATCCCAGGACCAGGAGGATAATTCCTCTGTGTTCTCTTTTTTACAGCATATGGCAGACACTCTTGATCTTCCCTGTCAAGAGCCAGCCAGGATGAGGAGGAAGACCAGGACTAAGGAGAGATGAAGGGTCTGCCTCCCTCTAAGAAACTAGTTATTCCCATTTATAAACCCTTCAGAAAGAACACTATGAAGATTCTTCAAACCCCTACTTCTGCCCCAGGGGTTGAAAAAAGGACTGACAAGGAATATTAGTTTACTAAAATTGATACGGATTTTCTGTTTGTTCACCCAAGTCATGAAGGAGTGGTGCAGCAAGCAGTTTGTGATAAGCCTGGGGTTCCTCTTTCTTCCTAACCTCCAGAAAAAGATTCTAAGAGGCTGAATTTTATGGCCAGAAAAACATACACTTCAGCCTCCCTCCTTATTCGCCTGACCTCTTATATGGCTTATACAGCTAAATATCAAAAGACCCTGTGGAACTCTATGTTAGCCATTGTCAAACATGGATCAGATTCCATGGTTAAGGATTTAGTGGAGACAGCTAAAACAGCTTTGGAAGCCACTAAATACCAATTTCACATGACGGATGACAGCAATGATGCAGCCTCTAGTGTAATAGCTTAGGCTATTTCTCTGAGGTGCATTGCATGGCTTAGATCAACAAACCTGTCAGAGGACACTCAGTCTAAGGCAATGGACTTTCCCTGTGACAGAAGTCTTCCTTTTGATTCCAGGACTGGAGAGTATATGAAAAAGGTTGATGAATACAAATCAACCTATCAGAGTAACACAACTAAGACTAGGGCTCAAGGGTCCCACAAGCCTCAACACAGGGGTAACAGAGGCATGAGCTCTTATCCCAAACCTTTTTACTCTCTTCCTCCTCAGTTTGACCTCTCACAGTTCAGAGCTTATTATAGAGGAAGAGGCAGGAGGGATCAAAGGAGATCTTCTTCCTCCCCTGTTCCTGCCAGCAGAAGCCCAGACTCCTCAGCTCAGGTTGCCTTCCCTCAGCCTGTAGGGGGCAGGCTCTCCCACTACCTCCAATCTTGGACCCTTATTACCACAGACAAGTGGTTCCTTGAGGTAGTGGAAAAGGGTCTGTCCCTTCAGTTCAAAAAGATGCCAGCCCAAAAAAGAACTCAGATTTCTAAACCTCTAAGTTCAACAGAAAAAATTATGTTGGAATTAGAGGTAAAGCATCTTTTGGAAGCAAAAGTGATGGAGAGAGTACCTGTCCATCAAAGGGGACAAGGGTCTCTACTCCAGGTACTTCCTGACTCAAAAGAAACCGGGAGTGGTGGCCTATTTTAGACCTCAGGTACCTAAACAGGCACCTTCTAAAGCCAAAATTCAAAATGGACACTCTGAATCTGGTAATTCAAGCCTTACAGCAGGGAGACTGGCTAGCCTCCCTAGATCTCAAAGACACCTAGTTTCACATCCCCATCAGGCAGACCAACAGGAAGTTCTCAGGTTCAAGCTTCCTTCAGGGCACTACCAGTTTGCAGCCATGCCTTTCAGCCTGACATTTGCTCCAAGGGTGTTCACCAAGTGTCTAGTCATAGTGGCAGCTCACTTAAGAAAAAAGGGGATATCAGTATACCCGTACTTGGATGACTGGCTAATTGTAGCAAAGTGTCCTTCTCTTTTGGAACAGGCTCTCTCCTTAACAAGAGACACCCTGCAAGGGCTGTGGTTCATCATAAATGTGAAGAAATCACACCTAACACCAACTCAGCTTCTCACATTCATAGGAGCTCAGCTGGACACTGTACACAGCAGGGCCTTTCTCCCCAGAGAAAGAATACAGAATTTTCTAACTTTGGCAACTTCCTTTGTCCTCAATCAGCCCAGGCCAGCCAGACATTTTCTACGGGTTCTGGACCACGTTGCATCCATGTCATCGGTGGTCCCAGTGTGACAGGGTGGAACAGAACTCTGTCCCACTTGTTAGAGAAAGTGTTTAAATGCAAGGATCTATTCTTTCCTTTTCTGTTTCTTCTCTGCCTGGTTTCGCAACACAATTTTCCTGTGAGACTTTGGATTTGATCACCCCGACAATCTTGCAGTTCTTTGCCTCTCACTGTCTCTCAGTTTTCTCTTGCTGTCTGTCTTTTCCTCCCTTGCATATCTGCTAACATAAAAATATATGCAGATCATTGTATGGAAATGAAACTGATAATGGGATCACTTTTGTTTAGAAAATATATAATATTACTGTTGAAATGTATATAATTATAATTTAAGATGACTGTAAAAAGGCTAATGGAAAACTCCAGAGGTTGCTTGAGTGCAAATATTTGAGCCTTTTGCAAAAGCTGTAGGAGCCTCAAGAAGCACACTGTGTTCTAGCAGCTCCTGAAACTTGTAAGAACAGAACACTTACAAGGACAGAATGCTTGCTAAGGATGGGGGACAAAAAGACTTATAAAAGAGATAACCTGTAACTGCAAAAAATATTAGGAGAACAGGGGATACAGGGAATGAAAGAAAACTTTATTTTATTTTGCAATTGTAAAAGTTATAATGAACAAGTTTATTTTATGATACTGCTAGTGTAAATAAATAATTTTAGGTGAATTCTACAACTGCTCCTGTTTTCCCATCCTTTCTGACCTGTGCCTCGATGACAGATGGTGTCAGCCTAAGTGGGATTTTATGCCGTGCATACTCTAAGACAGGAG
Source organism: Neoceratodus forsteri (assembly GCA_016271365.2). Taxonomy (NCBI): domain Eukaryota; kingdom Metazoa; phylum Chordata; order Ceratodontiformes; family Ceratodontidae; genus Neoceratodus; species Neoceratodus forsteri. The sequence goes on from CM028133.1 coordinate 1,111,606,464, forward strand.
TTTTGTGCATGGGTACTGGACCTAGTACCAGGGAAGTACAAAGGAAGGTATGGATTCTGCAGCAGCAAGTGCAGGAGTGGTTACCAGGAGAATGGCATCCAAACTAGCAGAGGCAGAAGTCCAGTCTGATATTATACAGCCAGCAGAAGTTATGGAAAAAGAACAGGCAGTGACAGAACCTGAAAGCCTGATGGGACTTTTTCAAATGGTGGGCTATACAACAAAAAGAGATGGAGAAGCAGAGAGAAAAAGAGATGCAGTGATGGGAGCAGCAGATGAGATAAGAGATGCAGAGACAGGAGCAGTGATGGTTGTATGCCTTGCAAGCTATCAAAGGCAGAAGTTCAGGCAGAGACCCAGATGAGCAACAAAATGCAAGCAATTTAAAAGCCATTAAACTTAGAAAGTTGTGCCCCTCAGATGATATTGAAGCATACCTGACAACTTTTGAAAGAGTTGCCACAGCCTGCCAATGACAAAAATAGCAGTGGACAATCAGACTGGTGCCCTACCTGACAGGGAAAGGCCAACTTGCCAACAGCAGTATTGACACTGCACAATCAGAAAACTATGACCTGGTGAAAAGAGAAATCCTGAAATGGTATGACATCTCTGGAGACACGTACAGGCAGAGATTTCAATCTCTGAGGTACAATTCAGTCAACAACCCTCGAGAAGCCTTTACCCGACTCAGAGAAATCCTGATGAAATGGATCCAACCAGAGAGCAAAACAGTCCCACAGATCATCGACACATTTGCCGTGGAGCAATTCATCAACATCCTGCCTACAGATGTGCAGCTATGGATAAAGGAACACCAACCAGAGAGTGGAGAAAAGGCTGTTTCTTTGGCCGAGGACTACCAAATGGCCAGACAGATGCCACAACAGTGAAGTAACAGCCACGCACCGGAAAGACACTCTTTTTCCCATTTAAACTTCAAGCCTGATAAGAACTATGGTGGGGGTAACAAATCTGTGCCCAAAGACATTATCTGCTATAACTGTAATAAGCAGGCCATTTTGCAAGAAACTGCCGTATTATGGAGAGTGGCACTGAAGCAGATTTGTCCTTGGCAAATTGGAACAAGTACTTAACAGATGTGAAGGTGGGGAATAAGACTATGAAGGGACTCATTGATTTGGGAAGCAGACAGACCCTAGTGCATGTTAAAGTGCTTGATTGATTGATTGATTAAAAGTTTATTTTTTCACAGGAAATTAATTTGTTAGGACAAAGTCCCATTTACAACAAAGTCCTGCATGTAGATTCTAATACAATTACCAATTAACAATTGACATTTAACATAACTAATACAAACAAACATAATCGCACTCTACATACATACATTATTTAAAACACATACATAAAAAATACAAACTATTAAACAATTCATTTTTAAATTTAAAAAAATCTAAATTTGTTTTCTGTGATTCAGTCAAACCATTCCAACTTAATGCTACTCTATTCTGGAGCATACTGTCCCCTAGTCTATTAAAGCTTCTATACATTGGGATATTGCTTAATGGATTCCTAGTCTTTATATATGATTCATTATTTATCTTTCTTTTTAATTGCTTATACAAAGGATGGTTATACTTTTTGTGAATTATCTTATGACATATAGTAAGCCAGAGATAGTTTCTTTTTGCTTCAGGTTGAAGCCAATTTAACTTATTATAAATTATACAATGATGCTCATTTTTAATACTTCGAAGCAAATTTACCTATCCTATAATATATTTGATTAACCAAATTTAAAGCAGTTTTAGTCAATTCATGTAAATTATAGAACCATACTCCAATATGGGTAACAGCATCTGTTTTGCCAATCGCTCCTTTGCCACCAAAGGTAAAGCTCCCGCAACTCTTCTAAGGGCCCCTAATCTTTCATTCACTTTCTTTACCTGAACTGATATATGATTTACATATGTCATTCTAACATCTACTTGAAACCCTAAGTATCTGTATGTTAATACATTTTCAATCGTTGTACCATCTTGTAAATGTAATTGTGGTTTGGGCTCTTTTCCTCTATATGAACCAATTGAAAACAACATAGATTGTGTTTTTTTAGCATTCAAAAGAAGACCAGATTTACTGAACCATTTTTGCATTTGTAACAAATCACTTTGAAGCAAATCCATCATACCTGTGAGACTGTCAGCGGACGCCACTAAAACAGTGTCGTCTGCGTACAGTCTCACCTCACTGTGTTTAATTTCATGAACCAAATTATTAACATAAATATTAAATAATAATGGGCCCAAAATAGAGCCCTGGGGAACACCTCTCTCTAGTTTCCCAGGAGCCGACATCATTATGCCACATTGAACACATTGATATCTATTTGTCAGATGTGACTTAAGCCATTTTAATATTTGGCCCTTAATCCATATGGCCCTTAACCTAGTTAAAAGCAAATCATATTGAACTAAATCAAAAGCCTTACTGAGATCCACAAACACCACCCCAGTGTACTTTCCTTGGTTCATAGATGTGTAGAACGGTCATTAAATTCCAACAGGGCAGGTGTTTGTGGATCTCCCCTTTCTAAAACCATGTTGTTCATCTACTATTACAATATTTGTATCTAAATAATTATTTACATGTTCATAGACTTTACGTTCCAAGATTTTAGATAAAATTGGCAAAAGGGCTATTGGCCTATAATTTGAAGGAATAGTTCGATCCCCAGACTTATAAATGGGAATAATTTTCCCCATCTTCCAAATTTCAGGAACAGTAGAAGTACTCAAACTCTAATTGAACAAATAGGTCAGAATAGGGGCTTTTACATGTGCTCCCAATTTTAAATATTGGGCCTCAAACCCATCAATACCTCCTGATTTACTTTTATTTAAATCTTTTAGCTCTTTCAGTATATCTCTCTCTTTTAAAATTTCAGACTTAAATATTCCTGTATGGGCTACCAGCGTGTCTGATACAGTAGAGAAATCCATTCCATTCACATTCAAATCTGGCAACTTTAAATCCGGTAATTCCAAAAAATACGTATTAAAAATATTCGCTATAACCTTTGTATCAGTAACTAGTTTTCCATCTTGTACCAAAGTAGGACTTATGAGTCTATTTGGGGATTTCAGCTCTGTTATAAGCTTCCAAAACTGCTTGGAGTCAGAGGAATTATTTATTTTATTCTGATAATATTTATTCTTTATGTTTTTAATTATATTTTTACACTTATTCCTCCAAAACCTGAAGGTATTCCAATCTGCTTCTTTCTTTGTTTTTCTCACCTTTTTCCATATCCTATCTCTAATCCTTAAATATTTTTTCATTTTATCGGTGATCCATGGGGCTTCTTTATTCCTTTTAATTTTTCTTATTAATGGGGCATGGTACTGTATTGCATTCAAAAACATGTCATTAAACTCTTGAATAGCCAGTTCTATGTCTGGTATCAAATAAATTCTGTCCCAATGGATTTGCCCTAGATGATTTACAAAGGATTGCTCGTTAAACCCTTTAAAATCTCCGCTCCAATAACTAGTTGATTGTTGAGTAATGCACTGTTGTAACTCAATAGTACAAGTAATAGGGTTATGATCCCCCAAATTTAAAGGTAATACTTCCCAGGTTTTTACTATGTCCTGGGATGCAAAAAATAAATCTAAAAGAGAACCGTAAGTTCCATTTTTTGTATTTCTTGTAGATTTTTGCATTATTTGGTGCAAACCCAGAATTGAAAAACTACTCTCCAATTTCCTCCCTCTAGTCTGAAACCAATCTGCATTAAAGTCCCCTGTTAAAACTACTTGTTTGTCCTTTATTTTTTCTGAAATTAACTCTGCTAGTACATCAAATGTTTTACTTTTTGTTTTAGGGGGTGCATAAAACACTCCTACCACTAATTTTATCGCAATTAATTCAATAATAAGACAGTCAATTCCTTCCTTGTTCATACTTAACAGTACTTTATAGGGGCCAAGAGTATTCTTAATAAACAACATCACCCCTTCCCCTTTTACCTCTATCTGCACGTTCTATAGAAAATCCTGAAAAGTTGAATTTCTTCCTGCATTATACCTGTATGTAACCATGTTTCTGATACTACTAATAAATCATACTCAGTTTTAGTTGCCCATACCCTATACTTATCCATTTTATGGACTATGCTTCTAACGTTCTCATGAACCATCGAAAGCTGCTTAATTTTTTTATAATTTGGGCCCGGATTTAACTCAATATCCCCACTTTGAATTAACAGCATTAAACATAACATATTTGTACTTCCTGTTACTTTTAACCCACAAAAACCATGCTTAACACAAGAACTCATTTGATAATATCGGGATTCATTTGTAAAGCGATTCCTTCTCCGAACGAATCCATCTTCACAATTAAATCGAACAGTTCCCATAAAATACATACCTGATAACTTCATCATATCACCTCTAACTTCTTTATCTTCAAAGGTACTCATGATTATTAAACCCCATACAAACCAACCCCCCAAACATATATACAAAACAGACCCCATAATTAAGCTTCTTACTGCCAAACAAGTTAAAACAATTTCTCTACCGAGTGGCGCTCGTGCCACTCACGTTGCTCGCGCCACGGCGCTCGCGCCAGTGATCGGAAAACACTTGGAAAACACTGTGCAAAGGGACCAGGTACTGGTGTCATCTGCATCCATGGGGACACTCAATACTATCCCACCAACCAAGTGACTCTGACCATTAAGGGTGTGTCACACTAAATGAAAGTGAGGGTAGTACCTAAGTTACTTGTATCTGTGATTATTGGAAATGATTTTCCAGGATTTACTGAGTTGATCAAAGATGGAGTAAATCCTGATGTTTCAGCAGCTGTGGTGACAAGATCTCAGGCAAAGAAAATTTCAGACGGTGGGTACACTTTTAATTTCAATGATTTTGATTCGGACTTGTTTGAGCACAGCTCCAAGATCCAGAAATCCAAGAAAGAAAGATGATGGCTGAAGAAACTGTGGCAGAAAATGACTGATGGACATAAATAGTTAAAATATGAAAATGCTGAAATGAAATTAACTGATTGTGATTTTCTTTCAGAGCAAGCTAACAGAGTTTCTCTCCAGGGTTATTTCGAGCAGCTGGGGGTGAAACCAAAACAGGGTGGACCAATGTTTAAAACATGTAATGGGTTGCTGTACAGGGTATGGGTTAAACCTCAGATGCAGGAACAGACAGAACAATTGATTATACCACAGAAGTGTAGAACAGAGTTGTTACAGATAGCACATGATAGTCTTATGGCTGGTCACTCAGGAAGGGATCGCACCGTTGCCAGATTGCTGTGTAGATCTTACTGGCCTGGAATTCATAAAGATGTTGTTACCTATTGTAATTCCTGTGCTGAGTGTCAGAAAGTAGCCCCAGTCACTAGAAAAGACAAGGTGCCTCTTGTGCCCCTACCCTTGATAGATGTGCCTTTTGAGAGAATTGCAATGGATGTGGTTGGTCCTTTAGACAAAATTAAAAAGGGTAATAGATTTATCTTGGTAGTATGTGACTGTGCTACTCCATACCCAGAAGTAGGTCCACTGTGTACAGTTACAGCCACAAAAGTTGCAGCAGAGCTTGCCAAAATATTCAGCAGAGTGGGCATATCTAAAGAAATGATTACTGACCAAGGTAGTCATTTTGGTGCCGCATTACTTAAGGAGCTGTACAGACTGCTAGGTATCACTGCCATAAGAACCTTCCCCGTCACCCTCAGACAGACAGTCTTGTTGAGTGTTTTAACCAAACCCTAAACCACATGTTAAAAGGGTCTGTAAAAGGGGAAGGGAAAGACTGGAACCAGTACTTGCCTTACCTACTTTTTGCCTACAGAGATGTGCCACAGGCATCAACAGGGTTTTCACCATTTGAAATGCTGTATGATAGGCAGCCAAGAGGGCCACTGGATGTGATAAAAGAAATGTGGGAAGATAACCCCACTCAGAAACAGTCTATAACGTTTTATATGTGTGCTATAAGAAATAAGCTTGCAAAATATGTTGAAATTGTCCATAATAATTGGGAAGAGGCCCAAAATCAGCAGAAGGTATATTATGACCAGGGGTTAAAAGAAAAAGTTTTCAAGCCAGCTGAAAAGGTTTTGCTACTGTTGCCCACAACAGAAAATAAACTGTTAATGAAGTGGCAAGGGCCATATAAGGTTCTTAGATGTACTGGCTCTGTTAACTATGAGACTGAGACCCCTGACAGGAAAAATCCTACTAAGATATACTGTACCATGCTAACCTCCTCAAGAAATGGGTTGAAAAAATGCCAAAGCTGCTTTGCTAGTTTTACCAGAAACTGATAAGGAACATATTGATGTAGCTTATGATAGACTGGAACAAACTGTAACTGCTAATGCTGTAAAGGTGAATGTTTCCTTAACCTCAGAACAAACTGCAGACATTCGTAATGTGCTAAAGACATTTAACAGTACTTTTACCACGGTACCAGGACAAGCAAAAGGGTTTAAGCAGGTAATAGTGAAAAGGAATGCTTGTCCTATTAGGCAAAAGACATACAGGTTGCCAGAGCAGTTAAGAGCTGATGTGGTTAAGGAAATACAAAAAATGAAAGACTTGGGTATCATTGAGGAGTCGAGGAGTGCTTGGTCATCTCCCATGGTATTTGTAAACAAAAAAGAAGGGGGTGTTAGAATCTGCCTTGATTTTAGGAAACTTAATCAGGTGTCAGAATTTGACAGTTATCCTATGCCCAGAATAGATGATTTGGTGGACAGATTGGGGAGTGCAAAATATATTAGTACCCCCGATCTCACCAAGGGTTACTGGCAAATACCTTTAGCTAAAGACTCCAGAGACAAAACTGCACTTGCCACTTCTGTTGGATTCTATCAGTTCACCACCATGCCATTTGGTTTACATGGTGTGCAAGCTACAGTACATTCCAGCGGTACATGGATGTAATTTTATTCCCTCACACTTGTAATTGTGCTGCATACCTCGATGATGTCGTGGTATACAGTCCAGACTGGAAAAGCCACCTGGAACACCTACGGCAGTTATCCAAGCTATCAAAAATTCAGGTTTGGCTATTAATCCTACCAGATGTGCATTGGGCATGCAGGAAATCAGATATTTGGGCTATGTGTTGAGAAATGGAGAAGTTAAGCCAGAGGTTTCTAAAATAGAAGCTATAGCTAACAGCCCTGTCCCTAAAACAAAGAAACATGTCAGGTCATTTTTAGGGCTGACTGGTTATTATCAGAAGTTTGTTCCCAACTTTGCTGAGTTAGCTTCTCCCCTCACTGAGCTCATGAAAAGATGGTACCCAAATAATTTGAAATGCACCCCCAGTGTGATGAAGCTTTTCAAGCCATTAAGGCTGCATTATGTTCAGCCCCTGTTTTAAGAAGCCCAGACTTTGAGAAACCATTTTTGTTACAAACAGATGCATCAGAGGTAGGCCTAGGTTCAGTCCTAGGTCAAAATGCAGATGGGACAAAACATCCTTTTCTGTACATAAGTAGGAAATTGCGTGACAGAGAGAAAAGGTACTCCACTATCTAAAAGGAATGATTAGCAGCAAAGTGGGCAATGGAGTCCCTTAAGTTTTATTTGCTAGGAACAGACTTTGTTGTTGTAACAGATCACAATCCTCTCTGTTGGCTTAACCAGATGAAAGATAAAAATTCCAGAATCACAAGGTGGTACCTGGCACTACAGCCATTTAAATTCACGGTGATACACAAATCTGGTAAAGAGAATAGTAATGTTGATTTTCTGTTAAGATATGGATCAAGAATTGAGGGTCCTGAAGGCTGAAAAACAAATGTATGGGTTTGAACTTTACTGTTTGCTCTACTGTTATAAAAAAAAACTCAACAACCACCACAGATGGGGCTTAATGTGCTTAATTTCTGAAAGCAGCACGTTATTAGAGAATAAAAAGTTTTGGAAACCTGTTTAATAAAACTGGTTCCCTCTTAAGGAGGGGGGTGTATGGGACAGGGTGGAATAGGACTCTGTCCCACTTGTTAGAGAAAGTGTTTAAATGCAAGGATCTATTCTTTCCTTTTCTGTTTCTTCTCTGTCTGGTTTCGCAACCCAATTTTGCTGTGACACTTCGGATTTGATCACCCCGACAATCTTGCAGTCCTTTGCCTCTCACTGTCTCTGAGTTTTCTCTTGCTGTCTGTCTTTTCCTCCCTTGCATATCTGCTAACTTAAAAATATATGCAAATCATTGTATAGAAATGAAACTGATAATGGGATCACTTTTGTTTAGAAAATATATAGTATTACTGTTGAAATGTATATAATTATAATTTGAGATGACTGTAAAAAGGCTAATGAAAAACTCCAGAGGTTGCTTGAGTGCAAATATTTGAGCCTTTTGCAAAAGCTATAGGGGCCTCAAGAAGCACACTGTGTTCTAGCAGCTCCTGAAACTTACAAGAACAGAACACTTACAAGGACAGAATGCTTGCTAAGAATGGGGTTGAAAAGACTTATAAAAGAGATAAGATGCAACTGCAAAAAAGATTAGGAGAACAAGGGATACAGAGAATGAAAGAAAACTTTATTTTATTTTGTCTTTGTAAAAGTTATACTGAACAAGTTTATTTTATGATACTGCTAGTGTAAATAAATAATATTAGGTGAATTCTACAACTGCTTCTGGTTTTCTTATGCTTCCTGACCTGTGCCTTGACAACACCCAGGAGTCAGGTTCAGAATGAGAGACATTCAGAACTATTTAAGATCTCGCTGGTCTCAAAGAAAATCCTCAGGGCCAGATATTCAAAACTTTGCCCCTCGGCTAAGTTAACACTGCTTAGCGGGCAAACGTAGCCTGAAGCACAAAGCAAGCTATATTCAAAAGGAATAGCCCAGGGCAAACAGCTTCTGAATATAGCATGGGAATGAGGCCATGCAAACTGGGCTGGGAGTGCTGGGCAAACGTAGCCCTGGAATAATATAGCAACCAGGAAGTGCAAACCTCAACAACAACACAGTGCACAGTGACGTGAGGGTAGGTAGAAATGAACTATGTGGCCAATGTGTGTGCCAGCAAATGTGTGGACCCAGTACAGCTGCAGTCAGCACCAGATATGAAAGAACAGCGATCAAAACTGTATAATATTCCCCGAACTGTTCGCGCTAAGATTTGCCATATTCAAAAGTGACATGCAAATGAGCCTACTTAGGTAGTCTCTGGGCAAACAGATAGATTAGCATCTCATTATGCCCTGATTTGCATGCAGTTTGTGCAGCGTTACTGCAGGGTCCCACAGCTCCACCTGTAGGTCAGTCTGGAAGTACAGGAGCTGGCCAGGTCTGACCACAGCTCCACCTGTTGGTCAGTCAGGAAGTGAATGATGATAGCTGCAGGCTACATGTAAACAGTACAGCATTTCATAGCATATCATACCCCGGGGACAACACAGTATAAGCACAGGTGGTGGTGGTGGTGCTGCATGCAACCGTCATACTGTAGGTCGTGCCACAGTGCACAGCAGACACTACAGCAGCACGGGGGCTGGTAGTGTGAGGGACACGGCAATGACTATGGTATGTAGGGCAGTGCTGACCACTGCACAGTACACAGTGACAGGCCCAGCTTGCAGGTGATTATTGACAGTGGACAGTACTGTTACGGTGTTGTGTGATCCACAGATGCTGCACCTGTGGCATGGGATGCTCACAGTGACATATACGTGGCTGGCTGTGTGTGCTGTGGCATCTGTACAGTTGTGCGGTATGTGGCTGGGGTGGGCACATAAGATTCGACAGGCACACAGGTGGTGGGGTATTCCCACTACTGGTCCATGTGCACTGCTTGATGTGTCCCAGCCTTGTGGCCACACCTGGGCTGTGGTGAGGTCTGGCCACCCGTACACCCTCCCCTCAATGGCCACCATGCCGGCAGTGCTGCATGTGTGTGCTGGCATCTGCTGGTCACCACAGACGTATGGCCACACTACCATGATGTCCCCTATGGGCCAGATCACTCCTTACTGCCTGGCATGGCTGGAACTGGTGGCAGCTGTTGGCATCATGGTGTCATGGCATTTTCTAAGTGTCATACTCATATGCTAGGGTCGCGCAAGGCGCGCAGATCCCGCATAAACATTGCGCAAAGCACCAATGTCATGCAAAGCTGTTTGCCCAGGTTTAAGACCAGCTTTTCCTGGGCAATAATTTGTACTGCGCTAAGGGTCGCGCTAAACACCTTAGCGTGGTGCTAGCTGATGAATATCCCATAGCGCCTGTATTCATGTTCAGTGTGCTTGCATATAATTATGGTTTGTCTGGTGCTAATGCGATTTGCGCACGCTATTTGGTCTTTTGAGTATAGCAGACCCGCGCTAATCCCACGCTAAACCTGCGCAAACAGTTTGCGCACTGCGCAAAGCTTTGAATATCTGGGCCACTCTGTCCAAGTTTATTCTAGTTACAAAAAACCTACTTCCAGTTTTTTGATTTTTGGAAGGACTCCAGCAACTTGTCAGTGGGGGTTCTCTTCCAGGTTTCTGCCCTCTCCAGAATCATTACTACAGATGCTTCTCTGCTAGGATGGGGAGCTCACATGGACTCCTGTTCTGTCAGTGGCTCTTGGACTTAACAGGATTCACAGGCTCACATCAGTTTGCTGGAACTCAGAGCCATATGCCTGTCTGTCTAAGCATTTGCCCCTCAAATAAAAGGACTAAATGTCCAGATCAGAACAGACAACACCACTGCGATGTTCTGCATAAACCAGCAGGGGATTACAAAGTCTGCTGTCCTGTGCCTAGAGGCCATGAGGATTTGGAGCATGGCCTGCTCTCTGGGAGTCAGTCTGTCAGCCATACACCTCCCTGGAAAGGACAACATCCTGGCAGATGCCCTCAGTCATGTCAACCAGGGGCACAGCGAATGGTGCCTGAACAAACAAGTGTTAGCCATAGTGTTCAGGAGATGGGGCACGCCATAAGTAGATTTGTTTGCCTCTCCCCTAAACCATCAACTTCCTCTGTTTTGTTGCAGGCCCCCAGTTTTGGGAACCCTTCCAGCAGATGCCTTAACTCTGGAATGGGCAGGAAGGTTTCTGTATGCCTTTCCTCCTTTTTCTCTGATTTTCAGAACCTTGTTAAAGCTCAGAAATCAGCCTGCAACAATGATTCTGGTGGCACCAGATTGGCCGAGACAGGCATGGTATCCTCTTCTGATATCCATGTCCTGCAGCAAGCCTATTCATCTCCCCCTCAGCTATTCCCTTGTGTCTGTTCCCCAGACAGGGGTGGCTTATCCAGATCTAAAATCCCTTCACCTCAGAGCTTGGCTCTTGATGAATTAAGAGTTTCCAGACTCTCAGTACTCGGAGCAGGTTCTGAAGATACTGAGGAATCAGGATGTCCAAAAAGCCTAGTACAAAGAAGACTTATGCAGCCAAGTGGAAAAGATTTTCCATTTGGTGTAAGCTTAAGCTTTTCAACCCTTTCAAGGCGTCTATTCGTAGTATTCTAGATTATCTGGTACCTACAGGATTCAGGCCTAAGGCCTTCCCCCTTAAAGCTTCATTTGGCTGCTATCTCAGCTTACCTTTCTGTGGGAAAGGCCAAGTCGATTTTCTCACAACCAGTATTCAAGCAGTTTTTCAGAGGTTTCCTTCACGTTCAGCCCCCACTCAGGGAGCCTGTTCCTCCTTGGAGTCTTAATCTCTGTATTGCCAAGCTTATGGAACCTCCTTTCGAGCCCATGGTATGTGACTTGGAAAACTTTGTTCTTAGTGGCCATTACCTCTGCTAGAGGGATTTCAGAGTTGCAGGCCCTCTGCACTTAGCCCAAGTACTTCATCCCCCACAGGGACAAGATTGAACTCAGAACCACCTAGAAAATTTCCCAAAAGACTTGCAGGTTTTCCACATAAATATACGCAGCATACTCACCAAACTGGATGAACTAAAAGTGTGGGTCACTCGACACTCCCCAGATATACTATGTATATCTGAAACCTGGCTTTCCTCTTGTATCCCTGACTCCCAACTGGCCCTTCCTGACTTTAACCTTTACCAGCAAGACTGTGGAAAATGTGGTGGCGGGGTGGCCATCTACTTTTGCCACTCCCTAAAGTGCACCGTCTCCCACTGTGAAGCAGTCCCTGGCTCCCATGAACTCCTCTTAACCAATCTCACCTTTCCATTTTCATCTCCCCTTTTTGTAGGGGTCTTATATGCTTTCCCAAAACTTCCTCCCTCATTGCTTGTCTCCTGCATCACCTCCATCTCAGCCCTTGTACTCGCTGGTGAAGTAATCCTTTTCAGCGACTTTAATCTAGATTGACTCTTCCCTCTGTCACTTAATTCATGCCAGGAGGTTGAAGCACTAAACATCACACAGTTGATCAAAGACCCTATGAGTCCCAACCTCAGAACTCAGTCACACTCCCTGCTGGACTGTGTGCTCTCAACCCACCCCAACCGCATCTGCTCAGCTGGAATTTTACCCAATGTGCTCAGTGACCATTGCCCTACCTTCTGCATTAGGAAATCTTGTCCTCCTCCTACTCCTCCCAAATATATCCATTACTGCCCCCTCAAATCCCTGGACGTGAGTAGACTTCTACATGACCTAGCCCTGGCAGACTGGTCTCCGGTCCTCTCCTCCCTCTCAGTGGAAAATGCCCTCACACACTTCACATCTACCCTCCTAAAGGTCTGGGATGCCCATGCCCCTCTAAAACCTACTAGAATAAAACGTGGCCATCATCCATGGATCACCCCTGATTTTCTTGCCATGTGTAGAGCTCATGATCGTGCTTGGTGCCATTTTAAATCCTCAGGAAACCAGGCCTTACTTCAGGCCTATTGTGCCCTCTGTAACAGTTGTACTATCAACATCCACCATGCTAACTCTGACTTCTTTAAAGAGATTCACCAATTTTAATGAAAAACCATGTGCACACATGGTGTGGTGCCTTACCTGAGTGGCACCCCGTCTGCATATATTTTTCCCAAAAAATAATGAATAGTAAAGAGTGGAAGGAATCGTAAATTTGTAAATAGCCAATTCCTTCCACTTCCCAATGCTGGGAGCTGACTATAGACCCTCCCCAATGCTCACGCACGTAATGACGTATGCCTAGAGAGAGCTTGGGAGTGTGCTCCATTATTCTCTATGGGGGCTAAGTATTAAAACATTTTATGGTATCTTAGCAGTCGTTTTGTCATTAACCATGGGCACTGGGTGACTAACAAGGACCTTGTTAGTCAGCCGGTGCCCATGGTCTGTAGTCAGCTCCCAGCACTGGGAAGTGGAAGGGATCGGCTATTTTCAAGTTTACGATCCCTTCCACTCTTCACTGTTCATTATTTTTGGGGAAAAATATATGCAGGCGGGATGCCGCTCAGGTAAGGCACCACACCATGTGGTGCAACATATTATCTTGGTGAATCTCTTTAAATCACATTTGCTCTCAAACAGTACTCTGTCCTCCTTCTGGAAGGATCTCCGCTCACTCCTGCCCCCCCCCACATCCCCTCCTCCCTCAATCCGTGAGGCCAGTTTACTTATCGCTGATCCCACCTGTGTTGCCGAAGCCTTTAACAAGTTTTTTACATCCTGTGCCGTTCCCTTGGATTCCACCACCTCTCCAGCCTGTACCCTCAAACCCCCCCTACATTTTTCTGGCTTTCAGCTACCGCCAATCTTTCCATTGGAAATCCTTAGAGCTCTCTCCTCACTTAACCCAGCTAATGATACTAAGAAACTTTGGAAAACTTTAAAGGACATTGAAGGATACTCCCCTGCCCATTCTCTCCCCCAAAAAATCACTATGGGTGGTGAATCTACATCTGACAAACATTCTATACTGGAGCTGCTATATAACCATTTTGCCACAGCAGGTCTAGCCTTCGACACCTCACTAGCCAATGTACTTCGACCTCAGCTCTGTGCTCATAATCCTGATTGGCTTAAATATAGCACAACAAACCACAAGGCAACCTTCTCCCTTCAACCAGTCACTGTAAAACAAGTTGATGATCTCCTCTTGAAGCTAGACGTCAGAAAAAGCCCTGGCGCAGACTTAATAGAGCCGTACTACCTCAAGATAGGTTTTTATGTTCTAGCTGTTCCAATATCCCATCTTTTTAATCTGTCCATTACGCATGGCTCAATCCCAGCATTATGGAAAACAGCGCAAGTAATCCCTCTCTTCAAATCAGGCAATACCAGTGACTTAAATAATTATCGCCCAATTTCCTTACTGCCTATCTTGTCTAAATTGCTGGAGAAAGTAGTAAATTCACAGTTTCTGTATTACCTAGAGAAGCATAATTTACTTAATGAAGTCCAGTCTAGTTTCAGGCCCAACCACAGCACAATCTCCACACTTGCTAAAGTCACCAATGATTGGCAGCCGGCCTTAGATGACAAAAATTATGTATGCTCCTTATTCCTTGACCTGAGCAAAGCCTTCGATACGGTGGATCATAACCTCCTTACAGGGTTTTAAATAATTGATTAACAGTTTTTTTCTTGGGACTATACTAACTGTACAGAAAGTATTTATATAGATTTTCTAGAAGTGCTGTGTTTGTTAAACACAGTGAGGCAAGAGCTATGCATTTTCACAAAGATTTAGCACTTTTATGAGCAAAACGCTAATCAATTTTTTGAGTTAAATAAATCTCTGTCCTTATTACCACTCTGCGTATCATTGGTGCTGATCCTTTGACAACCACATGGTTCACTAGCTATCTTACCAGTCGCAACCAACAAGTCAAAGTAGATGGCTATCTCTCCACTTTAAAAGCTACACAAAGAGAAGTGCCTCAAGGATCTATCTTAGGACCATTGCTGTTTGCAGTCTATATCAACAACCTAAATGTCAGAATAACAGATGCTAGAGTCCATCTATTTGCAGATGACACCGTGCTATACATAGATAGACCCTCCATAGACCAGGCCTGCAATGACCTCCAGCTTGAATTTAACCAGCTGCAGGAACATCTGCTTCATCTGAAGCTGCTAATAAATGCCAAAAAAAACAAGGTTATGCTCCTTGCCCCATATCCAGGTGCAAATAAACCCAAGAACCACCTCATTGTCCCTACTATTTACACGCTACTAGGTGAGCTCCTAGAATTTGTGTCAAACTTCAAATACTTGGGGGTTTGGGTTGATGACAGGCTATCCTTCTTGGACCATATCAAAAACTTAGCTAAAAGACTAAGACGAAGGCTTGGCATCTTCTTTCGGATTAAGCACCTAGTAACTCAGGAGGCAAAAATCCGCCTAGTACAAACTACATTTTTACCACTCCTAGACTATTCTACCATCCTGTATGGCCACAGGCCTTGTACCTTCCTAGGGAAACTCAACACACTCTAAATACACACTTTGGCAAAGCTGCCATAAGTCACTTTCTCCCTCTCCTAAAGAACAAAATGCAACAAAAGCTAAAAATAGTTCTACCAGTGAAAATACCTTTTTTTTCAAAAGTATCTATGCCAGTGCTTTTAAGGAATCCTGCAACTGTCCATGCTAATTTAATTACCATGGTGCTCCACACCTGTATACTGTCCCACTTATATATCCTTTGTTCCTCTAGTAGGATTTATGTGTCTGCCGTTTACTATTGTACTGTATGATTTTGTACCTGCTAATGTCCCATGTGTGTATATATATATATATATATATATCTAGTATAAACTGTAATTTAACTGTAAGTCTGCACCTATTATGCTCTGTATCTTATGCTTCTATTCACTTTCTTTCATCTGTTATACACCTGTACCTGAACCAGGTCCACCTTGTAAATGAGCTGTCTCAATGGTGTTTCACCTGGATAAATAAAGATTGATTGATTGATTGATTGATTGATTAAATCAAGCCCTGACAGACTGCACCCTAGGCTCCTCAAAATCTCTGTCCCCTCTATTGCTACCCCTTTAACCTTCATTTTAAATCTCTCGCTCTCCTCTTTTACAGGCACTACAGCATGGAAGTCTGCCACAGTCCTCCCCTTCTTCAAAGGTGGCGACCCCATTATCGCTCGAAATTACTGCCCCATCTTCCTTCTCCCTGCCGTTGCCAAAGTCCAAGAATCCCTAATCGTCATCAGGCTCAACAGATTCCTTCTTTCTTCAAACACCCTTTCCCCTTTCCAATCAGGTTTTAGGAAATCCCATTCCACCACCTCCTCCCTTCTGTGTTTCACAGATGCCATTCATTCTGCCATGGATCTTGGTCAGATCGCCTCAGCTATTTTCATCAATCTAGCAAAGGCCTTTGACTCTGTTTCCCACCCTCTCCTTCTAAATAAGCTAAGCTTCATTGGCCTAGCCCCATCTCCAATAGCCTGGTTCAGCTCCTATCTAACTGGTTGTTCCCAGTCAGTTTCTGTCAACAACGTCCTTTCCTCCTCCCTCCCCATCCTCGCAGGCGCGCCCCATCCTAGGGCCTGTTCTTTTTTCCCTCGTTATTAATGATCTGCCCTCAGCATGCTCCCATGCCAATATACACATGTACGTGGATGATACCGTCCTTTTCCTGTCCAGACCATCCATCCAGGCTGTCCAATCCCCCCCAAAGAGATCTCACAGCAGCCTGATTTGATGCCAACTGCCTGAAACTGAATACTGAAAAACTATTGCTGTGACCTTTGGCTCTAAACAAAAACTAACCAGGCTTCCCATCCTACCAGTCTTCTCTGCTTCAGCCAACACTCCGTTAGACAATCTCCTTACGTACAAACACCTTGGTGTCTGAGTCGATCCCTCCCTTGATTTCTCCTCCCACTTTAGAGCACTGTCATCGAGGCACAGGTCAGGAAGCATAGAAAAAAAAAACAGAAGAAGTTGTAAAATTCACAACAAAAGTTTTATATGAATAATAATAAAATAAAAAATAAAATTGTTCAGTATAACTATTTACAAAGGCAGAATAAACAGAGAAGATCCATCTGAGTGTTTCTTCAATCTCTGTGTCTCTTTGATTTTCTCCTGCAAGAAATTGCAACTTTGTTTTTATGAGTCCTTGCAAACCCTCTTCTTAACGAGCATCCTATTTTTTTTCTAAAATGTTCTTGTATGATTTAGGCAGGTGCGGCCAGAACACTAATGTCCCAGAACTGAGGGCCTTCTCCACAGCTTCTGCAAAAGGCTTTAAAATTGCATTTCAGTCTAACCCCTTGAGTTCCAAATAGCTTTGCAATCATCTCAAACTGTAATTATGTACATTTCAACAGTAACACTATAATTTCTAAACAAAGGGATCTCAATATCAGTTACATTTCCACATAATGGTCTGCATATATTTTTATATCAGTAGATATGCAAGGGAGAAAAAAGACAGAACAGCAAGGGAAGATTGAGAGACAGTGAGAGGCAAAGAACTGTGAGACTGTTGGGGTGATCAAACCCTAGGTTTCACTGGAAAATTTGGTTGCGCAACCAGACAGACAAGAGACAGGAAAGGAAAGGACAGAATAGATCCTTGCATTTAAAATCTCCATAACAACTGGGACAGGGTCCTATTCAACCCTGTCACAAGCACCCCTCCTCCTTAAGCGGGAACCTGTTTTATTAAGCAGGTTTTCAAAACTTTCTATTACCTCTCTAACATTAGCTTCTAACTTTTAGAAATTAAGCACATGGGCAGTGTCCTTTCTTCTATAACAGTAAAGCAAACAGTAAAGTTTAAACTCATACATTTGTGTTTCAACCTTTAGAACCCTCAATTTCTGATCCATATCTTGACAGAAAATCAGCATTGCTGTTCTCTTTACCAGATGTGTGTATCACCTTGAATTTAAATGGCTGTAGTGCCAGGTACCACCTTGTGATTCTGGAATTTTTATCTTTCATTTGGTTAAGCCAACAGAGAGGATTGTGATCTGTTATAAGTACACAGTAAGTTCCTAGCAAATAAAACTTAAGGGACTCCATGTCCCACTTTCTTGCTAAACATTTCTTTTCAATGGTGGAGTACCTTTTCTCTCTGTAATGCAACTTTCTACTTATGTACAGAATAGGATGCTCTGTCCCATCTATATTCTGACTCAGGACTGCACTTAGGCCTACCTCTGATGCATCTGTTTGTAACAAAAATGGTTTCTCAAAGTCTGGGCTTCTTAAAACAGGGGCTGAACATAATGCAGCCTTAATGGCTTGAAAAGCTTCATCACACTTTGAGGTCCATTTCACATTATTTGGGTACTGTTTTTTCATGAGTTCAGTGAGGGGAGTAGCTAACTCAGCAAAGTTGGGAACAAATCTCTGATAATAACCAGCCAACCCTAAAAATGACATGACATGTTTCTTTGTTTTAGGGACAGGGCTGTTAGCTACAGATTCTATTTTAGAAATTTCTGGCTTAACTTTTCCATTTCCCAACACATAGCCCAAATATCTGGTTTCCTGCATGCCCAATGCACATTTGGTAGGGTTAATAGTCAGACCTGCATTTTTGATAGCTTAGACAACTGCCCATAGGTGTTCCAGAAGGCTTTTCCAGTCTGGACTGTACACCACGACATCATCCAGGTACGCAGCACAATAACCAGTGTGAGGTGATAAAATTACATCATGTACCACTGGAATGTATTTGGCGCACCATGTAAACCAAATGGCATGGTGGTAAACTGATAGAATACAACAGGAGTGGCAAATGCAGTTTTGTCTCTGGATTCTTTTAGCTAAATGTATTTGCCAGTAACCCTTGGTGAGATCGAGGGTACTGATATACTTTACACTCCCCAGTCTGTCCACCAAATCATCTATTCTGAGCATAGGATAACTGTCAAATTCTGACACTTAATTAAGTTTCCTAAAATTAAGGCAGATTCTAACACACCCTTCTTTTTTGTTTACAATTACCACTGGAGATGACCAAGCACTCCTCGACTCTTCTATGATACCCAATTCTTTCATTTTTTATATTTCCTTAACCACATCGGCTCTTCACTGCTCTGGTAACCAGTATGTCTTTTGCCTAATAAGGCAAGCATTCCTTGGCACTTTTACGTGCTCGACCCCTTTTGCTTGGCCTGGTACTGTGGTAAAAGTACTGTTGAATGTCTTCAGCACTTTACGAATTTCTGCCATTTGTTCTGAAGTTAAGGAAACATTCATCTTTACAGCATCAGCAGTTACAGTTTGTTCCAGTCTATCATAAGCTACATCAGTATCTTCTTTATCAGTTTCTGGTAAAACTAGCAAAGCAACTTTTGGTGTTTTCCCAACCCATTTCTTGAAGAGGTTAGCATGGTATATCTTGGTAGGATTTTTCCTGTCAGCGGTCTCAATCTTTTTATTTATTTAGTTTTTGTTAACTGGGTAGGTGCGCTAGCCATAAAATGACTATTTTCAGGCACGACCCGGGAGAGTACAACAAAAAGAGAACAGTTGAACAACAACAACATGGGTACAATAATACAAAAAGAGGAACAGTACAGCAGTGCTACAACAATACAGTGGGTAGAAACAACAAAAAATAATGGCAAGCATTATACAGATAATGGCAGTAAAATATATAACAAGTGCAGAAACCATGGACCCGACCTGTGAAGTGAAAGGGTTAATAAGATAGTAAGGTTATATAGAGAGAAATGTGAGGAATGTTCAGACATAACAAGAAAGACTGACAGAAGGAAGGTCAGGGGTGGTAACTGGCAAAACAACAGTGAATGGTTAGCAACAAGGTTCGAGAAGGAAGAGAGCTAGTAGTCAAGAAGTTATTTACAAAGAGAAGGAAAAATATGGGAAGGGGAAGAGGAGACAGTCTTGGAGCTGGATTAGAGCAGGGGTGTAAGTTGTAGTTAATGGTGCCAGTATGTCTAAACACTCTATAAGGCCCTTGCCACTTCATTAACAGTTTATTTTCTGTTGTGGGTAACCGTAGCAAAACCTTTTCACCTGGCTCAAAAATGTTTTCTTTTACCCCACATGGTCATAATATACCTTCTGCTGGTTTTGGCCTCTTCCTGATTACTATGGGCAATTTCAACATATTTTGCCAGCTTCTTTCTTAGGGCACACATATAAGATGTTATAGATTGTTTCTGAGTGGAGTTATCTTCCCATGTTTCTTTTATCACATCCAGTGGCCCTCTTGGCTGCCTACCTTAAAACATTTCAAATGGTGAAAACCCTCTTGATGCCTGTGGCACTTCTCTGTAAGCAAAAAGTAGGTAAGGCAAGTATTGGTCCCAATCTTTACCTTCCCCTTTTACAAACCTTTTTAACATGCATTTTAGGGTTTGGGTAAAATGCTCAACAAGACTGTCTGTCTGAGGGTGATAGGGGGTGGTTCTTATGGCAGTGATACCTAGTAGTCTGTACAGCTCCTTAAGTAATACAGCGCCAAAATCACTACCCTGATCAATAATAATTTCTTTAGGTACAGTATGTCCACTCTGCTGAAAATTTTTGCAAGCTCTGCTGCGACTTTTGAAGCTGTAACAGTATGCCTTGGAACTGCTTCTGGATATCCAGTAGCATAGTCGCATACTACCAGCATGACTGCATTACCCTTTTTACTTTTGTCTGAAGGACCAACCACATCCATTGCAGTTCTCTCAAAAGGCACATCTATCAAGGGTAGGGGCACCAGGGGTACCTTGCCTTTTCTAGTGACTGGGGCTACTTTCTGACACTCAGCACAGGAATTACTATAGGTAGCAACATCTTCATGAATTCCAGGCCAGTAAAATCCATACAGCAGTCTAACAAGGGTGCAATCCCTCCATGAGTGACCAGCCATAGAACTATCATGTGCTATCTGTAACAGCTCTTTTCTATACTTCGGTGATATAACCAATTGTTCTGTCTGTTCCTGTGTCTGAGGTTTACCCCAAACTCTGTACAGTAACCCATTACATTTTTTAAACATTGATTCACCCTGTTTTGGTTTCACCCCCTGCTGCTTAAAATAACCCTGGAGAGAGAAACATTGTTAGCTTGTTCTGAAAGAAAATCACAATCAGTGATCAGTTAAGTTTCAGCATTTTCATATGTTAACCCCTTATGTCCATCAGTCATTTGTCGCCACAGTTTTTTCAGGCATCGTCTTTTTTTCCTGGATTTCTGGATCTTGGAGCTGTGCTCAAACAAGGTAAAATCAAAATCACTGAAAGGAAAAGTGTCCCCACCGTTTGAGATTTTCTTTGCCTGAGATCTTGTTACCACTGCTGCTGAAATGTCAGGGTTCGGTTCCTCTGAGATTAACTCAGTAAATCCTGGACAGTCATTTCCAATAATCACGGGAATGGGGAACTTAGGTACTACCCCCACTTTCATTTGCTGCAACACACCCGTAATGGTCAAGGACACTTGGGTGGTGGGATGGTAATGAGTATCCCCGTGGATGCAGATGACACCAGTACCTGGTCTTTTTTGCACAGTGTTTTCCCAGCACTTCAGCATGCACTAGGGTCTGTCTGCTTCCCGAATCAATAAGTCCCTTTACAGTCTTATCCCCTACCTTCACATCTGTTAAGTACTTGCCCCAATTTACCAAGGGCAAATCTGCTCCAGTGTCACTGTTCTTATGGCAATTTCTTGCAATATGACCTGGCTTATTACAGTTCTAGCAAATAATGTCTTTGGGCACAGATTTGTTACCCCCACCAGAGTTCTTATCAGATTTGGAGTTTAAATGGGAAAAAGAGTGTCTTACTGGTGCTCGGCTGTAACCTCACTGCTGTGGTGTCTGTCTGGCCATTTGGTAGTCCTCGGCCAAAGAAACGGCCTTTTCCCCACTTTCTGGTTGGTGTTCTTTCACCCAAAGCTGCACATCTGTAGGCAGAATGTTGATGAATTGCTCCATTACAGATGTGTCAATGATCTGTGGGACTGTTTTGCTCTCTGGTTGGAGTAATTTTATCAGGAGTTCTCTGAGTCGGGTGAAGGCTTCTCGAGGATTGTCGACTGAGTTGTACTTCAGAGATCGAAATCTTACCTGTAGGTCTCTCCTGAGATATTAAATCTTTTCAGGATTTTGCTTTTCACCAGGTCATAGTCTTCTGGCTGTGCAGTGTCCATATTGCTGTAGAGAAGTTGGGCTTTCCCTGTTAGGTAGGGTACCAGTCTGATTGTCCATTGCTGCTTTGGCCATTGGCAGGCTGCGGCAACCCTTTCAAAAGTTGTCAGGCATGCCTTGATATCATCTGAGGGACACAACTTTGTAAGTTTAATGGCTGTTAAGTTCCTTGTGTTTTGTTGCTCATCTGGATCTGTGCCAGATCCTCTGCCTTTTATAGCTTGCAAGGCATCCAGCCATCACTGCTCCTGTTGCTGCATCTCTTCTCATCTGCTCCTTCTCTTCTCTCCTCTGTTTCTCCGTCTTTTTGTTGTATAGCCCATCATTTGAAAAAAGTTCATCAGGCTTTCAGGTTCTGTTACTGCCTGTTCTTTTTCCATAACTTGTGCTGGCTGTGCAATCTCATCTTGGACTTTTGTCTCTGCTAGTTTGGCTGCCATTCTCCTGGAAACCACTCCTGAGCTTGCTGCTGCAGAATCCATACCTTTCTCTATGCTTCCCTGGTACTAGGTCCAGTACTCCTGGCTTAGAGTATGCACAGTATAAATCCTACTTAGGCTGACACCATCTGTCATCGAGGCACAGGTCAGGAAGTATAGGAAAAACCAGGAGCAACTGTAACATTTGCAGCAAGTGTTTTATTATGAATAACAATAAAATAAAAAAATAAAATTAATCAGTATAACTATTTACAAAGGCAGAATAAACAGAGCAGATCCATCTGAGTTTTCCTTCAATCTCTGTGTCTGTTTATTTTTCTCTTGCAAGAAATTGCAGCTTTGTTTTTATAAGTCCTTGCAACCCCCCCCCCCTTTTTAACAAGCATCCTGTTTTTTTCCTAAAATGTTTCTTGCCAAAGGCAAGCTCAACAAGAAAGCTGAAAATAGAGGAATTTAATGGATGGCTAAGAACCTGGTGTTGTGCTAAAGGGATGGGATGGCTGTGGGGGAGGGACCTGGGAGGACAGTAGTCTCTATGCCAAGGACAGACTACACTTGAGTGAGGAGGAAAGAAAGTGTTGAAACAGAGGATGGAGGAGTACATAGAGGAAGTTGGGAATTTAATCTAGGAGTGGGGGGTGGCAATTGGGGAAGAGATATGCAGAAACCACAGGTTGGGAAACCATATGAGCTTACCCCCATAACAGTGACAAAGGACAAATGGCAAGTACTGTTGGTGATGCTAGGAAAGGAGGGCAGGATGGGGGTGGAAGGTGGTTGTTACCCTTAATGCTAGGAGCCTTGGGAGGAAAACTGCAGTTACAGGTGCTCATGGCGGAGGGAGAGGTGGACATTGCAGCCATCACGGAAACATGGGCCATCCAATACAATGACTGGGACCTGTCTGTACCAGGGTACAGGTTATTTCGTAAGGACAGGGTGATTGGGAAAGGAGGGGGGTGGCACTATATGTGAAGGAAGGACTGAAGTGTGTAAGGGAGGAAGGGGAGGAGGGTAGTACAGAGTCACTTTGGATGCAAATCCAGGATTCCAAGAATAGGATTCTTAGAGTGGGAGTGGTGTACAGGCCACCATCTCAGACGGAAGAGTTAGACAGGGAACTAGCGGGACTTTGTGAGAGAACTTACAGTGGAGGAACTGCTGTCAGGGAGTGACCACCACTCAGTATGGCTCACATTGGATATGGGCAGGGAAGGAGTGGAATCTGGCACAAGAGTGCTGGACTTCAGGAGGGCCGACTTTGGGAGGATGGGGGAAGTGGTAAAAGGGTACCTGGCCAGAATTCAGTCTAGTATGGACACTAACCAGAGGTGGGAGCTCATAAAGCTGGGGATAGTGGAGGCAACCAAAACCTGCTGCAAAGCCCAGAGCAAGAAGGCTAGGGCTAAGAAACTGAGCTGGTTGAGCAAGGAGGTCATGGAAAAGGTAAGGAGGAAAAGAGCTGCCTTTAGGAAGTACAAGAAAACAGGGAGGGAGGAGGACAGAGAGGAGTACTTGACAGAATCAAGGAGGTGACAGGGGCAGTAAGGGAGCCAAAGCATCTACTGAACTCAGGCTGGCACAAGGCATTAAGAAGGGAGAAAGACTTCTTTAAGTACATCAGGGAGAAAAGGAGCTGTAAGGACAACATAGTAAGGATTAGGAAGGAGGGAGGTTGGGTGGAAGCAGGGTGTGATAAGGCAGAAGCACTAAATGAGTACTTCTGCTCAGTATTTACTAAAGAGAAGAGGGGGTGATACCCAAGGTGGGAGAAATGGCAGAAGCAGGGTGGGAAGTGGTGACAGATGGGGAAATCATGGAGGGCAGAGTTTGAGAGGAATTGAAGGCACTGAGGGTGGACAAGGCGCCAGGCCCAGATGGCATCCACCCCAGGGTACTGAAGGAGCTGGCAGAGGTCCTTGCAGGACCTTTGGCAGACCTATTTAATGCCTCACTACATTCGGGGTGTGTACCTCAGGACTGGAGGATGGCTCATGTGGTGCCCCTCCACAAGAGTGGCCCCAAGGATGAACCGGGAAACTACAGACCAGTGAGCCTCACATCCATCGTGGGTAAGCTAATGGAGACTATCCTGAGGAGAGGCTGGTGGCCCTCCTAGAGGCCAAAGGACTACAGGACAGCAGACAGCATGGCTTCATACGTGGCAGATCCTGCCAAACCAACCTGGTGGAGTTCTATGACTGGGTAACTAGGCAACTGGACAGGGGCCATGCAGTGGATGTCCTGTATCTAGACTTCAGTAAGGCATTCGACTTGGTGCCGCATGGAAGGCTGGGAAGGAAGTTAGTAGGCACAGGGCGGGTGCAAAGCTGGTGAGATGGGTAGGAAACTGGCTTCAGGGAAGGCAACAGAGGGTGGTGATGGGTGGGGAGCTCTCACACCCAAGGGCAGTGACGAATGGTGTTCCACAGGGCTCGGTGTTGGGACCAGTGTTGTTTGGGATATTCATTGCAGACATATCATGGGACATCAAGAGCAAGATCAGCCTGTTTGCTGATGATACCAAGGTAGGCGCAGTGGTGGATGACCTAGGGGGATGGCAGGGGGTTGCAGTATGATCTGGCAAAGCTTGAAACCTGGTCAGACACCTGGCAACTGGGGTTTAATGCCAAAACATGCAAGGTGCTGCATTTTGGGATGAAGAACCCAAGGAGGAGTTACCAGCTGGGGGGAGTGCAGCTAGCCCAGACAGAGGAGGAGAAGGATCTGGGTGTGCTCATTACAGGGTCAGTGAACAACAATGTAGGAAGGCAGCTGCAAAGGCCAACAAAATGCTGGGTTGTATTGCAAGGGGTATATCCTCGAGGAAGGAGGAGGTGAATCTGCCACTGTATAGGTCATTAGTTAGACCACACCTGGAGTACTGCATGCAGTACTGGCGCCTGTAGCTGAAGAGGGACATTAAGTTACTGGAGGGGGTGCAGCGCAGGGTGACAAGGATGATCAAGGGGCTTGGGGACTCGTCATACGAGAGGAGGTTGAAGGAGTTGAACATGTACTCACTGGAGGAGAGGAGGGACAGGGGTGACATGATTGAAACCTTTAAATACATGAAAGGAATAAACAAGACGGGTACAGAGGGGCTGTTCAAAGTAAGGGAGGGGAGGGCATCAGCCATGATATGAGACTGGAGGGAGAAAGGTTCAGGAGGGAGATGAGGAGACACTTTTTACAGAGAGGGTGGTGGCTGGGTGGAATGCATTACCTGCAGAAGTGGTATCCAGTAGAACAGTGGACTGCTTCAAAAGGGGATGGGACAGGACAAGGGGAGGGTTAATGAAGGTGGAAGGGAGGGGTAGCTGCAGAATAAGGGGTGCTAGCTGCACATTCGAGCAGACTTGATAGACCTCTAGGCCTTTATCTGCTGGCAAATTTCGTATGTTCGTATATTTTCGGCAAGTGCAGCCAGAACACAGTGTCCCATAACTGAGGCCCCTTCTCCATAGCTTCTGCAAAAGGCTTAAAAATTGCAATTCCTTGCCCAGCATTGTTCCTCTCACTGCTCCACCTTCATTACTAAATTCTGGTTTGGGTCTCTCCCATCCTACCTTGCCTCTCTCCTTACCCCTGCTACTCTCTTGCCCTACAACTTACGATCAAACTGCATCCGTACCTTCCCCTCCCCCACATGCCCATACTTCAGCTGGCAAACTCTTCTTCTCCTAGAGACTTCCTTCCCTCTGGAATAACATCCCACTCCAAATCCATCTCTCTCCATTCTTCCCTGCTCTCAAGTGCCTTCTTATGCCTACCCCTACCACATCCTGTGTCTGTTCTCATTCTTAGACCTCTCTCCTTAGCATGGTTTGTTCCCCACTCATCTTACTTCATCACACTGTATATATCTTCTTGTAAATTTAATTTGTATTTATTTGACAATTCCACATTGTAAATAGCTTTGATAATTGTATATACTCTGTATTTTGTTATGCATGTGCTGTCGTTCTATTTATTTTTCTTTGTCTTTTTTGGCCTATACTGTTGTATCTCTTTCCCCAGGTCACATCTGGAAATGTGCTTCTGCTTGTCATGCTTTTCCCGGTTATCAACTGTTAAATAAATAAATAAAATAAATAAATATGTTCATATGTATTATGAATTTATGGGAATCACGCAATGTTTTATTTGAAGGAAACATTTTAAAATGGTTTTCCTATCTTCGTTCCATTTGTTTATCTTTGACTGTTCCAAAACAGAATGATATATATGCCTATTTGCCTACTTGGAAAAATCACAACTTTTATTTTAATTGTTAGTTTGAGACATTTTGTGCAATGAAAACTGGAAAGGCACCTTCTAGCTATAGATTTGTGTAACTTTAGCTAGCGTTTCCCTGTGATGTCATAGGAGGAATTGCAGTGTAACACAAGAACAGACAAAGGTTAAAGGTCAGTCTAACAGTGCCTTATTGCCTTTGTGTTTTACATTAATTTTATTATTTATTGTATAATCGAATAAATTGCATGCAAATTAAATGCATATTTAGATTACTTAGTACTACCATGTATATGGTATCATCTTAATGTGTGGATGTCACATTAAATGATTTGGTTATGTTTTGAGAATCACGTTTTCCAAACTGGCATAGAAACATCAATGTTGACAGCAGAAAAAGTCCCAGTTGTCTATGTAGTCTGCCCAGCCCTACCTACAGTTGGATGTGGTAGCCCCAGCGGTCACTTCATCTCCCCATTAACTCCACTTCCACCCTTACACTTCTCATATATTTGTCCCACCCATATTGGAACCCTACTTCCCCTTCCAGAACCAGTGGCTTTTTCTATCTCTTGATTCTGATATATTTTTGAACCCAGTTGGGTAATGTTAATTTTTTCCCCCTCTTTTGGTCCTATCTGACGGTTTAAGTGACTAGTTATAAGGGGTTTGGTAGTTTCAGAATTTTAGTATTTTAGGAATAGATTAGTTAAGGGGTCTTGCCCAGCAGGCTTAATGAATCTAAGCGTTATAGAACGCAGTAGTTGGTAAGGACAACAGTTTGAATGGTGGCATGAGCCAATGAGTGTTACATCATTTGCATATGTTCCATATTCTCTGGGGCAGTTCAACGCTGGAGGCTGACTGCATGAATTAATAATATTGAAGAATACCTTGTAAGAAACAAGATTACTAAGGTGGGTAATTTTTTCTTCTGGGGTAAAGGGATGACCCTAAGACAGCCTTTCTGTGAGGCATCATCCACATGGGTCACAGAGGAGCGAGGTAAGTCTTAGGGATGGTGGGTGAAGGGGCTGAGCAGCGTGGATTTGCTGAAGGTGGCCAGTCACAGGAGTAAAAGCATAGTAAATTAAAAAAAAAAAGTTTTATGAACCGCTCATGGGCTGTCACTCAGATGACACACAGCGAATTCAGGATAAGTAGACAAGGGATTTGAGATACCCAGCCTTGCTGGGAGAGGTCTGGAATAGAGCCTCCCAGGTACTTAGTAAATGCTGTGCTAATAATAGACTTAGAAGATGCTGGTCCAGTGGTGTGAGGGGCTGAGGCACTGGTTGCCACACTACCTACCACACTGGCCACCCAGATTTGGGAACAGACCAGGGTTGCTTTGGGAGACAGCTGGAGGAAGAAGGATTGAGTGCCCAGAGACAGCACTCCTCCTTCAGGGAGGGGGATTGGCTACCACCTAGTGGAGGATAGGTGGTACAGCAGCAGTTGCCTCTTTGAGCACAGGGCACAGGCGCCAAGTATGTGTGGTAGCTTCAAGTCGCATGCCTGCATCATAGCATGCATTGCCAACTTTGAGGGAACAGGGGAGAAGAAATGGTGGAACCCACCATCCAGCAGGATGATTCAGCCATCCACAAGCCTTTACCCAATGACTCAAGCCCCACCACTGTCTGGATCCATGCCTCAGCAGAGGTTGGCAACCCCCGTCAACCCCAGCAGGGTGGGGGGCCAAGGGAAATAAGGAGGTGAAGGTAAGACCTGGAGGAATTGGGGGGTGAAGAGGCATGGGTTGCTGGTAGGACAGGGGACAGACAGATGAAAGGGGAATAAACAAATAATGGAACAAACAATCAGTTAATAATAGACTTTGACAGGTGCAGTTTAATGTTTTGCATCTTATCTGTTTCACACCAGCTCTAGCCCACAGACTAGACAACTCCAAGACAGATGTCTGCCCCAAATATTTAGCATCAGTAGAAAAAATGTTTCCTCTGACCTCGTCTTGTCCTAAAATATATGCCTTTTGGAGAGAGACAGTCAAAATGTCTAGAGTATTGGAGCACAATTACACATTGGGAGCTGAGCAGGTGCTTCTAGGTGGTGAAGGTAAGGGCAAGGCTGAGAGCTCCTATGATCACCCTTTTTGGCTGACAGGCTTAACCATAGGTAGACAAGTACTAGCCCAGAACTAGCTGTCTGAAGGAGCCCCCACTATTCCACTGTGGGGAAATGTATTATTTGAAAACATACGGCTAAAACGGACCCAAATACTGTACTAAATGCTTACCATAAAGACCTGGGTATGTGGGGGTCCTCTGGAGAAAGCCATATGTATGCATTGGTTTCCTTTTTAACTTCATGTTTAAACAGGCTTCTGTCTAGCAGCATCCACTATGCATGTACTGAACAGAATCTGTCTGAAAGGTACAGTATATGTCTCCTGCATGGGATGCTAGTAGCGTCAGCAGTAGTGGATCTCTTGAGTGTGTGGGCTGCTCGTGCAATTGGATTGGAGGAGGTTGTGATGGCCTATAATCAGGCCATTGTATCAGTCTCCGATGCAGTCATACCAGTCTGTATACAACTCGACTTAGCCCTTGAAATCTCCATGGTTTGGTGGGAGGCTCGGGAGCTCAGGGAGCTTAAGTTAATGGGTCAGAGGTTGGAGCACTGATGGAGAAGATCCAGGTGTGACGAGGACAAGGTGACTGTTGGAGCACTGATGGAGAAGATCCAGGCGTGACGAGGACAAGGTGACTTTGAGGACTCACTGTGGTGAGTATCAAAGGGCAATCTCCCATAAGAAGGCAGTATTCCTGTCCAGGAAGATTACAGCAGGGAGGATCCGACCAGCTCTGCTCTTCTGTTGGGTGGACACATTTTTAACTTTGGTCTGTATGCAACCAGTAAGAGCTAATTCATCTCCGTAGTGCAGAAAGTTTGTTGTTTTTCTCTGACAGAGTAATCTTGATTCAGTTAGAGATCTCGTCATCTGGATCATATCGATCCAGCCATACCATGTTGGTGAGGGAGGGATACAATCTGCTGGCCTGGAGCAAGTTTAGACCAGTTTTGATCAAAGAGGTTTGCGGGGTGGTCTTGGAGCTGCGGCACACCTATTGCAAGCGGGATCCAGGCCCGACTGGCCTAATAAATGGGTGTATGGGGTTTCTCAGTCTGGTGTTCACTGAACTGATCCGATTTTCCCTTTCATAAGGGGTCTTTCCTGGGATGTCAAAAACAACTTTGGCGAGACCTCATCTGAAAAAGCTTTCTTTGGACCAGGACTATTCGACAAATTATACACCCATCTCTAACTTCCTCTTTCTGGGTAAGGTTATAGAGAGAAGGTGGTGGCTCTGCAGCTAGAGGATCATGACCCTTGACATCTTTGAACCTCTCTAGTCCGGGTTCAGGTCTAGGCACAGTACTAAGACAGCACTGGTCAGGGTGCAAATTGATCTGCTCACGGCTAGAAATTGAAGCGAGTGGTCATTTCTCATTCTCCTTGATCTCTCTTTAGTGTTTGACACCGTGGACCAAGGGGGTTGTTGTGTCACCTTAGAGAGTACTGTGAACTCACTAACACTGTCATCCACTGGTTTGAGCCCTACCTTGGTGGCAGAACACTGAGGGTGGTGATAAGAAGCCTCTTGCACCCAATGCTGCTGCTCTGTGGCGTGCCCCGGGGTCAATTCTCCCTCCCATATTGTTTGCGGTGTGTATGCTGCCCCTGGGAGGGATCATTAGATGATACAGGCTGGTTTTCATTGCTATACAGATGATACCCAGCTGTATCTCTCTTTTGTGCTTGGGATACCTAGTGCAATCAAGGTAATCAATTCATGCCTGGCTGCGATCCAGGACTTGATGTCTTCGACCTCGTTGCAACTCAGCCTGGACAAGATGGAGGTACTGGTGATTGAGCCTGATTGAAAAGGAAGTATAGGGGCAACCAACAATGGAAATGGCTTACAGCTGGGCCCTTCGAGCTGGTGGCCTCTGCTAAGATTAAGAATCTGGGGGTCATTTGGATGAACGGCTGGCACATGAGTCTCAGGTGTCAGCTGTATTCCAGAGTGGCTTTTATCATTTTAGGAACATTGCCCAGATTAAAACTATGATTCCCCCAGAAGACTAGCCCTCACTGGTACATGCGTTCATCACCTCCAGGCTTGACTACTGCAACGCTTTATACCTTGCGGTAAGAGCAGGTGTCCTATGACGTCTGCAGCTAGTGCAGAATACAATGGCCCAGTTGTTGATGGGCCTTTCAAGGTTGTGTCCTATAATTCTGGTCCTGTGTGGATGACACTAGTTGCTGGTGAAGTTGCGTATCACCTTCTTGGTCAGTTTACTGACCTATGAAGCCCTGTACAGACCGGATCTTGGTGACCTTTGTGACCTACTAACTGCTTACCAGACCTCTGGCCCCCTCCACACCATTGAGGTGGGCCTCCTAACTGTTCCAATGGTGAGGCTGAAATTCTCTGGCGATGGGGCCTTTTCATCCACTGACCCTGCCCTTTGGAACAGGCTTCCCAGGGCTTTGCGAGAGGTCCCCTCATTGGAGGCTTTTAAAAGGGGCCTGAAATCCTTCCTCTTTCAGGAAGCTTTTGGCACTGCTTAATCTTTATGCTGGAAAATTCACCTACTGACCAGCTTTCCACTGTTAGTTTTTTTTGTGTGTGTGTATAATATATTTATAACTTTGTTTTAATGTGATTGTATATTGTGAATGTTTTATACTGTGATGTTTGAATTTTGTTCAGCGCTCAGAGCACCTGGGATTGGGCACTATATAAATAAAGTTTAATAGTACCCCTTGGACCCGTTTACCCTAGTGCTCTAACCACCTAACCTATACAGTATGTGCGTGTAGTGTCTTCTGAGATCTGTGATTACACAATAAAGACATTTTACAAAAGCAAACACACTTTTACATATGTTGCATAATTCAGATAGAGGTCATACCTCCTGCATAATTAGGTCAATGCAATTATTACTATGGAACTTTATGTTTAGTATATACGTATGACTCTAGAGCCTTTGAAAATAGGCCCTGTCTGAAGGATTCGTAGTGCAATAGAAACTAAAAACTAAACTTTGAAGAACTCTTAGCACTGAATTGTTATACCAAACTTGATAGCAATCCAATAAGCGGTTCTTATGATTTATCCAAAATATGGTGTGTGAAGGTCTTGACTAGATCCTTGTTCTTGAAGCTGCTGCCCCATGAGTGATGTGACAGTTATATAACACTAGAAGACTGCTCTTTTAGTTTCAGCCTTCGTCTCATAACGTTATACTGTACATATCACAGAGTGAAAATCAACTAGATCTGCAGGTACCGGTTGCTGTTCTGTTTTTTTTTGGTAGAAAATGTATAAAAATCACAATTTAAAACAAAAAGTGGTGACTTGTAAGCTATATAACTGGGCAAGTATGTGGGGCAAATTCAATAATGCAGTAGTGTAGGGGACATAGGAAAAGCACTTTAACAAACTTGTTATTAAAAAAGGAAAACATTTGGTCTTCCAGTAATCTTCAGCATTGATTCTCATTTAAATTTGCCAGGGGTCAGCCACGACTACTGGGCACGGCTGCTGCACACCTCCCATGTGGTGCTGTGTGCCCACCAATAACCATTGCGGCACCCTCATTCACCCAAGTTTTGTTCTTCTCACCATCGAGTGTATACTGTGGGGGCACAGTGCCTCAGTTCAACTTGTCACTGCTATTTTACCTGTTTTGTGGTGTCACTTGTGTTTTTAATTTTTCTGTGATACCAAAGTCTGATAAGAGAGGGACAAAATTGACGAAGAAAGTCTGACAGGTACCCATTATATGTCCCTGCCACTATGGGAAATCAACTGTTGTTCCAGATCGGCATCAGACCTGTGCAGCCTGTCTTGAACTGGAGCATGACATGGATGCATGTGATGCCTGCTTCACAGTAGATTACCATACCCTA
This sequence comes from Neoceratodus forsteri, assembly GCA_016271365.2. Lineage (NCBI taxonomy): Eukaryota > Metazoa > Chordata > Ceratodontiformes > Ceratodontidae > Neoceratodus > Neoceratodus forsteri. The sequence continues at coordinate 1,111,639,087 of CM028133.1, forward strand.
GAGAACCATGGATTGACGTCGGGTCCCCTGAGCCCCACCTTCATAGGCAGGTGTTGCATGTATGTGTCCAAGCTCAGGAAATTTTGCCTTCCCCCTGGGCCTCTTCCCAGAACATCTGGTTCCATGAAGGTACGGAGTTCTCCTTAACCTCACCGCACTGAGGCTTTGGAGACTCTGATGGTTGGGTCTGGTGGACAGTTGACTCCTTCTGGGTGGTCAATTGCGAAGCCTCCACAGTCTGAGAGCCCTTAGCAGCAGATGTCCTTGGTAATGAGATTGCAGCTATTTCCTCAGTCTACACTGGCAGACACCTTGATGTTGTTTATTGGCATCACGTGTGCTATTGTCACCATTTGCAGTGACAACACAGTGAGTGTCACCGTGGACGGCGAACTCTCTTCTGACACTGTTCGTGGTGTCAGGAGAGGGAATGGCACCAGAGCTGTTGTCTGCACTGTTACCTGTTCAGATCTTGTCACTGCCCATGGTGTCTTTAGTAACACCGAGTAAGGTGACAGCACTGGATGCAGTGACAGAGGTGGTGACTGCCACAGTGTCAGTCCTAGGCCCAGCTCTGGGCAAGGCATTGATGAATGATGTCATCCCTGAGGTTGTCCTTGACTGTGGCGTTGTTCATGACCCTGAAGAGGGTGAAGGCTCTGGGAGTGACATTGAGGCTGAACCGAGCATGGCGTCAAGGGCGGTGCTGGCCATGATGAGGAGGATGACCCTATCTCTGTGGCTGTTGCTGGTCTTGAGCCTGGTGCTGGAGGCGGCACTGACTCAGGGTCAGATAGCAGTCCACAGATGGACTTTTTCCAGGAGCAGCTGGATGTCACCACTACTAGTGAGGACCGAGGTCACCCTGTGAGACCTGTACAGCTCTGCTCTTCTCACCTGGGGATTCCCCCCATGGGCACTGATTGGGTCACTCCTCAGATATATTTATTTATTTTTTTATTTATTTGAGTTTTGGTAACTGGGTAAGTCTAATGAGACAATTACAGTCCCTTTTTCAGGGTCGACCCAGGGTTAAGAATCAACCACGAAGTTACAAGTGCAACCAGCAATGCAGTTCTCATGTTACAAAGTTGGCATTAGCCAGAGTACATGTCAAGACAAAATATTGCAAGTACACAAACAATTGACTACGGACTTTCTCTTGATGAGCGATTGAAGCCTAGATAGAGGAGAAGTCTATATACAGGGCAGTTATAGTACAAAACTTCATAGTAAACATACTAGTAGTATAACATGGGAATGGCTAGGATCAGAGATTCTACAGGCATTACTCTCATATTATGCTAGGTGGTGCAGTAGTGGAGTGGGAGGAAGAATAAGGCAGGAGGAGGCAGCCGTGGTAAGGCGGAGGAGTTTCTGGGTAGGCACCCTTCAGCGAAAGCAAGAGCAGGTAGCAGAGTTAGACAGAAGGGACTGAAATTGTGGGATGGAGAAGCAGGAGAGAATGGAGGGAGGGAGTTCCAGTCAGTTAAAGCAGCATATGAAAAGGAGCGTCTGGATACAGCAAGACGTATTTTGGGAACAATGAGAAGGGAGAGAGGCAGAGCGAAGTGTGCATAGTGTTTGTTTGAGGCGTATATGTTCTCTGAGGCAAGGAGGGGTGAATTTGTGGGCAAGCTTGAATGTGAGGTTCAAGGTGGAGTACCTCAGTTTTGATTCATAGGAGGACCACTCCAGAGAGGTGAGAGCGGGCAGGGGCCCCCAAGGCGAAATGACCAATCGTGTGGTATGCCTGAAAGAGGAGGGGCAAGGAGGAGGAGTTAGTGAAGAGGAGGAGGGGCGCAGCATAGGGTAGGAGGGGGAGGAGGGATGCAGAGGCTATTTTTTGGCAAGAGGCAAGTGTGAGGTGCGGGTGAATACAATAGAGGAGTCCGAGTTACTGGTTGAGATTTTTGATAGTGTTAGGTGTTAGAGACATGGGAGGTGAACGAGAGGGCAGGGTCCAAGGTAACACCCAGGTATTTGACAGTGGAAATGCTAAGGGTAGGTAGATTAGGCTTTTGTAGAGGCCGATGAGCGAAGACCATGCATTTTGTTTTTTTGAGTTGAGAACAAGATGATTACACTGGAACAAGGCTTCCAGGGAGGCGAAATCTGAGGCAAGGTCCTGATTGATTTGGTCTATAACTGGAGAGAAGTGATAGATGATGGCATCGTCTGCATATAGATGAACTGTGGCACCCCTGCAGAAGTTGGGAAGACCATTGATAAAGAGTGAGAATAACATAGGGCCCAGAATGGAGCCTTGCGGGACACCATGGGAAACCGGCTTTTATTCAGACTGGGAGCTATCCCACTTAACTTTCTGGGATCGATCAGACAGATAGCTCTTGATCCAGTGCAGTGCATTGTGGTCCAGGCCAAGTAGATGCAGCTGGTGAAGCAGAAGCCCGTGATTCGCGAGATCAAATGCTTTTGTGAGATCCACGAATATGGCTTCAGTGGCCTGGCCCTTATCCATAGCATGGAAGATGTCAGATGTTACTTTTATAAGTGCAGCAAGAGTACTGTGATTCTTTTTAAAGCCATGTTGGCAGGGTGATAGCAGATTGTGGGAGTCAAGGTAGTCTTGGAGATGATTATAAACGATACGCTGTTGGATTTTTGCCAGATGAGAGAGCAGAGATATAGGGCAATAGTTTTCTATGATGGAGTTTGGTCCCCCTTTGTGGACTGGGACTACTACTGCCATCTTCCACTTTTCTGGCACAATGTTAGAGGGGAAGGACCGGTTAAACAAGTCGTGGATGGGGCGAGCTAGGGGAGGGGCACCCAGCATAAGAAACTTTGATTCCAGCGAGTCATATCTGGGAGAGCCCTCCGGTTTGCTAGATAGGTTGCCAACCTCTTGAGTGTGGCTTGCTCCAAATGGAATTCAGGACGACCCCCTAGGTTGGGCGGGAGAGTCTTGTGAAGAGAGGGAGAGTTGTGGAAGACTGATGTGAATTTTTGTAGGTCAGTGAAGAAATTGTTAAATCCAGTGGCTGTGGAGAGTGGATCGTCAAGGGTGGAGCCATTGACAGAAACAGAACTTGGGGTTTCTACAGTCTTTCCTTTTACTAGAGAGTTAACGTGTCTCCAGAATTCCTTGGGGTTACTAAGATGCTCAGTTTGGATAGATTTGAGATGGTATCTCTTAGCTTTTTGTACAGAATTTTTACATTTATTCCTGAGCTGTCTGTAAATAAGCCAGTACGAGAGGGAGTCCACTCTGTTTATACATTTCCCAAGCTTTGTCACGGAGGGCCATAAGAGATCTGATATCTCCGGAGAGCCACGGGGCTTTAACACCCTTTGATCTGCATTTCTTCTGTGGGGTGTGTTGGCTGATTGTTTTGGTGAGAGTGGAGATTAGGAAGTCCAGGGCTAGGTTTATGTCAGGAAGTGTATTAATGGGGCCCCAATCTTTAATGTTAATGGATGACAGGAACCTGCTGACGTCAAACTTAGTCATACATCGGACCAGGGAAATCTTGGGCGGAGGATTGGTATAGTTGTTTCTCCACACACAGAAGGTGGGAGAGTGATCGCTTATGCAATCTGAGAGCATGCCAGCAGATTTGATTTTAAGTGGGCAGTTGGTGACCATCCAGACTAGTAGGGTATGATTGCCAGATTTTGGATTGACTCGTGTATGATCATGGATTAACTGGGTAAGGTTACTATCAGTAAGTGAAGCACGGACATTACCAATATTGGGGTGAAGCCAGTCAATGTTGAAGTCCCCACATAGGATGAGGTCATGCTTTGGAAGGCTGCCTAAGGGTGCAAGGAGAGGAGGCAGGCCAGCGGTGGCAAGGCTGGGGAGCATATAAATACACCCTATGATGAGGTTTTTAATGTTTCCAAGAGTAAGAGTGATGTAAAGGGACTCAACGAGAGGAGGTGAGGAGACAGGAGTGGGGAGGACAGTGACGTTGAGGCCTGTCCTGTAGTAGATCATTACCCCTCCACCCCTTTTGCCTATTCTATCATGTCTAAAGATGCCATAGCCTGGAAGGGACAACTCATGTTGTTTGATGGCAGGTTTTAGCCAGGATTCGGATATGCATAGGATGTCAGGAGACATTCGTATAGTCCAGGCTTCCAGTTCTGCCATTTTGGGGCATAGGCTGCGAATGTTAATGTGGACTATTTTTAGACCTTTCATAGGAGGTATAGACGCTGCAGACTGGGTCAGGAGAGAATGAAGTGCAGGTCCAGGGTTGGTTTCAATGTCACCAGCCTGGAGCAGCAGGAGGAGAGTAGAGACAGTTACCCAGGGCAAGGTGCCGGAAGAGGATATTCCAAGGGCAGAGGTAGCATTAGGAGCATGGAGTCGTTTATGCAGCCAGTACTCAAGCAGAGCTGTATCTTGTTTAGGCAGACAGGGGATATAGAGAAGTATTGTTGGGGATTCTGGTTCAGCGTGAACTGGAGGGGGAGGTGTACTTTCACCTGCAGGGTTTTGGAGGGCTCCAGCTATCACCCAGTCCACATACCAGCTTAAAGCAATAAGACAAGCAAGGGAGAATAAGCAATTTAGACTGCCCATTATAGCAGTCATGGCAAGCTGGGCAAACAGGCAGAGAGCAGAGTGCAGGTTGTATGTTGTAGCATTCTGTGGTCCAGTCAGAGGCTGAATGCCTGGTAGGAACAGCAGCAACTAGAATTACAGTTAAGTGTAAAAAGTCAAATTAACTTGACAAATTCTAGTAGACTAGGGGAGTCCAGATAGTTCAGAAGGGATTGTCCTGCCTAATCCTGGAGCCCTAGGTCCAGAGGTGTCAGCAGGGAGAGACAAGCCAATGGGGAGGGGATTTTCTGAAGAAGGAGGGGCAGGAGGAGTATTTAAAAGGTGGCCTAGGTGAGGGTGGGAGGGTGAGACAAAAGAACAGGCAAGAGAGAGCTATGAGTCCCCAGATACAAGATTGCAAGCCAGAGAAGCTGGCTGAAAAGGCGCACCAATCGGGAGTGATGCTCCTCACGGCTGGCCCAATCAGGAGCCTTAGAGAAATGCAGCAACCAATGAGAGAGCCGCCAGAGCAGCATGGCTCCAAATTCAAACAGCAGTGTACCTGAGGATTTCATATAGAAGGACACCCTTCAGGCAGATCTGCTAGGTCCTTCCCTTGGGCAAGGCCCCTTATGCAATTCAGCAACCCAGGTCAAGGCCAGGAGTCTCAACACCCTCTAGCAGGGCCGCGCTGCTTTATAGAGCATTTGCCCTTGTTCATAGGCCATGAGGGGCCACCAGTGTGGAATCAACACTGGGATTTTGTTGGTGCTGTATAGGGTTGGCATAGGGAGTCTGACAGAGCCCAGTACTGTCATTTCTCCCCAACACCAGTAGTCACTGGAGTCAGCTCCTGATCTCCATCAACGTCCTCTTCGTAGAACAATGAATCATCTGTCCACCTTTCTTCTGCTGTTGAGTACACTTTGTACCAGACATTCTTGATGGAGCTGCTCCAGGTGCTCTACTACATGCTTTTACAAACTGCGATCTGGCAGCCCTGCCACTGGGACGCCTTCGAGTTTGCAATCTCAGTACTACTATCATTCCTCCATGGTCTAGAGTCTTAGGCAGCATCCAGGGAAGTTCAGAGGTCTCCCTTCTCTAATCCAACCATCTCTAGGGACCTCCTCATGTGATATTGTGTACCCACAGGGTCCACAGGTGTGGCACTTCACTCCTTCTTGGGGCTTGAAGTACTGCAGACCCAGTTGGGGCACCTACATCTTACATGTGACTGACCTCCAGAGGCAGATTCTGCTCAGATGGTGCCTTTGGCAGGAAGGCTTTTTTCCTCGGTATGTGCCCTAATGTGCATTTCTACACACCAGGTACATATGGCAACCTGTAACTGTTGCCTATGGGTGCAGCTAAGCACACTCTTAGCTACACTGCCACAGAGCAAGACAGTCAGGCAGGTGATTGACCTTTCTACTCGGGGCCTGGAGGTAGTTTGGCACCAGTTGAGGGCATCTTATGATGGCTACAAGGTGGCCTCCAGGTTAGCAGAAACTGCAGTTTGCATCAGGTAAATAGCATGGCTTCATCTGTCCCAACTGGCACCTTTGACCCAGCGTAAGGTGCTTAATTCACACCTCCAGAGGACTCTTCCTTCTCTGCTAGGGTCAGGCAAGAACTGTCGGGGAACCCTCTTGCTCCCGTGCCACAGGAGCCCCCCCTTGGGCCTGACCAGTCTCAGGTCTCACAGACATGTGAGGGGCACCTGCCCTCAGATGTTCTCCCCCATGCAGAGGGCTGAGGGTCTCTGTTACCTCAGCATGAGCCAGCTTCTCCCTCAGAAGAGAAGGGAAAGGTTGGTATTTGGACACATGAGTGGTAATGTGGGAATAAGTGGGAAAGTGAGCCTCATTTTTTTTTTTGTCCCCCTATCTTCTTTACCTCTTTCTCGCCTATCCCAGTACAGCTAATGCTTTCTGGCCTCTTCCTCTTAATTTCCCACTTGCTCCCCACTCCAGACTCAAACCCTTCACTCTGAGCATCGTAGGCACCGATCATACCACTACTCCATCTAATCTGGGATCGCTTAAGGGGATACCTTGCTAACTCTTGAGTCCTGTGGCTTCTGGGCACATTGCCGTCTTGTGGTTCCCATCCCTCATTTGCATTGTGCTCCACCATGCCCCTCCATCTAATCTTTGGTGTGCTCCTTACTCCCTCCCCTCCCCAAGTCATCTGCCTGTCAGCCTAGCAGGTACCCAATATTATGCCACCAGATAGGGCACTACCAGCAACGCTCCACACACCTTCCATACCCTGATATGTCCCCCCTGGAACCTAACCCAGCATACCTCATTAACCCTCTTAATGGCCATGCATATCTCCATCCTACCCATACCTGTGTCTGCCAGCAAACCCTGTCTCCAGCCATGTAACCCTAACATCAAAGCCAAGCTAATTAGACTCACTCTCTTCCGCCATGCCCTCCTACTCCTCCTATCAGGCAATGTGCACCCAAACCCGGGCCCACTCCCCCAGCACCTCCTGTGGATCGTCGAATGGACTCCTTCTAGCCACCATCAACATCTGTAGCCTTCAAACAAAGCTTGATGTCCTTCAGGGCTGGATGGCACAGATTTCTCCAGATATCCTTGCAGTTACAGAGACCTGACCTGATCCTGATACCCCAGACTCAGCTGTCCATATTCCTGGGTACTCTATCCTCAGAACTGACAGGCTAGCTAAGAGGGGTGGGGGCTGCACCCTTTACTATGGAGATTCCCTTCAGGCCTCGCTAGTTCCTGGCGCTCCCACTCCATCCCACAGTGCACAGGTTCGCACTGTGAAACTGCAACCTGACACAGCTGACAAAGCCCTACACATAGTCACAGTTTATACCCCCCCCGCACCAAAGGCCAGTGTTTGACTCAGTAATGAACTGCTTAGCCCACCTGCCCACCTCCAGTGAAATCATTGCCCTGGATGATTACAATGTCAACTAGCTAGCAACATCCTCTGTCCCCTATAAGGATGCTGTTGCAGCACTGGACCTCACCCGAGTCATCCAGTCCCCCACGAGACTTAACCATAAAACTGACACCTCCACACTCATTGACCTAATATTCATGAATCAGCCCACCCATATGTCTGAGGTCTCAGTACTTCCAGATGCACTGAGTGATCACTCACCAGTCCTCTGTAGATGGTCCTCAATAAAAATCCCAAAGCGGCCACCCAAATATACCTTTATACGTTGCCTAAAAAAGGGATCTCTCTTGCACCTCAAACAACACCTATTATAATGTGACTGGACCCCCATCAGCACTGCACAGTCTACTGATAGTGCCCTGGATTACTTTATCTCCTCGTTTAACTCCACTTATGACTGCTATGCCCCAATCTCTAAACAGAAGGTCAAAGGTCAGGACACCCTCTGGCTCTCCCATGTCCTATTTGACCGCATGAAGCAACTTGACAATTAGTGGCATGAAGCTAGTGAATCAGGGAAACCGCAAGACTGGCAACTCTGTAGGGAACTTAGGAACACTGATTGTCTCGAACCAGGTATGGAACCTAGGTGTGATTTTTGATGAAAGTCTGACTTTGAAGGCTCAAGTGTCGGCTGTAGTCAAATCGTCCTATTACTATCTTAGGAATATAGCCAGGGTGAAATACCTGGTTCTGACTGAAGATCTTCTAACTCTGGTCCACGCCCTTGTTACCACCCATTTTGATTATTGCAATACCCTCTACCTAGGGCTACCGGGGGTTGATGTCCGCCGACTGCAGCTGGTGCAGAACGCGACAGCCAGGTTGTTGACTGGGACTCCTAGATCCAGGCATATCACACCTGTGCTGCGTGAACTGCACTGGCTGCCGGTACAGTGGCAGATTCCCTTCAAGGTCACATTGCTGACCTATAAAGCCCTACACGATCAGGGACCACAGTGCCTGCAAGACCTTCTGTCTCCTTACTGCCGCTCCTGCCAACTCTGATCCTCCAGCGAGGGATTAGTAGAGAGATTCCCAGGGACCGTTTGAAAACCTCAGGAGGTAGAGCATTTGCATATATGGCCGCGACCCTGTGGAATTCTCTACCTCGTCGGATACGTGATAGCCTGACCGTGGAGGGATTTAAAACTGCTCTTAAAATGTATTTGTTTAACCAGGCCTTTTCTGGTGTTTAAGTTGCCATTTAAGTTAGTGACATTACTGTTCGAGTTCTTGCACTAATCTCTGTCCCCCCAGGCTGTGAGACACTCCTAAAGAGTGTGTGACACTAAAGGAGTCAGTACTGCTTGGGTTATAAGGATGCAACTGATTTTATTATAGCAGTTCATTGTGCAAGCTATACCAGGAAGTCATTTGCAGTTTCAGCAGTCCTGGATAGTTGGAGGGAGAACTACAGCTCTGCAGCAACAAAGCAGTTTTAACTGCTGTTATTATTTAGAGCACTCTGGGCTGGATATTCAAAAGGGTTGCGCCATGCGCAATAGGGTTGCGCCTGCGCAAGTCCAAAATTGCGCCATTCTGCCATATTCAGCAGGAGGCAGTTGCACCCCCCAAGGCAAGCTGAGCAACAGCGCAATGCAAATGAATGCATGCTGAACTGGAGGGGGAGGAACCATGCATAAACTGCGCAGCCCGATATTCAGCGGGCTGTGCAGAGTTGTGCAGGTGCAACCCCAACCTGCGCCTGCACAACTTTGAGCCAAAAAAGGAGTAAGTCGAGGGCCACCCACAGGTGAGCTGCACGCGTTGCAGGCGCAGCACAGCAGCTGCCACCTGTGGCTGGCCTCAACCTCTCCTGCCCCCCAGCCCACTGTGGGCAAAAGGTGTAAAAATCCCCCACCCCCAACTGGCCCAATCACGGGCAAAAGCATAAAATCCCCTCCCTGACTGGCCGACCCCCACCAGCCCGATCGCGGGCTGTAAAATGTTGAATCACACCCTCAAGAACTGATCCCTGGTGGTCCAGTGGCCCACTAAGCCCGATCGCGGGCAGCAAAGTGATGAATCACACCCCCAAGACCAAATCCCTGGTGATCTGTCCCCACCCCACCCACCCACAAAGCCCCACCACCGCATATCTGGACTGCCTTATGCGGTATGGGCTGCCGCCATTGGCTCTTGCTCTGCACCAATGGGCGTGCAGCCCACAATCGTAGTCTGTCGGTGAGCAGCGGGCCGCAGGCGGGTGGGATGCTGCTGGGGGCGGGGGTGGTGGGGCTTCATGGGTGGGTGGGTGGGTGGGGGACACTAGATCACCAGGGATTTGGTCTGGGGGGTGTGATTCATCACTTTGCTGCCCGCGATCGGGCTTAGCAGTCCACTGGACCACCAGGATCAGTTCTTGGGGGTGTGATTCATCACTTGCTGCCCACGATCAGGCTTAGCGGTCCACTGGACAACCAGGGATCAGTTCTTGGGGAGGGTGGGGTGTGATTCATCACTTTGCTGCCACGATCAGGCTTAGCGGTCCACTGGACAACCAGGGATCAGTTCTTTGGGGGTGTGATTCATCACTTTGCTTGACCTTATCTCCTGCTGGGACTGTATAGACCCATAAGGCCTCACGCTTCCTCTGCCCTTGGACCTAGCAATTCTATGTCATCTCTAATGAACATAGCCATTCCACCCCTCTGCCCTCCTTTCTATCCTTCCTAAGCATAGTGTACCCTGCACGTTTAGGTCCCAGTCATGGTTTTGTTGGGCACGTCTCCATGACCGCCGCCACATCCACCCTCAACAGCATGGCCTGAAACACTGGCAATTTGTTTCCAAGCTCCTGGCATTTACTAACACCAACCCCCACCCTTATCCCTGATCCCTTTGTCGAACCCCACCCAGATTCCTTATACTTCCATCCTCCTCTGCTCCTCCTGAAACCTCCACCCCAGTCTGTTTCCTCCCCTTGGGCTTGAAGGCTACTCCTCATCTGGAGGAGAGGGCTTCTGGTCAGCCCCTCCCTTATCCCTTCCCCTCACAAGTTTAAAACCCACCTTTCTTGAATGTAGTCAGCCATCCCCTGTTTAAGGACTTCCTTTCCTAATGGGGCAAGATGAAGCCTGTCCTTGGCATACAGTCCCTTATCCTCCCAAACTCCTTTCCAGTTCCCTAACACCCCCAACCCACTCTCTTCACCCCACTTCCTGAGCCAGTCATTAACCTCTGTGATCTTCAGTTTTTTTCTCCACTGAGGCCTTTGGTACTGGCAATATCTCCGAAAAGGAAAGGGAATGCTGTCTGAGATTATGAAAGATTGTGGCAATAACCCTATTGCACTTATACATGTGGGTGCTAACAATATTCTTCGGGACTCAGTTCAAAAAATAAAAAAAGATTTTATCGCAATGACATAAACTGGTCGATATTGGTTGCAATATTTGTCTCTGTGAGATTTTACCTCTTCCTCGTTTTTCTTCCTCCCTCAATAAAAAAATTAAAGTCATAAATGAATGGCTTAGGAAATGATGTCTGCAACAGAACATTACTTGCATAACTCATTGGGAAGAATTTGAAAATCATCCTGAGTTATACTGTTTCGATGGCCTACACCTAAGCAGACGTGGGAATGCTTTCCTGGGAAAACAGTTTCTGTCTTCTATTAACAATGTTTTAAACTGAGTTCCGGGGGTGAGATGGCAGATATATCACCATCTCTAAAACCAGTTATACCAATTACAATGAAAAGTCAACAATTGCATTGCTTAAGTTTCAATGCTAGGTGTTTAAATCAAAAACTTGATGAATTAAAGTGTAGAATCAGTCAAGATAATATTGATATCATCTTTATTAGTGAAACTTGGGGTGATGCTAGGTCATCTTGGGATACAAATATACTTGGTTTTACTATTTACACCTACAATAAAATTATTAGAAAAGGTGGGGGAGTTGCTTTGTTTGTTAATAATCAGATAAAGTCAATTAATATTACTAAAAGTATTAAAAAACATAACAAACAAACTGAGACTATCTGGGTCAAAATATTTCTTTCTACATCTGATGTTCTTATTATGGGCTCCTGTTATCGCCCTCCAAATTCTTCAGTAGATATAGTAGATGCTATATTAAGTGAAATCGAACAAGCCAAGACCTTAGGAAACATCGTTGTCACCGGTGACTTCAATTTAAGTGAAAAAGATTGGCTGAACTTAAAGTAAAGGTGTAAGTTCACCTTACTAAGACTTTGAGCTTCACAGCCCGGTACCCTGGGGCAGCGATAGCCCTTCTGTGCCAAGAGTAAAAATTTTACTATGCTCTGTAAGGTTTTGGAAGGGATCGTAACTCTGGCTTAGCTCCCTTCCCACTTCCTAGTCTGCCTGCTCCGCTTCTGCGCTCCTTTGTATCGTGATGTTTAGCCAGGGAGAGTGTGGGGACGCGCACCATACAAGTATATGGGGCTAATTTTCTGAACGATTTTTCACACTTTAGACTGCATATTAGGAAAAATGAAAGCCACCGCTTGACTAATAAGGTTCCTAATAGTCGGTGGCTTTCATTTTCCTGTATGCAGTCTAAAGTGTGCAAAATGGTGAAAATTAACCCCCACTCTCTGTATGTGCCCATCGCGCTCTCTAATAATATCATGTCTGGAGCCGCGCAGAAGAAACGAGTAGACTAAAATGGGTAGGTTCAGGATATCATTTGCCATCTGAGAGATTTATATATTCCATCTAAGATCAAAAATGTAAATTATAAAAAAGTTCAGAAATGGATGAACCGATCAATAAAAAGAATTAGGTTAAAATGAAAAAAGTACGTTAAATATCAAAAAAATAAATCTACTATAAATTGGGACTCATATATTCATATTCACCTGGGAAACAGTGACCACCAGTCATTGTGGTTTGAAATCACAGAAAGAGCAGAACCAAACCACACAAAAACACGTATCCTGGATTTTAGGGGGGCAGACTTTGGGAAAATGGGGAGATACTTGAAAGAGGCATTAAGGAGATGGGACAGAATCAGGGGTTGAGGAACAGTGGGCAGTATTTAAAATGGGGATTACAAGAACAACAGAATTATGCATTAAGCAGGTTAGCAAGAGGAAAAGGAAGAGGAGACCATTATGGTTTTCCAAAGAGGTAGCAAAGAAAGTGAAAGCCAAAAAGATTGCATTCAGGCAATACAAAAAGACACAGGCAGAAGGGGATAGGGAGAAGTACCAGGAGAAGCAAAGGGAGGCAGGGAGGTCAGTAAGGGAAGCCATAGCTCAGACAGAAGAACACATTGCAAAATCAGTGGGTAGAGGGGACAAAACCTTTTACAGGTACATAAGTGAAAAAAGAAAGACAAAGGGAGGGATAGTGAGACTGAAGGGGGAGGATGGGGCCATGTGGAGGATGACAGCAGTAAAGCTGACATATTGAACAGGTATTTCTGCTCAGTCTTTACTGAAGAAGAGGAGGGTAATGGGTCTGAAGGGAGTACAAGGGGTGAGAATGGTGTAGAAATGGACACAAGTCCCTTTACCAGAAAGGGTCCTGAAGGAACTGGAAGTAATAAGAGTTGATAAAGCAATGGGGCCAGATGGGGTGCACCCAGGGTCCTTAAAGAACTAAGAGAGGTGGTGGCTGAACCTCTGGCTATCCTGTTTAGCCGATCACTGGAAACAGGGGAGGTACCCAGAACTGGAGGAGGAAAGCAGATGTAGTCCCTTTATACAAAAGTGGGAACAAAGAGGAAGCAGGAACTACAGACCAGTCAGCCTCACCTCAGTGAGAGAAGATCATGGAAGCACTACTGAAGGAGAGATTGGTAGAACATCTGGCTGTCAATGGACTACAGGACCCAAGGCAGCATGGTTTCACCAGGGGAGGTCATGTCAGACCAACCTCGTTGAATTTTTGACTGGGTGACTAGGGAGGTGGATCGGGAGGCGGTGGACATGGCCTATCTGGACTTCAGCAAGGCCTTTGACACTGTGCCACATAGAAGACTATTACACAAACTGGGGAATATGGGTGTGGGCAGGACAGTAGTGTGGTGGTAGGTAACTGGCTGGGTGGCAGGACACAGAGGGTGGTGGTAAATGGCTGTCACTCCACAGAGGGAAGAGTGACCAGTGGAGTACCACAGGGATCAGTGCTGGGACCGGTCCTATTCAACATCTTCATCAGTGACATTGCGCAGGACCTAGAAGGCAGAATTTCACTGTTCGCTGATGACACAAAGCTCTGTAACAGAGTAGACACACCAGAAGGTGTAGACAGAATGAGAAGCGACCTGCAGAAACTTGAAGAATGGTCAGGGGTTTGGCAGTTGAAATTCAATGCAAAGAAGTGCAAGATAATGCATATGGGGACAAAAACCTGGCACAATATATCAGTTGGGGAGTGAGGATATAGCATGCACCAAGCAGGAAAGGGATCTTGGGGTTATCATCTCTGATGACCTCAAGGTAGGAAGCAGTGTGACAAGGCAGCAGGTAAAGCAAATAGGATGCTGGGATGTATAGGCAGGGGCATCACCAGCAGGAAAAGGAGGTCATAATTCCGCTATACAAGACACTAGTGAGGCCCCACCTGGAGTACAGTGTACAGTTCTGGAGACCATACCTAAGTAAGGACATAGACAGGGTAGAGAAGGTTCAGAGGAGGGCAACAAAGATGGTGCATGGTTTGCATCACGAGTCCTATGAAGACAGGTTGAAGGAACTGAACATGTACTCCTGGAGAGGAGGGAGAGAGGGATATGATAGAGACATACAAGTATCTTACAGGGAGGAACAGGGTGCAGGAAAACACTATTTTTAAGCGAAAAAGATGTTCCAGGACTAGAGGGCATGGGATGAAGTTGGAGGGAGGACGATTCAGAGGAAACATGAGAAAGAATTTCTTCACAGAACGGGTGGTGGACAAGTGGAACACCCTGCCAGAGGAAGTGGTGGGGGCTGAAACAATCACGGGATTTAAGAATGCATGGGATAGACATAAAGGAATTCTGGAGGTCAAGGGTAAGGGGCAACAGACTTCTAGGAAAACAAACTGAACTTACAAGCTCAAATGGGCAGACTGGGTGGGCCATAGGCCCTTATCTGCTGACACTGTCTATGTATCTAATTGTAAGAATATGGTTAAGAAGGCTAAATCAAGGTGGGAACACAATTTAGAGAAGAATGCTAAAAATACAAACAGTAAATATTTGTACTCGTATATCAATTCATTAAAGAAACCCACATGTCAAGGGGGTCCCTTAATTGAAAATGATACCTTGATTCATGATTCTACAAGTATGGCTGAGTTATTCAATGATAATTTTTGTAAAATTTTCACTAGTAATTTGCAACACTCTTCTGATGATGTTCTGCTCAAAACTGATAATGTTCCACCTGTCTGTTTTTCAGCAGACATTATTAAGAATAAATTATTAACATTCAAAGGAAAATACAGTCCAGGTCCAGATAGTATAGCTGGTTATCTGTTATTTTTATTAGTAGATACTATTTCTGTTTCTTTAAAAGTAATGTTTGAATGTTTTCTGGTCAATAATTATGTTCCAACCAACTGGAGAGAAGCTGATGTGATTCCTATCCATAAAAAAGGCCCCAAAAATAACTGGGGAAAACTAGCGGCCTATAAGTTTGACTTCATCTGTTTGTAAACTTCTGGAAAGCCTTATTAAAGATTTGATATCCCCAATCCTTGATTCTTCTGATCCAGAGCAACACAGATTTAAATGAGGTAGAAGTTGTTTAACTAATCTAATATGTTTTTATGAACATATTAGTTTTTCCCTTGACAAAAATGTGCCTTCTGAAGTCATTTTTATTGATTTTAGCAAGGCCTTTGATGTGATGCCACATTGGGCTTTGACTACTAAACTTTGTAAGCTAAATATAAACAGCTTCATTGTTAACTGGATAAATAATTGGCTTCAAAAACGGACCCAACAAGTTGTTATTAATGAGAAAAAAATCAACTAAAGGCAAGGTGTCCAGTGGTGTGCCCCAGGGCTCGGTTCTGGGCCCATGCCTTTTTCAAGTGTTTATCGCAGATTTAACATTAGGTTGTTCTTCATGTACTACAAAATATGCAGATGATGTTAAAATTGGTGGACCCTGTGTTTCTGTGTCGCAGGCCAATATTATCCAAAAAGATCTTGATTATATTACCTCATGAGTAAAAAAGTGGGGTATGACTTTAAACATTTCCAAGTGTAAAGTAATGCATTTAGGCACTAAAAACGTGCATTCTCCATACACATTGAATGGATCTCTACTTATAAATACATCAGATGAAAGAGATTTAGGTATAATAATCTCAGATAGTTTTTCCCATAATAAACATGTACATGGTATTATTAATAAAACTAATAAAGTTGTATGGTCAATTTTACGTAACATTAGTTCTAGGGAGTGTGAGGTGCTATTGCCGTTGTATCAAGCATATGCTAGGCCTCATTTGGCATACGCCTCCCAGCTCTGGTGTCCGTACAAAAAATAAGAAGGTCAGTTAATGGAAACTGTTCAGAGGAAATTTACAAAAAAAATATCAGGCCTACATTCTGTTTCATATGAGCTCAGATTAGCTACTTTTAAACTTATGCCCCTTTCCACTCGTTGTCTTCGGGGTGACCTTATGTTGTTATATGACATTGTCCAAAATCCCTATCTTTTATGTGAACTAGGATTGGACTTTAAAAATGATTCTTATAATGCAAGGGGACATCCCTTGCAGTTAGTGAGAAAACCCTTTTCACACGTCAGTCGGAAATATTTTTTACTCTTAGAGTCATTGGCCCATGGAATAAACTACTACTTCAAGTTGTTATTAGTGAAACCAAGAGTATATTTAAATATCGTTTAGATAGACTGATCTGTCCTACTATTTAACAGTTTAGTATAAGAGCATTATGGGCTTTTACCTTTTCGCTCTTGAGCTTACCTTAGTATGATCTTTAGTACTGTTGTGAAGGGAGGGATTATATAACTGTTTTAAGATATGTTTTATTATAGACTGGTATGTAATATTGTTGATTGTTTTAATTTAGTTTAATGGGTAAGATGTGTAACATTTGGGGTTTAATTGTGGTTTATGTGCACTTTTATTGTAAGAGCTCCCTGAGCAATGGAAGGGCGCCTTTTAAAAATAAAACTAATGATGATGAACAAATATACCTGGGAAATTCGGAAAGCCAAAGCTACCCACTACCAAGAGACACTCTCCTCCTCATTTAACTCTGGCTGCAAATTTTGGAACAGCATTAAAGGACTGAACAGAACATTTGCCCCTCCCACCCCACCCAGCTGCTAGTAAATGGCTCACCTCCCAGGACCCCCTGTTGATTGCCGATACACTCAACACTGCATTTCCTAATCTTAGTGGTGTCCTTCCCCCTAACTTCTTTGACCTGGCCCTGGACTTGCCCTCCAGCCTACCCCTTAAAGCGCCCACCCCGCTTTCAGGCTCCAAACAATCACCCCCCCAGAGGCAAGACCATATATAAGCCCTTTGGAAAACGCGCTTTAGTAGCAACTCGCTGGACCTAAAACTAGTCCGCCTCACCTTAGACTCCTTTATCTCCCCACTCACTGACATCCTAAACCGGTCCCTCTGTCATGGACAATTCCTCTCATGCTATAAAACAGCTGTCATCACCCCAATATTAAAAAGTGGGGACCACACCTTCTCGGGCAACTACTACCCCATCTCCATTCTCCCCCCCCAAGGCGCTAGAAAAAATAGTGTCAGATCAACTCTCAGACTATCTCACTAAATACGACCTTCTCTGCCCCGAATAACATGGTTTCAGGAAGGGCCACTGTACTACAACTGCCCTTCTTGAATACACCACTTTCATAAGAAAGCCCTTGATTGAGGGCACCTAGTTGGATCTGTCTGTTGACTTAACCAAGGCGTTCAACTCTGTCAGTCACACACTCCTAATCCAATCCCTGCATTGCATGGGCCTGTCCCTGGACGCTACCACATGGTTTAAAAGCTACATCAGTGACAGAACCCAGAGGGTTAAGTTAAACTCTACACTCTCAGCCAGTAAACCGGTACTTTCGGGAGTCCCCCAAGGCTCAATACTGAGCCCCCTCCTATTTAGCATGTACTTGAATGCTCTCCCAAAGGCCTGCTCAGGACGAATGCTTCTGTATGCCTATGATGTGGCTATGATTGACAGCCACTTGGACCCCCACTCCTTTCAGTCCTCCCTGCAACACTCCTTTTCTGAAGCTGAGGCCTGGTTCTCACAGCAAAGTCTTGTCCTGAATTACAAAAAGACCAAGGCCGTGCTTTTCACTCACAGACAAAATACACTAAAAAATGTTCCCCTCAACATCATTAACATCCAGGGCTCCCCCCTCGACCTTGTGCCCAGCTTTAAATACTTGGGCATCACCCTTGACTCCTCTCTCACATATCGCGATCACATCAATCAGCTCAGCTATCAGTTCCAGACTAGGTCTCCTATATAGGCACAGGGGGTGCCTGCCACCTGATGCCCTAGGTCTCGCCGTGACATAATCGGTGCTCTCCCTTATTGACTACAGGATTGTTATCTACAGCATGGCTGGCCCCACTGCCCTGCGTTGAATCATGATCTCCCTAAATAAAGCCTGCCGGGTTAGTCACTGGATGCAACCATTGGACACACACCTATGAGCTCTATAGATGCACCAACTGGCTTAACTTTGAAGGCAGACTTAGGTACCAGACCTGTCTCCTTGCTGGGAAGCTCTCCCTAAACACCTCTCCCCCTGGTCTCCGCCACCTTGTTCAGCCCTCCGCTCAGCCAAGGTCTACACAGAGCTGCTTGCTAGCCCCCCTCTCTGTACCCCACTGCAGGACCTCTTTGGGCCAACGCTCCTTTTACTATAGGGCCCCCCTCTTGTTGAATGAAATGCCATTGGCCATCACCCTGGAACCGCAACTAGGCCCGTTTCAAACCCTACTCCATGCTGAAATCCTCTCCCACTCCAGCTGTGACTGTGCTTAGTCCTTCTCCCCCTTGCCTGAGATTATAACCTTTTGATTTCTGTATACTGTTATTGTACATGCTGGACTTATAATGATTTGACACAGGTTGGTCCATTCCACCCTTGAACTGTAACTTGTCTTCACTATATGCATCTTATTGTATATACTGTTTCGAAGCTTGCAATGTATGTATTCTGGGTGTTCTCTGTATATTTATTATTGTATATCTTGTCGTTTCTTGTAATGTATGTATATCTGGCGTAGAGCCTTTGCAAAGGAGTCCACGACTCAGAGGTTGTAATTCTGATTCCTTCAATAAATCAGTTCAGTTCTAGGGGTCGAGGGGGCCTGGAGACGCCAGCCCTCCCTAGAAGGTCCATAAGGGTCGTGAGGGCTCTGAAACTGCCTGCCCTCCCCAGAAACCGACAAGCTGAATCCCCCGGGTGATCAAGTTGAGGGGTCGAGAGGCTTGGAGACCAGCCCTCTCCAGAAGGTCCACGAAGGTCGTGGGGCTTTGAAACTGCCTGCCCTCCCAGAACCTGACAAGCTGAACACCCCCCCGGAGCGATCAAGTTGTAGGGGTCGAGAGGGCCTGGAGATGCCAGCCCTCTCCAGAAGGTCCGCGAGGGTCGTGAGGGCTCTGAAACTGCCTGTCCTCCCCAGAAACCAACAAGCTGAACCCCCCTCCGGAGCGTTCAAGTTGTAAGGGTCGAGAGGGCTTGGAGATGCCAGCCCTCTCCAGAAGGTCCGCGAGGGTCGTGAGGGCTCTGAAACTGCCTGCCCTCCCCAGAAACTGACAAGCTGAACACCCCCCCCCCCAGAGTGATCAAGTTGTAGGGGTCGAGAGGGCCTAGAGATGCCAGCCCTCCCCAGAAGGTCCACGAGGGTCGTGAGGGCTCTGAAACTGCCTGCCCTCCCCAGAAACCGACAAGCTGAACACACACCCCCCCCCGGAGCGATCATGGTACAGGAGAAAGCGCTTACAGGACCTGAGCCAGCTGCTTGTAGTCGGCGTGTGTTTTGGTGCCAAAACATTTTTGAAAAAGGACCTTCTATTTTAATCTAGTACTGCCTTTGAGAGTTAAATCCAAGACTGCTTTTAAGAGTCGGCACAGCACTGCAGATAGGTTTTCTGTGTTGATTTCTCTACGCATATCCAACAATTTGCCTCTTATCTTTCAAGTACCTTAAGAGTCCCAACAGTTGTCTGAAATCTATAGAGTAATCCATGTCGCTATGGCCTGCAGTTCTCCTTGTGCTGCAGCCATCAGTTTATATTTATTTATAGTGCAAACAGTTTATATTTTTAGAGCAAACAGTTTAGTTAGTTAAGTGACCTGTGCAGCACCTTAACACTGCTCCAGCTGCAACTGTGTAGTTTGAATCTCCTACCTGTAGCTTAGCCCCGCCTCCCCGACACGCTTTAAATTTTGTCCCCTCTCTCCTTCTCTCTCAGTTGTAGGGGTCGAGATGGCCTGGAGATGCCAGCCCTCCCCAGAAGGTCCACGAGGGTCGTGAGGGCTCTGAAACTGCCTGCCCTCCCCAGAAACCGACAAGCTGAACACCCCCCCCCCCCAGAGCGATCAAGGTATGGGAGAAAACGCTTACAGGACCTGAGCCAGCTGCTTGTAGTTGGCATGCATTTGCCCTGCCGGCACTGCACCGGCTCCCCACCACCCCCCACCACCACCCTTGGTCGGCTCTCAGCTTTATAGGAGGTCAGTGTGCCTGTTCTTGTGGTTTAGAACCAATCAGTCCACTCTCTCATTAGCAGATTATCTGCTGTGACCACTAGAGGCCGCTACACTTGCTTGCTGCTACAATTTAAGCAACGTGCTTCTGTTTTTTTCTCCCTCTATTCTTCCTGTCCTTTCCCCTAGCCTCCCTCCCACCAGCAACCCAACCACAATGGCTCCCCAACCACCCCCCCATTACACCATCATTACCCCCCTGCCCCTCCCTTCAACCACCTTCCCACAACACCTAACACATGGACCCGTGCAAAATTGGGAGCTCGGAGCCACCATCCTTCCTCCCTTCTTTTTCCCTGGCTATCTGTACTATGTAACTCAACAACTGCCGTCACTGTGCCCTCCCCTTATGCACCCAACTCCTTTCGCATGGCTAGACCTGCCTGGCACAAAACCAAACTTATTCTTATGCTGCTTCTTCTACTGGCAGGAAATATCGAAGCAAACCCGGGTCCCAACCCTCCCAGTCCCCACACTCCACTGAGTCTCCCCAAGGACTTCCGACTGCTGCACCTCAACATCTGCAGCATCCTGAACAAATTACCAGAACTGCAACTTACTGCCCTATCTCTATGACCAGACATCCTCATACTATCAAAGACCTGGTTAAAGCCACACCGCATGGACTCTGCGGTAGCCATCCCTGGCTATGCATTGATCAGGCAAGACCGTAAAGGCAAGAAAAGAGGGGGAGGTATCGCCATGTTTATCTCCACTAGGCTACAGTTCACCCCGGTCCAAATCTCTGCACCTACACCCCAAATAGAGTCCTTATTAATCAAACTTGCACTGCCTTACTCCGCCCCTGTATATGTTGCAGGTTCCTACTGCACCCCTAGTACCCCCCTGCCCAGTGTCCTAGACCACCTGGCCACTTTAAAGTCTACTGCCACAACTGGTGAGCTCCATATCCTTGGCAATTTCAATTTCAACTGGCTAGCCAAAGACTGTACCAAAACTACGCACCGAAATAACCACCCTAAACCTCTCCCAGCTAATCTCCCAACCAACCCGGCTAAACCCAAAAATGCCAAACCACTCCCTCTTGAACTGGGCCCTCACTTCCCACCCACACAGGATTATTAGTGCTGGTCTCCTCCCTGACTCCCTAAGTGACCTTCACATGATATACATGATCAGGAAAGTGCACAGACCCACAAAACCTCCCTCTAGGACGATTCTCACGAGATCTTACAAATCCCTATTTCTGCCTGCTTTCCTGAATGACCTGGCTCGTATTGACTGGTCCTTCATACCAAAGGCACCCTCAATTGACTACGCATATGAAACATTTAAAACCAGATTTCTGGCAGTATGGGATAATCATGCCCTGCTAAGAGGCACACAAGTAAGGGGCGCCCACCTTCCTTGGGTCTCCGCCAATCTCATTAGCAGCTGCCATACCAGGGATCAGGCATGGAGTAAACATAAATTAACATGCTTCCAAGAATCCCTACAAAGATACCATACCCTCCATAATTCCTGCACCAAATTGATTCATCGGGCCAAAAAGGACTACTTCACGTCGGCTCTGAACTCTAACCTTAACCATCCCACCAATTTTTGGAAAACTCTCAAATCCCTCCCCTCCCCACCTATCCAACCACCAACCCCGACCCTATCCATCCTAGGCTTGACCATCACTGACCCTGGCGAAGTAGCCTCTGCCTTCAATACATTCTTCACTAGCTGTGCAGCATCTCTCCTAACCAGTCACCCGCCCACCCCATGCACACCACGTTCCCCACCGAAATCTCAGAACTCCACACCCGCCACCAGTTTCTCTTTCCATCCAGTAACCCCGGCGGAAGTGCTACAAGCACTGAGCTCACTCAACCCCAACAAAGGCAAATGCCCATCAGGACTGGACGCCAAATGACTTCACTTATCTGCCCCAGCCATAGCCGCTCCACTAGCCGACCTTCTCAACCTCTCCTTCTCCATGGCCAAAATCCCAGCCGCATGGAAGCAGGTGACTTTTATCCCCCTCCCTAAGAGCGGCGACCCCTCCATGCTGGGAAATTACTGCCCCATCTCCCTTCTCCAAATTCTGGCCAAAATTCAGGAATACCTTGCACTTACCCGACTTTCCCAATACCTAGACACATCCTCTTTCTTCACCCCCTATCAGTCTGGGTTTTGCAAGTCTCACTCTATCATCACCTCCCTATTAAGAATCACCAATGACGTCCTTTCAGGAATGGACAAAGGGCATATTACATCGACCATTTTCATAGACCTGGCCAAAGCCTTTGATACTGTCTCCCACCCCAAGCTACTAGCCAAACTAAATGATGCCAGCCTCTCCGGCCATGCCACTAGCTGGTTCCATGCCTACCTGGTAGGCAGCCACCAATCGGTGAAAATAGGCCCTCACATATCTCCCCCCTTCCAGTCACTATGGGGGTCCCCCAAGGCTCAGTCCTGGGCCCTCTGCTTTTTTCAATATTCCTGAATGACCTCCCACAGGCCTGCACACTCTCATCTATACAAATATACGCTGACGACACCGTACTGTACGCCTCAGGCCCTTCCACTGGAGAGGTGTCCAATGTGCTTCAGCGGGACTTCAGTGCCATACAGCAATGGTTCTAGTCCAACCAGCTATTCCTAAATACGAAAAAAAAGGTCTCACTTACTTTCGGGACACAACTGCAGCTCTCCCGCCTAGCCTCACGCCCTTCATTCCTAACCTTAGATAGGCCCCCCCAGAGTCCTGCACCTCATTCAGATACTGTACCTGGGAGTCTGGCTTGACCAATACCTGGATTTCTCCACCTATATCGATTCATTACACAAAAAGCTACACCCAAAACTTGGTGCTCTGTATAGCAACAAGGATTGCATGCCCAAGCAATTCCGGCTGGAAATTGTTCTTAAAATGATTCTCCCACTACTTGACTACAGTGACGTGGTATATGGCGCCGCACCCTTATCTAACCTGGCCAGCCTGGACACACTTTTCCACTCCTTCTGTCATTTCATCCTGGATTGCCCACTGTTGACCCACCACTGCGACCTGTACAGTGGCCTAGCTCTGCCCTCACTCACGACCCACAGACAGATCCACTGCTCCAGAGTCATTGCCAAATTCTGGACTCAAACCCTTGCACCTTATCTCGATTCCGCCATATCGGCTCAGCCTTCCCCTGCCTACTCACTCAGAAGCACAGACTCCAGGCTTCTCCAAGTCCTATTCATGTACACCTCCAAGGGCCAATCGGCTTTCAAATATCGCATGCCCAAACTATGGAATGACTTGCCTACAGACATCAGGCGCTCCACGAACCCCGGGCATCTCAACCCACTCCTCCACGCACACTTCTCCACCACTTGCACATGCTCTCCGTAACCAGAAACACAGCCCGCATCCCCTCTGGTTCCTACTATCTGATAGTAATGCCATAATCAGCTGTTACACTGTATGATCCTAAAAGTTTAACTGATGTTCTGTTCTTTATGCTGTAGATAATGCACAATTATGTATAAACCTAGCGTCCATCAATGTCATTGTTCTTCAGCCGTCTGGGTGCAAATCCTGTATACTATTGTAAATCCTATACAGAATGTAATAATCATCCTATGTTCCCCTTTACCCTAGTTTCCCCCAGGTCGCATCTGGAAATGAATGGTTCTCCGCTCAGTACGCCTGCCTGGTTAAACTCTTAAATAAATAAATAAATCAGTGATGAAGATATGAAAGTTACATACTTACCATAACTGTTGACCTTCCAGAATATCTTCACCATTGATTACCACAGCCACCCACCATCCCCCCCCCCAACAGAGCCAGGGCCTCTGGACAGCTCACCCTGACAGCGCTGGTCGGCACCACTTAATGCCATGGCACCTCCCCAGTTGGGCTCCCTATGGAATAGTTTTTCAAAAAACAAAATAAGGCTTGGGACCCATTGCTCTGTTTCCACTCCCACAAAAAAAAAAACAACTTCAAACTGGGGAGAGGGTTGCTTTTTAGGCCCCACACAACCAAACAAAACAAAAAAGAGGGAAGGCAGCTCCCTTCCTCCTCCTTCTTTCTTGACCTCATTTTCCCTGCCCAGGATATATCTCCTTCCTGGGGTATATCCCTATTCATTGCTAAATGCAACCTGTGTCTCTGGGCATTATCCAGTCTAACTCCACTTGGCAGTTGCACTGTCTGTGGAACAGTGCCATGCACTGGACTGGATCAAGCACACTAGCTCTTGCACAGGGTACATCCCTGTTGTTACAGGAGAAACAGGTTACGTTATCTGATGTTTTTTTCTTGGACTATGTCAAACTATCTTTTTGGTTAGTATGCCCTTTTTCTTCTCTTATGCCAGCTGAGTTGTTAGCCCACTACCCTTAGCGGTGCCTGGGGAAATGAACACATCTTGATTTGTTTGGGTTGTTCAGTCCTACAACTCCACATGCACCTGTGATTCCTTTTTCTTTTCCCTGAGTGGAAAAAAGGGCATATTTAACTGACTGTCCAGTCAATCCACTATCTGGTAGCATGGGCTTTGGATTTTGCAGGAGTATTTGTTTTGTTGTTTTATTGTTTGCTTTACTTATTTATTTAGTTTTTGTTAATCGGGTTAGGTGCGCTAGCCAAAGTTGACTATTTCCAGGCACGACTCAGGAGAATACATACATAAAATGAGATGAGATTATACAATACATAGTATATAGTACAGGTGCATAGTATATGGTACAGGTAGGTTAGAATACAGATAAAGTCAGACAATACTCAAGATAATACATATAGCTATGCAGAGATGACAAAAGTGACATTAGTACATGCAAATAACTGAAACTGGGCTAAGTGGCAGCTATAAAGACATATTATAGCAAAGCTTGTTTAGAAGTGCAGCAGTGCCTTGGGCAAAATAGGGTGGTTAGCTGTGAGGCATTAAGTGGGATCAAAGCATGTGCAGGGGTCCCGGGATAGGTGGCGATATAGTTCTTTTTTGAAGATTGGGTGGGAGTTAGCCTGCCTCAGGGCAAGAGGGAGGGAGTTCCAGGTGGCTGGGGCGGTGCAGTGAAATGCTCCAGAGCTTTTTGAAGTAAGACACCTGGGTATGGTGAGTAGAAATTTGTTTGCCGAGCATAGTCCATGGGCAGGAGTCTGTGGTACAAGTAGAGCTCCAAGGGAGGAGGGAGTTTGGTTACGGATTACAGAGTCTGTGAGGGGCCCTAGGGAGTATAGTCGGTAGGCAGTTGGGGAGAGCCAGCCTAGGTCGCTATACAGTGTGCAGTGGTGCTTGAGGCGATGGGAAGAGGAGGCATACCGACATATGTTGTTATATGCTACATCCCATTTATGGAGAGCAGTCTTATGGGCATTAGCAAAAAGTGGAGACACCATATGTCAGCGCTGGAAGCAGACTGCCCTTGACAATTGCCAATTTGGCGGATGGTGTTAGCAGGTGACAAGTCTTATAGGCGATTCCAAGTTTGGCATTTGTTGTTTTACAGGTTGACTGGACCCCCAGAGTCATGGACTAGGAGGGGTTTCTTACAGGCCCTGAGTTTGGGGGGCAGTGCCAGATAGTATGGCTTGGGTCTTTTTTGTGTTGAGGATGAGCTTATTAGCATTTAGCCATGTTTGCACATTCCTGAAATATGAGGAGAGGTTTTTGTTAATGATGTTAACTTTGTCAGTGCTGGAGTAGAGGACAAGATCATCAGCGTATAAGATAGCTGAGCAGGAGAGTATGGCATAATCTATGTTGTTGATGTATAGCGAGAAAAGAAGGGGTCCCAGGATGGAGCCCTGGGGTACTCCGATGTCAGTGCTGGTCACATCCGAGAGAGCGGAGTTGAATTTAACAAGTTGTAATCTGTTTAATAGGTAGTTGTTAAACCAGTCAACTACTGAGGATGAGAAGTTAAGTCTATGCAGGGTTGAAAGAAGCAAGGGATGATCAACAAGATCGAAAGCTTTGGTAAGATCGATAAATACTGCTCCAGTGAGTAGGCCTTTGTCCATGTTGCAGAGTACATTGGTGGAGAATTTGAGAAGAGCGGTTGAAGTACTGTGCCCTTTTCTGAAACCATGCTGAGTGTCTGAGAGAAGGTTGTTCTTTGTGAGATAGTCAATGGTTTGGGTTGCAACAAGCTTCTCCAGTAGCTTGCTTAGCACAGAGAGGATGGCTATGGGCCTGTAGTTGTTGATATCCTTTGTGTCTCCTTTTTTAAGGATAGGCATAACTCGGGCAATCTTCCAGAGATCAGGGAAAATGCCGAGAGAGAGACAGAGTGAAAATCTTGGCCAGTGGTGAGGCAATCAATGGTGCCGCTAGCTTCAGGAGTCGTGGCTTGAGTGAATCTGAGCCGGGGCTAGTGTTGTCGGATATGTTTTGTAATAGCCTTTGGACCTCAGATCAAGATATAGCTTTAAAGTGGAAAGGGGGGGTAGTAGTTAGTTGGCAGTGGTCAGCACTGGATGCAGATCTCGGGGGTATGCAGTAAGGCTGAGATGCTGTGGGAGGTGAAGCGAAGGACGAGGTGTACTGAGACAGGTCCGTGAATAATCTGTTAAAGGCATTCCCTATAGTGTTCGATTCGTTGCAGTGTACACCATTTAGGATCATATCCCTTGGGGGCGATGACTAGGTAGCCCCAAGAAAGGTCTTGATGTGTGTCCAGAATTTTCTAGGGTCACCAACAGAGTTTGTGAGCAGTTCCTTGCAGTAGATGCTCTTTGCTGTTCTGATTTGTTTTTTACAGGCGCTACGAGAGGCCCTGTAGGTGATGTAATCTTCTGGTAGTGTGGACACTTTATACTTCTTCCAGAGTTTGTCCCGTGTGCGCAGGTTAGCCAGCAGGTCCTTCTGTAGCCATCTTGTTTGTTTACCCCTGACCCTTCTGGTGACCTTCGGGGTATGTTTATCCTGAAGTGCTGTGAAATTATCAATGAACATATCAAGGGCTATTTTAACATCATGGGAGTGATAGATGTCAGACCAGTTGATACAGGATACATCATAGAGGAAAGCTTCCACATCCAGTTTGGCAAAGTTGGTAATTGTGATGTAGTGTGGAGGGGGTGGGGGAGCAGTCTCCGGGCTCCATACACAGAAAGTGGGGGAGTGGTTTGTGATAGCATCTGCCAGGATGCCTGCAGTTTGCACATGGTCAAGGCGATTCACCAGTACCCAGTCTATGAGGGTGGAGGTAGTTAGAGAAGGGGTGGTTCTAGTGGATTCAGTTAAAATCTGGTGCAGGTTATAGCACTGCGTTAGTGTCAGCAGTGTGCTGTGAGTTGGTCCCAGCCAGTTTAGGTTAAAGTCACCTAAGATTATGACCTTGTTTTGCTCGGCGTTTGTGGCGGTTTGATTAAGTGAATCCTGAAGACCTGTGATACCTCCAGTGGGTGGGTTGTAGACGCAGATAATGTGGAGTTTTTTTGCACCAAGGGCAATGGTTGTGTGTAGGGACTCACAGACTGAAGGTGAGCCAGTGGGTGGGCAGACCGTAACATCAAGATGGTTTTTATAGAGGATAACGACCCCCCCTCCACGTTTTGGGGAAGGCCTATCTCTCCGTATCAAGGAATAATTGGGCAAGGAACATAAGGAGTTCGGAATGTGAGGCTTGAGTCATGTTTCAGATAGGGAGAGTAGGTCAGGATTGTACACTTTCGTCCATGCCTCAAGATCAGCAAAGTGCCTGGTAATGCTCCTAATATTCATATGGGCAATGAGAAGTCCTTTTCCTGAGACAGCCGATAGGTCAGTGGGAGAGTGGTGGACAGAGGGGCCAGGGTTAAGTTCTATGTCCCCTGACAATTGGACGATGAGGAGTAGCAGAAACCAGTTTAATAGTGTGGAATGGGAGATGAACCAGTTGTGTCATTTTGTATTTCCTGAGCATACGAAACGAGTTGTAGGTACAACCCTTCAGAAGGATAAGGGTGGTGTAGGCACGCACGTGTTGTGTTTCGGCAATTTGGTTGGAGAAAGTAAAGTTATTGTGTTGTGAGCTATTCTCTCCATAGTGGTTGTTGATTGGAACAGAAGTAGATACCCCATGAAAGCATAATAGCAGTATCGGAAGCAGGATTCGTCCTCCCAATCTATGAGTTGCCAGTTTTGGCAGGAGACTGCAAATGTTTACTGTAGCAAGGGTGAGTGTTCCTGAGTGACTCATGGTGAGCTACTGTGGACCAGAAAACTGATTGTTACTGTAGATCAAAGACCCAGAAAGTGTTAAATTCCTGAAGGTGATGAACATTAGCCGGCCCTAGGGCATATGCAGGATGTAAAAATCCTTTGTTAGAATCTTCCCTTTGTTCTCCAAAACAGTTGTGAATAGACCTCAAAGACAAGCACACATCCTTTAAGAAAGTCAGATGGAAATGTGGATTCAATGCAGCACTCCACAACCCAGAAACTTGTATAAATGATTTACTGACATGACTTTTGCTTTTTGATGTCTTCCAAAAAAGTTGATTTATGATGAGAATGCCTATACCTGGTGGTGATGTTTTGTAGTTTCTTAGTCCAGGAAATGTTCATAGATGTTATGTCCAAGAATGGTCCAGTTCCTCCAAGAAGAAACACATGAAAAACCACAAAAACTAAACTACTGACAGAGACAAACACAAACAGCCAGCCACACTGCCAGCCAGCCTACTTTATTTATGCTCCTCCCATCTCCTTGACCAGTCGCTCCTGCAGGCCATCTAGGACCCCCCGCCAGCCTCCCCATCGCCATCATGCCAGTCCTGATGTGCAGCCCCCATGGTTTGCCCAACGTATCTCTTTGCAGGGGGCTTCCCCCTCTCGGGTGTGGGATACCAAGGAGGGGAAGTGCTTGACCATAGGCATGGAGAATTCACCAGAGTTTGTGGGGGACCGTCACGGGCACTCCCAGGCTTGAGTGGTGAACAGGGGGCCATCAGCCGTCATCCGGCCAGCCGAGAGGCATTTTCTGTTTGCACCCAACCCACCCCTCCCACATGGGCTGCACGCTTACGGCGTCCTGGGTGAACAGACATGCAGTGCGTGGTCACCCATGCCGCAAAGTGCGCTGCCACAGTTGGCCCCCAGGAGCCACTCAAGAGTGATGCTGGCTTCGACCCACCCCCCTCGGGGAGGAGAACATCCCTCAGATGCTCTGACCCCTCCCCGCCAGCCCCCGCTCCTGCCTTCCTGGGCTCAGGCGCAAACCTGGGTCGCTAGCATGCCAGGCGATCACCTGGCACCACAGAGACAACCTTGCAGGAGTCTTTGTGATTCATTCCTATTCTGGCACATTATGCCATCTCATTTGCAAAGGTGTCCCAGTTCTGGGCCTGCTTTTCTTGCCTTTTCTACCAGAGCCACAGACTTCAGGGCTACTGCCTTTAAGGTCACTATCTATCTCCTGTCTGGCTAGTGGTGTGAGGCCATAGTTCCATACCACACTACCCCTTTGTGCCACCTAGTGCACTCTGTTTCTCTATCCAAAGGTTGGCATTTGGGTTTTATATTGTTGTTTATATATATTTCTGTATCCTTTCCCTATCCCTTTGGCCTAGGAAAATTCTTAGCCCTCTCTTAGTTTTTCCCTACTTAGTTTCTCTCCTGGCGAACAGAACTGATGTTAGTGAGGGAACCACCAATGATTATTGGCCGACACATGGCACCATGCGTCAGTGTGCAGGCACTGTGCCCAGTAGCCTTGGCTAGCCCCTTGGCAAAAGCTTTGTTCCCGCAGGGTCCTGGTGCTCTGGGGCAGGCCTGTAAGTGGTAATAAATAGTGCAGCTATTCTGGAAGATCAACAGTCAGGGTAAGTACGTCACTTTCATGTTTGTGTTCTTTAGGATACTAGTGAAAACTTCATAACCACTCGAAATGAAGCTGAGATACATACAAGCATGCTAAAGCATGACGTAGGCTGAACTGTACCTTTTAAATAACATACAGGGAGATGTGCTCCTCTCCATGCACAATAATTTCATTACATATAAAGAATTGTAGGCAATAGTGTCCAGAATTGAATTTCATATACATATATATTTTTTCAGAATTTTTAAGGCCATTTTGTCATGAAACGTTGGTGCTAATTATGTGGTGATAAAATGAATAACTCGTTTGGGAGAGTGAAGGCTGTCAGACTTTTGAACTGCTGCTAATTTTCATTGCCTTTTTGCACTGCTTTATATTATTATGTTCAGCACCTTAAGCCTCCTGGTATAAGTTGCTATATCAATGAAAAGTGACTGATTGGTTGATTGGAATTATTGAATTACTGTACTAGCACAAGGGAGCAGCAGTGACCCATCATGACGAATGACGGTCCTCATGAAACTCAGAGTTTCTAGAAGCCATGTTTGAGCCAGAGTTGAAACCCTTTCTTTCCTTTCTTTGAAGGTGCCCTGCCCAGCAAAGGAGAGCTGCTGATAGATCCTGAGATGGACCAAGAACTAGAGAAAATGTAAGTGCAGAAATATGTTCCACCAATTACAGAGGAGGTTCAGTTCAAGTTTCTTTATTGTTCGGCTTTTTTATTTAAAAAGTCATTACAATATAAATACAACATAAATAGATCCTCAGAACACAGCTTAAAATAATCACAATTTATATGTGCTTTCTCCTATGCTTCAACAATAATCAACAAAATCTATACAATTTACTGTATTACACAATACTAAACACATAGGCCCAGATATTCAAAAGGGTTGCGTGTGGCGCAACAGTGTTGCGCCATCGCAACCACTAACACACTCGGCACGTATATTCAATGGGAATTCACCTGGCACAAATCCGATGTGCCGGAGCGCATCAGTAATGGGCGAGGTGCAGGTGGGGGCGTGCCTATGCATACTCTGCACAGCCTGATATTCAGCTCGGGATTGCGGAGCCATGCATGCTAACCCTTCCCAGCTACAGCACAAAGTTGATTCAAAAAGGAATAACGGATGGCCACCAGGTGAGCTGCCACATTGCAGGGCACAACACGGAAGGATACCCTGTGGTGGCCAACCGAGCTACGACTGCACCTCCGTGGTGGTGGCCCCCCCATGCCTGATTGCAGGCATCAGTATAAACATATCAAACCTATATCCCTGGTGGTCCAGTGGACCTGTCCTCCCGATCGCGGGCTGAATGTAAAAGTAAATAAAACCATTATCCCTGGTGGTTCAGTGGACCTGCCTGCCCGATTGCGGGCTGAGTTAAAAATATCAAAACGCTATTATCCCTGGTGGTCCAGTGGACTCCCTTCCCCACCCGCCGACTGATCCCCACTGCCCGCTCCCCGGTCAGCGTGGCGGCAACACCCGCCTGCCGCCCGCGCCCGCCGACTGACACCGTCAGTAGGGCTGTACGCCCATTGGTCCAGTCCTTACCGGCAGCTGGCAATGTTGACACCGGGTCAGATGGCGGTCATCTTCAAGACCATGGGCTGCTAAGCTTTGGGCTAAAAATGATTAGTAGTATGCCATCCAGTTACAGTAATAAAACACAGTCCTCATCAATCTTGCAAGAATAGGGGGATTCTAGATTTACTTCAAACAAATTGGCCAGCAGAACATATTTACAGATATAATCTCCAGGTCACAGAAACTCACAGTGGAGTAATGCAATTCATGGCAGCAACAATCGTGGTCGTGGAGACCCCAACCTGATCTAGTTAATACCTGGGCAGAATGGCCTCTATAGATGTGGCAGCAGCTTTCTGAGGCCAAGACCCCATATCCAGACAGCAGTATCAAACTCACTCAGACACAATGATATCTCACATGACATCTTAAATGTTTGAGGAGGCTATGGCAAGGCCTTTTAGCTTCAGGCCCCACAGCATCATCCCCAAGCATCTTGGCACAGCAGCTAACTCCCCCCATGAACTTCGGGATGGACATTACCGTCGGCCAGGCTCTAACTTAGATGGCACCCCCAACGTTCTCTCGCTCTCTCTCTCTCACACTGATCACCAGCACCTCCACTCAACTCTTCCATTCTTGAAATGGCACCCTCAACATTCTCCTTTCTTTAGCAGATGGTCCGCTCGCCACTCCTTACACCTCACTGTGGTGCAACTCACTTCTAGCCATACAGTTCTCATCTGGCTGAGAGACCGATGCCACTACGTGCTGCTGGCCATACACTGGCCTTCTAGCGAGGGCAGGAGTGGGCTATTGCCCCTGCTCTTGCAGACCCTCCTGCTGACCTCCTATCACTGGAATCCCATCAAAAGGTGCTAAACTGACTTTAAATAGCCATCCAACCTCCCCGGGACAGGGCTCCGATCAACAGAAACTCTACCCGCGGGCGGCAGCCTATCCTAAATGACAGAAAGAACACCTACTGCTCAGATAAGGGAAAGAAGACCTGAGTAACCCAGACATGAGTATGTTACATATGTAAGTACATTCACTAACAGGATACATGTGCATGTACAGACATGCACAAACAAGACACACATGCATGTACAGACATGAACAGGATACACATAGAAACATAGACTTTGATGGCAGATAAGGACCGCTTGGCCCACTCAGTCTGCCCATTTCCCCTACCTATTGGATAAGCTGCAGATCCTAGTTAACCAACAGCCTACTTCCTCCTACCCCCCCAACTAGAATTGCCTTATGTCTGCCCAATGCATTCTTGAATTCCCATTCTGTTCTTGACCCCACTACCTCCTCAGGAAGGTCATTCCATGTGTCCACAACCCTCTCTGTGAAAAATACTTCCTCACGATGCCCCTGAACCGTCCCCCCTCTATCTTTAAATTGTGCCCCCTTGTTCTTGCACATCTCTTTTTCTGAAAGATGCTACCTTCTTGAATTTTGTTGATTCCCTTAAGGTACTTGAAAGTTTCTATCATGTCCCCCCTCTCCCTCCTTTCCTCGAGGGTATATATATTAAGCTCCTTCAGTCTCTCTTTGTATGGCTTCTGGTGCAGACCCTGCACCATTTTAGTTGCCCTTCTCTGGACTGCCTCCATTCTCTCTGTGTCCTTGCAGAGATGGGGTCTCCAGAACTGCATGCAGTACTCCAGATGGGGTCTCACCAACTGTCTGTACAAAGGGATAACAGTTTCCTGTTTTCTACCGGTGATGCTTCTCCCTATGCATCCCAGTATCCCCCCAGCCCTCCTTATTGCCTTCTCATATTGCTTGCCTACCTTTAGGTCATCTGATTGACTACCCCAGGTCCCTTTCCATTTTTGTTGTTGTTAGTGTCACTTACGCACTCAGCAGGTGAGGCCCTCTGCTCCCACAGTGCCAACCTCTGAGCGCAGTATTGTGAACAGGTAATAGACAGGGTAACCCTCCTATCTGCTTGTGGGTCCAAATCACCTTTAGTCTCAAGTTCTGGTGGGATTCAAACTAACTGTGAACCATATGCTAGCGTACCTAAATGTACAGGCTCAGATAATCTGCTCTTTGGGGGGATGCCAGATAGCTTTTGCCTTAGGGCACCTCACCAGGTATCTAAAAATGAACCCTTAAAACTCTATAAAAGACCTTAGGTATATTCTTACCTTTTCCCAGTTTGGTAACACCATCAAGCCCTTCAGAACAGCTGTCAACTTAAGCACATATACATCACATGCAAAAAAGAACTTCAAAGACACATCCAGGCAGTCTTTTTCAAATCTAAGGTTTACTTAAAAATGGATAAAAATGTGTAAAATGTAAACACAGAACACTATATCACAACGCATACAATCACATAAAGAAAAACAAGGAAAACTACAAACTCCTACCAACATACAATTAGACTTTTTCTATCTAATGTATTACCTCTTTACAGTGCTTAAGTTAGATCTTGTTTCTTAAGATCCCAAAAAGAAATGTCACACAGTTGAAACACAGAATATAGTTTAAAAACTCTGTGTTTCCACCCCTTCTATGATGCAATCTAGCTCCTCCTTTTAGAATATAAAAATTATACAAACAATGATCTTCCTGTCAGGAGATATTTTAAATACTGTGACTTCAGCAAAAACTAATTTCCCAATATGACTCCTTAATTAACTTCCCCTCTTTGATCTCAAGCAGTTCCTTTTCCCAGGGTACATCAAAGAATTTTATGACTTTTAGCACCATAGTGATAAAACATGTTTTTTTCCTCTAAGACATCATAAAAATGTACGTTCCCTATATCGTGGCAGCTGGGTCAGTTCTAATTACAGGAGACCCTTAATTAAGTCTCTCTAGTCTTTTAATTACCTCCTGGTTTCAGGTCACTTGACTGTAACTGAAACCTGCGGGGGGGGGGGCACTCATGAAAGCATTGACAATCACACACTATATTTTTATATTACAAATATCACCCAACAATCATAACCAGCTGGCCAAGCATCACTGTCCTCCCCACCTAGACTGAATTTGGTGGCTTTGTCCCCTGCATGGGATAAGCTTCCCAAATCAGTTCACTCCTCGTACAGACGCGACAGGCCATTGCTGTTCTGACTGGTCGCTTCAGCTCTATGTAAGATTGTCATGTCATACATACCCTTGCAAGGCAAGACTCCATCTTAACAGTCTACCATTAGTTTTTCCCATTTGGGTCAGCCAAACCAGGGGGTTGTGGTCCGTTTGTACCTCAAAATGCTGCCCATATAAGTATGGCTCTAACTTCTTTAGGGGCCCACACTATGGCAAGACACTCTTATTCCACAGTAGAGTAAGCCTGCTCCCTGGGAAGTAACTTTTAACTCAGGTACACTACCAGGTGATCTTTCCCTTGGTTGGATCTCTGATTCAGTACTGCCCCAATACCCACATCTGAAGCGTCAGTCTGAACTACAAAGGGTCTGCTATATTCAGGAATTGTCAGTACAGGAGCACTGCATAGTGCCTCCTTCAGTCTAGTAAAGGCTTTTTTACAGGCTAGTTCTCAGGTAATTTTCTTAGGCATCCTTTTCTTTACCAGGTCAGATAGGGGAGCAGCCAGGGCACTGTAATTGGGTACAAACTTCCTGTAGTACCCTGTTGTCCCTAGAAAATTCCTGACCTGCTTCTGCATTTCTGGTCTGGGCCATGCCTTGATCGCCTCTATTTTTACTTGGTTAGGATGGAGCTGTCCCCAGCCTACAACATGCTCAAGGTATGTCACTTCAGCCATGGCCACTTGGCACTTCTCAGCTTTGACAGTGAGCCCGGCCCTCTGTATCCTGTCCAGCACTTACCTAAGGTGGGACAGGTGTTCCTCTCAGCTGGCACTAAAGATGGCAGTGTCATCCAGGTATGCCACGGCATACTCCTCAGTACCATTTAACACCTGGTTCACCAACATTTGGAAAGTGGCCAGGGCGTTCTCCATTCTGAAAGGCATTAGCTTAAATTCAAATAAGCCTATCCGAGTGATGAAGGCCGACCTCTTCCTAGCTCTGTCCGTTAACTCTACCTGCCAATACCCTTGGTCAGGTCAGTGAGTCGTGAGGTGAGTCACCTCCCAACTTGTCCAGGAGTTCGATCCGTCCGGGACATCGGTGGGCATCTGACTCATGGACTGCATTCAGTCCACAATAGTCCACACAGAAATCGTCGAAGCCATCTGGCTTGGGCACAAGGATTACGGGTGAGGCCCAGGGGCTGTGGGATCTCTGGATTACCCCTAACTCCAGCATTTCCTCCACCCCCCTCCTAATGTCCTTTTGGACAGCCTCTGACACCCAATATGCTGTCTGCCATATGGGCATCTGTGTCACTGTCTCCACATCATGCGTCGCTAAGGGGGTTAGTCCAGGCTTGGTGCAAAACAGGGGGATAAAGCCTGCTAAAACCTCCCTTACTTCCTGGATCTTGTCCAGAGCCAGCTGGGGTGACAATTTAACTGCCTCCACCGAGGACTCCTACTTGCTTTCTTCCAGCAAGTCCATAAGGGGGTGTCCTTCGTCCATCCCTTCCCCAGGACTACATACTGCAAACACCATGTCAGCCCTATTAGCATATGGCTTTATCATGTTGACATGGTACATTCTTTCTGTCTGTCTTCTGTCAGGTAACTGTATGATATAGTTCACATCATTTACCTTCCTAACTACTTTGTATGGTCCTGCCCACTAAGCCTGTAGCTTGTCTTTCCAGACCAGAATAAGGACCATGACTTTCTGACCCACTGTGTACGAGTGAGCTCTGGTTCTGCGGTCATACCACACTTTTTGTTTCTGTTGGGCAGTTGCCAGGTTGCTCTGGGCTGTCCCCATAAGCTCCTTCAGCCTTTCCCTAAACTTAAAGACGTAATCCACTATGGGTGTTCCCTGGGTGGTGTGCTTGCCTTCCAAGTCCTCCCGGATCAAGTCTAGGGGCCCACGTACCCGGAGTCCATATAAGAGTTTGAAGAGGGAAAATCCTGTCGACTCTTGGGGCACCTCCCTGTATGCAAACAACAGATGGGGAAGGTGTTTCTCCCAGTCCCTCCAATGTTGTTCAACAAACGCATGGAGCATTGACTTCAGGGTACCATTAAATCTTTCCACAAACCGATTGGCTTACGGGTGATAAGGTGTCATGTCTCTGCACCACCCCACACTTCTCCCACAAACATTTCATCAGGACCGACATGAAGGAACCCCCTTGATCAGTGATAACCTCTGGTGGAAACCCAACATGGAGAGAAAATCCCAAGTAAGGCATCTGCCACTTTGTCTGTCCTCAGTGAGGATAGGGTGACTGCATCTGGGACCGGGTGGCATAATCCACCACAGTCAGGATGAACCTCTTCCCGGAGGAGCTTGGGGTATTTAAAGGCCCCACAATATCCATTCCCACCCTCTGGAATGGCTCCTCCACTATGGGTAATGGAATTAGGGCAGCTTGGGTTTTCTTACCTGCCTGCCCTGTTTCTTGGCATTGGTGACAAGACCTGCATTACTCCTTCACCTGCTGGGTGAAGTTGGGCCAATAGAAATTCTGGGCCAACTGCTGCATAGTGCGCACGATTCTCAGATGACCAGACAAGGGAATATCATGTGCAATCTTGAGCAACTGCTCACGATATCCCTGGGGAACGACAAGCTGCCTGCCTATCACCCCTCCTTCTGTCTGCACAGCCTGAGTATACATCAGTCCAT
This sequence comes from Neoceratodus forsteri, assembly GCA_016271365.2. Taxonomy (NCBI): domain Eukaryota; kingdom Metazoa; phylum Chordata; order Ceratodontiformes; family Ceratodontidae; genus Neoceratodus; species Neoceratodus forsteri. The sequence goes on from CM028133.1 coordinate 1,111,676,248, forward strand.
TTTTCCAATAAACCTTATGTTTACCGTCACCTCCCTGTGCTCCATCAGAGTCTGCCCAAGACCTCAGCTTCTCTAGACTAGGGTCACTTTTCTGAACAGCTGCAAACTCCTTATACATTCCCAAGGTATGGGACAGACCCCCTTCAGTCTCTAAACTAGGGTCCCTAGCACTAGCGTCAGAGCACTCAGGATCACTGTCATCCCTAACCTTCTGACAGTTAGTCACCCCTCCTTCTTCGGAGTAACCCTCCATAGCTGTGTGGTTAACTGCTACTGGGGAAATTTCTACCCCATTTGCATTAGTTTCCAGATCAGGAGACACCGGCTGGGGAATCAGCCTCCCAGGGATTTCCACACTGGCTTCTGTGGGGTCTAGGGAACTACATTTTCCTCTTCCTGCTTGGGTATGGGTAACTGCACACACTATCCTCTGTTTGAGATTGTTGCCAAGGATGACATTCACTGTTAAGGTTTTGGCTACAGGCACCTGTTGCACAGTTCCCTCTGTTTCACCCCAGTCTAGGAGGACATTAGTGAGTGGCAATGTTTTCTCCTCACCAGTGAAGTCTTGTACAGTGAGATATTTATTGGGTATAAGCTGACCAGCCTCTACCAGATCCCCTTTTACCAATGTCAGGGATGCCCCTGTGTCCCTTAACCTTTGTGTCTGTACACCATTCACTGTGACTGGGTGCATGTGTTCCCTCATGTTCACAGGCATGCTTCCAGGGACACACCAACAACCCACTTTTTTCCTAGCCCCATGTTGCATATTGCTCACCCTTTTTGGACACTGTCTGGCAATATGCCCAGTTTCTTTACAAACCCAACATTCGTTTCTTTTCTCAGAGAAATCTTTTCTTTGAATCCTGGGGCTAACTGGTTTTGGTGGAGGCAGTGAAGGTTTTAGCTACCCTGAAGGCTCGCTTTTCCCTTTCTGCACGGCCCCGCCCACCCCATTCACTCTCAGAGCAGGTCTGCTCTTGGCATTGCAGTCCAAGAGTTCAACATCCAATTGCACTGTTTTGGGATCTCGGTCCTCCAGCCAGGTTTTCAGCTCTGCTGGGAATGCCCCCCAAAAATGTTCTAACAAAATAGCATTTTCAATTTTATCTACAGAGTTTGCTTCAATTACTTCCCACCAATGTTTTAAAAACTGTCATTGTTTCGTGGCTAGCTCCTCATAGCTCATATCAGGGCTTCTCCTGAGCTTACAGAATTTAGCTCTGTATGCTTCAGCAGTTATATCAAACTTTTTTAAAAGTGCAGCTTTAAGTCTGCTGTAATCATTACTGTCCTCATAGTCCATTTGACCCAATGCATTCCGAGCTTTGCCGGTAAGTAGCGGGGATAGCTGAAGTTCCAGGACCCTCTAGGAATTTTAGCCTGAATACAAACTTTTTCAAAGGAAATTAAAAAGGCATCCATATCCTCCCCCTCTTTAAATTCAGCTATCAGTTTAGAATTCAGTTTGTAACCCAGTCCTGTAGTTCCAGTTAAACCCAAGCCACTTACCTGCTCTGGTGCTGGTAGTTGGAGTTGTAACTTCTCCAGTTGATGTCACCTCTGGTGCTCACACTCCTCATGTTCAGCTTCTCGCTGTTCTCACTCCCTCTTCTCCTCTGCAGCTCGCTAGCGCTCACGCTGTTCACAGTTAGCCTCTCGCTGTTCCTGGTCAGCCTCTCGCTGTTCACGCTTCCTCTTCTCCTCTGCAGCTTATCTCTCTCACTCTACTTCTCTCTGTTCTTGCTCCCTCTTCTCCTCTGTGGCTTGTTTCTCTTGCTCAGCATCTCTCTGGAACTCCAGCTCCATTTTGCACAACTCAGTCTGCAGCCTGAGTGCCTCTGGCTCCAGAATGCTGGTGACCTTCCCCTGCTGCTGTGGTCCTTCGCTGGCACTGGCCCTGTTGGCATCGTCACCGAATCTGGACACTGCACTGGCCACTAGCCCCTCCACACTTAAGGTTTGGTCCCTTACAGTCACAGTCACAGTCAGTGACTCGATGCTCTGGGCATCTGCTGTCATCAGGGCATCCATGAGGTTCTGCTTAGTGGTTCTCCCCTCATACAGGACTCCTCTGTCCTGGCACAACTGCCTCAAGTAGTCTACAGTGTGCCTGCTGTAGTTGGAAGTCATCTTCTTTCCTAACTACGGCTACTCTAACTTGCACTTTAGAAAACAAATAAAACAGGTAGGAATTTGACTGTAAGCAAAATGATGTAGTTCTGTTTCCTTTTTAAAAATAAATCACTGCCTTTTTTGCAAGTGAGCTGTACAGTATTAAGCTGACACACTGAACAGTTAAAGCGTGTGTTACCAAATTTATTCCACCGCTACCACCAATCTGTCACAAATGCACTCAGCAGGTCAGGCCCTCTGCTCCCACAGTGCCAATCTCCGAGTGCAGTATAGTGAACAGGTAACAGACAGGGTAACCCTCCTGTCTGCTCGTGGGTCTGGATCACCTTTTGTCTCAAGTTCTGGGGGAATTCAAACTGTGAACCATATGCTAGCATACCCAAATTTACAGGCTCAGATAATCTGCTGTTTGGGGGGATATCAGATATCTTTCGCCTAAGGGCACCTAACCAGGTATCCAAAAATGAACTCTTAAAACTCTATAAAAGACCTTAAGTATATTCTTACCTTTTCCCAGTTTGGTAACACCATCAAGCCCTTCAGAAAAGCTGTAATTTTAACCACGTATAGATCACATGCAAAAAGAACTTTGAAGACACACCCAGGCAGTCTTTTTCAAATGAAAGGTTTACTTAAAAATGGATAAAAATATGTAAAATGTAAACACAGAACACTATATCACAAAGCATACAATCACATAAAGAAAAACAAGGAAAACTACAGACAAACTCCTACTAACATACAATTAGACTTTTTCTATGTAATGTATTACCTCTTTACAGTGCTTAAGTTAGATCTTGTTTCTTAAGATCCCAAAAAGAAATGTCACACAGTTGAAACACAGAATACAGTTAAAAAACTCTGTTTCCGCCCCTTCTGTGATAATTACATAGATACATAGACAGTGTCAGCAGATAAGGGCCTATGGCCCACCTAGTTTGCCCATTTGAGTTTATAACTTCAGTTTACGTTTTCCTAGAACTCTGTTGCCCCTTACCCCTGACCTCCAGAATTCCTTTATGTCAATCCCATGCATTCTTAAATCCCATGATTGTTTCAGTCCCCACCACTTCCTAGATGATGCCATCTAGCTCCTCCTTTTAGAATATAAAAATTATACAAACAATGATCTTCCTGTCAGGAGATATTTTAAATAATGTGACTTCAGCAAAAAATAATTTCCCAATATGACTCATTAATTAACATCTCCTCTTTGCTCTTGAGCAGTTCCTCTTGCCAGGGCACATCAAAGGATTTTATGACTTTTAGCACCACAGTGATATAACATGTTTTTTTCCTCTAAGATATCATAAAAGTTTACGATCCCTGTATCCTGGCAGCTGGGTCAGTTCTAATTACAGGAGACCCTTAATTAAGTCTCTCTAGTCTTTTAATTACCTCCTGGTTTCAGGTCACTTGACTGTAACTGAAACCTGGGGGGGGGCCACTCATGGAAGCACTGACAATCACACACTATATTTTTATATTAAAAATGTTACCCAACAATCATAACCAGCTGGCCAAGCATCACAGTTAGTACCCCCCCAAACACACACACATTGTGCACTCTTCCCCTGGGTTTCTGTTTCCCAGACACATTACTTTGCACTTCTTTGCATTGAATCTAAGCTGCCATACATTTGACCATTCCTCCAACCTTGCCAAGTCCCATTCTCATCGTTTCCACCCCCCTTTGTGTATCAACCCTGTTGTAGATCTTTGTACCATCTGCAAAGAGGCATACTTTTCCTTCCAGCCCTCTGCAATGTCACTGATAAAGATTTTAAAGAGGGACCAGTCCCAGTACTGAACCCTGTGGTACTTGCTAGTAACCCTCCTTTCTTCGGAGTGGACTCCGTTTACTGTTACCTTCTGTGTGCTTTTGTCTAGCTAATTTTTTACAGCCAATTATTTACCCAGGCTACTACCTGGGACCCACTCCCAGGCTGGCTAACTTGTTTATTAATCTTTTGGGTGGGACTGTGTGAAATGCCTTGCTAAAGTCTAGGTAGACCATATCCACAGCCCCTCCCTGGTCTACCACTTTGGTCACCCAGTCAAAGAAATGTATTATATTCGTCTGACATGACCTTCCCACTGTGAATCCATGCTGCCTTGGGTTCTGTGCACCGCTGGCCTCTTGGTACCCAACAATTCTTTCTTTCAGAAGTGATTCCATCATTTTCCCTACCACTGAGGTCAAACTAACAGGTCTGTAGTTTCCTGCCTCTGCCTTGCTCCCACTTTTGTGAAGGGGAATCACATCCACCCTCCTCCAGCCCTCAGGTACCACACCATCCTCCCATGATTTGTTAAAAAGGGTTGTCAGTGGTGTCACTAGCTCTCCCCATAGTTCTTTAGAATTCTGGGGTGAATCCTATCAGACCCCATTGCTTTGTCCACCTTGAGTTTTAGGAGTTCCTTCAGGACCCTTTCTTCTGTGAATGGACTGGTATCAACCCCCCTATCCAGAGTGCTTCTATTGTTTGGTTTAGGTACCTCCCCCTCCTCTTCTTTTGTGAATACTGAGCAAAAGTATTCGTTCAGTATCTCTGCCTTTTCACTGTCACCCTCTATCCACTCCCCCTGTCCCCTTTATCAAGCCTCACTATCTTTTCATTGGTCTTTCTTCACTCCCTAATGTACCTATATGAGGTTTTATCCCCCTTCTTAACTGGGTTTGCTATCTTTTCCTTGGTTTGAGCCTTTGCTATTCTGATTGCATTCCCCGCTCCTTCTGCTTCAACTGGTACAGTTCTCTGTCTTGCTGCTTCTGGGATTTCTTATACTTCCTGAATGCTATCTTTTTCTCCCTAACTTTCCCCACCAACTCTTTTGAGATCCATAGTGTTTTTTTCTTTGTTTTGTTTTGTTTATTTGCTTCACACAAAGGCTTGTTGCCTCAGTGATGGCGGTTTTGATTGTTCCCCATTGTTCCTCCACCCCTTCCTTCCTGCCCATTTGTTAGAGCATTCCTTAGGCATTCTCTCATTTTGCCAAAGTCAGCCCTCCTAAAGTCCAATACCCTCACTTTTGTATGGTTTGACTCTATGGCTGTGTTTATTGTGAACCACACTGTTTAGTGGTCACGTGTTCCAGATGGCTACCCACTTCTAAATCCGAGATCCTGTCTCCGTCCCCATTTGAGAGTACCAGATCTAAGATTGATCTCTCCTGAGTGGGTTCCAACACTAGCTATCTGAGGCATGCCACCTGTAGGGCATCGAGAATGACCCTGGTCTTGGATGTGGCTGCAACCAATGTGCTCCAGTTAACATCTGGCATATTCAGATTCCACATCAACAATATCTCCCCCTTTTTCTGCCATTCTAATGATTCCTTCAATCATTTCCTTGTCCATTTCCTTCCCCTGAGATGGGGGGTCTGTATACAACCCCCATGCAGATGGTGGTGCCATTTCCTGTCTCAAATGCAGATACATACACTGACAGGACACACAAGCATGTACATGCACAAACAACAACACACGCATGTACAGACACAGTTAGGATACACAGGCATGTATGGACATGCACATCATAAATCAGCAGCACTGATTCCACCTGTCAGCTGCAGATTAACTTGCACATAAGGATTCGAACCTGGAATCTGCAGCTGTTCCCTTTCTGGTGCTTGCCTCACCCCCGCGCTGCACACGCACTGACGTATGCATAGGGAGGCACTTGAGCGCGCGTCCCATTATAGTCAATGAAGCTATATTTAAAAGCTGATTTGTTTGTGTTAATTAGCATTGGGAGGGTAACTAAGACCAGCACTTGGACATGTTAATCAAATGCAGCCTTAATTACCCTGCCAGCGCTAATTAATGTAAAGAAATCAGCTTTTAAATGTAGCCCCATTGACTATAATGGGACGTGCACTCATGGGCCTCCCTATGCATATATCAGAGAGTATGCAGCACAGGGGGAGGCCAGTACCAGGAGGGAAGAGACTGGCTGCACAGCCTCTCAGGGCAAAACTATGATCCCTTACCTCCCAAGCAGGGAGCATCTAAAAAATAATAATAAAGCTCTACTGAGTAGGTATTCACTAGGGCAAGCTTCCTCAGTGGGGTTCCACCAGAGTGCAGCAACAACATTGCCACCAACATCTAGTACAGTGACACTGCAATGCCAATAACCAGAAACCCGACAGACACGGCAATGACGATCTGCACAACAACGCATTTCACGACACAGCGAGACCATAACAGCTACCGCACATTGCCCTGCCCCTCCACCTCCTGTGTGTAAATCAACCTACCCCATGTCGCATTGACAGTGGGTGAAAGGGCATTTATGCAGAGCTCACAATAAGCAAGGCACACCTAGGATAGAGGGTGCACATGCGTTGCTGAAGTGTAGTTTAATCAATGTAAGGTACAGCACACACTGTACAGACCCTGAGATAGCACCGTCCCACCACCATATAATGCATACAGTACCGCAGTAGTATCCGACTGTCAGTTCCCCCCTCCCCCCAAGGCAATCACACCTGTAGCTTAATATTGAGTGCAACACCCATCAGGTAGTCCCTCCGGCACCGTATCCGATACTGTCCGACAATGTCCACTAAGGGCTGTGCACTGTCCCTCCATCTTCTGCGGGAGCCGCTGACACCCATGCCAGACACCACTTGCTAAATCTTCATCTCTTTGAGGTGCTGCTCCACCTTCAACACATCGATGAACTTCAACACTGTCAGATGTGTTGTGCCCAGCAGGGAATTGAAGGCCTTATGCTACCCTTCAATCGCGTTGTTCATGTGTGTCATCCCCCCCATTGATGGCAACAAAGTAATTCCACACATCTACTGGAACAGTACGTTACAGCAATGCCCACTCCGGACTGGACGCCTAAGCCCGGTATCCTCGAATCATGGACCAGAGCCAACACCTCCTCATGGTGGATGTAAAACCCCCAGCTCTACATCTCTTTATAGGCAGCACACACATCCTCTGGGGGGATGAATGTCAATGCCAGTATCATGTGCATATGCATGGAAAATTGCTCATCATTGACATACAGATGCATGACATCACCATTCTGCTATATGTGGCACCACACACATTGGCATAGGTGGAAAAAATGGCCATGGATGCCTAGCTGCGAGAACACAGTCCACAGTGCCTTATGGGCTGCCATCTCAAAGTCTATCATCATACCCCGCGGATCTCCGCAAAGATATAGACAGAGTGGAGGCTGTTCAGAGGAGGGCAACCAAAATGGTGCAAGGTCTGCACCAGAAGACATACGAGGAGAGACTAAAGCAGCTTAATATGTATACCCTTGAGGAAAGGAGGGAGAGGGGGGACATGATAGAAACTTTCAAATATCTCAAGGGAATTAACAAAGTACAAGAGGGTAGTATCTTTCAGAAAAAGACATGTGCAAGAACAAGGGGGCACAATTTGAAGATAGAGGGGGGACGGCTCAGAGATAATGTTAACATAGAAACATAGAATTTGATGGCAGATAAGGACCGCTTGGCCCACCTAGTCTGCCCATTTTCCTACCTAACAGATAAGCTGCAGATCCTAATTAACCAACAGCTTACTTCCTCCTACCCCCACTAGGACTGCCTTATGTCTGTCCCATGCATTCTTGAATTCCCCCACTGCTCTTGACTCCACGACCTCCTCAGGGAGGCTGTTTCATGCATCCACAACCCTCTCTGTGAAAAATACTTCTCACATTACCTCTGAGCCGCCTGCCTTCAAATTGTGCCCTTGTTCTTGATACATCTTTTCTGAAAGATGCCACCCTCTTGGACTTTGTTGATTCCCATGAGGTACTTGAACGCTTTATCATGTCTCCACTCTCCTCCTTTCCTCAACGGTATACATATTAAGCTCCTTTAGTCTTTCTCCAGATGTGTTCTGGTGCAGACCCTGCACCATTTGGTTCCCTCCTCTGGACAGCCTCCACTCTGTCTATGTCTTTATGGAGATGGGGTCTCCAGAACTGCACACAGTACTCCAGATGGGGTCTCACCAGCTGTCTGTACAGAGGTAACAACTTCCTGTTTTCTACTATTGATGCCTCTCCCTATGCATCCCAATATCCCCCCAGGCTTCCTTACTGCCTTCTCACATTGCTTGCCCACCTTTAGGTCATCTGATATAATTACCCCAGGTCCCTTTCCATTTTTACTGTTGTCAGTATCTCACCCCCCATTGTGTACTCTTGCCCTGGGTTTTTGTTTCCCAGGTGCATTACCTTGCACTTCTTTGCATTGAATCTGAGCTGCCATACATTTGACCATTCCTCCAACCTTGCCAAGTCCCTTCTCATCCTTTCCACTCCATCTGGTGTATCAACCCTGTTGCAGATCTTTGTGTCATCTGCAAAGAGACATACTTTTCCTTCCAGTTCCTCTGCAATGTCACTTATAAAGACATTAAAAAGGACCGGTCCCAGTACTGAACCCTGCGGTACCCCGCTAGTATCCCTCCTTTCTTCACTGTGGACTCCATTTACTACTACCCTTTGTGTCCTGTTGTCTAGCCAGTTTTTTATCCAGGCTACTACCTTGGGACCCATTCCAAGGCTGGCTAACTTGTGTATTAATCTTTTGTGTGGGACTTATCAAATGCCTTGCTAAAATCTAGATAAGCCATGTCCACAGCCCCTCCTGGTCTACTACTTTGGTCACCCAGTCAAAGAAATCTATTAGATTCATCTAACATGACCTTCCCATCGTGAATCCATGCTGCCTTGGGTCCTATGCCCCACTGGCCTCTAGGTACTCAACAGTTCTTTCCTTCAGAAGTGATTCCATCATTTTACCTACCACTGAGGTCAAACTAACTGGTCTAGTAGCCTTGCCTCTGTCCTGCTTCCACTTTGTGAAGAGGAATCACATCCGCCCTCCTCCAGTCCTCAGGTACCACCCCATCCTCCCATGATTTGTTAAAGAGAGTAGTCAGCGGTGTCATTAGTTCTAGCCTTAGTTCTTTTCGAATTCTTGGGTGAATCCCATCAGGCCCCATTGCTTTGTCCACCTTCAATTTTATTAGTTCTTTCAGAACCCTTTCTTCTGCAAATGGACTGGTATCGACCCTCGTCTTCAGAGTGTTTCTCTTGTTTGATTTAGGTACCTCCCTCCTCTTCCTTTGTGAATACTGAGCAGAAGTATTCGCTCAGTATCCCTGCTTTTCATTGTCACCCTCTACCCACATTCTCTCCCCTTTATTAAGCCTCAGTATCCCTCCTTTGGTCTTTCTTCACTCCCTAATGTACCTATAAAAGGTCTTATCCCCCTTCTTAACAGAATTGGCTATCCTTTCCTCGGTTTGGGCCTTTGCTATTCTGACTGCCTTCCTAGCCTCTTTCTGCTTTAACTGATAAAGTTCTCTGTCCTGCTCCTTCTGTGTTTCCTTATATTTCCTGAATGCTATCCTTTTCTCCTTAACCTTCCCTGCCACCTCTTTTGAGAACCATAGCAGTTTTTTCTTTGTGGTGTTTTGTTGATTTGCTTTACACAAAGGCTTGTTGCCTCTGTGATGGCTGTTTTGATTACTCTCCATTGTTCCTCCACCCCTCCTTCTTGCCTGTTTGCTAGTGCTTTTCTGAGGCACTCTCTCATTTTCCCAAAGTCAGCCCTCCTAAAGTCCAATACTCTTGCTTTTGTAAGGCTTGATTGTATGGCTGTGTTTATCGTGAACCATACTGTTTGGTGGTCGCTTGTTCCCAGATGGCTACCCACTTCTAAGTCTGAGATTCTTTCTCCGTCCCCATTTGAGAGTACCAGGTCTAAGATTGCTCCCTCCCGAGTGGGTTCCAGTACTAGCTGTCTGAGGCATGCCCCCTGTAGGGCATCAAGAATGACCCTGCTCTTGGATGTGCCTGCAGCAAAGGTGCTCCAGTTAACATCTGGCATATTCAGGCCTATCAACAATATCTCCCATTTTTCTGCCATTCTAAGGAAGCCTTCTATCATTTCCTTGTCCATTCCCTCCCAATGAGATGGGGGTCTGCATACAACCCCCATGCGGATTGTGGTGCCATTTCATGTCTCCAGGGTGACCCAGAGTGTCTCATCTGCTCCCGGTTTACTCTTTAGTTCTGTTGCTTTGATCCCTTCCTTTACATAAAGGGCTACTCCTCCTCCTCCTCTTTTACCCTCCCTGTCCCACCTGTAGATTGTGTATACTAGTATGTTGACATCCCAGTCATGGTTCTCTGTGTACCATGTTTCTGTGACTGCCACAATATCCAGGCAACCCTCTTCCATCAAGGCCACTAGTTCAGGGAGCTTGTTACATAGACTACGGGCATTGGTACTCATCACCCTCCACTTTTTGATGGCTTTACCCCTTTTAGCCCCATTCCTGTCCTTACTGCCTTTGCCTTTTTTTACATTTACGCCTGGCCTGCTCCCTAATGACTTCTCTACCTGGTGTTTACCTCCACTAATTACTGTTGTTTGTGGGGGAGGTTGGGATTTTCCTTCCTTTTCAGTGCCTCCCCCTTGGCTAGTTTAAATGCTTGTCAATGAAGCATTTAAACCTCTCACCTAGGATCCTGGTTCCCCCCCGGACAGATGCAGACCATTACGCCAGTATAGGTCTGCATCCCTCCAGGTGGCTTCCCAGTCCCCAATGAAGCCAAAACCCTGAGCTCCACACCAGTTTTTCAACCATTCATTGAATTCCCTGGTGAGGAGTACCCTAGCATCACCCTTGCCATAGGCAGGCAGCACCTCCGAGAAGGTTACTGTAAGCACTACTTGTCTAAGGCCCCTCCCCAACTCTACAAACTCCTCTTGCACTGCTCTGATCCCATTCCTAGCCAGGTCATTTGTCCCTAGGTGGACAATAACATCCAGCTCCCTCCCTCATGCAGCTGCTCCCACGATCCTGAGGATTCGCTTCCTGTCCCTCAAGCCGTGGCACCAGGCAGGCACCCACCTCCCTCTCCCTTCCTCCCCATTTCTACACCCTAATGATTGAGTCTCCCACCAGGAGTTGTTTCCTTCCCTGTGTGGTCTCATGCCACCCTCCTGTGGGTCTCCTTTGTGAAGGTTCCCAGCATCCTCCTTGGTCTCCTGCAGGTGCCTCCGTAGAGGAACCACTATCCACCAGAAGAGTGAATGAATTGTGGAGAGTACAGCTGGAGGATGCAACTCTGTTCTACCACCCTCTCCTCCTGAGCCCACCCTGGTCCAGCCTCTCCTCTTTCTTGGCAACCTCTGAGGTAGTGGCATTGGCCCTGGTGGCCCCTGGGTGGGGGAGGAGGTTTCACAAATCCTAGCCAGGTCAGCCTGGAGACAGGCAACCTCCTCCCTCAGACCAGAGAGGTGCCTGCAAATAGGGCAGCATCGCAGCCTCCAGAATGTCTCCCGGAACACTGCCACCCCACAGCCATTGCACTGCACCACACCACACCTATCATGTCTTATTTTGTGTCCCCTCTCCTGTTTCTCTGTATGCTTACTCTCTCCTCTCCTTACAACTCTCACCCTTCCTGTTCTGGGACAGTAACTTCCCATATTCTTCAGTAGCCTCTTTCTTCCTTGCTCAGTGTCAGACCACCAGCAGCTGGGGGGGGGAGCTACTTTTTTCCTTTAGGGTTGACAAAACCAATGTTTCTCTATGATCCTTCCCTTCCTACTGCCAAACAGGAAGTTCCTGTTGACAGTCAAATCCAGTGGCTATAAAAGTAGAACTGGCTTAGGGTGGGTGGGATGGAGGGCAATTAGTAAGAAAAAGGCTAGCAACAGGAAGTTGTAATTTGAGTCACCTGCTTTTATAGTGTCTAAGCCACACCCCAAATTAAGCTCTCTCTCCCCCCTACTGGTTTAGCAAAGTAAACTGATACAGAACCCTTCCCAGCACAGAAAACACACTGACTTTCTTCCTTTTCTTTAAACCCTAAATAAGGCCCCTTCTACTTCTAATAAAGTATCTGTTTGCTTAAACTCAACAGACACTGACTCCTGCTAAGATATAAGCGTTAAATTAATAAGAAAATGTAGCTTCTTTTAGTTAGCTGCTTTCTGCTCTACAAGCAAGGCTAGCAACAGGAAAGTTAGAAAGTATTTTTTCACAGAGAGGGTTGTGGATGCATGGAACAGCCTTCCTGAGGAGGCTGTGGAGTCAGGAACAGTGGGAGAATTCAAGAATGCGTGGGACAGGCATAAGGCAATTCTAATGGGGGGTAGGAAGAGATAAGCTGTTGATTAACTAGAATCTGCAGCTTATCCATCAGGTAGGGAAATGGGCAGACTAGTGGGCCAAGCGGTCCTTATCTGCCGTCAAATTTTATGTTTCTGTCACTGACAGGGCACAGCTCTGTGATCTTCTGAAATACTGCCGTGTATGTGGCCTATGTTCTCTTGGTCATCCATATGTAACCCCTAGATGGTGCTATCCCAGGGGCTACTACCCCTGCCTGATTTGCCACTAACAGGTTGAGGGGCCTGGATCCAATGGCGGGTGCCTCCACCCAGAGGTCAGGGTTTGCAATAGTTAAACTAACTTGGTCACAGCCCTCTGGGACACTGCAACCCCCCTTTCTTCCCACTAGTGGCCCACACAATATATCAGAATTACCTTCACAGTATACACTTGTAACCCCTAGATGGCGCTATCCCAGGGGCTACTACCCCTGCCTGATTTGCCACTAACAGGTTGAGGGGCCTGGATCCAATGGCGGATTCCTCCACCCAGAGGTCAGGGTTTGCAATAGTTAAACTAACTTGGTCACAGCCCTCTGGGACCCTGCAACCCACTGCCTTCCAAGTGGCCCACACAATATATCAGAATTATCTTCACAGTATACACTTACCCCCAGGTCTGGTTCCGCACTGGGACCTCCTGTGAAATGAGATACAGTGCAACAATCACAGTACAGTACTTTAACATGAGACAAATACCTCAGGCAGTATAACTTTGCTGAAACAAGCAGCTCTGATTTATTTAGGGATATAACAAGGACAGGGAAATCAGGTTAATTAGCTTATCACTCTAATAATCTACCTTATGGCTCTGTGCACAGGCCTATCCCTATCAGTTACTGTCCTGGGTACCCAAGCCCCAGTGGCTAGTCCAAACCGTGGCAGCTGGTAGGGCCCTTTCACACAGAGAAAGGAGAATTAAACAGTCAGCAGTACAGTAATTCCATTTGGATTTAATGTGGCAATTCAACAGGGAGCGACCTGAATTAGTACTCACGACCTCCAAATAAGATAGGGTCCTTCAATGTCAGCAGGGCTCACTTGAGGTACACAAACCTCTTCCACATTTATATAAAAAAGCACTATACCAGGCAGGCTGCATCTGTATCCCGATCGCAATTACTGCACAATACCCGGGAGAACACACAGCAGATTCAGTTCCTGACAGACCGAGTGCAATTTTCGCAATTCCTCCAGTCTTCTACAGGGTGAGCCTGGTTTCTACTCTTCAGAGATCCTTTGATTCTTTTCACAGGACAGGATTCAGTCCTAACAAGCTGTTACACAAGCTGCAGACGGAACTCTGGGCCTTACACATTTTTGACTAAAACTGCACACTGAAAAGCACAGGGCTCCTTCCTTCTTCACTGCCAAAGCTCAACTGAAACTCCAACCCGACAAAACCGGGCACTTCCTTTGAGTTCCTCCCAGTTCTTGACTGGATTGGCTGTCACTCACAATAGACTGCTGCTGTTGGTCCAAAAGGCACTGAAGTCTAAACTACATCTCCCAGAGTCACTGCCCTACAATCCTCTTGTGGCTGGCTCAGATTATGAGTCAAGTTCTGATTCGTCAAGGCACCATTTTAGAGCTAGCTTACCCCACACTGATTGGTCCAGTTCAGCAGTTCAAAACTAGAATGGGGAACTAGCAGACACAGTTCTGACTGCAAAGAAAGCAGGTTAGACAAACTGTAATTTCATTACTCTAAATAATTTCTGGCAAACAGTTACATCTTTCAGATAGGTTCCCTTTGCACTCCTAGTGACTGCAAAATGAAGTGAATTGGCAGCAGCTCAGTGGTACTCAGAGAAGCACGAGTCCCCCACAAACTAATTATGTCTGCAAGCAGACAGCTCTTAAAAGACAGTACCAGAGGCTCTAAAAACACTCACTGATAAATGGCTTAAATGCCAAACACCATTCAGGCTTGGAGCATTCAAGAAAGCTCCTGGAAGTCTTTGGGAACCCCATTTGCAGGGGGTTACACCTTCCTGGCCTGGGAAAGCTTAGCGTCCACGTCAAGCAAGTACCCCATAAGTTTCAACTGCAACCATATACATTTGCATTAGGCTCGCACATGTAATCATCAGTCAATATATCATTTTACCAAGAACACATTTCTGAAACATTGCAGTCAGTCCTCTTTACACAGTATTACATACACATTGTACCATAACTCAAGTTATTACCTCTTGTACATGAAACCTGAAGAGGGGGCCCTTCCTATCAGTTACCTTGGGGCTGGATGGGGCAAGGGCACCATACTTAGAGGGCAACACAGGTAACTTGGAGTTAGCACTGATGCTCAGTTTGGGCAATGAGCTCGGGACACATACACTCCTTTATGGACAACATTGAGAGGCAAGTCCACAGGCCTCCCAAGTGAATCATAACCAGGGTGCACCACAGGCTTTACAGCTCGACCAGTCTTTCTAGGGGAACTGTTATAGTCTCTGCACTCTGAGCCTCATTTTCAGCATTGTCCTCACTTGTCAGGGAGTCTCCATGGGGTAGAGAGGCTAGAACTTGGGGCACTTCTCTAGCTCCAGGAGTTACAGTTTCTGAGTCCACAACATTTGGCTCACATGGAGAGCTGACACTGGCAGTGGACTGTCAGGGCACTCAAAATACTCTTCTGGTTCTGGTGTATCACCAGTCTGCCCCAATCTATCATTTTCCTCCTAAAGCTCAAACAGTTCAACCATGCACAATGATTCCATTTCATCTGATCTGATGCTTTGCACTTCACTTTCTGGGAGCATTGGTTCCAGGAATGAAGCTGGGGCTTAGACAGTCCAGAAGGCCCAGCTTCATCTCCAGTATTGACTAGGGATTGCCTCAAACAATTGACTCAGTTCGTAAGAAGGATAGTATTCAAAGTCACTCTCACTTTCTTCCGATATGGACTGACAGTCATGCTCAACTGGGACTTGTGGAGGGGAACACTTTAACTTTGCTTCTGTAGGTGCAGACTTTCTTGATCTTTCTTAGCAGCAGCTCTAGTCACTGGTCCAGAGGGGCATCTTCTAGGGCTCAGACTCAATTAAGATTTGTCCAATGGGCAGTAAATGATTTCTATGCATTGTTTTTACATCTTTGAATTATTCTCAGGCCTTACTTGTACACTGGCAGATCATCTAGTTTGCCCACTACAATGTGAGGGAGATGGTGCCATCTGTCAGCAATTTTGTGCTTGCCATGCAGTCCCAGATTTCTTAGCAATCCCATCTCCCTCCTGGAGTTCCTGTGCTTTCACCTTTTATCATACCTTTCTTTGTTGGCCAGATTTCTTTTGGCAGCCATGGTTTGAGCCAGTTGGTACGCATGAGTTAGCTGGGCCTTTAACTTTGCACATACTGTAAATAGTTGTCAGCTTGAACCCCATCAGGAGAGACCCCAAAACACATCTACTGGTAGTCGAGCTTCTCTTCCAAACATCAGGCGGTAGGGGAGAATCCAGTGGCATCACTTTGGTGCAGTTATAAGCATGTACCAGGGTGCTAATTTGTTGGCTCCATCTAGGCTTGTCCTTTGGGTGCAGGGTGCCTGCATATCTAGCAAAGTGCGGTTGAAACGCTCAGGCTGTGGGTCCCCTGGGGTGGTAAGGAGTGGTTCTGGACTTTCGCACTCCCCACAGAGAAAGCATCTCTTTGATCAGACGACTCTCAAAGTCTCTCCCTTGATCAGAATGGATTCTTTGTGGAGCCCCATAGTGAACAAAAAAGTTTTCTACAAGTACTTTGGCCACAGTGGATGATTTCTGGTCTTTGGTGGGGAAAGCTTGGGCATATCTCGTGAAATGGTCAGTGACCACCAACACATTACTGATATTTCTTTGATCTGACTCCAAACTCAGAAAATCAATACAGACCAGCTCCATGGGTGCACTGGTGGTGATGTTAACAAGGGGGCAGCCTCTGGGGCAAAGCTTTCCTCTGTAAGCAGCAACTACAAGTTCGAATGTGTTGCTCCACATCAGCCCCATCTTAGGCCAATAGAATCTGGATCTCACCAAGTCAAGTGTTCTGTCTATACCAAGGTGCCCCATGTGGTTGTGCAAGGACCTCAGTACTGAGTCTCGAAAGCAGTGGCAGCACTAGTTGTTGTTTGTCTACTTGTCCCCTCTGTCCACTGTTTCTCTGTATAACAGTTTATTGATCAGTTTCAACTTAGGACCTTCTTTGTATAACAGTGCAGTTCTCAAATCAGTGGAGCGTAATGTGGACACATCTTTTCCTGCAAGAGGGCTTCTAAAGCTGCTTTGATCATGGGATCATGGGATTGAGCCTCGCAATACTGTCATTGTCCAGCTGAGGCAGTGCACCAATGTCTATTGCAGAAAAGTGGCAATAAGCAGCAGGTATGCAATTCTCAGAGGCTCCTAAGCAATCCACTGCGTCTGGTGGACATTTGTTCCTCCCTGTCAAACTTCCGGCAGAGTGCCCGAATGTCAGGTTCTGCCAATCGGACCCAATCATTCTGGGGAACAGGCCTCCGGAGAGAGCATCAGCATCTATGTGGTTCAGACCTGCTCGGTATTCGAGAGCATAGTCATATGTAGATAATGCAGAAAGCCACCCATGGCCAGTGGCATCCAACTTAGCTGAGGTCTGCACATAGGTCAAAGGATTATTGTCAGTTTTACTAGTATTTTAGCCCCATACAAGTACTCATGGAATTGGTCAACAATAGCCCACTTCAAAGCTAGGAACTCTAACTTATGTACAGGATAGTTCTTTTCGGATGGGGTCAGGCTTCTACTGGCAAAGGCCACTGGTCTCAGGCCATTCTCGTGCTCTTGGTACAACACAGCCCCAACCCTTGCAAGCTAGCATCAGTGTGCAGGACGTAAGGTTTTCTTGGATCGGCATAGGCCAGCACTGGAGCATGGGTAAGTTGATATATGATCTCATGAAAAGCAGTCTCACAATCAGGAGTCCAGCGGGCCCCAAATACTTCACTCGGATGAAAATACACTCTTCAGTCTTGAGGGACGCTGACTTTGGTATTTTTGTGGGTTGGGGATACCCTTGAGTAAGGTTAAGTAAAGGGCGATCACTCTGAATAGTCCTTGATGAAGCTACCGATAATAACCACAGAATCCCAGGAATCTTTGCAGTTCTTTTAGATTTTTGGGCTGTGGCCAGGTGGTCAAGGCCTCAACTTTACTTGGGTCGGTCTCTATTCCCTCGGTGGATACTATGTGTCCTACATACTTTACTGATGTTTGAAAGAATTGACACTTATCAATGGACAGTTTAAGGCCAAAGTCCTCCAGTCGGTCCAATACCTAAATAATCTGCTCTCATGTTCCTCCAGTGAGCTGCCAAACACAATAACATCATCTAGGTATACCAGGCACTCTAGTAAGTTCATGTCCCCACTGCACGCTCCATCAATCGTTGAAAAGTGGCTGGGGCACCTGAAATCCCTTGAGGCATCCTCATGAATTCATAGAAGCCAAGCGGACAGATAAAGGCCGTCTTCTCACGGTCCTCTGGGGCCATCGGGATCTGGTAGTACCCACTCGCGGAGATCCAGCACAGAGAACCACTTGCTTCCGTTAGGCAGTCCAACGCATCCTGAATGCGGGCATTGTGTACTGATCAGGATAGTCCGCCCGGTTTAAGGTGTATAATCCACACACATCCTTACTGTTCCATTCTTTTCCTCACTACCACAATGGGGAAGCATAAGGGCTTCTGGATTCTTGTATTACACCAGCAGCTAACATCTCTTGCAGATGCCGCCTCACATCATCTATGTCAGCAGGTGCCAGGCGCCGAGACCTCTCACGAAATGGTCTTTCGTCATGCAGCCGGATATTGTGCTCAGCTCCTTGCACGATCCTACATCCCATTCCTTTAAAGAAACACCTGGTCTCTCTGGGCAAGCTTCTCACTGATCCTCACTTTCCATTCAGCTGGCAGCGGAGTCGCCAAATCAAACAAGTCAGGTTACTCTGTCATTCTTCCTTGAACTCTTGCTGCTGGTAGCACTGCAGTGTCTGCACAATGCACATTAGCCAGGATGCAACCTCTGTTTACTCGAATGTCTCTTTCAGACACATTATGAACTTGGACCATTACCCTTCTGGCATAAGCATGGGCTCTAGCGGGCAAAATACTAGGCTTGACCAGCAGTCCCTCTGGCAATTTTCCATCGCCTGGTGCATCCAACATTAATATTTTATTCTTAACATCCTTTCTGATACGGACCTCTCCCTGTAAGGTACACTGGGCATTTGGCGCAGGATCAGAGACTCAGGATCCTTCTTCCATACAATTCCGACCGGTTCCTCTGGTTCTGTTTTTCAGCATCTCTCTGTGCCTCATAGGCCTTCTTAATTAAAGCCGGAACTCTTAAAGCTCTACTAGTCTTTGACCCCTGTTTTCATAACACAACTGTGCCAGCCTTCCAACATATGAGCATTTGTTCCAATCAACAAAGGGACACCATCATACAGTCCAGTGGGGACACACTAAGGCTAGGGTCTCTACTTGTTCGCCACTCCAGCCACGGAGGTGGGGAAAGACAGCCAAATTCGGATATACCCGAATAGGGGTAGGCCTTCTCACTTAACCCCCATACATGCAGTCCTTCTAATGGTTGTAAGGGCACGCCTGACAAATGCTTCTGATACCAATCCTGGAACATAATTGTCACTTGGGAGCCACTGTCTAATACAGCTCTTGTAGACACTCCATTCACCTTTACAGTGGTCTCCATGGAGGGACCCACTATTCTGGACCAGTCTGAGAGGCGGTAGTGGGGGCCTGGGCAACTGACCTTGCCACAAAAGGACGTGAATTAGCATTTTGGTGCCCTCACTGGGATCATGTCGTGGCACCTCTTAACCACTGATTTCTTCTCCAAGCTCTCCTTGTAGCCTATATGCAACTTTGTCAGTGTCTTTGGGGACTGGCATTCCCTTTCATGTGCCCATCTTTCCTCAATTATAGCAAAACATACTTTCTGGAGTTTGAGCTGGCCGAGGCGCCACACTGGGAGCCAGGCGGGGTATTACTAACTGGAAACCTGGGTGCCATCTCTGTCTGCGGCGTGATAAGCATTTGGAGACATCTCGTCAGTTTCTCCACTTCCATGGTCAAGGAATTGAGTTTGAGCTGTTATCAGTAGGAGATACATGGTGGGTACCCTCACCCCCATAGCAGATGCAGTCGGATATAGGTCAGGGCCTGCATTTGCAGGCGTGGCCTTCATAAAGGGACTGTTTTTGAATTCTCGGATCTCTCTCAACAGTTCGCCCCATTGTGGCATATCTTTTTCTTGTCAGAGCACCTCATTGACTGTCAACCTCTGCCCCTGAACTTCACTTGATGGGTCACCCTCAGTCACTCGGTTGTAGCGACAGCTGTTGGTGCAGGTACTCCCGAGGTCGCCTTTTCTCAACTCCTCGAATTTCTCTCATTAACTCATCATAGGAGGGTGGGGATTCCAGTCGATTTGCCAGGCGTAACTGAAGCAACAGCAGTTCTGAGAAGGGGGCAGACTTAAGGATTCTGTCCAGTCTGGTTCGGTCCAGTTCAATCGCTGGCAAACTACCCTTTCTGAGGCATTCTTGCAACAATTTTTCCAGCCGAGAGACATACACAGACAACAACTCCCTTGGTACTGTTGTGCATTTCTTACTCTCCACCATAGGTCCTCATCAGAATCTGGGCTCCTACACATTCTCCAAGGCCTCAAGATAGGCCTGTGCAGTCGCTTCAGGGTTACTGGCCTGCTTAGCACGGATGGTAGCCAGGCAGGACCTCGGAGGCTCTCACTAACCCTCTTCGCTTCGCCTTCCGAGCATTGCCATTCTAGCACTTGGGGCAACATAGTTCATCCAGGTCTCCAGTCATCCTCCCTTGGGGGTGGGAGGGTGCCAGAGAAGATCCTCAACCTTCGATAAGAGTCGTGACTAATGGCAGGTGCAGAAATAGGAGTCTGCATTGGTTCAGCCACCATTACGGGCACTGGAGCAGGAGAGGGTGTTGGGGAGGAACACCCCAGGTGGCAAGAATAGTTTCTTCAAGTCCTCCACAGTTTTCCCTCTCCCAGCAAACTATTCAGCAAATTCTCCTCAAAGGTTTCAGATAGTGGTGGGGCTGATTCCGGTCTTTACTGTCCTTAGTTATCACCTCCAAGCAGTGAGGGCTCCTCTGGGGTAATGGTCTGTGGCACTTTGGAGCTATCTATGGATCCTTAAACTCTACTAGGGCCAGGAAAGTGTGGTGAGCAGATTAGCATGCCGACCCACCACCACAGGGTTTTGTAAACCTTCCACCTTGGAAAGTACTCCTGCACAGTGTCCGTATTGATACCCAGGGGATGTCCAGGATAAGCATAGCATTTTGGGGTCGATCTCCTCCCCAGTACACCACTCCACCAGCCGTGCACAGCCACTTCTGTCGGGTACCCATTTTTTCTTAACAGTGGTTCGTGAATATGGCCACTAGAGGACACACAATCCCAGCGGTGAGCCTCCAAGATGTAACCCCAGATGGCGCTATCCCAGGGCTACTACCCTGCCTGATTTGCCACTAACAGGTTGAGGGACCTGGATCCAATGGGGATGCCTCCACCCAGAGGTCAGGGTTTGCAATAGTTAAACTAACTTGGTCACAGCCCTCTGGGACACTGCAACCCCTTTCTTCCCACTAGTGGCCCACACAATATATCAGAATTACCT
This sequence comes from Neoceratodus forsteri, assembly GCA_016271365.2. Classification (NCBI taxonomy): domain Eukaryota; kingdom Metazoa; phylum Chordata; order Ceratodontiformes; family Ceratodontidae; genus Neoceratodus; species Neoceratodus forsteri. Next base: position 1,111,697,267 of record CM028133.1, read on the forward strand.
TCACAGTATACACTTACCCCAGGTCTGGTTCCGCACTGGGACCTCCTGTGAAATGAGATACAGTGCAACAATCACAGTACAGTACTTTAACATAGACAAATACCTCAGGCAGTATAACTTTGCTGAAACAAGCAGCTCTGATTTATTTAGGGGATATAACAAGGACAGGGGAAATCAGGTTAATTAGCTTATCACCTAATAATTCATTTATGGCTCTGTGCACAGGCTATCCCTATCAGTTACTGTCCCTGGGTACCCAAGCCCTAGTGGCTAGTCCAAACTGTGGCAGCTGGTAGGGGCCCTTTCACACAGAGAAAAGGAGAATTAAACAGTCAGCAGTACAGTAATTCCATTTGGATTTAATGTGGCAATTCAACAGGGAGCGACCCTGAATTAGTACTCACGACCTCCAAATAAGATAGGGTCCTTCAATGTCAGCAGGGCTCACTTGAGGTACACAAACCTCTTCACACATCCATATAAAAGAAAGCACTATACCAGGCAGGCTGCATCTGTATCCCGATCGCAATTACTGCACAATACCCGGGAGAACACACAGCAGATTCAGTTCCTGACAGACCGAGTGCATTCTCAGCAATTCCTCCAGTCTTCTACAGGGTGAGCCTGGTTTCTACTCTTCAGAGATCCTTTGATTCTCTTCACAGGACGGATTCAGTCCTAACAAGCTGTTACACAAGCTGCAGACCCGGAACTCTGGGCCTTGACACGCTTTTGACTAAAACTGCACACTGAAAAAGCACAGGGCTCCTTCCTTCTTCACTGCCAAAGCTCAACTGAAACTCCAACCGACAAAACCGGCACTTCCTTTGAGTTCCTCCCAGTTCTTGACTGGATTGGCTGTCACTCACAATAGACTGCTGCTGTTGGTCCAAAAGGCACTGAAGTCTAAACTACATCTCCCAGAGTCACTGCCCATACAATCCTCTTGTGGCTGGCTCAGATTATGAGTCCAAGTTCTGATTCGTCCAAGGCACCATTTTAGAGCTAGCTTACCCCACACTGATTGGTCCAGTTGAGCAGTTCAAAACTAGAATGGGGAACTAGCAGACACAGTTCTGACTGCAAAGAAAGCAGGTTAGACAAACTGTAATTTCATTATTACTCTAAATAATTTCTGGCAAACAGTTACATCTTTCAGATAGGTTCCTTTGCACTCCTAGTGACTGCAAAATGAAGTGAATTGGCAGCAGCTCGAGTGGTACTCAGAGAAGCACACAGTCCCCCATACAACTAATTATGTCTGCAAGCAGACAGCTCTTAAAGAGACAGTACCAGAGGCTCTAAAACACTCACTGATAAATGGCTTAAATGCCAAACACCATTCAGGCTTGGAGCATTCAAGCAAGCTCCTGGAAGTCTTTTGGGAACCCCCATTTGCAGGGGTTACACACTTACCCCAGGACTGGTTCCGGCACTGGGACCTCCTGTGAAATGAGATACAGTGCAACAATCACAGTACAGTACTTTAACATAGACAAATACACTCAGGCAGTATAACTTTGCTGAAACAAGCAGCTCTGATTTATTTAGGGGATATAACAAGGACAGGGGAAATCAGGTTAATTAGCTTATCACTCTAATAACTCACCTATGGCTCTGTGCACAGGCCTATCCCTATCAGTTACTGTCCCTGGGTACCCAAGCCCCAGTGGCTAGTCCAAACCGGGTGGCAGCTGGTAGGGCCCTTTCACACAGAGAAAAGGAGAATTAAACAGTCAGCAGTACAGTAATTCCATTTGGATTTAATGTGGCAATTCAACAGGGAGCGACCCTGAATTAGTACTCACGACCTCCAAATAAGATAGGGTCCTTCAATGTCAGCAGGGCTCACTTGAGGTACACAAACCTCTTCACACATTTATATAAAAGAAAGCACTATACTGGGCAGGTTGCATCTGTATCCCGATCGCAATTACTGCACAATACCCGGAGAACACACAGCAGATTCAGTTCCTGACAGACCGAGTGCAATTTCAGCAATTCCTCCAGTCTTCTACAGGGTGAGCCTGGTTTCTACTCTTCAGAGATCCTTTGATTCTTTTCACAGGACTGATTCAGTCCCAACAAGCTGCAGACCGAACTCTGGGCCTTACACACGCTTTTGACTAAAACTGCACACTGAAAAGCACAGGGCTCCTTCCTTCTTCACTGCCAAAGCTCAACTGAAACTCCAACCGACAAAACTGGCACTTCCTTTGAGTTCCTCCCAGTTCTTGACTGGATTGGCTGTCACTCACAATAGACTGCTGCTGTTGGTCCAAAAAGGCACTGAAGTCTAAACTACATCTCCCAGAGTCACTGCCCATACAATCCTCTTGTGGCTGGCTCAGATTATGAGTCCAAGTTCTGATTCGTCCAGTTCAGCAGTTCAAAACTAGAATGGGGAACTAAGCAGACACTGTTCTGACTGCAAAAGAAAGCAGGTTAGACAAACTGTAATTTCATTATCACTGTAAATGATTTCTGGCAAACAGTTACATCTTTCAGATAGGTTCCCTTTGCACTCCTAGTGACTGCAAAATGAAGTGAATTGGCAGCAGCTCGAGTGGTACTCAGAGAAGCACACAGTCCCCCCATACAAACTAATTATGTCTGCAAGCAGACAGCTCTTAAAGAGACAGTACCAGAGGCTCTAAAAACACTCACTGATAAATGGCTTAAATGCCAAACACCATTCAGGCTTGGAGCATTCAAGCAAGCTCCTGTAAGTCTTTTGGGAACCCCCATTTGCAGGGGGATTACACATACATATACTGCTTCAAACAACATGAAGTCTTGCTGTATTCTGACTATATGCAGTTAGCCCCAGTACTTGAACTACTTCGGAGAGTAAAGGGTTAACTCTGTGCAAAGGCATAGAACGTTGAGCTCGAGCTCGGTTTTCAAACCTCTGTCTGTGGTACTCTGAAGTCTAACCGTCAGATTTCTTACTCCGCCTAACTGTGGAGTCTCTCTGGAGATCCCTCCTGCGCGTCGGTTCGGGAAAAGTTTGAATCGGTCATTTTTTTCAACTATAGTTCGTAATTTCTTCGGTATTCTTACCTCTGTCTCAGTAACAGTAAGTGGTAGTAGTAGGTGGTAGTATTTTGTGACATTTTTAGAAATTGTTTTGTCTTTGGTTCTTTTCTGGTTGGTCCGGTTCAGAACTGAAACCTATTAGTTTTTCTGTTCTATTGTAAAATTCTGACCGCTGAGGAAATAACAAAAGCAATCTCTATAATGCAATTGCTTTGCCCGGTTCCGACCAAACCGACATTGGTTCAAAGGCGATCGGTTCAGTCGGAAGTTTTTGCCTCAGATATTGATCTGGAGGCATGCTATGAGGGCGATTGGAAGGAGGATGAGGAAGGAGAGTTTGAAGGCCTAGATGAGCCAGTAGAGCCTGACATCTCCCCAGACAGGCCTTCCAATGTTTCCCCTCCTAGGCTTTCTGACTCCCCCTCCCACTTCTTGTTTTACACGAAGGTGGCTGAGGTTCTTTAGCTTCCTATGGAAGAGGCTGATCAGGATCAGGAGGAGCCTGATTATGTGGAAATGATGGATGTTTCAGAGTCAAAGAAAATGTCTATCCCTTTGCACACGGAATTCCGTTCAGCACATTGCAGCCATGTTGGGGTAGTGCAAGCGACAGCCTGTGACAAGGCTAGTATTCCCCTGGCATCTCACCCCCCTGATAAGGATTCCAGGAAAGTGGATGCCATGGCTAAAAAGCAGTACTTGGCATCCTCTTTGTGGCTCAGGCAATCAAATTATATGGCATATACAGCCAGGTACCAGAAGTCTATGTGGAATACGGTTCTGGAGCTGGCTAAGAATGCCCCGCCCCAGCTAGCCAAGGAGCTGGAGCAGGTGGCTGTAGATGGTATAGAGGCATCCAAAGTGCAATTTCATGCTGCTGTGGACTTGAATGATGTGCATTCTAGAGTCATGGCTACATCTGTCTCCATGAGGAGGTTTGCTTGGCTTAGATGTACCAACCTTTCGCAGGATACCCAGACTAAGGCCATGGATTTCCCTGTAACTGGTATTTCTGTGTTTGGGGAGCAAACAGAGAACTACATGAAGAAGATGGATGAATATAGGACCACCTATAGGAGTGCTGCAGCCAAGGAAAAGCAGGCCACTCCTCAGAAGCAGCAATTCAGGCCATTATCCACGCAGTCTAAGCCCCGTGCCAAACAGACACCCTGAGGTGGCAGTCAGGGTTGCCTCCCCAGTTCCAGTAAGGGGCAGGTTGGCTCACTACTTCTAGGCCTGGGAGTCTATTACTTCAGACAAATGGGTCCTGGAAGTAGTGAGCCAGGGACTTGCTCTCAGTTTCAAAAGGTTCCCAAAACTGTCCCTTGGAGACAAAGGCCTTTGCAGAAGTCTCCTCTCTTCTGCTTCTGCAAGCAGTACAGAAGGTACCTCTTTGTCACAGGGGAAAAGGACTGTATTCAGGATACTTTCTTACCCCAAAAAAGACAGGGGAGTGGCAACCCATTCTAGATTTAAGGTACCTGAACAAACACTTAACAAAACCAAAATTCAAAATGGTGACTCTGGGAGTAATTCTTCCCTCTATGAGACCAGGATACTGGCTAGCCTCTCTGGATCTCAAGGATGCCTACTTCCACATACCTATCAGACATTCCCACAGAAAGTACCTCAGGTTTGAGTTGCCCTCAGGCCATTACCAATTCAGAGCTATGCCTTTCGGCCTAACATCTGCTCCAAGGGTGTTCATCAAGTGTCTTGCAGTAGTGGTGGCATTCCTCAGGAGACGGGGTATCCTTCTGTTCCCATACCTGTACGACTGACTCCTAGTGGGCCAGTCCTCAGACCAAGTCAAGTCAGCCTTAGAGGTCACTCAAAAGCTTCTAGACTCCTTGGGCTTCATTCTGCACCTAGAAAAGTCTGTTCTGGAACCAGCCCATCTTCTCACTTTCATAGGGGTGGAACTAGACACTATTGAGACAAGAGCTTTCTCTCTCTCTCAAGGGTTCAGTCCCTTGTCACTCTGGCTTCCTCTTTTCGTCCTCTAGTTTCTCGTCCAGCCAGACACTTTCTTCAGTTGCTGGGTCACATGGCAGCATCCACAGCAGTGGTCCAGGGAGCAGGGTTTCAGATGAGAGCTATTCAGTTTCATCTCAGATCTTATTGGTCTCAGAAAAAAGACCCTCTCTCCAAATTGGTTCCTGTGTCTCGAACCCTAGTTCAGGCCCTACAGTGGTGGCTGGAGGAGTACAGTCTTCGACAAGGTGTCCCCTTTATCAGTCAGACGCCTTCAGTGATTCTCACCACAGATGCCTCTTTACTTGGGGGTGGGGGCTCACCTATATCGGCTTACAGCTCAGGGAACCTGGTCTCACCAGGAGTCTCTTCTACACATAAACCTTCTCGAACTGAGAGCTGTCTTTCTAGCACTTCAGACATTCTCAACTGCTGTCCAGGGAAAAGTGCTGCAGATCAGGACAGACAATACCACAACCGTGTGGTACATCAACAAACAGGGAAGCACTCAGTCATTGACCTTGTGCACAGAGGCCATGAAAATATGGTCTCTAGCTTATTCCCGTCAGGCTTCTCTGATGGCTGTGCATCTCCCAGGGAAGGACAACATTCTAGCAGATGCTCTCAGCAGGATTTCTCAGGGTCACCAAGAATGGACCCTGAATCCCCTAGTTCTTCAGGTCATCTTCAAGAGGTGGGGCACTTCAGAGATAGATCTCTTTGCAGCCCCGGACAATCACCAACTTCCTCTTTTTTGCTGCAGACCACCTCTTCTGGGTCCTGTCCCACGGGATGCTCTTTTGTTGGATTGGACAAGTAGGTTTCTCTATGCATTTCCTCCTTTTCCTCTGACATTCAAAGTCCTGATCAAGATCAGGTCTCAGCCTTGCAAGGTAATTCTAGTGGCTCCAGACAGGGTCTGACAGCCTTGGTACCTCCTTTCTGTTGTCACTGTCAGTGACAATGCCTCTGTGTCTTCCCAGACAGTTCAATCTCCTTACCACTTCTCATGGGAGGATTCTTTACCCCAACCTTTCAGACTCTCTGGCTGAAAGCCTGGCTCTTGAAGAGCTAGAATATGCAAGCCTGCATCTTTCCCAATAAGTCTTGGACTTTTTAAAGGTTAGCAGGAAACCTGCTACTAGAAAGACTGACAACTCCAAATGGAAAAGATTTCGTTTTTGGTGTTCCCAGAAGCATGTATTGCCAGAGCTGGCTGACATTGCTACTGTTTTGGACTATTTGGTACATCTTAACAGTTTAGGCCTCCAGCCTACTACTCTCAAGGTACATTTGGCAGCTGTGTCTGCCTTCCTTTCAGCTGGTAAGGGCTCTTCCCTGGCATCTCATCCAGTTTTCAAGAAATTTTTCAAGGGCCTGGTACATGTTAATCCTCCCTTTCGGGAGCCTACCCCTTCTTGGGATCTGAACATCTGTACTGCACAGCTTATGCAGCCCTCTTTTGAGCCTCTATCTTCAGCTGAGTTAAAGTACTTGACTTGGAAAACTGTATTCCTGGTAGCTACCTCCTCTGCCAGGAGGATTAGTGAATTACAGGCTTCATCAGTGGAACTTGACTTCATTTCATTTCACAGAGATAAGGTGGTCCTTCGAACCAACAGAAAGTTTCCTCCCAAGGTTGTATCAGACTTTCATTTGAATCAGTCTGTCATTACCTGTATTTTACACTGACCATTCTTCCTCTGGGAGACAAGATTACACAGTCTCGATGCAAAGAGGGCTCCTAGTTACTATGTGGAACACACTAAGGCCCATAGAAATGGCTGTTCTCAGTTGTTTCTCACTTTTGGGGAAGTGGGAAAGGCAAACCTGCCACCAAGAGAACTATTGCCAAGTGGATTGTCTCCTGTTTGTTCTGCTATTCAAAGTTGAGGAAAGAGTCTCCCTCAGGCCTGAGGGCTCACTCCACTAGAAGTACAGCTGCTTCGGTCGCAGCAGCTAGAGACATACCATTAGTGGAAATCTGTAAAGCAGCCACCTGGAAAACTGTTCACACGTTCACCAAGCATTACTCTCCGGACTTTCAATCAAGAAGTGATGCTAGGTTTGGCACAGCTGTGCTGCAGAGCTTGTTCCCAGAATAGGTTCTGTGACTCCCTCCTCCAAGAGGGTACTGCTTGGTAGTCTGCATGTAGTCAGAATACAGCAAGACTTCATGTTGTTTGAAGGAAAAATTACTCACCATAGTAATGTTATTTCTTCTAATGGAGTCTTGCTGTATTCTGACCTCCCTCCCTGCCTCCCCTCCTGGAACCTAGTCATTTTGGGATGTGGTCTGGCAGGCACAGTGCTGCACCCCAGAGGTGTACTTGGCATGCCCTATATTTCTTGGGGTTTTTATTATTAATGTTTTGATTTTTTTCACTACCTGCTTATATTCTTTTTGGGGTTCTCGACTTGAGTCTTTTGACTCTAAGAATCTGTTTGGTGCCTGTTGGCATTTAAAATTTTAGAAGCAATTTCTAACTAGTAAGTTAGTTAGTTTAGTGCTCATAAGAATCTGATGGTTAGACTTCAGAGTACCACAGACAGAGGTTTGAAAACCGAGCTCGAGCTCAACGTTCTATGCCTTTGCATAGAGTTAACCCTTTACTCTCCAGAGCAGTTCAAGTGCTAGGGCTAACTGCATATAGTCAGAATACAGCAAGACTCTATTAGAAGAAACAACATTACTAAAGTGAGTAAATTTTTCTTGCAGCACAGCGGACACCTCCACACCATGTAGAGTGTACAGTTGCTGGAAAAGACACAGACAACATTTGAAGGTCCCAGTGCTGAACCAAGTGGTGCTCTAGGAGAGGTATTCCAGGTGTGGGAGGTGCTGAAGAGTAGGAAGTGAGTGTCTCAGCCACCAGAATCATACTGCAGGAAGGGCTCACCTGAGTGGGTCACCCGATACCCGTCCAGTATGCTCAGTTCGGCTTGCTTTGCTGGATTGACTGGTACCCTCTGTGCACCCCTCCTCACCCTCTGAGCAGCCCGTTTCAGCAATCTCATAGGTGGCAGGCTGCTACCAGCTGCTTCAGACACACTAAAGCAGCATGCCACAACCAACTGCTGGCTGCTCTCGCTTGTCTCCAGTGCTTTCCTCTTTACTGCTGCTCACACCCTCCACACTCCCACACTAGCACTATCGGGCACATGGTTGTGCCAGCCCGACAGGGTCGCGACGTCCTCAGTGACTGTCTTGGCTCACCCCATATACTGCCTGACACATTTCTAGTACACAAAACTTCTCTGGTACCTCTTCCATTGGTAAATGTACCCACCAACGATGAGCAGCTCCTTCTTCCTCACACTCAACACATATTCCAGTGGCATATTTCCACACGTGCGGAAACCAACAGCCAACACACACCTTTATAGCCAGTTTATGCTCTGCACTTGTCTACCACCTGTTGGCACCCTACCTGGCCTGTCGGCATGTCCTTCCTGTCGCTCACTTTCCATTAGCAGTGCATATTTCACTGTGTTGTACTCACTCTAGTTGTGTCGCTATGACTACGTGCTTCCCCTCAGTGAGGAAGCACTACCAAAACACTGTAAACTTCTTTAATGTAAATTCCAAACATGATTGTCCAGGATACCCTCTCCCTCAATAGGGGAAACATTTTTCAGACAGTTGAGTTGTCATGGGAGAGCCAAGCAGTTCCAGAAAAAAAAACAGCACTCAGTCACCGACTTGATTTTCAGTTCTTCTTATTAGATCTCTGGCCGCTATAAGTCTCAGTGTTTCGCCATTTGTGATGTAGTCATGAGAAGTGGTCCTGCTCAATAAGCTGGGTTACTGTATTTTAATTTTTATCCTCTGACCTAACTTTAGATTTCCAGAGCAAAGGAGTTTGGGACTCTGTTATTGGCTCCATTTTCATCCATTTCCTGGCGTGTTGATTTATTTTTTCACTAATGGGCTGAGTGGAAAGTGGTGTGGACCAGGTGGAGACATTGAATGCGTACTTCTGTTCAGTGTTCACTAGGGAAAAGGATGGACCTATACCTCAGGGGATAGTAGGGGCAGAAAAGGGGGGAACAGATATAACTGATGGGGAAGTCCCAGAGGATAGGGTTCTGAAGGGCCTTAAGGCCCTTCAAGTGGATAAGGCTCCAGGACCAAACGACATACATCCGACAGTCCTGACGGAATTGATGGAGGTCCTGGCTGGCTCTCTAGCAGACCTGTTTAACACCTCACTGGAGTCTGGGTGCATGCCTCAGGACTGGAGAATGGCACATGTGGTACCGCTCCACAAGAGTGGACCCAGGGATGAACCGGGTAACTACAGACCAGTAGCCTTACCTTCATTGTAGGTAAATTAATGGAGACAGTTCTAAAGGACAGACTAGTGAACTTTCTGGAAGCCAGTGGTCTCCAGGATGAAAGGCAGCATGGGTTTGTCTTGAGGAGATCCTGCCAGACCAACCTAATAGACTTTTTTGATTGGGTCACAAGGTCACTAGACAGGGGCCATGCGGTGGATGTCCTGTATCTGGACTTCAGCAAGGCCTTCAACTCAGTGCCACATGAAAGGATGCTCAGTAAACTGAGGAAGTTGGGAGCTGGGGAAAAATTGTTGGGGTGGGTCAAGACCTGGCTGAAGGACGGGAATCAGATGGCGATTGTAGGGGGAGAACTATCGAAACCCAGACCTGTAACCATCGGTGTCCCACAGGGCTTGGTACTCAGTCTGGTGCTTTTTAACATTTTTATTGGCAACATAGCAGGCGGGATCAAAAGTAAAATCTGCCTATTTACAGATGACACAAAGATCTATGCAAGACTGGACAGTAAGGAGAGGAGGTAGGAGCTCAGGGAGAACCTGGCAAAGCTCAAGTGCTGGTCAGGCTCCTGACAGTTGGGGTTCAACGCTAAGAAGTGCAAGGTCATCCACCTGGGAGCCCAGAACATTGGGACTAGCTACTGTCTTGGGGGGAGTACAGATATCCATTTCAGAGGAGGAAAAGGATCTAGGAGTGGTTGTCACGGAGGACATGAAACACTCTGCACAGTGCCGTAAGGCAGCAGTCAAAGTAAACAACATGATAGGGTGCATTGCCAGAGGAATCACCTCAAGGAAAGAGGAAGTCATCCTGCCATTGTACAGGTCACTGGTGAGACCACACTTAGAGTACTGTGTAAAGTTATGGTGCTCATATTTGAAAAAGGACATCCAACTACTGGAGGGGGTACAGTGAAGGGCGACCAAGATGATCCTAGGCCTGGGGAACAAACCCTATGAGGAGAGACTGAGGGAACTTAACATGTATTCACTGGAGGATAGAAGGGAGGGGGGATATGATAGAAATCTTTAAATACTTAAAATGTATGAATAAGGTTTAGAACAGAGGGAATTTCAACTTGAAGGGGGAAAGGTCCACAAGGGGACACAGTCTGAAATTAGTGGGGGGGGGGGATTTAAAAGGGAGATGAGTCACTATTTCACAAAAAGGGTGGTGGCAAGGTGGAATGAATTGCTTGAAGGAGGTGATCCCACTGAAAACTGGGCAGTTTTAAGAGGGGGTGGGACAGGGTCAAAGGGAAGGTCAGTTTTGGTGGGAGGTTGGGGAGGGGGAGAAGAGGGTGGGGGATGATAAATCTGGGGTAGAAATTGGTGGGTGGAAGCTATAGTAAAAAATAAACTGTGTGCTGCACACTCGAGCAGACTTCATAGACCGTTATGGCCTGTTTCTACTGGCATTTTTCATATGTTTGTATGTTCATCCTAAGCTTCAGAAGATAACTGCTGGGATTCAGCCCATGCTGTTCTCCCGACAGCTCAGTGTTAGACATTCTTTAGGTTCCTGTTAAAGCAGGACCAGTATATGCCTACTGTAATTGCAAAGTGGAAGTCACAGACAGCTGTTGGCAGGAGGTTAGAGGCTCGGTCTCAACCTCAGCTGGATGGAGGAGGTGTGGGGGGTACAACTAAGACACCTAGGAGAGCATGATTCCCAAGAGTTCCCTGGAATCCTATGCTGAAGTCAGCAGGGAGTAAGGTGCATTGCGGAGGTGAGGTGCTTGGCTTCCGGGGCAGAATGGTGTGGGCTGCCCAGAATTCAGACACACCTGCACATCAGACAACTGGCAGAACTGGCATGGACTATGGAATCAGCCAATCACCCTTGCTCCCAGGACAGAGGAAAGGTACTGCTGTGGCAACGCCAAGCATCATGATAGGAGACGGGAGAACCAAAGAGGTAAAAAAGAATACAGAATGCTGGCCCACTGGCACAGCAGTAGGGCTACTACTTGCAGCACCATTGATCTGGGTTTGGAAACAAGCCTGGGTCACTGGGGGATGGCTGGGGGGGGGGAAGAGGGTTGAGCATCTGAGAGGACGCTTTGCTCCAGGGAGGGAGGGCTGCCTGTCTGAATGTGATACTGTCACCTGGATGACCACAGGTGGCAGTTCATTCGGGAGCGACTATGTAGAAGGGAGGATGCTGCCTGTTGCCATGCTACGCACACTTACTGCACACCCTTGCTGCTGGCATCCTGTGGGTCTGGGGACAGAAAAAGAGAACTACGCGGACCAGACAGGATGAACTCTGGCCTTCTGTAGGCCCTGCACCAGTGACCTAGTCACCTCCTCCAACTGGATCCTGATCTCTAGCAGGAGTTGGGGAGTCTGTGCGCCCCTACCAGGGTAGGGTAAGCCCTAGGGGAATGGAGTAGCAGAGTGAGTCCAGGAGAAGCTGGGTGATGGGGCTGGAAAGGCTCACGTGATGAGGGCATGGTTAGCCATGCAGGAGAAAAAGAAAATATCTACAATGAAAATAAAAAAAGAATACAGAATGATTAAAAAAAAGGAAGCAGCAGGTTACTGCTCCCATACTCTGAATCTCAAACTAGGATGAAGGGTAAGAACGGACAAATCAGATGGTGCCTTCAGTCTCCCCCGCCAACACCAAAGCCAAGAAATGCAACTACATCAGGAAACATTTTCCCTCACATCACTGAACATTATTACCAAGCTGTGTTTTCTATCCCCAGTAATGCTCAGATATTCATAACTTTATGCAGTAAGCCTGAGGGGTTGGACTGCGTGGAGAAATGGAACACATGCAAATGATGGAACACTTTGCACGTGAGCATCTTTCAGACACTGCCTCTTCCAGCCGTCAGTGTTCTAACTACTACAGATTTTTTCTCTCTGCCTGAAAGTCATGTCACTCTGCGTTTTGTTCATCCACTTTCTCCTGCATGAAGAAATCTACGATCTACCTAAAGTAAGTATATTTTATTTCATAGACTGCCTCTACTGATTGTTTATTTATTTATTATTATTACGGTTACATTTTTTTATTTTCCAAGGCCCTCTCGGTTCGGGATACCCAGAAGGAAATCATGCTAGTTTTAGTTAAAATTGGGGTTCTGTGGTTAAAGAACCTTCTTTTCAGTGAATTAAATTCTTTAGTTTTTCTAAATTTAAAGTATTTTTTAACCGTTTTTTCTCAGTTACTGAACTGCTGAACCAGTTCATTTTACATATCCTCAGTTCAGTTCCTTTGGTGTCCTGTTGGTTCCGGAGCCGAACACAACAGCAAAAAAAAAAAATTTTTATTAGCAGTTGGTGTTTTCTCTTTTTAAAACCTAATGTCGGAGAAACCTAAAAAGAGAACTGGTGAACCCGACTTTAAAAACTGTATTAAGTGTGGAGATGTCTTTGCAAAGGCAGACAAACACACCTTATGTGTGGCTTGTCTGGGTTATGATCACCTTAAAGAAGAATGCGAAATTTGTTAGGCATTCCCAGAAAAAACTGTAGAGAAATGACTTGAAAGGCTACAGAAAAAGTTTCCTGTGGGTCCCTCGGGCTCTGACCAGCCAACACCCCAACCAACTGTGGCTGAACCCACATCTTTTTCTACCCCTGCCCCTAACACAGGTGAAAAAGGGCCAAAAAGAGTTAATGAACCGGCTGACTCTCTGGTTCCATCTATAAAATCAAGCCAGAACACTCCCCTTCTAAACCGGGGACTTCTACCCAGGGTCTCACTATGCCTTTGGTCCAGGAGATTGCCCAGGCATTTAAAATAATTCAGACCCTGCAGAATATCATGCCTTCTCAGCAGACTCCTGCCCCTCCTCAGCGTCCCCAGGCTGGCAGTAAAGTGCCCTCTTTACAAGGTGAACAACCTTATGATGATGATGATGATTTTGAGGAGGATAATGAACCTATAGAGCCAGAAGTGTCCCCTGAACAGGACTTTGGCTCCCCCCCCCAGGGTGTCTGAGGATTACTCCTCACATTTCACATTTATCAGGAGAATGGCAGATGCCTTAGACATTGCCACATCTGAACAGCTTGAGGAGGAGGAGGAGGTAGAGTATTTAGAAATGATGGGGTTAACACCCACAAAAACTCTCCTCCTCCTCCTCCTCCCATTCTACAAATTCTTCAAGAAAGATTCCTTGAAGCTATAGACACCAAACTCCATTCCTCCCTTTGATAGGAGAATGGATAAAAAGTACCATCTGGATAGGGAAGGGGCTGAGTTCCTTTTCTCTCATCCAGACCATCAGGTGGTAATACAGCAAGGAGCCTGTGATAAAGCCAGGGTCCCTCTGTCCTCTCACCTTCCAAACAAGAACTCCAGAAAAATAGATAACATGGCTAAAAAAGGCTATTTGTCAGCCTCCCTGGTCATGAAACAGGCTAATTGTCAGGTTTATGCTGCCCAGTACCAGAAGTCACTGTGGCAATCTGTCCTGGCTATGTCCCAAAAAGCCTACTCACTCTTGTCAGATGGCCTGGTTGAAACTGCCAGGTTTGGGCTAAAGGCAGCTAAATACCAATTCCAAATGACTGCTGACTCCAGTTACACTGCAGCCAGATGGACGGCAAGCATGGTGGCACAGAGGAGGTTTGCTTGGCTTAGGGCCACAAACCTCACACAGGATATCCAGTCTGAGGCATTGGATTTTCCCCTGGAGGGAAACTCTCTCTTTGGGGAGTCCACTGTTGCCTATATGAAAAAGGTGGATGAGTACAAGGCCACTTACAGAAGCAACTCAACCAGAGAGAGAGCTTCTTCATCCACCAGACCCTATGGAAGGGGGGTTGGGGCAGATCTTTCATGGCCAGACCCTTCCTGCAACCAGTGGTCTTGCCCCAATACCAGCAGTATCCACAGCAAGGATACTCCAGGGGTAGGGGTAGAAGGGGCTCCAGGTGGGATCTCAGCCCCAACAAAAGCAGAATCCCTGAAGCTTTGGCCACTTCCTCCCTCCCTGTCAGAGACAGACTGTCCCATTTCCTCCAAGTTTGGCTGAGTATCACCACAGACAAGTGGGTCCTGGAGGTGGTGGGGCAGGGCCTGTCTCTGGATTTCAAATCCCGTCCTCCTCTAAAAACCAGGGTTTTCAGCACACCTTCCCTAGCAGAGAGGGTACTGCTAGAGGCAGAGGTTCAAAACTTGCTACAACTCAGAGCAGTGGAACCAGTTCCTACCAGCCTGAGAGGATGGGGTTTTTATTCCAGATACTTCCTAACGACAAAGAAAAATGGGGAGTGGCAGCCAGTATTGGATCTCAGAGCCTTAAACAAGCATCTGAAAAAGACAAAGTTCAAAATGGTAACGTCGGCCTTGATTTTGCCAGCAATCCAAAAAGGGGATTGGCTGGCATCACTGGACTTGAAAGACGCCTATTTCCACATCCCCATAAAGGAATCTTACAGAAAATATCTAAGATTGAGACTCCCTTCAGGCTATTAACCAGTTTTCAATCCTGCCTTTTGGCCTTTCTTCAGCCCCAAGGGTTTTCACAAAGTGCCTAGCAGCTGTAGTGGCACATCTTCAAAGGCAAGCAATAACTGTTTTCCCATATCTGGTTGATGGGCTGGCAGTGGACAAATCACCAGACCACCTCAAACTTTCATCACCCAGGACCTTCTACAGTCTCTGGGTTTTATCATCAACCAGAAAAAGTCTGTCCTCTTACCTGCACAAATTTTGCAGTTCACAGGGGCAGAGATAAACACTCTGCAGGGCAAAGCCTTCCTGCCTTTGGACAGGTTAAAAAGTCTTCAGTCAGTAGCAAACTCTTTCAGACTTCACAAGCCAAAAACTGCAAGGCAGTTTCTGCAGCTACTGGGCCATATGGCTGCATCCGCAGCTGCAGTTCAAGGCGCCAGGTTTCATATGAGAGACATCCAGTTTCATCTGAGAGAGCACTGGCATCAAAGAAAAGACCCTTTCTCAAAACTTGTTCCGGTAACAAGACCATTGTTACAGGCTCTCCTCTGGTGGCAAAAAAGAATCCCATTTAAGAAGAAGAAGAAGAATCAGCATTTATGTAGCGCTTTTCATACACAGTGTATTCCAAAGCACTTTACAAGCAATGCTAGAATGGTAGTGAAGTGACTGAATGTGTGGTGGTGGCCATATCACACATCAACACCCACGCACAGCCTGGACAATTGCATGAACCGGTTTTTGGGAAGGGGAATGTTGGCCAGGACACCAGGAATGTTCCCTGCTCTTTGCAAAGAGTGCCCTGGGTTCTTTTACTTCCACCTGGATACCCACCAGGACAACACCAGGATGGGCAGAAGGGACCTCTGTTTAACGTCTCATCCAAAGGACGGCACACCCCAGTAGTACAGCACCCCTCAATACTGCACTCGGATGCCAGCAATTTTTAGGTGCAAGTCCAATCCCGGTGTGGGATGAGAACCCATGACTTTCTGGTCTAGAGGCAGATGTGCTACCAACTGAGCCACCCTGACACCTAGACAAGGGATTCCATTCCAAAGGACATTCCCTCACTGATCCTCACAACAGATGCATCCCTCCTGGGCTGGTGTACCCATTTAGGGGATCATACAACCCAGGGCACCTGGTGAGCAGCAGAGTCCCTCCAGCACATAAACCTGCTGGAACTCAGAGCAGTGTTGTTAGCTGTAAAAGCTTTCTCTTTTCTAGTGCAAGGCAAGATGGTACAGGTCGGAACAGACAATACCACCACAATGTATTACATAAACAAGCAGGGAGGCACCAGATCAGGCTTCCTCTGCATAGAGGCCATGAGAATTTGGGCTCTGGCCTAGTCCTTGGGAGAATCTCTGCAGGCAATCCATTTACCAGGGAAAGACAATACCCTGGCAGATACATTGAGTCAAATAAACCAGACCCATCCCAAATGGACCTTGAACAAACAGTTGGTACAAGTTATTTTCAGGAGGTGGGGCACTCCACAGATAGACTTGTTTGCATCCCATCAGAGCCACCACCTGCTACAATTTTGTTGCAGACCACCAAATCAGGGCACACTTTCTCTGGATGCTCTTACCCTAGATTGGTTAGAGAAGTTCCTGTATGCCTTTCTTCCCTTCTCTCTGATTTTCAGAGTTTTACTGAAGCTCAGATCCCACTCAGCCTCTCTGATCTTGATAGCTCCAGACTGGCCCAGGCAGCCGTGGTACTGTCTTCTGCTCTCCATGTCTGTAACCAAACCAGTACATCTTCCTCGGTAACACAATCTCCTGACCTCCAATCAGGGAACACAGTTGTATCCGAACCTCAAGTCCCTCAATCTCGAGGCTTGGCTCTTGAGGAACTAGAATATGCTAATTTAGACCTCTGTACTAACCATATTGAAAGGTTATAGAAAACCTTTAACTAAAAAAACCTATTCTTCCAAGTGGAAACATTTTTCTTTCTGGTGCATAACCAAGGATTTAGTGCCAGCTCAGTCTGGAGTCCCAATTGTTTTGGACTATCTTACTCATCTGCATTCCCAGGGTTTACAACCCAGCTCTCTAAAAGTCCACCTTGCATCATTGTCTGCCTACCTTTCTGCTGCAGCAAAGGTGTCAATGGCATCACAATCCATTTTCAGAAGATTCTTTAAGGGATTAATTCATTCACACCCTCCCCATAGGACACCAGTGCCGGCATAGGATCTTAATGTGTGCATAGCTAGACTTATGGGTCCTCCTTTCGAACCCATGGCTATAGCTCATCTAAAATATGTTTCATGGAAAACAGTTTTTCTAGTAGCAATCACTTCTGCGAGAAGAATTAGCGAGCTCCAGGCTCTCTGTATCAACCAGGACTATATCTCATTTCACAGAGATAAGGCAGTCCTTAGAACAAACAGGCAGTTTCTCCCTAAAGTGGTTTCTGACTTTCATCTAAACCAATCCATCACTCTTCCTGTCTTTTCCACAGACCATGCTAGTTCTGGTGAAAGAAGGCTTCATAGCCTAGATGTAAAAAGGGCTCTCAGCTATTACATGACAGCCACCAAATGCCACTGGAATGATAGAAAACAACTGTTCCTGACTTATGGGGATGTGGAAATGGGAAAGTCAGCCTCAAAGCGCTCCATTTCTCGATGGACAGTCCAGTGTATTCAATTCTGCTACACTAAAGCAAGTAGGGAGCCCCCAAAAGGACTGAGGGCACACGCTACAAGAGGAACAGCTGCTACCTTAGCAGCAGTTATGGAGGTTCCATTAGTGGATATTTGCAAAGCAGCTACCTGGAAAACAGTACACACCTTTACAAAGCATTACAGTTTGGATGTTTTGTCCAGAAGTGATGTTAGGTTTGGCACAGCAGTCCTGCAAAGTCTGTTTCCAAAGTAAGTTCTGTGCCCACCTCCTGTGGTACTGCTTGGTAGTCTGCATAAAGTTCTGAATATACTGAGCATTACTGGGGTTAGAAGAAAAAGTTACTTACCATAGTAATCTTGTTTCTTCTCAGTGATGCTCAGATATTGATAACTTCCCTCCCTTCCTCCCCTTCCAGAACTTCAGCCTCTGCGCGCCGCATGCTGGTGCCACTGAATCACATTATATCTCACAGTGCATATTCTCTACACTGACTTAAAGTTTAAAGTAGAGTTTACTCTGTTTTTTCTATTTTAGAGTTCTTGACATTTGTTCTGACTTTTGTTGTATTCATTGTTCCTCCACTTGGAGGTTAATTTTGATTAAAATTCTAAATTTGGTGTAACCCCAATTTTAATGATTTAATTATTGTACTAATTATTTAAGCTCAGACTTCCAGGCTCCATACAGATCTGAAGTAGTTAAAACACTAACAGTTGGTAGAGGCGGCGTTTGAAAGATGCTCACATGCAAAGTATTGCATCATTTGTATGTGTTCCATCTCTCTCTTAACCCCTTCTGCTTACTGCATAAAGTTATGAATATCTGAGCATCACTGGGAAGAAACAAGATTACTATAGTAAGTAATTTTTTCTTATCTGTTTTCCAGAATCACCCGATTATCTGCAAGTTCAGTCTCAAGCACTCATGGCGCTGGCAGTGGTGCAGTCCCAGTTCCAAAGGAGCCATCTAGAATTGCATCCCCTTACAAAGTGCTGCGTCGCCGCCACCGGAGAGCAGATATAGACAGTGACGGCTCCACTGAGGAAACCGACTCATCTGAGAACTGAAACCTGCAGCCCACCCACCAAATGCAACAGACACAAACAGCTTCTTTCCAATGACTAGGATTCTGCATGACTTGATGGTTTTTACATGAATTGCTTGGTCCTTGATTTCCTGGAATACCTCAACTCTCAAAGCTGTACAGGATCACATAATCCCCCCATAAATGGAGGCCAATAGAGTAGTGTTCATGAAATGTGTGAAGAGGCTACTGTAGCTGCAATGTATTTCTGAATTGTTAGTAAGGTTGGAGTCATACGCTGTGCTCCTGGTCAGTCTCAGAGAAAACAACCAGGGTACGTATTAATGAGTCTCTGATATAAGAGCAACTCAGAAAAAAATCAAAGTAGACTTAGTTTAACTTGTAATGCTGGAATGATGATTTTTTTCCATAGAGAGTGACATTCAAATCCCACAATAACATCAGCAGGACATCAAAAATGGATAATATAATACATGAGGAGCCATTTATTATGAGACTATATTTGAAGCCAGAGATTCAGGTGACATGAGAACCATGAGAGTGATGCTCGAGTAATGTACAGAATAATACATAGGGAGCCATGTAATATGAGGCTATATTAGCAGCTAGAGGTTTTGGTGACTTGAAAACCATGGGAGTGAAGCTCGAGTGATGTATAGAATAATACATGAGGAGCCATGTATTACGAGGTTATATTAGCAGCTAGGGGTTCTGGTGACATGAAAACCATGGGAGTGAAGCTCAAGTGATGTATAGAATAATACATGAGAAGCCATATATTAATAACATAACCCTAGTCTTAAGGTAAGGTAGAAGTTGGTCACCCTTGTAGTCAGCAAAAAAATAGTCCAGCCTCAGATACGTGAAAACTGACTTTTATTGTGTTAAGAGATCATGGTTAAAATACAGCTGGGCACTCCAGAACAACAATCACCAACCCTACTCCTGCCTTTTATTTATTTTATTTTTATTTAAAAGTTTGTTAACCAGGTAAACAGCACTGGGCCACATGGCCCTTTTATAGGCTGAACCCAGAGCTAAAAAACATACAGTAACTTGTAATATAACTAATAATATAACTATCCAATTACACACATTCACTACACATGTACACAATCACAGAGGCATGCTCATGGTGTGTAAGTGCACATTATGTACACAAACATTTAGTGTTCAAAAACACAATATCCATATATAAATAGACAGTACAATATTATGGTTTAATTAAACTGTCACACCAAATAGTTGATTTTGCATTGTTTTTAAAGCTGACAATGCATTGGCAACTCACATTGTGCTGTTTTTCAACACCTAACCTGCTCAAGAGCAACTTCTATCATATGTGTCTGCAGCTCACCTTGACTGGATCTGTCATTCTTAGAAACAGTTTGGTCACAGTTCAATGCAATACTGAGTTGCACCTTAACCAACAGCTTTCACAAGGCTTTGTGCTGGATCCAGCAACTCTCATGCAACTCATTGACAAATGGCAAAACAACTAATTAGTGACACAATTTAATATAAACTGAACTGTAGAAAACCATCAGTAACAACGCTTGTAATTCCATCTTGGGATTCTGGTGACATCACAAGCCACTGGAGCTTTGCTGTCCTGGTTTATGATATCACTAGAAGACCTCCGTGGAACTACAGCCTTGTCACTGATGGCTTCTTATCTATTCTTTTTATAATGACTGGTGACCTCCTTTGTCAAACTGATTATCAATGTGATCTAACACCATAAAAACCAAATATGATGTCATACCCAGTTATTACAGCATTTGGAACACCAGTGCTTTACTTTCCCTGTTGGGAAACTTGATTTTTGTGCTCGTGCCCCTGCACCAATTATAAAATATATAAACTATAAACAACTGTGTGCTTATGAGGTTTTTATTACATACCCTTGATGTGTGATGACTACATAAACCACTCAAGCTTTACTCTTGAGTTTTTTTTTTTAAACCAGGAGAGATGCACTAAGCTGAAAGCTTGTTTACAGGTGCGACCTGGGAGCACAAGAAAGTTAAGTGAGTTGCTCAGGTCACACAGTATGCAGGTGGGGACTGTTGGATTCAAACCCAGGTCTCCAGGTTTGCAGCTCTGGGCCTTAAACCACTGTGCTATACTGCCTCCCCACACACCTCAGGTGTGTAAAAAAACTTCACAACACATAGTCAGTTGTGCATTATGCTCTATGTATTTCATATTTTTACATTCCTCACGTCATTACTTATTAAACGGGCATGAAAACAGTATCTCTGTCACTCGGGCTTCATCTGCTCTGGCTGTTTGCGTGCAGGTGACATCTGTCACAGACTGGTTCTCTCCCAGAACTCAGTCTGCATTGCTACCAGTTTTCACAACCCTTCAGACACCTGAAAGGGTTACCTTGGTATGCTGCCATCACTCATCATGACCCTCACATAGGGTATCTCTAGGTACAAATGCCAATAGAGTCACTGCTCACACAGTACACTGCTCTGTCTCAAAGGGCAAATAACCCACCCCCTTCATCACAGCTGAGAACACTTCGCTTTAGATATGGTAACTGTAGCCTATCTCTTCAGAAATGGATCACAAACTTGCCAATTTACCTCTGATTATCTATACTTGAAATGACTCAGTCATAGAGAGCATGAAGTGTATAAAAATAACATTTAATACACTATGATTTTTACATGCATTACATGATAATACTCACTAAAGACTATGAGGCATATGCTATTTATACAGAGATAAAAATAAACACATTTGAAAAGATAGAGGTCATACCGGAAACAAAATGAACTCAGTTCAATCAGGATTCTGAGTAGAAGAAACTTACCCCCAGCTGGGAACTGGTAAGTCATGGCAGACTCAAACCCATGCTGTTGCTAGTTCAAAATCTCAAGCATGACTGCCTTCTCATTGTAAACATACAACAGAAATACCTTCAGCCTACTGGCCAGCCCACTACATTCACATATTTTATATGCCTCTCTGACATCAGATCCTGGACCTGCCTTTTGGTCTCTGGGGACCACCTTTTTCTCAGACTGGTCCAGCAAGATTTGTATATTAGAGCTTGGTCCTTTTGTTATCCTGGTGGCTAAACCAGCAGGGTACAGACTCACTTCACCTTGGCCCTATTTACATTGAAAACGTATTTTTTTTATGAAAGGGGCACAGCCCTTTGAAGTTTAACTAAAACAGAAGCCTCTAACAGGACAGAAAAGGGCACGAGTACTCAAAGCTACTCCTAGCTGAGGCATATGCTACAGAGGAATGTTATTGTCAAATTCCACCAGACCTTCTACCTCAGCTGAAATACTTTGTTGAGGCATATAGTCACAGCCAAAGACATGGCCAGATATTTCCTGAAATTTCTGTGATATTTTTTTGAGAAATCTCCTGCTTTCTCCATTTACACAGCAGGGGCAACAGAGAGAAACTCTTTAGAAATTTTGCAAACTATCTGCTCATGTCTGTAGCTACTACTGTAGATGATAGTAAAAATAAAAAAAAAACACACACACACACTTACACACAAAAAAACAAACATTGCAAGTTGTCTCTTCTCTGTCCACTGAAAAAATGAAAAATCTTTTAGCGACCCTAAATGATAGTTTTTCCATGTTAGCAGGTTTGCTCTACCTGCTATGACCCGTTTTCTATTTTAACAATTCGTTAATTCTTTAATGCACCTCATTTTCATTACTGGGCCACTGGTTATTGCCTAGATAAATCACCTGCATTGCCATGCTGTGACGCACTGGGGTGCCTAATGTCTACAGTAGTAGATATTTTGTGAAGTTTCTATAGAGTTTCTCTCTGCTGCCCCTACTGTGGAAATGCAGAAAGCAGGAGAATTCTCTAGAAATATCACAGAAATTTCGGGAAATAGCTGGCAGTGTCTCTGGCTACTACTACTGTAAGTTTTAGGATTGCAGCACCAGGCACCAGCTTAACAGTTTGAGGTTTTTCCCACTGGTCCCATGGAGCCAAGTTGAGGGGGGTTGTGGCTGGTGACCAGGGTGAATGCCCTCCCATACAAATAAGGTTGCAGCTTCTTCAAAGCCCAGATGATACCCAGCACTCTTTCTGAATTGTTGTGTTGGCCTCCTCCCTGGGCAGCAACTTCTTGCTTAGGTACACAATTGGGTGTTCCTCCCCTGTGTGTGTGACCTGATTCAGAACTGCCCCCAGCCAATGCAGCCATGTGCACAATTAACTTCAGAGAACAGTCGGGGCTTACGAGCACAGGTACCCAACAGAATGCCTCCTTCACTTGGTAGAATGCTACCTCACACTGATCTGTCCAGTGAACTTTTTCTGCCATTTCCTTCTTTGTGAGATCAGACAGGGGTTTGTCCATGCTACTGAAGTTAGGTACAAACCTTTGATAGTACCCTGACATTCCTAGGAAGGCCTGTACTTTCCTCTTTGTTGTGGCCATGGACCATATTTCTGAGGCCTCAGTTTTTACTGGCTGAGACTGGTTGTATCCACTTCCCACCCTGTGCCAAAGGTATGGCACCTCTGCCATCCCAATTTGGCAGTTCGCCACCTTGACTGTCAGCCCTGCAGCCATCAGTCACTGGAGTACCTTAGTCATGTGCCTGATGTGACCCTCCCATGTTTGACTGTAGATAGTGATGTCCATGTACACCAGAGCAAAGTCTCCTTCACCAGACAGTGCCAAACCTCAGCACTCTTCAGGCAAAATAGAGAACCACACGTACAAAATTACTGTAAAAATAAAGATTTTTATTGTGGCTTGTATCAGAGCAGTGACAAGCACCAGTAACCCTGGCACTTGCCACTGCTCTGAAACAAGCCACAATAAAAATCTTTATTTTTGCAGTAATTTTGTATTTGTGTGGCTTTATATTTTGCCGGATGAGTGCTGAGGTTTGGAACTGTTTGAGCATTTGGGCTGGCTGCCCTTCCTCGGCACCCACCCTGCACAGTTGTTCACAGCAGATTTTCTCTGGAACTGTCCTTCACTAAAGAGAATGCAGTCCATGAGCCGTTGAAAGGTGGTGGGCATATTCTTCATCCTGTACGGCATTACCTGAAACTTGGATTGGCCAAACTGAGTGATGAAGACTGACCTCTCTCTGACTTCAGTGGTCAGGGGTATCTACCAGTAGCCCTTTGCCAGTTCTGTGGTAGTCAGGTACATGGCTCCCCTTAACCTCTTTAGGACCTCATTCGTCCTGGGCATGGGGTGTGTATCAGACTTCATACAGCTGTTGAGCTTGCAGTAGTCAGTGTAAAACGTCATGATCCCACCGATCTTATCTGTGTCAATCTTCACCATTCATCACCTTTGGGTACTTGGCCGGAGGTCATGACCCCGCAGGAGCTTTTTTTTTTTGATTGGCAGAGTCAAGGCACGATCGGTGCCGCCCTCGACACTGACGCACTCGCGGGTTGGCCATTAGGCGCTGTCGACTCCGCCCTCCTGCCAGTTCTTCATCTCCCGCCATTGAGGTCACCTTGTGGGATGCTTTTATAAGACTATCTCCTAAGAGGCCTACTTTTCAAGCCTTCAGTTGTGCAGTTCAAATTTCCTTGAATTTCTTTGACTCCATGTCGAAATCAGTCAGCTCCGAGTTACCTGCCGGTTCTGTTCACCTACTCGGTGTTGCCTGGTAAGACTGTTCCTTATTTTATTTTATTTTGCAATGTTGAGTCTTGTTTAGTCTTTTTTTCTCGTAGGTCATGTTTTGGTCAGAGGGCAAGAAAACTTCCAAGATGGGACGGCCCCCCAGTGCGACGGTGCCCCTAGCAGCCATGAGTACTCCGTCACTGACCAGCGCAACTGTTGACTCGTGTGTCTTGGCCCGCTTCACGACATGGATTTGTGTGGCACCTGTTTCTCCATGAACCATCGGGTCATTGAGCAATGCGTGTGGAAAGTGGGACGAGCTCCGCTGATTTTCGGGGGATGGGCGCGCACTCATCGGGCCAAGCCATGTTCTCTCAGCCTTTCTACCGGTTCCCCTCCTGGTTCTATACAGACCAAGGAGGAGGGGGCCTCTGCCTTTTGTAGCCTGGCCATGGCAGAGGCCCCTTCCGTGGTGCCGGAGGCCCAGTCTGTTCCCCCCGGGGGAAAGGCTGGAGGCAATGCCTTGGCAATCGCCCCTTTGGGGGCAAAGGCTCCCCTGGTGTCGTACCCATGGCTCAGAAGGCCTGGGTAGGCATCATCCTCTATGCTGTCTGTTGGTGCTGTTTTGGGCTTTGGCGCTGTTAGTGGCGCCATGGGCCCTGATGGCACCATCGTCGGTGCCGGTCCGTTGCTTGGTGCCGTTGTTGCTGTCGGCACTGTTCACGGTGCCAATGGTGCAAGTGGCACCGTGGGAGGCTCTACAGCACTGTCCCTGACTGTTTCTCGCCTTGGCGCCATTCGCGGCACCATGGTTGAACACAGCACCGTGTCCAGTTCTGGAGCCGTTTGCAACTCCAAGTATGAGCATGGTGCCATTGGGGTTTCAGAACTTGGCACCGTTCATGGCACCGAGAGCACTGTCGGGGCCGTCATCAGCACTGTCTCTGTCCTTGGTGCCGCTCGTGGCACCGTGGGACAGGTCAGCGTTGTGGGGGTCTTGATCCATGGCACCTTTTGCGGTACTGAGAGCATGGTCGGAGCTGTTGTTGGCGCTGTTTCTAGTCTCGGTGCCGCTTGAAGCACCGTGGGTCGGGACGGCGCCGTGACAGGCTCCAGCTACAAAGCTGCTGCCCATGTTGGAGCCGTGTCCTCTTCTGGCACCATTTGTGGTGTGGCGGGGGACACTGGCACTGACTCTGGTGCAGTCTCTGGTTCTGGTGCCCTTGTCAGTCGGGATGGCAGTGGGCGTCCATGCACTGTTTGGCACAGGACTTCAGTCTCCACCTTTTCGGAGGAGGAGTCAGACTCTTGAGTCAGACATGCAGTCTGGCTTTCTGAAGTTAGCTGCCCACGTGGACACCCCAGTAGTGTCCTCGACAGGCCAGATCCAGCCCCCCCGAGGAGCAGACAGTGACTGCCAGGGTGAGGGTCAGGGGTGCTGACCAGCAGGCAGTGGTGCAGGCCACCATTGCTCTGCAACCTGGCCTCAGAGGGTTCTCTGACCCCCTCAGTGGTGGTACCCCCTCAGATGGTGTGCCTAGATCACCCAACTTTGGGGCCGATCAGAGCACCCATGGGAGGGAAGGGTGCTGCTTCCTGGATAGCCCCTTCGGGGGCTGACCAGGGCTGCCAGCTGCCTAGGCAGGCTCTCTTGAGGAGGAGGGCACTCTCAGATTCCAAGGGGTCAAGGAGCATGGGGTCTGTGCGGCGGCCTTTTTCTGGAACCCACCTGGGCTTTGGGAGAAGCCACAGTGTGAATCTCTGCTCTTCCCCCTCAGTTTCCTTGAGAGGACCCCGTTCTTTGGAGGTAGGGGACCATCCTTCTGGACCTACACGGCCCCAGTCACCTTACAGGGGGGATTCTTCAGGCACAGCCTAGGCAGTTCCAATTTGGTTGTTTAGCTGTTGGCTGTGCAGTCTTCCAGAACTCCTTCTTCCCCTAGGGCTCCTGGTGCAGTCCCTAGCCCAGGTGGAGGTCAGCTGATCCCTGTTGTTGGCTCTGACCCCGTTCCTCTGCCACATTCTCCTGCGCTTCCAGGCATTCTTGGTCCTAGCAGGCCTCTCTCCTGGGAGCAGTTCAGAGCCATGGCTGCTCAGTTTCCCTCTTATGTTAGGGCTAAGGACAGACAGGTTTTTCAACCTCCCCAAGAACAGCCATCTTCTGAACCTTCGAGGTCCTCTGACTCTTCATCCCCCTCTTCTGGGGGAGAGGAGCCATCTGTCCTCATCTCTGCAGCTGCTGATCTCGCTGAGCATCAGCGATTCCTCGTGAGGATGTTAGAGGACCTACACATTACCCCTCCCACTCAACACAATCCAGAGCACTCAGCGCTTGCCTTTCTAGGCGATTTCAGTGAGGACACCCTTGTGGTGCATCCCTGGCCTGCTCCCTTTTGGGAGGTGTCATTGCGTTCCTGGGAGAGACCCTTTTCCAGAGTTCCTGCCCCTAGGGATCTCTGCCAGTGGTATTGTGCCCCCCCCCCCGAGTCTCCAGGTTCTATGCCTCATCTTCAGTCAGGATTGATGAAACTGACACTCCTGATGGGCTTGGGTCCCTCACGTGACCAGCCCCGGATCAAGACTCCTTGGATTTTGACTTCTGGTGGAGGAGGACGTTCTGCTCGGCATGGTTGCTGCTCTCTATTGCAGCACATCAGGCCCACTACGTAACCTATGACAGGTTCCTGCGGTCCAGGCTGGGTCAGCTCCTAGCCTCAATGCCTGACACGGAGCAAACCAGACAAGCCATTGCAATCTCTGCACGTGGCCTGGAGCTAGCAAGGCACCAAGCAAGGGCATCGTATGATGCCAGTGAGGTAACTACCAGTGTCGTAGGGACAGCGATCTGCACTAGGCGGACGGCATGGCTGCATCTTTCCAGGTAGTCACCCTTGGCCCGGTGTAGGGTGATTAACTCCTCTCACCAGAGAACCTATCTCTTCTCCCGTAGAGTGAGGCGGCGTCTGTCGGGGCAACTTCCTACCCCCTCGGGGTGTCCCTGTCTCCTCTCCCCACACTTGAGCCTCTCCAGGCCTGAATGTTCTCCCCTCCCAGTGTGTCACCCACTGAGAGCTAAGGGACTCAGTCCCTTAGGGTTAGAAAAACGCCCTTCGGGGGGGCTTGGCACTCACCCAAAGGTGATGAATGGTGAAGACTGACACAGATAAGATATGAAAATGATGTACCTACTGTAATTCTGATCTTTCTGTATATCTTAACCATTCATCACAATCCCACCATCTCCCTGGGCCTCAGTCTCGGGTTCCCCCTCCCTCTCTGTGCCCATCCTCACCCCTCTCCTTTCTGTTTGTCAGGAGCGGGGTAAACTGGGGCACATAGGGGGATAATTTTCTTAGAGGTAGAGTGGTCAGAATGAGGGACACTCCTTCTCCAGTGCTTTGGCTCCACCCCTGTGGAGTGGGGGTTGACAGCTGCCCTCCATTCTCTCCTCCTCTTCTCCCGTCAATCCTTGGTTCCCTTGGACATATCCTTAATTACTTTAAGAAACTACATTTCTTACACCAAATTTTTCCCTTGAGAGGGGGGAGAACTCCCTGTATCCTATCTTTCTTCCTGAATAGCCGATTCTGCATAAGTGGAGTTATTACCAGTGATTCTGTGCCTTGAATTCTGGCAGTTAGCCTCTTGGCTACTCCTTGCAGTTCCTATACAATCTGGAGACAGGTCAAAGTTCCAGGGTATGGTTTTTACCTTCTTTCCCTCTCACTCTTATCCTAATTTCTAGAATCCCTAACCCACCCTCCTCCCTCTTTTTCCACTTCCAGAGTTTGGGGCCTACCAATCCCTTTAGTCTTTAACTTCTTCTTCTTCTGTCCTCTCAATCATTTATTTCTCCTTTTAGTTTATATATCTTTCCTTTGTCTGTCCTTGGGCTTCCTTGTCCCACCCTCCCAACCCTTTCTCACCTCTACAGCGTCTCAGAACTGGTGGGAGGGCAGAGTCAACAATGCCTGTCAACCCATGAACGCCACACAGTGCTTCGGCCTCAAGGGTGGCTCTGATCGTGCATCGACTCCGCCCATCAAAAAAAAAAAGCTCCCATGGGGTCATGACCTCCGGCCAAGTACCCAAAGGTGATGAATGGTGAAGATACACAGAAAGATCAGAATTACGGTAGGTATGTAATTTTCATTTCTTGGGAATCAGTACCACCGGGGAAGCTCAGATACTACTGGACTGCCCTAAAAGCCAGCATTTCCATGATCTTCCCTCCTCAACTGCATGTTTCACTCCTTTGAGAACTCTGTAGGGTGGCTGCCTTAGTGGGACCTGGGACCCTGTATCCCCATGGTCCTCCACCTGCATGGTATACCCCGATTTGCTGGTGAACATTTCCCCAAAGGTATGCAACACCCCACACATTTCATCAGCTTGGGCCAGTGTCAGCTGCTCTGAGTGGGTGACAGCATCCACTGAAGATTCTCCCTTAACCTTTCCCAGGAGATCCACCAGTGGGTCTGCTTCTGACTCCTCCTCCTGATAGCTGCAGGCAGCCAGCACCATCTTGTCCCAGCTGTGGTATGGCTTCATCATGTTTACGTGATAGATTCACTGCTTGCACCTCCTATCAGTTAGCTCCACCATGTAATTAACATTGGTCACCCTCATGACCACTGAGCCAGGACCCTTCCAAGCCACCTGTAATGTATTCAGTCAGACAGGTTTGAGTACCATCACCCATTGACTGACTTCATATTCTCAGACTTTGGCCCCATGGTCATACCATGTCTTCTGCCCCTGTTGTGCAGTGGCTAGGTGCTTCTGGGTGAACCACATGAGCTTCTTGAGCCATGATGACCTGAAATTCGGGGCATACTCCACAACAGATTCCCCATGGAGAGCAAGCTCACCCTCCTACTCATCCATTACCAAATCAAGGGGACCCCCTACACTATGAACAAATAGAAGCTTGAAGGGTCAGAACCCTGCAGATTCCTGGGGGACTTCCCAATATGCAAAAAATAGATTGGTTAAGTACTTGTACAATTCTCTTGCATGCTGATCGGCAAATGCCCTTAACACAGATATATGCAATGTAGTATATTGCTCAACCAGACCGTTAGTCTGGGGGTGGTATTGGGAGGCCCTGAGCTACCTCACCCCATACTTCTCCTAAAGACTAGTCAGGGCAGACATGAAATTGGTGCCCTGGTCTGACAGAATCTCCTGGGGAAAACCCACCTGGCTGAATATCCCCAGCAGTTCATCGGCCATCTTTCCACCCCAGTGGACAAGGGCATGACTGCAGGGTACCTCGTGGCATAATCCATGACCACCATGTTCCTCTTGCCAGTGCGACTTGGGGTGGTGAGTAGCCCCACAATGTCCACAACAACTTGCCAAAATAGCTCTTCAGTTATAGGCAGGGGAGTCAAAGCCACCTTAACCTTGTCCCAGACCTTTCCCACCCCCAGCACAGTGGGCAAGTCTGGCAGTAGTTTGCCTTGTTAGTCACCTTGTTGTACGGCTGACTTCTAAGTGTTAGGAAGAGGCTATATCGTGGGCTAAAGCCAGAAGCTTCTTCCTATACTCCTTAGGAACTACTGTCTGCCAAAGTACCGCTTTCTAGGGTCCTCCCTTTGAGACCCACTCATGATATAGGAGTCCATTCTTCCAGTATACCTCCCTTTTCTCTGAACCTGAAAGTCACCTTCCACCCTGGTGGCAAACTCCCTTAATTTCTGTAGGGATGGGTCAGCTTGCTGTGCTTTCCTGAGCTGCGCATCTCTGACCTTCCCTAAAACGACACTCTCCTGTGGGAGAGCTGCCCATGGCTGGGCTGTCCCAGGCTATAGCTATGGCTCAGAACTGCTGTTCCCAGCTTGTTCATCAGCTACAGAATCCCCTGCTGCTGAGATGGGGGCTGCTTCCAGCTTCACTGCCCCCTTGATCATCAGGAGCCAGATCCATGGTCTTCCTACGGGTAGTGACACACACGGAGCTGGCCTGACTGTCAGTCGTTACCAGTAATTACATCAATGGGCAGGTCCGGCACAACACCCACCGCCCACCCTCCCAGCATAGAATGATCTGGGCCATTGACACTGAGACCACAGGACCTGTCACTCCTCTAATTCTGGAAAATTGTCCCAGCAGGATCTCTTCCTTGTGAATCAAATCCTGTTTTACCATTGAAATGGAGGCCCCAGTGTCTCTCAATCATGGAGTTACCATCCTAGTTACTAATGCAGGGTGCATGTGTACTGTGGTGTTAGTAGGAACTGCACTCTGGGTACAGGTCACTAGCTGCTGGGAGCTTCCAGAGCTACCCCATCCAGTTTGACTTGCCCCGTTTAGTATATTTTTCAGACAATCATACAACAGGTGTCCCACTTTTTAGCAGAAATAGCACCTACGTTACCCCGACTCCTTACTATTGAAACCATTCAGCTTCCCTTTTTGTTCAGGTATAGGCTAGCTTCCTTTAGGTTGCCCCCCCCTGGGTCCTCTTAGAACCACCTGATGTCCCTCCCACTTTGTTTTTGCTCTGAAAGTGTGGTCGGCTGATACAAATTGATCAGCCCTTTCAGCTGTCTCTTTTGTGGAGCTCAGAGTCCTATTCAGCAATCATATTCTCAGCTCGTCTGGCACAGGTGTAAAGATACAGTGGCCGCCACTTAGCGCGGATGCAGTTACCACGGATATTCACATTGCATGGACAAAAACCCAATGCCAAAACCATTTTTGTATATTTCCCTATGCACAATACAGTGGTTAATGCGGACTTTATAAGCCGCATACAGCAGACATTTAACTACGGTCTTACAGTAATTCTAATCTCTCTGTCAGTCCATTGTCAGATGGTTGTCACCTCATTGGTCAGCCTGTTTGGGTAATTAGTTAAAGGAGTAGTCCACCCAAAATTTGCAAAAACATAAGTTGTGCAGAGTATTTTGATTTGTGTGTGAAGTCCTGTTGTGTCCTTCCCTCTGCCTGCTATTAGTAGGTTTATTAGCCTGATAGCTTTATGATAGTTTTACGACCCCTGGGGATCTCCATCTGAGATAACTTAATTGCATTCCTTGTCCCTACAATGCATCTTGTCTCACGTGACAGTGATGCAGCAGAGACCATATATTCAGCAGAAAGCATTGCTTTACAATCAGTTTGTAACAGTAGAGGTGGCTATATTTTAAAAGCTATACAGAGTTCAACTTAGTGACTACCCTCATCGTAAAGGTCTTTCTGTCCTGAACAACTTTGCTGCTGGTCATTTTTATGCAGCTTGTAAAGTTTCCAAGATATTTAGTTTGTTTGACATTTGTGTGCTAAATCTTGGGTCTTTGGTACATCACTGTTACATGAGACTGGATGCATTGTGGGAACAAGGAATGCAGTAAAGTTAGCTCCAATGGAGATCTCTGGGGTCGTTAAACAACCATAAAGCTAGCAGGCTAATTTAGAAAAAACTCCTAATTGTAGACAGAGAGAAGGACACACTAGGACTTTGCACACGAAGTAAAATACTCTGCACAGCATATGTTTTTACACATTTTGGGAGGACTACTCCTTTAATTGCACTTACTACAAACACATATTGAAGCTCTAATTCAGTGCCTTACCTTCATGAAGGCTTTCTCATGGTGTCCTGGCATCCCGCTCTCGAGGAAGATCGAACTTATCCGGCAGATGGAGTCATTGCTGAAAATGAATGTGTGGAACATGGCTGCACACCTAGCAATCCCCAAATCCACTGTATCCCATCTATTGCAGCAAAAGGAAAGTCTTCTGGAGCAGTGGCACACAAACTAGAGCCCCGATAGGAAACAAAAAAGGGATGGAAAAGACAGGAAGATTGAGGAAGTCCTGCTTGTCTGATTCACCAAGGTTCACAGCCAAGAAGCCATAGTAAGCAGTCCCTTGCTGCTAAAGAAAGCAAAGCAGCTTGCAGTGGCACTCAGCAAACCAGATTTTTACCCTCACCAATGGCTGGCTTCAACTGTGGAAGATCAGGAACAACACATGCTTTCACTGTGCTCACGGCGAGAAGCAAAATGCTGATGCTGTTGGAGCCAACTCATGGGTGAGGGATGTGTTGCTGGAATCTGTTGGCTGGTTATACAGCAGCTGAAATTTACAATATGGATGAAACAGAGCTTTTTTTTAGGTGTGTTGGATGGGATATTCTCCTTCAGAGACCATGCTCCACAAGGACAGCAAAAAGCTAAGGAGCGTGCGTCTGTAATGGTCTGCTGCAACATGGCAGGGACAGACAAATGCCAGCTTGTTGTGGTGGGGAAGTCTGCCCAACCCAGGTGTTTCTGTGGAATCTCCAGATGTTGCCAGGGCACACAGGAAGTCAGTAGCTGACTTCTGTAGGTGTCCTCAGGACACACCAGTGTATTTTACTGATGCCTACAGGCATCTGCTAGGAGACGCGTTAACAGAAAGCCGTAATCCTCAAACACTGTCATGTGCCCTACAGGAGACACTTACTTAGGATATATGTGTTCTGACCCAAATAACATCCAAAGGGTATTTGAAATTAACACTCAGTACTGTTTACTGAGTACTGGGTGACTGAAATAGTGAGTGGGTATCCCATAAGGAAGTGCGACCTGAAACCCTGTCCACTCTGGGAACAACAGACATAACTTTTGGCGGACAGATCAATAAAACAAAACTGTCTGCCGAAAGCGGCATGTATTGTATAGGTGTAGGTGTAAAAATATAATCAGGAGTCTTAAATGTAAATTTTATGTAGAGAAACAGTACCAGTTTAAAGTCAAAAATATTTCAGCCACATGGGACCTTGGCAATGAACTTATGGGGAAAAAAATCCAGCTTTGCTCCTAAAAGTTTGAATACATCCTCAGGTGTTTTAAATGATTCACTAGAGCCATGGAATTTAATAAATTATTTTCAGATTTATCTGGTTGTATGCCACCTGACATTTTTGAGAATGCTGGTCCCACTATGATCCTTGATAATGCTCCGGGAGGTCTTCCCTACCCAAAATGTTACTTTAGACAGTTGTCATTGGATGAAGTCTTGACATTTCTTTTAAGACTTGACCCCCAACTAGTGGTTGGGGTTTATAGTTTTGACTTTCGGCTTGTGAGGACACTGCAGATATTCTGTGTTTTCCTTTGTGTATTATTTTTAATCTATCCCACTGTCAATCCTATTTTCCTGACATTTGGAAGGAAGCCACTGTGGTTCTGGCTTTTAAATTTGGTGACTCAGCAAATGTGAAGAACTATCGCCCTATTTCTCTTTTGGCACCTCTGTCAAAGGGTTTGGAACATGTGGTCTTTGATTGAATGGTTGACTAACAAAGTATTAGATTCTGACACTGGCCCAACACAGATTCAGACCAGGCTATAGTACCTCGACTGCCTTAGTGAGGTTCACAAACTCAGTCCATGAGGACCTAGACAAGGGCCTCTGCGTGGCTGCAGAGTTCGTGGACCTCACCAAGGCCTTCGCTTCAGTTAATCACAGATTGCTTTTGCAATCTCTTTTGAATCTAGGAATATCTGATGAGGTGGTTGGCTGGTGTCAGAATTATTGGAGTCATCGTACTCAGACCACACAGATTAATGATGTTTGTTCTCCTCTTTCTTCCATCACTATGGGTGTTCCTCGGGGGTCTATTCTGGGTCCTTTACTATTTAGCTTGTTCTTAAACACTTTACCTTCCTTTTGTTCTATTTCTCACATGTTTCTTTACACAGATGATGTGGTGGTCCTCATGAGCAGAGAAAGACTCATTACTGTTCAAAATAATTTGGCTACCAATTTTAAATCATTACAGGACTGGTTTATTACAAATAGACTTGTTCTGAATGAGATAAAACACTAAGTCAATGTTTTTTTGCAGTTGCGTGAAAAAAGTGTAGTAGCCCCTGTGCTGACTCTCCACACAATTGGAGGTGGGGAGATTGAACATGTTAATCTTTTTAGATATTTGCTCAGGAGCTGCCTCTCCTTTGGGCTGCCATGACCCCTCAGACATTCCTCTTACTATCTCCCACACAAGCCACCTTACCTCAAATCTGCAGCCAACCTCAGGATAGCCTGGCATAACCCTGTACTGGGTGGGTCCCTCTCCTCTGAGGGGGAAGGCACAAATGGGAGGAAACTGGCATACTATTTCTTTCCTTTGGTCCCAGGCACTGCTGAGGCTTTTCGTGGCATCCTGGGAGTCTTCGGCGGTGTCCTGAGCTGGCAGCCGTCATCCGGCAAGTCCCCAGAGCAGTATTTCCATTTTTCTGGTGTTCCCCTTATGGTGATCTCTCTGCAATGCTCCTGGTCTCCACCGGGTGCTGCTGCAGAGCAACCATTCATCCCCAACCCACCCCAGGAGAAGAGAGCAGTTCCATGGACGCTCGATCCTTCCCCTTCCCCTGCCAATCCCCAGTGCCTGAGTCTGTTCCCGAACCCGGGTCACCGGCATGGTGAGAGGTAAGGCGCCCGCGCCTCAACCCTCTGTGCCATTGGGCCAGCCCAGCTGTGTGTCTTATGAATTTCATATAGCACAAATGATAAAAACTGTCCACCAAAGCCTAAGAGCTCTTTATAGGATAAATTTGTTGTTCTTATCAACTAATTACCCACAAACCAGCTAATTTAAGGTGTAATAAACAATTAGCAGTGCCTAGAGCTACTACAAATAAAATTAAACACTTTTTTACAATCAGAACAGCATCACTCTGGAACAGATTGCTACAAAGTGTAGTAGATGCTGTCGTGAGCCCCGGCCCCCAAACCTCGGGCAGCCCGGCAGCACCTACTGTTTGCAGAGATAATACCCCTTTTTAAGAACTCGTGAGCAGGAGTAAGGGTTTCTGGAAGACTTACCAGCCTTCCTTTTCCCAGTGGGAGGGTGGATTCTGTAGTTTTAAGTTCCCTTGACTCTGCACTACTTTCAGTATTTGAATCCCACCACGGCCACAGGCTACTTCTTGCCTAGGTAGTTTTATATGATAGCTGAGCAGTTCTGTCTTGTCAGGCACACAGTCTTTTCAAAACCCTTCTGTTTAAAATATTAAATCACACAATCAGACCCCAGGCAGAGTTGGTAAGAAAATCATAAAAGTTTACTTAGAATAAAAGAAATACAGAAAAGTCTACAGTTTGGAAGAACTTTGAAATGCAAACAACAGCAAAAGTAAAACTGGATGATTTACCTTGTTTTGATGTTAGAGTCCAGACAAGATTTTAAATGTTCTTGTAGAAATGAGTCCTTAAGCAACGGTTATGTAGCAAGTGTGTGTTCCAAGTCAGTTCTCTGAAATGTTCTTTTTAAAAAAGGTATCCAGGTGTTCCTTGGTGCAATGTCTTGGTTTCCAAAATTCTGACTTAAAATCAGAATTTTCTGTTCAGTATTTGAGAAGTCAAACTTCCACACACTCAGGTCTGGTTTTAGAGATTTTTCCAGGCCTACATATATACTTCTGGTCTATAAGTATATGCCAGCTGGGACAGACTATCTGACTTCCAGCTAAACTGTTTTCAACTGCTCTGCATTTGAAGTGTGTATCTGATAATATACTTGAGGGTCATTTTAGGACACACCCACCTAATTTTTTTTCTCTGGGGTGGGGTTAATGATTCCAAGACAATACAAATATTAGGGTGCAACATTTTACCTTTCCCTGTAAGTGTCACTGTGGTTCCATGTCATGTTTCATGTCAACCCCAGTGACATCTGGTCCATGCATTTGACTTGACCCTTGACCCCTAGGTCACTACATTACCTTTCTAACCCCAGGAATCCACTAATTTTATTACTCTTGCAGTCCTCCTTTAAGTCAGCACTGCCCCCAGAGAGAATAAAATGCTCTGCTAATCATGGAATCTTGTGCATCTGTTTTCAAACTGCTCACTGTCAACTGCCTACCTTAGATGTCTTCTCTCTGCTGCAAAGTTCAGATGCCCTGGAGATCTTTCTCAACCAAGACAGATTCCTGTAGTACATAGAGCAAAAAAACTTAAATATTTTTGTTTTATTTTTCATTACTACCTAGTGTCATTGTTCTTCAGTGTTTTATACCTCATAAGTTTTAAATTTAAACTTGTTTATTGGTTCCTTGCGGTTCATTTGAACCGAGCAGCAACCAACCTTTCTTTTTATTTGATCGGATCCTTTTTTTTGGGGGGGGGGGGTCCGGTTACTTTATTCTTTAATTTTATTTAATTTTACCCACTTTTGAACCGAGGTTTATCATTTTTTTCTCAGCAGTTTCTCAGTTCCGGATCCGATCGGAACCAATAGTTTTTTTTTCACTTTTATCAGTTCCTGAACTGACCGTTTCTCTATTGAAACCAACCACAAATATTTAAATTTAGACTATTTTTTGGTCCGTTACTGGTTCCTGTTTTCTATAATTCAGACAAGCCTAAAAAGAAAACGGGACCCCCTTGTGTTCAAGAATTGCTTGAAGTGTGTAGAGGTGTTTGCCAAGGCAGACAAGCATGATCTTTGCTTGACTTGCCTTGGGCAACAGCACTTCAGTGAAGACTGTGATATTTGTAAGTTTTTCCCTGTTAAGACAGTAGAGAAATGCAGGAAGAGGCTTAAAAGAAAACTACAGGAGGGGTCCATGGGCTCTAACCAGTCCACCCCCTCTAAGACTGTGGCAGTTCCTTCCAGAGCCTCTAAATCCACCCCTGATATGGGTGAGGGCTCTGGCAAGAGAGACAATCAACCGGCTGACTCCCTGATGCCTGCCAAGAAATTAAAGAAACCCAAACACACTGACACCCCAGCCAAAATGCCTCAAGGGGTCCCTTTAGGTGCCTATTAGTGCTCCTTCTCCTGCTGATTTGACACAGGCTTTAGCCTTACTCCAAGCTCTGCAGTTTACTACCCCCTCAGCAGCCTGTGATTACTACTGCTGAAAAAGCAACTGTTGCTGCCCCTCTTTTGCCTACTGCTACAGTGGCACATGAGGAGGATGACTTGGAAGAAGAGGGAATTGAACCTGAGGTGTCACCAGAACAGAATTTTGGCTCCCCTTCCAGACCCTCAGAGGATTTCTCTTCCCATTTTTCTTTTGTCAAGAAAATGGTAGAAACCCTGGATCTCCAGACAGCTGAAGAGATCCAGGATGAAGACAAGGCACAATACATGGCGCTGATGGGGCTGACACCCTCAAAGAGGATCCTTTTGCCTACTTACAGATTCTTTACGAAGGATGATTTAGAAATCCTAAAGGTTCCCAATACAGTCACACCCACTGACAAAAAGTGTGACAAGAAGTATCAGAATGATCTGGTGCTGAGTTTATTTTTAGTCACCCAGACCACCAGGGTATTGTACAGTAGGCTGCCTTTGAGAAAGCCAAAATTCCCTTATCCTCTCACCCCCCTGAGAAGGATTCGAGAAAGGTGGACAACATGGAAAAAAAGGGGCACCTTTCGGCATCCCTGGCAATTCATCAAGCCAGTTACCAGGCCTATGTAGCCCTTTATCAAAAAGCTCTGTGGCAGTCAGTAGTGGACAGTGCTGAAGCTCACCCCTCTTTAACAGTGTCAGAGCTGCTAGACACAGCAAAATTGGGCTTGGAGGCTTCCAAATACCAATTTCAGATGACAGCTGACACCAATGATACAGCTGTAAGGTGGATGGTTGGTACCATTGCTCTAAGAATATTTGCCTGGCTGAGGGCTACCAAACTCACCCAGGACACCCAAACTAAGGCAATGGACATTCCTGTCAAAGGCCACTGTCTTTTTGGTGCCCAGACTGAGGCATATATGAAAAAAGTAGACAAATGTATAGCTACTTTTAGGAGCAACTCAACCAGAGATGGGCCCTCTACTTCAACTTCATCTTATTCTAGGGGAGGCAGGGGCAGATGCTCTTTTAGGAGGCCTTTCTTTCAGGTACAGGCTGTTTCCTAGCAGCAGTACCAACCACAGCAGACTGGATTTTTACAGAGTTAGAGGTAGAAGTTGTTCTCAGGGAGGACTCCAATCTGCTCAGCCTCAACAGCAAGCAAAACAGAACCCCTGACTTTTCCCTTCAGGCTGCCTCTCCACATCCTGTAAGGGGCAGACTCACCCACTATTTCCAGGAATGGTTACAAATAACCACAGACAAGTGGGTCCTGGAAATAGTAAGTCAGAGTCTCTCCCTTTGCTTTAAGTCCTTTCCATCTCCAAGGTTAACACATTTTGCACCAGTTCCCTTCTCAGAAATAAAACTACTGGAGTAGGAGGTACAGGCCCTACTGCTGGAAAAACAGTGGAGCCTGTCTCCCACAACAAAAGAGAGCAAGGGTTCTATTCCATATATTTCCTAACAACAAAAAAGAATGGAGAGTGGGGGACTATACTACACCTCAGACTACTAAACAGATACCTGGTAAAGCCCAGGTTCAAAATGGTCACAATGGCCAAGATTTTGCCAACTCTGCAAAAAGTTGACTGGCTAGCCTCCTTGGATCTTATGGGAGAATTTCCATATTCCTATAAGGAAGTCACACAGAAAATATCTCAGATTCAGACTCCCCTCAGGCCACTACCAGTTCTCAACACTTCCCTTCAGCCTTACCTCTGCACCAAGGGTCTTTACCAAGTGCATAGCAGTAGTAGTGGCACACCTCAGAAGACTGGGTGTCACAGTTTTTCCTTATCTGAACAATTGGCTAATCGTAGGGAAATCCCACCAACTGGTGTCAGACCACCTTCAGGTAACACAGGATATGCTGCTTTCCCTGGGATTCCTTCTCAATACCAAAAAGTCAGTCCTGACCCCTGTGCAGGTTCTGCAGTTCATAGGTGCAGAACTGAATACAGTAGTGGGAAGAGTTTTTCTTCCTTAGGAGAGAGCAGAAAGCATTCAGCTTCTGGCAGGCTCATTTGCCCTGGGCAGGTCAAAGCCAGCAAAGCAGTTTCTTCAACTGTTAGAGCACATGGTTGCAGCAACAAGCACAGTCATAGCTGCCAGGTTTCAGATGAGAGATATTCAGTTCCACCTCAGAGCACACTGGTGCTAAAGGCGGGACCCCCCTCTCAAAGCCAGTACCAGTCACATAAACGTTCCTACAGGCCCTCCAATGGTGGAGGGAACTGGAAAATTTAAGGGAAGGGGGTCCATTTCTGCAGGAGCCTCCCTCTCTAGTTCTCACAACCAATGCTTCCCTGTTTGGTTGGGGTGCTCACTAAGGGGATCACACCATCCACGGTACCTAGGAGAATGCAGATTTACTCCTGCATGTAAACCTGCTGGAGTTAAGAGCTGTTTATCTAGCCCATCAGGTTTTCTCTTATCTCATACAGGGAAAGATGGTACAAGTCAGAACAGACAATACCACAACAATGTATTACATCAACAAACAAGGAGCGACAAGGTCCACTCCTCTATGTACAGAGGCAATAAAGATATGGAGCCTCGCTTACTCTCTAAATGCCTGTCTATAGTCAATTCACCTGCCAGGCAAGGACAACACCTTGGCAGATGCCTTGAGCAGGATAAACCAGGTCCATCACGAATGGATATTGAACAAGCAAGTGGTGAATGCTCTATTCAGGAGGTGAGGGACCCCAGAAATAGACCTTTTTGCTTCCCACTGAAATCACCACTTACCTCTGTATTGCTGCAGGGCCCCAGTGAAGGGGACAGTTCCAATGGATGCCCTGATTCTGGAATTGGACAGACAGGTACCTCTATGCCTTTCCTCCTTTTCCTCTGATACTCAGGGTGCTCATCAAGCTCAGGTCACAATCGGTTTTGATGATTCTGGTAGCCCCAGATTGAGCAAGACAGCCTTGGTACCCCCTGCTGCTCTCAATGTCTGTGAGCAAACTGACTCACCTCCCTCTGAGGTACAATCTACTGACTTCCTTTCAGGGGAGGGTAGTATACCCCAATCTCAGGTCTCTCAAGCTCAAAGTCTGTCTGTTGAGGACTTAGAATATGCAGATTGCCCATTCTCTGAAGCAATTTTAGAAGTCCTAAAGGGTTACAGGAAGTCTTCCAGCAAGAAAACCTATGCCTTAAAAATTGAAAAGATTTTCAATTTGATGCAGTGACAAGGGTATAATCCCACCAGAGGCTGGGATCAGAACCCTTCTTGATTATTTGTCTCACCTGCCCTCCCTGGGTTTGCAGCACTCAACTTCAGTTTCAGCATACCTTTCAGCTAGAAAGGATACCTCCCTGGCATCAAACCCTATATTCAAAAGATTTTTTAAAGGACTCTCTCATTTGTTTCCCTCTCACAGGGAACCAGTGCCAGCATGGGACCTTAATATTTGCATCACCCAGCTTATGCTTCCATGCTTTGAGCCTATGGTATCTGCAGAGCTTACATTGCTTACCTGAAAGGTAGTTTTTCTGGTAGCAATCACTTCTGCCAGGAGGATAAGCGAGCTACAGGTCCTTTGTGTGGAAAAGACTAGGTTTCTTTCCACAGGGACAAGGTAGTGTTGAGAACTAATAGGAAGTTCCTCCCCAAGGTGGTTTCTGACTTCCATTTGAACCAGTCTATAACACTGCTAGTTTTCTTTACTGAACACTCTAGCTCAGGTGAGCGTAGATTGCACAGCTTGGATGTGAAAAGAGCACTGAGTTGTTACATGACTCATACCAAAGATCATAGGCAGGACAGCCAACAACTGTTCCTCATCCATGGGGAAGTAGGTAAAGGTACTCCTGCTTCAAAGAAGACTATCTCTCCATGGATAGTCCAGTGCATTCAGTTTTGCTACTCAAAGGCAGGCAGGGTTCCTCTCTCTGGTCTTAGGGACCACTCTATGAGGTGCACAGCTGCCACAAGTGAAGCTTCCCAAGATGTACCTCTAATGGAAATATGTAAAGCAGCTACCTGGAGATCAGTCCACACCTTCACTTAGCATTATGATCTGGACACCCAATCCAGGAGTGATGCCAGATTTGGCACAGCAGTCTTGCAGAATCTTTTTACTAAATAGATTCTGGCCCACATCCTTGAGGTACTGCTGCATAGTCTGCAAGAGTAATAATATTAGTGGATTTCTGGGGTTAGAAGAAAAAAATATTCACCTGTAGTAATCTTAATTCTTCCAAAGGGATCCACTAATATTATTACTGCCAGCTCTTGCCTCCCCTTTCAGAATCAGTAACAAGAAAAATCCTCTCCACAGCTGATAAGATGTATAGTTGGAGTGGCATGCCACCTGCTGGCACCTTCTAGTAATGTCTTAATTTGTAGATTCTTTTCTAAAGGCATATCTGACTTCAAAAAAGGGACATTTGTTTATACTAGTCCTTTTGTTAATGTTGTTATTTGCCCAGTTGGGCATTATTTTTCTATAGTTATTTAAATAGAGATTCACATGCTGTTATGGTATCTTTGCAGACTTCTAAGAAATCTGAGGTAGAATGTAGGCAGTTGACACTGAGCAGTTTGAAAATAGATGCATGAGCGAAACATTCCATGATTAGCACAGCATTCTGTTCTTTCTGGGGCAGTGCTGATTTAAAGGAGCTCTGCAAGAGTAATAATATTAGTGGATCCCTTTGGGAGAAACAAAATCACTACAGGTGACTAATTTTTTCTTCCCTGTCTGGAAAGCCACAGTGGGATATTTTATGACTTCCGGGGCTATATACCTGTCTCCCTTATCTTGAAACATGTACCAGAGCCACCCTAGCCATTAGAACAATTAAGGCTATTTTTTGTAATTTCATTCCCAAAGCCATTTAAAGAGACAGTGTCTTCATTCTACAGCACATTACAGCATATACAATATGAACCCACATAAATGGATATAGGCCTATCATGTAACACTCCTCCCCTCCGAAACAGAACCTGGGAGGAACATGCCCTTATTGGAGGCAGTTCCTCTCAATTCTGTTAGAGATCCAGTATGTGGGATAGGCTGTCTGCATTCCCATTTTTGGATCCAGGCCTATGCAAAATCTACATGTCATAAGCCTGCAAGGCAATACTCCATCTCAGAAGTTTCCCATTTGTTTTTCCCATTTGGCCCAACCATATTAACAGGTTGTGGTCCATTTGGACATAGAAACATGGAAGATGACAGCAGAGAATGACCGCAAGGCCCATCCAGTTTGCCCATTTCTTTTTCTACCTTATGAATGTGCCATCGGCTTTTGCTCTGTCAATGACCTATCTATTCACACTCATCTGTACTGATCTCTTATGCCTATCCCATGCCTGTTTGAAGCCCAGCATAGTATTCATATCCACTGCTTCCTGAAGTAGGCCATTCCATACATCTACCGCCCTTTCTGTGAAAAGAACTTCCTCACATTACCCCTTAATCGGTCTCCTTCTAATCTCATGCTATGGCCTCTTGTCCTGCTATTTTTCTTATATTGAAACATGTTAGACTCTTTCACCTTGTTAATGCCCTTAAGGTGTTTGAATGTTTCGATCACATCACCTCTCTCCTTCCTTTGCTCTAAGGTATACATATTGAGCTCCATTACTCTGTCCTCATATGTTTTCTGCTGCAATCCCTGCACCATTTTGGCTGCCCATCTCTGGACTGCCTCAATTTGGTTAATGTCCTTGTGAAGGTGTGGCCTCCAGTACTGCATGCAGTACTCCAGATGGGGCCTAACCAGTGTCTTGTAAAGAGGAATTATTACCTCCCTCTTACGACTTGTGATACCCCTACTAATACACCCCAACATCTCTCTAGCCTTACCTACTGCTTTTGTGGTCTGCTTGGACGATTTCAGGTCATCTGTGATGATGATGATGCCTAAGTCTCTTTCTCCCTTTGTGACTGCCAGCAACTCCCCTCCCAGCCTATAAGTGGCTTCAGAGTTTCTCTTCCCTCTGTGCATCATCTTGCACTTCTTTTCATTAAACCCAAGTTGCCACTCTTCCGACCATTTTGCCAGTTTATCCAGAACTCTTCTCATTCTGCCCATCCCATCTGGATCATCTACTCTGTTACAGATCTTAGTGTCGTCTGCAAGCAGACATACCTTACCCTCCAATCCATCTGCAACGTCACTGATGAAGATATTGAAGAGGACAGGCCCAAGGACTAATCCCTGAGGTACCCCACTTGTGACTTGCATCTCTTCTGACTATACACCGTTTACCACCACTCTCTATTTTCTGCCTGTCAACCAATTTGCTACCTAGTTGACTAACTTTTTGACCCACCCCGAGCCTACCCAGCATATTAATCAATCTTCTATGTGGAACAGTATCGAAAGCTTTGCTGAAGTCAAGGTAGGCGACATCAACTGCTCCCGCTTGGTTCACCACTGTGGTTACCCAGTCAAAGAAATCTATGAGATTATTTTGGCAGGGCCTTCCTGTTGTAAACCCATGCTGTCTTGGATCCTGTGCTCCTATGGATTCCAGGTGTTGCACTATCCTTTACTTAAGGAGTGCCTCCGTAATCTTGCCTGCTACTGAGGTAAGACTGACTGGTCTGTAGTTCCCTGCCTCCTCCCTGCTACCAGTCCTGTGGAGCGGGATCACATGAGCCCTTCTCTTGTCTTCTGGAACCTCTTCTGTGCTCAGAGACTCACTAAACAGTTCTGATAATGGCTCTGCTACAGCTCCTTTAGTACCCTGGGATGTATGCCATCAGGTCCCATTGCCTTGTCCATCCTGAGCTTATCAAGCTCTTGTAGGACCCTTTCTTTTGTAAAGGGACTAGTGCACACCTCCTTCCCTCCCCCCTGTGTCCATGGTGCTGAGCTGTGGGCCCTGCCCCACCTTCTCATCAGTAAATACTTAGCAGAAGTATCTATTTAGGATAGATGCTTTTACATGGTCCTCCTCCTCACATGCCCCCTTATCCCCTTTGATCTTAGCAATATCCCATCTGGACTTTCTCCTTTCACTAATGTATCTATAGAAAGTCTTGTCACCTTCTTTTACAGTTTTTGCTAGTGTTTCCTAGGTTTGGGCCTTTGCCTGCCTTACTGCCTTCCCTGTTTCCCTTAGGGAAGTTTGGTATGCCTCCCTATCTTCATCCCGCTGTGTTCTCTTATATTTCCTGAAGGCCAGCCTTTTGGCTCTGACCTTTTCTGCTACTGTTTTTGAGAACCAAAGTGGTTTCCTTCTTCTTTTGCATTTTCTTTTCTCTCTAACACAGTGGGATGTTGCTTCAAGTATTGCATCCTTAATGCTTGCCCACTTTGCCTGTACCCCTCACCTGTATTTCTTTTTGCCAGAGCTAGCTTAGTTCTGTTGGCCATCTTATCAAAGTCAGCTCCTCTGAAGTCCCATATTTTTGCCTTGGAATGGGATGATTTAGTTTTAGTGGCCAAATTGAACCATACCATGTGATGGTCACTGGCCCACAGGTGTGCTTCTACCTGGAGATCAGTGATCCTTTCCCTGTTAGTCAAACAGTCAAAAATGCCTCCCATAAAGATATGGTTCAAGTTTTTTTAATGCCCAACCTAAGGTGAGACATTCCTTTTCTACTGTTACATAGGCTTGTTCCCGGGGAAGCAGCTTTTTGCTTAAGTACACAATTGGAGACTTGGCTGAGGGTTGCCCCTATTCCCACATCTGAGGCATCCATCTGTACCACAAATGGCTTGCTGTAGTCTGGGCTAGGCAG
Organism: Neoceratodus forsteri; assembly: GCA_016271365.2. Taxonomy (NCBI): domain Eukaryota; kingdom Metazoa; phylum Chordata; order Ceratodontiformes; family Ceratodontidae; genus Neoceratodus; species Neoceratodus forsteri. The sequence continues at coordinate 1,111,741,803 of CM028133.1, forward strand.
CACTGGGGCCCTACACAGTAAGGTTTTCAGCTGCATGAAGGCCTGCTCACAGTCTGCATCACATTTTACCTTCCTAGGCTTATCTTTTGTCAGCAACCCAGATAAAGGAGAGGCAAGGAAGCTGTAGCTGTGAACACATTTTCTATAATACCCAGCTGTCCCAAGAAATCTCCTGTCTTGTCTCTGGGTTTCGGGTGTAGGCCATGATGCAATAGCCTCTATTTTTGCTTGGTTTGGGCAGAGTTGGTCTCGCCCCACCACATGTCCCAAATAAGTGACCTCTGCCATGGCCACCTGACACTTTTCTGCCTTAATAGTCAAACCTGTGGCCTGTATTCGGCCCAACACCTCCCTCAGGTGTTTCAGGTGTTTCTCCCAGCTATTGCTGAGGATAGAAATATTGTCCAGGTAGGTGACTGCAAAGTCCTCCGTATCTTGTAACATCTGATTCTAGGGACATGGATATGTTGTTCATCCACACTCATTGGCAGTATCCTTGCCGCTTTAAATCTTGCCGGAAGGTCTTCAAGCTTGCTCCTCCCACCCACCCGGGTGGTATAACTCTCGGCTCCGCCCCATGACGCCAGATCTTCCTTACCGCTTGGGCTCAGGTTCCCTCCTTAACGCTCTGCGTTTCGACTGTTCCTATTTCTCCGTTTGCGGATTTAAAAATAAAATTTGCAAAAGTCTTCTATCCCACAAGCTCACGACGGACCGTCGACTCCAGTTTGGAGATGCCCATGCGGGCGAGAAGATGTCTCGGGCGGATCCACACTCACGTGTGTCTGTACTTAGGCCTTGAGCACGACCCGCAGGCTTGCGACCTGTGCTCATCTTTCGCAGCCTCGTCCTCGAAGACCGTGCTGCCCGATTGCAACTGGGCCGTCCCGAGCGTTCCCTCGGTGAAGTCAAGGAGGCCGGTTGGCGGTGTCAGCGGCGGCGGGCTCTCGGCGGATCAGCTCGGCGGATGGTGCGCCTCGAGGAGGCGGCAAGAGGCGATCTTCCCGGCCGCTGCATTTATCCCGCTCTCTGGGTTCTTCCTACACGGCTTCTTTTAGGAGCTTTGTCTGTCCTCTCCACTAAAGGAGAAGGCCTGCGTCTGCTGGACCTTATTCTCGGTCAAAAGAGGACAAGGTAAGTCCCTCCGTCAGCGCTCTTGGGGCGGGAAGGTCCTCTCCCGGGCCGTCGTCCGTCGGCTTCGATCCGACCGCTCCGGCTTGACCTGGCCTCATGGTGTCCCCGTCAGGTCAGTTGACGAGACTCCCACTGATGAAGTCGAGATTTTCTCGACCTATTGGACAGGCTGTCGCCTTTAGCAGCCAGATTCCCTCTCCCGGTTCCCCGGGAGGGTTGTGGATCCGTGGGCTCGTCTGTGCCTCGGTTCCGGAGCCCTCGGATGGACCTTCCGAGCCGAAGGGAGTGCCGGTTCCGGCCGACACCTCCCCGCACCGACCCCGGAAATTCCGGGACTCTCGGTCTCGGACCTCTTCGCGGTCCAGCCGTTCCCACCGTCATAGGCGGTCTCGGTCTCGGCACCGCGGTAAGCGGCGTCGCCGCTCGTCTCGTCTCCTCCTCGGATGAGGAGGCTTGACGTAAGTACGTCGACGGTATGAGAGACCTTATGTTGCAACATCCTCCTGGCGAGAATAAGCCGACTCCGGCCTTCCCGCCATTAAGTAACTGTCACGGGCGGCCGACACAACCCCTCGACTTGTCCGAGGAGCCTATACCAGGCGGTTGTTGGCCAAAACCAACTGCTCCACGATTCGGTGGAACCTCCGCCTCCACAGCCACCAATTGGGGCTCCGACCAAGATTCTCGGTCGGCTAAGGGTTTACCCATCGGCTGTCAGTTACCCTCACTCCGACCGACCTCGGCGGTGAAGGGCTCAGGCCAGAGGCAGCTCTTGAGGACTCTTCCGAGTCCGAATGATTCCTCCTTCTTCTCCAAGCGACTGGACTTGGAGTCTTCAGGAGGTCAGTCAATGGGCGATAGCCGTCGTCCTTCCTAGGACTTCTTCGGCTCATCTCGGAGTCTACGGGATGGAGCTCGAACCCGTTCCAAGCGGGCCAGGTATCCCTCACGGAGATTCTGGACCGAGGATTCTCCGACGGAGGCCTTTCGGTGGCCGAGGCCATAGTGGGTCCGGCACTGGAACTTTGGCAGCGCCCTGCTTCCTGCCCTCGCCGGCCAGGATGGCCAGGAAGTATCACGGTCCCTACCGGTTCCTTGTCCGGTTTTGAACACCCTCTGCTGAGGGTTGGTTACCGACAGCGTTTTCGTAGCGCCCGGCAGCGCCAGGGATGTGGACAAACCTCCTGACAAGGTCCAAGAATTGGACTACGTCGGGCGAAAAGTCACGCTGCGTCCTCTCCGCCTCGTCAGGCCAGTTCGGCCGTCCTCATGGCAATTTTCTCATGCCCTGTTGGGCTCCCTGGATGAGGTCATCCCTCATCTTCCCGCCGATCTGCAGACTACGGTTAAGCAGGTGCGGGACCAGGGCAGAGCAGTGGCCAAACAGCAGCTCCAGACTGCTTTGGATATAGGGGACTCATGTGCCAGATCGGTGGCGGCCGCGAGTGGCTATCGTCGTGAGGCTTGGCTGAGGATATCCACCTTTCCGGATACCCAGCACAAGTTGGCGGATGTTCCTTTTGGGGACTGACCTCTTGACCCTGGGGTGGAAGGTCACCTGCAGAGGATGAGAAGTCCAATGCCACCTTGGACTCGGTCCCTTCTTCCGCTCAGAAGGACAAAGGCATAAACCACAGCCTAAGCCCTTTCGTCCTTCTGTGCCCCGGCGCGCCTCGCCCAGCAGAACGTCAGGGCCAGCAGGCTCGCCTTAGCATCCCAAACCCAAGCCGCCGCCTCCTAACAGGAGGCAGGGAGAGGGCCCAGGAGGTCCCTCGGCCGGTCCCTCCTCCTCCAAGCCTGCCCAGTGACGGCTGAGGGTGTCGCCCCATCCCGTCTGCCCCTGGGTCCCCGTGGGAGGCGGCTCCGACACTTCCGTTCCACCTGGTCGCTGTTACCACGGACAGGTGGGTCTTGAGAGTGGTGGGAAGAGGCCTGCCTCTGGGATCGAGCAGGCACCACCCTTCAGAGCCGACGTCGCCTCGGGGCAGGATCCCAGCCTCACTGGCGGCGCTCGAGCCGACGCCGCTCGCCTCCTCCAGAAGGAGGTGGTAAAGAGGTGGTGGACCCTCCTTCAGACCCAGGGTTTGTGTCCAGGTACTTCCTGGTTCCGAAGCAGACAGGGGCTGGCGCCCCATTCTCGACCTCACGACCTAAACAAGTTCCTAAGGTCTCGAACCTTCAGGATGGTCACTCTGGCTCAGATAATACCATCCTTGGAGCAGCGGCGGTGGTTCTGCTCTCTGGACTTGCAGGGCCATTTTTCACGTCCCTATCCGTCCGTCTCACCAGAGATTCCTTCGCTTCGCGGGAAGGATCTCTCTTGAGTTCAAGCCATGCCCTTGACTTGTCTCCAGCTCCCAGGGTCTTCACCAAATGCATGGCAGTGGTGACAGCATTCCCTTGCGCCGAGGGTCGGGTGTACCCTTACCTGGACGACTGGCTGATAGCAGCTCCCTCCAGGAAGGAGGCGGAGTGGTCCAGAGATCTGGCCCTCCAGGTCTGCTCTCAACTGGGCCTCCTTATCAACGAGGCCAAGTCAGACTTCGAGCGAGCAGGTGATTCTATTCATCGGGCGCAGCTCGACTCTCTTGACCAGAGCGCTCCCCGCGGACAGGGCGAGGTTCTTTCCTCCTTGCCCGATCATTTCTGGTTGGGCAATGCGCCCTGCCGGGACTTCCTCGCCTCCTGGGTCTCATGGCGGCCTGCACCAGCGTGGTCCGTTGGGCCCGCTGGAACATCACGTCCCCTTCAGTGGGGACTGGCCAGCCAGTGGTCTGGCAGCTGCGATCCCTTGGACCAGCTGTAGCCGGTGACACAGGGGATGTGGAGCAGCTCTCCAGTGGTGGACCGTTCCAGATCATTTGCAGGAGGGCATCCCGTTACTGTCCGCCCAGCCGGCGGTCTCTCTGTCGACCGATGCCTCTCTGATGGGTTGGGGTGCCCATCTGGGGAACACCGGGCTCATGGCCTCTGGTCCCTGGGAGTCCGATGCCACATCAACCTGCTGGAGCTCAGGCGGTCCGCCTAGCTCTCACGCCTTTGCTCCGTTCCTCCGGGGTCAAGTGGTCCGAGTCCAGACGGACAATACCACGACCATGTACTATCTAAACCGCCAGGGCGGGACGCGCTCCATGCTTCTATGCAAGGAAGCTCTCCGCATTTGGTCACTCGTTCGCAGCCTGGAGGCGGATCTCCTAGCCATTCACGTGGCAGGAGCCTCCAACACCCTGGCCGATGCCCTGAGCGGATAGGGCTGCATCCACGAGTGGTCTCTCCTGCGGAGGTAGTACAGCATCTGTTCTCCCTTTGGGGCACACCTCAGGTGGACCTGTTTGCCTCCATGGAGACGAGGCTGAGTCTGTTCCATGCCCCCCTCAGCAGGGCTCGCTGCAGGGGATGCCTTCTCGAGGCAGTGGACCCGGGCCTCTTTATGCCCTTTCCCCATTTCCCTTGATCCACAAGGTGCTTCTCAAGGCGAGGAGGGACAAGGCGCAGGTGATTCTGATAGCCCCAGACTGGCCTCGCCAGTTCTGGTACCAGATCTCCTCAGTCTCAGCTCCAGGACTCTGGCAGCTTCCAGCTCGCCGGACCTGCTCTCAGTCAATCAGGGAGGTGTTCCATCCGGACCTTCAATCCCTGCACCTGACGGCCTGGTTCCTGGCTCCAGAGTTCCAGGCCTTGGGTCTTTCCGACGAGGTCCTCAATGTAGTTGAGCGTCCCGTGAGAGTCGACCAGGAAATGCTATGCCTTCAAATGGAAAAGGTTTTCCATTTGGTGTCAGGGCAAGGGCTTGGACCCTTCCTCCTGTTCCTTGGCAAGCATCTTGGACTATTTATGGTCCCTTTCTAGTCAAGGGCTTAGGTCGACGACCCTAAGGGTGCACCTGGCAGCCATCTCTGCTTACCGGGCGCGGGCCGAGAAGCAGTCGGTGGCGCAGGAGAAGGTGGTCTGGCGCTTTTTCAAAGGCCTTGATCACATTTCCCCTCCAGTCCGGGGAACCCCACCTCCGTGGGATCTACTGCTGGTACTGGCAAAGCTCATGGGCAAGCCATTCGAACCTATGCACAGGTGTGCTTTCTCTCACCTGTCGTGGAAGACCCGCCTTCTTGGTGGCTATCACGTCAGCCAGAAGGATGGGAGAGCTCCAGGTGCTTTCCATGAGGTCTCCTTACCTGGTCTTCCACAAAGGGACAAGGTTGTCTCGCCCCCACCGAAATTCCTTCGAGAAGGTGGTGGCCAGTTTCACCTTAACCAGGTGTTGACTCTGCGGTGTTCTACCCCAATCACACCTCGAGGCGAATATAGGCTCCATACTCTGGACCCTAGAGGCGCTCGCTTATTATAAGGGCGCCACGGCTGAAATTGGGAGAGGTTCGCCAGCTGTTTGTCACCTACGCTGAAGCCGCATCTGGCAGACCTGCAGCCAAGCGGACGATAAGCAGGTGGGTAACCTCCTGCATAATCTCTGCTATAAGTTGGCGGGCATGGAGCCTCCCAGAGGATAAGAGCTCATTCTACCGCCCTACTGCTGTAGCAGTGGCTGCTTCCAGGGCGTCCCTATCCAGGAAATCTGCAGGCGCTACCTGAAGTCAGCAAACACCTTCATTACCCACTACCACATCGACCTTGAGTCACGCCCGGGATGCTGGTTTTGGGGCCTCGGTTCTCAGTCTCTTTCCCAAGTAAGTAATATGGGGTGTGCGTCTTGCCTCCCTCCTCCCGGAGAACTGCTAGAGTCTGCCAATGAGTGTGGATGAACAACATATCCATGTCCCTAGAAATACAGGTTACTCACCTGTAACAGGAGTTCTAGGAATGGTATATGTTGTTCATCCACCGACCACCCGACCTCCCGGCCGACGCACAACCTGAGCTTCCAGCGGGCCAGATCTGGCGTCATGGGGCGGAGCCGAGAGTTATACCACCCGGGTGGGTGGGAGGAGCAAGCTTGAAGACCTTCCGGCAAGATTTAAAGCGGCAAGGATACTGCCAATGAGTGTGGATGAACAACATATACCATTCCTAGAACTCCTGTTACAGGTGAGTAACCTGTATTTTTCTAACTGCTGGAATGTAGCAGGGGCATTCTTCATCCCAAAGGGCATGACCTTGAACTTGAACAGGCCGAATGGGATGATGAATGCTGACCTTTCCCTAGCCCTGTCAGTCAGTTCCACCTACCAGTACTTCTTTGTCAGGTCTGCTGTATTCAAGTATGTCGCCCCTCCCTGTTTGTCAAGCTCTTCATCTGTGCATGGCATTGAGTGGGCATCAGATTTTGTGATGGTGTTAAGTCCATAATAATCTACACAGAACCATGTAGTCCTGTCCAGCTTTGGTACAAGGACTACAGGTAAGGCCCAGGGGCTGTGGAATTCCTGGATCACCCCTAGATCCAGCATCTCCCCCACCTCCCTCCTAATGTCCTTGAGGACTGTCTCTGACACTCAGAGAGCTGTCCAGCATATCGGTGCTTGGGTCCCTCTGCCTACGTCATGCACCTCTAGCAGTGTTCATCCAGGCTGTGCCGTAAATAAAGGGGCAAAATCTCACAAAATGGTCCTCAATTCTTGGGCCTGTCCAGGTGTCAACTGGGGTGACAGCATGATGGTCTCTACAGATGAAGCTTGCTTGCTCTCGGCTAACAAGTCAAGAAGAGGGTCTTCCCCACCTTGCTCCTCTCCAGGACTGCAAACCGCAAGTACCACGTCAGCCCTATGAAACTATGGCTTCATCATGTTAACAATACATCCTGTGAGTGTGTTTTCAGCCAGGTAACTCTACAATGTAATTAACATTGTTTACCTGCCATACTATCTTGTATGGCCCTGCCCACTTAGCTTGCAGCTTGTCCTTCCAGACCGGAATCAGAACCATTACCTCCTGTCCTGCCCCATACGACTGAGCTCTGGCTCCACGATCGTACCGGCTCTTTTGTTTTTGCTAGGCAGGTGCCAGGTTGCTCTGGGCCATGCCCATAAGCTCCTTCAGTGTTTCCCTGAATTTTAACACATACTCCACTATGGAAGTCCCCTGGGTGGCATGCTTACCTTCCCAATCCTCTTGTATTAAATCAAGGGGCCCCCTTACCCTGCATCCATACAAGAGCTTGAAGTGTGAAAACCTGGTTGACTCTTGTGGCACTTAACTGTAGGCAAACACCAGGTGGGGCAGGTATTTCTCCCAGTCCCACCCATGCTGTTCTGCAAATGCCATAAGCATAGCTTTTAGGGTCCCATTAAAGCTCTCTACGAGACCATTGGCTTGTGGGTGATAAGGCATTGTGCACCTCTGTACGACACCACATGTCTCCCACAAGCACTTCATTAGGTCCGACATGAAGTCACCCCTTTGATCAGAGATAACCTCCTGTGGAAACTCAACATGGGACAAAATCTCCAGCAAAGCCTCTGCGACCTTGTCTGCCTTAGTGTCGGAAAGCGCAATGGCTTCGGGATAACGGTTAGCATAATCAACAACTGTCAATATATACCTTTTTCCAGCGGAACTTGGGGCATTCAAATGACCCACAATATCTATTCCAACCCTCTGGAATGGCTCCTCCACAAGTGGTAAGGGAATCATGGCAGCCTTGGCTTTGCTTCCGCTCTTGGTCTGTAGATGGCTCCTTCTCCTCTGGGCTCTGGACCTCTGAAAAGTCGCCACCTCTGGCACTAAGTGGGTGGCACTTCCTCCGTCTCAGCTGCCAGAAGGGCCTCCATGAGTTGCCTTTTATTGTTTTCATTAGGGATGCCCTTCTCCCCACATACCTTCTCAGTTGTTCCATGTTCATATTGCTGTACTGAAAAGACATTCTTCTGTCTACACTAATCTGTTCAAAAAAAAAACAATTCAAACAGGATAGGGTCTATTGTCTGCAATCAAATTTCTTTTCCCCCTTTCCAAATTCTGCCTTTGATTGTGTGATGGTTTTGCAAGACCTTTCAATATCCCAGTAGCTGGCACCAAATCTGTCACGAGCCCCTGGCCCCCAAACCTCGGGCAGCCCGACAGGACCTCCTGTTTGCAGAGATGATCCCCTTTTTTAAGAACTTGTGAGCAGGAGTAAGGTTTCAGGAAGACTTACCAGCCTTCCTTTTCCCAGTGAGAGGGTGGATTCTGTAGTTTTGAGTTCCCTTGACTCTGCACTACTTTCAGTATTTGAATCCCACCAGACCACTGGTTACGTCTTGCCTAGGTAGTTTTATACAATAGTGAAGCGGTTCTGTCTTGTCAGGCACACAGTCTTTTTATAACCCTTCTGTTTAAAATATTAAATCACACAATCAGACCCCAGGCAGAGTTGATAAGAAAATAATAAAAGTTTACTTAAAATAAAAGCAGTACAGAAAAGTCTACAGTTTGGAAGAACTTTGAAATGCAGACAATAACAAAAGTAAAACTGGATGATTTACAGAAAACACTAGATACTGTATTCTAAAGTATACCTTGTTTTGATGTTAGAGTCCAGACAAGATTTTAAATGTTCTTGTAGAAATGAGTCCTTAAACAACTGTTGTATAGCAAGTGTGTGTTCCAAGTCAGTTCTCTGAAATGTCCTTTTTCCAAAAAAGTATCCAGGCGCTTCCTTGGTGCAACATCTCGGTTTCCAAAATTCTGACTTAAAATCAGAATTTTCTGTTCAGTATGTGAGAAGTCAAACTTCCACACACTCAGGTTTGGTTTTAGAGATTTTTCCAGGCCTACATACAAACTTCTGGTCTTCAAGTATATGCCAGCTGGGACAGACTATCTGACTTCCAGCTAAACTGTTTTCAACTGCTCTGTATTCGAAGTGTGTGTCTGATAATATACTTGAGGATCATTTTAGGACACACCTATCTTATTTTTTTCTCTGGGGTGGAGTTAATGATTCCAAGACAATACAGATATTAGAGTGCAACACTTTACCTTTCCCTGTAGGTGTCACTGTGGTTCCATGTCAGGTTTCATTTCAACCCCAGTGACATCTGGTCCATGCATTTGGCTTGACCCCTGACCCCCTAGGTCACTACATTACCTTTCCCTGTCATGGAAAGTCACAGTGGGATATGTTATGCCTTCCTGGGCTATATACCTGTCTCCCTTATCTTGAGACATGTACCTGATCCACCCTAGCCATTAGAACAATTAAGGCTATTTTTTGTAATTTCATTCCTAAAGCCTTTTAAAGAGTCAGTGTCTTCATTCTAAAGTACATTACAGTATATACAATATGAACCCACATAAATGGATATAGGATTGTCATGTGACAGATGCCATTGATATAGACCAGTTTGCAGCTAGAATCGATAAGTACATATTGGGAACTTAACCACATGGAGTGGTGGTAGACTTGATGGGCCTAATTGCCTTCTTCTACCTTATTTTACATAGTTAAACTGAGTTAAACTAGGTTGCTTCTTCTCAGAGTTTTTTTAAATTCCTGTAATTGATTATGGTTTAATTTTTTATCATACTGCGGGAAAGGGTTTGCTAAGTAGGGTAAGAACATTAGTAAATCAAATAGCGTGCTTTGCTACACAAATGCCCATCAGAACACATCTCTGTGACCTTCTAAATCAAGTTGATTGGTTGTCTTTGGGCTCAAGATATAAATTCCATTTAGGTGTTTTGGCCAAAAAACTGATAACAAATAAGGTTCCATTTTTTTTTCATTCTATATTCAGAGTTTATGATAGAAATAAAGGAACATGTTCTTCTGCACATCATCATTTCAGCATTTCAAGAATGAAATCTTCATTTGGGCAAAGAACAATATTTTACAAACTTCCCATATTTTTTTTATGTTATTACATCTGCCCTGGAGTATATAAATGTTCTGTTATGTGACTTTAAATATGTTTTGAAAAAGTATCTTCGGTCTAAGAGTCAGTGCAAATGTTTTAATTAATTTTTGTTCTTATGATAGATATGAACTGTTTGATCTTACTTCGAGAGGGCTCTTGCAGTAGGCAATTACCATTAGGACTAAGCCACCAGGCTCTAGGACCACATGGAAAACTGTAGCTAACAGTGTCTAGCGGTGGACCACCCACCCGACATCACGTGACCAACGTCAGCATGACACTATATAGTCAGTGGTCCCCACACCCGCCCTCCAGTTTTTTCTTGCCATTGACCAGCACACATCAGACCTTGCGGAGAACGCTGCTGCTCTCGACCACCATTTTGGACGAGTATTTCTACTCATTTTTTCTTTTATTTCTTAGAGGGTTAGTATTTCTACACTTTGTTTATGTCATCTCTGACATCTTCCAATTTGCATAAAAACAAGTGCGGCTCCTGTGGATCTCACCTCCCTCACAAAGACAGCCATTCCCTCTGCCTTTTCTGCCTGGGCCCAGAACACAAGACCAAAGACTGTGAGGCCTGCCAGAGCTTCAACCAGGCCACACAGAAACACCATCAACAGACCCTGGAAGCCCATATTTTAAAACAAAAAATTGCCTTCATGGAGAAGGAGCTGCAGAAACTCAGGATTTTTTCCTCTTCACCAGATTGACATCACAAGAAGAAGGAGGATAAGGAGAGACATCGGGACCGGTATCAGTCTCCTTTCTGCCCATGACTCCCCTCGGGGACTGTGGACATCGAGCAGCCTCCCCCCCCGGGGAAGCAGCCCTCCCACCAAAACTGATTCTGCCACCATGGAGCAGCCATTGGTGCCCCAGTTGGAGTCCATTTCAGTTACAGAGGGAGCCTCTGGAAGAGGGAGACACCTGCTACCCTTAGGCCCATCAAAACCACTAGGTCTAAAGTGAGTGGCAGGGCCAGTAAGTCAGTTGTCAGCTTCTCTGATGACTGGCCACCCATGGCTGATAAGTCGGGTGCCAGACCCACCGGCAAATGCTCAGCCAAGTCTGATGAGTTGGACACTGGTTCCACTGGTGTACACCCAGCCCAGGACCCTCTGTCAGGCCCCGACAACAGGCCTGATGTCGAGCCTCTGGACCTGCTGCCACCTGTGCCTCAGTCTCCCTCTCCACCTCTTGTGGTGGACCCTCTGCATTCCCCTGTGCACCTGGAACTGGAAGGGTGAGAGCGATCATCTGTCGACACCACCTCGCTGCCGATGCCGGATCGCCCGACACCAGAACCTCCTGTGGACCTGGTGCCTACACCTGATGTCCCTCTGTCTGGGCCCTCCAATCCATCTCAGACCCCAGCAGGATCTTTCAACCCTTCAGGGCGGATGTCAGTCCCTCCACTTGGAGGTCCAGTGCTGGACTTTCCTTTACTAGGTCCTGCCAATGTGCCATTGTGTCCTCAACCAGGCCTCTCAGCTCCTCCGATGGGCCCTCAGCCATGCCTCTTGGCTCCTCCATCAGGCTCCAACCTGGTCTTTCAGCTCCTCTGATGGGTCCTCCACTGAGCTACCCAATGCCCGGCTACCCAGCACCGCATTATCCCTCTCCAGAATATCCATTGCCAGGGTTCCCTATGCCAGGCTACCCAACAACGAGCTATCCATCACTTAACTATCCGATGCCGGGGTACCCGACGCCAGGATACCTGACACCTCAATACCCTGTGCTGGGTTACCCTCTGTCAGGGTATACTTCTAGTTTTCAACCGCCTTCACTGCTGCCTCCTCCACCGCTGCAGCCTCAGGTGGACTTGCAGGTGATGTTAAGCTCTTGGTAGACTGAAGCCAAGACACAACTTGCCTCTGAATTAGACAGACGTCAGCTGGTGGCTACCCCTTCGACAGCCCTCTCAGAACCAATGACAAGGTCTCTTTTGTCGATGGCGTCTTACCCATTGACCTCCGGTAGGTCTCACGAGACCATCACTTTGCCTTCCGGACCACTCTTCCCTGATGGGGCTCCCAGTGGCCATTGAGATTCTACTTCCTAAGGCTGGAAGATCTGACAGGAGTGCGACATCAGAATCGGAGTCAGTCTGCTCTCTATCGGGCTCAGATTGTGAGTCCCTATTCTGGAGGAACCTAAGCTGAAGGAATCCCCCAAGTCCCCTCCGGAGGACTCTTCCCTGATGGAGCTCCTCAGAAAGATTCAGGAGGCGTACGCTTGGAAGACCGAGGAACAAGATTCTCAACATCAGAGGCTCGCCGAGCACCTTGATGTGATGTATCAGTCTCCAGCACTCATTCCCCCATGGATAGGCCCTCGTGAGGCCTTGGCCTCCACTGTCTGGAAACAGCCTTGTTCTCTGTCTACCGTATCCAGAAAGGCTGACAGACTTTATCACAATCCTGAAGGAAATGACCACCTCAGCATCCATCCCAAAGCTGACTCTGTGGTCATTAGCATGGCTCATGACCGCTCTGCCAAACCTAAACATCTGAGCACCTCTCCTCCTGACAAGGAGTTGAGGCAGCAAGACCAATTTGGACATAAATCCTATTCATCCTCTACACTAGCCATTCGAGCCCTTAACCATGTGGCTCATATGCTGGTTTACCAGAAGTTCATTCTGAGCCAATTAGAATCCAAAATTGAGGCTCTACCTGACTCGGACATGAAAACAGACATTGCTGAAACGGTCAGAACGGCCAGATCACCAAGCCATCATGCCCTTAGAGCCACATATGATGTGGTGGATGCTTCATCCCACGGTATGACAACTGCCGCGAGCCTACACAGACACTCATGGCTGAAAATTTCTGGCCTGGCACCCAAAATCTAGTCTGCCATTCAAGATGCCTCTTTCAGGGGACTGGTTCTCTTTGGGGATAATGTCAAAGACATTATCACTGACTTACAAAACAAGGGAAAAATGTTACGCTCTGTCCAGTTCATGTACAAGCCTCCTAATAAGGCCAAGCAGACCCTTCAGAAGCACCAAAGGTGTCAATGAAAACAACAACCCCAACCCAACCAACATCAGAACAAGCATCAGGCTCCCTCGGCAGGTGCAGAGTCCCCCCCGGCCAAGTCCCAGAGAGCCTCTGGGGCGGCATCTTCTACCCTTTCTGTTACATCCTGACTCACAAAAGGCCCTCCCACTTTCATCACCAGTTCAGAAGGAACTGATAGAGGGCAGGTTTGCAAACCACCTACCAGGTTGGGAGGTGATCACATCAGACTTGTGGGTACTTCAGCTCATAGCTCAAGGTCACACAATACAATTTCCAGAGAGACCTGGGACACATTGATCTCATCAGTGAGGAAATCGAAACTCTGCTAAGAAAAGCAGCCACAGAGCTCATTCCTCAGACCCAGGCAGGAAAGGGATATTACTCCCACTTCTCCCTAGTGCCCAGAAAGACAGGCAACCTCTGACTGTTTTTAGACCCGAGCAACCTGAATCTGTATGTTGAGTACAAGAGGTTCCGCATGTTGACCCTTCCAGGTCTCCATCCCTTGCTACACCAGGGACACTGACTTTGTGCCCTAGATATGCAGGACGCCTACCTACATATTCCAATTTTTCCATCCCACCATCACTTCCTCAGGTTTACATTCCAGGGGGAGCACTTTCAATTCAAAGTTTTCCCTTTTGATGGCACTCAGGGTGTTTACAAAGTGCCTAGCAGTGGTAGCTGCAGCGTTATGCTGTCAGGGCATCCATGTGTTCCCATATCTCAATGATTGGCTCCTGTCGGCCCCGTCAAGGAACAGTCTTGTAGCCTCCATGTCTGCTACCCTGGACCTGTTCAGCCAAGTGAGCACCACAGTGAATCAACCCATGTCCCACTTTTCACCATCACAGCACCTACAATTCATTGGAGCAGTGCTGGATACAGTACAGGGAAGAGCCTTCCTCTCACCAGACAGAGCGGAAACTCTGCAAAGGCAAACCAACTTCATGGCCTCCCAACATCGGACCACGGCAAAATCGGTCCTACGTCTTCTGGGTCTCATGGCAGCAGCCATCCTGACTGTTCACTTGGCCAGACTCCACATGTGGGTCATGCAGTGGACACTTCAGGTACAATGGGATCAGAGGTCAGACAACTCTGATCACATGATCTTGGTCTCCAGTCCTATGGCCCGAGATCTATTGTGGCAGAACCTGGACAACCTCAACAGAGGTGTCCCATTTCAACCTCCTCCCCCCACCAAAACCCTGATGATGGACACTTTGGATGGGGTTGGGGAGCCCATTTGGGAGATCACAGGATGCAGGGGTCCTGGTCTCAGAGAGAACTTTCTCCACACATCATTGTTCTAGAGATGAGAGCAGTGCTGTATGTCTTACAGGCCATCCAGCCCCTTCTCAGACTAGGATCTCTCCTGATCCAGATGGACAACATGTGCGTAGTATGGTACCTGAACAAACAAGGAGACACATGCTCATATCCCCTATGTCAGGAAGCAATGCATGTATGGTTTTGGGCAGTCCAACACAGCCTTCACCTCTCAGCAGTACACATCCTGGGCGTTCAAAACATCCTAGCAGACAGCCTCAGCCACACCCAAGTCAAGGCTCATGAGTGGGAACTGAGACAGTCAGTGGTAGAATAAATCTTTGATCTTTGGGGTCGGCCAGACCTCAATCTGTTCGCATCCCCATCCAACCCAAAACTACCCAGTTTCTGCTCACTTGTTCCTGGACGTGGTGCTTTCTGGAGAGATGCACTGTCTCTTTGTTGAACAGGGAGGTTCTTATACGCCTTCTCTCCCTTTCCACTATTGCAGAGGGTGCTGCTGAAACTGCAGGCAGAGGGGGCACACATGACCCTGATTGCACCTTACTGGCCTCGTCAAATTTTTTCCTCTGTGCTTCAGCAGTTGATGGTGGAGCCTCTGGTTCCACTGCCCATCTGCCAGGATCTTCTAACTCAGGAACTGGGCACCCTGGTCCATCCAGGCATCACATGTGGCACTTGCTGACATAGCTGCTTCACGTTTTGGAGTCTCCTCCAGAGTGGCTCAGGTACTGGTGGAGGCTAGAAAGCCATCCATGAGATCTACTTATGCTATGAAATGGAAGAGATTTTCCATCTGGGCCACATCTAAGGGTTGGGACCCCCTTCATGTGCCCTGTACTGCAGGTCCTGGAGTACATGCTGCACCTATCAGATCTTGGGCTAAGTTACTTCACTCTGAAGGTCCACTTGTCTGTCATTTCTGCCTACCACACTCCGGTGGATGGCAAAACTTTGGCACAGTTGGAGGTATCCAAAATGTTCCTAAATGGGATCCTCCATTTAAAATCCCAGAGTCAGGAGCTCTGCTCCTCCCTGGGATCTGAATTTAATTCTTGAGAAACTCACTCTGCCTCCCTTTGAACCAGCTGTGAGTTGCGACATGCATTACTGTTCATGGAAAATGCTCTTTTTAATTGCTATTACATCTGCTCAAAGGATTTCCAAGCTTCAGGCACTGATGTGTAAGGGAGCCTTATTTGATTTTCCACAGAGACCAGGTGGCTCTGCATACAAATTCTAAGTTTTTCCAAAGGTGGTTTCTGAGTTCTCATTGAATCAGACCATACACTTACCAGTATAGTACCCTGAATGTTCTAATCAGGGGGAAGCAATTCTACATACCTTAGATGTACATAGAATTTTGCATTACTACACTAACCGGATGAAGTCAGTCCACACAATGGATCAGTTGTTCACTTCTTTTGCACCCAAAAGAGAGGTCACTACTGTTTCTAAACAGTGTTTGTCCAAATGGTTGGCAAACAGCATTCTGTTTTGTTATCAGAAGTATAACAAGCCACTTCAAGGGGAAGTTAAAGGACATTCAACCAGAGGCATGGTTGCATCTACCGCTTGTTTCAGAAATGTCTCTGCCACTGATATCTGTGCGGCAGCCACCTGGAGTTCTGTTCACGCCTTCACTAAGACTTACAATTTGAACATTGCTTCTTGGTGTAGGACTGGCTTTGGCCTTGCCGTCCTTCAGGGACTTCTTAGATCCGTGCCTACTGCAGACCTTTTCCTGCCTCTCATGTTTCAGACTTGTCTGACTTTGACTGCTTGGGACTCAGTTCTAATGGTAATTACCTACTGCAAGAGCCCTCTTGAAGTAAGATAGTACAGTTACGTAAGAACTTATCGTAACAGTAGATCTTTAAAAGAGGCTCTTGCAGTAGGTACTGCTCTCTTTCCCACCTTCCCCGTCTCTTTTCTGCTACTCCTTCTTATATAGCCTTTTCCTAGCTCCAGGAGCCCACACCTTCTCCTGTCGCACCTTTCTGGGTCTCCAGTGGGAGAACTGGATGGTGGGCATGGGGACCGCTCACTATATAGCGTCACGCTGACATCGGTCACATGATATCAGGTAGGCATTCCCCCACCAGACACTGCTAGCTAATGTTTTCTGTGCGGTCCTTGCACCTAGCGGTTTAGTCCTAATGGTAATTACCTACTGCAAGAACCTCTGTCGAAGATCTACTGTTATGATAAGTTCTTACGTAACTGTACGTTATATACGCTGACATTCTAGGAATATCTGAATCTTGGCTTAAACCTAGCATCAAGCAGCATGAGGTGGCTCTGCACAGCTACAGCTGTTTCTGGAAAGGTCAGCTGGGCAAATGAAACATAGAAACATAGACGTTGACGGCAGATAAGTACCGCAAGGCCCATCCAGTCTGCCCAAATGGGGTGAAGGGGTCCTAATGTATGTCAGACATGCTTTGCTGCCACTGAAATTCATTCCCCAGCCCTTGGACCCTCTTTGGTGGAATCTTTATTCCTCACCCTAACCCTTGGCTCTGTCAAGAAACTCATCGTGGGATGTGTCTACCTCCCCTTAAAGATGCCGCTGCCAACCTACCCCCTTCATATCATCCCTTGCTAATCTCCCCCCACACAATTTCATCCTGTGTGGGGACTTTTACCTTGACTGGTTGAATCTCAACACCGACAAGACATGCTCCATCCTCGCTGACTCTAACCTCACACAGCTCATCTCTGAGCCCACATGACTAATTGCAAAATCAGGCAACCATACCTTACTTGACTGGATAATTACCAGTTGCGCTCATAGAGTAAGACACATGGTTGTCCTCCCTGACAGTATCAGTGACCATTCCCTAATCTACTGCTTGTGGCATAACTTCCCTAATCCCCCCACAAAGGTCTCTCTAGTCAGGGATATGTTTTGGTTCGATGTCCATGCCTGCCTTGCCTCTCTTTCTAATGCTTATTGGGGTTCTATCCTCACCATCCCTGATGTTAACCAAGCCCTTGACTTTTTCGTGCACACCCTGACCAATCTAGTCAACCTCCATGCACCCTTGAAAAGATGCAGAACTAAAGGCCTCAAAGCACCCTAGCTGTCCAAGGAGCTGCCTAAGCTCATGACAAGGTATGGAAAACCTTTAAGCATAGCTGTCAGCCTACTGACTGGCAGGCCTATAGGCAGCTAAGGAACACATGCAAGAACACACTTCTTAAAACTAAACGCACCCACTTCCGGACCTTACAAGCCAAGCACCTAAGCAACCCAAAGGAGTTCTGGAAGCAGATGAACTCACTTATTAAAGGCAAGTCCAATGAAGTGCTGAGTTCCCTCACTGCCAAAGATCTGCCTTATCTGATCCCCCTTCCATTGCTAAGGGCTTCAATGAGTTCTTCATGGACCTGAAAATGTACACCTCGCTCTTCACAGACAACGTCCCCCCTTTCCCTCTCTCCCTCCACCGGTAGATACAGGTAGCCGCCCATCCTTCCATCTTAAGTTGGCCACACTTAAGGAAGTTTGCACGCTCCTCTCTAATCTCAAGTCAGATAGCTCCCTGGGTCATAACACACTTGAGCCCAAGTTTCTTAAACTTGGAGCCTCAGTTTTGGCCTTTCCAGTGCGCAATCTAATCAACAGGTCTTTCCTATCTGGTACGGTGCTGGATAGGTGGAAGGTCACTGTGGTTGTCCCTGTCCATAAGGGTGGGACCACCTCGGAGCTGACAACTACAGGCCAATATCTATCCTCTGTCCTCTTGCTGAAATCCAAGAGCAAATCCTTTATAACCATCTCCAGGAATGCCTAGATTCATACCATCTCCTCTCTGTATTTCAACATGGGTTCCAGAAAATACAGGGAATGGAGGGGAGGGACTACGAAAACAGGCTGGGGGAACTGAATATGTATACCCTGGAGGAGAGGAGGGACAGGGGGAACATGATCATAACTTTCAAATATCTGAGGGGAATCAACAAGGATGGAGCTGACTGGGTTTTTAAACTGAGGAAAGGAAGGGACACTAGAGGGCAAGAGCTAAGAATAGAGGGCGGAAGATTTAGGAGGGAGATCAGGAGGCATTACTTCACAGAGAGAGAGTGGTGTCAAAGTAGAACACCCTACCAGAGAGGGTGATATAATGCAAAGCTGTGGGTAGCTTTAAAAGGGCATGGGACAGAGAACAGGGGAGAGTAGGGGTGGGTGAACCTGAGAACGGTTGAGGGCGAACAAAAGGGGAGGGGATGGGGAGGCTGCAAATTAGGGGTGTTAGCTGCACACTCAAGCAGATATTGATAGACCAGGAGGTCTGTTTCTGTTGGCACATTCGTATGTTCATAAAAGTCACAGTACCCTCACTGCCCTTGTGAAGGTGTCTGCTGACATATTCGGTGTGATGGACCGTGTCTTAGTCACATGCGCAATCTTCGTGGACTTAACGAAGGAGTTTGACCTGGTTAACCACAAACTCCTGTTTTGGAAGTTGAACTCCCTGGGCCTTGACCCGAGCACACTGAACTGGTTTCACAGATACCTAAATAGCCGCTCTCAAGGGGTTAAATGGTTGGGTGTGCTCTCAGACTTTAGATCTATCACACACGGAGTATTTCAAGGGTCCATCTTGGGACCACTGTTATTTTCTCTTTTCAATAATGATTTACCAAACAACTGTTGTGTGGCCTCTTTCCAACTATATGCGGATGATGTCATTATCTACCACTCCTCTCTGAACATCTCCTGGCTAAATAGGACACTTGCTTCTGATTTCCAAACACTAGAGGACTGGTTTTCAGACAATCAACTAGTTCTCAACACCAAAAAAAAAACAAAAGTATGGTATTCTTCAACCCTGTTTCCACTCCACAACCTCACCCAATTCTCACTATCTCTTTCCGCTTTGGTGATACCCTCAAATCTGTGCAATCATTTAAATACCTGGGTGTCACCCTTGATAACTCCCTCACCTTTGGCACTCACATAGCTCTCCTTAGGAAAACACTTAATAAGAAATTGGGACTGCTTTACCGCCTTCACCCTGTCCTCTCCTCAGCCTCTTGCCACAAAATCACAACCTCCACTCTTCTCCCTCCGCTCACCTATAGCACACCACTACTTCTCTCAACCAATGCAACCATCCTCACGTGCCTTAGACAATTATATCACACAGTTGGAAGGTTTGCCTTGGGGTGAAAGCACGTCACCACCGCTGTGATGTCCTTGCGTCCTTGGGATGGCCTCCTTACGAGTCCAAACTCCAACTAATAACCCTTAGCTTTGTCTACAAATTGGTTCACCTCCACCCCCCTCATCTTACAGATATCGTACAACTCAGGCAGTCCGCTCATTTGCTTAGGTCCTCCTCCCTTCCGCTTCTTGTAACCCCTACATCGCGGTTATGCGTGGGCAGATTGTTTGCTTTCTCTGCCTTGTCTTCATAGAACTCCTTACCGCATGTGATCTTATCCCGCTCTTCCCGCTCCCCATTCCAGCACTCCGTCTTGCTTCACTTGTTATTCTCCTCTCAATGTGCTTGCTTCAGATAACAGCATCCATACCATGTGTAGCTCACTTCCTGGGCGCGGCTTGCCTCATGTGCTACTACATTACTGTACTCTTCACTGCCTGTGGGCTTTATGTGTAGCACTTTATCTAACTGTAATGTACTGTTTGAGCTACTGTTGCATTGTTTTCTTGATTGGTGTTCTCTGCATATGCTGAAGAGCTCATTGTTAATTCCTTCTCGTTCCATTGTGTAGCACTGTACTAAATCTCTATACTTGTATGTAACCATTCTTGATATACAAACTTGTAAATGTCTGTTTGATCCTGGGTCACCCTTGAAAAACAGACTGTCTTGTCTCAGTGGGCCCACCCAGTTACCAAAATTAAAATAAAATAAATAAAATAATATACTTTAATGTAAGTTATTTATGTTGATGTATGAAAGTAGCTCTGGTCGCCCATGAAAATGGGCCTTGGCCTACGGTCTTACCAAATCTTAAATAAACAAAACAAAACAAACAGCAATCTTTAAGAACTGTTTCAAGAGGAACAAATCTTTTATCTGCTGCACAGAGTTAGCCTTTGCACCCACTAACCATCACTCTAACAGATTGGCTAGTTGTACACACACATACCCAGTGCCTCCCTTAAACCTCTAATATTTGCCTATAGTCTTCAGAAGTTAGTTCAAAACATTTTAACATGGTGTTTTTCACTTTGTTATAGTCCTTACTGTCCTCACTGTACATCCGGGTGAAGGCTTCTAATACTCTGCCCATGAGGAGTGGAAAAAAGGTGAGTTGCCCAAGAAGTGCTGTCCAATGTAAATTGCCCACAAATTATCTCAAAAGATTTTAAAAACAAATCAAGATTATCCCCCTCCTGATACTTGGGAAACATTTTGGAATTAATTTTGGCTTCTTGGGTGGAACCCCTGATGCTGGTACTTATGGTTCATGGTGCTGTCTTCTGGCACAGAATCTCCATCTGACTCTTGTGTTCATGCTGTCGCTACTGTATGAGCTGGATCTTGTGCTGGCACTGCCTTTTTTGCTCCTCTCACTCTTTCTGTCTCATGCCTTCACAGCTGGATCTCATTCTGGTGCTGCGTTTCTTGCTCCTCTCTCTTTTTCATTCACTCCTTAGCTTCTAGCTGTGTCCTCTGCAGCTCTGCATCTGCTTTTGCCTTAACCAGGGTGAGCTCTAGTGGCATAATCTCTGTCTGCACAGTCACCCCAGTTCTAGGCTCTGGCTCACTTGCAGGCTCCCTAGCCTTTGTTTTATGACTTTCATTAGCAGTGATCACTTTTGAACTGCCTCTCAGGTCACTTTTCTCAAGGATGTCTGTAAGTGCTGCCCATGGCTGATCTTCCTCAAAGATGAGCCCTCCACTTCTGTACAGCTCCTGAAGGTTTGTCAATGTGCATTTCTCATATGGCCTTG
Source organism: Neoceratodus forsteri (assembly GCA_016271365.2). Lineage (NCBI taxonomy): Eukaryota > Metazoa > Chordata > Ceratodontiformes > Ceratodontidae > Neoceratodus > Neoceratodus forsteri. The sequence goes on from CM028133.1 coordinate 1,111,762,988, forward strand.
ATGAAACCGTGATGTTGCTAGTTCAAAATCCCAAACTAACTGCCTTTTTTATTGTAAACATACAGAAATACCTTTGGGTGGCTGGCCCACAACACCCACATAATCATCATGCATGCCTCTCTGACATTACATCCTGGACCTACTTTTTGATCTCTGGAGACCACTTGTTCCCCAGACCGGTCCAACTGGATTTGTTTATTTAGAACTCAGTCCTTTTGTTATCCTGGCTAGCTAAACTAGCAGGGTGCCTTCTCACTCCACCTTGGCCCTGTTAGAATTATTTTCATCTGAATCATGGCCTGTCTTGACCCCCACACCCTTAAACCAAGTATTTACAGCCAGTGGGTGCCTGCAGCTACTGACTCACTTTGATACTTCTGTGGATTGAGATAGTTGCCCACTACTGTTTAGTGCTGTGACCCTATTTTTAACATTTTGCCATGTCACAAATGTCCTTCTGGGTAGCCAGGGAGCAAGTCCTGACACTGTCTCCTGCACTGTGCACAACTGTTCTTGATCCTGTTTTCTGTCCTCATCTCTACTGTTTATACTCTAGTATATGGATATATGGGTAGTAGCATCCATGATGCTGCTGGTTCTGTGAATGTGTACCAACAAATTGTTCAAGGTAGGAAATACATTCCTAAAATCAGCCTGGGAGTAAACCATGCAAAAATAGTAGTTTTTCATTTTTTATTTTTTTACCCTTGTAGGTCTGATGAGCAGAGTGCCCATTTTCACAGACAACAAGCATACAATTAACATAAAAACAAGATACATATCAAATACAAGAAATTATGACTTATAATATACTGCTTTAACATGTACATTCCTGGAAGGTTTGTAAATGCCTTTTTAACATTGACTTGAAAGACAACACAGACTTACAGGTCATAATATCACAATGGAGGGAGTTAAAATGCTCCTTCACTCCCCTTATCTGTTCCCTTGATGTCCCCTATTTTCAATGTCATATATCCTCACAGTAGAGCTGTTGCCTGTTGTCATCCAAAGTCATACTTGGGATTACAGGAATGTAAGTGTCGGGGGGGGGGTGTAAATCATGTTTCCTCACTGTTTTCATGTGACATTTTGCTGTACTTTAAGGCGGCAGTATTTATCAGTTGGCAAACATTTTCATGATATAGTTTTTATTTTTAGTAGAAATGTATTTCTTTTTTATTTCCCACAAAGCTGTTTATCTCATTCAGCACCCTGACTGGCCCCTATCTGGACTGGGCTCCCCAGCCCTGTCACCCGACTTCTCTGGGATTTACCTTTTCCAGTGGTTCTGCCACAGGACTCTGGATCAGAGGTACCCAGTCACTGGTGCGGGTCCTGCGAGAGACCAGGCTGTCACCGTGCTACATTCAAAGGGATTTTTCTATTTTGCCTGTATTGGGCCCACGCATGTGCAGTGATGCTTGTGCATACTCTGCCTCCACTGAAAAGCCCTGGCATCCAGGTGTGGGGTCCCTTCCTGTGCTGTCTCAAGGTGCTGCCATCTAGATTCCTCTAAGTGGCGGGCAAGCTGTCGGATGTGCTGTCCCCCAACCCTGAGGGAAGAGAGCAGTCCTATGGACACTATTCCTCCCTCCCTGGCCAGCCTCAGAGTGATTCAGGTCTGTTCCTGAGCCCGAGTTGCCAGCATGGTGGGAGGTTCGGTGCCCAGCATCTTAACCCTCTGTGCCCCTGGGACAAAACAAAAATGTGTTTATGACATCCTTAGATTCATCCTCAGCATAATTTTTATTTTCTCAGATGTTTATGAAACCCCTATTATTTTTTTTGCAATAATAATCTTATTAGCATGGGACCACTATAGTTGGCTACTCGAACATCTGGTGCCACGGTGTACATATACAATTAAGAGACAGGAGCAAAAGTTGGGCATCACAGAACCGAGGCAAAAAAAAGTTTAAAACCTATTTATTATCTAAACAGGCATAGTAAAATCATGCAACAGTTTGGGCTGGCTCCGTGGTGATAGGCGATGGGGATTCTCCTGGCATGCTGGCAACCCGGGTTCACACCCCAAGCCGAGGACAGCAGGAGCAGAGACCAACAGGGAGGGCTTGGAGCATCCCACAGATGCTGTCCTCCTTGGGGGGGGAGGGACCAAGCTGCATCGCTGTTAGAGTGGCTCCTGGTAGCCCTTTGGGGCAGCACATATGCAGCGTGGGTGATCATGTACTGCAAGGGCGTTAGTTCAGGATGCCGCAAACATGTGTCCATACTATGGGAGGGTGGAGCAACCTTAAGGGGAAAAATGTCTGCCTGGTCATCCAGATGACAGCGACCCGCTCCCTCGTCTGCCATGAAGCCGGAGGTGTCTGTGATGCACACTTGCCATGCCCCGGTGAGGAAGGAAGAATGTCTGCAGGCACAGAAAGTCTCCTCTCCCTGTCGTGACCATGGGAGAGGGGCCCCCTTGATGACTGGATACGTTGGGTTGACTGGGGGCATGACACATTGAGGGGCAGTGGACAGCACCGGGGGAGTTTGGTAGGCATGGGTAGGCTTGGTCACCCGAAGGAGTGGACGACCTGGAGGTAAAAAGAGCATGCAAAAAAATTTAATAAATAATGCAGCAGTATTATACCCCACCATGTAGCAATGTTCCACGTGGTCATGTGCACTTTATCATGCTAAAGCAGACGTGACTGCGCAAAACGTTGGTACATAGCGAGGTATAATACTTCTGCATGATTTTACTATGTGTGTTTATTTAATAAATAGGTTTTAAACTTTTACCCAACACTGGGGTTTTTATTTTGTCTCAGTTCTGTGATGCCCGACTTTTGCTCCTGTTCAGTAATTTTATTAGATTTTGTTTACAGAACAACATGGCATAAAGTTCATTCAGCCATTGCATCTTTCAGTAAATGAAGAGTAATCACAATACGGATAAAAACTCTTTTTATAGGTAATTTTGTGTTTCATGACTCATGTCATTCAAGATGGCTACCACTCGCAATTAAAAAAAAATCTCTTCCATTGGGGTCACCTGTTAAATGTTCTACTGTGGATGTATTAGGATGGTGCTACCACATGTTTGTGATGATAAACAGCATATTATTTTTATCATGGCAGGTACGTCACGGGAAAGGGGAGTTTTTGAACAGACAGTACCTTCTTTCTCTCAACTGCTGCGACTGCCCAACTTAAGCTACTTCACCCTCATGTATCCCCTCATTTCCTGGCTAAACAGCTGCCACTCTCCCCACCCCTTCCCTTCTCCCCCCGCACTCTCCATAGGTACCTCTCTCTTGACGTGTTTCCTCTGTACTTCACTTCACTCTGTAGCTCCTGAACCCTGATTTCCACCTATTCCCCCTCCTCCCCATTTCCCCTTTTCCCCGCTCCTTTTCATTTGTCTTGGCTGACCCACGTTAACCTACTGACTTCGACAAAGGTATTCTTGACCGCCTAGTATCACATACTGATACATTGCTGTATTTGATCTTTGCTTTTACCCTGGTATCTATTTTTGGTTCTTATTTGCCAACTTTGACAAAGTCTGATATAATGATGGCTCTGATTGTTTTTTTTGTTATATCCATGTCATGTTTTTGTTACATTGCTGTATTTAGCTAATTGTTATGCTTTCTCTTGGACATGGAACCTTTATAAATGAGTCTCTGACTTGAAGGTATGTCAAATTCCGAGACCGTAATAAATAAGTAAATAAATAAAAAAACTTCATAATCCTGTATCTTAGTCCAGGAGTGAAAGAAGAAAAAAAGAAAGATGGGGCCATTGTTGTTGTTGCAAGAAAAATTATTATTGCTGAAGAAAAATTACACAGTGGCTAACAAATACTGCTGCTTTAAACGCCCAGGCGTATCTATCCCAGTATTGATGGAAATGTTTAGAACTTACGTTCCAATCTCAGCTCACAAAATAAATTGGAGCAAATGTGAACCGATGTACATGGGAAAAAAATAAAGTTCCACAGATCATTTGTGGGGTATTAATCTACACTCCTTATCTTAAATTAAATGCTTGGTGGTGCTTCTCAACAAATTATCTTCCCTGTAGAGAATTACTGTCCCTTGCTAGACAAAATAAAAAATCAGCTGTGTTTGCAGGATGTCAGTTCCCCTGACCCTGATATGTAGGGTACATACTGTCAGAATGAGCATTCTTCCCAAATTGCTGTAAAAAACAATAGGGGGCCCCTCTGCCCCATGATTGCTCAGTGGATGGCTGACTTGGCTGTTCACATTACTCTAGAGAGACTTCAATACAGCATGTAAAAATAATTAGCATTAAATTCAAACAATATGGGAACTTCTTGAGCAAACCATACAAAATGGGTCATTTCCATCATGAGTAGCTGAAACTAGAAGTTTACTCAGTACAGTAAGCCCTGGCACTCTTGAGTACTGGTGGAAAGGGACCCACTTACTATGGGTTGCAGCCCAGAATTTATGACGTTACTGTTCCTGGCCATCTGTGTAATATAGGATTTAGTGTCATGGCAATATGAACATGTTTTTAACAAAGGCATTAAGAAAAATCAGTGGAAAACTCTGGGGAGGCGACAGGGTATAGAGTCAATACGAACAAGACAGAGGTTATCCAAGTAAACTATTCTCCCACTATATAACAAAACAGAGATTCCCCTTCAGGTGGAACGCTCCGCACCTGAAGTATTTAGGGATACAGCTGGCACTGGAGCCTGGACTAATATACCACCTTAATAATGACCAGATGCTGACCCAGGCAACATTAGATTTGGAACGATGGAACACGGTCCCATTGCCACTAATACAAAGAGTAGAGGCTATAAAAATCAACATACTGTCAAGGTTTTTGTACCTGGCACATTGCCTACCCATTACGCCACCACCATCCTTCTTTAAAGAAATAAACAGAAGAATCTCCAGATATACAGTATATGGAACTCATATCCACATAGGGGGAAATAGCAGACACTGCATCTTCCTTCTAGGGAGGGGGGTCTAGTTCTGCCATGTCTTTATAAATACTATTTAGCTTCACAACTCAGAGTAGTCTTCCTGTGGCTCCATAGAAATTATGAAGCGAAGTGGTGTGAGTTGGAAAAAAGAGAGGCGGATCTATTTAATCTGGATAAAATTCTCCTGAGTCAGCCACCAGTCCCAGCAGACCAGATCATGGATAACCCATATACAAAAAATACACTGACCTGTTGGTGGACATTGTGGGCCTCCAAACAGACTGCCCCGTGTAAACATTTACTTTACTGTCTTCCAAATGTGCAGGCCTTTCAGCCAGCTAGGTTAGATCATGGCTTTAATACCTGGACAAGACTGGGGATACAAATATTATTGCAATTTTTCCATAAAGGAGATATAATGACTTTTAAGGAAATGGCCGGTGTATATGGCTTGCTCCCCAGAGATAGATTTAGATACATGCAGGCAGTGGCATACATTAAGATGCTTCCCCCTTTCTTGGTACCGGGCAGGAGAATCCATCCTTTTTGGAAATTTTTAAAAAGGCTTTGCAAGGAATAGCCCCGCTGCAGCACATGATCTCATATTTATATGAGGCTCTTTTACAACTATATAAACACAATTTAAACATGGTTAAGCTATCCTGGGAAAAATACCTAGGGGGTTGCAGCTGAACACCATTGAGTGGGCCGCATTTCTTTTTTTTTTTATACTTTATTTTTATAATAGTTTCCATACACATATGCTCATGGAAATACATACAGTGAACAGTCCTCATGGGGGGGTAACAAATAGGACACAAGGTCCCTTAATTATAGATATAGGTGCATCCACTGTATAGATATACCACATTGGGGGAAATCAATATGATATTACTAACAAAGGAAATAAATGTTCCAATAAGTTGCTGTGTTCAAGTCCAAGAGCTTCATGGCAGGCTCCTAAAGTAGTAATTGTCCAGCAATATCCCTTGAACAAAAAGTTAGCTTGTCCCAGTGGGACCTTGCTTTGCCATGAAATTCCCCTTAATGTTAACAGTCTCTACAAGTGAACCTAGAAGCAAACTTTTAATGTAGAGTAAAACAAAATAATTGAACTACCCATTTTTAAGACCAACAAACAGCAGAGTCCTCTAGATCAGAGATTCGCAGCATAAAATAGAGTTACTTAACATTGGGCTATTTGCATATCCAAAACACCATCGCCAGAACATTGAGCAACCTGTTCAGGATCCTTCGCCGATCTCCTCACGATCCGTCTCCTCAGTACAGTCTCTCTTAGGTGCCACTCTAGCTGCCCATTTACCAGCATCTACTGGGTCCGAGAATATATAAATTTTATTCTCAAACGAGATCCTCAGATGTGCCGGAAAAATGATGGTATGCGGGACTCCCGCTTCTCTAAGGGTACGGCGGACACTGTCAAATTTCTTCCTTCTTTGACGGGTCGCGTAGCTGACATCAGGAAAAATATATACTTGTCTGTCCTCATACATCAGGAGTCCTGCTCTTCTCGCCAGCTGCAAAACTCGGTCCCGAACTCCTGCTTCCGCTGTTACCACCAATAAGGTGCGTGGTGCCTCTCCATATTGCCTTCCTCTTGGGGTTATTCTGTAAACCTTCTGAATTTCCATGATACGGTCTGATCCTTCCCAAACTAGCTTTTCAGTTAGCCATTCTTTTGCAAATAGGATAGGATGATCCCCCTCTGAGCCATCTGGTAGTCCCAGCAAGCGTATATTAGCAGATCGGATCTGGTTTTCTAATGACTCGAAGCATGATCCCATATGCTGTGCTTCGGTAGTCATAAGGGAGGTAGCACCACTGGAGGCCTCAACTTGTCTACGGACTTCTTGAAAGTCCCCTCTCAATGAGTCCACCACTGTTTCTAAAACAAGAACTCTGCCATTAAAGCTGTCCACCTTCTGGGAAAGATCCGTAACTGAAAGAATTAACTTTTGTAGTTTTATTCCCAATGAATCCAGTGTTTCTTCCGATCCCCTCTCAGTGGGAGAGAAGGCCTCAGCTGCGGCGGGTCGTGAAGTTTGAGCGACGTTTGACCCCTTGTTTTTTTCAGGACCGCCCGAGGTTTTGTCTCGCTTGGGATTGCCCATCTTGCTTAAGATTTTATTCCTCTTTCTGCTGGAGACCTCAACCATAAGAAAGAACAATGCAAAACTGCAGATTTTATAGTTTTAAATTACGTTTTACAGGAGCTTATACAAGTTGCTTCCAGTTAGCTCGGGCTCCACAGCGCCCCCGAGTGGGACGCATTTCTTAAATATCTGAGAGTGGGCACGGGCTCATATCAATGGAAATAGTTTGCTTGGAAAAATATGGTAAGATTCTTTAAAACCCCAGCAATCCAAGCAAAATATAACCCAATTCAGACATCTGCATGCTGGAAAGGCTGTGGACAGGACCCGGCCACTCACGGTCACATTTTTTGGTCCTGTAAGATTATTAAACCTTTCAAAATGATTTAGAAACTGCTTTGTGGAGTTGATGGGGACTACGATTCAGTTAAGAGAGAAATTGTAATTTTTCTATAACCTAGAAAGGGGGCAAAGAAATATGCCCAACAGAAAACTAATACAGGTATGCCTACTCACTGCTAAGAAAGCAATAACCAAGAGATGGTTAGATCAGAGGCCCCCTACGATCAGAGAATGGCAAGACATGATGTCCCAAATATATAAGATGGAAAAACTCATAGCCATAGTAAATCGATGCAGTGAAAAATTTGAAATACAATGGCGAAGGTGGGTGATATACATCATGACATACAGAGATGACTTTGTACCATAAGGGGATAGAGACCTCAAGGGCCTGGGGGGGAAGGGGGAAGAAGGGATCCACTTTCACTCCCAAACTACCTGCTGAATGAGAGCTAATGTAGGAAGTAAGGGGTCAGAGTGAAGGGAAAGTCCTTCTGGAAAAAAACACAATCCACATGAGAATTTCCACTTAAAGTCTAAGGAACAGAAAATCCTTCTCTAAATAGAATCAGTTCTTTTCCTACATTTCCAAATGTAATGTATTATCTGAATCAATTATCTGAAACAATTGACCCAATGTATTGTTTTGTGTTATATTATGTACTTGTATATTTGTCTTTGTTCGACTGGTTAAAAAAATGGAAAATAAATAAAGTTTAAAAAAAAAATCAGCGTGCCTGAGATTTTGGATAGTTTTGCAGTAGGTATCTTCTCCCATTTCATTTTCTGACCTGCTCCCCCCCCCCACTGCTGAGTACTGCCCTTACCACCTCACTGAAAAGTTCCCAAGTGTCTCATCAACAGTCGGATTGCTCACACTCCACAGGTGATGGTGAGTTAACCTAATCAGGTCAGGGCCTTGCTTTAGACAAGAAGTATAAACCAGAGAGCAAGCAATTTTGTAGCCTAGCTGACTGTGAATAGAATGTAGGCGGGGGGGTAGTTTTTAGTCTTTTTTGAATTCTCTTTTGGCTCCAATACTACTCACTTTTCACTTGTCCACCCCATGCAGCAGGGTCTTCCCATTCGGAGGAGCACAGACTGGCTCAGGCAGTGGGTTTCGCGCGGCGTAGGGCATGGAAATACAGGGCTGTCATCCAGAAACTGATAGGAGTTTTTTTTCCCATATATAGTCTCATTGCTATGAATCAGGCATAAACATTCTAGAGAGACCCTTGCCTTCCCACGGCACTGTGCATAGTTCTATTGGGGGTCTCGCGTGCATGCAGTGTCCTCTCATGAGGGAGCAGACTTCCTGATCCATCATGAGGGGCTGCTGTAGTGGCAGGCTATGGCGCCACCCTACTTCGGAACTGGGATGTGCTACCAGTGGCAGCACCACACCCAGCACTGTCCAATGGATGCAGACTCACAGGCCCACTCCAAAACTCAGGTCAGCACTTTGGTAGCATGATACACTGGGGCTTGGTTGGGCTTTTGTGGAGATATCAGTTTGCATAAAGATTTTCTAGTATTTCCCATATGTTTGCATATCCTGTGATGATGCATTACTCATACCAGGTAAACGAACAAACTATTATTTCTGTCTGCAAATAAACAGAGTAACAAAGTAACAACAAAAGGAACATTTAGCAGGAGTAACTCCTTTATACAGTTCTGGATATTGCAGACACATAAGTTCCGTGATCCATAGGTGGCAAGGTTCCACCTTGTTGCCACTGGTCCACATTCCTCTCGTACATGCCTTGCATCTGTTTTATTCTTACGCTTCTTCCAGTTATACTCCAACAGTTCTAACGTATAGAGTACATTGATCTAACGTGATCCTCTTTATATAGGTTGAACCTCTGGGAAGGGAGGTGGGGGGATAGGATGGAAAAAGGAGTGGAAGGGTATTCTATATTAAGGAGACAGTAGGGCATGTATATGGGTGGAGCAGGGTTATAGGATTAATATAATCATTAGAGAGGAATAACCATTACTATGTTAGCTTTACGGCACCGAGAACTACATATCATTATACATCCAATAAGATTTATTCTAAAGGGAAAACATGAATGCCAGCAGTTTACCTTCATAACCACCCACTGCCTTTTTTTAAAATAATAAGACAAAAATAAAAACAATTCTGTTTTACTGTAAGTTTTTTTTTAAGAGAAGGGTTTCAACCCATTGATACTAAGGGGAGGAGGAGGTTGTAATCATCAGATTGGAGGCAACTGTAAAGTTAAGAAGAGGCAGAGGATTGGAGGGTAGTGGGTAAGGTGACTGAAAATAAGAATTAAGTTTATGTCTGTAGTTTGGTAAGGTCCGCAGTTTCTTACGTATCAAGTTTCAGTTTCAACAGCTCTTGTGTATGAACTTTTGCTTGCAAAATTAAATTAAGCACGGTAATTGTCGCAAACACAACACACAGGAATAAATTTGTTGAAGTACAGATCATTCTCCTCCATCTTGGGTGCCTACGTCACCAAGAGCTCCATCCCAGACATTGTCGGTCCTTCTCTGCTCTGATTGGTCGACTGTGTGATCACTTTCCTATCATTAGAGTTAGTGCCGTTAACCACCACCCTCTGTCTCCTATCCATTAACCAGCTTCTAACCTAGTTTACCACTTTGGATCCCACATCTAGGCAACTCAGTTTATCAGCCCCTGTGTGGCACTATTTTGAAGGCCTTGCTAAGTCAAGATATGCCATGTCCATCACCCTCCTCTGTATCCATCTCCCTGGTCACCCAATCAAAGAACTCTTATCAGATTCATTTGTCATCCCCCAATGTGAATCCATGCTGCCTGTGGTCTTGCAGCCCTTTAGAAATATAAAAATGTTTTGGCAGAAAAGGAAACATAGAAACATAGACTTTGACAGCAGATAAGGACCGCTAGGCCCATCTAGTCTGCCCATTTCCCTGCCTACAGGATAGGCCGTAGATCCTAGTTAACCAACAGCCTATTTCTTCCTACCCACCACAAGAATTGCCTTATGTCTGTCCCATGCATTCTTGAATTCTCCCACAGTGTTAGACCCCACAACCTCTTCAGGAAGGCTGTTCCATGCATCCACTACCCTCTCTGTGAAATAATACTTCCTCACATTGCCCCTGAACCGCCCTCCTTCTATCTTTAAATTGTGTCCCCTTGTTCTTGCAAGTCTCTTTTTCTGAAAGATGCTACCCTCTTGGACTTTGTTGATTCCACTGAGGTACTTAAAAGTTTCTATCATGTCCCCCCTCTCCCTTCTTTCCTCAAGGGTATACATATTAAGCTCCTTTAGTCTCTCCTCATACGCCTTCTCTTGCAGACCCTGCACCATTTTAGTTGCCCTCCTCTGGACTGCCTCTATCCTGTCTATGTCCTTGCGGAGATGGGGTCTCCAGAACTGGACACAGTACTCCAGTTGGGGTCTCACCAACTGTCTGTACAGAGGGATAACAACTTCCTGTTTTCTGCTGCTGATGCCTCTCCCTATACATCCCAGTATACCCCCAGCCCTCCCTACTGCCTTCTCACATTGCTTGCTAACCTTAAGGTCATCTGATATGATTACCCCCCAGGTCCCTTTCCTTTTTTGTTGTTGTTACTACCTCCCCACCCATTGTGTATTCTTCCCCTGGGTTCTTATTTCCCAGGTGCATTATTTTGCACTTCTTTGCATTGAATCCTAGCTGCCATACTTCTGACCATTCCTCCAACCTTGCCAAGTCCCTTTTCATCCTTTCCACGCCTCCTTGTGTATCAACTCTGTTGCAGATCTTTGTGTCATCTGCAAAAAGGCATACTTTTCCTTCCAGTCCCTCTGCAATATCACTGATGAAGAAATTAAAAAGGACTGGACCCAATACTGAACCCTGTGGTACCCCACTAGTAACCCCCCTTTCTTCAGAGTGGACTCCATTTACAATTACCTTCTGTGTCCTGTTGTCCAGCCAATGTTTTACCCAGGCTATCACCCTGGGTCCCACTCCCAGGCTGGTTAATTTGACTATTAATCTTTTGTGTGGGACTGTGTCAAATAAAGGACCGCTTGTCCCACCCAGTCTGCCTAAATGGACCCTGTCTATTCTATCTCCACAGACCCTAACTGGTCTCTGGTAACCCTCCCTTCTCCCCTGCCTATTCACTAATACTCCCGTGTTTAGCCCACACATGCTTGAAGCCCCCAACTGTTTTCCCCGTCCGCCACTTCCACTGGCAGTCTGTTCCAGGTGCCCTCCCACTCTTTCAGTGAAGTAGTCCTTTCTCACATCTCTCCGAAATTGCCAGTCCCCTCAGCTTCATCACATGCCCTCTGGTCCTGGTGCTCTTCCTTCTTTAAAGAGACTCCCCTCCTGCACACTCTCCACCCCTGTGAGGTACTTCTAGGTCTCAATCATGTCCCCCTTTGGTCTCCTGTCTACTAGGGTGTACATGTTGAGAACCCTCAGTCTCTGCTCATAGGTCTTTTGGTGCAATTCCCTCACCATTTTAGTTGCCCTCCTCTGGACTACTTCCACCCTGTCTACGTCCTTTCTGACGTGTGGCCTCCAGAGGTGGACACAATACTCCAGGTGGGGTCTCACCAGCGAGTGATGCAGTGGAAACACCACCTCCCTCCTCCTGCTGCTGGAAATATAGCTTCCTATGCATTCCACTGGCTCTATCCACTGCTTTGTCACACTGGCTTGCCAATTTAAGGTTGTGAGTTATAATAACCCCACGGTCCCTTTCCTGCTAAGTGACTATCAGTACCTCCCCCCATCCTATACTCAGCTCCTGGGTTCCTGTGCCCTAGGTGCGTTAATCTGCACTTTTTGGCAAAGAATCCCAGCTGCCATACTCTTAATCATTCCTCGAGTTTCCCAAGATCTCTACATACTCTTTCCACCCCCTCCTGATTGTCTACCCTTTTACAGATTTTGGTGATATCTGCAAATTGGACTCGAGATACTCTACCAATCTTTCCTTTAGCAGGGTTCCCATGAATTTCCTCACCACTGAAGTAAGACTGACTGGCCTATAGTCACTAGAATCCTCCCTGCTACCACTCTTATGTAGAGTGACCACATCGGTTCCTCTCCAGTCCTCTGAAACCATGCCTGTTTTCAGTGAACTGTTTTATAAGGCTGTCAGTAGGGCAGCTAGCACCTCCCTGAGTTATTTTAGTACCCTTGGCTGTATCTCGTCCAGCTCCATAGCCTTGTCCACCTTCAGAACTGCAAGTCCCTCTCCTCCAAAAATGGACCTCTGTCCACCTCCCTCATCTTTTCCTGCTGCTCCCTGGTGGTCTGTACCCCCTCCCTCCCCTGTAAAGACTGAGCAGAAGTATCTGTTCAGGATGGTAGCTTTTTCTTTGGCCTCTTCTGTGCAATTCTAATCTAAAGCCTTGCTATCCCTCCCTTGCTTTCCTCTTCTCATTTCTGTATCTGAAGTCTTAACACCTTTTATTTATTTAGGTTTTGATAACCACGTAGGTGCACTAGACAACTAAATGCCTATTTTCAGGTACGACCCAGGAGGGCACAAATCAAATTCCAAGTACAAACAAATACAAACACAAATTCAGAAAACCCACAATTACAGGCATTGTCCAGGAAGGTACATAGCAAAGACACAACAAATTACAGTTAATGCACAGAGTACAAAATAGAGATGAGAAGGCACAATGTGAGAGACTGACATATTTAAAGTGCAATAAATTATGCAAAGGTATTAGCAAAGAGAGAAATAATTGACATAAATGAGATGAGGACTTTGGTAGGTGGGGGGCATGCGAGACACAGATGTTATGGAAGTTGGGGGGCTAGAAACAGTTGCAGGTCGTAGATAAAGTGGGATAGGGCCTCATGGCAATTTTGGAGGATGACAGAGTAGAAGTACAGTGAACCCTGGATGGGAGGGAGTTCCATTGCCTGGGGGAAAACAAGGAGAAAGCCTGGTAACCCATTTTGGTTGAACATTTTGGGATGGTTAGTGAGGGGGTATGTGAGGCTCAAAGAGTGTATGTAGGACAAGCACCATTTAGTAGAAAAATTAGGAGGCTGGATTGTCAGATCAGAGTAGCCTGTAGAGGAAACACCCTAGCACATAAGAGCTACAGGCAGAGAGGGATAGCCACCCTATGGAGGAGTAGAGGGAGCAATGATGTGTGAGCCAGGGGGAGGATATGGCAAAACAGCAGATGTTGTTGTAGCTAACATCTCATTTATGCAGCAGAGATTTGGGGACATTAGTACAGATAAATGAGCTATACTGTATGCAGGGGAGCAGGATGCCCTCCCTTATTTTCCCCATTATGCCTTTACCACTCCCTGGAAATCTCCCCCCCCCCCCATTGAGGCTGTTTCTGAGACAGTTCCATTTTCTTTTGTTACCGCCCTTCAGCTGCCCTTTCCTCTGTCTGCACCTTTGCTTCCCTGACCACATTGCTTGCTTACCGTGAGTGGGTGTATTTCCCACTTATCCTCCCTCTGTGTTTCCTTATACCTCCTGAATGCCACTCTTTTTTCCTTCACCACCTTGGCCACTTCCTTAGAGAACCATTACAGTCTCTATTTCCTTCTGCTTTTTCTCACTTCCTGGAGGTTGGTTGCTTTAATTATGCCCTCCCTTATGTAACCCCTAGGTGGTGCTATCCCAAGGGTTACTACCCCTGCCTGCATGACTAGGTGCAGGTTAAGGGGCTTGGGCACTGAAAATGGGTGCCTCCACCTGGAGGACAGGGTTGGTGGTAGTGTAGCTGACCTAGGTACAGCTCTCCAGGACACTGTGACCCCCCCTTTCACCTCTAGTGGTCTAAACAATGAACAGGACACACAGCTACAATAGCCCCCAAACAGCAGATATATCCCCACTCTGATTGCACTTACCACTAGGGCTGGTTCCACCTGTTCGGCACTGGAGACCCCCTGTAAAGTAAGGTTAAACACAGAAAACAGTAGTATCATAGTGCTATTTATCTATGTATCTTGTAGGACCTAGTCTGCCCTTAATGCATTGTTATGTTATTACCTTTACGTATTGTGTATTTGCTTGTAACTGTGCCCCAGGACCTCCTTGTGAATGAGCTTGCTCAATAGAGTTTTCCTGTAATAAACTTGAAATTGAACTATTTGTACAAGTGTGCACCACAGACAGGTTGAGTGCAAAAAGATTCAGATCTGATTTATTCAAGGGGAGATGAACAAGGAAAGGGCGTAATCAGGTTGATTAGCTTAAATGCTGATTCAATTAGGCTACAAGGCATGCACTTTAGAGTCCCTCAACACAGTCACACACACTCTGGATAACCAGTGGTGAGGTAGGCTAGCCTGACACATTGCCCGGGGTAGGCCGGCGTTGCAGTTGGTTGGGGCCCTATGATGGAAAGACAACTTATGCACAATAACCCACAATTTGTAATCCAGATCCAGGAGGCTCATTTCGTAATAATCAAACCAAACAATTAAATCAGATGACACACTTTGATTGAGCTGTTGTTGCAGGGAGCTACCCTGGTGCTTACTCACACTACCCAGTACAGGACACAGGAGTAACAAAATGGAGACTTCAGAATGACTTGCTGGTTTGCCAGGAGAAGCAAGGCCCACACAAATCACCGAGGTGTCATTCCTGTTCATGGTGTTGAGCAGGGGGCTGATCCCTGGGCAGGTCTCTCATTGATGGTCTTCTCCGTGGCGTGAGTAGCTGGCAGGTTGGCAGAGCCCAGGCCAGGTGAACAATTCAGATGGCAGTCCGGTAGTGCTGGATACAGCTTCAAGCAAGCGTGACACAATTAAGCAGTGGGAAACCAAATCGTGACCCACTGGCAGCATTCAGCACACTTATAGTAAAAGAAAGGCAAATACCACAGCTCAGATGACAGTCCAGTTGCAATTTCAGTGTCTCTCAGCAAAACCGTACGTTCTACAGCGGTTTCAGATGTCCTGACAGGCTGAATCGTGTGGTGCAAATCTTCGGTCCTCTTCAGGAAACAAGGCGGTCACAATTAGGTAATTCTGGTCACAATTCAGACTAAAGGATTCCCTCATGAGGGACAAGTAGGCAGGTAGGCCAAACACAGCCTTCCTACTAGTTTCCCGTGCAACTACGCAGAAGCAGCTGCTCGAATGTCTCGAGCTGTTCACTCTCTCAACTCCAAACTCACACTGACTCTCTGCTGCAGGCACCTCAGGACTTTCCCTCTGATCCAAAAGGTTTGATTTGTTGATTCATCTGTCTGTCACAGCAAGGGATCTCCCTCCAGGTCCATTTAGGCACCAAAGGAGAAAACTTCAATTCCTACAGAAATTCACTCCCACAAGACCCCTGGGGACAGACTCCATTTTAGGGTCCCCAAAGGTACTGATTGGTCCACAATGGCAGTCCAGAACCAAGATGGTAGTGATTAACAGAAATGTCCATGCTACAAAGAAGGCAGGTTAGATGAACTACTATATTATTATGATTATGGCAGATAATCAGCAAATAAGTACAGCTTCTGACAGAGCTCCCTCTGTGCAATTAGCAATGGCAGAATGGAGCAATTATCTGGCAGTCCAGGCGGGACTCAAACATAGGAACACTCAGCCCCCACCCAGATTAAATGTACACTTCGTTATAGGTAGCTCTTAATGAGACAGGCATGGAGGCTATCAGGGCACTCTCATGCAAATGCTTTTAAATGGCTAAGACACAGGACACCAGCCTGGTAGTGGGCATTTAGGCACACCCAAGGAAGATCTTCAGGAACTCCCATTTATAGGAGGGTTACACCTATTTTTCCCCACTCTGCATTTACTCCTCCCTGGCAATCCTCTCCCATGAGGCTGTTTCTTAGGCAGTCTCCCAGTTCTTTAAAATCCACCTTCCTAAGGTCCAGGAGGTATCCTGTGAAAACTGTGAGTAAAAAATAGCGAAGAAAGAATAGCGAATAAAGAATCGCTAAACTAACAATAGCGAGTGGCATTTAATGGCAATCACCATTAATGGTGAGTTTTACCACATCAGAATAGCGCCATCTAGCAATTGAAGTGTAAGGCCCCCCTCCATTGATGCGACAAAAGCTCAGAGGAAGCCCCACTGTAAGACAGCAACTGAGACCTGACTTCTTGTGTAATTTGAAATAGTTCTGCTGCATGAATCAACCTCAAGCTTGCTGCAGGGACATGCAAATTGTCTTCCCAAATAGAAACATAACAAAGGCTGATTGCTTCAGCTTCAGATGGTGAGTGGCAGGAAAAGCACCTTACCTTTGTGTTTACAAAGCCTGCTTTAAGTTTTGGTAGTCAGCTTACAAGTACATGTAGTTAAGATTTGTTTGCATATCTCCATGGGTGTTGTTAACGGGATGCTGGATTCCCTTTTTTGGGGATTATGCAAGCCCCACCATGGATGCAGCAAAGGGCACCACCTGGACCAGCCAGAAGGTGTCTAAGTGGCTTGCACCAGTGGGAGGGGGTGTAACAGTGGGCTGCGAGGTGAGGAAGGGACACGAGAAGTGTCATGCAGGGAGTTAGGGGACAGCTGGGCATCTTCAGGACTGATGCTGGCACCCAGTCGGGTGCATTATCATATCATTGTATCTTATTACAGTATACCTTGCATCCCTGGTGGTCTAGCAGCCCTCTGATCCCCGATCTCCCCCAGAAATAATAAAAGTACTACCCTGTTATTGTAGGGCCCCCAATCCCTGATGTTACCCTGAAATAGAAAAATAACTACCCTGTTAGTGTAGGGCCACCCAGTCCTCGAAGTCCCAGAGAAAAGGATAATATATTTCCTGATAGTCTAGTGGAGCCCCCAATCCCTGATGACCCAGAGAAATATGTTAATATAGCCCCTGGTAGTCTAGTGGATCCCCCAGTTGGCAGCCAGTCATGGTGTAGTGAGGAGGGCAGTGCCAGTCGCCGGCTCAATGATGGGACAGGGGGACACATGCAATATACTGAGACCTCAGACTGAATATATTGTACATGGTGCTTTTCTGTACAGAGCTACACTATGAACTAAGTGCCCTGCTTGAACCAGCACAAAACACAGTCTGTTCAGAAGGAATGCTGCCAAAATAAACCAAGAGAATGAAAAGCAATGCATGCTATAATTGTAATGGAGCTATTTTGACACTCGCTATACTTTGGATCGCTATTTTTAGTTGCACTATTGTATCAGCGCTATTATTGAAATTGCTGTTTTATTTTCACAATTTTGACATAGAACCGGTCCAGGACCCTCATCCTAGTGGGGTTTGCCTCTGTTCCTTTCTTAAAGAGGACAGGAAATTATTTCTAATTGGCAGCTGTTTATAATTTGTCCTGAAAAATATCACCAGCAGCTTAATCTGGTTCAATGTCAGTTGGCATTCATCTGTATCCCCTTCCCCCGGGATGAGGCTGAAAATAGGGAGAACTGTCTAGTCCTCATTTCCCGGTCAACAAAAACTAAAATAAAAATAATGTTCCGATTTTCAGAAATAATATTCATTCCTTTAAATGATCCATATTTAACTGTACATGAGAAAAGCTATATTTTGCATTGTTTTGTTACTATGACCATTATTCTGTTACAGTTCTCTTCATGGAACCAGTGGGCTGGAGTTTTAACTATGTTGTGGTTTGTGCCCAGAACTCTAAGCATGGTTCTCATAGGTCAACAACTTGTGCTTAGCATTCTGTACACAAACTGTGACATAGCAAAAATTCCAAACTACGGGCTCCATGAAAAGAACTGCATAGAATGTTGTCCATAAAAAGAAAACAATTGGGAACAGTTTTTTGGCATCAGGGTTTGTTCAGGTACAGTAAAATATGGCTCATTTGGAGGTACGGATTTCATTTCTATAAATAGAAACATTAGTATTTACTGCCAGTTAGCACACATTTCCCTTCAAACAACATGAAGTCTTGCTGTTTTCTGACACTATGCAGTTAGCCCCAGCACTTGAACTGCCCCCAAGAGGAAAGGGTTAACTCTATGCAGAAGCATAGAATGTTGAGCTTGAGCACGGTTTTCAAACCTCTGTCCCAGGTACATTCTAATGTAACCGTCAGATTCTTTACTCCGCGTAACTGTGAAGATTTCTCCTCACTGCTTCAGTTCAGTTACAATAAATCGTTTGTTTTTTGTCAAACCATTTAATTTCTTTTCGGTCCTCAAATCTCTGTCTATGGTACAAGTAGTGTAAGTGGGCAGACAGTGATAGTGTAACCCCCCTACAAGTGGGGGTTCCCAAAAAGTCTTCCTTGAGCTTGCCTAAATGCTCACTGCCAGGCTGGTGTCCTGCATTTTAGCAGTTCAAATGTGATTGCCAGAGAGTGCCAGTTAAAATGGATCTGGGGGGTCTGAGTGTTTCCATGCTCGAGTCCCGCCTCAACTGCTGGATAAGTGCTCCACTTCTGCCATTGCTAATTGCGCAGAGGGAGCTCTGTTAATAGATGTAACTGTTTGCTGATCATTTATTAGAGTAGAATGATAATGGAGTATCTTATCTGTGTCAATCTTCACCATTCATCACTGTTAGGTACTTGGCCAGAGGTCAGGACCCTGCGGGAGCTTTTTTATTTTTTTAGTTGGGTGGAGCCGACGCACCATCGGCGCTGCCCTTGAGGCCGATGCACTGTGTGGAGCTTGCGGGTTGGCCATTAGGCTGCATTGACTCCGCCTGCCTGCCAGTTCTTCATCTCCCGCCGTAGTGGTCACACCTTGTGTGGAGTTACTGCGCTAGAGGCCTAGTTCGACTCCAAAAAACACTTTGACGCCAAAAAACCTTTGACCCAGTTTCTATATTTCCTTCGGTGCCGAAGTCCGTCGGTTCCTGCTGATTCTGCTTTGCCATACTCAACGTCGCCCGGTAAGATCTTTCCATTTCTTTATATTTCTGCGACGTCGAGTCTGTTTTTGGTGTTTTTTTCCACGTAGGTCATGTCTCGGTCAGAGGGCAAGAAAACTTCTAGGACAGGTCGGCCCCCCATGCGACGGTGCCCATGTGGCTGAAAGTATTCTGTTACCGACCAGCACGACCGGTGTCTTTCGTGTCTTGGCCCGCTTCACGACATGGATTCATGCGACACCTGTTTCTTCATGGACCGCTGGGTCATTGAACAACGTACGTGGAAAGTGGAGTGAGCTCCGCCGACTTTCGGGGGTTGGGCGCACACTCATCGGGTCAAGCCACGCTGTCTCGGCCTTTCCTCTGGGTCCCCTCTCGGTTCTACATGGACCAAGGAGGAGGGAGCCTCGGCTACTAGTAGCCTAGCTGTTGCCGAGGCTCCTTCTGTGGCGCAGGAGGCCCGTCCCACTCCTTCCGGGGGGCGGCGGGAGACACTGCCATGGCAATCCCCCCTGCAGGGGTGAAGGCTCCCCCAGTGTCAGACCCGTGGTTCGCAAGGCCCGGGTCGACGCTGTCCTCGATGCCGTCAGTCGGTGCCATTGCGGGCCTCGGTGCTGTTCACGGCACCATGGGCCCTGATGGAGCCATCGTCAGTACCAACTTGTCATGCAGTGCCATGGCTTCTGTTGGAGCCGTTCACAGCGCTGACACTGCTAGCAGTGCAGTGGGAGCAGCTACAGCACTGTCTTTGTCCATGTCTCATCTCGGCTCTGTGGGGCCATTAGATTCCACCATCGGCACTGTTGCTGGCGCCGCCTCTGCCCTCAGCACCATTCACGGAACCGTGGAGCTGAGCAGCACCATCCTCAGTGCCGGTGGCGCCGTTGACACCGTTGTCAATGCTGCATCTGCCCTTGGTGCTGTTCACAGCACCGTGCAGCCGGGCAGCACCATCCTCAGTGCCGATGGTGCCATCAGGGCCGTCGCCATCACCGTCGCTGTCTTCATCCTCGGCGCTGCGAGCAGTGCCGTGGGGCCAGATGGTGCTGTGGCTGATCCTGACTCTGGAGCTCCTGTTTGGGCTGGAGCTGGGCCCCCTGTGGATTCCACTCACGGTGCTGTAGGGGGCACTGGTACTGGCTCGGGCACGGCTTTGATTTCTGGCCTCTTTGGCAAAGATGGCAGTGGGCACCTTCCTACGGTTTGGCACAGGGCCTTGGCCTCTACCTCCTCGGAGGCAGAGATAAGCTCTGGGACAGACGGACAGTCTGACCCTTTAGGGTTGGCTGTTGAGGTGGGCAGCCCAGTAGTCTCCTCGACAAGCTGGAGTCAGCCCCTTTCTGAGGTGGGGTCGGTGGCTACCGAGACTGGGGTCAGGGGTGCTGACCAGCGGGCAGTGGTGCAGGCCACCATTGCTCTGCAGCCTGGTCTTGGTGGGTTCACTGACCCCTCAGCAGTGGTACCCCCACTTGTGGTGTGCCTAGATCACCGAACTTTGGGGCCGATCAGAGCACCTATGGGAGGGGAGGGTACTGTGCCCTGGATAGCTCCTTTGGGTGCTGCCCAGGGCTGTCAGCTACCTAGGCTGGCCCTCTCGAGGAGGAGGGCTCTTTCAGACTCCAAGGGGTCAAGAGGAATAGGGTCGGCACGGCAGCCTTTTTCGGGGGTCCACTTGGGCTCTGGGAGAAGCTGTAGTGCAGATCTCCGCTCTTCCTCCTCGGTCTCTTTGAGACAGGCCCATTCTTTTGAAGTAGGGGACCGTCCTTCTGGACCTATATGGCCCTGGTCACCTCACAGGGGGGATTTTTCCGGGCGCAGCCAAGGCAGTACCAAAATGGTTGTTCAGCTGTCGGCTGTGGGGTGTTCTGGGGCACCATCTTCCGCAGGTGCTCCCGGTCCGCTCCTTAGCCCAGGCAGAGGTCAGCTGACATCTCTTCTTGGCTCTGTCCCCATTCCTCTGCCACATTCTCCTGTGCTCCCAGGCATCCTTGGTCCTAGAGGGCCTCTCTCCTGGGAGCAGTTCAGAGTGGTGGCTGCTCAGTTCCCTGCTTACATTAGGGCGATGGACAGCCAAGTTCTTCAACTTCCCCCCATGCAGCCACCCACAGAACAGCCGGTGCCCTCCAGCTCCTCATCCCCCTCTTTGGGGAGAGGAACCTTTCTCACTCATCATCCTCCAGCTGCTGATCTCGCTTCGTATCAGCGCTTCCTCGTGAGGATGTTGGAGGACTTGCACCTCACACCTGCCACTATTAGCAATCCTGAATCCAGAGCACTCAGCATACGCCTTTCTAGGTGATTTTGGTGAGGCCACCCTTGTGGTGCCACCCTGGCCTGCTCCCTTTCGGAAGGCGTCGTTGCGCTCCTGGCAGAGGCCCTTCTCCGGAGTTCCTGCCCCAAGGGATCTCAGCCATAGGTATTGCACAACTCCCAGAGTCTCCAGGTTCCATGCCTCATCCGCAGTCTGGATTGACGCAGTTGACTACTCCTGATGGGCTTCACACCCTTCACCGTGACCGGCCCCCCAGATCAAGACTCCTTGGATTTTGACTTCTGGGGTAGGAGGACTTTCTACTCAGCATGGTTATTGCTTTCCATTTCTGCACATCAGGCCCACTATGCAGCCTATGACAGGTTCTTGTGGTCCAGGCTAGGTCAGCTCCTAGCCTCATTGCCTCATACGGAGCAAACCAGACAAGCCATTGCACTCTCTGCTCGTGGCCTGGAGCTAGCAAGGCACCAAATGAGGGCATCGTATGATGCCAATGAGGTAGCTACCAGGGTCGTAGGGACAGCGATCTGCACTAGGTGGATGGCATGGCTGCGTCTTTCCCAGTTGTCACCCTTGGCCCGGCGTAGGGTGATTAACTCCACTCACCAGAGAACCTATCTCTTCTCCTGTAGAGCGAGACGGTGCTTGTTGGGGCAACTTCCATCCCCCTCCGCAGGGACCCCATCTCACTCTCCCCACTCTTGGGCCTCTCCAGGCCCTGAAGGTTCTCCCTCTTAGTGTGCCACCCACTGAGAGCTAAAGGACTTTGTCCCTTAGGGTGTAAAAGAAACCCCCTTCGTGGGGGCTTGGTACTCACCCAACAGTGATGAATGGTGAAGATTGACACAGATAAGATATGAAAATGACGTACCTACCATAATTATGATCTTTCTGTGTATCTTCACCCTTCGTCACGATCCCACCCTCCATCCCCCTGGGGCCTCAGTCTCTAGGTTCCCTTCCCTCTCTGTGCCCATTCTTCCCCCTCTCCTTTCTTAGGAGTGGGGTAAAACAGCGGCACACAGCGGGATAAGTTTCCGGGGAGAGTGGACAGCAGGGGGGGAGAACTCCTTTTCCAGTGCTTTGGCTCCACCCCTGTGGGGTGGGAGTTGTCAGTTGCCCTCCTTTCTCTCCTCCTCCCTGTTCCCATCCAACCTATTTCTCCTTGTTTATATAAAAAAAAATAATAATTTTTTCCCTTTTTTTCACCAAGAATTTTTCCTTCAGAGGGTGTTAATTCCCTATACCCTGTCCTTCTTTCAGAATAGTCCGACTCTGCTTATCTGGAGTGTTTTGCCAGCCATTCTGTGCCTTGAATTCTGGCAGAAAGCCTTTGGCTACTCCTTGCAGTTCCTATGTAATCTGGAGATGGACCAGAGTCTGGGATGTTTAACCCCCCCTCCTAAATTCTTTACCCACCTACCTCCCTCTTCCTTTTCCAGAGATTGGGGCCCCTCCCAATCCCTTTAGTTTCCGACTTTTCTCCCTTTTTGTCCTCTCAGTCATTATTTCTCCTTTTGGTTCATATATCTTTTCCTTTTTCTGTCCCTTGGATTTCCTTGTTCCACCCTCCACTCCCTTCCCCTTACCTCTCCGGCGACTCAGAACTGGCAAGCAGGTGGAGTTGACGCAGCCTAACGGCCAACCTGCGAGTGCCACGCAGTGCGTCGACCTCAAGGGTGGCGCCAATGGTGCGTCGTCTCCACCCACCAAAAAAACAAACAAAAAAAAAGTGGCCAAGTACCCAACAGTGATGAATGGTGAAGATACACAGAAAGATCATAATTACGGTAGGTACGTAATTTTCATTTGTCTAACCTGCCTTCTTTGCAGCAAGGACTGTTTTGTTTATCCCCACCATTTAGCCCGGGACTGCAAATTGGAACAATCAGTACTGGTGGGACCTAAAATGGAGCCGGACGACCGGAGCTGTCTGGAGTCAAAAATCTATAGGAATTGTAGTTTTGAGCTTTTGGAGCCTTTTTGCAACTGAAGGGGGGAGCTATTGCTTTGACTGACAGATGAATCAGCCAACCGAACCTTTTGGATCTGAGGGAAATCCCCAAGCTGCCTGCTGTTTAAAGCAAATCTAAGTTGGGAACTGAAGAAGAAAGAGCTCAAGTGATTTAGAGCAGCAATCCTGAGTGGATTCACATGGGAGAACTGTGAAAGGGTTGAGTTTGGCCTGCATGTCTGCCTGCTGCCCCTGAGAGGGAGAAAAGAGAATTATTTCAGACTAAATCCGAGTTTGTGAGATTGAAGTAAGCCATTGATTTTCTACCAGGCTCATATCTGAAGAAGACCGAAGATTTTACTGAATGCGATCGGCCTGTCAGGATTTCCAGCTGCTTTTGAATCCCAGGTTTGTGCAGAGACTTTATGATCATGACTGGAGAGTGGTTTGCCTGGTTGAGTAGAATTTCCTTACATGTAAATGTGCTGTGTACTGAAAGTGGGTCATGATTTAGTTCCCCACTTTGTGAACTGTGTTCTGCTTGCTGGAAGCTGTATCTAGCCCAAAATGGACTGTATCTGAATTTGTCTCCATTTGGCCGGGGCCTTGCCACACTGGCCCAGCCAGACTACCTGCTGCACAGAGAAAGCCATCGATGAGAGACCTGCTTGGGGATCAGCCCCCTGCTCCACGCTTGAACAGGGATGATGCCTCGGCGATTCGTGTGGGCCCTGCTTATCCTGGCACTCCAGATTAACCACCTGCTATCTCGATTTTCGTCCAGCCTGTGTCCAGTCTTGGATATCGTGAGTGATCGTGAATGACAGAGTCTTTAACTCTTGATAGGGGGGTCGATCCCAGTCCTTTCACAGAAGAAAGGGTTCTGCAAGAACTCCTAAAACTGAAGGTGGACAAAGCAATGGGTCCTGATGGAATTCACCCTAGAATTCTAAAAGAATTAAGGGAGGAACTAGTGAAACCACTGGCTACTCTTTTTAATAAATCATGGGAGGATGGTGTGGTACCCAAGGATTGGAGGAAGGTGGATGTGATTCCCCTTTACAAAAGTGGGTCCAAGACAGAGGCAGGAAACTACAGACCTGTCAGTCTGACCTCTGTGGTAGGGAAAGTGATGGAGTCACTTCTGAAGGAAAGAATAGTCGAGTACCTAGAGGCCAGTGGAGCACAGGACCCAAGGCAGCATGGATTCACAGCGGGAAGGTCGTGTCAGACGAATCTAATAGATTTCTTGGACTGGGTGACCAAAGTAGTAGACCAGGGAGGGGCTGTGGACATGGCCTACCTAGACTTTAGCAAGGCATTTGACACAGTCCCACACAAAAGATTAATAGTCAAATTAACCAGCCTGGGAGTGGGACCCAGGGTGATAGCCTGGGTAAAACATTGGCTGGACAACAGGACACAGAAGGTAATTGTAAATGGAGTCCACTCTGAAGAAAGGGGGGTTACTAGTGGGGTACCGGCAGGGTTCAGTATTAGGTCCAGTCCTTTTAATGTCTTCATCAGTGACATTGCAGAGGGACTGGAAGGAAAAGTATGCCTTTTGCAGATGACACAAGATCTGCAACAGAGTTGATACACAAGGAGGCGTGGAAAGGATGAAAGGGACTTGCAAGGTTGGAGGAATGGTCAAGTATGGCAGCTAGGATTCAATGCAAAGAAGTGCAAAATAATGCACCTGGGAAACAAGAACCCAGGGGAAGAATACACAATGGGTGGGGAGGTAGTAACAACAAAAAAAGGAAAGGGACCTGGGGGTAATCATATCAGATGACTTTAAGGTTAGCAAGCAATGTGAGAAGGCAGTAGGGAGGGCTGGGGTATACTGGGATGTATAGGGAGAGGCATCAGCAGCAGAAAACAGGAAGTTGTTATCCCTCTGTACAGACAGTTGGTGAGACCCCATCTGGAGTACTGTGTCCAGTTCTGGAGACCCCATCTCCGCAAGGACATAGACAGGATAGAGGCAGTCCAGAGGGGGCAACTAAAATGGTGCAGGGTCTGCAAAGAAGCCGTATGAGGAGAGACTAAAGGAGCTTAATATGTATACCCTTGAGGAAAGAAGGAGAGGGGACATGATAGAAACTTTAAGTACCTCAGTGGAATCAACAAAGTCCAGAGGTAGCATCTTTCAGAAAAAGAGACTTGCAAGAACAAGGGGACACAATTTAAAGATAGAAGGAGGGCGGTTCGGGGCAATGTGAGGAAGTATTATTTCACAGAGAGGGTAGTGGATGCATGGAACAGCCTTCCTGAGGAGGTTGTGGGGTCTAAAATTATGGGAGAATTCAAGAATGCATGGGACAGACATAAGGCAATTCTTGTGGGGGGTAGGAAGAAATAGGCTGTTGGTTAACTAGGATCTGCGGCCTATCCTGTAGGTAGGGAAATGGGCAGACTAGATGGGCCTAGCGGTCCTTATCTGCCGTCAAAGTCTATGTTTCTATGTTTCTATCATCAGAGTAGCTCCCTGCAACAACAGCCTAATCTAAAAGTGTGTCATCTGATTGTCTTGTTTTTTTTTTTTTCATGAACTGAGCCCTCAGGCTCCGGATTACAAATACTGTGTGTTGTGCATGTTGTTTTCTTCTATCACAGGGCCCCAACCAGCTGCAACATTCCTGGCTAGCCCATCGTTCTTCATCTGGGTACCCAAAGTGTGTGACTGTTTATGGACCCTGAAATGCATGCATAACTGTTTGAATGACAGAGTCTTTAAGCAAGTTAACCTGATTACGCCCTTCCCTTGTTCAAGTCCCTTAAATAAATCAGATCTAACTCTTTTTTGCATTTACCCTGACTGTGGTTCCAGTTTGTGGAAGAGTACTGTACTGCTGTTATTTGCTGTGTATAACCTTGTTTTATAGGGGGTCCCCAGGGCTGAACCAGAGGAAAATCTTGGTGGTAAGTGCAAACAGTGTGGGTACTTGTGTGGTGTATCAGGGGTATTGTGAAAGTGATTATTGTGTATTGTTCCAGCCACTAGTAAGGAAAGGGGGGGGTTACAGTGTCCTGGAGGACTGTGCCCAGGTTAGCTTGACCATTACCAACCCTGACCTCTGGGTGGAGGCACCCGTTTCAGAACTCAGGCTCCTTAACCTGCGACTAGCCCAGCAGGCAGGGGTAGTAGCCCTTGGGATAGCGCCACCTAGGGGTTACATCTTGGAGGCTCACCACTGGGATTTTGTGCCTTCTAGTGGCCAAAAACTGCAAATTATTAGGTTTTTTTTTAAGTTGTTTTACCAAGAGTAACACACTAAGCTGGAAGCTTGTTTACAGGTGCGACCTGGGAGCACAGGGAAGTTAAGTGACTTGCTCAAGGTTACACATTATGCAAGTAGGGGCTGTGGGATTCAAACCCAGGTCTCCAGATTTGCAGCTCAGAGCCTTAAACCACTGCGCTATACTGCCTCCCCTACTGTTAAAGATTAATGGCTATCCCAGTAGAAATGGCTATACACCAGTTGGTGGGGTGGTGTACTGGGCAGGAGATCGACCCCAAAAATGCTCTACTTATACTGGATATTCCCCTGGGTATCAGTAAAGACACTGTAGAGGGAGTAGTCTTCAAAGTTCAATGTTTAAAAAACCCTGTGGCAGTGGGTCAACAGGCTGATTTGATCGCCCAAACTTTCATAGCCTTAGTAGAGTGGAGTGACCTTGTGGACAGCTCTAAAGTGCCACAGACTATTGCTCCAGAAGGGGTTCCAGCTGCCTGGAGAGTGATAACAAAAGACAGTAAAGACCCCAGGGAGGATGAGCTCCCACCATTATCTGAGACTTTTGAGGAGAAATTTGCTAGGTTGTTGCTAGAGGAAGGGAAAACTGTAGAGGACAGTAAAAAACTATTCCTGCCACCTGGGGGTGTTCCTTCCCCAACACCCCCTCCCACACCAACACCTGTGCCCATGCCAATGCTGGCCCCTATATCTGTACCTGCCATTAGTCACGACTCCAACCGAAGGCTGAGAATCTTCTAGGGCACCCTCCCCACCCCACAGGGGGAGGATGACTGGGAGACCTGGATCGACTATGTTGCCCCCTTGGTACCAGAGTGGCAGTGTGTGGAGGCTGAGAAGCGAGAAAGAATCATAGAAAGGTTGAGGGCCCCGTCCTTGAATCCATTAAATTTTTGAGGTCCACAAACCCTGATGCATCTGCTCAGAAGTACCTATCTGTACTTGAAAGCAATTTTTGGAGCACTGAGTCAGGGGAGACTTTGATGTGGAAATTCCAAGGTACTAAGCAATGGAAGGGGGATAGTTTGTCTGCGTATGTTACTTGTCTAGAAAGAGCTCTGCAGAAAACTTACCAGAAAGGTGGGGTAGTGATTTGAACCGTGTGAGATTGGGGCACGTACTGCAACATGCCAAGCATTCTTTTTTTTTTTTATATACTTTCTTTTTACGCCCCCTTCTCACCCCGGTGCTTCCTCACCTTAGGAGTCTCCTCTGACCTTGTGCATCCTGCTTGTCTGTCGGCATTGGGTGCAGTCATCCCCACGCTGCCTTGGTTTGACCCCAGGTGGGTATGGTGAGGCCCCTTTCCACCGCCCGGCGACTGAGTTTCATTGAGGATCCGTCATCATGCCCGGCAGGGCCTTGGGATCGGGGCCTGAAGCTCCGTCTACAGGGAGCACCCGGAGGTATTTTTCCTTCTTTCGCCCATCCCATAGGACGCTTCTGACGCTGGGAGAGCCTAGAGCGGCGCACACAGCGTGCTAATGCCTCGCCCGGCAGATGTCCTCCCTCCCTGCTTCATGCAATCCATGCTGCACCACCACCCGTGGTCACCCAGGTGGCGGTCATGGCGCGGACCCGCATCCCACCCACCCGGAGGAGGAGGCAGCCTCTGGGCGCAGTCCTCCTCCCCGGCCGACCCTCCAGTTCCCCAGTCCGTTCCTGAACCGGGTCGCTGGCGCCAAGCGGTAACCCTACCGCTGCACGCGGCCGGCAAAACATCCAAGCATTCTAAACTGCAGATCATCCAGTTAAGGCTCCAGGATAGGAGAGGTAACCCACCTGACTACTGTGACTTGAAAAAAGAACTCCGGGAGGTAGAAGGTGAAGAGGGAGATTGTAATTATGGGGTGAGTGCAGCCCAAGTGATCATGGCACCAGAAGGCCCTTCCGAAATGGCGACCACTAAGAGTGTCCCGCCGTGGGCTAAACGGTGGCGGGGGAGGAGTTGCTGAAGGAAGTCAGAAAAGCACAATCAGGTGTGTTCACTGAGGTATCCTCTGCTGACAGAGACCCTGGTCCCTGTCAGAACATGACTGTTATGGGAGTGGGGGATGCACCCTCAGGCATCCTCTACTTGGGGTGGCTTCTCGGCTGAGCTCAAGGAATTGACTGCCACCCTAAAGGAACTTTTAAGACATGGTACACTACCCGCAGAAGTCGGATCACAATCTCCTGTTGATGCTTCAGCATCCCCTACTATGTTTTCCCCAAGGATGGCCTGAGAGCGTGTCATTTGTCACAACTGCGGCAAGGATGGCCATATGAAGAGGGAATGCCAGTCTCAAAAGGACTTAGAGAAAGTGGTGAACCAGCTTCAAGGAAAGCTTCGGAAAATGAGTCAGTGGTCTAGGGGTGCACGAAATGACTGAAGTAAAAGCTTTTGCCATCCTAGCTCAAACCCCTCTGTGGCTAAATAGTCTGTCCAGGCCCCTGCTGTTGTCTTTCCAGACTGGTCCAAGATAGTGGGCCCTTCAGTGGAGACCAATGTGGCTGTGAATGGTATTCCCACTCAGGCTGTGCTTGACAGTGGGTTGCAAGTGAGCATTGTGTTTCAGGACTGGTATGACAAACACTTATCTGATGTGCCCTTACAATCCCTGGAAGTCCCACATGTGTGGGGGCTGAGAGACAAGTCTTATCCATAACTAGGATATGCCCGCCTCTAGTTGTCTTTTCCTGCAACTGTCACTGGCGTAGAGGAGCAAGTGGAGACACTGGCCCTAGTGTGTCTCTCCACCGGACTTTATGATGGGGTTCCTTTGTTAACTGGAACAAACGCCCATATGTTTGGGAGACTGGCGCAACTCTGCCACTAGAAACAAGGGCTACGGACTGGGAGGGTCCTAAGAATTCCAGCTCTGATCAAGAGGGCCTATGATTTGCAACAGAAACTCAAGGAAGTAGACCAGGATGAACCGGTGGGGATCGTGTGGAAGGAGGATCCCGATTCAGTGGTACTGGACCCTAACGCCCAGTGTACCATTCAAGGGGAGGTCTGCCTCCGGAAAGATGTCAAGAACAAAATACTGATGTTGGATGCGACAGGCGATGGAAAATTGCCAGAAGGATTATTGGTCAAGCCCAGCATCA
Source organism: Neoceratodus forsteri (assembly GCA_016271365.2). Taxonomy (NCBI): domain Eukaryota; kingdom Metazoa; phylum Chordata; order Ceratodontiformes; family Ceratodontidae; genus Neoceratodus; species Neoceratodus forsteri. The sequence continues at coordinate 1,111,792,751 of CM028133.1, forward strand.
TGCCTGCTCATGCTCGTGCCTATGCACAATGAGTGATGGTCCAGATTCACAATGTGTCAGATCAGGAGATCCAGGTGAACAGAGGGTGCACCCTAGCTATGGTACACTGCACAGACACTGCAGTATTGCCCAGTAACAAGCACCTTGGTGAGAAAGAGAGAGTGACCCCAGACTTGTTTGACTTTGGTGACTCCCCTTTGCCAGCTGAATGGAAGGCTAGAATTAGCAAGAGACTTGCCCAGACAGACCAAGTGTTTTTGTTGAAGGAATGGGATATGGGATGTGTCCAGGGTGCAGAGCATCACACAGAAACATAGAAACATAGACTTTGATGGCAGATAAGGACCACTTGGCCCACCCAGTCTGCCCATTTCCCTACCTACTGGATAAGCTGTAGATTCTAGTTAACCAACAGCTTACCTCCTGCAACCCCCACTATAATTGCCTTATGCCTGTACCATGCATGTTTGAATTCCCCCACTGTTTTAGACCCCACAACCTCTCCAGGAAGGTGGTTCCATGCATCCACCACTCTCTCCATGAAAAAAAAATGTCCTCACATTACCCCTGAGTCATCCCCCCTCTATCTTTAAATTGTGCCCCCTTGTTCTTACACATCTTTTTTTCTGAAAGATGCTACCCTCTTGGACTTTGTTGAGTTCCTTGAGGTACTTGAAAGTTTCTATCATGTCCCCCCCTCTCCCTCCTTTCATCAAGGGTGTACATACTAAGCTCTCTCAGACTGTCTTCATATGGTTTCTGATGCAGACCCTGCACCATTTTAGTTGCCCTCCTCTGGACTGCTTTCATCCTGTCCATGTTCTTGCGTAGATGAGGTCTCCAAAACTGCACACAGTACTCCAGATGGGGTTTCACCAACTGGCTGTACAGAGGGATAACCACTTTCCTTTTTCTACTTGTGATGTCCCTCTCCATGCATCCCAATATCCCCCTGGCTCTCCTTACCGACTTCTCACATAGCTTACCCACCTTTAGGTCATCTGATATGTCCACCCCCAGGTCCCTTTCCATTATTGTTGTTGTTAGTACCTCCCCTGCTATTGTGTACTCTTCTCCTGGGTTTTTATTTCCCAGCTGCATTACTTTGCACTTCTTTGCATTGAATCTAAGTTGCCATATGTCTGACCATTCCTCCAACCTTGCCAAGTCCCTTCTCATCCTTTCAACCCCGCCTTGTATATCGACTCTGTTACAGATCTTTGTTTCATCTGCAAAGAGGCATACCTTTCCTTCCAGACCCTCTGCAATGTCACCTATAAAGACGTTAAAGAGGACTGAACCCAGTACTGAGCCCTGAGGTACCCCACTAGTAATCCCCCTTTCTTCGAAATGTGTTCCATTCACTATTACCTTCTGTGTCCTGTTGTGCAGCCAGTTTGCTACCCAGGCTATCACCCTGGGACCCACTCCCAGACTGGCTAACTTGTTATTAATCTTTTGTGCGGGACTGTGTCAAATGCCTTGCTAAAGTCTAGGTAGGTCATATCCACAGCCCCTCCCTGGTCTATTACTTTAGTCACCCAGTCAAAGAAATCTATTAGATTCGTCTGACATGACTGTCCTGCTGTGAATCCATGCTGCTTTGGGTCCTGTGGAATGCTGGCCTCTAGGTACTCAACAATGCTTTCTTTCAGAAGTGATTCCATCATTTTCCCCACCACTGAGGTCAAACTAACAGGTCTGTGGTTTCCTGCTTCTGCCTTGCTCCCACTTTTGTGAAGGGGAAATCACATCTGCCCTCCTCCAGTCCTCAGGTACCACCCCATCCTGCCATGATTTGTTAAAAAGTGTGGTCAGTGGTGTCACTAGATCCTCCCTTAGTTCTTTTAGGATTCTGGGGTGAATCCCGTCAGGCCCCATTGCTTTGTCCACCTTGAGTTTTAAAAGTTTTTTCTGGACTCTTTCTTCTGTAAATGGACTGGTGTCAACCCCCCTACCCAGAGTGCTTCCATTGTTTGGTTTGGGTAACTCCTCCTCTTCTTCTTTTGTGAATACTGAGCAAAAGTATTTATTCAGTATCTCTGCCTTTTCACTGTCTCCCTCTGCCCACCTCCCCTCTCCTTTATTAATCTTCACTATCCCTTCCTTAACCTTTCTATGCTCCCTAATGTACCTATAAAAGGTTTTATCCCCCTTCTTAACTGAGTTGGCTATCTTTTCCTCAGTTTGGGCCTTTGCTATTCTGACTGCCTTCCCCACTTCTTTTTGCTTTAATTGATACATTTCCCTGTCGTGCTCCTTCTGTGATTCCGTATACTTTTTGAATGCAATCTTTTTCTCCTTAACCTTCCCTGCCACCTCTTTTGAGAACCATAGTGGTTTTTCATTCCTCTTTGTTTTCTTTATTTGTTTCACACAAAGGCTTGTTGCCTCTATGATGGCAGTTTTAATTTTTCTCCATTGTTCTTCGGCCCCTCCTTTCTGGCCATTTGCTAGTGCATTCCTCAGGTATTCACCCATTATGCCAAAGTCAGCCCTTCTAAAGTCCAGTATCCTTGTCTTTGTATGGCTTGTCTCCATGGTTGTGCTTACTGTGAGGCACACTGTGCAGTGGTCACTTGTTCCCAGATGTCTACTGACTTCTAAATTTGTGATCCTCTCTCCATTTGAGAGTACCAGGTCTAATATTGCTCCCTCCTGAGTGGGTTCCACCACTAGCTGTCTAAGGCATGCCCCTTGTAGGGCATCAAGAATGACCCTGCTCTTGGATGTAGCTGCAGTACATGTCGTCCAGTTAACATCTGGCATATTCAGGTCCCCCATCAACAGTATCAACCCTTTTTCAGCCATTTTGAGAATGTTCTCTATCATTTTCTTGTCCATTTCTTCCACTTGAGATGGGGGTCTGTATACAACCCCTGTGCGGATTGTGATGCCATTCCCTGTCTCCAAGGTGACCCAGAGTGCCTCTTGTCCTTCCCCTTTACTTTTTAGTTCTGTAGCTTTGATCCCTTCCCTTGTGTAGAGAGCTACTCCACCTCCTCTTTTATCCTCCCTTCCCTTCTGTAGATTGTGTACCCTGGTATGTTGACATCCCAGTCATGGTTCTCTGTGTACCATGTTTCTGTGACTGCCACAATATCCAAGTGTTCCTCTTCCATCAGGGCTACTAGCTCAGGAAGCTTGTTTCCCAGACTATGGGCATTGATACTCATTGTCCTCCATTTAATGTTGGCTTTATCCTTTTTTATCCCATCCTTGCTCTTATTGCCCTTGTCTATTTTTCAATTGACCCCGTCCTTGCTCTTATTGCCCTTGTCTATTTTTCCATTTACCCCGTCCTGCCCTCTGTCAAGCTCTGTACCTCAGTGTTTACCTTACTACCTGCCATGTTTTGTGGGGGAGGCTTGAACTTTCCTGCTTCCTATCAGCACCTCCCCCCTTGGCTAGTTTAAAAGCTTGCCAAGGAAGCATTTAAACCTGTCAGCTAGGCGCTTGGTTCCCTTCTTGGACAGATGCAGACCATCGTGCCAGGTGGACCCCCAGTCCCCAATGAAGCCAAAGCTCTGTGCTCTGCACCAGTTTTGCAGCCATTCATTAAACTGCATGATGTGCAGTACCCTAGCCTAACCCCTGCCATAGACTGGCAGCTCCTCTGAGAAGGTTACCGTGCTTGCTACCTGTCTGCATGATGAATGGCCATTTTGAGAGAGGTCCTGATGCCTAGCCCCAGCAGATATAGATGATGTGAGGAGACACCTGCAGGAAATGCTCGCTGCTGGTGTGATAAAGAATCCAGGAGCCCATACGCCTCTCCCATTGTGGTTGTGCACAAGAAGAATGGGTCTGTGAGGATGTGCATTGATTATCGAACCCTGAACTGGTGGACCATCCCAGACCAATACACTATGCCTCATATACAAGATGCCCTGGACTACTTGAATGGGAGCAAATGGTTCTCGGTGTTGGATCTTCGCAGAGGATACTGCCAGATCCCAATGGCCCTGGAAGACCATAAGAAAACAGCCTTTATCTGTCCATTGGGGTTCTACGAGTTTCTGAGGATGCCACAGGGGATATTGGGTGCCCTGGCCACCTTTCAGTGACTGATGGAATGTGGGGAAGAAGATATGAATTTGCTGGAATGCCTGGTGTACTTGGATGATGTCATTGTGTTTGGAAGCACCTTAGAGGAGCATGAGAACCAACTGTTTAAAGTCCTAGACTGACTGGAAGACTTCGGCCTCAAGCTGTCCATTGACAAGTGCCAGTTTTTCTAAACCTCCGTGAAGTATGTGGGGCACATAGTATCTTCAAAAGAGATAGAGACTGATCCCAGTAAGGTTGAAGCACTGACTACTTGGCCACAGACCCATAATCTGAAAGAACTACAACATTTCTGGGGTTCTGTGGCTACTACCACAGGTTCATAAAAGACTATTCCAAGGTGATTCGCCCACTGTTGGACTTTACCCAGGGTTACCCTCCTACCAATCGTAAATAGAAAAAAGGGTCCACTAAAGAACCAGAAAAAGTATATTTCCACCCAGGTGAACTCTTCAGGCCCCACTGGATGTCCGACTGTGAAGCAGCCTTCCATGAGATCATATACCAGCTCACCCATGCCCCCATCCTCACCTATGCTGACCCAACCAAACCCTATGTGCTGCATACAGACACTAGTCTACAGACTCTAGGAGTGGTGCTGTATCAAGACCATGAGGATGGCCTGAGACCAGTAGCTTTGGCCAGTAGGAGCTTGACCCTGTCTGAATGAAACTACCCTGTGCATAAGTTGGAGTTCCTTGCACTAAAATGGACCATCATTGATCAGTTTCATGAATACCTCTATGGGGCAGAGATATTAGTGAAGACTGACAATGACCCGTTGACCTATGTACAGACTTCATCTAAGTTAGACGTCAATGAGCACCAGTGGCTTTCTGCATTATCAACCTATGATTATGCTGTCGAATACAGACCAGGCCTGAACCATATTGATGCTGACACCTTATCACGAAGGTCTACTTCCAAGAGTGATTGGGTCAGGCTATCTGAGCCTGATATTCGAGCATTGTGCCAAAAGTTTGAAAGAGATGAACAGATGTCTTTGGACACAGTGGACTGTTTAGTAGATCGCTTGGGCCCTTCTGACACCTGCATATCAGCTGGTTATTGCCACTTCTCTGCTCTAGATATGAGTGTACTACCTTAATTTGACAATGACAGCATTCAGTGGGCTCAATCCCAAGATCCTATGATTCAGCCAGCACTTGATGCCCTGCGTGCGGGGAAAGATGTGTCTAAGTTATGTTCCACTGACTTGCGACCTGCTTTATTGTTTAAAGAAGGCCCCAGATTAAAGTTGCTCAATCAGTTGCTGTATAGAGAGAGGCAGTAGATCGTAGTGGCAAAGTAGACAAGCAACAATTAGTCCTGCCCATGGCCTTTAAAGATTTGGTACTGAGGTCCCTCCACAATCACATGGGACACCTTGGTATTGACAGAACCCTTGACCTGGTACGATCTTGCTTCTACTGGCCGAAAATGGGGGCCGATGTTGAGCACCATGTAAAGGCTTGTAGTCACTGCCTGTAAAGAAAAGCCCTGCCTCAGAGGGCTGCCCTCTTGTTAATATTACTACCAGCACCCCCATGGAACTAGTCTGCATAGACCTCTTGTGTTTAGAACCTGATCAGCGGAACATTGGCAATGTGTTAGTGGTTACGGACCATTTCACACGGTATGCACAAGCTTTTCCCTCCAAAGATCAAAAGGCATCTACCGTGGCCAAGGTGCTAGTGGAACATTTCTTCGTCCACTATGTTGTCCCCCAGTGGATCCACTCTGACCAGGGCAGAGACTTTGAGAGTCGACTAATCAAAGAAATGCTCTCACTCTATGGGGGGTGTGAAAGTCAAGAACCACCCCCTATCACCCACAGGGAGACCCTCAACCAGAACGGTTTAACCACACCCTCCTAGACATGCTGGGCACCCTCCACCCAAAAGACAAGCATAAATGGAGCCAGCAGATTAGCACCTTGGTACACACATACAATTGCACGAAAAATTATGCTACCGGGTTCTCTCCCTACCGTCTCATGTTTGGGAGAGAGGCCCGGCTGCCTGTTAATGTCTGTTTTGGGGTCTCTCCAGATAGGGTCCAAGCCGAAAACTACTTGCAATATGTACAAAAACTGAAAGCTCAATTGAACCATGCCTATCAACTGGCTCAGACAATGACCACCAAGAGAAATCTAGCCAACAAAGAGAGACCTGATAAAAAAGTAAAGGCTCAAGAGCTTCGACCTGGAAACCATGTGTTGTTACACAATTTGGGACTGCATGGTAAACACAAAATTGCTGATCGGTGGCACCATCTTTCCCATGTAGTAGTTGGAAAGTTGGATGATTTACCTATGTACAAGGTGCACCCAGAGAACAACTCCAAAGCTGTCAAGACCATGCACCGTAACCACTTGCTACCTGTCAGCCAAGTCATGATTGAGGCTGAACTCCCAGAAATTGAGCCCCCGGGGCTGGTGACTCATGCTGCTGCAAGAAAGAGACAGAGCCAACCTACCCCAGTGGTCACAGATTTAAGGTTTCCTCTGCAGCAGGCCCAGCATGATAGTGACTGTCAGTCCACTTCTGACAAAAGTGAATGCGACTATGCCTATTACCCCTCTTATGAACTGAGTCAACTGTTTTGAGGTAACCCCATGATTAATTGTGGGGATGAAGCTGGGCCTTCTGGACTGTCTAACCCTCCAGCTTTGTGCTTGGAGTAAATGCTCCCTGAAAGTGAAGTGCAAAGTATCACGTCTGAGGATGCTGAGTCTCTGTGTATTGTGGAACTGTATGATTTGCCTGGGGGAGGGGCTGATGGAATGAGTCTTTCTGGTGACATGCCAGAACTTGAAGAACACTATGAGAGTGCTGATAACCCCCCTTCAGTACCAGGGCCTCTTCAAAATGAGCAAAGTGTTGTAGAAACAGAGCCTACAGAGCAAGGAGCTGACAGTGCTCCAAGTTTGGATATTTCTACCCAGGCAGAGGCACCCCTCCCAAGTGTTGAAAGTCCCGGGACCAGTGCTGAGAGTACAGAGACTGTGACTGTTCCCCCCAGAAAGACTGGCCGAGCTGTCAAGCCAGTATTGCAGTTCAGCTATGATTCTCTGGGGAGGCCTGTGAACTTGCCTCTCCATGTGGATCACAAAGGTGTTTATGTTTCATTGAACTCACTGCCCAAATTGAGCTTGACGGCCCATTCCAGGTTACTTGTTCTGCCCTCTAACCATGGTGCCCCTGTCCCATCCAGCCCCAAGTTAGCTGATAGGCATGGGGCCCCCTCTTACTCTGTTTAATGTACAAGAAGTTATTACCTGATTTAGTATAGTAGCGTTCAACTGACTAGTGTGAAAATATGCCTGATGTATTGTCAGAATGGGTACAGTATTATAAAGTGTAGTGAAAATGTATAGTAAAGTAATAAGTTTATGTTAACTGATGCATGATGGTACAGACTTGAGGTGGAAGCCAAGTTTCCTCCAGGCAGGGAAGGGTGTAATCCCCTTACAAATGGGGGTTCCCGAAAAGTCTTCCTTGAGCTTGCCTAAACGCTCACTGCCAGGCTTGTGTCCTGCGTTTTAGCAGTTTAAATGTGATTGCCAGAGAGTGCCTGTATAGCCTCTGTGTACTGTCTCTTTAAGAGCTGCCTGGTTTGCAGTTAAAATGGATCTTGGGGGGGGGCTGAGTGTTTCCATGCTCGAGTCCCGCCTGAACTGCTGGATAATTGCTCCGCTTCTGCCATTGCTAATTACGCAGAGGTAGGTCTGTTAATAGATGTACCTGTTTGCTGATCATTTATTAGAATTTAATGATAATATAATTTGTCTAAGCTGCCTTCTTTGCAGCAAGGACTGTTTTGTTTATCCCCACCATTTGGCCCAGAATTGCAAATTGGACCAATCAGTACGGGTGGGACCTAAAATGGAGCCGGACTACCGAAGCTGTCTGGAGTCAAAATCTGTAGGAACTGTAGTTTTGGGCTTTTGGCGCCTTTTTGCAACTGAAGGGGGAGCTCTTGCTTTGACTGACAGCTGAATCAGCCAACTGAACCTTTTGGATCTGAGGGAAATCCCCAAGCTGCCTGCTGTTTAAGGCAGATCTAAGTTGGGAGCTGAAGGAGAAAGAGCTCAAGTGATTTTGAGCAGCAATCCTGAGTGGATTCACATAGGAGAACTGTGAAAGGGCTGAGTTTGGCCTGCATGTCTGCCTGCTACCCCTGAGAGGGAGAAAAGAGAATTATTTCAGATTAAATCCGAGTTTGTAAGAATGAAGTAAGCCACTGATTTTCTACCAGTCTCATACCTGAAGAAGACCGAAGATTTTGCTGAATGCAATCGGCCTGTCAGGATTTCCAGTTGCTTTTGAATCCCCGGTTTGTGCAGAGACTTTGCGATTGTGTCTGGAGAGCAGTTTGCCTGGTACAGTAGAATTTCCTTACATGTAAATGTGCTGTGTATTGAAAGTGGGTCCTGATTTGGTTCCCCACTGTGTGAACTGTGTTCTGCTTGCTGAAAACTGTATCCAGCCCAAAACGGACTGTATCTGAATTTGTCTCCATTTGGCCGGGGCCTTGCCACACTGGCCCAGCCAGACTACCCACTGCACAGAGAAAGCCATTGACGAGAGACCTGCCTGGGGATCAGCCCCCTGCTCCACGCTTGAACAGGAATGACACCTCAGCAATTCGTGTGGGCCTTGCTTCTCCTGGCATGCCAGATTAACCACCTGCTGTCTCAATTTTCGTCCAGCCTGTGTCCAATCTTGAGTATCGTGAGTAATCATCAGGGTAGCTCCCTGTAACAACAGCCTAATCTAAAAGTGTGTCATCTGATTGTCTTGTTGTTTTCTTTTCACGAACTGAGCCCTCCAGCTCCGGATTACAAATACTGTGTGTTGTGCATGTTGTTTTCCTTCTATCACAGTGCCCCAAACAGCTGCAACATTCCTGGCTAGCCCACCGTTCTCCATCTGGGTACCCAAAGTGTATGACTGTTTATGGACCCTGAAGTGCATGCATAACTGTTTGAACGACAGAGTCTTTAAGCAAATTAACCTGATTACGCCCCTCCCTTGTTCAAGTCTCTTAAATAAACCAGATCTAACTCTTTTTTTGCATTTACCCTGACTGTGGTTCCAGTTTGTGCAAGAGTAATGTACTGCTGTTATTTGCTGTGTATCACCTTGTTTTACAGGGGTCCCCAGGGCCGAACCAGAGGAAAGCCCTGGTGGTAAGTGCAAACAGTGAGGGTACTTGTGTGGTGTATCAGGGGTATTGTGAAAGTGATTATTGTGTATTGTTCTGGCCACTAGTAAGGAAAGAGGGGGGTTACAGTGTCCCGGAGGACTGTGCCCAGGTTAGCTTGACCACTACCAACCCTGACCTCTGGATGGAGGCACCCATTTCAGAACTCAGGCCCCTTAACCTGCTACTAGCCCAGCAGGCAGGGGTAGTAGCCCTTGGGATAGCACCACCTAGGGGTTACAATAGAAATTGTTTTCTCTTCAGTTCCTCATCAGTCGGTCTGGTTGGGAACCAAAACATTTCTGGTTTACTTGTGTTTACTGTGTTTTTCTCTGGTAAAGTGTGGTGTCCGGTACTTTGCGGTTTAAAAAAAGCAACGTTTTATTCCGGTTTTTTACACAACCCTTGAACTGGTTGGTGACCAAAAAGTTTGTGTTACCTGACTTGAACGCTGGTAAGGGTAACTTTATTTAAGGAAGGCAGTGTCTGACAAACCCAAGAAGAAAACCGGTCCCACTGGGTTTCAACACTGTACTGAGTGCGGGGAGGCTTTTGTTAAAGCTGATCCCCACCTCATTTGTGTTTATTGTCTGGGGTTTGACCACTTCAAAACATACTGTCACATTTGTGCAAACTTTCCCAAAGCCACACTAGAGAAACAGTTGGCTAGACTGAAGGAAAGAGAGGCCAAACAAATCCGCTGAGCTGGATGGCCAGCCCCGTTTGGTTCCGACCGAACCTGAGGAGGTGCCTGCTGAACCAGGCGATACCTCCTTGGGCAAAAGGAAGACCAATTCCAAGGGATCGGTTGCGTCAAAAAGGAAAAAGAAGTCCGCTGGTTCGGATCTGGCTCCACAGATCCCAACCACTGAGGGGACTGCGAGAGTGATAAATATTGTGCAATAGCTTTGCCTGGTTCCGACCGAACCGACATGATCTGGGAGACGATCGGTTCAGTTGGTTCCAGCCCCGTTAGATTAAGATCTGGAGGCCTATTATGATGTGGAATGGGAAGGAGATCCCGAGTATGAAGGTGAAGTTGAAGATGAAGATGAGTTTGGAGGCCTAGATGAGCTAGTAGAGCTTGACATCTCCCCAGACCGGCCTACCAATGTTTCTCCTCCCAGGCTTTCTGAGTCCCCCTCCCACTTTTTGTTTTATAAAAAAGTGGGAGAAACTCTCCAGCTGCCTGCTGTGGTGGCTTCTGAAGATGAAGAAGAACCTGACTTTGCGGAAATGATGGCTATCCTAGAGTCAAAGATGCTATCTAATCCTTTACATAAATCCTTAGGGAAAAAGACTAAAAAGATTTTACAAGTGTCCACTTCTATACTTCCAGTGGATAAAAAGATGGACAGGAGGTATATGCTGTCAGGTTCTGGGATGGAATTTCTTTATTCCCGTTGCAGCCATGTTGGAGTAGTGCAGGCTGCAGCCTGTGACTAGGCTAATATTCCCTTGGCTTCACACCCCCCAGATAAGGATTCCAGGAATGTGGATGCCATGGCAAAGAAACAATATTTGGCATCCTCCTTGGAATTCAGACAGGCCTCTTATATGGCTTGTGTAGCTAGGTACCAGAAATTTAGGTGGGATACAGTTCTAGAACTAGCAAAGAATGTCCCTCCCCAGCTAGCCAAAGAGCTGGAGCAGGTGGCTGCAGATGACATAGAGACATCCAAAGTCCAATTCCATGCTGCTGTGGACTCCAATGATGTGGCATCAAGAGTCATGGCTACATATATCTCCTTGCGGAGGTTTGCTTGGCTCAGATGTACTAGCCTATCACAGGATATCCAGGCTAAGGCCATGGATTTTCCTGTCACAGACAACTCCCTGTTTGGGGAGCAAATGGAGGCATATATGAAAAAGATGGATGAATATAGGACCACCTACAGGAGTGCAGTGGCCAAGGAAAGGCAAGCCACTCCACAAAAGCAGCAGCCTAGGGTTGGCAGGGGCAGGCCTTTCTACAGGCCTTTTTACCAAGCCCAGGCTTCCTCTTATTTCCAGCAGAGGGGGATTTTTAGAGGGAGAGGCAGAAGAGGGATGAGCAGGGCTATATCCTCTTCACAGCCTAAGGCTCCTGCCAAACAGACACCCTGATGTATCAGACCAGGTCACCTCCTCTGTTCCAGTAGGGGACAGGTTGGCTTATTTCTTCCTGACATGGAAGTCTGTCACTTCAGACATATGGGTCATGGAAGTAATATAAGCTAGGGACTTGCTCTCAGCTTCAAGAGATTTCCCAAAATCAGAACAAGATCCTTCAAACCTGCCACACCACTGGAAACAGTTGCTTTAGAGGCAGAGGTTTCTGCATTGCTACTCTTAAAGGCTGTGGAGAAAAAAACCCTGCCTCACAGAGGGAAAAACTTGTATTCAAGATACTTCCTTACCCCAAAAAAGACAGGGGAGTGGCAACCCATCCTAGACCTAAGATATCTGAACAAACATCTTAAAAAACTAACATTCAAAATGGTGACTCTGGGAATCATTCTTCCTTCTCTGAGACCAGGAGACAGGCTAGCTTCCCTGGATCTCAAGGATGCCTATTTTCACATTCCTGTCATGTGCTCCCACAGAAAGTACCTCAGGTTCGAACTGCCTTTAGGCCATTACCAGTTCAGAGCAATGCCCTTTGGCCTGACATCTGCTCCAAGAATCTTTGCAAAATGTCTGGCAGTGGTTGTAGCCTCCTCAGAAGGCAGGGCATTTCAGTGTTTCCTTACCTAGACGACTGGCTCATTGTAGGCCAGTCTTCAGACCAAGTCAAGTCAGCTCTGGCTGTTACCCAGAGGCTTCTGGGTTCCCTAGAATTTCTCCTCAATCTAGCCAAGTCAGTTCTGGAACCAGTTCAGCTTCTCACCTTTATAGGGGTAGAGCTGGATACTATTCAGGCAAGGGCCTTCCTCCCTTTTTCAAGGGTAAAGGCTCTCACAGATATGGCTGCCTCCTTCAGACCTATGGTGTTTCGTCCAGCCAGGCATTTTCTCCAACTTCTAGGCCACATGGCAGCTTCCACTGCAGTGGTCCAGTGGGGTTCCAGTTGAGGGATATTCAGCTCTACCTGAGGTCCTTCTGGTCCCAGAGGAAGGATCCTCTCACCAAGTTAATTCCAGTGACTCAGACTCTTGTCCAGGCTCTCTAATGGTGGTTAGAGGAGGACAATCTCAGACAGGGTGTCCCCTTTCTCTATCAGACACCCTCAGTTGTTCTCACCACAGATGCTTCTCTTCTGGGTTGGGGAGCCCATCTGGTAGACTTCACTGTGCAGGGCACTTGGTCACAGCAGGAGTCTCTCCTTCCCATCAATCTCCTGGAACTCAGAGCTGTGTTTCAAGCCCTTCAGGCATTTTCAGAATCAGTTCAAGGGAAAGTGGTGCAGGTCAGGACAGACACCACTACCACCATGTGATACATAAACAAACAAGGGGGCACTTGGTCCACGGCCTTGTGCACATAAGCCATGAAGGTATGGTCGCTGGCCTATTCTCTCCAGACTTCCCTGATAGCAGTGCATCTTCCAGGGAAGGACAATGTGCTGGCAGATGTTCTCAGCAGAATCTCTCACAGTCACCATGAATGGTCTCTGAACTCTCATGTCCTTCAGGTCATTTTCAAGAGGTGGAGCACTCCAGAGATAGATCTCTTTGCAGCCCCAGACAATCATCAACTTCCACTGTTCTGTTACAGACCTCCAGTCCTGGGGTCTGTTCCTCTAGATGCTCTCCTGCTAAATTAGACAAACAGGTTTCTTTATGCCTTCCCTCCATTCCCTCTGATATTCAGAGTACTGATCAAGATCAGGTCTCAACCCTGCACAGTGGTCCTGGTGGCTCTGGATTGGGCAAGGCAAGGCAACCATGGTACCTCCTGTTGCTATCCCTTGCAGTGACAATTGCTCTCTCTCTTCCCAGGAGGCACAACCTCCAGACCTCCTCTCAGGGGAGGATTTGGTACCCCAATCTCCAGTCTCTTAGACTCAAGGCTTGGCTTTTGAAGAGCTAGAGTATGCAGGTGTGTATCTTTCTCAAGGTGTGCTGGATATCCTTAAGGTTTCTAGAAAACCTTCCACCAGAAAGACTTACAATTCCAAATGGAAGAGATTCAGCATTTTGTGTTCTCAGAAGAATATTCAGCCAGATTTGACTGCCATTGCCACAGCCCTGGACTATCCGGTCCAACTGAATAGTTTAGGCCTCAGGCCTGCTACTCTTAACGTTTATTTAGCAGCTGTCTCTGCTTTTCTGTCTGCAGGGAAAGGACCTTCCCTAACCTCTCATCCTGTATTCAGTAAGTTTTTCAAAGGTCTGGTTCATATCCACTCTCCCTTTAGGGAACCCACTCCTGCTTGTGATCTGAATATCTGTATTGCACAGCTTATGCAGCCCCCCTTTGAACCTTTGTCCTCAGCTGAGCTAAAGTACTTGACTTGGAAGACTGTGTTCCTGGTAGCCATTACTACTGCCAGGAGAATCAGTGAATTGTAGGCCCTGTCAGTGGAACCTGACTTCATTTCCTGTCATAGGGATAAGGTGGTCCTTAGGATGAACAGAAAATTTCTTCTTAAAGTGGTTTCATATTTTCATCTCAACCAATCCGTGTCTCTGCATGTGTTTTGCACTGACCATTCTTCTTCAGGTGAGCGAAGATTGCACTGTCTGGATGTAAAAAGGGCATTAAGCTGCTATATAGAGCTTACTAAGGCCCATAGGAATGACTGTACCCAGTTGTTTCTCACTTATGGAGAAGTGGGAAAAGGTAAACCTGCCACCAGAAGAACTATTGCCAGGTGGATTGTTTCTTGTATCCAGTTTTGCTATACAAAATTGGGAAAAGAGCCTCCTTCAGGCCTGGGGGCTCATTCGACTGGAGATACGGCTGCCTCCTTGGCAGTAGCTAGGGATATTCCTCTCTTGGAAATCTGTAAAGCAGCCACCTGGAAAACAGTTCATCCATTTACCAAGCATTACTCTCTGAACATTCAGACCAGAAGTGATGCTAGGTTTGGCACAGCAGTACTGCATAGCTTGTTCCCAAAGTAAGGATCTGTGATCCCCACCTCCAGGGGGGATCTGCTTGGTAGTCTGCATATTATCAGAATACAGCAAGACTTCATGTTGTTTGAAGAAAAAATACTCACCATAGTAATGTTGTTTCTTCTAATGAAGTCTTGCTGTATTCTGACCTCCCTCCCTGCCTCCCCTCTCAGAACCTGGTTTTTGGGATGTGGGTTGGGAGGTACAGTGTTGCACCCCAGAGGTGTACCCTTCTCACCCATCCTGGCTAGGTTGAGTTTTTTGCTTAACTTGTTGTTTATTGTTATTGTTATTATCACTATCTACATAAGTTTCTTCTTGGGTTCTCGACTTGAGTCTTCTGGGTCCAAGTATTTGTTGCCTAGGGCTAAAAATTTCAAAACAGTTTCTATAACTATTAGTTAGTTTAGTGCTCGTAAGAATCTGACAGTTACATTGGAATGTACCAGGGACAGAGGTTTGAAAACCGAGCTCGAGCTTAGCGTTCTATGCTTCTGCATAGAGTTAACCCTTTCCTCTCTGGAGCAGTTCAAATGCTGGGGCTAACTACATATTGTCAGAATACAGCAAGACTCCATTAGAAGAAACAACATTACTATGGTGAGTAAACTTTTTATCTCCTTAAATTAAGCAATGATGAGGTTACAGGACTTTCGAGACCCATTTTATAATGTTAAATCACACTGTATAGTGATCACTGGTACCAAGGGGACTGCCCACTGTGACTTATGCAGTGCTGTCCCTGTTTGTAAGCACCAGATCCAGCACTGCCCCATCCCTAGTGGGTTCTTTCACTAGTTGCCTGAGAAAAGCCCCTTGTAGGGAGTGAAAGATGGCTCTGTTCCTTGCCAAGCAGCAGCTGGAAGGCTCCACTCCACTCCATGCCTGGCAGGCTGAAGTCACCAACTAGCAGTACCTCCCCCATACTTGCCATTCTGATGATGGCTTCCCCAAGTGCCTTATCCAACTCCTCTCCCTGTGCTGGAGGTCTGTACACTTCCTCAGTAAAGACAGCGGCCCCAGAGCCTGCCTCCAGGATGACTCACAGGACTACCAGCCTCTCCTTTTCTTCCAGGTGCCCCAGTACCTCCATGGCCTTTATTCCCTCCCTCACATATACTACAACCCCTCCTCCCTGCCCTGTCTCTCCTGAACAGAGATTAGGCCAGTATGGCCATGTCCCAGTTGTGGTGCTCAGTGCACCATGACTCAGTTATGGCCACTAAATCCAATTCAGACCCTGCCATGATGGCTTCCAGGTCTGGAATTTTATTTCTAAGACTCTGTGTATTGGCACACATGGCTCTCCACATATAACTTCCCACTGCCTGCTTCCCTGCTCCTCCCTTCCTTCCTGTTTGTGTTGCTACCTGAAGCTCCTCCTGACCCACCTCAGGAAGGAAGGAAGGAAGGAACTAACTCCCGGGTGGAGGGTTAGAGTTGTAGTTGATTGTTTCTGGAGGGCACAGGTTTACTCCCACCAACCCCACACCTCATCCCACCCGCCCCAAGAACATAATTTCCTTTATAGCAGGGGTTCTGACATCACTTCCTAAAACTGCTAACAACATACACCTGTTCATACCCTTAAAGGCACAACACACTGAATAGGGGGTAGAGACACTCTCAAGCTTGCACTCACTAAAACAAGAACAAAAAAAAAAGAAAAGCATCTGTAACAGGAAGGGACACGGACATGTGGGGAGTGGTGCAATAATAATGATAATATTTTTATTTATTTTGCACCTTTTAAATATCAAGGTGCATTCCAATAAGATAAATATGATAAAAATACAGAAATACAAAAATACAGAAATACAGAAATCAATATTACAAAAATAGACAAAAACAAACCAAAGAACTGTAAAACCATAGGCCTTTTCCCACAGGAAGGATTTCAGAGCCTGTTTAAAACTCTCCACGGTCGTGAACACCCTGGTCTGACAGGGTAGAGAATTCCAAAGGAAAGGGGCCGTAAACATAAAAGCACGGGCCCCAACAGATTTTAATATCACCCTTGGAATCTCTAGCTACCCCTCACTGGTTGAGCGGAGCAATCTCACAGGTCGATAAGGAATCAGGAGTTCTTTCAGTTAATCGGGGCCCAGATCGTGCAGGGCTTTAAAAGTCCGTAATCCGACTTTGAAGGTGATCCGCCACTGAACTGGCAGCCAGTGCAGTTCCTGCAGCACCGGTGTAATATGGGAAGATCTAGGGGTACCTATCAGCACCCGAGCTGCGGAATTCTGCACCAGCTGCAAGCGGTGGATATCAACTCCAGGAAGCCCAAAGTAAAGCGAGTTGCAGTAGTCTAGGCGCGAGGTCACAAAGGCATGGATCAGAGTTGGCAGATCACTGAACGGAACAAGGTGCTTGATCCTGACGATGTTTCTTAGATGCACTGCACTGGCTGTGGAGCAGCAGTCTTCCAGGAGACATTCTGGAGACTGCGTTGCTGCCCTATTTGCAGGCATCTCTCTGGTCTGAGGGAGGAGGTTGTTCGTCTCCATGCTGACCTGGCAAGGATTCAGGAAACCTGCTCCCCCACCCAAGGACCACCCAGACTACCACCACTACCTCAGAGGTTGCCAAGAAAGAGGAGTGGTTGGACCACAGTGGGCTCAGGGAGGGTGAGGGTGGTGCCTCTCCACAATTCATTTGCCACTCTGGCAGAGGATGGTTCCTCTATGGAAGTACTGACAGTGGAGACCAAGGAGGATGCTGGGAACCTCCACAATGGAGACCCACAGGAGGGTGGCACAGGACCCTGCAGGGGAAGGAAACAACTCCTGGTGGGGGACTCAACTGTAAGGGGGGGTAGAACTGAGGGAGGGAGGGGAAAAGGAGGTAAGATGCTTGCCCGGCTCCATGGCTTAGAGGGACAGGAAACGAATCCTCAGGATCGTGGAAGCAGCTGAAAGAGGGAGTGAGCTGGATGTCATTATCCACCTAGGGACAAATGACCTGGCTGATAATGGGATCAGAGCAGTGCAACAGGAGTTTGTGGAGTTGGGGAGGGGCTTTAGACAAGTAGCACACATGGTAACTTTCTCGGATGAGGCTAGGGTACTCTGCACCATGGGATTCAATGACTAGTTGAAAAACTGGTGCAGAGCTCAGAGAGTTGGCTTCATTGGGGACTGGAGCTCCACCTGGAGGGATGCAGACCTATACTGGTGCGATGGTCTGCATCTATCCAGGAGGGATACCAGGATCTTAGGTGATAGGTTTAAATGCTTCATTGGCAAGCATTTAAACTAGCCAAGGGGGTAGGCACTGAAAAGGAGAAGGGAAATCCTAGCCCCTCCAAAAATCAGGGTAGTTAGTGAAGGAAACACCAAGATAGAGCAGTCAATAAAGAGAAGGGCAGGAGTAAATAGAGAAAAAGACAAAGGCAGTAAGGACAGGGATGGGGCAAAAAGAAACAAAGCCATAAAAAAATGGAGGGTAATGAGTACCAATGCCCGTAGTCTAGGTAAAAAGCTCCCGAAATGGTGGCCTTGATGGAAGAGGGATACCTGGATATTGTGGCAGTCAAAGAAATGTGGTACACAGAGAACCATGACTGGGATGTCAACATACCAGGGTACACAATCTACAGGAGGGGCAGGGAGGGAAGAAGAGGAGGAGGAGGAGGAGGAGGAGTAGGAGTAGCTCTCTATGTAAGGGAAGGGATCAAAGCAGAGATTACCAGGTCCTAGACTGCTCCCTCCCAAGAGGGTTCCAACACTAGCTGTCTGAGGCATGCCCCCTGTAGGGCATCGAGAATGGCTCTGCTCTTGGATGTGGCTGCAGCAAAGGCGCTCCAGTTAATATCTGGGATATTCAAGTCCCCCATCAATAATAGCTCCCCTTTTTCTGCTATTCTAAGGGTGCCTTCTATCATTTCTAAAATAGCAAGCTGTAAGGATCACATGGCTTCTCCTACTGATATCAGATAATATTCATCCCAACCCCAGGCCCCATGACATACACTGCAACAGGTCATAAGAAACAGAATGGACTAACAATAGCATCAATAAATATCTGCAGCCTGCTAGCAAAAATGGACACTCTCCAAGTCTGGGTCCAGCAGCACCAGCCCGACATTCTTGCGATAGTAGAGACCTGGCTATCACCTAAGGTGCCAGACTCTGCTATACAACTCACTGGATATGCTGCATTCAGACTAGACTCGGTAAAAGAGGAGGTGGCTGTATTATAAATGTTAAATACCACATTCCGGGCCAAATGCTTAACCCATGTGACACCAAATGTGTGACTCAGCTGATGGCCATACAAGTAATACTTGGCAAGAACGGGAAAATCCTAACAATAGTTTTAGCCTATATCCCTCCCAAGGAACAAGTGAACAGTTTTAGTTTTGTCATCAACTACCTCTCTGAAGGGGGACCAAACACACAGCTGATAATGGTTGGAGACTTTAATATCAACTGGTCCTCCGCTGAAGACACATTAGCCACTCACGGCCAGACTCACAGTCCGACCCCACAACTCTTTTTCTCTCTCTCTCTCTCTCCCTTGAACCTCCCCTCGTTTTTTGATGCCAACACCCCCCTATTTATACCCATATGGATGGGTCCTCTTGCAGTCAGCAGGCAGGGTCACATCCCAGACCTACTGCCACCAGACGTTCCTCTCTCCTCCCTAGCTGCCAGCCCCTTTAACCTGTAAGCTGCCAAAAGGATGCTTACTCTCTCCCCCCATGAAACCGTTCACCTCCTGGTGAACACCTACCAACCACTCACACATCCCCCCCCGAGGAGAAATATGGCCACTTTCCCTCCCCCCGAAGGCTAGGGCACTAACTGGCTACGCCACTGAGATGGTGGGATTCAATTTTTTCAAAACCCAGGGCTCTACCTTAATCAACAATTTATTTATTTATTTATTAAATTTTGGTGACCGGGTAAGCCCACTGGGCCCCGGAGGTCCCTTTTTCAGGGGCGACCCGGGATTACATAGCATTGGTAAATATCACAGTAGGAATGAAAATTATACAGTATGATACAAGTTATGCAGTATTATACAGTCAGCTGGTTACATGTGCTGAGAACAGCATGCATTCATGGTGGGTACAGGAGTTAGCAGAGTATGTGACTAGACACGAAGAATGAGAGAGAAGGGCGTGAGCCACATTAAATAATACGATTTACTCACTGAGGGTAATATAGGACTGTGGGATTCAGTTGACCATGAGGTGGTCCCAGGAGCCTAGCAGTGGCATTTGGAAGTTGCAATCATGTGAGCCTTAAGCCTAGTGCGGAAACTTTTAATTGATTGTGCTTCCTGCACCCCGGGAGGGAGGGAGTTCCACAGGGTGGTTGCAGTGTAAGCGAAGGACTTGCCTCCCACCTTGGTTCTTACTCTGGGGACAGCTAGGAGAGTGCAATCTGTTGTGTGGAAGAGCCAGGGGTTAGTCTTACGTGCAATGAGTCCAGATAGGCTGGGAGGGGGAGTTTGGCTAATTAGTTTGAAGGTTTGGTATAACAGAGGGTACTGGAGACGGGCATCCGAAGAGGGCCAATTTAGTTGTGATTGCGTGTTGCAGTGGTGATTCCTGGGGTTTGACTGGGTGGCGAACTGGGCCACCTTATTATACAGGGCTTGGAGTCTATTCATCTCAGTCTTTGCTACTCCGTGGACTACTGGGGTCGCATAGGCAATTGTCGGAAGGAGGACGCTGGTGGCGATGGAGACCCTTGCTTCTGGTATCAACTGATTTTTCAGTCAGTAGAGGATGCCCAGTTTCCCATGTAAGGTTTTAGTAACTTGGTCCACATGGTTCTTGAGGGTGAGGTCTTGGTCCAGGGTGAGGCCAAGGTGTTTTAGTGACTCAACTACCTCTAGGCTACAGCCCGACATGGAGGTGAGGTGTAGGTGTTGTTTTCTATCATGTCCCAGGGATTTAGGACCAAATAGCATGGCCTTGGACTTATCTGTGTTAAGAACCAATCTATTGTTAACAAGCCAGTTCTCGAGGGAAGACAGGTCACCTTGGAGCAAGGAGCTGAGGTCTCCCAGATTAGTGGAGGGTTGATAGATAATGGCATCATCCACATACTGGACCACCGAGCTCCCCCACAGTGGTGGCTCAGTTCATTGGTGAAGAAGAAAAAGAGGAGTGGACCACGAATCGACCCCTGCGTCACTCCCTCTTTTAGTGGGAGTGACTCTGAAATAGAGTCTTTCCATTTTACCCTCTGTGTACGACCAGTTAAGTAGCTTTTGAACCACCTTAGAGAATGGCTGTCAAATCCTAAGTTGGTTTACCATCCCATTGAGCATTCTGGTGACCCATCCGCTGGTTCCTATGGATGGATTGCTGGATACTGCAGCAGGGGCATTCCTTCCCCCCACTAGCACTCTAAATAACCTTTTTGTTTTGTCAAACGAAGCACTGCTGTCAGGAAGGGCACAAAGCATACCTATCCCACTAACAATTCATAACACAGAAATTTATAATTAAAATGGCATCGAACAATACAGAAACATTTTTTTTTTAAACTGGAGCAAACACACTGCTTCTTTAAAGGCATAACAAACTGAAACATTTCAACAATTGTATTGAGGTCAGCTAACCGCTTTCACCCAGACTCATGCACGTGCACACACAACTTCATACCAACATCACGCACCCACACACACCAGCCATACATGCCCACACACAGCATTAAGGCTTAGCCAGAGGTGCAGAGGGGCATATACTAGTCCAGCCACCGCTTGGTAAATCTTACTAACCAGAAAGTTTTTTTCAAACAAGAAAACACTATCTTAACTTACTGGGGAGTCAACCCCTTTAAACATTTAAACATTAAGTAATAGACAAGTTGGGTTGATCTCACCCAGCATCCAGCGATGGGGAGCCATATTTTTTTCCTCAGTCCTGTCAAGGCAACCCAATGCCAAGGCCTGCATCAGTGGGAAAAGGAGAGTAGTCCAGACACAGATCTTTTGGGGCAGTATTTTAGCAGTCTAAGGAAGCAGTGCTATACCTAGGGTTCTGTTGCAAAATACAAGTTTGGATCCGGCTTGGTACTTTCCTCCCGAAACATCCTCACAGATGATGTAATACTTGGCCCTCTGTCCTTCTCCATCCTGAACCATTGCAAAAGTTTTAAACAAAGTCAGTCCAGTTCACACTAAGGAGGTACACATCTGCCTCACCTTCTTTATGGCTTGCTGATTGTGACCTCCCATATCCAGGGCACTCCCTCTGCTTGACCTTGTCCAGGGCTACTTGGAAGACCCAGTCCTCTCTCCTTTCCTCAATGAATATCGCAGACCCACTTGCAGAAGTATGGATGCTTCTCCCCAGGTACTCCTTTTTGATCCTCCTCCTTCTTACCCAGTTCTCAGCCTGTGACCAGTCAGGTATGCTCCTCACACCTGTTCTAGGAGCAGCACCTTTTAGCAGCCAACTCCCTGAGGTGTACTGCAAGTAGCAGGGGTCACTTGGGCAAAGAATGTCCATGTCCTTCCTATGTTTCTGACAGACCTGCCACAGCCAGGGGATGGTGTCAGGGTATTTTTGACTGGGGAAGCGGTAAAGCCTTGGGATATCCCGCTCCCACAGAGGATATTTGAAGGTGTAGTATTTGGCATGGACAACTGGAACAGTGGGTACCATGTCCAGTCCCTTGATGTCTTCCATCATGCTGGAATCTCCCTAAGATATGACCTCCTCCACTTCCACATCTGGTTTTGAAGCGGCTGCAGCCCCCACAGCAGAGGGTAGAGGTCTGTGGGTTTTCTTTTGGGTGCCTGCCACTGATGGGTGGGTATCCTCAACAGGGGGCTCCATTGGCTGAGCCTTCCTGCGACCCCACGGCATCTTTCTACCACAGGGAGGGTCAGGCACCAATGGGGGAGAAGGACTGGGCAGACAGCTAACACCCTTTTCCCCAGGAACTACCTCACTGGCTGCAGCTCCCACCTTGTCCCAATTTTCCAGGCTAGATATGTCCATACTGACTAGAGCAGAGGTGGTGGACCAACTCCAGGCAGGCTGATATAGCAGGGTGGGCAGAGTTGGAAAAGACGCTCCACTGCTGGCACAGTCCAAACACATGGGCAACACTTTCACAGGTCCTCCAGAGTTGTGACATATCACATATCTCTCCTGTGTTCCACCCTTCTGAGCCACCTCCCAAAGCCAGGATAGGAGCAAAGCTGGAAGAGGGACCATCCTGTTCCCATTGCCAGAAGCTTCTGCCATGAATATAATCCTCAAGGTTCTTTCCTGCTGCTGCTCAAATTGTTGAGTCCTAGCGAGCAATTTTCTCCTCGATATGCAATCACTGACGGCACAGTTTGCTATGCTTCACATGGCACTCCCGCTCCTCACAACATGACCTCTAGCCAGAGCCCGGCCATTTCCAGCCAATGGCATATGATCCCCAAAGCTCTGCATATATTAACTGTATGCTAAACAGTCCATGCTGGTAGAAAATAGCTCTGCACACAAAGCGTGAAGTTCCACAGGTCCAAAATGGCACCTGACAGCAAGAAAATCTCCCGCACTGCTGCACTCCACAAAATTATAGTCCAGGAACAGTTCTGGCACTGTCAAATGATCAATAAATATCCCCTATGAGCCCCACATTGCAAGCCCCCCTTTCCAGTGTCTAGGGGTATGCCAGATGGTAAAAGTGGGAGGGGTTGCTGTACAGCCAGAAAACACAGTCCATGAAAATCAGATATGCTTGTTTACCTGGTTCAGCTCTTGGAGGATGGAACAGAGGTCTAGGTGCTTCACTTTTCTTGGAGGGGCACAGCTTCAGGGGCAATGATGGCTTATATTCACACATTTTGGCAAAAACTATTGGATTAAGTCCATTGTCCACGCAAGAATTAAAGAGCAAATAACTTATTTAATAACACTGATTAATAGTTCACTCCATGGAGTGTGGGGGTTCAGTGATTAATGGTGGGGGCAACTTCGCAGGCACAAACCTGACCTTGAAATTGCAGCAATCTCTTTTTCCAACAGATTGATTTTACTTATGCAGTGCTTCTCCTCAAGCCAAAACGGTGGGCTGAAAAGGCTGCACCAGGCTTGTACTTTGGACTTTGCCATAATCCCTTTTATACTCCTCACACATTTCCAACATCCCATCTACCAGCACATTTACTTTAACTCCTTTTTCTTGGGCAATCCATAACTTAATTACAGGGAACCTGGGACAGCACGAGACGTTTCTACTGCCCAGTCCCAATCCTAGTTTGCTTTCTTTAAACTGGGAGTGTGTTTGTCTCAACTGATGGTGTAACTTTGGGCTAAACAGTCTCACCGAAAACCCTTCTAACTCCAGGAATCACTCATTATGATTAAACAAATGCAGTCAGCCTCCTGTGTTGGACTGCCCGGAGAGATGGAATTATATGCAAATGATGGAACTCTCAACTGGCTCATGCTGCTTTCAAACTGCTGCCTTTGCAACTGTTGCACACCGAGTGCTTCAGATTCTTTACTCCGCCTGCCTAGTGAAGATGTCCTGAGAGAGCTCTCCTTCAACCTCTGCAAGATCTAATTATCTGATCGATAAATAGGGTTTTTACTTCATATTTCAGATTGCTGCCTTAGTTTAAGTTTATTTTGTAGTTTGTGTAATTTTTTTATTTTATTTAGCGGTTCCTTGGAACCGAGGATTCCGCTATTTCTAGTAAGGTTTTTACCTCAGTCTTTTATATTTGTTAATCTTTTGCGGTAGGTTCCTAACCGCATACATTTATTTAAAACTTATATAGATTTCTTAGTTTCTCGGTGCCAGGAACCGAGTAGCGATCGGTTCCTGGAACCATTAGCGTTTGTTTATAGCTGTCATATTCGGTTCTAAGGAACCGATAATTTGTTATATTTTCTTCGATTCCTGTTCAATGTCAGAGGCTCCTATTGTTAAGCCTAAAAAAATGCACAGGACTCACTGGTTTTAAATTGTGTGAGTCTTGTGGTCAGATAATAGCTAAAGCAGACAGGCATTCATTGTGTATTTTTTGTCTGGGTACTAGCCATATTTTTGCAAATTGTGACATTTGTGAAACATTTTGCCCTAAAACTCTGAAGAAAAAGTCAAAAATTTGGAAGAGATGGCCTCTGCTTCTACTGAAACTGGTTACTCCACCTCTGGCACAAGAAAGGATGGAGGTAAAGCTAAGGATCCTGACAAAGGATCAGATAAAGTTGAGCAGGGTAAGCCAAAAAGGCCAGTGGAGTCAGGGACTGAACCTGTGCCACTGAAGAAAAAATGTAAGGAAAAGCATGTTGCTGCACCTCCGGCTGAGAAGGCTAAGGAGCTCCCAGCAGACAAAACTGGTATGCCCTCGGCTGAGGACATTGCCAAGGCCTTACAGGTCTTACAAGCACTACAGGCTCCAGTCCCAGTTCCAATACCGGCTGCCCCAGTTCTTGTACTGGTTCCACCCTCTCAGGAGCCACTAGCTTCCTTTCCTGAGGAGGAGGAGGATTTTGAGGATGAACAGATAGACCCAGAGGTTTCTCCAGAACAGTAGTTCGCTTCCCCCCCACCCCAGGGGCCCAGAGGATTATTTCTCACACTATGCTTTTGTTAAAAGCATGGTAGAAATACTCAACCTCCCTCTGCAGGAGACAGAGGAGGATGTGGAAGAAGCAGAATTCTTGGATATGATGGGGTTAACCCCAACAAAATGTTTATTACTGCCTATGCATAAGTCCTTAAAGAAGGCAGCAATGCAAGTATTCCAAACTCCCAATTCTATTCCAGGAGTCGATAAAAAAGCTGATAAGAAGTATCAGCTTGATAGGACAACAGCTGATTTTCTTTTCAGTCACCCTGACCCTGAAGGGGTTGTGCAGGCTGTTGCTTGCGACAAAGCCAGAATCCCCTTAGCCACCCATCCCCCAGATAAGGATTCTCAGAAGATGGATACAATGGGGAAGAAAGGGTATATGGCTGCTTCTCTCATCCTTAGACAGGCCAATTATATGGCCTATGCAGTGCAATACCAGAAGGCACTCTGGAATGCAGTGTTAGCTCTGGCTGACAAAGTGCCTGGTGAGGTGGCAGTGGACTTGCAGGATACAGCAAAGGCCGCTTTAGATGCCACTAAATCCCAGTTCCACATGGCTGTGGACACTCATGACTCTGCAGCCAGGTGGATGGCACTATCTGTCTCCCTTAGAAGATTTGCCCAGCTCAGGGCCACAAACCTGACCCTGGACACCCAGGCCAAGGCGATGGACTATCCTTTTGAGAAAAATTCTCTATTTGGAGATAAAACAGAGGCCTATATGAAGAAGGTAGAAGATTATAAGGCCACCTACAGAAGCAATTCTAAGGATAGGCCTTCCATATCCTATAGGTCCCAGACCAGGGGAGGCAGGGGTAGGGGGCCCTACTCCAGACCTTTTGGCCAAGCTCAGGCCTCTCAGCTGCAACAACAGTCTAGAAGATACTTCCAAGGAAGGGGAAGGAGAACTACGAGAAGAGCTTCTCCCTCCCCAGTGATTCAAGCACAGCCCACTCAGAACCCCTGACGGGCTGGTACAGGTCGCATCCCCTTCCAAAAATCCACTAGTGGGTGGCAGACTGGCTCATTTTCTCCAGGACTGGTATACTATCACCACAGACAAGTGGGTCCTGGAAGTGGTGAGCCAGGGTTTAGCAATCAGCTTCAAATCCCTTCCCAAGCTGCTGAGAGCAAGAACAATTGCACCAGTCACATCTGCAGACAGGTACTACTGGATGCAGAAGTAAAACTTCTGCTAGCTATCAAGGTAGTGGAGCCTGTGCCCCTAGACCAGCGGCGCAAAGGCTTCTATTCCAGAAGGTTCCTCACAAAGAAGAAAAATTGGGATTGGCCACCTATCCTGGATTTAAGACTTCTAAACAGACATATTCTGAAACCAAAATTCAAAATGGTCACTCTTGCTCTCATCATTCCCATTTTACAAAAGGAAGACTGGCTAGCCTGCCTAGATTTAAAGGACGCTTATTTTCACATCCCCATCAGACCTTCTCACATAATGTTTCTGAGGTTCAGACTGGCCTCAGGCCATTATCAGTCTGCAGTCCTTCCTTTTGGTCTGACTTCTGCACCAAGGGCATTCACAAAGTGTTTGGCCATGGTAGTGGAGTTTCTGCGAAAACAAGGAGTGTCAGTCTTTCCCTACCTGGACGACTGGTTAGTGGTGGGTCCATCTCTACATCTGGCAGAGCAGGCCTTGGCACAAACAAAGTCTGCTCTGGAATCCCTGGGCTTCCTCATAAACAAGCAGAAGTCTCAGCAAACACCAGTTCAGGTACTCGAGTTCACTGGAGCAGAACTGAACACCAGTCTGGGCAGAGCTTTCTTGCCACAGGACAGGGTAAACAGTATCCTACGAATTGCAAGCTCATTTGTACCAGGAAAACCCAAACCAGCCAGAGACTTCCTCAGGCTTTTGGGCCACATGTCAGCTGCCACCACAGTGGTGCTAGGTTCCAGATTCCAAATGAAGGACATTCAGTTTCACCTGAGGCAATACTGGTCACAGAGAACAGATTATCTGTTCAAACTGGTTCCAGTAACCCACACACTGTCCTGCAGGCACTGCAGTGGTGGCTGGATGAACAAAACCTTCGGGTAGGGGTTCCTTTCACAAAAGAACAATCTTCCTTAGTTCTTACAACAGATGCATCCCTTCTGGGTTGGGGTGCACACATGTTGGATTATATAGCAAGTGGCACATGGTATCCTCAAGAATCCCTGTTGCACATAAATCTGCTGGAGCTCAGAGCAGTGTATCTAGCCCTGCAGGCATTTGCTCTACATCTTCAAAACAAAGTGGTGCAGGTCAGAACAGACAACACCACTACTATGTATTACACCAACAAACAGGGAGGAACCAGGTCAGCCCCACTGTTCACAGAAGCAATAAGGCTGTGGTCCCTGGCCTACTCCATGAAAATATCCCTTTCAGCCATACATCTTTCAGGAAAGAACAATGTACTGGCAGACTCCCTCAGCAGGATAAGTCAGGATCACCACGAGCGGTGTCTGAATCCTCAAATTCTCAGCCTGATTTTCAGGCGTTGGGGCACTCCAGAGATAGATCTCTTCGCCTCTGCAGAAAATCACCAGCTACCAATATATTGCTGCAGGCCTCCTCTCAGGGGCACACTACCCCTGGATGCGTTGGCACTGGATTGGACAGGGAAGTTTCTATATGCCTTCCCTCCTTTTCCATTGATATTCAGGACCCTACAGAAATTGAGATGCTGACCAGCAACAATGATACTGGTGGCACCAGGCTGGGCGAGGCAGCACTGGTATTCGCTTCTGTTGGCTTTATCAGTGGTACCTCCAATTCATCTGCCCAGGAAGCACAACCTGCTGGCTTCCTCTCAGGGCAGGATACTGTACCCCAACCTAAATCACTAAGGCTGAAGGCCTGGCTCTTGAGGACTTAGAGTATGTGGACCTTAAACTGTCAGAACAAGTTTTGGCAGTACTCAGGGGTTCTAGGAAACTTTCCACTAAAAAGACTTACTCTGCCTAGTGGAAGAGGTTTTCCATATGGTGTGCAGGTAAGGATATCGACCCATTCAGGGCTGACCTTGCCTTTCTTCTGGATTACCTGACACATTTGCATTCTTTAGCTCTGAAGCCTTCCACACTTGAGGTTCATTTGGCTTCAGTTTCAGCTTACCTGTCAGCAGGTAAAGAGAGGTCCATGACCTCTCATCCAGTCTTCAGAAAATATTTTAAAAGCCTTAACCTTTTGTACCCTCCCTTGAGGGAACCAGTTTCGGCCTGGAATCTGAATATCTGCATTGCCTAGCTCATAGATGCCCCATTTGAACTGACTGCAACAGCAGACCTGAAGTATATCACTTGGAAAACTGTGTTTTTGGTTGCTATTACATCAGCCAGAAGAATCAGTGAGTTACAAATACTGTGTACTGATGTAGATTACATCTCATTCCACAGGGATAAAGTGGTCCTCAGGACCAATAGAAAATTTCTTGCCAAAGTGGTGTCTGATTTCCATTTAAATCAGGCCATCACTTTACCTGTCTTTTTCACAGAGAACCAGTTCTCCAGAAAGGAGGCTTCACTCCCTTGATGTCAAAAGGGCACTTAGCCACTATATTGACAGAACTAAGTCTTACAGACCAGGCCAGACACAGCTCTTTCTTACCTACGGAGAGGTAGGTAAGGGTAAACCTGCCACAAAATGGACATTTGCTTGTTGGATAGTGGCAAGTATCCAGATTTGCTATAGTAAAGTGGGTAAACAGGCTCCCCTGGGCCTGAGAGCACATTCCACCAGGGGTACAGCTGCTTCAGTGGCAGCTTCAAGGGATATTCCACTCTTGGAAATCTGCAAAGCAGCTACATGGAAAACAGTACACACCTTCACAAAGCATTACAGCCTAGGCCTGAAATCCAGAAGTGATGCCAAGTTTGGTACAGCAGTGCTGCAGAACCTGTTTCCTAAATAGGTTTTCTACCCAACCTCCAAAGGTATTGCTGGGTAGTCTGCATTTGTTTAATCATAATGAGTGATTCCTGGGGTTAGAAGAAAAAATTACTCACCATAGTAATCTTGTTTCTTCAAAGGGATCACTCATTATGATTAAAGCACCCACCCTGCCTCCACTACTAAAAAAACTATGGACGTTGTTCTGCATCCTTGTAGGATATTTTTTCCAAATAGGTTAAGTTAAGAGACTCACCTTTTGTCAACCAATTGCTTCCCTTGTGGTATCAAGTTTTTTAGGTTTATTTATTGGGATGTTTTTTTGACCTGAGAGGACAAAAAATTATTATATATATATATATATATATGAATGTTATCATAGTTAATCGGTCTTACACCCAGCTTAGGCTCCATAAGAATCTGAAGAGCTCGGAGTGCAACAGTTGCTAGGGCAGCAGTTTGAAAGTGGCATGAGCCAATTGGGAGTTCCATCATTTGCATATAATTCCATCTCTCCGGGCAGTCCAACACAGGAGGCTGACTGCATTTGTTTAATCATAATTAGTGATCCCTTTGAAGAAACAAGATTACTATGGTGAGTAATTTTTTCTTCTGGCATCCAATCACTGATGCTTACTAGCTAGTTATCTCAATAAACAGTAAATGGAATATATGTTTCCTTCTACCTTACTCCGGTGTCCCACCTGCAGTTTCCTGTGGCCTACAGCCATCCTGTGGGTGCCCTACAGATTTTCCTCAGGTAGAAGCTCCACCCCTGCTCTGTGCCACTCCCTACAGATGCTTCTAAGGTAGAATCTCCAGCCCTGCTCTGTGCTACTTGTCCTACAGACAGCCCTAAGGTAGATTCTCCGTTCCTGCTCTTTGCCACTCATGTGGTGGGAGTCATTTTTTTTTTTATCTCCCTGCAAGCCCCCACCCCCACAGTGTCTAGGGATGTGCCAGATGGTAAACGTGGGAGGGGTGGCTGTACAGCCAGAAAAAAAGTCGATGAAAATCAAATACACTCGTTTACCTGATTCAGCTCTTGGAGGATGGAACAGAGGGTCCAGGTACTTCACTTTTCTTTGAGGGGCACAGCTTCGGGGCAATGATGGTTAGTATTCACACATTTTGGCAACAACTATTGGATTAAGTCCATTGTCCACACGAGAATTAAAATGCAAATAACTGATTTAATAATACTGATTACATTAATAGTCCACTCCATGGTGTGTGGGGGTTCAATGATTAACAGTGGGGGCAACTTCGCAGGCACAAAACCTGACCTTGAACTTGCAGCAATCTCTTTTTCCAACAGATTGATTTTACTTACTACCTGCGGAGGTGGTAGGAGCTAGGACTATATCAGCATTCAAAAGGGGTTGGGATAAGGAGTATGCTAGAATCAAATCCACAAGGGAATCTACCAGCTAGGATCCAGGATCATCTAGGACCTTGTGATCTTAAGTGCAGACTTGATGGACCTTTGGTCTCCTTCTGCCGTCACCTTTCTATGTTTCTGATGCAGTGCTTCTCCTCAAGCCGAAAAGGCTACATTTCTTGGCAGCATCACAGATATGTTGGGCCAAAAAGGACGCACCAGGCTTGCACTTTGGACTTCGCCATAATCCCTTTTTATACTCCTCACAAATTTCCAACATCCCATCCACCAGCACATTTACTTGAACTCCTTTTTCTTGGGCAATTCATAACTTAATTACAGGGAACCTGGGACAGCACGAGACGTTTCTACTGCCCAGTCCCAATCCTAGTTTGCTTTCTTAAAACTGGGAGTGTGTTTGTCTCTACCGATGGTGTTACTTTAGCCTGAACAGTCCCACTGAAAACCATTCTGGCATCCAATCACTGATGCCACATGCCTGCTCCGAGCATCCTAGAGAGTTTCATTTATCCCAGATGATCCCAAAGACCCAAGGCACTCTCCACTCATGCAGTGATTTTACTGCAGAAACGCCTATCACCCAGGGCCCGGCCAAAGTGCCACACGGAGCACATAGGCGGCCTCCCACCCCGTCTGAAGTCCCAAACAGTCATACCCCATGCAGGACTCCTCCTGCCTCCACAGGCTGCACATTCCACAAGAGCTCCAACTCTGCAACTTCACTTGGACCAGGGAAAGGGGATAGGCTGCCACCACTATCCCACCAATGATCCAGGCTGCCACTTCTGGACTGCGCCCCAGACCCCTCTAGTCATATCGGGCCCTGCCACAGTCCTCACACTGGCTCTCTAGAATGCACTCACCCACAGGTGAGACCACTAGTTACACGGGACCCCTTTCTGCTCCATACTTCTCTTTACGGCCCTGAACTGCCACACTTGCCAGTCTTTGAGTGAGGGGGGCTGGGACTGATGGTCCACCCTGGCCCTGCTGCAGTGTTGACAGCCGAATTCATGGGCCAACCCCAGAACTCTCCCTCTCTCTCCTGAACCTCCCCTCCTTTTTTTCGTGCCAACACCCCCATATTTATACCCATAGGGATGGATCCCCCTGCAGTCAGCAGGCAGACCCACATCCCAGACCTACCGGCACCAGACTTTCTTCTCTCTTCCCTAGCTGCCAGCCCCTTTAACCAGTTAGCTCCCAAAGGGGGTGCTTATATTCTCTTCCTACTTCGTGGTATCCCCCAATTGCTTGGCTCATCTAAGCCTCCTTCAGCACTTCCTCCTTTCAGACACCAGTTTCACAGAGCGTAATTGAGCACTCAAGGCACAAATGATTGCAAATATTCTCCTAGCTAGGTCCCCTCCCTGGCTAACAACAGTTTCAGAATTTAAAGAACAACAAAAACTGCGATCCAAAAATATTTACTTCTGCTTATTCACACAGACCCTTTAAGTACAATGGTGCCAGCCAGGATGCAACACAGTGCTTCGAGTTACTGTGTGACAAATGGGGACTTGGGGTGGATAGGGAGGGCTTGAACTCTGAATGGACAATAGGTCCCAGGGTTAGACAGGCGACCAGGGGCAGACTGGATGGACCATCAGCCTTTTTCTGCTGTCCTTGTCTGTGTTGCTGTTTCTATGTTCCTAAAGGAAGCCTTGTCCCCTTTTGCTACCCCTTTGTCTCTCCTTTCATCTGTTTGCATCTGTGCTCCCCTCACTGCCTTGCCTGCTTCCCGCTGTTTTATATGGTACACCTCCCTAACGTCATCCCTCTGTGTTTCTCTGTACCTCCTGAATGCCACCTTTTTTTCCTTTACTTTTGTGGCCGCTTGCCTAGAGTACCATAATGGTCTTTTTTCCTCTTGTTTTTTTCCTCACTTCCTTCATTCAGAGGCTGGTTGCCTTCCCTTAATTTTCTCCACTGTTCCTGCACCCCTGCCTGGCAATCCTCACCTGCTAGGCTGCTTCTGAGGCAGTCTGCCATATCTTTAAAATCCATCCTCCTAAAGTCCAGGACACCCAAAGGTAGTGAGGGAGCTCAGGGAAGTACTGGCTGCACCTCTGACAGCACTGTTCAACAACCCACTGGAAACAGGAGGCGGGCAGATGTAGTCCCGCTTTGTAAAAGTGATAGCAGGGGAGAGGCTGGCAACCATTCGCCAGTCAGTCTGACATTAGTGGTGGGGAAGTTAATTGAGTCCCTGCCAAAGGAAAGGATTGTGGAGTATCTTGAATCCAGCAGGTTACAAGACCCAAGGCAGCACAGATTCATGGGGGGATGTGGCTGTCATCATGTCAGACAAATCAGACAAATCTGATAGATTTTTTTGACTAGGTGACCAGGAAAACAGATCAGGATGAGGCAGTGGACCTGGCCTACTCAGATTTCAATAAGGCATTCAACACTGTAGCACATAGGAGACTTACAAGGAAATTGGGCAGCTTAGGGGTGGATTCTAAGGTGGTAAACTGGGTAAGAAATTGGTTAATGGATAGGGGACAGAGTAAATGGAGTTCACTCCATGGAAGGGAGGGTGACCAGCAGGGTGCCTCAGGGCTCAGTAGTGGGGCCAGTCCTCTTTAATGTCTTCATAAGTGATATTGCAGATGAGCTGAAAGGAAAAGTATGCCTCTTTGCAGACAACACCAATATCTGCAGTAGGGTAGACACTCTTGAAGAAGCCAGAAGGGGAAGGAAGGAAACATATTCAATTCAGTGCTTTAGAGTAACTGGTAATTGCTATTTTTCTTTTAAACTTAGATTGTGGGCTTTTAGTGACACTATACTTTCTTTGTTGTCGTTACTTATAATTGTTTTTGGGCTGTTGAAAATTTAAAACATAGTGGTGGTGTAATTCTGTGCTGTCTTTAATTGCTGCAAATTTTATCTTGGCTTGTCTGACTGCCCTGTAGTTGGGTGAAGGGTGTTAATTGTCTGGCCTCTGACCTCAGCTACGTGATAACTGGAGGTGGGGCTTGGTCAGAGTTAAAGTAACAAGCAGAGTTTTATTTTCTCAGAAGAAGCCAGAAGGGGAAGGAAGGAAGGAAGGAAACATATTCAATTCAGTGCTTTAGAGTAACTGGTAATTGCTATTTTTCTTTTAAACTTAGATTGTGGGCTTTTAGTGACACTATACTTTCTTTGTTGTCATTACTTATAATTGTTTTTGGGCTGTTGAAAATTTAAAACATAGTGGTGGTGTAATTCTGTGCTGTCTTTAATTGCTGCAAATTTCCCCCCCCCTTCCCCCAACTCTTAATTATATGCCCTGTTAAATCCGATTGACAGGAGCTAAACACAGGGTATAGTAAGGGGTGTGAAGTAGGAGGGGCATAAGGGGGAAGAAGCCCACCCTCAGCACAAGTGTTTTGACTCATTTATTTATTTATTGGTTTCTTTTTCTTTAGAAAAAAAATAAATATCTGAGGATCAGTGACAGGATTTTTAGCACAGTAAATTAATAAAAAGGGAACTAGGAGAGCTTCAGTAGCAGACAAGTAGTGGAATTGCAGTATAATGTGGGGAGCGGTGCAATGCAGTGGCTGTGGGGCAGCAATATTCAAGCAGACCTTCTGGACACTGAGGTGCTGCCCTATCTGCATGCATCTCTCTGGACTGGGGATGAGGTAGCCAGACTCAGAGCAGAAGTAAACTGGGTCAGGAGTACCATCACCCCTATCCAGGGACCACCCAGTCCAATGCAACTGCCTCAAAGGATGCCGAGAACGAGGAGCACTTGGATGACAGTGGGCTCAGGGAGGGTTAGAGCAGTCAGGCAGAGGCACATACCAGATCCTATTCCACTCAAGAACTCATATGCCACACTGGCAAATGAGGACAACCAAATAAAGGCACCCAGAGAAGTGGAAGGAAAGGATGTGGAGGTTAGCCAAGGAGGTGACCTCAGCGGATAAAGCAGTGGACCCCAGAGGAGGAGGAAGCGAATCCTGGTGGGGGACTCCATCATAAGAGGGATCCAGCTAGGAACACAGGAGGGGGAGGACAGGGAGGTGAGGTGCCTACCAGGTGCCACGGCATGGAGGGATGGAAGGAAGATTCTGGGGATCACTGGGAAGGCAAGATGGGAGGGTGAGCTGGATGTCATTATCCACCTAGGTACTAATGACCTGGAAAATGGGGAGCCAAAGGAAGTTCAGGAAGAGTTTAGGAAACTGGGGAGGGGTCTCAAGCAAGTAGCTACTTCTGTCACTTTCTCAGAAGTACTACCTGTAAGATGCAAGGGAGAGCATAGGAGTGCATGCACCAGGAACTTTAACTCATGGTTGAAGAACTGGTGCTGTGAGGAAGGGTTTGGATTCATTGGTGACTGGGGACCCACCTGGAAGGATGGAGGTTTGTTCAAGCCTGACGGCCTGCATCCATCCTGGAGGGGAATCCAAGCACTCAATGATAAGTTTAAATGCTACATTGACAAGCATTTAAACTAGCAAAGAGGGGTGGCAGGCCAGCAAGGAGGGTACCTACTTGCTCACCCCCACAGCTAGCAGTGGAACCAGTGAACCAGAGGAGTGGCTATCTCTGCAAGCAGTGTGCAAAAGATGGAGATTAGTGCCCAAGAGGTGATAAGCAGAAAGGGCAAAATTCAGCAGAAGGGCAGACAGCAAGGAGAACCAGGGATAAATGACAACCAAGGAAGGGGCTGAGTAGAACAGTGAAACAGTCTAGGGAGGTCAAATCATGAAAGCCATGTGCAAATGCCAGGAGCCTTAGCAACAAGATGGAAGATCTGGAGGCTGTCATGGTACAGACAGACCTGGACATTGTGGCCATCACTGAAACCTGGTGTAATGATAACCATGACTGGGAGATGGCCATACCTGGCTTAGCATATTCAGAAGAGACAGAGCAGGCAGGAAGGGAGGAGGAGTGCACTGTATGTGAAAAATGACATAAGGGCCAGAGATCCAGGAGGAACAAAATGGGGAGATACTGTGGGTTAAGCTGGAAAGGAAAATGGGGACAGCCATCCACACAGGTGTGGTCTATTGACCACCAGCCCAGGAAGAAGAAACAGATAGGAGCTGATGCTAGACATCAAAGGATGGCAGACAAGGGTGAGTAGTACTGGCTGGAGACTTCAATATTCCAGGCGTGGACTGGAGCATCCCAGCAGCAGCATCAACTAGGAGCAGATTTATCCTGGACTCCTTCAGGGTGCCTTCCTCAAGCAACTGGTCATGGAACCAACTCGGCAGAAGGCAATACTGGACCTTGTGCTCACAAACAGGGACAGTGTGATGGGGGTAACAGTGGGGAGCACCTGGGAAACAGTGACCATCAGTCATTGTGGTTTGAAATCACAGAAAGAGCAGAACCAAACCACACTAAAACACGTATCCTGGATTTTAGGGGGGCAGACTTTGGGGAGATACTTGAAAGAGGCATTAAGGGGAATGGGACAGGAATCAGCGGTTGAGGAACAGTGGGCAGTATTTAAAATGGGGATTACAAGAACAACAGAATTATGCATTAAGCAGGTTAGCAAGAGGAAAAGGAAGAGGAGACCATTATGGTTTTCCAAAGAGGTAGCAAAGAAAGTGAAGCCAAAAGATGCATTCAGGCAATACAAAAGACACAGGCAGAGGGGATAGAGAGAAGTACCAGGAGAAGCAAAGGGAGGCAGGAGGACAGTAAGGAAGCCAAAGCTCAGACAGAAGAACACATTGCAAAATCGGTGGGTAGAGGGACAAAACCTTTTACAGGTACATAAGTGAAAAAAGAAAGACAAAGGAGGGATAGTGAGACTGAGGGGAGGATGGGGGCCGCGTGGAGGATGACAACAGTAAAGCTGACATATTGAACAGGTATTTCTGCTCCAGTCTTTACTGAGGAAGAGGAGGGTAATGGGTCTGAAGGAGTACAAGGGTGAGAATGGTGCGAAATGGACACAAGTCCCTTTACGAGAAAGGGTCCTAAGACTGGAAGTAATAGAGTTGATAAAGCAATGGGGCCAGATGGGTGCACCCCAGGGTCCTAAAGAACTAAGAGAGGTGGTGGCTGAACCTCTGGCTATCCTGTTTAGCCGATCACTGGAAACAGGGAGTACCCAAAAACTGAGGACAGCAGATGTAGTCCTCTTATACAAAGTGGGAACAAGAGGAAGCAGGGAACTACAGACCAGTCAGCCTCACCTCGGTAGTGGGAAAGATCATGGAAGCACTACTGAAGGAGAGTTGGTGGAACATCTGGTTGTCAATGGACTACAGGACCCAAGGCAGCATGGTTTCACCAGGGGAGGTCATGTCAGACCAACCTCATTGAATTTTTGACTGGGTGACTAGGGAGGTGGATTAGGGAGGGCAGTGGACATGGCCTATCTGGACTTCAGCAAGGCCTTTGACACTGTGCCATAGAAGACTATTACACAAACGGGGAATATGGGTGTGGGCAGGACAGTAGTGTGGTGGGTAGGTAACTGGCTGGGTGGCTGGACACAGAGGGTGGTGGTAAATGGCTGTCACTCCACAGAGGGAAGAGAGTGACCAGTGGGGTACCACAGGGATCAGTGCTGGGACCGGTCTATTCAACATCTTCATCAGTGACATTGCTGGGACCTAGAAGGCAGAATTTCACTGTTCGCTGATGACACAAAGCTCTGTAACAGAGTAGACACACCAGAGGGTGTAGACAGAATGAGAAGCGACCTGCAGAAACTTGAAGAATGGTCAGGGGTTTGGCAGTTGAAATTCAATGCAAAGAAGTGCAAGATAATGCATATGGGGCACAAAAACCCTGGCACAATATATCAGTTGGGGGTGAGGATATAGCAAGCACCAAGCAGGAAAGGGATCTTGGGGTTGTCATCTCTGATGACCTCAAGGTAGGGAAACAGTGTGACAAGGCAGCAGGTAAAGCAAATAGAGATACTGGGATGTATAGGCAGGGGCATCACCAGCAGGAAAGGAGGTCATAATTCCGCTATACAAGACACTAGTGAGGCCCCACCTGGAGTACAGTGTACAGTTCTGGAGACCATACCTACGTAAGGACATAGACAGGGTAGAAAGGTTCAGAGGAGGGCAACAAAGATGGTGCATGGATTGCATCACAAGTCCTATGAAGACAGGTTGAAGGAACTGAACATGTACTCCCTGGAGGAGAGGAGGGAGAGCGGATATGATAGAGACATACAAGTATTTTACAGGGAGGAACAGGGTGCAGGAAAACACTATTTTTAGCGAAAAGATGTTCCAGTACTAGAGGGCATGGGATGAAGTTGGAGGAGGATGATTAGAGGAAACATGAGAAAGAATTTCTTCACAGAACGAGGTGGTGGACAATTGGAACACCCTGCCAGAGGAAGTGGTGGGGGCTGAAACAATCACAGGATTTAAGAATGCATGGGATAGACATAAAGGAATTCTGGAGGTCAGGGGTAAGGGGCAACAGACTTCTAGGAAAACAAACTGAACTTACAAGCTCAAATGGGCAGACTGGGTGGGCCATAGGCCCTTATCTGCCGACACTGTCTATGTATCTATGTATCTTGAGGGGCAGGAAAGAATGTGCAGAGACCTGAGAAAACTCCAGGAGTGGAGGGCATGGCAAGTGGGTTTCAATGTGAAAAAAAAAGCAAAATCATTCACCAAGGGCACAGAAACTTCGAGGTGGAGTACAAAATGGGAGAAGAGGTCTTGGCGGTCACCGAACAGGAAAAGGACCTGGGAGTAATCGTATCTGATGACCTCAAGGTGGTAGATAGTGCCAGTGGGATGCTGGGATGCATAGGGAGGGGTATAACCAGTAGAAGGAGGGAGGTTGTGCTGCTACCAGTATCGCTGTCTGGTGAGACCCCACTTGGAATTAATCATTAATCAATCAATCAAAATCTTTATTTATCCAGGCGAACATCATTGAGCAGAGCTCTTTTACAAGATGGACCTGGTTAGAACAGGGTCGGGTAACATTCATCATAAAAACATATAAATACATGTAAATAAGTATATAAACACAAACACAATGGTGCAGTAATAGGGGAGCCAGATGATAAAAGGAAGACAAGGCAAGCCATAACAGAGGAGGATTCAAATATAAGGGGGCAGGTCCACCATTGAACCATGCAACTGTATATAAACCATGTTCTCTGTATAGAAGTACCAGTTAGTTCATTTACCAGGGGCAGTCACTAATACTAGCCATGAAAATGTCTTGGAGAACCACCAACTAATGGCAGATGGGGTACCAGGAGGGGAATGTAATATGTAAGCGAAGGATAAACATTGTGAGAAGTGAAGTCCCAAGGATAGGTCAGTAGAACTGATGCGGCGGTGGGGGCCTACGGGGAGAGGGAAAGGGGAGTTAGGACTTTTATAGTATGATTGGGAGTAGATTGTGGTTGAGTGCGGTATAGAGTTGTGAAAAGAAGGCTGGAGAAAGCAGGAAGATAGACCAGTATCAAAGGGAGGACAGAGGCATCAATGTGTTATATGAAAGCATGACAGACCAGAGCCAAGGAGGAGACAAGCACTAGAAGTAATTTGTTCATGGTTAAATGTTACAGGTTAGCATGATGTCACCTCATGGTCATGGGAAACAATTGCACTGATCATTTCTGAAACATGAATATAAGAGCTTGAAAGATGAGATGTCAATGGGTGACCTAAGTTTTTTTTTTGCAATTTATTCCACAAGGAGGACAGTGTAAAGCTTATAGCAGCCCTGCCAAAGCGAGAGTTAACTTTGGGAACCATCAGTAGGAGACTTCTCAGGGTGTCATCGCCTATTGGTTTTATAGGAAGACAGTCTGTAATGTATTGGGGCAGTTTTTTGGAGATGGCTCTCAGGGTCCATAAAGCTGCATTTTCATCACGCCTGAATTGAAGAGAACTCCACCCAGCTGACTGATATAGGGAGCAGTGGTGAGCGGAATAAGGCAGGCCTGTGATGAACCTCAAAGCTCTGTGATATAATGTGTCAAATTTGGTGAGGCAGGAAATGGGACAGTGACTAGAGGATGTCAGCATAATCTATCAAGGATAGAAAGGTTGATTGTACTAGCTGTGGTTTGACATCTGTAGTTAAGAAGCGGGCTATCCTAAAGAACAGGCCAAGTCTCTGTCGTAATTTTTTGAGTCATTCTTCAACGGAAAGGAGAGCCTATGGTCCAGCCGCACTCTCAGGTATTTGAATTTAGGGACAAATTCCAACTTCTCCTCAAGAATTGTAGTTATCTGTGGCACAGGATCTGATAGGGCTGAATTTACCATTTGGGTAGAGGAAGAAAAGAGCATTGCTTTTGTTTTCCTGGCATAAAGTAATAGTTTTTTGTTTAGGAGTTGGAGTTGCAGCAGGTTGAACTCAGATTGAAGGTCATTACATGCAGATTGTAATGACGGCGGCTTAAGTAAAGAACTGTATCATCTGCAAACAGATGAATGTTGGCCTTAGTTATGTTTTCATCAATATTGTTGATGTATATTGCAAATAAGATTGGTCCTAAGATAGAACCCTGGGGAACACCTCTTAGGAGACTTTTGAGAGTTGGGAGATCTCCTTCCACTTTCACCTGCTGAAAATGATCAGAGAGGTAGTTGTTGAACCACTGTAAAGATAATGGATCAGCACCTAGTGAGGTCAGGAAAGAGAGTAGCAGAGAATGGTTGACAGTGTTGAAGGTCTTGCTCAGGTCCAAGAATACGGCACAGGTATAATTCCTGTTGTCTAGCTCTCTTTGCCAGTCATTAGTCACTTTGGCAAGTGCTGTGATGGTGCTGTGGTTAGCTCTAAACCCTGATGGGACTTGATTAAGCAGGTTATTGACTTCTAGATACTGCCTCAGCTGGTTACTTACAACTTTTTCCAGCAATTTTGACAAGACTGGGAGAATTAAAATTGGTCTGTAATTATTTAGATCACAGGGATTTCCAGACTTGAACAGGAGTATGATGTGCCGCTGTTTTCCATATTGAAGGAAAGGATCCTTGAGTTAATGATAGGTTAAATAAATCGGTTATGGGCACGGCCAACACGTGGACACTGTGTACACTTCTGTAAACCACGTCTAAGGAAGGACATCAACGTGTGGAGGCTCTCTAGAGGAAGGCAACTAAAATAGTGCAGGGGCTGCATCAGAAGCCCTATGAGGAGAGACTGAACAACCTCAGTATGTGCACCCAGAAAGAAAGGAGGGAGGGGGGTCATGATAGAGACGTAAAAAAATACCTGACAGGGTTGAACGAGGTACAGGAGGGGAGTAGTTTCAGAGAAAAAGATGCACACGAACAAGGGGACATGTAATGAAGCTGGAAGGGGGAAAATTTAGAAGAGATGTGAGGAAGTAGTTCTTCACTGAATGGTGGTGCCTGGAATAGTCTTCCAACAGAGGTGATGGGATTGAAAACAGTTGTGTGTTTCAAGCATGCCTGGGATAGGCATAAGAGAACCTTACAAAGTAAGGGGAGGGAGCAGTAGATCAAGTAGGGTCTGAGGTGAAAGCATAGGCAGGGACAAATGGACAGACTGGGTGGGACAAGAGGTCCTAATCTGACATGAGATTCTATGTTTCTAGGACCCTTGTCTTCATGTAGTTGGCGCCAGAACCCGTCTTAATGTTGAACTACACTGTATAGTGATCAGTGGTCCCCAGGGGACAGCCCACTGCAATGTCTGCAATACTGACTCTGTTAGTAAGCACTATATTCAGTATTGCCCCGCCCCATTCTTAATGGATTTGCAGACTAGCTGCCTGAGAAAATGCCCCCTGCATGGAGTCAAGGATGGCCCTGTTTCTAGCCAAAGCTGCAACTGGAAGGCTCCAATCCACATCTAGCAGATTGAAGTCCCGAACTAGCAGCACCTCCCTCCCTCCTTTTTGCTATCCTGCTGATGGTTTCCTGTAGTGCTTTATCTAAGTCCTTCCCTTGTGCTGAAGATCTGTATATCACCCCAGTAAGAACAGTGGCCCAGCTCTTGTCTCCAGGGTGACCCACAGTACTTCCAGTTCTTCCTTTACCTCTGGATTATCTTACACTTCCATAGACCTGATTCCCCCTCTCTTATGCACAGAACAACCCCTTCTCATTCCCCTCCCTATCTCTTCTGAACTGACAGTAGCCTGGTATGGGTATGGCCATGTCCCAGTCATGATTTTCAGTGCACCATGACTCAGTTATGGCCATCAGATCCAAGTCTGCCTCCACCATGATGCTTCCAGGTCCAGAATGTTATTTCCAAGACTCCTTGCACTGGCACGTATGGTTCTCCAAATCTTTCTCTCCCTGCCTACATCCCCTTTCCCCATTCTTTCTGCCTGTGCTGCTCCCCATAACTCCCCAGGACTCCCCTCTTTCTTCGTTACTCTCTCTCTGTTTCCTGTCTCTACTACACCTTTCTTTCTGCCTCCTTTGTTCTTACTCCCTTTATCCTCCACCTTGTCTACACCTACTTCATATTGTGCCCCTGCCTTGTCCCCCCCCTTCCTCTTTGTTGCTTCAACCTGCAGGAGACAGTTTATGCTTCCCTTGGTAATACAGCCTCCTGCTTCAGCTAGTTTAAATGGTCATCCAGGTAACATTTAAACCTTCCACTGAGGACTGTGGTTTCCTTCCCAGAAAGATGCAGGCTATCAAGTCAGTATAGGCTCATATCCTTTCAGGTTGGCCCCCAAGTCCCCAGTGAAGGTTAAACCCTCCTGCCTGCACCATGCCTTAAACCAGCTGTTGAAGTTCCTGGTGCAGAGTGCCCTATTCCTCCCTCCGTCGCACACAGGTAGTACCACAGTGAATGCCACTGTGTGTGTCACCTGCTTAAGGTCCCTTCCAAGCTCCCTGAACTTAACCTTGTACTACCTCCGCTCCATCTCTTGCTAGGTCATTAGTCCCCAACTGGGCAATGACATCCAGCTCTCTCTCTCCCGTGACCTGCTGCCCTAGTGATCCTCAGGACCTGCTCTCCATCCCTCCGAAATGAAGTGCTAGGTAGGCGCTTTACCTCCCTTACCCTTCCTCTTCCTTTTCCCAAGTCTGTCTCTCTCATGATAGAGTCCCCCACCAGCAGCTGCTTCCTGCTCATCTGGGCACCTCTTCCTCCCACCTTGGGGCCTACATTCTGAGGAGACCCAAATCTTTCCTTGCCACCACATCTGGTGCCTCCTCCCAGCTGTCTCACCAGTATGGTGAAGGAATTTTGCAGTGGCATAGGCTGAGGAGTGTGTACCCTACCCACCACCCCCACCTTCCCAGAGCCCACCAAGGTCCAGCTGTCCTTGAGGGAGCAAAAGTTAGTAGCGACGTGAGGAAGTACTTCTTCACTGAAAGAGTGGTGGATACCTGGAACAGTCTTCCAGCGGAGATAGTGGGGATGAAAACACTGGTGGGCTTCAAGCATGCATAGGATAGGCACAAGGGAATCTTAGTTGGGAAACTTGGGGGGAGCTAGAAAGAGATCAGGAAGGGCCCGCAGTGAAAGTATAGGCAGGGATAAAAGGGGTAGACTGGGTGGGCCAAGCAGTCTTTATCTGCCAACAAATTCTATGTTTCTCTGTTTCTATGTCCCCCTCTGTCTAGGCATCCTCTGAGGCAGTGGTGGCAGACTTGGTAACCCCTGGGTGGGGCAAATAGTCCTCTGCATCTTTACCAGTTTGGCTTGGAGTCCAGTGGCCTCTGCCTCAACCCAGAGAGGGGCAGACAAATGGGGCAACACCTCATTCTCCAG
Source organism: Neoceratodus forsteri (assembly GCA_016271365.2). NCBI lineage: Eukaryota > Metazoa > Chordata > Ceratodontiformes > Ceratodontidae > Neoceratodus > Neoceratodus forsteri. The sequence goes on from CM028133.1 coordinate 1,111,835,598, forward strand.
AATGTGTCCCAAAATACTGCGGCTCCACACCCATTACAGTGCACCACTCCCATGTTTACCTCCTTTACCTTTATTACTCCTGAACTTAGCCTGCCCCCCTCTGTCTCCATCCTATACCCTTTTCCTCCCTCCCTTTCTCTATGTGTATTTATTACCCAACCCTAGATAGGGGGTTACCTGGTTTCCCTTCTATCAGTACTTCTGTCAGCTGAACCCTTCCCAGTACCCCACTGCCTCCTTACTCCACCTTTTAACCTTCTTACCCTTCCCTTCCTTACCTGAACTGGCTAAATCACCTTACCCCAGATAGGGTGTCTCCTGTTTTTCCCACTGTTAGTAGCTGCCTGCACTTAAGTCCTGCAATTTTTTCTCTTTGTACTTAACCCAACAACTGTAGCTATCTACCTTGTCTCTTTTGAATAAGTGTACATGGAGCTCAGACTTTTCATACCTTGTCTCTTGCTTCCCCTGCGTAACCTTCTGCTGACTATGGCCAACCTGCAGACACCTGCCAATGCCTTATGTCACCTGTTCAACTGTGGAGCAGGGGAGGGTGCACACAAGGATGGTGGTGCCAGTCTGAAATGGGATTCCAGTAGACACAGTGAAGGAGACCACTCACCACTTGTTTCCGTGGCACAAAAGACACTTTTTGGTTTTCGGTATGGCTCAGTATAGGTTTTTCCAGCTATATCCTCCCATGATTTTTCAATCAATAGAGATTGTGCTGAATTCCTATCATCATCTGACATACCGCCCTGCCTACTCAAGGGTCCAAAAGTTACAATCTAAATTAAGATCTAACTAGCTGATGTTACAATTCCTTACTACTTCCTGGAATGGGGTCCATGTCAAATTGTATAAATCTATTTGGTAATTTCTCATATAATGTATACGTTCTAATGTCATCACCTTCCTCATGTAGTTAACCCACATCTGAAGTGCTGGAGTGTCGGAGTCCTTTCATCTTAATAAAATACATTTTCGTGCGATGATCATTGCTAATATATATATATATTATTCTTACAGACCTTTCCAATGCATCGAAATAATTGAATACTAATAGTAAAGTTGGGCACTTAACAGTTAGGTTCCTCTTAATTCATTTATTCATGTACAAAATAGAGCAGACAATGGCAAAAACCAGAAGTAGGGACCAACAAACACAAAAGCTCCGGCTAACCTAATTTTTCATCCCAGCCAATCAGGGGCTTTTCAGAGGTGGTGTGAGCCAGTCATACCCCATCATTTAAATGCAACACATTTGCATATTCACATGTGCTTAGCAATGATTGACTGAGTCAAGTGTTTAAATACAACTAAAAACCCAATTACTAAAACACTGTAAAGTGCACATAAATCAGTACAGTGAGAAAAGTCCACTTGAGTCCATATGAATTCATATTGTTCAAGTCACTTGTACTTATAGTGCAGCAATCCATACCTTTCTCTTCTATAGTACTTCTACTGCCGTATTCGTGTGTGCTTAAAAAAATAAACAAGAAAGAAACAGCAACCACTAGATGTCGCCAGAGGTCCATTTTTGTGCACTTGCCATAGTTTCACATATCAGTTACTTCAGGTTGTTAGTTAACCCAAAAACCTCTACTCAGAAGCATCCCTGCGGACCTCCTAGTTTAGGGTACATAACAGTGAGTAGCCACAGAACAGGCTGCAAAACCAGAAATGCATGTCTGACAGTTATTCTGTTTAATCTGATGTGTGTGTGTGTGGGGGGGGGAGTGTCTATATACTAACAAAAAACAGGCTGTACAAAGATAAAGTCAAGAGAAAATGGATTCAGAAACAAGATACCTTTTATTGGACCAACATGGATGTTGCAGAAAAGAACAAAGTGCTCTAGCTTTCATACCAATCAGGTTCTTCTTCAGAAGCTTTATGGCAGTTATTTTGAAAATCTCATACTATTAACATCAGATTATATTGAAAAAACAGAAATAATTCTCATTGGTTTAACATATACATTTAAAACATAACAGAAGATTACATCAGAGAAGCTAATTAACACCAGTATGCTTTTAACTGAGGAGCCTCAGAAGGGCAAAGGTTATCAAGAATTCTCAACAGCCAGACAGTTCTTCTCACATAAATTTTAAAATGTCTCGGTATGTAATCCAACCACTACCATTGGATTACACACTGTCACATTTTTAAATCTGCTCATATTAAGATGCATATCTCATTTACTTGGGAGTTCATAAAAGGTGTAATTCCTTTGGGTTTTCAGTTAGATTGCTTAGACTGATTCTGTGCATTTTTGTTATACACAGACTTTGTGTTGAAATCTGCACTTATCAGGCTCATGGTCTCGTTTTCTTGGGGGTCCTTGACAAGTATTTTTTTATTTGGCACTTACACTTACAGGTGATACTATCATGCATCATGTATAAATGTGTATGTTAATTTGAGGCTTGTTTTCAACTTGCAGTTATACCTAATTTCAGGATTTTGTCTCTCATTATCTGTTCTTTAATACACCAGGACAATTGGAATGTAAGTTGTAAGCTCATCTTACATGTATTAGAAAGAATGCCACCCCAAGGTTTTTTTTATCACTAGAATGCGTTCTTAGCATACTGAGACATTTTAAAATTTATGTGAGAACTCTCTGGCTGTTGAGAATTCTTGATAACCTTTGCCCTTCTGAGGCTCCTCCGTTAAAAGCATACTGGTGTTAATTAGCTTCTCAGACGTAATCTTCTGTTATGTTTTAAATGTATATGTTAAACCAATGAGAATTATTTCTGTTTTTTTAATATAATCTGATGTTAATAGTATGAGATTTTCAAAATAACTGCCATAAAGCTTCTGAAGAAGGACCTGGTTGGTATGAAAGCTAGAGCACTTTGTTCTTTTCTGTAACATCCATGTTGGTCCAATAAAAGGTATCAATCATTTGTTTCTAGATCTGTTCTTAAAAGGACCAATACGGCACCTACATTTTTTTGCTTCAAAAATGGAGGCATTTCAAACTTGTCATTTAAACCCAGTCTCATTAACACTCCCAATCTGTAAATACATTCTTGCTCCTTTTTAGCCCTGTTTACACTGCCAACTTTGCAGCCCATCAACCAATGTGCATGGGTCGATGTGCTACAAAGTCAGCAGTGTAAACACTGTCAGGAGTGTATTTTGTGCGTGTTGGATAATTTTGTTTGATCCGACTCAGTTGTAGGATCAGTAGCGGAGCGAACGCATTTAATGGTAGTGTAAACGCTTTGCTGTGCTCGCTCCACTACAACGGCTGTTTTTTCATCAGCCTCCAGTGACTCCACAGCCCCTCCTTGGAGTGACCTGCAGCAATGCGAGGGCGGGCTGTGTGAACGGTAACTCAGCCGACGCATCGGGAAGGGAGCAGCGCACATGGCACAGCACTGCCATCATGTAAACACGGCTTTTATTTAGCAGAGTCTCAAAATCTTCGCCTCTTACATCTCTTCAAATGTGTTCTATGCCCATGGCCTTTATCACATGATCAGACTTACTTTGTACACTGCTAATACGTGCCGCCATGCCATATTCCTCATTTGCATTCCGTATAGCTAGTAAATGATCATTCAGTCTGGTTTCGAATTGTCTCTTCATTCAGACAACATTATAGTTGTCACTCGAGCTTGTGAGGAGGTATATAACCCCCTCACTATCACAAGTAATATGTCCCTTGACCTTCTCTCTACTCCCTGTTTGCGGGTTAACAAAGGAATCCCTCTTGCAATCATGTGACATACCCAAGACCTGCCACGTGGTTTACATCTCCAGTTTGTGGGTAAAGTGTTCCATTCTTCTGGTTTAGACAAATAACTCTGTACTAGAATATCCCTAAGGCTGTTGCCCCTTCTGTATGAGACTCTGGGCAGTTTCATGAGGTAATTATTCAATTGTGGTGTGCCTCTAAGAATACTCAAATTCTTTCTCGCTATATTGGCACCTTCCCTAGCTCATCCTCCACAGGTGGCAACAAATTGCAGTTGTTTCTCTTCAGTCCTGTTCTGTGGTCTAGGAGTAAGCAAATAATTTCTCTCCATCTGGTTTACTGACTCTGTAGCTCTTGATATCTCAGATTCCCTGTGGGTTTAAATGACAAATTCGAATTGGCTCCATGTTTTAAGAAATAATGTGTAAAAATGTGAACTACTGTGATTAACTTTAGTTGTGGTGTAGCCAACCCACCCCACCCGCCACCTCCCTTGACTTTATCTGTAGAAGATGGACAGCCTGTTTAGCACCCTAAACTAGAAGGCCCATAGGGCTGTTTATGAATGGAGGTTTTTGGGTTAACTAATCGCCTAAAATAACTGATGTGTGAAACTACGGCATATGCACAAAAAATGGACCTCTGGTGACATCTAGTGGTTTCTGTTTCTTTCTGTCTATTTTTTAAAGAAATGTTTGTTTGCTGCTGTGTTGGTCCTTGTACAAGAAAGATACACAAAATAGATGATTGTGCATCTTTCTGTTTTATTTTTAGACATTCACAAATTTTAGTTCTGTTTAAACACTTGGCTCAGCCAACCATTGGAAGCCCATGTGAAGATGCATATTTGTTGCATTTAAATGATGGGATATGATTGGCTGACACCACCTCTGATGAAGCCCCTGATTGACTGGGACAAAAACATTAGGTCAGTGGGTGCTTCCACGTCTGTTGCTCCCTACTACCAGTTTTTGCCTATGTCTGCTCTTTTTTGTACATGAATAACTGAATTAAGAGGAGCCAAACTGTTTTGTGAATGTTGTGCCACAGAGACAAGTGGCGAGTGCCATCCTTGCTGGAATCCTGTATCGGACTGGCACCACCGTCTTTGTGCTCGCCCTCCCCTCCTCCACTGGTAAGTATGTTTTTACTGTATTAAAACATGTTCCGTATTCAGCACATCATTAGTGAGCACATGGAAATGACAGACCCTAGCCAGGGCACCAGCAACCAGCATAGTACCGGAGCGGAGATTGTTTACTCACCCTTGTTCCAAGCTATAGATAAGGAAAACTCCTTCCTGCCTGAAAACACCACAGCCACGGTTGCAATATCGGCACTGGTGGTAACACTATACGTGATGCCTTCTTTTTGCTAGAGAAAATTGCTGCCAGAGCACGCCGTCTCCATTGGCAGAGAGCTTCCTTAGAAGCTTATATCTCAGTAAACAGAGTCACTAGAGGACTATGACTTTTAAAACAGCAGACTGGCAGGAGAGAACAGATATTATTGATGACAAAAATGGGGTGAAATTATGCAGGAAGCCTCTATGAAATTGATGAGGCTAAGAACAACATAACAAACAGATTCAGGCTGAAGTAAAGAATGCGTTGGGGAACAGGTAAGTCTTGTGGCAACACACTCTGGCCATGTGGGTTTTGAGAGATGTAACACCAAATTTAAAGAATACATGAGATATGTAAGCAATAACCCACAACAGGGTGTAGGTTTATAGGCATCTAATGCACACCAGGGGTGTGTTGCGAGGCACGAGGCCTCAGGTTGAGTGTCCTCACAGACCCCATGTGTGCATTAAATGCCTATAAACCCACACCCTGGAGTGGGGTATTGCACTCATAACATGGGTTATGTTCAGAACAAGCAGAAAACAACAAAAAGGGGGTTTCTCCTTGTTTCAAAACAAAAAAAAGGGACTATATCCTGTCACCTAGAAAAATAGTCCCTAACAAATACTCAAGTTCTAACTGCTTGGATGCACACACACATGTCAGAAATCCACTAATGATATTGTAACCCTTAGGTGGCACTATCCCAAGGGCTACTACACCATCTGCTTGGCTAGTAGCAGGTTAAGGGGCCTGAGTTCTTAAACAGGTGCCTCCACCCGGAGGTCAGGGTTGGTAGTGGTCAAGCTAACCTGGACACAGCCCTCTGGGACACTATAACCCCCCTCCTTCCCCTCTAGTGGCCTGAACACTGTACAATAATCACCTTCACAATACCCCTGGTACACCACACAAGTACCCACACTGTTTGCACTTACCACCAGGACTGGTTCCTCTGGCTCGACCCCAGAGACCCCCTGTAAAACAGGGTTATGCACAGCAAATAGCAACAGTACAGTACTTTGAGCACAAACTGGAACCACAGTCAGATTACATGCAGGAAAAGTTAGATCTGATTTATTCAGGGGACTTGAACAAGGGAAGGGTGAAATCAGGTTAATTAGCTTAAAGGTTATATCAATCAAGCAGTTATGCATGCGCTTTGAGTCTTCCCACACAGTCACACCTCTGGATACCCAGGTGGAGAAGAGATAGGCCAGCCAGGACCATTGCCCAGGGTTGGCTGGCATCACAGCTGGTTGGGGCCCTGTGATGGAAAACACAACATGCACAGTATACACTATTTGTAATCTGGAGCCAGAGGGCTCAGTTCGTAAAGGAAAAGAAACAACAAGACAATCAGATGACACACTCAGATTAAGCTGTTGTTGCAGGGAGCTACCCGATATTTACTCACGATTCCCAAGACTGGACACAGGTTGGACGAAAATCGAGACTGCAGGTGGTTGATCTGGAATGCCAGGAGAAGCAGGGCCCACATGAGTCACCGAGGTGTTGTTCCTGTTCAAGCGTGGAGCAGGGGGCTGATCCCCAGGCAGGTCTCTCGTCGATGGTTTCTCTGTGCAGTGGGTAGTCTGGCTGGGCCAGTCTAGCAAGGCCCAGACCGCATGGAGACAAATTTAGATGCAGTCCGTTTTGGGCTGGATACAGCTTCCAGCAAGCAGAACACAGTTCACACAGTGGGGAACTAACTCACGACCCACCAGCAGCTCACAGCACATTTACATGTAAGGGAATTCTACTGTACCAGGCAAAGTGCTCCCCGGTCACAATCACAAAGTCTCTGCACACACCGGGAGCTTAGGGGTAAATGGAACTCCTGACAGGCTGATCACATTCAACAAAATCTTCGGTCTTCTTCAGGTTGAGCCTGGCCCACTTCAGTAGCTTACTTTAGTCACACAATTCGGATTCAGTCCGAAAACAATTCTCTTTCCCCTCTCAGGGCAGCAGGCAGACATGTAGGCCAAAACTCAGGCCTTTCCACAGAGACTGTCTCAAGCATCTTGCTTCTTCAGCTCCCAACTTAGACCTGCCTTAAACAATAGGCAGCTTGGGGATTTCCCTCAGCTCCAAAAGGTTCCATTGGCTGATTCAGCTGTCAGTCAAAGCAAGAGCTCCCCCTTCAGTTGCAAAAAGACACCAAAAGCCCAAAACTACAGTTCCTACAGATTTTGACTTCAGACAGCTCCTGTAGTCCAGCTACATTTTAGGTTCCACCAGAACTGATTGGTCCAATTCGCAGTCCTGAACGAAATGGTGGGGATAAACAAGACAGTCCTTGATGCAAAGAAGGCAGGTTAGACAAACTACATTATTATTATCACTCTAAATGATTTTCAGCAAATAGTTACATCTTTCAACAGAGCTCCCTCTCAGATTACTTATAACTGCAATCCAGGCAGCTCTTAAAGAGACAGTACACAGAGGCTGTACAAGCACTCTCTGGCAATCACATTTAAACTGCTAAAACGCAGGACACCAGCCTGGCAGTGAGCATTTAGGTAAGCTCAAGGAAGACTTTTTGGGAACCCACATTTGTAGGGGGGGTTACAATATGATTTCTCACGTGTCTTGTGCATGACAGCATTTGTGACACAGCCAATGTGGTGTACTTTTGCCCCCCCCACACAGACAGAGAGAGAGTGGGGGGGAGAGAAAGACAGAGAGACAGACAGAGGAAAGCGATGCTGTCTGCCTTTGTCTCTCTCTTTCTTTCTTCCTTCCTCTGTCTCTCTCTAATGCTGCCAATTCAGACTTTACACTGCATATGCAATTTCCACTGCATAGGTATGTCATTTGGTTGTGTTGCCTCCTGTCTGTCACTGGATGCTCACCACTCAAGCAGAGCGCCACTACAATGTTCCCCTCACAACCTCCACTTTGCAGTAACAGTACTATCCTGTGCCCCCCAACACACCAGTGACACCTACATAGCCACGCAGTGCAGTCGCTTTTTACAGTCAAATAAAACAGCACTCTAATGAGCCCATAACAAACTCCATGTTCGGGGGTAGTGGTCACTCTCCTGGACAAAATGCACACACTATCAGGGCCACAGAATGACACTCCAGCACCACAGAACTGTGTTGCTTGGTTCTCGATTGGTCACAGAAGCAACACAACTACCTCCCTGTATCTCATGCTCTCTGAGCAGGACTGGGGACAGTGTGGACAATCAAGAACGGCCTGCTACGGGCAATGGAATGCTCTCCTTTCAGGAGTTACAAAAGGCATTAAACCTCCCCTTCCCACGCATCTATATAAATATTTCCAAGTTAGAGACTATTATAAAAAAACAGCGGGCAGTAAAGGAGGACAAGATCACATGCAAGAAGTAGAAAGGGAGATATTGGGGGCAATCGAGTAGGAGAGAGGCTTAGTAGGACAGGCAGTAAAGCTGGATAGAAAATTCTTTCAGGAACCCTTGCAAGTAGCTAATGAATGGTGGGCAAAAGACATAGGAGAGGAAATAAGTGAAAGTAATTGGCAACTACTCTTAGAGTCACATGTAGACTTGTTAGTCTGTAATAAATACAAAGAAGCACAGTGCAAATGTATACAGTGCCTGTACTACCGCCCCACATGATCCACAGGTTCTTCCCTGAGGTGTCCCCGATATGCAGTAAGTACAAAGCTGCACAAGGGACATATCTCCACAATTATGTGGGACACCCACTGATTGAGAAATACTGGAGGGCAGTGTCAGCAGAAATCTCATTAATGAGAGGCCAACCTGTCGAGTTCTCCCAGAAGTCATTCCTTCTAGGGATAGAAGGAATAGATAATGAGGACTGGATATTGTATCCCAGATGGATAAGAGTCCTCCTGGTGGTTGCATGACAGGGGATACAGAATACGTGGACTACAAGTTTGGGTCCCACACTTGAACAATGAAAGGGTCTCACCATACAAGTGTTAACAGTGGATAGCCTGAAAGGAGTGGAAGAACGATTCGAGAAGGTAAGGGCTGGGTACCTTGAGTAGAGAGGACAGGGCTCTTTTCATGAGTAGCGACATACTATGACACAGTATGTGGAGATGCCACTATGTGATTAATAAAAGGGGATGATATGAGATGTTACTTACAAAATACAGGATACAGTAAACAGAGACACAGTCACAGACCAATGAGTTTGCTGGCATTCACCAGCTTTGTTTTTATTAGTTTCCTGTTAGGTTTTTTACAAATTATATAACTTGACAGTAATGGATAAGGAATTGTACATGCTGAATACTTTAAGTATTGTAAATTTTGAAAATGAAACATTGTACGGGATTATATAGTATGTCCTAGGCTGTATTAGACCCTTGTGTAAAAGGTAAAGTCCAGAGTATTGTGATATGTATACTGTCACCCAATAAATATATTATACAAAAAAAAAAGAATGGCCTGCTGGCATATGTGAAGGACACACAGGTACAGTGGGTGGCAAGTGCTGCGGGGGTGAGTGGAGAATCAATGCGCACATATGCTACTTTCGTACTTGGCATGCAAAACAGCACAGGTGACACTGACACACATACACACACACACATACACACACACACACCGCAGTGGCCTGCTTAAAATGAGGATCAGCCACAGACAGATAGTGCTGGTAAGGAGCTGGGCACCTCATTGGCAACTGTTCAGTGGGCTGAGGAATATGAAACAGACCACGACTGCAACAGCATGGGCCACCTCCTATACGTGCCTGTTTCTGTCTGTCTCACTGCCTGACACTGTCAGCAGGGCTCATGCCCTGTATACCTGGCAGACTTTCCCTGTGCAGACATGGGTGATCTCCTCCCTCCCTCCCTCCCACTTTCAGCAGCTGTCACATGCAGGGGTGGATGCCAACGAACCGCCACCATACAGGGAGAGCAACATGCACACAGTTACAGAGGCAGGGGAAACAGAGCTCTTTCTTCCTCTGTGCCATCTGTCAGGTGCTTGGGGGGTGCGCAAAACACATTACTACACTCGCTCCCTCCCTTGTCACACATAAGCCAAAAAAAGAACAGCCAGGATGATCGGGAGTGCCACAGACATGGATCGCTGTGAAATACTGTGTTATTCTGTGCTCACTGTGTCTATAGCTTGGGAATTACATGAAGATTATGAACTGCTGCCATAATGATAATTTTCAATGTGTCTCATACAAAGTGGGACTGATAGCATCTCATTCACTTCAGCGGGGTCTGCCATGGCTGCCGTTCACTCGTTCTACTGTCTGAACAGAGGAACGAGATGGTTGATCCCCGACACCCACTGCCTAGAGTCCCTCCGTGAAACCATGCATTAAAAAGGGAATTTATACTTGGCCATGCACAGGGACTCCTCCAAGCAAATGACATGCTTCCTGGTACCCATGTTATAATATGACATAAAAATTAAAAATCAGAAGCTGCACAAATGTAAAAGAGATGCCAGTGATTATGCAAAAAACTGTGTGTTTAATTGGAAAAAAACAAAAGAAGGGAATATAATCACTTCTGAAGTATCCCAAAATACCACCCCCTGGTCCATCTTAAAAAGGAAAGACAAAACACCGCTTGATTACATTAGTGGCCCTAGCGACCCCGAAGATGATCACCAAGAAACAGAGGAGGAGCCTTTTCAGAAGTCAGCTCTCCTGGGGGGATCCTGCCCAGGAGGAGTATTAGAAAGACCAGGATCAGATTCCAGAGCAAAACAACAGAAGGAAGAAGAAGACATCGAGGGGCAAGAGGAAGGGGAAGGGGAAAGGGAAGAAGAACTCAACAGTCAACAAATTCTCACACAGGCAATCATTATTAAAGGAGTAGTACAGTCAGAATTTGCAAAAAGATATGTTGTGGAGAGTGTTTTGATTTGTGTGCATAGTCCTAGTATGTTCTTCCCTTTGTCTGCTCTTAGGAGTTTTTTTATAAATTAGCCTGCTAATTTCACGGTAGTTTTATGACCCTTGGGGCTCTCCATCTTAGTATGGTTTATTGCTCTTCTTGTTCTTACAATGCCTCCTGTCCCATGTGACAGTGACGTATCTGGGACCATGGATTCTGCAAGCACTGCTTTAGAGTTAGTTTACAACGGCAGAGCTGTGGTATTAAGTAACTTTTCTTATCCAGTAAGCATTAACAAATATTTGAGGGCTGAGTGGGTTATTTTGTAAGAAAACAACTGGAGTCTTCACTAATACTGTGATATCACTGGTGATCTAGGATGATCGGTATGCTTTTTATGGCTGTGTGTAGTTTAATTAAATGAAAAGTTATAAAAGCAAAATATTTTCTCCTGCTGGCTAGACCTGACACACACACACACACAGAAAACAAAAATATTGAATTTAAGCTATTAGTGAAGGCCAGAACATCCATGGTCCTGGACGCATCATTGTCACATGGGACAGGAGACATTGTAGGAAAAAGAAGAGCAATAAATCATGCTAAGATGGAGATCCCCTGGGGCCATAAAACTACCATATAACTAACAGGCTAATTTAGAAAAAAAACTCTTAATAGCAAACAAAGGGAAGGACACACTAGGACTAAACACACAAATCACAACACTCTGCACAACATATGTTTTCATGAAAGTTGACTGTACTATTCCTTTCAAATCTTAGGAATCCCTCATTATGCTTAACTAATGCAGTTAGCCCAGTGGGTCCAACTGCCCCGGAGACTGGAACTTATGTAAATGAAGGAACATTGCAGTGGAACTTAGAATGTAGTTAGAATGTAGTTCAGCTCTCTGCCTCTAGGTGCTGCTGCTAATGGTAGTTTCCCTCAGATTAATTTCTTTGCCTTTAGTAGTAAGATGCTCTGAAGATCTCAACAACTTCACTGCAAGTCTTTTATTTCAGTGTTCTCCAGTGGAGGCTTTTGCCCCACGGGGGGCCCATGTAGAGCTCGATGCTGGGGCCCCTAACAAACAGTGTTACCAGCAGGGGGAAGTGGTGGGGCAGCAGGGCCATTCCATCCCAGCTGTAAGGGTAAATCACCATCACTCTCCTTTTTTTCCTTTCTCCCTTGACTTAGTTTGTTGTGTGACATAACCACAGTGGTACATCCATACAGGGGTTAAATTGGGCAGGAGCCCACAGAAACTAGGTTCCACCACCTCTTAAAAAACTGTATGACAGTTCCACTACCTCTGCCATCTTTCTCCAGTGACTACTACTATAGGACAGTTCCACCACCTAGAAATATGGAAATTATAGTTCCCCCACCTAAACACTTCCAGTTTGACCACTGCATTCAGATCAAAACAAGATCTGCCATAGAGAGGATTCTGCAGATAACATACACACAGTACTCACTGTCATATCATCCCAGAAGAGTCAGGGGGCACCTCAGTTAGCTATCATGATGGATGCAGAAAAAAAACTTTAATATGGTAATTGGTAATTTTTAAAACAAATGCTGGAGAGCTTTCAAATCCCCAAATGTATACAGTAAGCATCATTATGGCCCTTTATGAATGACCAGAAGTGGTAGATAGTGAGGCTGAACAGTATTAGTTCTGGCAGGCAGATTTACTCTGTCATGGCGTATGAAGCAGGAGTGCATCCTTCTCTCATTCATATAAAACAAACTCTGGTCAGAGCCGATATGGCTGTGGAAAGCTTTGAGGACCGGCAAGAACGTTGAGAAAAGAATATGCGGTGCTCTCGCCGCCCCAGAGTCAGCCTGCCACCTACTGAAGGATGGGCTGTAGCATAGCTGAAGCAGCTTCAGCAAGAGAAGGTGGGGATGTGACCAATACTGTATAAGACACTCATGAGATTGCACCTGGAATACTGCATCCAGATCTGGAGGCCCTATCTGAGAAAAAAAATAGACATGGTGGAGTAGGTGCAGGGGAGGGCAACTACAATGGCTCAGGGCATATGAGATAAGATCTATGAGGAAAGACTAGCCAAGCTGATATGTAAAATATTTATTTCATTTGGGTAAAGCATTTAGACCATTTCAAATACTGAAGTTTTACAAGATATGTCAGTTGAGATTCGATATATGATATATTGAATCTCAACTGGCATATCCTGTAAAATATCACTTACAGTGTGGTCATGCTTGTCATCGGGCATGGGTTTAGGATAACACAATTTCAGGCAGACCACAAATCAGGTGCATATAAAATGCAATGGTTAAAATATACAGAAAGCAAAATGGTAAGTCAGACAACTGCTTAGCTTCAACAGTTTCTAAGGCTTTTCTTCAGCCTATCAAGAATCAAACAGTGTGAAAGCACACACTACCAGGAGGTCTTCCACCTTCCTCAGTCAGTATACAACTGACCTTCCTATCTATCCTCTCTCAGCACTGAGATGGGGCTTTTTATAAGCTCACTAAAAGTTGGCAAAGTTTCCATTGTCTTTTGATTAACAGCAGGCATAACATAAAACTAGCCACTAGGGGTCACTGTTGCTCCATACAGAACAGTTATTTGGCACCCACCTGGAGCACAGAAGAACTTTACAACATTGGAAAGGTCAGAGCTGAGGTCAGAACATTCTGTGCTTTCCTAAACTCTCCCTCAGGGTCAAATTACCTAATGCTGTCTGCTGCAGAATATATCTTAGAAGGGGGCTGTTAACATCTAGAAAAAGCAGACAAAAACTTTTGTTATTCTTATAATAAGACTGCCTTCTTAGTTTTGTTTAATGGCAAAAGACCTGAGAAGAAAACAATATTGTGAAGCACACATTAAGCATGGGGCTTAATGTTTAGCTGCCACCCCTTTAACAGCACTTAGAACTGCATGTATCTAATTGTTGCACTGCCTGGCAGTGCCATGTTGGTCTGTCAGTCAGAGTTTTAGTCAGTGTGGGGCTTGTCCTCATGAAGAGAACACCTACTGAACTGAATAAACCTGCCTTATTCTTTATTTTATGCGTCCGACTAGTTATTCGCACGGTCCAGATGGGGTCCTCACCAGCAGCAACCGAAGGGGCTGGCAGACCACAGAGAAGGTAAGGGGTCTTTTAGTGGTGGACCATACAAAACCAAACGCCACACGTGGTGGAGAATGCGGACCTTCTTCTGTCCAGACCCCATCTCGCGTTGCCTGCGTCGCTGGGTACCCCAAAGTCATCACCCCAGTATGCTTGAACTGTCTCAGTGTTAATGTACCACAGCATTTGCTGCAGAGAAGAAAAAATGAACTGTCTCCTGAACTGTGTACAAGCCTGCAGCCCTCCCCTAACATCGTGACTGAAAAAAAAAAAAATTTGTTCAAGATTGCTAGCCAGCTGAACAAATGAACTTTGAGCCAGTTTTTTTTTTTCCAAGCCTGAACACCATGGAGCTGCTAACGGTAACCCCCCCCCCACAGCTCTCACCTCGTGACAGGGCCTACGGAACGCCAGCTCCCTATGCTGTCTTCTCTCACTGCTCCACGAAATAAAATAAAGCACAGGGCTCCATTCTGCTGACCACACACAGCTCTCAGGCCAGCACCGAGGCTCCTTGCTCCCAGTCTCACCACAGTAGAGTGCTCCCCTCGGAGCAATAGCGACAGCCGCACAACCAGTGCCACAAGGACCACGGTTCCTCCAGAGCCCTCCAGCTTGCTACCAAGTCACCCAGCTCAACTCACAGCTGCTCCAACAAATTCTCTAACCTCCTGGCCAGCCGCTCAATCCATGGAATGCTCCCCTACATGACCACAGCTCCACACAGCCTCATGGACCCCTTACAGCTACCCAGGAGGGCGAGTGCACTCAAAGAATGAAGCAAAGCTCCATTCCCTTCCATCTGCGGCTTCCCCCTTACCCAGCAGTCACATGCAGCTGTGATCCCTCTTGCATCTACAGCAGGCCACTCCTCCACTCTCCAGCCAGCTCCCCATTCAGCCAGTACCACTCAAAGTTTACGCAGATCTATGCCATGCTCCACAAGCCCTTGCCTGCACCTCAGCGCTCCTCTCCCAGCCATAAACAAACAGGGGCACGAAAATTAAATAAATCAGGGCTGCACCGGAGCCTCCGCTCTCTACTCACTGCCAGTCACGCTCAAACAAAAGGGTCTCAGCAAGAGATTATGAACAAGAACGCAGGGGCCAAATAAACCTGCACAAAACATGGGGTACAAAAGTAATTCTGTACTGAGGGAACAGCAAATTTTATTCAAACAAACCGGAGGCCATGCAACACCTAAATGAAACCTAAATACATGACACTGAGCCCTACGATCAAGCAAGGCACAGTAAATATCGGGGCAAGACACATAAATAAATAATTCAGCAAACATCTCACATGGAGGGCATATGACTAACTGCAATTTAACCAACAGGCAGTATGTGAACTGAGAGTCTGGAAAGAAAGAAGAAAAAAAAAAAGGGGCAGCAACATAAACAAGAAGAGCAGTTAAATACAATGAATTCCCCAGCACTTTCACTCACCACAAAACTCCCGCCACTTTCTACTGGGAAAGAAGGACATCAGGGTGGCAATCGTCATTTTGACCATTGCAGAGCAGCCAGGTAGCCTCGTGGAAAAAATCCTCCATCTTGGGCACAGCAAAACAGCAAGGAAGGAAGTGAACCTTGACCCCTTGCTGGTGGCCATCTTCCTACAGTCAGCCCAGTCAAATCCCACAGGAACTGCATGTCACAGTTTGGCGGCCATCTTGGGAAGGACCTCACTCCATTGAAATCAATGGGATTCCTATTGAAATGAATGGACACTGCAACGAAAAGTTGAATTTTGCTACAAAACCTTTATTTAAATAATGAACAACACAGAATTGAATGGGAAGTTCTTTATTAAGACGTCAATTGATGAACTTTGCTACAAAAAAAAATTGTTCTTTTGTCTACAAAAATAATTTTTGCTCGGCACTTCATTTACAACACGATGTCCTGTCTCCTGCATGACGGCAACTCCTTCTCACCTGTACGACCTTCGCTCAGTGAAACGAAGCTCATCTCCAATCACAATGTCTGGCAGCGAGCACAGTTATGGGCGCCGGAGCATCCGGAGTCTTACCTTCACCCACCTCTAGGGCGTGGGGCTACAAAATCGAAACAATCCTCCATGCCATCCAGTCTTCTATTTCCACTCAAGGAGCACCAACTATGCAAGCTATTCAAGATGACTTGGCCTACATTAAAGCCATTTCACCACAGTCCACGGTCCATGCCAGCCTACAACCAGTACCCTTCTCAGCCCTGCCTCATGAAGATGCTATCAACTGGCTGGAACACTTCCAAGCATGGATTTCCTTCAATGGTTGGACTGGTCCCTTGCGCATCTCCAATGCCTTGCACTTGCTTCTGAGGGGAACTGCCATTTCCTGGTTCGACGCACTTCCAGACCAAGTCAAAGCAGATGCTACCACACTGTATGCAACCTTCAAAGCCCATTTTCTCCGAGCACACCCACCCTGGTTATTGGAGCAACAGCTGTGGGAGCGCACCATGCAACCCTTGGAATCTCTCGAAGCCTTCATTGTGGACATTGAGACTTGATGCAAATGCCTACAAAAGTCAGAGAAAGATCAAGTAACAACCTTTGTCCTGGGACTGCCTCCTCAATTTCGTACCTATGTCATACAGCAAAAGCCAACCACTTGGACAGACACTATCCAAGCGGCTCGGCTAGCTCAAGAGTCCATTTCAATGTTCCATTCTGCCAGTGCTCAGGCGCCCCAAACCCCACAACTGGCTACACTTGCCACATGTGTCCAACAGCAACAAGCAATGATCGACAAGCTTATTTCTACTGTCAATACCTTACACATCAGCTCAACTGCCTCTGCGGTAAATCCTAATGCCATGCAACCACCTCGATGGCGACCGGATCCACCTCCACCTCCACCTTCTCAAGAGCCAGTGGTGTGGATTCAGAGGACACACTGCCTCTGTCTGTCGAAAGTTAAAATATTACCACAGGATGCAAGAGGACCAAGGACGCCCACCACAGTGCACTCAACATGATAACTGCAACTACTCCCAGGATCAGCGAAATGAGCACCGCCCAACAGACTAGGGGCTTTCGTTGGGCAGGTGAACACAGCAACTGACCACCCCTCGGACTCTCGCAATTCAACCAAAACACTTCCTCCAACTGCGAACTCTGACACACTCTCACTTCCTGAAGCAAAGGTACCTGTCATCCGCTCACCTCTTCTAGCGAGCTATGTACCTGTAACCATCGGAGATTGGTCTACACACATCTTGGTCGACACTGGAGTGGAAATTTCAGTTATCAACAGCAGTATTTTAAACAACCAAGCTATTCGTCCCATACCTAATGTCTCTCCAGCCGATATAAAGTACATTATCACAGCAAGTACAGCTACAGTACCTATCACAGGCGTGGTCCATCTCAAGCTTCACTTTGGCTCACAGCAAGCTACTGTCAAGTTTTACATAGTGCCTGATCTTCAACCTGCAATAATTCTAGGCCGGGACTTTCTCAAAGCTCACAAAGCCATCCTAGACTTTGCTGCAAGCAAACTGTCGCTAGATCCTCGGAGGCAACTCACAGCTATAGACTCAGTCACTGTGCCTCCTCAGTCAGAATTTATTTTGATTGCCAAGATTTGAGGTGAACCACTTCCACAAGGTGTTGTTGGCATTGTCACAGGATCCCCCGTGCTGCATTCGTCAGGTCTCCTTCCGGGAAATACCTTATCGGCGGTGCAAGATGGCGCAGTCTTCCAAAAATGCTGCAACTTCACAGATGAGCCAGTGGTTATTTCAAAGGGTGCCAACATTGGGAAGTTTGTCTGCTTGTCTTCAGGGGACCAGCTTCATCTCATGCAAGAACCTCAGCCTGGTTCCACCAACACTACTCCTGTCACTACTATCATGACCACTCCCACTTCAACAGAGATACCCCACAGTCAGCGACTATCCTCTTCCAAACTTCCAGCATCTCCAACAGAAAAGCATCAACTTTTGAAATTCCTGGAAAATTACCTGGATGTCTTTGTTGGTTCAGATAACAAGCTCGGATGTTGTGATATCCTGCAACACACCATCGAAGTACTGCCCAACCAGAAACCAATCCATCAATGAGCCTACAAAGTGGGGCACAACCAGAAACAAGTCCTCAAGGACATAATCAAAGACATGCTTCACCAAGACATAGTCGAAGAGTCTACAAGTCCCTGGGGTGCACCTTACTTGCTGGTGGTAAAGAAGGACAAAGGGTATCGTTTTGTGGTAGACTACAGAAAACTCAATGCCTACACGGTGCAGGATGCTCATCTCTTGCCTACAACCGAAGATGCGTTAGAGAGTCTTGGTGCAGCCAGTCCTGCTTACTTCACCACTCACGACCTTCAGAGTGGGTTCTACCAAGTTTCAATTGATCCAGCTTCTCGTCCATACACAGCATGGCACTGCCACTTGGGACTTTTCCAGTTCAAACATCTGCCTATGGGTCTTCGGGACAGTCTAGCCACATTTCAACATATTATGGAAGCCGTACTATGTGGGTTGTCTTGGAAATCTTGCCCAGTCTACCTGGATGATGTGATAGTCTTCAGCAGAACTTTGCCAGCGCACCTCCAACATCTTCAAGAAGTGTTCAAACGTCTCAGACAAGCCAATCTCAAGCTTCACCCAGAAAAATGTTGTTTTGCGCAGCATCAAATTCATTACCTGGGACATGTGGTTAGTTCTCAAGGCATTTCTCCAGATCCAGACACGCTCTCAGTAGTCAAAGACTATCCAGAGCCTAATAATCTCAAAGACTTTCAAGCTTTCCAGGGCTTGTCTGGCTACTACCAAAAGTTCATTTGCAACTACGCCAAAATTGCAGCTCCACTGTACGCCCTCACAAAAAAGGGATGTGACTATAATTGGACTTCTGAATGTAAAGAGGCCTCTGACACCTTAAAACAAAACCTAATCTCTTCTCCAGTATTGGCCTACCCAAAGTTCAACCAACCATTCAAGCTCTACTCAGATGCTAGTTCCTTTGCAGTGGCCGCTGTGCTCTGTCAAATTCAAGATGGAACAGAACGAGTTGTCTCCTATGCTGGGCGCTATCTTTCCTCAGCTGAGCAGAACTATGGCATCACAGAGAAAGAATGTCTAGCCATGGTATCTGCTGTGAAGAAATTTGACTGCTACCTGCGCTACTCTTCCTTTACAGCTACTGTTGATCACTTTGCCCTCACATGGTTATTTGAAATGAAGGAGCCAGTAGGCAAGTTTGCCCGATGGATAGCCATTCTACAATCCTACAACTTTGACATTCAATACAGACCAGGTCGAGTTCACTCAAATGCTGATGGTGTAAGCCGGAGACGATATCCCTCTGCATCCTCCTCAACAGATGAAGAATCCTGCTTACAAGCTCTTCCCTTCCATGCCACGGATCTGCTTCCTGTGGACACTCCTTCCACACCTTAAGTTGCTTTGTTGCTACCAACTGCCTGCTCAGAGAGACACACAAATCCTCAGTTGCTACAAGCAGCTGAAGAAGTTTCTCATTTCCTCTGCATCTGATCTGTCCCTGGCAACTGCTAAAACACAACAAAGAACTGACACTCAGTTTACGGACATCATCACCTACTTAGAGTCTGGAACATTACCGCAACAAAAGCAACATCGACAAGATGTACTTTTCCTTGCTTCGCAGTACTTCCTCAATGACGGTGTGCTTGTCACATTTGGACCAAGGAAGTGCAAGGGTCATCGCACGGATAGAACTCACGTACAGCTAGTTGTGCCAGCCTCTCTCATCCCTCAGGTTCTTCTCTCCACTCATGCCTCTCCACTCTCTGGAGGTCATATGGGAATTCACAGAACTCTGGAAAAGACAATGCTTCACTTCTTCTGGCCACACATGGACAGAGACATTGTCCAGTTCATAAAATCCTGCCAGCCCTGTTCCCAGAGAAAGCCTCCGGCCAAACCAACAAAGGCACACATCATCCCAATACCTGTAACCAATGAACCATTCCAAAGAGTCAGCACTGACATTCTTCGGCCCTTGCCAACATGCTCTGACTCTGGTAACAAGTACATCCTTGTCTTTGTAGACTACTTGACAAAATATTTGGAACTCATCCCTCTGAGAGACATTAAAGCCACCACTGTGGCCAGTGCATTTCTCAACACAGTCATTTGTCATCACGGTACCCCATTGTACCTACATTCAGACAGAGGCACTAACTACCTGTCCACCATTGTCCGAGAAACTTGCAAACTTCTTGACATAAAAAAGACATATACCACAAGTTACCATCCACAATGCAATGGACAGAGTGAAAGAATGATGTCTACCATTCTCGGCACACTCTCCAAGTATCTGGATGAGACTTACGACACCTGGGACCATTTTGTTCCCTTTGTGCAGTTTGTGTACAATACCAGCCCTTGTGTCGATAGCACAGACTACACCCCCTTCTTCTTAGTCCATGCAAGTCACCCAAGAACTCCACTGGACAGGGATCTCTCGCTGCTAGAGGTGCCTAAGTCAGCATCTTCTTTTATTATCCCTCTTCTGGAACAGCTGGAACTTGCCCGATGAGTTGCAATCACCACTTTGGGCCAGAGAAAATCGGCAATGAAAAAAATGTCTGCAGCCAAGGCATGTGAGCCTTCATTCTCTGTTGGGGACATTGTCTATTTGTACCATCCTGTTCTTGTTCCGGGCGCCACCAAGAAACTGCTTCACCCCTGGACTGGTCCATTCTACATTGTAGAAAAGCTCCCTCTGGTCCATGTTCGTCTGCGATGCAAGTCAGATGGCAAGCTGGTACACAACAAAGTCCATATAAACCGACTAAAGCATGGGTACCTCAATAACGACCTTCCAGATGACCCCAGTCCTCCCACAGATGAAGCTGTCCTTCAGACTGCCATCTTCTCTGAAGCTGAGATTCCCCCAGATAACTTGCAGCCAGTTCCTACAGATCTTCCCACTCCTGACTCTCTCCAGCCGGATTCCAGTTTACTAGATGATTTGCCTGGGACTTTCTCTTCTTCTCAATCTTCTTCTTCTTCTCGGAACTCTCTTCCACACACCCCAGTGTACCAGATCGAGAAGATCCTAAGAAAGAAGTTTGTCAATGGATCCTGGACTTACAGAGTAAAGTGGTGTGGATTCGATAGTGGGCAGAACTCCTGGGTCACTTTTAATGACCTGACCCCCTCCTGTCAGGAACTGGTGCAGTCCATGCATGCCTCCATTCCCACTGACCGGAAAAGTCAATGGAGGTCTTGAACTTTTGTTACCGGACTCAGTGAAATGTGTCAGGACTAATTCATTTTCTGATTTTCATTGTTGCAGCAAATATCTTGTTGTACCTCTTTCTTGCACCTGTTGCCATGGTACTATTTACCTGCACTAACGTTTTCTTCCCCTTAGGAATGTCTCTTTCAATGGACAGTCCACCTGTTTATGCAACTGTTCTTAAAGTGTGAGCCTGCATTCTAGGTATTCTCCTGCTGCTACCCTTCCCTCTCTTCCCTTTTCCTTCCTCCACACTTTAGCACTTGTGGCGTGACCAAATCTCAAGTACTATTGTGTTTCCCTCCTCTCTGGTGCTACTCTGACTGGTCCCCAGTGTAGTCCAGGTTCTCCCCCCTCCCCGCAGCGGAGTACTGTTCTGTTTTGGGAAATCTGATGCCTTGTAATGCATGATAATGTTTTTTTGCCTTAAATTATTTACTTAAAAAATTCTTAGAAACATATAGATTATTGCTTGTTCGAGTGGTGCTCACATTCACTGTTCCGGCAGTGATGTGAAGCACACATTAAGCATGGGGCTTAATGTTGAGCTGCCACCCCTTTAAAAGTACTTAGAACTGCATGTATCTAATTGTTGCACTGCCTGGCAGTGCCATGTTGGTCTGTCAGTCAGAGTTTTAGTCAGTGTGGGACTTGTCCTCATGAAGAGAGCATCTGCTGAACTGAATAACCTGCCTTATTCTTTATTTTATGTGTCCGACTAGTTATTTGCACGGTCCAGATGGGGTCCTCACCAGCAGCACCAGCAGCAACCGAAGGGGCTGGCAGACCACAGAGAAGGTAAGGGGTCTTTTAATGGTGGACCATACAAAAAAAACGCCACAATATATAACTTCAATATTCTCTGAGGGTTTCACTGGTTTCTAGTTAGTTTTTCAGTTAATATGCACGAAAGCTTTAAAAACACTTTAGCACTGAATTTATAAACAGCCAATCAGCATCTCAGACATTATACAAAACATATAAACTGCTTGGGGAAGGGATTTTGAGTTATCCCAGGGGTGTTCACTATGACAGGGGTCACCCTGTCACAATGCAATTACCCATTACTTCTAATGAATTTGCACAATGCAGATCTGCTGAGAGGCAATTTCAATGCGGTCTTCCTTTTACACATTTTTATGTGTTTTCCTAGAATATGCCTGCTGATTGCTATATACTGTGTTTAGCCTGGACAATTTGCAAAAGATGTGGCATCTTATTTTCAGTGGGGCTCTACATCTACACAATATTATGCTGCATTGCGTAAAATCAGAACACACTGAAAGCAATATTTTACATCTGGACTAGGCTACCCTGAATAAATACATTATAAAAATGGTAAAATCATGACTACACTGAAAACAAGACATTGCATCTAATCTGGGACATCCTGAGTAAATACAGTGCAAAAATGTGTACATTGAAGATTCCTATGAGAATGAGATGTAACATCTCCCCTGTGGTATCCAGGATAAGAAATATTTAAAGGAAATCTACTATAAACTGAACTTCACTGTGTTCCGCATAACCAAGACTGACATAAACAAAGTGTCTTTATTGTTTTATAACTTATTAGATTGCAGTATTTATTTCGAATGTTGTGACCATGAGGATGGTGTGTATGTGTAAGTGTGTGTTTCCTGTATATAGTAAACTATGTCTGAGACAGTGCTTATCAGATAGTGTCTTAAGAGGTTAAAAAGGCATCAAATCTCAACTGGCATATCCTGTAAAATATCACTTACAGTGTAGTCATGCTTTTACCCATTATTTCTAATGAATTTGCACAATGCAGATCTGCTGAGATGCAGTTTCAATGCGGTCTTCCTTTTACACATTTTTACGTGTTTTCCTAGAATATGCCTGCTGATTGCTATATACTGTATTTAGCCAGGATAGTTCACAGAATATGTGACATCTTATTTTCTGTGAGGTTCTACATCTAAACAATATTATGCTGTATTGCATAAAATCAGAACATGCTGAAAACAATATTTTACATCTGGACTAGGCGACCCTCAATAAATACATTATAAAAATGATAAAATCATGACCACACTGAAAACAAGATATTGCATCTAATCTGGGACATCCTGAGTAAATACAGTGCAAAAATGTATAAAATGAAGATCCCTATGAGAATGTAGCATCTCCCCATGCTATCCAAGATGCAACATATAGGATAAGAAATATTTAAAGGAAATCTACTGTAAACTGAACTTCACTGTGTTCACTGACATAAACAGTTTCTTTATTGTTTTATAACATATTAGATTGCAGTATTTATTTTGAATGTTGTGGCTATGATGATAGTGTGTACAGTGTGTGTGTATGTGTGTGTGTTTCCTGTATATAATAAACTATGTCTGAGACAGTGCTTATCAGATAGTGTCTTAAGAGGTTAGAAAAACAGTGTAAATCTTTTTTGGAGATTCCTTGCTGAAAAAGGGTGACATTTATGAGGCATGAATCTTTCTTGAAAGAGAATACCTGCCCAACTGAAGCTAGTAGCAAGAAAATGTTTACATGCTAAGTATTTAAGTGTGCAAGTTGTTGCATTTCGAAGGGAATATACAAATCTCCAGTTTAATAGACAACCGATTTTTAACAAGCTGTTTCAGTTTCCTAATGGCCATCTAATAAGCAGCTCGGAGTTCTGTCTACAACATTCCAGACAGAAAGAAGGAAGTATTTAACGGTCATAGTGATTTACTGTTATGGAAGGATACACTAAAAAGTACTAAAAAATGTTTTCCATGATATGCTAGTTTTTCCTAGCTAAAGCAAGATGACTGTAGGCTCCGTGCAGAGCTATAAAACATGCTGAGCCTGCAACCACTAGGAACTGTTCACGGTCCCTCTGCTACTGGCCTTTAAGTTATGTTGTGTTGTGATCATGCTATGAAGTTATAATGTTTATTAATCATGCTGACATATGTCTCAGAAGAATCAGAAATATTCATTAATTAATTGACTTAGTTGCCTCAACATCGTCAGCACATCAATGGCAAAGGCTATGGGGACACTGTGACAGCAACAGCAAAGTACAAGACAGCTGTCAGTAGTTGGTGCATCCAGGATAGCATGAGGCTGAGCCCTCACAAACACTACCACACACACGCATACCCCCACAGTGAGAGAATGTATCACTAGCCTTTTACCAGATGACAGCATTCAAAAACAAGGACAAAAGACTGTTGATAGCCCTCTGCTCTGTAACGTTCAGGAGCACACACAGCAAATAACTTAAACAGTATTTGTAAATGGCAAAATGTAACACAGTGCTCTCAGGTCTTCTTAACCATACGTTTACTTACAAAATGGCAATGTACAGAATCAATTGAGCTAATATATTTCCAGATGTTACAGGTTATTGTTGTCCGTGCAATACATCAGCTGCCCTTCCAGAGCCCCCTTTCCAATCCTTTCCTCTGTCAGCATGCACTACATCAGCCAATACACTCATTAACAACAACAACAAAAAAGAATCAAACAGTTCTGTGTAGTGAGACTCAGATATGTGGAAGTCAGGACAGCAGCGGAGCGGTTAAAGGTGATAAATTCCTACAGAATGACTCCCAGCTTCAAGGCTGAAGAAAACAGTGGGCAGTTCAGTTGCTTGCATAACATTTTTTCTTGCAGTTGGTTTCCAGCCTATACTCAAGTCTGGATGGCAGGGCCAGGGGGCTCCTTTGCTGACTTGGGGCTCCATGCAAATTCACGGATTGCATGTGCCTAATGATATCTTACAAAAAATCATGTATTTTCCTCTTATTTCTGCCTCTGCTGTGTTTAGTTTTAGTTTTTATTATTATTGCATAGTGTTTTATTTTTGTGTTTCTTTAATTCCATCTCATTTCCCTGGAATTGGAGAAATCTCACTATTAAGTTGCTTTTTCAGTCATCTTTTCTCTTCTTTGTTTCTGTTTTTCTTGGTTACAGTTTTAAAAGCTAAGACAAATTAGTGATCATTTCTAGTTTTATCGTCTCGGATCCACAATGCAGGAACCAGGACACTTTTTCTCTTTCTCTGTCAGTGTGGCTCAGTTGGTGGCACATCTGCTTATGGGCCAGAAGGCCATGGGTTCTCATCCCATGTCAGGACTGGACTCATACCTGAATGCTGGCACTTGAGTGTGGTATTAGGCAGGGTGCTGTACAGTTGGGGTGTGCCGTCCTTTGGATGAGACATTAAACTGAGGTCCTGGACCCTTCTACCCATCCTGGTGCTCTCCTGGTGGGTGTCCAAGTAGAAGTAAAAGAACCCAAGGCACTCTTTGTAAAGAGTAGGGGAGTTTTTATTGAAAAGCAGACTTCATTACAACAACAATACAAAAAATACAGTAAACAAACAGCAGAATCAAAAAATAGTACTGGTGTTATCAACAGAAATGAATGATCAGATCTATACAAATTAAATAAATCATTATCATAATTACATACATCCTGTACTTATTATTCTGGGTATGAATTCGTCCATTTATTACCATTAACCTAGAAGTGTGTCACTTTCTCCTCAGAAAACAATACCAGATCTGGCTGAAAGATTCTTTTGAGAGCCTTTCTGACATTTGCTACAATTTCTATACGAGTTACCATTTTCTGTTGGAGCACCCACATTCATCTAGCTTGCAGTAGAGCAAATGATATATAGATGGTATCAGTGTGATATTTGCCCCAGGTTCCTGTAGGGGGACCATAAATCAGTTCTTCATAAGAAAGAGACAAAAATAGAGGTTTCTCCCATTCCTTGATTATAAGGGCCCAAAACTGTTTAGCATAATGACACTAAAAATAAATGTTGTTGTGTCTCCAGAACCTGAATGCAAGCGTCCCTGGGGCAATACCTCTCTGACAGCTGTTTGTGTTTATTATTGTTTAGAACACTTAATCTGCCGTAATTCCCTAGCCAAAGACGGTCCCACACAAATGGGAGAATTCTAGGGTTCACCAGCTGTTTGAGTATGTAGAAACAGAGAAACACAGAAGTTAACAGCAGGTAAGGACTGCAAGGCCTATCCAGTCTGCCCATTCCTTTTTCTACCTTATAAATGTGCCATCGGCCTTTACTCTGTCAATGGCCTATCTATTCATACTCATCTGTATTGCTCTCTTATGCCTATCCCATGCCTATTCAAAGCCCTGCACTGTATTCATACCCACCACTTCCTGAGGAAGGCCGTTCTATGCATCCTCCACCCTTCCTGTGAAAAAGAACTTCCTCACATTCCCTCTTAATTGGCCTCCCTCTAATCTCATGCTGTGTCCTCTTGTCCTGCTATTTTTCTTATATTGAAACATGTTAGACTCTTTCACCTTGTTTGCTCCTGCTCGCCTTGCCCTGGCTAGAGGTGTGTTTCTCCCCACTCTGCACTATGGGCTCATTCTGTTTACACAAACTTCCAAAGTACACCTCTTTAGGTGGAACGTACCCTATAATAACATTCGTTGCTTTGCACTTGCTGTCCCCTGTCTCATCCACCACTGTGACCTGTATAAAAAACTTGACTGACTCTCCCCGCTTAACTATAAGAGCTTTGCTCTGGGTAGCTTCGCAGACAAGGTTCTCAGAACTGCCCCCCACCCCCACTGGACTGGCTGAGCTTCTCAAACCTGCCTCCTCTTCCTATTCCCTTAGGTCATTGGGCTTTACTGCTCTCAAAGTTTCCGTCACTCAAATGCAGATGGGCGACAGGTGCTTTGCTGCATGTGCTCCTAGAGTATGGAACTCCTTTCCTACCCAGGTCTGCTCCTTCCCCTCCCACTCATGTTTTTGTAGCTCCCTCTGGAATTATTTGAAGCTCTCTTTGGCATCTGACTGTCCTAAACTGCCGTAATTAATTCTACTGTCCTTGCTGGGTACCTGGTTCTGGATTAATAAGTCCTTGTATTTCCTGATGCCTCTGTGCAGGCCCTGCTGGTGTATCTCACCTGCTTATGGCTCTGCTTCATATATAAATGTATTTTACTCTCCACTACTGGGAGGAGCTTTGTCTGAACTTTGAAGCACTGATTTTAGCCTTATGTGTTTTATGTATATTTTTCCTATGCAATCTGTGTTTAATCCTTGACTGATTGTTTAATGTTAACTGGCGCAATGTGTTTGTGAGTAATGCTTAACTTGTACCATGTGTTTCTCTGTATGAACTTGTCTTTCATTGTAGTCTCTCGGGTCACACCTGAAAATTGGCAAATGTTTTGTCTGGTGTGCTTACCTGGTCAACAAAAGCTAAATAAATAAATGCCCTTAAGGTGTTTGAATGTTTTGATCAAACCCCCTCTCTCCCTCCTTTGCTCTAGGTCATTAGTTCTCAGGCATTGTTATAGTGAGCCTCCCCAAAGCCGTGGAAGAAGTCTTGAGCCTCCCCCACATGCAGAAGTAATCTTAGGCCTCCCCAATAAAAAATATCACACTTTGCACAATACACCAGGAATAACAAGAAATTCCTTTAAGAACATGGCTGAAATTATCATTTTATTCAACTTATTGTTCTTCCCCCTCTCTGTAACCCCCTCCATAGGCCAGCCTGCTCACTATGTTATTTTGACTATAAAACCATTGTTTCTCCTTGTTGCAATACCTTCATGAGTCAAACCGCTTTCTCTGTCTGTTTTCTCCTGTCTGGAACAACCTTCCTACCCATCTTTCCCTTTCCCCATTTTACACTGCTCTTAAGCAATATCTTAGGGATCACTTTGCTCCCTTTGGCTCTTGCTCCAAGTACTTCACTGCTTAACCATTCTTCCTATTTGTGTGCAGTATGTTAATTTTGTATTGCTTGACTGTTTTGCACAGTTACCTTTTGAACTGTATTCATCTCCTACCCTTTTCTGTGTTCACTCAAAATGAGCTGTGGCTCAGTGTGCCTTTCATGGTCATTGACTTGTAAATAAATAAATAAATTCACTTACCATTATTCTCTTTCAATTTTCCTCATCCCTTTACACAAAACACCTAAAACTCAAAATTTAAAGACAGTATTTTTCAGACTTGCTTGAGCCTCCCCTGGAACAGGTTGGGGCCTCCACAGGGAGGCTGGCCTCACCATTTGAGAACCCCTGCTCTAGGCTATACATATTGAGCTCCATTAATCTGTCCTCATATGTCCTCTGATGCAGTCCCTGCACCATTTTGGTTGCCCTTCTCTGGACTGCCTCCATTTTGTTAATGTCCTTGTGTAGGTGCGGCTCCCAGTACTGCACGCAGTACCCAGATGGGGCCTAACTATGTCTTGGTAAAGAGGATTATTACCTCCTCTATGACTTGTGATACCCCAATAATACACCCCAATATCCTCTAGCCTTACCTACTGCTTTAGAGTACTGCTTGATGATTTCAGGTCATCTCTGATGATGATGCCCAAGTCTCTTTTCCCTTGTGATTGCCAGCAACTCTCCCCAACCTATAGGTAGCTTCAGGGTTTCTCTTCCCTATGTGCATGATCTTGCACTTCTTTGCATTAAACCCCAGTTGCCATTCTTCCGACCATTTTGCCAGTTTTTCCAGATCTCTATTCATTCTGCCCACCCCATCTGGATCTTCTACTCTGTTGCAGATCTTGGTGTCATCTGCAAACAGGCAAACCTTACCCTCCAGTCCATCTGCAATATCACTGAAGAAGATATTGAAGAGGACTGGCCCCAGGACTGATCCCTGAGGTACCCCACTTGTGACTTGCATCTCTTCTGACTGCATACTGTTTACCACCACTTCCTGTTTTCTGCCCGCCAACCAGTATTCCACCCAGTTGACCAACCTCTGACCCACCCTGAGCCTACACAGTTTATTAATCAATCTTCTATGAGCAACAGTATCAAAAGCTTTGCTGAAGTCACGGTAGATGACATCAAATGCAAGCCCTCTAACTGATCCTCAGGACAAAGGGAAAAGGAAATGATTAAATGACACTGTATTTAAAATGGTTCTATAAATGTTTTTTCCATCCCAGGTTTGTAACTGTACAATAGTTATTCCCCATTTCATAATGTTTTCTAATACTATGCAACCCATATTGGGGCAGCAGAGGAATTTTACTAAGAAGCCTAGGCCTCCCTAGATTCCATGGAGAAAGACTTGCCTCCAACCCTACGTTCACTAATGGCTTTCATAATTTATCCCCTGGTTTTAAAGCAATCCCTATATTATAGCAAGCAAAAAGACTAAAGAAAAAAGCAACTGGGTATATCATATTAACCCCACCTTCTTTAAAACCCCCAGCACATAACCTTTTGATGGAATTTAATCTGGATCCCCAAAATGCCTGAAAAAAAGCACACTGTACAATCCAGTAATAATACTTTGTGGAGGGGGAAAAACAAGATAAATATACACAAATATGGGAACCAAAAGAGTTTTAATCAAAACTACTCTCTTTAGTTTAGAGATTTGTTGGTCCTTCCACCCAGCAACTAGCCTGTTGGCTCGTGCCATACTTTTATTCCAATTAATCAGAGCTAAATCACCAGGGTCAAATCCGATCCCTAGTATATCAGTAGGGGCTTGTGTTATACTAATACCCAAAAAAAGACCAGTCTCAGTAGGGGGAACATTACCCAAAGTGACACCTTTGCTTTTCCTCAAATTAATGTTAGCCCCCAACAGCCCTGAAAATGTTTGCAGAGTGTTGAACAAAGTGAGTTCATGAGTGTCTGGAACCAATGTCAGCACAAGGTCATCTGCATACACTAAGACCTTAATTGGGGGGAAATCTGGATTGCAAGAGAGCCCTGTATCTTTCTAGTCAACATTATCTGTCTGATAAGTATATCTATCCCGAAAGCATAGAGAAAATGGCTTAGGGAACAACCCTGTCGAACACCTCTACAGAGACTGATATGCCTGCCACACCAGCCATTCACATTTGGAATAATTATGGCCTCTTGGTACATACTTCTAATCCAATGTACAAAAAATTGAGAACAGGAACTCATGTGCTAGCCTATCAAAGACTTTCTTTAGGTCCAAGCCCAGCACATAACCCTGCAAAACCCCATGCTCCCCCTTGTGAAAAAGTTCCCTCAAAATTATTAAATTATCCTGCTGTTTCCTCCCCGGAACAGCATAAGTTTGGAGAGAACTGATTAAATAGGTGGAGACTTCCGTAAACCTGGCCAAAAGAATTTTGCTTAAAATCTTGAAATCCATATTAAGGAGGCTCAAAGGACTCCAGTTACCTTTATCTGATTTTAGCCCTTTTTTATGCAGCAGAACTAGTATGGCCTTATTCATAGATGTAGCATACTGTGAGGAAGCCACCATATGGTTAAACAAGACTGCCGGTGCTGGGGCCAACTCTGAGCTCAACATTTTATATACCCCCACCCCCAACCCATCTGAACCTGGGGCAGTATCCTTTTTAAGGTGGTTAATGGCAACCTCCACTTCTTCAACCGTGATATCCTTTGTTAACTCTTGAGAGTCTAGATCAGTGACTTGTGGTATTATAAGTGAATCAAGATATCCCTATTCCTTCAAAATCTGGGGTCTATGGCCAAATAAAGATTCCACATGCTGCTCAACAATCCAGAGAATTCCTTCAGGGGCTAAAACTGTGTAGTCTGTAGGTGTTGTGAGCTCAGTAACTATTATGAAGCACACATTAAGCACAGGGCTTAATGTTAAGCTGCTGCCCCTTTAAGAGCACTTAGAACTTGCATGTAACGAATTGTTACACTGTCTGGCAATGCTATGTATGCCTGTCAGTCAGAGAATTTGCCAGTCTGGGCCTTGTCCCCATGAGAAGAACATCTGCAGCACAGAATAAACCTGTCTTATTGTTATTTTATGCGTCTGTCTAGTTATTCGCATGGTCCAGGTGGGGTCCTCACCAGCAGCAACCGAACGGTCTAGCAGACCACAGAGAATGTAAGGGGTCCTTTTAGTGGCAGACCAAATAACCAAAACACCACACATGGTGGAGAATGCGGCCCTTCTTCTACCCAGACCCCCATCCCGCTTGCCTGCATCGCTGGTTACCCTAAATCATCTACTCCAGTATGCCTGAACTGCTTGAATGATTAGTTACACTACAGCCTTGACTGCACAGAAAAAAAAACAAAAAATGATGAACTGTCCTCTGTGTTATACAGCAGCCTGCTGCCCCTTCTACTTTGAACAGCTTAGCACTCATAAATGAGTTCAACACTGGTAGCCTGCTACTCCATGCATGAACTGTTCAAAATTAATATTAGCCAAGCATACGCTCCATGGAGCTCTGAACGCCCCCACCCCAGCAGTATCATCTCGTGGCAGGGCCTGCTTCAATTTTCTCCAACAGTCTCTCTCACAGTGGGGACCAGGACTACAGCAGAGAAACAAACAAAAAAGCAACTATTACTAATGATAATTGTACCACAAAGCCTTCATGCTACCTCCCGACTGTAACCCACCAGAACCAGCCGCTCTGTCCCTCCATACAATTGCACAGCCTACCACTTTACACAAGGGATATCTGGCTGCTGTTACCCTCATCTATGTGGCCTGAAAAAGCAAGGGACTGCCCACAAAAACATAAAGAAATGTGGCCGGCCCTGACGCCCATTGCAATTGCGTCTTACCGCTGATGCACCTGCCTCTCCTCGGTCATCCAGCTCTGCTCCTCAGATGGCCAGCTCCAATTATCCCAAACCATTGCAGCTCTCCTCTCACCCCAGCAGCCACGGGGCCACTAACCCAGCCTCTTGGCCCTTCGATGTGCTCCCTAACCATAGGTCTGTGCTACCCTTCCTGACAGCTGCTCAATTAAAGCAAGCACGGCTCCAACAAATACAATAAAATGCAGCACTGCAACTGACAACTTGGAATGAGCTGCTCCCCGACTCAACACAGTAGCTCATCTCATGGAGCTACCAGCATGACATCAAGGCCTTCTCCCTACAGCTGCAATGAACCGTGGCTATACCCCAGTCAGACCCACTCCAAACTGCTGCCCTTCAGGACCGCAAGTCAGTCCTGCTCCTCCTCACAGCTCAGCCCTGCCACACGATCCCTCCTCTCAATTGCGGCTCACCAGCTGTCCTAGTCCTAGCTGCAGCTTTCCTCTGGCGGGTCTGTAATTTCCTTGGTCCTCCAGCTTCTTGCCGCATAGAGCCTTCACTCCCCCTCAGCAACACTACAAGGTAGCTATCCCACTAAATCAATACATAATTTGGGACTGCAAATGGAGCGATCCTTTTCCCGGACTGTCCACGCTGCAGCACAAAGCTGCCCGGGCCCTCCAGACTGCTTCTCCCCGCTAGGCCACGCTCCAACAAAAGAATAAATAAATAAAACAGGGGCAAGAAGAAGGAAAACTAGGGGGAAATAAATAAAAACAAAGCAGAGGCACAGATTCAAGCAGGGCTCCATGTAAATAAAGGGGCAAGTTAAATACAAACAAAATAAAGCCCAACCTTGATATATGAAGACAAGCAAAGGCTGCATAATAAACAAAATGGGACACAGCTTATCAACTTAAACAGAAATTCCCCAGCAGGGTCACTCACCACAGAAAAAGCCCCCCATTCTTCCTCTCAGAGTTGGGGAAGCAGGGCGGCAATCACCATTTTGAGCATTGTTCGGCAGCCAGGCAGCCTCATGGCAAGAATCCTCCATCTTTGCAGCAGCAAAACAGCAGGATAGGAAGTGAACCTTGACCCCCTGCTGGTGGCCATCTTGCTACAGTCAGGCAGTCAAATCCCACAGGAACTGCATGTCACAGTTTAGCGGCCATCTTGTGAAGGGCACAAATTGACCTCACTCCATTGAAATCAATGGCATTCCTATTTAAATGAATGGACACTGCAACAAAAAGCTGATTTTTGCAATGAAACCTTTATTTAAATAACAAACAACACATAATTGAGTGGGAATTCTTTATTAAGACGGCAATTGATGAACTTTGCTACAAAAAGTTGTACTTTTGTCTGCAAAAATAATTTTTGCTTGGCACTTCATCTACAACACAACGTCCTATCTCCTGCATGATGGCAACTCTTTCTCACCCATACAAACTTCGCTCAGTGAAACAAAGCTCATCTCCAACCACAATGTCTGACGACGACACAGATATGGGTGCCGGAGCGTCCGGCGTCCTACCATCACCCACCTCAAGGGCGTGGGGCTACAAAATTGAAACAATCCTCCATGACATCCAGTCTTCTACTTCTGCTCAAGGAACACCAGCTATGCAAGCTATTCAAGATGACCTGACCTACATTAAAGCCATTGCACCACAGTCCACGGCCCATACCAGCCTACAACCAGTACCCTTCTCAGCCTTGCCTCACGAAGACACTGTCGGCTGGCTGGAACAATTCCAAGCATAGATTTCCTTCAATGGTTGGTTTGATCCCTTGCGCATCTCCAATGCCTTGCCCTTGCTTCTGAGAAGGACTGCTATTTCCTGGTTCAACGCACTTTCAGACCAAATCAAAGGAGATACTGCCACACTGTACACAACCTTCAAAGCCCATTTTCTCCAAGCACACCCACCCTGGTAATTGGAGCAACAGCTGTGGGAACGTACAATGCAACCCATTGAATATCTTGAAGCCTTCATAGTGGACATTGAGTATTGATGCAAACGCCTACAGAAAACAGAGACAGATCATGTAACAGCCTTTGTCCGGGGACTGCCTCCTCAATTTCATACCCATGTTACACAGCATAAGCCAACCACCTGGACAGACACCATCCAAGCTGCATGGCTAGCCCAAGAGTCCATCTCAATGTTTCAGTCTGCCGACGCTCAGGCGCCCCAAACCTCACAACTGGCTGCACTCACCACGTGTCCAACAGCAACAAGCAATTATTGACAAGCTTATTTCAACTGTCAATACCTTACACATCAGCTCAACTGCCTCCTCAGCACATATCAATGCTATGCAGCCACCTCGACAGCCGCTGGCTCCATCTCCACCTTCCCGAGAGCCTGTGACTTGCAAGTGGTGTGGATTCAGGGGACACACTGCCACTGTCAGCCAAAAGTTAAAGTATTCCCACAGGACTCAAGAGAACCAAGGATGCCCACCACAGCGCCAAAAACATGATAACCTCAACTACTCCCAGGACTTCTATCTCAGCAGGAGTCAGTACCTGTTTGGATTAAGCAAACAGATACTTTATTAGAAGAAGGGGGTCTCACTGAAGTAAAAAAAAGAAGAAAGTCACTGTGTGTTTCTCTGAGGAAGGGGGCTGTATCAGCTTAATTTACTGAGTCAGGAGCAGAGGGTGAATCTAATTGGGGGTGTGGCTTAGGAGCTTAGGAGTACAAAAGCAGGTATCTTCAATTACAGCGTCCTGCTGTTTTTGACAGAGGAGAACTTGTGTTTCAGAGCAAGAAACAGCAGTCTAGAACTACAGATTTTTTACTAATTACCCTCCTTCCCACCCCTCCATCCTCCACCCTAAGCCAGTTCTACTTTTATAGCCACTGGATTTGACTGACAACAGGAATTTCCTGTTTGGCAGTAGGAAGGGAAGGATCACTGAGACAAATGAGTTTCATCAACCTTGAAGGAACCTAAAAAATAACCCCCCCGCCCAGCTGCTGGAGGTCTGAATCCAAGCATGGAAGAAGAAGACTACTGAAGACTACAGGAAGGGTGAGAGTTGTAAGGGCACATAGACAATAAGAAAGTAAGTGTAAAAATACATAGAGGGAGGAGACAGTAAGCATACAAAGCAACAGAAGAGGAGACACAAAATAAGTCAAGATGGGAGTGGTGCAATGCAATGGCTGTGGGGCAGCAGTGTTCCGGGAAACATTCTGGAGACTGTGAAGCTGCCCTGTTTGCAGGCACATCTCTGGTCTGAGGGAGGAGGTTGCCCGTCTCCAGGCTGGCCTGGCTAGGATTTGTGAAACCTCTTCCTCCACCCAGGGACCACCAGGGCCACCACCGTTACCTCAGAGGTTGCCAAGAAAGAGGAGCGGTTGGACCAAGGTGGGCTCAGGGAGGGAGAGGGTGGTGGAACAGAGGTGCATCCCTCCAGTTGTACCTCTCCACAATTCTTATGCTGTTCTGGCAGAGAGTGGTTCCTCTATGGCAGCATCTGCAGTGGAGACCAAGGAGGATGCTGGGAACCTCCACAAAGGAGACCCACAGGAGGGTGGCACGAGACCCCACAGGGGAAGGAAACAACTCCTGGTGGGGGGCTCGATCATTGGGGAGTAGAAGTAGGTGTGGAAGGGGATAGGGAGGTAAGGTGCCTGCCTGGCACCATGGCTTGGAGGGACAGGAAGCGATCACGGGAGGAGCTGCCCGAGGGAGGGAGCTGGATGTCATTGTTCACCTAGGGACAAATGACCTGGCTGTGAATGGGATCAGAGTGGTGCAAGAGGAGTTTGTGGAGTTGGGGAGGGGCCTTAGACAAGTAGCATGTATGGTAACCTTCTCGGAGGTGCTGCCTGTCTATGGCAAGGATGATCTGCGAGGTATTCCACACCATGGGATTCAATGAATGGTTGAAAAACTGGTGTGGAGCCCAGGGTTTGGGCTTCATTGGGGACTGGGGAGCCACCTGGAGGGATGCAGGCCTATACTGGTGTGATGGTCTGCATCTGACCGGGGGCGGACCAGGATCCTAGGTGACAGGTTTAAATGCTTCATTGGCAAGCATTTAAACTAGTCAAGGGGGAGGCACTGAAAAGGAGCAAGGAAATCCCAGCCTCTCCCTACAAAACACAGTAGTTAGAGAGGTAAACACCAAGGTAGAGAAGTCAGTAGGGAGCAGGACAGGGGTAAATGCAGAAAAAAGGCAGTAAGGACAGGATGGGGCTAAAAGGTGTAAGGCCATAAAAAATAAATGGAAGGTGATGAGTACCAATGCCTGCAGTCTGTGCAACAAGCTCCCTGAACTAGTGGCCTTGATGGAAGAGGGATGCCTGGATATTGTGGCAGTCACTGAAACATGATACACAGAGAACCATGACTGGGATGTCAACATACCAGGATACACAGTCTACAGGAGGGACAGGGTGGGTAGAAGAGGAGGAGGAGTAGCTCTCTATATAAAGGAAGGGATTAAAGCAACAGAACTAAAGAGTAAACAGGAAGTTGATGAGTCACTATGGGTCACCCTGGAGACAGGAAATGGCACCACAATCTGCATGGGGGTTGTGTACAGAGCCCCATCTCAGGGGAAGGAAATGGACAAGGAAATGATAGAAGGCATCCTTAAAATGGCAGAAAAAGGGGAGATATTGTTGATAGGGGACTTGAATATGCCAGATGTTAACTGGAGTACCTTTGCTGCAGGTACATCCAAGAGCAGGGTCATTCTTGATGCCCTACAGGGGGCATGCCTCAGACAGCTAGTGTTGGAACCCACTTGGGAGGGAGCAATCTTAGACCTGGTACTCTCAAATGGGGAAGGAGAAAGGATCTCAGATTTAGAAGTGGGTAGCCATCTGGGAACAAGTGACCACCAAACAGTGTGGTTCACAATAAACACAGCCATAGAATCAAGCCATACAAAAACAAGAGTATTGGAATTTAGGAAGGCTGACTTTGGGAAAATGAGAGAGTGCCTCAGAAAAGCACTAGCAAATGGGCAAGAAGGAGGGGTGGAGGAACAATGGGGAATCAAAACAGCCATCACAGAGACAACAAGCCTTTGTGTGAAGCAGATCAATAAAACAAAATGAAGGAAAAAACCACTATGGTTCTCAAAAGAGGTGGCAGGGATGGTTAAGGAGAAAAGGATAGCATTCAGAAAATATAAGGAAACACAGAAGGAGCAGGACAGAAAAGTTTATCAGTTAAAGTAGAAGGAGGCAGGGAAGGCAGTCAGAATAGCAAAGGCACAAACTGAGGAAAAGATAGCCGACTCTGTTAAGAAGGGGGATAAAACCTTTTATAGGTACATTAGGGAGCAAAGAAAGACCAAAGGAGGGATACAGAGACTTAATAAATGGGAGGGAACGTGGGCAGAGGGTGACAGTGAAAAAGCAGGGATACTGAACGAATATTTCTGCTCAGTATTCGCAACAGAAGAAGAGGGGGGGGTACCTAAACCAAACAAGAGAGAAACTCTTAATAGGGGGATCGATACCGGTCCATTCGGAGAAGAAAGGGTTTTGGAAGAACTCTTGAAACTGAGGGTGGACAAAGCAATGGGACCTGATGGGATTCACCCAAGAATTCTAAAAGAACTAAGGGTAGAACTAGTAACACCACTGACTATTCTCTTTAACAAATCATGGGAGGATGGAGTGGTACCTGAGGACTGAAGGAGGGCAAATGTGATTCCACTTCACAAAAGGGGGAGCAGGGCAGAGGCAGGAAACTACAGACCAGTTAGTTTGACTTCAGTGGTAGGGAAAATGATGGAATCACTTCTGAAGGAAAGAATTGTTGAGTACCTAGAGGCCAGTGGGGCACAGGATCCAAGGCAGCATGGTTTCACAGCAGGAAGGTCATGTCAGATGAGCCTAATAGATTTCTTTGACTGGGTGACCAAAGTAGTAGACCAGAGGGGCTGTGGATATGGCCTACCTAGATTTTTAGTCAAGGCATTTGACACAGTCTCACACAAAAGATTAATATACAAGTTAGCCAGCCTTGGAGTGGGTCCCAAAGTGGTAGCCTGGATAAAGAACTGGCTGGACAACAGGACACAAAGGGTAATAGTAAATGGAGTCCACAGTGAAGAAAGGAGGGTAACTAGCGGGGTACCGCAGGGTTCGGTACTGGGACCGGTCCTCTTTAATGTCTTTATAAGTGACATTGGAGAGCACCTGGAAGGAAAGGTATGTCTCTTTGCAGGTGACATGAAGATCTGCAACAGGGTTGATACACAAGGTGGGGTGGAAAGGATGAAAAGGGACTTAACAAGGTTGGAGGAATAGTCAAATATGTGGCATCTCAGATTCAATGCAAAGAAATGCAAGGTAATGCATCTGGGAAACAAAAACCCAGGGGAAGAGTACACAATGGGGGGTGAGTTAATAACAACAACAAAAATTGAAAGAGACCTAGGAGTAATTATATCAGATGACCTAAAGGTGGGCAAGCAAAGTGAGAAGGCAGTAAGGAGGGCTGGGGGGATACTGGGATGCATAGGGAGAGGCATCAACAGTAGAAAACAGGAAGTTGTTATCTCTCTGTACAGACAGTTAGTCAGACCCCATCTGGAGTACTCCGTGCAGTTCTGGAGATCCCATCTCCGCAAAGATACAGACAGAGTGGAGGCTGTTTAGAGGAGGGAAACCAAAATGGTGCAGGATTTGCACCAGAAGACATACGAGGAGAGACTAAAGCAGCTTAATATGTATACCATTGAGGAAAGGAGGGAGAGGGGGACATGATAGAAACTTTCAAGTATCTCAAGGGAATTAACAACGTACAAGAGGGTAGCATCTTCCAGAAGAAGAGATGTGCAAGAACAAGGGGGCACAATTTGAAGATGGGGGGGCGATGCAGAGGTAATGTTAGAAAGTATTTTTTCACAAATAGGGTTGTGGATGCATGGAACAGCCTTCCTGAGGAGGCTGTGGAGTCAGGAACAGTGGGAGAATTCAAGAATGCATGGGACAGGCAAGAGGCAATTCTTGGGGGGGGTAGGAGGAAGTAAGCTGTTGATTAACTAGAATCTGCAGCTTATCCATCAGGTAGGGAAATGGGCAGACTAGGTGGGCCAAGCGGTCCTTATCTGCCATTAAATTTTATGTTTCTATGTTTCTATCAGGGAAACGAGCACTGCCCAACAGACTAGGGGCTTTTGTTGGGCAGGGGAACACAGCAACAGACCGCCCCTCTGACTCTCGCAATTCAAACAAAACGCTTTCTCCAACTGCGATCTCTGGCACACTCTCACTTCCAGGGGCAAAGGTACCTGTCATACGATCACCTCTCCTAGCAAACTATGTGCCTGTAGCCATTGGAGATTGCTCTACGCACACCTTGGTCAATACTGGAGCAGAAATATCAGTTATCACCAGCAGTATTCTAAACAACCAAGCTATTCGTTACATACCTAATGTCTCTCCAGCAGACATAAAGTACATTATCACAGCAAGTACAGCTACAGTACCTATCACAGGCATGGTCCTTCTCAAGCTCCACTTTGGCTCACAGCAAGCTACTGTCAAGTTTTATGTAGTGCCCGATCTTCAACCTGCAATAATTCTTGTCCTGGGCTTTCTCAAAGCTCACAAAGCCATCCTAGACTTTGCCTCAAACAAACTGTCGCTAGATCCTCGGAGGAAACTCACAGCTATAGACTCAGTCACTGTGCCTCCTCAGTCAGAATTGATTTTGATTGCCAAGATTTGAGGTGAACCACTTCCACAAGGTGTTGTTGGTATCGTCACAGGATCCCCCGCACTGCATTCGTCAGGTCTCCTTCCGGGAAATACATTATCGGCGGTGCATGATGGCACAGTCTTCCAAATATGCTGCAACTTCACAGATGAGCCAGTGGTCATTTCAAAGGGTGCCAACATTGGAAAGTTTGCCTGCTTGTCTTCAGGGGACCAGCTCCATCTCATGCAAGAACCTCAGCCTGGTTCCAACTCTAATCCTGTCAGTACTATCACGACCACTCCTAATTCTACAGAGTTACCCAGCAGTCAGCGACTTTCCTCTTCCAAACTTCCAGCATCTGGAATGGAAAAGCAACAACTTTTGAAATTCCTGGAGATTGCCTTTGTTGGTTCAGTTAACAAGCTCGGATGCTGGGATATCCTGCAACACACCGTCAAAGTACAGCCCAACCAGAAACCAATCCATCAGTGAACCTACAAAGCGGGACACAAACAGAAACAAGCCCTTGAGCACATAATCAAAGACATGCTTGACCAAGACAAAGTCAAAGAATCTATAAGCCCCTGGGATGCATCTTGCTTGCTGGTGGTAAGAAAAGGACAAAGGGTATCGCTTCATGGTAGACTACAGAAAACTCAACTCCTATACGGTGCAGGATGCTCATCCCTTGCCTACAACCGAAGGTGCTTTAGAGTCTTGGTGTAGCCAGTTCTGCTTACTTCAACACTAGAAGGAACTAGAAGGGGGACAGGATCAGACCTACAGTACAGTAGCTTCTTGTTGTTTTTTACATTGTTTTATGTGGATTCTACTTGGTAGAAGGTTATTTCTTTTATTTCTTACTACTAAGGGGCTAGCAGGGCATTGTTTGGGGCTGTTGGAATTTTGAAACCTGTTTTAGTAGCTATAAGTGGGCTCATTTGTTTGATTCACTGTGTGGCAGGCTGCATTTGTAGAGGCCTATTTCTTCTGTTTTAAAACATAATTGTGATTTAACTGGGTCTGTTTCTTGAATTGAGACCTATATCTTCTAATTCCAAGCCTATTTTGATGTGTTGTTGCGTAAGCTGTTTGAATTGGAGTCCTGTTTCTTTGGGTAGCAAACCTATTTTGGGGCCTTAAGTAGCATTGTGATTCATTGTTGCTGGCTTCACTAGCTGCAAAGTTTTAGTGCAGAGTGGGGAAGGATGTTAATGGTCTGACCAGAGGTCTCAGCTACCTGATTGTTTCTGGAAGACTTGGGCTGGTCCCACCCACCCACCCCTCACCCCACCACCCCAGT
Source organism: Neoceratodus forsteri (assembly GCA_016271365.2). Classification (NCBI taxonomy): domain Eukaryota; kingdom Metazoa; phylum Chordata; order Ceratodontiformes; family Ceratodontidae; genus Neoceratodus; species Neoceratodus forsteri. Next base: position 1,111,876,374 of record CM028133.1, read on the forward strand.
CCATTATTTCCTTTATACCAGGGGTTCTGACATCACTTCTCAAACAGGCAAAGGATATGCACCTGTCATAGCAGAACCAGACATCCAGGAAAGGAACAGCAGCAAGTGAAGAGGTGACTGCTATCTCAGTGGAAGGAAGTAAATGCAAATCTAGGAGCTTATTATTACTTCTTGCATTGATATTGCATTGGGGAAAGGAGAAGTAGGAGTTTGAAGAAGGTTGTGCAATGGCTACTTAAAGTCTGTTTTTGAGTGTGGATAGGAAGGATAGGAATATAAAAAGCAGTTGCTCAATATATCTAAACGTGTACAACAAAGAAGGTAAGGGAAATAAAGAAAATGTTTTGCACTGATAGAGGAGGGAGAGGGGAGACTTGGGGGAGTGTTTGGTATCCTGCATCTGGAAGGGTGGGGGGTGTTGGTGGGCAACGACAGCAATGGGTAGGGTGGTAGGCTGCAACAACTGCAGTGCACCAATCTTTCTAAAAATTGCCTGGCGGTGAGAGGATGTTTAGTGTGCAACCACATAGAAAAACTTAGGAGATTGAGGGTCTGCAGGAGGAACTAAGACAGGCAAGGCAGAATGGGGGTGGGTTTAGCCCAATACTGGAGGGAGGAAGAAGGGGAGATGAGGGAGGGTGATTTAAGCCAACAGTGGTGAGGAGAGGGTCAAAAGAAGGGAAGCAGAGACAAAGGGGCCCAGGCCAGGAAGAACGATTGCCGGGGAAACCAGGTCAGGAGACAAAAGACAAATGGAAGGAGGAGATAGGGACTTGTGAGGGGAGGCGAAGAAGTGGCAAAAGTCATGGAGTGGAAAGGAGAGATCAGGTTACTATGAAGAGAGAGGGAGCGGGCATTTGTGAAGGGTCTTCAGAAAATAGTTTTGCACTACTAGAGAGGAAGATGGTGGAGGAGAGAAATGATGAAATTAGAGGAGTAATTGATAAATGCCTGGACCAAACTGGAGTGGGGGGAATTTCTGCTGGGAGAATTGCAACAGGGTAAAAGGGAAATAATGTGCAGGAGAAGAAGAGGAGCTGGAAATGAGAGAGGAGATGAATGGAAGGAAGCAGGGAGTAAGAGGGTGGAATCTTAGTTCTGGGGACTCAATACTAAGAGAGAGTCAGGTGGGGTAGCAAGGGGAGAGCATAGTCGCATTTGGGTGGAGGCCATGCCAGGAATGACAGCGGAAAGGTGGGACAATCTGTTCTGAAATATGCTAGAAGGGTAGGGACAAGCCTCATTTAATTATACATCTTGGGACAAACGACCTGGCTGACAAGACAGTAGATACAGTCCAGAGGAGGTTTGAGGAACTAGCACAATTATGTGAGGGGCAGGAAGATCAGTAACTTTTCAGAGATACTTCCGGTGCAAAAGGCAAGTACAACAAGAAAGCTGAGAATAGAGGAATTTAACGGATGGCTAAGAACCTGGTGTTGTGCTAAACTGGTATGGGCTGTTGGGGGGTGGGAGGGTCCTGGGAGGACAGTAGTCTCTATGCAAGGACAGACTACACTTGAGTGAGGAGGAAAGAAAGTGTTGAAACAGAGGATGGAGGAGTACATAGAGGAAGTTGGAATTTAAACTAGGAGTGGGGGTAGCAGTTGGGAAGAGATATGCAGAGACCACAGGTTGGGAAATCATATGAGCTTACCCCCATAACAATGACAAAGGACAAATGGCAAGTACTATGGTGATGCTAGGAAAGGAGGGCAGGATGGGAGGAGGTAAAGGGTGGAAAGTGGTTACCCTTAATGCTAGAGAGCCTTGGGAGGAAAACTGCAGAGTTACAGGTTCTCATGGCAGAGGAGAGTGAACATTGCAGCCATCACAGAAACATGGGCCACCCAATACAATGACTGGGACCTGTCTGTACCAGGGTACAGGTTATTTTGTAGGGACAGGGTGATTGGGAAAGGGGGTGGCACTATATGTGAAGGAAGGACTGAAGTGTGTAAGGGAGGAAGGGGAGGAGGGTAGTACAGAGTCACTTTGGGTGCAAATCCATGATTCCAAGAATAGGATTCTTAGAATGGGAGTGGTGTACAGGCTACCATCTCAGACGGAGGAGTTAGACAGGGAACTAGCGGGACAGATCAGGAGGACCTGTGAGAAGGGTAATGTGGTGATTGTGGGGGACTTCAACATGCCAGGAGTGGACTGGAGCACAACAAAAACCAGGAACAGAAGGGAGCAGGTACTGCTGGATGCCTTCCAGGACAGCTTCCTGCAGCAAATGGTCAGTGAACCAACAAGGTTAGCAAATACTCTTGACCTTGTGCTGGCAAATGGGGACTTTGTGAGAGAACTTACAGTGGTGGAACCGCTGTCAGGGAGTGACCACCACTCAGTATGGCTCACATTGGATGTGGGCAAGGAAGGAGTGGAATCTGGCACAAGAGTGCTGGACTTCAGGAGGGCCAACTTTAGGAGGATGGGGGAAGTGGTAAAAGGGTACCTGGCCAGAATTCAATCTAGTATGGACACTAACCAGAGGTGGGAGCTCATAAAGCTGGGGATAGGAGGCAACCAAACCTGTTGCAAAGCCCAGAGCAAGAAGGCTAGGGCTAAGAAACCGAGCTGGCTGAGCAAGGAGGTCATGGAAAGGTAAGGAGGAAAAGAGCTGCCTTTAGGAAGTACAAGAAAACAGGGAGGGGGGAGGATAGGGAGGAGTACTTGACAGAATCGAAGGAGGTGACAAGGGCAGTAAGGGGACCCAAAGCATCTACGGAACTCAGGCTGGCACAAGGCATTAAGAAGGGGGAGAAGGACTTCTTTAAGCACATCGGGGAGAAAAGGAGCTGTAAGGACCACATAGTAAGGATAAGGAAGGAGGGGGTTGGGTGGAAACAAGGTGCGATAAGGCGGAAGCACTAAATGAGTACTTCTGCTCAGTATTTACTAAAGAGAAGAGGGGGGTGACACCCAAGGTGGGAGAAATGGCAGAAGCAGGGGGGGGAAGTGGTGACAGATGGGGAAATCATGGAGGGCAGAGTTCGAGAGGGTTTGAAGGCACTGAGGGTGGACAAGGCGCCAGGCCCAGATGGCATCCACCCCAGGATACTGAAGGAGCTGGCAGAGATCCTGCAGGACCTTGGCAGACCTATTTAATACCTCACTACATTCGGGTGTGTACCTCAGGACTGGAGGATGGCTCATGTGGTGCCCTCCACAAGAGTGGCCCCAAGGATGAACCGGAAACTACAGACCAGTGAGCCTCACATCCATCGTGGGTAAGCTAATGGAGACTATCCTGAAGGAGGCTGGTGGCCTCCTAGAGGCCAAAGGACTACAGGACAGCAGACAGCATGGCTTCATACATGGCAGATCCTGCCAAACTAACCTGGTCGAGTTCTATGACTGGGTAACTAGGCAACTGGACAGGGGCCATGCAGTGGATGTCCTGTATCTGGACTTCAGTAAGGCATTCGACTTGGTGCCGCATGGAAGGCTGGGAAGGAAGTTAATAGGCAAGGGGCGGGTGCAAAGCTGGTGAGCTGGGTAGGGAACTGGCTTCAGGGAAGGCAACAGAGGGTGGTGGTGGGGGAGCCTCACACCTAAGGGCAGTGACGAGCGGTGTCCCATACAGGGCTCGTGTTGGGACCAGTGTTGTTTGGATATTCATTGCAGACATATCATGGGACATCAAGAGCAAGATCAGTCTGTTGCTGACGATACCAAGGTAGGCGCGGTGGTGGATGACCTAGGGGGATGGCAGGGGTTGCAGGATGATCTGGCAAAGCTTGAAACCTGGTTAGACACCTGGCAACTGGGGTTTAATGCCAAAAAGTGCAAGGTGCTGCATTTTGGGATGAAGAACCCAAGGAGAAGTTACCAGCTGGGGGGAGTGCAGCTAGCCCAGACAGAGGAGGAGAAGGATCTGGGTGTGCTCATCACAGGATCAATGAACAACTCAGCACAATGTAGGAAGGCAGCTGCAAAGGCCAACAAAATGCTGGGTTGTATTGCAAGGTATATCCTCGAGGAGGGAGGAGTGATTCTGCCACTGTATAGGTCATTAGTTAGACCACACCTGAGTACTGCAGTGCACTGGCTCGATCTGAAGAGGGACATTAAGTTACTGAGGGGTACAGCGCAGGGCCACAAAGATGATCAAGGGGCTGGGGGACTTATCATACGAGAGGAGGTTGAAGGAGTTGAACATGTACTCACTGGAGGACAGGAGAGGAGGGACAGGGGTGACATGATTGAAACCTTTAAATACATGAAAGGAATAAACAAGACGGGTACAGAGGGGCTGTTCAAAGTAAGGGAGGGGAGGGCCACCAGAGGCCATGATATGAGACTGGAGGGAGGAAGGTTCAGGAGGGAGATGAGGAGACACTTTTTTACAGAGAGGGTGGTGGCTGGGTGGAATGCGTTACCTGCAGAAGTGGTATGCAGTAGAACAGTGGACTGCTTCAAAGGGGTATGGGACAGGACAAGGGGGAGGGTTAATGAAGGGGAAGGGTGGAAGGAAGGGGCAGCTGCAGAATAAGGGGTGCTAGCTGCACATTCGAGCAGACTTGATAGATCTCTAGGCCTTTATCTGCTGGCAAATTTCGTATGTTCGTAACACTCTAGACCTTCAGGCTGGGTTTTATCAAGTTTCCATTGATCCAGCTTCTCATCCTTGAACAGCATGGCGCTGCCACTTGGGTCTTTTTCAGTTCAAACGTCTGCCTATGGGTCTTCAGAACAGTCCAGCCACATTTCAACATGTCATGGAAGCCATGCTATATGGGTTGTCTTGGAAGTCTTGCCTAGTCTACCTGGATTATGTGATTGTCTTTAGAAGACTTTGCCAGAGCACCTCCAACATCTCCAAGAAGTGTTCTAATGTCTCAGACAAGCAAATCTCAAGCTTCACCCAGAAAAGTGTTGTTTTGCAAAGCATCAAATTCATTACCTGGGACATGTGGTTAGTTCTCAAGGCATCTCTCCAGATCCAGACACGCTCTCAGCAATCAAAGATTATCCAGAGCCTAACAATCTAAAAGACCTTTGCGCTTTCCTGGGCTTGTCTGGCTGTTACCGTACACCCTCACCAAAAGGGATGTGACTATATTTGGACTTCTGAAAGTAAAGAGGCTTTTGAAACCTTAAAACAAAACCTAATCTCTTCCCCAGTATTGGCCTACCCAAGGTTTGACCAACCCTTCAAGCTCTACTCAGATGCTAGTTCCTTTGCAGTGGGCGGTGTGGTCTGTCAAATTCAGGATGGAACAGAATGAGTTGTTTCCTATGCCAGGCACTCTCTTTCCTCAGCTGAGCAGAACTATGGCATCACAGGAAAAGAAAATCTAGCCATGGTATTTGCCGTAAAGAAATTTGACTGCTACCTTCACTACTCCTCCTTTACAGCTATTGTTGATCACTCGGCCCTCAGATGGTTATTCAAAATGAAGGAGCCAGTAGGCAAGTTCGCCTGATGGATCGCCATGCTGCAATCCTACAACTTTGAAATTCAATACAGACCAGGTTGAGTTCACTCAAATGCCAATGGTGTAAGCCGGAGATGATATCCCTCTGTATCCTCCTCAACTGATGAAGAATCCTGCTTACAAGCTCTTCCCTTCCATGCCACAGATGTGCTTCCTGTGGACACTCTTACAGCACCTCAAGTTGCTTTGCTGCTCCCTACCGCTTCTACAGAGAGACACACAGATCCTCCGTTATTGCAAGCAGCTGAAGAGCATCTCATCTCCTCCACATCTGATTTGTCCCTGGCAACTGTTAAAATGCAACAAAGAACTAACACTCAATTTATGGACATAATCGCCTACTTAGAGTCTGGAACCTTACCGCAACAAAAGAAATATCGCCAAGATGTACTTTTCCTTGCTTCGCAGTACTTCCTCAATGACGGTGTTCTCTTTCCCATTTGGACCAAGGAAGGCAAGGATCATCGCATGGATAGAACTCACGTACAGCTAGTTACGCCAGCCTCTCTAATCCCTCAGGTTCTTCTCTCCACTTTCTGAAGGTCATGTGGGAATACGCAGAACTCTTGAAAAGACAAGGCTTCACTTCTTCTGGCCACACATGGACAGGGACATTGTCCAGTTCATAAAATCCTGCCAGCCCTGCTCCCAGAGAAAGCCTCCTGCCAAACCGACAAAGGCACACATCATTCCAAGCCTGTAGCCACTGAACCGTTCTGAAGAGCCAGCACTGACATTCTTGGGCCCTTACCAACATGCTCTGATTCTGGCAACAAATACATCCTTGTCTTTGTGGACTACCTGATGAAGTATTTGGAACTCATCCCCCTAAGAGACATTAAAGCCGCCACTGTGGCAAGTGCCTTTCTCAACACAGTCATTTGTCGTCACGGTACCCCATCGTACCTACATTCAGATAGAGGCACTAACTACCTGTCCACCATTGTATGAGAAACTTGCAAACTTCTCAACATAAAAAAGACATATACCATAAGTTACCATCCACAATGCAATGGACAGAGTGAAAGAATGATGTCCACCATTCTGCACACTCTCCAAGTACCTGGATGAGACTCATGACACCTGGGACTGTTTTGTTCCCTTTGTGCAGTTTGCATACAATACCAGCCCTTGTGTCGACAGCAGAGAATACACCCCATTCTTCTTAGTCCATGGACGTCACCCAAGAACTCCACAGGACAGGGATCTCTCTCTCTGCTAGAGGTTCCTAAGTCAGCTTCTTCTTTCATTATACCTCTGCTGGAACAGCTTGAACTTGTCTGATGCATTGCAATCACCAAGTTGGGCCAGAGAAAATCGGCAATGCAAAAAAATGTCTGCAGCCAAGGTGCATGAGCCTTCATTCTCTGTTGGGGACATTGTTTATTTGTACCAACCTGTTCTTGTTCTGGGCGCCACCAAGAAACTGCTACGTCCCTAGACTGGTCCCTTCTACATCACAGAAAAGCTTCCTCTGGTCCACGTTCATCTGCATCGCAAGTCGGATGGCAAGCTGGTACACAACAAAATCCATATAAACTGACTAAAGCATGGGTACCTGAGTAACAACCTTCCAGATGACCCCAGTCCTCCCAGAAATGAAGCTGCCCTTGAGCCTGCCATCCTCTCTGAAGCTGAGATCCCTCCAGACAACTTGCAACTAGTTCCTACAGATCTTCCCCACTCCTGACACTCTCCAGCCGGATTCCATTTTACCAGATGATTTGCCTGGGACTTCCTTTTCTTCTCAAATTTCTTCTTCTTCTCGGGACTCTCTTCTACACACCACAGTGTACCAGAATGAGAAGACCTTATGGAAGAAGTTCACAAATGGATCTTGGACTTACAAAATCAAATGGTGTGGGTTTGATAGTGGGCAGAACTCCTGGGTCGCTTTTAACGACCTGACCCCATCCTGTCAGGAACTAGTGCAATCAACACATGCCTCCATTCCCACTGACCAGAAAAGTCGACGGAGGTCTTGAACTTTTGTAAACTGGACTCAGTGTAATGTGATGTGACTAATTAATTTGATGTTATGACTAATTGTGACTAATTGATTGTTGTAAATGTTCTGGTACCTCCAGCAACTGTTGCTATGGTATTGCATGCCTGTATAACACTTTTCCCCCTTAGGAATGTCTTTACATTGACAGTCTACCTGTTATTACTGCTATGCAACTGTTAATAAATTATGACCTAGATTCTGGGAATCCTCCAGCTGCTACCCTTCCCTCTCTTCCCTTTTCCTTCCCCCACACTTTAGCACTTGTGGTATGACCAAGTCTCAAGTACTATTGTGTTCCTCTCCTCTCTGGTGCTACTCTGACTGGTCCCCGGTGTAGTCCAGGATCTTTCCTCCCCCTCCTCCCTGCAGTGGAATTCTGTTTGTGACAGTAATGCCTTGTAATGCATGAAAATGTTTTGCCTTAAAACTTACTTAAAATTATCTCTTACTTAGAAACTGTTTATAGATTATTGTTTGTTCGAGTGGTGCTCACATTCACTGTTCCAGCGGTGATGTGAAGCACACATTAAGCATGGGGCTTAATGTTAAGCTATTGCCCCTTTAAGAGCACTTAGAACTTGCATGTAACGAATTGTTGCACTGCCTGGCAGTGCCATGGATGCCTGTCAGAGAATTTGCCAGTCTGGGGCTTGTCCTCATGAGAAGAACATCTGCAGCACAGAATAAACCCGCCTTATTATTATTTTATGCGTCAGTTTAGTTATTCGCATGGTCCAGATGGGGTCCTCACCAGCAGTAACCGAAGGGTCTGGCAGACTGCAGAGAAGGTAAGGGGTCCTTTTAGTGGCAGATCAAATAACCAAAATTCTACAGTATTCTGTTGTTCACCCTTGTTTTACACTCTTTGAAGGGGTCCAGGGACCCCTTCTGCACATGTGTACTGAACCGAAGTTCTTGGCTGAGAGATTTAGCTTGATCATATTGACAATCGGCCATCTGAGCCTTTATAATACTAATTTGGGAACTATAGTCAAAATTTGTCATTTCAGACTGGGAAATTAAGTGCTACAGTTGCTGACATAACTGAAGATAGTAGAGATAGTCCCTATTAGTTATATATTTTGCCCTGTTCTGGAATAGCACCTGCCAGGATTTTTTCACATCCTCCCACCACCCATGTATCTTTTTTTTTATTTTTTTTATTTAGTTGTTTAACCAGGTATAGCACACTAAGCTGAAAGCTTTTTTACAGGAGCGACCTGGGAGGACAAGGAGGTTAAGTGACTTGCTCAGTGTCACACAGTATGCAAGTGGAAGCTGTGGGATTTAAACTCAGGTCTGGTCTGCTGGATGTCACTAGATTTGTAGCTCAGAGCCTTAGACCACTGCACTATACTGCCTCCCAAAATCTCATCTTATCTCATCATAACACTCCACCACAGAGAGTCTAGCAGACTATTCCCATCTCCACATGTTTTGTACTGCAGGATCTTCTAGCAGAGATTCATTGAGCCTCCAGGAATTAACATAGAAACATAGACTTTGACAGCAGATAAGGACCGCTTGGCCCATCTAGTCTGCCCTTAAATTAGTTGTTTTTTTTTATAACATGGAGTATTGTCCCATGTGAATTGTAAAGAAACACAGACATGGTCAGAGAATTCACATGCTTGTGTTTTAACTTTTAGAATATTTAATACTGAAGAGACAAAAATAAAATCAATACATGTCCTAATGGGGCCCCAAAAATATGTGTAACCACCTGAGGACTATTGATTTCTGTATGCATCTATTAAATTAACCCTGCTGAGGAAACAATTTGTTGCAATGCTACAGAATCACAGAATAATTTATCTGTCTGCAATCCCCAATCACACTGTCTCAAACAGTAATTAAAGTCCCCTAACCAAATAAGGTGTCAGGAGGTGTGGAGAAAGGGTTGTATTTCCCTAACTAAAGCAGCTCTCTGTGCCTTAGTTTGGGTCGCATAAGTGGCAACATTAATAAGGCAAAATCTTTCAGTTTTATAGGTAATATCTAGATGTAGGGCTGTTCCTAGGTCAATATCAACTAACCTAAACATGTTAAGCAGAGGATTAGCTAACAATATACCCACCCCATCACTAGTATCCTCCCCCGTGGACAAAAAGGATGGTCTGAGAGACCAAGCCCTAGAGGTCTGCTGAAACTCACTATGAGTTTTAAGTCAAGTGTCCTGTAAACAGTATATATCATGCTTGTATTCTTGTAGTGTAAATAAAACCCCAACACATTTCTTTTCACTTTTAATGCTATTAACATTGAGAGTGGAAACAGTAAGGCAATGCATGAGGAGTATGTAAAGAGGAAGCAGCATCTGGAAGAATCTAAACTATGGGGTCTTGGAGAGTCTCCGTTGTCTGGTTTGTTTCGCTATAGAGTCCTCTCCCCCCCCCCCGTGTCAGTAGCGGAAGCTATGGATGAGGTATCTGTCTCTTCCTCACCCGAATCACCTTCTGAAGGCTCTGTGGTTAGTGCAGCATATTTATTCTGTTTCTTCCAAGAGAGAGAGAGAGAGAGAAAGGGGCCTGTGCTTTTTAAACCCCCCTGACTCTTTAACTTCTCTGGGTGCTAAGGGTTCCCCCAATCTAGAACACTTTTTTTGTGTGACTACTTTAAAGGGCTTGTCCTGACTGGGGGGGGTGCATTTCCAAGACATCCCCTCCAACCACAGAAGATGGGGTTGGATTTATCTCTTCCTCCATCCTACCTATCTCCATGGACAGGGTCTATTCTGTCATTAGAATCTAACTGGGTTGCTCACCTGGCAGTTGTGGGTCTGCAGTTTCCTGGGCAGGGGTAACTCTGTCTGTGTTCAAAGTTTCTCTAGCTGTTCTGAGACTTTGTTCTGCAGTTCTTTTAGCCTGTAACTGTTGGGCAGTATTGATTAGGCCTTCATGGGATGGACAGTCCTTCCTATTATGGGAGGCCCAGGGACAACGCCCATATGCATGGCCAGTCTGTTCACAAAGATTGCACTTGAATAGGTTTATGCAATTTGTAGCTACATGGCCATACTCAAGGCAATGGCTGCAATGAGCAGTATCACAGGCAGAACTAAGATACCCAATGCTGCACTTTTCACCCTCTCCCCACCCTTCCTATATTCCTTCTCCCCCCCTCCCCTCTTCCCTCTCCCTATGACTCTGGCACTTCTTATCTGTTGTCTATTTTCTCTGACAAATGCCACTGGCTGCCTTGTTACAATGCTACCCTTAAATTGTATTAATCTGTACTCTGTTTGCAATGTCCACATTGTTGTAATGTCTGTCTTGATGTTCCCCATAATTTATATTTCTCTGACGTGGAACCTTTGTAAAAGAGCCTAAACGATAAACAATAAACTAAGATGGGTGTGAGGGCCAAATTTAAAACAAGAATGGGGTTGTCCTGCATAAAAGAAGGATCCTCAATCTTTACCCAAAAAGAAATTATTAGGAAGATGTACTGGGCTTGTGCTGGTTGTAAACAGTTTCACCTATATCCGTCACCCACCATCCCAAATCTGTTCACTGTTTAATATGGGTGTTGGTCTACTCAGGACCCCACAACACTGCCTAAGCCAAAGAAGAATGTCCTCAACATTCACCCCCTTGTTTCTAAACATGATTAAAAGGTTTCTTCCATGGTTCTTTTTCAGCAGGGGAAGGGCCCAGCCACCCACCCCCATCCCCAACCACCCCATGCTACACTCCTTTTACAGAGTAGCACAGTTGTGACATTTCCTCTAGCAAAGTAGGAAGGACAGGATCAGAGGGGTATCCACACAGTGACCTCACTTACAGGGGCACAAGTAATTTAATTTGTTATAAAAAGTTATACAAAAGCAAACAAACAAAACAAACAAAAATATATATATATAAAAAAAAATCTAACTTTTGCTTTCATTTTCCTTCTAATTACTTGGACCAGGTTATAAACTTGGCAACTCAACAGGAATGGATATTATTAACTGCAGGTACTGTGGGACACTTCTCAAAAAGGCAGTTATACAGGATTTAGGATGCTGTCCTACTTGTTGGACCATCGGAGATCTAAGGGCTCAGCTCCAGGCAGAATGAGCAGAGATTGCATGCCTCAAATTGCATATTCTGGAGGAAATATAAGAACTGCCCGCCATTTCACCAACATCCATCTGAAGCATCTCGACCACAGAGGGTAGTTGGTCCGGGAGGTTGGTAGGTGGTTAGGAGGGACAAATCGGGTGCCCAATCACTCAGTGCTCACCAACATATCATCTCCACAAACCGTATAAAAACTACAAACAGGTATCTGCCTCTATCTCTGAAATCAAACAAAGGGGCAGAGGGCACTGCAGAGCAGGACACTGTAGCACAGGAGCTAGCACTACAAAACTCGCCCAAAACAGGGACCTAAACAAAAAAAGCAAAAAGGAAATCCGAACCACTTCTGATCATAGGAGACTCCATGATTCAGGGAGTTGATACTTCCCTCCAGCCGGTGGTAATGGTCAGATGTCTCCCAGGTACATCAGCATGGAGAGACAATGACCGCATTACTAAAATCGTGGAGGAAGCAGGAGAAAACATCAATGTCCTGATACACATATGGACTAACGATCTTACCAGCCGGTCAGTTGTGGAGACCAAGGAACACCTGACCAGGCTGGGAGACAAACTGTTATCCATTTTGTCCTACATCTCCTTCTCTGAGATCCTGCCGGTCTGGGAGAGGGGGGCAGACAGACGGAAGGTCAGAGAAGGGGACTGGGGATCCATGTGGGGGGGATGAGAGTCTATTTGCTTCAGACAGACTGCACCTGAATAGGGAGGGTGCAGCAGTGCTAAAAAGCAAATTAGGAGACTTCATAGAAGAAACCTACAATTTAAACTTGATTGGGGGGAGGGTGGGAAAAATCTGCACTACAAGGCAGGAGAAATGGGGGACTACCAGCCTCCCCCCAGGATAGTGCTAAAATACTGGGCATGAGAGAAAATAAAGAAGGGGGGATGGTGAGGGAACCTGGTGGAAGGACTTAGCAGCCAACACCAGGAGCTTAGCAAATAAGATGGTGAACTTGGAGGCCATCATGGGGTCGAAGGACTAGATATAATAAGCAAGACCCGGTGGACAGAGCTGCACACCTGGGAAATTACTATCCCAGGTTACAGACGGTTCAGAAGGGATGGGGAGGGTAAGAAGGGAGGAGGAGTTGCTTTATACATCAGGGAAGGCATAAGTGTAACTGAAGGACAAGAGGAGGAGGGGGAGACTGAGCTACTGTGGGTAGCACTAGGCAGGAGGATGGGAGAATCCTTGTGACTGGGGGTGGTATACAGGCTGCCTATGCAAGGGGAGGAGGGTGATCAACAGTTAATTCAGGCAGTCACAAGGCTGGCCCTAAAAGGAGAGCTACTGCTGGTAGGGGACCTAAACCTCCCAGATGTTGACTGGGAAATCCCGGATGAAGCATCGTCAAGGAGCAGGGCGATACTAGCTGCGCTTCAGTGGGTATTCCTTCAACAGCCTGTCAGGCAGCTGACAAGGGGCAACAACCTGCTGGATGTGGTCCTGACTTAGTAAACAGCAAGGGGAGAAACAATTAAATTAAAGAAAGCAATTGAGGCGGAGCACTGGGGAGAAATGGTACGTTCTGACCGCAATTGTTTCCAAACGCTTAACAATCTGCCTGAAGATAACGAAAACGGCCCACAAAGATCAGATTCAAATCAGTCAGCTCTCCCACAATCTGAAACAAGGAGAGGTAAAAGAGACAAAGATAAGAAGAGGCAGATACCTGAACTATCACATTCCAAGGCTATCTTAGCAGCAATATCGAAATTTCAGTCGGAAATGAGAGAGGAACTCTTAGATATCCATACAGACCTAATAGAATTACAATCCATAACTGCTGAAGCAGAATCTCAGATAACAGATAACTCTAACAAATTATTGGTCATGGAAGAAGCAGTGTTGGTACTAGCAGAGGAACAACTACTTACAACTTTAAGATTGGAGGATATGGAGAATAGAGGAAGACAGAAAAACATAAGGATATTTGCATTACCAGAGGGAGGGGAAGGAAATGACCCAGTGGCTTTTGCTGACCTGTTGCTGTGCCAAACTCTAGACTTAGGCCCGGACTACCAGCTAGACATAGAGAGGGCCCATAGAGCGCTGGGCCCCCGCCCTTCCAAGCCAGACGCTCACCCTAGATCTTTTGTGATGAGATTTTTTAGCTTTTATCAAAAAGATCAAATGCTGATTAAAGCTTGGCGCAAACAGAAGGTGCTATGGGGAGAACACTGAATCCTATTCGACAATGATTATGCTCTGGCTACCCAGCATATGAGAAGGGAGTATTCTCTGCTCTTTCCATCTCTCAGAGCAAAAATGTAAAGTTTCGCACTCCCTATCCAGCTAAACTAGTGGTCCAATTTCCTAGTGGTCGCACTACTTACTTATCAGCAGCTGAAGCTCGGCTTGATCTTTTCCAGCATGGAATCATAAGTGCAAAAGAGGATCCCAAGATGGCGATGAGAGACCAGAATATGTCTTCCAGATCAGGGGTTCGGCGAGGCTCTTGTACAGAAATTGGTGACCAGAAGTTACAGAAAATCCTGGACAGAGTACATCTGCTTAGAACCCCTACCCTGCAGCCCTAATTGGACATAATTTTTCTCTTCAGGTAATGCAGGATGGTGGGGAGTAACTCCTATGGACTTGCCTGGGAATTGTGGAGGGGTTGAGGGAGGACAATTGCTCTGTGATCAATGGAGCCACATCAGGCAAAGCCTACAAAATAAAAGGCAGTTGGCGATTTCCAGGTGAACGCCTTTCTCTCCCCCTCCATTCGATTGGGCTGGCTGGTGGACTCCTCCTCCCCATCTCCATGCCCTTGCCCTTTGGCTTGCGGATCCAGCAAATGAGGACCCTGAACACTGGAACAGAGGAACATGATTCCAGGAAAGATGACAAACAGACCCTGAGTGGGTTCTTGGCTGCTTCAGGGTGTGAGGGGGGGACAGAATGGGTTGAGGTGGGAGTTGCTGGATTTCGGGTCAGGTGGGGGAAGTGGGGTTGAGGGAGGACAAAGTTTCTCCTCTAAACAGTGCCTGTGCAAAATTAAATGGCCCTCTACTTTGGGCGAAACAGACTGCTGTGACATGGAGACTGCCTTTCTCTCCCCCCTTCCTCTCTTGGGCCGAGGAGTGGCCTCCCTTCCCCCCTCCTCCTCCCTCCCTCATGGCTTAAGAAGGGCGGGGCCTGTTGCCTGTATTACACTTTGAGCTTGTGTATTTGGCTCCTTCAAGAGACAAGAGAGACTGCTTATTGATGAGCTCAGAGATGGGCTTGTTAGTTTAAACCTGAACTACAAGTTTCTGAAATAGTTTAAATTCTCATAAACGATGACAAAATGGAACTTGGGGTAAAATATACAGGAGAGATTCTTTTTTTGGTTGTTATGGGGGAGGAAGGGGAGACAGAAATGCCGTTGGTTGGCTGGGGATAAAAAAAAGGGGACTAGGAGGGGGGCTAGTTTGGTCAGAGGTGGAGTTACACCAGTCTATATCCCCAGTGCAAGGGGTGGAGGATGAACCCTGGGTTGGAGTCTTTTCTTTTCTCTCCTTTACCTCAGGGTGCTAGTTAAGGGACACTCATTCCCTGGCCTTCCCACTTCTATGACTTCTATTCAAGTAAGCGATCCTCCTGAGGAATGGTCATGGTGGAGGATGGGGAGAGAGGGTGAAGCGATGAGTTAGAGATCGAGGATGGGATAGAGGAAGGGCTACAGCTCTACTATGGATAGCATTGAGCTTACAATAAAAATATGTTTTTTTCAATTTTGGGTGAGCTGGAATGCAGCAAGAAACGAGTATCTTTCTCTCTCCCCACCCCCCTTATTTTGTCACAGTTGAGATGGTGGAGACCGCCTCCCTTCCCCCCTCCCTCACCCATCTTGTGCGGTCTATTGACTGCTCCAAATGCCATGAAAGAGACATCTAGCTATCTCAGGATTCTGAGAAATTATTTAATATGGAGGACAGGAACTGGAACCACATGGTTGATTTGGTTCCCCTTTTTCTTTAACTACGAATTCCAGAAATGATTCAGCTCCTTCAGAAAGGAGGCAACTTCAGAATTCCACTCATTATAAAGAATATAAGTTACTTTAAGTTGTGATAATACACTTGGGTCATTTAAGGGTGGGCTTGATATAATCATGTTGTGATAAATGGACTCGCCACTAGGTGGCATCTTAGATTGTACAGACAAAGTCTGAGGGTGTTCTTTTTTACATTTAGCTTTCTCAATCTAGCTAATGTTTTTTTTTCAAGGAGAAAAATCATGGATTAATATCCGTAAACGGAGTCTGTATTGGCTAAAATTCCTACCACTAAATTTGGGTCTAGAGGGACTAATATAGGATGAACAGTTGTTTGTATGGTACCATTTCTAAACTATCTGGCTATTAGCAATGATATAAAGGGGGAATTAATCTTAGCTAAATTTTCATAATAGGTGAAGTGGGGTGAGGAAGTCTTTTTATAGGACGTGCAAATTAGATTTTAAACAACCATTAGTGTCTAATTCCCAACCATTACAAGAACAGTTTCAGTAACCCTGTATCTGTTCTAGAGGAGGGGGGGGCTTCCCCTCAGACAGGTCCTTGCTCTCCTTTGGAGAGTGCTGCCCTGTCTCCCCAGACCACGGGTATACATGGCCCTGGGACAACGTGGGGAATGTGTTTTTCTCCCACACGAATGGAAAGCCAAGTATATATAGCTTCCCTGGTTATGGGACAAAAGGTTCTTCAATTGTTGTTTAGGTTATTGGGATATATATACCTGATAACTTTGTTAAATTTAAAAAAAGGATGGTGACACAATTTTAGATACGAGACTCTTGTCCTCTAAAAAGGTTGGACATGTCGACTCCAGTAGGATACAAGATTCACCTGATATATATATTTCTTTACTTTTATGAAAAATTGTGTCCTACCGAAAACTAGCTGTATCTTCTGTTCCAAACATATACTACTGTCAATGCTACCTGCTGATACTTTGTATATACTGTATTATTGTATCTCACTTTATTTGTATTATTACTATTTTCTTGTGTGTTGCATCCCATGTATATTGTCCCTTGTTAACAAACCAAGGTCCACCTTGAAAATGAGCTTGCTCAACGGTGATCGCCTGGTTAAATAAAGACTTTGATTGATTGATTGATGGAAGATAGAGCGGTCTCCCTTCTCTCTGGAGATGCTGAGCTTTGTCGGTTGAGACCTCCAGGGAATGGAGAAGAGATTAATGTAAGTATAATTACAAATGAGCAATTTCCTCTGGATACTGGACAATGCCCTACCCACATCATATTAAAAAGTATCCCGGATACTAATGACTAGTGCCCCAGTTAAAATCTTTTCTGTAAATGTAAATGGGTTGCATTCCACGGTCAAACGATATAAAATCATGCAACATCTGCATAAACAAAAAGCTGATTTATATTTTCT
Source organism: Neoceratodus forsteri (assembly GCA_016271365.2). Taxonomy (NCBI): domain Eukaryota; kingdom Metazoa; phylum Chordata; order Ceratodontiformes; family Ceratodontidae; genus Neoceratodus; species Neoceratodus forsteri. The sequence goes on from CM028133.1 coordinate 1,111,893,307, forward strand.
ACAAGAGTCCCATCTCTCTTTATCTGACTATTCCAAGCTACACTGGGGGAGCCGATATAGAGTATTTGCATCCTCCCATCCAAAAAAAACACAACAGGGGAACAACAATTTTCATACCTACCACCACTCCATTTGAAGTTTTAGACTTTTTTTCGATCCACAGGGTAGATATGTGATTTTATCCGGAAGACTTTATTCACAGACAATAACTCTAGTTAATGCATATCTATCCCCACAGACTTCACTTTCGGTGGTTCGGTCATTTCTCCATAAGGTGATGGAAAAATATAAAGGAATTTTAATTATGGGAGGTGATTTTAATTTGACATTGAATCCCCATGTAGATTCTTCTAATTCAAACCCTAATAGATTACCCTCAGCAGGGAAGTATTTAAAGAGAAACCTAGCTTATTTGGGGGTTGAGGATGTTTGGAGGAGAATATTTCCATCTGTCCCGGGCTATACTTTTTTCTCGGCATGCCATGGAACATACTCTAGACTGGATTACTTTGTTGTTACTATGGAACATCTTACTTTAATTCAAGACATGATAACTGAACCAAGAGTTTTATCCGATCATAATCCCCTAATTCTTAAAATAGATCTGGGTAAGCAGCGAAAATCTAAATACTGGAGATTTAATGTATCCCTTTTAAAGGATCAGGAATTTCTTGATGCCATAAGGAAACATATTCCTCAGGCAATTCAGGAAAGTTTGACCTCAGAACTTTCCCACACAATCCAGTGGGATGCACTGAAGGCCATACTGAGGGGTGAGATTTTGGAATATGCTTCTTAAAAACAGAAAAAACAAAATGCTAGGTTGAAATTTTTAGAAGACCTCTTCTCCTCTTATCAGCTTTTATGCAGAGAAGGTGATGTTGCCCTTCAGAGATGGATTAGAGGGTTAAAACAGGAAATACAAAAAATGTTGCATAAAACCTTTCAGCAATTGGCATATTTAAGACAATATAATTATGAAGCGGGGCAAAGGGGGCAAGAGCACTGATGCGGAAGTTACAGGCCAACAAAAGGGCTTCTACTATTTTAAAAATAAGATCTTCTACAACTGACACCACAACTTATAATGAAAGCCAAATTAAACAGATTTTTACACATTTCTACGAATCTTTATATACAGCCCACCACCCCCCTCCGGATCAACATAATCGAATACAGGAGTTTTTAAATCAACTCCCTTTGCCTAAACTATCTGAAACACAGATTACCCAGTTATAAAATCCAATTAGACCGGAGGAGATTCTTTATCAAGTAAACAAATTAAATCATTGAAATGTCCAGGCCCAGATGGATTTAGTCCAGAATGGTATAAAGCTTTTATACCCCAGCTATTACCTAGCTTTCTACCAGCCTGTGTGGCAGTGTTTGAGGGACAGACCCGGCCCCCCCCCTGGAATTATGCAATTTTAGCACCCTTGCTCAAACCAGAAAGGGACCCCACCCTCCCTATGTCTTACCGATCAATTTCTATTCTAAATGTGGATTATAAAATATTTATGGCCATATGGGCCAAAAGATTGGAACCCATCCTACTTGACTTAATACATAAGGACCAGGCGGGCTTTGTAAAATCGAGAAGTACTTCAGACAATCTCCGTAGATTGTTTTTAATTATGGAACACCTCCAAACCAGAAAGATTCCCTCTTACAATAAGCCTAGACGTGGATAAAGCATTTGACAAGGTGGGGGTGGGACTTTTTGTGGTCTACTTTATCTAAATTTGCATTTCCAGATTCCTTCTTAACCTGCCTTAAAAATGTATATTCTTCCCCTACAGCATATATTCGAATCAATGGTTCTTTATCTCAACCAGTGCCTATACAAAGGGGAACAAGACAGGGCTGTCCCTTGTCTCCTCTGTTATTTGCGCTGTATATCGAACCTTTTGCAGAAGCAATTCAGATGAACGCTGGAGTGGAAGGGGTTCCCTTGGGCCAGAGAGAGTACAAGGTGGCTTTATTTGCCAATGATATTTTGATATCAGCACTTTTGCATGAGACTTTCTCTCAGCCCCGCGGGATTCTCTGACACTTTTTTCAGAAATCTCGAGGTTCGTACTAAATATTACCCAAACAGATTTGCTTACTCTGAATTTTCATCCATCCCAATCTTTAAAAAATAGGTATCCAATAAAATGGCACTGGACACAATTTAAATACCTGGGTATAGTAATACCAAAAAATTTAGATAATGTGGAGTTATTAAATTATGAACTGTGGTCAATACAAATTCAGTCAGACTTAACCATTGAGTTTTTTTCAGAGGATAGAATCTATTCGAATGATAATCCTACCAAAATTGTTATATCTATTTCAAAGTATCCCAACTTTCCCCTCTAATTTTTACTTCAAATCCTGGGAGAAAGTCATTTCTAATTTTATTTGGCATGGACAGGAACCTCGCATAAGGATGTCTTTGCAACAGCTTCCACTTACAGAGGGAGGAGCAGGCCTGCCCAACTTAAATTTGTATGCTTTGGCTGCCTTTTTTAAGATTTTAATTTTATGGCTTTCACCATCTTTTGAAGCACCTTGGAAGGATCTGGAATTTGCTATAAATTATTTATATGATATCCTGAAAATAACTTTGGCCTCAGTAGCTAAAGCACCATGTTTATGGGATTTCACTCCCTTTACTGCTCAAGTTCTAACACAATGGTATCGCCTAAAGAAACATTAGGATTTTAAAGAGTGTTTTTATTTTTATTTAATCTTAGAAGATGGATCCTTCTTTCCTGCGACACTTGATCATACTTTTATTAGATGGAGGAGGGAAGGACTTCAATTCTTTAGACAATTTATATCTAGTAAGGGCATTGTCCAGTTTGAAATACTCCAGAAGGACCATGGTCTACCTGATGGGGATATATATAGATATACTCAGGTTAAAAACTATCTCCTAAGACAAAGAGAAGTGATGTCTATACAACCTAATCTAACTTCAATGTCATGGAAATTTCTAGAAGACGCCATAGCTGGTCAAATACGGGGGCATCAGGTGGGAATTATATCAAATATTACATGGAGGGAATGGGCGATTCATCACTTTCCATTTTGAAGAGCTGGTGTAGGGATCTAGAAATAGATATCTCTGAACAGGATTGGCTCCAGGCTTCCCCTATGGCTTGTAAGATAACCCATTCAAACATATGGAGGCAATCTGCACAGCCCACAGTGACCATCAGGAATGGAGGGGGTTATTAAAACCAAAGAAAACCTAGGCGTGCTTTTGGGAAAGGTGCCATTTTGAATACTCTATTCTCGGGAAAAGTTCATTGGGCAGGATATCTACTCACAAATCTGGCTGAGTTACAATAAAGTGCAAGTATCTTCCTTCCGGGAGGGGATTTAGAGCAGAGTTGGAGGGGAAGTGAGCTGGAAACAGGACGTACATAAAGCAAGCTACCAAGCAAATACAGTAAGGTAGCAGGAGGTAAAGGAATTATAATTCAAAAGATGGAGTGATTTTCTCATCTTAGAGGAGGAGACAGCAACAGCACTCATAGGGAGGGGTTTTTGAGCATTGGGAGGGATACAATCAAGAGGAGGATTTAAATAGTAATTTGTACTTTAGGTAATACACCAAAAATAGTTAGTAAAATTATATTGAACAGACTTCAGAATTGGCCAGAAGAAGAAAATATACTTAGCAAATTTCAAAATGGTTTCCATCCAGGTAGGTCCAGCATACAACATCATTATGTTTTGGCATATTTAGCTTGGAAATATGTTTAAATTAAGAAAACCAAATGATTCTGTTGCTTTGTTAATCTTAAATCTGCTTTCGATTCAATTAGCAGAGCTTTACTGTGGGATAAACTGCAAGTCTACAAAGCTGATAACACCCTTATTGATATTATTAAGAGGTTACACTCTGACACCTGGATCAAAGTACAATATAATCAGAATGGGGATCTAACCAATCCCATAGATACAAATTCTGGGATCAGACAGGGCTGTTTATTAGCCCCAGCCTTGTTTAATATTTATATTAATGCCATAATAACACAACAGTATAATCTAGATTTTCATTCCTCTGCCATTCAAAATAAAAAAAACACATGGTTTGGCATATGCAGATGATCTAGTCCTGCTGTCCACAGCTTTGCTGGGCCTACAGCATAAAGTTAAATGTCTGGCTGATCCTTGTGCAGCAAACAATGACTATAAATAAATCTAAAACAAACTCGTTAGTTTTTGATCAAAAACAAAGGAAAGAAACAAATCAACCAGTAATTTATATGGCTGACTTTAAAATAGCTTTGGTTAAGAACTAGAAACATAGAAACATAGAATTTGACGGCAGATAAGAACCGCTTGGCCCACCCAGTCTGCCCATTTCCCTACTTACTGGATAAGCTGCAGATCCTAGTTAACCAGCAGCCTACTTCTTCTTACCTCCACACCCTAGAATTGCCTTATGACTGTCCCATGCATGCTTGAATTCCACCACTGTTTTTGACTCCACGACCTCCTCTGGAAGGCCGTTCCATGCATCCACAACCCTCTCTGTGAAAAAATACTTCCTTAAATTACCTCTGAGCCGCCCCCCCATCTTCAAATTGTGCCCTCTCATTCTTGCACACCTCTTTTTTTGAAAGATGCTACCCTCTTGGACTTTGTTGATTCCCTTGAGGTACTTGAAAGTTTCTATCATGTCCCCCCTATCCCTCCTTTCCTCGAGGCTATACATATTAAGCTCCTTAAGTCTCTCTTCATATATCTTCCGGTGCAGACCCTGCACCATTTTAGTTGCCCTCCTCTGGACAGCTTCCATCCTGTCTATTGTGGGATATTCAAACTGTGCCCAAAAAGTCCGCAACAGCAGGAGCAAGCGCAAGTCACTTGCGCACATGTGCAATTGTCGCGATATTCAAACATGGAGCAAGGCCAATTGCGCAAGCAGCCAACGTCTGAATATCACACAAACTGCGCCATAGCGCAACCAGGAAGGGGAAGCTGAGCAGAAATGATGCGCCCTAGCGCAACAAGGCTAGCCCAGCTGAGCAGTCCAGAGGTGCCATCACGCAAGCAAAGAGACCCCCGCAGCATAGCAATGGAAGTGCACAACCAGGGAGGTAGGCAGGGGCACACCACCCATGCCACAGATGGGCACAGGGACACACTGCCGAACCAACAATGTACCCCCACACCCCAAGCACAGCATAACTGGGGGAGGGATGGAGCAGCCACTGGGCCATAGGGACAAGCAAACAAAGCACATCCCGGCCGTGTTACTGCAGCACACCTACTGTCAACCTGAGACTGGCACACAAAGGGGGCGGAGCACCCCATTGTCCAGCGGCCCCCCCCATGCACAGCACTCCCAGCACTGTGACCCCAAGACACCACCCATGTGCAGTGACCAGCACTGCAGGAATCCCCAGGCCCCTCCCCCGGAACACTGCAACCTCGTGAACCACAGAACCACACAAGCTAAACCCACCATGACCACCCAGCAGTGGGTGACAGCACACAGCAATACTGACTGGAAGCCTCACCCACACCAGAGACACCGCCTCACACACACGCACACACATACCCATGACCATACCACACCTAATGCCATGCACATCACTGCAACTGAGCACCTATAGCCAGCTGCAAATCAGAGACCACCACAGTATTCATATCAAAATATATATGTAATAAAGATGCATAACAAGAACAACAAACAGTAACATATGTACAAAGCAGGGTGGGGTATGGGTATGAGGTAGGGGTGGGTAAGGGCAGGGTGAAGAACTGGGAGAGAGTAGGTGGGGATTGCCCGATGTCTGGCTACTGCCTGGCAGCCTGCCCTCCTCCTGCCTGGCGCTGTGCCCGTGGCCTCCTCCGGCGCCGCATGCCATGCTGCTGTAGGTCAAGGAGGATGGTATGCGAGTCCATGGCCACTTGAGTCAGCCTCCGCACACCCTGCCCAACATGCGCAGGATCCGGATACCTAGGACAAGGGATCAGAGTCAATGGCTGTGACTGTCCACATCCCTGAATGCCACCCATCATGCATGGCAGACAGCCAAGTGCCCCGCTCCTGTGATGGACTGCACCCACCCACAGTGACCGTGCACAAGACATGCCCAACCAGCCAGCAACGGCCATATGTACCACTGCACACACACACACATCGCCCATGTCCAGCACAGCACAACCAAGGCTGCCCAATGACATGGCTACGTGGTGGGATGCTAGTGCCACAGCCATGTGCCCAGTGCATGCATGGACCACCAGTGACGCACACACACACACACACACACACACATGCAGTGCCACTGGACAGTGATGACTGTCACATGTTATGTGCATGGTAGTGTCATCCATGGAAGGTGTCCGTGCCCCCCCAGCATGCAATAGCATCCGTGATGTAATGACACTCACCCTCATCAAGCCGCTGCAGCAGGTGCTGCTGCGGCTGCTGCTGTGGCTGTGGCACACCTCCTCCGCCAGCCACCCTGGCACCGCCATCCCAGGCCTCAGCCCGTGCCCGCCTCTGCTCCTCCACACCTGTGGGAGACAAATGAAGAGAAACACATCAGTGAGATCCCAAAGCAGACAGCCCCTTGCCCCATTGAGTGTGCCTGCCCACACAACCAGACCCCAACAGCACACAGCTGCAAACACCCTCAAAGCAAACCATAGCCCAACCCACCCCCATGCGCAGATCACATTACACAGTCACCCATGCAGACAATACCGGTGCACACACAGCACACCCACCTGGCCTGGGCACAATGCCCCTCCTGGCACACGACCTGAGGCGCTCAAGCAGAGCATGCTCCCTCCTCCGCAGGTTGCTGTAGCGGTGCCTGCACTGCTCAGGGGTCCTCCTCCGCCCAGTGGCCTGCTCCAGGGCAGTGGCGACCTGCTGCCACACATGGGTGCATGGCACCTGCAGGGGCACTATCTCAAACAGTGAGCCATGGTGAGGCTCCACCACAGCCACCAGGTTTGCCAATTCCAAGGCCCCCCCACTGTGGTGCTCTCCTGCATGCCATTTTCAAAATGTACAGTGGCAATATGGCGCTCCGCAGCGCGGCAACCCCATGTGGAAATGTTGCACAATACAACTCCATCACTGCCTATCGCGCTGTTCGCACAGCGCCGTCGGTCCACATCGTGCTGTCACCGAACAGCGCGACAGAGCCGTACACATGCCAGACGTACAGAGCCAGGGGGCAAAAGTCGGCCACAAGGTCATGGGTCAGTGGTGCAAGGCCACGCACACCGCCATCGGATGTCCACACACATCCTGCGTGATCGGTCACCTGCGTGCCAGCGCCACAGTGGACTATTGCGCAGTACTGCCACAGCGCCATATGGTGACCAGCGCTGTAGCGCCACTGGCACAATGGTGGCCGTGTCCTAAATTGCTGATCGTGCACAGCATGTCATCAGCGCAGCAGACACCTGCGTAAGCTACCTGAGCATGTGCAATGCAGTGTACCACACAGTCACAGAAATGCGCCATTGGCTCAGCCGGCTCAACCGTATTGTGCAAAGCGCAACAGCGCGATATTCAGCCGACACATGCAAATCATCCGATCAGCTATTCAAAGGCGCAGTGGCGCGATTAGCATGTCATTAAAGTTGTGCCACTCCTAATTTGCATGCATTGCGCTATAAATACGCAACATTGGGCTGCGCTGGCCAGATTCAGTTACTGCAGGTGAGAGGTGAGTTGCATGCTGTGTGATGTTCTGGCCAATGGTCATGGGATAACGCTGTAGACTGCACAGTGACAGGTGTCCACTTCCACCCATACAGACCGACATGACCGAGCAGAGCCAAGGTGAGGGTGAGGATGGTGGGCGAAGGAGGGGCCCAATTTCACCAAGGAGGAGACAGAGGCCCTCTTCCAGGCCTATCTGGAAGAGGAGCCACTACTGAGTGGACAGCGGGGCACCCCTCAGGCCCGTGAGGCTGCATGGGAGGAGGTAGCTTGGGCAGTGAACCTGCACAGAAGCCACCAGCGCTCTGTGCAGGAATGCAAAAAGAAGATGGGGACAGACCGCAGAAGGGTGAAGGAGAAGGTGGCAGCCCTCAGGGTGGCATGTGCTGGCGCAGGAGGGGGCCAGCCAGCGGTGGTGGAGCTGGCCCCGGCTGAGGACCGACTGGCTGCATCAATGCAGCAGAGTGCTGTAGAGGGCGTACCAGGAGGTGGTTTCCAGACAGGTGGAAGCCCATCACTGCACGGTATGACGTGGTGGTGTTGGGGAGGGGGGAAGGTTGATCACATGCACTAACATGTCCTCACTTTCTGTTACAGATCCCGTTCGTCTGCAGGGGACGGTGGTGGTGGGACCATGGAGTGAGAAAGACCTGCCAGAGGTGGAGGAGGGTCCATCCACCTCTGTCGCCACCCGGCATGCACGCCTGGCTGCCACCTCTGTTGTCGGTGAGTCAGGTGTGGGGGGTGCACAGCCTGTATCTCAGCAGTCTGGCATGCAAGCATGCAGCACGCTGTGACTATGGCTGTAGCACGTACCTGCACCATTGATGATGCAAGGACTGCAATGGGCAGTGACATGTGTGTGTCCCATGACGGACACACAGCAGGCCAGCATGTGCCCCTGGACCTAGCTGGTTCCATCGTGTGTGCAAGCACATCAGCATAGTCCCAGGCTGTGCCTGTCAGCACCGGTGGGGCAGCACCAGTGGCTGTGCAGGTGTCTGGCACTGTTGCGGCCACAGCAGTGGAGCGAGTGGTCCCTGGGGCACAGCAGTTGGAGGGGCAGCAGCAGCAGTCACCCACCAGGTCTGGGGGTACAGGGTCCAGCGGTGGCACATGCACACCGCCCATTGATATGCCCATACCTGGTCCTGGTGAACAGCACCCACCCTCAAGGGGTGTTGAGCATCAGGACCTTCCATACCCTGGGGGACAGGATGCCGATGTGGCAGAGGACCCATTTGACGAGCACACTCGCCTGCTGCGGGAATCAGTACAGCAGCAGAGGTGGGTTGCAACATCCGTGGAGGCACTGTTTGTGGCTGTGGAGCGGCACAGCAGGGACAGTGCTCTGATCCTTGCAGAGATGGTCCAATTGCGGATGGATGTGACCGCCAACATTGACAGGCAGACCCAGGCATCGGTCGCTGTTGTGGCTGCATTGGGCACACAGTCAGGTGCCCCTGTACCACGCACCCCACACAGTACGCTCTCCACTCCCCATTCCCGGCGTCGTGCGACACCCGGCCTGTCGACGCCGGGTTCTGCTGTGGGCATCCCGAGCTCCCCTGGTGCAGGTCTGTTTGGCATGCTGCAGACCCCTGTGCGGACAAGGTCGCGATCGTGCAGTGGGACCCCTGGTGGTCCATCGGTGCCACCCCATGTGGCCCCTGCTCAGCCTGCCAGTGCTGTTGGGTCACGGCGGGGCTGCCCACGCATCTGCGGTGGCCATGGAACAGTGCAACATGACTGACCTGTCTCCCAGTGCGGGCCCTGTCTGGTGCTGCCCTGTGTGCAATGTGTGTCATGGTGGGCAGTGCACTGGTGGGTGCCCTGCCCAACACACCGACATGCGGACCACCTGCACAACCACCCGACTGCTGTCCACAGGTGCGCGTGCATGATGATGCCTGCATTGTACTGTACACCAAGGTGCAAGGGTGCCCAGCATCTGACACACGTACTTGGACAGTACAGGTGGTGGGGGTGGTCTGTGGATCTGGGTGTTTGCCATGTCTGTTCCTGCTCTGCTGTGCACCTGCCCATGTACGCTTTGTGCCTGGGTGTGTGTGTGTGTCCATATGACTGTTCACCCCTCCCTGATGGTGTGTTCGTGTGCCTGGACCCTTCCACTCCCCTTGCCATCATGCACCCCTGGTGTGTTACCCTGTGTGCCTGTGGGTTGCGCCTGGACAGTGTTGGTTGCACATGGCCCCTTGACTTACCTGTGTCGTGCATAATGCTCCTCCGTGATGGTGTCCTGGTGCAGCTGGGCATGCTGGATCAGTTGGGGGTCCCGCCGTCCAAGGGGGGGCTGCTCATCACCATCATCACCGGCACTGCAGGCGTCCCCATCACTGTCCTCCTCCTCGACCTGTATGGCTATCCCACAGTCTTTGGCCATGTTGTGCAGGATACAACAGGCCAGGAATATCCCACAGGCCTTTGAGGGGCTGTACTGTAGGACACCGCCGGAGGTGTGTAGGCATTGGAAGCATGCCTTAAGCATCCCAAACACCCGCTCAATGATGTTGCGTGTGGCGGCATGTGCCTCATTGAAGCATTGCTGTGATGGGGTCATGGGGCACCGGTACAGTGTGAGCAGCCAGGGACAGAGTGGGTATCCACTGTCACCTGTGTGGAGATAGTGGAGATAAGTATCATGTTCAGGTCCATATTGTCCATATCCCTGTGTGCCACTACCATGGCACCTGTGGCATTCCCACCCTTGCCCCAAGTTTGCAATTCCTACATGTGTACTCACCCACTAGATGGCCTGTGGGGATGTCCCCACTCTCGAATCGATGGCACAGTGCAGACTGATACCATATGAAGGCATCATGTGCTCCACCAGGGTGTGTGGCACAGACATTGATTATGCGCCCAGTGGCATCACACACCACCTGGCAGTTGACACTGGAAAAGCCCTTCTTGTTCCTGTATGCAGCCCCATTGGGGCCAGGTGGCGTGCGAATAGCCACATGGATGCAGTCTATGGCCCCTAGCATGCCAGGCATACGTGCTACCCTGTGGAACTCCTGCATGTTTGCTGTATGCTCTGCCGCGGTGCTGGGGAAATGGATGTACTCCACAGCATGTGGCAGCAGTGCGCTGAGGAATTGGGTAAGGATGCGTGACGTGGCCGACTGTGTTATGCCCGTGGTGTCCCCTGTCGGCCTCTGGAAGGTACCCGTGGTGATCAGGCACATGCAGGCTGTTACCTTTGTCTCCACTGACAGAGCGTGACTCCATCGTGAGGGTGCCTGCATCACATCACTGCACAGCTCACAGAGCCGCCTCAGTATTGCCCTGTTCAGGCGGTACCGGCCCACAATCTCTATGTCTGAGTACAGCTCAAAGCTGATGCGGGCACGGTACTGCCTGTTGGGGGCATACCACTGACGGGCCCTTCCACGACCACGTCCCCCTGCAGCATGCCTTCTCACCCCCCTCATTACAGCTTCCATGTGGAAGCTGGCACTGTCCATCTCCCTGGCTTGTGTTCCCCTGGCTGTTGTTGTTCTGTTACCCCCGCTGTCCTGACTGCTACCTCCACTGCACCGGGTACACCTCCTGGGCTCTGCAGTCTGTGGCCCTGCACACCCTCCCTTGTCCCTCTCCTCTCCTGTGCACTCCCAGGCCGCACTGTTTGCCACTGTCTCCCTGTTTCTCCCTGCCTCATGTGGCTTCCCTGTGGCGTTCTTGCGCCTCTTCCTTGAGCCTTTTTATTTTGGCTCATTTCCACCGTGGTGCACCTTCCGGCTCATCTGCTGTTGTGCATTGCACAAGTCTTTGAATATCGCATCGCGCCCTTTATGCATGGGTCCACCCCCTTCAGTTGCACATGCCTTCATTTGCATTGCGCTGTTGCTCAGCCTGTTTTCAGTGGCGCAACTGCCTCCTGCTGAATATCGCAGAATGGCGCTATTTCGGACTTGCGCATGCGCAACCCTTTTGAATATCCCACCCTATATGTATCTGGAGGTTTGCTTCTGAAAAAGCTTATCTTGGACTCCACATGTGGATATGGTAAAGCAAAAAGCTATTACAACATTTAATGCATTTAAAAGATTTGCAGCCCGGTGGCACTGAGAGTTGAGGCACTGGATGCCATACCTCGTGCCACGCCAGTGACCTGGGTTCGGGAACAAGCCTGGACCGCTGGAGGTCAGCAGGGAAGAGAGAGAGGATTGAGCATCTGAAAGACTGCTCTCCTCTCTCAGGGTGGGATCCAGGGGTAGCCCGGCATAACATCGGCCCCCGGTGGAGACTGGCGGCACCGCAACGCACAGGGGCTCGCAAGCAGAAGATGTCGGGCAGCTGCCTTCCAGATGTGGGTGGGAGCATTCACATCACGGGTTGGGTGGCATTTCATATCCTACATCTGGGGCGTAAACACCACGAAAACCCTTCCAGCCCGGATAGGTGACACCCCTCCCAAAGCCGAACTGCCACATGCCCAATACTGGAGCCCTGCCACTGCCCCTTCAGTCTTCTCAGGCCCTATGTCCCTCCCAGGGCTCAGGGAGAAAGTAACACCCTTGAAGATGGCAGGGTTCACAGTGGGTGGTAGAGCGGCATAGGCGAGCGGAGAGGCTTGAGAGAGTTCCGGTCCTGGGGGAGCTAAAACAGAAGCATATAAAAAAAAAAAGATCTGCAGCCCCATTGGGCAATGGTTCAGTAGTAGGACTATTAAAAACTGTGGAGACAAAAATTTGGGCTAGCCTTCTGTATGCTGCAGAGATCTGGGGTTCAAATACTATTAGTATTCTAGAAAAACAATTAAACAAATTATATTGCTATATATTACGTGTTCCACCATCAATTCCAGCTGAACAGAATTGGGACAACTTCCTTTTTCAGCATATGTACTAGAAAGGAAATTTAATTTCATACTTAAACTCTTTCAACTACATGAACACTAAATCCCTAGGCACTGTATAGAGAAAGAAATTGAATATAACCACAGAGGATTTTTTTTTACACCGACTATAAGATTCATAACAGAACATCTCTTTCCAATGCACCTAAGTAGCCTCATGCATCAAATATATTATAGATCCTATAGGGATACATATTTCCGGATCGAGGCAACGATAATAGATACTTTTTTTTTACAGCGGACCTGGAGAAAATGCAAACATACAAGAATCATACCTGGTACAAGGGCCTGAAAAGCAATCACAATGTAGAGCCTTATCTTAATATTTTAAGCGATGTGCACAAATGCAGAATTATAACAAGATATAGATTAGAATTGTTCAGAAGCAATCATATTTATTTCTGACAGAGATGCCCAGGTTTCCTAACAGAATTTTGTGATTGTACTAATAGGGTGATTGATGACTTAAAGCATATAATATTATTCTGCCCTCTCTATGAGAAAGCTAGGAAACAATGACTGGTCCCTATATTACAGAACCTCAGTCTCCCCCGGAACAAATTTTAAATGTATTGTTCTCAACAAGAGATATAAATGTTCTGGATAAATTGATATGCTTTCTACAAACACTGAAACTTTAGTGTTCAACAGTGGTACTAACAGCATATTGCAGAATGCTTTAAATCATATAAAATAAATACTTCTGCTTGTCTGTGAAATGTAATGTTATACATGAACAAATAGAAAGGACATGACTTAATTTTATGGTGGTGATTACTGAGGCCTCAGACTTTTCTTGGATATGAGTTGTAATCAAAGCAGTTTATTTTCTAGTATCACAGACAGCATGGACACATTGACATTTAAAACAATGCTAGGATATTTCAGTAGACTCTGTCTGTTATGTGTTTTTACTCTTACACATTTGTAATCTTTACTCTGTAGGTATGTGGCCTTTTGTTCCTTGTCTCTGGGTTCCTAAGGCAGTGTTCTCTCAAGAACAATCTTAATTAACACAAGTGCACAATTCTTTAGTACTAATACTCTTTTGCTAGCTTTAAACAATACCCTATTGCATTTTATCTTTGTGCATTTACTAAGGAACCATGATTTTTTAAAGACACATTAGGTTAACACCTTGAATGTCTCAAATATATTCAGCCCACTGTCTCAACTTTGCTTCTTTTCTCCCTTTCATCCCGAGATTAAATTGTCCTGAGAGGCTAGATGAGTGGTGTCTTTTCCTGGTTCCTGGGTGTGAAGTCCTCTTCTTTTCTTGAGGCTTAAGATAAGATTGAACAAAGTTAATATAATGTTTAGAGCTTCTAGTATGCTCTTCTCTCTTTTGGCAACAGCCAAAGACTTTGCAGACTTAGAGAAATTACAGTCTTAAAGTCAGTAGACTGAAATATAGCCAATGTCTCCTTCAGAGCAGAAGTGTAGCAGGATAGAAAGCAAGTCTGTATACAAAAGTTCCATCTCTCAAGATCATTATTTTATTGTCAAACTATCCCATTGCAGATGACATGGTGTCTTTTTTTTTTTTTTTTCCATTTAGTCTTTATCTCCCTAGCCTGCCAGCTGTCTGGTGTCCTTCTTGGCCTGGTCACGGACCTCTAGCTTCTGCTCCCCACAATGGCCTCGGGCCCTCCGATACCCCGTGGCTTCCCCCCCACGGCGGGGCTGCAGCACTCCCCTCGCATGCCGCAGACGTGGAACTTGGTTGGAGGGCTGGCCTGGGAAGCAAATCGAAGCCATGGTAGGCTTCATTAGCGGCGGCTGGCAGCTAATTCTTTTTTCGGTTTTCTTTCTGGGAGGCTGGGACATGCAATGACGCCAGCGTCTACCCCGCCTCCTGTGTGTACCAGTGCCAGTAGCTAGGTGTCCCCTGGCCTCCACCAGGGGTCGCCAATGCTCCGGTCACATCCCCCCCCGGAGAAGGACAGCAGTCCCTAGGACGCTCCATCCTTCTCCCCGGCCGGCCCTCCAGCGACCCTAGTCCGTTTCCGAACCCGGGTCACCAGCGTCGCAAGCGGAAATCCAACTGCTGCGCCGACGGGCCGGCATAGATGACATGGTGTCTTAAGAGTGGTATAGCAACAGATGCTTGCCAGTCTCTCATTGGCTTAGTCATATCTCCAGGCAGATGTCCTGGCCTGATTGGAAGGTCTGGAGCCTACATGTAAGGGGTTTCCAACCACAAAACTTGTCAGCATCTTCATATCTACTATACTTTTGACCTACCCACAAGACGACAATTAATAGATTTATGACCACAACACCTTACACTGCGCATGTTCAAGAATAAGGTGTTTGGAAGTTACATCACTTGTGATTAAGGTGCTGCCATTTGTAGTGGCAGATGGTCTTTGGTAACAGTTGTGGGTGTCTTTGAGGAACCTGTTTGTGAGGTGATTGTCTGAAAAGTCTAGGTTGCTGCAAGCTTTGTAGTTTCAGTCCTGTGACAAGATTAATGGTAAGTTGCGATTTTTAAAATACATCTTGGCTTGTCAGCTCTCCTCAAAGTTTATGAGTTTATTCAAGTTAAAATATGTCCAGCTGACATTTACCAAGGTTCTTGAAGCTGAGAGGCTTGAAGAATATCTTTTGATAAAGGTCCTTTTAATATTTGTGTTGTCCAGTGGTCCCTTTACTGAGATGTGTCCAAATATCTGGGTTAACTACTTGCAGGACTGCTTGGCTATAGAAGCTTAGAAATAAATGTTTTATGACAGGCTCTTCAGTGCATATTCATTGATGATTAAACTGAAGTGTACACTTTTTACATTCTGTCAGAATCCTTTGGCTTATAGGCTGAATTGTGCCTACACTGTCCCAATCTGTTTACACTCAATTTGAACAAATAAATTGTTTCTTTGAGTTAGCTGGAGACATGGGCAAAATGCACACCCTGCACATGATGTAATGATACATCGATGTAGTGCCACAGGAATATTTAACTTGGAGCTCAATGTTAAAGATTTAAATGTGCACATTATGTACCTTTTCCCATTCTAGACCTATGAAATACTAATAATGATAGGACATGCATTACTCTTATTATGTAATCTCTCTATTGTATGTGATTTTATATTGTAATGACTTTTGTCAAGCAACAAAATTGATTGATTTGATTTGTACTTTAGGAAATACAAAACTACACCTGATGTCAGCATTTTAATGAACCTGCTTGTAATTGTCCTTCTGTCTTGCAGAACAACTGCTGCCTCTCGCGTGCAAGGGGGTTGGAGAAAGAGCAGGGAAGGGTGACGTGGGCAGCCAGAACACCAATTAGGGCCTTTGTAGATAGACCGGGAAGCTGCATGCAAATTTGAATCTCCAGGTAAACTGTACCTTGGCGATTACTCTCAGACTAAGCACCAGCTTTGTACAGTCCACAACGGCTGTCAGGAATGGAGGGCTTATTAACAAAAGAAAACCTTGAGGTAAGGATTTCCTCTTGGCATGCTTCTGGGGAAGGTGTCTTCTGTGGTACTGTACTCTTGGGGAAAGTACATCAGGAGGGGAGCTCTTTGAAAACGGGCAAGGTCTTTGCTCATAGATTCAGTGGGGATTTAAATCTCCAGATAAACAGCACCTGGGCATGCACTCTTGGGCTACCCAGCATCAGCTCTGCACAGCCCCCAGTGGCTGACAGGGATGGAGGGCATAGAAAATAAAAGAAAACCTTGAGAACAGCAGCTGCCTCTCACGCTCTCTTTCCCCAGCAAAGGGTCAGAAAAAGTGTACAGGAGGGTGACATGGACAGCCAGAACACCAATCAGGGCCTCTGCAGCACAGCAGGAAGTCCTGCTTAGAGGAGGTCCCACAGGGAAGATAAAGGGATCCACTCCTAATGTGTCCCAGAGTGTGAGTGGAACAGAGCAAGAGTCAAACAGCTGACGGAACTGGCGTTTTAGGTGTCAGTAGGCTTCTGCAGGAGACCACAGGCAAGCAGGTAATTCTGAAGGGGCCTGCAGGAAATGTAAGTAAGCATTGCAGTAAAGGGAATACCAGGGAGGAATAGTAACAAAAGTAAACCAAGGGAGGGCACAAAGTGATAAGCAGGGAAACCCTATCTAGGTAAAGTGTACAGAGGGAATTAGGAAGCAAGTGTAAGAAAGGAAGGCTAGAAATACCCTATCTAGGGTAAGGGTGCAGACACACTAACGAGATAGGCTAAATACAGGAAGGAGGGAAAAGTACAGAAAATACAGATAAACCAAGAGGGGGAATCTACATAGGATAGGTATAAGGACAAGGAAAAAACAGGAAAGTAAGATATCAAATCGAATCAAATTTATTTGTAAAAAGCGCCTTTCTAAAAACCAAGGCGAATGTGATGCCTAGATGGCTGCACAATCTGGACGATAATAGGCCATCCACTTGTCCCAAATGTACAGATGAGGCTGACTTCCTTCATTTGGCACTTACTTGCCCTAGGGTGGCACCATTCTGGCACTTGATCCGTAATATTATGTCTCAGGTCATGGGCTACACCCCTTCTAAATCTGCTTTAGAATTACTATTGGGGGCTGACCCTGTCCATCCAAATCGGAAGAAGTCAAACCCCTTATGGTCAATAGCTTTAATAAATGTCAGAAGAACAATTGCACAGTTATGGATGTCCACCTCATCCCCAACGGTGGGAAGATGGGTACAAAATATAAAAAATTGTATGTTGCTGGAGAGGGTGCAGCTGGGTGCTCAGGGCAAAACACTGCTTTTCTGGGCAACATGAGAACCCTGGTTGAGCACCATAGAGGCAGGTATAATCCTGAATTGAATTATTCACACAATTAAAGTGACCATGAGAATTACACGCATAAGCACATTCTACAATTAAAGCCAGCTGCCCTCATATCTGGCAAATAAACTAGCCACTTCATGCCATTCTTGCAAACTGAATGTCCTTATAAATATGATCAGTATTTAACTGTGTGCTGCTTTTGACATGTACCCTTGTCTATGAAGGCTGTATTTTTCTATATGTAGTGCTCTGGATGTACTGTGAGCTTTCCACATTCACAATAAAGATATTTTACAAAAAAAAAAAAAAAGGTGCTTGCATATAAGCTAAAACAAACATAACAATCATAACAAATCAAAAATATTTAAAATCCATAAAACTGCAGTTCAATAAATGTGAACTCAACTAATCTAGAAAGAATCTGGATATGCCAGGCTGAATAAATATGTTTTAAGTGCTGTTTTAAAATTCTGCACAGTCAGGCATTCTTGTACTTGACGAGGTAGAAAATTCCACAGGGTCAGGGCCAGAAAAGCAAAAGACCAGGTCCCAGATGTCTTTAAATGGACCCTGGGAATCTCCAGCAATCCCTTGTTGGTAGATCAGAGGAGATGGAGGGGACAGTAAGGGCGAAGGAGATGTTGCAAATAACAGGTTCTCTGGTCGTCTAGGGCTTTATAGGTCAGTAACCTGGCCTTGAAGGTGGTCCACCACTGTACTGACAGTCAGTGCAGTCCACAGAGCACAGGCGTGATATGACTGGTCCTGGAAGTACCAGTCAATAGCCTGACTGCTGCTTTCTGCACCAGCTGGAAGCGGCGGATATCAGCCTCCGGTAGTCCTAGGTAGAGGGCATTGCAGCAGTCAAGGTGGGAGGTTATAAAGGTGTGGACTAACGTTGTAAGATCATCAGGAGGAACCAGATGCTTCACTTGGGCCATGTTCCTCAGATGATAAAAAGAGGTCTTGACAACTGCTGACACCTGAGATTTAAGAGTCAAGCCTTCACCAAAAATAACTCCCAGGTCCCGCACCCAATCTGAGGTAGGATAAGAGATAAATAAATAAATAGTCCACTGAACACCCCAAGCCAAACCCCAGAGGGCTGACCTGCCAACAAACCCACCTCTCGACAATCTGGGTCCACAACCAGCACCTCAGTTTTAGCTGGGTTCAATCGCAGCCAGCTGGCACTCATCCAGCCCTGGATCTCGGATAGACAGTTGTTAAATACGGAGAGGATCACGTCCTGTCTAGGCACAAAGGGCATGTACAGCTGAGTATTATCTGCATAGCAGTGGAAACTCAGACCATACCGCCTAATGATCTCTCCCAAAGGCAGCACATACACTGCGAACAACATGGGTGACAAGATGGAACCCTGTGGTATGCCACAGGATTGGGAGAGAGGGGCTGAGGAATAAATCTCAGACACCATTCTCTGAGTCCTACCCTTGAGGAAAGATTGAAACCACCTGAGGACTGTACCAGACAGTCCACAGATGAACCACAGGTGCTCCTGCAACACACCATGGTTCACAGTGTCAAATGCTGCAGTGAGATCAAGGAGAACCAAGACAGAATGAGTCCTTTGATCTCTCACTATTAGGAGGTAATTTAGCACCCGAACAAAGGCCATCTTGGTACTCTGTCTCTTCCTAAATTCTGACTGGAGAGAATCATAGACATTGTGGCTGGACAAATGATTGTCCAGCTGCAGTGCAATCACCTTCTCAATAACCTTGCCTACAAAGGGTAGGTTAGAGACAGGTCTATAGTTAGCTAGACAGTCCAGGTCAAGGGAAGACTTTTTAAGGAGGGCCGAACAACTGCCTCCTTTAGGGTGTCCGGAAAGATGCCCTTCTCCAATGACCTCCAGATTATCTCAGCTAGGACTGGGATGATTTCCTCCATGCACCCTATAAGAAGGTGTGTTGGGCCCGGGTTCAAACTACAGCTGGTTGGCCACAAAATCCGGATGATCCTCATGATATCAATGATTTACAGCTGGCTAAAGTCAAACCAGGTAAACTGGGTGTCCTTCACCTCCTGCCGACCTCGGCAATTCCCATTAGAGGGTACTGGACAGATCCCGGACCGGATGGTGGCAACCTTATCTGCGAAGAACTGAGCAAACTCATCACACCTCTCTTGTGAAAAGGCTCCACCAGGCTGAAGACAGATTGAATTGTACAATCTGTCAATAGTCCAGAAGAGCTGAGCTTGTCGGTTCTGCGCAGTGGCAATCTCCCTGGATAGAAACTTTGCCTTATTATGGTAATTGCTGATGGATAAACTGTATAGTGGTCCATCAATCTAAGTCTGTCACACTCCAGGCCTGATTTCCACCAGTTCCTGTCTAGACTTTGTCCCACTCTCCTTAACTTCTTCAAGGTCCCATCAAACCATGGGACCTTGGGTGAAGAGTGAGGGCGCGAACACGAACAGGAGCTATGGAATCCAGGACCTCTGTCACTGTCTTGTTATAGGTACTAGATTCCCTGGATCTATACATTCACTTGGTATATCCGATAGGTCCAGTACCACCATTAAGCCATCTGGGGTCACACCCCTCAAAGGGCAGTATCAAATCAAACTTTATTTGTATAGCACCTTTCAAAAACCAAGTACTGCACCAGTACTGCACTATCTCCGTAGGGGCAGGCCTACTGGGGGAGCCACGGAACTGAACCCTATGGTGTGACAGTCAGACCACACGACTAGCTCCACCCCCAAGTCAGATATCTCCATCCCCAGGAGGAACACCAGATCCAATGAATGACCACAGATGTGGGTTGTGGAAGTACTGTAATAGCCTGTGTAAGGCCCAACAAACTCATTAGTTGGAGGAAGTCTTGACCAAATTCTGAGAGTTCTTCATCAACCCAGGCACTGAAATCCCCCAGGATCAACCATCTGGGGGATCCCAATACCACAGCGATGATGATGTCCATGACTTCCTGCAGGAAAACTTTCCCATCTCCTGGTGGACAGTAGATGAGAAGAATCATGCACTCTACATCCATATCCAGGATACGCTCAAAGGAATTGGTGGTCCCCACTGGAATATCCACAAGGTTTAGTTCCAATCAAAACAGATGGCTACACCGCCGCCCCTATGATCCATTCTCGGGGCGGTGTATCACCAAGTACCTAGCTGGAATTGCTGAAGCCAACACTGGACCATCATTTTCATCCAGCCAGGTCTTGGTGATGCAAGCCAGGTCTGATGACCTGACAAGATCTGCTATTAAATCAGTCTTATTCTTAACGGACCTGGCATTGCATAGCACCGTCCGAGCAGGATGAGCTACCGAGGAAGACCGCAACACTTGCCTGCATAAGACAGGGCCCTTGGGTATAGAAACCAGGCAGGGAGGACCCCTCTCCTGGATTCATTTCACCCCAGGGTGCCTCCTTGTTCCCACTACTTTCCATTTCCCCACCAGGCCCAGCCCCCTTCCTAACTATCCCCAGAGCCTGACACAAACTATATGCTTCTGTGGACAGCGAAGGAAAATTAAAAAGGTGGAGGTCCCCGAGCCTGGTAGGAGAATGGCACCTGACCATCTCCACACCTTTCCAGCACATCCTCACAAGCAAACAGCACACACAACGGTCTTCAAAATCCACTCAAATACACTCCTCACTCATACATCCATTTCAGAACTTCACACCCTAACACTCCACACACCCACACTAATCAGCATACTTACACCCCTAACCACCAAACTCAACAAAAATTAAACAAAGTAAGTGCAAAATTAAGCCAAAATCATATAGCAGCATGTAAATATAACAGACAAAGAGAGCAGTCACTAGAAGTCTCTCAATTTCAATTTCAGTTTGATTGTCCATAGAGCTCTCATCTCTTTGGACGTAACCAGAAAAGGCTAGTCAAAGTTCAACTCCCACTTGAACCCAAACAGCCAACCAGAAATTAATAGAAACAAGCATTTGTCAATGCCGAATGTTGCTTGCTTCTCTGTGCTGTTTAGGTATTTGGAAGTCATTGGAGTGCAAATATTGAAAATTTGCGAACTTACGACAATGGTAGGAACTACATAGCATAGCGCTAAATAAAACAGTCATTGTTAGGAAATTTTTCACAAAATGTTCAACATAGCCATTTAAGACCTCTGCTCATGAACAGTGTCACTGTGATTTTGTTAATGTGTCCCATACATTGAGTTTGCACACCGACTGCGCCATTGTGCGCTACATGGACGGAAACACGTTTTGGGCAGGATGTGAATAATGACAGCTGTACTGCTCATACGGAGGTGTGGTAAAATGGCAATGTTGAAAATCTGGAGTGGAAATATTGAAAATTCGCAAACCTGAGCGTGCGTGGGAACTGTGCAACGACACTTAAAACAGTCATTTTAGAATTCTTTCACCAAATTTTCAACATTGCCATTTTAAGATCTCTGCTCATGAACAGTGACACTGTGATTTTCTTAATGTGTCCCATACACTGAGTTACGCCGACTGCGCCATTGTGTGCTACATGGGCAGAAACATGTTTTGGGCAGGATGTGAAAAATGACAGCTATACTGCTCATAAGGAGGTGTGGTAAAATGGCAATGTTGAAAATCTGGAGTGAAAATATTGAAAATTTGTGAACCTACGAGCCTGCGTAGGAACTGCGCAACGCACGCTCGTAAAACAGTCATTTTTAGGAATTTTTTCGACCAAATTTTCAACATAGCCATTTTAAGACCTCTGCTCATGAACAGTGTCACTGTGATTTTCTTAATTTGTCCCATACATTGATTTCGGACACCGACTGTGCCATTCTGTGCTACAAGGGCGGAAACACATTTTGGGTGAGATGTGAAAAATGACAGCTGTACTATTCATAAGAAGGTGTGGTAAAATGGCAATGTTGAAAATCTGGGTAAAATATTGAAATTTAGGAACTTACGAACCTGCGTAGGAACTGCACGCCTTGCGGCTGATAAAACAGTCATTTTTGGAATTTTTGGACCAAATTTTCAACATGGGTTTTTGGGACCCTTCTCATGAATGATGTCACTGTCATGGTGGTATTCAGGCCGAAGGTGATTTATGATCACTGCAAAATCACCCTTTGGGCCCGAACTTTTCTCATGACAGTGATTTGTCATTCAGAAGGTCCTAAAACCATGTTGAAAATTTGGTCCAAAAATTCGCAAAATGCCTGAGATATGCAATAAAGTTGAACCCCCCCTATCTAGCCCAATATACAGCTTACCGGCATTTCCTCAGTTCGCGGTCGGCTTTGAAGAGTGCAGATGTGTTACCGGTCCACCGAAGATCGTCGCGCTGGAGTCCGGAGGTAAGTATGGGGTGAGGGTGTGTGTGGGGAGGCTGGGTGCACTGTGGGTGGGTGCGGGTTGTGGGGGGTCGGGAGATGCGCTGTGGGACCATTTTTGTTTTATAGGTTTAAAAAAAAGAGCGTCGTGGGGCGTTGCCACGCTGGGGTGGGCTCCCAGCGTGGCACAGGATAGGGGGGCCGTTCAGCCCGGCGGGATTGGGCACCCCGTCCGCCAAAGAACTGATTGCCACGCTGGGGTGGGTTCCAGCGTGGCACCAACTACTGGGGACACAGCTCAGACGGTGGGGATTGGGCACCCGTCGGCTACACAATGTCGAGAGCCGACGCCTGCATGTGGGGAGGGAGCCACGCTTATCGGTGCTCACTGAAGCGTAGTCCCCTTTCAATCAGAGTGCCACTGCATTTTGGAGCGTGTCATAGACAGCTCCAAAATGCATTGGCTTACAGGGGCCGCGCCTGCCAGCTCACTGACTGAATTGGAGGAGGAGGTGACACACCTCCGAAATCTCCGATGATGGCACTACGTTTCTTGCACATGCGTGCAAGCAACATAAAAATGAAACTATTAGGCACTCTCACTGCCAATGAATCTAGAAAGGTCCAAAACAGTCTGACCAGTTATAGTTCCAAGAGAGGGTTTGTTATACATGTCGTAACTCCACCACGAAAGATCTTCTCCAGAAGTCCAGATTTATGGTGCAGCTTCTAAAACTTGACCACTACTGCTCTGGCACCTAACTCATGACAGCTGCCTCTACAGTCATCTAGAGTTTGCCCAGTCAACAAATGGAGCACTTGCTAGGACCAAGCATGCAAAATGCCCTCCAGCATACACCCAGGAGGTAGCTGCCCCCACTGCTGCCAAGACCACAGCTACAGTTCCTCGAGTTAGTCAGACCACCAGCAGACCAACCAGGTCACATAGGAGTTGCAGAGAAGTTTTTGCCTGTCCTTCACTGGACCACCCAGCAATGTCCCCTGCCCAGCTTGGCACCAACTAAGCAGCTCCCTTCCCCGGGCAAGCTAAGGACAGAACCTCTGCCTGAAAATTCTCCAGGCCCCAAGAATTCAGTAAGTCTTAGCTCCAAAAACTCCAGCACTCACAGTTCGTTAGGAAAAAAGGACCAATGTTTTTCTTACCTCTTTGTACGTCTGAAAGAAGTCACCTCCTGCGTCTGGCTCCCACAGACCTGCTTTGGAGTTCTTCCTCCTCAGAATGCTGAGTATACACTCAGAATCTCTTCTTCCTACTTGCTCCAGTCCTCCAGTTACACACCTTCTGCACCTTCAGCCCCTGAACAGGTAAAATGGCTCACAACTCAGAAGGACCTTCGTAATATAATATTTATCCAGCGCAGTAAGTTACAGTGCTGGATACACCGGAGATCTTGTGTTGAAAATGTTTTTGTGACTCAGCCCTATCTGAACCCGTAAACTAACCTAACCCCTCGCTAACTCACTATTTCCCCTGACTCACTACTGCTAAGCTATTCCACTAACTTAAAACAAAAAATGACAAATATACAACACGCAATATAAAAAACATAAAAAAACTAAATAAGAAACAAAACTAAAAAATAAGACTGCTACTACTGTTGCTTGTGATAGCTAGCCCAGCATGGCCACCATAATAGATCCCAAAGAGAGGAGGAGGGAAAGCAGTCATCAGACGTGGGAGTGGTACAGTGTAATGGGCGTGGGACCACAATCTTCACAGACACATTCTGGAGACTGAGGTCTGTATTGCCTCATATGCAGGCACCTCTCTGGGCTGAGAGCAGAGGTCACTGGATGCAGGACCGAAATGTACCAGGGTCTTCAATGAGTGGCTGAAGGCATGGTGCAGGGAGGAAGGTTTTGGCTACATCAGGGACAGGGTCCTACCTGGAGGGATAGAGGCCTTTACAAAGGAGATGGACTTCATCCATCCAGGAGGGGAACGGCAATCCTGGGTGGAAGGTTTAGATGCTACTTTAATGAACATTTAAACTATTCAAGAGGGAGGCAGAAAACTGAGGAAGACAAAGATTCCCTCCTCTAGAGGATAGAGCAGCAGGCAGGAGTAGCCAAGGGGAAATTAATTCCCCACAGGTCGAAGTGCATAAGGACAAGGGGAAGGGCAGAATGGGCTGGTCAGGAAGAGGAAAGAACAGTTATGTACTTACTGAAACAGTAGATCTTCTACAGAGTCTCTTACCTTAGGCAACACCATTGGAACTATACACGCGTCAGTGCTAGGATCAAATGGAAATTTTTGCTGGCTGGGGGCCGCCAACGACAATGTCACACAACAGCATCTACAAAAACATAGGCAGTCCCATCTCTTCTCAGTTCCCCACCAGAGAATGTGCTCAGATGTCTCTCTTCTTGGGGAACCAGGAGATTATACACTGCCAGTGATGTCAGGCAGGTGACAGCACTGGAAAAAGCAATCACTCCAATCCCAAGGCAGAAATGGATGCCATGTTTCCCTGCAGATGATAACAAAGGGGTCAGGAGGGAGGGCCGGCATGTCCTAAGGAAAGAGATTCTCTTGAAGATCTATTACTGGAAGTACATAACTGTTCTGCCTTCTTTGAGGATATTTATTCCCTTAGGCCACACCTTTGGAACGAGTCCCAAGTAGTCCCAAAAGCAAGGAAACCTGCACTCATAAAACCAAAATGCCACACTCCACGGATACTGCGATAAGTGCTTTAATGCAGATATAGTGTAGTTTCGGTAACACTCGGTATTAATTGAATGGGAGGGAATGCATACAGAAACCTCCCTTTCTAAGAGATGGACAACACATCTCATAAAAAACTCCAAGCCCTGGAGCGAGTGAGCAGAAACACGGCAGTTTGGGATTATGTAGGGATGCAAAAAGGTCCAACTCTGGATGATCCTACCTTGCGAAGATGGTGTCCATTACAGAGGTTAGCAGTTCTCATTCATATACCTTGGACAGTGACCTACTTAGCCAATCAGCCAAAATGTTTTGCACACTGGGAGACACACAGTTGATAATTTCAGGCCATGTTGTAGAGCCCTTACCACACTATCATTGCTTCTGACATGGGATAAGAATGAATCCCCACTTGTTTAAGTAGTGCATAACACTGACATTGTCTGTGTTAGTAGATGTCAGAGACAGATGCTCTTGGAAAGCCAGAAGTCTGTATAGAACAGCTCTCATCTCTAGGACATTTATGTGCAGCTTGGCTTCCAACTGAGTCCAAGGCCCTTGGGTTTGATATGGGCCCAGGTGTAGCCCCTTCCCCCCCAACCTGAAGCAGCCAAGTTGAGAATCTGAGTCAGAGTTGGTATTAAACATAGAAACATGAATTTAGTGGCAGATAAGAACCACTTGGCCCACCCAGTCTGCCCATTTCCCTACCTATTGGATAAGCTGCAGATTCATGTAACCAACAGCCTACTTCCTCCTACCACCTACTATAATTGCCTTATGTCTGTCCCATGCATTCTTGAACTTCTCCACTGTTTTTGACTCCATGACCTCCTCAGCAAGGTGGTTCCATGCATCCACCACCCTCTCCGTGAAAAACTGCTTCCTCACATTGCCCTTGAGCCATCCCCATCTGTCTTCAAATTGTGCTCTCCTTGTTCTTACACGTCTTTTTCTGAAAGATGCTACCCTCTTGGACTTTGTTGATTCCCTTGAGAGACTTGAAAGTTTCTATCATGTCCCCCCTCTCCCTCCTTTCCTCAAGGGTATATATATTAAGCTGTTTTAGTCTCTCTTTGTATGGCTTCTGTTGCAGACCCTGCACCATTTTAGTTGGCCTCCTCTGGACTGCTGCCATCCTGTCTATGCACTTGCAGAGATGGGGTCTCCAGAACTGCACACAGTACTCCAGATGGGGTCTCATCAACTGTTTGTACAGAGGGATAACAACTTCCTCTTTTCTATTGGTGATGCCTCTCCCTATGCATCCCAGTATCCCCCCAGCCCTCCTTACTGCCTTCTCACATTGCTTACCTACCTAAAGGTTGTCTGATATGAATATCCCCAGGTCCCTTTCCATTTTGGTTGTTGTTAGAATCTCCCCTCCCCATCACTGTGTACTCTTCCCCTGGGTTTTTGTTTCCCAGGTGCACTACTTTGCATTTCTTTGTATTGAATCTATGCTGACATACTTTTGCCCATTCTTCCAACCTTGCCAAGTCCCTTCTCATCCTTTCCACCCCCTGTGTGCATCAGCCCTGCTACAGATCTTTGTGTCAGCAAAAGGAAGCTGGGAAGGCAGTCAGAACAGCAAAGACCCAAACTGAGGAAAAGATACCCAACTCAGTTAAGAAGGAAGATAAAACCTTTTATAGGTACATCAGGGAGCGAAGGGAGACCAAGGGAGGGATAGTAAGGCTTAATAAAGGGGAGGGTGACTGTGAAAAGGCAGAGATGCTAAACAAATATTTTTGCTCAGTATTTACAAAGGAAGAGGGGGAGGTACCTAAAACAAAACAGTAGAAACACTCTGAATACAGAAGTTGATACCAGCCCATTTACAGAAAAAAGGGTTCTGAAAGAACTCTTAAAACTGAAGGTGGACAAAGCAATGGGGCCTGATGGGATTCATCTCAGAATTCTAAAAGAGCTAAGGGTAGAACTAGTGACACCACTGACTGCCTTCTTTAACAAATCATGGGAGGATGGGGTGGTACCCGAGGACTGGAGGAGGGCAGATGTGATTCCCCTTCACAAAAGTGGGAGCAAGGCAGAAGCAGGAAACTACAGACTTGTTAGTTTAACCTCAGTGGTAGGGAAAATGATGGAATCACTTCTGAAGGAAAGAATTGTCGAGTATCTAGAGGCCAGAGGGGCACAGGACCCAAGGCAGCATAGATTCACAGCAGGAAGGTCATGCCAGACAAATCTGATAGATTTCTTTGACTGGGTGACCAAAGTAGTAGATCAGGGAGGGGCTGTGGACATGGCCTACCTAGACTTTAGCAAGGCATTTGACACAGTCCCACACAAAAGATTAATATACAAGTTAGCCAGCCTGAGAGTAGGTCCCAAGATGACAGCCTGGGTAAAGAATTGGCTGGAGAATAGGACACAGAGAGTAATAGTAAATGGAGTCCACTCTGAAGAAGGGGAGTTACTAGTGGAGTACCATGAGGTTCAGTATTAGGACTGGTCCTCTTCAATGTCTTTATAAGCGACATTGCAGAGGGACTGGAAGGAAAAGTATGTCTCTTTGCAGATGACACAAAAATCTGCAACAGAGTTGATGCACAAGTTGGGGTGGAATGGATGAGAAGGGACTTGGCAAGGTAAGAGGAATGGTCACATGTATGGCAGCTTAGATTCAATGCTAATAAGTGCAAGGTAATGCACCTGGGAAACAAAAACCCAGGGGAAGAGTACACAATGGGGGGTGAGATACTAACAACAACAAAAATGGAAAGGGACCTGGGGGTAGTCATATCAGATGACCTAAAGGTGGGCAAGCAATGTTAGAGGGCAGCAAGGAGGGCTGGGGTGATACTGGGATGCATAGGGAGAGGCATCACCAGTAGAAAACAGGAAGTTATTATCCCTCTGTACAGACAGCCGGTGAAACCCCATCTGGAGTACTGCGTGCAGTTCTGGAGACCCAATCTCTGCAAAGACATAGACAGGATGAAAGCTGTCCAGAGGAGGGCAACTAAAATGGTGCAGGGTCTGCACTGAAAGACATATGAAGAGAGACTTAAGGAGCTTAATATGTATAGCCTCGAGGAAAGGAGGGAGAGGGGGGACATGATAGAAACTTTCAAGTACCTCAAGAGAATCAACAAAGACCAAGAGGGTAGCATCTTTCAAAAAAAGAGGTGTGCAAGAACAAGGGGGCACAATTTGAAGATGGGGCGGCTCAGAGGTAATTTAAGGAAGTATTTTTTCACAGAGAGGGTTGTGGATGCATGGAACAGCCTTCCGGAGGAGGTTGTGGAGTCAAACACAGTGGTGGAATTCAAGCATGCATGGGACAGTCATAAGGCAATTCTATGGGGGTGGGGGTAGGAAGAAGTAGGCTGCTGCTTAAATAGGATCTGCAGCTTATCCATTAGGTAGGGAAATGGGCAGACTAGGTGGGCCAAGCAGTCCTTATCTGCCGTCAAATTCTATGTTTCTATGTTTAAGTAAGGGATAGGAGTAGTCAAGGCCCCTAGAATTCTGCGGCCACAGAATTTTGTGCAGAACTTGCAATCTACAGGAACTTCTATGTGTTCAGAATCCTCTTCTTGCTGAATTTTTATTAATATTTCTGTTTTTCTATAGAATCTGCTTCCCTTCCCCTCTTTTTATATCCTAAACCCCCTATATGCTCAGAATGTGATGTTATCATTGCTTTAACATCATACATTAGTTAATGAAATGGCTGCAATCTGCAGCAGAAATGAACAGTCACTTATCTACCACAGCTCCCACTGCCAGAGACGGCAGCACAGCACACCATGCATGGTGATATTTGCTCAACCTGCACTACAGCCTAATACAATTTTCAGTCTTAAATTATTGCACTGGGGCCAACTTAAACAAAACCTTGTCAATAGCACAGACCTGTTAAGTCCATACCTCGCTTTGTACAAACCTATTTGTACCTTTAAGGTATAGAGATGCCATCTGAAATGAAAAACTGGTAAAATGAATTTAACTGTCATTTTTGAGAAAAATAAAGTAATTATGCCCAGAAAAGTGGAATATAATAATGTGTAGACCTGTTGAAAGAACAGACCTGTTAAATAAATAATTGCACTGTACGCATTTTTGCCTGAGTTATTGATTACATAATATCATTGGTTGCTAGAATCACCTAAAAGTTATGGAGAAATGTTGTGTGCAGGGACAGCAGTTGGACCAGAGGGTAGCATGCTGTGTTTCTGTGCCGGCAACTTAGGTTCAGAGATTAGCTCTGGGAGCTGGTTGGGCAGCACAAGGATTGGTAGAACACATCATTGTTCGGAGCCTGGGAAGGTATGGTGCAGTGTTCTGTCACATGGTGGACACATTGTGCTGGTCTGGAGAGCTCTATCTCACAATCGGTTCACATGCACGTCATGGCCTT
This sequence comes from Neoceratodus forsteri, assembly GCA_016271365.2. Lineage (NCBI taxonomy): Eukaryota > Metazoa > Chordata > Ceratodontiformes > Ceratodontidae > Neoceratodus > Neoceratodus forsteri. Next base: position 1,111,923,005 of record CM028133.1, read on the forward strand.
ATGGTGTTATGCAGTGTGTCAGGGAACGCAGGTTGACATCTGCAACAGAGTTGATGCACAAGGTGGGGTGGAAAGTATGAAAAGGGACTTGGCAAGGTTAGAGGAATGGTCAAATGTATGGCAGCTTAGATTCAATGCTAAGAAGTGCAAGGTAATGCACCTGGGAAACAAAAACCCAGGGGAAGAGTACACAATGGGGGGTGAGATACTAACAACAACAAAAATGGAAAGGTACCTGGGGGTAGTCATATCAGATGACCTAAAGGTGGGCAAGCAATGTGAGAGGGCAGCAAGGAGGGCTGGGGGGATACTGGGATGCATAGGGAGAGGAATCACCAGTAGAAAACAAGAAGTTATTATCCCACTGTACAGACAGCTGGTCAGACCCCATCTGGAGTACTGTGTGCAGTTCTGGAGACCCAGTATTCGCAAAGACATAGACAGGATGGAAGCTGTCCAGAGGAGGGAAACTAAAATAGTGCAGGGTCTGCACCGGAAGACATATGAAGAGAGACTTAAGGAGCTTAATATGTATAGCCTCAAGGACAGGAGGAAGGGGGGGACATGATAGAAACTTTCAAGTACTTCAAGGGAATCAACAAAGTCCAAGAGGGTAGCACCTTCCAAAAAGAGGTGTGCAAGAACAAAGGGCACAATTTGAAGATGGGGGCGGCTCAGAGGTAATTTAAGGAAGTATTTTTTCACAGAGAGGGTTGTGGATGCATGGAACGGCCTTCCAGAGGAGGTCTTGGAGTCAAAAACAGTGGTGGAATTCAAGCATGCATGGGACAGTCATAAGGCAATTCTAGGGGTTGGGGGTAGAAAGAAGCAGGCTGCTGGTTAACTAGGATCTGCAGCTTATCCAGTAGGCTGGGAAATGGGCAGACTGGGTGGGCCAAGCGGTCCTTATCTGCCGTCAAATTCTATGTTTCTATGTTTACCAAAGCGAGATCTCACCTTAAGTATGGACAGAGAATTATAAGAGGTACTTCTCAATGTGTACTTGCCTACTGTGCTTAGTGGCAAACATTCTGATATATATATATTGGGGCAGCCTATTAGTAATGGCTGTGAACGTCCAGATGGCTGTATTTCTCTGACGCCTGTATGTAAGAGATGACCAACCCAAAGCCGAGTATAAGGAGCAATGATGCGTCGAGTAGGGGAGACCAGTGATGAACATTAAAGCTCTATGGTAAAAAGTATCCAGCCTCATGAGTGTAGTAGTGGGGCCCTGATAGTACACAAAGTCCGCATAGTCGAGAAGGGTGAGGAAAGTAAATTGGACCAATCTCATCTTGGCCTCCCTTGTCAGAAAATGGTTAATTCTATAAAAGAGACCTAATCTCTGTCTGAGCACTTTTAGCAGTTCTTGTATGTGGTCAATAAAGGACAGCCTATGATCAATCCAGACCCCCAAGTATTTGAACCAAAGTTAGCCCTCCTAAAGTCCAGTACCTTCACTTTTATATGACTTGCCTCTACAGCTGTGTTTTTCAATAACCACAGTTTGGTGGTCACTTGTTCCCAGATGGCTACCCACTTCTAAATCTGTGATCCTCTCTCCATTCCCGTTTGAGAGTACCAGGTCTAAGACTGCTCCCTCCTGAGTGGGTTCCAACACTAGCTGTTTGAGGCATGAACCCTGCAGGGCATCGAGAATGTCCCCACTCTTGGATTCGGCTATAGCAAATGTGCTCCAGTTAACACCTGGCATATTCAGGTCCCCCATCAATAATATCTCCTCTTTTTCTGCCATTTTAAGGATGCCTTCTATCATTTTCTTGTCCATTTCCTCCCCCTGAGATGAGGGTCTGTATACAACCCTCGTGCACATTGTGGTGCCATTTCCTGTCTCCAAGGTGACCCACAGTGCCTCCTCGCCTCCCTGTTTACCCTTTAGTTCCATTGCTTTGATTCCATCTCTTATGTAGAGAGCTACTCCTCCTCCTCTTTTACCCTCCCTGTCCCTCCTATAGATTGTGTACCCTGGTACGTTGACATCCCAGTCATGATTCTCCATGTACCAAGTTTCTCTGACTGCCACGATATCCAGGTGTCCCTCTTCCATCAAGGCCACTAGTTCAGGAAGTTTGTTACCCAGACTACGTGCATTGGTACTCATCACCCTCCATTTTTTTATAGCCTTACCCCTTTTAGCTCCATTCCTGCCCTTACTGCCTTTGCCTTTTTCTCCATTTACCTCTGTCCTGCTCCCTATCGACCTATCTACCTTGGATTGTTCCTTGCTAACTACCCTGTTTTGTGGGGGGAGGCTGGGAATTCCCTGCTTCTTATCAGTGCCTCTCACTTTGGCTAATTTAAAAGCTTACCAATGAAGCATTTAAACCAATCACCTAGGAGCCTGGTTCCCCCCCCCCCCCGGTCAGATACAAACCATCATGCCAGTAAAGGCCTGTATCCCTCCAGGTGGAACCCCAATCCCCGATGAAGCCAAAACCCTTTTCTCCGCACCAGTTTTTCAACCATTCATTGAATCGTATGGTGTGGAGTACTCTTGCCTCACCCATGCCATAGACAGGCAGCACCTCCGAGAAGGTTACTGTGCATGCTACTTGTCTAAGGCCCCTCCCCAACTCCACAAATGCCTCCTGCGCTGCTCTGATCCCATGCCCAGCTAGGTCATTTGCCCCTAGGTGGACAATGACATTCAGCTCCCTCTCCCGTGCAGCTACTCTCATGATTCTAAGGATTTGCTTATTTTCCCAAGCCATGGTGCCGGGCAGGCACCTTACCTCCCTCTCCCCTCCCTCCCCCAGTTCTACCCACCTAATAATGGAGTCCCCCACCAGGAGCTGCTTCCTTCCCCTGTGGTGTCCCATGCCACCCTCCTGTGGATCTCCCTTGTGGAGGTTCCCAGCATCAATCAATTAAGTTTATTTTATACTAGAAAGAGTGTGAGCTAACATGCCCATTTCACAGTTGTCCAGGTTACAGAGTATCACAACATATACAGCAAAAGAAAAATACTAGAGCAGAAATAACCATATTTTCAACACATTTAAATAAAAATTAAGACAGTCATAAATATTTGTGAGGATGAGGGAGGTAGACAGCAGGAGGGGGAGGTAAAGATGAGACAGTAAACACAGAGCTGGGGGGAGAGGCTAGGGGGTGTGTGGATGGAGAAAAGGAGGTGACGTAGGGGATACTCTTAAGGGAGAGGAGTGGAACCTCACAACTGCTATATGAAACCTACAACAGGGGGCACTTACAGGCATCCTTCTTGGTCTGCACTGTGCGTGCCTCCATAGAGGAACCATACTCTGCCAGAATGGCGTATGAATTATGGAGAGGTACAATTGGAGGGATGTGCCTCTGTTCCACCCTCCCAGAGCCTACCGTGGTCCAACCACTCCTCTTTCTTGGCAACCTCTGAGGCAGCAGTAGCAGCCCTGGTGTTCTCTGGGTGGGGAAGGTTTCCTTATTCCTTGCCAGGTTGGCCTGGAAATGGGCAACCTCCCCCCTGAGAGCAGAGAGTTGCCTGCAAATAGAGCAGCATCACAGCCTCCAGAATATCTTCTGGAAGACTGCCATCCCACAGCCAGTGCATTGCACCCCCCCATGTCTCTCTCCCCCTTCCTGTTTAATATTTTTTGTATCTTTTTTGTTAGTGTGTGCATACATTTACCTTCTATGCAGTGTGCTGGACTGTTAAGGATATGACAGCAGTATGCTCCTTGCCCTCTAGGGGAGGTGAGGGGCAGAATGGGACCAAGTTTGTGCCCTCTAGAAACAATCGGCTACAGCTCTGACCCACCACTCCAGTGAGTGCTGACCTTCCTTTCAGCAAGACAACCTGCACAACAATTTAACAGAGAATATACTCGGCAAAAAACAATTAGTCAGAGAAAAATAAAGCAGCTGAGCCCAATACCTATGTTGTAAGCCTCCCCTGACCCAATACAACCTGGTGTTTTGTGCTCTACAGACAATCAGAGGGAACCAGTTTCCACCACCTGAGGCACTGTCTGGCTCAAATACACAAACCTCCACTAACCTGCACTAAACTGCAAGCCTTACAATGACAAATCCTCAGCCACCAGCAAGTAGTTCATGGTGCCAAAAATAGTTTGATGCAAACTGTCACCAAAATACTAGTACACAAAAATACAGCTATCCACATGGGAAAACCAATTATGCATTATTTCAATACCTCTGAAGCTGAACTCCCAATCTAAAGGTACATAAGCAGTGTTGCAATCCCCTTCCTGATTTAAAAAAATAATAAAAAAAGAAACACAAAGCAATACCAAGTGTTAAATTTAAAGTAAAGTACACCTCCCTCAATTTGAGCAAGAGTGAGCTTTCCTCCAGATTGCCAGTTCAATATAGTTCTCCTTCACAGCTCCCAGTTGTTTCAAAGCAGCTTGCTTCTGCCTTCAAGAAGATGAGCCTGATTAAGAACGGAATGCCCCTAAAACAGGCCATTGTGGTCCATCCACCATGTCAGTGTTTTGCATAAATGGATGTGATGAGCACCTTTGTTGGTCCACATCGTCCGTCAACTGGTTCCATTGCATTCTTGGTGTCCATTGTGGTATCCACATATGCAAGTGAGCCAGTGACAATGGCCACTGCCGTGAGCCCCAGAGGGCACAGAAACATCCTGCTGAGACACACTGACTGCTGTACACCAGCTGCGCATTGAGCCATGAGACATTTTGCCCTGTCAAGAGGTAGAAACGCTCTGCCCTGTGCTGGGTCCAGGATGGCACCTTCATACTGCAGCCTCTGGCAAGGGGATAGTACTGACTTTTGGTACTGTGTAACTCCCAGATCTTCAAACAATTGCCCTGTGCAGAACATGGTGTGTTCGAGCTGGCTCCTGGATCTGGCTTTCAATAGCCAATCGCCCAGATATGAGAAGGTGTAAGGACCCTCCCTGCGAAGGGCTGCTGCCCCCACAGTTAAGCATTTGATAAAGACCTGAGATGCAGAAGACAAGCCAAATGGCAATACTCTGAACTCCAAGTGCTCCCCTTCCAGGACAAATATCAAGTACTTTCTGTGATTCTGCCTGATCTTGATATGAAGGTATGCATCCTTCATGTCCAGGGAGCAAATCCAGTCCCCTGTTTGCAACAGGGGAATCAGACTGCATAGGGAGACCATGCAAAATATCTTGTATTCTATGTAGAAGTTTAGATCTCACAGGTCTAGCACAGACCTGAGATTTCCTGTTCATTCAGGGACCAGGAGGCATCTGGAGTAAAATCCTTTGCCTTTCTGGCATGAAAAAATGGGTTCTATGGCACATTTGGTGAGTAAGGCTTGCACCTCTTCTTTCAACAGGGAAAAATGTCCTGGAGGATAAGCTGAATAGAGACAAAGGATGCTCTGGAGGGGTGTCTGTCAACTCCAGAGCATGTCCCTTTGCAATTATCTTCAGGACCCATTCATCTGTATTAATCTCCCTCCATTGTGTTAAATGAAGGGAGAAGCAGCCCACCCCACCACCTCCTGTCCTTGAAGTGGTTTGTCTGGAGTCCTGCACAAGTCATGCTGAGCCAGACGGACTGGTGCTGCCAACTCTGAAGGATTTAGAATGGGCTCCTAGTAGAGGAGGCAATGGTCTACCACCCTCCCCTCAGCCCTGCTCATGGTAAGCTTGGTGGCCACCTTTGGAAGCAGGCTGTCAAAATATCAGGTGTACGGTACAGGGACTTAACTGACCTCAAAGTCATTCTGGAGGTCTGTAGGCCTCTCAAAGCCTCTTCTACATGATAGCTAAACTGTTTTGTGCCTCTGACAGGAGCATTCAAGACTGTCTGTTGCACATCAGTTGCAAACCCAGCCACTCTGAGCTAAGAATACCTTTTCTTGCAAATCCCAGTGACAGCTACCCTGACAGAAGCATCTGAGATATCAAATGCTGAGTGTAGCAGATGTTTTCCTACCTCAGCCCCTGCATTCAGGTTTTTCAGTAATGTATTCTTGGCTATGCCTTCTGGAGGTACCCGAGCTGTAGCTTTGGCAGCTTTCCAAAGGCTATTTTGATCCTTCATCATGTATGACTGATAGTTTGCAATACAAAGGTCTAATGAAGCAGAGGCATATGTTTGCTTGCCCATGACATCAAGCCTCCTGGACTCCTTATCAAGTAGTAGGGTACTCATATGTCTTCATGCCCTGGATCTGTCATGGGCAGCCATTATGAAGACAGAACTTGTTTCTGGCTGGTTGACGTAACAAGGCTTGGCAGCTGGGGCAGGATACTGCTTCGTCAGCCTTTCAGAGAACAGTTGTGATGGTATTTGGCTTACACCAAGCAGCAAAAGTGGCGTCCTCTAAGGTAGGATAAATAGGATGTACAATGATAGAGGGAGTGCAGGGTGTCACAAACGCACTCCGCAGGTCACGCCCTCTGCTCCCACAGTGCCAACCTCAGAGTGCAATAGTGTGAAGATGTGACAGGGTAACCCTCCTGTCTGTTTTGGGTCCGAATCACCTTTTAGCCTCAAGTTCTGGAGGGATTCAGACTGTGAACCTCATGCTAGTATACCCAAATTAACAGGTTCAGATAATACTCTCTTCGGGGGGGGGGGCAATATAATCTTTCGCCCAAGGGCATCCAGCCAGGAATCCAAAATTAGCCCTTTTAATTCTATATGAGACCTAGGTATTTCTTACCTTTTAAGCAAGCTCAGTAACACAATCAAACTTTTTAACAGCTGTCAGACTTAAACCCAGGGTTCAGCAACACATGTAAAATAACAGAAAAGGGCACAAGCAGTATTTTAAAGAAAATTCTGTTTACTAGAAAAACAGTAAATCAGGTAAAATAAAATACAAAACAATTATATCACAATTCTCACAGTCATCTACAAATAGAAAGGAAAGTTACAGAATACAAACTCTTACTACAGACACTTAATTCTTCTTTGTTACTTTTCTAAGTGCTTTCCAAGTCAGAGAACTAAGTCTCTCTTAGAGTCTAGAATCTGATGTCTCTGTTTCCCTCTGTTAGCTGTTCATTTGAAACACCATCTCTCCTCCCCTTTTGTGAGGTCAGCTAGATCCTCCCTTGGAGTTAATTCTTAAAAATTATCTACAAGAATGTATTTTAAATAATGCAAACATCAGCAAAAAGCTATTTCCCAAATATGACAGTCTTGGACCAAACATTTCTCTTTGAACTTAACAATCCCACACTCACGTCCCAAATTCTCAGGTACGTGAGAAAATCATTAAGAGTCAGCCAAGTGACTTCTCATCCTGCTACTTCATAAAATTCATATATGTGGAACACTTCAAAGGCAGCACAGGTTGTGAGGGCCCTAAACTATCCCTCTGGAAGGAAGGCATTAATTAGGTTTTTCCCTGGTCAATTTAATGACATCCTCACTGACACCTTGAAGGTTAAAAGCCAAACTGCTAACTGGTGTGAGACAATTACATATACAGACCATTTATTTATAATACAATATCATACCATATAATATTAGAGGGTTTTTCCTGTGACACAGGGCACGTCTAGAACCTACATCAAATTATTTTCTTCTACTGCAAACCCCATAGCATTCTGTATTTACTGCATCGTTGTCTGGAAAGTGGGGTCTTCAGGAAGAGATCTGGGTGGGTACGCCATAGAATCCTCACTGCAACAGGATACAGTGGAGCTGGAATGTGGGGCATAACGTTCCTCTTCATAGTGCTCCTCCTCTTCATAATCCTCCTCCATTATGAGGTCAGGATTACATTCCTCATCATCATCGATGTCCCGCTCAGTAACAGGAATGGAGGACATCGCCGGCAACGCTGCAGGCCTTTGCTCAATAGGCTCTGGCTGTGTCCAGGTCAAGGGAGCTGATGAGGGTAGCGATGCAGAAACCCCTGTTGACAGCAGTGCAGCTTTGAAAGGCAAGCCTGGCAATATACATCGTATCATATTTGAAAATGCCACCAGCACTGCCTGCATGTTGACAATGCCCTGTCCAGGGGTGTCAACGACGGGCCTGCTCCCATTGATGATTGCAGTGTATCATTCATAGTAAGTATAGTTGTGCCAGAGCTAGTCTGAGCCTTGGGGATGTAGAGAAACAATGGGCTAATCTTAAGGGAGTCATAGCAGAGGCAACGAGCCTTTGTGTTTGGCAACTAAGCAGAACAAAGAGAAAGAAAAAACACTATGGTTCTCAAATGATGTGGCCGGAAAGGTAAGAGAGGAAAGACTAGCTTTCAGGAGGTACAAGGAAACACAGACAGGGAAAACAGGGAATTGCATCTGGAAAAGCAGAGGGAGGCAGGGAAAAAAGTCAGGAGCTCAAAGGCACAAATAGAAGGAAAATAGCCCAGGCAATTAAGAAAGGAGACAAGATCATTTTTAGGTACATTAGTAAAAGAAAGACGACCAGGGGTGGGATTGTGAGGTTAAAAAGGGAGGGAGGGGTGTGTGTGGAGGGGCGCCTAGTAAAAGCAACAATCCTGAACAAATATTTCTGTTCAGTATTCCCAGAAGACAGGGAAGGAGAAGGACCACTATTGGGTGATAGGAGCACCAATGGGAGAGAGGTGGACATCAGCCCATTTACGGAGGAAAGGGTCCTAAAGGAACTTGAGAATCTGAAACAGACAAGGCTATGGGGCTGGATGGGATACATACCAGAAAAGCCTGAACTTGGTGGTGGGGAAATTAATGGAGTCACTGCTAAACGAAAGGATTGTTATATTTCTTTAATTCAGCAGAGCACAGGATTCGAGGCAGCATGGATTCACAGCAGGAAGGTCTTATCAAACAAATCTGATAGATTTTTTTGACTGAGTCACCAGGGAGGTAGATCAGGGAAAGGTGGTGGATGTGGCCTACCTAGATTTCAACAAGGCCTTTGACACCGTCCTAAATAGGAGGTTGGTAAGTTGGGCAGCATGGGAGTGGGCCCCAAGGTGGTAAACTGGGTCAGAAACTGGTTAAGTGACAAGACAGAGGGTGTGATAAATGGCATTCAATAGGGGGTGACCAGCAGTGTGCCACAGGGATCCATGCTGGGGCCAGTCTTCTTTAATGTCTTCATAAGCAAAACGCAGAGGGGCTGGAGGGGAAAGTATGCCTCTCTGTAGATGACACTAAGATCTACAACAGGGTTGACACTCTGGGTGGGGGGGATTAGAAAGGACAGAGGAGTGGTCAAAAGTGTGGTAGCTAAGATTCAATGCAAAGAAGAGGTACTGACAGCCACCAATCAAGAAAGGGACCTGTGGATAATCATATCTGATGACCTAAAGGTAACAAACAACTCGGGCACTCACAATCCATGTGTAAAAACCATGAAGCTCAGTAAGGATAAAGGACAAGTGTCTGAAACGTGTCAGGCTAGGTCAGCGGTTTTTATGTTTGGTCATCCGTATAGTGTAATAAACACTGTAATAGCCTTACTGAGCTTTGTGGTTTTTATACTTCGATTGGGAGTGCCTGTTTTTGAAGTTTGTTCCAGTTGTATGCTTACTCGTGCAGCACCACTTCTTCTTGTGTGCACTTTTGCTGTGAGTGTGACCTAAAGGTAACCAATGTGAGAAGGCTATGGGGAGAATCAGTGTGGGATGCTAGGATGCATACAGGGAGAGGTATCACCAGCAGAAAAAAGGAGGTGGTTATGTCACTGTACAGATCACTAGTGAGACCTCATCTGGAGTACTGTGTCCAGTTCTAGAGGCTGTGTCTCTGGAAGAACATAGACAACATAGAGGCAGTACAGAGAAGGGCAACAGAAATGGTGCAAGGACTCCACCAAAAGTTATATGAGGGAAGACTAGAGGACCTCAATATGTATTCCCCGGAAAGGGGGTATGACATAGACATTCAAGTACCTCAGGGGTATAAATAAGGTACAGAATGGTAACAGCTTTCAGAAAAGAAGGCTTACAAGAACAAGGGGGCATGACATGAAGTTGGGGGGTAGGCTCAGGGGCAACGTGAGGATGCACTTTTTCACAGAAAGAGAAGTGGATGCCTGGAAACAGCATCCCTGCAGAGGTGGTGCCATGGGGGCAATAATGGAAGGGGAATTCAAGAATGCATGGGATAGACATAAGAGTACCCTTGCAACAGGGAAGACAGGGTAAGCTGCAGATCAACTAGGGTCTGCGGTACTCATTAGGTAGGGAAAAGGGGGAACTACTGTAGGTGGGCCACATGGTCTTTATCTGCCGTCACCTTCTATGTTAAGCCCCGACCTTGGTGTGTTGGCAATGGTTTGGGGGGGGGGGCTACCATCAGTGCTGCAAGGGCGGATGATGACAATGCAGGTTGAGTGGGTACAGGTCATAGCAGTGACCTGGACTTCACCAGGGATTATAATTTGTCCTCATGCTTGTGTTTATGCTTATGCCCTGATGACAACTGCCCTTTTTTGCAGTCTTTGGACTTCAACAACTGTGACTCAGTTGAATGATGCTTCCTTTTGGCCCTGGGCTTCTTGCATGGCCACTAGACACTAGAATTTTCTCCAACTTCTCCAGCACCTTTTTTCCCTGTGTCACCTTGTTGCTTGACTGAGGCTCGGGTGAATCTCGCAAATCCTAATGTTATGAGAGATGCCTAAACAGCAGACACACAAGTCATGGATGTCTGTATATTTTTTTCACTGCAGTCACACCAACAGTACCAGAACAACATCGCTGATTTCAGAAACACACAGTAATCAATTGTATCACTAACTTATTTACGATCACTTTATATTAAATAATAAATGACAACAGCTAGGTTGTATTCGTTCCTGCAGCAGGTCCGATGAATACAGTCGATGGTGGAAAAAGAACTGAGAAGAGAGGGGCAGCTCATGTTTATGTAGACACTTCTGTGTGACAACATCATGGACAGCCCCTGGCTATCAAAAGGTTCTGTGTGGGTATGGCTTCAAAGGTGTGGCCTAAGGGAAGCGATATCCTCGAAGAAGATCTAACGTTGAGAGAGAGAGAGAGGCTAAGGAGGGTAGGAAGAGGGGTAGTGAAGGAGGGGGAGGACAGGACCAGGGAAACTGGATGGACAAAAGATGGAAACAGGGATGTCAGGCAGACTATTGGGAGGAAGGGATAAAAGGAGTGGAGAGCCATGTGTACCAGCACAAGGAGCCTAGGAAATAAAATTCCTGACCTTGGCGCTATCATTGCAGAGGTACATCTGGAGGCCATGATGGAGTCATGGTACCCCACCAACCACAGATGGGAAGTGGCCATACCAGGCTATACCATGTTTCAGAAGGACAGGACAGGGAGGAAAGGTGTGTGGGGGGTTTGTTTTATATGTTAGGGAAGGTATAAAAGCCACTGAGATACAGACACACCAGGGAGATGAGAAGGATTAGAGTAGTATGGTCAGCTTAGAGACAGAGTCTGGGTCCTCTGTCTGTGTGAGAGCAGTGTACAGACCACCAAACACAGGGGAGGAGTCAGACAAGGTTTGGGGGGAGGCCCGCTGGTAGAATGGCAAGCAAGGGGAAGTGTTGATTGTGGGGCACTTTAATTTGCCACATGTAGACTGAAGCACTCTGGCTGCAGCTATAATAAGCAGGGCCATCCCTGACTCATCACAGGGAGCCTTCTCAGGGAGCTGATTATGGAACCCACAAGAGATGGGGCAGTACTGGATCTGGTATTTATGAACAGGGACGACATTACAGACGTCACAGTGGGTAGTCCTGAAGTGATCACTGTACTGTACAGTTTTGCATATGGATTGGGCAGGAGAAAAAACACTAAGACAAGAGTCCTAGACTTCAGCAGGGCAGAATTTAAAGAAATGAGAGGCTGCCTCAGTAAATATCTTGAAGGGGGTGGGGAGGAGGGAGGGCCGAGGGAGGTGGTGACACAAAGGAAAAAGATCAAGGAAGGAATACCTATGGCAACGGCACGCTGTTTGAAGGAAGTAAGCAGGGGAAGGCGGCAGAAGAGGCGGCTATGGTTCTCAAAGCAGCTAGCTAAGGTAGTGAAGGAGGTAAAAAGTATTTAGGAAGTACAAGAAGATCCAGATGGAGGTGGACAGGCTGGCATATCTGGAAAAACAGTTCTAGTAAAATTTTACTCATTTTTCATGAATTGGAAAATCAGTTGAGCAGAGTTAATTTCCAATCAGATCCTTAGTGCACAAAGTTACATTACTTGTATTTGTTAGTGATACAATTAAACTGAGGAAGCATAAAAATAATGTCACATGATAAACATGGGATCAATATCAATTTTGTTACAAACATACATAATCCAATACATAAAAAAATGTACTCATCTGTTCTACGTAGTAGAAATATGTAAGCCAAGGGAGGTAGGAAGGAGGAAGGGAGAGGGCAGCAAAGGCACAGAGGAGATGATCACCAAGGAGGTCAAGCAGAAGCGATAAGACTTTCATGTACGGGAGTGAAAGATGAAAACAGGGGGTGGGGTAGTGAGAATTAGGAGGGCAGGGGGACTGCAAAAGATCATGAAAAAGCTAACATTTTAAATGAGTACCTCTGATCAGTATTCACCCGGGGGGGGGGGACGGAGAACCAACAAGTCTTAGCAGGCACTGGGAAGGAGTGGACACAGGCTCATTGCTGGAGGAGACAGTTTGGAGGGGACTGGAAGCCCTAAAAGAGAAAGCCGATGGGATTCATCCAAGGGTTCAAAAAGAACTGAGAAATTGTGCTATCTGCCCCTTTGACAACATTATTCAGCAGCTCACTGGAGACAGGTGTGGTTTCTGAGGAGTGCAGAAGGACCAAAGTGGTCCCTCTGCACTACAGCGGCAGCAGGAAGGAGGCCAGCCACTATAGTCCAGTCAGTCTCACAGCAGTAGAGGGGAAATAAATGGAGACCCTGCTGAAGGAGAGACTGATGGGAATAGCTGGAGGCATACAGGCTGCAGGGCTACCAGCAGCGTGGTTTCACGGGGGGAGGTCATGCCAAACAAATCTCATAGATGTCTTTGACTAGGGAGGTGGATCAGGGGAGGACAGTGGATGTGGCCAATCTGGACTTCAGTAAGGCCTCTGACACTGTGCCACTGCCACACAGGAGGCTAGCAGAGAAACTAACAAGTCTGGGTGTTGTGGAGAAAGTGGCAAGTTGGTTTTCAAACTGGTTGAAGGATAGGAGGCAGAGGATGGTGGCAAACAGCAGGAATTCTGGGGATGTAAGAGTGCCTAGCAGGTTGCCACAAAGGTCAGTACTGAGACCGGTCCCCTTCAATGTCTTCATAAGTGACACTGCTGAGGAACTAGAGGGGGAGGTGTGTCTTTGCAGATGACACAAAAACCTGCAATAGGGTGGACACCCAGGAAGAGGTGGACAGAATGCTAAGGGATCTGGGGAAACTAGAGGAGTAGATTTCAATGCCAAAAGTGCAGTCATGCACCTGGGGTGGGGAAATCTGGGAGCTGTGTATAAGAAGGGGGAGTGGTACTGACAGTCACCAAGCAAGAAAGGGATCTTGAGTTAATCATATGATGATCTTAAGGTGGCAGGGCAGTGTGATAAGGCAATAAGAAAGGCTAGTGGGATGCATGAGTGCATAGGGAGGGGGATTTCTAGCAGGAGGAGGGAGGGGCCGTCACCACTGTATCATTCACCACTGAGACCTCACCCTGGAGGCTGCACCTCTGCAAAGACATAGACAGGGTGGAAGCAGTCCAGAGGAGGGCTACAAGAATGTTGTGGCGGTTGCATGAGATGCCATATGAGGAGAGGATGCGGGAGCTCAACATGTACTCCCTGGAGGACAGGAATGCAAGAAGGAACATGATTGAGACCTATAAGTACCTCATAGGTGAATAAGGCACTGGTTGGGGGATCTCTTTCAGAGAAGCACAAGTACCAGAACACAGGGGCACACAATGAGGCTAAGGGGTTGGGGGGAGTTTAAGAGGGATGTGAGGAAATACTTCTTCACCGAAAGGGTAGTGAACACCTAGATCATCCTGCCAAAAGAGGTGGTGGGGGTGAAAACAGTGGGTGGAGAGGGCTTCAAGCATGTGTGGGATAGGCACAAAGGTATAATAAGTAGAGGAGAGGGAGGTGGGATGGCCACTGGAGACTAAATATGGTCTGAGGTGTTGGAATAGGTAGGAAACAACAGGAAAGACTGGATGGACCAACTGGTCCTTTTCTGATGACAAATTTTGTTTCTATGTTACAAAGGCAAAAGGCCAGGTGACAAAAGGGGACAGCAATTGGAGAAAAGTGGTAGAGGAAGGACCAGAGGGAGGATGCCTGGGAGGGGGGGAGCAAGCATCGGTTGCTTAAAACTGGAAAGGAGGAAGTAATAAAACAGAAGCAGAAGAGAAAAAGGCCAGGAAAACAACCATGATGGAAATCCCATGGGTGTGGGAGGGGAAGAGGAGGGGAGGAGCAAAACCGGTTACTTACCTGTAACAGTAGTTCTAAGAGTGACATATGTTGTTCATTCACACTTGTTGGCAGTGTCCTTTCCCTTTAAGATGTGCTGGAAAGTCTTCAAGCTGGCTCTTCCCACTCACGTGGTATATCCCTTGGCTCCGCCCCATGATGCCAGATCTTGCCAGCTAGAAGCAGTGGTTGTGCGTTGAAGCTGGGGAGGTCAGGTGGGTCTGTGTGGATGAACAGCATATACTACTCCTAGAAAGTACAGTTACGTAAAATTTTACTGTAACAGTAGATCTTTGAGGAGTGTCTCTTGCAGTAGGTAATACACTTGGGTCATTACCAGAGGTTGCTGTGGCACATGGCAGCTCTTCTAGAAGTCTTTTCCAGGGACCACCCACACATGACATCAGCTTCCTGTTTCCTATACAAGTGTGGGCGGTCCTTGGTATCCTCAGTTTCCCCTGCTGGATTCAGCTCGCTAAGCGAGGATCAAGGGGAAGCCGAGGTAACATAGGTATCCCAACCTATGAGTCACTGGATCAGAATTTGCTCTCCTAGAGAAGGAGGGGATGGAGGGCGAGAATGAACCTATTGCAAGAGACACTCCTCAAAGATCTACTATTACGGTAAAAGTTTACGTAACTGTACCATCTTCCATGGAGTGGTCTCTTGCAGTAGGTAACACACTTGGGATGAATATCAAGCAGTAAACTCAAGAAGGGTGGTCATTATGACAAGAGGTCTTGTAGGACCGCTCGGCCAAAGGCCGTCCTACGGCGTGAAGCAGTATCAAGGTTGTAATGCTTCCTGAAAGTATGGACTGTGGACCCGGTAGCTGCAATGCAGACATCCCTTATAGAGCCCCCTTTAAAGCAGGCTGCATTAACGGCCATAGCTCTGGTGGAATGGGATTGGACAGGTCCTGGCAATGGTTTGTTGTATTTTGAATAACAAAATGATATACAGTATGCCAGCTAGTTGGGGAGGGTCTGTTTAGTGACTGGAAGTCCTTCCCTGCATGAGGCGAAGGTGACAGAGTTGCAAAGTCTTTCTAATCGATTTTGTTCAATTAGTGTAGTATCGTAATATATGATGGACATCTAGAGTATGTAAGAGGTGTTCACCTCGATTGGAGTGTTCAGGATAATATACTGGCAACTCCAGAGAGGTCTCAAGTGGCCACTGGTTCAAAGGTCAATTTCTTTATCAGAAAATTGAGACCCCACAGAGGAGTGGGTCTTCTGATAGATTTCAAGAGAATTCAAGAATGCATGGGACAGACATAAGGCAATTTTTGTGGGGGGTAGGAAGAAATAGGCTGTTGGACAAATAGGATCTGTAGCTTATCCTCTAGGTAGGGAAATGGGCAGTCTAGGTGGGCCAAGAGGTCCTTATCTGCCGTCAAAGTCTATGTTTCTAGATGGTTCAGTATGTAGCATTCCTTTCAGAAACAATTTGGCTACATGATGTTGGTACAGTAATCTGCCATCCAGAGGTTCGTGGAAGCCTGAAATAGCGGCCAAATGGACTTTGATGGAGGAATAGCTTAATCCTGTCTCAGCAATCAAGGCCAGGTAATCTAAAACTCTCATCAGTGGACATGAATAGGAATACAATGACTGGGAAGCTACCCAAATGGAAAAGTGTTTCCATTTGGAATTATGTTTCCCTGGTTGCTGGTTTACGTGAGGCCAGTAAAAAATTAGCAACAGGAGAGGACTCTTGTAGACGTGCAATGAAAGCGTCCTCAGGAGCCAAACATGAAGGTGTAGGACCTTCTGGTTGGGGTGCAGAAGGGTCCTTTGATTCTGCGGCAAGAGATCTGGTCTGACTGACAATTGAACAGGTTCCTCCACTTATAACTGCTGAAGTAGAGGGAATCACACTGGCTGAGTCCACAGAGGGGCTCAGGATAATGGAATAGTATCTGGGGAGTGACAGTTGGCTGATGAAGCAAACTGATCCAGATGCAGGGTCCCCAACAGATGTAAGATTTGTGGGGTACTTCGTGATGAAGTGTCCAGTTGTGTGCTGATGACTGGCACTGAGAAGGTCGGCCAGGAGGTTGTAACGTCCTGTTATATGGACGGCTGTCAGTACTAGATTTTGCCGAATGGCGTCCTGCCAGACTGCAAGGGTCTCTTTGTATACAGAACAAGACTTCGTACCTCCTTGTTTGATGAGGTGGAATACTACTGCAGTGTTGTTTGATTAAATCAGAAAAAGTCCCGGAGATAGATAATGTTGAAAAAGCCTGAAGGGTTAAGCGAACTGCTCTCAGCTTCAGTAGATTGGTGTGGGGATGAGGGATAGAGGTTGTCTACTTGCGCTGTGTCCTGTAAGGACCCAGACATGCATCCCACCCTTCCAAGAATGCTTCCGTGGTCAACGTCTGCATGGGAGGCAGAAATTGGAAGAGCATGCCTTGGCATAGGTTGGCACGGAGTGTCCATCAACTAAGGCAGAGCGCAATGTTGAGACCACTGGTTCTGGAGAATCCACTGGACTAGTCTCATATGAAGACAGATGAAAGCTACCATAGAGATGATAGCAGCCATATGACCAAGGACACATAGCATGCATTAGGCTGTGAAAACGTTTTGGGCTTTTATCAGAGATCAAGGCTTGTGTCGCCAGTCTGCCAGAAGATAGGTTTTGGCGGAGACAGTGTCTATGACCACTCCTATATATTGGAGCAACTGTGTAGGGGTCGAATTGGACTGTGGCCAATTGACTGTAATACCTCGAGCTTGGAAATAAGACTTAAGTTTCAGAAGTTGCTCTAGCTGTTACGTGTGAGCTGAAGACAGTGAGAAAATGACTGAGGATATCAGGGACAGCCCACACTCATATAGGAAACAGGAAACTGATGTCATGTGTGGACGGCCCCTGGAAAAGACTGCTACAAGAGCTGCCATGTGCCACAGTGACCTCTGGCGATGACCCACGTGTATTACCTACTGCAAGAGACCACTTCATGGAAGATCTACTGTTACAGGTGAGTAACCTGTTTTTCTAGGGATGTGGATATGTTGTTCTATCCACACTTTCTGGCAGACTCCTATCAGTTCTTTGGGAAGAGGGAGGCAAGGCACATGCCCCCTACTTAGGAAATAAAGATTGAAGAACTGAGGCCCCAAAACCAGCATCCCTACATGACTCTGAGTCAATGTGATAATGGGAAATGAAGGTGTATGCTGACTTCCAGGTAGCAGCCCTGCAGATTTCCTGGATAGGAGTGTCCCTAGAAGCAGCCACCAACACAGCGGTGTGGCAGGTGGAATGAGCTCATAGCCCTATTGGGGGGGAGGGCTTCCTACCCACCAACCTATAGCAGAGATCAATGCAGGAAGTGATCCACCTGCCAATCATCTGCTTGGCTGCAAGTCTGCCAGGTATGGCTTCAACGTAGGTGCCAAACAGCTGGTGAACCTCTTCCCAGACTCCAGCCGTGTGCTCTTTCTAATAAGTGAGCACTCACCTTAGGTCCAAAGTATGGAGCCCGTGTTTGACTTCCGAGATGTGATTCAGAAAGAACACCAGTAGAGTCACCACCTGGTTCAGGTGAAACTCTGACACAACCTTCGGGAGGAACTCTGGGTTGGGGCGCAGAGCAATCTTGTCCCTGTGGGAGACCAGGTAAGGAGATTCAACTGAGAGCACCTGGAGCTTCCCAATCCTTCTGGCTGACATGATGGCCACCAAGAAGGTGGTCTTCCATGACAGGTGTGGCATCTCACACCTGTGCATCGGTTCGAATTGCTTGCCCATGAACTTTGCCAATATCAGCAGCAAATCCCACGGTGATGATGGTTCATGCACTGGAGGGGATAAGTGATCTAAGCATTTGAAGAAGCGCTAGACCACTGTCTCCTGCACCACCGACTGCTGACCGTCCTGTGCCCAGTAAGCAGAGATGGCTGCCAGGTGCATCTTAAGAGTCGTTGACCGAAGTCGCCTTTTGGAGAGAGAGACCACAGATAGTCCAAAATGTTAGCCACCGGACAGGTCAAGGGGTCCAGCTCCTTGTCCTGACACTAAATGGAGAATCTCTTCCATTTGGAGGCATGACATTTTCTGGTTGATTCCTTTCTAGATGCCTCCACAACTGTGAAGACATCTTCGAAGAGACCCCAAACCTGGAACTGTAGTCACTCAGGAACCAGGCTGTCAGCTGCAAGGATTGAAGTTCTGGTGGAGTACCTTCCCCTGATTGTTGGACAGCAGATCCAGGCGTGCTGGAAGACACCTCGGGAGCCTGTTGCTGAGGCTGAGATCTGGGTACCAAAACTGGTGAGGCCAGTCCAGAGCCACCAGGATCACCTGTGCCTTGTACCACCTGAGCTCGAGAAGCACCTTGTGGATCAAGGGAAGTGGAGGGAAGGCACAGAAGAGGCCTAAGGTCCATGACCTTGAGAAGGCATCCTCCTGCAGCGAACCATGGTGAGGGGGGTGGGCGCAAAACAGCCTCAGCTTTGCGTTGTCCCTGGAGAACAGATCCACCTGAGGGGTGCCCCACTGGGAGAACAGACTGTGAACTACCTCCGGATGGAGAGACAATTCGTGAGATTCCTCGCCCACCCGGCTGAGGGCGTCCGCCAGCTGATTGTAGGCTCCTAACACATGGATGGCTAGGAAATCCAACTCCAGGGTGTGCAAGAAGGTCCAGACTCTGACAACTTCCCTGCACAGGGGCTGGGAGTGTGTCCCACCTTGCTTGTTGAGGTAGTACATGGTTGTGGTGTTGTCCGTCTGGACTCGAACCACTTGACCCCATACAAAAGGAGCAAACACGGTCAGTGCCAGCTGAACCGCTTGGCGCTCCAGCAGGTTGATGTGGTATCGGGACTCCTTGGGGGTCCAGAGTCTGTGGACTCTGTGTTCCCCCAGATAGGCACCCCAGCCTGTGAGGGAGGTGTCGGTCATCAGGATGACCATCGGCTTGAGGTGGACAAACGGGATCCCTTCCTGCAGATGTGCTGGGGCCAGCCACCACTGGATGGCATCCCACATCTTTTGGGTCGCAGTGACTAGCTGGCTGAAGTGACCTTTACACTGAGACCACTGGCTGGTCAGTTGCAACTGCAGGGAGTGCATACGCCAATAGTCCCATCGGACCATGCTGGTGCAGGCCGCCATGTAACCCAGAAGGTGCAGGAAGTCCCAGGCAGGACGCAAGTGCCCAAACAGAAATGATCAGGCAAAGGTGGAGAGAACCTCCGCCCTGTCTGCCGGGAACCGGGCTCTGGCTTGATAAGAGTCGAGCTCTGCTCCGATGAAGCTGATCATCTGTGAAGGCACGAGTTCCAACTGGGCCTCATTGACTAAGAGGCCAAGGTAGATGCAGGTCTGAAGGGCCAGATACCTGAACCGCTCCGCCTCCTGTCTGGAGGGACTAGCTATCAGTTAGTCGTCCAGGTAGGGGTAAACCCGAACCCCCCAGCACCCCAGGTAAGCTGCCACCACCACTAATATGCATTTGGTGAAGGCCTGGGGGCTGAAGAGGCTGAATGGCATGGCCTGGAACTCATACAGGGTTCCCTTGGTTCTGAAGCAGAGGAACCTTCAGTGGGACAGATGGATCGAACATGAAAGACTGCGTCCTGTAGATACAGAGAGCAAAACCACATGTCCTGCTCCAGAGATGGTATGATCTGGGACAGAGTTACCATCTGGAAGGTGTGACACCTGAGAAATTTTTTCAGGTTGTGCAGATCTAGAATGGGGCGCCAGCACCCCCATCCATTTCAGCACCAGGAAGTACCTGGAGACAAACCCTGGGTGTACCGGAGGATCTGCTACCCTAACCACTACCTCCTTGTGGAGGAGCTGGGCTACGTTGTCTTGAAGAGTCTGTGGATACCAAGTCCTCCCATGGGGCGTGGGCTCGGCTTGGAGGGTACTGCTCGAATTCCAGAGGTAGACCCTGGCCGACCACTTCTAGAACCCACCTGTCCATGGTAACAGCGGACCAGGCAGAAAGGAAGTGGCAGAGCCGGCCCCCCACAGGAGGACCCAGGGAAGGTGCGACGACCATGGGTTTGGCAGCCCCATCCCATCACTGGGCAAGCTTGGAGGAGGAGGGCCCGGAGGAGAAGCCACCAGGTCCCTTTTCACCAGGCTTTCTGGCCGAAGCCGCTGGCTTGGGCCAAGGGCACCAAGAGTGAGCCTGTTGCTCAGACTGGTGCTGGGCTGGTTTGGCCAAGGAGCGGAAGGCTGAAAGGGCTTGCGGTTCTGCTGTTTGGAGCCCTTAGGATCCTTCTGGATGGATGTGACAGAGTCTAAGGTGGCACTGGACTTCTCGATATGTTGGAGGTGACCGTCTACTTCGGGCCTGAAAAGGTCAGCACCTAAAAAGGGTACATCTGCAAATTTGTGCCGAGTGACTGCCATGAAGGTTGAGATCCCCAGCCAAGCTCTATGGCACATGGAGACTGTGGCTGCCACCGATTGGGCACAGAAATCCCTCATGTCCGGAGCCATCTGGAGTTGCTGTTTGGCTACAGCCTGACCCTGGTCCTGCTTGACCATGGTCTGGAGGTCCGCAGGAAGATGAGGAAGCAACTCATCCAGAGAGCCCAAAAGGGTGTGGGGAGAAGTGTCCCATAATGATGGCCAATTTCACCTGGCAGAGACCGAGTGAGGAGCTAGCATAGACCTTTTTGGCCAAATGGTTCAATTTCTTGGACTCTGTCCAGAGGCCTATCAATGTCTCCTTTATGGCCCAAGCACTAAAATATGGAATCGTTCACTAACCCCTCGGCTAAGGAGTGTTCCATGAACCCTGAAAGGGAACCGATGAGAACTGCATATTTGCAGGCCATCCTGGCTGAAGGCGCAGTGCAGAAGGCAGGGTGCTGCCAGAGCTCCAAGATCGGGCTGACAATGGCTTCAGCCACTGGGAAGGCCTCTTTCGGTGAATCCCCTTTGTCCAGAACGTCTGTGAGGGGATAGTGAGCCCGCTTCTGAACAGGCTCTAGTTGCATCTCCATTGATTCAGAGATAAGACGGAGGATGCCCATGAAAAACGTGGGTTCTTCCTGTCGCGAGACCCCCCCACTGACTCCTCGTTGACCAGATGGGAGTGCAGCAAGGAGTCCTCAGACTTCAAAGAGTCAGCATAAGTGGCTGACCACCCGAGTTGCTCTCAACCGGCATGGATGGTTGGGTGTGAGAGTGACCGACAGCCTATGGGGAAGTCTCTTAGCTGGCCGAGACTCCTTGGTCAGAGCCCTGGTCAGGGACTGCTGGGGTGGCGGCTCCACCTCGATCAGTGGATAGGCCAACTTTGGCCAAGCTGAAATGGTCGCCATTGGATCTGCGGGAGGAGGGGCAGTGTCGATCGGACCCAAAGGCATCAGCGTCAGTCAGTTGGGCAACAGCCATGCAATGGCTGGTGTAGAGGCCGTGGACAGCTTCAGACTGGCCAATACTAACTGTTGCCACATAAGGTCCTTGTAGTGTCGACTCAGCCGAGGATGACTAGCAGTGGTGCCGCTTCTTATGGCGCAGAGAATGGCGCCAGTGGGATTTGCTCTACCCGCTGGATGAGGAAGACTGAGATCTTGACCTCGACTGCCTAGGGGACCATCGGGGGCACTCAGAGGGAGCCAGGGAAGTGCTGCGGCTCCTCCTGGTCTGGGTTGGCAACCTTAGGGTTTGATTCAGCATGCTGAGTCGACTCTTTGGTGGTCACTGGTAAGACCAGAGTCCTAAACAGAGAACTGTCGGCCTCATCAAACAACAATGGGTCAACTGGGTCAAGAAAAATGTTGGCTGGTCCGTCAGCCCCCGTCTTGGTCTCGTAGATTCCTGGGACCAAGACCACCCTCGATCACAAGAATGTGGACATAAGTCTTCTCTTTATCACTCAACTCCTTCTCCTTCGTACGGGAGTGCGAGCTGTGCGAACCTGAAGGGCCCTCTCTCTTAGTTGGGAGAGAATGGCACAGCTCCTTGAAGCAGCCTGAAAAGGTGGACCCCAATTTCAGCGGAGCAAAGGCGGAAGCTGAAGAGGACTGCTCAGCAACCCAAATCGCCTCCTCCTCGAAGGCCTAAGTTGCACTAACTGTTTGGTGAGCCCCGCAGCCGCAGAGACCACCCAACGGGCTTCTTTGGATTTGAATGGTGGATTCCGTTTTTCCGGGCAGCCCAACTTTAGGAGTGCAAGGCAGTCTTGAACACCTGACGGAAGAAATGAATGGCAAAAATTGCAGGCCTGGGGATCAAGCTCGTGGCCCAGGCAATATATGCACGAGGCATGTGGGTCTGTCCGTGACATCTTCTGTCTGCAAGGGCACTGGCAGAAACCAGGCGAGGACTTCTCCTTCATTGTGGTCACAACTGAAAATCGTGAAGACAGTACTCTAATGAATTTAAGTTTTGGAAAAGAAATCCTAAGACTGGAATGCCAGAGCCTACTCAGCACAGGAGCAGTAAGGCGGAACTACTTCTTCCAGCAGAAAGGAAGATCTGGCATCATGGAGTGGAGCCAAGGGATATACCACCCGGGTGGGTAGGTGGAGCCAGCTTGAAGACTTTCTGGCACATCTTAAAGGGAAAGGACACTGCCAACAAGTGTGGATAGAACAATGTCATTGAGGTACAGGTCAGGAAGCATAGGAAGAAAAACAGGAGCAGTTGTAGAATTCGCAAAAAATGTTTATTAGTACTAGCAGTAACATTAAAAAAATAAACTTATTCAGTATAACTGTTTACAAAGGCAGAATAAACAGAGAAGGTCCATCTGAGTTTTCCTTCAATCTGTGTCTCTCAAAACATTGTAGCCCAGCTATCTTATAAATCTTTACAACACCCCTCCTTAACAAGCATCCTGTTTTGTTTCTAAAATGTTCTTGTAAATTTCAGGCAGGTGCAGAAAGAACACAGTGTTCCAGAACCGAGGCCCCTTCTCCACAACTTTGGAAAAAGGCTTAAAAATGCATCTTAGGT
Organism: Neoceratodus forsteri; assembly: GCA_016271365.2. Classification (NCBI taxonomy): domain Eukaryota; kingdom Metazoa; phylum Chordata; order Ceratodontiformes; family Ceratodontidae; genus Neoceratodus; species Neoceratodus forsteri. The sequence goes on from CM028133.1 coordinate 1,111,946,291, forward strand.
GCAGTTCTATGACTGGGTGACGAGTGCCTTGGAACTTGGTAGACCAGTGGACGTCCTCTTTCTAGACTTCAGCAAGGCATTTGACTCTGTTCCTCACATGGGCCTGTTGGATAAGCTGGGAGAAATGGGGTTGGGGAACCAGATGATCAGATGGATAGGCAATTGGCTCCAGGACCGGACCCAGAGGGTCGTGAGTTGGCGGGATAGTCTCATCCCCAAAGAAGGTCATTAGTGGGGTCCCACAGGGATCAGTCTTGGCCCCTCCTGTTCAACGCCTACGCCTCTGACATAAGGACAGGAATCAGGAGTGAGATGAGTATCTTTACGGATGACTCAAAACTGGGGTGGTGGTGGATGGGGAGGAGGGAGGTGGCCCTACAGGGGGACCTGGAGGCTCTGGAAAGATGGTCTAGAAAGTGGAAGCTGAGGTTCAATGCAGGGAAATGCAAGGTACTCCACCTGGGGTCCAGAAACCCGGGCCAAGTGTACACCCTGGGAGGGGGAAATGCTACAAGTCTCGATGGCTGAGAGGGACCTGGGGGTGGTGATGGATGTCAAAATGAATAACTCGGAGACTTGTAGGAGGGCAGCAGCCAAGGCCAACAGGATGCTGGGATGCATCACTAGGGGGATCACCTCTAGAAGGAGGGAAGTGATGCTCCCTCTGTATAACTGCTTGGTGAGGCCACACCTTGAATACTGCGTGCAGTTTTGGAGGCCACACTTAAAGAGGCACATTAAACTCCTGGAGAGGGTCCAGAGGAGGGCAACCAAAATGATTTGGGGCTTGGGGGACAGAACCTATGAGGAGGCTCGAAGAGCTAAATATGTACACATTGAAAGAGAGAAGGGACCGGGGGGACATGATAGAGGTCTTCAAGTACATGAAGAGGGTAAATAGAGGAGGAACAGTCAGGGTGCTTCGAAGGAAGGAAGAGGGGGCCACTAGAGGGCATGGGTGGAAGCTGGAGGGGGGAAGATTCAGGGGAGAAAGGAGGAGGTGCTACTTCACTGAGAGGGTGGTGGAGCCATGGAATGCACTGCCTAGGGGGCTGGTGTAGGGGTTCAAGAGGGGCTGGGACAGGTACAGGGGAAGGGTTCTGGAAGCAAAATCCAATGCAACAAGAATATCTGGAACTGGGAAGGGAGAAGCCAGAGAAGGCGAGGGGGGCAGCAAGGTCAGCACCCAGGGTGGGAGCTGACCAATCGAGCAGACTCAAAAGACAGTTAGGCCTATTCTGCTGGCATTTAGTATGTTAGTAGGTTAACCACTTCAGTTCCCAATAGCTTTTTGCAATCATCTCAAACTATAATTATATACATTTCAATAGTAACACTATATAATTTCTAAACAAAGGGATCCCAATATCAGTTACATTTCCACATAATGATTTGCCTATATTTTTATACCAGCAGATATGCAAGGGAGGAAAAGACAGAAACAGCAAGGGAAGACTGAGACACAGTGAGAGGCAAAGAACTGCGAGACTGTCGGGGTAATCAAATCTTAGGTCTCACAGGAAAATTTTGTTGCACAACCAGTCAGACAGGAGATAGGAAAGGAAAAAACAGAACAGATCCCTGTATTCAAAATCTCCATAACAACTGGGACAGGGTCCTATTCAACCCTGTCACATACACCCCCTCCTTAAGAGGGAACCTGTTTTATCAAACAGGTTTTCAAAACTTTCTATTAATTCTCTACTAATATTAGCTTATTTCAGAAATTAAACATGTGCAGTATCCTTTTTTCTAGAACAGTACAGCAAACAGTAAAGTTTAAACTCATACATTTGTTTTTCAACCTTCAGAACCCTCAATTCCGGATCCATATCTTGACAGAAAATCAGCATTGCTATTCTCTTTACCAGATTTGTGTATCACCTTAAATTTAAATGGCTGTAGTGCCAGGTACCACCTTATGATTCTGGAATTTTTATTTTTCATTTGTTTAAGCCAACAGAGAGGATTGTGATCTGTTCTAAGTTGGTTCCTAGCAAATAAAACTTAAGGGACTCCATGGCCCACTTTGCTGCTAAACATTCCTTTTTAATGGTGGAGTACCTTTTCTCTCTGTCATGCAACTTCCTACTTATATACAGAATAGGATGTTCTGTCTCATCTATATTTTGACTCAGGACTACACCTAGGCCTACCTCTGATGCAACTGTTTGTAACAAAAATGGTTTCTCAAAGTCTGGGCTTCTTAAAACAGGGGCTGAACATAATGCAGCCTTAATGGCTCAAAAAGCTTCATCACACTCTGGGGTCCATTTCACATTATTTGGGTATTGTTTTTTCTTGAGTTCAGTGAGAGGGGTGCTAACTCTGCAAAACTGGGAACAAATCTCCGATAATAACCAGCCAGCCCTAAAAATGACCTGACATGTTTCTTGGTTTTAGGGACAGGGCTGTTAGCTACAGCTTCTATCTTAGAAACCTCAGGCTTGACTTCTCCATTTCCCAAAATAGCCCAAATATCTGGTTTCCTGTATGCCCAATGCACACTTGGTAGGATTGTCAGACCTGCCTTTTTTGATTGACTGGATAACTGCTCTTAGGTGTTCCAGGTGGCTTTTCCAGTCTGGACTGTACACCACGACATCATCCAGGCACGCAGCACAATAACCAGTATGAGGGGATACAAGTACATCCATGTACTGCTGGAATGTAGCGGGTGTGCCATGTAAACCAATTAGCGTGGTGAAATGATAAAATCCAACAGGGGTGGCAAATGCAGTTTTGTCTCTGGATTCTTTAGCTAGGGGATTAGCCAGTAACCCTTGGTGAGATCAAAAGTACTGATATACTTGGCACTCCATAGTCTGTCCACCAAATCATCTATTCTGGGCACAGGATAACTGTCACATTTTGACAGTTGATCAAGTTTCCTAAAATCAAGGCAGATTCTTACATCCCCTTTTTTGTTTACAGTCGCCATTGGTGATGACCAAGCACTTCTTGACTCTTCTATGATACCCAATTCTTTCATTTTTTGTATTTCCTTAACCATGTCAGCTCGTAATCGCTCTGGTAACCGTATGTCTTTTGTCTAATAGGGCGAGCATTCCTTGGCACTATTATGTGCTCGACTCCTTTTGCTCGGTCTGGTACTGTGCTAAGAAAGTACTGTTACATGTCTTTAGCAAGTTACAAATTTCTGCAGTTTGTTCTGAGGTTAAGGAAACATTCACCTTTATAGCATCAGCAGTTACAGTTTGTTCCAGTCTATCATAAGCTACATCAATATCTTCGTTGTCAGTTTCTGGTAAAACTAGCAAAGCAACTTTTGGCATTTTTTCAACCCATTTCTTGAGGAGGTTAGCATGGTATATCTTAGTAGGATTTTTCCTGACAGGGGTCTCAGTCTTGTAGTTAACAGTGCCAGTACATCTAAGCACTCTATAAGGCCCTTGCCTCTTCATTAACAGTTTATTTTCTATTGTGGGTAACAGTAGCAAAACCTTTTCACCTGGCTCAAAAACTTTTACCCCATGGTCATAATATACCTTCTGCTGGTTTTGGGCCTCTTCCTGATTACCATGGGCGAGTTCAACACATTTTGCTAGCGTCTTTCTTAGGGCACACATCTGAGATGTTATAGATTGTTTCTGAGTGGTGTTATCTTCCCACCTTTCTTTTACCACATCCAGTGGCCCTCTTGGCTGCCTACCATACAGCATTTCAAATGGTGAAAACCCTGTTGATGCCTGTGGCACTTCTCTGTAAGCAAAAAGTAGGTGAGGCAAGTATTGGTCCCAATCTTTCCCTTCCCCTTTTACAAACCTTTTTAACATGCGTTTTAGAATTTGGTTAAAACACTCAACAAGACTGTCTGTCTGAGGATGATGGGGGAGGTTCTTATGGCAGTGATACCTAGTAGTCTGTACAGCTCCTTAAGTAATACAGCACCAAAATTACTATCTTGATCAGTAATAATTTCTTTAAGTATGCCCACTCTGCTGAAAATTTTTGCAAGCTCTGCTGCCACTTCTGAAGCTGTGACAGTACACATTGAAACTGCTTCTGGGTATCGAGTAGCATAGTCACATACTACCAGGATAAATCTATTACCATTTTTACTTTTGTCGAAAGGACCAACCACATCCATTGCAATTCTCTCAAAAGGTACATCTATCAAGGGTAGGGGAACCTTGTCTCTTCTAGTGACTGGGGCTACTTTCTGACACTCAGCACAGGAATTACAATTGGTAGCAACATCTTCATGAATTTCAGGCCAGTAAAATCTGTACAGCAATCTAGCAAGGTTGCGATCCCCCCCCTCCCCGAGTGACCAGCCATAGGAGTAGCATGTGCTATCTGTAACAACTCTGTTCTATACTTCTGTGGTATAACCAGTTGTTCTATCTGGTCCTGTGTCCAAGGTTTAACCCATATTCTGTACAGTAATCCATTACATTTTTTAAACATAGGTTTACCCTGTTTTGGTTTCACCCCCAGCTGCTTAGAATAACCCTGGAGAGAAACATCATTAGCTTGCTCTGAAAGAAAATCACAATCAGTTATCAGCTTAGTTTCAGCATTTTTATATGTTAACCCCTTATGTCCATCAGTCATTTGTTGCCACAGTTTCTTCAGGCATTGTCTTTCTTTCCTGGATTTCTGAATCTTGGAGCTGTGCTCAAACAAGTCCAAATCAAAATCGGCGAAAGGAAGAGTCCCCACCATCTGAAATTTTCTTTGCCTGAGCTCGTCATCACAGCTGCTGAGCTCTTGTCACCACGGCTGCTGAAACATCAGGATTTACTCCCTCTTTGATTGACTCAGTAAATCCTGGAAAGTGACTTCCAATAATCACAGATACAGGTAACTTGGGTACTACCCCCACTTTCATTTGGTGCGACACCCCATTAATAGAGTTACTTGGGCATTGGGATAGTACCGAGTGTCCCAATGGATGCAGATGACACCAGTACCTGGTCCTTTTGCACAGTGTTTTCCCAGCACCTCAACATGCACTAGGGTCTGTCTGCTTCCTGAATCAATGAGTCCCTTTACAGTCTTATCCCCCACCTTCACATCTGTTAAGTACTTGCCCCAATTTGCTAAGGACAAATCTGCTCCAGTGTCACTCTTCTTATGGCAATTTCTTGCAATATGACCTGGCTTATTACAGTTAAAGCAAATAACATCTTTGGGCACAGATTTGTTACCCTCACCAGAGTTTTTATCAGACTTGGAGTTTAAATGGGAAAAAGAGCATCTTACCGGTGCTTGGTTGTTATCTCGCTGCTGTGACATCTGTCTGGCCATTTGGTAGTCCTCGGCCAAAGAAACAGCCTTTTCCCCACTTTTTGGTCGATGTTCCTTTACCCAAAGTTGCACATCAACTGAGCTGTACTTCAGAGATTGAAATCTCTGTCTGTTGGTCTCTCCTGAGATGTCAATCCTTTTCAGGATTTTGCTTTTCACCAGGTCACAGTTTTATGACTGTGCAGTGTCCATATTGCTGTAGGCAAGTTGAGCTTTCCTTGTTAGGTAGGGTACCACTCTGATTGTCCATTGCTGCTTTGGTCATTGGCAGGCTGTGGCAGCTCTTTCAAAAGTTGTCAGGTATGCCTTGATATCATCTGAGGGACACAACTTTGTCAAGTTTTTTTTTTGTATATTCTTTTTACCTCCCCTCAAACTCTGGCATCCACCTCTCCTTCTGGCCACCTAGTGCTTCTACGCCTAGGCTGTCCTCTTCTGAAGCTCCTCCCACACACACATCGGAGCCGACCCCGATGTGTCCCTGGCATATCCCTCACTGGGCAGGTCCCCCTCCTCCAAGGCATAAGGCACCGGGTAGCAGGGAACCCCAGCACACTATCTTTCCACAATCCAGCAGTGCTGCTGTGGTGGAGGATGCTCCTGGAGGTTTCGGGAAACATGGAGCATGGAGGCCATCATCCGGTAGCTCAAAGCTGTTTTTCTGGTTTTCTGGTTGTCCCTCCTGTGCGCTAAATATAGTACCTTTCTCCACCGGGGCCACTACTAGAGCGGGGCTTCCCACCACTCCACCCCAGGAGAGGAGAGCAGTCCTTTGAATGCTCGATCCTCCTTCCCCAGCCACCCCCAATGACCAGAGTCCATTCCTCAACCCGGTCGCTGCATGGTTTGAGGTGTGTTGTCCAGCACCTCAGCCCTCTGCGCCACTGGGCTGGCTACTTTGTAAGTTTAATGGCTTTTAAGTTGCTTGTGTTTTGTTGCTCAACTGGATCTGTGCCAGATCCTCTGCCTTTGATAGCTTGCCAGGAATCCAGCCATCGCTGCTCCTGTCGCTGCATCTCTTATCTCATCTGCTGCTTCTCTCCTCTGCTTCTCCATCTCTTTTTGTTGTATAGCCCACCATTTGAAAATGTTCTTCAGGCTTTCAGGTTCTGTCACTGCCTGTTCTTTTTCCATACCTTGTGCTAGCTGTACAGTCTCAGCTTGGACTTCTCTCTCTGCTAGCTTAGCTGCCATTCTCCCGGTAACCACTCCTGGACTTACTGCTGCAGCATCCATACCTTTCTCTATGCTTGCCTGGTACTAGGTCCAGTACCCACGCACAAAACTCTTGGCTTAGAGTATGCACAGCGTAAATGCCACTTAGGCTGACACCATCTGTCATCGAGTCACAGGTCAGGAAGCATAGGGAAAAACCAGAAGCAGTTGTAGAATTCACAAAAATGTTTATTAGTACTAGGAGTAACAAAAAAAAAATAAACTTGTTCAGTGTAACTGTTTACAAGGGCAGAATAAACAGAGAAAATCCATCTGAGTTTTCCTTCAATCTCAAAACACTGCAGCTCAGCTCTCTCATAACTCTTTGCAACCCTAGCTCCTTAACAAGCATCCTGTTTTGTTTCTAAAATGTTCTTGTAAATTTCAGGCAGGTGCAGAAAGAACACGATGTCCCAGAACTGAGGCCCCTTCTCCACAGCTTCTGAAAAAGGCTTAAAATGCATCTCAGGTTAACCCCTTCAATTCCCACTAGCTTTTTGCAATCATCTCAAACTATAATTACATACACTTCAATAGTGACACTACATAATTTCTAAACAAAGGGATGCCAATATCAGTTAATTTACACGTAATGATTTGCCTATATTTTGTATACCAGCAGATATGCAAGGGAGGAAAAGACAGAAACAGCAAGGCAAGACTGTGAGTGAAAGGCAAAGAATTGCAAGACTGTCAGGGTGATCAAGGGTTGTGCAACCAGACAGACAAGAGACAGAAAAGGAAAGAACTGAACAGATCCCTGAATTCAAACTCTCCATAACAACTGGGACAGAGTCCTATTCAACCCTGTCACAAACAACATATCCACATCCCTAGAAGCAGAGATTTCAGGAAAGCAGAGAAAGAGTCTGGAAGAGAAACAACAGAAGGTTAGGTACAGGCAAAGGGAGGAACTGCTTAAAAGAGAGGTAGGAGGGTGAGAGAGGCAGAGGTGAGAAGGAAGGTTATTCCAGAGTGTAGGGAGACAGAAAAAGCAGTTTATACAACTGTAGTTCTGCAGGGGGCAAGTAAAAGCTGTGGGAATCGGTGGACCACAGCAAGTAGAAAGAAGGGGCAGATAAGGAGAGGAGAGTAGAGGTTGAGGCGGAAAAGTACCAGTACATGGAAAGGAATGAGCGACCCATCAGGACTCAAAGGATGAGAGTGAAAAGTATAGGTAGAGGAAGCAGTGATGGGTGGGGGAAGGAAAACTGGAGACAAAGTGGAAGAAGAAATTAGAGATAGAGTCCAGCCCAGTTGGTGGTGGTGGGGGGACATGACTCTGGAGTGGTGCCATAAACTATATCGGCAAGCTCAACCACCGATAGGATCAGTTTGAGGATGACCTCACACAGAGAATTTCTCCCTCACCTGCCCTCCTTGCACAGGCCGCTCACTTTAGTAGAATCCTTTTCCTCCCTTTCCTTGAGATTCAGCACCTCTCTTACTGTACCCCACCTTTCTCGCTAAATGTTGTTCCACTTATCTCTCTTGCTACCTCACCTCACTTCTATCCCCGTCTTGTTCCCTCCGTTCATCTGACATCTGTTCCTTCTCTGTCCCCTGCTGCAAACACTCTGCTGGGAAATCTGCCTGTTACTTCAGCCTCTGGAACAGCCTCCCCATTCTCCCCTCCCACTCCACTCCTGCCCCCGGAATAACCTCTCCATTCACTCCTTCCCCCTCTCTCCTGCCTCTGGAACAGCCTCCCCATTCACTCCTCCTCTTCTCACCTCTGGAACAGAATCCCCATTCACTCCTCCTCCCCCTCTGCACTACTGCCTCCAGAATAGCCTCTCCATTCAGTCCTCTGCCTCTCTCCTGTCACTGGAACAGCTTCCCCACTCACTCCTCCTCCTCCTTCCACCTCTGGAACTGCCTCCCTATTCATTCCTCCTCACCTTCTCCACTCCCATCTCTGGAACTGCCTCCCCATTCACTCCTCCCATTCCACGTCTGCCTCTCGAGTAACCTCCTCATTCACTTCTCCTGTCTCCACTCCCACCTCTGGAACTGCCCTTCCATTCACTCCTCTCCCCTTCCGTCTCCAGATCAACCCCCCTAATTCCTTGCTCTCCCCAACTCCTTTAACGCCTTCAAGGATCATGTTGTCCCCTCCTGTACCTGAAACTAGCCATAGTGTCCCATTTTCTCTCTCCCCTTTTTCTCATATTCTCCTTCCCCTCTCCTGCTGCTTCCCCCTCCCCACTGTTCTTTTAGTGTTATCTCAGCCTCAGCTGTACCTCCACATCCCACTCACTCTACTAAACTCCAGGGTTCTATATTGTATTTAACTTCCTTAGTACTGTATTTTTCCTTTGTACTTTGTAGCCTGGAAATCTGGCCCTGGGATCATTCCCATTTACTGCTATAATATTTCTTTTACTTCGCTCTGATTTGTAATTCGTGTTACTTGTATTTTGCACCCTTGCTGTTGGCTTTTCTCCCTTTGTAATCCCTTCCCCTGGGCTGCACCCGGAAATGAGCTGAAACTCAGTGTGCCTATCCCAGACAATTCCAAATAAACAACTCCACAGTGCTGTGATTGACTATCTTCAGACACTGAGCTCCGGGTTAGTAAAACTGGTGCTGTAATCCACTGTCATGAAACCCTGATCTATGGGTAGGTAAAAGATCGGGCTACCGATTCCCTTGTAGTATGATTCATGGTCCTGGGACCCTGAGCTTCGGTTTAGGGAAAGCTCCATCTCCCAATTCCTTGGTGTTCTGGTTGACAGTACTAGGACCCTGAGCTACGGGCTAGTGAAAGCTCTGTCCACAGACTCCCTGGTGCTGTAATTGACTATCTTGGGGCCCTGTGCTTAAGGTTAGATTGTCTAACGATTTCCATCCCCAGTGCTCTGATCGAGTACTGGGACCCTGAGCTCCAGGTTACTGAAATCTTGGTCTACCGATTCCCTGGTGCTGTGATTGAGAGTTGTGGGACCCTGAGCTTCAGGTTAGCGAAAGCTCAGTCTCCCGATTCCTTGGTGCAGTGATGGAGGGTCATGGGAACCTGAGCTTCAGATTAGTAAAAGCTGGGCCTGCCGATTCCTTGGTGCTGTGATTGAGAGTTGTGAGACTCTGAGCCCCGGTTAGTGAAATATCTGTCTCACAATTCCCTGATGCTGTGATCGAGTCCTTGAACCCTGGTTGGTGAAATCACGGTCTCCCGATTCACTGGCGCTGTAATCAATAGTCATGGGATCCTGAGCTCTGGGTTAGTAAAAGCTCTGTCACCCAATTCCCTGGTGCTGTGATCGACTATCCTGGGTCCCTGAGCTCTGGGTTAGACTATCTATCGAGTCCCATCTCTGCTGCTCTGATCTACTCCTCAGACCCTGAGCCCTGGTTAGTGAAATCATTGTCTTCTGATTCCCTGGTGCTGTGATTGAGAGTAATGGGACCCTAAGCTTTGCGTTAGTGAAAGCTCGGTCTACCGATGCCCTGGTACTGAGATCGAGAGTCATGGGATCCTGAGCTCCGGGTTAGTGAAAGCTCCATCTACCAATTCCCTGGTGCTATGACAGAAAGTCATGGGACCCTGTGGTTCAGGTTAGCAAAAGCTCCATCTACCAATTTCCTAGTGCTGTGATCGACAGTCCTAGGACCATGACCCTTGGTGAGTTAAATCTGTATTGGCTTGCTGATAGTCTAATTGACTTTCCAGGGAGCCTGAGCTGCAGGGTAATTAAACTCTGTCCACAAACTCCCTGGTGTTCTGATGGGACAGTCCTGGGGCCCCGAACCTTGGGTGATTAAAAGCTCTGTCTACTAACTCCATGGTGCTCTGATCAAAAGTCTTTTGAAGCTGAGCTTTTGCTTAGTGAAAGCTCTGTCCAGAGACTCCCTGGTGCTGGTCTGCTCACGAGCCCTGGGACTCTGAGCCCCAGAGCAATGAAAGCGCAGAGTTCGGAGTTTGCAGTGCATAGGAAATCACAGGAAATGGATTTTGGTTTTTAAAAATCAGTTTTATATAAACAGAACATTTTTAAAAATCAGTTTTATATAAACAGAACAATGAAACTGGAATGGACCTGAACAAAATATGACATTCATACAGCAAAAGTGGACATTTCCACTGCTAGCACTAACACTATAACATCTTATAACAACCTCAGCAAATGCAGTCTTTACGTAATATATATTTCGTTTAGTGAAGAAGACATGAAATGCTGGCCCAGGTAACAGCAGGAGGATCACTGGAATGTGCAATAAAATCTTGACTGGGGGTGTTAAGAAATCTTTTGGTCCACAGTGTCTATCCCCGTCATCCTGTGTGCTGCTACACCAAGTGTTTGTAGTTGGGGTTGATATCCATTTTGCAGGTTGCACATGGAAACTCTTTCTTCAAGAAGGGTTCATACCTGCCATAGAAAGAAAAAAAAGGGACATCAGAAGATGCACATCTCCATATATATATATATATATATATATATATATATATATATATATATATATATATATGGATGGTTGGCTATTTGCCACGTTGGACACTGACTTCCTATATACGGTTATTCCGTGTCGAATCGGGTTGGAAGTGATCAGATTTTTTTTTTTTAATCATAGAATGGAAGAAAGCCAAGTTTCCATGCCAACGCGGTATCTAGCTGAATTTATACATTTGGTATTAAAAAAAAACATGTTTATTTTTGAAGGGGAATATTTTCTACAGATAAATGGGACCATCATGGGGCCACGATGGTCCCCAGCTATGCATGTTTTTATGTAATATTCTGGGAGCAGATGCTGTATAGCACCACCACAAATCCATTTTTTGAATATCTGGATTTGTGGCAGCACTATATAGATGACATACTTATTGTTTGGAGGAGCACACAAGAGAAATGTGATGAGTTTGTGAGTTGACTGGAGAGTACCAGCCCTTGTTTAAAACACATACTCATCCAGATGAAATTGTATTCTGGATTTGAAGATTTACTGGAATACAGATGGAGAAGTGTGTACAACACTCTATCAGAAGGAAACAGATCGTAATAGCCTGCTGATGTATGACAGATGTCACCCGAGTCATACAACTTTCAATATTCTGAAAGGGCAGTTAATATGTGCAAAGAGAAATTGCACAGAACCTGAACAATTTAATAAGAAACAAGCAGAACAAATAGTGAGGTTCAAGGAAAGAGGTTGCAGTAATAAGTCTGTTATTAGTGCTGTAATGGCAGTGTCAAATATGGATAGAAGGCAATTACTGAACCCACTGGTAAAAACATGCGAACGTGGAATGTGTCCATTTGTTACCTCTTTTTCTACTCAGGGTAATGAAGTGAAAAATATTAGTAACAACTGGGGCATTTTGCAGTTAGAACCGAGGTTGAAACATGTAGTGGAACAGGGCCCAAATGTAGTATTCAGGAGAGCTAAAAATATTACAGATTTAGTTTCACCAAGTATGTGGCCTATCTTACTACCACCTTGTACCAAAACATGGCAGTCTTCCTCCCTTCCTCCACCTAGAGGCAATTTCAGATGTGGGTCTTGCATGTATTGTAAGTATGTAAAAACATTAAAAACACTTGTTAACCCTATTTCAAATAGGGAAACTGAGATTACACATCTGATTACATGTAAAAGTAAGGGAGTAGTATATCTGTTGAACTGCAGCTGTGGACATCATTAGGTAGGACGAATGACTAGAATGTTTAACACTAGGATAGGTGAACATGTCCGAGCAATTGCTAACTCAGATGAAGGCTATGCGATTGTAAAGCACATTAATGAACAAAGTCAGAATGAACATGCCATTCACTTCATTGGAATGGAATTGGTAACCCTTGGTGTTAGAGGGGGGATACTGAGAAGAAAATAGGTCAAAGGGAAAGTTTTTGGATTTACTATTTAAATGCAAGAAGTGACTGAGGTGTGAATGGTGCATTTGATTTATCAGCTTTCCTTAATAAATTTAGAGGTTTATGGCATGTTCATTAATGTGCTGGATGTATGGTGGTGTAATTTTTTATTTTTTTATTTATTTAGTTGTTTAACCAGGTATAGCACACTAAGCTGAAAGCTTTTTTACAGGAGCAACCTGGGAGCACAAGGAGGTTAAGTGACTTGCTCAGGGTCACACAGTATGGAAGTGGAGGCTGTGGGATTCAAACCCAGGTCTGGTCTGCTGGATGTCACCAGATTTGTGGCTCAGAGCCTTATTTGCGGCTCAGAGCCTTAAGGAACAGATAAGTAGAAATTCATAGATTCACAGAAGTGTGACGGCAGAAAAGGACCGAACTAGGCCCACCAAGTCTGCCCATTTGCCCAGCTATCGGCTTGGACCTGTGCCTCCCCCCTTAACACTCCCATGTGGTTGTCCCATGCCCTTTTCAATCCCTCCACTGTTTCCTCTCCAACGACTGCTTCTGGGAGTCTGTTCCACTTTTCCACGACTCTCTCCAATAGTATTTTCTAAAGTTACCCCTGAACTGTCCTCCCTCCACCTGCAGGCCATGCCCCCTTGTCCTCTTACTTCCTTTCATCTTGAAGATGCTCCCCCCTGGCACCCTGTTTATACCCTTAAGGTACCTGAAGGTCTCGATCATGTCCCCCCCTCCCTCCTCTGCTCCAGGGAGTACATGTTCAAATCTCTCAACCTTTCTTCATAGGATAGGTGGCTTAATCCTTTTACCATTTTTGTCGCTCTCCTTTGAATCCTCTCTATCCTCCCCACATCCTTCCTGAGGTATGGCCTCCAGAACTGGACTCCATACTCCAAGTGTAGTCTAACCAAATGGGTATACAAGGGTACTATTACCTCCCTATTCCTACTGGTGATCCCGCTTCCAATACATCCCAGCATTCCACTCCATCTGGCCACTGCCTAGCATGTGATAGGTGATGATTTGTATATAAAAGATCTGGGATACATACAATTTCTGACTTGATTTCTATTTTGTAAAGCTGGAAAATGTTTTATGCATGCTATATGTCTGCATTAAATATGGGCTGGGGTAAATTCACAATGTGTTTTAACCTGAATAATGAGTTGAGACTGTGTATATGAGCTGAAATGCCTACGAGATTTAACATTCAATAGTGTGTTATGTGAGGGAATTTAATAAAGTCTGATTGCCGTCAGCTTAATATTATTTGAGATTTATTTCCTAGTCCTATCTGGAAATAAGCAGACAATAATTAAAATATAATGTAATAAATGTTTAGAATTTGATATGCATGTATTGTTTTTTGTATAATAATGTTGTTAACCTTCTGTGCCTCTATGTAAAAGCCAGCAGCAATTGTATATATATTTTTGCTCTTTAATTGAAGTTAGTTTTGACAATAAAAAAACATATAGGTAGTGAAAGAGCTAGATTGATGGGTTAGTCACCCCTAATTAACTGATTAACTGTTTATGGATGGGCTGTCATTGATTTAAGTTAAATGCCTGGCATATTACGCACTATTTGTACCATGTAGCATGTGTTTTTATACAAATATACATTGAAGCTTATTTAAAGTACGTTAATTGTATAACTGGATATTTTTGTGCTATATAAGTGAATGTATTGCTAGTGCATTTTAGCTCTGATGAAGCAAGGGTTACCTTGCGAAATATAAGCGTTTGTCTTCCTGATGCACTTCAGTTTTTAAACTGCTTTTGCACAATGTTCGATGCTGCTTGTCACGTTTAAAAGAAAAAAATAAAAATGATGGAATAAAAGTTTACCATTGTGTGGAATGTGGCCTTATGGAGAGTGCTTACATTTCTGATATTTGTTGTTACATCTCCATATATTCAATATAAATGTGACAACTCAAACTAACTGCTTCCTGCACAGGCCATACCAACTCAGGAGAGAAGTGCAGAATAACAGATGATGTCATGCACAAACATATTCCACTATATGCCAACTGCGGGTGCATTTAGACTTGATACTCTCAAATGGAGATGGAGAGAGGATCACAGATGTAGAAGTGGGTAGCGATCTGGGAACTAGCGACCATCGAACAGTATGGTTCTCAATAAACACAGCAATAGAGTCAAGCCATACAAAGACAAAAGTACTGGACTTTAGGAGGGCTGACTTTCAAAATGGGTGAGTGCCTAAGGAATGCACTAGCAAACGGGCAGGAAGGTGGGGTGGAAGAACAATGGGAATAATAAAACTGCCATCACAGAGGTAATGAGCCTTTGTGTGAAGCAAATAAACAAACAAGGCGATGTAAGAAACCACTATGGTTCTCAAAGGAAGTGGCAGTGAAGGTTCAAGAGAAAAGAAAGCATTCAGGAAGTACAAGGAATGCAGAAGGAGCAGGACAGAGAACTGTATCAGTTAAAGCAAAAGGAGGCTGGGAAGGCAGTCAGAACAGCAAAGGCCCAAACCGAGGAAAAGATAGCCAACTCAGTTAAGAAGGGGGATAAAACCTTTTATAGGTACATCAGGGAAAGAAGGAAGACCAAGGGAGGGATAGTGAGGCTTAATAAAGGGGAGAGAGGGTGGGCAGAGGGAGACTGTGAAAAGGCAGAGATACTAAACAAATATTTTTGCTCGGTATTTACAAAGGAAGAGGGGGAGGTACATAAAACAAACAGTAGTAACACTCTGGATACATAAGTTGATACCAGCCCATTTACAGAAGAAAGGGTTCTGAAAGAACTCTTAAAACTGAAGGTGGACAAAGCAATGGGGCCTGATGGAATTCATCCCAGAATTCTAAAAGAACTAAGGGTAGAAGTAGTGACACCACTGACTACCCTTTTAACAAATCATGGGAGGATGGGTGGTACCCGAGGACTGGAGGAGGGCAGATGTGATTCCCTTCACAAAGAGGAGCAAGGCAGAAGCAGGAAACTATAGACCTGTTAGTTTAACCTCAGTGATAGGAAAATGATGGAATCACTTCTAAAGGAAAGAATTGCCGAGTATCTAGAGGCCAGAGGGGCACAGGACCCAAGGCAGCATGGATTCACAGCGGGAAGGTCATGCCAGACGAATCTGATAGTTTTCTTTGACTGGGTGACCAAAGTAGTAGATCAGGGAGCAGCTATGGACATGGCCTACCTAGACTTTAGCAAGGCATTTGACACAGTCCCACACAAAAGATTAATATACAAGTTAGCCAGCCTGGGAGTGGGTCCCAAGATGACAGCCTGGGTAAAGAATGGCTGGAGAATAGGACACAGAGGTAATAATAAATGGAGTCCACTCAGAAGAAAGGAGGTTACTAATTGGGGTACCACAAGGGTTCAGTATTAGGACCGGTCCTCTTCAATGTCTTTATAGCGACATTGCAGAAGGACTGGAAGGAAAAGTATGTCTCTTTGCAGATGACACTAAGATCTGCAACAGAGTTGATGCACGGTCGGGTGGAAAGGATGAGAAGGGACTTGCAAGGTTAGAGGAATGTCAAATGTATGGCAGCTTAGATTCAATGCTAAGAAGTGCATAATGCACCTGGGAAACAAAACCCAGGGAAGAGTACACAATGGGGTGAGATACTAATAACAACAAAATGGAAAGGGACCTGGGGGTAGTCATATCAGATGACCTAAAGATGGGCAAGCAATGTGAGAGGGCAGCAAGGAGGGCTGGGGGATACTGGGATGCATAGGAGAGGCATCACCAGTAGAAAACAGGAAGTTATTATCCCTCTGTACAGACAGCTGGTCAGACCCCATCTGGAGTACTGCATGCAGTTCTGGAGACCCAATCTCCGCAAGAGACATAGACAGGATGGAAGCTGTCCAGAGGAGGGCAACTAAAATGGTGCAGGGTCTGCACCGGAAGACATATGAAGAGAGACTTAAGGAGCTTAATATGTATAGCCTCGAGGAAAGGAGGAGAGGGGACATGATAGAAACTTTCAAGTACCTCAAGGGAATCAACAAAGTCCAAGAGGTAGCATCTTTCAAAAAGAGGTGTGCAAGAACAAGAGGGCACAATCTGAAGATGGGGAGGCGGCTCAGAGGTAATTTAAGGAAGTATTTTTTCAGAGAGGGTTGTGGATGCATGGAGCAGATCTCCGGAGAAGGTTGTGAGTCAAAATCAGTGGTGGAATTCAAGCATGCATGGGATAGGCATAAGGCAATTCTGGGGGTTGGGGGTAGGAAGAAGTAGGCTGCTGGTTAACTAGGATCTGCAGCTTATCCAGTAGGTAGGGAAATGGGCAGACTGGGTGGGCCAAGCGGTCCTTATCTGCCGTCAAATTCTATGTTTCATTTGGAAGAACAAAGTACAGATGCTTTGAATCACCTGAGCAGTGTGAATACAGGAGTATGAACATGCACCCTGGAGTGTGGTATTCCACTTATAAAATAGCACTTTCTCTGAATAAAAATGAAAAAAATTTTTAAAAATATTTAAAAAAAGTTGGTGCAGTCATAAGAGAACATACCAGGACTTCTCAGATTGTAGAAGTTAATCAGACTGTGGGGATTAATAAATAATCTAGGAGGATCGACCTCAGGCATTTAGTATATTTGGAAGTAGCATATACCAGAGAGAAAAACAATGTTCGATGCTGCTTGTCACGTTTAAAAGAAAAAAATAAAAATGATGGAATAAAAGTTTACCTTTGTGTGGAATGTGGCCTTATGGTGAGTGCTTACATTTCTGATATTTGTTGTTACATCTCCATATATTCAATATAAATGTGACACAACTCAAACTAACTGCTTCCTGCACAGGCCATACCAACTCAGGAGAGAAGTGCAGAATAACAGATGATGTCATGCACAAACATATTCCAATATATGCCAACTGCAGGTGCATTTGGAAGAACAAAGTACAGATGCTTTGAATCATCTGAGCAGTGTGAATACAGGAGTATGAACATGCACCCTGGAGTGTGGTATTCCACTTACAAAATAGCACCTTCTCTGAATAAAAATGAAAAAATATTTAAAAAAAGTTAGTGCAGTCATAAGAGAACATACCAGGACTTCTCAGATTGTAGAAGTTAATCAGACTGTGGGGATTAATAAATAATCTAGGAGGATCGATCTCAGGCATTTAGTATATTTGGAAGTAGCATATACCAGAGAGAAAAACTGGAAAAATAACAGGATGTGGGATCCATAAAGGATACAGTAAGAGAACAGACTTCAGAACTGCTTTGTTTCTGTACATCTCTCCAAATAAACACACACACACACACACACACATACACACACACACATACATTACATGCAGATTTGTAGAAAGAGAATGATAATGGGTGAAAAACAGAGTGCTATGGACCGAGTGGCAGAAGGAGTGAAAAAGAGTGTCCACCCTAGAAAATGTAGACTTTGGGAAGCACTTTAGACTGCATCCCTGTAGTCAGATACCGGAAAGGATATCTTAGGGATGGATGTCATGGCAGACCAGGAGTGAAAGGCAGAATTTGTTATACATAGAATCAATGTGGGTGGAATAGCAGAGGTTCTGGTCCAGTCACACCCCTAAGTACTTGAAGCAGGGTACCTCTTCCACTAGGTCACCATCTAGTGTACTTGCAGACTGGGATCTCTGCCTAGAGCTAAACAGACTCAGCTTCTTACAGCACAGACAAAGCCCGCTCAGTGATAGGCTGGAGCCTCTCGCAGGGAGCACAGACTAGGCCCGCACAGTGACAGGCTGGAACTTCTCATCGGGGACACAGACTAAGTCCACTCAGTAACAGGCTGGAGCTTCTCATGGGTGGCACAGACAAAGCCCACTCAGTGATAGGCTGCAGCTTCACACAGGGGGCACAGACTAGGCCCGCACAGTGACAGGCTGGAGCTTCTCATCGGGGACACAGACTAAGTCCACTCAGTAATAGGCTGCAGCTTATCATGGGTGGCACAGACAAAGCCCACTCAGTGATAGGCTGGAGTTTCTCATGGGGGGCACAGTCAGCCCACCCAGTGATACAATGGAGCTTCTCAAAGGGGGCACAGACTAGGCCCACCCAATGATAGGCTAGGGCTTCTCATAGGGGGCACAAAGAATGCCCAGTGATAGGTTGGAGCTTCTCAAAGGGGGCACAGACTAAGACCACCTAGTGATCGGCTGGAGCTTCTCATAGAGGGTGCAGACAAAGTTGGCCAATGATAGACTGGAGCTTCTCATAGTGAGCACAGACTAAGTACACCAAAGGCTGGAGATTCTCACAGGGGTCACAGTAAGCCTGCCCGGTGATAGGCTGGAGCTCCTCACAGGGAGCACAGACTAAGACCACCCAGTGATAGTCTGAGGCTTCTCACAGGGAGCACAGACTAAGTCCACCTAGCGACAGGCTAAAGCTTCTCACGGGGGCACAGACTAAGGCCACCCAGCGATAGGCAGGAGCTTCTCACAGGGGCACAGTAAGCCCACCCAGTGGTAGGTTGGAGCTTCACAGGGGGAACAGTAAGCCCACCCAGTGACAGGCTAGAGCCTCTCACAGGGGCACAGACGAAGCCTGCCCAGTGATAGGCTGGAGTTTCTCACAAGGGGCACAGACTAAGGCTGCCCAATGATGGGCTAGAGCTTCTCATGGGGCACAGATCAAGGCCACCCAGTGATAGGCCGAAGCTCCTCACAGTGGGCACAGACTAAGGCCACCCAGTGACAGGCTGGAGCTTCTCACAGGGGGCATAGTAAGCCCACCTGGTGATAGGCTGAAGCTTCTCATACGGGCACAAACTAAGCCCACCCAGTGATAGGTTGGAGCTTCTCATGGGGGACACAGATGAAGGCCACCCAGTGATAGGATGGAGCTTCTCATGGGTGCACGGACTAAGCCCACCCAATGATAGGCTAAAGCTTCTATTAGGGGCACAGACTAAGCCTGCTCCGTGACAGGCTGGAGCTTTTCACGGGGCACAGTAAGCCCACCCAGTGATAGGCTGAAGCTTCTCATACAAGCACAGACTAAAACTGCCCAGTGTTTGGCTACAGCTTTTCATAGGGGACACAAAGTAAGCCCACCCAGTGATACGTTAGAGCTTCTCATAGGGGCACACAGTGTCAGTGGCTCAGTAGGTAACACACTCGCCTCTGAGCCTGGGAGATCAGAGGGCTGTGGGTTCAGTTCCCACATTTGGCACTTGGGTTAATATCCCAGTACTGACACTGTAGTGCAACATGAGAGGGGTGCTGCACTTCTGAGGTGCCGCCTTTCGGATGAGACGTAAAACCGAGGTCCCATCTGCCTGGATTGGTGGTAGTTCAGGTGGATGTTAAAGATCCCATGGCACTTATCGAAAAGAGCAGAGAAATTTCCCCGGTGCCCTGGCCAAATTTTCCTCATTCACTAAAAATACCACCAACAGCTTTAATCTGGTTCATGGTCAGTTGGCATTCATCTGTATCCCTCTCCCCCGGGTTGTGCCTGAAAATAGGCATGATTTGTCTAGTGTACTTACCTGGTCAACAAAAACTAAAAAAATAAAATTAATAAACTTGCTCAGTGATAAGCTGGAGTGGAAATAGGTAGGATCACAGCATACTGGGTGGACTTCAGACCTACTTCTGCCTGTAATCATTTCTATGTCCATACCTCACATATTTCTACTGACACCACAATGCTGGCAAAGACACTTGCATCCCGCTTGGAAAAGATTCTCTCCTGGGTTATACATTAGGCACAGATGGGATTCATAAATAGCAGGGTGGGCACAGACAATATCCACATACTGGTAAACCATAAGGGGTAAGCTAAGTCACCACCCCACACCATGGCAGTACTAGCCCTAGACTTCCAGAAAGCATTTGTTTTGGTGGAATCAGGATCCCTGTTCCAAGCTCTCCAGTCAGTGGACCTTGGCCCCAGCTTTCAGGAGTGAATCATTGTCTATATGCCCAACACACGGCCTACATATATCAGCCTCCTTCAAACTCTAAAGGGGCACTAGGAAGGGATGCTCTCTATCCCCAGTAGTGTTCCTGCTGAGCCTAGAACCACTTACTCGGGTGTTAACTGGTTACCAGGAACTACTGGGGATCCGAGGGAGCCCTTATGAACACAAACTGTTTTTATAAAGCTTTTTCTTGTCCCTGGTTCTGCCTGACAGTACCTCCCCCAGCCCAGTCACAGACTTATAGATTATCCACCATGTATCCAGGACCTATAGGGTAACCAGCTGAGTCAGTCATATGAAAACCTGCAGGGGTTGGGGGTATGGCCTAGAGCTGACCAGGCATTTTCCTCACATCCTGTTTTCTTTCCCTGGGGTGCTGGCATTCAATGTCACATGCATGCATGGGTGCATGTCGGCATCTGGGGGCTCCCCTTCCCCTTTCTGGTGCTCCCACCCTGCACTCCCACCAGGTCTCCACCAGGTGGCGGTCGAACAGCGAGAGCAGCATCTTCCCCGTCCTGAGGAAGGACAGCAGTCTCTGGGACCCCAAATCCTTCCTGCCCCTGCTGGCCCTCGGTGAACAGCACCTGTTCCTGAATGTGGGTCGACAGTGTCAGGAGCAGAAGCACTACTGCTGTGCCGACTGGCCAGCTTACCAATACAAATGTAATCTATTTTCAGATGGCCTGGAGATGAACAGAAACAAATCAATCCTTATGCCATTGAACCACCTGTGCACACAGGAAGAATATGCTACTAGTGGGCTAAAATGGGGAGAGGAGGGTCTGATGTACCTTGGGGTTAAAAGTACACCTAACACTGCCCATCTGGTGACCAGGAGGCAGCCTGCCGCAGATGGCTCAAACTGAAGCTGTCAATGGTTGTTTAAGCAATAAGGCACAAGAGGGTGTGGGTTATTGGGGGTTTACCCACGCCTTGTGTGGTGTGTCACGAGGCACAGCTGAGTGACTTAACCACACAAGAAGTGGGTAAATCTCCCAATAACTCACACCCTGGAGTGCCTTAATGTGATTATACAATGGATCCATTTGTAAAATGTATTTAAAATGTGTTTATGTTTTTTATAAATGCCTTTTCTCAGCTGTGGGTTACTGCAGGATATACTCACAGTCATGTGATGTGTTTTAACCAATGAGGTTACAGGATTTTCTCATCCCATTGTATAATAAAATATAAGTTCTTGAAATGTTCTCATTGCACAAAGTTTCACACTGCCTAACCCGCCTACTTTTGTTCATCAGTGGGAAAATGTTTTAAAGGATAGATAAGATAATAAGCCAATTTATATGGCACAACCAGAGAAAATGCCCAGCCCACTGCAAGGGGGAGGGCAGGGGGCTCCCATGGTTCCAAGGCTAATTTCTGGCCTTCCATACCCACTAGATAGTCAAATGGGTTTCCATACCACCCCAGAAGTCCCCCGCCATGGCTCACTACTGAGCATGTGACTGGTGAGCAGAAATTCCTTAGCCATTTGATTTTATTTATTCTGATGACCGGATAAGTGCACTGGTGCTGAAGTGCCTATTTCAGGCATGATCCAGGTACAAAAGAGTACAAAGTAAGACAGTGGGCATGAGAGTGGAACAGGTACAAGTGCATAAGTATTATAGTACAAAATGAAGTGACATGATGCAAAGGTAAGCCATTCAGATGGAACATGTTTGGGAAAAGCCTTCCACTGGCACTGAACTCCACCCATGAATCTGGCCTCTAACAAAGCCTGGAAGAAAGGCATATTCTCTTTATAGGTTCTTTAGAGTGTCCACACAAGTTCTCTACATATGGCAGAACCCAGAGGTTCCAATTGGGGCTGACAAATGGTATGGAACACATGAGCACAGCAGGGGATAGGATATATAAATTATTAATCATAATACTAGAGCACACCCCTACCAGTTACATGGTGAACAATGTACAACTTGGCACAGAAAAAGGTGGTATAACCAAAGATTTGTTCCTATATGGAACTCACTGCCATTGGAAGTGGTGGAAGGTAATATGATAGAGATATTCAAACAGCATTTAGATGGGTTACATCGTTTGGGTAAACTCTAGGAAGGCACTTCGGCGAGCACTATGGACATCAACGTCCCCTTAGCTCTAATTTACCTATGATATGATAGACCCAGTGACACATACCATGTTTCAGTTTATTTTTTATACTGGAAAGGCATGTGAGCAAAATTACCCATTTTCACAAGCATCCAGTTACGACAAACAACAGTTGCTGACAGGGTTTACAAGGAAGTGCATTACAAAAGAATAGAAACATAAAGTGTACAAAATAAGCGCCACCATACAGAAATAAATACAATACATGACTGTCAGGCAATAAAAAATGGTTAATTTCAGAGGCAGCGTCCGGTTAAAAAGACAAACCAGGACAAATCAAGGCCGGAAGCATTTACATAACAGTAAGCTGGAGAGGTGACTCTTTAGGTTGTACTTGAAACAGGCTGTTGAGGGACAATGGACAAGTGACGGGCTACGCTATTTCAGTTTAACGCCCATGTAGAAAAGGGCGTGTTGGCCTTAAATAGTGCATCAGAAAGGAAGGGAGAAGGAGAGGGGAGAGGACCGTCTGGCTGATCATGTGATGGTGGACATGTGGAAGAGGGAGATGATGATGCTTGGTAGAAGTTAAAGAGTGAGTTTATGGAGGAAGGTCAGGATCTTGCTGTCAAGCCTCTCTTCAAGGGAGGGCTAGTTTACAAATGTGTACAGGTCACAATGGTGGGTCAGTCTGGGAAGGTCAGTGGCACACTGAATGACATTATGGTAGGTGCAATGCAACCTGCTGGAAGTTCCTTTGGGAAAGGGAGGGGTAGTGAAGCAGAGTTCCATAGTCGAAAATAAGGAGCAGGAACTGGTGGCCAGGAGCATCCTGGATTCAAGGATTAGACAAGATTTGACTCTATATAGCATGCCAAGCCTTTGGTGTGCTTTCTTGATTAGCTGACTGACATGTAATTCATAATTTAGGTGACAGTCGAAGACCAAGCCAAGGTATTTAAACTCTGTGACTTATTCAGTGGGGTTGCCATCATTGTCCAGAACGAGGAAGTTGGAAACTGCTTTCTGGGACCAGAGAAAACCATGCACTGGGGGGTTTGAGTAAAAGATCAATGGTAACCAGTGTACACATTGTTAAAAAAGCCTAAAATTCAAGTCCCTGTGCCATGAGTAGTGTTTCCTGAAAATGTCATGCTATCTGACTTTGTAGTTTTCTTAAATCAGCATTTGTTAACTTGTTCTGCACTAACTGGAAATGGGCTGTTTCTGTCCATCTGACTGAGCCTTGGGAGAGTGATGACATCATATTGGAGTAAGCTATTGCTTCAGTAGTGCAAGTCCTTGGTTGACTGAAGAGCTAAAAGCTGCAATCTTCCTAATTAGTACAGTCTATAGAGCTGATTGCTGTCCAGGGTTTTTCCTAACTCAGTCTCTGGTTTGTGTTCAGATGAATTAGCAGAAAATCTATCATTCTGTTCCTATACAAAGCTGATCATTTGAGTTTCAGTGTTGAAGTGGTATGCATTTGAGAAATCAGCTTGTCTGTATCACAGCTGTAAGTTCTGTCTCATCAAAACTCAGTTTTTTTTCTAGCAATATTTTTATTTAGTTTTTGTTAACCAGGTAAGTGCACTAAACAAATTCTGCCTATTTTCAGGCATGACCTGGGGAAGGGGGATACAGATGAATGCCAGCTGATCTTGAACCAGATTAAGCTGCTGGTATTTTTAGTGAATGGGGGAAATTTGGCCAGGACACCGGGGAATTTCCCCTACTCTGCTTCCTGTGAGCAGGGGGGCCCTTTTGTCGGTGACTCCAAGATGGCCAACATTCCTGCTGTGGGAAGTGGAGGAGGTGGTGGTGGAGACTCTGCTCTGCCTTTGGATCCTATCTTGGTGTCTGTGCCTGTTTGTTTTCCTGCTTCTGAGGCTTCTCAAGTTCACACTGACGGTGTGTTTCCTTCTGCTTCTGCTACTGATAAGGATTATACTGTTCCTTCTGGTTTATCTGACATGGAGACTTCTGCTAAACAGGACAGCCATGAAGTTGCTTTAATTCCGGATGCTATGTTGTGACAGATGTTCTCTCAGCATAAACAGTTCATTCTACAGTTGATACATGATGATGCTTCTACACAAAACACTTTGCCTGACGCTGATTATTCTATCTCTTCTGCCTCTCAGACATCGCTTCAACAAGCCTCTGAAACCCTCCCTGCTGATTTGCCTTTTCCCCTCCCTCCCATTTGCACCTTAGACCTACCTCGAGGACCGCTGTTGAATCGAGTGCTAATTGGTCTCCAGACGCTGCTCTGCGTGCTGCTGGCTGGCAAAGATCTTCAAATGGACTTCACCTGGTCCTGTTTCTGCTGCTGCTGCTGCTATTACTGGAATGCCTACGGATGTTTTTCCTACTGTTCCAGCTTTGGTTTCTACTCGATCTTCTCCCCCTGTGGAACCTGAGACTGATCTTTCTGTTCCACTGCTTGCTACTGAGAACAACGCTGACTCTTTGGACATTGTGGTCCAATCACAGGTACCGACAGTACACTGTGCTTCTCCTGCTCACCAATCTTCTCCTTCTGCTCCTGTCCCTGAGGACTTGACTCCTTCTTTCAAAATGTTTGATTTGTTTAAGTCTGTTGGGGAACTCGCACAGTGGAAAAATGCGGTTCGATTGAAGTTCCTGGGTGATTCTTCTGCGGCCCCCACATGCCGTACTGTTCTCCAAGGTATGCTTAGAGACTCTCTGGGAATTAGCCCTTCAGCATTGTTTGCCTTCATTCATATCAAGGGGGAAACTGTGTACAACGTTAGTTTCAAGACTGTTCAGACTCTGGAAAAATTTTGGACTCAGTATGAACTGGTTAAGAACACTCCGATTTGGGCTTCTTTCTTAATCATACACCTTACTAAACCCCTGGTAAAAGTACTTACTTTATTATTTTGTAGTGAAGGAGTTAGTATCCATGATGTGCAGTTTTGGCTTCATCAGAGATGTGATCTGTTAGACTCTCCCCACCCTATTTTTGATGAAGATTTAATGTGGACAGGTGGCTGGAAGATTAAAGTTCAGCTTAAGCAAACTGAGCAGGGCCTTCATCATATTCCTGGTAGCTTTTACATTGCTCGGGATAGGGGTATCTGTTTCTAACCTGACCAGCCTCACATCCGTCATAAGTGTGGCTCTCAGACTCACCCGAGTTACACTTGTGATCAGCCTAGATGAACCTTGTGCCTTGCTCATGGCCATGTTAGCTTGGGTTGTCCTAATGCTCAGTGTTGTAATCTGTGTGAGGATCACAGTCATAACTACCCCCAATGTCACTGGGCTATACATAATAGGGTTGATCGGGTCCCCCGGGACCATTCTACCATTATCTCCATTCCCAGTTACAGGCCAAGAAGCGGCAGCAGGAGCTCTCTCTGGTGCCTACTGACCCAGTGCCTACTACTGGTCCGGATCTTGTGTGTCCCTTGGTTTCTCCCCCCCCAGGAGCCCCCTCTTTCGGAGACTGTTACTCCAGTTCTCAAGTTTGCCCAGGCTTCTCCTGTGGTTGTTGCTATCCATTCTCCGGTCCCGATCTTGATGGATGTTATGCCCCCCCCAAAGTGATTTGCCCTTTGTTACTGTCACTTCTACTAAACGTGGGGAGGGTAAGCACAAGTCTGAGTCTCATGTCCCTGCTACTAACATACTATTTGCCAGCAGATTAGGCCTTACAGTCTATCGAGTCTGCTCGAACCTAAGATCCTTAGTTGGGTGCCGAGGCACTCCCATCCCTTGTTCTCCAGAAACCCCTATCATCCATCCGCATCCCCCTGGGACAGGCCATCATCTGATACATCCACTTTCCGTGTCTGTCTCACTCTCTCTTGAAGCCCTCCACTGTGAATCTCTGAACCAGCTGGCCAGGCAGTGTATTCCAAGGGTCCACCACCCTCTCAGTGAAAAACCTCCTCCTCTTTTCCCCCCTCACCCTTCCACCTTCCAACTTCAAACCATGCCCTCTGGTGATACCTCCCTCCTTTAGTCTAAAGATCCCCTCCATGTTCACCCTATTTATTCCCTTGAGGTACTTGAAGACCTCAATCATGTCCCCCCTGTCTCTCCACTCCTCCAATTAAAACAGGCAGAGCTCCTCAGTTCTGTCCTCATACGTCAAATCCCCTAGCCCCCGTATCATCTTGGTTGACCACCTCTGTACCCTCTACAGGAGCTATAGGTCCCTCTTCAAGTGTGGTCTCCAGTACTGTACACAGTACTCAAGGTGTGGTCTAACCAGTCCATTGTACAGCGGCAGAATCACTTCCTTGCTCCTAGAGGTGATCCCCCTTATGATGCATCCCAACATCCTGTTTGCCTTGCTAGCCACTCTCCTGCACTGCTCAGAGTTATTCATACATGCATCCACCATGACCCCTAGGTCATTTTCCCCTATTGAGGCCTCCAGCGACTCCCCTCCCAGGGTGTACCTATGTTTAGGGTTTCTCCGACCAAGATGCAACACCTTGCACTTGGTGATATTGAAATTTAATTTCCATGTGTGACCCCAGCTTTCCAGGTTGTCCAGGTCCCCTTGCAAGGCCAGCCTCCCCTCTTCTCCCTCAACTACTGCTCCCATCTTGGAGTCATCCGCGAAGAGACTCATTTCACACCCTGTACCCTCCTTGATGTCCGATATGTATGTATTAAACAGGATCGGACCCAGGACCAAGCCCTGCGGTACCCCAATACCAACCTCTCTAGGGTTGGAAAGCTCCCCACAGACCACTACTCTCTGGATTAGTCCAGCTAGCCAGTTTTCAATCCATCTGACCATCAAATGGCCTACTCCTAACCTCATCAGTTTCTCCACCAGACCGTTGTGGGGGACAGAGTCAAACGCCTTGCTGAAGTCCAAGAATAATACATCCACAGGCTTTCCCCTGTCCAGTTCTGATGTTACCCATTCATTGAACTCCACAAGGTTGGTTTGACATGATCTACCTGGCACAAACCCATGGTGCTGACTATCCAGACCTCCCACCTCCTCCAAGTACGCCCCCAATCATTCCTTTAGTATACTCTCCATTACTTTTCCCACCACCGAGGTCAAACTGATGGGTCTATAGTTACCTGGTATTTCCCTCAACCCCCCTTTATGGATTGACACCACATGTGCCTCTCACCAATCCCTAGGTACCCTCCCTGTCTCAAGTGACCTGCTGAAGAGCTCCACCAGGGGTGCAGCCAGTATGTCCACCAATTCCCATAGTACTACTGCTATTACTCGAAATAAGTTCCAGTTGCTAACTAAAAGAAGACAACGGGGGGATAATAAAGGTGAGGAAGAGGACTCTGATTCTTCTTGTGCCTCTTCCTCTCAAATGGACCTTTCTTCTGAATCTGGTAGAGAAACTCCACGGTTGGAAAAGATGCAGAGAATACAGTTCCCTCATAGGTGATTTTGAGGGTTCCTTTTCTCTGGGCTTTCTGTTTTGGTCAGATTGTTTCTTTTTTCCTGCCCCTGATGCCCACCGCAGTTCTCTGCATCTCTTTTGACCTTTATTGCCCCTGCCTCAGCAGCCTGTTCTTCGGTGCCGCACTTTGAATGTGCGCAGTATGAAATCTTTCTGTAAACAGATTTCTACTGTTGGTTTCTTGCTTTCCTTGAAACAGGATGTTTATTTTGTTCAGGATACCAGGCTTAAATCTAGGTTTGAGATTGCACACGTGAGACATCAATGGACTGTTGGGCCCTCCTTTTGGTCGCATGGGAAGGATCTCTGTGATGGGGTGGGCATTTTGTTTTTTGGCCATCGGTTTAAGATTTCCAGGGTTCTCGATGTGTTTCAAGGGAGGGTTCTCCTTATTGATGGTTCTTTTTGTTCCTTTTTGTTTGATTAATACTTATGCGCGCAGAGTATTGCGGCGCGGTCTACTTTGTTTCTTGCTATCCAACCTTATTTATTTACCACTCGACAAGTTTACTTTGGGGGTGATTTCAATTGTTGTCTTTCTGTTTCTGATAGACCTAGTAATGCCAACAAGCTTTTTAGTGATGCTGCTACCTTGTCTAAAATCTTTCTTTCGGCCCATTTGGTGGGTGCTTATACCTCTGTTCACCAGCAGGGTGCAAAGACTTTTTATAAGGGAGCTCTTGCAACACGGACTGATTTTTTCTTTGTTTCCAGTAATGTTTCAGTCTCCCAGGATTTTGTAATTCCCTGTGAGACGTCAGATCATTTGGCAGTTGCTTTGCTCTGCTCTCCTAGTGCTGGACCTTATCTGTTTCTTGTATCCGTTGGAAGTTGAACAGTTCTTTGTTGACTGATTCTCTTATCCCTCAGGGTTGTCTGGATTTGCTACGAGCTAGAGTTTCTGTACTCGATGCTTATTCTTCTTCTGCCCTCTGGTGGGAGGATACTAAAACTGACCTTCATCGTTTTTTTATCAAATCTGCCGGCTCTCGGTCCCGCTCTACGTATTTTCGGTATTTCCACCTCCGTCAGCAGCTTTTGGATACTTATTCTAGGGCTTCTGAATTCCATCTTGATCTCTCCAGCCAAATTCAGGCTTTAAAGTCTGTTATGGAACAATATCAGTATGATCGCACTCTCTCTTTGTAGGTTGAAGCTCAGTGTGGCACGCGCGCTTCTAAGGCTGCATTTGATCCTTATAGGAGTTGTTCTAATAGGATCTCTTCCACGATTATTGACAGTCTGGTTTATCCCCATACAGGAGTGCACCATACCTCTCTTCCACTTTTGAAGCACATTGCACAATCCCATGTGGAAGGGATGTTTGGTACTGTTTCGTCTGTTTTGGAACTGGCTGAGTATCTTTCTGATTTGGTGATTCCTGAGATTTCTGAGGACCTGCTTCTTGCTCTTGTGCGTCCCATTTCTGTTTCGGAAATGATGACTGCTATTAAGAAACAGAAACAGCGTACTTCTCCGGGGCTGGATGGTTTGACGGCTGAGCTTTACTGCTCTTTCATTGATTGTTTTGCTTCTGCTCTGACTATTGTTTTTAATGACATCTTGGCTTCATTTTCTGTCCCTCGACATTTTTTGGGGCGCTATTTTGCTTTTGATTTATAAAAAAAGGCGACCATTCTGATTTACGGAACTGGAGACCTTTGAGTCTCCTTAATGTGGATTATAAGATTCTGTCTGTCATTCTTTTTAGGCGGCTCCTGCCTATAGCGGATGTCGTTATTTCCACAACTCAGATTTGTGCTGTCCCGGGTCATTCTATGCTACATTTTTTGTCTCATCTTAGGGATCTGGTGTATTCTTGTGCTGATGTAAGTAGGGCTGTAGTGTTTTCTTTGGATCAAGAAAAGGTTTTTGATTGGGTGGAGCATTCCTTTTTGTTTTCTGTTTTGGCACACTACCATATTCCTTCTAGCTTTATTTCTTGGCTTAAGCTTTTATATAACACTGCCTGGCTCACTCCTCATGTCAACCATTCTCCTGGTGCTGCATTTCTGAGTAAACGGGGAGTGCGGCAGGGTTGTCATTTGAGTCCCCTTTTGTATTTGTTCCAGATTGACCCTTTGTTACGTAAGTTGAGCTCCTGTCCTGCTATCCCTCCCTTTTTCCTTCCAGGTGGTCACTCTGTACCTACTGTTTTTGCGTACGCTGATGATTTATGTGTTTGTACCATGTCCTCTCTTTCTGCTCAGGTTACACACGTCTGTTTTCTGACTTTAGCTCTCTTTCTGGTTCTCAATTGAATTTTCATAAAAGTATGGCTAAGATCTTTCCCTGTTCTGTGCCCTCCTCTACTACTACTTCTGTGGCTGGGATTCCTGTTGTTTCTGGTCCTCTTAAGATTTTGAGTCTGTATTTTGGCAATCCTGATGATTCTCTGTATAACTGGAATTTGGTTACTGATAAAGGTCTCCAGCTTGTTACCTCTTGGAAGGGTCAGTCTATTTCCAAGAAAAAACATGTTTTGATTTTGAAGACTTTAGTTCTTCCTATCTTTTTATATGTGGCTACTGTTCTCCTTCTTTCTTTTGTTTTGGAAGCCAAAGTCAATAGTGTTTTTTTTCACGGTTTTTGGGATTCTGTTTAAATCCTGTCTGGCGGGTGTTTTTATAGCATGATTATTGTCAGGGTGGTGTTTGGATGTTGAATTCTGTATTTTTTTCCATTGCCCATTTCTTAAGTTTTTGTTTCCTTTTTTGTTGCAGCCTCCCCCCCCCCTTTGGGTTTCTATTTTGGGTGCCTGGGTGACTCTTTGTGTGCGAAATGGCTTGGTCCTCCTTCAGAAGTCCCTCGGAACTTTAGGACTTTTGGTATTCCCTCCTTCTTGTTTCCCACTTTTCTTAAAATCCGGCAGTGGCACTTGATCCCTCAGGTTCTGCGATCTCAGTCTAGGAAGCAACTGTATCATACTGCTTTGCTTTCCTCTTTTCTAGATACCCCTAGGCTGTTGAATGCTCTTGGTACTGAATTGGATACTGCTGTGATTTTTTGCCAGCTTACTGACCCTAGACTTCCTGCAAAGTTATGGGATGTTACTTGGTTGTTGTGTCATGGGAGATTGGGGGTGCGTGGTAATCACTTGCACAAGTCTTTAGAGGAGCGTATGTGTTTTTGGGGGTTTATTGTCCGGGCATACTGGAAATCATGAGTCATTTCTTTTTGGATTGTCCTTTAAATATGGATTTTTGGACTTTTTGGCTCCATAAATGGAAGGATTCCGTATGATATTCTTGTGTATGGGCTGTTTCCTGCCTCCCTTTCTCATTATTATCCTAGTACCCTCCACCTTGTCTTTGTCCTCTGTAGGTTTTTTCTATGGCAGGCCTGTTGTGCTCAGTTGTTGCAACAGAAATCTTATACGAGCACTCATATTATGGATCAGATTTTTGCAGGGCTCCGCTCTATTCAAGACAGGGAGCGTGTTTCTCTGCCCTGTGATACATACCGGCTCTACTGGGCTTTGTGTGAGTGGCTTTCTGCTGCTTGATCTTGCATGTGTTTTGTTTTGGGGGTGGTAGTGAGTTTTATTTTGGGCCCATATTTTTTAGTCTATGTTGCAGTTTTTCTGTTCTTGTGTCTTTTATTGCGCTTTGTTTAGACTTGAGTCTCCTTTGGAGTGCTTGCTTTGTTGCTTTTGTTCTCCTTTCTGTTACTTTATCTACTAATCATGTCTCTTTTTCCTGCTTTATTTTCTTTTCTTTTCCCCTCTGCTTAGTCTGTTTTTTTGTGTCTTACTGCCGTTTGTTATTCTTTGTTCAGTTGTTGATTTGTTGCATTGTCTCCCTGACTTTTCAGTTTAGGGGATGGGGAGGACTTTTTGTTCTTCTTTTCATTTATTCTGCTGTTTTTACTGAGAGTTTGACCTTATCTACTCTTTTCTGTTTTTTGGGTTTTTTTTTCTATTTTGTTTTGCAACTTGCTTTTCATTTCTTTGCTTTTTATGGTTTCCCTTATTATCTCCCCTGCTCTTTTAGGGGAGGAGGGGGAAGGGGTTTCCTTTTTGTATTCTGTACAATTTTTTTTTGTTCTTGATTTCTTTTTTTGGTTGTTAGGACCTGTATTCATGTCCAACTTCTTTGCTTTCCTTTTGATTTGTGTACTTTTTGTGTGACTTCACACCGTTTTGTATTTTTTTTTTTTGGATTTCTCTTGTTCTCTGTTTCGTATATTGTTTTGTGTGGCTTCACAGTGTCTGTATTTTTTTGTTTTGCTGTTACTCTGTTATGATTCCCCCTACGTGGTCGATAGAAAGGAGAAGAGGGCTGGGTTCTATTGTTTTCTTTCGGGTTAGGGCTACTGTGTGACCTAATACTTTTTATGTTCTTGATTTTTATTTTATTTTTTTCTGGATTTGTATGCTGTAATGCTGCTTTATGTCTGTTTTGATATGATTTTGCCAAACATTTCTCCTAAAATTTCCATATGGGGGGGGTTGTTTGTTTCTTTTTTGGGGGGGTCCAGCTCTTTACCAACTGTTTTATTGGGTGTACGATGTTCCCTATTCATTTCTGTTGTTCTTTTCTTTGATTCCAGGTAGAAATATGCTGTAATGTTTACTTTTTGTTTACATGTATGATGTAATAAATATTTTCATTTCTTTCCTTTTTTTTTATGCTTTCATGTGCCATATTACTGTTTGGTTGTATCATGCTTTTGTATTTTGTCAATAAAAAATTCCCCTGCTCTTTTAGTGGGGGGCGGTCCT
The DNA here is from genome assembly GCA_016271365.2 of Neoceratodus forsteri. Classification (NCBI taxonomy): domain Eukaryota; kingdom Metazoa; phylum Chordata; order Ceratodontiformes; family Ceratodontidae; genus Neoceratodus; species Neoceratodus forsteri. Next base: position 1,111,978,767 of record CM028133.1, read on the forward strand.
TTCTGTCTTGGGATTAGATTTGAGTTCTACTTCTGTATTAGACAGCCTGTTTGGATATGTATGACTAATACTTGTTTGCTTTTGTTATGATTTCTACTTTTCTTTTGTGTGAGGTAACACTGTTTTGTATTATTTTGGTTTTGTTATTCTAATAAAAAAATTCTCCTACTTGTCGGTAGGGGGAATCGCTGCTGCAAACATGGAGATCTCCATTTCAGGAGATGTCAAGAGTCCTGTCTGGTGCTGTTGACACTGAAAGTAATACAGAGAATATCCTTATGCTAGTACCTGTGGAAAAAAATGTACTGATAGAGGATACAGTACTCATGGAGGTACAACAGATTCCATTCTGGAAGGATGACCTAAACCTCTCTTTAGAGAAAAAACAACGATTTTGCAGGAAGAGCTGGATTCTGTAGAAGCCCAGTTAGCGGCAGAAAAATCAAAATTTGAGGAAGAAAAAAGAGGAAAAGGATGGCTAATGATTCTCCTGACACTGCACAAGGTTGTGCTACTAAAATCTGTATTACAAGCAGTGCTCAGCAGGACCCAGCAGATTTAGGCCCTGTCCACACTATGCCTCTGTAACGTTACAGAGGGCTCAAACCGTTACCGTAACGGTTTGCGTTTACATCTGTAACGTTACAGAAGGTGTTTCTGTAACCGTTGTTGAAACCACTTATGAGGTGGTTTGAACGGTTACGAAAACGGTTGTGCCCCTGTAATGTTACCAGCCACAGTGTGGACGCGTGAGCGTGTAGCTCCAGTATTCCCCCAGTGCAAGCCGAACTGCATTGTGGGATAGGGTGCAGCTGTAATGTTACAGGGCACCCACCAATGTGGACAGGCTGTATCGGTTCCAAACCGTTATCGAAACTGTTTGCCGGCAGTGTGGACACACTGTAATGGTTCCGGTCTGTAACGGTTTGGAACTGTTACAGACTGTAAGTGGTGTAGTGTGGACAGGGCCTTAGAGTTACGACCTCCCCAGGCAACTACGTCACAAGTCAAAGACGCAGATGAGGCATGGTCCCCGGAAAGAACCATGGAAGGGGCGGATTGGAAACTGAATGCAGAGGGTGTTTGGATCACGGATTTGATACAGCTAAGGTCGTTGCAGACCAGGACAACGAAGAGGAAAATATTGCAGATTCGTCCAATATTTCTGGAGGAGTGGGAGAATGGCAAACTGAGCAGCACTCAGGTACAATTTCTTTTTCCCCCATTTCGAGCATTTCTAACATTTGTCAGCATATTCATGCTATAGAGAATGACCAGCCCTTAGCTGAACAAGTCCCCTCTCTGGAGCAAGTACCAGACAAACGGAGTGGAAATTCAGTAGAGGAGCCTCTGGGAAGGCAGAAAAGTCCCCAACATACTTTTGCAAGCCTTTTTAAAAAATCTGTGGAGCTTGCCAAAAGAAGAAACACAGTGTGTTTCAGATACTCAGGGAGTATGGAGACATCTCTGGATCTTTGTTTGTGGGGAAAGTGTTGTTAAAGCAGTCATTGCAATTTACCCCTGCAGATGTTTACGCCCTTATCCATGCTGCAGGGGAATCAACTTTTGATATTAGTTTTCGGACTCCGGATTTGTTGGAGAGATTCTGGGCTAAGCATATGAACCTAAATACAACCCCCCTCTGGACCCCGTTCCAAATAATTCCATTAACAAAACAATCATTTTGAGTGGTCACGATTTTATTCAGGAATAACGGGGTTAATATCCAAGACATATTATACTGGTTAGACAAAAAATGTGAAGTACAAGGTACCCCTGATCCTATCTTGGATTGGGGGGGGGGGTTGGAACAGAGGTTGGAAGATGAAAATAAAGCTTCAGTAAGAAGGCACTGATTTGAAGCATTTGCCAAACTGCTTGTATATTGGGCGGGATAAGGGTTTTATCTTTTACCCGGGTCAGCCTCGTCGGTGTTTCAACTGTGGGTCTGCTAGACACATCAGTCCAAACTGCTAAGTACTTAAGTGTACTCAGTGTGGAGATTTGGGCCACACAAGTTATCACTGCCAGAATTCACTGAAGTGTAACCTGTGCGAAGAGGAAGGTCACTCCTTCTCAACTTGCCCTTGAGCATCCCACAATACCGCTGATGCAGACTATACAATATAGGATCTCTATGTTCAGAAAATGAAAACAGCTTCTGGTTTTAGGGTTTTTTCTCCTCCCCCTCAACCAAGCTCAGATTTGGATGGCACTAATATGACTAGGCCCGGATACAGCAGTCTTAGCTGGTCTTTTTGACTCAAGAAGTGAAACAAGCCTTATTCAGGAGGGAGTCCCAAAGTCTTGTGATGGGATGGCTCCCCCTAGGCCCCCCTCCACCAGTGGGGGATGGATTTCAGGAGGTTAAAGTAAAAAAAAAGGGATGAGGGGGAGAAAGGCCAAGACAAGGCCCAGTGCAGCATTACAGACCACTGTTCATAGTAACCCCTTTAACACACTAACAGGAGGCATAACTGAGGAAGATCTGGACTCAGACACTGTTTCTTGGGCCTGTTCACAGGCTGAAGCTCCCTCAGATGCCAAGGATACGGAAGGCACTGTTGCAAGTAGAACCAGGAGGAGGCAATTGGGAGTTAGGGCCTCCTCCAGGAAAGTTCCTTGAAGTTCCATCTGAGAAGGCCTTTTGGGGATGGGGCATTATGATCTGTCTATAGCTTCTCTAAACACAAATAGTGTGTTGTCAGAGAGAAAGAGATTAGAGACGTTTGCTTTTTCTGACCAGAAATATGATATTGTGTTTTTACAAGACACCAGGTTGCAGACCTCATCAGATATTACTGTTGGCAGGAATGCAAGGGTATGGGGTGCTTGTTATCAGTCGGGAGGGACAGATATTTGTAATAGGGTAGGTATATGTTTTAATACCCATAATGTTAAAATATTTAATCAAGTAGAAATCTTGCCCGGTAGAGCACTCTTGTTAGATGTTCAAATTCAAGGGACAGACTTTCAGTTAATGTGTATGCACCCCAGAATAAAACAACCAGAACTGACTTACTTAACTTAATTTTACCATATCTTTATATATCAAAAAATATGCTATTTGGAAGAGATTTTAATACGAGTAGATTTTTTGCTGATAGGGGACTACGTATCTCCAAAATATACTGTGATTCAGCATCTCTTAATCAAGTTTCACAGTTGACTGGTTTAATAGATGCATTTGCGTTTCCTAATGTCTTGAATTCCCCTCACACATTTTATAAGGGGCTTTTATCCACAAGGATAGATTTTTGTTTTTTTGTCTCCTAACCTATTAGACAAAAGAAAGTAACACCTGCAGCAACATCTGACCATGGCCTTCTCGAAGTCTCTCTCTCTGACCTTGCTGATACTACAAGGGGAAGGGGTACTGGAGAATAAACTTAAGCTTGCTAGATAATTTAGAGATAGAAGAAGGCTTTCAATATCTGGTAAAAGCAAAGGAATCAGTGGCCTTTCTATATGACTCATTAGAGGAATGGTGGTCTGAGAGTAAGGAATATTTCCAAAAATACTTTCAGTTAATGGGAAAATTAAATGGCACACAAAAAAGAGAGGATTATAAAGACCTACAAGAACAATTAACCCTTTTACAGAATTTACAGTTTTCCTCCAAGACTTCCTATGTTGACCAAATTGAACAAATTAAGAGCAGGTTATTAAATCTACAATATTTTAGTAGAAACTGAACAGAAATGGAGTTGTAAGGGGAAACAAGGTACAGTAAACCCCTTTGATTCATGCTTGGCTCAAAGGCAGAATAAACTTATGTACTACCTAAAATCAAAAGAGGGGATAGAGAAGCATGGGAAACAGAATATTATGTAAGAAGTTGAAGGATACGTAAAATAAAAATTCTCCCTATCAGGTATATTGGAAAGGGAAGTCCAGGAATGGGTGGCCTCTTGTGTGTAGACGCAAATTTCTGAATCTTTAAAATCATTTCTGGTAGCTCCGGTCACTGAGAGTGAACTGGCTTTCATCATCTCAGGGTTGAAACAGGGTGAAGCCCCAGGTCCGGAAGAACTTCCAAATGAAGTTTATAATTTAATTTTCCCTATGCTTAAATCGGAAATAGTTGCTGCATTCAATTTCTTTTTACTTAATTATAAATTTCCTTGTAGTATGTATGAAGGTCTAATCTTTTTCTTGTATAAATCAGGGGACAGAGCATATTTGGACAACTGGAGACCCATAACACTCTTAAATACAGATAGTAAAATGTTGGCAAAATGATCATATAATCGTTTTGTTTTGGTATTAGAGGACATAGTTCATCCTACATAATTTTGTGCCGTTCCAGGCAGGAAAATAGTGGATGCTCTAATTCTGATTCGAGAAATTAAGGAAAAGGGTACTGGTAGAGAATTAAGTGGATATTTGGTGGGGTTGGATCAAACAAAAGCTTTCGATAAAGTTAGTCATGAATATTTATGGATAACGTTACGGACTCATGGTTTTCCAGAACCTTTCTTGCATTGGATTCAACTGTATTATCAGAAGGCATTGATGAAGCCATATGTGAATGGCTGGGTGGGGGCTAGTTGTTCAGTTAGCAGGGGAGTAAGGCAGGGCTGCCCCCTGAGCCTGGCTTTGTATGTTTTGACTTTGAATCCACACTTAAGGAAAATATCATTAAATGACAACATTAGGGGTCTTCCTGTGCATCGTGGGGATATGGAAATTAAAAGTATTAGCTATGTGGATGATATGTGCCTGGTACTGGGGGACCAGGCATCAGGATGTACGGCAGCTCAGGAAATTCAGCTTTTTATGTTGCTTACTAAAACAAGCATTAACATAGCCAAAAGTACACGCCTTACCATCGGGAATTTGGTTAAAGTGACTTTGGTATGTTTGGACATCCCGTGCCAGCCACAACCACAAAATATTTTGGGGGTGTATTTTGGTACAGAAGATATGTGTTCTTATAATTAGACTCTTATAATCTCAGAAAGTAAGGAAACAATTAAGAAATGGAACTCCTGGCACATGTCTAAAGTAAAGATAATTTATATGGTTAAAACTTTTTTAATAACTATGTTTTTACATTTATGTATAGTCTGCCCCCCCCCCCAACAAAACTGGAGACCGTGCTTTATGGCATCCTCTTTCAGTGTTTTTGGGGTAGCAGGCTTAACCCGATAAAAAGAGGGATCTTATACCATTCCATTAAAGATGGGGGTCTAAAAATGTTTTATTCAATTGTTTTCTTTTATTTTTATACGGTAATTTGAAACCAGTATTACAATCTGAAAACAAAATCTGGAGACATTGGGTATCAGAGAGCTGAGACAGCCATTCCTAAACAAAAATCATTACAAGGCCTTCCCTGTTTTATGCAGTATATTTTTGGTAAATTAAAATTATGGTCCATTATGAAACAACAATTTTTGACTTTTTCCAGGAAAGAGATGTATACACATGTAGTCGAGAGTTTTTTTTTTATAGACTTACCTAGATACTGGACTAAAACTCCAGTTGAGACAATCAAAATAGGGAAGATATTAACAAATTCCAGATTACAGGGTACGATGTGGGATGTTCTCTGGTTATGTACTCATGAAAAATTAAATGCGAGAAACAACTTAAAACATAAAGAGGTGGCAGACAGAGGGTGTCCCAGGGAAAGCATCTGTCAAGGAGTATTGGAAACTATGCAACATTTATTTCTAAAATGCCCATATATTCTTTCCTTTTAGTCCATTCTATATTTAAAGTGGCCCAATTTTCCTTTTTTATTTATGATCAAGGATATTTTGCTACTGGGCCTACTACCCCAAACATGGGATAAATATAATAATAATAAACTTAATTTGCCACGGCGCCTTTTAAAAACCAAGGCACCTTAACAATAATTGAAATCACATTATCAACAAAACAACTCAACAATAGATAATATAACCATACAGATCTCATCCTTCAATTAGTTACCATATGCTTAGCTCCACAGGCAAGTTTTTAGTGCTTGTTTGAAACCTTCTACTGTCGTGTGCTACCGTAACCGACGGGGCAGAGAATTCCAAAAGGTAGGCGCAGCATATATAAATGTTCTTGCCCCAGAAGATTTCAAACATACCCTTGGAATCTCTAGCAACCCCTCGTTGGCTGAGTGGAGCAATCACCCGGGGCAGTGAGGGACCAGGAGCTCTTTCAGATTGTCTGGGCCAAGTCTGTGTAGGGCTTTTAAAAGTCAGAAGACCAACTTTAAAGGCTATCCGCCACTGAACTGGCAGCCAGTGCACAGGTGAAAATATGGCAGGACAGCGATGATCCCGTCAAAAGCTGTGCCGCTGAGTTCTGCACTAGCTGCAGGCGGTGGGTCTCCACCCCTGGTAGCCCTAGGTACAGGGAGTTGCAGCAGCCCAGATGCGAGGACACAAAGGCGCGGATCAGAGTAGGAAGGTCACCGGATGGAACAAGGTGCTTAATCCTGGAGATATTCCTCAGATGGTAAGACGAGGATTTGACGATGGCAGACACCTGCGAATGCAGGGTCAGCCCATCATCAAAAATGACTCCCCTGTTCTGCACCCGTTCAGAGGTTAAGAGTGGCACACCCCCAAGATAAAGACCAGAGGGTGAACCGCTACTCAACCCCCCCATCCGCCGACCAGGATCCACTACCAATACCTCAGTCTTATCAGTGTTCAACTTCAACTAACTGGCATTCATCCACTCCTGGATTTCAACGAGGCTGCTATTAAAGACCGAGACAGCTCTAGCCTGATCGGGCATAAAAAAAAGGTAGAGCTGGGTATTATCCGCTTAGCAGTGAAACCTCAGCCCATACCTTCTTACAAAGTCTCCGAGTTGCAGCATATGCACTGCGAACAACATGGGGGACAGCACTGAACCTTGAGGAACCCCACATGATAAAGAGACCAGGTCCAAGGAAAAAACCCAGATACCACCCTCTGAAATCTTCCCGTGAGGAACCATGTAAACCATCCGAGGACCATACCCGACAGTCCACAGATGAACCTCAGGCGATCAAGCAAAACCCCATGGTCCACAGTGTCAAACGCTGATGACTCAGGAACCATTCATTTTATTTTTGTTAGTGCTTAAATATCATATATGGCACACAAGATGCCAACTAACACTGTATAAGAGACAGGTTATGGCAGAACAATTGTTCTGGATGATACAGAATTCAATAGTAAGGTTTAGGGAATTGGATTTTCAGAAGTGCTCGACTTCCCAATTTCAAGATAGGTGGAAACATATGCACTGCTTTTTAGATGTAGGTTAATTTAGGTGTAGGAGCTAACTTTTTGGGTAGAAGGTATTATGGTTTTGTCCTTTTTGGTCTGTATACAGGAATGCTGCAATATCTTTATGTTTGTTTCCTTCTTTAAAAGATTATTAATAGCCGGCCCGGTAGTGCTGAGGGTTGAGGCGCTGGATGCCACACCTCACACTACGCTGGCGACCCGGGTTCTGGAATGAGCTCGGGTCGTCGGGGGTCAGCAGGGGAGGACTGGGATTGCGCGTCGGGAGACAGCTCTCCCAGTCCTGGGGTGGGTTGGGGACTTTCTTTTCATAAGCTTTCAGGGTTACTGCATTTGTTGTTGACTGACTGTTTCTGCTCTTACCTCCTTGTTCTTTCGTCCGTGGTTCTTCTTTTTCGGCAGGGGAAGGGCCCAGCCACCGACCCCCATCCCCAACCACCCCACGCTACACTCCTTTTATAGGGTACCACAGTTGTGACATTTCCTGTGGCACAGCAGGAAGAGGCAGATCAGTGGGGCATCCACAACGTGAGCTCATTTACAGGGGCACTAGTAATTTAACTTGTTATAACAAGTTAAACAAAAACAAAACACAGTCAAACCATTACTTGCATTTTCTTCCTTCTAATTACTCTGACTAGGTTATAAACCCAGAAACTTATCTGGAATGGATATCATTAACTGCAGGTACTGTGGAACAATTTTCAGAAGGACAGTCTTACAGGATTTAGGACACTCTCCTACATGCTGGGCCACTGCAGATCTTAGGGTTCAGCTCCGGGCAGCATGGGCAGAGATTGCACGCCTCAAATTTCATATTCAAGAGGAAATACATTATAAGAACCTCCTGCCATTTCCTCAGCATCCAACAGAAAAACCTCAACGCAGAGGGTAGTTGGTCCAGGAGGTTGGAAGGTGGTTAGGAGGGGCAAATTGGGTGCCCCATCACTCTCTGCTCTCCAACATATTACCTCCAAAACCATATAAACACTACAAACAGGTATCTGCCTCTATCTCTGAAATCAAACAAAGAGGCAGAAGACACTGCAGAGCAGGACACTCAGCACAGGAGCTAGCACAACAAAACTCACCCAAATCAGGAACCAAAACAAAAAAGCAAAAAGGAAATCCAAAAAACTTCTGAGCATAGGAGACTCCATGATTCGGGGAGTTGATACCCATCTCCAGGGTAATGGTCAGATGTCTCCCAGGTACATCAGCATGGAGGCACTGACCGCATTGCTAAAATTGTTCACAACGCAGGAGAAAACACTGATGTCCTAGTACACAGAGGGACTAATGATCTCGCCAGCAGGTCAGTTGTGGAGACCAAGGAACACCTGACCAGGATGGGTGACAAACTATCATCCATTTCATCCGACATCTCCTTCTCTGAGATCCTGCCAGTCTGGGAGAGGGGGGCAGATGGACGGAAAGTCAGAGAAGGGGAGATAGGGGAGCTAAACATGTGGCTCAAGGTGCCAGGAAAAAGGACACAGATTTGTAGGGAACTGGCAACAGTTCTGGGAGCGAAAGTTCTTTAAATTTGATGGACTGCATTTGACTAAGGAGGGAGTCAGTGCATTGGGGCAGAAGTTTGACGTCTTTGCAGAATATTTAAACTAGCAAATGGGGAGAGGGGTGCAGCACCCCAAACGTCGAATGGGAAGAACACCCCTCCCTCCCTCCTTAGCTAGTGATCAAACAGGGATTCAGCATGTTTGCAGTTCATTTGCATCACCAGGTAAGAAAAAAGGTTTGTCTCCCCATACGATGCACAGGGGTAATGCCAAACCTCACCCAACAACTAACACACCGAAATCTGGCCAATAGAAAATCATGTACAGAAATGCTCACAGCCTGGGATATAAGATCCCAGACCTGCAGGCAATAATGTCAGAGGCTAAACTAGACATAGTAGCAATTAGTGAGACGTGGTTTACCAGTAACCTCACTTGGGAGACTTCAGTACCTGGCTATGTATTGTTCAGAAGAGACCGAGGTGCAAAAGGGGAGGAGGGCCCTGTATGTCAATGAAAATATCAAAGCTACAGAAATTCAGAATACACATAAGGAGCCAGAAGAACTGTGGGTCACCCTGGAAACAGGAAATGGGACAGCCATAAGAACTGGAGTTGTCTACAGGCCCCCAGACCGGGGGAGGACATAGACACATTACTGTTAGAAGATATATAAAACATGACAGCTAAAGGGGAGGTTCTGATAATGGGAGACTTCAACATGCCGGATACAGATTGGTCAATACCAGCAGGAACATCTGCCAGAAAGTACAGTTACGTAAGAACTTACCGTAACAGTAGATGTTCGAGAACAGCTCTTGCAGCAGGTTACACCATTAGGGCTGAAGCCGGCAGGCGTCAGGACCCCACGGAAAAATTCTAGCTAGCTATCTTCAGCGGGGACCGCCCCCGACGTCGGTCCCGCCCCCAACGTCAGGCGTGGTACATAAGGGGGTGGTCCCGCCAGATTCCCCAGTTCTCCCGCCGGAGACTCCCGGCCACAGGATGACATCAGAATGGGAGACCGAGGATCCATCGTCAGGAGACAATAAAGGGAGAAAATCCCTAAAAGAAAAGGCAAAGCCATGCCTCCTCCAAGGGGGAAGGAGGGCGGGAAGGTACCTGCTGCAAGAGCTGTTCTCGAAGATCTACTGTTACAGTAAGTTCTTACGTAACTGTACTATCTTACTTCGAGACACAGCTCTTGCAGCAGGTTACACCATTAGGACCGATTCCCAAGCAGTAACGCTGCTAGAAATTCCGGGAGGAGGAAAAAGGGAAGTAACTTCCAGGTCCTGAACCTAGGACAGGAGACCCTGTAGCACCGCCAGGCCAAAACCAGCTCTGCGCCGAGAGGCGATGTCCAGGCTATAATGCCTGATAAAGGTATGCACAGAGCTCCAAGTGGCTGCAGCACATATAGTAGAGGTGGAGACGTTTCTGAGTGCTGCAAAGGAGGTGGCCACACCCCTAGTAGAATGACCCCGGACTGTTCCCGGAAGGGGCTTTTGTTTGATATCATAACAGTATGAAATACACTGGATGAGCCAGTGAGTTAGGGACTGTTTGGATACAGATTGGCCCCTCATCCTCTCAGAGAAGGAAACGAAAAGCTGATCAGAACTACGAAAAGGTTTAGTTCTGTTGAGGTAATACCTCAGGCTGCGGTGAACATACAGGGTGTGGAGCAGAGCCTCTCCTCTATTCGAGTAACTCGGGAAGTAGACTGGAAGATCAATGTCCTGATTTAGAGAGAGAGAAGAGACCACCTAAGGCAAAAATTTAGGGTTCGTCCTCAGGGATACCCTGTCCCGGTGGAAAACTAGATAAGGCTCTTTGCACATGAGAGCATGAAGCTCAGAAATTCTTCTCGCTGAAGTAACAGCAACCAAAAATAACGTTTTCCACGACAGAAAACGTAGCTCGCAATCCGCGGCAGGTTCGAAGGGGGGAAGCGTGAGCTGTTCCAGGACAAAGAGCAAATCCCATGGAGGCACAGGATCCCTAATTGGAGGCCTAAGGTGTAACACCCCTCTCAGAAATTACCGAGAAGCATCTAATTGAGCCACTGTACGATGTCCCACCGGAAGGTGGTAGGCAGAAATGGCACAAAGGTGCACATTAATAGAGGAGTAGGCTAGACCCAAATGAAAGAGGGAGAGTAGATAATCCAAAATTACTCCCACAGGACAACCTAAAGGGGAAAAATCACGTGCTCACGACCATAAACAAAAACGGCACCATTTCATGGCGTATGTCGCATGCGTTGCCGGCTTTCTGGCTGCAGAAAGAACTTCTGCAACCTCTTGCGAGACCCCGTGACACAAGATGGCTACGTCTCTAGGAGCCAAGCATGCAGGTTCAGTGAACGTAAATCCGGGTGGACTAGTGAATCTTTCTCCTGAGACAGGAGATGGGAGCTGAACGGGAGCGGGGGTTCCCGGGATACCTACATCAGCAAAGGGAACCAGATCTGTCTGGGCCAGGACGGGGCCACCAGGATCATGATTGCGTGCTCCCTGCGCAGTTTGAGTAGAACTCTCTGGATCAACGGGAAAGGAGGGAAAGCGTAGAGGAATCTGTTTGCCCAGGAGAGGGGCAACGCATCTCACCAGAAAACACCAGGCCCTGGATCTAGCGAGCAAAAATTAGGCAGTTTTGCGTTGGATGGGGATGCTAACAAGTCTAGTTCTGGAGTTCCCCATCGAAGAAACAGATCCTCTGCTACCTCTTGAAGAAGTTCCCACTTGTGGACTCTGGCCTGGGAGCGACTCAGACCGCTCTGTAATCGTGTTGTCCACCCAGGAACATGCACAGTGATCAGATTCACGCCATGTCCGATTCCAATCCCACACCTCATGGCCTCCCAAAGGGGGTAAGAGGCCTCCTTGTTTGTTGAGGTAATACATCACCGCGTGTTGTCTGTCTGAAGCAGAAGAGTACACGGAGGGATTACTGACTGAAAGGCTCTGGGCATAGAGAACCACCCTCATCTCTAGAACGTTGATATGGAGATGAGCTTCCATCGGGGTCCACGTACCCTGGGACTTTACTCCATCCAGGTGTGCCCCCCACCCTAGACCTGAGGCGTCTGTGGTGAGGGTTACCTCTGGGGACGGCGCTACAAATGGGATGCCCATGGAGAGTGACCCTAGGACTAGCCACCACTGCCAGTCTCGAATCACGGTGTTCGCGATCTTGACCAGATGCTGCAAGTGGTCTTGCCATTGGTCCCATTGCACCTTGAGCATCCAATGAGTTACCCACATGTGGAGCCTTGCGAAAGGGACAGTAGGAATGGCCGCAGCCATGTGTCCAAGCAAGCGAAGGACCGACCTGGCAGAGATGGTCTTGTTCGATGATAACTCCCTGATGAGGGATCTGATGCGCTCCGCTCTGTTGTCTGGAAGAAAAGCTCTTCCCTGAACAGTGTCCAGTACTGCACCTATAAACTGCAGTTTCTGTGACAGTACCAGGAGAGACTTCTCATAGTTTATTAGGATGCCCAGAGATCGGAACAGGTCCTGGGTGCTCTGGACCACCAATAACAACGCCTCTCTGGAAGCGGCCATGAGAAGCCAATCGTCCATGTTCGGGAACACATAATGGCCCTGTCTCCTCGGAGACGCTGCCACGACTGCCATGCACTTGGTAAAGACCCTTGGTGCGGATGACAGTCCGAATGGAAGGGCTCGGAATTGAAGGTGGTGGTCGAGGAACTCGAAGCGCAGGAATCTCTTGTGCGCCTGAGCTATAGGGATATGCAGGTATGCATCCTGCATGTCTAGAGACGCTAAAAAGGCGTCCTGCTTCAGCATGGGAATAAGACCCGGAAGAGTCACTATGCGGAATCTCTTGTAGGCGACTGACACGTTGAGGTTGCTGAGGTCCAGAATCGGACGGAGGTCCCCTGTTTTCTCTGGAACCAGGAAGAAGTGGGAATAATATCCTTGTCCTCTCTGGTTCTCCGGGACGTACTCTATCGCTCCCTTTTGCAGGAGAGCGAGTACTTCTTGCCAGATCAGAGCTTTGTGCTGACCCGGATACCGGGAGAGCAAAGGAGGCCTCAAGGGTGGCTTTTCTGCGAATTCTATATAGTGGCCTCAACTGACCAACTGAAGAACCCACCTGTTGGTGGTTATAGCCTGCCATCCCAGCAGGAAGTTCGCAATGCAACCCCCGACCATGATTTCTAGTTGATCCTGAGGGGCGGGAGCCGGAAAGGAGTCAGGCTGTGGCGGCAGATGGACCCGCTGGCTGGGCCAGCTTAGGAGTACGCTGGCTTCGGCTGGCGGGCTGTTTCCCATGGGTTCTACGGAAGCCGGAGCCCCTCTGATGTGTAGTGGAGCGGGACTGCTGCCTCTGCATCCGCCCACGAAATCGGCTTTGGTTCCTACGAAAGGAACTAAGCCTGGGTCGGTACATGACTTGAACCGACCTTACCACCTTCCCGGCCTCTTGAAGCCTGGTAATAATCTTCTCCGAAGGATTACCAACCAAGACTTCTCCCTCAAATGGAGCATCCATAATATTCTTCTGGACGTCCGGTGTAAAACCGGAGACGCGTAACCAAGAGTGCCTCCGGAGGCATAAGCCAGAAGCTGCTGCTCGGGCCGATGAGTCCACGGAGTCGTACGCAGCTCATAGCACTCGGGTGTCTACGTCTGAACCCGTACGGAGAAGCTGAAGCATCTCCTCCTTCTGCTCACCTTCCGGCAGTTTTGCAGCCGTTTCCAGACCCTGTTCCCACAAAGCGCTCTGGAACTGAACCATATGGGTCAAATAGTTCAGGATCTGACGGCGCAGGTAGCGGAAGACATGCGGCGCTCTACCCAACGCTGGCTCCAACTGCTTGGACTCTGGGTCCGTGGCAGGGTGCTCAGATGTTGCGCCTCTGTGACCAGTCATGTGAGGCTGTGATTACCAGAGAGTCGGCCTGAGGCTGCTGCGTCAAGTACTGGTCTTCTTGGGAGCCTTGTACAAGCAATCAGCTTTCTTCGGCATCGCCCGGGAGCGAAATGTGGGCGCTTCCACGCTGCCTTGGTGACGTCCCACGAAAGTGTCAACCAAGGGTGCACCCCACAGGCTTAGGTCTTTCTGCCAAAGATATTTGGCGAGGCGATCCTTCGGGTCTAGCTCTTCTGCATCCCATCCCATGTTCTCTTGGATGTGTCTCATAATATCCAAGAACGAAGGGTCGTCCGGAGGACATTTCGGCATCTCACGTGGGTCCGGAGAAGGGATGGAGGAGGGGGGAGATGGGGATCTAGAAGAAGAGTACTCTGATCCCGTGTCCTCCATTGAAGGCGATCGTCGGTCTCTCCTGGGTGTCTTGGGGCTGGGTGACCTAGAAGAAGATTTTGACGGAGGTCTCCGTTTTTCTGGTCTCCCCCTGTGAGGGGATCCGGACTCCCGGGGAGGAGGTAGATGGCCTGCCGACCCTGATGGCGAGGGGGGGTGCAGGAACCGGAGGAGGAAGAGTGGGAACCATGTCCTTCTTAATGGTGTCCCACCAGTAAGTGAAGAGGTCCTTCACATCCGCTAAGGAGAGGCCCGACGACGGTCCAGGTGCCTGTGGATGGTCATCGGGTCCTGGCGTTGGCTCCACAGGGGGCTCGGGTAACGGCAAGGGTTCCCTGGGAGTCTCAACGAGACTGGGTCGCCCGTCTGGTCCTTGGGCTGCGTTAGATCCTCCTCGGTCAAGGTCTCCTGACCGACGTCGGTCGGAGGCGCCAGGGCCCTCTTCTCAGGAGGAGCAGGCGCCGGTCCCCCTACCGGCATCCGCTGAGGTGCTGGCTTAGCCGGCGATGGTCATCTGGCCGACGGCGGCTCCAGGGATGTATGACGCGAGGCCGACGACAGCCGCACCGGCGTCTGGTCCAAAGGTCTCTTTAAGGGAGTGGGCTCCAACGTCTTGCGAGGAGGCAAAGAAGAAGACCTGACGTTGGGTACTGAAAGACGGGAACCCGACTTATGATGGTGATGGTGGCGATCCCCGGACTTCGCCAAGGCCCTGGAGGATGAAGACGAGGACAGCCTGGTGGACTTGGCCTGAGAAGAAGGCTTCCTTACCGCAGCCGGGGGAGGCTGAGAGGTGGCCCTGGAGGGAGAGCGGTCGGACCTGGAACCGGAGCTGACGAGTCCGAAGCCCTGGAGGGGGACCTGGAAGGGGCCTTCTCCCTTCGTTTCTCCACGTGCTTGTGGGTCTTTTGAGAAGAAGATTCCCCCTTGGAAGACATGGTCTTCAGCTTTTCTTCTAATAAAAATGCCTGAAGGGCCTTCTGACGTCGAATCCGGGTACGACTATTGAACCCCTGGCAGAAGGAGCAGGCCCGGGTATCGTGGTCTGGGCCCAGGCACCGAACACAGGCCGTGAGGGGGTCCTTGAAGGGGATCTGTTTCCTGCAAGCACACTTGCAGGGGTGACCAGAGGTCGGAGAGAACATCAGCAAAGGTCTTGCTCGAAGAAATCCAAATTTCCCAAGGGAAAGCACTTAACCACGCGTCGCGCGCTAGACTATAACCGGAGGGTCGAGACATGTAAGTCGACGGCGGGAAAGAACTGGGGAATCTGGCAGGACCGCCCCCTTATGTACCATGCCTGACGTCGGGGCCGGGACCGATGTCGGGGGCGGTCCACGCTGAAGATAGCTAGCTAGAATTTTTCCATGGGGTCCTGACGCCTGCCGGCTTCAGTCCTAATGGTGTAACCTGCTGCAAGAGCTGTGTCTCGAAGTAAGATCTAGACACATGGTGGATTCCCTGCAGGGGGAGGGCCTCAAACAACTGGTACAACAACCCATAAGAGACAGGGCTATCCTAGATCTAGTACTGACTAACAGGGAAAGGATCACAGATCTCCAGGTAGAAGGTCACCTGGGGGCCAGTGAAAATCACATGGTATGGTTCGATTTGCATACTACATCTAAATCATCCCATTCCAAGGCAAAAATATGGGACTTCAGAGGAGCTGACTTTGATAAGAAGGCCAACAGAGTTAAGCTAGCCCTGGCAAAAATAAACACAGGTGAGGGGTACAGGCAATGTGGGCAAGCATTAAGGATGCAATACTTGAAGCAACATCCCATTGTGTTAGACAGAAAAGGAAGTGCAAAGAAGAAGGAAACCACTTTGGTTCTCAAATACAGTAGCAGAAAAGGTCAGAACCAAAGGCCAGCCTTCAGGAAATATAAGGAACACAGCGATGAAGATAGGGAGGGTATACCAACTGCCCTAAGGGAAGCAAGGAAGGCAGTAAGGCAGGTAAAGTCCCAAACTGAGGAAACACTAGCATGAACAGTAAAAGAAGGTGACAAGACTTTCTATAGATACATTAGTGAAAGGAGAAAGTCCAGAGGGAGTATTGCTAAGCTTAATGGAGAAAAGGGAGCATAAGAGGAGGAGAACCCTGTAAAAGCATCTATCCTAAATAGAAATGTTTGCTCAGTATTTACTGAAGAGATGGTAGGGCAGGGCCCACAGCTCAGCACCACGGACACAGGGGGGAGGGAGGTGAGCACTACTCCCTTCACAAAAGAAAGGGTCCTACAAGAGCTTGCTAAGCTCAGGGTGGATAAGGCAATGGGACCTGATGGCATACATCCCAGGGTACTTAAGGAGCTATGGTGGAACTAGCAGAGCCATTAGCAGAACTGTTTAGTGAGTCTCTGAGCACAGGAGAGGTCCCAGAAGACTGAAGAAGGGCTCATGTGATCCCGGCCCACAAAAGTGGTAGCAGGGAGGCAGGGAACTACAGACCAGTTAGTCTTACCTCAGTAGTGGGCAAGATTATGGAGGCACTCTAAGGAAAGGATAGTGCAACACCCAATCCATAGTACAGGATCCAAGACAGGTATGGCTTACAAAGGAAGGTCCTGTCAAACTAATCTCATAGATTTCTTTGACTGGGTAACCAGAGTGGTGGACCAAGGAGGAGCAGTTGATGTCGCCATTTGACTTCAGCAAAGCTTAACACTGTTCCACATAGAAGATTGATAAATAAGCTGGGTAGGCCTGGTGGGTCAAAGGTTGGCCAACTGGGTGGCAAACTGGTTGATGGGCAGAAAACAGAGAGTGGTGGTAATGGTATACAGTTAGAAGAGATGCAAGTCACAAGTGGGGCACCTCTGGATCAGTCCTGGGGCCAGTCCTCTTCAACATCTTCATTAGTGACCTTGTAGATGGACTAGAGGGTAAGGCTTGTGTGTGTTTGCAGATGACACCAAGATCTGCAACAGAGTAAATGATCCAGATGGGGTGGGCAGAATGAGAAGAGATCTGGATAAACTAGCAAAATGGGCAGAAGAGTGGCAACTGGGATTTGATGCAAAGAAGTGCAAGATCATGCACATAGGGAAGAGAAACCCTGAAGCCACCTATAGGCTGGGAGGGAGTTGCTAGCAGTCACAAAGGAAGAAAGAGACTTGGGCATCATCATCATCACTGATGACCTGAAATCATCCAAGCAGACCTCTAAAGCAGTAGGCAATAGTGTTAGGGTGTAGGATGTAGTAGGGTATCATGTCGTAAGAGGGAGGTAATAATCCTCTTTACAAGACACTGTTTAGGCCCCATCTTGAGTACTGCGTGCAGTATTGGAGGCCACACCTTCACAAGGACATTAACCAAATTGAGGCATTCCAGAGAAGGGTAACCAAAATGGTGCAGGAACTGCATCAGAAGACATATGAGAACAGATTAACAGAGCTCAATAAGTACACCCTTGAGCAAAGGAGGGAATGAGGTGATATGATCAAGGCATTCAAACACCTTAAGGGCATTAACAAGGTGAAAGAGTCTAACATGTTTAAATATAAGAAAAACAGCAGGACAAGAGGACACAGCATGAGATTAGAGGGGGGCCGATTAAGGGGGAATGTGAGGAAATTCTTTTTCACAGAAAGGGTGGTGGATGCATGGAATGGCCTACCTCAAGAAGTGGTGGCTATGAATACAGTGCAGGGCTTCAAACAGGCATGGGATAGGCACAAGGGAGCAATACAAATGAGTATGAATAGATAGGCCACTGACAGAGCAAAGGCTGATGGCACATTTATATGGTAGAAAAAGAAATGGGCAGACTGGATGGACCTTGCAGTCCTTATCTGCCGTCAACTTCTATGTTTCTATGTTTACACCATGCTGCGGCAACCCCTGGGGATGCCCGGAGGTACCGCAAACGATGGTGTAACTAAGGGGGGACCGCGGCGGACGTCTGCACGGACATCATTGCATGTCCGCGATCCCAAATGGGGAGAACAAGGGAAAAATGGCAGCATGGGTCCACGGCAGCTTGATGGCTGCAGCTCCGCCAGCCGGCGATGCCTGGAGGCATGTGCCAGTACTGGTTTCCTCGCCGGGCGTGGTGGCTATGGGGGGGGGGGCCCTTTCACAGGTGTAGCTGCATCTGCCAGCTGGGCATGCGAGCTTTGGGGCTGGCGGCGGAGTGGAGCGGTGGTTGGATGAGGCAGGACTGTGGCTGCAAGGAGGGTAAAATTGTTAAATGATAAAAAAAAAGATGTATTAATGTATGACGAAATACTTATTTATGTTACTTTCCTTTTGTATTATGATTTAGTGTGGAGTAACACTATTATGTAGGTATTTTTTCTTTTAACTTATAATTAAAAAAAAATTCCCCTATTCGGGTAGGGGGCTGTCTTTAGCTAATAGGTTTTGGGATTATATAAATACTACATTGCATTGATGTATTAATGTATGACGAAATACTTATTTATGTTTACTATTCTTTTGTATTATGATTTTGTGTGGAGTAACATCATTATGTATGTATTTCTTTTAAGTTATAATAAAAATTCCCCTACTCTTTTAGTGGGGATGGGAAGGGGTTTTTATAAAAATACGGATTACTTATGTTTGCAGTTCACGTATGATATAATACTCATTTATGTTTTTGACTTCTTTCTTTCTGATTTTGTATGCAGTAATACAATGTTGTATATTTTGTTTTAAGTATTGAATAAAAAATGCCCCTACTCACCAGTTTAAGGAGATCTTATATCTGAATGTTAACTAATAAGACCAAAACATATATGGTAATGTTTATTGATTTCTCAGAATTTCTTTCTTTCTTTTTTTTTATTTTCTACATTCTCTTGACATTTTCTGTTATTTGATAAATCACATGGTTTCTTTCACTGTATAAATATGGTATTATTGCTGTTTTTTCATGCACATCTGTTTCTTGTATATGGTATTGTATCCTTCAATAAAAAACACCCCTACTCACCAGTAGGGGAATTGCTGGCTGTCAGTAAGATGGCCACCCAAGGTGCAGCAAAGGAGGAGATGGAGGTACTAGAGGCTGGGGAACAGGTTCCGCCCCCTGGCCTCGATATCTGTGGAGACAAAAACGGAGGATGGATTAGAACTTTCACCACTTACCAGTATGGACTGCCCTTTGGAGTCAAACTCAGCCCAGGAGGAGAATAAGCCTAGTGGTTTCGAAGAAACTGAGGTTGGTCTGAATGTGGTTTTACTTCTGGAAATATCATAGGAATCAGAGGGAATGGATGACGTTTATGCTGTACTGTGGGAGGACTTTTATTTTCCCCGACGATGAGGAGAAGGATTCTGTGAAAGTTACAGAAAAACTCAGGCAAGAAATGGAAAACAAATGATGACTACTCTTGCAGCAAATCGCTGGTGAGGAAGAAAAATGTTGCAGTCACCTTGGAGATGTTGCATCAGTCCATGGATGCAGAGGCTGAGAAGATGCAACAGCGAGGAGACAGAAGCACACCCACGGAGACTGCATCCAGATGGGCTGAGGGAAATGGAAAACAATCCGAGACAAATGTCATGGAGGGAAAAAACAGCGGTCATTTCAGCAAGAAAATGCTAAGAGCCTTGGCTCATTCCACTAAAGGGAAGAGCGAACCTCATCAAAAGGCTAAAGGGACAAGCGATGCCCAGGGCAGGACAGAGGTTTGGATGCCAGCCAAAGTTTTACAAAATGCAGGCTGGGTGGAGAAGCCGAAAGGTGGATGGTCACCGAACCCCGCAGACCCTGCTGTGGCACAATATAAGGATGTGGAAATCACGGAGACAGGTCAAAGATTTTATTCACCTAAACAGGGAGATGTTATATGTACTGAACTAAATGAAAACAGCACTAACATAGACCATACCAGGGGGAAACGAGTAGAAGTTGCCTTGGACAACAAGACTTTGGGAAAACAGTAAAGGAGGGCGAAAGATATATGAATACATCTTCAGGATTGTTAGGGGGAAGCAGGGATGAGAAAAAGCAGACAGCTAGAAAAAATGATGTTCTATAGCATCTACATCTACAGCATATCTGTCCAGGGGCCTACTTCCACAATACAGGAAACCAAAAGGCCAAACAGAATGTAGGATAGCTCCCACAAAGCACAGGCTGAAGATGACATGTTATCAGTAGGTATTGGGGTCAAACAACTGCAAGATCCACTACAAAGACAATTTTTTAAACCTACGTTAAGAATGGCAGTTCTGTTTAAAAATAAGAGAGAGAGCCTGCTCCACAATGCAATGACATTAGACTGTTATACAAGGGTGGTCTAGAAAATCCACCAGAGTATACGAGGATAGAACATTACTAAAAGATTCCCTAAAGTTTTATGTATCAGAGGTTTTCCATACAGATAAGCACAATTATGACATCAGTTTTAAAACAGCAGAATGTCTAGATCGTTTCTGGTCAAAGTACAATGCTGTAAAAAATACCCTGCTGTGGTCACCGTTTTTTGCAGTCCCTATAACTAAACCAGCAGTTAGAACAGTCACCATTCTTTTTTAAAAATGAAGGGGTAAATATCTTAAGACATATTGTTTTGGCTCAAAAAACGCTGCGAAGAACTGGAACACCCAACCCCAATAATTGACTCTGAACAAATTTGGATGGGAGGCTGGAGGATAAAATGCAAATTGATAATGGGAAATAATGGTATTGTACATCTGCCAAGCTGTTTTTATTTTGGGAGAGAGGCAGAGGGTCACTTTTCTATCCAGGACAGCCAAAGTCTTGCCACAAATGTGGATCCCGGTTGCATTTGAGCAATGCATGTAATACACCTAGGTGTACCCACTGCTTGGAGTTGGGACATATGGCAACATCGTGTGTGAACACATTTAGGTGTAATCCATGTGAAGAGAAAGGGCATTGATATGTTAAATGTCCAGTGTCCTCCCACAACAATGAAGGAGTCTCCCATGAAGCCTTAATCACGCAGGCACAGAAAAAAGGTTGGGCTCAAGCCTCTGAAAAAAGAATGCAGGCCATATGGCAAGAAAAAGAGATGGCTAAACAAAAAGAAAATGAGGGACAAAAGGACCTCACGCAACAGGAAGATCCCATGGAGGGCCCTAGCACCAGAGGAAATAAAACAGATCAGAAAATAATCAGCAACACGGAAAATTTTATTGCAAATATTGATGAACAAACTATAAACCTAAACCAGGAAGCCTTGGAACAGGACCCCCCCCTCCTCAGAGTGAACCCCCCATCTTCAGGCAACCACTGAGACCGATAAAGAGGATGGAGATGCCCAAAACCACATTGACCTTACTCTCCAAAACAAGGAAGACATGATTGAGATGGAGACTCGGATACAGACCAAACTACAATGCCCCCACCGAAAACACAGGAGACACCTTTCAAAACCGTTACATATAAGAAACGGCCTAGAACCAGACTGAGCATCAAAACAGAACCAAAAGGGAAAGAATGGAAGGTAACAAAAGGGAAAGGGAAAATGACAATGGCTAACCCATACAAAGTATTACAGAAAGAAAACGAATGGGATGACATAGAGGAGGATGATGAATCAGATTCTTCCTCAGTGCCATCTTCAATGATGGAGCACCCATCAAAGAAAGAGGATGGAGGCAAAGGAGATATAGGAAGGAAAAAATGGAATTTTAGGCCTAAATGATTATGAAGTTCTGGGATATACATATTTAACTCTATATGACATCTTAACATCTGCTCTCTGTTACTATCAACAGTATTAAGAATGGGAAAAGACGCGTGACCATCCTTTCAGAGTTATAGACTAGCGAGGAAGATATAATATTAGTCCAAGATACACAAATTAAAACTATTTTTGAGATCGCACAAGCTTCTAGGTTATGGGGTAAAGGGGCAACCTTTTGGTCCCAAGGATCTGAAAGCTGTGAAGGTGTGGGTGTTTTATTCAACAACTCCCAGTCACAAGGCTAATAGATCTAGATCCCGTGAGGGCCTTAATTTTGGATATTCGCTATGAAACCACACCTCTTAGACTAGTAAATAGCTATGCCCCCATGTTAAAACTCATAGAATAGAACATTTTTGAAAAATTCAACCATATTTACATACTTCCAGGATTGTGGTGTTTGGGGTGGGGCGATTTTAACTGCACCATGTAAGTGGTAGATAGGGGTCTGAAATCTAATAAACTGTATTGTGATTCCAATACACTTAGGATGTAGTGAACACTACACAGTTAAGGGAGCATACAGGACAAAACACAGTACTGGGGGAAATGCATATTTTCGAGGACCCCTCTCTACTAGAATAGATCTTTTTTTGCATCTAAATACATAATAATAAAAAATATACACACAAAATGTTTTGATTTTTCGGATCATAGAAGACTGTCCATGTTAACTGCATGGAAGGACAGCCCTATGTGTGGGAAAGGTCCATGGTGCTTAAACAGTTCAATATTGGAGTCAGACGATGTAACTAGAGAGTGGGAGAAGTTATGGACTGCTAGGAAATCTGTGCAATGCATGTATGACACTCAGACAGAGTGGTGGGGGAGTCAAAAAAATTATTTAAAGAGTTATTCCAAAGAATGGTGAGTATAGAGGCCCTGACCTCCTATCTGGATTACCTACAATTACGAAAACAACTTCAGACCCTGATTTCTAAAACAGAAATGCTAAAAACAAATTTTAGTGCACAAATTGTTGTCATAAAAAAAGAAATGTATCTCAAACAATATAATAGGGCTAAGTCCTTACAACAGGAAATGAGATTTGGGACAGAATGTTAAAAACAGACTTTTAGTATGCTAAAGGATTGTCAAAAAGGACTGAAAGGAAAACCATGTTACAGGTAATGGATGATAGGGGCACCACTCTTTGACTAAGAAAGAAATTCTGCACATAATCCATCAACATGTGAAGGAGAATTTTGGGGAACCTCCCACAGTGCAAGCACAGCTAGAATACCTAGAAAAATTAAATATGCCTAATTTGCTGACATCACAATGTGATACGGGAAGAGGAAAATGAAAGTGAGACAGGCAATAGGTACCCTGAAAAGTGGTACATCTCCTGGGAGGGATGGCATCACAGGGGAGTTCTATAAAAATACAGTGCATGTTTAGCTCCTGAGCTTATACTTCTCTACAATGAAATATTGGAATCTAGACCTTTACCCCACTCCATGACAGAAGCAGATTTAATTTTCTTGTATAAAAAAGATAAAAAGGAAAACAAAAAACTGGAGGCCCATAAGCCTGCTAAATGTGGATTTTAAGATTTTGGCTAAAATCCTAGCAAAACGGCTTGCGCAGATCTCTGACAGGGTAAGTAGCACAGCACACATGTGAGGAAATATATTATAAGAACCACCCGCCATTTCCCCAACATCCAACAAAAGCACCTCGACCACAGAGGGTAGCTGGTCCAGGAGGTTGGCAGGTGGTTAGGAGGGGCAAATCGGGTGCCCCATCACTCGGTGCTCTCCAAACTATCACCTCCACAAACCATATAAAAACTACAAACCGGTATCTGCCTCTATCTCTGAAATCAAAGAAAGGGGCAGAGGACACTGCAGAGCAGGACACTGCAGCACAGGAGCTAGCACAACAAAACTCACCAGAAACAGAAACCAAAACAAAAAAA
The DNA here is from genome assembly GCA_016271365.2 of Neoceratodus forsteri. NCBI lineage: Eukaryota > Metazoa > Chordata > Ceratodontiformes > Ceratodontidae > Neoceratodus > Neoceratodus forsteri. Next base: position 1,112,002,426 of record CM028133.1, read on the forward strand.
GCAAAAAAGAAATCAAAAAAACTTCTGATCATAGGAGACTCCATGGTTCGGGGAGTTGACACATATCTCCAGCCAGGGGTAATGGTCAGATGTCTCCCAGGAACATCAGCGTGGAGAGACACTGAATGCATTGTTAAAATTGTTCAGGAAGCAGGAGAAAACATTGACGTCCTGGTACACATAGGGACTAACGATCTAGCCAGCTGGTCAGTTGTCGAGACCAAGAAACACCTGTCCAGGCTGGGTGACAAACTATCATCCATTTCATCTGGCATCTCCTTCGCTGAGATCCTGCCAGTCTGGGAGAGGGGGACAGATGGACGGAAGGTCAGAGAAGAGGAGATAGCGGAGCTAAACACGTGGCTAAAGCACTGGTGCCAGGAAAAAGGACACAAATTTGTAGGGAACCGGCAACAGTTTTGGGAGCCAAAGTTCTTTAAATCTGATGGACTGCATCTGACTAAGGAAGGATTCAGTGCATTGGGGCAGAAGTTTGATGTCTTTGCAGAATATTTACACTAGCAAATGGGGAGAGCACTCCATATGTTGAATGGGGAAAAACACCCCATCCCCCCCTCAGCTACTGGTCAAACAGGAATTCAGCATGTTTGTAGTTCATTTGCATCCCCATGTGACACACAGAGGAAATGCCGGACCTTGCCCAACAACTAACACACCGAAATCTGGCCAATGGAAAATCATGTACACAAATGCTCACAGTCTGGGAAACAAGATCCCAGACCTGCAGGCAATAATGACAGTGGCTAAACTGGACATAGTAGCCATTAGCGAGACATGATTTACCAGTAACCACACTTGGGAGACTTCAGTACCTGGCGGCTATGTACTGTTCAGAAGAGACCAAGGTGCAAAAATAGGGGGTGGAGTGGCCCTTTAGGTCAATGAAAATATCAAAGCTACAGAAATTCAGAATACACATAAGGAGCCAGAAGAACTGTGGGTCACCTTGGAAACAGGAAATGGGACAGCCATACGAACTGGGGTTGTGTACAGGCCTCCAGACCAGGGGTAGGACATACACACGTTACTGTCAGAAGATATACAAAACATGACAGCTAAAGGGGAGGCTCTGATAATGGGAGACTTCAACATGCCAGATACAGATTGGTAAACACCAGCAAGGACATCTGCCAGAACTAGACACATGGTGGATTCCCTGCAGGGGGGGGCCTCAAACAACTGGTACAACAACCCACAAGAGACAGGGCTATCCTAGATCTAGTACTGACTAACAGGGAAAGAATCACAGATCTCCAGGTAGAAGATCTCCTGAGTGCCAGTGACCATCACATGGTATGGTTCAATTTGTCCACTAGAACAAAATCAACCCATTCCAAGGCAAAAATATAAGACTTTAGAGGAGCTGACTTTGATAAGATGGCCAACAGAGTTAAGCTAGCTCTGGCAAAAAGAAATAAAGCAGAGGGGGTACAGCCAAGTGGGCAAGCATTAAAGATGCAATACTTGAAGCAACATCCCATTGTGTTAGTGAAAAAAGGAAGTGCAAAAGAAGAAGGAAACCACTTTGGTTCTCAAACACAGTAGCAGAAAAGGTCAAAGCCAAAACACTGCCCTTCAGGAAATATAAGGGAACGCAGCAGGATGAAGATAGGGAGGCATACCAAACTTCCCTAAGGGAAGCAGGGAAGGTAGTAGGGCAGACAAAGGTCCAAACCGAGGAAACACTAGCATGAACAGTAAATGAAGGTGACAAGACTTTCTACAGATACATTAGTGAAAGGAGAAAGTCCAGAGGGGTATTGCTAAGATCAAAGGGGATAAGGGAGCGTGTGAGGAGGAGGAGGACCGCGTAAAAGCATCTATCCTAAATAGAAACTTCTGCTCAGTATTTACTGAAGAGAAGGTAGGGCAGGGCCCACAGCTCAGCACCATGGACACAGGGGGGAGGGTGGTGTGCACTAGTCCCTTCACAAAAGAAAGGGTCCTACAAGAGCTCGGTAAGCTCAGGGTGGACAAGGTAATGGAACCTGATGGCATACAACCAAGGGTACTAAAGGATCTACAGGTGGAACTAGCAGAGCCATTAGCAGAACTGTTTAATGAGTCTCTGAGCACAGGAGAGGTCCCAGAAGAATGCAGAAGGGCTCATGTGATCCCGCTCCACAAGAGTGGTAGCAGGGAGGAGGCAGGGAACTACAGACCAGTCAGTCTTACCTCAGTAGTGGGCAAGATTATGGAGACATTCCTTAAGGAAAGGATAGTGCAACACCTGGAATCCACAGGAGCACAGGATCCAAGACAGTGTGGATTTACAAAAGGAAGGTCCTGTCAAACTAATCTCATAGATTTCTTTGACTGGGTAACCAGAGTGGTGGACCAAGGGGGAGCAGTTGATGTCACCTATCTTGACTTCAGCAAAGCTTTTGATACTGTTTCACATAGAAGATTGATTAATAAGCTGGGTAGGCTTGGGGTGAGTCAGACGCTGGTCAACTGGGTGGCAAACTGGTTGACAGGTAGAAAACAGAGAATGGTGGTAAATGGTATACAGTCAGAAGAGATGCAAGTCACAAGTGGGGTACCTCAGGGATCAGTCCTGGGGCCAGTCCTCTTCAATATCTTCATCAGTGGCATTGCAGAATGGACTGGAGGGTAAGGTTTGTCTGTTTTCAGATGACACCAAGATCTGCAACAGAGTAGATGATCCAGATGGGGTGGGTAGAATGAGAAGAGATCTGGATAAATTAGCAAAATGGTCGGAAGAGTGGCAACTGGGGTTTAACGCAAAGAAGTGCAAGATCATGCACATAGGGAAGAGAAACCCTGAAGCCACCTATAGGCTGGGAGGAGAGTTGCAGGCAGTCACAAGTGAAGAGAGAGACTTGGGCGTCATCATCACCGATGACCTGAAATCATCCAAGTAGACCACTAAAGCAGTAGGTAAGGCTAGTGGGATGTTGGGGTGTATTAGAAGGAGTATCATAAGTCGGAAGAGGGAGGTAATAATCCCTTTTTACAAGACACTGGTTAGACCCCATCTGGAGTACTGTGTGCAGTACTGGAGGCCACACCTTCACAAGGACATTAACCAAATTGAGGCAGTCCGGAGAAGGGCAACCAAAATGGTGCAGAGACTGCATCAGAAAACATATGAGGACAGATTAACTGAGCTCAAAATGTATACCCTAGAGGAAAGGAGGGAGAGCGGTGATATGATCGAAACATTCAAACACCTTACGGGCAGTAACAAGGTGAAGGAGTCCAACATGTTTCAATATAAGAAAAACAGCAGGACAAGAGGACACAGCATGAGATTAGAGGGAGGATGATTAAGGGGTAATGTAAGGAAGTTCTTTTTCACAGAAAGGGTGGTGGATGCATGGGACGTCCTATCTCAGGAAGTGGTGGCTATGAATACAGTGCAGAGCTTCAAACAGGCATGGGATAGGCTCAAGGGAGCAATACAGAGGAGTATGAATAGATAGGCCATTGACACATTCATATGGTAGAAAAAGAAAAGGGCAGACTGGATGGGCCTTGCAGTCCTTATCTGCCATCAACTTCTATGTTTCTATGAGGGGTATTCATGACAACCTAATAATTGTAAGAGAATTATTTCAGAGGGGTAGGATGGGGGCGGATGAAGGGTATGTCCTAATTTTAGATGAACAAAAGGCGTTTGACTCCATGTCACGTGCCTTTTTGTTTTCAGTATTAACACACTATGAAATACCAGAGAAATCTGTACAATGGATAAAGTGTATGTACCAGGAGGCTACACTCACTGCTAGAATACATGGGTGGACTGGATACACCATAAGATTGCAGAGAGGGGCCAGATAGGGTTGCCCCCTCAGTACTTCACTTTACATCTATTGCACTGATCCCTTCTTAAGCTCTATCCAGAACTCAGCCCTAATAAAAGGCACAGCACTGGCCCAGATGGGGGCCCCAGTAAAAACATTGGCTTATGCCAATGATGTAGTAGTGGTAGTCGATAAAGAATCTGACAAGGGAGAAATTCAAAAACAAATTTTAGAATTTTCCAGCAACTCTGGATCCAAAATTAATTTTGAGAAAAGCATAGGAATACAGATAGGAGGAACCACCGACACATCAAAAAAAATTTATGCTGACATTAGGCTCACAAAAGAGCCAATTCCAATACTTGGGATTGTTTAGGGGGATGGAGACTTAGCTCTTTTGAACTGGGAGAGTAGGATTAAAAAAAGCAGAAGGGATTTCCTTAAGTTGGAAAGGTCAACAGATATCAAAACGGAGAAGCGGGTATTATTAATAAAAAATGTTATTTCCAATTTTTCTTTACATTAGTTATGTTTCTCTCCCCCCCCCAGTAAAAATGAAGTTACACAGTGTGTTTTTTTTTTTTTTCAGGCTTTGCGGGGGAGCGGGCTGAACCCTATCAAATGAGAGACTACATATAGGATGAAAAAAGGGAGCCTAGACATGACAGATCCTGTGCTGTTTTATTAAAGCATTTTATATTTTATAATATGTTTCCAAAACCTAGTATAGAGAGAAAACTATGGGAAGAGGCGATCTTTGAACGGGTGGGTATTTATAAACAAGCATGGGAACAAAGGAAAAGTAGACTAATATCAACAACTACTGTGATTCCCGGATATGTGAAATCTATGATACAAGACATGATTAAGTTAACAATCCCTGTTCAAAATATGAGGTCCAGCACAAGATAAGGGATTTACAGTGTGATGATGCTGACAAGGAAAAAAGAGCTGGAAATACCAAATTCCCCAACAACTCAGATAGCTATGACAGTGACACAACTGACTAACACAAGGATTTCGATTTTCACGTGGGACATGTTATGGCTCAGCATACATCGGAGACTGAACGTGAAAAACAATAACAAGTGCAAATAGCTTATGGAAAGAACATTGCCCAAAGACCTCATATACACAACAGCACCTATTTTTGTAGTGTGTTCATTTGCAAAATAATTCTGGGATAGTGTAAACAGAACATGGCAGACTAAGCTATTTCATAATCTAACCTACATAGAAGTAGTTCACACCATATATCCCAAAAAATGGGGAAAATTTCACAATGAAACATTCTAAGTCATTTTCACTTTATTAAAATACTATATATGGCAAGCCCGATGCAAATGGGTTCTACAACAGCAGGCGATAGATAGTACCTGTATTGAAGAATGTGGTCATTTACCTCCACCAAGTATACAAGAACGATAAAAGGAAAATGTCAATTGGAAAGCTAAAACGATTGTGGAAGAATTGTATTTCAATAATGGAGATAGTATAAAAACACGACAGTAACATTGGAAAGGGAAAAAAAAGGGGGAAATAATGGACATCTCCAAATACTGTAAATAGGTGTTGGTGGAACATGAAGATGTATGGATTTTGGCATGGGTTTGGAAAAAAGAAAAAGAAAAAAAGAGAGGAGAAGGCAAAAGACAAAGGGAAAGTCCAAGAAATTGTGACAAAAATTGTCAGGACAGAAATATGAGAAGTTAGGATTTAGAAGAACAAAAAAAAAGAAGGGAAAAAGAAAAGGCGAGGATACAAGAACCCATAACTATCGAATGAATGACTACAGAGGAGAATTTGTGAAAAGATTGAACAAGATAAGAATCTTAAAAAAAAAAAAAAAAAATAAAAAGGTAGATACCACCTGCATATGTACATAGAGATGAAAAAGTTATTTGATTTTGAATTTTACACCTACTTTCCCCCCTAAAATTCCTCTACTCTTCCTGGTAGGGGGCGCTGCTATCTGTTCCGATGGCAGCAGTCAACGGCAGTCCCGAGGTAGAGATGGACGCAGTGGAAGCAGAAGGGCCAGCTCCACCTTCTGCTTCATGGTTGCCAGAAGCAGTTTGTTCAGATGAGGAAGAAATATGGAATGCCCTGCAAGGTGCGGCAGTTAAGAATTTGTGCCAGAGGTTGTCGATGGATGCAGCTGACTATTTTTGGAACTGGAGTGTAAAAAACGGTAACTACAAGACATTATTGCACAGCAGTGCGTGTTCTGTGTGAGGAATCATTCTCCAAACACCAGAACTAGAGGAGTGAGGGCATGGAAGTGGAATGGTTGGAAGCCGGCCAACCTATACTACAGACGATGGAGCGATACACAAAGGATACCAGACTGTGAGAAAAAGTGGAACAAACGTCGGCACCTCCTGTCGCAAGGTCACCATTGCAGACTGGGACTCCGGCACATACAGGTAATGTAATTACCTTTACCACTCCTCTGGAGAGTCCCAGTAAAATAAAACAGTACCCGATGGGGAGACAGCTGGGGGGAATGGATACAGGGGGAAAACCGGATACAGTTTGGGCAGACAGTCCTACTACAAGTGGGAGTGCTGATACCAGAGGGTTTATGGGCTCTGAGAGAGTTGTTTCATGGATGGATGGAGTGGGTCTGGGGATGACCCCCCCCAACTATGATGAAAATGTTTCCATGACTGGAGTAACTATCTCCCAGGCACTTGCTGATGCAGAATGGGTACAGATCCAGGGAACCCAACCACGGATGTCCCCTGCGAAGAACATGCCCATGAACAGGCTGACATGGGCAGGGTGGAGGATCCCTTGTCTCTACCTTCCACTGTAGAACTGACCCAACATCCAGCTCTGCAGCTGCCCCCTGAAATCTCAGAACTAAGAGAGTCCAAACCAGAGGTACAGGTGGATGCCTCTGGTGTCAATACTGATGGGCCAAAATTATCTGCTGGGCAACGCCCCATGACCTCGACTGCCACCCCCTGGAAGCACAGTCGAATCAGGATTCTAGCCACCACGAAAAATGACCTCCCCCCTCCTCTTCTAGACCAAGGCAAAATGCTCGGACATATGCAGGATTACTTCACACACCTCCTGAGTTTGCAAAACGTCAAAATGCAGTTTACATTAAATACAGAGGGGGCCTGGAGATCTATCCTGACTGAAGATATGTGGGTCATAAACTGATTTTAGAGAGTACGGGCTTTTTAGTTGCAGAGTTGTATGCACTGATACATACCTCCAGAGATCCAAATTTTGACTTAAGCTTCAAAACGGCGAATGGGCTACAAATATTTTGGCAATGGTATCAAGAAGTCAAACATTCCCTCTTACGGTCTCCTTTCTTAGCAATTCCGCTCACCAAACCAGCCTTTAGGACTATTACGGTCCTATTTAATAATGAAAGGGTGGCTATAGGAGATATTTTGTACTGGCTCAGAACGAAATGCACTGTTTTGGGAATTCCAGATCCCACCATGGACTCTGAGCAAATCTTGACAGGGGGTTGACGCATTCGGGTGAGACTGCCACAATGTAATGGGTCAATCCAGCATCTATTCAGTTGTTTCCTCCTTGGCAGGGACCAATGATTCATCTTTTATGCAGGCCAACCCAAGTCGTGTTTTCAGTGTGGGGCATATACATATTTAAATAGTGCATGTGATAGTAAAGTGCTTCCTTTATGGTGGGATTGGACATACTGGTATCACATGTCCTAACCCAATGATCTGTAATTAGTGTGAGGATACATATCACACATACAAAAACTGTCCATGGGCTACACATAATGACCCCTCCAATACTGCAGAGGATCAGAAGGAGGTAATTGCTAGAGCACAACATCAGGAGGCCAGCAGGCAGTCCATTTCTGTTCAATCTACTACGACCCAGTCACAACAGGACTCGCAGGACCAGGCAGTGGGAGACCAGGAGGTTCTAATCCCACCTGCCCAAGTTTCTTTGTTACAGCCTACTCTTGAAGCTACATGAGTGGGAGCATGTAGGGATGACCCTAATAAGGACTCCTCCTCAGATGCTGCATGGGAAAATGCGTCTCATCAATCTGCTCAAGACACAGTGCATGCCTTGGGCACAGATCAAGAAAGGGACATGCCTCCACCAGCATGGGAGCAACAGAGGGGCAGATTATCTAATCATAGAAAGGGGGGGCCTGAGTGGCCCAAGGGGGTCTTCAGCCCGTCCCTACTAGAGTCAGTGCTCGGGACAAGTTTGCGGCATTAGCTAAAAGAAAACAATGCCCAGACTCTGAGGACGACTCTGATGCCTCATCGGTGGCATTTTAGCAATACGAGGGCATGACTGATGCAGAAAGCATAACAAGTAACTCGAGATTCTCCAGTAGGAAACGGTCCAAATGGAAATCTCCAAAGTCATTAGCCATGTCGCTTTGGTGCTCTTTAATTATTAGCCATGCATGCTGATACTTTTTCATGTGGCTCTTTGAACATAAACAGTATAAAATCACTAAGAAAGTGGATTACTACCTTTTCCATGCTTACAGAGTTAGATCTGTTTATTTTTTACAGGATACTAGGTTGCACACCATTCAGGAACTTAACAGGGCCTCCCAGGATTGGTATGGTGGTCCTTCTTTCTGGTCCTGAGGGGATGAAACCTGTTCGGGGTGGAAATATTATTTAACACCACTGGTTTTAGGGTTTCCTGCTTGATAGATCTAGTACCAGGTCATGTATTAATATTAGATGTCATTTTTCATGACCAAGAGTTCCGTCTTATCAACGTTTATTTATTTATTAGCCTTCGGTAACTGGGTAAGTGCACTGGACAAAAAACCTGCCTATTTTCAGGCACGACCCGGGAGAGTACAAGTTGAAAAATACAGAAGTGAACAACAATCAGGTACACAAAGTAAGTTAACTGTCAAAGCAACAAATACATCAGCAGAAGCAGATTACAGGATTTAAGAGCACAGAGATAACATCAGGAATAGAGAAGTTATGATTGAATACAACTTGCGTAATAACCCAATGATGGCATAATAGCAAATAAACGGGTCATATTGCCTAGCTAGGAGAGAAAAGACAGGTATACATTAGTACACATAAGGCTTACATAAACAAAGGGCACGTATACAGCTGATTGGACAGAGTTGAGAGACAAGCAGCAGTTAAGTGCATTCACAGGTTCCAAGAACATAAAAGTGAGAGAACAGAGCATGCTTAAATGTAAGGTGAGATGAGGAGGTCTTAACATGGAGACCGTGGACTAAATTTTTAAGGGTGGAGTAAATGAAACAGATCCGCCCGTATTTACATACAACCAAATCTGTTGTTTGGGGGGGGACTTTAATTGTATTTTGTCATTAAGGGACAAGACAGGAACAACCCCTAAACTATTTAGTGATACGAACTTTCTAAATGAAATGTATCAGATCGCTAGATTGGTTGATGGCGCAATTTATGGGAAAAGCCCACCAGATCACACATTTAGGAAAGGTTACTTGTCCACCAGAACTGATTTTCTGTTTTTGTCTAAATTGATTCCTTGTTATGGGAATGAGGTAATACCCATAGAAACCTCTGATCATTGCATGTTAAGTATCTAAATTGGCTTGGCACAGAATAAGCCACTGACGCATACTAACTGGAGACTCAATGTCTCACTATTGGCAGCCTCCTTGGCAGGGATGGACTTAAGGGACTTTCTGGACTCCCGAAACTCCTTATTAGACCTGTATGACAATCCACTTTTATGGTAGCAAGATACCAAGGTGGAAGTACAAAAATTATGTCATATGGTATCCAATAGGTTAGAATAAATATTTTAAATATTTGGAGTTCTGAAGACAGTTGCAAAAAATAACGTATTTGGCAGCAGATACGGGTTTGGACTATAGCACACAAATAGTAATGTTAAAACAAACTATGTGCGAAGTTCAGTACGATAGAGGGAGTTCTTTATTTAGGGAACAGAAATTTGGGACACAGGGGACAGCTTATACAGTAAATCCATGTGACAGGTGTAAAGACAGGGTGGAAACGAAATATATGGAAAATCTGAAAACCAGTATGGGGATTTTGGTTAAGTCCAATAAGGACACCCTGGGAGAAGTGGTCAAACATACTAGAACATTATTTGGGCGAGAGCTGCCAGCATTCACAACTCTTCTGGATTTCCTGAAGGGCCTGTTGGCGCCAACCCTTCAGGCAGTGGACATACACCAGATGACTGTTCCAGTTTCACAAGATGAAGTACGGCTAGTGGGGAACAGTTTAACTAATAATACTGCTCCTGGACCAGATGGTCTGCCTGGGGAATTTTACAAAGGTATGCTAGAGGTTCTGATATGCCAACTAACAAAGTTGTATAATGATATTCTTTCTGGGCAATTTGACCTGCCATCTGTGTTGGCAAACAGCACATTGATTTATTCATTTAAAATAGGAAATGAGCAGAATTTAAACAACTGGAGACCGATTAGCCTAATGTAGACTGGAAAATATTATGCAAAATACTTAGTAAATGACTATCCCGTGCAGCAGCTATAGTTATATCACAGATTCAGACATGTGGTATTCCTGGCTGGACGATGTCGGATAATTTAAAATGCCTTACAGAAATGTGTGAATGTAATACTGCAGGTGGGTATGTGCTAAGCCTGGATCAGCACAAAGCATCTGATTTGGTGTATAGTTCTGGAACAGTATGGAATTCCATGAGAATTTATTATATGGATCCAGTGCATATATGAGAAGGCTTGCACAAGCCCTCTGGTGACTGGCATTAAAGGAAATCATGTGGGTATAAGGACAGGGGTACGGCAGGGGTGCTCATCGAGCCCTCTGCTATATATATTTGCTATAGACCCTTTACTCTGTAAAATCGAACAGGATACAAGTATTCAGCATTTACCAACACCTATAGGTAATTATTTCCCCATTACGTTGGCATACACAGATGACATCTGCCTCTTGGTAGCAGATACTGTCTCTGGAGTGCAGGCATTAGAGTTAATTCATGAGTACTCTGACTGCGCTGGGGCAAAATTAAGGAAAAGAGTGTAGGAATGGCAATTATGGGGGGACAGACTCAAGTGGTTACGGAGATCGCTGGGGTTAGGATTACGCATGGACCATTGAAAATCTTGGGGATCCTCTTGGGCTGCGCAGATCCTGCGGGGGAGAATTGGTCCCCATGCTTGGAACTGGCAGATGCAAAAGTTAAAAAATGGAAAATGTATCCCATGACTAGAATAAAAAGAATATTTATGATAAAGACTTTTATCATTCAGTTTTTTTTAACGGTCAGTCATATATTTCCACTGCCACAGCAGCTGGAGAACAGAATGTACAATCTGTGTTTCCAGTTGTAATGGGGTAGTAGACTCAACCCTGTTAAGACATCCATCAATACCGGCCTATAGAGAAGGGAGGGTTAAATATTGTTACCCTAGTGGTGTTCTTTCTTATTGAATTTCTTTATTCTAATAGTACCCCTATTTTACAGGGCAGACTACCTGAACGGAGCACTCAGTTACAACATAGATGTATATATTTCTTTCAAAAGTGGGAGGCTCCACAATGGGGGGGGCGTTTCGTGCAGTACTGAGTGGCGTGGCTCCAAACATGCTGGAACTACTTAAGAAAGTGAAACAACGGACTTTCAGAATTGTACGTTGTGTCCAGTACTACAAAAGGGATGAATACATTTGATTTTGAATAAACAGTTTTTAACTGCACCCTGTTTTACATGCCCAGCAGGAATATCAGATACTGATTTACAAAGACAACTAACAGATTCTAGGGTACAGTAAATAAATGTGGGATACCCTATGGTTATGTTGTCACAATAAATTAAATGTGCGAGGGAATCATCACCATATAATGGTACAAGACAGGCTTTGCCTAAGTAGTGAGTGTACTGACCAACTGGAATCTATGTCACATTTTTCACTGCTCATATACTGAAACTTTCTAGATAGCACTGGCGAGGAAACGGGCATTTCCACAGCTGTCAACTATGAATTATGGCACTCTTGTTTACGGTCACTTTACTGATTCTTGGTCAATCTTTTTTTTATCCTGGGACACTAGGAGTGTTGATGGCAGTTTTAAAATGGTCAATATAGCAAGTTCTTTGCCAGTTTGCCCTGTAACAGAAGGTTATTCCATTACGTGGTCTTCCTGAAAAGGTGACAAAAGTAAGATGTGTTTATGAGGAGGAGAAAGCTATGTTGTCAGTTCCAGTTATGACACTTGGTGGAGACATATCCCCACAAAGGTGACGTGGGATTCTGGATAGAGTAACAGTATGATTAAATATTTGTTTGGAATAAATTACTGAAGAGCAGGCATAGAGTCAAAAAGCTGATGTTAATATAAATTCATACAGGACATAGAGAAAGGGGCGAGGAGTCTGCTATAATGGGAAGTGGTTACTTGAGGTGGGTACGGGTGGTAGTGGTATTGCACAAGGTGGAAATGTTTGAGTGTGGTGGTTTTGGTTACGGGCATGGGTGCTGAAGTTATTGTATGTATCATATATTGTTTTCTGCTCAAGATACTTGTTGACAAATAAAACACTCCCTTACTCTTTTCGAGAAGTGCCATGGGATCTTTAACATCCACCTGAACTACCACCAGAACAGGCAGATGGGAACTCGGTTTAATGTCTCATCCGAAAGACGGCACCTCAGGAGTTCAGCAGCACCCTCATGGTGCACTACAGTGTCAATACTGGGATTTAACCCAAGTTTCTGGGGTGGGGATAGAACCCACAGCCTTCTGATCTCCCGGCTTCAGAGGCAAGTGTGCTACCTGCTGAGCCACTGACACTGTAACAGTGGGTTGCTTATTTAATAGATATAAAATAATCTAACGTTTGTTAATTCATACAAGTAGTTTGCCTTTGATGTAGCCGCAATAAATTAGTTCATGTAAGAACAATTGTTTTCCTCTCAGACTGAAAAACAGGTGCCTGCCACACTCGAGTATATCAGGCACATGTACTATATGAACTCATAAATTTAAGTTCTTTGATGGTTTCTGTGTGAAAATACATCATGTATATGTATAACTAGAAACACTATATGGCATTCTGATGCCTCCATCTCCTGCCTACAGCTGAAGTAGCTGCACTCTGATGCCCCCGTCACCTGCCCCACAAGCCCCATCTCCTGCCCCACATTCGAGGCTGCTGCACCCTGCTGCACTTTGTCCCCCCCAAGTCAGAGCTGCTGCACCATGTTGCCCCCTGTTTCTGTCACCACAGTCAGGGCTGCTGTGCTCTGTTATATTCTAGAGTCCCACATCCCCTGCCTTCACATTTGGGGTTGCAGCACCATGCTGCCCATGCCACCAGAGGTGGGGCTTTTATTGCACCCTGCTAACTACATCCATTTTCCCAGATGGGCAGGGCTGCTGCACTATGCGCATCCTGTCCCACAGTCAGGCTCCCCCCCATGCCCTGCCCCACAATCAAGGCTTCTGCACCATGCTGTAGTCTGTCCCCTGCCACCATAGCCAGAGCTGCTGCACCCTGTTCCTGTCTACCCAGTCAGGGCTGCTGTGCACTGCTGCACCCTACAGCCCCATGCCTCCACTGCCACATGACTCCACAGTTAGTGTTGTTGCAGTATGCTGCCTCCTACCACCAAAGTCAAATTTTTTGCTGCACTGTCCAAAACAGGGGGGAAAAAATACTTTCCTCTTGTGTTATGGGGGTGAAGAACAAAAGGCAGTAAGGTGCAGAAGTCCTGACTGCTTGGCCAGGAGACAAGGGCGGCATTAGGTTACAGCAGCCAAAACTTTGGAACAGGGTGCAGTAGCCACACCTGGGTGGAACTGATACAACTTTGACGGCAGAAGACAGGGTGCAGCAAATGCCATGACTCTTGTGGCAAGTGGCAGAATGGTGCAACAACTCTAACTGTGGAGGCAAGGGGCTCTAGGGCACAGCAGCCCTGCCTAAGTAGGCAAGAGCAGGGTGCAGCAGCCCTGGCTGTGGTGGCAGGGGAATGCGGACAGGATGGTGTAGAAGCTTTAACTGTGGGGCAGGGCACGGGGGGGCATCAGGGTACAGCATCCCTGACTGTGGGATGGGGTGCACATGGTGCAGCAGCCCTGACTGTTCAGGCAGATGATGGGGGCAACAGGGTGCAGCAACCCCAACCGAGTGGGAGAAGCTAGTGGGCAGTAGGGTGCAGCAGCCTTGAATGTGGGGCAAGAAACAGGGGGCTTGTAGGGCAGCTGCTTCAACTACGGTATAGGAGACAGTGGGCATCAGGATGCTCTATACTTTTTTTTTTTTGCAGCTACTCTTATTTCTCTCCATGGCACGGGTGGCTTGCCTCTCCGATCCCCCAGCCCCGACCCTGCTTGCAGCTTACCTCTCGGTATATCCCCATGGCTATGCCCCCGTGGCAGAGAGGCGTGACCCCCTCCGCCGTCTCACTCAAATCCGGAGCTGAGGGTTACTGCTCGACGCGAAGATGGCGCCTGTGGGGATTGGATCATTCTGCCCACCAGTACCTGCAATGTTTCTTCATTCTACCCCCGAGATACAGTGTGAAATGATGCCAAGGAGTGAGCGTGCACGCTACCGCACACACTCCTCCAAGCGTCTGCTGCATCTACTGCTCTTCTTGAGCCTAAGTGTGCCAGCCCCAGCCTCTGCTAGGAGCCAGTCATACACCGAGAGCTGGTGCCCCCCCGCCCCGGAGAAGGAGAGCAGTCCTCGGATGCTCAATCCTTCTCTTCCCCTCCCTGCTGACCCCCGATGGCCCGTGCTCATTCCCAAACACAGGTCGCTGGCGTGGTACAAGGTAAGGCATCCAGCGCCTCAGCCCTCAGCGCCACTGGGCCGGCTCATCTATACTGTTTCTAGTTATTTTCACACAGACACCATCAATTAATTGAAATTTGTAAGTTCATATAGTACATGTGCCCGAAATAGCGAGAATGTGGCAGACACCTATTTGTCAATCTGAGAGGAAAGAACTGTTCTTACTGTACATGGACCTATTTATTAAGGCTACATCAAAGACAAACTACTTGTATGAGTTAACAAACTTTAGAATTCTATTATATCCACTAAAACAAACAATCGTAATATATGACTAGAAAACAAAACGCAAGAGTTCTGATGGGACAGAACTCACAGCTGTGATACAGACAAGCTGATTTCTCAAATGCATACCACTTCAGTTCAGCACTGAAACTCGAATGATCAGCCTTTCAGAAGAACAAAATGATAGATTTTCAGCCAATTCATCTAAATACATACCAGAGACTTGAGTTAGTAAAAACCCTGGACAGCAAACAATTAACTCTACAGACTCCTCTATTAGGAATTTTACAGCTCTTCAGTCAAGCAGGGACTTGCACTGCTGAAGCAGTAGCTTACTCCAGTTTGATGTCATCACTCTCAAAGGCTCAGTCAGAGGGACACAAAAAGCCTGACTGTTTCCAGTTAGTGCAGAACAAGTCAACAAATGCTGATTTAAAGAAAACCACAAAACCAGATAGCATGACATTTTCAGGAAACACTACTCATGACACAGGGATTTGAATTCAGGCTTTTTTTTTTTTTTTAACAATGTGTAAAATGGTTGCCATTGATCTTTACGTACTAGCCCTCGGGATGAGAACTAGCTGTGGAGTCTGTGGAAGTCCTGCTGGAGTTTGTCATGGAGGGTAGTGGGGTCTTTGTCTTTGCAAAAGAGCGCTGCATTGTTCGTGCAGCGAATGATTTCAGTGTGCCTTCAGATTTCAGGGAAGGAGTTAACCATAAGGGAGAAGAGGAGGGGTCCCAGGATAGAGCCCTGAGGAGCACCATATTTGATTGAGGAGACGGCGGAGAGAACACGTTCGATCACAGTTCTGTGGGATCATAGGCTGAGGTAGTTGGAGAACCAGTTAACCTCTGAGGAGAAGTTGAGATGGGCGAGAGTGTGGAGGAGAACCTTGTGGTCAACGAGGTCAAACGCTTTTGTGAGGTCAACAAACACAGCGCCGGAGTAGAGCCCTTCATCACCGGCTTTATCTATGAAGTGAGTGAATTTGACCAAAGCTGTCTCAGTGCTGTGACCAGCTCTGAACCTGTGCTGTGCATCAGTCTGAAAATTGTATTTCTCTAAGTATTTGATGGTTTGGTCCTGGACAATGTTCTCAATGATTTTGGACAGAGGAGCTAGAATGGAGATGAGCCTGTAGTTGATGACATCATTTTCGGGGATGGAATTGTGAAGGGGTTTGATGGTGGCACATTTCCATTTAAGGGGGAATGAACCAGAGCAGAGGAAGTAGTTAAAAATGTTGGTATGGGGAAGTACGATATGCTCACAGACCAGCTTAAGGATGTGGTAATCAGTGCTGGCCAGTCCTAGGCTAGGCCTGGGATCATTAGTTTTGATGATTCTTACCATCTCCTGGGAAGACAGATAGCAGAATTGGAAACTTGGGTGGGAGTTTGGTCTATGGGAGGGAGAGGTGGGATTGGGGTCGGGAAGGGGGGTTAAGCCTGCATTTGTCAAGGCTACCAAAGAAGGAGTTGAAGTGGGAGGCAATTGCTAGGGGGTCTGTGATTGGTAGTCCCCAATGGAGAGGTTGATTTGTTCACAGTAAATTCCTCTTTCCATTAGGTCATTAAGGAGCTTTCAGGTATTTTTTTTAAACTGTATTCATCCTCCTTGGCAGGCCGCCCGGTCATCTGCCAACCTACTGGACTCGGGGTAATTCGGGGACTTGTAGCACCATGTCCACCCCGATGGAACCCCAGGAGCCGGCCCCAAGTATTCATCCTTGGGTGGCCCCAGACATTTCCTCCGTTTTCTCCCTGGTTGATCCTACTCCCGAGACCTTGGAAGCGGTGACGCATGTGCATAGAAGTGCACATGTGCACCACAGCTCCAGTACCAGCCTCTTCCACCCTCCCTCAGCCTAACACCGACATTCCATGGAGCGACGCAGCCACTCCAGCCTCCACCAGGGGGAGGCCAAGCTTCGAGGGGGTGGCCAAGCTCCAAGGAGACCAAGTTATCCCTCCCAAGGCAGGAGCCACTTACATCCTCTCCTTCCCCTCTGCCGACCTCCACCCACCCAGGTTCAACCGGCGTGGCGCAAGGTGTGGCATCCAGCGCCTCAACCCTCTGCGCCACCAGGCCGGCTGCTTCCAGGTATGTTTAGGATTACCCTTGGTGCTTTGCTGTTCTTCTCTGGGGAAGTTGATTTTTGCTTTGCGGACTGCTGATTTACAGCTATTACGGAGTGAGTTGTACTGTTGCAAGAGGTTACGATGTACTCCTTCGAACAACTGACGGCAAAATAAGAACTGCCCAGAACAGACCCCTGGAGATTCCTACAGCTCAGAGCATCAGTCTTCACATTTCTATTTTCACAACCTCTTACAAAGGAATCAGGACTTTACCAATTACTCAAATTCTTCCTGGCCATCCCCAGAAGGGTTGCAGGCTGGATCAATGGAGCCAACAGAAACTCCCTTCCATCCCTCACAACTCATGCCAGAGAATGGGCATGCGAGCTGCAGATTCAGATCATGGGCCCCTCCTGGAATTGCTGCCTTTAACTGGCACACAAAGCAGTTAGGTATGTCAAAGACAGACTTATCCAGATCATGCAGAGATGGTACTGCACCAGCAAAACACTGCATGATATGGGCCTCCTCCCCAACTTGGGAGTGTTGATGATACTTGGCCCCCAGAAGCCCACATCACACATGTATGTATGTGTGGACTCTGCCTGGCAGTGCACCCCTTTTGGAGTGGGGTCCTGCAGGACTGCTCTTATAAAAAAAGAGCCTCATTAAATCTGCTGTCACCAGGAGTTCAGAACCTGCTCACACGACACGCGAGTGCTAGGCTGACCAGAAGCTCCAACAGTCAAATTTTTAGCGAACCTAGATGCCGCACTGCATTGGCACAACATGCGTTCTCCTACCGTGCACTTCACTGGATCAATGCTCTACCAGCTGCAGTCTCTGAAGTAGCAACTACTGGTGTCTTCAAGCGTAAGCTTCGTCAGCACCTCATTGCCGAGGACAATTGTGACTGCTTCATCTAATTTTTGGTGCATACAAGTGAAGTCTTCGTCAGTACCTCATGATCAAGGACACCTGTGACTGCATCCGCATACCCCCTCCCACAGTACTCACCTGCTGCACTTAGATGCACCTCTTAACCCTGGGGGCACCTTCCAGCCTCAGCACTTCACTGATCCCAACCCCGCCCCTGCCAACCCCATCTCATGCCACACCCCTCCTCCCTCTATCCCTCTATTCTTCCACTATGTCACCTTTGTCTGTTACCTTCTCTGTGTCTATCTTCTCCAGGGTGTTTGAACTCACAGATGCAGGCATACGTTGTACAATGCCTCAGCAGTGTCTACTTGCGTGAACCTTTCTGTAACTCACTGTACCATCTTTGTACAGTGCCTTCAGAAAGTATTCACCCCCCTTGGATTTTGTCACATTTTGTTGTGTTACTACCAGAATTTTTAATGCATTGAAATTATTCCCCCCCCACCGATTCACACAGCATACTCAGCAATTTAAAGGGGCAAAACTATTTATATTGTGTAACAAAAATTTATGAAACATTAAAAACTGAAATATCTTGTTTGCTTAAGTATTCACCCCCCTGAGTCAATACTTTGTAGAAGCACCTTTGGCAGCAATTACAGCTTTGAGTCTTCTTGGGTATGTCTGTATCAGCTTTGCACATCTGGATTTGGGGATTTTTGCCCATTCTTCCTTGCAGATTTGCTCAAGCTCTGTTAAGTTGGATGGGGAGCGTCAGTGAACCGCAATCTTTAAGTCTTTCTACAGATTCTCAATGGGATTCAAGTCTGGGCTTTGGCTGGGCCACTCAAGGACATTCACCTTCTTGTTCTGAAGCCACTCCAGTGTTGCTTTGGCTGTATGCTTGGGGTCGTTGTCCTGCTGGAACATAAATCTTTGCCCCAGTCCAAGGTCTATTGCAGACTGATGCAGGTTCTCCTCAATGATGTGCCTGTATTTGGCTCCATTCATTGTTCCCCTCTATCCTGACAAGTGCCCCAGTCCCTGCCACTGAAAAGCATTGCTATAACATGATGCTGCCACCACCATGCTTCATGGTAGGGATGGTGTTACACGGGTGATGAGCTGTGTTCGGTTTGCGCCAGGCATGCGCTTTGCATTCAGGCCAAAGAGTTCAATTTTTGTTTCATCAGACCAGAGAATCTTTTGCCACATGGTCTCAGAGTCTGCCACGTGCCTTCTTGCAAACTCCAGGCATGCTATTATGTGGCCTTTTCTCAGGAGTTGCTTCCATCTAGCCACTCTCCCATAGAGGCTATATCTGTGAAGTGCTGCAGAGATTGTTGTCCTCTGGACAGGCTCTCCCATCTCAGCCATGGAACTCTGTCGTTCTGTCAGGGTGGACATTGGGTTCTTGGTCACTTCCCTGACCAAGGTCCTTCTTGCCCGGTTGCTCAGTTTGGGAGGATGGCCTGCTCTAGGAAGAGTCTGGGTGGTTCCGTAATCTTTCCATTTCCTAATGATGGACTTGACTGTGCTCCTGGGAACTGTCAATACCCTAGAAATGTTTTTATACCCCTCCCCAGATCTATGCCTCTTCACAATTCTATCACAGAGTTCTACGGACAGCTCCTTGGTCTTCAAGGCAGAGTTTCCGCTCTGACATGTACTGTCAACAGTGGGACCTTATATAGACAGTGTGTATTTTCTCTGAAATCATGTCAACCATTTGAACTGACCACAGGTGGACTCCATTCAAGTTTTAGAGTGATCTCACAAGGAAATTGGATGCACCTGAGCTCAGTTTGGAGTGTCATAGCAAAGGGGGTGAATACTTATCAAATCAAGACATTTCAGGTTTTTATTTTAAATTACATGTACAAAAAATTCCAGAAGTTTCATTCCACTTCGACATTATAGAGTAATTTGTGTAGATACTTGACAAAAAAATCCCATATAAATGTATTTTAATTTGAGTCTGCAACATCACAAAATGTGACAAAATCCAAGGGGGGTGAATACTTTCTGAAGGCATTGTAAATGTATAAATTGGTGTTCACTGCTATTTTCTGTTCAACTGATGTGGAACCCACAAAAGAGCATCGCTCACAGCTATTATCCAAGAACTCAATAAAAAAAAAATATATATATCCTGCATCTTCTAATTCCAGAATCACCCAGTTTTATACTGGTGGGAGACAGAACAGTCCCGACCAGGATACTCAAGACAAACCCGCAGCTGGTGGCAGTACTGGAAGCAAAGAAACTCATATTTATGCTATGGAGGCAGCCACAGGCACCCTCCTTGTCGGCATGGCATAAGGCCCTAGCTAGACTGGCTTCTTTTGAAAGACACAGTCACCTAGCTTGTTGTAGAGAAATGGAATACAAGGAGACATAGAACCCATACATGAATTCCCACCTTTGCAGCGTGCCCCCACCCCTAACTCAAACCCACCATAGGCGGCAAGAAAGCTACCTGCAGTATTCACCTCCTCTACACTAGCAGCTGTCAACCTGCACGGGTTTATCTTTACATGACACAGATGATGCAGTGCGAACCCACCCGGTTTACCCAGTACAGGGATTTAACCTTGCACTTAACTGTTGTGCCTGTGTTTAAACCCTCATGTAAATCTTGGAATAAACCAGGAATTTTTGTATCAGCAAAAGGGACTGTGGTATTATTTATAAATACCTTCACTGGAGGGTCCAACTACCTCCTGGCTCTGGAGTGCGTGGTGATTTTTCTGTTGTTCAGGGATTTAACCCTGTCTGTAATGCATAAGATACTGCAAATGTTTTTCAAAGACTGATGTTCTGTAAGATGTTCAAATGGAAAAGTTTGATAAAAAGTATTATTTTAAAACAAGAACTTGGCTTTTTATTGTTGCAGCACGTAGAGCTGAGCCAGGGACAGGTACTTGCATATTCACATATCCATAAGCAATAGGACATCTCTTCTGTCGACTTGCTATTCCACGTGCAGGTGGTGCTTAAAGCTTGAGCAGGGACGGGGTGTGACTGGAAGGGAGTCAAGACTAGAAACTTACCAAAAGTTCACAGCCAAGTTACTGCCAGTTCTCTTGCTTGGGTACGACTGAACTTCATGCCACCAGAAAGCTGGCAGGAAGAGAACATCCCCTTTTCCAACAGTGCAGTTCAAGGGCTTGACCCTGGCAAACTGGGGGAAGCTCTGCGAAGGGAGAAGAGAAAAGTTTATTTATTTATTTAAATGTTTCGCCAGGAAGGCACACTAAGCAACAGGCTGCTCGTCTCCCAGTGCGACCTGGGAGGAGGGATACAATAGGGATGTACACAGGTT
Organism: Neoceratodus forsteri; assembly: GCA_016271365.2. Lineage (NCBI taxonomy): Eukaryota > Metazoa > Chordata > Ceratodontiformes > Ceratodontidae > Neoceratodus > Neoceratodus forsteri. Next base: position 1,112,023,543 of record CM028133.1, read on the forward strand.
ATGTAGATCAACAATCACATAACGTATCCTACTTTAGGCAGGTGATACAACTGTAGTATACACAGGTTACATAGATAAGCTTAACATAAATTTAGGCTAACATAACAAATTTAGGCAGGTGCTACAACTGAGTTACATACTTAGGAGAATAGTGAGAACCATTTATAAGCGCAATAGCATTAGGTGAAAAAGTACTAACATGAAGGAGGGGAGAGTGACAGAGAGGGGAAAGTCGTGGAGGAGAGAGACCTCGACAGGATACCGGGAACACTGTGAGTGGTCTGGGGATTGGAGATAAAGGAGGGAAGGCATAGAAGACAGGTGAGGAGAGTGAGAGTGAGTGAGTGAGTGTGAGGCACACCAGGAGGGAGGAAAACAAAGAATGCAATAATCCTACAGGGGATAGGGATGGCCAGCAGATTAGTGCTATTAGGGAGAGGGGGGGAGAAAAGTGGAATAACATGTAGGCAGAGATAGTGCCTGTAACAAGGGACCCTTCAGGGTGCTGGGGACCCTGCAAGGGGATGGTGAAAGTTGAGGATAGGAGATGACTTTATCAGAACTTTATGGCATGTGAAACAAGAAGAGAAAAGGTGGGGGGGGGAGGAAGGAAGGTCAGAGTGGTGGTAGGGTTAAAGAGGAGAGGAGGAACGGTGATAAGGTGCAGCTACAGTTTACTGAAAGGAAGTTAACAAGGGCAGAGGTGATGGAGTTGGGAGAGGAAGAGTAGCGAATCTGGGGAGGAAGTGAGTTCCATAATTTAGGGAAGTGATACGAGAAGGTTGATTGGCCACTGGCAGTAGTCATTTGAGGGATTACCAGTAGACGCGAGTCATATGAACAGAGGGCACGGGCAGGTGGCGGTAGGGTGGTAAGTAAAGAAGCAAGATGGGGGGAAGTGAAACCAAACCAGAATTTAGATACAAATCTGGCGCAATGGATGTGACACTGGTTTTCAAGCAAGAAGAAAGCCAGGGAGTGGTAGAAGCTACAACAATAAGTGAGAGGAGGGGCATCAAGGGCAAAGCAGGAGAAGGAATTAAAAAGGGTGTCCAATCTGGTTAGTGAAGACTTGGGAGCGACACTATAGACTACATCACAGTAGTCAAAGGCAGGTAGGATCATCTTCTGGACAAGTTTGTGCCTTGCCGGTAGCGGGAGGCTACTGTGGTTCCTGTATAGGGTGCCAAGTGTAGGGCGCAGCTTTTGTAGGATGGTGTCCACATGACCAGAGAATGAGAGGTGTTGGACAAGCCACACCCCAAGGTACCTAACTGAAGTGAAGTCCTCTAGGATGGTCCAGTCAAGGGTTTGGAAACTGGGCAGGAGGGGTAGCCTAGCCAGTCTCTGCCTAGTGCCAAAGGTCATAGAGACTGTCTTTTTGGCACTGAGGGAGAGTTGATGGGAGCTAAATCAGCGCTGAACCTTGTTGAAGTCAAGCCGAAGTCCGGTAGCTACAACAGCTGGGGTCTGGCCTGAGGTGAAGATGACAATGTCATCAGAATACATGTGGACTGAGGTGGATGGCCAGGCAGAAGTTAACGTGAAAGGGCATATTAAGTGTGGGCTCACTGTTTTGGCCTCCCAGCTTCTCATTAAAAAGGACAATGTGTTTTGTTTACTCTTCATCCCCTCAAGCCCCTGCATGGTACTGTCCCAGCCCTACTGTGCTGCGCCCTCAACCTACTTGAACTCAGGCACTGGTTGTACTCCACATGCAGGGTGAAACCACTTACCTAGCTGGGGTGAGATGAAGGATGGAAGTACATGACAGGGCATGAGTGTGAGTCGGTGGGACAACAAAATGGAGGGCGACCAATGGGGCTTGATCATTGGTGTGAAACAGAGTGGAGGATGACCAAACAGGGTCTAAATGTCGATTGATGGGACACAGAATGGAGGATGACCAGGCGGGACCCGAGTACTGGCTAGTGGGACACAGACTGCAGGATGACAACTCAGAGTCTGTGCAGTGGCTGGTGGGACACTGATTGGAGGATGACTAGCAGGTTCTGAGCACTGGCTAGTGGGACACAGGCTGGTGTGCTACTAGCAGGGCCTCTGCTTTGGCTGGTAGGACACAGAATAGAGAATGATCAGTGTGCACATGCTTCCTTGGATTTCACTACATGCCACCATCCTCGGGGGAGGGGAGGAAGGAAGGGACCATACGGGAAGCTGGAAAAACCCCAAGTATGAGGACCTCCTGGATCAGTGGTCATCCCGACCTGTGGCATGACCGCCGTGGGAACGCTGTGGTACAGAACCATCCCTCGGGACTGCCCCACCGCAAGGGGACGATCTTGCAGGGTTGATATTCCACAGTTGGGGTGTGCTGTGGTGTCGGGGCCAATCCAGGGGCAAAGCCGTGGCTGGGGTGAAAAAATATAAATTTTAAAAAACTTGCATAATACAAAATAATAAAGTGCGATAATACTGTCCCTCTATGGCAAACTGCCTCGTATGCATTCTCTTCCTCAGAGCCTGTTACACACAAACATGGAATCTGATGGCAGATAAACACCGCTTGGCCCATCCAGTTTGACCATTTTTCCCTACCTACATCAGCACCACAGACCCAACTCAATCTACAGCTCTTTCTCCCTCTCCCCTTCCTTTCCACTATGATTCCCTTGTGCCTGTCCCATGCATTCTTGAACCCCACCACTGTTTTTGCCCCCACCATCTCTGCTGGATGGCTGTTCCAGGAATCCATCACTTTTTCTGTGAAGAAGTACTTCCTCACATCTCTCCTGAATCTACACCCCTCCGTCTTCACAGCATGTCCCCTTGTTCTTGAGCACCCTGTTTTTCTGAAAAATACTTCCCTCCTGTACTTTATTTACCTCTGTGAGGTATTTAAAGATCTGTATCATAGCTGCCCCTCTCCCTCCTCTCTTCCAGATGTACATATTGAGGTCCTTTATTCTCCCCTTGCAGGGCTTTTGATGCAAACTCTGCACCACTTTAATTGCCCTCCTATGGGTTGCCTCCACTCTATGTCCTTCCGGAGAGATAGTCTCTAGAACTGGACATAGTACTCTAGGTGTTAGGACCTGCGCATCGAATGGTGGGGTGCAGAATAAAGGGTGAAAAGGCAGGGCCTAAGAGCTGGCCAGTGGAACGCAGAATGGAAGTTGACCAACCTGGGCCTGGGCATTGGTTGCAGGGACACAGAATAGAAGGGGACAGGAATGGCCTCTGTGTGTGTGTGTCAATGGAGCACAGAATGAAAGATGACTAGGCAGGGCTTGAGCATTGGTCAGTGGAACACAGAATTGAGGGTGACTAGGTAGGATCCAAGCACTGGCCAGTGAGACACTGAATGGAGGGTGATGGCAGAACCTGAGCATTGGCCAGTGGGACGCAGAATGGAGAGTGACCAGGCAGTACCTGAGCATTGGGAGATGGGTCACAGTGAAGGGTGACCAGGCATGGCCTAAGTGTTTGCCAGTGGAAGATAGAATGGAAAATGACCGGGCAGGATCTAAGTATTGGCTGGTGGGATACAGAAGAGACGATGACTAGGCAGCAGCAGAGAGGGAACAATATCAGACCTCGTACTCGCCAATGGGGGCAGTGTTACAGATGTCACGGTGGGTGGCCACCTGGGGACCAGTGATCACCATACAATATAAGGATCACTAGTTCAATATAAGGACCGTGGCAGAATCGAACCACACAAAGGCAAGGGTCCTGGACTTGAGAAGGGCTGACTTTAGAAAGACAGGGGAATGTCTTAGGGATGCCATGGTATGGGGGGGGCAGACTTGGGTGGAAAGGAGGAACAGTGAGTGAAACTAAAAGGGCCACAGTGAAAGTAACAAACCTCTGCATCAGGCAAGTAAGCAAAAGCAAGAGAAAAAAAGAGACTGCTATGGTTCTCAAAAGTGGTGGCTGGGAAGATAAGGGCAACAAATTAGCATTTGGTAGGTGTATGGGGAGACAGAGGAAGAAGAACAGGGAAGTGTATTAGGAGAAGCAGAGGGAGGCAGGGAAAGCAGTCAGTAGAGCAAAGGTGCAAATGGAGGAGAAAACAGCCCAAGCAGTAAAAAAGGGGGACGACATTTTTCAGGTATGGAAGCGAAAGGAGGAAATCCAGGGAAAGGATTATAATGCTAAAAAAGGGGGGGGGGTGTATGGAGGGGAGCAGGAAAAAGCAGGCATCTAGAACAAATATTCTTGTTCCATATTCACAGAGGAGGGGGAAGGTGAGGGACAGGAGCACGGAAGGAATGGAGCTGGACATCAGTCTATTTACAGAGGAGAGAGTCCTGAAGGAACTTGAAAATCTGAAAGTGGACAATCCAATAGGACCAGACGGGATACATCCAGGGATACTGAAGGAGCTCAGAGAGGTGCTCGCTGTACCACTGATAGCTCTAGTCAACCATTCACTGGAGATGGGAATGGTTCTGGAGGACGGCAGATGTAGTCCCACTTCACAAAAGTGGTAGCAGGGAGGAAGCTGGCAATTACAGGCCAGTCAGCTTGATTTTGGTGGCAGGGAATTGATGGAATCACTACTGAAGGAAAGGACTGTGGAATATCTAGAATCCAGTGGCTTACTGGATCTGAGGCAGCATAGATTCATAGCAGAGAGGTCATGTCAAAGAAATCTGATAGATTCCTTTGACTGGGTGACCAGGGAATTAGATCAGGGCAGGGTGGTGGATGTGACCTACCTAGATTTCAGTAAGGCCTTCAACACCATTCCACACAGGAGACTCGTAAACATGCTGGGCAGCCTGGGAGGGGGTCCTGAGGTGGTAAACTGGGTAAGAAATTGGTTGGGGGATAGCTGACGGAGGGCGGTAGTAAACTGAGTTCACTCTGAGGAAGGGAGGGTGGCCAGTGGGGTGCCACAAGGATCAGCACTGGGACCGGTCCTCTTTAATGTCATTATTAGCAACACTGCAGAAGGAAAGGTATACTTTTTGAAGATGACACAAAGATCTGCAACAAGGTAAACACTCCGGGGCGGGGGGATGAAGAGGAATCTAAAAAAGCTTGAGGACTGGTCAGGAGTGTGGCGACTAAGCGTCAATGCGAAGACGTGCAAAATCATGCACTTGGGGCACAGAAACCCGGGGGCAGAGTATAAAATACGCTTAATACAAAAAAACAAGATTTGGTCAGAGCCAAAACGTCTGCAGGATTTGACTGGATGAGGAATAAATTTAGTATGCATGACCCATGCTACTAGATGTGTTCAGACCTGCTGCTGGCTGCAACACCCTCTAGGCTGCAGCTGTGGTGCTTTCAGGTTCATGTCAAGGTGCAAAGTAAACAGCAGCACCTCCGAGCTGTTTGGCATACTGTTAGCAAGGCAGGCAAAGCAAGCAGTACCAACTAATACCAGGCCTCACCTTCCCATTACCCCCTCCTCTCCACTCACCTACGGAGCAACAAAACCGAAACCCTGTCCAGCTGATAAGAGGAAATTCCCCACCAGTGGTACGCAAGCTGCCTGCCTGGACCAGGCTCCCTGCCACACCTATTCTGTCTGTCTCCACAGAAACACAACCCGACAGCCAGTGAGTAAACCAGCTTATGCGGTGTACGGCAGCTGAGACATTGCGGGACCTGGGAAAAAGGGATGGATCGAGCCTAGTGAGCAGTCCCATGGGCGGTCCTATGGTGAAAGTAAGGTGCGGCGTCATAGACTGAGGTGTAGGTAGAGCTACGGGAGCATATACGCTCATAATTTAAATCTTTACTTTTCTGTAGCAAAAATGCCATATTTAACCTCCTCTAAAAACTTCATTTACAGCGCTTATGCTCGGAAAAAGGATTTGTTTCATTTTGGTGAAATACAGTTTCTAAATCTCTGCGTGATCACCCCTTCCCTGTGCCTCTTTTCAGTCAGCAGCAATCTAGTTTGTTAAACCGTTTCTCCCATTTTTTGAGCAATAAGTTGTTGGTGTAGCTGGTTACAACTATTACTTCGGCGATGGCACCAGGCTGACAATTTTGGGTGAGTTTTCCAAGGGAATCTGCCTTTTTTTCTCTCTTGGCAATACTGGAACTAATTTTAAAAGGGATACAACCAAGTATATGCCTGGGTGCGTTAAAAAATAATCGAACACAGCAACAAATTAAGTAGTTTCTTGGTGGGTAAATAACGTCGGTCCAAAAGATCCGGAGGGCATCTGAAGTGCCTCCCGGTTCTTTTGGTTCAGGTATGTACCAATGTGCCAGAAACCTAGCACATTCTGGTGGAGGGCCGAAACTTACGGTTTTAGGTAAGAAGCAATGCCCCTTATTAATGTCACAGGGAGTACTGTGAGGGAAAATATAATTGCTTAAAACTCAACTCGAATGGAAACTAGTGCGATTTCTTGGGGTCAATATAATATTAAAGGGGACAGGAAATGTGTGCTAAATGGCAGCAGTTTGTAATAATCCTAGTAAGAGAAATGATAAACTTGCCTCAAAATGAGCCACATTTAACTGTACCTTACTAAACACTGGTGTGAAAAACTGTGTTTTCGATTGTTTTCTTTTCATGGACAACATTCTGTTCTGTTCGTGGAACCAGTAATTTGGAGTGTTCACTATGTCAGGGTTTGAGTGCAGAATGCTAAATGTAAGCTATTGTCCTGTCAGAACCATGCTTTGAGTTCTTTGCTCAAACTGTGGCATAGTTAAAACTCCAGATCACAGGTTCCCTGAAAAGAAATGTAACAGAATGCCACCCATAAAAATCAAAACAGTGCAAAATCCTGTTTTTTTCACATCGTTTTTTTGTTCAGGTACAGTTACCTGTGGCTCATTCAGGCTTATGGATATTATCTCTGTAAGTGGTAACATTATAAACAGCTCATATTAAAACTCGTTTCCTGTTCTCTTTAAGATCAACAAAATATGATAGTTTTCTGATTTGGGAAGAGGGTGCTTGATCTGGCACTTTTTATCCAAAGGGGAAGCACTGTGCAGGTGGCTATCAAGTTTACTTTGGCGAAGGCGCCAAATTGACTGTTCTAGGTAAGTGGGAAGAGTTAGAATCCCATCAAGTGTGTGTGTGTGTGTGTGTGTGTGTGTTGGGGGGTATGTATGCTAAAAACCATATATTCACAAACCTCTTGTAAAATCAGGGAGCTCCTGTTACCATTTTTCATTTGGGGGCATTACATTTTATGTTTATAAAATCGTTCAAGTCTCTTGCTCTGCTGCTCCTAGGCACGTCCAAAAAAGAAGTAATTCAAAAGTGAAATGGCCAGTGGTGGTGATGTGGATGCGTTGGGTGGATACAGTAACTCACTTCTGCAGGAGAAATTAATAGCCCTCATCAGTTTCAGGAGCAAACGGTGCAGGACTGCTTATATATATATAATATAAATCGTATACCCATGTAACCAATACTGTGTAAACATGATGCATGGTGTTTGGCAGCATGTCCCGGTCCCCTGTCATACTTACTGCCATTCTGTATCAAAGGTTGTGGCTTTCCCCGTGGATTTATTCCTACTGCCTCCTGAAAAAAATACTCCTGACCTTATAAGACTACAGCTATACAGGCAAACTACGTTTTTCCCCATTAAATGTTTGATACCCCCTTAAAAATAAGTGTTATAGGTGTCAGGTTGACAATAGGACAATGTAAGAGAGACAGAAGTAAATGCAGATGCCCTTGCGAAAATATACAAGGCAGACCCCACTGGCACACATAAAATACCCCATGAAGGTTGTTTTTTCGTTACTTTATTTACCATTCAGTTCTTGCTATGGGAGTGCAACACCGTGCAAATTATCAGGCTTACTTCACTGGAGGGATCAAGCTGACTGTTTTAGGTAAGGACCATTTTTAGAGCCAGTGGCAATAGATGGAAGATAAACAGGTTTGTAAGCCCACTGAATTTGTCACAGCAGCCTAACACCATGTAAAAAACCAGTATTACTTTGGACTAAGCACCCGACTCACAGTTCTAGGTAAGTAATGACCCATGTTTTTCACGGTATAGATGCCATTTAGTGTGTTCATTGTTGGAACACATAGTTAAATGTGGAGAATCTGTTGTGTTTTAAAAGAAAGCCACAAGGGATCCGTGCAGGGTTTTTTCAAACTAGGGCACTTCAGTTTCTGAATATTTGATGACAGGGTTGTATGGCTGTACTTGTACTCTGAGGCATACTTTGGAGCGGGAACCAAGCTCACAGTTTTAGGTAAGATGATAAGACAGCTGAGAACACAGAAAGTTGTTAAAAAAAGGATGCACATTTATGACTACAGTAATCGGATTCCCTTTGCGTTTCATGGGAGGTATGCATAGGATAGCTGAGAATTCGATTGTAATCATGTTAGCCTTTTCGCAGTACAGGATTACATGATTAAAAGAGAACTATCCTTGATTACTTTTCATCGACACGCGCCGCAGTGCTACAATCAGAAAAACCTGCCTGCGATGGGTGTGGGGGCCGGACACTTCCAAGTGTTTTTTTTTTTTATCATTCCAGAACGGGGTCAGTGATTGATAGTGAAGGTGTAGTAGATTGAATTTTAAGCAGAAATTCATAAAACTAGGAGGTGAAGGCATACAGCGCACAGTGGGAGACTGCAGGAGGGTTTGTTTACAACCATAGTAAATTCTGTATGGGGCGGAGTTGGGGTGGGCACCTCTGGAGACATGAAGCGGCAAGAAAAATAGGGCTCTTTTAACTACTATGCCTTATACAGTCAGCGTAGTACTTGGGCTCTCTGTGGAAGAAATCATGTTGTGCGAACGGAAAACATGACGTAGGTCCTTTTCTGATGCAAAACGTCTGCAGGCTCTGCCCACTGCAGACGTAAAAAAAGAGGATATTACTTCTCTTAGAGAATTATAAATCCATGGAATTCACTCCCTACAGATACTGTCATCAGTAAAACCAAGAATATCTTCAAAAATCACCTAGACAACTACTTATTACATGACTATTACCTTGGGTATTATGGGCGATTGATAGGAGTGTTACCGACCTCTGAACAGGTGCGAAATCTGGTGGTAATTCTTGTCGAAGGTTTGACACTTCATTTTCAAGTGTTGGCTGTCATTAAGACCTCTTTCTTCCATCTGAGGAACATTACCTGGATTAAGCACCCAGTTCCGTCCAGTGACCTACCAACTCTGATCCATGCCTTTGTGACTTCACGCCTTGGCTACTGTAACTCCCTTTACCTAGGGCTTCTGGGGGTTGATATCTGCCGCCTGCAGCTGGTGCAGAATGCTGCGGCCAGGCTATTGTCTGGGTCATCTCGATCCAGCCATATTACGCCTGTACTGCGCGAACTGCACTGGTTGTCAGTTCAGTGGCGGATCACCTTCAAAGTCGGCCTGCTGACCTATAAAGCCCTACATGGACTGGAATCGAGCTACCTGCAAGATCTCTTGCATTCTTACTGCCCCCTCCTACCGCTTTGCTCGACTGATGCGGGATTGCTGGAGATTCCCAGGGTACAGTTAAAAACATCTGGATTGAGGGCATTTTCATTTGTGGCCCCTACCCTGTGGAATTGTCCGCCTCGCCGTATATAGGCGTGCCTGACAGTGGAGAGCTTTAAGACCACCTCAGACTTATTTCAGCTTGCATTTGATGTCGCTTTGTAACTGTTTTTGAAATCTTGATTACTGAACTGTATTTTAATATTTTATGGTTTTAGTTGTCTATTGTGCAGCGGTTTGATACTTTGTGAAGAGCGCTATATAAATAAAGTTTATTATTATTCATTAGCTTTGGCCTTATACTCCTTCCAACTTTCTTAGTGAATCTTAGTGGAAGGGGGGGCGAGTGGTACTGGCGACCATCAAGCAGGAAAGAGACCTGGAAGTAATCATATCTGATGACCTAAAGGTGACCAACAGTGTGACAAGGCAGTGGGGAGAGCCAGTGGGATGCTAGGGTGCAGAAGGAGGGGCATCACCAGCAGAAAGAAGGAGGTGGTGATACCACTGTACATATTACTGGTGAGACCTCATCTAGAGTACTGCATCCAGTTCTGGAGACCACATCTCCAGAAGGACATAGAGTAGAGGTGATCCAGAGGAGGACAACTAAAATGGTGCAGGGTCTGCATCAAAAGCTCCACGGGAAGAGGCTGAGGGACCTCAATACGTATACCCTGGAGGAAAGGAGAGAAAGAGGAGACAGGATAGAGACTTTCAAATACCTCGTGAGTATAAATAAGGTACAACAGGGAAGCATTTTTCAGAAAAGAAGATGCTCAAGAACAAGGGGTCATGCCAAGAAGCTGGAGGAGGGCGGACTCAGGGGGAAACATGAGGAAGTACTTCTTCACAGAAAGAGTGGTGGATGCATAGAACAACCTACCAGCAGAGGTGGTAGGGCAAAAACTCTAACGGGATTGAAGACTGCATGGGATAGGCATGAAGGAATCTTAAGAGGATAGGAAAGGTCGGGGAACGTCAGAGATCAAGTAGGGTCTGCAGTATTACAGTAGGTAGGGAAAATGGGCAGACTAGGTGGGCCATGCGGTCCTTATCTGCCATCAGATTCTATGTTTTTATGTTTAGGCAGAGCCTGACCGTTGGCTGGAGAGACAGAGAACGGAGGTTGACCAGGCAGTTCTGAGCATTGGGTGGTGGGACATAGAATGAGAGTGACCAGGTAGGATTCAAGTATTGGTCAGTGTGACACCAAATGGAGAGTGAACAGACAGGGCCCAAGTGTTGGCTGGTGGGACTCGCTACAGAAGCCAAACACACTATTCTCCAGAAGTGGAGAACCACTGAACTTACCTCCATGCGTGAATGGCTACTTGGAGTTGTCCAACTTGCAGTCTTTGAAAGACCGTCACACGTAGCCCTTTCAATTATCCCCATACTACGAAGTATAGGCTCCATACTTTGCTTACATGGAGGAACACTCTGTACATCCCACCTCATAGCGCACCTGGTAGAGCACTAATCCTCCTGGTTGTGCTTATTACCACATACTTAACGTCTAAACTACAAATACTGTAGTATTACTGGGCCCACACACTTCTGTTAAGGTTAGTGTTACTGGTGTGCCTTTCAACCCATAGTGCTACATCACCTTATTACCCTGGCTTCCAAAGCCCAACCATAGCCTTAGATCATGTTACTTAACTCTGCTTTTGCTTGTAAGACATAGATGGCATTGTTATTTCTAGGTAAATGTATGTATGTTATAGCAACTCTAGATTACACTTTGTATAACTACTGCTTTTCTGACAAAGTTATATATAGGCTGTATGTTTCTGTTTGTCATTTCTTTCAAAAGTTCAATGTTAAAGATGACTATTTAGGCAAATTATGCATTCTGGGTGGTACAGAATTCCAGGTTGTAGTAGCAATATGGTTAAAATACATTCGACCATATTTAGTTTTTATACAAGGAACTTTGAGTCCTCGTCCCTTAATCTTGCTGTCGTCGAGGCACAGGTCAGGAAGCATAGGAAAACCAGGAGCAGTTTGCAAACAGCATTTTATTAATAACAGCAAAATAAAAAATAAAAATTGTTCAGTATAACTATTTACAATGGCAGTACAAACAGAAAGCAGAGTCCTTCTGAATTTTTCTTCTCAATTTCCAATCTCAGTCTCTGTCTCTCCTTCTTGCAAAGCATTGCAGCTCTTTTTATAACAAGTCTTTGCAGGGAGATCGTTAAGAGAACATTATACTTCTCACACAGTGTTCCTGTCAGTTTCAGCCGGTGCAGCAAAAAGAACATTGTGACCCAGAACTGACCTCTTGTTGACAGCTCTGGAAATTTTTTTCAAACCAGCATCTCGGGTTAACCCCTTGAGTTTCAAATAACTTTTTTGCAATCATTTCACCAGTGTAACTATATACAATTTTAAACAAAGGGATCCCAGTTTCACATACAGATTCACATATATTTTTATACCTACAGATATGCGGGCGGGGGGCTAGAAATAGTAAGGGAAGGCAAAGATAGCAAAAGGTGGAGAACTACAAAACCGTCAGAGTGAGCAGTTCCTAGGTCTCACAAGAAAATCTGGTTGCGCAACCACACACAAGACAGAAAAGGAGAGGACAGAATAGACCCTTGCATTTAAACTCTTTTTGAATAACAAATGGGACAGGGCTTTATTCAACCCTGTCACACTCACGTGCAGAATAATTTGATGAGTCAATATTTTAGCTGTACGGTATTCAGGTAATAGTCCCGTCACACATCTGTATAGAAAATTACTTAGTGATCTTTCTCTTCTTACTTCTAAAGATGTCCATTTTAACTGTAAGAGCACAGAACAATGGGATGGGCCAGTGAAGTCCAATAAAAATCTTGCCAATCGGTATTGAAGTCCGACTTTTTTAAATTATGCTTACTTGTGTTGCACTGGACATTGTTGCATTGGTCAGAGGGACACAGAATACAAGGTGACCAAACAGGGTCTGAGCGTTGACCTCTGGGCCATGGAATCAAGGGGGACCAGGCAGGAACTGAGCAATGGCTGGTTGAATGCAGAAAGGCAGGTGACTAACAAGGGCCAGAGCAATGGCGGATGGGACATAGAAAGATGGGTTACTAGGAGGGCTGATTCGGTTCCCCAGTTTAAGAAAAGTCCCCTTTTCCTTCCCCAACAGAATTTTTGTAGTTGTGATATTTTGTGTTTATTTGGAAGGACATGTTTCTTTCTAGTTTAAAAGAGAAGCTTTATATTCGAAATGTCCTTTAGAATAAAAATATCATATTTGAACAGAAAAAGCTAAACTATAGCTAGAGTTAAAATAAACCAAAACTAATTCACAGGAGGGATTCCCTGGAAATTAAGACTAGCTAGAAACTTTAGATCTTACTTCGAGGGGACTCTTACAGCAGGCAACACCGCCAGGCACCAGGACCACACAGAAAATGCCTAGCTAGCAGTCTATCACGAGGGACTGCCCCAGCCGACATCAGCATGCTGACATCCACCAATTCTATAAAAGGCGTGGTCCCCCATGTGGCAAGATAGGCCTATAGCCTTTATTAATGTTTCTACGTAGGTACTGTAAAGCACTCCTGAGGTAAGACACTGTCTCTTTAAGAAGGCCTTTAAAAACAGAAGAAAAATAAGAATTTCTGTTAAAGCCAGCTTAGGTCTGGCACTTATCTAGATAAGGAACAGACAAGTTTATGACCATAAAAGTCGTAACTCTTACATAAAACTGAGCATTTAGTTTCCAATAACAAAAAGAGGATGGCCTAGGGTCAGGGACTTAAGCCAAATGCATAGACCAGATGTTACAGGGGTTTAACATGGAATCACAGTAACACCTGCAGGATAAGGGTAAACTGTTGTACCCCAATCTCTGTATAGCTAGAGTAAACACCCCATCACAAAAGTGATGGGTGGGGCTCGAAAACGACCAGACTTTATGTAACAGACCCATCTTGAAATTAGGGCATTCTCCTTAAGGTTTTCAGAGGAGAAGGTACATTAGCTTAAAGTTAAAACCCAGAGAATGACTTTTTCCTTAGACATCTCAGAGCTGAGAGACCTTAAGCTTGGGTTGAAGTATATAATAGGTCTTGGACTACTTTTAGAACAAGACCCGTGTTTTTGTGGAAAAGTGATTTTTCACATGCTAAATGGAAATTCTGATTTTAAGTCGGAATTTGAGAGCAAGGAATTCACTCTTCAAGGTAAACCCAGAGTTTTGAAAAAAAGACAGTCAGAGGCTGATTTTTAATTCCAGCAAATCTTGTGTTTTCCAAAGAATTTTTCTTCACCTACACAGAAAGAAAGTTTTTCTCAAAAAGGACACTTTTCTGGAAATTGAAACCTCAGAATAAAGTATAGTTTAGAACAACAGCATCTAGTGTTTTCTGTAAACCATCCAGTGTTATTTTTGGTATTGTCTGCAGTTCAAAGACCTTTCAAATTGTAGAATTTACTGTGTTGTTTTTATTTAAGTAAACTTTTATTATTTTCTTATCAACTCTGCCTGGGGTCTGACTGTGTGATCCAACATTTTAACAGAAGGGTTTTGCAAAGATTGTATGCCTTGTTAACGAAGACAGTGACCGCTCGGCTATTCTATAAAACTACTTAGGCAAGAGGCTGCCAGTGGCAGTGGTGGGATTCAAACCCGAATGTAGTACAGAGTCAAGGGGACTCGAAACTACAGTTTCTACCCTCCCACTGGGAAAATGGAAGGTTGGCAATGCTTCCTGAACCCTACACCTGATCACGGGTTCTGTAAAAAGGGGGATCCTCCCTGAAAACAGGAGATCCTGCCGCACCCCTGAGGTTGGGCTTGTGACAGATTTGGGCCAGCTACTGGGATTTTGAACGGTCTTATAAAACCATCATGCAATCAAAGGCAGAATTTGGAAAGGGGAAAAAGAAAGTTGTTTGCAGACAATAGACCCTATACTGTTAGAATTTTTTTTTCTTGAGCAGAGTAGTGTAGCATAGAAGAACGTCTTCCCAGTACAGCACTATGAATCTGGAACAGCTGATGAAGACCTGTGTGGGAAAGGGCATTCCTAGTGAGAACAAAATTAAAAAGCAACTCTCAGAGGCCCTTATGGCAGCTGAGACCAAGGATGCCCCACTCGTTTACAGCCACAAGTGGCGACTTCAGAGGTCCAGAGGAGAAGGAGCCACGTACAGACACGGAGCAGGAACTGAGGAGGCTGCAGATACAGGAGAAACGGCTTGAGAATGAGCACAAAAGGTTTGAGATGGAACTCCAGGAAAGGCAGCAACAGAGAGAGGCCGACGCGGAGGAATGGCAGTGACAGAGAGAGACTGATGCAGAGGAACAGAAATGCCAGAGGGAATTCCGAGTTGGAAAAGCTGGACCTCCAACAGAAAGTAACCCCAACAACACTCAAGCAGGTAAGTTGTGGGGTGGGTCTGAAATTACAGGGCTGGGATACAAATTGTAGAATTTACTGCATTGTTTTTATTTAAGTAACTTTTTATGATTTTCTTATCAACTCTGTCAGAATCTGAGTGTGTGATCTAGCATTTTAACAGAAGGGTTTTGCAAAGACTGTACACCTTGTTAATGAAGATGGTGACTGCTCGGCTATCCTACAAAACTAGTTAAGCAACAGGCTGCCAGTGGCAGTGGTGGGATTCAAACCTAAATGTAGTACAGAGTCAAGGGAACTCGAAACTACCGTTTCCACCCTTCCACTATGAAAAAGGAAGGTTGGTAATGCTTCCTGAACCCTATAACTGATCACGGGTTCTGTAAAATGGGGCATCCTGCCTGCAAAAGGAGGTCCTGCCATGCCCCTGAGGTTGGGCTCGTGACACCCCACATCTACCTATGCACATTTGACCTTCACGGATGCTAGCTTCAGTCGACCGCCATTTCCTTGCATTTAACCTGCGCTTTTATTTTTTGTTCTTTTAGTCCTTAAAACATTGAGTTTTCTGTGTTTTTTCTCCTGGGTTTATGTCTTCTTCTCCAGCCTCATCTTTCAATCACCTGATGAAGTGTGCCTGTGTAGTACCCCAAAGTTGGAATGGCATATAAGTGGGAATGGCTGTCCCATTAGTTCAGTGCACGCAGAGCTACAATAAAGTAATGCCGTAAGTCATTTAGTATGCAAAAGGAGCTGTATTATACAAACCATGGCACATAAATGTTTAAAATGTTTGGAAAAAAACAACTTTATAAAAAGTGTAGTACTGTTTAAAAAAGAAATAAAATAATTAAAAAGTTAAACACGCATGAAAGCGAATTGCTACAATCAGTAAAGCCTATTAAAAGTTTAAAAGTCTTTCACTAACAGTCTCACTCTGGAAGTTGTTTGAGTGAATCCAGTCAGAAATCAAGAGCTACTTAGTAACCATGCTCGAGAGTGATTCTACGAGCTCAGAGCTTCTTGCAGAGGCTAGATCCTCAGGTTTTTTTAACTTGCAGCACATTAACACCTACTGTTCACACCAACTGTGCTGAAGCAAATTGCTAACAAGCTGATAGGGCAGCATCACCAGCCAGTTATCTTAAAGCAAGAAAGCATACAACCGATATTTCACAGGCATATATCCGAATGTAACTGCACTGAGCACATAGGAAAAAAAAAAAAGCGGGACCCAGCAATAAAACAGCATGCAAATGTAAAAGGCATACATCCAAAAGGCATACAAGTGGAATTGACCGTAGAGTCTTCTGTCCTAGGCTTCAGCCTCCCCACTGCCTGCAGGACTTACACCTCAGCTGTCCATTCTCATTACCTAGCTCTCCTGTGCCTCCACTTATTGCAGGTCTGGGTCCATTTCTTCCCTGGGGGCTTCCCTTCCTGCCTCTAAGGAAAGCAAAGCCTGCAGTGTCTGAAAGGTGGTTGGCTAGGTGATTGGGACATTGTCAGTTGGTTGGGTGGTGTTGGGGGGGCACCCTCAGTTGCTGCAACTGTCTTGAATCTCTGTCTACTGAAGCTGTCATCTCCAAGTCCAGTCACCATCTGCTGCTCTGGCCCCTTTCCAGTCTGGCCAAGACATACTAATGGAGAAACGAGTGACAACTGTTACAGTGCCAGGGGAGGGTTGGCTATCCAATATGTCCAGCAGATATGGGTGGTGGTTGACTGCCATGACACACTACAGCCAATGAGCGGGCTTTTCCCCTGTTAGTGTTCCCACCCACCTCCCACTCTAGCCATCACACTTATACGACTGTCTTGGTTGGGGGGGAGCTAGGCAACAAGTGGTAACCTACCTTGCCAGCAGCACCACCACCTTGCTGTCCCCAGGTGTCACTGGAAAAGCAATGCAGTTACTTACCTCAGGAAGCACAACATCCTCAGGGAGCAGCTCCTTATCCAGGAACATCAGCTGTGACATGTACTGCAATATCAGACTCGGAGTGTGGCAGAAGGACCAAGTCACCAAACAAGGGCCACTGAAACCAAGGGGTGATGCTATCGCAGTCTGAAGGCACACCTCCAAGTCCCCTCCCCTTACTGTATTGATTACATAATCACATCAGCCCTTCCCTTCCTTCCCCACCCAAAACTGCAGTAACCTATGCATTTAACAAAAACAGAGCTATTCTACCTTGAAGTCGGGCCTGAGGATATCCACAGGTGACATCACCATGGAGGTGCTGTCCAACAGCTTTCTCCGACGGAAGGCTTTTGAGGTTGCGTTAAACTCCAGCAATGCCTCCTGGATATGTCCCTCATACAGGGCAGTGCTGTCATGGGGTTCAAACAAAATGAACTCCTTCCGGCCCCCAATCTGCACAAGAAAAAAAAATGCAAGTCAGGTTTAAGAATGTACAAACTAATTTGGGAAAGAAAGATTACTGATTCATTTGAGTTCTATCCCCACCAACTCAGTGGGCTTACCATCATCCCTTTTTCTTCAAGGTACTCGATGGACTGGTGACATCCTAAAATGTAACTGACTGAGCTGGCTTCCTGTAAATTCACCAACCATTGTGCAACTGACTGCTGATGGAGACGGCCATATATTTTTCCCAAACCCAAATTTAGCAGCTCACCACTTGCTCATTCACAATTTTTTATTTTCTGTTTATGCCCCCTTCCTTCTCCGCAACTGTACCCTTCCCTCCAGGATCTCCAAGGCACTCACCTGGGCTCCGACAGCTCCCGAACCTCCTATTGGTGTCCTTCCTCCATGTTGCCTAGGTTTGCCCCTGGCGAGGAGGAAGAGAGTGGCTCCCCATTCCATCCCCCCCACCTGCGAATTTCTTCGTCAGGGGACCGCTGAGATCACCTGGAGCCGGTCGTTGACATCCAGTGGTACCGGGACCCTTCATCGAGTCAGCTTGCAGGGTGTTTTTCTGTTTTTTCTCCCATTCCCCTCAAGGAGCATGCACATATTGCGTGCCAACACTCCAGAACTTGCCCAGCTTCCTCCCCTCCCATGCAATGCCTCCCAGCTGCACCACCACCACCCGTGGTCACCAGGTGGTGGTATTGCAGCGGGGATGGGGATCTCCCCCCCCCAAAGGAGAGGAGCATCCCCTGAGACGCTCCAACTACCTCCCCCTGATGGCTCTCCGACAACCCAGGTCCGCTTGAAAACTCGTGGTCACCCGCACCGCAAGCGGTAGGCATCTCATTCACAAATTTTTTTATCACTTTTTCTAATTATGGGGTGCTACTGGTGTGTGGTACATATTAGTTAAAACACAGAATTCAGTTCACACCCTCATGTTTTTATTTATTTAAAACTTTTACCAGGAAGGCATACTGAGCAGATGACTGCTCGATTCCAGATGTGTCTGGAGGGGAGGGCACATGGGGTCAGTACAAAATAATACAGTGGCATAAAAGGACACACTATGTTATTTTAAACAGAGACACAGCAAGATATTGTGTTAAATAGTACAATATTATAAGCAGAGGTACAACAGATATAGTGTTACAAGCAGCACGAAAATTACTATGCTATGGTAAAAATCCCAGATCTCGGAAGATTACAGCAGGTCCATATATAATACAGCCAGAGTTTTAATGTGGCAGCATGAACTTCCAGCCTTGCAAACATGTTAATAAGTGCTCAGTCTTGGGACAGGGAGAAGGGACGGTTAGGTGCATTCGCATGTGGAAGAGAAGTGGGCTCTGAGGAAGGAGTTGAGGAGGTTTGTGTGGAAGAGGCATGGCGAATGTCCGAGGGGAGCGAATTCCACAATTTAGGCATATGGCAAGAGAAATCTGCTTGGCCTGCAGTGGTGGGTTTATGTGGGATGGTGAAAGAGCGGGTGTCAAAATGTCTGAGGGAGTGCGAGGAGTGGGAAGGCAAGACAAGGGCTGCGGAGAGGTACGGGAGTAGGGCCTGGGTCCAGAACTTGGCTGTAAGTCAAGCACAGTGGGATTGCCATCTATTCTTAAGTGAGGGTAGGCACAAGGATTGGTAAAGAACACAGTGGTGGGTAGTGTGAGAGCAGTCAAGAGAGTGGAAGAGGGTATCCAGCCGGGTTAGAGAAGTCTTGGGAGCGGCACAGTAGACTACGTCGCCATAGTCAAAGATTGGGAGAATCATTTTCTGTACCATTGCACGGCGAGCGTACAGCGGGATACAGCCACTGCTGCGGTACAGGGCACCCAGCTTGGGATGTAGCTTCTTGTGGATGGCCTCAATATGTACAGAAAAGTCAAGGTGCTGGTCAAGCCAGACCCTGAGGTATCTAAAGGAGGTGCAGTCCTCCAGCATAGTCCCATCCAGGGTGTGGAAGGTGGGGAGGGGAGCCGAGAGAGTCTCTGCCTTGTGCCGAAGGTCATGGAGACAGTCTTCTTGGCATTAAGGAAGAGCTGATTTGAGCGAAACCAGAGCTGGACATCGTTGAAGTCACGCTGAAGTCTGGCTGCCACATCAGATGTCGGGGGGCCGGATGGATACAGGACGGTGCTGTCCGCATACATATGAATGGATGTGTGGGGACAGGCTGAGGGCAGATCATTTTGAAAGATGGAGAACAGCAGCGGGCCAAGGACTGAGCCTTGGGGAACACCAGTTGAGATGGGGAGGGAAGAGGAGATGGCATTTCCAATCCTGACAGACTGTCCTGCCTATGAGATAGGAGTGGAACCAACTGGTGGCCTCCTTAGAGAGCCCAGCAAGGGAAAGCTTGTTAAGGAGGCGAGGGTGAGGTACAGTGTTGAAAGCCTCTCCGAAGTCAACAAAGATGATGGAGGTGATGTGGCCTTGATCCATACTGGTGAGGATGGAGTCGGTGAGCCTCAGGAGGGAAGTGGAGGTGGAGTGGAACTTCCTAAACCCAGACTAGTAAGATGTGAAGAAGAAGGAGTCAAGGAAGGGGGACAGCTGGGAGAGGAGTAAGTGTTTCTGGAGTTCTGCAAGGATGGTGAGGAGGGAGATAGGGCTGTAGTTACCAGGGGAGGAGGGTTCGCCACCCTTTGGTAGGGGGATGACTGTGGCATGCTTCCATTCAGCTGGGATTGAAGCGACAGAGAAGGAAAGGTTGAAGAATGAGGCCAGTGGGGAGGCAGTGGCCGGGGCTGACAAGAAGAGTAATTTGGAATCCAGCCCTGGGGGACACTTGCCCTTGGAGGAGTTTAGGGTAAGTAGTGCTTTGTAAACATCGACTGGGGTCATGTGGAGGAAGGAGAAAGCAGGGGAGGAGGCTTGTGGTGGGCATGATGAGGTGGGAGTGGCTACTGGAGCAGGTGGGACAGAGGACAGGAGTGATGATGTGCAGTTTGTGAAGGAGTTAAACTCCGTAGCCACTGCGAACAGCTCCATTACCGTGGAGCCACCTGCGTGTAAGATGGGGTGGGGGGCTGGGACGGAGGGGAGAAGAGTGATTTTACCACCTTCCAGAATTTAGAGGGGTGATTAACATTGGTGTGGAAGGTCAATTTGAAATAGTATGCTTTTGCCTGGTGTATTAGGCATGTGCACGTATTACGCGGAGTACGGTACTTCTGGTAAGCCGAGGTGGAGCCGGTAGCTTTATGGTATTTCCAAACCTGGTCCCTGGCCCTGAGACTGGTCATGATCTCTGCAGTGATACAGGGCAGGTGTGAGCCCCGCACCCGAGTCCGTCTGAGGGGGGCATGGGTGTCCCAGACCGAGTGGAACTTGGACTTGAAATAGTCTAGGGCATAATCAACAGAGGTGGCACGAGGGATGAATGACCAATCTACATTAGCCAGGTCATTCTGGAGAGCAGTTTGATCCAAGGATTTGAAGGACTGAACCAGTAAGGTTTTTTTTTTGGGGGGGGGGGCCTTGGACCTATGGACTTTTCTCACCGAACAGATTAGATGATGGTCGCTTAGGGAATCGGGTAGAAGACCAGCGGATATTATCCAGTGCGGGTGGGAGGTGAGTGCCCAGTCAAGTAAGGAGTGGTTAGAGGTTTCTGAGTTTTGGCGGGTGGGTTCCCTAATCAGTCGGGACAGATTTAGTGCTGCTACATCATTTCAAATCTTAGAGCTAGAGGAGGAGAACCAGTTTATGTTGGTCTCCAAGAACTTGGAGCTCCTCACCCGATGCATGAGAATTTAGGGTAGCTAGGAGGTCCTTGATAGCAGACACAGGGGAGCCAGGGGGACAGTAGGAGCCTCCTACAAAAATGGGGATGGAGTGGGACAGGGTGATTTTCACCATCAAGGAATCAATATTCAGCACGTGTGGTAGTAAAAGCGGTACAGGGGTGAATTGGAGGGAGGAGCTGATGTACATGACGATGACCCCGCTTTTTCTGTGACTGGGTCGATCTTGCCGGATTATGATGTAATCTGGGATTGAGATATAAGCATCCAGGGAGTGAGGTTTTAGCCATGACTCAGTAATAATCAGGACATCCGGTTTGAGGGATAATGCAATCGGCTGGAGCAGAAGAAAAAATTACTCACCTTAGTAATTGCTTTTCTTCTCATGGAGTCTTGCTGTATTAGGACTATAGCAGTCAGCCTCAGCCTCTGAACTGCCCCGGAGAGGAAAGGGTTAACTCCAGAGAAGTCTGGAGTTCCACAGCGCGAGGGCGCTGTTCAAAGCTCTATCTGTGCAGTTTGAAGTCAAACTGCCAGGTTCTTTACGAAGCTAAACTAATATAGCAAGTCTGTGTGGAAAAACCCTACACTAGCCATTGGCTACTTACCAGTAGTAGAACTACAAAACACACAACAATCACAGAATAGCAACAAAATTATTAAATATTGTTAGCATCACTGAAAAGAAGATTAACAGACCCTCTCCCCAAAAGACTCAAGTCCAGGGAGGGGCCACCCACTCAACGAACAACAAATTACCTAGTTCCTAAACCCAATAAGCAAAAAAAAGGCATGACACACTAGCACCAATTTGCCAACCCCATACCCAAGGAGGAGTTCTGAGCGGGTAGGAGGCGGGGTTGTCCTAATACAGCAAGACTCCATGAGAAGAAAAGCAATTACTAAGGTGAGTAATTTTTTCTTCAAACACCATGAAGTCTTGCTGTAATTAGGACTATAGCAGATTACAGCAGCAGCACATCCATGGAGGAGGGTCAGAACCTACTTGGGAAATAGGCTCTGAAGCACAGCTGTGCCAAACAGGGCATCCCTCCTGGATTGAACATCAAGGAGTAATGTTTGGTAAAGGTGTGAACTGTTTTCCAGGTAGCAGCTTGACAGATCTCCAAAATGGGAATATCTCTAGCAGCCGCTAGAGATGCAGCTGTACCTCTGGTGAATGAGCCCTCAATCCTGAGGGGGCTCTTTACCCAGTTTTGGTAACAGAATTGGATACAAGAGACAATCCACCTTGCAATTGTCCTCTTAGTGGCAGGTCTCCTTTGCCGACTTCCCCATAGGTAAGGAAGAGCTGGAGGATTCAAACCTATGACCCTTGGTGCGTTCAAATAGTAGCATGAGATGCTTTTGGCGTCAGACTGCAATCTCCTCTCCCTGAAGAGGAATGCTCAGTGAAAAATACTGGGAGAGAGATGAATTGGTTGAGATGAAAATCTGAGACCACCTTTGGTAAAAACCTTCTATTAGTCCTAAGGACTACCTTGTCCCTATGAAAAGAAATGAAATCTTCTTCCACTGACAAGGCTTGCAACTCACTTATACGTCTAGCAGAAGTGATGGCCACTAGAAAAACAGTCTTCCAAGTCAAAAACTTGAGGTCTGCCGAAGACAGGAGCTCAAAGGGGGGTTGCATTAGCTGAGCAATGCAAACATTCAGGTCCCAAGCAGGAGCTGGTTCCAAGAAGGGTTAGTGTGAAGAAACCCTGAAAAAACTTGGAAATTACAGGGTGAGAAGAGATGGAAGCAGGTTTACCTGCTGACACATAGCAGAGACTGCTGTCAGATGAACCCTTAAGGTAGCTGGCTTAAGGCCTAGAGAATTTAAGTGGACCAGATAGTCCAATAAAACAGTCAAATCAGCAGATTCTGGGAGATTTGCTTCCCAGAGCACCAAATGGAAACCTCTTCCACTTAGAATTATAGGTGGCCCTAGTAGAAGGCCTCCTGGCCGCCTTCAAAATATCCAAGACACCTTGAGAGAGGTGTAGATCAGCGAATTCTAGCTCCTCAAGAACCAAGCCTTGAGGTGGAGGGAACTGAGGTTCGGATACCACACTCTCCCCTGTGCACAGGTCAACAGGTCGTGGGTCCTGGGCAAGCTCAGGGGAGGGTGGACAATCAGGGACAGAAGGAGAGGGTACCAGGGCTGTCTGGCCCAATCTGGAGCAATCAGAATCACCTTGCAGGACTGAGTTCTGATCCTCACTAGTACCCTGAAAAGGAGAGGAAGGGAGGAAGGCATATAGATATTTCCCTCCCAATCTAACTGGAAGGCGTCCAGTGGGACTGATCCCAACACTGGAGGTCTGCAACAAAACAGAGGAAGTTGGTGGTTGTCTGGGGCTGCAAAAGATCTATCTGAGGGTGCCCCATCTGGCAAAGACTGACCCCAGCACTAGAGGGTTCAGGGCCCATTCGTGGTGGCCCTGAGAAATCCTGCTGAGGGCATCCGCTGAGACATTGTCCTTCCTGGAAGGTGAACTGCTATCAGGGAGGTATTCAGGGAGTAAGCCAGAGACCACAGCTTCATTGCTCGTGCACAAGGCAGAAGACCGAGTGCCCTTGCTTGTTGATGTACCACATTGTTGTGGTATTGTCTGTCCTGACTTGAACTACCTTGTTCTGGACAGAAGCTGAAAAGGCCTGGAGAGCTAAGGACAGCCCTGAGCTCCAGAAGGTTGATGTGGAGCAGAGATTCCTGAGGAGACCACACTCCCTGAGTGGAAAGGTCGCCCAAGTGAGACCCCATCCTAGGAGGGGGCATCTGTGGTAAGTGTGAGGGAGTGAGGAATGGGTAAGAAGGGGACCCTTGAGTTAGATTGCTCTGGTCCTGCCACCACTGAAGGGCCAGGATCAGAGATCTTGTCACTGGGACTAATTTGGTGAGGGGGTCCTTCTTTTGGGACCAAAAAGATCTCAGGTGGAATTGGATGTCTCTCATCTGGAATCTTGCTCCCTGCACAACAGCTGTGGACGCAGCCATGTGTCCTAGGAGTTGCAGAAAGTGCCTTGCTGGCCGAGAGACCCGCATGGTGAAGGAAGATGCCAGGGCAATGAGTCTGTCCACCTCTCGGAGGGAGATATGCCCTGGCAGACTTTGTGTTCAACTCTGCACCTATGAAAGTTAGTACCTGAACTGGTTCGAGAACTGACTTTGGAAGATTCAACAGGAATCCCAGAGAGTGAGAAGCTGCTGGGTGACCAACAAGTGAGATTTTACCTGATCTGGAGACTGACCCACTATGAGCCAGTCGTCCAGGTAGGGAAAACGGCCACCCTTTGCCTTCACAGATGAGCCACTACCACAGCCAGACATTTTGTGAAAACCCTTGGGGCAGAGGTAAGGTCAAGGGCATTGCTCTGAACTGATAGTGGCCAGAAGGTAGTTCGAACCTGAGGTACTTTCTGTGAGAAGGCCTGATCAAGAAATGAAAATAGGCGTCCTTGAGGTCCAGGGAAGCTAGCCAGTCTCCTGGTCTCAGGAGGGCAAAATCATTGCCAGAGTTAACATTTGAACTTTGGTTTCAGAAGATGCTTGTTCAGGAACCTTAAATCTAAGATGGGCCGCCATTCTCCTGTCTTTTTGGGGTAAGAAAATACCTTGAATAAAGACCCTTGCCTGATGGCAAGGGAACCCTCTCTACTGCTTTGCATCCCAGCAGAGAAGAAACCTCTGTTTCAAGCAAGGGCTTCAAAGGATTCGCAGGTGAAATGTCTGGCCCTCATCTTTGGGAACTGTTTGAAACTGAGGACCAGACCTTGGCTTACCACCTCAGAACCGACTTGTCGAAGTTAGGGACAACCAGTTCTGGCTGAAATAAGCCAACCTGCCCCCACGGTACAGGAGATTCGGCCCTGGGCACCCCATCAGGGTGCCTGCTTGGCAGCTGTTTTGGGCTGAGAAGAAGGGCGGTCTGCCTGAGCCCGTCTGCCCTGCCTCTGAAGAAACCCCTCTGAACAAAGGCTGAAGAGGCTTAGAGCTTGATAAAAGGCTGTGGTAAGCCTACCCCTACCCCTGGGGGGCATGCCCTCTGGGGCATGCCTCTCTTTAGCTTGGGTACTTTTGTAGGTAGTTCTGTATTCATCCATTTTTTTCATGTAATTTTCTGTCTGATCACCAAACAGAGTTACCTACTACAGGGAAATCCATAGCCTTTGCCTGAGTGTCTTGGGACAAATTAGTGCATCTGAGCCATGCCAACCTACGGAGAGCTACAGAAGTGGCCATGACCCTAGAAGAAACATCATTAACATCAACAGCAGTATGAAATTGAACTTTAGAGGCCTCAATGCCATCAGCAGCCACCTGTTCCAACTCACTAGCCAGCTGACCCTGGGCCTGCTTGGCTAACTGCAAAATAGTGTCCCATCTAGACTTCTGATATCTAGCCACATAAGCCATGTAATTAGCCTGCCTGAGTCCCAAAGAAGCTGCCATATATTGCTTTTTTGCCATGGTATCAATCTTCCTGGAATCTTTGTCAGGAGGATGTGATGCCAAGGGAATATTAGCCTTGTCGCAGGCTGCAGCTTGAATAACACCTACATGACTACACTGCTCAGTGAGGAAGTCTGTATCTGGGCCTGATAAAGTATACCTTCTGTCCATTTTTGTCTACAGGAGGGACAGAATGAGATTTTTAAAATCTTTGTTGTTTGCTTCCTAAATGATTATGCAAAGGAATAGACAACCTTCTAGACTCTGGAATATCCATCATTTCAACAAAATCAGGCTCCTCTTGCTCATCCACAGCCTCCTCTAAAGGGAGCTGGAGGTTTCTACCACCTTTTATAAAACACAAAATGAGAAGGGACTCAGACAACAGAGGGGAGACTCTAAGGGTCTGTCTGGAGAAATGTCCGTTCAATGGGCACGTCCAGACCTTCCCAGTCACAAATGCACTGATCAAATCCTCCTCCCCTCCTGTGGTTCATAAAACTCCTCAATAACATAATCTTGAACCACTGGACCTGGACGAGCCACCCCTCTGCCACTTGTGGAGGGCTCTCCAAGTCCCTGAGACAAAGACTGAACAATCTGTATGGCTTTTGCTATTTCTGCAACAGTTGGAGAAACTATCTTAGACTCCAAACCTGCTGATTTCTTTGTCTTTTTTGCTGGTGCTGGTTCCTCTGAACCAGCCTTTCTCTTGCCCGAGGAAGTAACGCCCTGGTCAGAGGGCACTCCCTCTGGTCCAGTGGGTACTGGACCGGGCTGGCCATCCGGGTCAGCGGACTTTTTGGCCTCTCGTTCCCTGAGCCGGCCCAATCTCTTCTCCAGGGTGGCTGCAGGGAAATTTTTACATATCTGGCAGTCTGAAAGGAGGTGGTCAGCCCCCAGACAATAAACACAAGTGGTGTGTGGGTCAGCCTTGGCAAAGGCTTCCCCACAAACATCACAGTGTTGAAACCCCGTGGGCCCGGTTTTTCTTTTGGGTTTCTCAGACATAGTGCCAGCCTAACCAAAACTTGCCCTTTTCTTCAGGCCGTGCCAGAGCAAGACACCCTTATCGGTTCCTAACTCGTGTCACGGTATTGGAAAACCCTATTAAAACGAGGGTTTTTAGAACCGATAAGAACCGGGTACCTCACGCCTAAAAATCTTCAAAATATAGAAGCGATCGGTTCAGACTGAACCGATAATTATTCCACACAGACTAAATTTTCGTTTACTTACGGTTACCAGATAGAGCTTAAGACCGAAACTGCGTAATTTTGAGACTTTTGCCGGTTTTCTGAACCGAAGGAACCGACCGAAAACCGTAGTGAACCGAGCTGAAGGAGCTGATTCGGAGCGACTGTTCAGTGAAGCGGAGTAAAGAATCTGGCAGTTTGACTTCAAACTGCACAGATAGAGCTTTGAACAGCGCCCGCGCGCTGTGGAACTCCAGACTTCTCTGGAGTTAACCCTTTCCTCTCCGGGGCAGTTCAGAGGCTGAGGCTGACTGCTATAGTCCTAATTACAGCAAGACTTCATGGTGTTTGAACGATCTTTGTGATAAGGCTCTTGATATTTAAGTGGGCTAGCATTAGGCCCCATGTGAGCTGGACAGGAAGAGGTGGGGTTGGACCATTGTTGGGCTCAATGTCACCAGCCATGGGTAGTAGGATTGTTACCAAGGTTCTGGTTAGGGTTGACAGAAACTTACAGTGGGGGAGAGGGGACGGGTGTGTCAATGCTGGGGTTGCCTGTGTGGGGAACTTCAGTGCTAGCAGCCCAGCATGGAAGCTGGGGGTAGTATGGATAGAAACACAGAATTTGATGGCAGATAAGGACCGCTTGGCCCACGCGGTCTGCCCATTTCCCTACCTAATGGATAAGCTGCAGATCCTACTTAATCAGCAGCCTACTTCTTCCTACCCCCACCCCCCAGAACTGCCTTATGACTGTCCCATGCATGCTTGAATTCCACCACTGTTTTTGACTCCACAACCTCCTGAAGGCTGTTCCATGCATCCACAACCCTCTCTGTGAAAAAATACTTCCTTAAATTACCTCTGAGCCGCCCCCCTTCTATCTTCAAATTGTGCCCCCTTGTTCTTGCACACCTCTTTTTTTGAAAGATGCTACCCTCTTGGACTTTGTTGATTCCCTTGAGGTACTTGAAAGTTTCTATCATGTCCCCTCTCTCCCTCCTTTCCTCGAGGCTATACATATTAAGCTCCTTAAGTCTCTTCATATGTCTTCCAGTGCAGACCCTGCACCATTTTAGTTGCCTCCTCTGGACAGCTTCCATCCTGTCTATGTCATGCGGAGATTGGGTCTCCAAAACTGCACGCAGTACTCCAGATGGGGTCTCACCAGCTGTCTGTACAGAGGATAATAACTTCCTGTTTTCTACTGGTGATGCCTCTCCCTATGCATCCCCCCAGCCCTCCTTGCTGCCCTCTCACATTGCTTGCCCACCTTTAGGTCATCTGATATGACTACCCCCAGATCCCTTTCCATTTTTGTTGTTGTTAGTATCTCACCCTCATTGTGTACTCTTCCCCTGGGTTTTTGTTTCCCAAGTGCATTACCTTGCACTTCTTAGCATTGAATCTAAGCTACCGTACATTTGACCATTCCTCTAACCTTGCCAAGTCCCTTCTCATCCTTTCCACCCCACCTTGTGCATCAACTCTGTTGAAGATCTTTGTGTCATCTGGAAAGAGACATACTTTTCCTTCCAGTCCCTCTGCAATGTTGCTTATAAAGACATTGAAGAGGACCGGTCCTAATACTGAACCCTGTGGTACCCTACTAGTAACCCCCCTTTCTTCAGAGTGGACTCCATTTACTATTACTCTCTGTGTCCTATTCTCCAGCCAATTCTTTACCCAGGCTGTCATCTTGGGACCCACTCCCAGGCTGGCTAACTTGTATATTAATCTTTTGTGTGGGACTGTGTCAAATGCCTTGCTAAAGTTCTAGGTAGGCCATGTCCACAGCCCCTCCCTGATCTACTACTTTGGTCACCCAGTCAAAGAAATCTATCAGATTTGTCTGGCATGACCTTCCCGCTGTGAATCCATGCTGCCTTGGGTCCTGTGCCCCTCTGGCCTCTAGATACTCGACAATTCTTTCCTTCAGAAGTGATTCCATCATTTTCCCTATCACTGAGGTTAAACTAACAGGTCTGTAGTTTCCTGCTTCTGTCTTGCTCCCACTTTTGTGAAGGGGAATCACATCTGCCCTCCTCCAGTCCTCGGGTACCACCCCATCCTCCCATGATTTGTTAAAGAGGGTAGTCAGTGGTGTCACTAGTTCTACCCTTAGTTCTTTTAGAATTCTGGGATGAATCCCATCAGGCCCCATTGCTTTGTCCACCTTCAGTTTTAAGAGTTCTTTCAGAACCCTTTCTTCTGTAAATGGGCTGGTATCAACTTCTGTATCCAGAGTGTTTCTACTGTTTGTTTTAGGTACCTCCCCCTATTCATTTGTAAATACTGAGCAAAAATATTTGTTTAGTATCTCTGCCTTTTCACAGTCACCCTCTGCCCACCCTCCCTCCCCTTTATTAAGCCTCACTATCCCTCCCTTGGTCTTCCTTCAATCCCTGATGTACCTATAAAAGGTTTTATCCCCCTTCTTAACTGAGTTGGCTATCTTTTCCTTGGTTTGGGCCTTTGCTGTTCTGACTGCCTTCCCAGCTTCCTTTTGCTTTAACTGATACAGTTCTCTGTCCTGCTCCTTCTGTGATTCCTTGTACTTCCTGAATGCTTTCTTTTTCTCTTGAACCTTCACTGCCACTTCCTTTGAGAACCATAGTGGTTTCTTACATCGTTTGTTTATTTGCTTCACACAAAGGCTCTTACCTCTGTGATGGCAGTTTTATTATTCCCCATTGTTCTTCTACCCCTCCCTCCTGCCCATTTCCTAGTGCATTCCTTAGGCACTCACTCATTTTGGCAAAGTCAGCCCTCCTAAAGTCCAGTACTTTTGCCTTTGTATGACTTGACTATATTGCTGTGTTTATTGTGAACCATACTGTTCGATGGTCGCTAGTTCCCAGATGGCTACCCACTTCTACATCTGTGATCCTCTCTCCATCTCCATTTGAGAGAACCAGGTCTAAGATTGCTCCCTCTCGAGTGGGCTCCAATGCTAGTTGTCTAAGGCATGCCCCCTTTACGGCATCTAGAATAACCCCACTCTTCGAAGTGGCTGCTGCAACTGCACTCCAGTTAACATCTGACATTCAGATCACCCATCAGCAATATCTCCCCTTTTTCTGCCATTCTAAGTATACTTTCTATCATTTCCTCGTCCATTTCCTCCCCCTGAGAAGGGGGTCTGTATACAACTCCTGTGCGGATTGTGGTGCCATTGCCTGTCTCCAAATTTACCCACAGTGCTTCTTCTCCTCCCTGTTTACCCTTTTGTTCTGTTGCTTTCTTTCCCTTATGTAAAGAGCTACTCCTCCTCCTCTTCCTCTTTTACCCTCCCTGTCCCTCCTGTAGATAGTGCATCCTGGTATGTTTACGTCCCATTCATGGTTTTGTGTATACCATGTTTCTGTGACTGCCACGATATCCAGATGTTCCTCCTCCATCAAGGCCACTAATTCAGGAAGCTTGTTACCCAGACTATGGGCATTGGTACTCATTGCTCTCCATTTTTTGAAGGCTTTACCTTCTGTTGCAGCATCCTCCACTGACCTTTCTACCTCGGTCTTTTTCTCATTTAGTACCCTGTTTTGTAGGGAGAGGCTGGGATTTTCCTGCTGCTTATCAGTGCCTCCCCCCTTGACTAGTTTAAAAGCTTGCCAATGAAGCATTTAAACCGACTGCTCAAACTACTTGTTCCCAGTTGTCCAGGAGGTTGGGGGATTAGTGGTGGCTATGGAGGCGGTAGCTAGGGGTATTTAAAAAGGAGCACAGGGAGGTTTAGTGTATAACTGCTTGGCATCTTAGGGTAGGATGAGGGTGGAAGGGATACTAAAGGCATGAGGAGGGTGCCGCGAGTGAGATGAGGAATGTGATGAAGGGGGTGAGGGTATGGCAGGGCACCGGCGGATGGTCTGTAGCGGGAGTCCAGTGTAACTGAGGGTGGTAGATGGATTTGAGTACTGCACGACTCAACGTCTATAGGGAGCAGTAGGTTAATTTTCAAGGTTTGGAAAATGGGAGCGCTTCTAGTGGCGCCTAGTGGTGGACCACGATAAGCTGCAGGGGGGAAAGCAGGCTGATGACTGCAGCAGCTTGGGGGGAGAGCAGGAGTTTGTTTTCTCCTGTTGCCCTCACAACCACACCGGGCAGCTGTGGAGAAAGGGACCAACAATATAAGCAGATTCCAGGGGAGGAGGGACATGCAGGGGGAGGGTAGCAAAGGATCAGATGGCCGGAGACAATGGGCGATCTGAAAATGCAAGGACCAGGTAATGCAATTACAATCTGCATGCCTCAAGTAATTAGACAGAAACAGGCTACAGCTAACTAAACAAGCACCTTACAATGGAAGCTCTCAGAACCTGCTCTTATAATGCACAGATTTAAAATGAGCAGCGATTTCTTTTTGCACTTCAGCCAAAAATAAACATGCACCTAAAAATGGAAGCTCACTGAACATGCTCATAAAAACGAACTGCTGCTTCTTTTTTGTAACTGTTTTAGCTGATGTGAAATATCTCTAGCTGTTGTGTGAATATTATCTAACTTTGTGTTTTTCTGCAGCAGTTTCAAATTTAGTTTAGTTACCAGGTAAGAGCGCTAGGCAAAAAGAGGCCTATTTCCAAGCACAAATGACTGATACAGGATGATTCTGTAAATAGGGCTTACCTGTGCAGTCTTTTCCTGTTATAAAAAAGTAAAAACGTTTTTACTTATTATGAGCCAGAATGCCTGGCCTGCCCCCAACAAAATGCCCACTATGCCAGAAATGGCCTCCCACTCCTACAGAGCACCTACCCTACACACAAGTCCAGGCCTTGGGTTGGCATTCTGGCACAAAAAGTGGGCATTCCAGCCTTTGGGTGGGTACTGTGCTCCTTGGGTGGGCATTCCGGCCCAAGTGTGGACATTAGGGCACACTGGGCATGGATTCTGGCTACCAGGGTAGGCATTATGGCCCTTGAATGGGGAGTGCCACTCAGGGTGGCCATTCAAGCACACTAGGTGGGCACTGTGCCTCTCCCAGTGGGCATTCCGGCCACAATGTAGTCATTCTGTCACAAAGTGTGGGCATTAAGGCACATAGGGTGGCCACTATGTCCCTCGGAGTGGGCATTCAGGCCCCTAGGGTGGGTATTCTAGCACACTGGATGGGCATTCCAGAATCTAGAATGGGCATTCCCTGAACCCAGGGTTGGCACTCAGAGGAAGTCCAGGTGATACTATGCCTTGGAATCGAGTTGGTGCAGGTAAGGGGTGAGCAGCCCCCAGTAACTCAATGAGCAAAGATCCCGCACTCAAGAGTGAGAACAATGTTGTCTTAGGAATGAAAACACTCCAATCAATTTTCAGTCACTTATGAATTTATTTCCAAAGAAACAACGGTAAAGTTTGGTACATCAGAGAGCCAACTGCCATTATGGACTTACTCCATTGTGGCAGTTGGCTCTCTGATGTACCAAACTTTGACTGTTTCTTTGGAAATAAATTCATAAGTGACTGAAAACTGAACAGAGTGTTCTCGTTCCTAAGACAGCATTGTTCTCCTGAGTGTGGTATCTTTGCTCATTGGCATTCAGAGGGTAGGCATTGTGCCCATCAGGGTTGGCATTCTGGCTCCCTGGGTAGACATTCCTGCCATCAAGTTGGCCATTCTGGCCATCAGGGTGACCTTTCTAGGAGGCAGTATAGCGTAGTGGTTAAGGGCACTGAGCTGCAAACCTGAAAACCTGGTTTTGAATCCCACCAGCTCTCACCCGCATACTGTGTGACCCTGAGCAAGTCAAGTAATTTCATTGAGCTCCCAGGTCGCACTTGGAAACAAGCTCTGGATTAGTGTGCCTTTCCTGGTTAAACCAGTTCCCCTTTCCCTTTCCTTTCCAGCCTGTGTGGTCTTTCTGGTCCTTGGTTTGGCAGTGTGCCCCTCAGAATGGGCATTCTGGCTCTTAGAGTGGGAATTCCATCATACAGGGTGGGCATTCTAGCACATTAGGATGGGTACAGTGCCACTCAGGAGCATTCTGGCTGAAAGGTGGGCATTCCTTTCCCCAAGGAGGGTATTTTGGCACACATGGTTGGCACTTTGTCCCTCAGGGTGGGCACTAAGGTACACATAGTTGCCATTCTGGCATCCATAGTGGGCATTTAGTTCCTTGGGTGGGCCGTGAGCCCCACAGGGTGGGCATTTCGGCCACAGAGTGAGCATTTCAGTCTCGATGCAGGCATACTGGCCCTGTGGTGGGTATTCTAGCAAACCGGGTTGGCACTTTATCCCTCAGGGTGGGAACTTAAGCACACATAGTGGTCATTCTGGCCTCCAGGGTGGTATCCAGGCCTCTATGGTGAGCAGTTTGCCCTACAGGCTGGGCATTTTGGCCACAGGGTGGGCACTTAAGTCCTAATGTAGGCATTCGGCACACAGGATGAGAATTCCATCCTTAGGGTGAGAATTCCATCCCTTGGTTAAGCAATATGCCCGTACAGTGAGCATTCCGGTCACAGGGTGTACATTCTAGTCCTTGGGTGGGCATTTTGGCACACAGAATGGGCAATCTGGCCTCCAAGGTGGGTACTGTGGCCCTTGGGTGGGCAGTGTGCCCCTCTAGAGTGGGCATTCAGGCCCCAAGGTGGGCACTGTAACCCACAGGGTGGGCATTCCACACACAGGATGGGCATTATGGACCTCGGGTGGGCATTCCAGCACACAGAGTGGGCAATGTGCTCCTTAGTATTGTCATTCTAGCACATAGATTAGGCATTCAGGCTCTAGTGTGGGTAAAGGGCACAATGGGTGGGCTCTCTGGCTTGCAGGATGGGAATTCTGGCAAAAAGGTGGGCACTGCATCCCTATACAGGATGGTGGGCATTCTGGCCCCCAGGGTGGGCATTCTGACACACACGATGGGCATTTCGTCCCCAGGGTGGGTATTCTGGTACATAGGGTAGACAATGTGCCACTCAGGTGTAGTCATTCTGGCACACAGACTGGTCATTCAGGTACACAGGGTGGGCACTAAAGCATGCAAGGTGGGCACTGTGGCCCACAGGGTGGGCATTATGACCTTCAGATGATGTATTTTCCGTAGTGTGGTCATTCTGGCCCCAAGGTGGGTATTCTGGCAAACCAGGTTGCCACTTTGTCCCAGCTCTGGGTGGGAACTGAAACACACATGGTGGCCATTCTGGCCTCAAGGGTGGCATCCAGGCCCCCATGGTGAGCAGCCTGCCCCCACATGTTGGGCATCTGAGTCCTAAAGTTGGTATTCTGACACTCAGGACAAGTGTTCCATCCTTAGGGTGAGAGTTCCAGCCCTTGGGTGGGCACTCTGCCCTACAGAGTGGGCATTCCAGCCTCTGTGTGGGGAATCTGACACACAGTGGGAATTTTGGCCTTAATGTGTGCATTAAATTACACTGGGTGGCCATTCAGGCTCCTTGGTGGGCACTGTACCTCTCAGGGTAAGCATTTCAGCCACAGGGCTGGCATTCTAGCTCTTGAGTGGGCCTTCTGTTACACAGGATGGGCCTTCTGTCCCAAGGGTGGGCATTCTGACACATAAAGTGGGCAGTTTGGCCCTCAGGGTGGGTATGCCGGCCCTTAGGTGGGCAGGGTGCTCCTCAGGGTGGGCATTTGGGTCCCACGGTGGGTATTCTGGTCCACAGGGTGGCCATTCTGCACACATGGTGGGTATTATAGCCCTTGGGGAGGCAGTCTGGTCCTTGGGTGGGATCTGTGCCGCTCAGCGTTGGCAATTCCTCCCTAAGGTGGGGATTCTGGCACACAGAGTGAGCATTCCGGCACACAGGGTGGGCAATGTGTCCCTTATTGTGGTCATTCTGGCACACAGAATGAGCATTCTGGCCCTAGTGTGGGCATTAGTCACACTGGGTGGGCATCCTGGCCGGCTGTAGAATGCGGTTCGACAACAATTTAAAATGCGACCCGACATCACAACAGCGGAATTTATGTCGACCCGCTGCGGTCGGCATAAATCCTGATGGACCCTCAGTCCGTTTTTCTATCAGGGGGATTCACCCCAACCCCCCATGCAGAGGGCTCTGCCCCTCGCACCCCTCGTTCTAATTATAATCAACTCCGAGTCTGAGTTGATTTGGGGAGAGGGTGCAGGACTGGGAGGCAGTGTGCCCCTGTCTCTGGCGCACTAATACAGGGACCTGTCGACGAACTGTCTTTTTTTTGTTGGCAGCGATATAGGTTGCTGTACTGGTGTCACTGTTGGGGAAGGGAGAATACCCATTCTGGCTCACAGGATTGGAATTCTGACATAAAAGGTGGGCACTGCATCCCTTCACAGGATGGTGAACATTCTGGCCCCCAGGGTGGGCACTCTGACACAAACAGTGGGCATTCTGGCTCACAGGGTGGGCATTACAGCACACAGGATGGCCACTATATTCCTCAGTGTGGTCCTTCTGGCATAGCAATTCCTTCTTCTCTCGTAAGCCGCGACACCGGTACTGGGTTCAGTGCAATTCATACATGAGCAGCCAGCCTTTCGTAACGTGAAAACACAGTCCAAAACATGCAGCACACGAGAAAGACAAGATGGACAGAAAGATGCAGTACTATGTGAATTTATTTACATGCTCTGATGTCCAAAGGCAAGCAGCAACACTAAATATTCTACTGTGGCAAATGTACATAGCGCTCCGGCTATCCCAGCCTTCCGCAGGGGGGGCATTAGCCAAAGTGCAAGGGGCATTTGCCAACAGTAGGTCCTGCTGAGCAGCAGCAGAATATTCTGTACACAGACTATTGCTGATTTTGCTGTACTTATGCTACCATCTGCTAATGGATTGCCAGTGTTGCTGCTTGCCTTTGGACGTCAGAGCATGTAAATAAATTCACATAGTACTGCATCATTCTGTCCATCTTGTCTTTCTCAAGTGCTGCATATTGTGGACTGTGTAGTCATTCTGGCACGCAGGCTGGTTATTCTGGCATGCAGGGTGGGCATTAAGGCACTCAATGTGGGCACTGCAACCCACAGGGTTTGCATCTGAGCAGACAGAGTGGATATTCCGGCACACGGAAGTGGGCATTTAGGCACCCAGGGTTGGCACTTAAGCCCTAGGTTGGGTATTCTGCCCCTTGGGTTGGCATCCTGGCTCACAGGGAGGCCTTTCTGGCCCTCTGGCTGGCCATTCCGGCCATCAAGGTGGGTATTCTCCCCCTCCATGGGCATTCCAGTCCTAGGTTGGGCATTCTGGCCTTTTGGGAGTCAGTTTTACACGCAGGGACCATTCTTTGGGGGGGGGGGCTCTTTGCCTGGGTAACTGCCACCATTCCAGCGGGTGGGGAGGGATCATCAGTGACACAGCATGGCTATTCCAGCTCTGTCCTGGATTTTAACTCCCCCCTAGCATGCAGTAAAATCAAGAACAGCTAGAATTCAGGAATACATGCAAAATGTGTGCACATTCCAGTGGTTCCTGCTGTTCTGGATTTCACTGGTTGCAATGGTTCTGGAAATCTTGGTGTTCCGCCATTCCAGAATTCCCCCATACCCACCAATTGAGTGCTACAATCCCTTCCTTGGCTTTACTTTCCTGCCACTTTTTCTACGTTGCCTGGCATGCCATATGCCTTGCCGACTGCCACAGAACCCCCTGTTGAAGAAGGTTCAGTTTCTTGTGTAAACAAAATTTCTCAGCACTGACCAACCAATAATAAAATGGTAACAAAAGGCCTCAGCAGAAAACAAAAATGTGACCCAAGGTTTACTTTAAGTACAGCAGCGTGCAATGTTCCTCTCATGCTGCTGAACTTACATGACGCGAGCACCTGATCATATGTTTATCTTGTGCTAAGGGGCTTTATTGCAGCTGTAGTCTTGTTTTGCTGGTGCTGAGAACTTTTATCTACACCTGCTTGTTGTCTATGCTGAGGTCTTGTCCTTGGAAGTGCCCGTTTTTATTTTACTAGTTCAGTTTGTCAGCTATAATGAGTGGTTCTTTTTATAATTTGTTTCTGGAAGTTCCTTCCCATTCATAAAAGGAATAGCTGATGATCTTATATCTGGCCCTCAGGACATCAAAGTGACCTGTTGTGAAAGTGACAAGGGAGGTCAAAGGACATGCTCAGGGTCACACAGTTAGCTAGTGACTGTCCCGGGATATGAATTAATTCTTGGATTTCTTGGTTCAGAGTCCTGTCCCCTAATGACCTGGCCACACCCAGACTTACACCAGTTCTAATTTCTAAGTGAAAGGTAAACAAGTTACCTGGCAGAGCAGGTTGTCGAAGGGGTCGAAGTGCAGCTTCCCTAGTGTGTTGCCATCACTCAGCCACAGGTTCAGGTGCTTCCTAGTCAACAGGCCCTTGACGAATGGAAGCTCGTCCAGGTCAGACTCCAACTCTGGCATATGCTGCGGGATCGAGGAATACTCCAAGTACGCCGATGCCCCAGAGCGGGCCGAGTCTTGCATCATCTGCACAAACTCCGTGAAAGTCACATCTGCTGTGGCTGGACGCACCACGACAAGGTCCGGGAACTGCAGCTGGGAGAGTACGGAAGCTGGGATGGAGAAATTCTGGAAGTTTTCAAAATGCTCAGCCTTCTCACAGCCCTCAAATATACCCCAAGGGGCCAGCTTGACATGAACCCGGTGACTTCCATACTTCTGCGCTCACAGAAAAAAAAAGGAAAGAACAGCTTCAGTTTCTGGTTTTGTTTTTCTGGTCCCCCCCAAAACAGCCTCTTTGAGAAGGAGTGCTGACCCGCGCTTGTTATGTAGTCAGATACACAGACTGGAAATAAGCCATGTAAACCAGTGAGTCACTGCATCAAAATCCCAGCTGCTTGTGCCTGCTCACTCAGCAGTACACATGCTGCAAAGGTGTGCTCCCAACCAGGAATGCCCCCAACAGAAGACCCTGTCCTGGCTAGCTCCCTATAGCTATTTTCTGTTATAGTCCATTGCAGCGCTCCTCTGTCCCCCACAGTGCCATGTTTTAGTCGACTCCCTATGCTACCGTTTGGTACAGTCCCCTGCAAAGCACCCCCCCCCAACAATACTCTGTCCTAGCTGACTCTCTAAGGTTACTGCTTGAAAAAATCCCACTGTTACCACTCGAGCACTATGTCCTAGTGGACTCTGAAATTCCACTGCCTGATGAAATTCCCCTGCTACACCCCCCAGCACACTGTTCTAGCTGATTCTCTATGGCTCTTGCCTGAAGCAATCCCCTGTATCTCCCCCCCCCATAGCACCCTGTCCAGCCGACTCCCTAGAGTTACTGACTGATAAGGTCCCGATGCAGCTCTCCATGCAGCACTCAAACCTCCAACAGAACCTGATCTCAGCCACTCCTGACTGGTATCAGGGGAGGTGGATGTCACCGGGGATCACTTGTGACTTCAAGCGTACCTCTTGGCCCACCGCAGAAGGCAATGAAACATCAGGAGAAAAACTCGCTGTACCCTGCAGTCTGATAGGGCTGCCTCAACAGTGTTCCTCAGGTTCCTCCAGCAAGGTGGGGGGCATTTACTTGCACTCTAGGATGGTGGCTCAATGGAATTGTCAGTCTTGACTAAAGAGCACCCCACTCACTAGTACCAGAGATGACCCAAGTCATTTGGGGATCTTCAAGAAATGTTCTCAGCCCCTGCAATTCTCTCCTGTCACCTCACTGCCCCTTTACTTGGCATCTTTAAAACCAGCACGCATCTCAAAGTGCTGTTCAGTCTCTTACGTGTGATAGCGCCACCTGGTGGAATCTCCCAAGAGTAATAACCTACTGCAAGAGACCATTCTGTAGACGATCTACTGTTAACAGGTGAGTAACCTGTTTTTCCAGGGATGTGGATATGATGTTCGAGCCACACTTTCTGACAGACTCCTAGCAGTTCTCCAGGAGGAGGGAGGCAAGGTGCACACCCCCTGCTTAGGAAACAAGGACTGGAGAACTGAGGCCCCAAAACCAGCATCCCGGCATGACTCAAGGTCGATGTGGTAATGGGAAATGAAGGTGTATGTGCTGACCTCCAGGTAGCAGCCCTGCAGATTTCCTGAAGTTCCTGGAAGCAGCCACCGAGGCAGCGGTATGACTGGTGGAATGAGATCTAAGCCCAACGGGAGGCTCCCTACCCGCCTACCTATAGCAGAGGTCAATGCAGCATATAATCCACCTGCCAACTGTCTGCTTGGCTGTCGGTCTGCCAGGTGTGGCTTCAGCGTAGGTGACAAACAGCTGGTGAACCTTTACCTGAACTCCAGCCGTATGCTCCTTGTAATAAGTGAGCGCTCGCCTCAGATCCAGAGTTTGGAGCCTGTGCTCGGCCTCCGAAGTGTGGTTGGTAAAATACATGGGGAGATTAATTACCTGGTTAAGGTGAAACTCTGACACAACCTTCAGGAGGAATTTCAGGTTGGGACGGAGGGCAACCTTTTCCTTGTGGAAGACTAGGTAAGGAGACTCCACCAAAAGTACCTGGAGCTCACTTATCCTTCTGGCTGACGTGACAGCCACCAGGAAGGCGGTCTTCCACGACAGATGAGACATGTCACACCTGTACATCGGTTCACATGGATTACCCATGAGCGTTTCCAAAACCAACAACAGATCCCAAGGTGGTGGTGGTACTCGCACCGGAGGGGAAATGTGGTCAAGGCCTTGGAAAAAGCAAAAGACCACCTTCTCCTTTGCCACTGACTGCTGACCGGCCCACACCCAGTAAGCAGAGACAGTTGACAGGTGCACCTTAAAAGTCATCGACTGGAGGCCCAACTGACAGAGGGACCACAGGTAGTCGAGAATACTAGCCACAGGACAGGATAAAGGGTCCTATCCTTTGCCTTGACACCAAATGGAGAATCTCTTCCATTTGAAGGCATAGCACTTCCTAGTTGACTCCTTCCGAGATGCCTCAATGACAGTGAGGACATCTTCAGAGACCCAAAGCCTGGAACTCTAGCCACTCAGGAACCAGGCTGTCAGGTGCATGGACTGAAGGCTCAGATGGAGTACCTTCCCCTGACTGACGGGCAGCAGGTCTGGGCGAAGAGGAAGACGCTTCGGGAGTCTGCTGCTGAGGCTGAGGATATCTGGGTACTAAAACTGGAGTGGCCAGTCCGGAGCCACCAAGATCACCTATGCCTTGTCCCTCCTGGCCTTCAGCAACACTTTGTGAATCAAGGGAAGTGGAGGGAAGGCATAGAAGTGGCCTGTGGTCCAGGGCCTCGAGAAGGCATCCCCCTGCAGTGTTCCCTGCTGATGGGGGCAGGCACAAAGCAGCCTCAGCTTGGTGTTCCTCCCTGGAGGTGAACAGGTCCACCTGAGGGGTGCTCCACTTGGACAGACTGTGTACTACCTATGGGTAAAGAGACCACTCATGAGATGCCTCGCCCTCATGGCTGACAGCATCTGCCAGCTGGCTGGAGGCCCCTACCACATGGATGGCTAGGAGATTAGCCCCCAGGCTGTGCATAACTATCCACACATGGAGAGCTTCATTGCACAGCAGCAGGGTGTGCATCCCACCCTGTCTGTTGAGGTAGTACATGACCGTGGTGTTGTCTGTCTGGACCTGGACCACCTGACTCTGAATGTGGGAAGCAAAGGCAGTCAGCACCAGCCAAACTGCTCGGCGCTCCGGCAGGTTAATGTGGCATCGGGACTTCTCAGGGATCCAGAGCCCATGGACTCTGTGTTCTCCAGGTGGGGACCCCAGCCCATGAGAGAGGCATCAGTCGTCAGGATGACCATTTGGCTCTGGGCGGACAAATGGGATCCCTTACTGCAAATGCTCTGGGACTAACAACCACTGGAGAGTGTCTCACATCCGCTAGGTCACAGTGACCAGCAGGTCGAAGTGACACCTGCGCCGAGACCACTGGCTGCCAGCTCCCACTTTAGGGAGCGCATTCTCCAGCAGGCTCAACAGACCATGCTGGAGCAGGCCGCCATGTAACCCAGCAGGCACAGGAAGTCCTGGGCAGAGCACAACTGCCCAACCAGAAATGATCAGGCAAAGGAGGAGAAATGTTCCACCCTGGCTGCTGGGAGCTGAGCTCTGGCTCTGCAAGAGTCGAGCTCCGCCCCAATGAAGTGAATCACCTGCGAAGGCACGAGTTCCAACTTGGCCTCGTTGACTAGGAGGACAAGGGAGATGGAGATCTGGAGGGCCAGGTCCCTGGATTGCTCCACCTCCTGCCTGGAGGGACCTGCAATCAGCCAGATGTCCAGGTAGGGGTAAACCAGGACCCCTCAATGCCTCAGGTAAGCTGCCACTACTGCAATGCACTTGGTGAAGTCCCTGGGGGCCGAGGACAGGCCAAATGGCATGGCCTGGAACTCACAGAGAGCTCCCTCTGCTCGGAAGTGGAGGAACCTTCTGTGAGATGGACGGACTGGGATGTGAAAGAATGTGTCCTGAAGATCCAGGGAGCAAAATCACATGTTCTGCTCTAGAGATGGTATGATCTGAGATAAGAGTTACCATCCTGAAGGTGCATAACTTAAGAAACTTGTTCAGGTTGTGGAGATCTAGAATGGGGCACCAGCCCTTGCCCCTCCCAGTCCGTTTTGGCACCAGGAAGTACCTGGAGACAAACCCTGGGTGAGCCGGAGGAACCATGACCTCCTTGTGGAGCAGCTGGGCAATGTTGAGCCTACAGAATATCTGCGGATACAAGTCCTCCTGTAGGGCACGGGCTCGGCAAGGAGGGGACTGCTCGAATTCCAGAGGCAGACTCTGACCCACCACCTTGAGGACCTACTTGTCCGTAGTGACAGCAGACCAGGTGGAAAGGAGGAAAGGAAGTGGCGGAGCTGGACCCCCCACAGGAGGACCCAGGGGAGGTGCAACGGGCATGAGGGAGGCACCCCTCATCCCAT
This sequence comes from Neoceratodus forsteri, assembly GCA_016271365.2. Lineage (NCBI taxonomy): Eukaryota > Metazoa > Chordata > Ceratodontiformes > Ceratodontidae > Neoceratodus > Neoceratodus forsteri. Next base: position 1,112,064,936 of record CM028133.1, read on the forward strand.
TTCTGAGCAGGCTTTAAGGGGGAGGAAGGCCTGGCTGAGGAGCCACCGAGGCCTCTCCCTCCAAGCTTGCGGATGACCCAGGCCACAGACTTCGGCTGAGGTTGCCAGGCCTGGGCCTGCTGTCCAGCCTGGGGTTTGGTTTATTTAGTTTTTGTTGACCGGGTAAGTGTACTAGACAAATTCTTGCCTAATTTCATGCACGACCCGGGGGGAGGGGAATAAAGATGAATGCCAACTGACCTTGAATGTCAACTGACCTTGAATCAGATTAAGCTGTTCGTGGTATTTTTTTTAGTGAATGGGGGGAAATTTGGCCAGGACACCGGGGAAATTCCCCTACTGCTGGTAGAGGGCTCTGTGGTGTGCTTCATTCATGGCCAGCATGAAAAAGCTGGCAACGAAGGTGGAGGGCTCTTGGAGAAGCCTAGTGTGAAAGAAGTGGATATGGATGCAAATGCCTCCTCAGAGATGGAGGATTTGGATATTTTTGCATTGGCAGCAGCTCCGGATGTGTCGGATGAAGGATTATTAGATCAACCAGATACAAAACTGGTTGAGGGTGAGGCGGCATTTTCTACTTCACAAAGTGATAAAATATTGGCTACAGCTCAGCTAGAGCAGACGATGAAAGCAAAGAAAGTATTTGTTCTAAAAATCTTGGAGGAAGATGATGAGAGGCGTATGGAGGTGAGGAGAAAAGAACCAGGAAGACGGAGTGAGGCGGAACGTGGTGGAGCTTCTCAGAGTATGTCAGGAGCTAGTCGGATGCTGGAAGAGGACCGGAGGAAGAATAAATCGGGTGCATGAGGGTTATCGGTGAAGGAGGTGGTGGTGCATGCGTCTGGGCTTAAAACGGAGGAGAATGTTGAAAAATGGACCCCAGGAACTTCGCTACAAGGTGCTGGTTGGATGCAAGATTCAGATGGCAGCTGGAAGCCTGAAACGGAAAGGGGGGACTTTTCTCTGTCGTGGTAAGGGGGTTCTTGGTAAAGACTGGGCCAAGAACGAGACTTTGGGTGTGCCTGGCCCTGGGTCAGCCTAAGGTAGTAAAGGGGATGTTTTTCTTATGGGGCCTGTGTGTTGTGGAGATGATTTGTGTGATAAATCGGGGGCTAGTTCGGCCTATATGGAAGGGATAAATGGGCTAGGGGTAGAAAAAGAGTCTGCTGTATCTAGTTCTGAGGTTAAAATTCAATCTAGAGTCCAGATTGCTCATCCTGCTTCATTGGAAGGTGGGGGAAAAAATGATGGAAGGGGTATCAAACCACAGCCGGTTAAATCCTATGCGGATATGGTAAAAAAAACATATAGTCCCCTTGAGTTTGATAAGTCAGGCCCCCCCCCAGAGAAAGAGATAGAAGGAAGCCTGGTAGTTTAATAACTCTGGGTATAATGATCCCCCCGAGATTTGCTGTGCATTTAAGATATAAGGGTGGGCTGGACAATTTTCCTGACAGGTACCATGTTGGCAGAGTCCTGTTAAAAAATTCAATGAAGTTTATAGTGACAGAAATTTATGCCCCGATTCATCTCGCCGGTGAAGATGTGTTTGACATTAGCTTTAGATCTACGAAGGGCCTAGAGCGCTTTTGGCTAAAATATGAGGCTTTGAAAAACTCCCCTTTGTGGGCACCCTTTACGGCAATCCCTCTAACAAGACCTCTGATTAAAAATATAATTGTATTCAGTCTGAATGTGTGCCCGTGGGGGATATTATGCAGTGGTTAAATCAGAAGAGTTCACTAATAGGTCAGCCTGAAGCCATTATTGACGACAAGTTTTTTTGGACGGGGGGGTGGAGGTTCAAAGTAAAATTGAACCAAAATGAAAAAGGAATCGAGCATATCCCTAATAGTTTTTTCTTGGGCAGAGATAGAGGGGTGTTTTTTTACATGGGGCAACCCAGGGCATGCTACAGATGTGGACCTCTGTCACACATATCTAATGTGTGCGATGTTATACGGTGTGGCCTGTGTGGGGAGTGTGGCCACAACAATTCCAAGTGTGCAAACCATGTGCATTGTAACCTTTGTGAGGAGTATGGGCATATGTTCCATAGCTGCCCATGGGCAGCAAAAAGTAACAGAAGAAGCATGAATCAGGAAGATTTGATAAACAGAGCACAAAAAACAGGAGCTAGGCCAGAACCCTCTGTGCCCCCATCCCAGGAGGAGCGAGAGAAAGAAGAATGCCAGAACTCCCAGAGGAGCCAGGCCAGAACCCTCTGCGCCCTCGTCCCAGGAGGAGAAAGAGAAAGAAGAATGCCAGAACTCCCAGGGGAGCTAGGCCAGAACCCTCTGCGCCCGCGTCCCAGGAGGAGAGAGAGAAAGAAGAATGCCAGAACTCCCAGAGGAGCTAGGCCAGAACCCTCTGCGCCCCCATCCCAGGAGGAGCGAGAGAAAGAATGCCAGAACTCCCAGAGGAGCTAGGCCAGAACCCTCTGCGCCCCTGTCCCAGGAGGAGAGAGAAAGAAGAATGCCAGAACTCCCAAAGGAGCTAGGCCAGACCCCTCTGCGCCCCCATCGCAGGAGGAGCGAGAGAAAGAAGAATGCCAGAACTCCCAGAGGAGCTAGACCAGAACCCTCCGCGCCCGCGTCCCAGGAGGAGAGAGAGAAAGAAGAATGCCAGAACTCCCAGGGGAGCTAGGCCAGAACCCTCTGCGCCCCCGTCCCAGGTGAAGCGTGAGAAAGAAGAATGCCAGAACTCCCAGGGGATAGATAATAACATGTCAGATAAGGAGGAGTGTACCCCAGATGTGGCATCAGAAGTTGGTCCAACATCCTGCATGGGTGTGGGGCAGGGGAATGCTGGTCACAAATTGATAAACCTATTGAAGAGACAGAGAAGGGGGATGTAATGGGCTTGAAAGATGTGACTGTGGGGGAACTAAAGATGCCCCCCCCCCCCACAAGTGCCAGGGTGTTCTCTAGACCGTCAGAGGAAATGGAGTTTGAGGAGTAATAAGGGGCAATGTCAGAACTTAAACTGGCGAATGCCTACGATGTGCTGGAAGTACAAGGTGGGGATGAGAGCCCTTCGAGTGACGAGGAGTCGAATGCGTCTCCAGGAGTCCAAGGAGGGAATTTACCCTCGCAAGAGTCAGACAATATGGAGGAGCAGGATAAGAAAAAAAAAAGAAGAAAGCTAAAATGATTATTAATATTGGTCTATTAATCTTGGAAAAAAACATTTTCTCATCAATTCTTAGTTCTTTAAATGGTTTTGTTTTCATTGGCATCATTGAATATGTGCAGTAATCTGAATGGTACCAAAGGGGGGCCTTATGGACAGAACTGAGGAATCTCGCATGTGAAGTAATTTTTTTTTTTTTTTAGGAGACATGGCTTAATTCATCACAGGTTGTGGCACAGGCAAAAAGAGACCAGATCTGGGGGCCCTCCTATTGGTCTTTTCATTTAGATAAAGCAGATGGGGTTGGAGTGTCATTTTCAGGTATGGGGCTGAAAATGTCTAAACTAATGGCTCTTCATCCTGGAAGAGCTTTAATAATCGATGGGTTATGGTATGGGGAACCTAGTAGGTTTATAGTGGTCTATGCCTCGCAGTCAAAGGCAGCGAGAGTGGAATTGTTTGCTTTCATACAACCCTATTTATGTTCTACAAGGAATATTTCTTATGCTGGAGATTTCAACTGTTCATTGGATACTCTAAAGAGGGAAAAAAAGGAGGCCAAGAAGATTTATTGTGATTCTGCAGCTTTTCAGAAGAGTATAGATACAGCTGACCTTCAGAATGTGTTCACTAAAGCTGTGTCTCCTGTTAATTTTACCTTTTCAAAGGAAGTGCTGTATTCTAAAATTGATTATGTTTTTATATCTAAGAGGCTAGACATTTATACCGCCGCCGTGCTCCCCACTGCTTTGTCAGATCATTTAATTATTAGAAGCGTTATTAACACCATAACTGGGGTGGAGCAACCCTTTACAAGACGGAAGATGAATGTGAGCAGTTTGAGGTGTGATGGGGTGGTGTTAACAATAGGGGACCTGTTGGTGGATAGCGCTTCAGTAATAGGGCTATATGAGGATTTGGGGGGGTGTTGGCAAGAAACTAAACTAGAGATTAGCAATTGGTTCAAGGCTTATGGGAAAATAACGTGGTGAAAAGGGATTTTTGCAGATATTTATCCCTTAGGTCTAAACTGTACAAACTGCTCGAACAAGGGTATGGTGGAGGGGTTGCAGTTTTAGATCAGATTGAAAGGGTAAAAATGGATATGAAAGCTGTACAATATGACAGAGGTGAAACACTTAAACAAGGGTTAAGTTTTGGAACTCAGAAAACACCTACGGGGATCCGTGTGAAGCCTTTAAGGAAAAAAAAGAGCAGTTTAGGAATAACGAGTTTGAAAAATGATAAGGGTGCGGTCATAACTGGCACAGAGGGTATTAGAGAAATTATCGAGGGGCATTTAATTAGAGCAGGTAAAAGGACTGAGATAAGTAAGGAAGACATGGGGGCTTATTTGGCTGATATAGTAATTCTGGAGTTGGATACAAGTGAGGTGGATGCACTAAAGAGTGATATCACAGAACAAGAGATCGTAGATGTAATCACGAACTTGAAGGGGTGTCCCAGGGAAAGATGGGATCCCAAATGAATTTTATAAACAATTTTTGGGAATCCTGTCTTTTTTTTGGTGAGGGTTTATAGGTACATGTTGAGTAATAAAAGTGTCTCTGTTGATTTTACTTGGGAATAAAAATAATTTGGACAATTGGAGGCCTATAGATGTGTTAAACTCAGACTTTAAAATCCTGGTCCAAGTTTTACAGAGGAGACTAAGGGGGATAGCGGGGAAAATAATTAATGAGGCCCAGACATGTGGAATTCTGGGTAGAAACATTCAAGAGAACTTGGGGCTGATTAGAGACGTCTTAGAATATGGGGAAAAAAAACTCGGTGTGATGGCTGTGTAACAGCGGTGAACCAAAACAAGGCATCTGACAGGGTAAACCACTATTTTTTTATTCTTAGTACCACAAAAGTACAGGATCCCTAGGGAATTTAGAGATTGGGTGAATTTGTTACATGGTGCTTACAGGGGTCAGACAGGGCTGCCCTTTAAGTCCTTTATTGTTTACATTTGCTATAGATCCCTTAATAAGGACCATTTTAAGAATCAGGGAACTTAAAGGTATTAGAGGGGTTCAGCTTATGGATGAGGTGAAAATAACGGCTTATGTGGACGATTTATATATTTTTCTGAGTTCTATAGAGGTTGTAAACATACTATTATGATTATTAGATCGGTTTTCTTGGGTAGCAGGAGCTAGAATACATGTGGGGAAAAGTTGGGGAATGTGGTTTGTTAGGAAAGAAATCCCTAGTGTTACAGTGGGTGAACTAATTATATCTAATGATAATATAAAACTGTTAGGAATTGGTGTTTGGGGAAGGGGATATGGGTATGGAAAACTGGAAGGGAGCTTTGGAGGTAGCTGAAAGAAAGGCTGCTAGGTGGAAAACATGGAAGATGGCTAAATTGAAAAGGGTTCATGTAGTGAAACAGTTTTCGATTCCTTGTTTTCTTTATGTGGCAGGGTTTTTCCCTTGCCTGTGGAATTTGAGGCAAGAATATTGAGATTATTTTTCCAGATGGTATGGGGGATAGGCTGAACCCTATTAAGAGGAAATTTTATATAAACACAAAAGCAGGGAGGTTTAGGGATGGAAATCCCATCATCTTTTTCCAGACATTATTTTGGTACTCAAACCTGTACAAAATCTTTGTGAATCAACATTGGTTAAGTAGCAAATGGGGGTGAATGTTCTGGGGAACCGGACTGGGAAGTGGTCAGGCGAATCCTTGCGAGGAATTAAATTACAGGAGATTGCAGATTACTATAGAGTAGTGATTAAAAAAATGGTAAAATGGAATGTGACAAAAAGTCAAATGATGGGTGTCATGACAAAAGGGGTGTATAACCATATTGTGGAAAAGATGGGGCCCAGGGACTTAGTATTTAAAGGTGGTCTGCCAGGTGATACGAGGTTTGTTTATGGCATGTTAAACAATTCAAGGATTCCCTCAGAAAATGTAGGATATTCAACGGTTGATAGCTTATGGAGGTGGGGGTGAAAGGCAATTTAAAACATAAAGCCTTAGATGAGCGCAACTGTTTATATCCGGGGTGTGGTAACGGTGAGGAAACTCAGGAGCATTTTTTGCTGGATTGTATACATGCAAAAGGGTTGTGGGAATATTTAGCAAAAGAGTGGAAGTTGCTTTGCTTGAAGGGGGTATCTTGTAGAAATCTAGCTCTAGGCAGTCTGTCAGAATTTAAAAATCAATACCATACCCCAACATTACAGTTACCCCTTGCTTGCCTAAAATATTATATGTGGCAAAGTCATTGCCAGCTGGTGATACAGCAAAGGGAAATCTCGTTTAAAGGGATAGCTCTTCTGTGTGAAACAGCTCTCAGAGAGGTGTATAATAATGAGTGGAGGATCCATCCTGGGAAGAAGGTGAATATGTGGTGGAGAGGTTATCCTTTTTATTAAATATGCTCGAGACAGGTGGGTTGTAGGTTTTGTGTGAGGGGGTATGGATGTTTTATTTTGATAATTATGTAAGTTTAAAAAAAAAGGTAGAGAGTATATAATGTTATTTTTATCTATTTTTAGGTTGGAGGACATTCCTTCATTTTTAGTTTGACTTTCTCCTTTAATGTTTAGTATGAGTCTACTGCTTTTTATACAAGGTTACTGCTGGGATAAAAGTTCTCTATTCCTTTGGGAGGGGTTAAGAGGCTTTTATGCTATTTTGGTTCCTTATGATTTGATATATTGCATGTTTATGCTGGAGTTTGGTTTTGGTTGTGGTTTTATTTATTTTTGAAATAATGTTGTATGATGCAATACATTTCTGATTATTTGTCGTGAGTTCTTGGATAAAATTCCCCTACTATTTTAAGTAAGGGGGGCTCTTTTTTTTTTGTAGGGGTTATATTAACATTGAAGTATTCATGTTTGTTAGTATTGTATGAGATTATACTTTCTTACGTAATTTTGATTTCTTTTACTATGTTTTTGTATGAAGTAATACATTTCTGTGTATTTTGTTTCAAGTTTTTTGAATAAAAAATTCCTGTACTCTTTTCGAGAAGTGCCATGGGATCTTTAACATCCACCTGAACTACCACCAGAACAGGCAGATGAAACCTCGGTTTAACATCTCATCCGAAAGACGGCAACTCAGGAGTGCAGAACCCCCCTCATGCCGCACTGCAGTGTCAGTACTTCGGATAGTAACCCAAGTGCTTGGTGTGGGGATAGAACCCACAGCCTTTTGATCTCCTGGCCTCAGAGGCGAGTGTGCTACCTGCTGAGCTGGTTTAGCCGTAGAAGTGGAGGTGGACCAAGAGGGCTTCCTTTTTTGCTGCTGCTTAGCTCTCTTGGAGACCTTCTGGGCAGATGTCACAGAGTCCAAGGTGGCACTGAACTTCTCAATGTGGGTGAGGTGGCCCTCGACCTCAGACCCGAACAAGATGGTGCTCAGGAATGGAACAACTGCCAGCTTGTGCTGAGTATCTGCCATGAAGGTCAAGATTCTTAGCCAAGCCCTGCGGCGCATGGCCACTGCAGCCACCATGGAGCAGGCAAAGGAGTCCCCAATATCCATGGCTGTCTGGAGCTGTAGCTTTGCTATAGCCCGACCCTAGTCCCGGATCTGTCTGACCATGGTCTGGAGGTCCGCTGGCAGATGAGGAAGCACCTCATCCAGGGTGCCCAGCAGGGCATGGGAGAAGTGGTCAATAGGAGGGCCGAGCTTGCACGGTGAAGACCAAGTGAGGAGGCAACGCAGACCTCCTTAGCGGCATCGTCCAAATTCTTGGGACTCCTTGTTGGGCGGCTTGTCGGTATCCCCATTGTTGCCAAAGCGCCTGAACACAGAATCGGCCACCAGACCCTCAGTCAAGGGGTGTTCTGTGAATCCCGACGGGGAACTGGTAGGTACCACATACCTGCGGGCCATCCAGGCAGGGGGTGCAGGGCAAAAAGCAGGGCACTGCCAAAGCTCCAAGGCAGGACCAAGGATGGCCTCTGCCACCGGGAATGCCTCTCCAAGAGTATCACACTGGTCAAAGATCTCTGTCAGGGGGTATTGAGCCGTATTCTGGACAGGTTCCAACTTCATACTCATAGACTCCAAGATCAGGCAGAGAAGGCCCATGAAGGAGGAAGGGCCTTCGTCCATCAAGAGACCCCCAACCGACTCCACATCGACTGGACGGGAGTGCAAGGAGGAACCCTCCAACTCTAAGGAGTCATGGAAGAGGGGTCGACCACCAGAGTCCCCACTGTCACTCCGTTGGTGGTCAGAAGTGACAGTGACTGACAGCCGATGGGGAAGCCCCATGGCCGGCCTGGACTCCTTGATTGGCGTGCCTGTTGTCGGCTGTTTAGGTGGCAGTTCCACTCGAATCAGTGGAGACACCAGGAGCGGCTGAGCCAGGACTGGCTTGGTTGGCTCCTGAGGTGCAGAAGGTGTCAGCTGCTGAGGTGACAGCCAAGTGATGGCCAGTGTAGCAGTCGGGGCACTTCATACTAGAGAACACCAGCTGTTGCCACATAAGATCCTCACAGTGTTGACACAACTTGCAGCGGAGCCTCTCCCCACTTGAGGAGGATGAGGATGAAGAGTTGTGGTGGTGCCGCTTCCCATGGTGTCGAGAGCGGGAGCGCTGACGTGGACGGGAACCGCTCGACCCCCCCCCCCCAGAGTAAAACCGAGACTGAGACCTCGACTGCCAGGAGGCCCAGCGGCGAGGTTCGGAGGGAGTCGACGAGAGCCGAGGCACCTCTGGGTCTTGGAGGACACCCAGAGGCGGCGGGTCATCAGAATGATCCGTCCCTCCAAGGGTCTGAGTCAGGACCGGAGTCCTGGAAAGTGAAGTGTTGGCCTCTTTGGTCGACAACTGGTCGACTGGGTCAAGAAAAATCTCGACCAGTGTGTTAACCAGCGTCTCGGCCAACTGGCCCGATGGGGGTACTGTGCAGCCAGTGGCCTGGGCCGAAGTGTGGACCGAACTGGATCAGGAGAAGCATGGGAATCAGAAACCCTTGACCGAGAGCATTCCTGATCCCATGATTGATGGCAAGACCGTTTGTTGGGTCTTTTTTTGATTTGGACTTGTGCCTCGAAGTAGGGCCCTGACTGAGGGTTGGTAAGGACTGGCACAACTCCTTAAAAGACCTCATAAAAGAAGCACCCAGCAAAAGCGGAATGAAGGCCGAAGTTGAGGAGGTGTGAGCTGTAGCCTGAGCTGCTACCTCCTCAAACTCCGCAAGCTGGTCGGCAGACTCTGCAGCTGCAGAGACCACGCGGTGAGCATCTTTGGATTTGATCAGCGGGTCCCATTTGTTCGGTCTGCCTAGGATAAGATCGGCATAACAGTCCTTGAGAACGGAGAAGTGGAATGTCCAACAAATGTCACAGGCCTGAGGATTATGTTCACGGCCTAAACAGTTGACGCACACGGTAAGTGGATCCGTTCAGGACATCTTCTGCCCACAAAGGCACCAACAGAGCCCTGGAGCAGACTTGTCATCGCTCATCACGGTCGTGATTGAAGATTGAGCCTGAAGACAAAGTTTTGAAGGTTTTGGAAGTAAAGCTGAAGATTTAGAGCAAAAGGGTCTACTCAACGTTTTACAGCAATATGGAGGGAACCTGCTTCTTCCAGCGGAAAGGAAGATCTGGTGTCATGGGTTGGAGCCAAGGGAGTTACCACCCGGGTGAGAAGGAGGAGCCAGCTTGAAGACATTCCAGCCAGAATTAAAGGGAAAGGCAACTGCCAGAAAGTAAGGCTAGAACATCATATCCACCACATCCCTAGAACTGTGTTATTCCACTGCAGCCTATGATGAGCACTTGATAAATACCACACTATTTTAATGCTTTTATTAGGGTTTTTGCCTTGTTTAGCTTACAACTGTCTATCATTGTAAATTCTCGATCTGACTCAGTGTTCTCTGTGTTCTATTTCCAGATTCTAAGTGTAATAATATGCTCTAAGTGAAAAAATTAGTTTTAAGCGAAAATACTTATCCTAAAAATAACATGATTTACCCATTTTATTTGCCACTGGCATTGCATATATAGGGCATATTCCATAGTGCATGCAAGAATAAGCTTTTCACTCACTCTGAAATCTTGTCAACAATGCTGCCTAGCAACAAGTGGCAGAGCACAGCAAAGACCCAATTTCTAGCTCAGCATTGTTTGCAACATTCCAGACTGTATAAGAAGCTTACTCCTGGATGCTGTATAGAATACTGTATGTTGTATTCAGTATATTTCTTTTATTTTATTTTAATTGAACATTTTGGTAACCAGGAAAGGCATACTGAGCCAAAGCTCGTTTCCAGGTGCGGCCCATGGAAACTGGAGAAAACGATACCTGCAAAGCGAAGAACAAAATGTTAATGTAGTGGCAAGGATCAGTACACAAGTAACAATGAATAAAAGCAGTGTTACAATGAAGAGTAAGCCATACCAAATTCAATTAGGACAAAGGAATAAGTGCCAGATTACAGATGATGAGTAGCTCATACACTCAGATTTATGAGTCGAGAGGACTTCTTGGAGGACCACTAGGAGGACCAAATAGCGGGCTACAGGGAATGAGGCAGGAGGGGTAAGGGAAGAAGAGGGGCAGGAGAGGAACAAGGGGTAGCGGGAGTGAGTTGAAGCAGGTATTTGAGGACAGGGAGCGAGGAGGATTGGCAAGTACCAGAGGAGAGCTGGTTCCAGAGGAGAGGGAAGTGATACAAGAAAGCAGCCTGTCCAGAAGTTGAGTGGGGATGAAGAAGGGAGAAAGAGAGGGAGTCCCTGGAGCACAGAGGGTAGCAGGAGGGCTAGGAGACTAGAGAGGTAGGTGGGAAGGGTCCCAAACCAGTAACTGGCAATGAAAGACAAACAATGGGTCAGCATCCATTGAGGTAGGGGTGTGATAGAAAGGCAGGAGTAGAGAGAGAGCAACGATGTGTGCGAAAAGAGGGATTGGCAGCAAAGTGACAGAAGGAGTTTAGCAGTATGTCAAGCCTGGCAAGAGATATGGTGGGGCAGTGCGATAGACTGTGTCAGCAGTATCATTTTCTATACTAACTCACGACGGGTAGGGAGGGAAAGACTGTCTTCATTGCGATACAAAATTCCTTATTTGCGGCAGAGCTTAGAGTAGATTCCATCGATGTGGGTGGAGAAAATCGAGATTAGAATCCAACCAGACCCCTAGTTATTTAAAAGCAGGGACCATCTCTAGAAGGGAGCCATCAGGAGAGGAGAATGCTGGGAGAGACTGAAGCCTTGTCAATTTTTGCCTGGTCATGAAGGTCATTAGGACAGGGTTTTTTCTGTGTCTACTCTGATCTTGTTGGCGTGGAACCAGCTTAGAACTTTGTTAAAGTCGTGCTGGAGGTCTTGGGACGTCTGCAGTAGATGGTCCCGATGTGTAGATAACCATATCGTCCGCATACATGTGGATGTGAGAGATAAAGCAGACAGAAGGGAGGTCATTCATGAAGGGGGAGAAGAGGATGGGGCCAAGGATGGACTCTTGAGGAACCCCAGCAAGGATAGGGAGCGGGGATGATAGGGTATTACCCACCTGAACTGACTGCTGCCTGCCACTGAGGTAGGAGCTGAACCAGCTGCACACCAGTGGTAAATAAAATGGGTGAATCATGCAAAGCTTATTCCTGAATGTCCTGTGAAATGTCCTATTTATACCATGGAACACTGAATGCAACTGTGATTTGGCTACAGGAAAAACAACATGGGCTGCAAAGAAATAACACAGTATACAGCTGGCCTTTGATCTGTATAAAAATCAGCCTGCTCAAAAACCTTGTTGTGCACATTCTAAACTGTTGTGCGCATTCCAACGTGCAGTTGTTCAGCACAGTTCAAAAGTCATAAAATGTTAAATTCCACAGTCACCCAGCACTTAGCAGATTACTAGCCACCCAGTGCCTATATTTGCACCTTTTAATTTGTAAGTCTATACATTTAATTTCAATCATAAAACAGAAGAAAAATATGGCAAGTTTTTTTGTGTTTTTTTTTTTTTGGGGTTGTATTTAGGAAGGTAACACTTCTGTGATTTCTGTGTACAAAACCATGCACTATACAAAATAAAATATGGGCAACCACATACAACTCAGCGTGTGTTCCCATCTTGGGGTTAAGATGTCTGCATGGACTTCTCAAGCTTCGCTCATGAGGTCCATATGCTGTCATCTCAGCCTCTCAATGGAAACACAGTCTTGTTGTGTATGGTTGCCCATACATTAATTTCTATGTTACTCACCCTGGAAGTGAATGACAGAGGTGAGTTACCATTTCTACTCAGCCCTGTTATTCACCTCTCAAATCGGTATAAATTTCAAAATAAACTGCTAATCAACCTTATGCCACTCCCTTCCAAAATATTGTTACACTATCAAATTAAATCTAAGAAGTTTACCATCTCTTTCAGGAGACATGGAGTTAAATGGAAACGTTACTCCCTGCATCACCTAATAACTTGTAAATAGTGAACATGCAAATCCAGTCTGCAGGCCCCTGCCAATCACCCCTGCACAAAGTAAACCTGTAGACGTCTGATCTTCCAAGAATCAATCTTCACCATTGATTGTCAGTTATGGGTCTGGGCCGGACACACTAGGACCCTGCATGAGCAAAAGCTTTGGCCAGGAGCTGGCAACAGCAACTGGGCACAGGGCTTGCACACCTCCTACGTAGTGTCATTTGCTAACCAATAACTGTTGTTGGCTCCCTCATTGACCTCAATTCTGTTCTTCCCACCATTGAGAGCACACTGTTGGAGTGCTCCTCAATTTACCTTGTCACTGCCATTTTTTTCTGTTGTGTCACTGTAGTTTTTTCTTGTTCATGGTGCTATTCTTCCTTGTTTTTCTTTCTGCTCAATGCAGAAAGCCAAGCAAAAAGGGCCACAAAGAAAAAGAAAGTCCGGCAGCTACTCATTATGCATCAGTTTCCCCGAGGGAAGAAAATGACTAGTTCACACCGGCTTCAAGTCTGCATGGCCTGCCTTGGACCTCAGCACAACATGGATGATTGCTTCTCAACTGGTGTGGTCTGATCCCCACCTTCAGAAGCAGGCATCACACGTGTGCGTTCAAGGTAAAGTCTCTAGTCGTTTCCCCTGGGCCTCTTCCTGGAACCTCTGGTTGTGTGGGAGTACAGAGTTCTGCTCGACCTCACCATGCTGAGATGTTGAAGACCCTGGTGGATGGGTCTGGTGGACAGCCAACTCCTCCTGGCTGGTTGGCTGTGAACCCTTGACAGTCAGCCTGCCCTGAGTAGCTGATATCCCTGGTGGTAAGGCCGAAGCTATATGCTTGGTCTACACTGGTGGACGCCTCGACATTGTCTGCTGGTGCCACCCATGCTGCTGTCACTGTTTGCAGGTGACCCTAAAGATGATGCTGGGCCTCCCTCCAACACTGTTCGTGGTGTCACAGGAGGGACCGGAACTAAGGCTATTGGGACACTCTGATGCTGGTTCGGAGACACTTCCTATCAATAGTGTCACCGGCAACTCTAAGGAAGGAGATGGTGATGGACATGGGGACAACGATGGTGCTGATTATAGGCCTGGCTCTGAGTGAGGTGTTGACAAGGCTGTCGTCTTGGAGGTCATCACCAACTCTGGCGTTGTCGCAACACTAAGAAAGTTGATGATGCCAAGTGCAATGTCGAAGTCGACACGGAGCGAGGTGTTGATGACAGTGTCGACCAAAGTGAGAGACAGAGACGTGTTTCCAAGGATGTCGCTGACCCTGAGGATGGTGCCGAAGGCAGCAGCAACTTGGAGCTGGATTATGATCTGGAGGCAACTTTTACCCTGCAGCAGATGGATGACACTGTCACCGGTGAGGACAGGGGTCACTCCTGTGAGACCTGTATGGCTCCGGTCTCCTCACCTGGGGTCCCCCCCATGGGCACCAATCCGGTCACTACCTGGATGTAAGGGGATACCCTCTGGGTGACTCTGCTAGGCCATCTTCTCCAGTGAAGCCCGCTATGCAGTTCTGCTGCTCAGGCCAAGGCCCTAGAGACCTGAAGTCTCAACCCGTCCTAGAAGGGCCTCAACACTCCCTTGAGAGGATGCCCTTGTTAACAGGCCCTACTGGGTTGCTAACATGGAGGCAACACTGGGCATTGATCAGTGCCTTAGAGGAAGGGCACAGGGACTCTGATGGGGCCCAACTCAAGGTCCCGATGCCAACCCTGCCTCAAGGCAGTGCCTTTTCTCCGTCAACATCCTCCTCAGAAGACAATGAATCATCCGTCAACCTTCCTATTGCTGTTAAGTATGCCTTTTACCAGTGATTCCAGGTGGAGATGATCCAGGTGCTTGATCTTGAGGCCTAGACAAAAGGTTATTCTACAGCTCTGCCGCTGGGACCCCATGGAGTTCCCAATATTGGTCATTCCTCTTTGGCCTCGAGCTATGAAGGAGGCATCCAGGGCAGTATGGAGGTGTGCCCTCTCAAATCCAGCCATCCCTCAGGGACTTCCTCATGTAGTATCATGTACCCACGGGATCTACAGGTGAGGTACTTTACTCCACTTTGGGGTTTCAAGTACTGCAGACCCCATCGGGTCCACTGAGCCTCACATGTGACCGACCTCCAGATGCAGATTCTGCTCACACGGATGCTCTTGGAAGGAAGGCATTTATCTTGGCATGCACTCTGATGTGCATCTCTGCATCTCAGGCACATATGGCAACCTATAACCATCGTCTATGGTTGCAGCTGCACGGTCTGTTACCTGCACTGCCGCAAAGTGAAACAGTCAAGCAGGCCACTGACCATTCCACCCGGGGTCTGGAGATAGCAGAGAACCAGTTGAGGGCATCTTATGACACCAATGAGGTAGTCTCCAAACTGGTGGGAACAGCAGCCTGTATCCAACAGTGGTATGGCTTCACCTTTCCAGAAGGGCACCTTGTGCCTCATGTAAGGTGCTTAACTCCCATCTCCAGGGGGATCATTTCATCTCCACCATGGTCAGATGGGAACTCTCAGGGACCCCTCCTGATCCTGCATCACAGGAGTCTTCATCTGGCTCTGATCAGTCTTGGGTCTCACCAGACCTGTAAGGAGTCCCTGCCCTCCGGTGTTCTCGCCCACACAGAGAGCTGAGGATATATCTTACCCTCAGGGTGAGGCAGCTCTTCCCTAAGGAAAGGGGAAGCATGGTACTATGACCCATCAGTGGGAATCAATAGTGAAGACTGATTCTTGGAAGATATGAAAGTTACATATTTACTGTAACTGTTGATCTTCCAGAATATCTCAACCATTGATTACCTTGCCCACCATCCTTCACTCTAGCAGAGCCAAGATCTCTAGGCAGGTTCACCTTGTTTTTGTTGGCTGGCACCTCTAGTGCTATATATCTCTCCCCAGTTGCTCACTTTCCTATAATGGTAGCCTGTTTAACAAAAAAAAAGAAAACAAAAAGAAGGGTCTGGGTTCCCCTTTAGGGTGCCCATTCCACCCCATCCCCCAAAAATAATACAACTGGGAAGAGGGCCCTCTTCAAGGTTCCATGCCAACCCTACACCCCCCCCCCCCAAAAAAAAAGTGGTGACTCCTCTTTCTTTCTATTTTTTCACTGTCCTCATGTTTTCCCTACACTGGATATATCCCTTTATACTTGGGTATATCCCATTAGTTGCTAAATGCAATCTGTACCTACTGGGTACTCTCCAATCGAAGTCCACCTGACAGCACCCTGACTTGAGGTGTCTGTTGAGCACTAAACTGAATCAAGTTGAACTAGTTTTCACACAGGGTACATCCCTGTTGTTGCAGGGAAGGCAGGTCAGTTTATTCCCCTGTGGTTTTCTTCTGGCTATACCACACAACTTCTATTCTTGTTGGTATGGTAGTTCTCCTTATGCCCGCTTGGCTGTCTAGTCAGAGGGCTGTGGGTTCAGTTCTCACATCTGGCACTTGGGTTAATATCCCAGTACTGACAATGCAGTGCAGCATGAGAGGAGTGCTGCACTTCTGAGGTGCTGTCTTTCGGATGAGACGTTAAACCGAGGTCCCATCTGCCTGGATTGGTGGTAGTTCAGGTGGATGTTAAAGATCCCATGGCACTTATCGAAAAGAGTAGGGGAATTTCCCTGGTGTCCTGGCCAAATTTCCTTCATTCACTAAAAATACCACCAACAGCTTAATCTAGTTCAAGGTCAGTTGGCATTCATCTGTATCCCCCTTCTCCCGGGTCGTACCTGAAAATAGGCAGGATTTGTCTAGTGCACTTACCCAGTCAACAAAAACTAAATAAAAAAAAAAAAAATAAATAATAGTTCAGCAGGCTCAGGGATAAGTGAAGAGACGGACACATACTGACTTCTTGGTGCTGAGCAGCCCTGCAAATCCACACGCACCAGGGGGTTTCCCTGCTCCACACCTCCGGGGGCATAGCCTAGTTGTTTTAAGCAGATAAAAAAAGATTCCCCTTCTGGTGTCATGTTATTTGCTTACTAGGAGTCATTTGCAATTTTTCTGCTATTTGTGCCATCTCATTTATAAGGAGGTCCCAATTTTTTTGTATACCTTTTGCCTTCATTGTCAGAGCCACAGCTGCCTTTGGACCACTACTCCTCTGCTGTCTGGCTAGTGGTGTTTGAGGGTTTTGCTCCACACCCAACTTCCTCCCTGTGCCACTTTAGTGAGCCCTTCTTTTCTGTCTAAAGGCTGGTGGTCGGGTTTTATTTTTTTGTTTCTTTATTGTTCCTATGTCCTTTCCCTATCCCTTTGAGCTACAGAATCTCTCAAGCCCTCTTATTTTTCTCCACTTTGTTTCTCTCTCCTGGCAAAAAGAACCAAGGCTGGTGAGGGAACAAGCAATGGTTGTTGGCTAGTGCATGGCACCACATGGGGGAGTGTGCAGGCACCATGCATAGTAGCCGTTACCAGACCTCTGGCCAAAGCTTTGCTCCTGCAGGGCCTTGTGCTTCTGGTCTAGAGCCATAAGTGGTGCTCATTGGTGAAGATATTCTGGAAGATCAACAGTTACGGTAAGTATGTAATTTTAATTTCCTGGTTTACAGTTAACTCACTCTTGCATTAAGTGCTTGCATTGCAAAAAGAAATAACAAAACAGGGGAACAACTCACCTTCCAAGAAGCTGATATAAGCTGGGCTGAAACAAGCCCTGTGTGGTACGCTCTCAGCAGGGGCTCACTAGCCTTCTTCAGATGGACTTGTCTCCAGACAAGTGGCTTGTCTTTTGGGGGCGTCCAGTCCTCCCAAAAGTGGCCATCCCTCCCAAAACAAAGTAAGTAAGACAAAGTAAGTCAGATAATGTGCCACCAGCTGAAACGAACTGAATGAAACTAGCGGACTGCTCTCACTCAGTGCCTGGTTTGTCTGTAAGCAAAGACTGACCCTTAAAACAAACATTTTCTGACCAGAGCATTCTATTAATCTGTTTTCATCATTGTACAGCATAGCAAAGTAGGCTGCAAACACAGTGATTTGGTAAAAAAACAGAATGGTTCAGAGTTCTAAATGCAACAGAAACAAGGTATCTGGAACCAAAACTTTGGAACCAGCTGGAGTGCAGCAAGTTAAATGGTTCCAGAACCATTCCAGTTTCGGACCTGGTATGCACCACAAATAGGGGCTCCAGACCCAGAAAGAATCCAGAATTGGGTTTCCGGAACTGAAATGAGCCTGTAACTGCCCAGAATGATGCAACTGGTTGGTACATTCCAGGTTGTTAGAAACATAGGAATCAGCGATGGAAGCAGGCCATGCACCCATAGAGACTGTCCTCATTTCTCAGTGGTTGATAACTTTGTGCAATGACCCACTTCATAGGGAACACAGGAATCAACAATGGAAGCACGTCATACACCCACGGAGCTCATCCCCCACCTCTCAGTGGACAGAAACCTTGACTAACTTCGCCTTCATATGGAACAATAGGAATCGGAGATTACAGCAGGCTGTCTACCCCACAGAGACTGCCCCCCACCTCTCAGTGGTAAATAACCTTGAATAACTCCTCACTTTGTGTGGAATGCAGGAATTACAGATAGAGGCAGGCATAGCACCCCACAGAGACTGTCCCCCACCTCTCAGTGGTAAATAACCTTGAATAACTCCTCACTTTGTGTGGAATGCAGGACTTACAGATAGAGGCAGGCATAGCACCCCACAGAGACTGTCCCCCACCTCTCAGTGGTAAATAACCTTGAATAACTCCTCACTTTGTGTGGAATGCAGGACTTACAGATAGAGGCAGGCATAGCACCCCACAGAGACTGTCCCCCACCTCTCAGTGGTAAATAACCTTGAATAACTCCTCACTTTGTGTGGAATGCAGGACTTACAGATAGAGGCAGGCATAGCACCCCACAGAGACTGTCCCCCACCTCTCAGTGGTCAATAACCTTGAATAACTCCTCACTTTGTGTGGAGTGCAGGACTTACAGATAGAGGCAGGCATAGCACCCCACAGAGACTGTCCCCCACCTCTCAGTGGTCAATAACCTTGAATAACTCCTCACTTTGTGTGGAGTGCAGGAATTACAGATAGAGGCAGGCATAGCACCCCACAGAGACTGTCCCCCACCTCTCAGTGGTCAATAACCTTGAATAACTCCTCACTTTGTGTGGAATGCAGGAATTACAGATAGAGGCAGGCATAGCACCCCACAGAGACTGTCCCCCACCTCTCAGTGGTAAATAACCTTGAATAACTCCTCACTTTGTGTGGAGTGCAGGACTACAGATAGAGGCAGGCATAGCACCCCACAGAGACTGTCCCCACCTCTCAGTGGTCAATAACCTTGAATAACTCCTCACTTTGTGTGGAGTGCAGGAATTACAATAGAGGCAGGCATAGCACCCCACAGAGACTGCCCCCACCTCTCAGTGGTCAATAACCTTGAATAACTCCTCACTTTGTGTGGAATGCAGGAATTACAGATAGAGGCAGGCATAGCACCCCACAGAGACTGTCCCCCACCTCTCAGTGGTAAATAACCTTGAATAACTCCTCACTTTGTGTGGAATGCAGGAATTACAGATAGAGGCAGGCATAGCACCCCACAGAGACTGTCCCCCACCTTTCAGTGGTCAATAACCTTGAATAACTCCCCCCTTCATATGGGACATATGAATCTAAGATGGCTGTGGGCCATGCACCCCCCCCCCCCCGAGATCACCTCCTCACCATTCAGTAGTCAGTAACACTGAATATCTCTCCTTCATATGGAACACAGGAATCAGAGATGGAAGCAGGCTGTGCACCCTGTAGACCTGCCGTCCCTAATGTGGACTACCATTTTGCATTATACAACAAAGTATAACACTACTTACTGATGTTTCCGATGATGTACTGACAAACTACCATTTAGCAGAGATGTATTTGTGGTCTTAGTGCACCACCTACTGTAATTAGATTATTATGATTAGTATACCTAGCTATGTTTACAATACATTTGTGGTCTCACAGTGCCACCTACAGCCATTAGGCATACTGCCACTATCAGCATATTATATGACTTGTTTCATTGTTCTAACTGTAGTCAGCATAGTAGTTATCACTGTGCAAATTCAACATATAACGGTCTTGGGTGCAAACCCCCCACTCTATACACAAATAGAAATGTTTTGCCTAGCACCTATGCTACACACATGAGCCTGTTACCAGGTAATGGGACCCTCTTACCTCTAGTATATAATTTCATGTAAGAGAATTATTTTCCAAGTTTCGTTATTTTGCGAATATGATACCAGGTGTTCGGATGTTCCGGATTCCCAGCATTCCCAGCAGGTATTATTGCTGTCCTTTTATTCATGTGTAACCCCTTGTTACCTGTGGTTACTAGAATCCCAGCAAGACCTAGTGATAGGCAGGGAAGGCAGCTTGTGAAACTCCAGTTAAATGGGTTTCACACTGTCTCACTCTGTTCTCAGTCACAGAAGAGACAGAGATGACATCACCATAGAACTGTTGCAGCTGCATAAGCCACATTGGAATCTGCAGCAGAGGGAGTGAGATAGAACGTTGGGAGATTTCAAAGTCAGTCTTCTGTTTTGTTTTGAAGAAGAAGGTCAGTGTCCAGTTTCAAGTGGTGGAGACCACTGTCCAGGTCTCAGTGCCCCCTCCCTCCCTCCGGGGGGGGGAGAAAAGTACCCCTCTGTGGATTCCAGGGGCAATCCCCTGATTTCTACTACAAGAAGAAAGCTGCCTTTTTACAGTTTCTGTTTGGTTTTAAAAGTGGAAGAAGTTGTACTTCACCTGTGGGGCACCTGCAACGAAATGGTGAGTGTTTTGCTCTAATTTGAGAAGGCAAACAATATGTTTCTTCAGTCTGGAAAATGTGAAGAAGTATGGGATTTGGACTACTATTTGGGAGGCCTATTGTACTAGGACAAACAAACAAATGGAGTAGTATCAAAATCTACAGTTTGTATGGATTCAAGTAATGTTGTAGAGGGGGTGCTACAGTCCATCCACCGTTTAATCTACATTTCGAAGTTTAAGTTTCTGTTTGTCCAGATAAATGGCCGGGTATGGGCTGTGGGAGCTGGAGGTGGGAACACCCCCATCTTTAGTAACCAGGTCCACCTCTTCGGATTTCTTCTGTGATTGCTACTTGCTTCATGCGCCTGGCCAGTGATGAGGTAGGTACCCAGAAGTGGGTCGCAAATTGGAAAATCTCTCTAGGAGTCGCAGACTCTAAGTGGTGTGGGGAGCCACAACAAGTAAAATTTGGGTTCATTCTTTAAATGGACCGTCAGTCAAGTGGCCGGCAGGGCTGGGCCAGTCGGGCTGTGTATCCAAAGCGCATGCAAGTCCAGGCTGTGTGTGCCTGGTGGGTCCAGAGCCAGAAAACAGTAGAAATGGGTTCATTCTTTAAGTGGACCGCCTTATAGTCTCCAATCTGCATTATCAGTATACGTAGCCCCTTGGGGGTCCATCTATGCTTTGTTATGTTCAGCTAGTTATGAATAAAAGCCACACTGAAAAATACCAATCCTGGTTCTGGACATTACAGTTATTGCTTCCTGTGTTCGGATTTACTTGGGTGCCCCTGTGCAGAGTAGCCAAACCTAGGTCCCCTTGTGCCAGGTAACCTCATCCTCCCCGAACCCAGGTCCCCACCAGGTATTGCTGCCAACGCCAACAGCATGCCACCTGTCATTTTAGTAAAAAGGCAGGGGTGAGAGGTTACAAAAATGGAGGTACCGCTGGGATTTGTTCGGGAAGGAAGGTGCTTGGGCAAGTGAGCTAGCGTTTTGGCTATCTGGCAGTGGGTAGCCCAAAAAGCTGAAGCAATTTCCCCTAGTGTGTTGCTGTGTGCTGTGAATCTTGTGCTGCTGTTTAAAAAATGCCAACTGTTTACCAAGGAGCTGTAAAGCCAAAGAGTGAGCCCTTGTCCTGCATCAAAAATTGTTTACAGCGTTTCTGTCAGCTTTTAAAATGAATTCTGTGAAGAAAAGTGGAAAACTAGGGGTAGCAACAGAGAAATTGTGCCCTGGACGTTTAAAATGCTTTTAAAGTGAATTCTGTGAAGGAAAGTGTGGAAAACTAGGGGTAGCAACAGAGAAATTATGCCCTAGATGTTGGAAATGCTTTCTGTGTAAATGGAGAGACTGCAGAGTTAATGGCAATGTTACATGGTTAAAATGGGCTCCCGCCGTGGAGTCAGTTGAAAAAAAAAAAAATGTGTGCATTTTACAGGTTAAATTTGCCTGCTCGACGATTGCCGTGAGGAGAGGAGCCCTTGCAAGGAAGAAGAGGCTCATTTGCATGGTGTTGTGTGGTTGGTCAGATTGCCATTAGTCCCGCCCCTCAGCCAGCTCTTCTGAGACTGCCTCAGCATTCGAGAGGGAGACAGAGTGTAGTGCATGTATTGGCAGTGGAGGAGCGTCGGAGGATTCAAAGCACTGTAAACATTCAAAAAGTGACTTTTTAGTTTAAAATCGGGCTCAACCCGCAAAGCGATCATGAAAATAGCGAGTTTGGTGTTGAAACCGACGATCGCTGAGACTGCCCGCCCGTTTGTGTTCAGAGGCCTTCAAAAGAACTGGCTGCAGGCCATTTTACCCCATCGCAGCAAGCTGCTACTGATCACAGTAAGTAAAAATTCAAGAAACTGCTTAATCAGTGATTTTCAGTAATGCCATATAAAATGTGTGTGCAGCAGTGTAGTCGCTTTGCAAGTAACGACTGTGTGAAGTCCTGCCAGCAAGTGCAAGTCTGTAAAGCCATTAAATGTGTGCACGGAAGTGAAAATAGCCTCAGTTTAAAGTTTGCAGCCAGAGAGAGACTGTGGGTTGTAGAAGAATGCAACACTAGTAGAAGCAGACAATCCTGAGCTGAAACCTGAAGCTTTTAAAGGGACTGTAAATCAAATGAATGCTACCAGCTTGTGAAAAGTCCAAGGAAAATCCTGTAAATGTGTGTGAAGCCAAATCAGAGCAAGTTGTGCAGTTTGAGTAAAAGTTATCAGTAGCTGGTGTAAATCGGGTGCGCAGTGGCTTGACCCAGATTCTAAATGTTGATGCACAGGAGTGCTGCAGCCGCCATTCCAGGATGGGGTAGTAAAGTAAACACAGCAGCAGAGGAGCCATTTTAAAACTACAGTGTGTGTTCATTAAAGTAAGACTTTCAGTTACAGTGAACTTTTGTTTATTTTTCTGCAGTTATGGCCTCAGGACCAGCTCGTTACCTGGATCATGCCCGGGTTGCAGTAACAGCAGCAGTAAATAGACCGAGAGATATTGAAAAGTGGTGTTATGGAGGGCAACTGCCTCCTGATGTGGCAATCCCTAATTATCCAGTGTGTGTATGCCAAATATGCTTGAGTGCTGGAAGGGATGTTTTTATGATTCCTCACTGTGCTGGATGTCTACAAAAATATGGCTTGTATAAAGCGCCTCCAATTCGTTTGGCTCCCACATGGACAAAAATTCAGGAATCTGCAGTTGACAGCACACAGCACCAGGCGGAGCCTGTGGAAGAAGGTCCCTCGGGGGAGTGTGGCACAAAGCTAGAGGGTGCAGAGTTGGAGACTGACCCTGAAGTTGAAGTTTTGGATGCTGGATCTCAGAAAGAAAGTTCGGATAAAGCATCAATAGACCCCTGGGTGGGGGGGCCTAGCCCAAGTCTCTTAGGTGAAGATGAGATGCGGGAGGCCTTTGAATGGGAGGTGTCGACCTCCACTCCTAGTGATGAATAGATAGTCCCGGGGGTGAGAACGACTGCTCACTCCTGGGCTCAGATCCTCAGTGAAGAGGAAGATGAGGGAGAACCTATGTGGCCTTGTGAAAAAGGCAAGGGTACATGGCCTCAAGATCTTGCCTCGGAGGAATGTGTTGAAGAAGGTGGTGATGCCACTGCCCTGGCTTTACAAGAAGAAGTCAGGGTTCCGTTTTTAATTTCTTTGAGGATGCGAAGCTGGCAGAACCAGGACTGGCCACCCCCAAGCCAGGCCAGCGGTCTCAGATTGACCAAAGCAAGTAAAGAGGAGAGACTGGTTCGTAGAAAGACCAATGAAATCTATGGTATGACCTTTCCTACCTTTCCTCGGAGAGTCTGGGAGGAGATTGAGGACTGCAGGAAATCCTGGATCTGGGATGAAGCAATGAAAAATGTGCATCCTGGGGCCAACCAGCATGTAAAGAATAGACTGTTCCACGAGAAGTATACGCAGTGGAGGACAGGCAGGACACTGTTTATGGACAGAGTGAGAATAGTGCACGGAGAGGGACGTGAAGTCTCCCACTGTGTGAGTTATGTGCATCCAGACGGGGTAATAATTCAAACCCCTGACCCCCGGTACTACTGGCCTCAGTGCAAGAACCTCCCAGTAATTAAGCCCGTGCCTACAAAATGGAGAGCCGAGCAGTGGTAGTCAATACTGCCACATCAGACTGTGAAGTGCCCTTATTGATCCGCCAATATGAATAATCAAGGACTCAGGTGCTCCACATTCTTCAGTCTACAGTGTATGTCCTGTTCAGCAACCATCTACTGGCCCACCAGATGACTTCAGATCCAGAGAGGACACTAGCCCAGCTGTTTCCTGTTTATCACCTGGTAATCGGATGACGTCGGACCAGCTGTTTTTCTTTTTGTTCCTGTTCTAAGGTTCCGTCTCCATTGATGACATCAGCCCAGCTGTTTCCAGATGTGCCCTCCTGTGGTTCCCGGAAGATGTCTGCCCAGCTGTATCAGAAGAAATGCTGCCAGGGAGAGTCTTCGGCCGTGGACCAGGTTCGTGCAGTTCTTGTACTACAAATGGCTGGTAAGTCCGAAACCTTTTCTATCTTTATGACATTGCAGTACACACCCTACACTACAGACTTCAAAAATGTGTGAACTGTCCGCAAAGACTCTCCCCTTCGGGACTTTAGCCTTTTAGAACTGTGCTTCACGGGGCTCCGGCCCAGGAGAGACTTTATTGGACTAGCCTTCGGGCCTTGTGGTCACTAGTTGGGACTTTTAGGGCACTCCATCCCCCCAAAAGCGTATTGTAAATAATGTCATTATTGTACTCTAATGTAAATACTGTTTTTCAACCTTTTTTTTCTAAAAAAAATCTTTTTGGGATTGTTCAGTGTTTTTGTATGGTAGGGTTTTAGGTAGACTGTGTATGGAGATTAGGAGTGTGTTTTGTCTTTCTTTTTCTTACAGGTGTTCCTGGGAAGACAGAAGAGAAGACAAGAAGAGGAGGAGGGGCTCATCGGAGTTCCTCGTCAGTGCTTTATTGTGTAAAATTTAAAGTACTGTGTTGTTATTGTTATGGTTGTTACTGTATTAACCCTTTTCCTTCCACAGGTGTGGTGGTGGGGGTAGGGAGGAGGCAGTAATTGGCATTTTAATGGTGTGTGGTTGCAGGTTGTCCAAGGTCGGGGAGGTCCCCGGGTTTTGTTTTTGTTTAGGAATATTATGTTAGGGGCAGATAGGTTTTCCCTAGAGGGTTAGGGGGGATAGACAGGCTGAGGTCCTGAACAGCCGTAGGGACTGCAGTACTAATCTATCAGGGCTATGCTCTGGATCGTTCTACCAGAGCCACTAGGTGTCCATAGTAAGTGGATTGTGTAGAGGCTGATATGTCAGCTATAGGCCTCTAGGCCCTTAGTGTTGTCTGCCTGTGCTTGCACATGGTAGGAGGGGGCCTGATCACCCCCCTCCACGGGTAGCACATAGGGTGGGATGGCCTAAGGCCGGGTGCATAATGACTGGGGACAGTCATTTTCCTGGTCAAGGGCGAGTGTAACCCCTTGTTACCCGGGGTTACTAGAATACCAGTAAGACCCAGTGGTAGGCAGGGAAGGCAGCTTGTGAAACTCCAGTTAAATGGGTTTCACACTGTCTCACTCTGTTCTTAGTCACAGCTGAGACTGAGAGATGACATCACTATAGAACTTTCGCAGCTGTATAAGCCACATTGGAATCTGCAGCAGAGGGAGTGAGATAGAACGTTGGGAGATTTCAAAGTCAGTCTTCTGTTTTGTTTTGAAGAAGAAAGTCAGTGTCCAGTTTCAAGTGGTGGAGACCACTGTCCAGGTCTCAGTGCCCCCTCCCTCCCTCCTCCGGGGAGAATATCCTCTGTGGATTCCAGGGCAATCCCCTGATTTCTACTACAAGAAGAAAGCTGCCTTTTTACAGTTTCTGTTTGGTCTTAAAAGTGGAAGAAGTTGTACTTCACCTGTGGGGCACCTGCAATGAAAGGGTGAGTGTTTTGCTCTAATTTGAGAGGGCAAACAATATGTTTCTTCAGTTTGGAAAATGTGAAGAAGTATGGGATTTGGACTACTATTTGGGAGGCCTATTTTACTAGGACAAACAAATGGAGTAGTATCAAAATCTACAGTTTGTATGGATTCAAGTAATGTTGTAGAGGGGGTGCTACAGTCCATCCACCGTTTAATCTACATTTCGAAGTTTAAGTTTCTGTTTGTCCAGAGAAATGGCCGGTATGGGCTGTGGGAGCTGGAGGTGGAACAACCCCATCTTTAGTAACCAGGTCCACTCTCACGGATTTCTTCTGTGATTGTTACTTGCCTCATGCGCCTGGCCAGTGATGAGGTAGGTACCAGACGTGGTCGCAAATTGAAAATCTCTAGGAGTCGCAGACTCTAAGTGGTGTGGGGAGCCACAACTTGGGAAAAGAATTCTCCTTGTTTGATGGGAGTCAGAAGGAAGTAAGAAGAAAATCTCTCTAGGAGTCGCAGACTCTAAGTGGTGTGGGGAGCCACAACAAGTAAAATTTGTGTTCATTCTTTAAATGGACCATCAGTCAAGTGGCCTGCAGGGGAGCTGGGCCAGTCGGGCTGTGTGTCCAAAGCGCATGCAAGTCCAGGCTGTGTGCCTGGTGGGTCCAGAACCAGAAAACAGTAGAAATGGGTTCACTCTTTAAGTGGACCGCCTTGTAGTCTCCAATCTGCATTATCAGTATATGTAGCCCCTTGGGGGTCCATCTATGCTTTGTTATGTTCAGTTAGTTATGAATAAAAGCCACACTGAAAAATACCAATCCTGGTTCTGGACATTACAGTTGCTTCCTGTGTTCGGATTTACTTGGGTGCCCCTGTGCAGAGTAGCCAAACCTAGGTCCCCTTGTGCCAGGTAACCTCATCCTCCACGAACCCAGGTCCCCACCAGGTATTGCTGCCAACAGCATGTCACCTGTCATTTTAGTAAAAAGGCAGGGGTGAGGGGTTACACAAGTTTGCGGGAATTAACCTTTATTCTATACACCTGTCTCCTGCGTTGTGTTTTGTCATCAGGTTTAGATCCTGCCAAATCCAACAACCCCATAGGGATTGGCCCCCACTACTCTGTGGTAAGTAACCTTGAACAGCTCACTATTTCAAATGAAACACAGGAATTGGAGATGGAAGCAGGCTGTGCACCACACTGTGATCATCCCCTGCCTCCCAGTGGTCAGCAAACTCAACCAACTCACTCCATATGGATCTCAGGAATCCAAGATGGAAGCAGGGCACACACCCTTTCGCGACTGCCACCCATCTCTCAGTGGTCAGTAACCTTGAATAACTTCCCACTTCATATGAAACATAGGAAACAGGCATTGCACCCCATAGAGAGTGTCTCCTACTTCTTTTTTTTTTTTTTTTTAATAATTAGTACTTTATCGCTTTTTTCTCCCCTATTCTGGGACCCCAGCACAAGTGCGCCGTGTGTGCGTGAAGGTGCACGCATATCCCGTGACGCCGGCTCAGCCCCTTCCACCTCTTCCCCATGGCTAATGTCAGAGCTCCCTCCGGTCGGCGCTGCCATCCGTCCTCCGCCAGGTGGCGGCCAACGGCCAGGGAGCCCCAAGTCCCTCCCAGGAGGAAAGGGCTGCCTTGTGGCGACTCAGTCTCACTCCTCACCCCCCTCCCGGCCGACCCCCGACAACCCAGCTTGTTCCCGAACCTGGGTCGCTGACGCAGCACGAGGTGTGGCGTCCAGCGCCTCAACCCTCCGTGCCACCAGGTCAGCCAGTATCCTCACTTCTCAGTGGTCAGCAACCTTGAATAACTCCCCACTTCACATGGGACACAGCAATCAGAGACGGAAGCAGGCATTGCACCCCACAGAGACTGTCCCCCACCTCTCAGCAGTCATTAACCTTGCATAACACCCCACTTCATGAGGAACATTGGAATCAGAGATGGAAGCAAGCCAAGCACCCCAAAGCGATCGTCCCCCACTGCTCAGTGGACAATAACCTTAAACAATTCCCAAACCTCGTCTTGTTTACTCTGCCCTTGAATGCATTTAGGATATCTGCCCCACTGCCAAGTCCAGCAAACAATTTCATGCATCCACAAATCTCAGAGTAAAGGATTTTCTCTCTGTTCTCCATTAAACTCAAACTGCTAATACGTTAACTGTAGTCTGGACATTCGGTGACGTCAGCAACCAACAGAGAGGGCAGAATCTTAACTTCGATCCCCTCTCCTAAGAATAAAGGTACTACACTGCCACCAAATCACAAACGTCAGCATTTATATCTGCCCAAGTACCTACCAATTAGATGGGGAAGAGATCTGCACTGGGAGAGGAAGATAATCCAGTGGATGCAAAACAGTTCCACCAGCAAGGCCTCTACCACACACACAATGGCAGCACTGAGGAAGCAAATTGAACCCAATATGGACAATCTAACCAAGAAAAGCAAAAATTAAAAAACCCAAAGAAACTTGACCTCGTTCTTAGTGAGTTAAGGGCTTTCCATGCTGAAACCAAAGTGGAGTTTGCTGGCATCAAAACAGGGCTGGCTGAGATGAAACAAACGTCTACTAAGCACCAACCTGCCACCTCGAACCTTGATACCTGGGCTGACAGAACTGACTCTCTGCTCACTGAAGCCCTACAGAAAATACACACACTAGACAATAAATGTGATGATCTACTGGGTGAGAGAGAAAGCTGAAGGTATGAATATTTCACACTTCTTAGAAACCTTTTTCCATTCCCACCAGTTCTCGCCTCGACCTTCCAAATGACTTCCACCTCAGCACTGAACTCTCTCACCGAGTGCTCGGCCCCGCTTCCAGACAACACCCAAAAACGCCCTTGGGCCATAATTCTCCAATTCCAAAGTTATGCTACAAAATAAAAAATTTAATTGGCCTGTGGCAGCAGAAGGAACTTTTTATTGAACGAGTCAGAGTTTACGTGGATCATGATTATTACCTGCAAATTATGAAGCAGAGAAAGAATACGGATCTGCCCTTGCAGCCCTCAGGACACAGAAGCTCCACTTCTAAATGCCATTTCTAGCCAAGCTATGAGTAGTCTTCCCGATGGCCCTGTACTGGGGTCAACGGGAAAAGGGAGGGGGCATTTGTAAAAACATAGGAGCTGCACAATCAAGCAGATTAGATAGACCATAAGGCCTTTATCTGCCGGCATCTTTGTATGTTCATATGGTACAATTCAGGCGACCACCGAGGATTTGCACACCAGAGGGATTCAGATTGCCAAGTTGCAATGACCTACAGCAACTACAAGTGAGCCACCGGACTGCAGCACCTGCAAGAGGTTTCTAAGCAAAACCGCAAGGCTCAATCAGCAGCTACCCTAAAGGACACTGAAATCCTCCTGCAGTCCTTCATGTGGGTCCTGAAACCCTGAACTGCCTTTTTTCCCCACAGGTACTGTTCTATTTTCTTCGAGGCAATCTCTTGCAGCAGGTCATAACCAGTGGGATTCAGCCACAGGTGCCCTCACCTTTGGATGATTTCAGAGCAGTTGACCCTGGGATCTCCCCCCCAGCACCACTACTGTACGTGTCATACACCTGGCAGGTACTAAAGGGGGTGGTCCCAGACATTCCTCAGTTCTTTTCAACCGTGACCTGCATGCAACAAGACCTCCTTCGGAGTTCCTGCTTCACAGTCATCTTTTGAATAGTTCTAAAAACCAACTGACTTTACTTTTTTTTTGTGAGTGTGTTTTTGTTTGTTTTACCATCACTTATGTCTTCAGCTCCTTTATTCCGAAGTTGTGCTCGTGGCCACAGTATTGCAAGGGAAGACCTCCACATAGTTTGTGTTCGCTGCTTGAGTCCTGAGCACGGCACTGTGGGGTGTATCTTCTTTTAGGATTTCTCCACAGCCACAAAATGCCGACAACTGCAACAGCTCCGAGAGTACCTCATGGAGCAAAAGGTAGCCCTCTTGAAGCAAGAGCAGTGCAAACGCTCCTCTACAAGGGATTCCTCGGCATCCTCTTCAGGGTCTCACCACTCCACAGGAGGCCCCTCCAACTTGGCACAGGGTCAAGGTAGGAAGCATGCTTCTAAAACCAAACATGTCTGTTCCACCCCTGTGTCGTCCTCTACAAAAATTGAGTATGGAGCAGGTAGCCCCTCTTTTATCGTCTTCTCTACTGTCGACGACTGTGGGCTCGTTGACAGGCGCCTCTGGGGTTGTTTTGTAGCTGCCAATGCTGCCCCCTCTTTCACTGCTGCATGGCCCTCGTCCATCATTGATGGCCTCTGGCTCGTCGACGGCCCTGCAACATGGCCCGTCGACAACGTTCTTGTCGATGAATCAACACATTGACCTGTCAATGGCCCTGTACCACTGCCCATCGACGATATTCAATGTTCCATCGCTGCCTCCTACACTGACATGGTTCTCACAGACGACTGGGATGGGGGATGTGTTGCCAATGTTGACAGTCAGCCTAGCACCATTTTCGACGTCTCTGGGGTCCTATATGCCCCCCCATCGAAGGCTGCTCCTTTGGTCCCTCTGCCGGCCGCTATTCAGTCTGTGGTGCCTGTTTGTTCCACTAGGTCTACCACCTCTGGACAGATGGCCATGATTGACATCCAGGCTCTGGTTACCTCCATCCTGGACCTCATTCTGTCCCACAGCCCCCCTAAGGAGGGGTCACCACTAAACCTCTCTGCTCAGTCTCAGCCCCCTTCGGCCCAGCATATGTCCACCTCTTCCCCTGTTTCCCTGGGTCTATATACCCAGAATGTGGACACAGGGGACCCTTTCCTGTGAGACCGGGGTCTGGAAAGCAGGGAGGAGGATGACGATATGGACCAGGAGTTATTCCCTCAGTCCTCCTCTGCCGCCTCCTCTGTTCAGGGGGACATCACCTCTGGCCTCCCTTGTTCCCCGCTGGATGACCTGATGTTTACGTACATCATGCTCCTCCTCCAGAGAACCTTCAGGTTCCAGAGCCCGGTACAGGAGTCTTCTCGCAAGATATTGGCTCAGTACCTCGGTATACGTGAATGCACTACTCTGGTTATCCTCTCATTGGTGAACGCCTTTCAAGAGGCTATTATGGGCGTCTGGAAGCAGCCGTTCAAGATTCCCTCCAATCCGAGGAAAGCGGACAGGATTTATCTGGCTCCAGTGGCTTGCCCCTATTTTACGTTTCCGCCTCAGGTGGACTCTGTGGAAGGGATCGACAAATTTTAAACTTACATACTAGTCAAGGACAACTGGTCTAGCCAAAAATGGTAGTCCCAGTGTTCTAAGTGGTAGTCCATGGTCACAAGGCTATATTTTAAGGAAACTTTTTTTTTTTTTTTTTTTAATTATGTAGCAGCAAAGTAAATGGTGTTGGGGGTTGTATTATTAATACTACGTAGATGTAGACTACTGGAAAAACGGGGGAAAAAATCACACTCCTTTTATAGACAAATAACATTTATTTTGCAATATCTCATGGGGTGTATCTCTTTGTCTGGGAGGGAGACTGGGGAGGGTGTGATAGGGACTGGGGAGACAGTGGTCAAACACCACTAGTACAAACAATTCGATTGAGGCTTCATGCAGAAAGCTTTAATGACTGCAGGCAGCAGCCACTAGCCAGGGTCAGGTCAGTGACAGGGAAGCAGTAGAAAGGGAAGCCTTCTCTTAGTCTGTACAACATTCCTAAAACTGCTCATGTGTCTTCCACAGATCCACACAACACAAGGCAAGTGCCATCGCACACACCCTTTTTGCTAAACGTTCACTGGGAGTATGTTACGGTAGAGTACAAGGCAGCGTGGCTGAATTAATGTTTTTGTAAATTTTTATTGGGACAGTTACACACACTTGCACTTTAGTTCAGTACAGACAATTTCCTTTTTTTTTCTTCTGTAGTCTGTACAACATTAATCTCCTCCTCCTCACCCCAAACTTCCTGAGTGTCCCACAGAAGACCCCCCCCCCCACACACACACACACACAAGGCAAGTCCAGTACCAATGCACCCTTTTTGCCAAACTGTCACACTGCTGTGTTCTGGTACTCTTATCCTCCGTGTACACAGACAGCACTCCTTTCACCCTTACAGCTGTCCAAGTGCCCCCCAGCCACACCAAGACCTGACAATTAGTCCCGTTTCCTGACCCAGTCCCATGCCCTTGGCACTGTGCTGCTTATATTCTCTCTCTCTCTCTATATATATATATATAGCACTCCTGTTACCCCAGACAGCTCAGCCAACTGCCCCACACTTCTCACACCATGACCAATCCCCCTTCCTGCTGAACTGTACATGCATCACACTACTAGTAGTACTTTTATTGTACCCGGTATTCCCTTTTTTGTTTTTTCCCCTTTGTTTTGGTTAAATTACAAACAGCCAGTTTTACAATCTTTCTGGTGCCTGGTTGTTGAGTCATTGTGATTCGGGGTCCTCCAGTTTTGTCAGTCAGTGACAGTGTACTGTAATGTATTGTCTTTTTGTTTTCTCTGAATCATCCCCTTTTTTATTTCAGAGGTAACACTTCACTTTTCTTTGTCTGATCAGGTCGTCGATCCTGCGTGCCCAGGACAGACCATCAACTCAAGCAGCCCAAGCCTCCCACCTCCTCCTCTCCCCATTTCACAGTCTTCCATGTTTTCTTTTTTCCTTTGTCCCAAAAGTTTGCTGTTTTTTTGAGCAGCTCTCCAAAAATGCTGTACAGTAGGAGTTTGAACTAACTCAGACTATTAAGCCATGCACTGGAAGACATATCCTCAGTTGCCTCCACTGAACTAAGTCACAGTAACTCTGGCTCTGAACAGACTGCATCTGCACCTCTCTGAAGTGGCAGTTACAATGGCTGCCTGTCTCAGTGCATTAACAACCTCCTCAGGCCTCCCCCATTGTGCCAGGACTGACGGGCATGTCTAAACACACCAATCATCAACTCACCTGTCTGCCCTGTTGGCATCGCTGGGTGCCGATGACCTGATGTCTGGGTGAGCAGGTTGGGTGGAAGTCCTCACTGCCGGGGCACACTCACAATCCCGTTGGCGCTCGCTATTGGCTTCTGCTTTGGTGGCGGCGCTCCCACCTAGTGCTAAAACAGCAAACAATATGGTGAACTAAGCCGGATGGACTATCATGTGATCGGAGCTCCGCTGCTCCTCCACAGCCGAATGAGGGACATCTAGTGGCAGAAACAGCAAAGAGCAGCACAAAAAAAAAAAGGCAGCACTGATTTGGTTGTCCATGGGACAACCTAGTGCTCTGAAATTGCTTGTCCGGCAGTATACAATTGTAGCCCGGGACATCGGGCTATGGGATTTGTCGATCCCTGGTAGTAATTAATGCCACTCATGATCGGTCCTCCAGGCCTCAGCACATGAGTGCGCAGCCCCCGGATGCAGAGTCTAAGCAGTTGGACACCATGGGAAAACAGTTTTTTTCCTCAGCCACCTTGTCCCTCCGGGTCCTTAATTACATGGGACACCTTCTTAAATATCAGGAGGAAATTCTTAAAGCCTCCCAGACCATGGTCCAGTCCCTCCCGTCTGGTGCCGTCCAAAATGACCTAAGGGTTTAACGTTCCATGGCGGAGGCAGTGGACCGCCACCTGCTAAGGGCAGCTTATGATACCGTGGATACTACGGCTCGCACGTCCTGTGCTGGTATATGTCTCAGGTATCATGCCTGGCTTAGTGTGTCTGTTTTTTCCCAGGACGTCCAGCAATCCATTTTGAATGCTCCCTTTAAAGGTGTACAACTGTTCGGTCCACAGATGGTGGACATCTTAAAAGTCCTGCAGGACTCCGGTCGTACTCTACAATCGGTATGGACCCTTTACCGCCCTAAGGCCAAATGACCCTTCAGGTGTTCCTCCAGGGTCTGCCCCTACAGACGCCGTCCCTCGTTCAATTGGCAGCCGATCAATAAATTATTTATTTATTTATTCACATCTCAGATTAACAATACCGTTGAACTCATAAAAGCTCATTTACAAAGGTTCCACGTCAGTTAGGGAAGGAAAACAGAGGGATGGAACTGAAACACAATAACAGAAAATAAAAACAAGTTGAGACTAACAAACAAATAAGCATGGTACAAAAATTGCAAGTACAAAACAGATATGATTACAAGTCAATTTTGATTGCAATAGATAGACAAATGAAGTAGGGATAGTAGGGGTAGTTGATATAGGGACGGTGATGAGAGGAAGTGAGGGGGAAGCAGCCACAGGGCTTTGTCAAGAGATGGCAGGTGGTAGGGGGAGAGTTAAGGTGGGGATGGAAAGGAAGGGAAAGGAGCCAGAGGAGGGTAGTCCAAGCTAGTGGTAGTAGGGATCAAAGTTGGAATGAAATTAGGTTCAAGAAGGCAAAGCAGTTCTCAAACTAGACAGTCACAGGAGCTCTCTAACAGGATGTGTTTGTGCAGAAGACGTTTGAACTTGGACATACCAGTCTGACTTGTTAGTTCATGGCCAAGGCCATTTAGCCAAATAGGGCTCTGTAAAGGAAAGATCGTCGGCACTGTGTAGTTTGGAACCTTGGTACTAGTAGGAACTCAGCGGCCAAATCCCGGGTATGTCAGACCTTGTGGGCTCTGAGTAGAAGACAGGAGGTTCCAGCAGGTAGATCTCCACTGAGAGCTTTCATTGCTAGTATACAATAGTGATACTTGATCCTCCCTAGTAGATTGAGCCAGTCAGTTTCTGTGTAAAGATCACAAGTGTGCGTGAAATGATCTGAGTTCATGATGAGCCTACAAGCTTTGTTAAGTTCAGCCTTTTTACTGATGTCGGGGTGGCTGCACCATAAATTGCTAGGCCATAGTCAATGGTGGATATCACAGAGCTGTTAACTGCCAGTCTAAGTGCATCTGGGATTAGGTTCCTTCTATGCCTAAATAGTAGGCCTAGCTTTGCATTCGCAGACTTAGCAATGGTCTCAATGTGGGGTACATATGAGAGACAGCTGTCTAAGGTTATTCCCAAATATTTGAATTGTTGAACTTGTTCAAAAAGTGCACCAAGGTTGTTTTTTATAATCATGGCATACGACCGGTGCTTATGTCGGGGGGGGGCAGAGAACAGCATAAGCTTAGTTTTTTTGTAGTTCAGGACAAGTTTGTGCTGAATGAACCAGTTCTCAACTTCAAGGAAGCCTGTTTGTAGGTTGTACTCTAGCACAGCGGCATCAGTGTTGTTTGTGTAGATGATGGCATCGTTGGCATAGAGTAGAGTCCTAAGTTGACAGGATTGGGGTAGGTTGTTTATGAAGATAATAAACGAGAGGGCCAAGGATGGGCCCTTGAGGAACACCAGATCGGACAGACTGTAGTTCAGAGATGATATTAGATATTTTTACCCGCTGTGACCTATCAGCAAGGTAGCTACCAAACCATTTAAGTGGGTTTTGGGAGACACCAACAGAGGCAAGTTAAGAAACATGTTGTGATTCACAGTGTTGAATGCTTTCGTAAGGTCGATAAAAGCAGCACCCACAATATTGTTGTCGTCAAAGGACTGATGTATGTAGCTGGTAAATTCAAGTAAAGCTGTGGTAGTGCTATGTTTTTTCCTGAAAACCATATTGTTGAGGACGTTGTATGTTGTACTTTTCAAAATAATCAACCATTTGATTGGAAAGTATACGTTCAAGGACTTTTGATAGTGGAGGGAGTGCTGATATCGGCCTGAAGTTAGAGTGCTGTCACGGATCCCCACATTTATGCACGGGGTGACTAACACAGATTTCCAGACTTCTGGGAATTGTGAGAGGGTAAGTGATAAGTTTAGAATCTTGGTGATTGGTAGGAGTACTTCTTCAAGAGTCAGTAACAGGATTTTGAGGTCTAGCGAGTCTCCACTGTGTCTGGATTTGCCAAGGATTTTAGTCAGGAGTTTTCAGACTAGAGATTGGGAGACCTTTTTGAAGTAAAAAGGTGGGTGTTCAGAACGAATTGAGTCAGTGGCCCCAACTGATGACACTGGAGCATCAATGAAGAAATCTTCGGGGAGTACACCCGACAGATTGTGAAAGCACACCCGACAGATTGTGAAAGCTGTGTTGAAAGAATTAGCAATTTGGAGTGGATAAGTGACGGGATGGCCATTCTCCAATAGAATTGTTGGTGTGGTCTTTTGTTCTTTGCCTGTGATGTCTTTTATATTGGCCCAGAAACTCCTACTGTCACCCCAGGAATTGGAGAGTAACTCTCTGTGGAGCCTACTTTTTGTCTGTCTGATTTCCCTTGTACAGCTAGTTCTGGCAGCTTTGTAAGCCTACAGATCCTGCTGCTTCAATGAGGACTTTGCCCATTGCCAGAGGTGGTCCCTTAGCTTCATCCTATTTACTGTTTCAGGAGTAATCCATGAATCAACCATCTCATGAACTTTCATTTTCTTAAGTGGGGCATGGGTGTCGCAGGCTGTGTTGAAAACACTGACGAAGTGTTTGAGAGCGTTGCTGATATCATCCGCTGTATCCAGAAAGGACCAGTCTTGTGGGCGAAGTTGGTGTTTTAGGAGATCCAAATGTCTTTGTCTCAATACGTGGTTGTAGACTGTACGTGGTAGGGGGGCATTACATTTATTTGACCAGCTGCAGGTGATAGAGGAATGGTCACTGATAGAATCCGGGTGAACCTTAACCTCTGATGTGTGATCAGGGCGGTTTGAGACAATCCAGTCTATGGTGGTACTGGTCCCTGTTTTGTAGTTTATCCTGGTCGGTGAGTTTACGACTTGCAAAAGGTGTAGAGATGATGGAAACCTCAGTTAAAATTGTCTGGCCTGAGAAATACCCCTAGGCTCCGGTATATCCCTGCTGCCCCTCAGCAGGGCCTGCCTCACACCTGAGGGTCTTCCTCCGGTCGTGGGTATGGAGGCCCAACCCACGACCATCAGGGGCAGATTTTTCCTGCACCTGCAAGGTTTGCAAGCACTCTCCCCCGACCAGTGGTTACTGCAACTCATCGATACGGGACAAACACTAGAGTTCAGGGTGATGCCTCTTCCATCGCCACCCAGGCTCTCTCACTACCCCCCAGACCAGGCACTGGTCCTAAGAACCAAGCTCGCTGCCTTACTATCAAAAATGGCTATCAAACCAGCTCCCCCCTTCCTCTGAAGGGGATGGGATTTTACTCCCACTTCTTCCTGGTCCCCTAATGGACAGAGGCTTTACGACTCATTTTGGATTTGAGGGGTCTCAACCTCTATATCGTTTACTAAAAGTTCTGTATGGTGTCCCTTCCGACACATCTTCCTTTGCTGAATGAAGGCGACTGGCTCTGCTCTCTGGATATGAAGGATGCATACTATCATATCATGATGCACCCGGCTCACCGACGGTTTCGCCATTTGCTGTTCCAGGGGTGTCATTACCAGTTCAGTGCCCTCCCTTTTGGTCTTTCCTCGGCCCCGAGAGTCTTTACAAAATGCCTTGCAGTGGTTGTGGTGGCCCTCCAACGGGAAGGCCTCTATGTCTATCCCTACCTGGACTGGCTCCTGAAAGTGTCCTCCAGGCATCAGTTGTCTCACATGCTTTCTCGCACCCTGCAGTTGTTCACCCAAGTAGGGATTGAGGTCAACTACCCGAAGTCCAAACTGGACCCTACTCAACACCTCCATTATATAGGAGCTGTGCTGGATTCCTCTGTGGGATGGGCATATCTGCCCATCGCTCGGGAAGATGCCCTGATCACTTTGGCACGCGGTTTGGAATCCTGCAATCAGATCTCTGCAAGAGACTATCTCCGTCTCCTGGGACATTTGACGGCCACAATTCCAATGGTCCCCAATGCCAGGTTGCATATGAGAGTCTTTCAGTGGTCCCTCAGAGTCCAATGGGACCACTATCTGGACAATTTTGATGCCCCGGTTCTGTTGTTTTCCCTAGCTCCTCAAGCCCTGCAGTGGTGGAAGTCAAAGGACAATCTCCTCCAGAGGATGCCTTTTCATTCACCCATCCCAAGTGTCATTCTGACGATGGACACCTCCTTGACTGGGTGGGGTGCTCACCTCCTGCACGTCTGGTCACAAGGATCTTGGATGTCGGCGGAGGCCTGCCTCCACATCAATGTCTTGGAACTGTGGGCGGTCCTCTACACCTTGCAAGCATTTGAGGTGCACCTCTGGGTTGCTACAGGTCTGATCCAGACAATTCTCTGTTGTTCACTACCTAACAAACAAGGTGGCCATTCTCCCTCTTCTCTGCAGAGAATCCATGAGGTGTAGTATTGGGACACCCCCGGGATGTGTACTGCCAGAAGATGTATACATCTCAGGACTGCCCAATACCACACCCTCATGGATTCTCTGCAGAGAGGGTAGGAATGGGTGCCACCTTGTTTGTTTAGGTAGTGGCCCACGAGTTGGAAATCTTACCTGATGTTCTCAACTACATCTTCCACGTCTGGTGCCGACCAGAGTTGAACCTGTTTGTCTCTCTGCAAAATGCAAAATTGCCGCTTTACTGCTCTCTCGTGCGAGGTCCTGAAACTGTCTGGTGAGATGCATTATCTCTTTCCTGGACAGGAAGATTTCTATATGCCTTCCCGCCTTTTCCACTCATCCAAAGAGTACTACTCACAAACTGGTCCAGGCCAGAGAGTCTATGATTCTTATAGCGCCGTTTTGGTTCCTGCTGCTTCTACAGCTCTCGGACGCAGAACCAATCCTCTGCCTATTTGCCAAGCCTTGCTGTCTCAGGCACAAGGCTCCCTGTTATACCTGGGTCTTCCCTCCCTCCACCAGCACGCCTGGCTCCTGAGGATGTAGTCCTCTCATGCTTCCGGGTATCCCCACAGGTAGCGGAGGTTCTCCAGGCTGCTAGGATGCCCTCTACTCAGTCTTCCTGTTCTTTGAAGTGGAAATGCTTCTCTACTTGGGCTTCGTCTCAAGCCTTGGATCCTTATGAGTGTCCCCCTCAGCGCATCCTTGATTATTTACTCTGTTAGGCGGTGAACTGCAATATTCCTCGGTGAAAGTCCACCTTTCGACTATCGCCGCATTTCATTTGCCTGTGGGCAACGTTCCTTTATCCCAGTTGCGATTGATTCGTACCTTTTTAAAAGGTATTCTGCACCTGCATCCCATTCTGGATCCAGTCCCTATCTGGGATTTGAATTTTGTGCTTGAAAAATTGACAAGTCCTTTTGAGCCCGCTGAATCCAGCGACCTCAGATCTCTCTCTCTTGGAAGACTATATTTTTAATGGCCATTACATTTGGCAGACGGGTCTCGGATGTGCACACCCTGATGTGCAAACCCCCTTTTATTCGTTCGGTTTCATAACGACCGGGTGTCTTTACGCCCTAACCCGGCATTTTTGCCTAAGGTTGTTTCTACGTTTACTTTGAATCAGATCATCCAACTGCCAGTTTACTTTGCAGACCCTCTGAATCTGGGAGAAGCCTTGCTTCATACACCCGATGTGCATAGAACACTGGGTATTTACCTTCTGTGCAATTCACAGTTGTGTCAATCACAGCAACTTTTTGTTTCTTTCACCCCTCCTTGCCAGGGCATCGGTGTCTCCAAGCAGTGTTTGTCCACATGGTTGGTCAACTGCATTACGCATTACGGGGTGAGGATATAGCATGCACCAAGCAGGAAAGAGATCTTGGGGTTATCATCTCTGATGACCTCAAGGTAGGGAAACAGTGTGACAAGGCAGCAGGTAAAGCAAATAGAATGCTGGGATGCATAGGCAGGGGCATCACCAGCAGGAAAAGGGAGGTCATGATTCCATTATACAAGACACAAGTGAGGCCCCACCTGGAGTACAGTGTACAGTTCTGGAGACCTTACCTACATATGGACATAGACAGGGTAGAGAAGGGTCAGAGGAGGGCAACAAAGATGGTACATGGATTGCATCACAAGTCCTATGAGGACAGGTTGAAGGAATTGAATATGTACTCCCTGGAGGAGAGGAGGGAGGGAGAGAGGGGACATGGGAGAGACATACAAGTATCTTACAGGGAGAAACAGGGTGCAAGAATACTCTATTTTTAAGCAAAAAAGATGTTCCAGGACAAGAGGGCATGGGACAAAGTTGGAGGGAGGACGATTCAGAGAAAATGTGAGGAAGAATTTCTTCACAGAATGGGTGGTGGACAAGTGGAACACCCTGCTTGAGGAAGTGGTGGGGCTGAAACAATCACGGGATTTAAGAATGCATGGGATAGACATAAAGGAATTCTGGAGGTCAGGGGTAAGGGGCAACAGAGTTCTAGGAAAACATAAACTGAAGTTACAAACTCAAATGGGCAGACTAAGTGGGCCATAGCCCTTATCTGCAGACACTGTCTATGTATCTATGTTTATTTATGCTAAATTCAATGTCCCTCTCACAGGTGTTATCAAGCCATACTCTACCAGAGGCATGGTTGCCTCGACGGCCTGTTTCCGAGGTATTTCAGCCTTGGATATCTGCGAAGCCACCACATGGTCCACTGTCTATACCTTCACTAGGCACTACAGTTTGGATATGGCTTCTAAGAGGTGCACTGCTTTTGGATGAGCAGTCTTACATGGCCTCCTGTCCTAATCACTCAGGTTACCCTGCCATCCTCCCACTGGGTTTTACAACTGCTTGGGAATCCTCCCACTGGTTATGAACTGCTGCCTGAGACTGCCTCGAAGAAAACAGTACAGTTGCATAAGAACTTACTGTAACAGTAGATCTTCGAGAGTCTCTTGCAGCAGGTCATACAGCCCCACCCTCCTTCCTCCTTGCTGTTGCTTCACAAGAATTACTAGCTCCTGTCTCTGATACTCCATGAGCTGCTGCCTCTACTTTTTTCCTCCTCGGTTCCCCTCAGAGACCCTCAGATATGGTTACATATATGGTCGCCGGGATGGGAAAAGAACTGAGGAATGCCTGGGACCTCCCACTTTTATACCTGCCAGGTGTACAACACATGGTGGTGGTGCCAGGGGGAGGTCCCAGGGTTGACTGCTGTGAAATCATCCGAAGATGAGGGTGCCTGTGGCTGAATCCCACTGGTTATGACCTGCTACAAGAGATTCTTGAAGATCTACTGTTACAGTAAATTCTTACGCAACTGTACTTTCTTACCTCATGTGCTCTACATGGGGCCGTTTCTGAGCCTCCCCTGGGACTGACTACAGCCTATTCCACCTGCTTGCACTGCTCCTGTGGCAGACTGACTGTTTACTGGAGCCCACCCTGTACCCTTCCCTGAGTGAACTGGTGCTGCAGAGCGGCTTCCTATAGACTAATGCATTTGTGTAAAATGCAGATAAACAACACAAATATTATTAAATAGGTATATTTCATCAAATATTGGGAGGTACAGCTGATTGGCTATGTGTTTAAGTACCTTGGATGTCTGCATATTTGGTTCCTGTTAAGTGCCTCCTGAGTTAACTGGTTTTGGCTTTGCTCACCTAATGGAGTCTCATTCCTCTAAGCATTAGCAGCCATTCCAGGTACCAGATAATAAGTGATTGGGGTACCTTGTATATAATGGCCTTTTCTAAAATGACTTTTGACTACAGGCTCAGCTACATGTGGTGGGCAGGCCAGAGGGTGCTGACCCACAGTCCCGAGACTCTTGGGAGCCGGGGGGATGACCAGACTGCCCCCAACCTGCCATACCAACAGCAGCCTTCCTAAATTGGAGCTAATAACCACCTGCTGTAATCTTCTGGTAAACCCGGAGGAGGCAAAAACTGCCCTGTTGTTCCTTATGAACCCGATCACTGAGTCGGCCTACTACCGCCTTAATCTTCCATGACTCCACAGGGTTGCAGGGGGACTCTGGGGTGACTCACGCTATTTGTTTTGAAGGGGGCATGAACCATCTTGCTGTATCTCCCTCTGTATGGCATTTTACTCATAACATGATACAGCTGACATATTTCTAGGCTCCTTCCAAGTCTCAGCTTTTATTAGTTGTAGTTCCCCCAAGAACCACTCATTTCATACTGGGCAGAGGAGGATCTGAGCTTCAGCTGCATATTTAGCCATCTCTTTATACGATGGCCCTCCCTGCCACGTTAGCTGTAACTACCCAACTTCTACTTCCTTCCACTAAGCCCCTTCCCCGTGACAGACTTTCAGGTTTGCACCTGGGAGGTCTGCAGCACAGTTCCCACTCACCTTACCTCCTCCTTCCTGTGGGTCTGGACACCCATGGTACTCTGGCCTCACAGGGCACTAGGTAGCTAGTAATTGTGCTGTCCTGCCTTGAAGTACTACTTCACTAAGCCTCAGCTGGACTCTTAGTTCCATGGGTTCAATTCACACTGTTACCCTCTACTTGCGGTAGCTTGTCTGTCACCAATTCATGCCCTAGTTTTACTATTATATACAGTATGTTTCCTGTAAAAGTGCAGTTGTAAACTGCCAGTCTTTGAGAGAAGTAACGCAGCAGTATTTTCTTACAGTCACCCATCATAGTACCAGTAGAATTTGACAACTCAATTTGCCATACACTACTCCCCCGCAGCTGCACTGTAGGGTTTGGATGGTACATCAATCTAGATCT
Source organism: Neoceratodus forsteri (assembly GCA_016271365.2). Lineage (NCBI taxonomy): Eukaryota > Metazoa > Chordata > Ceratodontiformes > Ceratodontidae > Neoceratodus > Neoceratodus forsteri. The sequence goes on from CM028133.1 coordinate 1,112,107,225, forward strand.
CTGGGAAGTTGCATCTTACTTTAGCCGTTGTAGCAGTGGTTAGTCACCCTACCACGATCTTCCAGAATATTAATGTCCTTAATAATCCTGTTACATGCATTAAGGTGCATTTCTCTATCCAGAAACTTCATCCCATGTTTGTGCTCCTACAGGAGACACATCTTTCAAACCAAGAGCATCAGAAACTCTGAAAACTGGAATTCTCCCAGTTAGCGGCCTCCTCATACAACAACAGAAAGCAATGTAGCACAGACGTTCTCATTCCGGGACAGACACCATTCCACTGTACAGCCTCCTAGTTAGATCCACAAGGCAGATTGGTCACTGCTTCAGGACAGTATTTGGGAAAATAAATTGCTCTCGCCAGTATGTATATACCCCCAAGATCGGATACCCTGACGATGCAATCTATACCTAATAGATTGCTACAGCATCAAAAGGGTATGCTTATTCTGGGAGGTGGTCACAGTATGGGTTTCGACAAAAAAAAAAAAGACACCTGAACCCCTCCCCCGGGAATCTAGGGTGCAGGAACGTAGCAGAATCATTATTATGAAAGTGGTTGGATGGTTCTTTGGTGCTATCTAAACCACTCCCAGCAGGGCTAAACACACTACTCCCTTCCACATAAAATCTATACCTATACTGATCTTATACATGTGTTCTCAGAGCATACAGGGCTGGGGTCCCACCGTAAGACACTCCCGATCTCCCTATCACATCGTGCCCCCCTTCCCCTCACCCTGAACCGGGGTCCTCTCAGAGGCAATACCCCATGACGATTTAACAACTCTATTTTAAACTCTCTGAAAAGCCAAGGACTTTATCTCATAGAAAATTACTAAAATAGTAGAAACCAGTGACACTCCAGAGATCTCATCCAGTATCCTATGGGACACTGTAAAAATGGTTGTTAAGGGGAAGCTCATTAGCCACGCAATCTGTCTTAAAGGGACACCGTCAACCTGTTTTGCATCATATTATTTCTAGTTAAAAATCCACATTTTCTGATTGCTTACCTTCTCTAAAATTCATGGATGTTCCTGTTTGTTTTGTCTGTCTCCTTGTTTAGTAGAACTGAAATGCATAATAATATATATTTATAAACAACTTTGTTTCGTTTCCAAGCCTAAATCTATTTTTCTTGAATATTCCCTAAACATTAGATGCACCTCCAAACAATGCAATCACTCATGAGGCAGTAGCCACCTAAACTCCCATTGCATTATGAGTGGCTAGATTGTGTTAGGGGGGTTCCTAAGTCCAGGAAAGATGCAGTGGGAGTTGACCAACAAATGTAAACAAACCTGTTTTTGTGTGGTAACACCAGTATGGTGGGCAGTCTGTTTTTCACTTTTTGAAAGAAAAAAAGAATCAGAATCAAACTACCAGCTACATCAGCAATCTTCACAGGATGTTTGCAATCATAAAATGTGTTTTTAAACAAGGGACACTTTGAGACTTAAGGGGATTGGCAGTGTCCCTTTAAGAAGCAGAGGGAGGAGAAGCTCCAGAACCTCCAGTCTCAGCTGTCCACATCTCAATCCCCCTACACTTGGGCCCAAGACTTAAGCAGCTTAAGATAGAGACACAGGACATAACAGAAGCTGGTCTCTGTTATTTGAGACAGCGTTTTTACAAAGGGGGCTCCGCAGCCTCAAAAGTGCTGGTATTTTGTTTTTGCAGGCACTCTACACAACACACTGTCACCCACATTAGAGACCCAGTCTCTAATACTATGCTCACAGATCCCACTTAGATCCTGGGGGCTTTCAGACAGTATAAAGACCTATACTCCCCGAGACACTCCCTACTCCAGCTGACTTCATAAAGTATCTCCAACCGCTTGCTGTTCCAAAGCTACCAGAGGTAGTGGGCCAAACCCTCTTAGCTCCTGTCTCCCCTGAGGAACTGAACAGTACCATTAGGGACCTTCATAATGGCAAAAATCCAAGGACTGATGGTCATACTGGTGAGTTTTTAAAGGCTTTTCGGGAGCTTATTTCTCCCCTGCTGCTGTATACCTGCTGTACAGTGCATGACGGTGACCAGGTACCACCTTTGTGGCGCCACGCTGCACTATCAGCTATCCTAAAACCAAATAAAACAAGACTTACTGTGCCTCCTATAGGCCAATATCAGTACTAAATGCTGATTACAAGACTTCTACTTCTGTTTTAGTCCATCATTTGGAAAAACTCCTCCTCTCCCTTATAAATGGAGACCAAACAGGATTCGTCAGGGCAAGACAACAGTAAAAGAGATTACACGTTCACCACCTTGCCATCCGGTCCAAATCCTTTTTTTACTTAGTTTAAAAGTTTAGATGCTGAAAAGGCTTCCAAGTGGGTGGCGTGGAATTTTTTTGTTTTCAATGATAAAGTACATACAGTTTCCATTACTTCTTATCAATATATTATGAACTTTCTAACAAGCCCCTCAGGCCTACGTTAGTTAATGTTCAACTACAAAATACCTTCACATTGCACCGCTGCATCTACCAAGTCTGTCCCCTATCCCCTTTATTATTTGTCCCATATTTGGAACCCCTTCCCAAGCCTTTTGGAGACATCTGAACATTCAAGGCCCCTGTTTGGCTGGCAGACATCAAACTCTGGCTGTATATGCTTATGACCTGCTCATTTATCTCAAGAACCCCGAACACTCTTTAGTGCCCCTTTGGTGGATCCTTAATGAGTGTGGTCAGCACTCAGGGTATAAGTTCAATACCTCATAGACTGAAGTCCTGCAATTCCACTATGTCCCGAGTGCAGCTATTAAACAAGTCTAGATGGGATCTCCTGGCCCTCAAATATCTAGGAGTAACGATTCCAGTGGATTTGAACCAGCCTTGAGAAATTAACTACAACCCCTGACCCAAAAATTCATAAAAGATATGGCATCTTAGTGTTCAATTCCATTCTTAATACTGCAATGGAATGACAGTGTCAGACTGGCACTGCTCTCTAGAATATTGCATCTTGTTCAGACACTACCGACTCCCTTGCCTCACTGAATCTCCCGACACTGGGATAGGCTGATCTCCAAGTATATATATTTAAATTTGGTATGCTTTTTTACCAGCATGCCACCTTACAGCTCAGCCCCTGCCAACACTCGGCTGCCTCCTTGCCCCCCAGGACTTACTTCCTGTAGACAATACTTCCTGGATTGCGCCCAGGGCGGGGCCACCTCACCAGCACAAACCCCGCGGTGACAGAAGAACAGTGTCGGCAGGGAACCACTAGCTCTGCCTCCCTGGTTTGTCCCAGGCAGGCGCACAGCTTGACCAGTTACAGCAGATGATGGAATGGTCATCTTTCCGGGGAGTGCTACAGCATGTGATCGGGGTCAGGAAGTGGGGTGTCATAGATAGTGGACGCTATTTTTTTTTGCAGATGCTTTCTTCTGAAGGAAGCGTGACGTGCAATGATGCCAGCATCCAGATGCCTCCCTAAGACTTCTGGACGCCGGTCACACTGAACCCCCAGCCTCTGGTAGGAGTCCGACTTGCGCTGGACACACAATTCCCCTTCCCCCGGAGAAGGACAGCCATCCTTGAGATGCTCAGTCCTTCTCCCCCCGGCAAGCCCTCTGACTTCCCGGGTCTGTTCCTGAACTAGGGACGTCGGCATCACAGACGGACACCGTGCCACTGCACCAGTGGACTGGCGAGCTCTAAGTATATTTGAATTAAGTTTGCCACGTTAAAGTTGCCTAGGATATGGGGTTGTCTGGACTTCCCAAACCTGCCTCTCCATAACTCAACTTCTCAAGCATAAACAGAATTTTATTGGTCTACGAAAAACTACATCCTCACTGGAAAACTCTGGAACTGATTTTGAAATATTTTGAAGGACAATTTTGAAGGAGAGGTTGGTGGAGTTCCTGGAGGTAAGCAGCTCCCAAGATGTCTGGCAACACCAGTTTGTTAAGGGGAGATCTTGTCAGACGAACCTTGTCGAATTCTATGACTGGGTGACAAGATCTCTGGGTGGTGGACACCCAGTTGATGTCCTGTATTTGGACTTCAGCAAGGCATTAGAGTCTTTGCCGCATAGCAGGATATTGGGTAACTTGAGGGATTTAGGGGTGAGGGAAAACATGGTAAATTGGATTGGAAACTGGCTGAGTAATAGGCAGCAGAGTGTAGTGGCTGGTGGGAGATTTCAGCACCCAGAGGGGTCATTAGTGGGGTTCTGCAAGAGGCTGTCCTGGGTCCAATCTTGCTTAGTACATTTATAGTGGACATTGTGGGGGGTGTCAGACGCAAAATGTGCTTGTTTGCAGAGGACTCCAAACTGGGAGAGCGGTGGTAGATGAAGAAAAGGGGTGTAGGACTATTCAAGAGGAACTGGACACACTGGAACAGCGGTCTCACATATAGGAGTTGGGGTTTAATACTAGCAAGTATAGTGTCCTGCATTTGGCAGATAGGAAACCAGAATATAGTTACCAGCTTGCGGGGGGGGGGGGGGTGCAGCTGAAGGTCTCAAGGGCAGAAAAAGATCTGAGGCAATGATAGATGATAAAATGAATAACTCAGAGCACTGTAGGAGAGCAGTAGCAAAAGCAAACAGGATGATGGGGTGCACTGCCAAGGGAATCGCTTCCTGTAGGAAGGAGGTTATTTTGCCATTGTATAATTCCTTGGTCAAACCTCACCTGGGGTACTCTGTGCAGTTCTGGTGTCCTTACATAAAGAGGGATGTCCTACTTCAGGACAAGAGTGACTAGGATGATCCAGGGCATGGGGGAAAGGTCCCATGAGGAGAGACTTGGGGAGCTGAACGAATACTCTCCGGAGGACAGAAGTGATGGGGGGATATGATAGAGCCCTTCAAATACTAGAAAGGGATTAATAGAGCTACTACAGAGGGGTTGTTAAAATTAAAGGGGGGAGAGTCCACGAGAGGGCACAGCCTGAAGTTGGTAGGAAGAAGGTTTAGGAGGGAATCGAGGAAGCACTATTTTATGGAAAGAGTGGTGTTTCCTTGGAATGAGTTACCTGAGGATGTGAATTCTTTGGACTCGGTGGGAAGCTTCAGGAAGGGTTGAGACAGGTACATGGGCAAAGTACAGTTTGGGGAAGAAAACAAGGTGTGGGGATAGGAAGGATTACAACATCGGGAGTGGGAAGCATAAGGGAAGGGGGTAGTTGCTGCGACCGTAGTATGCGCAGCACACGAGCAGATGTGATAGACTGTTTGGCCCAATCTGCTGGCATCTTCGTACAGTATGTAATTAAGGAAGACCTCTTGCAAGCCCATGCCACCCTCCTAGGATCCCCGGAGCCTCGCCTGCAAATTTAACCCCAGTTCCTTTATGAGGACTACCTTAGCATGCTGGTACTCCTTGTTTGCCCAGAAAGGGTTCTGGGAGACAAGATTTTTTAATCATGCCTCTCTCCCAAAACTCCTTCCTCCCTGTACAACTGGATCATGCGTACACCAGGTGCGCACGCCTGGGGCTGCTGTGCCCATTCGAATTCCTCAGGGGTAGAAATATTATCTATTCTTGGAACTCCAACCCCCTATTTCCTCAGTCCCACAGACCACTACAGACACTTGCAGGTGATAAATTATATTAAACCTAAACTTCAGAAATGGCAACCAGAATCAGCTATCCCCTGTCCACACCATCTCATTATTAGGGTGCTAGTAATGGGAAACATAGAAACATAGAATTTGACGGCAGATAAGGACCGCTTGGCCCACCCAGTCTGCCCATTTCCCTACCTACTGGATAAGCTGCAGATCCTAGTTAACCAGCAGCCTACTTCTTCCTACCCCCACCCCCCAGAATTGCCTTATGACTATCCCATGCACGCTTGAATTCCACCACTGATTTTGACTCCACAACCTCCTCCGGAAGGCCATTCCATGCATCCACAACCCTCTGTGAAAAAATACTTCTTAAATTACCTCTGAGCCGCCTCTATCTTCAAATTGTGCCCTCTTGTTCTTGCACACCTCTTTTTTTGAAAGATGCTACCCTCTTGGACTTTGTTGATTCCCTTGAGGTACTTGAAAGTTTCTATCATGTCCCCCCTCTCCCTCCTTTCCTCGAGGCTATACATATTAAGCTCCTTAAGTCTCAATTAAGTCTCCTTAAGAGACAATGTCTCCTCTATATTATCTCCCGGCTATACCAAACCTCCGTTCAGATGGTGGGCCACAATTTGAATATTACTAAACAACACTGGGGAAATGACCTGTTGATACAGATACACCCACAGCAGTGGGACAAGTTACTTAGCTATATTCACAAACTGATCTCTTCTCATTCCTGGAAGGAATTTTACTGGAAGACTCTTGTATGCTTTTTCTGCCCCACACCCCCACCCCAGACAGTGGTTAAGTTTCATCCCATGCAGAACACCACCTGCTGGAGGGGCTGTGGAACCTCACCTGTAACACATGGTCATGCATTCTAGCTCTGCCCTATACTTTAACTTTTTGGGGGAATTCCTGCCACATTACGGAATCGTTGCTACTATTCCGGGAGACACCACCTGGACACAGAGATCCTACTTCCACAAAATTCATTTATATTTGTATGGTTGCCACCATGAAAGCCAACACAAAATTATGACTTACCCTTACAGCCCCAACTACTCGCCACTGTCAGGATATTATGTTAATGCTAACTTATGGCAAGAAAAAACTAATGGCCAAACTCAACAACGTAGCTTATCAATTTGAATCTGTATGGCAACAATGGGTTTTATATATGCTTGAAAAAGGATCAGATTTCACACTGTAAGTCTACTGCTTTAGTTATTATGATCTGTGAGCATACTCACATGGGCATTCCAGCTATGACTGCACATCCATTTTCATGTTCCAAGGACGTCTCTATCTCTGTCGTCTTCTTCTTCCCCCACATTTGTCACCTTTCAGCCTTCCTACTGGGCCCTGTTAACTAGTCCCCACTTGAGGACTCCTCTGCTCATTCACTCCTACTATGCCTTTTCAAACCTGCCATCACCTTTTTGGTTTTCCAGATCCTTTTGTTACCTTGCCTATTATCACTTTCTCTCCTACAGTCTCCCCCCATTTTCTTTCTTCACACATATGCCCCTTATTTCCAATTATCTCTCCACTAACTTTGCTTTTTTCTCTTTAATTCCTTAAGAAGGCCTATGGTCGAAACCTGGACTCCATTTTCGATTTTCAGTGTGCATTTAATATTACCATTGCTATCGAAGTGGCAAGGATAAGCAGCAGTGCTTTTTATGAAGACACTGACATTGTAGCAGTATAGCAGAATGACGGGGTGAGCAGCAGTACATTTTAGCATGGCACTGGTACTATAGCAGTATAGTAAAATGGTAGGGATAAGCAGTAGAATGTTTTACCAGTACACTAGCATTGACCTATGCAGTCCTACGTACTTCTGAACAAGTCCAATGGCATTAACACTATGACAGTACAGCAGAACGACAGGTATAATTTTATTTATTTTATTCTTTTCATAACCAGGTAAGGCCCACTAGGCACAAGTGCCTAATTTCAAGAGTGACCTGGAAGCATTGGGGTGGTTAAGGGACTTGCTCAGAGACACACAGCATACAAGTGGACATTATGGGACTCAAACCCAGGTCTGCTGGAATTACCACACTCATTTACAGCTCGTTACTCTAAACCTCTAGGCTATACTGCCAGCCCCATGCTGCTGTATAAGTAGCAGTGAATGTTACCAGAAAACTTTCACTGACCTATGCAGGCCTACAGTATGTACTGTTACACAAGTTCAGCTGCACTAACACTGTGGCAGTAGAGCAGAATGGCAGGTATATAACGCAGTACCTTTTGAGCAGCACTACCTTTTGCCAGAACTCTGACATTGGCCTATGCAGTCCTTTGTACTTTTGCACAGGAGGCACTCAACGTGGGGGCAACATGCCTGGCCACCGGCTGCCTCCTTGGCTGATGCCCTCGGTATGGTGGCGTTTGCACCTCGGCATACAGCGTTCTGGCACGTAGTGTGGAGGACAGCTAGGGACAGCCTGCTAAGTAGAGGAAGTGGCTGTCCTGACTCCCAAGTGGCTGCAGCTGCTGGCACGGAGATGCGCCCAACTGACCATTTGGGACTTCTTCTGGCATCTGAGAAGGGGGGAGGTAACCACAGCAATGACTAAGGCCTCACGACCCCTGGTGCTCCCAGTAAAATTGGGCTGTGGTGTGGAGAAGCACCGACCGCACTCATGGCTTCTGGCTCTGTTGGATTTGATATTGTTCTTTATACTAGTGCGGATTTTGTGTAACTGTTCCCTTATTTGAGGTGCAACTATCTCAATTTAAAATGTTGTACTATCTCTTGTACAGTTACTGTTACATGCTGTTTATCCTGTATGCATTTTATTGTGCTCCCTCCTCCCCCAAGAACACACCTGGAAACCTGCTATCAGCTCAGTATGTCTTTCCAGGTAAAACGTTTGAAACAAATAACTAAACAGCTAAATAACTAAATACATACATAATGCCTTGTACATAAGGATTAGTCACCCTAACCTTTCTCTTTTTCAAGCTCAGCAGTTCTGTGTACCTTCATAAGACTTGTCCTTAAGGGTCCATATCTGTTCCGGCACAAAATGGAGACTGTATTCACAGCTGGAGCAGGTGCCTGCTGTTAGATAGCTAGCCTGTAATCACACAACAGACACTGTGACCATGCACTTACAAAGTCTGAACAATATGCAGAATATAGCATTGCACCACCAACATGCTACTGTGAATCAATGAACATACGTTGGCAATGTATGTACTGTATATTACACTGCATTGCCGGGCATACATTTATTGCGGTTTTGTTCCTCATCGATCTGGCACCATACAGCACCACTGAAGGAGACTGGTGGAGACTGCAGGCCCACCGGCTGCCTGTCCACTCATGTACTATCCCCCTGGTCATGAGGGAGAATTCCTGCAGGAAGTCACAGACTTTGTCGTCGACAGGATGTTGGAGTCACCCAGATGGTTAATTCTGGGTGACTTTAATGCTTGAGTCAACGATGAACTCTCGCATTTTGGTCAAGACTTTCTCCAGTTAATGACATCTCTGGGCCTCATGCAAGTTGTTGCTTCTGCAACTCACCACCACGGCCATGCCTTGAACTTGGTATCCTCACTAGGGATTGAAGTCACTGACCTCAAGATTGAGCTGGTCGTGTGCTCTGATCATTGCACAGTGGAGTTCTTATTTGGGTCCCCCTCCCATACTCCTTCCATTGAGATGGTCCACTATCGCCCATTGAGGGGGATTATCCTCAGAGGGACTACTGGCGGTAGTGGACTTTTCTGGTGTGAGTACTGCATGTCCGGTCAGCATGAGTGAGGAGGTGACAGCCTGCGGTAGTGCTGTTTCCAGTGTGTTCAATGCCATTGCACCGATCCCTATATGACCCAGGTCTTCTCACTTGAGACCGCCATGGTTTGATGGGGCTCTTAAGGTGATGAAGATCACGGGTTGGAAGTTGGAGCATTGCTTGTAGATAAACTGGCTTTGAGAGTTCACTATGGTGAATATCAAAGGGAAATCAACCATAAGAATGCAGAGTTCCTGTCCAGGGAGATTGCTGCAGGGAGGAACCAACCAGCTCTGTTCTTTTGAAGTGTGGACAGGTTATTTCATCCTGCCTGTCTGCAGCCAAAAAGAGCATTTTCAGTTGCTTTGTGCAAGATGTTTGCTCCTTTTCTGTCTGACAAGGTGTCCTCTATCTGGTCCAAGATCTCCCCAGTGGGGCAAGATCAGCCCCGCAGTGGTGGGCCTTGTGTAGGCAGAGGCACTCTTATTGTTTGAGGGGAGTTTCAGCTAGTGGAGGGTGACAGAGGTCGTTGAGGTAATCTCGAGGTGACAGCCCATCTTTTGTGAACTGGATTTGGGCCAGACTCATCTCCTAATGGAATGTGTCGGGTCCATTGGTCCAGTGCTTGCTATTATGGTCCAGTGTATGACCTCAGAGGGATTCTTCCCTGACACCTTGAAGGAGGCCTTGGTGAGGCTCCTTCTGAAGAAACTATCTCTCGGCCCTGACGTCTTGGCGAATTACTTACCTATCTTCAACCTCCCATTTCTGGAGAAGGCTGCTGAGAAAGTGGTGGCTCTGCAGCTCGAGGCACACCTCGTGGCTTTTGACATCTACGAGCCATTCCAGTCTGTGTTTATGGCAAGGCATAGCACCAAAACGACATTGGTCAGGGTGTAAAATGATCTCCTCAGGGCAAGAGATAGGGGACACCAGTCAATTCTCATTCTGCTAGATCTCTCCTCGGCTTCTGACACTGTGGACCATATTGTGCTTCTAGATCACCTTAGAGAGAGTACTGTGTACTTACTGGTACTGTCATCAACTGGTTTGAGTCCTAGCTTATGGGAAGGACGCAATAGGTAGTGATGGGGAATTTCTCCTCCTGCCTGAAATCCCTGGTCTGTGGGGTTCCTCAAGGCTCGATCCTATCGCTGATGTTGTTCACGGTGTACATGCTACCTCTGGGTGAGCTCATTAGATGTTACAGTCTGGGGTTTCAATGCTATGCAGATGATACCCAGCTGTATATGCATTTTGTTCCTGGGACAAATAACGCTGTAGAAGTGCTAAACAAATGCCTGTCTGAGATCCAGGATTGGATGTCCTCTAACTGGCTGCGACTAAACCAATGACAAGACAGAGGTACTGGTGCTCAAGCCTGGTCACCGGCATCATGTGGCTGCCACGAAGTCAGGTACCAGTGTAACCCCTTTGTTACCCGGGGGTTACTAGAATCTCAGTAAGACCTAGTGGTAGGCAGGGAAGGCAGCTTGTGAAACTCCAGTTAAATAGGTTTCACACTGTCTCACTCTGTCCTCAGTCACAGCTGAGACTTGAGAGATGACATCATATTAGAACTGTCGCAGCTGCATGAGCCACATTTGGAATCTTCAGCTCAGGGAGTGAAGTTTTAGAATTTTGGGAAATTCAAAGTCAGTCTTTAGTTTGTCCTTAAGCAAACAAGAAGGAAATCAGTGAGTGGTCTGTTTACCCCCCTCCCTCTGGGGAGTTCTCTGTGGGCTCCAGGGGCAATCCACTTTGCCTACTATGGAAGGAAGCTGCCTAGTTTTGTTTTAAGTCTGTTCTTGTATAACAGCAAAGAAAGTGTTACTTCGCCTGTGGGGCACCTGCAACAAATGGGTGAGTGTTTGGCTCCATTTGAAGGGGCAAACAACTTCTTTTCTTCAGTTGGGAAATAAAGTGGACTGCTATTTGGGAGGACTATGTCAACTAGGACGAACAAATGGAGCAGTCTGTCAGTTTAAAGTTTAAACAGATTTAAAGTTCGCTGTAGAGGGGGTGCATCAGATCATCCACCGTTCAATCTACATTTTAAAGTCTAAAGTTTTCTGTGTGTCCAGAGAAATGGCCAGGTATGGGCTGTGGGAGCTGGAGGTGGGAAAATCCCCATCTTTAGTAACCAGGTCCACCTCTCAGTTTCTTCTGTGTTTTTGCTACTTGCCTCATGCACTTGGCCAGTGATGGGGTGGGTATCCAGATGTGGATGCGAACTTGAAAATCTCCTAGGAGTCGAGACTCTAAGTGTGTGGGGAGCCACAGGATGTGAAAATTACTCCTTGTTGGATGGGAGTACTCCTTGTTTGATGGGAGTTTCGATTGGAAGTACAAAAACAAATCTCTCTAGGAGTGGCAGACTTCAAGTGGTGTGGGGAGCCACAGCTTGGGAGCCTCCTTGTTTGAATGGGATGTCTTTCCAAGTAAAGTTTGGGTTCATTCGTCAAGTGGACCGTCAGTCGAGTGGCCGGCAGGGGTGCCAGGCCAGTCGAGCTATGTATCCAATGCGCATGCAAAGTCCGGGCTGAGTGCCTGGTGGGTCCAAAGCCAGATAACTGTAGTAATGTGTTCATTCCTCAAATGGACCGCTGTGTTTTAACCTCTAATCTGCACATACAGTAACGTAGCCCTTTGGGGGACCATGCATTGCTTTGTTATGTGTCATCTAGTATAAATAAAGCCACACTGAAAAATCCCAATTCTGGTTCTGGACATTACAGTTATTGCTTCCTGTAGTTGGATTTACTTGTGTGCCCCTGTGCAGAGTAGCCAAATCTAGGTCTCTTGTGCCAGGTAACCTCATCCTTCCCCGAACCCGTAGACCCATATGTGAAGATAAGTGGTACAAAAATGGTATTATGGGAATTATGTTACCCCCACCAGGTATTGCTGCCTACGCCAACAGCATGACACCTGTCGTTTCCGTAGAAAAGGCAGGGGTGGGGGGTTACACAGGGTTGTTTCTTGGCCCTACTCCATTGGTGGCTACCACTAAAGTGGGAAATCTGGACGTCATCCTCAACAATGGTTTGACGCTTGAGTCTCAGGTGTCGGCCGTCGTCTAGAGTGGTTTCTACCCCTTAAGGAATGATGCCCAGATTAACCCCCTAGTTCTGCCTGGTGACCTGCCCATGCTGGTACACGCATCTGTCATGTTAAGACTAGACTACTGTAATGCTCTTTACTTTGGGTTCAGAGGAGGGAACCTCCGTTAACTGCAGCTGGTGCAGAACACAGTAGCCAGGTTGCTGACAGGTCTTCCCGGATTTAGTCATGTGACCTCAATCCTGCGTGATCTGCACTGGCTGCCTGTTAGATGGAGGGTCATCTTCAAGGTAGGCTTGCACTCCTAGAAGGCCATATACATATCAGACTCTGGCTACCTGAGCGATCTCCTGACCCCTGCCATCCCTGTGCACTCGCTCCACTCCTCCACCGAGGGCCTCCTAGTGGTTCCAAGGCTGAAAACCTCGGGAGATCGAGCATTTGAGGTGGCCGACCCAACCCTCTGGAACTCGCTCCCCAGATCTCTGAAGGAGACCCCGACAGTGGATGCTTTTAAAAGGGGTCTCAAGGTACACCTTTTTAATAAAGCCTTTTTTAATTAGTCATAGTATTTATTTTATTATGATTTATTTATTCTGATTTTAAATGTTTGGCAATTACTGACCCTTGTATTTTTGTTTGTAAAATGTAAATGTGTATGTCCTTGCACTTCTTTGTAAAGGGCCCAGAGCCTCTGGGACTGAACACTGTATAAATAAATACGTACTTACTTACTATTGCGCAACAGTAGCACATAGCCAGTACAGCATATAGCAGCACATGGCAAAAACAGTCAAAAAAGTGCAAGTAAAGTATAAACTAAGCAAAACGGAGCACAGCACAAGAGACCTAAGTGGGCCTGGAGACGCTGTCAAGAGGGTCAACATCACCTAGCTGTTTGGGGTTTCATATGTTGTGCTCTGTTTTGTTTACTCTACCCTTAAAGGAGAGCTACTACAGAGGTAAAGCCTGACTGCTGCACAGATCGGGCTTTACTGCCTGACCCCCTCCCCCTACAAGCACCATATGAAATTAATAGTTTTATTGCCTGAACACTCATAAAAATGTCCCAAACCTCCAGTGAACCGGGCATTTTGTTCTTTGAAATTATATTTCTTTTATTTTATATAAAAATAATATACCTGAGAGAACAGTAACAGAAATTACATTATGACCAATGACATAAACTGTATAGCAGCTGCAGAGTGACAATATACAGCTTTTACAGAAATCCCTGAATCTGGAAAAGCAATGAGAAAATACCCCCTACCCCCCACCCAAATCCCCAGGCCCCCATCCCCAGGATGTGCCTTCTATAAAGGAAGAAGAAAAAAAAAGAAAGAAAGGAGAAGAAAGGGAGCTGATTCTGATACATACTAGATGCATAAAGGTACATCAGCTGCCAAGGTAGCTAGAGGTGTACCCAACTGGAGATTAATTAAAATAAAGAGCATATCATTTGCTCCATTTCCGCTCAAATGAAACTAGACAATTCCAAGAACTTGCTACTAACTTTTCAGTCTGAAAACAGAAAGAAATTTCACTGATCCATTCTGCATACGAGATAACCAATTGGTCCATCCAATGCCTAAGGACCAATCTTTTGACAACCATCGAGATTAAAGTCATATGGAATCTACGCTTGAACCTGGCATTTTAACTATGTCGCTCCTTAACTCTCCAAGATCTCATTGGTAATATCACGAGAAAATGACACTGCACTGCCCCTCCCTTAATAATGCCCTCATGTAAGGAAATTTTACAGTGTCTGTATGTCTGATGCTCAGCACTAATTTTACAGAATTTGCCTAAATTCCATGAGTGGTATGCTGCACCTATGCCCTATAATTGTAAGCACACCCCCCCCTCACTAGGGTGGTTACCTGTCTGGCACTCTGGGGAGGGCTACACAAAACATTCACATTTTAACTTGGCAACTGAGGTGGGCCATGGTACCGGACAACCTGCACAATAACGATGGGGCACCGGTAAATCACAGCAGGCACAAAGGAATGCCTATCCTTCAGCTAGTGTCAGGTGGTAGGTTTAATTTTGACACAAGATGTTTTTTAGACAGGCAAAAATTTTGCCCCACTTGGGGACTGCAGGTTTAGAAGATGCAAAACTTACAAAGTCCCAAGTGCTATACACAAAGTACACTGGATCCTGGAATTAGTCATCAAACAAAGTCCCCTTGTCTATCCCTCTTCTGGGATTAGAGCCAGGACAGGGAATGTCCTTGCAGAACCTGAACAATTTTGGCTCCTTAACACCACAGGATCTCATTAGTAATATCGTGAGAAAATGACGCTGCACTGCCCGTCCCTTAATAATGCCCTTATGTACGGAAATTTTACAGTGTCTGTATCTCTGATGCCCAGCGCTATTTTTACAGAATTTGCCTAAATCCCATGGGTGGTATTTATTTATTTATTTTATTTAATTTTTCTTGACCGGGTAAGTGCACTAGACAAATCCTGCCTATTTTCAGGCATGACCCTGGGAAGGGGGATACAGATGAATGCCAACTGACCTTGAACCAGACTAAGCTGTTGGTGGTAATTTTAGTGAATAAGGGAAATTTGACCAGGACACCGGGGAAATTCCCCTACTCGCAGTCTGTGCAAGGATCGACATGGAGGAGGACGTACAGCTGAGGCTCTGCCGCTAGGTTTGCAGGAGGATGCTGAGCAGGCTCAGCTCTGCCACGAGTTGACGCATTTTGGATTGAGTAGAGACTTGCAGGCGCCTGAGCGCAGCAGCCGGAGTTTTCTGGAAACGACGGACACTTCACCAGTAGCGCTGCTTGTGGACAACGCAAAGGATTTTGTTGCCCCGATTTGGTTTTCTCTATTGCTATGGATCTAAGTGAAACACCGGATGGAAGACTTGACGTCGCGGATGTGGGAAGTTCTGACATCGCGATGATTGCTCCTGTGACTGCGGCAGTGTTAGTGTAACCCCTAGATGGCGCTATCCCAGGGGCTACTACCCCTGCCTGATTTGCCACTAACAGGTTGAGGGGCCTGGATCCAATGGCGGGTGCCTCCACCCAGAGGTCAGGGTTTGCAATAGTTAAACTTACTTGGTCACAGCCCTCTGGGACACTGCAACACCCCTTTCTTCCCACTAGTGGCCCACACAATATATCAGAATTACCTTCACCGTATACACTTACCCCCAGGACTAGTTCCGGCACTGGGACCTCCTGTGAAATAAGATACAGTGCAACAATCACAGTACAGTACTTTAACATAGACAAATACCTCAGGCAGTATAACTTTGCTGAAACAAGCAGCTCTGATTTATTTGGGGATATAACAAGGACAGGGGAAATCAGGTTAATTAGCTTATCACTTTACTATCTACCCATGGCTCTGTGCTAGCCTATCCCTACCAGTTACTGTCCCTGGGTACCCAAGCCATAGTGGCTAGTCCAAACCGTGGCAGCTGGTAGGGGCCTTTTCACACAGTGAAAAGAAAATTAGTTTAAACAGTCAGCAGTACAGTGATTCCATTTGGATTTAATGTGGCAATTCAACAGGAAGCGACCTGAATTAGTACTCACGGCGTCCAAACAAGATAGGGTCCTTCAACGTCAGCAGGGCTACTCTTGAGCTCCACGAGACTCTTCACACATTTATATGGTAAAAAAGAAAGTACTATACCAGGCAGGCTGCTTCTCTATCCCGGTCGCTAATTACTGCACAATACCCAGGAGAACACAAGCAGATTCAGTTCCTGACAGACAGAGTGCAATTCAGCAATTTCTCCAGTCTTCTACAGGGTGAGCCTGGTTTCTACTCTTCAGATATCCTTTGATTCTCTTCACAGGACGGATTCAGTCCTAACAAGCAGTTACACAAGCTGCAGACCGAACTCTGGGACTCACACACGCTTCCGACTAAAACTGCACACTGAAAAGCACAGGGCTCCTTCCTTCTTCACTGTCAGAGCTCAACTGAAAACTTCAACAGACAAAACCGGCACTTCCTTTGAGTTCCTCCCAGTTCTTGACTGGATTGGCTGTCACTCACAATAGACTGCTGCTGTTGGTCAAAAAGGCCGAAGTCTAAACTACATCTCCCAGAGTCACTGCCCATACAATCCTCTTGTGGCTGGTTCAGATTATGAGTCCAAGTTCTGATTCGTCCAAGGCACCATTTTAGAGCTAGCTTACCCCACACTGATTGGTCCAGTTCAGCAGTTCAAAACCAGAATGGGGAACTAGGCAGACACAGTTCTGACTGCAAAGAAAGCAGGTTAGACAAACTGTAATTTCATTATTACTCTAAATGGTTTCTGGCAAACAGTTATATCTTTCAGATAGGTTCCTTTGCACTCCTAGTGACTGCAAAATGGAGTGAATTGGCAGCAGCTTGAGTGGTACTCAGTCAAAGAAACACACAGTCCCCCATACAAACTAATTATGTCTGCAAGCAGACAGCTCTTAAAGAGACAGTACCAGGGGTTCTAAAAACACTCACTGATAAATGGCTTAAACGCCAAACACCATTCAGGCTTGGAGCATTCAAGCAAGCTCCTGGAAGTCTTTTGGGGACCCCCATTTGCAGGGGGGTTACATTAGCTTGGCAGCAGACTCCAGGAGAAAGGACTGCTGTGTGACTGAACTTCTCTGCTGGGACTAAAGTAGAAGAACTTTTGTATTCAGACCTTTAATTTAGGGTAAAAAAACTAACATACAAAACAAAACAAAAAAAAAGTGTGTGTTTGGGTTAACTGAACTGAATGGGTAACTGAAAAGTCATCTAGGTGTAAATCTCAGGTGACTGAAAGGACTTAACTGTTGTGAGGTTTAAATTACTTGTAGAAAGATCTGGTAAGTAGGGGGTGGCTTAGCTAGAAGGAAGCTACATTTAAAGACTGCCTTAGAAAGATTCTGCTAATAGCTTGGCAGAAGACTCCAGGAGAAAGGACTGCTGTGTGACTGAACTTCTCTACTGGGACTATATTGCCTCCTTCCTTCCCTCCACCCAAAGCTAGTTCTATTTTATAGGCACAGGATTTGACTGACAACAGGAACTTCCTGTTTAGGGGCAGGAAGTGAGTGATCACAGAACCACCAAGGACCCACCATCCTAGAAGGGCAAGAGTAGCTCTCCGGCCCCCTCTAGCTGCTGGAGGTCTGCCTCTGAACAAGTAAGCGGTCTACTGAGGAATATAGAATATTCTTGTCTCAGAACAGGACAATCAGGAGCTTAAAGGGCACACAGGCAGAAAGTAAGGAGAGAGAGAAAAAAAAAACAGAGGAAAGAGTAAGGATTGCAAACAGTTAAGGGGCCAGAAATAAGACATGATTGGAGTGGTGCAGTGCAGTGGCTGTGGAGCAGCAGTCTGCCGGGAGATGTTCTGGAGGATGCGGTGTTGTCCCATCTGCAGGCACCTCTCTGGGCTGAGGGAGGAGGTTGCTCATCTCCAGGCTGAGTTGGCCAGGATTTGTGGGACCTCCTCTTCCATCCAGGGACCACCAGTGCCACTGCCGTTGCCTCAGAGGTTGCCAAGAAAGAGGCGGTTGGACCACAGTGGGCTCAGGGAGGGTGAGGGTGGTGGAACAGCGGCACATCCCTCCAGTTGTACCTCTCCACAATTCCTATGCCATTCTGGCAAAGTGTGGTTCCTCTATGGAGGCACCTACAGTGGAGACCAAAGAGGATGCTGGGAACCTCCACAAAGGAGACCCACAGGAGGGTGGCAGGGGACCCTGCAGGGGAAGGAAACAACTCCTGGTGGGGGACTCCATTGTTAGGAAGGTAGAACTGGGCAAGGAAGGGGAGAGGTCGGTAAGGTGCCTGCCTGGCGCCATGGCTTGGAGGGACAGGGAGCGAATCCTCAGGATTGCTGGAGCAGCTGCACAGGGGAGGGAGCTGGATGTCATTGTCCACTTAGGGACAAATGACCTGGCTAAGAAAGGGATTAGAGAAGTGCAGAAAGAGTTTGTGGAATTGGGGAGGGGCCTTAGTCAAGTAGCACGCATGGTAACCTTCTCGGAGGTGCTACCCGTCTATGGCATAGGAGAGGCTAGGGTGTTCCGTACCATGGGATTCAATCAGTGGTTGAAAAACTGGTGTGGAGCTCAGGGATTTGGCTTAATTGGGGAATGGGGGTCCACCTGGAGTGATGCAAGCCTATACTGGCATGATGGGCTGCATCTGTCCGGGAGGGGTGCCAGGATCCTAGGTGATAGGTTTAAATGCTTCATTGGCAAGCTTTTAAACTAGCCAAGGAGGCACTGGAAAGGAGCAGGAAATCCTAGCCCCCCAAACAATCACGGTAGTAAGTGTGGCAAACACCAACATGGAGGTGTCGATAGGGAGAAGGGCAAGGGTAAATGGAGAAAGTGACAAAGGCAAGAAGGACAGGGATGGGGCAAAGGGGTAAGGCCATCAGGAAATGGAGGGTAATGAGTACCAATGCCGTAGTCTGGGCAACAAGCCCCTGAGCTGGTGGCCTTAATGGAAGAGGGATACCTGGATATCATAGCAGTCACAGAAACATGGTACACAGAAACCATTACTGGGATGTTAACATACCAGGGTACCAACCTACAGGAGAGACAGGCAGGGAGAAGAGGGAAGGAGTAGCTCTCTATGTAAAGGAAGGATAAAAGCAACTGAACAAAGAGTAAACAGAGGAGAGGAGGCACTGTGGGTCATCTTGGAGACTGGAAAGGCACCACAATCCCACAGGGGTTGTGTACAGACCCCATGTCAGGGGAAGGAATGGACAAGGATATGATGGAAGGCATTCTTAGAATGGCAGAGAAAGGAGATACTGTTAATGGGAGACCTGAATATGCCAGATGTTAACTGGAGCACATTTGCTGCAGCGACATCCAAGAGCAGGCCATTCTTGACACCCTACAGGTGGCAGGCATTAGACAGCTAGTTTGGAACCCACTCGTGAGGGAGCAATCTTAGACCTCGTACTCTCAAGCGGGGCAGTGAGAGGATCTCAGATCTAGAAGTGGGTTGCCATCTGGGGACAAGTGACCATCAAACAGTGTGGTTCACGTTAAACTCAGCTACAGAGTCAAGCCATACAAAAGTGAGAGTACTGGACTTTAGGAGGGCTGACTTTGGCAAGATGGGAGAGTGCCTCAGAAAAGCACTAGCAAACAGGCTAGAAGGGGTGTGGAGCAACAATGGGGAATTATCAAAACTGCCATCACAGAGGCAACAAGCCTTTGTGTGAAGCAAATAAACAATCAAACAAAAGAAAAGCCACTATGGTTCTCAAGAGGGGTGGCTGTGAAAGTCAAGAAGAAAAGATAGCATTCCAGAAGTATAAGGAAACACAGAAGGAGCAGGACAGAGAGCTGTACCAGTTAAGGCAGAAAGAAGCAGGGAGGAAGTCAGAATAGCAAAGGCCCAAACTGAGGAAAAGATAGCCAACTCAGTTAAGAAGGAGATAAAACCTTTATAGGTACATCAGCAGCGTGAAAGACAAAGGAAGGATAGTGAGGCTGAATAGAATAAATGGTGGGTGGGCAGAGGGGACAGTGAAAAGCAGGAATACTGAACAGAATATTTCTGCTCAGTAGTCACAAAAGAGGAGGGAAGTGCCTAATCCAATTAACAGAAGCACTCTTGATAGGGAGTCGATCCCAGTCCTTTCACAGAAGAAAGGGTTCTGCAAGAACTCCTAAAACTGAAGGTGGACAAAGCAATGGGTCCTGATGGAATTCACCCCAGAAATTCTAAAAGAATTAAGGAAGGAACTAGTGTGAAACCACTGGCTACTCTTTTAATAAATCATGGGAGGATGGTGTGGTACCCGAGGACTGGAGGAAGGCGGATGTGATTCCCCTTCACAAAAGTGGGACCAAGACAGAGGCAGGAAACTACAGACCTGTCAGTCTGACCTCTGTGGTAGGGAAAGTGATGGAGTCACTTCTGAAGGAAAGAATAGTTGAGTACCTAGAGGTCAGTGGAGCACAGGATCCAAGGCAGCATGGGTTCACAGCGGGAAGGTCATGTCAGACGAATCTAATAGATTTCTTTGACTGGGTGACCAAAGTAGTAGACCAGGGAGGGCTGTGGACATGGTCTACCTAGACTTTAGCAAGGCATTTGACACAGTCCCACAAAAGATTATTAGTCAAGTTAACCAGCTGGGAGTGGGTCCCAGGGTGGTAGCCTAGGTAAACACTGGCTGGACAACAGGACACAGAAGGTAATTGTAAATGGAGTCCACTCTAGAAAAGGGCAGTTACTAGTGGGGTACTGCAGGGTTCAGTATTGGGTCCAGTCCTTTTAATGTCTTCATCAGTGGCATTGCAGAGGGACTGGAAGGAAAAGTATGCCTTTTTGCAGATGACACAAAGATCTGCAACAGGGTTGATACACAAGGAGGCGTGGAAAGGATGAAAAGGGACTTGGCAAGGTTGGAGGAATGGTCAGACGTATGGCAGCTAGGATTCAATGCAAAAAAGTGCAAAATAATGCACCTGGGAAACAAGAACCCAGGGGAAGAATACACAATGGGTGGGGAGGTATTAACAACAACAAAACAGGAAAGGGACCGGGGTAATCATATCAGATGACCTTAAGGTTAGCAAGCAATGTGAGAAGGCAGTAGGGAGGGCCGGGGGTATACTGGGATGTACAGGGAGAGGCATCAGCAGCAGAAAACAGGAAGTTGTTATCCTCTATACAGACAGTTGGTGAGACCCCATCTGGAATACTGTGTCCAGTTCTGGAGACCCCATCTCTGCAAGGACATAGACAGGATAGAGGCAGTCCAGAGGAGGCATGTAAAATGGTGCAGGGTCTGCAAGAGAAGCCGATGAGGAGAGACTAAAGGAGCTTAATATGTATACCCTTGAGGAAAGAAGAGAGGAGGGGGACATGATAGAAACTCAAGTACCTCAAGGAATCAACAAAGTCAAAGAGGTAGCATCTTTCAGAAAAGAGACTTGCAAGAACAAGGGACACAATTTAAAGATAGAAGGAGGAAGGTTCAGGGCAATGTGAGGAAGTATTATTTCACAGAGAGGTAGTGGATGCATGGAACAGCATTCCTGAGGAAGTTATGGAGTCTAAAACTGTGGGAGAATTCAAGAATGCATGGGACAGACATAAGGCAATTCTTGTGGGGGCAGGAAGATATAGGCTGTTGGTTAAATAGGATCTGCGGCCTATCCTGTAGGTAGGGAAATGGGCAGACTAGATGGGCCTAGCGGTCCTTATCTGCCGTCAAAGTCTATGTTTCTATGTCTTTGCACGGGAGGAGTGCTCTGAGAGGGAGAGTGAGGCTGAAGGAGCTACTACGGAGTGGTCTGAAGAGTCGGCCTTGTCGCAGGTGGGCTGGATACAGCAACCAGATGGTAGGTGGCTACTGGATCCTACCTGGCTTACTTCCTCTCCGATGGAATCGGGACCTTCCCACATGAAAACTCAGGGTGGCGCTCCCCCTCTTCAGGCAGGTCAGTTCAGTACATTACAAACTACTACTAATATGGGGATTTCGGAGCCGCCATTGTTGCGGTGGATGAAGCTGCCGGCCCGCTGTTGCGCTCTCCTTTACAGTCACCAGGCGGTCAGGAGGCAAGGAAGGCCCCCCGCTTCTTGGATCTTTTCAAACATAATAAACTGGAACAAGCCCCGAGGAGGAATGCGGTCCGTTTACATATAGGGATGGCTTACTGGAGCATCCGGACAGGCTATATGTGGCAAGGAAATTATTGTTGGACTCGATGCAATTTTTACCCGTGGATATTTATGCCTTAATCAATATACGGGGGTGAGGATACGTTTGACATTAGTTTTAAACAGGTTGCAGGATTAGATACATTTTGGCAGAAATATGAGGGTTGTAAATCGTTGCCATTATGGTTACCTTTCTGGGCTATACCAATCACTAAACCCCTCTTTAAAAACAATTAATGTCATGTTCAGAAATGAGGGAGTGAATGTGGGGGACATTTTGTATTGGTTG
Source organism: Neoceratodus forsteri (assembly GCA_016271365.2). NCBI lineage: Eukaryota > Metazoa > Chordata > Ceratodontiformes > Ceratodontidae > Neoceratodus > Neoceratodus forsteri. The sequence continues at coordinate 1,112,129,555 of CM028133.1, forward strand.
GAATATAAGTGCATGGTTTTGGGCCTTCCTGAGAGCATTCTTGATACTGAGGGGATTTGGACACGGGCCTGGCGTTTTAAAGTTAAATTGCACATTATCAATAATGAAGTTGTGCACGTTCCAAATAGCCTTTTTTTGGGTAAGGACCGGGGAGTCTGTTTCTACCCAGGACAACCTAAAGCTTGCTATCGTTGTGGTAGCCGAAGACATTTAAGTAGTGCATGTGATAAGGTCAAATGCACGCTTTGTGGAGACTTTGATCATGATAGTGAAGTCTGTAGAAATGTCTTTAAATGTAATCTGTGTGATGAAACTGGCCATGCCTATCATCAGTGCCTGTGGGCAGACCAGAATAGACAGGGTGGCCTTAATAAGGAACAGTTGATATCCCAGGCTCAGGGTAGATGAAGTCCCGTACTGCCCCTCCTCTGCATAAGGGAGTCGGATGCTGTTAACGGTTGGGACAGGAACAGGTTCAGGAGACCCTTGTTGCAGAGCAAGGTATAGTGGAGGACACCTCTGTACAGACGGTACCCCTGGTTCCCCAACAGGTATTAGATTATCCCCCTCTTTCTAAGGGTTCTAAGCCAACTGTTTTGCCCCCCCCCCCCTTTGGAAGGACCCGTAGTGGTACATTCTTTGGATGCCCCTTTCCAAACACCTAGGAAGGTGACTCGGGCTAGTAGTCGTACTGTAGGGGTGGTGGAGGTCTGTCCTACCCACAATTCCTTCTCTGTGTTGTCTGACATTGAGGGAGATGTCGGAGCTGGGCTGCCGAGACCTGATGGGACTTCTGCTATGGAAGTAGAAGATGAGGGGGGAACAGATTTATTGGATGTTAAGAAAAAGAAAGGTAAAAAGCGGAAACAAGATAAACCCTGAATTTCTGCCTTTTAAATTTTTATGGCCTGTTTAAAGATGGTATCTATCAACTGCTGTAGCATAAAGAACTACAAAAAGACGTTTATTTTGCTTACAGCAGTGTCGGGATTTAAAAGTAGATATCATCTTTCTTCAGGAGACACACTTGTCTTCCCTGGCTGAGGTATCTCAGGTAAAAAAAAAAACTCTGGTGGGGGGGGACCCTCATTTTGGTCATTCGGCGTGGATACAGCGGATGGGATTGGTATTCTTTTTTCTCATCCCTCGGTTCGAATTACAAGGTTGGTGGATATTCAGTCAGGTAGGACTTTACTTTTGGACTGCTTTTTCCAGGGTTTTTGCTTTAGATTGATTAATTCCTATGCACCGCAAACAAAATCAGCTAGGATTGCTCTATTTCAACAATCAAGCCATATTTATTTACTTCCAGACATGTGGTCTGGGGTGGGGATATGAATTGTAGCCTGGATGTAAGTATCAAAAATGATATCCAGCAGAAAATGTATTGTGATGCTCATGCTCTTTCACAGACGGTGGCGGTGGCAAAATTGAAAGATGCCTTTAGAGGATTGCATGCAACTGATGGTTTCACTTATAGAAGGGCCTCCTTTCAAACAAGGATTGATTATCTTTTCCTTTCCCAGTGTTTAGTCCCTTTCGTTTGTTCAGTGCTGCCTTGTGATTTTTCTGACCACAGGGTTTTATATGGCGAGATTAGTTTACATCGGATCCCTACTGTCTTTCCTGCTTTTTCCAGTCGTTGGAAATTAAATTCTCACTTATTATCGGAGGCCGTTTTCTTGGCTCAGCTGAGGGATTTTCTGACCCTCATAAAGTTGGTTACGTTTTTTTTCGATGATTGGATTTCTTGGAGGACAGACACAAAGCTGGCTATCAAGAATTTCTTTGCAGCTTATGGTAAGAAAAAAAGTACCTCAGAGTATTTGCAATACTTGGATTTTAGGAACCAATATTATAAATTACAATCTCATTCTCGGTCACTGGATTCAGATATCCAGTCTCAGATAAGGATTGTGAAAAAGAAAATGCTTCAGTACCAATATCAGATTCAGAGGGCTGTTTCGATTCATGCTGAACTGAAATTTGGTACACAGCAACAACCTTTCAAGGATCCTTATGTGGCATGTAAGCAGAAATTAGAGAGGAAGCTTATGACAGGGCTTCATGGTTCAACAGGACAGCTGAAAACTTCTCTGGCAGAGATGCTGGAAATTGCTGACCATCAGGTGTCCTTACTGTTTGGTACTGGATTTGTTCCTACAGTTTCTTGGGAAGATGTTTTGCACTTTTCAGTCCCCACTACTTCTCAGGAAGAAGCAGATATCTTGCAAGGGCCTATTTCTCCCCTAGAGGTACAGGCAGTCATTGGCTCCCTTCGCACGGGGGTTTCACCAGGAAAGGATGGGCTCTCGAATTAATTCTATAAATGTTTTCAGGAAAACGTGTATCATCCTAGCTGCTATCATGATATTCTTCATTTTGGTTTTGGTACTTCAAAGTTTAATCTGGCCATTTTAACGTTTATTCATAAAACAGGGGATAGTACTGATTTTGGTAACTGGAGACCGATTAGTATCCTGAATACCGACTATAAGATCCTTTCCACAGTGTTATGTAAACGGCTTCAAGTGGTTGCACAAGGGGTGCTTCATCCGGCACAGACGTGTTCTGTGCCCCATCGTTCAATTCCACAAAATTTGAAACTCCTTAGGGATATCTGTGAATCTGGTGTCCAAAAAAAATTATTGGGCTTTGTTGTGGCTCTTGATCAGGCAATAGCGTTTGATAATGTGTCTCATGCTTTCCTTTTTTAAGTATTAGTACAATATGAGATTCCTTGGCCCTTTATCCAATTTATTAAAATATTATACTCCCAGGCATGTTCTTGCCCACTAATTAATAATCTTTTAGATAAAGAAATTCAGTTGATTCAAGGGGTTCGGCAGGGTTGTCCTATCAGCCCTTTACTGTATTCTTTTGTGTTGGACCCCCTTTTAAGGGAGATTGAACATACTAGGTCAGTTCAGGGTTTATCTCCTTCTGTTACCATACCAGCTCAAAAAATCTCAGCCTATGCAGATGATATATGCTTATTGGTGGCACATGTCCATTCTGGGAGGGAGATGTTGAGGGTGGTTGACCGTTTCTCAGCTCTTAATGGCACCAGGCTGAACTATGAGAAATGTAGGTGTTTAGAAGTTGGTGATACTTCACTACTGACAAATACTGGTGGCATTTTAGTCTCCGATTCCCTTAATATTTTAGGACTCCTCATTGGGAAAGGGGATTTAGCTTTTTTGAACTGGGAGAAGTGTCTCATTATAGGTGAACGTAAGGTACAACAATGGAAATCCTGGATTTTTTCAGAAAGAAACGGGTGTTAGTGATTAAGAAATTCTTATTACCTGTTTTTTTACATGTATGTTCTGTTTGTCCAGTACCCGTTTCTTTAGAAACCAGGTTATATAGTTGTTTTTTTCAAATGGTGTGGGGTAGCTGGTTAAACCCTGTTAAACGGGTTTTCACTTATTTAAAACTTTGTCAAGGGGGTTTAGGGATGACAAAGCCTATAGTTTTTTTTTTCATTCCTTTTTTATGATAGCATCCTTTCAAGATACAGTCCTACCTCAGGACCACCCGTGGTCGGCATGGACTAAGCTTTTATTTTCTCGATTTTTGTTACACCGGGAGGTGGAGATATTCCTAAACGGAATATGATAAGTGCAGCATCCTCTTATGCTGATTCCGCGGTGCGGAAACTTAGGGAATGGAAATTGGGGAAGGCACAATTACATGGAGTCTCTAGGAAGGACTTCTATACAGAGATTATGGGTAATGTTTTTTATGTTCAAATAGATTTCCCTTTTTGTGTCCCTACTAAACTTTCACGGGCCTTATGTCTCTTAATGGATCACAGGGTACCACCTCATATGTGGGATATTCAATGGTTTTGCTGTCATGAGAAATTAAGAGTTCGGGGTAACTTAAAACATAAACCTATTTCGGATAGGTTATATATTAGGCCGGGATGTTTTGAACAGGTAGAAACTTTAGAACATTTTTTCTTGTAATGTCCTTCTACTGTTGCCTTTTGGTCCGATATGGCCACAAGGTGGAATTCGAGTGTTATACGACACATTTCCTATCAGAGTTCAGGGTTTTAAATAACCGGTATCACATTGCACTTTGCGATGTGAAACGGCTGCTCATGCGACCCATTTCATAGTTGGATAAGCTAAAAAATGCGATCATTCTGTGACCTCCACGTTTCTCCTCAGCCGCCCGCATGCCTTTCATCACTGCGGCGCAAATGCGGCAGTTGCTCCCAGTGGAGTGCTTTGCGATGTGCAAAGCAGTACTGAAGCTTATTTCGCTGGCAGACCCGGCCGCGGCGTGAGACTATTAATGTATACTTGGGCGGCAGCACCAAAACACCAGGCAACTCGAGGGGGAAACAGCCAGTCTCTCTCTGGCTTCTCAAGTAGTTGTTCCTCCGCTCCGACTCCACCCACCCCCCTTCCCCACTGCTGCATATCCAGTCTGCCCTTGGTGCCTGTTTGTTCTGGGTTTTGGCGCCAAGTGCAGCTGCTGGAACCATGGCAGCAGTTATCTGGCAGCACAGCAGAGAAGAGAGCAGACCAGCAAACAGAGTAACACGCTACAGGTATGGCACACTTATAAATACAAGGGCCTGTTTCCAGGGGTTACCTGAGTTGGGGGGAGGGGTGACGGTCAGAATCACACAGTATGCAAGTGGAGGTGGTGGGAGGAATGAAACCTAGGACTGTTAGTGAGTGGGATGTTTTAATTCTTTGGTACCCAGGTATGGGGCCCACACATGCAAGTGCCCGTTTTCAGGGGAGGTTAAGTGACTTGCTCAGAGTACAGTATGCTGGTGGAGCCAGTTGTGCTGTACCAAGCTAATTCACAGCTCATTATTCTAACCCTAGGCTGTACTGCCAATTAGGCATGTGTTTGTGTATTGAAACAGATCACACAAAGACAGAGGTAATTTTAATGAAAATGTTTATTCAGGATAAAACTTATTTTTTTAAACTGTGGCCTGGATATTCAAAGGGTTGCGCCATGCGCAACAGGGTTGTGCCATGCGCAAGTCCAAAATGCGCCATTCTGCGATATTCAGCAGGAGGCAGTTACGCCACTGGCACCAGGTTGCGCTAGAGAGCAATGCAAATGAATGCATGCTCAACAGGAGGGGGAGGATCCATGCATAACCTGCGCAACCCGACTGAAAGTCGGGTTGCGCAGAGTTGTGCATCGCAACCAACCTGCGCCCGCAAGCTTGAGCCAAAAAGGCTTAAGTGGGGCCACCCACAGGTGAGCTGCTGCATTGCAGGGGCGCAACACAGCAGCTGCCACCCTAGCTGGCTAACTTCCTGTGCCCCCCTCCAGCCCGATGGCGGGCAGAACACGCCATGTCGCCCCCACACATCACCCACAGCCCGATCGCGGGCGAACACATACATATCGCCCCACATCACCACAGCCCGATCGCGGGCAGAACCTGTAAACCCCAGTGCCCGATCGCGGGCAGAACCTGTATAAACCCCTCCAGTGCCCGATCGCGGGCAGATGTAACCCTCCCCCAACCCGAATAACTCCCTGGTGGTCAAGTGGACCGTAAGCCCGATCGCGGGCAGAATGTCACAACCCCCCAAACATCTCCCTGGTGTCTAGTGTCTCCCCACCCACCCGAAGCCCTCACCCGCTCCCCGCGGCGGCGGGCCACAGCATAGCGGGTGAGGGGCTTCGGGGTGGGTGGGGGAGACACTAGACACCAGGGAGATGTTTGGGGGCTGCCGGACATTCTGCCCGCGATCGGGCTTTACGTCCACTGGACTACCTGTGAGTTATTCGGGTTGGGGTGTTGGCATTCTGCCCGCGATCGGGTACTGGAGGGGTTTATATAGGTTCTGCCCGCGATCGGGCACTGGGGGGTTTATACAGGTTCTTGCCCGCGATCGGGCACTGGGGGTTGATATAGGTCTCTGCCCGCGATCGGGCACTGGGGCGGTTTACAGGTTCTGCCCGCGATCGGGCTGTGGGTGATGTGGGGGGCCGACATGTACGTGTTCTGCCCGCGATCGGCTGTGGGAGATGTGTGTGTGTGGGGGCATGTAACTGCGATCGGGCTGCAGTGAGCGTCGGTCCCCGACGGCTGCTGTCTGGCAGGGTGACCAGGAGCAAGTCCTCGGGGATCGGCGCACCTACATGCAAATGGCATGCAAATGGGGCCATAAATAGATGCAAATGTCCCCCCCTGCGCCTTGCATAAATTATGGCCCCATTTGCATGTCACCTTTTGAATATCGGAAATTTGCGCATGGCGCAATGGTACTTGCGCCACCGCAAGTTGAATGCTCAACTCTGGCAACTTGCGGTAGCGCAAGTTCCACTGCGCCATGCGCAAGTGCTGCGGCTCCGGGGTGATATTCAAAGGAGTTGCTCAACAGCGCAACTCCTTTGAATATCACCCCGGCCACACCCCTGCGCAACTATTTTGAGCAGCGCAGGGGCTTGCGCCTCAGACTGGCGCAGTTTGAATATCTGGGCCTATATGTATATAAACACATTTTTAGTATTTTTAATTTTGCTAATCAAATTGAGGCAAATGCTATGCATCTTCACAGTTGATTATCAGAAAGTGCTAATCAATTTTTGCAGCTTATTTAAAACCCTGGAGTTTAGTTTTGGGGGATTATTCAGGTTTTTTAGGGAGGTATCATCCTAGTACGCTTACTGTGATTTCCGCATGTGTTAAATACCATTTATGGCAAGCCAGATGCCAGTTCTCCTTACAACACACCATTATTCCTAACAGTGTTATTCTTAGCCGTATTGTAGTAGTAGTAGTAAAAATTTGTATTCAATTGACAAGCAAAAGAATAGGAAACTCAACTGAGCCAAGCTCATTTCCAGTGAGGTCCTTAGTGCTTACATTCATATTAACATCATAATAAAAAAACATATCACAAAATAACATACAACAATACTTAAAATAACACAACAATATATAAATTACAATAACTTCAACATCCATACAAATAAACGACATATACATCACACATACTCCCATTCATAAAGTACAACTATACAACATATTTGGAGCATAATATACACAATTACTCAACATCTAACCTTTTATCAGCTTCAGATTTAAACCAACTTTTTATTTCTCCCAAATTAGGACTAGAGCTAATTGGCTTAAGATGGGTTGGCAATGAATTCCATATATTGGGACCCAAATAGAAAAAATGTTCTCTACCCAAATCTGTCCTTCTTCTAGGTAAAACATATTCCATACCCTCCGCAGAGCGTAAACTTCCCCTAATTATCCTAACCTGAAATTTATCAGTGATATATTCCGGTACTTCACCCCTAGCTGACTTAATCATATATGTCAAGGACATGGAATATCCTTCTATCCTGAGGACTCATCCAGTTCAAAGACTGATACAACTCTCTTCTATGGGTTCTCCTAGGCACCTCCAAAATAAACCTAGCTATCTTATTAAAAAAAACATCTATTTTAGCTAACTGGGTTAAAGTTGCCCCTATATAAATAATATCCCCATAGTCCAACAAGGGAATCAACATAGCTGTAGCTAGTAGTTTCCTTACTCTGACATCCATGCAACTTCTAATTCTATAAAGTGCACCCAAACGTCTACTAACATTTTTAATTGTACAATCTATATGAAAAGTCCAGCGCAGTGATCAATCTAAATACATTCCTAAATATCTATAGCACTGGACTTGTTCAAGAGCAATGTTATCCACAGTCACTATACTCAAACCCAGCTCAGAATAAGTCTCTTTATTTTCCGTAGAAAACAATAATACCTGAGATTTTTCTGAATTAAGAGCAAGCTGCTGAGGAGTGGATTGACTGTATGCTTATAGTGGCAGGATATGAGCATAAATCCTACATAGCTCATGACAAGTATGATCAATTTGTGAAGGTCTGGAAGCCATTTCTGAACTTTTTAAAGTTGCCTATCCCAAGTAGACAGTTTTGGTTGCCTCCCTGCACAAGCTCTGGGTGATAATATTGCTGGGGCCCCCAGAGGTTACATGTGAGATTGGCCTATTAGTTAGGGCCGTGATAAGGTGAGAAAAGGTATTTGGGCCCTGATATTACGAGGCTTGCTGCCTCGTTTTTTTATGTGTAGTTATGACCCTGTCCCTACTCTGGGGGCCTCTGGAGTATATTAGCAAGTTTGGATTCACTATAAAATAACTGAAGTTCATCGAATGCTTTTTGACGAGTAAATTCTATCTGCATTATTGATAATCCCTTCACATAAATAATAGTGTCATCAGCATACAGATAACACTGTACATCAAGATTAATTAGAACAAAACTATTCATATATAAATTAAATAATATTGGACCCAAAATGGATCCTTGGGGAACCCCAGAAATTATCCCCCTAAAATCAGATCCCAACCCATCCATTGAAACCATCTGTTTCCTACCAGTTAGATTATCCTCCAACCACCCAATCACCTTCAATGAAACACCCCAAAGCAGGTTGTCTGGACAGGAGGATGTCGTGGTCCAGGGTATCAAACGCCCTAGATAGATCTACAAAAATTGCCCCCACCGACATCCCCCCATCCAGAGCAGCCACAATATCCCCAGTAACCTTTAACAAAGCAGAAATTGTGCCATGCATGGACCTAAAGCCAGATTGAAACTTATTAATCAACTTACTGTTTTCCAAATAGTTCTGTAATTGTTTGGCTATCAGTTTTTCAAACACCTTGGCTACTATTGGTAGTAATGATATAGGCTTATAATTCTCCATTAGAGACCTAGATCCATGTTTAAAGACAGGAATAACTCTGGCCATTTTCCACATTTCAGGAATTTGACCACATATAAGGGACATATTGAAAATATTAGTCAAAGGATATGAAATAACCGGGGCAGCATATTTCAATAGAATATTGGGGATCTCATCCAACTCACCAGCCTTCCTAACATTAATTCTGAGTAATGCATTTTGTGTTTCTAATGGGGATATTAATTCAAACTCAAATTCCTTGTCCCTTAAAGGGATAGCTTCAATGACTTTAATTTGAGAATATAATGGAGCTGTTAAATCAGAATTCAATGCATCGCCAAAATTAAGTTTTCCCGAATGCAAATTAGTATAAGGTCCTGGATTTGGATGAATGTCCCCCACTTACAATTAAACTAATCATTACTAGCATTTTACAAACTTTATATAACCGCAGTTTCATGAATGTTTTCTTACTATAATTAACTGTAAGATGACCCGAATAAACTGTATGTTATCCCCAACCTACCAGTAGACCTTTGTATATCAAGGTCCACTTAATTAAATCAATTTCAAGATAGTCAGTCAACATACCTGAACAAATTATATAATTACTTAATTGATTCCTCCTAGTAATTATACTCAATGTGTCCCCCTGCAACCTATCACTCCAAAAAAATCAATGAGCAATCATTATTACTCAGAGTACCCCTTGGAGCAGGGGGCAGACATGTAGCCACCCACCAGGCACATGATCCCCAGCTGGAACATCATTTTCATGATCAAACACAGAATTAACAACTTACAGCGAATTATGTATAAATGCTCCTAATACCATATAACACTATAACAAAATTAAAATAAACACTATCCTAACTTCAATTTCAATTTATACAATAAAATTTCCAAATGGTTTAACATGAACGTCTGTTCTACATAGACCTAAAACACCATTAATTTAAATTACCAAACACACCCAATATTGAACTAAACACTATAAATAAGTACTTAAAAATACTTTATTTAAAACCCAGTTAACCTTCCTTACTTACTCTCAACAATTTCTGTGGACGAGTGGTATTGAACTAGCTTTGGTTAAACAAAAGAGTTTTGAACACAATTCTTTGGACACTCAAGTGTTTCTTAGTTTATGGAAACATATTACTTGGATTATATAAATTTTGTTACGTTTCGTGTCTCAGGTTCTCCTTTTCTAGTATTGTAACACATAGTTTTCTATTGTTGGAATTTGTTTACAAAATGTAAGATTTGTCCTTTTTAGTTTTATTCTGTGTTAACCAAGTTTATTTTTGTTTATTTGATAATGTTATTCTGATCTGTTTTTTCTGATGTATGGTTTGTTTTCTAATAAAAAATTCCTCTACTCTTTTTGAGAAGTGCCATGGGACCTTTAACACCCACCTGAACTACCACCAATCCAGGCAGATTGAGCCAGGACAGGGAATGTCCTCGCAGAACCTGAACAATTTTGGGTTCACTAAAAGCACATTTTTCCCTACAAAGCGGAAACTACTTAGAGACAGTGTATGTCCTTTAAAAGAAATACACTTTACAGAAACTCTTTAGGGACAGATGATGTCCTTTGCTTGAAAACACACTTTACTGTGACATGTAAAACAATTTGATATGGAAGCCATTCCCCATCTTCTGGTCAGAGAGGCAGTATCCCATTTCCCAGCCAGGGTGATCCACTCTGTCATCTACAGAATCTCTGCCAAGGAGGCAACAACTGGACTGTTGTATGTCAAACATCTTGTCCTATGAACTGGAGTTTAGTTCTTCCAAAACCTACACAGGCACTCCCTCTGGGGCAATCGTTGGGGAGCCAGTACTAGGCAACATCACAAAGAAACGTCTCTCACAGTTCAGGGAAGTTTCCCACATTTTACTCACAGTCCCCATGACCGGGAGTCAGATATTCAGAAAATCTCAAAGCGGAATGCACAGTTTTGCACTGCACGTTGCAACTGCCCCAGGGGTCCAAGCATGCTATATTCAGACGGATAGGGTACTGGCACTATCTGACAGAATGAATGTAGGACTATGTCAGCACAGCACTAAGCCCAAGCAGCACTGCTCAGACATGGCTCCTGAAGTGGGCCTCAAGAGTGGATAGCACCAGAGCGCCATCTGCAATTTGCAAAGGGGCCCATGCAAATACCATCTGCATCCCCGTTATGGGTCCATTTGCATACGCAACGGAGGCAGGTTAGTGCAGTGTTGCCTCCCCTTCCCCGGTCTAAGTCATGTAGCACTCCTGATGCTAGTATTCCCCCTTTCAATCGCTAGCCTGTGTGACAAAGAAATTCTCTCTGGTGCTAGTGGTCCCCCCCCCCCCCAATCGACAACCTTACTGGTCCACCCTCTGTTTGATCGCCAGCCCGTGTGATAAATCCTCCCTGGTACTAGTGGTCCCCGATTGCCAGCCTTAGTGGCCCCAATCACCAGCCCACATTACAAAAGAAGTCCCCCAATCCACGTACCGGTGCAGCCCACAATCCTCCCTGGCATACAGTGCTCCCACCCAGGACCGATCCACGGTACCACCAATCAGGATTTCCAAATCCTTGGCATTTAGCAGCCCCCCATGGCACCGAGCACTGCCCCCCCGTCACCTTACCAGTATCCTCAGTGCTGTGTGTGCATATGGCAACCGGCGTAGCCCTCCTCACATCTCCTCGGCTGGCCGCTGTATGTCCAGACAGAAAGTGCGCCTCTTATTTATAGGACAGGCACGCTCCCTGCCTGGACCTATGGCGGCTGGCCAAGGAGGTGTGAGGAGGGCTGCACTGGTTGCCATATGCACCCACGGCACCAAGGATACTGGTAAGGTTACTGGGGGGGGCTCAGTGCTGCCAGGGGGGGGCCCTAAATGCCGGGGATTTGAAAATTGTGAGTGGTGGTACCGTGGATCGGTGCCGTGGGGAACCACTGGATGCCAGGGAGGGTTGCAAGTTGTAATGTGGGCTGCCAATCAGAGGGGTGGGACAACTAGCTCCAGGGAGAATTTCTTTATAACATGGGCTGGTGATCGAAGGGGGGACCACTAAGGCAGGCGACTGGAGGGGGTGGAACACTAAGGCTGGCAATCGGGGGGCCACTAAGGCTGGCGATCGGGGGGGGGACCACTAGCACCAGGGAGGATTTCTGTATCACACAGGCTGGCAGTTGGTGGGAGGGACCACTAGGGCTGGCGATCATGGGTGGACCACTAGCACCAGGGAGGATTTCCTTATAACACGGGCTGGCGATCGGAGGGAGGAGGGGGAACCACCAGCACCAGGAAAGTGGAACTGAAACCTCTGGCTGGTGATCGGAGGGAGGAGAGACCACTAGCACCAGGGAAATTGTACTGAAACCATGGCTGGGGGCTGGCCTGGTGATACAGAGGCATCCATGCCTCACCTGCCACCATGCCGGCGGTCTGGATTTGGTGATGAGCCTGGGCACTTGGATATCGGTCGGGTTGGAGGATTGCGTGTAGGTCCCAAAGGATGCTCTCCTGCTCCGGGGAGGGCGGGATCCATGCTCTGCTGAAATACTGCCACCTGGGTGTGCACAGATGGTAGTGCAAGCAGAGCTGGACGTTCTGGGAGGGAAGGACATTGCGAAGTCAGTGGGCTAATGTCTGCAAGTGGGCAAGTGATGTCCTTGGGGATTACTGGGACAAAAACTACTGTGACCACAGCATCTCCATGACAAAGATGATCCCCGGTGCAATCGGGAGTTCTCCCATCCTGACTCCACCTGGAGGTGAAGCCAAGGCTCCATGGAGATGAGTGGCAGTGGTTGGTGGGACTGGAGGAATCAGGAGCCGCCTGGAGGTCCCGAGTTGTGGGGGGTTGGTGTAAGGGGCATAAAGGCTAAGTAAAAAGAAACCTGGGCTGGCAATCGGGGGAATCACTAGCACCAGGAGAGATGTTTCTCACTATGGGCTGCTGATTTGGGGAGACCACTAGCACAAGGGAGGGTTTTACTGGTACTATGGGGTGGCGATCAGTAAGGGTGTGCCACGGATCACAGATGGCAGGTGTGCTCCCCTAGCGGCCAACTGGCTAGGTGGCTGCATAACCTCTGGCAGCCACTAGGGTTGTCTGAAGTTGGGGTTTTGTTCAGGTGGTATTTGAGCTGCACAAAAGGACCGCACTAAACCCTTCTGCAAAGCCGCTGAATATGGGGTAATGCGGCTATCCATGGACACGCCCCTTCCTTTGCCCACCCGCATACATTATGTTTTGCATAGTTGCTAACCCTCGTTGCCCGTGCAACAGCACCTTTTGAATATGGGGATCCAGCGCAAACCCTGGTTTGCACATGCAAAGATACATTAGCGCCCGTGCAAACTTTGGAATACTGGACCCCAGATGTCTTTAAAGTCCATTACACCACACAGGAGTAGGCCACACTCTATGCTCATATGCTCCAGAACTGAACTAATGATTGAAACAACCCACTACAGCCTTCCATTGTGGCCTATACTGCTGTGAGGCCCCTCCCACTTGGAACCGCAGTCCAGATGACTGACAAAGATTTCAAGGGAGCCCTGAAAGTTAAACCTCTGCTGCCCAGTCTGACCAAAACAAAAATGCATTACACTACATAGGGTTCTAGTAATCCAAGGGTTACATAAACATGACCCTGTCAAAATTAAGCCACCTCATAACACAGTTCTCAATTTTCAGCTCTCTAGTCGAAGTGGGCCATATTATGATCACTGCTACCTAGTGGTTCCTTTACTTCCCAATCAGTTTTACTTCTTAATTAGTTTTTTTCCCTTTTCTGGTTCTGGATGCATTATAGTTCTGGGTGTCTTCTGGGCCTGGAACTAGAACAGTACTGGAGCAATTTCTTCTTGCTGCATTCCATTTGATTCTGGTATTTCTGTTTGGAATGATTCTGATTTCGGAACCCAGATTCCAGGCATATTTCGGTTCTGGAATTACTCTGGATTTTACTCAATCCTGTACGCATGTTAAAATATGTGGCAAGTACAGCCCAACTAAACAGAGACATTGCCCTCCTCTACTGACACTGTATAGCTCTCAACATACAAGGTGCACAGCGAGCTGGAACATTTTATATGGCAGAACATGACTTATTAAAGAGGTGGTTCCCCTTTCTGTATAATGCAGAGCGCATAAGCACTAAAAAAGATCACAAAAAAACAAAAACAAAAAAGGGTGAAGACAAACCCTGATCGGCAGAAAAGTATACTCAGCCTGGGATGGGGTTACCCCATGGACTCCTGCTCCATATGGAACTTAAGAGAACCTTTTTCGCTGTTTACAGTTGAGTAGACTGAAGACACAGGAGGCTCCCTTACCTGAATGGGAGTCTCTCCTTAGCATTTCTTAGCCCCTAAGGAAGGGAAGGGATCATAATTTGCTCCCCGAGGGGCTAGCTGCTCAATGCCTTTCCCTTCCTGATCCGAGACGGCACCTGCGCTCTGTGATATTTTGTGATGTAAATGTAGGCTTGTTAGTTGAACCCTGGCTTTGAATTTTACCAAAAGTAACATTACAATTGTAAAATCAGCTCGTAAAATGATGTTCCATAGCACTGAATGGAGCACGGAGCGCAGTGTGTGCCCCCTACGCTCTCCCTACACTTACATCACAAAACGTCAGAGCGTGGGGATGGAGTTGCAGATCAGGAAGTGGAAAGGATAGAGCAGCTAGCCCCTTGGGGGCAAATTACGATCCCTTCCCTTCCCTAGGGGGCTAAATATAATATCTAAAAACACTAAGGAGAGACTCCCATTCAGGAAAGGGGCCTCCTGTGTCTTTTTTAGTGCTCTATAACCACAGGGAGATTATCCCCCCACATTTTTGCATCTGGTTTCCCCTGTCCCCCATGCTAATGTTCGTGGCTGTCACATTTGTACCCTTCCTCCACCCAGGGGAATAAACATTTCCTCAGCAACAGCATGAGATATTATGGACAGAGGATCAACAAGCAGCAGAGCAAATGAAGTCTACGGGACAGTGAGCCTGATCTCATTTTAAAAATAGTTATTATGACTTCCTGGAAAACATAAACTGAACTTACAAACTTAAATGGGCAGACTGGGTGGGCCATAGGCCCTTATCTGCTGACACTGTCTATGTATCTATGAAAAGGGAAAGCTTAATAAGACAATATGTGAAATTATACCATCAGAAAGGTGTCTAAAAAATGATATATTATTCCAGAGTTTCTCTAGCAACATATTCTGGACTATTTTAGTTTCACAACAGCACAGCTAAGCAGAAGAGGTCAAAAGTGAAAGCAGTCCACTATCACCCAGTTCAGCAAGGCCCACAGCAATACATTCATATTTTATTTATATACAAAAGATGTGGGACTACAGCTGGCCCACCAAGTACCTCTCCCCATCCATTTCGATGTTGGAGGGCAGTTACCTTCCACTTCTTAGAGCAGAAACGTGTCATGTACCACCCAGACCACCAATGCTTAATTTGTTTTCTATACATTTAAGCACTCACAGAAAATTTCACTCTTTGGCCGAGATACTGAAGTTAAAACAAATGAAATTCTTACCTTTGCCAGGTAGGCAGGAGTCCAGGCATGCATCGCTGGCCACTCCCTCAGCACCCCTTCGATAATTACTGGCTTTGAGCGTTTCAGATACTTCTCCACAAACTCCTCCTGAGAAGGGACTGGTATTCGGTCACATGCTGGAAGCAATGTCTTCCTCTTCTCAAACTCGGATCCCCTGCCATCACTACCTGCCACACTTGCTTTGACGGTAGCGTTCAGAGGGATGTTGAGGTTGTAAAATTTGCCCCATGTCCAAGTCCGACACCTCTGCAACCCTGAACAAGTTATTTAGGGTGGCAAGTCTTCGCCTCCCTTCCAGATTTAGCCCACCTTCCAAGGTTCTGAAGGTCTGGCATTTCTCATTTACGAAAGCCAGCAGGAAGCTGATGGAATCTTCTCTGCCATGGGGCAGAGGTAACCCCTTGGGATGAAACTCAGGCTGGAGTAGTAAGCAAGCCCTATCTTTGACCCTTTTGAGGAACAGGATGGCATGCTGCAGGTTGCTGTGAGGCTTGGATGCCCACTGGAAAGGGTGCCGAGTGTCGCTGCTCCAGGTGCACTGTGGGATTGAGCAGGGTAACATGCAGATGGTGACCCCTTGCTCATGCTGGAATGCTCTCTCCGAGATGGTCTGCAGGCTATATATCAGACCTGGGCTGGCACCTGGGTCCAGGGCAACGACACAGGACATGTCCAACAGGGAAAGGATGGCCTGTGGGGACAGTACTGGAAGAGCAGAGGAGGTGCTGCTGGCATGCAGAGACAGAGGGGGGAGTAGCACAGAGAACAGAAACAGCCTTAAAGTATGACATTGGGAAAAGCTGAGGGGCAGGTGTGCACAGCAGCAGTGCAAGCTGAAACAAGCTTGACAAGTGATGGACAAGCTGCTTTCGTACCTAGGGCTGTGAATGAAAGGAAATACAGAACGCAAGAAGTACGATCCGCAGGAAATACAAAAGCAGCGAGCTTCACTGCAATAGTCGAACGAGAAATGCACTCAATTATTATTATAAATAATAATTACATCTAGAATTATACTATAGCCGAGTGTTGATGCTTACACGCATGTCGCTCTTCAAACACGAACCTAGCGCTCCGCGGCTCTGAGTTTGGCGGGGGTGGCAAGAAGCGGCGATAGTGGAGAGTATCGGACCAGCACTACGCTAGTAGCGTAAAACTTTCGTGAATACAGCGCGTGGTTGCGCGTACTGTTGTTCTGTCTGTTTGTACACCACCCTTGTGTGTGTTTGTTTTTTTTTTTACGGGGGCGGGGTTGGGACTGAAGCCCACCAACTCAAATAAACTACTAAAAATAACTCGACTGATTTAAGACAGTAGCGTAACTTGCTCCCACGCTAATGGCGTAGGTCCGTTGATGGTCCGATACTCTCCGCTATCTCCCAAGACGCTGCGCGGTCAGGAACTACCTGCTCGTAGCGCACACCCACGAGAACTCACAATCCCACACGTCAGCTAGTATCTTCAGGACCGCCCGACTATCCCTCACTGATGGGGGCGGTGCCATAGCTAGCTCCGCCCGACTATCCCTCACTGATGGGGAGGGGGGCGGTGCCATCGCTAGCTCCGCCCAGCGGGCGCGTGTATCCAATGGCTGTTCATCTTACAGCTGATCCTGCCACGGATTGCCCCTTCCTCGAACAAGACCGAAACCGAAAGGCCCCGAGAGTACGCAGCTTGTCAGTGCCTTCTGATTAGGTGGCGCCCCTGCTGTTCACCCGCTTGTCGCGTCCTGCTCTGTCTCTTTCAGACGGTCTCAGATCCGTCCCCCCGCCATGCAGACAGTCCCCGGTGCTGTCACTTTAAGTGAAGCACCTAACAAGGATCAGATTGCACTTCCTGAACTGACGGGCCCTACCTCCCGCTTCCTTACTCCCTCATAAATCCCTGCTGCTTGGGTTTCCAACGGCGACCGACCCAGTGGCATGGTGTTCTGAGCTGCTGAAGGAAAACGAACTGCATCAGTGACCCAGACACAGTAAGCCGACTTGTCCTTGGGCCTCGAATCTCAAAGGGTAAGCACCACCTGCATGCCAGGTTCTGCTTCTCAGTTTCCTATTTATTTCCCAGTCCAGGAGGTTCGGATCGTGATTCCCGACTTGTGCTGAACTGAAAGGGATTGCTCCTTCTTTCCCAGTACCGACAATTCTTTCCAGACTGGAAGGGACTGCTGCCCCCATCCCGACCAGACTTTCTAAACAGAAAGGGATTTCTCCCTACTCTTGACCAGATTTACTAAACTGGGAAGGATTGTTCTTCGCTGAGAGTCAGCACTTTGCTGATTTGGGGTCTGTGTCCTGTCAAACAAAACCAAAAAAAGGGTAAATGCAAAATGTCTTGCTCTTAAACTAGAGAGAACATGTTTTCTTTCCGTGAGAAATTGTAGAAAACTGTCTTAAATAGAATATCTCACAGTTATAGGAACTAATATTTGGGGACATTGCTTAACCAGGAAAGGCACACTAAAGCCAGAGCTTGTTTCCGGGTGCGACCCGGGAGCACAAGGAAGTTAAGTGACTTGCTTAGGGTCACACAGTATGCAAGTGGGGGCTGATGGGATTCAAACCTAGCTCTCCAGGTTTGCAGCTCAGTGATTTTAACAACTATGCTATCTTGCTTCCTATATAAACAGAAGGGGGGATGCAGCCTGCCAGAACAGCACACTATAGTTCAGATATGGAATAATGGATAGGGAACTGAGCACAACAAGGCTGTGCTTCCATCGAAGGGGTTGATGACATCACAGAGGTTCCCATGATGTTGACCCCTGAGTTGGAAACACAGCCTTACTTGTGGACAATTTTCAATTTTATATAGTATATGATTGTTTAAAAAAAAATAGACCTTTTAATTTTTTTTAATACCTGACCTGCGGCAGTGACAAGGTTGGGCTACGGCAGTGTGAAGTTTGGTGAATTTCCCCCCCATATACTGTTTATTACTTTTTACGTTTTCTTTCCCATACCCGGGGTCATGGCGTACACGTGCATACGAGCACATGGAGGTGCACACGCACACCAGGATCTGGTGACCCCTTCCACCCCACCCTAGACTTGCGTTGCTGCTCCGTTGTGTATGGGACTACAGAGGAGTGGGCATCCACCCCTGGAGAGGAAATCCCGCTCCTGACCTCCCCCTCCCCCGCCGGCGATCCGAGGTCATTCCCAAACCCGGGTTGCCAGCGTGGCGCAAGGTGTGGCGTCCAGTGCCTTGACCCTCAGCGCCACCAGGCCAGCAGGTTTGGTGAATTTTGAAGATTGGGAGTCTCGGTGATTGCCGAGAAACAGCGATTCCACAAAATGACATATTCCAGGAGAGACTACAGTTGATAACGGATTGGTGAGCTAGATGCAGTGGTGAGAGTTTAAAGGTTTTCGATCAAGTGCCATATGGTAGGCTGGTGGATAAGATGGGAGGCACTGGTCTGGACACCAGACTGGTGAAGTGAATGGGAGAATGGCTGAAAGGAAGGATTCGGGCTGTAAGAATAGGTGATTCTGGTATAAATACCATCAGTGTTAGGTGTGGAGTGCCACAGGGTTCAGTTTTAGGACCAACACTACATTATACATATCGGATTTACATGATGGGATTGATAGTAACGTAACCTAAGTTTGCAGATGACACAAAATTTGGGGGGGGGGGTGGCAGCATTAATGGAAGAAAACACAACAATACAAAAAGACCTAAATAAATATATAATGGTCAATTGGGCTAAGACTTGGGGCATAACATGCCCCAACTCAGCTATACAAATGTACGCTGACGATGCAGTTCTGTAAGCCTCCAGCCCATCAGGCGGGGACTTAAACTCTGCCCTACAGCAGGATTTTGATGCCGATCAAACCTGGCTTAGGTCAAACCAACTTGTTCTAAACGCAAAGAAAACCGTCTTCATAATCTTCGGCACGCAGCCCAGACACTCCTGGCTAGCTGCCCCCCCCAACCACTTTCCACACATTGGACGGAACCACCTTGGAATCCTGCACCCCCTTTAGGTACCTGGGAGTATGGCTTGATCGTCACTTAGATTTCTCCGTCCACATTGACTCCCTACAGAAAAAATACTACACCCCAAACTTGGCGCACTATACCGCAGCAAAGGCTGCCTACCTACCTCGGTCAGGAGGGAACTAGTGCACAAAATGATTCTCCCGGTCTTCGACTACGGAGCGTGATCTACAACAGCCCCCCCATCCACCTGGCCAACTTGGACCCCTTTTCATTCTTTCTGTCGGCTCATCCTAGAATGCCCCCCCACCACTGCGACCTATATAGCGCCGTAGCTCTCCCTCGCTGCACTCCAGGTATCAGCTTCATTGTGCAAATCTCATAGTAAAGCACTGGTCCAACTCCTCCCCCATCTCAGCTCTGTCCCTGTCAACTCAATCCCCCGGCATACTCCCTGGATGCTTGGACTCGAAACACACAAATCCCTTTCATGCACACTTCAAAGGGCCAATCAGCTTTCAAATTTCGGCTGCCCAAACTCTGGAATGACCTCCCTGCAGTAATTAGGCAGTCCTCCACCCCAAGGACCTTTAAATCTCTCCTCCAGGCCCACTTCTCAGACATATGTAACTGCAACCTACAGTCCAGATCTGATGTCATGAGGTATCGTAACGTGCCATGACCTGTACAATTGACCAACAACTTACTATAATTGTGTTTACTTATTGTCACTATCTGTTATGCACTGCGGTCATAGACCCCAACTATGATATAGCAACTCATGCACTCTGGTCTAAACTTGTAATAAATAACAAATGCATAGTCCAGCCTGTAACAATTCTGGACCTGATGTTACCTCCCTATAGGGAGGCAGTATAGCGCAGTGGTCTAAGGCTCTGAGTTGCAAATTTGGTGACATCCAGCAGACCAGACCTGGGTTTGAATCCCACAGCTTCCACTTGCATACTGTGTGACCCTGAGCAAGT
Organism: Neoceratodus forsteri; assembly: GCA_016271365.2. NCBI lineage: Eukaryota > Metazoa > Chordata > Ceratodontiformes > Ceratodontidae > Neoceratodus > Neoceratodus forsteri. The sequence continues at coordinate 1,112,149,782 of CM028133.1, forward strand.
TACTTAACCTCCTTGTGCTCCCAGGTCGCTCCTGTAAAAAAGCTTTCAGCTTAGTGTGCTATACCTGGTTAAACAACTAAATAATAATAATGTACCCACTCTGAACCTGCTGTAAGCATCATTGCCTTTACACCATTTGTATTGTATGTATGTAACCCCCAGGTCGCATCTGGAAACGAGCAGTCCCCGCTCAGTATGCTTATCTGGTAAATCTCTTAAATAAATAAATGAATTTCAACAGAGATAAATGCTGTGTTATGCACTTTACCAAACTGAACCTGAGGAAACACCAGTATTTAGGTAACACTCTTGTATAATGTAGAACAAGAAAGGGACCTTGGGGTGATTATCCTGCCTGACTTGTCTTTCTCATCACACAACAAAGAAATCTGTAATAAAGCTTACTGAATATTGGGAAACATCGGTGGTAGAAATAGGGATATTCCCTCTTGTGTAGAGCATTAGTTAGGCCACATGTGGACTGCTGCTCACAGTTTTGCTCACCAGCATGCAAAGGTCAGATTGGAACACTAGAGAAGGAGCAACGAACATTTACTAAGTGCATTCATGGATTGGAAGGACAGGATTACAGTATATATGTAGTATAAAATGTCTGGGGCTGGATAGTCTTGAGCAAAGGAGAAACCAAGGAGACCTATTAATACTTTATAATATACTGGGGACACAAATCTATGTGTGCAAATGGGTATGGAATTTAAGGCACTTGTACATAATATGAGAGGGCATGGCATGAAGCTCCGTGGGAGAAGGTGCAGGACAACACAAAGACTGTTGGGACCTTGGAATGCATTGCCTGATGGAGTTGTTCAAGCTAAAAATATTACTGACTTTAAAAGGTTGTTAGACAACCACATGTTGATGGTATGAAAATAGTACACAGAGTAGTGGGAGAATAGGCAAGAATGACCTCTGGTCTATTCCTGGTCCTATCTAACCTTAGTTGGTAGAAGCCATTTCTGAAGAGCCGAGTGGTGCGCGACACACAGACTGCTGTTGTCGAGGCACAGCTCAGGAAGCATAGGAAAAATCAGGAGCAGTTGTAGAATTTGGAAAAAATGTTTACTAGTACTAGGTGTAACATAAAAAAATAAAATTGTTTAGAATAACTATTTACAATGGCAGAATAAACAGAGAAGATCCATCTGAGTTTTCCTTCAATCTCTGTGTGCATCTCCGAAAACACTGCAGCTCTGTTTTTTATAAGTCTTTGCAACCCCCAACAAGCATCCTGTTTTTTTTTCTAAAATGTTCTTGTAAATTTCAGGCAGGTGCAGCCAGGACACAGTGTCCCAGAACTGAGGCCCCTTCTCCACAGCTTCTGAAAAAGGGCTTAAAAACTGCTCTCAGGTTAGCCCATTGAGTTCCCAATAGCTTTTTGCAGTCATCTCAAACTATAATTATATACATTTCAGCAGTAGCACTAATTTCTAAACAAAGGAGTCCCAATATCAGTTACATTTTTACATAATGATTTGCATATATTTGTATACCAGCAGATATGCAAGGGAGGAAAAGACAGAAACAGCAAGGGAAGACTGAGAGACCGTGAGAGGCAAATAATTGCGAGACTGGGTGATCAAGTCCCAGGTCTCACGAGAAAATTTGGTTTCACAACCAGACAGACAAGAGAGACAGGAAAGGAAAGAACAGAACAGACCCCTGTATTCAAACTCTCCATAACAACTGGGACAGGGTCCTATTCAATCCTATCACAAGTGTAGGTACGTAGAACGTAAAAAGTTGTTGTAGTGTAGCAGTTACTATATAGCAGTAGCTGCTATACTACAACAGCTTTGTTTACCTCTGAACTGTCCTACAGCAGCTATCTGGGCCCAATCAAAATCCATCTACAATAAGGCCCTATCGTGTGGTATAAACTTACTGTACAACCAGTTAACAACAAGCTAGCATCTGAGCTGTCAAAGAGCAGGTATCTACTTCTAGTAAATAGACAACTATTTCATGTATTGTATTCTGGTGTATTAGTAATTACATGGGACCATGGGATGCTCATCCATCCTCCCCCGCCCCCCGGCCAACCCTCCTGATGCACCGTGCTTGCTTCTGAACACGGGTCATGAGCTCCACAGGTGGTAGATCTACTGCTGCACTGGCGTCCCAGCCTTGATCATGACTGCCTTGGCTTGACCATGGCTATCAAGTGCTTATACAGGTTGAACTAGGCTCAAGCCTGCTGTTGCTTGCCCACCTCTATACTGTGACCGGGAGACAGCAGTGCTGCCCTGTGATCAGAGACGCCAGTGCGGCAGTGCTGTCCTGTAATCGGGAGACGGCAGCCCTGCCCCATAATCAGGAGATGGCAGTGCTGCCCTGTGATCGGGAGACTCCAGTGCTGCCCTGTGATCAGGAGATGCCAGTGCTGCCCTGTGATTGGCAGATGACAGTGCTGCCTTGTGATTGGGAAATGCCAGTGCTGCCCTGTGATTGGCAGATGACAGTGCTGCCCTGTGATCAGAGATGCCAGTGCAGCAGTGCTGTCCTGTAATCGGGAGATGGCAGTGCTGGCCTGTGATTGGCAGATGACAGTGCTGACCTGTGATCAGGAAGCACCACTGCTGCCCTGTGATCAAGAGACCACATGGCTGCCCTGTGATCAGGGGACTGCAGTGCTAACCTGTGATCAGGAGCTGCCAGTGCTGCCCTGTGATTGAGAGATGGCAGTGTGGCTCTGCATTCAGCCAGTAGGCAGTGCATAAATGTTTCATTTCTCCCCAAGTGTCTTGCTCCTCTACGTGACACACCCAACCAAGCCTTCCCCTCTGGGGGATCCTAGGGTACAAGCATGAATCCCGTTCTCCCAGGCGGTACTACAATGTTCTGCTGCTGCACCACCATGCTGGGAAGAAACATCACATTGCCAGTGGGGGCCCAGTTTCTCTACTTCCTTGTACAACTGGTAGGGCGTAAGGCAGGGGGAGGTAGTGAGGCATGTTCAGTGTCTCCCATTTAGTGACTAAAGGGTTGCTTAATGTTGAAAACATGAGAAATACTTGTGTGTGTGTGTGTGTGTGTGTGTGTGTGTGTGTGTGTGTATATGTGTGTGTGTATATATATATATATGTATATATATATATATATATATATATATATATGTGATATATATATATATATATATATATATATATATATATAATATATAGAATATAGAATATCAGGAAGCTTGTTTATCTGCACAGGAGCAGTTTGACCTGAGGTAACCACACAAGTGACGTAAGCCACGAGTGAGGTGTCTGAGGTCAAACTGCTAGAGTGCAGATAAATCATTTATTACACAAGTTTTCCATTGCATATTCCACTAATGCAGTTCTTTTGTTTTTGCTTTTGGAGGGGGCATTTGTTAGTCAAAAAAGTGAATAAAAATTGAATTTTCTGCCATTTTTTGCTGATTATAGAAAATCTAAAAGGAATCTAGAAATTAAATGCCACTCATTTTGTAGGTTTTTTTTTTATGCTGAGCAACTTTTTGTGCTCAAAGTACCATACTATCATTTTTTGTTTTTAAGTTATTTGCATTTGTTTGATGAAAAAGTGCACAAAATGGAATGTTCTGCTGTTTTTCACTAATTATGAAAAACTATGACGTATCTATAAATTATACACCACTCATTTTGTAGATACTTCTGTGCTGAATTAACTTTGTGCTCACAGTACCATGCTATCATTTTTCATTTTAAAGTAATTTACATTTGTTTGCTGACAAAATGACAAAAACAATGAATTTTCTGCTGGTTTTTGCTAATTATCAAAAAATCTAAAAGGTATCAATAAATAAAACACCACTCATTTTGTAGATATTTCTGTGCTGAACAACTTTCATACTCATAGTACCATGCTATAATTTTTTGTTTTATTTACATTTGAATATGGTTAATACTGCAACTGAGGCCGGACATTCTAAATGACATAAGCACTGTAGAGATAAATGGCTGATGACATAAGCACTGTGTGGATAAACGGCTGATGACATAAGTACTGTATACATAAATTAAGAAATGAGTCATGACCAGGGGTTAGATTAACAGTCTGTTAATCACCCTCTAGGGGTGTAATGTGGCATGAGGCGCAGCCAAGTGCCATATTGGCGCAGGGGGTGATTAACTGACTACTAATCAAACTCCTGGGAGAGCCTTATTGCTATTATAAAAAATTATTCCAAAAGAAAAGTGTTAAAAGTATACTTGAATGTTTTCTTCATTTAGGGGGAGCTTTGTAATAAAGTAGTTCTTCCACCAACAATTTAAGAATGCTGGTTCAAAATCGGAATGCAGCATTCCAGTCTTTCAGCAGTGCTAGAGGATGGAATGCTGAATGGAAGAATCCATGTTCCATGGTTATCAGGCTGTACATGACAGTATACCATAGATTAATGTAAGGCTGTTGGAATTCTAACAGCCAATCAGATTGCAGCATTTCTGAGACCCTTTTTACAATGAAATTTATGTACACGGTTACTCAGATAAATGGATTTATCACACTGTTTGATTCCACCCCATTGCATAAATATATATAATAACATGACTCTTGATATCAGCCTGTTTTTTGAGACCTATAAAAAGTCATATCAACCTGCGAGTTGATATGGCAAAGTCACCTGGTTATGAATACCACGCTAGCCTATGAAACCACTCACCAGCACCAGTTATTATAAAAAATAACACATATGAAGGTGTGTGATCTGCACTTTTTTAACACACCTTTGGTGTGTGACAATATATAAACCTCTCAGGCTTCGCTCTTGAGGGTTATTTATTATCACACATCTTGGGTGTGTAAAAAAAAAAAAAAAAAAAAAGTATATCACTCGCCTGCATATCCATTATTCTCTTTCTATATATATATATAGATATATATAGACCTATATATATAAAATATTGGCTTCAGAATGACATAAATACTAATTATATACCATAGTTTTTTTTTAATCAAAAATGTTTATTTTAAGAGAAGACAGATTATGTTATACATTACAAATATACCATAGTTCTTGTAAAACAGGAATGAGCAGAGCTAGCTCGCCTGTCGCATCTTATGTTCATTTTATTTGTGTATATTTTTATGTACTGTACATTGTATGCAAGCAAAGTAGCATGCCTTTCCCTGAGGGGCTCAGAGTACAGAACCAAAGAACAGAACCCAATCAGCGTTCATATGCGAACATTTGGGGCTGTGGACTAGTCTGGGGTGGACCAGCGGGGATGATGCTCTCAGGGGAGGGAAGGTCGCACTTCTTGTTGCTCTCCAGCCTCCTACATGACCACAGATGGTGGTGCACACAATAAGGAGGAATGGGCACGCGGTCCCCAATGCAGCTGTCTCATTGGCATCCAGAAGGTGTGGTATGCAAATGCCGTTATTGGGGGGGCAAACCCAGAAACATTTGACTTCAGCAGGATGGATGAAGCCACGACTGTTCTTCCCATAGCCAAAGTGGAACCTGGTCCCCTCCTCTGTTATGCCTCGGCCCTTCTGGTCTATCATAGCTTTTGGCTAGATTGGTGGCAGCACCTTCCATGGTGCTGTAACGGCAGGGCTCAACCTGTAGGGGTGATATTAACTGGAGGGATCCCAGGGCTGTGGCAATGAGCTGGAACCAGTGAGGTGGGACTAGTGGTTAGACAGTCATCACGGGTCACGGCTGGGAGTGAAAGGTGCCCAGATATTTAGGAAGGAAGTCCAACCAAAGATCACAAGCAAGGAGCATTCAATATATGTTATAAAGGCACTCCAAGTGGACACTTCCAGGCAGCAAAGGATTTGGTTTTGTTTTGTACCCATTATACTTACTATTTCCTAAAATGCTTTACAGTCCAGGAACTGTTGGCAGCCATTAGATGCATACAGAAATGTTAAGGAAAGGTGGGGAGAGATGGCCAAAGTGAGCAAATTAAGTACAAGGTTGGTGTGATGTCACTTGCTTAGAGTTGCATAGCACAGTAAGCCTCACTTTATGCCTCGTTATACTCCTAGGGGTTAAATAACTCATTTTATAACATGGCAAAGAAAAATACAGTGAGAACCTCATTGGTCAAGACTTGCTACATGAAAAAGCATCAAAATGGCAATCAGGCTAACATCCTCAGCATTCAAGTCCTTAAACTCTTGTTGCTGGTTGGCAAAACCCCGCCAAAAAAAAGTTTCTGGGCACTAGCAGATGTTCTTCCAGGCAATCTCTTGCAGCAGGTCATAACGTGTGAGATTCAGCCGCAGGCATAATTTCCTCCAGATGACTTTTCTCAGAAGTCCACCCTAGGACCTCCCCCTAGCAACACTATGTGGTGCTCACCTAGCAGGTATAAAAGGGGGAGGTCCCAGCTACTCCACAGTTCTTTTCAACCGCGACCTGCATGCAACAAGTCCTCCTTCAGAGTTCCTGCTTTTCAGCTATCAAAGAAGAGTTCTATCAACCAAACTTTTTTTTTTTTTTTAACAAATCATACTTATGACTTCGGATCCTTTATTCCAAAGTTGTTCCTGTAGCCACATAATCGCATAAGAAGACCTCCACGAAGTCTGTGTTTGGTGTCTTGGTCCTGAACTCGACACCGTGGAGTGTGCTTTCTGTAACAGGTTCAACAGAGCCACAAAACGCTGACAACTGCAGCAGCTCCATGACTTCCTCATGGAGCAGTAAGTAGCCCTCCTGGAGCAGCAGCACCGCTTCTCTCTCAGAGAACCATCGGCGTCACCTTTGGGGTCTCGCCACTGTACGGGGACTCCTCCATGTCAACACAGGGCCATGGTAAGAAACATGCCTCAAAAACTAAGCATGTTTCTACCACCCCTGTGTTGGCTTCAACATCCGCAAAAGTGAGTATTGGGAAGGCAGCCTCTGGCACATCGTCTTCTGCACTGTCAACGATTGTGGGCTCCTCCCTTTCCCCGACGACAGCTCATCTGTCGGTGGGCTCCGAGGTTGTCCTGCAGCTTCCTAAGCTGCCTCCCCTTCCATGCTTCCCAGCCATCATCTGTCAACGATTGCTGCAGGCTCGTCGACGACCCTCTTGTCAACAGCCTTACTTAATGGCCTGTCGACAGTCTTAATGTAGTCGACACTGCATGGCATTCTGTAGATGATTCTACCATCAGTGATGCTTCATGATACTCCTTGGGGGCTTCAGACTTGTTGACGACTGGCCTTGCCCCATGAGGCTTAATGCTGACACCCTTATCGACAATCCTGGGGTCCTATGTACACCCCTTGTCGATAGCTGCTTGTCTGGTACCACTGCCCACTCCCATTCTGTCAGTGGGTCCCAAACACTCTGTCCAGTCCACCATGGCTACTATCACTGGACGGATGGCAATGCTAGATGTCCAGACTCTGGTTCATACCTTACTGGAACTATCTCGGGCCCCATGCCCCCCTAGGGAGGGCTCGACTGCGGTCTCTGCTCCCTCTAGACCCCCTTTGACCCACCAGCTCTTTCCCTGTCTCCCCGGGTCTGTACATACAAGACGTGGACATGGAAGACCCATTTCTGCAGGACTGGGATCTGGTGCCTCTGTTCAGGGGGAAACTACTCCTGAACTCCCTTGTTCTCCACCAGACGACCCAATGTTTTCTGACATTATGATCCACCTCCGGAAAACGTTTGGTTTTCAGGGCACTGAGCAGGATGTTGCTAGGAAAAATTTGCTCAGTACCTAGGTGTGCCGGAATGCCCCACTCTGGATGTCGTCCTACCCGGTGGACACCTTTGAGGAAACTATCACGGCTGCTTGGAAGCAGCCTTTTAATGTTCCCTCCAATCTGTGGAAAGCTGATAGGCTTAATCAGGCTCCGGTAGTTCACTCCTATTTCATGTCTCTGCCTCAGGCGGACTCGGTAATGATCAACACTGTGCATGATAGGTCCTCTAGGCCTCAGCACATGAGTGCGCTGTCCCCGGATATGGAATCCAAGAAATTGGATGCCATAGGGAAACATTTTTTTCCTCGGCCACCTTGTCCCTTCGTATACTTAATTACATGGGCCACCTCCTGAAATATCAGGAGGAAATGCTTAAAGCCTCCCAGGTGACAGTTCAGTCCCTCCCGGTGTGTTCTGACCAGGAGGAGCGGACGGTGAAACTATCCACTGTGGCAGCTGCATAGCGCGACTTGCTGAGGACCAATTATGATGCTGTTGATACTATGGCTCGTACATCCTCAGTTGGAGTCTGCCTCAGATGACACGCCTGGCTCAGGGTGTCAGGATTTTAACAGGACATGCAGCAATCTATCCTGAATGCTCCCTTTAAAGGAGTTCAGCTGTTCGGTCCACAGACCCAGGATATCTTGAAAGATTTACAGGACTCCGGTCATAGCCTTTACCGTCCAAAAGCCAAAATGGCCTTCAGGAGCTCCTCGAGAGGCCGCCCCTACAGGTGTCGTCCCTCAATTCAAAGGCAATCTGCCAATAAGAGAGAACCTCAGTTGCAATTGCCAGTTCCTAGAAATGCTCAGAAACCCCGTTATGTCACTGCTGCCTCCCAGCAGGGCCAGCCTTCCGCTTGAAGGTCTTCCTCTGTTCATGGGACTGGAGACCCTACCCATGGCTGTCGGGGGGCAGGTTTTCCCTGCACCTGCAAGGGTGGCAAGCTGTCTCCTCCAACCAGTGGCTCCTGCAGCTGATCAAGACAGGACACACACTAGAATTCACGGGGATACCTCTTTCTGTACCACCCGGGGTCTCTCACTATTCCCCCCCCCCCCAGACGAGCCACTGGTCCTCCAGACCGAGATCGATGTCTTGCTTTCAAAAAGGCCATCAAACCGGTTCCCCTTCCTCAGAAGGGTGCAGGATTTTACTCCCACTTTTTCCCGGTTCCCAAATGGACAGGGGATTTATGCCCCATTTTGGATCTGAGGCATCTGAACCTCTACATTGCTTACCAAAATTCTGCATGGTGTTTCTTCCGACACTTCTCCCTTTGCCGAACATGGGAGATTGGCTCTGCTCTCTGGATATGAAGGATGCATACCTCCATATCATGATGCACCCATCTCACAGACAGTTTTGTTCCAGGGTCATCATTACCAATTCAGGGCTCTCCCTTTTGGATTTTCCTCGGCCCTGAGGGTATTTACAAAATGCTAAGTGGCGGTCACAGTGGCCCTCCACGGGGCGGCCTCTGTATCTTTCCCTACCTGGATGACTGGCTCCTGAAAGCATCCTCCAGCCAACAGCTGTCTTTCATGCTTTCTCAAACCCTACAGTTGTTCGCCCAAATGGGAATTGTGGTAAACTGTCCAAAATCCAATATGTACCCTACACAACGCCTCCAATATATTGGAGCCATGCTAGACACCTCTGTGGGGAAGGTGTATCTGCCCATAGCTCAGGCAGATGCCCTGATTGATTTGGTATGCAGTTTGGAGTCCGTCAGATTAGTCTCTGCACACGAGACTACCTCCGCCTCCTGGGACATTTGGCGGCCACAATACCGATGGATCCCAATGCCAGGTTAAATATGAGGGTCCTTTAGTGGTCTCTCAGAGTCCAATGGGACCAGAAACAGGACGATTCTGATGCCCCAGTCCTGATGTCTTCCCCGGCTCTTCAAGTTCTACAATGGTGGAAGACCAGAGACAATCTGATGCAAAGCGTGCTGTTCTGATCTCCTTGACAGGGTGGAGTGCTCATCTTTTGCACGTCAGATCACAAGGCTCTTGGACGTTGGTGGAGGCCCACCTCCACATCAATGTCTTGGAGCTGAGGGCAGTTCTTTATGCTTTACAGGTGTTTGAGACTCACCTCCCCCAGGTTGCCTGCAAGTACAATCAGACAATTCTGAAGTAGTTCACTACCTAAACCAACACGGTGGCAACCCATTCATACCCTCTCTGCAGAGAATTGATGAGGGTGTGGTATTGGGCGATCCAGAGAAGTATTTCTCTTCTGGCAATACACATCACAGGTGTGTCAAACACCCTGGCAAATACCCTGAGCAGCTCCACTGCCCAGGCCCACGAGTGGGAAATCTTATCCGATGTTCTGAACGACATCTTCCACTTGTGAGGCCGACCAGAGTTGGACCTATTTGCCTCTCCACAAAACTGCTGCTTTACTGCTCTCTTGTGCGAGGGCCTGGAACTGTGTGGCGGGATACATCATCTCTTTTCTGGAGAGGAAGATTTCTTTACGCCGTCCCACCTTTTCCGCTCATTCAGAGAGTACTGCTGAAACTGGTCCAGGACAGGGCATCTATGATTCTCATAGTGCTGTTCTGGCCAAGACAGATTTGGTTCCCTCTACTTCTACAGCTCTCTGAACCAGAGCCCATACCTCTACCAATTTGCTGGGCTTTAATGTCCCAGGCGCAAGGCTCCCCGTTACACCCAGACCTTCGCTCCCTCCACCTGCATGCTTGGCTCCTGAGGATGTAGTCCTCTCACGCTTCAGGATGTCCCCTAAGGTGGTGGAAGTTCTCTGAGTGGCTTGGAAGCTGTCTACTTGGTCTTCCTATTCCCTGAAGTGGAAACACTTCTCTATTTGGGCATCTTCACTGGACTTAGATCTTTATGGGTGTTCCCCTCAACTCGTCTTAGATTATTTGTTCTCCTTGTCTGAGGGTGGACTGAAATATTCCTCTGTGAAAGTCCACCTTTCAGCCATTGCCGCATTTCATTTACCTGTGGACAACATACTTTTGTCCCAGTTACCTTTGATTTTAACCTTTTTAAAAGGTATTCTGCACCTACATCCCCCTGTCAGGGATCCAGTCCCTGTCTGGGATTTGAATTTTGGGCTTGAAAAATTGACTACGAGTCCATTTGAGCCCGCTGAAACCACTGACCTCCGTTATCTTTCATGGAAAACTATGTTTTTAGTTGCCATTACGTCTGGCAGACATATCTTGGAGTTGCACGCAATAATGTGCAAACCTCTGTACATACAATTCATAACAACTGGGTGTCTTTACGCACTAACCCGGCGTTCTTGCCAAAAGTTGTTTCTGAATTTACTTTAAATCAGATCATCCAGTTACCAGTATACTTTGCAGAAACTCAGAATCCAGGGGAAGTCCTGCTTCATACTCCTGATGTGCACAGAACATTGAGCATTTACCTTCTCCACACTTCGCAGTTATGAAAAACTGAGCAATGTTTTGTTTCTTTCGCCCCTGGAAACCAGGGTGTTAGTATTTTCAAGCAGTGCTTGTCCACATGGTTGGCCAACTGCTTTACGTTTATTTATGCAAAATACGAAAAACCTCTTACAAGAGTTGTAAAACCACATTCTACTAGAGGCATGGCTGCCTCTATGGTGTGTTTCCCGGGCGTTTCGGCCTTGGATATTTGCGAAGCTGCCACATGGTCTACTGTACATACCTTCACCAAGCATTACAGTCTAGATATCACTTCTAAGAGGCAAACCGTTTTTGGATGGGCCGTCCTAAAAGGACTACTGTCCTAAGCCTTCTTGATTCACTTCCTCCTCCCGCTGGATATAATAACTGCTTGGAAATCTTCCCACATGTTATGACCTGCTGCAAGAGATTGCCTTGAAGAAGATAGTACGGTTGTGTAAGAACTTACCTTAACAGTAGAGTTTCAAGAGTATCTCTTGCAGCAGGTCATGCAGCCCTGCCCTCCTTCCCCCTTGCTGTTGCTTTAGAAGAATTCCTTGCTCCTGTCTTTTATGTCTCCATAAGCTGCTGCCTTGATTTCCCTACTCGGTTCCCATCGGAGGCCTGACATATGTTTACACATCCGATCGCCAGAATGGAAAAGAACCGAGGAGTAGCTGGGACCTCCCTCTTTTATACCTGCTAGGTGAACACAAAGTGGTGGTGCTAGGGGAGGTCCCAAGGTTGACTGCTGAGAAAAGTCATGGAAATGATGCTTGCGGCTGAATCCCACACATTATGACCTGCTGCAAGAGATACTGTCGAAGATCTACTGTTTTGCCTCCGGCTGTTCATGCAAGCATCAAAATGTGTTATGTGTTATTTACATTCAGTGATTGCCACTGCACTGTGGGTATGGGTGAATTCCAAAACAGCTGGAATGGTAAAATCCAGAACTGCTGTAGCCACCAGAATGCACAAATTTGTACATTTTGGTAGTTGTAGCAGTTCTGTATTTTACTGAATGTAGGCTGGGGGCAAAATCTGGAAATGAGCCAGAACAGCCATGCTGTTTCATAGATGACCCCCACCTTCACCTGCCTGAATGGCTGCTTAGCCCAGCCACAGATTCTCCAGGTTGCTGTAATGACCCCTTGAGTGTATGACTGGCAACCTAAAGGCCAGAGGTACCCACCAAGAGGATTAATGCCCAACCTAAGGCTGGAATGCCCACCATCTGTGCTTAGTGCACACACCGGTTGCTCAAATGACCGCCCTCTGTGCTTCATTGCCCATGCTGGGACTTGAATGTCTACCATGTGGGCCAGATTGCTCACCCTAGGGCCAGAATGCCCACTCACTTGCCTCCGCACCCACCCTAGTTACCAGAATGCCTACCTTTGGGCCGAAATGCTCACCCTGGTTCCTGAATGCCCATCCTGTGGGCCTGAATGACTACCCTAAGGCTGCCACCCTGTGTGTTTCAGTACCCAGCTTGGGGCCAGAATGCCCAGTCTAGTGTTGGAATTCTCACCCTGGGTCAGGAACACCCACTCTCTTGCTTCAGTACCCACTCTAGTGATTGAGCTGGGTTGTCGGTGGGATATGGGCGCCACTGGCTCAGGAACAGGGTTGTTCCTGTGTGCCACCTTGCTGGTGGCTACCAGTAAGGTGTGAAATCTGGGCGTCATCCTGGATGACGGATTAACAATTGATGCTCAGGTGTCTTCCGTTGTCTGAAGTGTTTTTTACCACTTGAGGAATGTCACCCAGATTAAACCCTTAATCCCGCCTGATGACCTGCCCTTACTGGTACATGATTTTGTTACGCCCAGACTTGATTACTGTAACGCTCTTTACTTTGGAATCAGTGAGAGTAATCTCTGCTGTCTACAGCTGGTGCAGAACGCTGCAGCCAAGTTGCTGATGGGTCTTCCAAGGCCCACTCATATAACCCCGGTTTTGCATGAGCTACACTGGCTGCCGATCAGGTGGAGGATTGCCTTCAAAGTGGGCTTGCTCACTTATAAGGCCCTATATGGGTTGGGTCCTGGTTATCTGTCAGACCTCTTCACACCTGTACACCCGGAGTGCTTACTATGCTCGTCAACGGAGGGTTATCTCATGGTCCTGAGGACACTGTTGAAAACATCTGGAGACTGCGCCTTTGGAGTAGCCGGGCCTGTGATGTGGAATTCGCTGCCCTGAGCTGTAAGAGAGGCACCTTCCGTGGAGAGCTTCAAAAGTGTACTGAAGGTACACCTGCTTAGACAAGCTTTTAACGTTTGGTAATATTTTAACGGAGTTTAGAATTCTGTTTTTTTATTTATTAAGTAACTTTAATTGTAACGACTCTGACTTAATTATTACTATGATTGATTTTGTGTTGTAAATGTTTGCATCTCTATGTAAAGTGCCCAGAACCCCTGGGATTGGATGCTAAACAAATAACATTTTACTTACCTACTTGCAGTGCACAGCCTTTGTACTGGAATGACTACCACAGGGCCAGAATAACCACCCTCTATGCATCCTTGACCACCCAGGGGAATGCCCACCCTCATGGCTGGATTGACCACCCTCTGCTATAGTACCCTTCCTGAGTGCTGGAATTCTCACCCTAGGGCCAGAATGTCTGACCTATGGACAGAGTACCCACTCTCTGTGCCTTAGTGCCCACCCTAGGGCCGAAATGAACACCCTCAGTGGCCCCCTTCGAGTGCCAGAACACCCTCCCAAAGGGCCAGAGTGCCCAACCTAGGGCCAGAATGCCCAAACAGAGGTCAGAATGTCCACCCTCTTTGCTTCAGTTCCCACTCTACTGCTGAAATTCCTACCTTCTGTGCCTGCATGCCCACCCTAGGGATGGATGACCACCTGTACATTAGTGGCCACCCCTTTGGGCCAGAATGCCCACTCTGAGGGACAGTGTCCATCCTGAGTGCTGCAGTGCCCACCCTATAGCAGGATGCCCACCTTTTGCCATTTAGTTCCCACCTTGGTGGCTAGAATAACCAACTTCTGAATGACAAAGCTCTGTGCCTCAATGCCCACCCTGGGGTTTGAATGCCCACCCTCTGTGCCTTAGTGCTCACACTGTGGGCTGGAATGCCCACCCTGAGGTCCTGGCAAGAATGACCACCCTGGGAATGGAATGCCCTCCCTGATACCAGGATGCCCTAAGGCCAAAATGCTCTCACTGGGTTCAGAATGCTCACATGGGGGCCCAGAATTCTTACCCTAGTGTTGAAGCAGAAGTGATCTGCGTAATGTTGGGGCTTGGTCAGGGCTTGCGTTGTCTGATTTTTCCTATACTGCACTGATTTTGTTTCATTTAATGAAATGCACATGAGAATTGGTCCCTGAATGCTCCTCTTTTATACTTGTCTGGTTTGTTGCTCTTAGCCAGAGTGCAGCAACACCTACCTTGCTGCAGCGCTAAGATGACTCCAGATTGCTGTATGTGTTTTTGCTCATTCCAACCCTAGAGTGGAAATTCCAGTATACGATGAGTGGACATTTGAGCATTATGGTTGGCATTCAGGCACCAAGGGTGACTATTCCAGCCCTAGGCTGTGCATTCCGGCCAAGAGGGTGGTCATTCTGGCCCTAGGGTGGGAGTGAGACAGAGGGCAGGCATTCTGTCCCTTGGGTGTACATTATGACAGTCTGGATGGGTGGTCTGGCAATAGAGTGGAATTCTGGTACCCAGTGTGGGAATTCCAGGGGTTTTAAATAATTGATTAGCTGAAATGTGTGCCTCTGCCTCTAGCATGCCCACCAACAGATCCACAGGATTTATTGCCGAACTCCCATATCTTATTCTTTGACACTCTGAACAGCTGCAGCCTGATTCTAGCACATGCTACCACACTTGGGGATAATTATCGTCTTTCGCCCAAAAAAATATCTGGTCCCTCGTCCATCCAACACCTCCCTCTGCCCCAACCTCTAGGACCCTCCCAGTTATGCCCCTGCTACTATATTCCTCCTCTTGCACTTAGTACAACGGCAGCTTTTCTCCTCCATATGTCACCACGTTTTGGGGCAAAAATCACTTTGTCGCCTTTCGTATGGTCCTCCGTCCTCCCAGTCCCTTCACTTTGCTCTAACAATTGAGTCCTCTTCGCTTGTGCCCCTATTCCCCACCTCTCTCTACATTATGCGCTTGATATCTTCTATCTGGTATGCCTACCCTCTCCCTAACATTTCCCACTACAAAATGCACTGTTTTTGGGCTTGGATCCAGCACAAGTATCATTATCCACGACTCCTTGTAGATCTATGTTCAATGTATGTTACCTGTAAATGTGCATTTTTACTATAATAGCAGCTAATTTTACTGTTTGTACTATTGTAACTTGTCTTTCTGTATTATTACTGTAGGACTGCAGGTCCACCTTGTAAATGAGCTTGCTCAATGGTGCCCGCGTGGATAAATAAAGATATTGATTGACTGATTAGCAGTTTTTTTTCCTTGGGACAATACTAACTGTACAGAAAGTATCTATATAGGTTTTCAAGAAGTGTTATGTTTGTTAAACACAGGCAAGTGCTATCCATTTTCACAATGTTTCAGAACTTTTATGAGCAAAACGCTAATCAATTTTTACAGTTAAATAAAACTCTGGAATTCAGATCCTAGGGTGGTTACTGTGCACCCTAGGGTGTGCATTGTGACCATAGGGTGGGTATTCTGGTACTGTTCCAGATTGTGCCCCATTGTGCATTTGGTAAATACAGAACCATTGGAATGCCAAAAGGCATACAACATTGCACCAATTAAGTTGGTTCCGACCATTCTGATTTTTACTGTTTGTGCAATTCTGGGGGTTCCAGTAATTACCATGCCCCCTGCACCTCTGTTGTATGGTCTCGTGTTCCATACACCTTTTTTTTGTATGGTCTGGTGCCAGACCTCCTTTTTATGGCCAGAAAAGCTGTTCAGAACACAAAATCAATTCATGTTAAAGTCAAACAGGACCAACTGCAGCCTTGAACTTCCTCCCCCCAAATAAACTGTAAACTCTTTAAATGTAATTTGTTTTCTGTATTGTTTTTTTCTCCCTAGGGGAAGCAGGTAGACTCTCAGCCCTGTCCCTGCTCCCCATGCGACACCCATTTCCTCCGACTTACTGGAGCCAAGTCCCCCAGGGATTTCCCCTCTGTGGCGGGGCCAGGAGGGGAAGGGACCCCCCCTCCCCCCGATGCACAATCCAGACTGGCTCCTGCAAGTCAGGTGGCGGCACAGGCCGCGGGGGAGCGGGCAGCTCTTCATGAGCCTGCCTTCCCCAATTTTCCTTGTTCTTCCTTCCCCTGCCATGACAACACATCAGGACGTGCGTATGAAGGTGCGCACACCCCGCAGAACTGTGGTCCCGCCCTTTGAGCCACTTGGGGACCTGCACAACCACTGGGCCTCCAACCGCTGGCAGTCCTAGGCCAAGTCGACAGGCCACCCCACTCCAGAAGAGGAGAGCAATCTCTGGGATGCTCTGTCCTCTCCCACTCCAGCTGAACCCCCGCTGACCCAGGTCCGTTCCTGAAGCCAGGTCGCTGGCATAGCGTAAGGTAAAGTGCTCTTTACCTCAGCTTTTTGCACCACTGGTCTGGCTTCTTTAAATATAATTTTAATTCTTAACTGTCTGACAGCATTTTCTTAAAGAAACAAACATTATTGCTGCACTAGTTGCACACTTGTTTACTGTCATTTATTGGTGACCAGACAAGGTGGTGAGCAGAGAGGCTGTGATGGTCACCGTATCCTAACAGGGACATTGGCCACTGGGGTAAGCGGGAGGCTGGGGAAGACAGTGGAAGAGCAGGAGTGGGTGGGACAGGTGGGGGGTCTGCGATAGGATCAGGAGGGGACGAGGGTTACTAGACCAGCAGGGCCTTTAAGCATTACTTTTGGGTGGGGGATCGGGGGCAGGGGACACTAGACCACTAGCACCATTTAGAATTAATATCAGGTGAACAATCTGGGAGGGATGAAGACCACTAGGGCAATTCAGAATTAATATAGGGAGGCGATCATGGGAGGGGGGCACTAGACCACCAGGGCCATGCAGAATTACTAAAAAAGGGTGGGGACCACTTGTTTGGCTAAGGCTGTGTACAGGCAGCCCTGACGGGTACTCATGGGGGGGGAGCGCACAAACACAGTTTGTTACGAGTCTGTAATGAGGCCCTATGGCCTGCAAATGACCCCACAGTGCCTTGCTAGTGCTATGGGGTAATTTCCATAGGGATGAATGACTATGGCCAGTTGCTCCACAGGAGCTGTCACCATTAGTGAGCCCTAAAAGCCCGTTTGTGCCTGCAAACTCCGTATCATCCTATAGGCCACAAACCTCGTGGCCAGTAAGGGCTTGGGGTTTGCAGGAGCAGTTGGGACAGTGCCTGGCTGTACTAATTGGTATATTGGATTATAAAGCAGTGTAACTGACTCAGCCAATCACAGCCCTAGATTACTGTACCTCTTATCCAGTGTACAGTGTCATCTCTCACTGCTCCCTGCTGTCCAGAATGTACACCGCCTCTTCTGCCTGGACTGAGGAAAAACCAAAAATGGATAAATTGGAAACAACAAAAAAAAAACGAGAAGCTACATGCCAGAGAAAGCAAGCAGTATGCCACTGAATTATCCCATTTGAATCCACCACCATTAACCGCTGTGTAAGCGGGGTTACTATATCCTTCAGGAAGTTACCATTATGTGTGTGTGTGTGGGGGGGGGGGATGGCAAAACTGAAACTAAATTTATTTAAACTTTTCTGATTCCTTCAGTAGAGGCAGTTACACTACTTCATAATATATTAATATGTATGGTAGCCGGTGTTTCTTACGAGATAAGAAGGTTATCTTGTGCTGGTTTGGGCTGACAGAACTGCTCAACTTCGCTTTGTGGTTCTCTTGCCCAAACCAGCATGAGATAATCTTATCTCGTAAGAAGGCTACCATACGTATTAATATAGAACATGTCGTTAGCACTCACTGTATGCTTCTTTGGGCATGTTCAAAAATACCAGTAGTTTGCGCCAGACACTGTTTTGTGCCTGAAGCAAATTTTTGCAAACTCAAACAAGGATCTGCGAATATCCTGGCCCAGAAAGGCACAGTTGTGAAAAAAATGATCGAGCAGCTTGTTTCCCTAATTGACTATCTCCTGTCTTTTTTTTTTTTTCAAGTTGAGTTTCCAAAGGACTCCTTAGTTTCGATCAGATGTTGCCGAGCAGAGCAGTTGCATTACACTAAACTCTGTGCTTCCTCCCCCCCCCCATTTTGGGCTGTTCAATTGAACGATTTTTTTCTTTTAGTTTTGTTGTATATTAAACAAATCCATTATTTCTGTTTTATTTTGTGTCAAAACTTAATTTCTTTCAGTTTTTCTCCATCCTGCTGTTGTCCTCAGGTAATTATCATTCATATGTCTTGGGATGCTTCACAGACAAAATCGTCCGCAATGTCACCCCACCTGCCCTGTCCAAATTCCTTTGTCCAGCTCTACCATCATACCGGCTAAGATCAGCTGACTTGCAACCCCTCCTTGTCCCAAAAACTCATACACTGTCAGGTGATCATCCCTTTGCTGTTTGTGCCCCTAGATTCTGAAATACGCTACCTGCAACCATCAGATGTACCCCCACCCATCCCATCTTTAAGAGCTACCGCTGCCTTTTAACTGTTCCAAGGCTGCTTAATATCCCCTACTGCTTGGACCCTGGTGTGCACCCTCCACTTCCCTGGTCCCTTACCCCCTCTGAGCTCTAGTAGGGGGCATTATCTACCCTCCATGCCCTTCACCTCAGCACGTACCATCCTCAAAATGAGACAAATTGCGCATGTATTATTTCCATGAAATGTAACTATTGTTCGCCTCCTCTTACCCTTGTTGTGTATGCTTATCTGTTCATCCTGTACCTATTTTTTTGTATCATCCTGCTCATTGCTTGTATTTCACATTGTTGTAATTCCCTTGCACTGTTTCGTAAACCATGCTCTTGTAATCTCCTAGGTCGTACCTGAAAATAGGCATTCCTTGTCTATTGTGCTTACCTGGTCAACAAAAACAAAAGCTAATAAATACCTGTAAATGCATCTGGTGGGTAAATTTGACTAGGCCCAGTTAAAGACACATAACGAGCGCACCTATTCCGCTATTTCTAATCGACTTTCTGACAGGAAAAAACTACAAAAGGGATCAAAGAGAACCTGAACCTGAACTGATAAATACAAATCCTGAGGGGAAAAAAAACAACACACGAACACCTTTGATGGAGACAGGTGATACCTGCTACCTACCAGAAGCTGGATGGCAGCAGTGATGGGGCCAACATTGGCGGGGGGGGGGTAGAAAATGTAGGAAACCGCCCTGGCTTGCTCAGCATCTCCCGCAGGCACCACAGGACCCTACATGGCCAGCCACCTGCCGATATGGCTGTGTAAGTGGTGGTTAGCCTGTAATGCCATGAGATGGGTCAGTTACGGGGTTGGGGAGGGGGATGCCGCTGAGATAGACGATGGAAGGCGGAAAAACACTTGTATAAAAAAAAAAAAAATACAAATTCTCCACCAAATCTGCCAAAGACATATGGCTAGCCGCAGTTTTAGATAACTTTCCAAAATGAACTGCTGTGCCAGCACTTGTATTCATCATCTCATTGCTATTTTTGCCAGAGCTACCCATCTCCATCAAAGGCTTGCTGTGTGCTTTTTTGTCGGGGTTTGTATTTGTTGATTCAGGTTCAGGTTCTCTTTGATAATTTTTTAGGTTTTCCTGTCAGGAAGTCAATTAGAAAAAGTGAAACAGGAGCACCCATTATGTGTCATTTACATTACATTTTCTCTCCGGTGCAGTACCCCCATGTGTGCTGGTCCTGTCACTCTGCTAGGTGGCAGGTAAGTGGCAGAACATTGACTCCCCCTTCCCACGAGAGGAGAGCAGTCTTAGGATAATCCTCCCTCTCCTAACTACTCCCCTCCCCCACCCCCCGAGTGATCGTGGTGCGTTCCTGAACCCAGGTCACCAGCGTTGAAGAAGGTAAAGCGGCCAGCACCTAAGCCATCCACGCCACTGCCCCAGCCTTGGTGGAGAATTTTAAAGATGTGAAAGAGGAAATTAAGACTGATAAACAGAGAACTGGAAACACAGAAGCCAGTATTGGCAGATGTCAGGACAAAGCAGAGAAGGCATTTAAAGAGAGGGTGTCAAATTCCAGGAGACTGAGTAAAGTGCAAGAGAAGCTTGAAGGTCAGGAAACAAGAACTAGGCAAATTAATTTGCACATAGTGGGTAGTCCTGAGTGTTGGGAGAAATCTGACCCTGTAAACTTCATGAGTGAAGTACTCAGAGTAATAGAAATATCACCAGACGGCTTCTACTACTGCATACTGGAAAGAGCCTGTCAAAACCAGGCCCTAAGGAGAAACTTAGAGCGTGTGTAATGATTAAATGAAGTTCTTAAACTTCCAACATAGGGTACGTTATAGAGTGCTGTTAGATAGAAGCCTTTTGGTTGAGTATGAAGGGATTGGATGATGTTTGTTTTTTAATTATATGCCCTGTGAACTTCTGAAGAAAAGGGATATTTTTTATCTGATGGAAAGGAAACTGAGGGAAGCTAAAATCAAGCACAGCCTTCTGTTCCCTGCTGGAGGGTGTTAAGGATTACAGCGGACATGCAGCTGCCATGTAGGGTCTTAAAGCAGCAGTGCATCAATGTGGTGAAAATTTTGACCTGTACTTTTTTACGCTATTTTAGATTGCCTCTTACCTCCTGACTTGTATGATACCCTTCTGTCTCCATTTTGAGTCTGCTTTAGTCACAACAGAAGTGATTTTAAACAATCGATGCAGAAAAACAGCTGAGAATAATGATGAAAACCTGGTCGAAGCCATATTAAAAGGAACACTCCTTTTATTATTTGACTTGTGAAAAAAAGTACTAAAGCAGACTCTCATTGTGGAAAGAAGGGTTATCATTCAAGTAAGCAATAAGGCATGAAGGGGTGTGTGCAAACCATAGTTTACACACGGCCGCCCCTGGCCGTGTGTAAACTATTGTTTACACACACCCCTGAGTGCCTTATTCCGCTCATAAAATTGGCTTCTTTTTTCTTACTTTTGACTATTGGGAAAAGCATGTTTATATGTAGAAAAAGGATTTACGTGTGTGCATTTGTGATAAAATAGTCCTTCCGCCCACTGCAAGTGATGTAATTGATGATGTCATTGTATCATTGCCTACTTTCTTCTTCCTGTTTTTTTTTTTCTCTGTTCTACACATTCAAGATATGGAATGTTTACCATGGAATACATGCATTCAAAATTCTGCTTAGTTCCACTGGCAGAATGTTTCTCTCCCAACACACTGTACTCACAGACAACAAAGGCCTTTGTTGCAGCCAGAGACTCAGTTGTCTCAGTGTCAGAGCAAGAAGAAGAGAGTTCCTTGATAAGCAGTTAAAAATAGATAGAGGATAATGGCTGGGGTTATGAAGTTTACCACGTTGTAAACCCCTTGAGCCGTTGCCAGGCCAACCTTGTAAACCTCAAGAGCAAAGCTCGAGAGGTTTACCGTCGACATGATAACCACGAGAGAGGTTTTTCAATGTGGTAAACTTCATTGCCACAGCCATTGTCTTTTATAGTGTATGGGGTTGCAACATTAATACTTTCAGGACAGAACGGGAAAGGATCTTGTTGCTTGTGGGCTCCGATTGAACAGTTTAAACCAATTGCGGTGGCGCAACCAACATTTGGGTGCTAGAATTCAGCGCACCTGACTGGATTCGATCCTGTAATCTCACTGATCTGATGAAGGCAAGCAAGGTTTATAGCGTTGATGTCGGATCAGTGAGATTACAAGATTGTTAGACAGCAGCATGCCATATATTATAAGGGGGATTTTTCACTGTCGGCAAAGAAACAGTTGTAGTGAAAACCATGAACAATACTTATTGTTTTTAATTTGTTTATGTATGTAAGAAGAGTGTGATAATCAGGGAAACAGCATTTAATTAATTTGTTTTATTTTATATTTAAGGTAATTTTATTGTTAGGGCCCGGTTGAAGTTTTTTTTACAGTGTAAAGGTAGCAGCCGTGTTTGTGGTGGAAGATCAGTTCTGTCAACAGAGTTCTAACTGTAATGCCTGTGTTCCAAATGCCCATTGATCTGTGCTGCAGACTCTTCACTGCTGAGCAGTCCTTTTTTTAACCATGTGTAAACCGTATTTTACTCATAAATAAGAACCAATCAGATTACGTGATTTTACTCTGCTATTTTATAAGTTGGTAGATAAGGGGCAATCTGAAATAGAATATAAAAGTATAGGTCAAAATTGTCACCACCAAAGCACAAAAAATAGTGGTGTACACAGAGGTAAATTCAAAATGCTTCATACAAACCAACCTCCCTGATGAAGGAGTAGACGATGTGCCCTGACAAAGCTGTAGCACACGAAGCAGCAGGGCACCTGCGTGGCAATGAAGTGCCAGGGCGCCTGCACGGTAAATTCAGTTGTCTTGTCTGCATTCTGTTACATGCACAATAAGCTTGTGTCAGTTCTCTTTCTTGGGTGCACCACCGCCGCCTTGCCTTGTACTGTAGCCAGCTGAGGGTGGCCACCCTCCATGGTAGCATCAGCACACCTTCCCATTACCGCCAGATGTTCTGCAGTGTTTGAAGGAGCAGAGAATGCTTACTTTTTTGTCCCTGGCTGAATCAGTTTGCACTAAGCACTTTGAATTTGTCTTGTTGTACATAGCTGTTTCATCTTTTATGATTGTTTCTTGCTCTGCCTAGCTGCAGCACTGCCTCTTACTTTGAGTTTGTCTTGTTGTGCATGGCTGTTTCATCTGTTATGATTGTTTCTTGCTCTGCTGCCTAGCTGCAGCCCTGCCCCTTACTCTGAGCATGTGGTTTTCTTTGTCTTAAGCTGGATATGCCTTCCCTGTTTGCTACTTTGATTTTTCTGCTAAAACAACTTGTCACCAAGATGCGGTGCTGATGTTTGACCCCCTCAGTCCAAGCAGCTGTGTATGATACCAGCCTTAGGTAAGGTCTGTGACTTGTTAATGTTCCCTCTTCCTTGCTTTCCTGGTTGGGTTTAATTGGCATATTGCCAGGCGTTCATGTGCAGCCCAATACAATAAGTTTTAGCTGTGTTGGTTATCGGGGGGGGGGGTGGAGGAAGCTTGGTGATGACCAGTGGTGCCTCGCCAAGGCAAGGGAGAGAACCTCCCGGATTTGTGGTCAGTCTGTGGGGCTCTCATTCTTGGCATACCTTCTCACTCCATCACGATTCTACAGCCTGGCTTAGCTCATAACACCTTGTAAAGTAATGTAAGGTTGAAGTTAAATCTGGGGCCTCTGTGTAACTATAAATCAAATTAAAAAAGAGGAACTTTGTTTACTTACCTGTCATGTATAACTGATTGAACAGGGAACATGCTCAAAAATTCAAAATACTGTAGGCCAGACCACTGGCATAGTGATAGCGGTACCAATTGCAGTGCAGATGAACCAAGTTTAGGAACAAATCTGGAAAGTCACAGGGCCAGGCAGTGGAGGAAGATTAAGCATCCGAGGGACAGCTCTCCTCGGGGGGGGGGGGGGAATGTCCTGGTATTTGCCTGACATCTACCAATGACTGGAAGTCAAGGACGTCCAGGAACCCTGAATAGGGTGAAGGATATAGAATCTGAATAAGAACAACTTTCTTGTTCAAGTTCTGTGGTGGAGAAGCAGTGGATATCCGCATGCTTTTTGCAGAAGTGTACAGAGTGACATTGTTGCATAGCTGCACCTCTGGGGGTAGAAGCAAAAGAAAATGCCACTGACTGGGAGAGTGATGCTTCGCCTTGCTCCCACACATCCAGCACTGAGCCTCTTCTGCCTGGGCCTGGATCAGCTGCTAGACTTCACCTCAGCTAAAAATCATCCATATCGCATGGGGGCAGCCACAGAGCAGAGGCAGCTCTACTCCGTGTGGGGAGTAGCCACAGAGCAGAGGCAGCTCTACTCTGTGTGGGGAGTAGCCACAGAGCAGAAGGCAGCTCTGCCCCACGTGGGGAGTAGCCACAGAGCAGAAGGCAGCTCTGCCCTACAGGGCACGCTGATTAAGACTGGCTGTGTGGTTTGTCACGGGTGGCCCAGGAGCTCCAAAGTACCAGGTAGGGAGGCCTCAATAGAACAGGAGGTGAAACAGGTGATATGATGAAGAGCTCATGGTCGGTAGAAAGAGGAGGATAATCAAAAAAAAAAAAAAAGATTAAAAATACTTAATTGGTGTACTATTCTGGGGTAATATTCTGGGATTTAGCCTTCAGGAAGAGGCAGAAGATCAGTGACCCAGACAGAACCAGACTTTAAGACATTTTATCCCATTGTCTGACTGAACTACTCATACCAGTCACACTTTAAGTGTCACTTTAAATGTAACTGCAGGGTTGGTAATCATTAATTACATGCTACAAGGTTAATTACACTGTAGTTACACATTTGTTGCATGTAACTGCATTGTAGTTGCAATGCAGTTAACACAGAACATAGAAATGTAGAAGTTGACTGCAGATAAGGACCGCAAGGCCCATCCAGTCTGCCCAGTTTTTCTACCTTATGAATGTGCTGTAGACCTTTACTCTGTTAATGGCCTATCTGTTCATACTCATCTGTATTGCTCCCTTATACCTATCCCATGCCTGTTTGAAGCCCTGCAGTGTATTCATATCCACCACTTCCTGAGGTAGGCCACTCCATGCTTCCACCACCCTTTCTGTGAAACAGAACTTCCTCATATTACCCCTTAATCGGCCTCCCTCTAATTTCATGCTGTGTCCTCTTGTCCTGCTATTTTTCCTATATTGAAACATGTTAGACTCTTTTACCTTGTTAATGCCCTTAAGGTGTTTGAGTGTTTCGATCATATCACCGCTCTCCCTCATTTGCTCTAGGGTATATATATATTGAGCTCCATCAGTCTGTCCTCATATGTTTTCTGATGCAGTCCCTGCACCGTTTTGGTTGCCCTTCTCTGGACTGCCTCCATTTCGTTAATGTCCTTATGCAGGTGCGGCCTCCAGTACTGCACGCAGTACTCCAGATGGGGCCTAACCAGAGTCTTGTAATGAGGGATTATTACCTCCCTCTTACGACTTGTGATACCCCTACTAATACACCCTAACACCCCCTAGCCTTACCTACTGCTTTAGTGGTCTGCTTGGATGATTTCAGGTCATCTGTGATGAGGATGCCCAGTCTCTTTCTTCCCTTGTGATTGCCGGCAACTCCCCTCCCAACCTATAGGTGGCTTCAGGGTTTCTCTTCCTTATGTGCATGATGTTGCACTTCTTTGCATTAAACCCCAGTTGTCACTCTTCCAACCATTTTGCCAGTTTACTCAGATCGCTTCTCATTCTACTCACCTCATCTGGATCATCTGCTTGGTTGCAGATCTTGGTGTCATCTGCAGACAAACCTTACCCTCCAGTCCATCTGCAATGTCACTGATGAAGATATTGAAGAGGACTGGCCCCAGGACTGATCCCTGAGGTACCCCACTTGTGACTTGCATCTCTTCTGACTGTATACAGTTTACCACCACTCTGTTTTCTTCCTGCCAACCAGTTTGCCACCCAGCTGACCAACTTCTGACCCACCCCGAGCCTACCCAGCTTATTAATCAATCTTCTATGTGGAACAGTATCGAAAGCTTTGCTGAAGTCAAGGTAGGTGACATCAGCTGCTCCCCCTTGGTCAACCACTATGGTTAGCTAGTCAAAGAAATCTATGAGATTATTTTGAGAGGACCTTCCTGTTGTAAACCCATGCTGTCTTGGATCCTGTGCTCCTATAGATTCCAGGTGTTGCACTATCATTTCCTTAAGGAGTGCCTTCATAATCTTGCCCACTACTGAGGTAAGACTGACTGGTCTGTAGTTCCCTGCCCCTCCCTGCTACGACTCTTGTGGAGCAGGATCACATGAGCCCTTCTCCAGTCTTCTGGGACCACTCCTGTGCTTAGAGACTCACTAAACAGTTCTGCTAATGGCTCTGCTAGTTCCACCCATAGCTCCTTTAGTACCCTGGGATGTATGCCATCAGGTCCCACTGCCTTGTCCACCCTGAGCTTAGCGAGCTCTTGTAGGACACTTTATTTTGTGAAGGGACTTGTGCACCTCCCCCCGTGTCCATGATGCTGAGTTGTGGGCCCTGCCGTACCTTCTCCTCAGTAAATACTGAGCAGAAGTATCTATTTAGAATAGATGCTTTTCCTTGGTCCTCCTCCTCACACTCCCCCTTATCCCCTTTGATCTTAGCAATACCCCCTTTGGACTTTCCCCTTTCATTAATGTATCTATAGAAAGTACTCTGTAACTACAGCATAGTTAAGGAAACATAAAGTGTTACCCTCTTATCTGAAAGGTTTAGCTATAATACATAAACTCTTCTGTTTTACATCAAATACTCGCAGTTGTAAAATGGGCTTCAGAATCCTAGCAACTGTGTTGGTCCAAATATATCACCTGACCTTTCATTAATCTCTGATGTAGCAGTGTTTTGTATTTTTTTTATTTATTTATTTTTTATTTATCAAGTCTAGGATTACAAATACCTTTGAGCCAAGGCTCTTTTACAAAGGTTCCACGTCAGAGAAATACAAATTATGGGGAACATCAAGACAGACATTACAACAATGTGGACATTGCAACAGATTAATACAATTCAAGGGTAACATTGTAAGCAATGCAGCCAGCGGCATTTGTCAGAGAAAACAGATGAGATAAGAAGTGCCAGAGTAATAGGGAGAGGGAAGAGGGGATGGGGGGGGAAGAAGGAATGTAGGTAGGGTGGGGATAGGGTAAAAGTGCAGCATTGGGTATACCAAGATGTGAGGGTAGAATCCAGTGGGGGGATTCTCTGTTCTGATTGGTCAAGAGATATCCTGCAATCTTACATTATTAATCTCTGGTTGATATGTCTGTAGAGCCTCATAACATGCTGCAGGATCTTAAATAACTAGTTCTGTCACAGAATGATGGAATTTTAAGTTTAGGTGTTCTCCAGCATTCCATGACAGTTTGTAACATCCGCCATTGATCAGTTTCAGCTTTGAATGAACCGGTCGTGCAGGCAGTGTTAATACTGTCCCCACACCCCTGCCTTACATTGTCCCCACACCACTACCTTACATCTAAAATTGTCAGCTGCAGCGTGGGAGACTATTCGATCGACCGGTGGTCACTGGGAGAAGGACATCGCGGCATGCAGTGTCCTGCTGTGAGTATCATTGAGACAGTTTTACCCTCAGGCCAAATAATACCACGTCTTCAGTCAAGATATGTAAAAAGAAAAAAAGTGAGTGTGAAGTGAATACTTGTGATCCTGTTTGCTTCACATTTACACTTTAACTCCCTCTTACCGCCTGCCGTGCTCTCTCACCTCCTGCTTCGATTGTGCTGCCACCCACTCTGCAATCAGCAAATAACTAAGAAAGATTGTGGGTTTGCTGCACTTGTATAAGTGAATATGCTTCCTGTTTACAAGACTTCCACTGTAGGCCGATAAACAACACTGGTGGCACTCTCACTATTTTTACTAACCGCTGATCATTATGGGTGTTGCACTGCAGCTTCAGTCATGTAAAGCTGGTGCTGTATTTTGTTCATATTACCTACTATAATGTGTATTTATTTATTAGCATACTTCAACTGCAGTTAAAAACTAGAGTCGGTATTAAGTGACAACTACTAGGGCACCGAATAATGGCAGATAGAAATTCTATGACTAGAATCTTGCAAATTAGGTAATCCACAGAACAAGCTGGATGGTAGGCCCACTGCTGATTATTTGGTGAATTGACTATTTTTCACCAAAATGTGGCATAATATTAAAAAAAGAAAAAAGTTTTATTTTCTAACCTAGAAACAGATTTTTTTCAGCAGAAAAGGACCTTTAGGCCAATCCACTTTGTCCCGTATCCCTGACTATTCCATCACTAATGACCCTAGATAGTCATAGGAGTCACTTCCTACTCCTGTTCCTCTTCCTAATATGCCCCGTGCCTATCCCATGCATGCTTCCCTCAATCTTTGTCCAAACTTACCTCCCCTGGCAGGTTCTTCAAATTATCCACCACCCTTTCCGTGAAGACATATTTCTGCACATCTCCCCTAAACTTCCCCCCTTTTGCTTTGTTGCATGCCCCCTTGTTCTAGTGCCTTTCCATCTCTGAAACAGACCATCCACTTGCACCTTGTTCACTCCTGTGAGCTACTTGTAGGTTTTAGTCATATCCCCTGTCACTCTCCTCTCTTCCAGGAAGAACATGTTGCATTCCTGTGCCTTTCCTCACATGGCTTCTCGTGCAACCCCCTCATCATTTTGGTTGCCACCCTCTGTACCTCCCCCACTCTTCCAATGTCCTTACAGAGGTGCAGGATCCAGAACTGGACAAAATACTTCGGGTGGGACCTCAGCAGTAAGTGATACAATGGCTGCACCACCTCCCTCCCTCCTCCTTTGGATGTCTACATCACAATAAAAGCTATAAGATACTCCCAGAAGTTGTGTCATTCATCAGTTAATCACTCCCTAGGGGTATGTGGAACTCTGCTACACCTCATACCACATCACCGTCTCTCCTCCATTTTTAATCGTTTCAGTATATATTCCATCAGTAACCCTTTTCACCTCACTCATTGCAATGACTCTAGTGTCTATATTCAAGGGTTCTGGTTTTTTTTCACTGAAATAATGAACTATGGTGGGTTCTGGACAGTTCAGAACAGCCTCACACTGTTTTTTCCACCGTTCCATTACCTCTTCATGCATTCTCGTTAGATGGCCATTGATTTTCTTAACAGGCAATGGCTGTGGTCTGGTACCTCCTGACAAGTCTTTAAAATTCTGAATAAGGTTTTTGAATCTCCTTTTCTAGCAGCTGTCTCTGCTTCAGTTGTTTTCTTCTCTGTCCATAATCTCTTGTCTTCCCTACATCTAATTTTTGCCTCTTTGTCTTTTTCCTTGTATTTTGCTGAAATCTCAGCCATGTCTCTGTGCTGTGACAGTCTGTGCTTTCAGTACTCTTCTCTCATTGATTGCTTTCCATATATTTTAAGAAACCCATTTGTCTTTCTTGTTCCCCCTCTTGAATTCCAAGACTTTTTCTGCAGTCTTTAGGACCATGTTTTTCCAGCCGCACCATTTTTCCTCTAAATTGACTTTGCTTGGCAGCCTGGTGGTGCTGGAGGTTGAGGCGCTAGATGCCACACGGTGACCGGGTCTGGGCCGTCGGGGGCTGCAGGGGTGAGAGGATCAAGTGTCAGAGGACTGCTTTCTTCTCTTGGGTGTGGCAGAGTTAGGCTACACCCTCAGCTGTGACCGATGGACCACTTTTCTATCTCATTTCCTAGCTACTAAAACTTCTGTTGCGCAACAGTTAATGCTTTTCTCTTTGCTGTTCTTCTTTCCCCCCTACCCTAGGTTGGCCACCTAGTGTAGCTCTTTACTATCCCTACTAAACATCCTACTAGTTCTCGCTTTTCATTCTTTTTCCATTTCCATCCATCTGGTCCCTGGAATGTGCCAAACACCCGGAGACGTGTTGTGTAAAGTGCATAAGTGCATTTTGTGTACAAAAAAGCATGAAGGCTATTTTAAATGGGAATACATACAGTTAATAAAGTCTTTTTAAATAAAAGGATTCAGAAGCCATATAAAACGGTAATAATTTCATGATTAGTACCATTATAAGCAATCCTTACAGTATTTTTATAAATTCACACTATAGACCTGTTACTGTATAAGGTTATAAAAGTGCTTAGTCACTGTGGATCAGAGAGAGAGAGAGAGAGAGTCAATATCTGTGGAGATATACACTGTGGCCCAGATATTCAAAAGGGTTGCGCATGGCGCAACCACTAATCACGCCCGGTGCGTTTTTCAAAAGAAGGGAAAAGTGTGCCGTACAAATCCCGATGCACCGGAGTGCATCAGTAATGTATGCAGGCACAGGTGGGGGGGCGTGCCCATGCATAACCTGCACAGCCCGATATTCAGCCCGGGATGTGCAGAGTCATGCATGCACAACCCCTACCCTCGCTTGCACAAAGTTAAGCCAAAAGAAAAGAGACAAGTGATGGCCACCCCACAGGTGAGCTGCTGCGTACGGGAGGCAACATGGCAGCTACCACCTGTAGATTGGCCACATTGTTCCTGCTGCACCTGGCAGCACCCCCATGCCCCATCGCTAGCATCCCTGAGCAAAATTCCCCCCGTCCAATATCCCTGGTGGTCCAGTGCACCTCTATGTGCCCGATCGTGGGTATCAGTATAGTCCCCCCCCACGTCCAATATCCCTGGTGGTCCAGTGGACTGATCACTGCCCAATCGTGGGCATCTGTAACACATAACGTAATGGTGGTGTATTTCTTTGCTGTCTTTAATTGCTGCAAATTTAGTCTTGGCTTGTCTGACTTGCCCTGTAGTTTGGGTGAGGGGTGTTAATTGTCTGGCCTCTGACCTCAGCTACGTGATAACTGGAGGTGGGGCTTAGTCAGAGTTGAGGTAGCAAGTGAGTTTTATTTTCTCAGAAGAAGCCAGAAGGGAAGGAAACATATTCAATTCAGTGCTTTACAGTAACTGGTAATTGCTATTTTCTTTTAAACTTAGATTGTGGGCTTTTAGTGACACTGTACTTTCTTTGTTGTCTTTACTTAGAATTGTTTTGGGCTGTTGAAAATTTAAAACGTAGTGGTGGTGTATTTCTTTGCTGTCTTTAATTGCTGCAAATTCCTGGTGGGGGACTCCATCATAAGAGGGATCCAGCTAGGAACACAGGAGGGGGAGGAAAGGGAGGTGAGGTGCCTACCAGGTGCCTCGGCATGGAGGGATGGAAGGAAGATCCTGGGGATCACTGGGAAGGCAAGACGGGAGGGTGAGCTGGATGTCATTATCCACCTAGGTACTAATGACCTGGCAAATGGGGAGCCAAAGGAAGTTCAGGAAGAGTTTAGGAAATTGGGGAAGGGTCTCAAGCAAGTAGCTACTTCTGTCACTTTCTCAGAAGTACTACCTGCGAGAGGCAAGAGAGAGCATAGGGGTGCATGCACCAGGAACTTTAACTCATGGTTGAAGAACTGGTGCTGTGAGGAAGGGTTTGGATTCATTCGTGACTGGGGACCCACCTGGAGAGATGGAGGTTTGTTCAAGCCTGACGGCCTGCATCCATCCATCCTGGATGGCAATCCAAGCACTCAATGATAAGTTTAAATGCTACATTGACAAGCATTTAAACTAGCAAAGGGGGGTGGCAGGCCAGCAAGGAGGGCACCTACTTGCTCACCCCCCACAGCTAGCAGTGGAACCAGTGAACCAGAGGAGTGGCTATCTCTACAAAGCAGTGTGCAAAAGATGGAGATTAGCGCCCAAGAGATGGATCGGCAGAAAAGGGGCAAAATTCAGCAGAAGGGCAGACAGTAAGGAGAATCACGGATAAAGGACAACCAAGGGAGGGGCTGGAGTAGAACAGTGAAACAGTCTAGGGAGGTCAAATCATGGAAAGCCATGTGTGCAAATGCCAGGAGCCTTAGCAACAAGATGGAAGATCTGGAGGCTGTCATGGTGTAGTCAGACCTGGACATTGTGGCCATCACTGAAACCTGGTGTAATGAAAACCACGACTGGGAGAAGGCCATACCTGGCTACAACATATTCAGAAGAGCAGGGCAGGCAGGAAGGGAGGAGGAGTGGCACTGTATGTGAAAAATGACATAAGGGCCACAGAGAGCCAGGAGGAACAAAATGGGGGAGTGATACTGTGGGTTAAGCTGTAAAGGAAAATGGGGCCAGCCATCTGCACAGGTGTGGTCTATAGACTACCAGCCCAGGAGGAAGAAACAGATAGGGAGCTGATGCTAGCCATCCAAAGGATGGCAGACAAGGATGAGGTAGTACTGGTTGGAGACTTCAATATTCCAGACATGGACTGGAGCATCCCAGCAGCAGCATCAACTAGGAGCAGATTTATCCTGGACTCCCTTCAGGGTGCCTTCCTCAAGCAACTGATCATGGAACCAACTCGGCAGAAGGCAATACTGGACCTTGTGCTCACAAACAGGGACAGTGTGATGGGGGTAACAATGGGGGAGCACCTGGGGAACAGTGACCACCAGTCATTGTGGTTTGAAATCACAGAAAGAGCAGAACCAAACCACACAAAAACACGTATCCTGGATTTTAGGGGGGCAAACTTTGGGAAAATGGGAAGACACTTGAAAGAGGCATTAAGGGGAATGGGGCAGGAATCAGGGGTTTAGGAACAGTGGGCAGTATTTAAAATAGGGATTACAAGAGCAACAGAATTATGCATTAAGCAGGTTAGCAAGAGGAAAAGGAAGAGGAGACTATTATGGTTTTCCAAAGAGGTAGCAAAGAAAGTGAAAGCCAAAAAGATTGCATTCAGGCAATACAAAAGACACAGGCAGAAGGGATAGGGAGAAGTACCAGGAGAAGCAAGGGAGGCAGAGAGGTCAGTAAGGGAAGCCAAGCTCAGACAGAACACATTGCAAAATCAGTGGTAGAGGGGACAAAACCTTTTACAGGTACATAAGTGAAAAAAGGCAAAGGGAGGGATACTGAGACTGAAGGGGGAGGATGGGGGCAGTGTGGAGTATGACAACAGTAAAGCTGACATATTGAACAGGTATTTCTGCTCCGTCTTTACTGAGGAAGAGGAGGGTAATGGGTCTGAAGGGAGTACAACGGGTGAGAATGGTGCAGAAATGGACACAAGTCCTTTACGAAAGGGTCCTGAAGGAACTGGAAGTAATAAGGAGTTGATAAACAATGGGTTGAGATGGGAGCACCCAGGGTCCTTAAAGAACTAAGAGAGGTGGTGGCTGAACCTTTGACTATCCTGTTTAGTCGATCACTGGAAACAGGGAAGGTACCCAAAGACTGGAGGATAGCAGATGTAGTCTCCTTATACAAAAGTGGAAACAAAGAGTAAGCGGGGAACTACAGACCAGTCAGCCTCACCTCGGTAGTGGGGAAGATCATGGAAGCACTACTGAAGGAGAGATTGGTGGAACATCTGATTGTCAATGGACTACAGGACCCAAGGCAGCATGGTTTCACCAGGGGGAGGTCATGTCAGACCAACCTCATTGAATTTTTTGACTGGGTGACTAGGGAGGTGGATCAGGGGAAGGCAGTGGACATGGCCTATCTGGAATTCAGCAAGGCCTTTGACACTGTGTCACATAGAAGACTATTACACAAACTGGGGAATATGGTTGTGGGCAGGACAGTAGTGTGGTGGGTAGGTAACTGGCTGGGTGGCAGGACACGGGGTGGTGGTAAATGGCTGTCACTCCACAGAGGGAAGAGTGACCAGTGGAGTACCACAGGGATCAGTGCTGGGACTGGTCCTATTCAACATCTTCATCAGTGACATTGCACAGGACCTAGAAGGCAGAATTTCATTGTTTGCTGATGACACAAAGCTCTGTAACAGAGTAGATACACCAGAGGGTGTAGACAGAATGAGAAGGGACCTGCAGAAACTTGAAGAATGGTCAAGGGTTTGGCAGTTGAAATTCAATGCAAAGAAGTGCAAGATAATGCATATGGGGCACAAAAACCCTGGCACAGTATATCAGTTGGGGGGGGTGAGGATATAGCATGCACCAAGCAGGAAAGGGATCTAGAGGTTATCATCTCTGATGACCTCGAGGTAGGGGAAACAGTGTGACAAAGCAGCAGGTAAAGCAAATAGGATGCTGGGATGCATAGGCAGGGGCATCACCAGCAGGAAAAGGGAGGTCATAATTCCACTATACAAGACACTAGTGAGGCCCCACCTGGAGTACAGTGTACAGTTCTGGAGACCTTACCTACATAAGGACATAGACAGGGTAGAGAAGGTTCAGAGGAGGGCAACAAAGATGGTGCATGAATTGCATCACAAGTCGTATGAGGACAGGTTGAAGGAACTGAACATGTACTCCCTGGAGGAGAGGAGGGAGAGAGGGGATATGATAGAGACATACAAGTATCTTACAGAGAGGAACAGGGTGCAGGAATACACTATTTTTAAGTGAAAAAGATGTTTCAGGACTAGAGGGCGTGGGATGAAGTTGGAGGGAGGACGATTCAGAGGAAACGTGAGGAGGAAGAATTTCTTCACAGAACGGGTGGTGGACAAATGGAACACCCTGCCAGAGGAAGTGGTGGGGGCTGAAACAATTATGGGATTTAAGAATGCATGGGATAGACATAAGGGAATTCTGGAGGTCAGGGGGTAAGGGGCAACAGACTTCTAGGAAAACATAAACTGAACTTACAAGCTCAAATGGGCAGACTGGGTGGGCCATAGGCCCTTATCTGCCCACACTGTCTATGTATCTGTATCTATAACAGACCCCTACCACCCTGGTGGTCTAGTGTACCCCCTCCCCACCCGCCCACTGAGCCCTACTGCCCGCTCCTCCCATCACCCAGCGGGACGCCACCCACCTGCCGCCCCCGTCATCCGCCGGCCGATTGTGCTGCCCCCATTGGTTCACAGTGTGAGCCAATGGCGTAGTCGTACCAGACGGCTACTTGGTCCAGATATGCAAAAGATCATTCACATATCTGGACTGAGTAATATAGTATGAACTCACACCCATTAGCTCATGCTGTGAGCCAATCAAGCGTGCAACTCCCCAGCTCCAGTCCGGTTGGCAGGCATGAGTGCTGCTGCCCACCGCTGATGGAGCAGTGCAGTGGGCTCAATGGGCAGGTGGGGAGGGGGTACACTAGACCACCAGGGTGGTAGGGGTCTGTTATGTGTTACAAATGCCCGCGATTGGGCGGCCATTGGTCCACTGGACCATCAGGGATATTGGACTTGGGGGGAGACTATACTGATGCCCGTGATCGGACACATAGAGGTCCACTGGACCACCAGGGATATTGGATGTGGGGGGGTCCTATACTGATGCCCGCGATCGGGCACATAGAGGTCTACTGGACCACCAGGGATATTGGACATGGGGGGGGACTATACTGATGCCAGCGATCAGGCACATAGAGGTCTACTGGACCACCAGGGATATTGGATGGGGTTTCTTTTATATTACAGGAATGCCCGCAATCGGGCTGCAGGGGGCGTTGGTCCCCGACGGCTGCTGCCTGGCAGGGCGCCAGGCGCAAGTCATTGGGGATCGGCGCACCTGCATGCTAATGGCATGCAAATGGGGCCATAATGAGATCTAGATGGCCCCCTGTGCGCCTTGCATAAATTATGGCCCCATTTGCATGTCCCCTTTTGAATTTCGCAGGTGCTGTGCATGGCGCAATGGCACTTGTGCCAGCGCATCTCCATGCTCCACTCTGGCCACTTGCGCTGGCACAATGCCACTGTGCCATGCACAGTGGGGGTGGCCAGGGTGCGATATTCAAAGCTGCTGCACCATAGCGTAGCTCTGTTGAATATCACCCAGGCCACACCCCTGCGCAACAAAGTTGAGCTGCGCCCAGGCTTGCGCCACAGCCTGGTGCAGTTTGAATATCTGGGCCTGTACCTTTAACTGAACCAGGAAGTCCCCTGAAACAAACCCCTCCCCCCTTGGTTTTGAAACATGTCCAGACATGTCAGTCAGGTGACCCCACAAAAAGATATAAAAACCTCTTCACTGAGTTCATTTCAGTTCAGTCTAGCAGAGTTCAGTCTTGAGAGTGAAGGAGAGAGGTGCTACTGTAGACAGGCTGTTGAATGCAGATGAGAAGTCTTAGGATCGCTAAGATCCAGGACTGTATTAAGTGAGAAACTACTGATGTTAAGCAGTGATTTTCTTTGCAATTTTTTGTTTTTCATTTATTATTTTTCCAACTTTTGAAAAATAAATATCACACCACGGTGTGTTTTAAACCTGTAAATTTGCCTCGTCTGCAGTTTATTCCCACACGCTGTGACAAACTAGGTGTCTGTAGTGGGATAGTACTGGTTGTCCAGAGAAACAAGGGGGAGACCAGTACCCAGATACCAGCCCTGATATCCAGACATAGGGAGCAAAGAGCAGGATGGCAGATCTGCAAAAATCACTGAATGCTAAAGATCTGAAGGAGGAGGAAGGCCTGCCAAGCATGCATACCAGAGCGCAGGTGTTGAGACCTGGAGAGGACCTTC
This sequence comes from Neoceratodus forsteri, assembly GCA_016271365.2. Lineage (NCBI taxonomy): Eukaryota > Metazoa > Chordata > Ceratodontiformes > Ceratodontidae > Neoceratodus > Neoceratodus forsteri. The sequence goes on from CM028133.1 coordinate 1,112,186,055, forward strand.
TACCTGGCATAGAGTTCAGAGGGACAAAGAAGAAGACAGAGATGATGATGGGTGCAGGAATTGGAGAGGACGAGGAGGAGGAATCACCATATGAGGACCTACCACCTGAAGACATCAGTGACTTGTTGAAATGGTTGGCGGTTAAACAACTGGATATGGAGAGACAAAGAGAGCGGGAATGGAGACGCCAGGACCACAGGTGGGTGGACACCTTGCAAGCTCTCCAACTGACTAAACAAGGACCACAGGGGGCAGGACCACCAGGTAATAATCCAAAAGACATTAAATTGACTAAAATGGCAGCAACCGATGATGTAGAAGTGCATTTAACTACGTTTGAGAGGGTTGCCCAAGCCTGTGGGTGGGATCAGAGACAGTGAGTAGTATGCCTTGCTCTGTACCTTACTAGGCGAGCACAGTTAGCGTGCAACAATATGGACAGCAGACATGCTGAAAATTATGACCTAGTAAAAAAAAGGAGATTCTGAAAAGATGTGATATAAATGCAGAGACTTACAGGCAGAGATTTCTTTCCCTTAAACGCTATCAGAACGATTCCCCTTGGGAGACCTTTACCAGGCTAAGGGAACTTTGTTTAAAATGGCTACAGCCTGAGGGGAAATCTGTCATAGAAATTATTGAGACTTCAGTAGTTGAACGATATCTCCAAATATTGCCCACTGAAGTACAGATATGGGTGAGGGAACATCACTTTGGCGGAAAACGTTTTATTTGCATGGCAGCCCCTGAGAAAAGGTTATAGAAGTGACACCATTTCACCTGCCCCCCAAACAGTGAAAGCCCCTGTTGTTAATCAAGCCCCCAGTGAATATACTTATAGGACAGAGTGAAGACCAAATCAAGGAGCCAGAACTTATAATCCAGACCCCCTCTACTGGAATTGTCAGGGTAAAGGACACCTTGCTAGGTTTTGTACCCGACCTAGAGCTGATGCCACCAATTTGTCCTTGTTGAATAATGGTTACTTTGCAAGAGACATTTCAATTAACAATTGAACTGTGTTGGGCCTGATTGATTCTGGCAGTAAGAATACTTTGAGTCATCCAGAACTGGTGACTGATATACAACCAGGAGGGCCAGACATGAGAATTGTATGTGTCCATGGAGACACGCACCATTACCCAACTGCTGCAGTAGTGGGGTCACAGCAGGACTGGTGCCCAACCTACCGGTGCCTATGGTTATAGGTCATGATTTCCCAAACTTTCCAGCCATGACTACCAGGGCCCAATACCGGAAAGAGGGGACTTTGGGAGATACCTTCACTTTTGAAGGGAATGTTATTGAGGACCCTGGTAAGGATAGGAAACCCCTGAACTAGAAGAAAAAAACAGCAAAAACAATGGAACCAGACTGTAAATGGACTTCCTGAAACAAAAATCCAGGCTGTGTTTAATAGCATTGATATAGCTGCTGAAAAGAAATGTGATGTTTCTTTAAAACCTTTTTTTTTTTTTTTTTTTTGCAGGTTGGTCAGGAATTGTCAAAAGGGGCTCTTATGATTATATGGAAAAATGATATATTGTACAGGTTATGTACCACTCCAGACACTGGAGAAGGTGTTGAATGGTTATTGGTGCCTGAGAAATATAGAGAGCCAATAATGTTTTTAGGGCATGATCTCCCATGGGCTGGCCATGCAGGGTGGGCTCACACCTTGAAGCACATTCTACAGGGATTTTATTGGCCAGGGCTGTATGATCAAATAGCCAAGTATTGCCAAACATGTAAAGAGTGCCAACAAGTGGCCCAAATAGGCAAAAATGACATGGTGCCCCTTTTGCCCCTACCCTTGGTTATTAATCTTTTTGAAAGAATAGGTACAGTATGGAGATTGTGGGACCCCTGTTAAAAAGTTCTAAAGGGAATAAATTCATCTTGGTGATATGTGACTATGCCATGAAATACCCCGAGGCCATACCAATGCGCACAGTCACTACAGCAAGGATAGCTGAAGAGTTGGTTAAGGTGTTTAGTCGCCTGGGCATCCCAAAAGAGATACTTACAGACAGGGGTACAAACTTCAATATAGCCTTGTTAAAAGAGCTCTACATGTTACTGGGAATAGTGGCTGTTCGAACCTCCCCTTATTATCCCCAGTCAGACGGACTAATGGAGAGGTTTAATCAAACACTGAAGTGAATGCTTCATAAGTTTGTGCACGAGGAAGGGAGGAACTGGGATACCTTTTTGCCATTTGTTTTGTTTGCCTATAGGGAAGTGTCCCAGGCCTCGACAGATTATTTCCCATTCTCGATGTTATATGGGCACAATCGCCGAGGCCCATTAGATGTAGTGAAAGAATTTTGGGAAGAAGGGACTGATGGGCGACATTTGAACATTGTTGAATATATGGGACAATTGTGAAAGAGGTTGATCACTTATACCACCAAGGCCCATCAAAGCTGTGCGGAGGCGTAAAAGATCCAGAAGGAACAATATGACCTGAAGATGGGAGACGAGACATTTAACCCAGGGGAGAAGGTGCTATTATTGTCACCCTCCTCAGAGCAGAAATTGTTAATGAAGTGGTAAGGGCCATATACTGTAGTACGTCAGTCAGGCCCTGTCACGTATGAGATTGAGACCCCAGAGAAGCGTATGGGTAGAAAGATTTACCATGTCAACTTGCTAAAAAAGTGGCATGAGAAACTGGGAGAGAAGTAAGCAGTACACCTGGGTATGACAGTAATGCCAGAAAGGGAATCTGAAATGGATACTGCCTATAAGAGATTGGAGAGTTGTGAGGGACACAATGATATAAAAATAAACCCTGCACTGTCAGATGCCCAAAGAAAGGAAGTAGAGAGTCTGATCAGTTTTTTTCTGACAACCTTTACGAGTGTGCCTGGAAGGGCGATAGGGATAAAACATTGTATTAAGACTGAGTCCCCTTCCATCAGGCGGAAACCTTACCAGCTACCCGAAAGAGTCAGGGTAGAAATCAAGAAAGAAATTGACAAGATGAGACAGTTGGGGATCATAACACCGTCTACTAGTGCTTGGGAGTCACCAATAGTGACTGTCCCAAAGAAAGAGCATGGAATCCACCTTTGTTTAGATTTTTGAAGGTTGAATCAAGTGTCCCAGTTCGATGCATATCCCATGCCCCACATTGATGACATCATAGACCACATAAGGAACGCAGGATACATCACAACATTGGATCTGACCAAGGGGAATTGGCAGATTCTATTAGACCCGCAGGCAAGGAAAAAAAATGCCTTTAGTACCTCTGTGGGGTTGTATGAATTTGTCACAATGCCATTTGGGTTGCATGGAGCTCCAGCTACGTTTCAGCGGTACATGGACTGTATACTGGCACCACATACTGGATACTGTTTGGCCTACTTGGACGGTGTGGTATACAGTCCTACCTGGAGTATACATCTGGCACACTTGGCTGAGGTGGTTAAATCAATAAAAACAGCAGGACTTACCATTAACCCCCCAAAATGTGTGGCTGCCATGACCGAAACCCACTATCTAGGCTTTCTAGTCGGTAATGGACAAGTCAAGCCCAAAATAGATAAGCTGTAAGCAGTGGCAAAGTGCCCCATCCCCATTACAAAGAAACATGTGTGGTCATTCTTAGGCTTGCAGGGTATTAATGACGCTTTATCCCAAACTTTGCATCCATTACCACACCAGTGACAGATCTCACAAAGAAACAGTGTAGCAGCAAGGTACAGTGGGATCCTAAGTCTGATGAGGTCTTTCGAACCATCAAAGCCGCCCTCTGTTCATTCCCTGTATTAAAGAGTCCTAATTTTGAGATGGACTTTGAGGAACATATGGATGCCTCGGAAACAGGAATGGGGCAGTGTTGAGCCAAACAATTGATGGGGAAGAACACCCAGTTTTGTACATATCAAGAAAACTACACTAAAAGGAGCAAAAGTACTCCACTGTAGAGAAGAAGGCTTTGGCAGCTAAATGGGCAATAGAAACCTTAAGATTTTATTTGTGGGGAGCCAAATTCACCTTAGTTACTGATCATAATCCTTTTTGTTGGATCTATCAAATGAAGTATAAGAATACTAGAATAATGAAGTGGCATTTGGCCCTTCAGCCATATAGTTTTGTGGTTTGACATAGATCTGGAACCTTACACAAGAATGCTGATTTCCTGTCCCGTCATGGAGCAATGAACGAGGAGTTAGGAAACAGAATGTGAAAAATGTTGTGTTTAGTCTTAGGATACTAGGCAGTATTTGTGTGAATAAAACCTCAGAGTATGTATTTAAGAAGGATGTCTGTATGATGACATTTTGTCACCCTTCGTTTGTTTATGATTAAGGGACCCTGGGGTGAAGCTCTCATAGTGGGTGAGAGAAAGTTTCAACCAACCCCCATTCTACTGTTCTGATAGAATATTTATGACTGAGAGGGGGTCCTTGAAAACCAGTATAGTTTTGTGAACTGTTTTTTTCTTAGGGAGGTGTGTGGCGGAGGTAGGCTACACCCTCGGCTGTGACTGATGGACCACTTTTCTATTTTCTATCTCCTTATTTCCTAGCTACCAAAACTTCTGTTGTGCAACAGTTAACGCTTTTGTCTTTGCTTTTCTTTCCCCCCCACCCTAGGTTAGCCACCTAGCGTAGCTCTTTACTATCCCTACTAAACTTCGTACTAGTTCTCTCTCTCCATTCTTCTTCCATTTCCATCCACCCAGTCCCTGGAATGATGCCAAACACCTGGAGAGGTGTTGTGTAAAGAGCAATTTATGGACAAAAAAGCATGAAGGCTACTTTAAATAGGAATACATACAGTTAATAAAGCATTTTTAAATAAAAGGATTCAGAAGCCATATAAAACAATAATAATTTCACGATAATTACAGTTATAAGAAATCTTTAAGGTATTTTCTTAAATTCACACTATAAACCTGTTACTGTATAAGGTTATTAAAGTGCTTAGTCACTGTGGAGCAGAGATATAGGGAGTCAGTATCTGTGGAGATATACACTGCACCTTTTACTGAACCAGGAAGTCCCCTGAAACAAAACACCCCCCTTGGTTTTGAAACAACATTTCCAGACATGTAAATAGAAAAGGGCTCAGTCAGGTGACCCCACCAAAAGATATAAAAACTTCTTCACTGAGTTCACTTCAGTTCAGTCTAGTAGAGTTCTGTCTTGAGAGGGAAGTAGGGAGGTGCTACTGTAGACAACCTATTGAATGCAGATGAGAAGGGTCTTAGGAGCACTATGATCCAGGACTGTATTATGTGAGAAACTACTGAAGTTAAGTGGTGATTTTCCTTGCAATTTTTTGTTTGTTTTCAGTTATTTTTCTAATTTTGAAAAATAAATATCATACCACAGTGTGTTTTAAACCTGTAAATTTGCTTTGTCTGAAGTTTATTCCCACATGCTGTGACATCGGGGAGGAAGGGATCATTGTCCCAACTGTTGGCTGCCCTTTGTTAGTATTAGCAGCCTCACTGCACTACTTTACTTTTTTTCCCTTTAAAGGGACACCTTCAGTGTTTGAAAGTGGGAAACAAAGAGGAAGCAGGGAAATACAGACCAGTTAGCCTCACCTCAGTAGTGGGGAAGATCATGGAAGCACTACTGAAGGAGAGATTCGTGGAACATCTGGTTGTCAATGGACTACAGGACCCAAGGCAGCATGGTTTCACCAGTGGGATGTCATGTCAGACCAACCTCGTTGAACTTTTTGACTGGGTGACTAAGGAGGTGGATGAGGGGAAGGCAGTGGACATTGCCTATCTGGACTTCAGCAAGGCCTTTGACACTGTGCCACATAGAAGACTATTACACAAACTGGGGAATATGGGTGTGGACAGGACAGTAGTGTGGTGGGTAGGTAACTGGCTGGGTGGCAGGACACAGAGGTGGTGGTAAATGGCTGTCACTCCACAGAAGGAAGAGTGACCAGTGGGGTACCACAGGGATCAGTGCTGGGACCGGTCCTATTCAACATCTTCATCAGTGACATTGTGCAGGATCTAGAAGGCAGAATTTCACTGTTCGATGATGACACAAAGCTCTGTAATAGAGTAGACACTCCAGAGGGTGTAGACAGAATGAGAAGCGACCTGCAGAAACTTGAAGAATGGTCAAGGGTTTGGCAGTTGAAATTCAATGCAAAGAAGTGCAAGATAATGCATGTGGGGCACAAAAACCCTGGCACAATATATCAATTGGGGGTGAGGATATAGCATGCACCAAGCAGGAGCAGGATCTTGGGGTTATCATCTCTGATGACCTCAAGGTAGGGAAACAGTGTGACAAGGCAGCAGGTAAAACAAATAGGATGCTGGGATGTATAGGCAGGGCATCACCAGCAGGAAAAGGAGGTCATAATTCCGCTATACAAGACACTAGTGATGCCCCACCTGGAGTACAGTGTACAGTTCTGGAGACCCTACCTATGTAAGGACATAGACAGGGTAGAGAAGGTTCAGAGGAGGGCAACAAAGATGGTGCATGGATTGCATCACAAGTCCTATGAAGACAGGTTGAAGGAACTGAACATGTACATGTGGAGGAGAGAGGGGATATGATAGAGACATACAAGTATCTTACAGAGAGGAACAGGGTGCAGGAAAACACTATTTTTAAACGAAAAAGATGTTCCAGGACTAGAGGGCATGGGATGAAGTTGGAGGGAGGACGATTCAGAGGAAACATGAGAAAGAATTTCTTCACAGAACGGGTGGTGGACAAGTGGAACACCCTGCCAGAGGAAGTGGTGGGGGCTGAAACAATCACGGGATTTAAGAATGCATGGGATAGACATAAAGGAATTCTAGAGGTCAGAGGTAAGAGGCAACAGACTTCTAGGAAAACAAACTGAACTTACAAGCTCAAATGGGCAGACTGGGTGGGCCATAGGCCCTTATCTGCTGACATTGTCTATGTATCTGTGTATCTATGAAAGTACATCACAGTGCTCTTGATTCCTGCGTGGCTTGTAAGATGTGCCTCTTTGTTTTTCCTCCCTTCTCTGTGGCTCCCCTCCTCTTCATCTCCTGCTTTTTATGAACTTACAAATCTGCCAGCAGAAACAGGCCTTATGGTCTATCAAGATAGTCTGCTCGAATGCGCAGCTAGCACCCTTATAGTGCAGCTGCCCCATCCTCCTCATCCTCTGTCAACTTTACCCCCCCTTGCACCCTGTCCCATGCCCTTTTAGTACTCCCCACTGTTCCACAGGATACCGCCTCCTCGGGTAGAGTGTTCCATTTCTCCACCACCTTCTCTGTGAAAAAATGCCTTCTCATCTCTCTGCAATATCTTCCACCCTCCAGCCTGAGACCATGCCCTCTGGTGTCCCTTCCTCTCCTCAGCTTAAGTATCCCTTCTGTGCCCATATAGTTAATCTCCTTCAAATATTTGAAGGTCTCAGTCATATCCCCCAATCCCTTCTCTCCTCTAGGGTGTACATATTCAACTCATTCAGCCTGTCCTCATAGGTTTTGCCCTCCAGCCCCTGGATCATCTTAGTTGCCCTACACTGCACCCTCTCCAACAATCTGATATCCTTCTTCAGAAAGGGACATCAGAACTGTACCCAGTACTCCAAATGTGGCCTGACTAGTGACCTGTACAGCGGCAGGATCACATCCCTATTTCTGGATGAGATGCCTCTCGCAGTACACCCCAGCATCTTGTTGGCCTTAGCTGCTACCTTCCTGCACTGAGCTGAGTTATTCATGTTACCCGTTATGATCACCCCTAGGTCCTCCTTCTCCTCAGAGACTTCTGTCTGAACCCCTCCCAACTGGTAGCTCCTCCCTGGGTTACTTGCTTTGAAGTATGTAACCTTGCACTTCTTCACATTGAAGCTCAGATGCCACTTTTATGACCATTCCTGCAGTTTGATCAGGTCCTCCTGTAGCCCCTGCCACCCCCGATGTCATCCACCACAGCCCCTGTCTTGGTATCATCTGCAAACAAACTGATCTTGCTCCTAACGCCATGTGAGATATCCGATGTGATTAACCCAAAAAGCACCAGACCCAGGGCTGAGCCCTGCAGCACCCTGCTTGTCACCACCCTTGGGGAAGAGAGTGCCCCCCCCCACCCATTGCTTCTTCCCCTTCAGTCAGTTCACAATCCAGTTTACCATCTTTGTCTCTGCCCCCACATATTGCAACTTACCCCCCCAGCCTCCCATGAGGCACTGAATCAATGGCCTTGCTGAAGTCTAAATACAGCACATCCACTGCATGGCCTTTATCCAGTTTCCTCATTACCCAGTTGTAGTATTCAATTAGGGTGGTCTGGCAGGATCTTCCAGAGATGAATTCATGCTGCTGACTGTCCTGGAGTCCATTTTCTTCCAAAAAGGTCACCAGCCTGTCTTTCAGGATTGCTTCCATATGTTTTCCTGCAATGGATGTGAGGCTTACCGGTCCATATATGCCTGGTTCATCCTTTGGGTCACTCTTGTGGAGAGGCACCACGTGAGCCATCCTCAAATCCTATGGTATGCAACCTGTGTCCAGGGAGGTACTGAACAGGTCCACCAGCGGCCCCACCAATACCCCCTCCAGTTCTCCAGCACCCTGGGATGAATGCCATCTGGATCTGGTGCCTTATCCCCTCTTAGTGCCTTCAGACCCTGCTCTCCGTAATTACCCCATCTGTCACCCCTCCCCCCTGCTCACTTTCCCTATCCCCTGAGGTAGTGGTCCATCCTTCTCCTTCATGAACACAGAACAGAAGTACTCGTTTATTGCTTTTGTTCTGCCCCCTTCTCCACCCACTTCCCGTCTTTCCTAATCCTCATTATTTGGTCCCTGCAGCTCCTTCTCTCCCTTGTATATCTGAAAAAGTCTTTCTCCCCTTCCCTGATGCCCTGTGCCAGCCTCAGCTCCCTGGAAGCCTGGCTCCTGACCAATCTGGTTACCTCCTTGGACTTCTTCGCATACAATTCCTGTCTCCCCCGGACTTCTTGAACCTCCAAAAACTGCTTTTTTTGGCCTTACCCCTTCCAAATTCTCCTTGTTCAGCCAGCTTGGCTTCTTAGCCCTACTCTTCTTGCTCAGTGTCTTGGTACATGACTCAGTAGTCTCAATCCGCCCAAGTCTGATAAAATCCCACTTCTGATTTGCATCCATATCAGGCCTATTTCCTACCAGGTGCCTTCCCAGAATTTCCCCCATCTTGATAAAGTCTGCCCGCGTGAAGTCAGCTACCCTGGTTCCTGTATCTACAGTCTCCCTGCCCACGCTGAGTATGAACCACACCGATTGATGGTCACGTCCAGCTAGTGGGTCCTCCACCCTCAGATTCCTCATAGCCTCCCCGTTAGTTAGCACTAGGTGGAGAGTGATTTCTAACCGAGTTGGCCCACTTGTTTGTCCTGTTTGTTCCCCGCTCTCTTGGTGCCTGGCCTGGACCTCCCCTCCATTTTCCACTCTGTGCCCCTGTTCGTATTCGTCCATCCCTTGTGTCTCTCTCCTTCCCCATCTCTGCTCCGCCTTTTTCCCCACTCCTGTTTCCGTTTGTCTCCTCTGTTCCATACCTCCTTGTTATCTGGGCTCCTGCATGTGTTGCTCATATCTGACATTGTTGGCTCGGCCCCCTACTAGTTTGCTCCCTCCGTGGCCATTACTCCCCTCTGCTCTGTCCTGTGCTGAGCGGCTGCATCTCAGTGAGTGCAATTTACTCCTCGTCTCCTGCTGCTGTGCCCCCTGTTCTGTTGCGTGTCTCTGCCCTGCCCCTTCATTCTTCCCAGGTTGTTCGCTTCCCACTTCGTCATCCACGTTTTGTCCCCTTCCAGTGGCTCTGCTCCTGCTTCTTCTGCCCCCCTCCAACTGCCTGCTCCGAGCTGCTTTCCGTGTCCTGTCCCTGCCATGCTGCCTTTCTGGCTCCTGCATGCGTTGCCCATATCAGGCATTGTTGGTTCAGCCCCCTGCTAGTTTGCTCCCTCCGTGGCCATTACTCCCCTCTGCTCCATCCTGTGCTGAGTGGCTGCATCTCACCCAATGCAATGTACTGCTGCTGTGCCCCCGTTCTGTTGCATGTCTGAAGACCTTTTGCTTCAGAAAAAGGGCTCCCGCATTCCTTGTCTGGAAATGTGATGTATGAGTTTGAATGTTCTCAGAGGGTGTCAAAAATGTTTAAATACTGTTTGATATGCTTAAATCTGTTATTGAATGTTCGTGCCTAAAGTGTTAGTGCCTACTCAGCTGAGTAAGTTTATTTTAACTGTGAGTGTATTATTATGTTTTATATATATTGTACCATTTAATATGTGCTGCACCCTTAATTCTATGATTTGCTTAGGTGTTGAGCACTTAAATTCAGGCTGTTTCCCCACTTTCTGTAGCCCTTGAAAAAGACAAGAGGTCAAACCTGGTTGGGTTCTTGCTTTGCCCGCCACTGTAGGTATTTTCTTGTTGCTATATGTAATATGAACATTTTTTTAAACAGTAAAGTTCTGCAGTAATCCTGAAGCTTGGTGGCGGTCATTTTTTTCTTGACTGACTGCTTGTTATTAAGACTTGGCATGGGCCGCTAGTGTGGAGCAGTGTCTCTACTTCACTGGATTTTGAAAATGAATGAGGCAACAGGCTGTGGCATTAGTTTTGAAAATAATGACGCGCGAGTTGTGGCACTAGTTGTTCTGCAGCAGTTGTGTCATTGCACGTTGGCCAAGATGTTTGCAAGTGCTATTCAAACACTCTGAAACATTGGCAACACTTAGCACACTTCATGGCAGGAAAAATGATGCCCACGTCGGACTTTTTTTGACGCAGGCATCATATTTGAGGCGCAGCCTGAAGCACTTGTACCAAAATGTTAGACCATCTTTTTAGCGGTGTAAGAGTTTTAGTACAAGAAGCACAGCTGTGGCAAAAATGTTCTGCACCTCTTTAAAATTACAACCCAGTGGATTAAAGCTGCACAGCATGGTATTATAGGCCTGAAAGAGGAATTGAGCAGCAATGAAAAATGCACGTTACTCCTGATTGGTCAGCCTGAGGAACATTTCATTTTGCATAAACGTTTTTGGTTGTTAGTACATGCTATCAGTACAAATAAAGTATCCTATTTTTTATATTTTAATTAGTTTTTAAACAACGTTTATTAAAAATTTGCTGAGAATATTGATAAAAACTTAATGGCAGCCATATCCAAGAATGCTAGCTATTAATCATGTGAATTCTAAAAGAAATGCCAAAGTAAACATGAAGCAGAGAAAATGGGGTTCATAGTGGGCCAGAGGAAAAGGGTGATCTGAAATAAAAACAAAGGTATTCATCCAACCCATTACGTGGTTACCTGCAACAGTCAGTATGAACTACTGCACTAAATGGGGAAACATACAGTGAGGTGTAGCACCATGTACAGTGAGGTGTAGCACTACGTACAGTGAGGTGTAACACCACATACAGTGAGGCATAGCACCACGTACAGTGAGGTGTAGCACCACGTACAGTGAGGTGTAGCACCACGTACAGTGAGGTGTAGCACCACGTACAGTGAGGTGCAGCACCACATACAGTGAGGTGTAGCACCACATACAGTGAGGTGTAGCACCACGTACAGTGAGGTGTAGCACCACGTACAGTGAGGTGTAGCACCACGTACAGTGAGGTGTAGCACTATGTACAGTGGTAGCACCCGCGTGCAGTGAGGTGTAACTTACCGCGATACGGTGAGGTGTAGCACGACAACAGTGTAGTTTAGCACCACATACAGTGAGGTGTAGCACCATGCACAGTGAGGCGTAGCACCACATACAGTGAGGCGAGCACCACATACAGTGAGGTGTAGCACTATGTACAGTGAGGTGTAGCACCACGTACAGTGAGGTGTAGCACCACGTACAGTGAGGCGTAGCACCACGTACAGTGAGGCGCAGCACCACATACAGTGAGGTGTAGCACTCATGTACAGTGAGGTGGCACACGCACGAGTGAGCGTAGCACCACATACAGTGAGGTGTAGCACCACGCACAGTGAGGCGTAGCACCACGTACAGTGAGGCGTAGCACCATGTACAGTGAGGTGTAGCACCACGTAGAGTGAGGTGTAGCACCACGTACAGTGAGGTGTAGCACCACATACAGTGAGGTGTAGCACCACCGCAAGTGAGGTGTAGCACCACTTACAGTGAGGTAGCAATTATGTACAGTGAGGTGTAGCACCAATGCACAGTGAGATGTAGCACCGCACAGTGAGGTGTAGCACTATGTACAGTGAGGTGTAGCACGTACAGTGAGGTGTAGCACCACGTACAGTGAGGCGTAGCACCACATACAGTGAGGCGTAGCACCATGTACAGTGAGGTGCAGCACCACATACAGTGAGGCGTAGCACAACATACAGTGAGGTGTAGCACAACATACAGTGAGGTGTAGCACAACATACAGTGAGGTGTAGCACCACATACAGTGAGGCATAGCACCACATACAGTGAGGTGTAGCACTATGTACAGTGAGGTGTAGCACCACATACAGTGAGGTGTAGTACCACATACCGTGAAGTTCACTTGTTATTTATTTTCAAAGTTTTACCAGGATAGACATACTGAGCTGGTAACAGGTTGTTTACAGGTGTGTCCCTGGAGGAGGTGGTTCGGGAGATCAGACAATATTTATTTATTTTTTTATTTAGTGAAATGTTTCACCAGGAAGGCATACTGAGCAACAGGTTGCTAGTCTCCCAGTGCGACCTGGGGGGAAGGGGTACAATAGAGATGAGACATTTTACATTCAAGTTACAAAGATCAACATAGCATACAATTAACTAAGGCAGTTGTTACAAACAGTGTTACATACATATGTAATTTGTGAGAACAATTATTAAGTGCAATGGCAATAAATGAACAAGTGCTATCGTGAAATAAGGGGTGGAGAAGAGAGAGGATGAGATGACAGACAGTGCAGAGTTGTGTCCCAGAGAGACCCCTTCAGGATGGGGGGGGCCCTGCAAGGGGACCGGGGACTGGAGTAGGGATTAGAGAGGGAGAGAGAGAGAGTGGGAATAAGTGTGATTAACACCTAGGAGGGGAAATAAGGCCTGACCCAGAAAGAGAACCCTTCAGGATGCGATGACCCTGCAAGGGGACAGGGAAGTTCAGGTGATTGTAAACCCTCCTATGGTTAGGTGTTGTAATTTATAGAGGGATAGTGAGAGGGAGGCAATGAGAAATAAGACCTGGGAGGGGATGAGGACTGATCTAAGGAACCACCAGGCTGCTGGGGACCCCGCAAGGGGACCTGGAAGGCCAAAGATAGGTAGATGGGGGAAGAAAAGTTGGCAAGCCGAAAAACTATAGGACCCCTTCAGAATGCCGAGAACCCTTCAAGGGGAGTGTGAAGGCTAGGGAAAGGGGGAGAGAGTAGGGGAAGAGAGGAAGGTATGATAACTAGCACCTAGGAGAGGCTAGGGTCAGTAGAGTCGATAGAGGCATTGGGTAAATTCTGATGGGGGACGAACTGTAAGGAGCAAGACAAAGGAAATTAAGGCAGGTCATAACAGGAACAGTTAGATGTAAGATAGTTAGTGAGGGCAGTGTTGATGGAAAGAGGGAGGATGAGTGTCGGATTTGGGAAGGTAGAGAGTTCCATATTTTAGGGAAGCGGTGAGGGTACCCAGACTGGCTGGAGAGAGTAGTGCGGCAGGGGACAGTTAGTGTGCGAGTGTCAGTAGATCTGAGGGAGTGGGAAGAAGTAGGGGGTGTTATAAATGAGGGGGAGAGGTAGGAAGGAAGTTCACCCAGCCAGTGTTTAGCAGTGAATTTAGTGCAGTGTGAGAGGCGTCTATTTGTAAGGGAAGGGAAGGAAAGGGCTTGATAGAGGTCACAGTAATGGGTGCCACAGGGAGTATGAAGGGCAAAGCGGCAGAAGGAGTTGAAGATTGTCCAGTCTGGTCAGGGAGGACACAGGAGCGTCACCATAGACTACGTCGCAGTAGTCAAAAATGGGGAGTATCATCTTCTGGACAAGCTCATGCCTAACCACAGGAGGGATGCAACTGCAGTTCCTGAACAAGGCACCGAGCTTGGGGCGCAATTTTTTCTGGATGGCGTCAATGTGTCCAGAGAAGTTGAGGTGTTGGTCTAACCAAACCCCAAGGTATCTGAAGGACGAGGTGTTCTCAAGTAAAGTCCTGTCAAGAGTGCAGAAAGTGGGCAGTGAGGGAAGCCTAGAGAGTCTCTGCCTTGTGCCAAAGGTCATGGAGTCTGTCTTCTTGGCGCTGAGGAATAACTGATGGTTTGCAAACCAGAGCTGGACCTTGTTGAAGTCGTGCTGCAAGCTGGCTGTAACCTCAGCTGGGCTTGAGCCAGATGCATACAGGACAGTATCATCAGCGTACGTGTGTGTGGCAGAGGAGGGAGAGCAGACAGATGGCAGGTCATTAAGGAAGATGGAGACTAGAAGGGGACCCAGCATTGACAGTAATAAGAACATCAAAAACATAGAGGGTATCCCTGTGCAACAAGATGAATACAAGACCAGTCTCTTCGACGATGACATTCTCCTCTCTCTTTTGTCTCCCTCAGAGTCGATTACAGAGACATGGAAAATTCTAACAAGATTTGAAGAATTGGCCAACTTCAAACTAAACATATCCAAAACGAAAGCTTTCCTATATAACTACACCCCCACCACATATTTTAAAACAAAGTTTATCTATTAAATGGCACTCCACTAAAATAAAATATTTAGCCATAAATATATCCCAAAACTTGCAGGTAATTGAACTAATCAATTATGAACCCATCTCCATCTCGATAAAGGTGGACTTGGACAGAAGGGCACATCTTCCACTCTCCCTGTTCCAACGAATTGAAACAATCAGAATGAATGTCTTATCTCGGTTATTGTATCTGTTCCAAAACATTCCATATTTCCCATTATTATATTACTTTAAATCATGGGACAACATGATATCAGCATTGGTGTGGAACAAACAAAAACCACGAATTCGGCTTTCAGTATTAAAATTATCCTTGGCCCAAGGTGGCACTAACATCCCAGACCTTAAAAGA
This sequence comes from Neoceratodus forsteri, assembly GCA_016271365.2. Classification (NCBI taxonomy): domain Eukaryota; kingdom Metazoa; phylum Chordata; order Ceratodontiformes; family Ceratodontidae; genus Neoceratodus; species Neoceratodus forsteri. The sequence continues at coordinate 1,112,201,059 of CM028133.1, forward strand.
TACGCTGAAGCAGCATTTCTTCGAATACTTCTCCTTTGGCTCTCAGAACAATTCGACTCCCTCTGGAACCTGAATGACATGCACGACATAAAAAAAAAAAGAATATTTTCTTCCCGGGAGGTCTCCTCCCATAAAGGACTTTACTGAAATTACTTCACAGGTTTTAAAAATTTGGTTCTAAACACGTGGCAAAGAGCCATTTCAGTTAATCTATGAATATTGTAAGGTCATTTCAGAAGCTGAACTCTTTGTTCCATCTTATAATGATTTGACTTTCTCTCGGTGGTGAAGACTAGGATTGGAACAGGTGTTTCAGTTCCTGGGTCCCAATGGGATATTATCATCTGAGGATCTAAAACTGAAATTCAATCTATCAAATGCTGACCACTTTAGATACCTTCAAATTAGAAACCATATATTACGAAACCGAATCATTCAGGTGAAACTGACTTCCCCAATCCCTTCCTTCCTAAAATTATTTTCCAACCATTCATTGGGACACCATTGGAACCATTTAATCGGAAACCTGAACAAAATTATGCATGACCTAACTGAAGAGTCAACCAGTTCAATACTGATAAGCTGGAACTGGGATTTGGATCTTGATGTGTCCAAAGAGGCTTGGTCCTCTGCAGCTCTTCGAGCGGTTAAAATGACTCAATCATACATTTGGAGAGAATATTCATGGAAGTGTAGGTCCAGGTTTTTCAGGTCACCGGCCCAGTTGACAAAGTACCTTCTGATTGAATATGGGGTTTGTTGGAGAGGGTGTGGATGTAAGATGGCTGACATTACACATATCGTGTGGCAGTGTCCACTCTTGATGCCTTTTTGGATAAATTTGCAAAGAGAAATGGTGGACAGTCTGGGAGAGAATATTGAACTTGCAGCTGAAATGTTACTACTGGCTGTCTACCCTGATCAATCCCCCCCCCCCCCATGGACAAAATCTCTGCTACCTATTTTTTTGCTGGCTGTTAAGAAGTCTCTTACAAAAAATGGATGTCCCAAGACATTCCTACCATATAAGACTGGAGACGAATAATGATATCAATATATCAGATGGAAAATATTACTGCTAAAATTAATAACCAGTCACAGAAGTTTGTTCTGCTTTGGCAGAGATGGGCGATTCACCAAGTAGAAGTGGATCCTGATTTCTGCCCATAGTAGAATAAAGGGGGTGGAGAGGAAGAGAATGAGATCTGGAAATAATAAACTGCAAACTTTTGAATAACCATAAGGAACATAGGACCTTATCAGAACATGACTGTATCAACTATAACGATCTATTTTTCATATTAATTACATGATATCTAAAGAATGGCAAAACTGAAATATGTACCAGAATGTCAATGATTGCAAAATGTCTCCTAATATAAAAGAAAATCTCAATAAAAATATATTAAAAAAAAAAAAAAAAAAAAAAGAGGACCAAGCATGGAGCTCTGAGGGATGCCAGTGCAGATTGGGAGGGGTGGCAAGAAGGCATCTACGAACTTACCTGATTGAGACAGTGTGTGGCGGAGGGACAATGAGTAAAAAAGGAGAAAACTTTCTGTTCCTTTTTAACATCAAATCTATTTGGCATAACATCTCCCTACTTTAGTTTTTCAGTTATTGAAAAACTAAAGTAGGGTGATAAGGAGGCTACAGAAATGCCCAAATGATAAACCGAATACAAGAACGATTGGAGCCGTGGCTCTGAGATGTTATGCCAAATAGATTTGTTGTTAAAAAGGAACATAAAGTTTTCTCCTTTTTTATTCATTGTCCCTCCTCCACTCACTGTCTGTCACACCGTGTAGGTCATTTCCGCTGGAAACAAACTGAACGTACAGCATGCTCCCTGCCCCCAAAGATAAATTATTCTAGCTCAAGAACAAGGGGAAATGAAAACGTTTAGTTTACTAGACTACTTTTCCTCTCTGTCCGTGTTCAGTAATCGAATAGGAGTTCACTCATGCTCGTGTGCAGCATGCTGTTCTGAAGTATGACATCCGTGCTACATTGAACAGAGAGGGAGGGAGGGAGGGAGTGTATCTGTGACATTTGTACAAATGCTGACACTATATGGGACGTGCATCATAGAACAGTGTAATGCTCACTATACACAACATAGAGGATTGTGTATGAGTAAGCATACACAACAAGGCAGTTGTGATCGAGTGGTTTCCGTGGTAACCAGAGACCTCAAGAGCACAGCTCGAGAGGTCCGTTACCACGGAAACCTCGAGATCTCACAACTGCCTGGTTTGTGTATGGTTGCTCATACACAATCTTTTATAGTGTGTGGGTGACCATAAACGGTACTCCGTGATCCCCAGAACAAGACATGGCCAAAAAAAGGCTTACTTTGGTATCTGCAGCATGAGAAGCTCACTTCTGCGTTGCCGTGGGCCGCTCAATTGCGCATCTTGAATCGTTCGATCTTGTTGTGCTGCACTGGTGGCGTGCTCGGTGCAGCACAGCAAGACTCGAGGCATGAGTGCAACACAACAACGCTGTTCAGGCATGGATTTCCATGTGGAACAGCATTCCACCATACACTATAAGGCTGTTTTCAAGCGAGTGGTTACTATGTAGCTCGGATGACCTCGAGAGCAAAGCTCGAGAGGTCTCTTGATCTGCATAGTAACCACGAGGTTGAGAACAGCCTTGTTGTGTATAGCGATCCATACACTGTTCTGTATAATGTATGGTGTCGTCCAAAGTACATAAAAATATAGTTTCATACCTTTATGTTTCTTTTTTCATAAGCAGTAAACTCAGTGTTGCCTGCCGATAGTTAGACGTGATTGCTAGGGCATGCTGCGTAGTTGTTAGGGACCTGGCATCCCTATGCTTTACTCGCGCCTTTTAATTGGTTGTTTTAGGGGTCTAGACAGGGATTTAAAATTAAAAATAGTGGCTGCTGTTCCTCTCGCTTAGCGAGAGGACATTCGCTGTGAGAACCGGGAGTTGTATCTTAAATATCTGGTTGATCCTGTAGCACTGAACTACTAAATTTTACTTATCTGATTGATCCTGCCGTTTTCTCTGCTATCTGGCAGGCCTTGCGTCTCTCTGTCCAATCCTTCACTGCTTCCTTTTCTTGAGTGGCAAATGGCTTGGGAGCGTTGTCTGCTGACGTCTCTACTGCAGCAGAATGAAAAGTTGTTTTGCTGCAGTACAGATGTCACTGGTGCAGCAGAATGACTTTTGACATGGCACGGAAATCCATGCCGAACTACGTTCCACCATACACTATAAATCATTTGAAATAATTTTTCAACCAGAAAAGACAAGCATGGCACATATAAAGACAGTTATGTTTTTCTTGTCAGTTCATGATTTTGACACTTTGACTCCAACCTTTGACATCTGTCCCCCTACTTTTGAAACGGGGTCAAATTGACCCCCTGATTTGTGACCCTAACGCAAGCCCTGGAAGGGAGTGGGAAACGGTGTGAAAAGCCTTGACAAAGTCGACAAATTTGGCTGAGGTGATTTGGTCATTGTCCATCCTGGTCTGCATAGAGGATGGAGTCAGTGAGCTGAAGTAGGGAGGTGGTGGTAGAGTGTTTTTTCCTGAAATGGGGTGAAGAAGGAGGTATCAGATAGAAAGGTGAGTTGAGAGAGGGCTAGATGTTCTTGTAGTTTGGCTAGGGTAGGAAGTACCGAAATGGGGCGATAGTTGCCAGAGGATGAGGGTTCTCCACCTTTAGGTAGGGGGAGGACCACTGCATGCATCCATGTGGAAGGGACATCGAAGGTTGAGAAGGAGAGATTTAAGATTAAGGAGAAGGGGTAGGAAAGGCCAGGGCTGAGAGAGAGAGGAGTTTAGGGTCAAGGTCATCTGGGGAAGATCCTTTTGAGGGGTTGATGGCAAGGAGGGCATTTAGAGTATCGGTGGGGGGAGACTGAAGAGAACGTGAAGGAGGGGTGTGGGGAAATAGGAAGTGGAGTGTTTTATTGGGGGGATAGAGGGGCAGCCATAACATTTGAGGGGGGAGAGGTAATTAGGGAGGGACTTCAGCAGTTCGGTTGCACAGGAGGTATAAGAGTTAAATTCTGCATGCTACGACATGGGAGACTGCTACAAGTTTAAATAGATAGATAGCTAGATAGATAGATATTTTATTTATAGAGCGCCCAATTCCAAGGACTCTGGGTGCTTTTACAGTACAATTCAAGAAAACTAGATACACGTAGCAACAATTCAACATAGACATTAAAATTCTATCCATCCCATTTAAAATTTATCAATCGTTAAAAGCCTGCCGGAACAGATATGTTTTCAGTTGTCACTTAAAAGCTTCCACTGAGGGGGTCTCCCTAAGATATCCAAGAAGGGAGTTCCACAGAGTGGGCACAGGCACTGAAAATGCCCTATCTCCAGAATGCCGCAGCCTCACTCTGGGAACTCCAAGGAGGCCCTCCCCAGTAGAATGGAGTGCCCGGGGCGGACAGTAGGGGGCAAGGAGATCTTGCAGATAGACAGGTCCCCGTTTGTGTAGGGTCTTGTAAGTCAGGAGCCCTACCTTGAAGACAATCCTCCACCTGACTGGCAGCCAGTGCAGTCCGCGGAGGACTGGGGTGATATGATCACCACGTCTTAGCCCAGTCAGTAATCTTGCTGCCGCATTCTGCACCAGCTGCAGCCTGCGGAGGTTGCCTCCAGATATCCTAGATACAGGTCATTGCAGTAGTCCAGCCTGGTAGTGACAAACGCATGTACCAGTGTGGTCAGATCCTCCAGCGGGATCAAGGCTCAGATTCAAGCAATGTTCCTAAGATAGTAAAATCCACTCCTAATGATGGCCGACACCTGAGCATCAAGTGTCAAACCGTCGTCTAGGACCATGCCCAAAACCTTCACCTGACTAGACGGAGTTAGGGGAACACCCCCCAACATAAGACCAGGGGGTAACCCCTCACAACGCCCTCCGCCACAACGAACTGGGTCCATGACAAGTACCTCTGTCTTGTCTGGGTTAAGTTTGTCAGTTTTGAGTTATCCTAGTCTGGATCTCCTCGAGGCAGCTGTTAAATACAGATGTCGACACCTGGGTATTGGGTGCACAGGACAGGTACAGCTGGGTGTCATCTGCATAACAGTGAAAACCCAGCCCGTACCACCTGATAATGTCCCCCAGTGGCAACATGTGCACTGTGAACAACAAGGGTGACAAGACCGAACCTTGCAGTACCCCACAGCACAGAAGCTTCAGGTTAGATGAAGCTAACCCCATTGTTATCCTCTGCGCTTTGCCTGTTAGGTATGACCTGAACCAGTTGATGACATTACCGGACAGGCCGCACCAAAACCGCAGGCAATCAAGTAGCACCTCATGGTCCATGGTGTCAAACACTGCAGAAAGGTCCGGAAGGACCAAGATGGTCCAGTCTCTCCTGTCCCTCGCCATCAGGAGGTCATTAAGCACCCTCACCAGGGCGGTCTCTGTACTGTGCCCCATACGAAACCCTGACTGGAAAGGCTAATAGGTGAAGGAAGAAGCAAGATGCCTCTCAAGCTGCATGGCCACCACTTTTTCAATAACCTTTCCCTAAAAATGGGAGGATTGAAACTGGCCTGTAATTGCTGAGGCAGTCAGGGTCCAAGGAGAGTTTCTTCAATGGGGTCTAACCAAGGCCTCTTTCAGGACCATTGGGAAAATCCCACTCCTCAAGGAACTCCAGACAACCCCAGCAATCACAGGCCCAACCAGGTCCAAACATTCGACCAAAAGTCGAGTCGGACCTGGGTCCAGATCACACTGGGTTGGCCACAGCTTCAAAATTATCTTTGTCATGTCCTCCACCCCAACCAACTCAAACTCACTCCAGACAGGAGGAGTGTCTTGACACATCTCAGGCTGGACTATGCATCCCCTTCGAGAGGTACTCAAGGAGACCTCATCCCTGCTAGAGGACACCTTGTCGGCAAAGAATACAGACAGCGCCTCGCATCTCTTGCTTGAACCTGCTCACCCAACACAGAGACAGGCAGGATGTAATAGCCTGTCCACTGTGCGGAAGAGCTGAGCTGGTCTGTTCCTTGCTGCAGCAATCTCCCTAGACAGATAACCTACCTTCTTACAGGAGATTGCCCCCTGATGATTGGTATAATGTAACCTCAGGGCCAATCTGTCCTCCAGCAGGCCAGATCTCCTTCAGCACCTCTCTAACCTCCATCTCTTAGTCTTTAATCTCCAGAGATCCTCATCAAACCAAGGAGGTCTCCAATGAGTAGACAAGGGACAGACACGAATCGGTGTGATGGAATCAAAGGCCGCAGTGACCGCCTCATTATAGGCCATCACTGCTTCCTACACTCCAATCACACAAGCCACCTCAACACTCGATAGGTCCAATGCCACCAATAGTCTTGTTGAGGACACTCCTCTTAATGGGCTACATATGACCATCTCCACAGGGGCAGGACCATTTAGGGGGGTATCACCAAGCATGAACCTCACGGTGCTAAGATCTGACCAAACTACAGGATCAACACTGAGGTCAGTCACCTCTAAACCTAATGAAAAAAACAAATCCAGTGTGTGGCCACCCGAGTGCATAGCTGTTGTAACATTGTGCGACAGGCCCAGGGCCCCCATGCATTCTAAAAGATCACTCCTAAAACCCGAGAACCCACTGTCGACCCAGGTATTGAAGTCCTCCAGAATTAACCACCTGGGAGATTCCAGCACCAGGCCGGCGACGAGCTTGTCTACCTCAGCAACAAAATCCCCTTGTAACCCAGGAGGACGATAAAGCACAAGGACCCTGAAACCTGCTCCTACACCCCTCGGGTGGCCACACACTCAGATGAGCGCATATGACCTACAGGTAGCACTGTGAGGTTCAGGCTGGTTTTAAAACAAATAGTGCCCCCCCCACCCCTACGATCCTCTCTCGGGTTGTGTATCATGGAGTACCCAGCTGGAACTGCTGCCTCCAAAGTGGGGGAGGCATTTTCATCCATCCAGGTCTCCATGATGCAAGCCAGGTCAACCGAGGATATTAAGTCCACCATTATGGCAGTCTTATTCCTCATTGACCTGGCATTGCTCAACACAACCTGAGTAGGATGAGGTGGGGCAACTGAACCTGCTAACTGCCCACAATCCCTTGTGGAACCCTTGGGTATGGGAACTAAACAAGACAACCCCCTCTTCAGTTTCCATTTCACCCTAGGGTGTCTCCTTGGCCTCACCACCCAAATCCCGGACACCTTGACAGCCACTCGATACCACCACCACCGCCAACCCCCCCGAGCTATTACCAAAGCTCTACACCTCCTGTAGTCCGCAGCTGGAAGGTCAGGAAGCTCAAAGGAATGAAGGCCGCTGAGGTGGTCCCCCGAGTAGCTGTGCCTTACAGTTCCCTGCCCCAGACACATTTCACACAAATAATAATAAAAACAACCCCTTAAACTAACTAATTTAACAATTTTAAAACCACACACCCCCACCACAAAAAGAAAAACAAAAACAAAACTCCTAAATAAATTAACAAATCTTGCCGCACTTCAGATGGAAAGATTACCAGCTACAGAAAATCCCACTTCCCTTGTCAATGTCCAAAAGTTTCCCTTGAATCGAGCACTCTCACTGCCCAGATCATAAAGTTTTTTTCTTTTAATTGGTTCAACTCACGGCCCTCTCACTGCCAGTCCGGTCAATCAAAACCTTATCAAAGAAGAGACAGTTGAAGTTTCAGTTATGTAAACATTAATGCCCGATGAAGGAGGCTTCTACTGAGGGATTAATGCATAGTTAGGGGGTTGTGAGAGCCTTGGCTGAGTGCCTACAACAACCCAACCATGCATTAATTCCCCAGTAGAAGCCGACTCCGGAGGGCATTAATGCGCTTGTACCATGGCAGTACTTGCGTCGTTGTTGTTTCTGTAGTTACAGTTCTGTTCGGCTTTGTGTCAACGCATTGAGATGTTCCGTAATCACCGCAATGTGTGTTCTGGTTGCTGCTGTGACAGCTAGTGGTGCTGGAGCTTGACCCGGTGATTAATAGTTGGAGCATGCCTTACTGGGGAATTAATCACCGCTCCAACTGTGGTCATGTGTTGTATTTGGTCCAATGAAATGACTTTATTTGCCATTTCTGTTTGATGCCATGTTACAAAACTATTTATTTCACCAATACCATCGGCACTTTCACTGCCAGTTTGGTTAACTCCACAGAGACAGAAATCCTTATTGCCATTTACCTTTAGCACTGGAGAAGGGGGGCGGGACTGAGAGGTAATGAGGGCATGAACCACCTTCCAGAACTTGAAAGGGGAATTTTTGTTAGCGAGGAAAGCATTTTTGAAGTTGTCGGACTTGGTTAGCCTTGTTGCCCTGGTACAGGTGTTTTGGAGCTTATGGTTATCCATGAGGTCGCTGGGAAGCTGGGTGGATTTCTGGTGCTTCCAGGCATGATCTCTGGACTTAAAACAGGCTAAGAGTTCTGGAGTAATCCACGGTAGGTGGTTATCCCCAACCCTGGTTTGTTTGAGATGGGCAAAGGTGTTCCAATTTGCAAGGAATATTTCTTTGAACTGTGCTAGAGCCTTATCAGCTGAGAGGGAGGAGACTAAGGGAGACCAGTCAGAGAGAGAGAGAGAGATAGATTGTGCAGGAGAGCTTCAAGGTCTATGGATTTGATGGAGTGAAGTTACAAGGTTTTATGCGGAGATTTTAATCTGTGAATTTTGGGTTGTGGTCGCTGAGAGCATCTGGGATACTTTGTTGGGGTGGGTGGTATGAACTCGGTCAATCAGGGAATGATTTTGTGTCTTATGGTTAGGGTGGGTGGGTTCCGAGATCAAATGTGAGAGGTTCAGAGCTCCAATATTGTTACATATTTTGGATGTCTTGGGAGACAGCCAGTTTAAGTTAAGCTCACCTAAGATGTATAGTTCACCAGAGCGAGAAAGGGCTGCGATGGAGGCTATAAGGTCAAGAGCAATAGAGGGATGGACGTTTGGGTGATAGTAAATGCTGGCTATAAAGATGGGGAAGGGTGAAGGGCAGAGTTAAAAGAATAGCCAGTGCCTTGTGGGATGCTGGGCTAGTGGATGAATAAATAATAGAGTATTGGAGGGAGGTAAGAATGTACATGGTGACGCCACCACCTCTACCTGCTTGGTCTTGCTTCAGGAGGGAGTAGCCAGAAATGGAGACCGAGAGATCCGTGATCGTGCTCTTTAGCCAAGTTTCCGTGACAATCAGTATGTCAGGTTCTAGAGTGGCTACCATGGTTTGCAGAAGGTCGATTTTTTTTGCAACAAACCACATATGTTTAGATGAAGGATCTTGAAACCCTTCAGGAGGACAGCTGGAGCAACAGAAGGGGGCCGCAGTAGATAATGGAGCTTTCAGGGCAAGAGACACTGACGCACCAGGGTTGGGGTGGATCTCTCCGGAGGAGAGCAAGAGTAGAGCTAAGATGAGGAAGTGAAGCTTGGGGCATTTAGAGTTGGATGTCGAGGAACCAGTGGAACTAGCAGGATAATGCACATGAGAGTAGCGGAACAGGAGATGAAGAGCAGAAAAGAAAGGTGGGACAGTAATGAAGCATGAGGGATAGAGGGAGATTATGAGCATAGTTCAGAGGGTGGGGAGGGGTGATAGCAAGGATATATGTAGGGGATTGGAGATAGGAGGTTGTAGAAGGTGAGTTATTCAGCATTTGCGAGTAGAGACCAATCGGAAAGGTAAGGGAAAGTACAAGGAGTAGAGATGGGGGGGGGGGAGAGAGGAGAAAAGGAGTTTCATGTTGCAGGGCATGATATGTGTAACAACAACAACAAAAAAATGATAGGAGAAGCAAGGTGCTAGGTCTAATTGTCTCTAATTAAGAGATGCTTAACTAGAGTAAAGGAGAGGTATCTATATGAACATCATAGTTACAGCTGAAAGCAGAGCTAGATAGAAGGAGAGAAGTCAGTCCAGTCAGTCAGAAGAGACAAGGTTTTAGTGTTCTGTGAAGGGCCGTCTTCCACCAGAGTGGCCCAATCAATTGTGCAGCTTAGGATCCGAGCACCTAGCTGAAGCAGTTACCTAGAAAGACTTTGGGGCAGGCGGGCAGAGATGGTGATTGGTCGTCCGGTAGGAATGCCGGAGCCACAGTCATAGCAGTGATGCCCACTCAGGGCAGTCCTGTGAGAGAGAGAGTATGGTAGAGTCTTAGTTAAGACCAGCAAAGGACAAGGAGTGGCTAAATCAGGGGTGGGGGTGGGCAGAGAGACACAGAGCACAAAAGATATCTAGAATACTTCAATAGAAGGGTGGAGAGATAGAGGGAGACAAAGGATGGCTAAAGCAGGTGATAAAACGGGCGTCAGCAAGAAGAGGGGAGAGGTCAACCAAGGGGTCGTTTGTGTTCCTAGCAATAAAACCAGGTTGAAAAACAAGTGGAGGGGGGGCACTGAGGGCGAGAGGAGCCAAGGACTAGAGTAGCAGAACTGAGATCAGGTTGAAGAAGTGAATGCAGTGGGGGTGAGAGGAGCCAAGGACAGGAGTAGTAGCTAGGTAGTTAAATATGTTGCAGGGCGCCAGAGACAGAAAATGGCAGCAAGGTAGGTAGATAAGGTGAGGCCAAGTGGAACTGAGATTTCCTGGCAGCCTGTAGTATGAACAGGCTGTAAACAGTCTAACAATAATTACTAATTTAGTTCTAAATTACTTGGCAGGCCATAGCTTTAAACAGGCTGTAATCACTCTAAAACAAACTGTAAATTTGATCTATAACAAAGTAACAAGGTGCAGTAAGCACAGTAAGTTAACAGTTGCGCAAAGGGCTAATGTAAAAACTTATATGCACACTGTTTAAAAGCACACTCTGGATATATGAGCAATTTTGTCATTTTGGGATTCTTTTTACATATATTCAAATGATACTTTTGCTTGATGAATGCTTGCCTGATTGAATTAGTGCAAACTTTAAGCTCTAATTTATTTATTTACTGGATTTTTGCAACTGGGTGGGCACACTGAGACTAGTATTCCGTTTTGAGGTTCGAGTGTTCCTCTTCTAGTCACCAATTTTTGAATAAATAAATACATAAATAGAGAGGGCCAGTTCAGAGGGGAGATGACAGAGCAGTAATCTTACGTATTTGCACCAGCTGCAGAAGACTGACTTGATTGTGTAGCAGCCTGAGTCAGTTTAGCTCCAGAGGAGTATAGGGACGTCATACAGTATAGGGACGTCATACAGTGTAAGGACATCATACAGTATAGGGATGTCATAAAGTGTAGGGACATAATACAGCATAGGGACATCATACAGTATAGGGACGTCATACAGTGTAGGGACATCATACAGTGTAGGGTCATACAGAGTACATCCAAGGGTACTAAAGGAACTGGCTGAGGAGCTGGCAGGGCCACTGGCAGACCTGTTTAATAGTTCACTAGGGTCAGGCATGGTACAGCAAAACTGGAGAACAGTACATGTAGTGCCCCTCCACAAAGCGGTCCTAAGGATGACCCAGGAATTACAGACCAGTCAGTCTGACCTCCATTGTAGGCAAGCTCATGGAGACCATTCTAAAGGAAAGGTTGGTGGAATATCTAGAAGTGCATGGTCTCCAGGAGGCATGGGTTTGGGTGGGGGAGATTGTGTCAAACGAATCTGATTGACTTTTGACTGTGTCACTTAGACAGGGGCCAGCTTGACATCCTGTATCTTGATTTGAGCAAGGCCTTTGACTCTGTGCCCCACAAAAGGCTGATCAGGAAGTTGGTAGATCTTGGGGTTGAGGGAAAAGATGACCAGATGGGTGGAAAACTGGCTGAGGGACAGAACCCAGAGGGTGGTGGTTGGGGGAGAGTTATCTGGTACCAGAGAGGTAACCAGTGGGGTCCCACAGAGCTCTGTTCTGGGGCCGGTGTTGTTCAGTGTCTCCATCAGTGACATTGGGGATGGCATTAAGGGCAAAATGTGCCTAGTTGCTGATGACACCTAGCTCTGCGGGAGAGAGGACACAGCTGAAGGGATACAGGAAGATCTGGAAAAGCTGGGGAGGTGGTCCAGGATCTGGCAGCTTGGTTTCAATGCCAAGAAATGCAGAGTTATGCATATTGGAGCCAAAAATCCCAAGACAGAGTACTACCTGGGTGGAGTCTGAGTATCTGCATCAGAAGAGGAGAAGGACCTGGGAGTGATGATCACTAGTGACCTGAAGCACTCCATGCAGTGCAAGAAAGCAGTAGCAAAGGCAAACAAGATGCTAGGATGCATATCTAGGGAGCTCAGTAGTAGGAGAGAGGAGGTTATACTGCCCTTGTACAGGTCACTGGTAAGACCGCATTTAGAGTATGGAGTTCAGTACTGGTGCCCATGCCTCAAAAAGGACATTAATCTGCTGGAGAAGGTCCAGAGGAGGGCTGCAAAGTTGATAGTGGGTCAGCAGGGTAAGGCATACAAGGAGAGGGCGAGGGCACTGAACATGTACTCCCTGGAAGACAGGAACGAGAGAGAGACAGAGAGAGGGGACATCATCCGGGACCTTCAAGTACTTGAAAGGGATAAATAAGGTTGATAAGGAGAGTCTCTTTAAGCTGAGTAGCAACCATAACACGAGAGGGCACAGTCTTAAACTGGAGGGTGGGAGGTTTAATAGAGAGGTCAGGAAGCACTTCTTCACAGAGAGGGTGGTGGACACTTGGAATGCACTGCCACAAGAGATCATCTCATTGAAGACAGTGGGCAGCTTTAAGAGAGGATGGGATACGAACATACAAACATACAAAATTTGCCAGCAGATAAAGGCCTAGAGGTCTATCAAGTCTGCTCGAATGTGCAGCTAGCACCCCTTATTCTGTAGCTGCCCCTCCCTTCCATCCTTCCCCTTCATTAACCCTCCCCCTTGTCCTGTCCCATCCTCGTTTGAAGCAGTCCACTGTTCTACTGCATACCACTTCAGCAGGTAATGCATTCCTGCACTACTGTCCTCCCAGGTCCCTCCCCACCCCCAACAGCCCATACCCTTTAGCACAACACCAGGTTCTTAGCCATCCGTTAAATTCCTCTATTCTCAGGTTTCTTGTTGTGCTTGCCTTTGGCACAGGAAGTATCTCTGAAAAAGTTACTGATCTTCCTGCCCCCTCACTTAATTGTGCTAGTTCCTCAAGCCTCCTCTGGATTGTATCTACTGTCTTGTCAGCCAGGTCGTTTGTCCCAAGATGTATAATTAAATGAAGCTTGTCCCTACCCCTTCTAGCATATTTCAGAACAGACTGTCCCACCCTTTCCGCTGTCATTCCTGGCATGGCCTCCACCCAAATGCGACTATGCCTCTCTCCCTTGCTACCCCACCTAACTCCTCTTAGTATTGAGTCCCCAGCACTAAGATTCCACCCCTCTTACTCCCTGCTTGCTTCCATTCATCTCCCTCTCTCATTTCCAGCTCCTCTTCTTCCTCCTGCACATTATTTCCCCCTTTTACCCCTGTTGCAATTCTCCCAGCAGAACTTCCCCCGCTCCAGTTTGGTCCAGGCATTTATCAATTACTCCTCTAATTTCATAATTTCCCTCCTCCACCTTCTTCCTCCTCTCTAGCAGTGCACAACTAGTTTCTGAAGGCCCTTCACAAATGCCCGCTCCCTCTCTCTTCATAGTAACCTGTTCTCTCCTTTCTACTCCATGACTTTTGCCACTTCTTCACCTCCCCTCACAAGTCCCTATCTCCTCCTTCCATTTGTCTTTTGTCTCCTGACCAGGTTTCCCCGGCAGTTGTTCTTCCTGGCCTGGGCCCCTTTGTCTCTGCTTCCCTTCTTCTGACCCTCTCCTCACCACTGTCGTCCTCTCTCCCTCATCTCCCCTTCTTCCTCCCTCCAGTATTGGGCTAAATCCACCCCCAATCTGCCTTGCCTGTCTTAGTTCCTCCTGCAGACCCTCAATCTACTTTCTAAGTTTTTCTATGTGGTTGCACACTAAACATCCTCCCACACTCCAGGCAATTTTTAGAAAGATTGGTGCACCACAGTTGTTGCAGCCTACCACCTACCCATTGCTATCGTTGTCCTGGCGACCCCCATCCTTCAGATGCAGGATACCAAACACTCCCCAAGTCTCCCTCTCCCTCCTCTATCAGTGCAAAACATTTTCTATTTCCCTTACCTCCTTTGTTGTACACGTTTAGATATATTGAGCAACTGCTTTTATATTCCTATCCTTCCTATCCACACTCAAAACAGACTTTAAGTAGCCATTGCACAACCTTCTTCAAACTCCTACTCCTCCTTTCCCCAATGCAATATCAAGGCAAAGAAGTAATAATGAAAGCTCCTAGATTTGCATTTACTTCCCTTCCACTGAGAGAGCAGTCACCTCTTCACTTGCTGCTGTTCCTTTCCTGGATGTCTGCTTTTGCTATGACAGGTGCACATCCCTTGCCTGTTTGAGGTGATGTCAGAACCCTGGTATAAAGGAAATAATGGACCAGGGGTGGGTGGGTGAGGGTTTGGGGGTGGGACCAGCCCAAGTCTTCCAGAAACAATCAGGTAGCTGAGGCCTCTGGTCAGACCATTAGCACCCTTCCCCCACTCTGCACTCAAACTTTGCAGCTAGTGAAGCCAGCAACAATGAATCACAATTCTACTCAAAGTCCCCAAAATAAGTTTGCTACCCAAAGAAACAGGACTCCAATTCAAACAGCTTCACCAACAACACATCAAAACAGGCTTGGAATTAGAAGATATATGTCTCCAATTCAAAGAAACAGACCCAGTTAAATCACGCCAATTATGTTTTAAAACAGAAGAAATAGGTCTCTACAAATACAGCCTGCCACACAGTGAAGCAAACAAATGAGCCCACTTATAGCTGCCAAAACAGGTTTCAAAATTCCAACAGCCCCAAACAATACCCTGCTAGCCCCTTAGTAGTAAGAAAGAAAAGAAATAACCTTCTACCAAGTAGAATTCACATGAAACAATGTAAAACAACAAGAAGCTACTGTACTGTAGAGCTGATCTTGTCCCCCTTCTAGTTCCTTCTGAGAAGCCAAAGCACTGAGTTCCAAACTCTGTGATTTCCCTTGTGCCGCTTTCAAAATCAGACAATTCCAAACTTTGTGATTTCCCTTGTGCTGCTTTCAAAATCAGACAGTTCCAAACTCTGTGATTTCCCTTGTGCTGCTTTCAAAATCAGACAGTTCCAAACTCTGTGATTCCCCTTGTGCTGCTTTCAAAATCAAACAGTTCCAAACTCTGAATAGGCATAGGGGGAAAGTGTAGAGGGAGGGCAGGGATATTAGCTTAAGCTGTGGACCCTGCACAATATGAGCAGACTTGATAGACTGAATGGCCTTCTTCTGCTGGCATGTTCGTATGTAACAGGAAGGGTGCCATTTGATTTTGCAAAGCAAGCTTACCTTGTAATATAGGCTCTAAGCGTATACAGCAGTCCAAGTTTCCAGTATACGGCTTTAGTTACATAGTCAATGTGAGACTGAAGTAACCTTTCCTGATATAGACTCCCAGGTCTGTGGTGGAAGCCACTACCTCAAGAGAGACCCCTGCAGTATTAGTGAATTTTAGCAGCTCATGTCTTTCAGAACCAAACTTTCTAGTGCCAAACAGCATTGTTTCAGTTTTGTTTGGGTTAAGGATAAGTTGCATGGTCAAGAGCCAGTTTTCAAGGCACTTGACATCATGACCGAGGCTAGAATTTATAAGGTTATCATCTGTATGGCTCCTGTACAGCCAAGCATCATCAGCATACAGCTGTATTGTATTCTAGGCTCTTCAGAGTTATAAGGCAGATCATTTATAAATAGAATAATGGGAGACCCAGAATGGAGGCCTGTGGAACCCCATCTGAGATGACTCTCATAGACAAAGTGCTGCCCTCCATTTTACTAATTGCATACAACCAGTGAGAGAACTTCTGAACCAGGCATTTGCAAGCTGGTTAAGGCCCGAATTTCTAGGTTTTAGGGAGGCGAAGTTCATAGTTGAGCAGGTCAAATGCATTGATTATATCAAAGAATACAGCTCCAGTGGCTTGCCTTAATCCATCAGAGGACAGGCAAATTAGGGCAGTATCTGTTCCTTGCCAATTTCTAAAGCCATGCTACATCTCAGTTAACCGGTTATGGAATTCAGGGTATTCCCGCAACTGATTGTTCAACATCCTGGCCTTAATTTTGCCCAGGGTGCTCAATATCGGGACAGGTTTGTTGTTTTTGACGTGTTAATTGGCATCCCCTTTATGCACAGGTACTACATGTGCCACCTTCCACTTTATAGGTACAGAACCTATGAGTAGAGAGACTTACATAAAGAACTGCACAGAATCAGTAAGTTATTTTTCACAGTAGAAGCTGTTAAATGTACTACTGCTCTAGCTACTCAGGGTTTTTAGTTCTCATATTGGGTATGTCTGATTTCCGTGCTGCTGGTAAGAACCCTTTTAGAACTGCATGATGCAGGTTATGTCCCTGTTTTATGACTCTTTTATTGGCACAATGCATTTATGTTCTGCTATGGAACTCTGGGCTTGTTTGGGACATAAATGACATCATTCAGTTCTAAGATGGTACTTACCACCAGACTGTAAACCTGAAACACCCACTGAGGTCACAAAAAAGCCTGTGCAGATGGAACAATAACAGAATTTGAACCAGTACTTAATAAACAGCTTCTACTAGGTATAATGACTTACAGGTTCAGAGCAGTTCTCCTTTAAAGGTGATAGTAAACGTTTTTTACACCTCTAGATGTCCTCCAGCTGTTCCTTTATTGGTTACCCAGTGTTCTGATATGTTTTTGACCTTTTTTGTTAAACTAATAATCTAATTTTGTTGCCTTTGAAATTGTAACTACCCTGAATCCATCTTTCCTCAGCAGTAGCTCTTCTCTGTTCTCCTACTGTCTGAACATTCTATGACATCACAAACTCCTTTCCAGGCCATTCAGATGGATAGCATGGCATGGGAGTTACTGATGTCATGGAATATATTAGAGATATGAAAATCAAGAGCAGTAGCTGGTGAGGAGAGTGGAGCGCTGTGTAGATCTAAGGGTGTCCCAAAGCTAGAGTATTTATTTATCAAAAAATCATCAAAGCATATCAGAATACATAACTGGCATGGAAATGAAGATGGAAGGACAGTTAAATATGCAGAAATCATTTCCTGTCTCCTTTAAGAGGGACTGTAACTGACAGACAATGACAGTGGTAGTTGTTTGAAGTAGCTTGGGCTCTTAAGGGAGGGAGGGGCAGCTGCAGTGTAAGGGCTGCTAGCTGCACAATCGAGCAAACTCCGTAGACCGAAATGCCTTTTATCTGCTGGCAATTTCGCATGTAAATTATCACGACCTGGACAGTCATCAATCTAAATACAGATCAGCTGGTCCATTACCTCCTTTTTGGTGATTAATCTGAAGTGGAAGTCAAGGAGATTTGAGATAAGGACTTAAGGGGGTGGGTGAGTGAGGTGTTGCAGACACACTGGCTAAGATGCATATGGTGAACATGTGACGAAGTGTAGTACTGTATACTCTAAATGAATTTGGAAATATAATTTCCAACAGAGATCAACACTGGGGGTTAAGAAGGAGCGCATAATGAAGCAATTAACATGTTTTAGCTGCTTTAATATCCTGTTTTAGATTGAAAAAGATCCTTCTTAGTCAATCAGAACTCAGAGCTGCTGTCCTGCATAACAGGACAGTGGCCTCAGTAATGGTAGTGTATGGTAATCCCTGTGTTTTGATGGGTTATGATGACTAGCACTACAGTGCATCCGTGAGAAATTGGCAGTTTAAGTTTTCTCAGACACACTTTAGCGTGAGTGACACAGCAATTTTGATGTTCTATAGTAAAACATTTTTCTATCCCCTCCCCCCCGTATCATAG
The DNA here is from genome assembly GCA_016271365.2 of Neoceratodus forsteri. Taxonomy (NCBI): domain Eukaryota; kingdom Metazoa; phylum Chordata; order Ceratodontiformes; family Ceratodontidae; genus Neoceratodus; species Neoceratodus forsteri. The sequence goes on from CM028133.1 coordinate 1,112,218,915, forward strand.
CTATAATGGTAGAGTGTTTGAGGTTTCACTCAGTAACAAGTGACTGGAGTGTTTATAAACACCTCAGCCTATGGCCGAAGTGTTTATTTACCCTGGCTGGTTTGGTTATTACCTCATAAACTGTGACTGCTATCCCATTATCACCATAGTATACAAATTACTGTCCTAGGTTCAGAAGAAGTGCTCTTTAAGAATCTTTTTTTAGATTAGCTCCATTGGAGCTATTTATTCATTTACTTTGTCAATTATTATTTATTTTCTCTTTAATTGGCTCTGTGTTGTGAATTTGTTTTTTATTTTGTCTGTTTTTTTGTATGGTATCACGAACACCAGGGAAAGGGCACCTAAAAATAAAACTGCATAGCTTTTTTGAAGCCCCATCCTTATAGTCCAGGAGTTCTCACACTTTGTCATAGTGAGCCTCCCCCAATCCTTGGACAAGATCTTGAGCCACCCCCTAATACAGAAATCATTTTGGGCCTCCCCATAGTTAGAACTATCATCATACTTTGCACATTACGGGAAGAATACAATGAAGTGCTTTTGAGTAGTTGAGTTTATTCTCATTTTACTGGCGCTATTATTTCCCTTTCTATAACCCCCTCTCCAGATCAACATACTCCTCTACACTTCTGAGTTTTGGCCCTATTACCCCTCGTTGCAGTACCTCCATGAGTCAGACTGTTTTCTTTGTCAGTTTTACCCTGCTCTTCAACACCTTCTCAGGGACCATTTTGCTCCCTCCTGGCCTTGCTCCTAGTATCTCTCTGCTTAGCCTTTATATTTGTGCTTTTCTGAAGCCAGTATAATGGGTCAATTGTTATCTTGTTCCTATTCATTTGTATTATTTTGCATTTTGTTTTGCAGTTTCCAAGAATTGTATTTCCTCCATTCAGCTTTCCCCCATGTCATGCCAGGAAACAATTGTTTGTTGAGTGTGTTTTCCTGGTAACCATTTTGTACATAAATTTGCATGCCATTATTCACTTTCAGTTTGCTGCATCCTTTCACACAAAGCATCCAAAACTTGACATTTAAATATAGTACATTTTAAGGCTTGCTTGAGCCTCCCCTGGAACAGGTTAGGGCCTCCCCTGGGAGGCTGGCCTCACCATTTGAGAAACCCTGTTATAGTCACATCAGGCAAATGCCCTATAGACAATGCCTGCAGTTCATATAAAATAATGGATGGATGACTGTGTGATACAAGTTTTGTACATACCTGAGGTGAGGTTTGCTTCCTAAATCGTGAGAGGAAAGCTTGAGCAGTTTATAAAGGCAAAACACATTGAAGATGTGAAAAGAGTAAACAGCGCAGTGTTGTATTATTTATGTAAGCAATAACCCATGACAGGGTGTGGGGTTATAGGCATTTAATCCACCAGGGTGCGTTGTGAGGCGCAGGTCGCCCAGGACAAGTGTCTCTGGCGCTGATCATGGATTAAATGCTATAATAACTAGTTACCATTTTTGCCATAGAAGCGGGTTATAATTCTAAGCGTTATAACCAGCCAGTTATGACATTCACGCGCCCGGTTTACCTTCTACTGGGCATGCGCCAGCTCCCACTCTTCCGTTCTTGCCTGCGGCTCCCACTTCTCATCCTGGACCGTTCACTGTTTGAGACTCTGCATCGCAAGTTGCATAACTAATATTTTTTTTTTTTTTTTACTTTTATACAACTGCTGAGCCCCAAAGAAAAATCACCGGTTATTCTGAGCCACCATGCTACCCCAGAACTTCCTCTTCCCTGCCCTCCCCTTCCGTCATGCTCCTCAGCACTGGACACTTCGCCAAACGAACTACGCGTACGTTTCTTTCTTTTTGTTTTGTTTTTTAACAAAAATATGTCTGAGCACAAATGTGTTTTCACATTAAAATTTAAAAAAATAAAGACAAACACTGATTTATGTCAGGAGCCGAGCCACCGCAGACCACTTTGAAACCCCAACAGTCTGCGGCTCAGCTCCATAGCTACATTTATTTTGTAGACAAAGAACCTCTGTGCGCAAACACTGAGGCAAGGGTTACCCCAAAGGGCATTTGGCTGGGAAGCCAAGTTTCAAGAAAATACAAAATCACATGCCCCCACAATTGGCAGGGCGATGTGTGTCTATTTTCTTTATTTTATAGAGTTGCTTCAGTGAGGAAGGATCCCTTGCAATTATACAAAATAAAAGATGGGTAGCTAGTTAAAACTTGGATTTTACACACCCCCTTGGGGTGGGATGCCTTTATAAACCCCTCGTGCTTGGCTCTCAGGGTTTATATGGCATCCCACCCCTCGGGGGTGTATACAATCTTGTTATAACTAGCTACCCATCCATTATTCTCCATATAACCCCACACCCTGGAATGGGTTATTGCGCCTATAACATGGGTTACCTTTCAGATAGGGTAGACCTCCTCAAAACCGGCTGCCCCCTCATTTTAATGTGAAAAATGAATGTTATCCTTCCACCTTGCAAAGTAGTGCCTCTGAAAAAATACATTCTGTGGCTTTTCATGCTTCCGGAACTGTCTCAATGTCACTTTACACTTGTTTCTTTGCATTTCTGGTGGATGACAAAGTATCAGGTTGCATGTGACTGGTATAGGGTGTAAACCCGTATAATATCACCCTGTACGAGACACACACTGACTGTGTGTGGGGAGCTGCTGACCGTGAGTTTAATCAATGGTTGCACAGCATAGTGAGAGACAACCAGAGGACACAGTTACTTGTACTCTTTCTCTCTTGCTTGCTCTGTTAGCCTGGCTGGAGAAACACAAACCACCGCTGAGCAGACTGCAACTGAGGGCTTGTTGCTACCTGCTGCACCTTTTTTGCTGTCTCTCTCTCTGTCAGTCCCCCACTCCCAGAAGTGCCGAGCCCTTACTTAACCTATTGCCTCCAAAACAAGCCTGCCGCCTCACTGCAGTCCCAATGCTCCAATCGCCCGGTGTGCTGCTGCCTTTCACCGTCTTGCTCTCTGCAACACAACAGACACAAGAAAAAGTGGTCTGCACACACTGCACAGGTAAAGACGGTCAGAGGACCAGTGCCCTGTTTGCACTGTCTCTCAAGTACAGGCTCAAATGTTTGGCAGGGGATGGGAGGGGAACCATGATATCTCACGCAGCATGGTGCAGCGGTTTCTGCAGGGATGGGAGGGCACACGTAACACTCGCTCTCTTCCCCGCTTCGGAGCACTTAACGATGCACTTAGAAACATGAGCCATTCAGTCTGTGTACCGCACGGGGAATAGAAACATAGAAACATAGAATTTGACGGCAGATAAGGACCGCTTGGCCCACCCAGTCTGCCCATTTCCCTACCTACTGGATAAGCTGCAGATCCTAGTTAACCAGCAGCCTACTTCTTCCTACCCCACCCCCAGAACTGCCTTATGACTATCCATGCATGCTTGGATTCCACCACTGATTTTGACTCCACAACCTCCTCCGAGGCAGTTCCATGCATCCACAACCCTCTCTGTGAAAAAATGCTTTTAAATTACCTCTGAGGCCGCCCCCATCTTCAAATTGTGCCCTCTTTTTCTTGCACACTCTTTTTTGAAAGATGCTACCCTCTTGGACTTTGTTGATTCCCTTGAGGTACTTGAAAGTTTCTATCATGTCCCCTCTCCTCCTTTCCCGAGGCTATACATATTAAGCTCCTTAAGTCTCTCTTCATATGTCTTCCGGTGCAGACCCTGCACCATTTTAGTTGCCCTCCTCTGGACAGCTTCCATCCTGTCTATGTCTTTATGAGATTGGGTCTCCAGAACTGCACACTACTCAGATGGGGTCTCACCAGCTGTCTGTACAGAGGATAATAACTTCCTGGTTTCTACTGGTGATGCCTCTCCCTATGCATCCCAGTATCCCCCCAGCACTCCTTGCTGCCCTCTCACATTGCTTGCTCATCTTTAGGTCATCTGATATGACTACCCCCAGGTCCCTCTCCATTTTTGTTGTTGTTAGTATCTCACCCCCCATTGTGTACTCTTCCCCTGGGTTTTTGTTTCCCAGGTGCATTATCTTGCACTTCTTAGCATTGAATCTAAGCTGCCATACGTTTGACCATTCCTCTAACCTTGCCAAGTCCCTTCTCATCCTTTCCACCCCACCCTGTGCATCAACTCTGTTGCAGATCTTAGTGTCATCTGCAAAGAGACATCTTTCCTTCCAGTCCTTCTGCAATGTCGCTTATAAAGACATTGAAGAGGACCCGTCCTAATACTGAACCTCGGTACCCTACTATTAACCTCCCTTTTTCAGAGTGCACTCCATTTACTATTACTCTCTGTGTCCTATTCTCCAGCCAATTCTTTACCCAGGCTGTCATCTTGGGACCCACTCCCAGGCTGGCTAACTTGTATAGTAATCTTTGTGTGGGACTGTGTCAAATGCCTTGCTAAAGTCTAGGTAGGCCATGTCCATAGCCCCTCCCTGATCTACTACTTTGGTCACCCAGTCAAAGAAATCTATCAGATTCGTCTGGCATGACCTTCCCGCTGTGAATCCATGCTGCCTAGGGTCCTGTGCCCCTCTGGCCTCTAGATACTCAACAGTTCTTTCCTTTAGAAGTGATTCCATCATTTTCCCTATCACTGAGGTTAAACTAACAGGTCTATAGTTTCCTGCTTCTGCCTTGCTCCCACTTTTGTGAAGGGAATCACATCTGCCCTCCTCCAGTCCTCGGGTACCACCCATGATCCCATGATTTGTTAAAGGGTAGTCAGTGGTGTCACTAGTTCTACCCTTAGTTCTTTTTAGAATTCTGGGATGAATCCCATCAGGCCCCATTGCTTTGTCCACCTTCAGTTTTAGAGTTCTTTCAGAACCCTTTCTTCTGTAAATGGGCGGTATCAACTTCTGTATCCAGCGTGTTACTACTGTTTGTTTTATGTACCTCCCCCTCTTCCTTTGTAAATACTGAGCAAAAATATTTGTTTAGTATCTCTGCCTTTTCACAGTCTCCCTCTGCCCACCCTCCTGCCCCTTTATTAAGCCTCACTATCCCTCCCTTGGTCTTCCTTCGCTCCCTGATGTACCTATAAAAGGTTTTATCCCCCTTCTTAACTGAGTTGGCTATCTTTTCCTCGGTTTGGGCCTTTGCTGTTCTGACTGCCTTCCCAGCCTCCTTTTGCTTTAACTGATACAGTTCTCTGTCCTGCTCCTTCTGGAATTCCTTGTACTTCTGAATGCTTTCTTTTCTCTTGAACCTTCACTGCCACTTCCTTTGAGAACCATAGTGGTTTCTTACATCGTCTTGTTTTGTTTATTTGCTTCACACAAGGCTCGTTACCTCTGTGATGGCAGTTTTATTATTCCCCATTGTTCTTCCACCCTCCTTCCTGCCCATTTGCTAGTGCATTCTAGGCACTCACCCATTTAGCCAAAAATCAGCCCTCCTAAAGTCCAGTACTTTTGTCTTTGTATGGCTTGACTCTATTGCTGTGTTTATTGTGAACCATACTGTTCGATGGTCGCTAGTTCCCAGATGGCTACCCACTTCTACATCTGTAATCCTCTCTCCATTTCCATTTGAGAGAATCAAGTCTAATATTGCTCCCTCTCGAGTGGGCTCCAGTACTAGTTGTCTAAGGCATGCCCCCTGTAGGGCATCTAGAATAACTGCACTCTTCGAAGTGGCAGCTGCAACTGCACTCCAGTTAACATCTGGCATATTCAGATCACCCATCAGCAATATCTCCCCTTTTTCTGCCATTCTAAGTATACTTTCTATCATTTCCCTGTCCATTTCCTCCCCCTGAGAAGGGGGTCTGCATACTACCCCTGTGCGTATTGTGGTGCCATTGCCTGTCTCCAGATTTACCCACAGTGCTTCTTCTCCTCCCTGTTTACCCTTTTGTTCTGTTGCTTTTATTCCTTCCCTTATGTAAAGAACTACTCCTCCTCCTCTTTTACCCCACCGTCCCTCCTGCAGACAGTGTATCCTGGTATGTTTATGTCCCAGTCATGGTTTTGTGTGTACCATGTTTCTGTGACTGCCACGATATCCAGATGTTCCTCCTCCATCAAGGCCACTAACTCAGGAAGCTTGTTACCCAGACTACGGGCATTAGTACTCATTGCTCTCCATTTTGATGGCTTTACCTTCTGTTGCAGCACCCCCACTGACTGTTCTACCTCAGTCTTTTCTCATTTAGTACCCTGTTTTGTAGGGAGAGGCTGGGATTTTCCTGTTGCTTGTCAGTGCCTCCCCCTTTGACTAGTTTAAAAGCTTGCCAATGAAGCATTTAAACCGATTGCTCAAAAGACTTGTTCCCTTCCTGGACAGATGCAGACCATTCTGCCAGTATAGGCTGGTGTCCCTCATGTACCTATGGGATGAGTGCCGCTCTATTACGCTCTCTTTCTCACGCTACATGTTGAATTGCTGCTGCCTGCTGTGGGGGGGGGCACATAGCTACCTGCGGGATAGGCAGGGGACGCCAGGGGGATAACACTGGCAGAAGCAGCACTCTGCATTGTAGAAGTAGAGGGCCACTGTATTACCCATTGCTTGCTCACTCTCTTGCGGGGACAACGTCTCCCTCTTTGGAGCAGCATGGGTGAGCACACTTCATCAAATATCTCAGTCTCCTAGGCTCGCTAAACACAAAATAAATGGCTATTTTTCAAAACTAAATGAGGAGACTGTGCAGATCCCTCCACTGTGTTAACAGGTTTTCCCAAAACTGACATAAAGGATCTGGCAGGTTAACCATGGATTAACATCTTCTGCCCAATGACAGGTCTTGGCTAAGATAACCCATGTTATAAACCTGGTTATATTGGAATAAGTGACAAACTGCTCAGCCATTCAGTTAATTATTTTTTATTTTCACTTTTGATGGCAAACACTTGTAGATTTTTATCACTGCAGCTACTCATAAAACATGTGAACACTGTATTTCTATGAACATTAAACTTGTTAACTTTTGTACTGCATAACTTTGTTCAAACAGTGAAGTCCATGACTTCTGTGAAAGGCTAAACACAAAGGTGCCTATTCACTAAGGCGGGCGGGGGTACATGCAAAAGGCACGTAACTCCCCCTCTCCCATGCAGCTCCGCACCCGCGGAAGATCCATGCGTCAGCCGTATTCTCACAGATTGGCCAGTGCATGGCTCCCATCTGTGGCCCCATCCCCACCGGCACACGGGTTCTTGGGGGCGGTCGGGTGCGGAGCTGCGGATCCGGGCAAACTGCCAATTGGCAGGTTTGGAAACAGATCAGGGTCATTCAGCCGATTAAGCCCCAGATACAATGGGTGACAGGGCTGTCTGAATAGGGCCTTCAGTCTCACTTACCTGAGATAAGACTACAGGATTGACAATTGTTACATGGGGTGCAGGTAACCAGACCCAAATCCTTCAATAACCTGTTCCATTCTAGCTGTACTCGCCAGGAATTTTCTCCCTCCCTTCCTGGCAGGCTGTCATCTGCCTTGCAACCCCCACAGCCCTGTCACCCATTGTATCTGGGATTTACAGCCCCAGTGCCTTAAAGTCCCCCCCCCACCGAGATGGGGCTTCCTGGGTTACCCAGGTCTGGGAGGAGGCTAGGTAATGTGTGTGGCAGTGGGCAGCCCAGTGGGCAGTGCAGAGCCTGCAAGGGAGTGCGATATCATCCTGCACAGCCTCTGCATTTTCAGCCGGTTTCTTCCCTCCCCTTGTGCACCCCCTGGGTGGGGACTGAGCGGATGCACGCAGTTGCGTGCTTCCTAGTCAGGAGGTGCTCCCTCGCCTTGTGGCTCTGCTTATGCTACCACCTGTGGTTACAAAGGTGGCAGTGTCACAGCGGAGCCCACCGTTCTCCCTCCCCAGAGGACCAGCCGACCCCCAAATGACCCGATCTGTTTCTGAACCTGGGTCACCGATGTGGCAGCGGGTGAGGCTCATCGCCTCAGCCCTCCGTGCCACTGGGCCGGCTGCCAGAAATCTTTTAAGGAAAATCCCTCGGTTACCTTCCCAGTCTAATATTATGTACAGTATTGATGTTCTGACGAATCTAGTGTACAGAAATGTATTGTCAGTGTTTGCTGCCCATATAAAGATTCTTGCACATTAATTGTAATTATGCAATCTACTTGTAGAAGAGAAACAATTCATTATGTGTACTGCGTTTCTTTTTGGTCTTTCTTCTATATTGTAATGACTAAATGTTAAACAAATAAAATTGATTGATCGTTTGATTGATTTGAGATAAAAAGAAGACTTTAAAGGGACACTGGCAACCCCCTTAGGCCTCAAACTGTCTTTAGTTTGGAAAACACATTTTACGCTTGTTCACATTCTGTAGAATGTGCTGATGTAGCTAGTAGTTCGTTGCGATTCCTTTTTTTTTTTTGTTAAGTGAAAACGGACTGCCTACCATACTGGTGTTACGACACCAAAATGTGTTTGCTTACATTCCCTAATCAATTCCCATTGCATCTTTCCTGAACTTGGGATCACCCCCGACACAGTCTAGTCACTCCAGATGCAGTGGACGGAAGTAAAACTATTTCATCATGATTGGCTGCTCTGTTTTGGGGGGCTCCTAATGTTTGGGAACTGTACATTAAAACATAGAGCAAGGAGTCAGCCCGTCAGCACAGTGGAAGCGCTACCACTCACAATGCCAGTGACCTGAGTTTGGAAGCAAGCTCGGGGCATCAGAGCACCAGCCAGGCAGAAGATTATCGAGCATCTGTAGGACAGCTGTCCTTCTCTAGAGGGGAGGGCTTGCAGAGCCCAGGATTTGCCTGGCACCTAGCGGCAGCTGGGGGAATGGCACCTGGGACTGCCCAGAAGGCAGGAGGGTGGGGAAGAAGCCAACCTGTGGCACGCAGGAGCATGCAGCTAACATCATGGCATCATTGCATGCCATGATGCTTGGGGTCACGAAGGCAAAAAATACCACCCACCAGTGGCAGTATGGCGCTACAGCACCCACAGGCCCTGCACCCAACTAGCTGGGCTCACCAGTCCGAATTACTGGATCTGATTGCTGATGGGGATTGGGGGACCCAATCGACCCTGCTGGGGGGCCAAGCCCTGGGGATACTGGCTGGCAGGCAAGTCCCAGTGGGTGTCGGGGTAATGGGACTGGGATGGCCGGGGCAGCAAAGATTTGAAACAAAACAAGGTTGGGTATATTATACCATTAGCATGCCTTTCAGTTCTCCTAAAAAAGCAAACAGATCTATACAGACAGGAACATCAGTGAATTTTAGAAAAGGCAAGCAATCAAAAAGTGTGGGGTTTCAACTAGAAGTAGTATAATGCAGAAATGGTTAACAGTGTCCCTTTAAGAACTTTCAAGAGTTAGTCATGAACTTTGAAATTCCTAGAACTGACAAACCCTTTTAAGCATGAAGCTTCTGGAGTATATGGTAGAAATGAAAGAAACTATCAGATTAACAAAGTAGCTTCCTTATTCTTACATGCAGTGAGGTTGAAGGCCAATACTTCCTCCTTTTTACAATTTCTTCTTTTGCAAGAGGGCAGGCATCGGAGTCCATTATTTGGTGATCTTAAATTCTGGGGGGAGGACACTAGCAGCTAGGCTTGAAATAATATCTGGGCTTCCCACTTAGAGCCTTCTCCTCAGTAAATCACAGGCTAATTCAAGACATTAAAAATTTATATTACGCAGTGGTTTACATGCATAAATTTGGGATTAAAATCAGATAAGTGAATGCATGAAATGTGGGAATGCCAGTGCAGCACTGCTGCATATGATGTGGGAACGTCAGCATTTTAGAGATTTCTGGGATCAGATTAATGGACACCTAATCATCTCATTTCTAGGGTTGCCAATTTAGAAATTGGGAAGTGTGGTGCGCTACAGCTGGAGGTGCTATTTTAAAATATGATGCTCCTTACTAGTCCCTTACTGATTTAATGTGTTTTTGTAATGGTTTGAATTTTGTAAACAGACACGCCCCCCCAAGTTTCAAAAGTGGTGCTGCAATCCAGTCTCTACCGAGTCATAGAAGTCCTATGTGCTTTCTGTCAAACTTCTAAAGCACTCAACACATGTGTCAAGAGTCTGATGCTTGTGTTAGGTACCGATTAGCACGTTGGTGGGCTTTAGAAGTTTGACAGTAGGAGCTAAAATAGGCCAGTACATAGGGCTTCTAGGAGTTTATAGTTGCATTCTCACTTCAGTGACGTAATCATGTCTCACATTGGCGCCATCTTATGGTTGGATCATGGTGCTGACTTAGAAATTGGGGGGATATTTGTTTACAAAATTTAAACCATGATGGAAACGTGTTTAATCAGTAAAGGAAAGGTAAGGAGCACCATATTTTAAAATGGCACCTCCAGCTGTAGTGCACTGCAATTTCCAATTTTTAAATTAATGACCTCAGAAATGAGGTGTTTAGGTGTCCTGGGTCCTTGGTGGCCATTTTGTGTCAGCTAAAGCAATGGATGGTTCGGACTTCAAAAGGAGCTATTGGGTACAATGAATTGTGGAATTCTTCAGGAGGCCCCAAAAAAAACAACATAAACTGTTAAACATTTATCACTGAGAAATTTGCTGCTATTGTGGGATTCTGTGGAAGATAAACATTCACTAACTGTCATGACTGCAGTAGCAGCAAATCCCATCATTTTAAGGTTATGGATTGATAATAGGACACCCTCAACAGATGAATGGAATGAGTAGTCTTGGAACCCCTGAAGGTTGAGAATTGGCTCATGGATTAAGGCACCATAGTACAAGCTTCAAACAAAAGAGGAAAGCACTTTGAAGTTATACCACCTGGAAATATATCTGTATAGATATGAAGACCATTAGCTGCTAGCATGCTGTCTTTTCTACTGCATTTTTATCTCTTGCACATTGTGTTCTTTCCCGGCTGCAGTCGATGAGTTATAATAGTGTTCGCTGACTTTTTCTTTACAGGAATCCTGGGGAACAGACACCAAGTTGCAGAAACCGTCTGCAGGTAGGTCAACTCTGGGACACATTTCAGGCATCTGTTTAACTTTTTTTTTTCCCTCCACTGCTGCTGCCTCTGCTTTACAAATGCTTGCTGACTGATTGTTGGTATGGGGGAGAAGAGGGAGATGAAAGCATTGTGGAAGGTTGAGGGGGAGTGCAGTTTGGCTGCCAAACTCTGCACCATTGTCGTGTGGGTAGCGGTCACATGACTGCAGTTGGCCAGTCGCACTCCTGCGGTCAGGTGTTTATTTTCCAGATGGCAAAGTGACCTCTTGCATGAGTGACCCCAAAACATGAGTGCTATGAATCAGGAGTCTGGTGCCTGAATTAGGGGCATCTGTAGGGCATTCAAAGAGTGGGCCACAGGTTGCTCAATTGTGTTAAGTCAGAGGTAGGCCTTAGAGAGGGGCCTTAGTAAGGGAGGACAATAAGGATAGACAGAGAAAAAGGGAACAAGCAACACACCTTATCTGAGGTAGCCCTGTGGAGGCAGGAAGGAGGGAAGGAAATACAGACTATCTGGGATAGGTCTGCAGAGGCAGGTAGGAGGGAAGGCATCACACCCTATCTTGGATAGACCTGAGGAGGCAGGAAGGAAGGTTCTGCACCCTATCTGGGATAAGCCTGTATAGGCAGGAGGGAGAGGGGAATCTACACCATACCGGGCAGGTTCCTCTCCAGGCTAGTAGGAGGGGAAACCCAGGTGTGTGTGAGGCCAAGGGAATGTCACCCTACCCGGAGTAGGACTGAGGAGGCAGATCAGGGTAGAGGATTACATGATGTCATGGGGGAAGCTACAACAGGAGAATATTCATGCAGGAAATTGGAAGGGAAAAGGTGGTGAGTAGCAGGAGGTGTGGGGTGGCAGTGTTCCTGGACATGCTGTAGAACGCTGGGGGTTGTGTGGTGTGCAGGAAGCTAGGGTTTATGATGTCCGAGATGCAGATGATTAGGGCAAAATTAAGCATGTTAGTAGGGAGGCAAAGGACATGGTTAAGACATGGACAAAGGGCAGGGATCAGTTCAGCAGTAGCAGGGTCAGGGGTCCCAGAGCAGGGGACCTGTCTGCCACTAAAGGTGAGCAAAGTAAGGAGGACCTGTCACCACGAAAGGTGAGAAAGTAAGGGAGGCAGGCTGGAGGGCTGTTTGGAGAGTTCAACAGGAGGTGCAGGGATAAGTCACACCAGTGAGGTACCAGTTACAAATAGAGTCAGTCATTCAGCTCCTCGGAGGAAGAGGATATACCCAAGAATGCATAGGGGTGCAAAGATGGACAAGGTCACTTGGAAGAGTTTGGGAAGTATTAGTGGTGGACCAGAGAAGGAGCACTGATAAGCGGGGAAGAAACATAGGGTGGAGAAACCATGTTGAGCAAGACCTGAGACACGAGTTGTGATAAGGGTAAGAGGGAGAGAGACTAATATAATTGAGCCTGCTCCAGTCCCTCAGAAGCTGCTGCCACTCGCTTGCTGCCAAGGAAGCCACCGCCTGACTCAACCAGCTGGGGAAAAGGAGAAGTTAAGCTATAATTCACTGTTCTCCCCCTTCGATTGTATGCTGCTGCTCCTAGACCCTGTGTGCCATCTCCAAGCCTGCTCCTGCCATGGATGTTTCAGGACACCAGTCCACTGCTGCCTTCAGTTGGATTTGAGCAACCATCTGGCCCGGGTCCTTTGCCATGCCCTCTTATTGCCGACCTCCTTGAGCAGTCCTTCCATGCTGTGGCCCCTCTGTGTGAAGGACCGTAGTGCAAAGGACATCATCCTAAAGAGTCTGCCCAGAGTCAACCTGGTGTCAGCTATCGGTTGGGCATGCTGCTCCAGAACATACTGACTCCCTCCCAAGTCTGCTGAACTACTTCTGAGACTGTAAGTTGACCTGCTTCTCTTTCTACCGAAACAGTAGTTCCTGACTACACAATATCTGGGTCACTCTGAACTTTGCATTTTGTACTGGCCATGGTGACAGTCTATACTCGGTCGCAGTTTTGCAGCTGTTCTTAATTATAATCACTGTTTATAACCCTGCTTTAGCTAGTTTGCACTACTGTTTTGCTATAGTTCTTGCTGCTACACTCAAATCAATGTACGTTATGGTGTTATAGGTTTCCCAACCTTCCTTAGCCTTATTACCACAGGTTTTGCTGTTGCACACTGTTTTCATAGCCAAGTTACACTTAGCCTGCATTGGTGTGTTTGTCACCTTTGAGTTACTGCATTGCAGAGCCAATATTTTCCTTTAGTTCTGTCAGCTTGCCTTGTGTACAGCCTCAGTTGTGCTGCTGCAGTTATCGAGGCAGTTTTGTTTTATAGCTCTATAGCTTACCTAACATACTTGGTTTATTGCTCCACTAACTGCTGCTGCATTACTTTAATCAGCCTACTCTAGTTACTGTTTCAGTTATCGCCCTTCCGTTCGATTGTATCCTAACTTTGTTCAGTCTGCTCGCTGGTTGCATTGGTTCACTGTCTTAGTAATTACTGTGGATTTACCTAGGCAAAGTCACCTGCTACTGGTTTTTAGCTAATCATGTTCCTTACCTTCCCCTTCTGCTTCCTGTTTCTCCCTCTCCTATCCCTGTCCCCTCCCCTTCCCTCTCCCTCTCCCTTGTCTTCCTTCCCTGGTCTCCCATCTCTGCCCCTTCTCCTTCCCTCCCTCTTTCGTTCTCTTGCCCTCACTTTTATCTTCCCCCTTCCACTTACTGTCCTCCCCTCTTTCCCCTTCCCTTCCCCCCGCCATCCACCTTGGGCTCCTCTCTTCCCCTTCTCTAAACGTTGAACTTATACATCGTCTGATAACACTAACCCCGATATCTCCCCTGGTATTCTCTGGGATACGATAAAAATGGTCCTCCGGGGCCATCTTATTAAACATACATCACAACTTGTGAGCACTCGCAGACAGCACAAGTCTCGACTGGAGGAAACTCTGCGTTTCCTACAAACAGTACATAAACAGGGTGACAACTCTGTGCTCCCGCAACTTAAGCAGGTTAAACAAGATCTGGACAGGCTGGCACTACGACAGACAGAAATTGCCTTAAACTTCCTCCGACAGAAGTACTATGAGGTGGGACCCAGGGCTACTAGGCTGTTAACCTACCAAATTAGGAAGCAGAGAAAAGCAACCACTATTACAACTATACGCCACCCAGCAGGCGGCAGACCCCTGAACAAGCTCAATGATATTGTGAAAGCATTCACCACATATTATTCAGCCCTTTACACTCCAAAACGCCACATAGCCCTGGATAGGATTAAAAAGGTTCTTACAGGACCTTGCCCTCCCCAGAGTCTCGCTGGAACGAGGCGGGCAGCTGCTAAGCCCTATCTCGATACAGGAGCTAGTCAGTGCCCTAGCCCAGGCCAAAACTATGAAAGCTCTGGGACCCGACAGCTACGAAGCAGAATTCTATAAGACTACAAAACAGCTCCTCCTGCCCCCCCTTTTGAATACCTGTAACTCTGTCTTAGGAGGGGATTCCCTTCCCCCCACCTGGGCCTATGCTACAATTTCTGTCATCCCCAAGCCCGGTAAAAATTCTCAGCTTTGTGAATCATATCGGCTAATTTCGGTTTTAAACTCAGACTATAAATTATTTATGAGGATCATGGCCCATAGGCTAGAAGTTTTGCTTCCACAAGTAGTTCATAGAGACCAAACAGGGTTTGTCAGAGGGCGTACTACTACAGACAGCATTAAGAGAACCTATCATATAATACGTAAGATGTACGCCTCTAACCTCCCCGCGGCCTTAGTCAGCTTAGATGCAGAAAAGGCCTTTGACAGGGTACACTGGCCTTTTCTATACTCAGTTATGGAGACTGTGGGTTTCCCCTTGTCATTAATCCGGATAATCACAAACATTTACTCATCTCCAAGGACATGGGTGCGGGTCACTGGGCACCATTCAAGATCTTTCCCCCTTTTCAGGGGCACTAGGCAGGGCTGCCCCCTGTCACCTCTCTTATTTGCCTTGTTTATGGAGCCCTTAGCACAATTAATCAGGCAAACCCAGGATATTTTGGGGATCGAGGTTGAGGGTGAAGAGCACCGTATAGCTCTCTATGCGGATGGCGTTCTCCTATACCTTCGAAACCCAGTGATTTCACTCCCGAAAGTTAACGAGCTATTAGAAACATTTGGGCATCTCTCAGGCTATAAAGTGAAGATCTCGAAAACCCAAAATTTTGACCTTTCAATATTCACCGGATGAGGCTACTCGGGAACAATTCCCCTGCAAGTGGGATCTAGGGAAGATAAAATATTTAGGGATAAATTTAACTAGGGATTTGAGTGATGCCTATAGGCAGAACTACATCCCTTTTTCCACACGTCTTAAGGAAGACCTAGCCAACTGGAGTACACTCCCACTGAGCCTTTCTAGGAAGATAGAGCTCATCCAAATGGTGACTTTGCCCAGAGCTTTGTACCTCTTTAACAATATCCCCATTGCCTTCCCTATCTGTATTTCTGAAATGGGACAGGCGATATCCACTATCTGGGCTGGCCGTAGGCCAAGGGTTAAACTGAAACTCCTTACTAAACCAAGGGCCTTGGAGGACTATCCCTCCCCGAGCTTTATCGGTATTACCAAGCTGCGCATCTCCTTCATGCGTTTGCTAGACAGCTTTTAGAAAGCGAAATGCATTGGGCAGAGTTGGAACAGGCAGTTACTCCAGATCTGGAATACTATGCCATATTATACCATGGGACAAGACATGAAGTAGATTTCCAGAATCTGCCTATAGATTTACAGCATAGAGTGACTACCTGGTATCAGGTCAGGAGGCAATTCTCGATTGCCCCCTTTATTCCAT
This sequence comes from Neoceratodus forsteri, assembly GCA_016271365.2. NCBI lineage: Eukaryota > Metazoa > Chordata > Ceratodontiformes > Ceratodontidae > Neoceratodus > Neoceratodus forsteri. Next base: position 1,112,234,669 of record CM028133.1, read on the forward strand.
TAATTTGTCCAATTGCAGTACTCCCAGACTTCCTTCTGGGAAACTGGACCATGCATTTCGTCAATGGTCGATGTGTGGCCTAAGATACCTGTTCCAAATCATAACAAGAGGGAAATTCTGGCCATTTCAGGAAATACAGACAAAATTCAACTTGCCCAACTCCCACCATTATAGGTATTTACAGCTAAGACACTACTACGGGTCATTACCCGCCATAGTGTGTAGTCCTGAACGCTGGCCTCCTTTGATTGCTAGTATGCAGTCTTTGTTTTCCTCCCCAAATCAGAGACACCTGATATCAGTCCTTTATCGAGCCCTGATTTCTTCCCCCTCTGCAAATCGGGTTGATACCCGTGAAAAATGGCAGCATGAACTGGGTATGCCCATAGAAATAAAACAGTGGGAACAAGCCTGCTGGCAGGCATCACGGACATCTAGCTCGCGCCAGTGGCGAGAGTACTCTTGGAAATTTCTCGTTCGATACTTCTATACACCTGAGGTCACTAGTCATTACACCCTGGGATGCTCAGCCGCCTGCTGGCGACTATGCGGTGAGGGAAAGGCTCATCTCACACATGTAATGTATTCGTGCCCTAAGCTGATTCCATTTATTCAAGCTTTATAGTTGGAGCTCCAAGAGATCTTTGATAGGCCCTTCCAGTTGACCCCGCAGGTGTTTATTCTCTTAATGTTCCCTTATGGCCTCAGGGACCAGGGCGCCCGTTACCTTTTAGCCATTCTTTTGTCAGCAGGAAAAAAAGCCATCACCAAATTGTGGTTAACCCCTAACATCCCAACTCTCCGGGATTGGTGGTCTATCACCAAACAAATCTATCAGATGGAAAAATTAACATACAGATTAAATGATAGAGAAGAAAAATTCAACTCTAGATGGAATAGATGGCTTCTGTATTACATGCTGAGAGACCCAACGTTCATCCCATAGACTAATAAACTTTTCCCCTTCCCCTTCCCCTTTCCCTCCCCACACCTGCCACCCCCCCCCACATCCCTTAATTTTACCTTGTGGGTTTGGTTTGTATGGTGCAGGGGGGGGTCCCTCCCCAATTCTGAGGTTTGGGTACCCTAGGGTTGACACGAACGATAGCATATTGTTCGTCAGTACTGTTATTTGAACACCTAAAGTTTTCTCTGACATTTAGGACCTGTTTTAGTAATTTGCTCAAAATTAAGCACTTCAGGAGATGGGTCCCCCTATACCTCCTGGGCCCTTATGGACAATAATTTTTAATTATGCTGGAGCTATCTTTTAATCACTTACCCTGAACATTAACTGCTCTAACGCATGTAGGAGTACTCTGAGTGCTCAATCTTGATTCCTAATTTTACTACTGTATGGACACAATCGAATGGAATGTACTGTAAGTAAATTCAAATAAAGAAGAAAATAACAAAAAAAAAAAAAAGAACTTCTACATTGTCTTTTCTCCATTCCCTCCTCCTTGTTCCAGGGGCGGAAGTCCCACTCCATCTTCCTGCTCCTCTTTCTTCTCCTCCTCCTCCTATCTGGCAATGTCAAATCCAACCCTGGCCCCTCTCTCCTCAACCCCTCTGCCTTTTCTCCCTAAAGGCCTCAGAGTTTTCCACCTTAAAGCTAGGAGACTCCTCTCTAAATTTGATCCCCACAAAGTCTAGATCTCTCAGCACTCTGCTGGTCTCCTAGGCATTTCTGAATCTTGGCTCTCCTCCAGGATACCTCTAGCTTGTCTCTCCCTGACTATCACCTCTTTTGGTATGACCGTGGGAAGTGGGATGGTAGTGTAGCCTTGTATGCGCGTCAAAACCTATTCTGCTGCATTACCTTCACAGAGTCTGTGCCCTCTGCTCACAAGCTTCTCCCAACTAAGCTATCCCTCCCATCTGTACTCTCCATCTTTGTTGGTGTTTTCTATGCTTCATCTAAAATCTCTCCCTTTTGCTTGATTGACATTCTCTCATGTTTCATTTCTCGTGCCTCCTATGGTGAGCTCCTCCTTGGGGATTTCAACATCAATTGGCTCTCCTGTGCATCAAGGCCTACCTCTGTCACGATCGAGTCCCTAAATCTTAATTAATCTCTGAACCCACCCGGCTCAATCCTCGCTCCCCTAACTGCTCATTTCTGGACTGGGTATTCGCCTCCACACCATATCGTTGCAGCAGGTACTTTACCAGGTGCCTTCAGTGACCACTGTATGACCTGTTGTATCAGGAAAATTAGACCCATGCCATCCGCCCCAAAATACATTTGGGCCAGGTCTCTCTGGTCGCTTGATACTAATGCCCCTCTAAAGACCTCACTGCCACTGATTGATCCCCCATTTATTCTTCCCCTGACATTGACATGGCCCTCTCCCTTTCCCATGCCAAATTTATTCATATCTGGGACAAGCAACCCCCCCCCCCCTTAGCAAGTTCAGGGTCAAAAGCCCCCATCACCTGTGGATTACACCTGGCTTCGCTTGACTTGTGAAAGTCTGGGACCAAGCTTGGGCTCATTTTAAATTCTCCCAGTCCATGCCTGCTTCTTTTTTTTGTGTTTGTTTTGGTTTGGACCCCTTCCGCTTATTCTCAGACTCTCCCCCATGCCCAGGCTTGCCCCCCTTTGTGGGGCCACCAGTGGGGCTCCCTATCTCAATGGACACTATTGGCAAGCCCGACTTACCCCAGATTGGGTTTGACGTCAGAGAGCAGTGGGTGGTGGGGTAAGCCAGGTCGTTATGCCAGGGGCCGGCTTTTTTGTGGATGCTTGTTTCCTTGGGGGTGGGGATGTGCAGTGACATCCAGCATGTGCTCTGCCCCTGTAACGTTATGGCTTTGGTCACGGCGGTATCCCTAGCCTCCACCAGGGGTCCGTAAAGCTCCGGACACTCTTCCCCTCCCCCCCCCGGAGATGGAGAGCAGTCCCTAGGACACTTGATCCATTCTTTCCCCGGCTAGCCATGTGGCTTCCGGATCTGTTCCTGAACCCGGGTTGTCGGCGTCGCAAGCAGAAATCTAGCTATTGTGCTGGAGGGCTGCCCTGCCCACTTCTTATCTTATAGGTCACTCAGGAAGTCCTGCATGAAGGTTGTCCTTATTACTAAGGCCCTCTACTTCAAATCCAACCCCTGGTCTAACCTTATCTCCCTAGCAAAATTCTGGAAGGTTATACACTCCCTTTTTTTTTTTTGTTTTACACTTCCCTTTTTACCCCCCCATTCCACTCTTTCAGACCTCTGATCATCCCTATGGGTCCCTCCCACAGAATCTGCCCCCCTAGAGTGCCAGGCTTACTCCTTACCCCTCCTGTCTTACTTCTTCTCCTTGGAGTGCCTGTACAACAGGGTCCCGAGGTGGATCGGTCATCATCTTGGGCCGAGAGAGGGTATGTTTCCGTTTTCTCCTCTTAGTCCTTCCTTCCCTGAGGGCATCGGCACATAGGACAAAACTTTCAGTCCTGCAGTGCGCTGCCGCAGTCAAGTGCCCACAATGTCCTCCCCTCCCTGACTCTCGAAGGGCCATCTGTGCCCAGATGCCTGTTCTTCCACCGGCACCGGTGCATCGGGTGTGCGAGACACCCCAGGATCCCAGCCCTGGAGGAGGAGAGCATCCATTGGGATGCCCAGTCCTCCTCCCCCTGGTGACCTGAGTCCGTTCCCAAACCCGGGTTGCCGGCGTGGTGTGAGGTGTGGCATCCAGCGCCTCAACCCTCAGCACCACCGGGCTGGCATACATTTCCTTTTTGACCCCTCTGCCAGTCCACTTCCCCAGTCCTCTTGGTGGGTGGCTCACTGGTCTTGGACCCTCCCTCTGTTGCGGCTCACTTTAACTTTTTTACCACTGGTGCTCTCCCCTCTCCTCCCCTCCCTCTCCTGGTTCCTCTCCCCTACCGTCCTCCCTCTGCTGTCTGCCCCCCATCCCACTCCCCTAAGGTCTTCCACTTCCCTCCTGTCTCTCCTCACAAAACCTTGCTTGCCTTTATCTTACTTAACCCTGCTAAATCCAGCCCTAATGGACTAGACCCTAAACTTCTCTGTATCTCAGCTCCTGCCATTGCCTCTCCACTCTCTCTCACCTTCTGAATCTCTCTCTCTCTTTCCCTCAGTGCTGTCCCTCAGGCCTGGAAGATTGGAAGATTCTGCCTCTGCACAAAGGAGACAATCTCTCCTCCCTGTTCAACTTCTGGCCTATCTCACTGTTCCCCTCTCTTGCAAAGCTGCAGGAGAGAATTGTCTACTTGTGGATTGCTGACTTGCCTTCATTCCTCTTCCTCTTCCTCTTCCTGTTCTAGTCTGGTTTTAGGAAGCACCACGCCACTGTCTCCTCCTTGCTCTGTGTAGCTGACTCAGTCCTCACTAGGATGGATTAGGGACACATCACCATGGCTATATTCATTGATCTGGCCAAAGTCTTTGACTTGGTGTCACACCCAGTCTTCATGGACAAGCTGTGCTCTGCTGCCCTCTCGGCTCACACTTTTGGTCAGTTCCATTCCTACGTCATAGGCCGCCAACAGTCGGTAGAGGTGGGAGGCCTCCTGTTCCCTCTGCCCCCCATCCTAGCTGGGGTCCCATAGGGCTCTATCCTGGGTGCTGTCCTTTTTCTAAAATTTTCTTCAGCGACCTGCCATCCTCCTGTATTACATTGCATAGCCACGTGTATGCAAATGATATGGATATTTACTTCTTCGGCCCCTCAGCTGCGGCTGTGGAATGTCTGCTCCAGCAAGACTTCCACAATGCACTGTGCTTCTTTCATCCCAACCAACTTTGGGTCAACACTAAGAAAAGGAGTGTCCATGACCGTGGGCACCAGCCAGAGAGTGACCAGGCTGTCACCTCTACCTGTCTTCTCAGTACTGGATGGCACCCCCCCTTAGAGGTGATGGGAAACCGTTTCCACACCTTTAGATACCCTCCTGTTGTACTTTTATTCTCTACCCAGTATTCTATGTTTTTGACCTTTCTTGTTAAAATTAATAATCTAATTTTGTTGCCTTTTTTACTACCCTGAATCCCTCTCCCTTTCCTCAGCAGTTGCTGTTCTCTCTTTTCAAACTGCCAGAACATTCCATGCCATCAACAAGAACATTCCAGGCCATTTAGATAAATAACATAGAACTGGAGTTACAGACGTCATAGCTATCTTAGAAATATGAAAGCAAAGAGCAGTAGTTGGTGAGTAGAGTTGATCTCTATGTTGGTTTGAGGGCATCCAAAAGCTAGATTATTTATTTATCAAAAAATCTTCAAAGCATATCAGAATATGTAACTGGCATGGAAGTGAAGATGGAAGGGCAGTTAAGTATGTAAAAATCATTTCCTATTTCCTTTAAAGTAGTCCCTGTCTTCTAGTACCTCAGTGTGTGATTTGACAGTAAGCTGAACTTCTTTGTCCACATTGACTCCATCCATACCAAGCTGCACCCCAAACTTGTTGCCCTGTACCTCAGCAAAGATTGCCTCTCCCCTCAGGTCCACTGGAAGCTGATCACCAAAAAAGTGCTTCTGGTCTTAGACTATGTGGCTGTGGTCTGTGGCACTGCCCCTTCCTCGTCCCTTGCCAGAATGGATACCTTCAGCAATACCTTCTGCCAATTTGCTACCAGCTAGCACTCTAATACTCATTACTGCTCCCTCTCTTCCTCCCGTTTCATCCTCCCACTCCCTTCGCGTCAGCAGTCCCACTGTGCCTCCTTCATCTCTAAATACTGGTTCGGGTCCCTTCTGTCCTGCCCGTCCCCACTCCTCTTCCTCATCCCCTCCACCTCCTACTCCTTCCAATCCAGGGATCCCCGTACCCATCTCTGTTCTCCACCCCCACGCCTCTGCTAGGCAGGCTGCCTTCTGCTACCATCTCCCCTCTCTCTGGAACCTGCTCCCCTTCTCCATTCACCTTTCCTCCTCCTCCCCAGGCCCACAAATACTGGCTAAGGCACCTCCCCGCTCCCTTCTACCGCTGCCAACCCCCCTCCTGATCCTCTTACCACTCCCTCCTCGTGACTGCCTCATTTCCAGGACCCTTTAATGGCAGCTTTGATGGCACTGTCCTGGAAGAGCCCGCCACCCTCCCTATAGAAGCTGAGCAGGTTTCCCCACTGTAAATAACCCCCCCCCCGATGATTTAGGCTGCACCAGTGGATTTTCACTGTACCCCTTAATCACTGTCTGCTGCTCCAGCAGGTACTGTGCACTAACTTTTATTTACTTACAAGTCAGTGTTACGGTCCGTGCGTTGTTTACCTGTTTGTTCATCATCATCATTCTGTTTTTTCACTTGTAAGTTGCCACTGTAATGACATTCTGTTGCTTGTCGTTAATTTTAATACTTTTGTGAACCCCTTTCCCTCTTTCCTGGGTGGCATCTGTAAATAGGTGGGGGAGAAGAGAGGGGGAGTGGCTCAGTCACACATTACAGGCAAATGAGGCCAATGGCAGTAAGGTAAAGTTGGGGTGGGGGGGGTCAGAAAGGCATTCCACAACATTGCTTAGGGACGAGGTCAGAGAGAAGGAAGGCATAGCAGAGGGGAAAGGGGTAACAGCCAGATGCAGGAAGGTTATCTAGACTAAAATATCTAAGGGAGTGAACAGAAAGGTAGGGGAAAACAGTAACATCCAGGTGATAGGGGACTCAATAGTAAAGGGAGTATGCTGGCAGCAGGGTAGCTTAGACCATTACAGAAGGAACATGGTGAGCCTCCTGGGCATTGCAGTGAAAAGGATAAGCCCAATAATACAATTCCTCATAACGGGCAGGGGAAGACCACATGTGGCCATACACTTGCGTACAAATGACCAAGCAGGGGGCAGCACAAGACAGGTTCAGGGCACTTGGTCAGATAATCAATGGCAAAACTAAATTGGGAGCATTTTCAGAAGTGCTGCCATTGCCTAGAGGCAATACAGTTGGGATGCTCAGTATAGCAGAATTCAACAACTGGCTAAGGGACTAGTGCAAAAAGGAGAACTTTGGCTCTTCAAAGAGAGCTGGGGGGGGGGTATGGGATGAGAAATCCCTTTACTTGCCCGATAGAATGCATCTCAGCAAGGGGGAATTAGAATCCTCAGAGATAGGATTGGCGAGTACATTGGTGGCAATTCAAATACAAACTTTCAACTTTCAACTTTTTTATTGTATATCAAATTTGAGATAAAATTATCTCTTTTCCAATTGTATCCAGCACTCAATATGACAAAGACAAGATAAAACTAGGAGTGGTGGCTACCATGGGGCTGTGAACCCAAGGTTTACCAGAGAAGGGGGCAGGCAGTCCCCCCCCAGGTAAAGGTCACATTGGATATGGTATTTAGTGTTATGGTAGGGAGGGAAGGGAGTAGGAGTAGGAGTGGGATTAGTGAGAGAGAGGGAAAGGGAGAAGAGCAGGGGAGGAAAGTGGGGGGGCGAAGTCTGCGAGACAACCAGAGAAAAGTAGGAGCAAAGGAAAGGGGGAGGGATGGGGGGAACAGGACTGGTGGAGGATGGTTTCCATCGATGTCAGAAATCTTGGGAACAAGATGGATGACCTCCACGCCAGGATGATGGACAAGTGGATTTGGTGGCAACCCTGAACCATGACTAGGAACTTTCTATTCTAGGATACAAGCTCTAGTTGAGGGACAGAGAGAAGGGTAGAGGGGGAGGATGGTGCTTTACATTAAAAATGGAATCACCATCACAAGGCAGAACATGGAGGAAGGGGGCATAAGTCACTATGGATTCAAATCCAAACAGGGCAGGGAGGAAAATAAGAATGGGAGTGGTGTATGGGCCAATGAACCAAGATCACACCACAGACTGGGAGCTAGGGAACATGGTCAGGAAGGCTACACAGAAGGGTGGAGGTGTCAGTAGTGGATGACTTTAACTTGCCTGACGTGATTTGAATTGGAATGTCCCACTGGCCAGCTGCTCATAGACACAGTCCATTATGGATTACTAGTCCAGGGGGTGAAGAAACTGAACAGGGACAGAGAGCCATCTTGGACATATTTTATTGACTGAATGATTGACTTCAAAAGTTTTACCACGAAAGACATACTGAGTTGATATTGCCTCGTTTCCAGATGCATCCTGGAGGGAGGGTTATGGAAGATAGTACAAAAGAAAAAAAAATAAATAGTAATTAACAGCATTACAGAAATAATAGTCTATACCAGAAAAACAAGTACATCAAAAGGAGCATCATCTTAAAGGAAAATTACACCCAAAACTTGAAAAAATATATTTTGTGCAGAGTGTTTTAATTCGTATGTGAAGTTCTAGTGCTTCCTTCCCTCTGTCTGGTATTAGGAGTTTCTCCTAAATTAGCCTGCTAGCTTTAGGGTAGTTTTACGACCGTTGGAGATCTCCATATCAAATAGGTTTATTGCATTTCTTTGTCCTACAATGCACCTTGTTTCATGTGATGGTGATGTAGCAGAGCCCATAAATCCAGCAGAAAGCATTGCATTACAATCAGTTCACAACAATAGAGATGGCTATATTTTAAAATCTGTAGAATTCAGCTTGGTGACCACCCTCGTCCTTAAGGTTTTACTGTCCTGAAAAACTTTGCTGCTGGTAATTTTTGTGCAGCGTGTAAAGCTTCCAGGATTTTTAGTTTGGCATGTGTGTGCTGAATGTTGGGTCTCTCTTACATCACAATCACATGAGACAAGATGCACTGTGGGAACAAGAAATACAATTACACTGTCAGGTATGAAGATCCCCAGGGGTCGTAAAAGTAGTATAAAGCTAGCAGGCTAATTTGGGAAAAACTCCTAATACCAGTCAGAGGGAAGGAAACACTAGAACTTCACATACAAATTAAAACACTCTGCACAACATATATTTTTTCAAGTGTTGGGTGTAGTTTTCCTTTAAACATTGCAATAAGGTTAAAAATTGAGGTTGGATAGGCAGAGGGAAAGTTACCCAAACAGGCTTGGGGGGGGGGGGTGTGCAATATGACCATGGCAGCATGACTGAGGGGATGGAGATCAAATAAGATAACATGGACAATTGCATGTGGAAGTAGAAAAGTCATGAAGAGGAGACTTAAAGAAGTAGTACACCCTCATATCTTGTAAATGTTGTTTGTTTCCTACTCAACGGATAACTCTTTTTGTGCAGATGTTGGGGATGTGTTTACTTTATTTTGTTTTCACTTTTCACATCAGTTTCTGTAACTAGCCAGGGGTTTGCATTTTCTGGTTACTGAAATCTCTTTGTCCCTGAGAGCTGCATTAGTATGTGAGAACAGGATGCCATAGCAACCATTTACACCATGTGTAACCCCCTTGTTACCCGGGGTTACTAGAATCTCAGTAAGACCTAGTGGTAGGCAGGGAAGGCAGCTTGTGACACTCCAGTTAAATGGATTTCAAACTGTCTCGCTCTGTTCTCAGTCTCAGCTGAGACTGAGGGATGACATCTCCATAGAACTATCGCAGCTGCATGAGCCACAATGGAATCTGCAGCAAGGGAGTTGGAATAGAATGTTGGGAGGTCTGAACAGTAGTCATAAGGTCAGTTGGTGTTGGGAGCATGCTGAGGGAGCAGCACAGCAGCTCTGTGTAGGCTCTTGGAGCCTCAGCCCTGACAGAGGGCTACATTTGGGTAAAAAGGGTGTGTGTCTCCACCAAAAGAGAGACACAGAGGCAGTTTGTAAGTGGTGGAGACCATTGATTCAGGTCTCAGTGCCCCCTCCCTCCGGGGATGGGGGCAAGAAAGGGATTCCTGCATATTCCAGGGACAACCCCCTGGTTCTGCTACTAGTGGAGAAGCTGTCTATTTGTTCCAGAGTTTTTGGGAGACAAGAAGATTTTAGAATCGCCTGTGGGGCACCTGCAACTGGAGGGGGAGTGTTTGCTCTTCCTGAAAGGGCCTATGTTTTTCACCCTGGGACTTGTGTGACATGTGGGGACTGGACTACTGAAATAGTGGGAGGCCTAGAGTAATAGGCTTAGCCAAAAAGTAAAAATATGTTCAAGTCCAGTGCTTACTCGGAAATCAAAAGACATGTAGAGGAGATACCCATCCTGTTGTCCCCCCCTTCCCCTCGTCTCACCTCTCCCATCCAAATCCAGCCCCTACCATCTTCCCCTCTATCATCTAAGTTCCCCCATCGTTCTTCACTTCAGCTCTCACACCCTTAGCAATCATGCATGCACACCTCCTGCCTACCTGCCTCTCTCTCCTCCTCCTCTTGCCTTCCGCTAACCCTAATGTCCCTGTTAACCCTCAGCCTCACTACTTTAGGGCTCCTACCTGCCCTCCTGCTCTCCCTTCCTTCTATGCCACTGCCCCTCCCCCCTCCTCCTCCACTCACCCTATATGCTCCTCTCCACCTCAACCCCATCTAGACACTACCTTTCTTCCCCCCTCTGCTCCCTCGGGCATCTTATCACTCAAGCCTTCCCAGCCTGTGCTGCCCTACCCACCCCCTGTGCTACGAAACCCCCCTTCTCTTCTATCGCTCCCGGCGTAAATTCTCCTTCTGCCACCCTCTGTCCAGAGCGGCTCTCCTCCTTCTGCTCCTGACTGGTAACATACATCCCAATCCTGGTTCAGCTGGCAAAGGCTCCTCAAAGGAATCCACAGGACTTCATATTGCTTCCATGAACATATGTAGCCTCCTTAAAAAATTAGACTCTCTCAATTGCTGGGTTGCGGTTCATAAACCTGACGTTCTCTCAATAGTTGAAACTTGGCTGTCAGACTCTACCCCCTGATTCCCTGGTCTCACTCCCTGCTACTCCCTCTATTGGGAGGACTGTGTTGGTAGGCGAGGTGGGGGCTGTGCCATTTATGTCAAAGACCCTCTCGTTGGACTAGCCCTCACAGCCCCGGTCCTTGACTTCAGGGCTCAGGCCCTAACCCTAAAACTATCTCCTGATCCCTCTAGGGGTCCCATCTACCTGACTACAGCGTACATACCTTAAAAAAATCAAGCACAAGCACTAGGCCCACTAATCGATTATCTTACCTCCCTACCCCACTCCTCCGACCAAATCCTTGTGGGGGACTTGAACATCAATTGGCTTAGCCCTTCATCCACTTCCTCCCGTGATGCCTTTGCAGCCATCGACCTAACCCAATTAGTCTTCCAACCCACTAGAGTGAATCCTAGAATGGGCTCTAGCACACTCCTGGATTTGGTCCTCACAAACCGCCCTATCCGCATCTGCAATATCCAAATCCTCCCAGACTGCCTTAGCGACCACTCCCTGGTTCTCTTCTATTGGTCAACCTCCTTGCCCAAACCCACGGCACAAACTACCCTTCGGTGACGTCTTAGACCTGGTGGGCTGAAAGGCCTTAAGCAGCTCCTAGCCCTCATAGACTAGTCCCCTATACTAAACGCCCCGGATATTGACACGGCCCTTGCCTTCTTTATCCACACCTTCAACTCTGCTTGCGACATTTTGCACCCATAACTGCACGCGGTCCAAAGTAAGGCATGCCCCTGGTTACACCCCCCCTCGCCAACTATGCTAAGCACAGGGACAATCTATGGCACAGTTACGAAACTTCCGCTGTCCACCAGCTGACAGGCTGCCTTATGCTGCTGCCCGAACAAAGTACATGGGCCATCTGCAAATGAAGGCTGAGCACTATCAAGCCTCCCTCACTTCCTCATGGGGGAACGCTAGGACCTTCTGGGACAACATTAAGCAGCTGAATGGTGGCTCGCGTTTCCCCCCCTCCCACCTTCGCTTATCAACATTAATGGTTCGGTCTCCTCAGACCCTGTCCTTATTGCCAACCACCTCAACAAATCTTTCACAGACCTTAGCCTGGTGCTCCCAGATAATTTCTTTGCTCCCCCTCTCTCCAGGTCTGTCCCTGTTCTCCCACGCCCCTTGCTGTACCTGCGCCGAGTCACTGCCCAGGAAGTCAGACCTTACCTACTCAAGGCCTTAAAGAGTAACACAATTGGCAATGACTCCCTTGATCCCAGTCTTCTCCGTCAGGTTCTGGATCTGGTTATCTCACCAATCACCAGCCTCTTTAACAAATCCCTCTGCCTAGGGCAATTCCCCTCTGCCTGGAAGATAGCTACTGTCACCCCAATACACAAGGGTGGTGATAGGACCCTCCCTAGCAATTATCGACCTATCTCAATCCTCTCTCCTCTCTCAAAGGCCTTAGAAAAAATTTTGGCCACCCAAATCTCTGAATACCTTGATAAATATAGCATCCTCTGCCCAGAACAACATGGTTTCAGAGCAGGCCACATCACCAATACTGCCCTCCTGGAGTTCTCTAACTTTCTTCACGCCTCACTGGACTCTGGCTCCCTAGTAGGTGCAGTGTTCATTGACTTATCAAAAGCCTTTGATACTGTCTCCCACCCCCTCCTGCTAGCTACCCTTAGTCACTTAGGCTTTGCCACTGGGCCTGTTTCCTGGTGCTCCAGCTACTTGTCGGCCTGCTCACAACGTGAGAAAATCAACGGGGAACTTTCCAGCACCTGCCCTATCCGTTCCGGAGTCCCTCAGGGCTCCATTCTTGGGCTCTTGCTCTTTTCCCTTTTTCTCAACTCCCTGCCCAGTGTATGTACTGGTAAAATCCTTCTTTACGCAGATGATGCTGTACTCTTTGCCTCCGACCGTAATCCCATCTCACTTCAGGATTCTCTGCAGGAATCCTACAATGACGCAGAAGCCTGGTTTACTGAGCACAGACTCGTAATTAATCTAAAGAAACCAAAACCATGCTCTTTGCCCACCCCAAAATAAATCCAGTAACTATCCTCTCGCAGTCCACTCACCTCTAAACTCCCTATTGAGCTAGTTTACTCTTATAAATACCTAGGTATAACCTTTGACCCTGCCCTCTCTTTCATGCCACATCTCTGCCCTTGCTCAGCCTCTAACACTCGGCTGGGTATCCTCTATCGTCATAAAAACTGCCTCCCCACAGATGCCCTCCGACTTGCAGTCACATCCTCTGTTCTATCTGTGGTAGACTATGGCCTACCTGTGTATGGTGCAGCAGACCAGACTGCCCTGCACAAGATCCACCTCACCTTAAACAAGGCCTGCAGGCTCATAACTGGGGCTCCTAGTCTAACCCACACGTGCCTTCTTTACACCATGGCTAATCTACTCAACCTAGATGAGCGCCTCAAATACCAAACCTGCCTCCTAACAAAAAAAGTCACTTCTTGGGCTATCCCTACTGGGTCTGTCAACCACTATCCACAGAGCAAACCCTACAGTTCACACCCGTATATCCCGCAAAACTGCACTGGTTATACCGGGGGCGAGAACCTCGCAAGGTCAAAGGGCTTACCCCTACAGAGCCCCCTGTTGGTATAACACCCTCCCCGCTGGAGTCACTGATGCCGCCTCATTATCTTATTTTAAAACTAGCCTTAGAAATCACCTGCTCTCAACACGTAGCTGTACCTGCCTCTAAGCCTCCTCCTATCCTCCCAGACAAAGCTCACTGAGCCGCTCTCTGACCTTCTGTCCAGCTCTACCGTTACTTGCTACTATCATCCCCACACTCCTCTTCTGATGTCTCCCACCCAGCCTTACCTTTATCTGCCCACTGACTCAATCTCCATGTAACTACTGTATATTGTCTACTCTGTAAAGCGCACATGTAAGCCTGTTGTATACTGTGTTTGACATATGCCTGTATTTTTGGCTGATTCTTAAATGTACTCTGATTTTTTGTCTGCCTTGATGTTTGTTTCTTGCACTGTTTTGTCCTCACTGTGACAAGGTACCTTTGTAAATGAGCCTCTGGCTCAAAGGTTGTTAAACTGATGTTCCAATAAATAAATAAATAAATAAATAAATAGGAGATGTGACATACGTCTAACCAGGAATCTACATTGCCAAGCTTTCAGTAAAAGAGTTGTTTAGTTTCCAGAGAAATGTCCGGGTATGGACTGTGGGAGCTGGAGGTGGGAGACCCCCCCATCTTTAGTAACCAGGTCCACCTCTACCGATTTGCTCTGTGGATTTCTACGTTGCCTCATGCACTTGGCCAGTGATAAGGGAAGTACCCAGACATGGGACTGGAAGGAAAATTCCCTCTAGGAGTCGAAGGCTGTAAGGTGGTTTGGGGAGCCACAACAGGATAATTGGTTCATTTCCCAAATGGACCACGGATCAAGTGGCCGGTGGGGGAGCCAGGCCAGTGGGGAAAACCCAAGTAGTGTACAAGTCAGGCTGTGTACCCAAAGCTGCGTGAAAGTCCGGGCTATGTGTCTGGTGGGTTCAGAGGCTGAGGGCTGGAAATAGTGAAGAAGTGTTCTGTTGTCTCTAATCTGCATTACCAGGAATGTAGCCCCGTGGGGTTCCATCTATGCTTTGTTTGTTCAGCTTGGATGTGAATAAAAGCTACACTGAAGAATCCCATTCCTGGTTCTGGACATTACAGTTATTGCTTCCTGTGTTCGGATTTACTTAGGTGCCTTTGTGCAGAGTAGCCAAATCTAGGTCCCCTGTGCCGAGTAACCTCATCCTTCCCGAACCCAGTCCCCACCAGGTACTGCTGTCAGCTTCAACAGCATGCCACCTGTTGTTTTTGCTAAAATGCAGGGGTGAGGGGTTACACATGTATTTCTGTGGGTATCCCATGACATAGGTGCCCGTGATTGTGCGCCTACAAAAACGGTGACTCAGTTGCGGTGCCTGTCATTGGGTCAACCCAGTAGGGAGGGAGGGTGACTGGATGGTGGGGGGTTCATGCATATAGTGACAGGATGTCGCTACATGCATATGCGTATGGGAGGGACAAGCATTCTCAGCAAGGGGTTGGAGGAATTATGAGGCGTGGTGCCATGGCCAGCTGCCAAGCTGCTCCTATGGTGTGGTGGGTGGGTTCAGGGCTAGGCTGCACAGGGTGCTAGTTTTGGGTCTGAGTGCAGGTACCTTTTGTTGCACCTGGCCCGAAATGTAATTTTGTTTGGTTTTGCACCCCCCCCGACATGCACCCCCCTGGAGTTGAGAATCCTTCAGTAAGGGGTGCAGTGGGCTGAACAAGTAAATCGTAAGTCCCATGCGCCTTTTTGTTGTGCGCCGGGGAGTACATCACTGAAATTTAATTTTGGCGATGTACATTCGCCTTACCTTTATCACATTAATCCATTTCTGAGCCGAAAGTACACATATCCAGGAAAAAAAACTCTCTAGAAATGCACAGATTAAATGCAGTTTAAAAAAAACAAAACACTGCATTACATCTAAGACAGTTTTGAAGCTAATTGAAGGTAAATGTGGTATTTCACACTATGATGCAGCTTGTTTTATTGAATTCTAAGTAAGCAGGAAGGCATACAGTGGAGTTTAAAGGGTGCTGATACAGGATGTTCTCATATGCTAATGCAGTTCTCCGGAATAATGAGATTTCAGTAACTGGAAAACTGATACCCCAAGATAGTTACAGGGACTGGTATGTACAGTGAATATGAACTAAGGCAAACACAAGGAAACAAATAATATTTACAAAATATAAAGATGTAGTACTCCTTTAACGGAGAAGGGAGAAGAGGCAGAGCAGACTGACTTGGTGCTAAAGGAGATCATGTTAGAGATATCAGTGTAGAGGATCCCCTGGGAAGCAGTGATCACCAGTCAGTATGGTTCCACACTGACATGGCAAAAGAGGCTCCGAACATGAAAAAGCCTGTTCTGGATTTTAGGAAGGCTGATCTCACTAAAATGAGGGAGTCTGGGAGATTTTGGGGTGGGGTACCTGTCTCGTCACAGGGCAGACACGAGTGTGGATGAAGAATGGTCTGTGATTTGGGAAGGGATCCAAGCAGCCACTAAAACCTACCTTAAACAGAAGCATAAGAAGTATAAGCATGAGAAACCACTTTGGTTCAGGGGTAAGGTGAGCAGGGAAGTAAACGAAATGAGGGCTTCATACAAAAAGCTTATGAAGTCCCAGAGAGAAGAGGACAGTGTCAGTTACATGGAGAAGGCAAGGACAGCTAGCAGAGTGGTACAGCAGGCCAAGACAGAGAAAGAAGGAAGAATAGCAGACGGGATCAAGGAAGGGGACAAGGCCTTTCTGTATATCCAAGGTACAAAAGTTTACGAAAGTGGCCATTATGAAACTTAAAAGGGGGTCAAGGTGAGTGGAGAACAACTGGGAAAAGGCAGAGTTATTAAATGAATGGTTCTGCTTCATTTTGACGAAGGAGAAAGACAGTCTAGTGCTGTTTGGGATGGGGGGTGGAGACAGAATGAGAGCAGAGATGATTATGGAGCACATATCTCCTCTGCCTGATAGCATGTACCCTAGTGTACTGAGCAAGATGGCAGCAGCAGCTGCAGTGGCCCCTCTGATGGACTAGTTTAACTGCTAACTGGAAACAGGAGTGGTGCCTCTCCATAGGAGCGGAGCAAGGGATGACCCAGGGAACTACAGACCAGTCAGTTTTACCTTGACAGTTGGCAAGTTGATGGAAATCATCCTAGAAGAACAGTTTGTGATGTTCCTTAAGATAAGTGGGCTCCAGGATGACAGGCAGTATGAATTTACATCATGGAGGGCATGCCAAACCAATTGAAACAACTTTGACTGGATTACGAGGGCAGTGGACAAAGGTCAGGCAGCAGACATACTGTATTTGGACTTTAGGTAAGTCTTTGACTCAGTCCCCCACGAGAGGCTGATCAAAAAGATGGAGGACCATAGAATTTGGCATTAGTAAATTGCTGACTGTTCGCAGTATCAACTTTTACATATGTCAAAATTGTCATGGAATGCTGGGTATTGTTTGCTGGTGAGCTGCATCAATAAAGTTGAGTCTAAAGAAAATGTTAGAGGACCTACTAGCAGGTAACAAACTGACAAAGTGGGTGGCAAATTGGTTGGGTGGTCATGGGAAAGGAACTTTCAGGGATGAGGGAGGTCACCAGTGGGGTCCTGCAGGGATTGGTGCCTGGACCAGGGCTGTTCAGTGTGTTCATAAACATTGGTGATGGCATGAAGGGCAAAATCTGCCTCTTTGCGGATGACACCAAGCTCTGTGGGAGGGTGGATATGGAGGAGGGAGTCAGAGATATTATAAGTGAGGTCCTAGCATAGTTAGAAAGGTGGTCTGGCATTTGGCAACTGGGGTTCATTGCTACAGAGTGCAAGATCATGCACATTGGGTGCAAGAACACAAGGGTCAAATAAAGACAAAGGGGTGTGAAAGTCACAATATTGGAGGTGAAAAAGCAGCTGGGGATAGCTATAACTACAAGTCTGAAGCCCTTTATGCAGTGCAAAAAGCAGCAGCTGGGGCAAACGGGATGCTGTGTTGCATAGTGTAAGGATTCACCAGCTGAAGGAGGGAGGTGATCCTGCCACTGTACAGGTCTATGGTGTGTCCACATTTGGAGTACTTTGTGCAGTTATGAAGTCCCTACCCAAAAAGGACATAAATCAGTTGGTTGCAGTACTGAGAAGGGCTACAAAGATGGTCCAGGATCTCTCTTATGTGTATAGCAAACTTAATATAAGTTGTTATAAACACGTTATTTATCTGTACTTATAGTTCTAAGTAGCATTCTGTTCACATCCACATGACCAACCCAACCTCCCCAGGCAAGGCTTGCTTCGGGTTCCTGTTTCCAGAGCGTTGATCTTGGTGCAGTAGGGGCAGATATGGAGAACCTCATGTGTGGCTGGTATGAAGAGTCGAGCTTGGGGACTGTTCCAGTGACTGAGTATGCTCTCTGGAAGACTGGCAAGTGTGGATGTGAACTGAGTACTAGTAGAAGCACATGTTAACTAATCTCTGTTTCTAGCTCATGGCAGCATGTTGCTCTTTGATGGTTATGTAGATGAAGTTTGACTGACCACAGAGAAATGTGTAACCTCCTTATTTATCATGTTGAGTGACGGGTCACATTGAATATGTCTCTGTCATAATGCTTGTATTTTGTTTGATGTAAATATCAATTAAATACAAGTTCAGTTCAACATTTTTATTGTATCAACTTTTTCAGTCTTTACAATGTTTAATACACCCAAGTTAAAATAGGTGTACATTAATTAACAACAGTGGCAGTTGACTATACAGTAATACACACTGCACATCAATATATGACACATTTTCCTTGAATCAACAAATTGCACTTTCTCCTTGTTTAAAACCCGTTCTATTTCTACCTTTAGGTAATTACTTGTTTTTTTCATTGTTTTCTTCTTTGTCAATGTGTGATTTTTTTTTCCTTTTCAATAATTTGAAGAAAAGCTAACAGTAGACCCAAAAATATTTTTTTCATTTGACCCCAGTAATTCATTCATCATATTTTCTAGTTCTGCCTTTATTTCTTTGAAGATCTCACCTAGAATTATTTTTCTGTCCTTATCATATATTAAATAGTCCACTATCAAATGTTTTAGATTATCTTCTTCTGTCTTGCAACTACAGGCTATCTAGGCTTTCTTGTTAAAAAAATATAGAGTGCAGCTTCACCTCTTTTTTCTTAGAACCACCTTGTCCTTCCTTCAGATCTGGAATCCCTTTACAATGTTCAGTCTAAAAAATAAATTCAGTGGGTCACTTGACTCGCTGAGCTCCAGAAAGAAGGGCCATTATCGGAAAAGTGTGGGCCACTCTAGGGAACTTAAACAAAATGGAGAAAACATTTCAGAATAAATTCCTTTTTGTCCCATGAATGAAAGGCAGATAATTATTGATTAAAATGGCAAGCACTAGACAGGGGCCCAAAAGATAGCATTTATCAAATTTACAGTTAAACGTCTCCTCTTTGACAGAGAGGAATTCCATCTGACAATGTTTTCTCTATTTTTTTTTATAATTCTTTGGGTGGACTTTACTTAAATTATCCACCTTTTTTGAGCTCAGAGCAAAAGCAAATACCTAGTTCCCCTGCCTACGCATGGCCATGAAGTGTTAATAAATTAAAACATTTTCAGAGGTTTGGGAAGGAAGAGATTGAAAATCCTATTTCCCCAGCCCTGCTGCCTTTCATTCTGTTTTTTTTTTGCCTTCCTGTTTTCAGCCACAATCAAATTATACTAAGCCTGTCTGTATGAAAATAGTTCAACTTCTTTTCTTACTTGTCAGTTGCCACTCGGACAGTATGTCATTGGTGCGATCCTGTGGCCTAGAATGAATAGTGCTTTTAGACTGCAGTAGTAGTTGCTATTTACGGGTTTAAGTCAGGTCTCAGACAGACCAATAACACAGAGGATAATGTGTGGGCAGCCATGCACAAGTCTGTGTCTTCAGTGAGAGGTTTCTATGGCAACCAGGAACCTGGAGAGCAAAGCTTGAGAGGTTCCCCGGTTGCTGTAGAGAAACAGATGAAGAGACAGGCTTGTCTGCGTTATCTTTTTATAGTTCATGGGCATCCGTGCCCATTTCAGACACTCTGCTTACTTTCAGTGAAGTGGCAGTTGGGGAAGCATTTGATGGTGGGCTCAAATTACTGATTCAGTGTGTGGCTAGCCGCCACAGCTGTGTTTTTTAAGTTCAAGTTTAAAGCAGCCCTCACACCATTTGAAAAACCTGAAGAAAAAAGAGAGATTTATACACAATTCAGTTTATATTTCATGTATTTACTATAATTCTTTCCCTTTTTTCTCCATATTAGGACAGTTGTATGAAAGAGGATTACTGCCCTTTAGACTCTGTCTGCTGTGATTGCCTATACCTGACATCATAATCCTCTGTTAATGGCATCGTAATTATCTCCACAGCAGCAGATTGTGATGTCATAGACAGAACTGTGATGTCAGGTGTAGGTAAGCAGCCAGAACAGATAGGGCAGTGATCCTGTTTATATGCAAATATTTCTAGCAATAAAGAAGTAAGGGTGAGAATTACAGAAATAAAATGTTAAATACAAGAAGAATTCTGCCTAAATGTTCAATTTTTTCAAAGTTGTTACAACAGTGTCAGGAGTTCTTTAAAAAAAAAAACAGCTTCCTGCTAGAGGGAAAGCAACTTTGTGGCGGGATTCTAAGTTGTGCTGCATTCGTGACATCACGACTGCAGCACAACAGCATAGTGATAGCACTACTGCAGCACACCAACATAGTGACATCACTACTGCAGCACAATATATTGTCACTACTGCAGCAAAACAACCCTAGTCGAGACGTGGATTTCCATGCAGAACAACATTCCACCATTCACTACATCTGGGCTACAAAGGTGGACCAGTGCCGCTAACTCTGATGGTTTGGGTAGCAGACTACATGTGTTCATGTGAGTTATTTTTATACCATGAAAGTTGTGCCAGATTGTGTCCTGATTAGGGGGTGGGGATCAATTGGGCCAGGATTGCTTTCAGAATCTCCTAATAGAAGTAGAATAATCGAATGACTTGGGGGTAAACCATCCATAACAGACTTGGCCAGAGGACAAAACAATGATGCATTCAATGCAATGCAACAATTATGGGACATACATAAGGCAGTCCTAGTGGGGGGTAGGAAGAAGTAAGCTGTTGGTTAACTAGGATCTGCAGCTTATCTGTTAGGCAGAAAAATGGGCAGACTAGGTGGGCCAAGCGGTCCTTATCTGCCGTCAAATTCTATGTTTCTATGTTTCCGTGTTTCCGTGTTTCCGTGTTTCTGTGTTTCCGTGTTTCCGTGTTTCTGTGTTAATGGGGATGTACTAAGAATAGTGGCCTACGTTTAAAACATGTGGTTTCTTAATACACTTGTAACCCCCACCCCTGCCTTTTTGCTAAAATGACAGGTGGCATGCTGTTGGTGCTGGCAGCAATACCTGGTGGGGACCTGGGTTCGGGAGGATGAGGTTACTCGGCACAAGGGGACCTAGGTTTGGCTACTCTGCACAGGGGCACCCAAGTAAATCCGAACACAGAAAGCAATAACTGTAATGTCCAGAACCAGGATTGGGATTTTTCAGTGTGGCTTTTATTCACAACTAGCTGAACACAACAAAGCGTAGATGGACCTCCATGGGGCTACGTTTACTGATAATGCAGATTAGAGACTACAACTTGGTCCACTGGAAAAATGAACCATTTCTACTGCTTTCAGGCTCTGGACCCACCAGGCACACAGCCCGGACTTGCACGCGCTTTGGGTACACAGCCCGACTGGTCCGGCTCCCCTGCCGGCCACTTGACTGATGGTCCGTTGGAAGAATTAACCCATTTTACTTGTTGTGGCTCCCTACACCACTTAGAGTCAGCGACTCCTAGAGAGATTTCCCATTTGCTTCTTCTGACTCCCATCTCAAAAAGAGAATTTTCTTCACACTTGTTGTGGCTCCCCACACCACTTAGAGTCTGCGACTCCTAGAGAGATTTCCCATTTGTGACCCACGTCTGGGTACTTCCCTCATCACTGGCCAAGCACATGAGGCAAAGTAGCAATCACAGCAGAAATCCGTAGAGGTGGACCTGGTTACTACCTCCAGCTCCCACAGCCCATACCTAGCCATTTCTCTGGACAAACTGAAACTTCGAAATGTAGATTAAACGGTGGATGAACCGTCGCACCCCCTCTACAATATTACTTGAATTCACACAGCACTTTAGCTTTTGACACTACTCCATTTGTTTGACCTAGTATTATAGGCCTCCCAAATAGTAGTTCAAATCCCAGATTTCTTCACATTTCCCAGGCTGAAGAAACACATTTTTTGCCCTCTCATATTAGGCAAACACTCACCCTTTTGTTGTAGGTGCCCCACAGGCGAAGTACAACTCTTTCCACTTCTCAAGCACAAACTGAGACGGTAATAGGCAGCTTTCTCTCTTCTGTAGAAATTTAGGGGATTGCCCCTGGAATCTACATGGGGATACTTTACTTTCTCCCCCTCCCAGAGGGAGGGGGGCACTGAGACCTGGACAGCGGTCTCCACCACTTGAACACTGGACACTCACTCCTTCTCCTCAGAAGGTAAACAAAAGACTCCCTTCCTGCTTGAAGGCACACAGGAGACTGCTCTGAAAACTCCCAACGTTCTATCTCACTCCCTCTGCTGCAGATTCCAGTGTGGCTTATGCAGCTGCGACAGTTCTGTTGGTGATGTCATCTCTCAGTCTCAGCTGAGACTGAGAACAGAGTGAGACAGTGTGAAACCCATTTAACTGGAGTTTCACAAGCTGCCTTCCCTGCCTACCACTAGGTCTTACTGGGATTCTAGTAACCCCGGGTAACAAGGGGTTACACTCGCCCTTGACCAGGAAAATGACTGTCCCCAGTCATTATGCACCCGGCCTTAGGCCATCCCACCCTATGTGCTACCTGCGGAGGGGGGGTGATCAGGCCCCCTCCTACCATGTGCAAGCACAGGCAGGCAACACTAAGGGCCTAGAGGCCTATAGCTGCCATGTCAGCCTCTACACCATCCACTTACTATGGACACCTAGTGGCTCTGGTAGAACCGTCCAGAGCATAGCCCTGATAGATCAGCACTGCAGTCCCTACGGCCGTTCAGGACCACAGCCTGTCTATCCCCCCTAACCCTCTAGGGAAAACCTATCTGCCTCTAACATAATATTCCAAAACAAAAACAAACCCGGGGACCTCCCCGACCTTGGGCAACCTGCAACCACACCATTAAAATACCACATTACTGCCTCCTCCCTACCCCCACAACCACACCTGTGGAAGGCAAGGGTTAATACAGTAACAACCATAACAATAACAACACAGTACTTTAAATTTCTACACAATAAAGCACTGACGAGGAACTCCGATGAGCCCCTCCTCCTCTTCTTGTCTTCTCTTCTGTCTTCCCTGGAACACCTGTAAGAAAAAGAAAGACAAAACACACTCCTAATCTGCATACACAGTCTACCTAAAACCCTTACCATACAAAACACTGAACAATCCCAAAAAGATTTTTTTACAAAAAAAGGTAGAAAAAACAGTATTTACATTAGAGTACAATAATGACATTATTTACAATACACATTTGGGGGGATGGAGTGCCCTTAAAGTCCCAACTAGTGACCACAAGGCCCGAAGGCTAGTCCAATAAAGAGTCTCTCCTGGGCCGGAGCCTGGTGAAGCACAGTTCTAACAGGCCAAAGTCCCAAAAGGGACAGTCTTTGCGAACAGTTCACACATTTTTGAAATCTGTAGTGTAGGGTGTGTACTGCAATGTCATAAAGATAGGAAAGTTTTGAACTTACCAGCCATTTGTAGTACAAGACTCTGCACGAACCTGCACCCTGCCGAAGACTCTCCCTGGCAGCATTTCTTCTGACACAGCTGGGCGGACATCTTCTGGGAACCACAGGAGAGCACATCTGGAAACAGCTGGGCTGATGTCATCTCTGGAGACGGAACCTTAGAACAGGAACAAAAAGAAAAACAGCTGGTCCGATGTCATCTGATTACCTGGCAATGAACAGGAAACAGCTGGGTTGGTGTCCTCTCTGGATCTGAAGTCATCTGGTGGGCCAGTGGATGGCTGCTGGACAGGACAGTACACTGTAGACTGATGAATGTGGAGCACCTGAGTCCTGGTTATTCATATTGCGGATCTATAAGGGCACTTCACAGTCTGGTGTGGCAGTATTGACTACCACTGCTCGGCTCTCCATTTTGTAGGCAAGAGCACATTTGCTGGGAGGTCTTTGCACTGAGGCCAATAGTACCGGGGGTCAGGGGCTTGAATTATTACCCAGTCTGGGCACTCATAATTCACACAGTGGGAAATTTCACGTCCCTGTCCGTCGACCACTCTAACTCTGTCCATAAACAGTGTCCTGCCTCTCTTCCACTGCGTATACTTTTCATGGAACAGTCTATTCTTTACATGCTGGTTAGCCCCAGGATGCACATGTTTCATTGCTTCATTCCAGATCCAGGATTTCCTGCAGTCCTCAATCTCCTCCCAGACTCTCCAAGGAAAGGTAGGAAAGGTCATACCATAGATCTCATTTGCCTTTCTACAAACCAGTCTCTCCTCTTTACTTGCTTTGGTCAATCTGAGACTGCTGGCCTGGCTTGGGGGTGGCCAGTCCTGGTTCCGCCAGCTTCGCATTCTCAAGGAAATTAAAAACGGATCCCTGACTTCTTCCTCCTGTAAAGCCAGGGCAGTGGCATCACCACCTTCTTCAATACATTCCTCCGAGGCAAGATCTTGAGGCTGTGTACCCATTCCTTTCTCACAAGGCCACATAGGTTCCCCCTCATCTTCCTCTTCACTGAGGATCTGCGAGTGAGCAGTCGTTCTCACCCCTGAGACTATCCATTCATCACTAGGCATGGAGGTCGACACCTCCCATTCAAAGGCCTCCCGCACCTCATCTTCACCTAAGAGACTTGGGCTAGGCCCCCCCACCCAGGGGTCTATTGATGCTTTATCCGAACTTTCTTTCTGAGATCCAGCATCCAAAACTTCAACTTCAGGTTTAGTCTCTATCTCTGTATCCTCTAGCTTTGTGCCACACTCCCCCGAGGGACCTTCCTCCACAGGCTCTGCCTGGTGCTGTGTGCTGCCAACTGCAGATTCCTGAATTTTTGTCCATGTGGGGGCCAAACGAATTGGAGGCGCTTTATACAAGCCATATTTTTGAAGGCATCCAGCGCAGCGAGGAATCATGAAGACGTCCCTTCCAGCACTCAAGCATATTTGGCATACACGCACTGGATAATTAGGGATTGCCACATCAGGAGGCAGTTGCCCTCCATAGCACCACTTTTCAATATATCTCAGTCTATTTACTGCTGCTGTTACTGCAACCCGGGCATGATCCGGGTAACGAGCTGGTCCTGAGGCCATAACTGCAGAAAAATAAACATAACTGAAAGTTCCACTTTAATGAACACACTCTGTAGCTTTAAAATGGCTCCTCTGCTGCTGTGTTTACTTTACTACCCCACCCTAGATAGGCGTGACGGCACTCCTGTGCATCAACATTTAGAATCTGGGTCAAGCCACTGTGCGCCCGATTTACACCAGCTACTGATAACTTTTACTTAAACTGCACAACTTGCTCTGATCTGGCTTCACACACATTTACAGGATTTTCCTTGGACTTTTTACATGCAGGTAACATTCACTTTATTTCACAGTCCCTTAAAAGCTTCAGGTTTCAGCACAGGATTGCCTGCTTCTACTAGTGTTGCATTTTGCTACAACCCACAGTCTCTCTCTCTGGCTGCAAACTTTAAACTGAGGCTATTTTACTTCCATGCACACATTCAATGGATTTACAGGCTTGCACTTGCTGGCAGGACTTCACACAGTCGTTACTTGCAAAGCGACTACACTGCTGCACACACTTTTTATCTGGCATAACTGAAAATCACTGTTTGAGCAGTTTTTGGGTTAGTTACTTACTGTGATCAGTAGCAACCTGCTGCGATGAGGTAAAACGGCCTGCAGCCAGTTTCTGAAGGCCTTGGAACACAAACGGGCGGGCAGTCTTAGTGATCGTCGTTTTAACCACCAAATTCACTATTTCCACAATCGATTTGTGGGTTGAGCCCGATTTTAAACTCAAAAGTCAATTTTTTGAATGTTTACAGTGCTTTGAATACTCCGCGATGCTCCTCCACTACCAGTACACGCACTACACTCTGTCTCCCGGCTGTAGAGAATTCTTGATAACCTTTGCCCTTCTGAGGCTCCTCAGTTTAAGGCATACTGGTGTTAATTAGCTTCTCTGACGTAATCTTCTATTATGTTTTAAATGTATATGTTAAACCAATGAGAATTATTTCTGCTTTTTCTATATAATCTGGTGTTAATAGTATGGGATATTTGAAAAAACTGCCACAAAGCTTCTGAAGAAGGACCTGGTTGGTTCGAAAGCTAAAGCACTTTGTTCTTTTCTGTAACATCCATGTTGGTCCAATAAAAGGTATCAAATCATTTGTTTCTGGATCTTGAATGCTGAGGCAGTCTCAGAAGAGCTGGCTGAGGGGCGGGACTAACGGCAATCTGACCAACCACACGACGCCATGCAAATGAGCCTCTTCTTCCTCACGAGGGCTCTTCTCCTCACGGCGATCGTCGAGCAGGCAAATTTAAACTGTAGAATGCACTTTTTTTTTTCTAACTGACTCCATGGTGGGAGCCCATTTCAACCATGTAACATTGCCATTAACTCTGCAGTCTCTCCATTTACACAGAAAGCATTTCCAACATCCAGGGCATGATTTCTCTGTTGCTACCCCTAGTTTTCCACACTTTCCTTCACATAATTCATTTTAAAAGCATTTCAAATGTCCAGGGCACAATTTCTCTGTTGCTACCCCTAGTCTTCCACACTTTCCTTCACAGAATTAATTTTAAAAGCTGACAAAAACACTGTAAACAATTTTGATGATGCAGGACAAGGGCACACTCTTTGGCTTTACAGCTCCTTGGTAAACAGTTGGCATTTTTTAAACAGCAGCACAAGATTCACAGCACACAGCAACACACTAGGGAAATCGCTCAGCTTTTTGGGCTACCCACTGCCAGATAGCCAAAACGCTAGCCCCCTCGCCCAAGCACCTTCCTTCCCGAACAAATCTCAGCGGTGCCTCCATTTTTGTAACCCCCACCCCTGCCTTTTTGCTAAAATGACAGGTGGCATGCTGTTGGCACTGGCAGCAATACCTGGTGGGGACCTGGGTTCGGGGAGGATGAGGTTACTCGGCACAAGGGGACCTAGGTTTGGCTACTCTACACAGGGGCACCCAAGTAAATTTGAACACAGGAAGCAATAACTGTAATGTCCAGAACCAGGAATGGGATTTTTCAGTGTGGCTTTTATTCACAACTAGCTGAACACAACAAAGCACAGATGGACCCCAATGGGGCTACGTTTACTGATAATGCAAATTAGAGACTGCAACTCGGTCCACTGGAAGAATGAACCATTTCTACTGCTTTCAGGCTCTGGACCCACCAGGCACACAGCTCGAACTTGCACGCGCTTTGGGTACACAGCCTGACTGGTCCGGCTCCCCTGCCGGACACTTGACTGATGGTCCGTTGGAAGAATGAACCCATTTTACTTGTCGTGGCTGCCCACACCACTTAGAGTCAGCGACTCCTAGAGAGATTTCCCATTTGCTTCTTCTTCTGACTCCCATCTCAAAAAGAGAATTTTCTTCACACTTGTTGTGGCTTCCCATACCACTTAGAGTCTGTGACTCCGAGAGAGATTTTCCCATTTGCGACCTACGTCTGGGTACTTCCCTCATCACTGGCCAAGCACATGAGGCAAGTACCAATCACAGCAGAAATCCGTAGAGGTGGACCTGGTTACTAAAGATGGGGGGGGTGTTCCCACCTCCAGCTCCCACAGCCCATACCCAGCAATTTCTCTGGACAGACTGAAACTTTGAAATATAGATTAAATGGTGGATGAACTGTCGCACCCCCTCTACAATATTACTTGAATTCACACAGCACTTTAGCTTTTGACACTACTCCATTTGTTTGTCCTAGTACTATAGGCCTCCCAAATAGTAGTTCAAATCCCAGATTTCTTCACATTTCCCAGGCTGAAGAAACACATATTTTGCCCTCTCATATTAGAGCAAACGCTCACCCTTTTGTTGCAGGTGCCCCACAGGCAAAGTACAACTCTTTCCACTTCTCAAGCACAAACTGAGACTGTAATAGGCAGCTTTCTCTCTTCTGCAGAAATTTAGGGGATTGCTCCTGAAATCTACATGGGGATACTTCCCCCAGAGGGAGGGGGGCACTGAGACCTGGACAGCGGTCTCCACCACTTGAAAACTGGACACTCACTCCTTCTCCTCAGAAGGTAAACAAAAGACTTCCTTCCTGCTTGAAGGCACACAGGAGACTGCTTTGAAAACTCCCAACCTTCTATCTCACTCCCTCTGCTGCAGATTCCAGTGTGGCTTATGCAGCTGCGACAGTTCTATTGGTGATGTCATATCTCAGTCTCAGCTGAGACTGAGAACAGAGTGAGACAGTGTGAAACCCATTTAACTGGAGTTTCACAAGCTGTCTTCCCTGCCTACCACTAGGTCTTACTGGGATTCTAGTAACCCCGGGTAACAAGGGGTTACACACTGAAGCATGAGAGATGTCTTCACCTGTTACAGCCCTGCATGGCAGCATTTGACACGGTGAAGTCATTAGGTGCTGGCAAGGTATAAGCCATGTTATCTTGAGTAAATACCTGGATGCAGAGATCGCAAAGAACAGAAAGATAGGACTAACCACTGACAACAATAGTATTTTACAAAAGCAATCTAAAAGACAACTTGGGAGGCAGTGTAGCGTAGTATAGTATATGATTAGGGCTTATTCTAGATGGAAAACAGTGGCTTCCCAAATGTTGTTGTAGGACAGTTCAAAGGTCAAAAAAGTTGTTGCACTATTGTTCTGACGTCAGATCGATAGTACAACTTTTCAGCCTTGAGCTGCTACATAGAAACATAGAAACATAGAATTTGACGGCAGATAAGGACTGCTTGGCCCACCCAGTCTGCCCATTTCCCTACCTACTGGATAAGCTGCAGATCCTAGTTAACCAGCAGCCTACTTCTTCCTACCCCCAACCCCTAGAATTGCCTTATGACTGTCCCATGCATGCTTGAATTCCACCACTGTTTTTGACTCCACAACCTCCATGCATCCATGCATCCACAACCCTCTCTGTGAACAAAATACTTCCTTAAATTACCTCTGAGCTGCCCCCCCCCCATCTTCAAAGTGTGCTCCCTTGTTCTTGCACACCTCTTTTTTTGAAACATGCTACCCTCTGGACTTTGTTGATTCCTGAGGTACTTGAAAGTTTCTGTCATGTCTCCTTTCCTCGAGGCTATACATATTAAGCTCCTTAAGTCTCTCTTCATATGTCTTCCGGTACAGACCCTGCACCATTTTAGTTGCCCTCCTCTGTACAGATTCCATCCTGTCTATGTCTTTGTGGAGACTGGGTCTCCAGAACTGCATGCAGTACTCCAGATAGGGTCTCACCAGCTGTCTGTACAGAGGAATAATAATTTCCTGTTTTCTACTGGTGATGCCTTTCCCTATGCATCCCACTATCCCCCCAGCCCTCCTTGCTGCCCTCTCACATTGCTTGCCCACCTTTAGGTCAACTGATATGACTACCCTCAGGTCTCTTTCCATTTTTGTTGTTGTTAGTATCTCACCCCACATTGTGTACTCCTCCCCTGGGTTTTTGTTTCCCAGGTGCATTACCTTGCACTTCTTAGCATTGAATCTAAGCTGCCATACATTTGACCATTCCTCTAACCTTCCAAGTCCCTTCTCATCCTTTCCACCCCACCTTGTGCATCAACTCTGTTGCAGATCTTTGTGTCTTCGCAAAGAGACATATTTTTCCTTCCAGTCCCTCTGCAATGTCGCTATAAAGACATTGAAGAGGACTGTCCTATTACTGAACCTCATGTACCCCACTAGTAACCCCTTCTTCAGAGTGGACTCCATTTACTATTACTTTTGTGTTCTATTCTCCAGCCAATTTTACCCAGGCTGTCATCTTGGGACTCACCCCCAGGCTGGCTAACTTGTATATTAATATTTTGTGTGAGACTGTGTCAAATGCCTTGCTAAAGTCTAGGTAGGCCATGTCCACAGCCTCTCCCTGATCTACTACTTTGGTTACCCAGTCAAAGAAATCTATCAGATTCGTCTGTCATGACCTTCCCGCTGTGAATCCATGCTGCCTTGGATCCTGTGCCCCTCTGGCCTCTAGATAGCAGTTCTTTCCATCAGAAGTGATTCCATTATTTTCCCTATCACTGAGGTTAAACTAACAGGTCTATAGTTTTCTGCCTTGCTCCCACTTTTGTGAAAGGGAATCACATCTGCCCTCCTCCAGTCCTCGGGCACCACCCCATCCTCCCATGATTTGTTAAAGAGGGTAGTCAGTGGTGTCACTAGTTCTACCCTTAGTTCTTTTTGAATTCTGGGAAGAATCCCATCAGGCCCCATTGCTTTGTCCACCTTCAGTTTTAAGAGTTCCTTCAGAACCCTTTCTTCTGTAAATGGGCTGATATCAACTTCTGTATCCAGAGTGTTTCTACTGTTTGTTTTAGGTACCTCCCCTTCATTTGTAAATACTGAGCAAAAATATTTTAGTATCTCTGCTTTTTCACAGTCACCCTCCGCCGCCCCTCCTCCCCTTTATTAAGCCTCACTATCCTCCCTTGGTCTTCCTTCACCCCTGATATATCTATAAAAGGTTTTTAATCCCCCTTATTAACTAAGTTGGCTATCTTTTCCTTGGTTTGGGCCTTTGCTGTTCTGACTGCCTTCCCAGCTTCCTTTTGCTTTAACTGATACAGTTCTGTGTCCTGCACCTTCTGTGATTCCTTGTACTTCCTGAATGCTTTCTTTTTCTCTTGAACCTGCACTGCCACTTACTTTGAAAACCATAGTGGTTTCTTACATTGTTTTGTTTTGTTTATTTGCTTCACACAAAGGCTTGTTACCTCTGTGATGGCAGTTTGTATTATTCCCCATTGTTCTTCCACCCCTCCTTCCTGCCCATTTTCTAGTGCATTCCTTAGGCACTCACCCATTTTTGGCAAAGTCAGCCTCCTAAAGTCCAGTACTTTTGCCTTTGTATGGCTTGACTCTATTGTTGTGTTTATTGTGAACCATACTGTTCGATGGTCACTAGTTCCTAGATGGCTACCCACTCTACATCTGTGATCCTCTTCCATCTCAGAGAACCAGGTCAAGATTGCTCCCTTGAGTGGACTCAATACTAGTTGTCTAAGGATGCCCTGTAGGGCATCTAGAATAACCCCACTTTCTAAGTGGCTGCAACTGCACTCCAGTTAACATCTGGCATATTCAGATCACCCATCAGCAATATCTCCCCTTTTTCTGCCATTCTAAGTATACTTTCTATCATTTCCTTGTCCATTTCCTCCCCCTGAGAAGGGGGTCTGTTTACAACCCATGTGTGGATTGTGGTGCCATTGCCTGTCTCCAAATTTACCCACAGTGCGTCTTCTCCTCCCTGTTTACCCTTTTGTTCTGTTGCTTTGATTCCTTCCCTTATGTAAAGAGCTACTCCTCCTCCTCTTTTACCCTCCCTGCCCTCCTTTAGATAGTGTATCCGGTATGTTTACGTCCCAGTCATGGTTTTGTGTGTACCATGTTTCTGTGACTGCCATGATATTCAGATGTTCCTCCATCAAGGCCACTAATTCAGGAAGCTTGTTACCCAGACTACGGGCATTGGTACTCATTGCTCTCCATTTTTTAATGGCTTTACCTTCTGTTGCAGCATCCCCCACTGACCTTTCTACCTTGGTCTTTTTCTCATTTAGTACCCTGTTTTGTAGGGAGAGACTTGGATTTTCCTGCTGCTTATCAGTGCCTCCCCCCTTGACTAGTTTAAAAGCTTGCCAATGAAGCATTTAAACCGATTGCTCAAAAGACTTGTTCCCTTCCTGGACAGATGCAGACCATCCTGCCAGTATAGGCTGGTGTCCCTCCAGGTGGAACCCCAGTCCCCAGTGAAACCAAACCCTGTGCTCCACACCATTTTTTCAACCATTCATTAAACTGCATGGTGCTAATTACCCTCGCCTCCCCCATGCCATTGACAGGCAGCACCTCTGAGAAGGATACTGTGTGTGCTACTTGTCTTAGGCCCCTCCCCAACTCTGCAATGTCCTCCTGCACTGCTCTAATCTCATGATGAGCCAAGTCATTTGTCCCTAGGTGGACAATGATGCCCAGCTCAGACTCCCGTGCAGCTGTTTTAGTGATCCTGAGGATGTGCTTCCTGTCCCTCCAAGCCATGGCACCAGGCAGGCACCTTACTTCAGTTTTCTCTGCTCCCCCCATTTCTATTCCCCTAATAATTGAGTCCCCCACCAGGAGCTGTTTCCTTTCCCTGTGGTGTTCTCTGCCTCCTTCCTGTGGGCCTCCCTTGTGACAGTTTTCCCTCAGCCTCCTTAGTCTCCTCTGCAGGTGCATCCATAGGGGAGCTATGCTCCCCCAGAATGGTGTATGGATTGTGGAGTAGAACAGCTGACTGGGTGTGCCTCTGTTCCACCATCCTCATCCTCCCTGAGCCCACTGTGGTCAAACTGCTGTGCTTTCTTTGCAACCTCTGAGGTAGTGGTGTTGGCTGTGGTGCTCCCTGGATTGGGGAGGTTCCCTTCCTACTGTCCACTGTGGCCTGGGGGAAGGTTCTCTTACTACTGTCCAGTGTGGCCTGAAGACGGGCAACTTCCTCCCTCAGGGCAGAGAGTTGTCTACAAATAGGGCAGCATCTCAGCCTCCAGAAAGACTCCTGGAAGACTGCTGCCCCACAGCCATTACATTGTACTACTCCCCACATGTTTATCTAATTTTTTGTGTGTGTGTGTGTATGTGTGTGCGTGTGTGATTGGTTTGTTATATAGAAATGTATATATTATACAATGTGTATGCTTATATTGTCAGTGCAGTGTGCTAGAGAGGATATGACAGTGATATGCACCTTGCCCTCTTGAGGAAATGATGTCAGAACCCCAGGTATAAAGGAACTATTTCCAGGGGTGAGGGGTGGGCAGGGTTGGCCTAAACTGTGCCCTCATGAAATAATCAGCTAAAAGCTCTGACCCACCGCTGCGATGAGTGCCTTCCTGTCAGCAAGATGCCCTACACAACAATTTGACAGAGAAAATACCCTGCTGATCAAACAGAGAAAAATCCAGACATCCAAGTCAGACACAGGTAAACCTGACTGGCTGAAAACAGAGCTGATCAAAAAATGCGCTCTAAAATGGTGGAGGTGTCTAACAATCAGTTGGTAGTGCCATTCAGTCTGATAGTTGGGACACAGACTGCCATACTCGGCTCCAAGTTCCCAAACTATCAGTTTGCCATTTTTTTTGTATTTTGCCGAGAGCAGGACCGCAGGAAGCAGTGAAGCACCGGTATCTTCGGTGTCGGAACTGGATGGTGACTGCAGCATGGACAGAGAGGAAGCGACCAAGCAAACGAGCGGGACAATATTCACAAGGTATGAACCTTGTCAAAAGTCAAACCTCCTACAGTTTGGGGAACCATATACTATATAAAATAGTATATGATTGAAAGAACACAATAAGTTGTTGTTACTCGGGAAGTGATTCCATCACATGGACCCGAGCTTCACTCTCGAGGTCTGTGTGACGTCATCACATCCCCTCAAAAGCAACATAGCCTTGTTGAGTATGAGCAACCATACACTATTCTATATATAGTGTATAGTGGAATGCTGTTATGCATGAAATTCCATGCCTGGAATATGCTTGTTCTGCTGCAGTAGTGATGTCATTATGATGTTCTGCTGCCGTAGTGATGTCACTACTGCAGCAGAACCACTTGGAATGCTGGCACATTGTTGCTTTCCTCTATTTAATTGTGTGGTGACAGTATTCTAGAACCTCTAGAGACTTTTCAAGTCAGTTTCATTATGAAAAAGAGAGAAAAAAAAACACAAAGCACACATTTTACATAGTACTACTATACACTATAAAAAATGCAGGATGAGCAACTTTATGCACAACCAGTGTGTTCTGTCACCTTGGGGTTCTGATTGCCATGGACCTCTCAAGCTTCGGTCTCGAGGTCAGAGGGAATCAGGACCCCTCTGTGGCAGAACACACTGGTTGTGCATAGTTGCCCATCCAGTATTCTGTATGTTGAAGAGCAGTGAGCTGCAAAGCTGGAGACCTGGGTTTGAATCCCACAGCCACCACTTGCATACTGTGTGACCATGAGCAAGCCACTTAACTTCCCTGTGCTCTCAGGATGCATCTGGAAACAAGCATCAGCTTAGTGTGTCTCTCCTGGCCAAAAATGGTTAAAACAAAAAAGAAAAAAAAGGACAATCTTAGCACAAAACGACTCCGGCAAGGGTTACCCAGAAATGGATTTGACAATAAAGCCAGCTTTCAGAGAAATGCAGAATTACACATACCCCAATACTGCAGAGCATTATGGGGAAGATTATGCAAATCACCGTGAAAAATGTGGATGGATTCTGGTTTAAGCAGGAGTGTATGGTGCCTAATGACCTCACACACACACACACACACACACACACACACACACACACACACACACACACACACACTGTAATGGCTGAAAACAGAACACCAGCAGAGGGCTCAGGCACCGAACACTTTACTCACCACGTCAGTGACCCAAGTTCTGAAATGAGCTTAGGTCACTCGAGTTCAGTGGAGGGGGAAGGCCAAGAGTGGATGGATCAGCCATTAGGCAGCTATCCTCTCCCGGATGGGGTGGCGGGTCAACTCTGCTTTTGGCTGCCTCCAGGTGGAGGCCTGGTGCTAGTGCAGAAACATGAGTGGCATATAGCAGTCAGGGGTGGGGGAGCCATGGTTCTGGGAAGCATGCGCCCCTCCACACTCATGTCCTGCCCGTGCCACCATGGCTAGGGGAGGAAGAAAACTGCAGAGGAAAATATTGTAAGGCAGGAGTCAATGACAGTCTACCAAGCCACCACCTGCCTCCCCACCAGAACACACCTACTGGCCGAACTGGATTTGAACTGAGGGGACAGTCCTCCCGCTTCTGACCCTGCCGTGGGGGACAACCCTTGGGGGTACCCAGACTAGTCAGATAAACCTGGGGAGGTGATGGATGGGTGGGGTTAGTGGGGCAGGGCAGAAGGGGAGCTCAAGCCTCCCTTGGCCAGGGAGGAAAAAACAGATTATAGAAAAATAAAAAAACAACCTCAGCACATTCATTTCAATAACTCTTTGAGAACCCATGTTTAAATGGAGTTATTACAGCTAGTTAAAGCTGAAATGTGACCCATATACCCCACAGGGCACATAAATACTGCACCTCGGGGATAACATTAACAGTTATGTCTGAAGAGCTGTTGCCAGCAGTAAGGCAAGCAGAAGTGAGGTGCAGGGGACAGAATTTTAATACTCACAGCCAGATGGGGGTGTAAACCAGCAGAGCTTCCTGGCATGTCCGTTTTGGTGACTCCCCTTGAAGAGTTCCACTCCTGCTGGGCCTCTTGCACTGGGACTGCATGGGCATTTGTTGATTCAGTAGGGCTTTAACCAATCTCCCCTCTGAGTACACTGTGCTCGAATTGGTTCACCAGTCCAGCTGGAGACCACAACTTTTGCTGCTGAAGCTCTTTGTCCTGATGAGTTGGGGAGCCCTCCTGGCGGTACTCATGACCCCTGACTGGCTGGCGACAGAGACAGCAGCTCTGACTACGTGGTGACTGGTGCAGCTGGGCTTTCTCTGGGATAAGTTTTTGTGGCAATGCTTCACCTTCTCTCCTAATACACCACGCTCCAACTGGCCTGCTAGCCCTACTGGGGAAGGCAGTTACTACTGCTGAAGCACTATGGTGAGTTTGAGGTCCCATCGGGCAAGACCCATGAACCTGCCACGGACTGGCGCCATATATGGGGGCTCTGACTGCGAGGCAGTTGGTGTGGCTAGTCTGGTTCCAGGAAAAGTCTTTGCAGCAAAGACATGCCTCCCCTTGGAGAACACTTCATTCTGACTGTTCCACCAGCCCTGCGGCAGAAAGCAACTAATGCTGCATTGTACCTTTCAACAGTTCTGGAGGCAGTAGTCCTTACTGCTGTTGGGGAGCCCTCTGTGAACTCCCCAATACCCTAGAAGCTGCAGGGTGCTTGAGTGGCATGATGCATGTGGACAAAACCTGGCAGGCCGCTGAGCCGAAGATCTAAGTCCAGCCTCCCTTTATCTCAATGACAGCTGATTAGCCAAACACTGTGAAACTGTGTTGTAGCTCTCTGAGATTGACGATTTTCTATAGAGTGTGGTTCTTCTGGGGCAGCTTCTTGAGGCTGAAAGGTGTTCGGGCCATGTGTTGTGTGTCCAGATGTTGTTTGGCTTGTAGGTCTGTCAGGGTAGGATAGCAGGTCCAGACACTTCTGACATCCACAGCCCCAAGAAAACCAGAGAACAATTAACTGGAAAAGGGGGCCCAGATAGCTCGTTCAATATCAAGCTCATTCACTACCTTGGAGCCATTCCAAAAAGGTTATAACTACAGCCTTAGGACAGGAGCAGCAAGTATCTTTGTCCGAAACTGTTGCAGATCATCAAGGTTCCAGGCCAGGCAGGTTTGTGTATTCCACACATTTGAACCATGCTGAAGCAAGTCTCTGCGAAAAAGTAAAAGAGTCTTCTGATCTGAATTCACCAGATTACATACAAACTCACCAAAGACTGCATGTGATTCTGCGAACATACAAAATTGCCAGCAGCAGGCCTTTACGGTCCATCAAGTCTGCTGAGTGGGCCTGTATCTGGTGTTACATGGCGCCTCCCCCAACACTCTTACCCTCCTCTTGACTTTATCTGCCCCCTCTTGATCCCCCAAACGATGTTCTGGTTTACATCCTCCTCCAGTAGCCTGTTCCACCCTGTCACCACTCTCTGTGAGAAAGTGCCTTCTGGCCTCCCTCCATAACCTTCCTCCCGCCAGTTTGCAACTGTGCCCCGTTGCATTCTTGTTTTCACTAAGCCTAAGAATTAAGGATGTCTTTCTCTTTTTGTATAATTCCCATGTCCAAAATTAGATATTGTTTCTATGAGAGCAATGTCTAGATGTTCATCTCTCCGAGTGCATCTCTTGCTGACACTAGTGTGTTTATAAGTCTTTATTGCCTGCCTATACTAAGTGTATTTATAAGTAGTTATTGCTTGCCTATACTGGGCGTATTTATAAGTATGTATTGCCTGCCTGTACTGAGTGCATTTAAAAGTATTTATGGCTTGCCTGTACTGAGCGTATTTATAAGTAGTTATTGCTTGCCTATACTGAGCGTATTTATAAGTATTTATTGCCTGACTGTATTGAGTGTACTTGTAAGTATTTATTGCCTGCCTGTACTGAGTGCATTTAAAAGTATTTATGGCCTGCCTGTACTGAGTGTATTTATAAGTATTTATTGCCTGCCTATACTGAGTGTATTTATAAGTATTTATTGCCTGACTGTACTGAGTGTATTTGTAAGTATTTATTGCCTGCCTGTACTGAGTGCATTTAAAAGTATTTATGGCCTACCTGTACTGGGTGTATTTATAAATATTTATGGCCTGCCTGTACTGAGTGTATTTATAAGTAGTTATTGCTTGCCTATACTAAGTGTATTTATAAGTAGTTATTGCTTGCCTATACTGAGCGTATTTATAAGTATTTATTGCCTGACTGTACTGAGTGTATTTGTAAGTATTTATTGCCTGCCTGTACTGAGTGCATTTAAAAGTATTTATGGCCTGCCTGTACTGAGTGCATTTAAAATAATTTATTGCCCGCCTGTACTGAGTGTATTTTGTAAGTATTTATTGCCTGCTTGTACTGAGTGCATTTAAAAGTATTTATGGCCTGCCTGTACTAAGTGTATTTATAAGTATTTACTGCCTGCCTTTTTCATCTTCCTGCTCTGGCCAATAGTTTGTAATGTAACTTAGCTGCATACACTATGTCTTGTGTTGTGTTTTTACTGCTTGTGTTTTGTTGCCATCTTTATGGCTCGGGGTCATATCTGGAAATGGTCCCTGGGAC
Organism: Neoceratodus forsteri; assembly: GCA_016271365.2. Taxonomy (NCBI): domain Eukaryota; kingdom Metazoa; phylum Chordata; order Ceratodontiformes; family Ceratodontidae; genus Neoceratodus; species Neoceratodus forsteri. The sequence continues at coordinate 1,112,272,093 of CM028133.1, forward strand.
CAGTACACCTATCAGGTGAATTAAGTAAATAAATAAAAATAGACACATAAACAATGTGTTTGAAAATGCAGATCTGTTTGAGCACCAGAAAACCAAATACATTTGGAAAAACAGTCAGGCTAGCTGGAAGCGCTATATCTTAGTGTCCTTCCCCCCGTGAGGTGGTCTGTACTGGATGGTTTGCCCAGTATTCTTTTTGCACTGCGGAATTTAGCTTCTGTTGCTGTCCTAGTTTCCAGGCCCTCTTTGGCTTCCATAATTTTATTTTTGTATTCCATCAGTGCTGCTCTGTACTCCCCTCTTGCCTGGAGGCAGCATATTTTCCATCTGTTATAGACCCTCTTTTTGTGTAGGACCAATTGTCTAAGGTCCCTATTGAGACAGGGGTCTGCTTCTTTGTCCCTTCCCCCTATTGCTTGCAGGAATGCAGAACTCTGCAGCTGCTTCAGGCATCTGTTTTAACAAACTCCATGTGCTCTTTTCATTACCGACCTCATGAATCTTCTCCAAACCATTGGCCATCAGATTTCACAACTTGGCAAAGTCTACTTTTCTGAAGTGCTGGGTCCTGGTGGTCGAGGTCTGACTAGTCTTCCCTTCCACTAGGGACATTACTTGTTTGTGGTCACTGCCTCCCACTGGTTGCTTCCCACCCCTACTGCTCAGAAAAGGCCAAGAATGACTTCAGACCTGGCCAGCCCGGTGGTGCAGAGGGCTGAGGTATCCACGCTTTATCTGCTGCCACTCCTGCAACCCAGATTCGGGAACCCACCTGGGTCACTCGGGGGTTGGCCGGGGGAGGGGAGAGGAGGATTGAGCATCCTAGCAAACATTCCCCCTCCTCTGGAGAGGGAGGGCAGCCTACTCCACTGTAACATCAGCACTTGGGTAACCATTGATGACAATGCAGACTACAAGCAGCAGTTTGGGAGGGGGACGCTTTATGTTGGAAGTCATCAGCCCATGTGACTATGTGCGTATGCCAAGCCATCATCTCTGTGGAGTATTTGAGGGTTGGCGAAGAGAAAGGAAACACTGCTGGCTGGAAGCAGGTTGAAGCCTGCAACTCCTCGCAGACCCTACACTGCCCACTGGGCACAGGGCCTACTGCACCAAGCATGAACATCTGGAGGGGGCTTTTGGCACCCCTGGTGGTACGACCACGGGGGGGGGGGCAAGCTGTGGAGGAACAGGTGAGTCCTCAGGATAAGTTCCAGAGATGGTGGATGATGGGGCTGGGGGGGGGTCACAGGGTCACAAAGGGGACAGCCTGGCAAGTGAGGGAGGGCAGAATGGCTTCATACTAACATACTAAAATGCCAGCAGAGTAGGCCCCATAGTCTGTCGAGTCTGCTCGAGTGTCAGTACCCTTAATGGGCACCACAGTCATCCTCCTGATTTCTCCCCATCCCCCTTCCCCCGGCCAGGGTTCCTCTCCGCCAGACAGGTAGCTCTCCTCTTCATCCCCCTCCTGTATCTGTCCCAGCCTCTCTTGAACCCTTCCACTGTAGACACCTCCACCATTTCCTCAGGCAGTGCATTCCATGGTTCCACCACCCTTTCAGTGAAGTATCGCCTCCTATGTCTCCCTCCCTCCAACCATGTCCCCTGGTGGCCCCTCCCACCTTCCTCTGAAAGACCCCATGTAGGAATACCTTATTTACCCCATTTAGATACCTGAAGACCTCAATCATATCCCCCCTGTCTCTCCTCTCTTCCAGTGAGAACAGGTCAAGCTCCTCAAGTCTCGCTTCGTAAGTTCTATCCTCCAGACCCCAGATCATCCTGGTTGCACTCCTCTGAACCCACTCCAGGAGTTGAATATCCTTCCTGAGGTGCGGGCGCCCAAACTGTATGCAGTACTCGAGGTGTGGTCTGACAAAGCAATTGTAAATGCAATTGGCTTCAAATTGTATCTGTTGTTGGACGTGGTGTTACAGGGAGCATTCCTTGAAAGTGAACGGGGCACTCAGTCTCTGCCTTGCCATTATCCCTCTGAAGACCCTTACGGGATGACCACTGGATCTGATTTGTCTGCTCTCGTAATTCCCTCACCAGCTGAGCACCATATTTTACTAAACTGTTTGGGGGCCAGTGTGCCCAAGCTAACTCTTTTATTTAATTAATTAGTTTATTTTTATTTATTAATTGGCTAACCAGGTGGGTGCACTGTTCCCGGGGATAATTTTTAGGCACAGCCCAGCCGTCAGGATGGCACATTGGGCACAGTAAAAGCACACTACATGGCACGTAATACATGTTAAGGTAATACAGCCGCACATAGGAAAGTGGAGAGAAAACTTTCCTTTTGGCCCAGCAATTTCTAAGCCTGAGACTCTGTGCTGACTATGTTTTTTGGACTTGGTATCTACTTATTTTAAACTATTTTAAATTTACTTGCCCCTTGGTCATAGTGCCATCGTGGATTCTTCTGTAATATTATTTGTAAAAAGTGTACGTTGGGGTGGGGTGTTTTTAGTTAGTGTGTGATTGTTGTGTGTGTGTGTGTGAATTAGGAAAACAATTCCTGTATTAGGGTGGATGTTGGAGTATGTTTAAGCATAGGTTTGAAATAATTTATTGAATTTTGTTGTTTATGTTGTGTGGGTGATAAGAAGGTTTTATTAAGGGTATTGGTGCAATAGGGTCTCTGGTTAGTACCGGGAATGTGTAGGAGCCATAGACCCCTCCACCTTGCTCACACTGCGTCCCAGCTGCATGACCTCTGCCCCTTTACTGACAACAATGTTTTAGCCACAGCAGCGAGGGGCTGCAGGGAGGTGGGGATCACTAGAGAGCATGCTGGCTGATGGTGGGCATGGTGGGCTCCGTGGAGGTGAGTGGTATGGGAAGGTTAGGAGCAGAAGATGCCCTAAATGGAACCAAGAGAGACATTAGACGTGTTTGGTGTCTATTCTTAGGTTCTCACTCAGGATCAGGCAGGGCAGCCAGGTGGGGCCCCACAGCATCCACCAGTCCCCTTCGTGCTGTGCTGTGTAATGCCAGAGTATTGAGAAACAAGGCCGCAATTATGGTGGACTTGATTTCATCAGTCGATCTGATTTGCATCATGGAGACCTGACTGGGTGACACCGCCTGGCCAGTTTTGGAGGTGGCCATTCCTGCTGGGTATTCTGTAGTGTTATGTACTTCCAGAGGAGGAAACGTAGGAGTGAGGGTGTGGCCATCTGCTTTAGATCCTGCTTGACCTTCACCGTGCACCCTGTGAGTTCTTTGAATGCGTGTTGATGTGCGGGGGTCCAAGGGTGAGCTGCAGGATTCTCCTCGTTTACTGCCCTTTGGGGTTGGGAGGAGATTTCCTGCAGGAAGTAGTGAACTTCGTCGTTGACAGGGTGTTGGAGTCCCCCTGATGGTTGATTCTGGGGGACTTCAATGGCTGGATCGACTACGAATCCTTGCAATTTGGTTATGACCTCCTCCAGTTGATGACATCACTGGGCTTTACACAAGTAGCTACCTCTGCGACGCACCATCACGGACCGACATTGGACTTGGTTTTCTTGCTATGGCTTGAGGTCATGAACTTCAAGACTGATTGGGTTGTTTGATCATATCATTGCATGGTAGTGTTCTCATTTGGGTCCCCCATTGAGATGATCAGCTATCGCCCTTTAAGGGGACTGTCCCCAGAGGGACTGTTGGCGGTAGCTGATTTCTCTGGTGTGATTGCTGCATGTGCAATTCGCATGGGCAAGGTGGTGGCCGCCTATAATAAGATGGTATCCGGGGTGGTTCATGCCATTGCACTAGTCCATATATGACCCATATCCTCTCGCTTGAGACCCCGTTGGTTTGATGGGTCTCTCAAGGAGATGAAGATCATAGGTCGGACGTTGTAGCCTTGCTGGTGGAAGACCCATTCTGAGAAGGACAAGCTGGCCATGTGTACTCACTACCATGAGTACCAAGGGGCACTCGACTGTAAGAAGGCAGAGTTCCTATCCATGGAGATTGCCGCAGGGAGGAACAGATCATCTCAGCTTTTTCAGACTGTGGACAGACTACTTCACTCAGTCTGTCTACAGCCAAAAAAAGCTTTTTCAACCGCATTGTATGATGAGTTTGCTCAGTTTTTCTCTGACAGGGTGTCGTCTTCTGGTCATGAATTGTGTCAGTGAGGCAAGCCCTGCCTGGCAGTGACCAGCTTGATGGGAGCATGGGCACTCCTATTGTTTGGGAGGAGATTAGACCAGTGGAGGTGGGTGAAGTCATTGAGGTGATCTCAAAGTTGAGGCATACTTATTGAGAGCTGGACCCAGCCCCAACATGTTTCTTGCTGGGATGTGTTGAGAATGTTGGTCTGGTGTTCGCTGAGATTATCCGGTGTTCATTGTCAGAGAGAATCTTTCCTGATGCCTTGAAGGATGCACTGGTGAGATCTGTCTTTAAGAAACCACTGTTCGACCTTGATGTCCAGCAAATTATCGACCAATCTCCAACCTTCCATTTTTAGGAAATGTTGTTGAGAAAATAGTAGCACAGCAGCTCGAGGTGCACCTCGTGACCTTTGACGTCTATGAGCCATTCCAGTCTGGTTTCAGGGCTAGACATAGCACCGGAACGGCACTGGTTTGTGTAACAAATAATCTTCTCAAGGCAAGAGATGGAGGAAACGGGTCAGTTCTTCTTCTTCTAGATCTCTGTCTTCAGCATTTGACACCATGGATCTTTTTGTGCTTCTGGATCGCCTTAGAGAATATTGTGGACTTAACGGTACTGTCATCAACTGGTTTGGGTTCTATCTCTCGGAAAGGAAGCAAAGGGTGGTGATGGGGAATTTCTCCTCCTCCCTGAAACTCCTGCTGTGTGGAGTTCCTCAAGGCTCGCTCTTATCTCCAGTGTTGTTCGCAGTGTACATGCTACACCTGGGTGAGCTCATTTAGGCATTACAGTTTGGGTTTTCAGTGCTGTTGTATGCAGATGATACCCAGCTGTGTACGTCCTTTGACCCTGTAACACAGGATGCCATGGAAGTGTTAAAAACAACTGCCTGGCTGAGATCTGATTGGATGACCTCCAATTGGTTGCGACTGAACTCTGACAAGACAGAGGTCCTTGTGATTGAGTCACGTCATGGGTGTGATGGGAGTGCCTCCAGAGTGGTGACAGGATTGGTCCTGGGATCCACTCTGTTGGTGGCTTCCCCTAGGGTGAGAAATCTTGGCGTCTTCCTGGATGGCAGATTGACATTAACACACAGGTGTCAACTGTGGTCCAAAGTGGTTTCTACCACTTAAGAAATGTTGCCAGGATTAAACCCCTAGTTCTGCCGAAAGACCTGCCATCGCCGATAACTGTCTGTGTCACAGCCAGGCTTGATTGCTGCAACACTCTGTACTTCAGTGTCCGTGGAGGGACCCTCTGCCAGCTGCAGCTGGTGCAGAATGCAGTGGCCAGGTTACTGACGGGCCTGTCTAGGTCATGTCATATGACCCTAGTCCTGCGAGCTCTGCACTGACTGTCTGTCAGGTGGAGGATCATCTTCAAGGTGGGCTTGCTCACCTATAAGTCCCTATACAGACCGGGCCTTGGCTACCTGACTGATTTTCTGCCACCTCAGTCCATTCTCTCCACTCCCCACTAGGGGCCTCATTGTGTTTCCAAGGGCCAAATTAAAACATCTGGTGATCAAGCTTTTGAGCTTGCTGCACCAGCCCTTTGGAACTTGCTTCCCATCTTTGTTAGGGAGGCCCAGACAGTGTAGGCTTTTAAAAAGAATCTAAAGACTCATCTCTCTTGAAGTTGGCTTACCTGGACTAACCCGAGCTGTTTTATGTCCTTAAGACGGAATTAATGATTTTAAATCTGTATTTTGTGTATGATATATTTTAATGTATTTATTTCTGTAATTTATTTTGTTGGCTTTACCCTGCCTGTTTTTATGTAAGGCGCCTGTGGAGGGGTTGTGGGATAACAGATGGACCAGACACTGAACTTCAGGTTCAACACACAGTCTCTGTGTAATGTTTATTTAAAACACAGTAGACCACCTTCAGCAATGGCATATCCCTTCTTCAATACATCAGTTTGCAGCAACAGACTATGAATGTTCTTTTTCTGCACTTAGTTAGCACCCACTGACCCACTGATCTACTGATTTCACTTTTCAGTTGAGACTCAGCTTCCCCTATGTTTGTCTTGTGTGCTTGGGTGGTGGTGGGGGGCGCGGGGCAAATAAAAAAACAAAAGCTAAAGACGAAGAACCTCTGAAGCAAGTGTTACCCCAAAGAGCACTGGCAATAAGACAAATTTCAAAGAAACACAACATCACACATACTCCCATAATGTAAAGCATCATGGGATGTATATGCAAATCACCATGAAATTTCAGACTGGCTCAGTTTACAGCAGGAATGCATGGTATCAATTTACATGCATTTAACAACACAACAGTTTTTTTTTCTGATATCTCTATCCTGGTAACTTAATCTGTATAATACAGTCACCTAGTACTTTTTACCTTTATAAAAAAACACCTAGTGCCATGGTATTTTCAACATTTACAGGTTTCATACACATAAGGTATGTACATCAATTATTTTATGACATACACTAGTGCTATTACATACTAAATCCAACAATGAGGAACACAGCCTGTTGTTTTACATCAGCTCAGAGGTCACCACAATAACCTCCCTGTACAAGACCTGAGAGGCAAAAGGAAAATTAAAGAGGACACTACAGCATAGTCAAGAAAGGGGATGGGGTGCTCATAGGCAGCCAACCTGACAGACTAGAAATTGTAAAGGATAGATTACACTAAGAAATAGAATAACTGTTGCAACAGATGTAATAAAAGGCCAGCCCTCAAAAGTGGCAGGATCTCCCTGTTACATATCCCCCACTTTAAGAGGGAAGCAGTTATTTCATACTGCTTTCCACCTTCCCGTCCCAGGAAGGAATAGAGCTTCCACACATCCATCCATCTTCAGAAGCTCTATCTCAGGGTCCCTATTAACGATAAACATTCCATCATAAACACAGTGGATATCATCATGCTTTACACTGAGGGGTTAACACATTTCTCAGCAGAGACTAATGGTACCTTCCCTGCACTGTCTCCTTTTAGGGAAAGTCCATCATATTTAATTGACATGAATTCCTGCACCATATCTCAACATCAAATCAGCATTTACATGTTTTATCCCTGCCCTGTGGGACACAATAAATCAATAGAGCTGAAGAACTAAGTACCACCTGTGAAAGGGTGGAATAAGACCCTGTCCCAGTTGTTATGGAGAGTTTGAATGCAGGGGTCTGTTCTGTTCTTTCCTTTCCTGTCTGTTGTCTGGTTGTGCAACCAAATTTTCTTGTGAGAACTAGGATTTGATCACCCTGACAGTCTCTCAATTCTCTGTCTCTCAGTCTTCCCTTGCTGTTCGTCTTTTCCTCCTTTGCATATCTCCTGGTATAAAAATATATGCAGATCGTTATGTGGAAATATAACTGATATTGGGATCCCTTTGTTTAGAAAATATGCAGTGTTACTGTTGAAATGTATATAATTATAGTTTGAGATGATCGCAAAAAGCTATTGGAAATTCAAGAGGCTACCTTAGTGCAATGTTTAAGCCTTTTGCAGAAGAGCTGTGAAAAAGGGAACTCAGTTCTGGGACATTGTGTTCCTGCCAGTACCTGCCTGACACTTACAAGAACATTTTAGAAAAAACAGGATGCCTGTTAAGAAGGGGGGTTGGAAAGACTTATAAGACAGAGTTGCAGTTGCTTGCAGAAAGGGACACAGAGATTGAAGGAAAACTCAGATGAAGAAGAAGAAGAAGAAGAAGAATCAGCATTTATATAGCACTTTTCATACACAGTATCCCAAAGCGCTTTACAAGCAATGCTAGACTGGTAGTGAAGTGACTGAATGTGTGGTGGCGGCCATATCGCACATCATCACCCACACACAGCCCGGATAATTGCATAAACCAGTTTATGGGAAGGGGAATATTGGCCAGGACACCAGGAATGTTCCCTGCTCTTTATGAAGAGTACCCTGGGTTCTTTTACTTCCACCTGGACACCCACCAGGACAACACCAGGATAGGCAGAAGGGACCTCGGTTTAACGTCTCATCCAAAGGACGGCACACCCCAGCAGTACAGCACCCCCCAATACTGCACTTAGATGCCAGTGATTTTTAGGTGCAAGTCCAAACCGATGTGGGATGAGAACCCATGACCTTCTGGTCCAGAGGCGGATAACCAACTGAGCTACGCTGACACCTTTTTCTGTTTATTTGGCCTTTGTAAATAGTTATACTGAACAATTTTTTGTGTGTGTGTGTGTGTGTTACTGCTAGTAGAAATAAATACTCTTGTTGCAAATTTTACAACTGCTCATGGTTTTCTTATGCTTCTTGACCTGTGCCTCGATGACACCACCTCATTATACAGGAATTTTTTTTCTCTCATTTGGTGCAATCAGCAGAGGGGGTTATGATCAGTTACAAATGTTAATTCAACCCCCAACAAGTAATATTTCAGAGACTCAATAGCCCACTAAATAGCTAAGCATTCTTTCTCTATGGTAGCATATATTCTCTCCCTCTCATGTAGCTTCCTGCTGATATACATGATTGGATGTTCTTCAGATCAGTCTGACTTTTGATTTATCTGAAGCTGAGAACCTTGCAACACTGCAAAGAACAAACTGTAACTTCATTTAGGAGCTGGAAACTTGGTAAGGCATAATATTGTAAAACAGGGGAGCTACGCTTTCTACAAAGAGTTTCATTTTTTTTTCTCCTTATTGGCATTAAGCAGAGAATTGCAGGATTCCATTAAAAGTGTAGTAATTTTATAACCAGAGGAAGTGAGATACAACTGAATTTGCTTGATTGTTGGGGTTGAGACCTAGGATTTGGAAGGATATTTTTGCAACATTTTAAAAGTGTCCTGCTGGCTGAGTAGTTAAGTTTATATCCCTGGTTACACTGAAAGATTTTGTGTATTGGAATCAGACAGCAGCCTGCCTACATTGAAAGGCCTGCTTACATCACAGGTGTCACTAGTCAATCAGTTGGCTTAATTCTTAAGATTTTCAGTGCAGGAAGAGTGTAAAGCACAGCTGACTTATTTTGGGGCTGACCGCTTTCAGAGCACAAACCACCAGGATGTTTTGGGGCTGGGGAGGGTTACCTGTATCTGAGTTGGATGTCTGGATTTTTCTCTGTTTGATTAGCAGGGTATTTTCCCTGTCAAATTGTTGTGTAGGGCATCTTGCTGACAGGAAGGCACTCATCGCAGTGCTGGGTCAGTGCTTTAAGCTGATTGTTTTGCGAGGGCACAGTTTAGGCCCAACCCCTTCCCACCCTTGGAAATAGTTCCTTTATACCTGGGGTTCTGACATCACTTCCTCAAGAGTGCAAGGTGCATATCACTGTCATATCCTGTCTAGCACACAGCACTGACAATATAAGCATACACATTGTATAATATAAATATTTCTATATAACAAACCAATCTCACACACACACACACACACACACACACACACACAAAGAAAAAAGTAGATAAACATGTGGGGAGTAGTACAATGTAATAGCTGTGGGGCAGCAGTCTTCCGGGAGTCTTTCTGGGGGCTGAGATGCTGCCCTATTTGCAGACAACTCTCTGCCCTGAGGGAGGAAGTTGCCCATCTTCAGGCCATGCTGGACAGTAAACATAGAAACATAGATTTTGATAGCAGATAAGGACCGCTAGGCCCATCTAGTCTGCCCATTTCCCTACCTACAGGATAGGCTGCAGATCCTAGTTAACCAACAGCCTATTTCTTCCTACCCCCACAAGAATTGCCTTATGTCTGTCCCATGCATTCTTGAATTCTCCCGCAGTTTTAGACCCCACAACCTCCTCAGGAAGGCTGTTCCACGCATCCACTACCCTCTCTGTGAAATAATACTTCCTCACATTGCCCCTGAACCGCCCTCCTTCTATCTTTAAATTGTGTCCTCTTGTTCTTGCAAGTCTCTTTTTCTGAAAGATGCTACCCTCTTGGACTTTGTTGATTCCACTGAGGTACTTAAAAGTTTCTATCATGTCCCCCCTCTCCCTTCTTTCCTCAAGGGTATACATATTAAGTAGTAAGGGAACCTTCCCCTGGGCCACACTGGACGGTAGGAAGGGAACCTCCCCCATCCAGGGAGCACCAGAGCCACCACCACTACCTCAGAGGTTGCAAAGAAAGCACAACAGTTGGATCACAGTGGGCTCAGGGAGGGTGAGGATGGTGGAACAGAGGCACACCCAGTCAGCTGTTCTACTCCACAATCCATACACCATTCTGACTAAGGAGGCTGAGGACATCTGTCACAAGGGAGGCCCACAAGAAGGAGACAGAGGACACCACAAGGAAAGGAAGCAGCTCCTGGTGGGGAACTCAATTATTAGGGGGATAGAACTGGGGGGAGCAGGGAAAACTGAAGTAAGGTGCCTGCCTGGTGCCATGGCTTGGAGGGACAGGAAGCGCATCCTCAGGATCATGGGAACAGCTGCACGGGAGTCTGAGCTGGACGCCATTGTCCACCTAGGGACAAATGACTTGGCTCATCATGAGATTAGAGCAGTGCAGAAGGACTTTGTAGAATCGGGGAGGGGTCTAAGACAAGTAGCACACACAGTATCCTTCTCAGAGGTGCTGTCTGTCAATGGCATGAGTGAGGCGAGGGTACTTTGCACCATACAGTTTAATGAATGGTTGAAAAAATGGTGTGGAGCACAGGGTTTGACTTCATTGGGACTGGGGTTCCACCTGGAGGGACACCAACCTATACTGGCAGGATGGTCTGCATCTGTCCAGGAAGGAACAAGTTTTTGAGCAATCGGTTTAAATGCTTCATTGGCAAGCTTTTAAACTAGTCAGGGGAGGCACTGATAAGCAGCAGGAAAATCCCGCCTCCCCTACAAAACAGGGTACTAAATGAGAAAAGACCAAGGTAGAAAGGTCAGTGGGGGATGCTGCAACAGAAGGTAAAGCCATCAAAAATGGAGAGCAATGAGTACCAATGCCCATAGTCTGAGTAACAAGCTTCCTGAATTAGTGGCCTTGATGAGGAGGAACATCTGAATAGGTGGCAGTCACAGAAACATGGTACACATAAAACCATGACTGGGATGTAAACATACCAGGATACACTATCTACAGGAGGGACAGGGAGGGTAAAAGAGGAGGAGGAGTAGCTCTTTACATAGGGAAGGAATCAAAGCAACAAAACAAAAGGGTAAACAGGGAGGAGAAGAAGCACTGTGGTAAATTTAGAGACCGCAATGGCACCACAATACGCACAGGGGTTGTATACAGACCCCCTTCTCAGGGGGAGGAAATGGACAAGGAAATGATAGAAAGTATACTTAGAATGGCAGAAAAAGGGGAGATATTGCTGATGGGTGATCTGAATATGCCAGATGTTAACTGGAGTGCAGTTGCAGTAGCCACTTCTAAGAGTGGGGTTATTCTAGATGCCCTACAGGGGGCATGCCTTAGACAACTAGTATTGGAGCCCACTAGAGAGGGAGCAATCTTAGACCTGGTTCTCTCAAATGTAGATGAAGAGAGGATCACAGATGTAGAAGTGGGTAGCCATCTGGAAACTAGCGACCATCGAACAGTATGGTTCACAATAAACACAGCAATAGAGTCAAGCCACAAAGACAAAGGTACTGGATTTTAGGAGGGCTGACTTTGTCAAAATGGGTGAGTGCCTAAGGAATGCACTAGCAAATGGGCAGGAAGGAAGGGGTGAAGAACAATGGGGAATAATAAAAACTGCCATCACAGAGGTATCAAGCCTTTGTGTAAAGCAAATAAACAAAATGAAACAAGGTAAGAAACCACTATGGTTCTCAAAGGAAGTGGCAGTGAAGGTTCAAGAGAAAAAGAAAGCCATTCAGGAAGTACAAGGAATCACAGAAGGAACAGGACAGAGAACTGTATCAGTTAAACCTAAGGGAAGCTGGGAAGGCAGTCAGAACAGCAAAGGCCCAAACCGAGGAAAAGATAGCCAACTCAGTTAAGAAGGGGGATAAAACCTTTTATAGGTACATCAGGGAGCCAAGGAAGGACCAAGGAGAGGATAGTGAGGCTTAATAAAGGGAGGGAGGGTGGGCAGAGGGTGACCGTGAAAAGGCAGAGATACTAAACAAATATTTTGTCTCAGATTACAAATGAAGAGGGGAGGTAGCTAAAACAAACAGTAGAAACACTCTGGATACAGAAGTTGATACCAGCCCATTTACAGAAGAAAGGGTTCTGAAAGAACTCTTCAAACTGAAGGTGGACAAAGCAATGGGGCCTGATGGGATTCATCCCAGAATTCTAAAAGAACTAAGGGTAGAACTAGTGACACCACTGACTACCCTCTTTAACAAATCATGGGAGGATGGGGTGGTACTCGAGGACTGGAGGAGGGCAGATATGATTCCCTTTCACAAAAGTGGGAGCAAGGCAGAAGCAGGAAACTACAGACCTGTTAGTTTAACCTCAGTGGTAGGGAAATTGATGGAATCACTTCTGAAGGATAGAATTGTTAAATATCTAGAGGCCAGAGTGGCACAGGACCCAAGGCAGCATGGATTCACAGCGGGAAGGTCATGCTAGACAAATCTGATAGATTTCTTTGACTGGGTGACCAAAGTAGTTGATCAGGAGGGGCTGTGGACATGGCTCTACCTAGACTTTAGCAAAGCATTTGACACAGTCCCACACAAAAAGATTAATATACAAGTAGCAGCCTGGGAGTGGGTCCCAAGATGACAGCCTGGGTAAAGAATTGGCTGGAGAATAGGACAAAGAGAGTAATAGTAAATGGAGTCCACTCTGAAAAAAGGGGGGTTAGTAGTGGGGTACCGCAGGGTTCAGTATTAGGACCAGGCTCTTTAATGTCTTTATAAGTGACATTGCAGAGGGACTGGAAGGAAAAGTATGTCTCTTTGCAGATGACACAAAGATCTGCAACAGAGTTGATGCACAAGGTGGAGTGGAAAGGATGAGAAGGGACTTGGCAAGGTTAGAGGAATGGTCAAATGTATGGCAACTTAGATTCAATGCTAAGAAGTGCAAGGTAATGCACCTGGGAAACAAAAACCCAAGGGAAGAGTACACAATGGGGGGTGAGATACTAACAACAACAAAAATGGAAAGGGACCTGGGGGTAGTCATATCAGATGACCAAAGGTGGGCAAGCAATGTGAGAGGGCAAGGAGGGCTGGGGATACTGGGATGCATAGGAGAGGCATCACCAGTAGAAAACAGGAAGTTATTATCTCTGTACAGACAGCTAGTGAGACCCCATCTGGAGTACTGCGTGCAGTTCTGGAGACCCAATCTCCGAAAGACATAGACAGGATGGAAGCAGTCCAAGGAGGAGGCTAAATGGTGCAGGGTCTGCACCGGAAGACATATGAAGAGAGACTTAAGGAGCTTAATATGTATAGCCTCGAGGAAAGGAGGGAGAGGGGGACATGATAGAAACTTTCAAGTACCTCAAGGGAATCAACAAAGTCCAAGAGGGTAGCATCTTTCAAAAAAAGAGGTGTGCAAGAACAAGGGGGCACGATTTGAAGATAGAAGGGGGGCTCAGAGGTAATTTAAGGAAGTATTTTTTCACAGAGAGGGTGGTGGATGTATGGAACGGCCTTCCAGAGGAGGTTGTGGAGTCACAAACAGTGGTGGAATTCAAGCATGCATGGGACAGTCATAAGGCAATTCTAGGGGGTCGGGGTAGGAAGAAGTAGGTTGCTGGTTAACTAGGATCTGCAGCTTATCCATCAGGTCGGGAAATGGGCAGACTGGGTGGGCCCAGCGGTTCTTATCTGCCGTCAAATTCTATGTTTCTATGTTTCTTCACCACCTTTTTTCTGAGATAAGACTGCCCCGATACCATTCTCTGATGAATTTGTTTGAACTTGAAACATTTGGTTGAAGTCAGGGCATTTCAGTACAGGAGCTGTATGTAGAATGGCATTGATATTCCTAAATGCTTCATCACAAATAGGGGTCCACTGAACCTTATTTGGGTACCTCTTTTCAGTGAGATCGGTCAAAGTACTGGCAATGGCTGAGAAATTAGGAATACATCTCTGGTAATAACCTGCCAAGCCTAGGAAAGATCTCACATGCTTTTTTGTGGTAGGTATTGGACTGTTTGCTACTGCTGTAACTTCTCTACCTTGGACTTCACTTGTCCATTGCCTAAAATGAGCCCTAGGTATCTTGTCTTGGTCTTTGCTAGGGCACACTTAGCAGGGTTAATGGTCACTCCTGATGCATTTATTGCTTGCAATACCTGGGACAAGTGTCTAACATGGGTTTCCCAATCGGGGCTGAATATGACCACATCGTCCAAATAAGCCGCACAGTACTCAGTGTGAGGTCTTAGTATGTGGTCCATAAAATGCTGAAAAGTAGCTGGGGCCCATGTAGTCCAAATGGCATTGTGACAAACTGGTATAAATCGATTGGTGTGCTAAATGCAGTTTTACCTTTTGAATCAGGTGACAAGGGGATTTGCCAATATCCCTTAGTAAGGTCAAGGGTAGAGATATACTGTACATTGCCTAGCCTGTCAATGATGCTGTCTATTCGGGACATTGGGTAGCCATCGAATAGTGACACGTTAAGCTTTCTAAAATTTAGACATAGACGTATCCCACCCTCTTTCTTGTCCACTATGACCATGGGTGAAGACCATGCACTCTGAGGCACAGTTATGCCTAACTGCTCTATTTTATTGACTTCCTGAATCACCTCATCCCTCACCTTCATGGGCACTCTGTAGGGGATTTTGGTGTATGGGCTTGTCTTACGTGGCAATTATGATGTGCACAATTCCTTTGGCCTTCCCTGAAATGTTTGTAAATAGTGGCTCAAATTCTTGCAGTATCCTGTGCACATCTTTGTGTTGCTGAGGCTCCAATTCAGGGTTACATAGAAACATGGGAATTGTCAGCAGATAAGGACCGCTAGGCCCATCCAGTCTGCCCATAGGCCCTATACATTGTATGTGGCCACTGACCCTATGTGATCAATGGCTTTTCATCACTCTCTCCCCTCTCAAGCTTCCCTTGTGCCTGTGCCAGGCATGCTTAAACCCCCTCCATTTTTCTTGCCCCCACTACCTCCTGTGGCAGACTATTCCAAGCATCAACTACCCTTTCTGTGTACAAAAACTTCCTCACATTACCTCTGAATCTACCCCCTTTCAATTTCATATTGCGCCCCCTTGTTCTAGTGCTTTTTCTACATTGGAAAAGGTCCCCCACCTGCACCTTATTTATGACCTTGAGATACTTGAAAGTTTCAGTCATGTCCCCCCCGCTGTCTCCTCTCCTCCACTGAGTACATATTGAGGTCCCTTAGTCTCTCCTCATATGTTTTGTATTGCAAGCCCTGCACCATCTTTGTTGCCCTTCTTTGAATAGTTTCCACCTTACTTTTGTCCTTGTGCAGGTGTGGCCTCCAGAACTGCACACAGTACTCCAGGTGAGGCCTTACCAATGTTTTATACAATAGCATCACCACCTCCCGCCTCCTGCTAGTGATACCCCTACCTATGCACTCTAGCATGCCGCTGGTCCTCCCTGCCACCTTTGTGCACTGCTTTGATACCTTAAGGTCATCAGAGATGATAACCCCTAGGTCCCTTTCCTCTTTGGTGACAGTCAGCTCCCCTACCCCCAGCCTGTAGCTCTTCCCAGGGTTCCCTCTAAACAGGTGCATAATTTTGCACTTCTTTGCATTGAGCCTCAGTTGCCACATCTCCGACCAGCTTTCAAGCTTCTCCTGGTCCCTCTTCATTTTCTGCACCCCTTCTGGAGTACCCCCCCGTTGCAGATCTTGGTGTCATCTGCAAACAGGCAGACCTTTCCTTCCAGACCCTCTGCAATGTTACTAATGAAGACATTGACTAGGACTGGTCCTAGTACTGATCCCTGTGGTACCCCACTGGTCTCCCCCCTCTCCCCAGATTGTACCCCATTTACCACCACCCTCCGTCTCCTGTCTGTTAACCAATTCCTAACCCAGTTCACCACCTTGTCTCCCATGCCCAGACTACCCATCTAGTTAATCAGCCTTCAATGTGGGACGGTATAGAAGGCTTTGCTGAAATCTAGGTAGGCAAAGTCAACTGCCCCTCTCTGATTTATTTCCCTAGTCACCCAATCAAAAAAATCTATTAGATTCGTTTGATATGACCTTCCTGCTGTGAATCCATGTTGCCTCAGATCCTGAGCACTGCTGGATTCCGTACATGTCACTATCCTTTCTTTCTGGATCTCCCCCAACTGTCCTGACTGCTCTAAACTTTTATAGGCAACCTCCAACTCTGACTCCCTAGCTGCAGGATGGATGTAAAGGGAGGGGTTAGGCTTCTCACACCATTTCAGAAGGAGGTTCACATGGTAAATTTTCTGGGCAGGTCTCTTTCTGGGCATGCTAAGCTCATAGTTCACTGCTTCTGTTTGCCTCAAAATGGTGAAGGGGGCCCTTCCATTTCACGAGTAGTTTGTTCTCTGTGGAGGTTTGTCCCCTGACTGAAATGTTAGCCTTCAAACCCTGGTCATATCTTTCTTTCTGTAAGTCTTGCTTCTTTTCTAAGCTCTGGTGTGCCAAGTTGATATACCTCACCAGGCGTTTGCAAAACTGAGTCATGTACTCTACGACATTAAGCTGTCCCACCTCCTTCCCTCCTTTCCAGTGTTCTTTAACCACATCCAGTGCCCCCCTCGGGTTCCTCCCATACAGTAACAAAAAAGGAGAGAAACCAGTGGATGCCTGAGGGATTTCTCTGTAAGCGAAAAATAAATAGGGGAAGTACCCTCCCAGTCTTTACCTTCTTCTTTTATATACTTCCTCAACATTCTCTTTAGAGTCTGGTTAAACCTGTCTGTGAGGCTGTCAGTCTGTGCGTGGTATGGGGAAGTATGCACTGCTACTATGCCCAACAGATGGTACTATTCTTTTAGCAGGTGTGCATTCAAATTACTCCCCTGATCAGTATTTCTTGGGGAATTCCCATGCAACTAAATACCTTTGCTAGCTCGTCTGCTATCTTTGAGGCGGTGGCAGTTCTCATGGGGAAAGCTTCTGGGTAGCAGATATCATAGTCACATATGACCAGTATAAATCTGTTACCCTTGGAGCTCTTTTCCAGGGGCTCACTATATCCATGGCTATCATGTCAAAGGGGTTAGTCACAATGGGGATGGGTTGTAACAGTGCTCTATCCCTTTTTCCTGCCAGAAACATAGAAACATAGAAACATAGAATTTGACGGCAGATAAGGACTGCTTGGCCCACCCAGTCTGCCCTTTCCCTACCTGCTGGATAAGCTGCAGATCCTAGTTAACCAGCAGCCTACTTCTTCCAGAGGTACCTTCTGACATTCAGCACATGCTTTATAATACTCAGCTATGTTCTCGTGGACAGATGGCCAATAAAACCTGGGTAATATCCTATTTAGGGTGCTATCTCTGCCTGCATGGCCTGCTACAGGGATGTCATGCGCCAGATACATGACTTGGAAACAGAGTTTTTCTGGAACCATTAGTTGGTCTACTACCTCTCCAGTTCTGGGGTTAGTGTATTAGTGTGTTCTCTATACAGTATTCCCTGTTTTACAACAAACTGAGGGGCACCATTTTCCACTCCCTTCCCCACCTGTGGGGGGAAAAAAAGGGTTAAGTGAAGGGTCTGCTTTTTGCTCATGCTGCATATCACATTTAAAAGTATGTCCCAAGTCTGGCTGTGTGCCAGCATGAGTATCAAGCCAGTCCTGCTTTAGCTTCCTGTTTGCTGCCTTAGTTTTATGGTCCTTGCCAGGATTATCAGATGGGAACACAGATGGTAAATGTCCCTTCTCCACTTGAGCTCTGGTGGTTACAGCAACTACAGCAGCGTCTTGGGCGGCATGACAATGTATAAATGAAGCAAAGTCTGGGTGGTCATGCCCGATAACAAGTGGCACAGGTAGGCGAGGTGCCAACCCCACTTCTACCTCGTGTCTTTTCTTGAACAGTCATTTGTATGGTAGCTGTAGGGTGGCAATGGGTATCTCCATGCACACAGATGACTGCTGTATCCAGCCCTTTATTATTCCCAGTCACCAGATCTGCTCGCACAAGAGTCTGGCGGCTCCCTGAATTAGTCAGTCCCATCATCTGCTGTGATCCAATCTGCACAGTAGCCATAAAGTGACCCTAGTTCGCTAAGGCTACGTGAGCTGTCTTTCTTTATATTAGCACAGTTCCTTACATAATGTCCCTTCTTTTGACACCCATGACATACAATCTCTGCTACTGGAATTTTCCACCCTCTCTCTGCTCTCCAGTCTTGTTTCACTGGGGCTGGATTTGACAGTTTATAAGTAAAAGGGTTCCTTACTGGATTGCTGGTGGTTGCAGCTGCTGATGTCCCTTGGAACCCTCTGGGTCTGGATGGTTGGGATGCCAGGAAGTCTTCCACCAACATGATGGTTTTATCAGTGGAATCCGGCTTATACTCCAGAACCCAAAGTTGTGCATCCTGGGATAAAACTTTAATAAACTATTCAATAATTACTGCCTCCAGAAGTTGGTGTTTGCTCTTGTTATCTGGCTGCAACCATCTGTAGCAGAGCGCCTTAAGACGGGCGTAAGTCTCAGGCGGGAGGTATCCAGTGACTGCATTTTAAGAAACCTAAACCTCTGGTGATAGGTTTCAGTGTTTATGTCACAGCACCTGAGGATCTCCTGCTTCACACTGTCATAGTCCTCTGCCTTTTGGGAGTCCATCTGGCTGTAAACCAACTGGGCACTGCCTGTCAGGTGCGGTGCCAGTCGAAGGCAAGGCAAAATTTATTTAAAAAAATGCCCAACCCCAGAGGCTATGGGTGCTGCACAAATAAATAAACACATCTTCAGAAATAGATCAGTGGATACAGAAATGATTAAAAACACAAAATAGTAATGCATCATATAAACATTTACAAACAAATCAGATTAACATTTCAATCCAGAAAAGCCTGAGCAAACAGGAGGTCCTTAAGGCGGCCTTGGATACCTCCAGAGTAAGGCCCCCCTTAACCCCGAGTGGCAGTGAATTTCACAGGACGGGGGCGGTGACTCTAACAGCCCTGTTGCCAGCCGATTTCAACCTCATCCTGGGAATTGCTAGGGGGCCTCCACAGGAGGAACAGAGGGGGCGAACAGAGAGAGCAGGTACCAGAGGGTCTGACAGATAACCAGGGCCCTAACCATTTAGGGCCTTATAGGTGAGAAGACCACCTTAAAGAGGATCCTCCACCTGACCAGCAGCCAGTGCAGCTCACACAACACTGGTGTAATACGGCAAAATTTTGGCTGCCCAGTAAGTAACCGGGCAGCTGCGTTCTGTACTAACTGCAGTCTGTGGAGAGATCCTCCCATGACCCCGAGGTAGCGCACATTACAATAGTCAAGCCTTGATGTAACTAAGGCATGCATCAAAGTGGGGAGGTCCAGAGGCAGAACAAGGGGCTTTATCCTGGCGACATTTCTGAGATGGAAAAAAACAAGAACGGACAGTGGAGGAAACAAGCGCCTCCATAGTCAAACTCCTATCCAGAATGACACCAAGATTTGTACGGTAACTGCAGGGCAGGTAATCATTAATTACATGCAACAGGGGTAATTACACTTTAGTTACATGTTTGTTGCATGCAACTACATTGTAATTGTAATTCAACTACAGTGAAGTTAACTGACACTTAAAAGTGGATTTATCCCTCTATAAAAATCTGAAAACAGATTTGCGGTTTACCAGTGAAATACACTGCCAGCCTTGCCAGTAAAGAGCTTCTGACTTTATTTATATTTGTTTTACTAGGAAAAACTCCACTGAGTGATGCTCATTTGCAAGGAGGTCCTGGTTAGGACAGCAACAGTATGGAAAAAATACAATGACTGCAAAAGATGCAATACAAAAAATATTACAAAACATCACAAGCAGTGAATACACTACAATACAAAACAGCATGGAAAATAAGTAAGATACACAACATAATATAGTACCAAAAAATATCAAGTTGTTGCGAAAAACAAATCGCCTTAAATAGTAGCAATCAAATTACACTGAGTAACAATGGAGAATGTAGAGGCAAAAATGATTATTAGTGCAGTAGGTGTCGATCAGACGTCTGAAAGTGTGAAGGCTAGTATTGTGTGGAACGCAGAATTCCACGACTGGAATTAGCACAGAATGACCATTCCGCCACTGGAATTTCCACTGGAATTTCATTGTTCCTTCTGCGGAATTTTGCCTACTGTGACCCACAGAACTATATTCTGTGGAACAGCAATTTTCTGTGGAAAATCATTGCACAAGCATTTCTATGGACAATACTGAGATTTGTTGAGTTGAATTCCGTGGAAATGTAGTAGAAAACCCATTCTGCATTTTTCTGCCATGGAATTCTGCCATTCTGCTTCTGAGGAAATCTGGTGGAATTTTGAAAATTCTGCAAAATTCCATTCCGCTGGAATTTGAAAATTCCACACACCACTGAAGAAGGCTCACCATCAAATTCAGTTTGAGAGGAGCTTGGCAGTTTGTTCCAGTATGCTGGGGTGAGCCAGCTGATTCTGCCATATTTATTTACAAATCTGGGAGTTTCCAATAAAATATAATTGCATGCTTTTAGATTGTACAAACTAGAGGCTCTGCGGAATAAGTCAGAAATGTACTGGGGAGCATCATGTTTGAGAGACTTGTAGGACCATAAGTATAGGTCTTGCAGTCCTCGTGTAGTAAGAGATGGCCAACCAACAGATACATAGAGATTGCAGTGGTGGGTCCCTGAAGGCAGCCCAGTGACGAATCTCAGTGCCTTGTGATAAAGGACATCTAGTCTGGCAAGTTATTCGGCAGCAGCACCTCTATATACCATGTCCACCATTGTACAACAGGGGTAGCAATATGGCTCTAACTAAGGTTCTGCAGGCATCCACAGGATGATTAAACATATTTCTATAGCAGACGCCCAGCCTAGGGCACAGCTCCTTACACAAGTTTTCAATGTGAGTACTGAAAGAAAACTTACAGCTAGCCATGCCCCCAGGTATTTGGAATGGTCTACTAACTCCAGTTTATCACCCAGTAGGGTAAGGATTCCAGGATGGCCGCTTGCTGCCTGGGCAAAAATCACACATTTTTTGAAGCATTAATTAGTTTAGATATGCACAATTTCATTTGGAGAGCGTCAGAAGCTATATGGATGTGTTTAGGGCCTCTGACACATTGCGCCTGTTGCATAAAGCAATGTATCATTCTTGTAGCAGTTGCGCTTAACATCCCCAATATCATTCCCTAGGTCATCCGTATATACTGGAAACAAAAGAGGGCTGAGGACAGAACCTTGAGGGACCCCTGTAGAGATCTGGGAGCAGGAGGAAAGTAGGCCTTCTGATTTACGTTGTCATTTCCTACCCAGCAAGTAGTTCCTAAACCAGGGCAGGGCACAATGGCCAGTACCAGCTGAGTACAATTTATGCAACGAGGTGAGATGATCAGCCATATCAAAAGCCTTGCTAAAGGTCAAGAGAGATGGCTGCCGTGACACGTTTTTGATCAAGGGTGTTGAACCAGTCATTTGTCACTTTAATAAGAGCTGCAGTGGTACTGGGCCAGGCCCCAAGACTGGATTGAGATGGGGTAATTAATTTATTGCTGGTACAGCACTCCTGAACATGGTCGTGAACTAGATTTTCCAAGACCTTAGCCAGGACAGGTAGTATGGATACAGGCCTGTAGTTGCTTGCAACAGATTTATCTCCAGCTTTAAAAAGTGGAAAAATGTGGGACATTTTCCAAAGTACAGGAATTTCATTGCTGGACTGGGAAAGGTTATTATTTATTATTAATATTTAGTTGTTTTGTTTTTTTGTAAAACATTTTTATTGGAAATAAAACAAGTTACAACATTGTTACATACAGAATATTTTGCACTGGAGGTACATGCATTTCATACACTACATTCCCTTTTCATTACTGTTACAGAGGAAAGATAAGTCAACCAGTAAAAACACTTCACACGATAGCGGTCTGATCTATACAGTGCTTGGTGAGACAAAAGTGTTGGATGAAGCAATAGTGTGGAGAGGCAAACAACAATTGATGAATGTTGAGCATCTAGTAATGAATGGTGGGGGATGATTGACCATGGTATCACAGCAGATAGCAGAAAAGGTGGAGGTACAAGTCCCAGCTCCGGTCCATCTCTGAGGTGGTCACTAAAACAGAGACAAGCCTCAGTAGCGCCACAAACTTATACAGGGAAAGATCCGTCCACCATGGCCCCAGCCAGTGGGTTCCAAATTTTACTAAATGTCTCTTTATTGCCACTAGCAGTGTGTTGGATCTTCTCCAAAGTAAGGTGTTGCTTCATGTTATTAACCCACTGTTGAACTGGAGGAGGGTTGGCAGCCAGCCATGACTGGGCCATAGCCTTTTTTGCATTGAATAAGGCCACCGACCATAGCGGGTGTATTTAGTTTTTGTTGACTGGGTAGGGTGCACTAGGCATACATTTGCTTATTTTCAGGCATGACCCAGGAGCTAACAAAGAGAGAACTACACATGATGGATGGCAACAACAAGGATTATATAGGCTTCAAAGAGTTATTACATCTAAACAAGGTAGGTTTTGAGCAGAACAATAACAAGGGAGCATCAGGTACAACAGGTAGAATGGTACACAATAACAAAGTAGTCTCTGATGCATAGTGAGGATACACAGAGGGTAGAATACAAATAATAATAGTTTTTAAGTGTTAGCAGCAGTCAAAGGTTGCACAAACAGTAGATCATTTTACTGGTAAAAGCTGAGCGGTGGAGAGGAAATGCAATACGTAAAGAAGTGTCAGTACAGAGAAATAAACTTGGCTGTAGGTAAGGCAACCATAGAGGAAGGGGTACTACTGAGGCGAGTAAGGTTATGGGCAGTTGCATTGGTGGCTTTGGAGCAGAAGGGTTCGGAACTATGGCCTGAAGGGGCCAGCAGATAAATGGTAGGTTAAAGAGGTGAACTTTAGGTGCCGTTAGCAGAGGAGCCCTGGCTCAAAGGAAATACAGCTTCAAGTTGTCTGCCTCTAGGCTCTTTTTTGTATCATGGGTTAAGAACAGATTGTCCCCTTCTTTGAAGGTGATGGACTGGAAACAGAAAGGGGGATGTATGCTGCTAGGAGCAAGAATGCAGCAATCGGTGACTGATCCAAAGCCGCCCAAGTAGATGGAAGAATGTTATACCACTATTACAACCGTATCAGTTATCTCAGCAGCAGTATTAATACATTATTGATTGAGTTTGATGAATAATGTATTACATTTTTAAAAACCTTACCTGAATGTGCCCATTTCCAGGGCAGCTGAGCCTGACACTTTTCACAAAATAACAATGTCTCACATGCAGAAGAAAAGAGTGCCCAGATTGGTTGAGAGTGCTCCTTTGATCTATAATAACTCCAAGGTCCCTTTACTTCTTCGTGACTAGCAGTACCTCCCTCATCTTATACTCCGCTCCTGGGTTCCTGTGCTCTAGAAGCATGATTCTGCATTTTTTGACATTGAACCCCAACTGCCATGCTCTGGACCGCTCCTCAAGTTTCCCAAGATCCCTGCAGACTATCTCTACCTGCCCCCCAAGAATCCACCCTATTATAGATTTTGGTATCATCTGCAAAAAGGCATACATTCCCTTCCATTTCTTCTGCAATGTCACTTATGAAGATATTGAAGAGGACCGGTCCCAGTACTGAGCCCTGCAGCACCCTGCTGGCTACTCTCTCATCATTAGAGTGAGTGCTATTAACCACTAATCTCTGTCGCCTATCTGCTAACCAGTTTCCAACCCAATTCACCACTTTGGATCCCACTCCTAGGCTGCTCAATTTCATCAGTTTCCTGTGCGGTACAGTGGTGAAGGTCTTGCTAACGTCCAGATAGGCCATGTCCACTGTCCTACCCTGATCTATTTTCCTGGTCACCCAATCAAAGAAATCAATCAGATTCATCTGGCAGGACCCCCTCGTGAATCCCTGCTGTCTATGGTCCTGTGAGTTCCGCTGACCTCCAATGTGCCAGATAACAAAATGGGACAATAGGGGAAGGTACTTAACCACCAGAGATGAACAACAAGGGACAGAAAACAACTACAATAAAGATGCCCACAAGCGGGCCACAAGGTACATGGTCAATAGTGGGTTATGACTTTGGTGGTAACATCATGGCATGGACACTTGGACATTGCAGTGTGCCACTGGTCTGGTGTACGGCCATGCCTGAATGCCTGTGGGTACCGCAATGTCAGTGTTTACAGTCACAGTTCCTGCTTCTGACCACAAATATCTGACAGCATTCATTTATATTGTGACTGGGAACACCAGCAGCTAAGTCTGGGATTTATGTATAGCATTTTGGAGGGGGGGCAGCCTCTTTGTGCCCCCTCCTGAACACCACCACCACTCCTAATGCAACTGTGTAACCACATCCATGATTGAGGGTTAAAGGCTGTTCTGAAGTAATAGGCCTGACGGAAAAGGGAGTGGGGTGGCTCTTTTTTTATAAGGGAGGGGGAAGTCACTGTAGAGGACATGGACATCAGCAGGAATCAGTGCCAGAGAGTCCATCTGGGTCTCGTTAGGGGAAGAAGGTGACAAAGAGGCACCTGCCTCCCTCCACTTATTAGACACTACCTCACTCTTCAAAGCACACTTTAAAACTGCCCTTTTAACCACCTCTGCCTGTAAGTCCTCCACCTGAACTGGAGTTGAGGGAACTTGTTATGCCCAGCCTCTAATACACCGCTGGACAGTCTGTACTCTTCTCTTAGTTGAACTCATGTTTTGCAACTATCTGTATGCAAGTAAGTAAGCCGTTTCCCTAGGGCTCAGGGCGCTGTACACAACACAAGCAAAATAATATAAGATTATAAATAAAGAGCACATAAAATCAACAAATATTACAGCTAAAAATCAGTAAACAGAAGGATCACGACATCCCAAATGCATCTCTGAAAAGGTGCACCTTCAGACCCTGTTTAAAGAGCTAGTATACTGCCTAAAACTAATATTAGTTTTTAAAAGCAGTCAACCATTACCTTTTATACCGGAGGTACTTTTTCTTTTCCCATGAGTTAATTGGAAGATTGTTTACCTGATGTTACTAAGTGTGCTGTATGGATCGGTACTCTGCCTGGCAGGTGACATATCTAGCTCTATCCCCCTCAACTACATCATCAGCATCGTGACATCACTGACTGTGACATCACTGTGGCTGCCAGGTCAGTCACCTGTGACGTCACTGTCTGTGAGATCACAATGCTGATGATGTAGTAGGGGGGAGTAGAGACAGCTATGTCAGCTGCCAGGCTGAGAGCAGTTCCACATATCCAGCTCAATATTATCACATAGAAAACCTTCTAAAGAGCAAAGGGAAAAAGGAAAATACTTCAGAAATAAAAAGTTACAGCTGACTACTTTTTAAAATTTGTATAATTTTCCTATATGTTTGTTTTGGTTTTACTAGCTCTTTAAAAGCTTCCACTGAGAGGGCCTCCCTGTTGGACCTTGGGAGACAGTTCCACAGGACTGGTGCCACAACCCCAAAGGAAAGATCACCTGAGGTTTTGAGCCAAGCCCTAACCACTAAGAGGCCCTCCTTGGCACTGCAGAGGGGAGCACAAGGATCTGGCAGGAGTCAGGAGGTCACGGAGGTAGCCCAGGCCTGTTCTGTGTAGAGCATCATACTGTAGGTGAGTAACCCCACCTTGGAGGAGATCCTCTACCTCACTGGCAGACAGTGCAGATTGCGTTGGGGTCACATGACAGGACCTTCAAAGGCGGGAACACAGGATCCATACGATATCCTGACCCTTAATTGCCTGACAAACACATATGCCCGACACCACATTACCAAAGGGGTTAAAAGCCCAACTTTTTTTTATCCCAAAAACCATTTGCCAGATTGCTGAAATCCTGAAATGAAAAATTCTGACACAACAGCCATGCGATGCTACACCAACAGCAGCACCATGGTTACAGATCACATGGAACCTACACACAGTGGAGTAACCAGCCTTAAAAAAAAGTGTGTGCACAAAAATCTAAATTATAGGTTGGGGGCCTGGGGGCCACCTAGGCCCCCAGAAAATTTTGAGGTTTTGGTGCATTCTGGTGCATTTTGGAGGTGTTTTGAGGTACATTCTGGTTCATTTTGGGGGGTCATGATAAACAGAATTTGCTACCCTGTTACTCCCTCCCCATACCCTGTACATAGCACTCTAGTGCCTTCCCAGGCGTTCCCCAGTCCAGTATGTTGCCCATACCACCCAACCCACAGCCCAGCCACCTGCTCCTGTGCATGGCCCCTAGCCTCCCTAAGCCCAGCAAGTTTCACCCTAGCTTCTCACCCTAAAATCCCTAACCCTTCCCCAGCACAGCAAGTTGCATCCCACCCACATATCTAGAGTCTCCATCCTTCTCTGCAGCCCAACATGTTTCCCTTTCTCCCAGTCCAGCAAGCTGGCCCCTAGCACAACTCCCCAGATTCCCTGGCCCTCCCCCAGTCCACCTCATTGACTTTCCCCCTGCCCACCCAGCAAGTTGTATTCAGTTTCCAAGCCCAACAGGTTGCATCATAGCTCCCTCAACCAGACTGCACACAAAATACAATGAACTAAACAGGTACTGAACTCATGAATTGAATACCTACCCTCAGAAAATTAAACATACATTTTATGTAACTTAAGTCATTCTAGTCCACTGCCTCTTTCTGTCTCTTTACAAATACTCCTCCTCACCCCTCGACCCCCCCTTCCCTGTACCCCCCCTCGCAATAGGCAATTTATTTGCACTGTGATGGGGTCATCACCAGGGAATATAGGACTGTCCAAGGTTGGAAATAGAGACATTTATTTTACCACCAAGGATACAGACTGAATCTCTGTGGTTGTATGACTCTGTGCCCGAGCGGCGCCTCTGAAACTTGGCGGCCCCTCGTACGGCCACCCGCGGCCACCGCCCACCTGGACGCACTCTCTCTGCCCACCTTCCTGGAACCCAAAGCTGGATCCTGACACAAGTTACGGTCGCTATTTTGCTTGCTCGAGCCATGGAAAGACAGCTGTTTCCTGATTGGTCCATCCTGCGCCTTGGACTTCTCCTGATTGGAGTGCCTTTTTCAACCCTCAGCACCGTCGATTTTACTTGCTTTCCACTGCTACTATAGTCTCTTTTTATGAAATGTTAACTGCTGAGCTTTGATGCATGTTAGATATCTACCTCTCTGCTTGCTTGTACTTGCACAGATGTAAAAGCATGATTTGATCCAAACCGTAGTTATCCTAATTGTGGTCATACAACTTACTACTCTCCTTCATTAGATGAGACTGACTAGCTACAGCTTAGCATTGTTGCCTGTTTTTTGCACTTTATTTCACCTTCATCTGTCTACCCTCCCCTTGTAATTTTTCACTTGCTAAACTTATACGCTGTTCCCATTTTAAGGTGATTCACCCCATCTCTGTCTCTTGAAACTCTCCTAGCTGGCCCATATGACTCCCCCCCCCCCGCTCTGCCTCTCTAAACTGCTCTGACCTCACCTTTTGTCTCACATTAATCCCATCCAAACCCTATTCTCACCTCGGCTACCTTTTGCTTAAACACTTGATTGCCCCCACCCCCTACTGTCTGTCTGCCGCCTGCCTCCCACCCCCTCCTGCTGATACTTTATAATCTCCTCTTTCTTTGCTCCCCTAGGACTTTGCACCTGAGCGGCGCCTCTGAAACTCAGCGGCCCCTCGTACAGCCACCAATGGCTGCCGCCCACCTGGACGCACACTCTCTGCCCGTCCTCCTGGAAGCTTGAGCCGCGGAAAGATGGCCATCTCCTGACTGGTGCAGCGCTGCGCTACCAGAGCCTGATTGGTCCAGCCTGCACCTCGGACTTCTCCTGATTGGAGCGCCGTTGATTTTACTTGCTCTCCACTGCTACTACAGTCTTTTTTCTCCCTCCCCCCATCGCAGGCCTCCTTTAAATAGTCTACCAGCCCTGCCCTCCTCTCTTAGCTCTCTTTCATTGGCTCTGTCTCTCCTCCCTACATCTCTTCAAACGTACTGGAAGCAGGGTGTTGCTGAATTAGTAGCTCTGCCCTCCCTACAAGTTTTTTCCCTGGTCATCTGTCTTTTCCTCAAATTCCCTATCCATATTATCTTGGTAGTGACAAGTAGTATCTATTCACCTTGGGCCCACTTCTAATTCCCACAATCTCTACCTTGTCCCACAGGAGTATAACAGATTTTTTCAGGCATCCCACCTCCTCATTCCTGCTGACTAAAATGACCCAGTGCCTGATGATGTTTTTTTTTTTGTCTCCTCTATCCCATTACTCCACCTGTTGCTGTTAAACATACCTCCAGCTTCTCCGGTAGTCTCTCCCCTCCTTTCCCATGATTTATATTTCTCTAACCTCTTAGTGGTGCTCAATGCGCACTGTGACTCCACTCCTTTTCTACTACATAAGGCATGGTTAAACATCGTCTCTCAGGTCTTCAAAAATTACCACATTTGCTTGCTGGCCCTATACCCTTTCCTGCGATTCAGACCTTGGTATCTGCTCTTTATGACCATTCTGCTCTCTGGCGACGTACAGCTAAACCCGGAGCCAGTTAACCTCACACCTAACCCAATTAGCAACACAAAAGGACAAAGAATTGCTCACCTTAACATCAGGAGCCTTGTGCACAATCTCTCTGAACTAGAAACTTGGACCCTCCTCTACAAGCCTGACATAATTTGCCTAACTGAAACCTGGCTCAAACCCTCCACCTGACACTGCTTGCTCCCTCCCATCCTACAATCTCCTAAGATAGGACCGACCTACAACCAAGAGGGGTGGCGGCACAGCTATTTATTTTAAAAATCACCATCAGCTCTCTGTTATAAACTCACCTCCCCTCCTGCGCTGTGAAGCCCTTCATGCCTGTCTCACTCTTGGAACCAAACTACTCCATATTGTCTGCCTTTACAACCCCCAAAGGTGCCCAAAGAGGCTTGGATGAACTACTGGCTCAAACCTCACTCTTATCCGGAAGAAATGAAGTTCTCATACTTGGAGACCTAAATATAAACTGGCTAGGAAGCTCCCAAGCCCTATCCCAAACCAAACGACAAAGTTCAAACCTGCACCAACTGATCTCAACCTATAAGGACCATCCCCCACCCCAACACCAGAACATTACTGGACTGGATAATGTCTAATCACCCGGAACACATAGTCCACTCAGGCCACTCAGGCGTACTAGGTGATGCCATCACTGACCACTCCCCCACTTTCTGTGTTTGGGGTAAAGGGAGGTCAGAACCTGCACAGCCCAGGTACATCTCCTTTCGCAACTATGCCCATTTTGACTCTCAGGCATTCTTACAGGACGTTGCTAACATTGATTGGTCCTCTCTCTATGAGTCAAGTGATACCCAATCTGCTCTTGGTCTCTTTCTGACCCACTTCCTAGCACTGCAGGATAAGCACTGTCACATAGTAACACGTCGGGAGAAAAACAGACAAACCTGATGGCTAAAATCTGATCTACTCAGTAAACTTCGCCTAAAAGATAAAAGCTGGCTCCATTTCAGATGCACTGGCCTAGCCACTGACCTTACCACCTACAGGACTATGCACAATGCCTGCAAAAAGGAGATCAAACAGGTCAAAAGCTCTTACTGTAAAAACCTCTTAATGAACTCCTATGGTGACTCCAGGAAATTCTGGTCCCACATCAAGCTCTTCCTTGGCTCAAACTTATCCTCCACCCCGAATGAAATGGTGCTAAATGGAGTCCATTGCAACAATTTACGCACTACTGGCAACTTTTTCAATGACTATTTCTCTGATCTAACTAACTATACCTCCACCTTCCCCTCTAACCTGACCGTAGCTTATCCAGCAAATGCCTCTGACCCAAACTTTTTCTTTAAATCTGTCTCCAGACTGGATGTACTGAGATTGTGGATTAATATCTCTGAGCATATGGCTGCCGGTTCTGAAAATCTTGAACCCAAACTCCTTAAACTAGCTGCACCGTTCATAGCTGCCAGATATCTGGAAGATGGCAAGGATTACCCCAGTTCTTAAAAAAGGTGACCCAAAGGACCCCTCAAACTACAGGCCAATTGCTATCTTGTCTGTTCTCAGGAAAATCCTTGAAAACCTTGTAGCAAACCAAACTGTTGAGTTCCTCCAGAAAAATGACCTATTAAACTCTGCCCAGCATGGATTCTGTAAGGGCCATAGTACCACCACTGCTCTACTCAAATTCACATCCGATGCCCTGACGGCCATGGACTCTGCTTCTCTCACAGGGGCTATCTTCATTGAAATGACCAAGGCCTTTGACCTAGTTAACCACTCTATCCTCATTGACACACTTCAATCATTAGGTTTCTCACCCAACATTATGAGCTGGTTCAAAAGCTACCTGACTGACCGAACACAAGTTGTGAAGTACAACTCCACCCTCTCGGACAAGACCACGACTAACATCGGAGTACCCCAGGGGTCCATACTTGGCCCTCTGCTTTTTTCTATCTTTATAAACAACATCACCTCAAACCTTATGAACACCAGCTCCCTGTTGTATGCAGATGACATAGTGCTGTACTCCAGCGCCAAATGCATCAAGGATATAAACCTGAAGCTCTCCAACGATTTCCAAGTACTGCAGCAGTGGCTGGTTAGACACAAACTTGTCCTAAATGAAACAAAGACCCAAGCTATGCTCTTCGGATCCAATTTTAAACTTAAACACTCCCAGCACAAGTTTGAAGTCTCCACGATCAGTGGCACCTCGGTAGAAGTTGTTAACTCTTTAAGTACCTGGGGGCACACCGGATCCATCACTAAACTATGATCTTCATATTCAGAGGACCTGCAAATCTGTAAACTCTAAACCTGGAGCTGCCTATCGAACCAACTATGCCCTCAACTCATCTGTCAGGCTTACTGTAGCCCGTGGAATACTATTGCCATCACTTAACTGCGGGGCAGCTACCTATGTTTCTGCAAACAAGTCAAGTCTTCACAAATGGGATGTTACCTATAATAATATATGTCGCTATGCATCCTCCTCTCATCGGCTGAAACACCACTGCCTCCTCTACTCTGACCTTGGTTGGCTTCCTCCTCAGGCGTCAAGGCTTTATTCTTTCAGCTCCCTCATTGACAGTATAATTAGGACCCAGATACCTAAACCCCTAGCAGTACTCTTCCAAAGTCAGGCCTCCTGCAATGACCTTCGCTCTGCTGATAATGCCCCTGTCTGTATCCCTAAACATGCTACCACAATGGACTCTAGTGCTTTTGTCTGTCAGGCCCCCCAGTACTGGAACTCCCTCCATCTTACCATTCGTCAAGCCTCTTCACACTCCTGCTTTAAGAAAGCACTGCGCCACCAGCTCATATCTTCCAGGATCTGCTCCTGTTTCAAACTCCGTAGACACAAGGCTTTTCCCCCGACTCCCCTCACCTCCCGTTTACTCCGACCACATTCCTCCCTCAGCACTTTCTCTCAATCCGACAGGTTCCTCCTCACCCGCTGTATTTGCACTTCCTAATCTCATCTCTTCCCATTTTTGCCCTCTCCAATCCAACCTGCTGCTTCTTACTTCCTTTACTTTCTTCTTTCTCTCAGACCTGCTCTGGCATCAAAGATCACTTTCTTCATTCCTTCCTCTCTAATCTACCTAATCATTGTCTCCTAAAGTGACACTGCATTTTTCCTTTTGTAATTTATTCTCCTCCTAATGTTAATATAAGCTCTAATTTTTCATGAAATTGTCTGTACTGCTTACACTTACCTGCGATGCTGTATTACCTATGTATGCTACCTGCTTGTATGTACCCATCACTTTGACTATTTCTAGAATGTACTGTTACTGTTGTTTTTCCAGAAGTTTGTTTTGTATTCTCCTGGGTCGTGCCTGAAAATAGTCATTGCTATGGCTAGCGCACATACCCGGTAAACAAAAACTAAATAAATAAAAAATAAAAATACTATGACTGCAGTCTGTCATTCCCAGCCCAGTCCAACAAAGGGGATTTGTGCATTGTGACTTGCACTACTATAATTATACACCTTTATTATCATAATGTATGATATCATTAGTGTGCAGGACAGAAGTTGACAGAGCTACTGTAAACAGGTTGGTCAGTGTCACAAAACGTAGCTGACACCAAGAGAATTGAGCCAGTAGCACGTATAGCCTGAGGTGTCTTAGTCAGGTATTTTCTTTCTGAAATGATGAGTCCCATATTGTGCTTGTCACCGAATGGAACCTCAATTCTAGTAGCTGTACAGCTGGGATCAGTTGTAAGCTACACTAGTAGGGACTTTGTAAGGCCTTGGGGTCTATACATAGTCATTTAAAGTTCAAGGTGTTTTGAAAGTCAGCTGACTATCTGCACATTTTATACACATTTTGTTGGGTAATCAACATTGTACATTCCAGCATTCAGTGATTCACGATCAAGCAAGCAAACATATTTGTTTTTTTAGTCATTTCTCAGAGGTACTCCCAAAAGCAATTATATTTACAAGCAAAAGACCCCTGACTGGGTCACACCATCCCTTTAAGCTGCAAGTGTACTACAGCCACTAAATTGACCCACAAAAAGACTGCTTGAGACTGTGTCCCTCAGCTCATTTTGCCCCAGTTTGTGCACACTGTATATGTAACTA
Organism: Neoceratodus forsteri; assembly: GCA_016271365.2. Taxonomy (NCBI): domain Eukaryota; kingdom Metazoa; phylum Chordata; order Ceratodontiformes; family Ceratodontidae; genus Neoceratodus; species Neoceratodus forsteri. The sequence goes on from CM028133.1 coordinate 1,112,304,861, forward strand.
TCAGAGGGAGCTAACTCAGCTCCCTCCATTACTAACATTTACAGTGTGCACAACTCAAAATAAATGTAGTCATACTGCATACCACGCTGTACATTCTCCAAGTAAGCAACACATACACATTTTTTTTAAAGGAAAGCTGTGGTTTGCAGGGGCCCCCCGCCCCTACAAACCTTACCCTCCGGTTTAGACATAGTCGAAAAAGCGGCTTTTTTCTGCCATGGGAAAGTGGTTTAATTTAGTTTTTAAAAGTCCGCTACCTGGAAGCGCTGCGGACGCTTAGAAGGCTCCATTTACTGTTAAGGTGCGGCTGCACCATGCACTTGCATTGGGCGCGCGGTTGCAGCGCGCATAACGGTAAAGTAAACCTCTAGTCTGCAGCACTCAGTGGCGAACTTTAAAACAAAGTAAAACACTTTCACGGCGAAAAAACGCCTAACTATGTCTAAACCGAAAAATAAGGTTTGCAGGGGCAGGAGCCTACAAACCACAGCTTTCCTTTAATTACTACAGGCTTCTGGGCAGCACTCTCCCAAATTCTCTGCATGGATTACTCTAGCTATTGGACACCACACCCGGACACACATCTTCAAATAAATAAAGACTGTCTGCTGGCAATCTACTGCAGTGCAGCACAACTCCAAGTCAAAGATCCACAAACAGCCCCAGTGTAACCCAGAAACAACAACAACAAACGGGCCAAGGATCGGACTGAAATGTCTCCTTCTGTCTTTGATTTAAAAAAACCAAAAAACAAACATATGCTGTATAAAATAGTGACTGTGCAACTATTAACACTACACACCTGTGTTGTCATCTCTGGGTTCTAATTACAGCAGACCTCTCAAGCTTCACTCTGAAAGTCAGTGTTGTAATCAGAACCCCTTGGTGGCAATACAGGCTTGTTGTGTGTGGTTACCCATTCACTATTCCCCTTTTAATCCAGCTGTTCAGGACAGTTTTGTGCTTTTAAAAGGGAACAGTCAGCACATAGGGTTCTACACTCAAGTGTAGGGATGGTCCTAATGTGCACTTCGTGTGCAAAAACTTACAGTTTACTTCAGTATAACAGATTATATCAGACTCATTTTAGGCTGACATCTTCTGTTAGTATAAATCCAAGAATCCTCTGCAACAGACATCAGAGCAGTAGGCATCAGATCAGGGTTTATATAAACTCTTACATGCACTGTATGCTATTTAATCTCCTACTGCTGTCTACTACTGCTCTGATGTCAGTTGCAGGGGGTTCAGGGATCTGTATTAACAGGAGAGTTCTGCCTAGAACTAAGCAAAATTAGTTCAATATAATCTACTATACTAGAGTAAACAGTAACTAACCAAAATGTTTTTGCACACAATGGCCCAGATATTCAAAAGGGCTGTGCATGATGCAACAGTGTTGCACCATGCGCAACCCACTGATGCGCCCCGGCATGATATTCAAACGGGGATTGAGCCTGGCACAAATCCCGATGTGCGGAGCGCATCAGTAATCTATGCGGCGCAGGTAGGGAGGGCATGCCCATGCATACTCCGCACATCCTGATATTCAGCCCAGGATGTGCTGAGCCCATGCATCCGCAACCCCTATTTGCGCAGCACACAGGTGAGCCAAAAAAAAAGGAACAATGGCTGGTCACCCACAGGTGAGCTGCCATATTGCAGGGTGCAACACGGCAGCTGCCACTGTGGTGCACGAGCTCTGGCTGCACCTTCGTGGCAGTGCCCCCTCATGCCCGATCGTGGGCATAAGTAAAACCCCTGGTGGTCCAGTGGACCGCTCGCAGGCCAATCGCGGTCATTTGTATAATAGAAGTGAATTCCTATATCCTTGGTGGTTCAGTGGACTACTCGCAGTCCGATCGTGGGCATTTGTATAACAAAAGTGAATTCGTATATCTCTGGTGGTCCAGTGGACCGCTTGCAGCCCGATCGCGGGCATTTATATAATGAAAGTGAATTCCCATATCCCTGGTGGTCCAGTGGACCACACACAGCCCGATCGCGGGCATTTGTATCACAAAATAAGTCCAATATCCCTGGTTGTCCAGCAGTACCCCCACCCGCCCACTGAGCCCCGCCCTGCTCCCTCCCGGTCAATGGTGGTGGCAGGACACCGCCTGCCACCTCGGCTGCCCGCCAACTGACACGTGGGTGAGGGTGTATGCCCACTGGTCAACAGCGTGAGCCGATGGGCAAGCAGCCGTATCCGTACCACTTTCCAGATATGTGAATGGATCCATTCACATATCTGGACTATGGTATGTATGGGCTGCACGCCCATTGGCACATGCTGTGGACAATGGGCGCCGGTCCTGCGGTGTCCGGTTAGCGGGCAATCGAGCTGGTGGTGGTACCACCGCCACCCGCGGTGACGGTAAACTCGGCAAGCGGCGTAATGCTGCTGGACAACCGAGAATATTGAACTTATTTGTGTTCTAATGCCATAATCGACCGCGGCGATCACTGGACCTGGGGACCGGGAATTTGCTTTTATACAAATGCCCTGTGATCGGGCTGCGAGCGGTCCACTGGACTGCCAGGGATATATGGCTTTATTTTTGTATACCTAAGCCCGCTATCGGGCTGACAGCAGTCCACTGGACCACCAGGGATATAGGATATGATTTAACGCTCCGTATGCCCGCGATTGGGCAGAGGGGCACATTGTCGTGCTGTGCAGGGGGCGACGGTCCCTGACGGCTGCTGCCTAGCAGGGCGCCAGGCGCAAGTCGCCGAGGATCAGCGCACCTGCATGCAAATAGGGTCATAATGACATGCAAATGGCCCCACTTCGCCTTGCATACATTATAGCCCCATTTGCATGTGCACTTTTGAATATCGTGGTTGTTGCGCATATCACAATGGAACTTGCGCTAGTGCACCCCCCCGCTCCACTCTGGCCACTTGCACTGGCGCAGTGCCACTGCACCATGCACACTGCAGGGGGCCAGGGTGCAATATTCAAAGATGCTGTGCCATGGCGCAGCTCCATTAAATATCGCCCAGTCCACACTCCTGTGCAGCCAAGTTGCGCTGCGCCCAGGCTTGTGCCACAGCCTGGCGCAGTCTGAATATATGGGCCAAAGTGTACATTGGGACCAGCCCCATACTTCAGTGTGGGGCTCTTGGTGCTGACTGTACCCCTTTAAGAGTGGTTTCATGGCTGGCCCATTGGAGTAGCTGTAGGACTACACCTTGTCGCACTTGCGACCCAGATTTGGGAATTACCCCAGGATGTCGGTGGGCAGGCAGGGGAGAAAGACTTGAGCATTCAAGTGTCCCAAGGATGGCCTTTTTCTCTGGGGATAGAAGGGCACATTCTGTGCTGCATTACTGCTACCTGGGTGACGCCAGGTAGCGGTACAGCTTGAGTTAATAATGGGCAGGACGATGCAGCCCTTGTCTGTGTCATACAGGCAAAATGAAAACAATGGAGGAAAAAACCTTGCAGTGCACCAGGCAGGACATGGGCATTATGAGGCCCCAGCAAACCAACTGCCAACCACCTCCCCAAACAGCTCAGTCCAGGGGCGTAGCTACAAGGGTGCAGGGGGTGCAGTGGCACCAGGGCCCACAAGGTTTGAGGGGCCCAAATCATAATTTTGATGTTTATTCAAAACTGGGGAGGGGTCCTGTAACACTGCCTTGCACCCAGGCCCTCTGGGAATTTGCTACGCTACTGGCTCAGTCCAGGCAGGCGCTATGCTGCTTGCTCCTTACCAACCCCACCTCAGAGAGCCACATCTGGGGTAGTAGAAGGTGAGTAAAAGGTGGAGATGGCAAGCCTGGGGTTGTGAGGTCACCTGCTGGAAGAAGGGCCACTGCAGAGAAGCAGAGGGAGTGAAAAAAAGTGGTTTCCTGTGTTTTCTTTCTGTGTGAGACTGGCAAAGTAAATCTAAATGGTTCTAGTACCTAAAATCACTCTGAAAAACATACGTGTTCTAGAAATAATATTGATCATATCAGATTACTTTTTATGGCTTAATCAGTAGCATGGTTTTAAAAAACAAAAGATCCTGCCAGACCACTAGAGTAGAAGTTAGAGCTAGTTTTAGGTACGCTCAGTCCCATTGGTCACAGGGGGCTCCCTGCTCATAGGGGACCTAACCTCACTTGGTCTAAGTTATAAGCCTTATAAAATGTTGCTTTTTAAATGAATTAATTTATTTCCACAACTGTTCCTGTTTAAACCTGAAGCTTCTGAGACTTACCAGTAATGTCACCCCTGCTCTAATCCAACTCCAAGACCGTCTACTCTTCTCCTCCCCATATTTTTCCTTCTCTTTATTAATAACTTCTTGACTACTAGTCCTCCTCCTTCTCGAACCTTGTTGCTGACCATCCACTGTTTTGCCAGTTACCACCCCTGACCTTCCTTCTGTCAGTCTTTCTTGTTATGTTTGAACATTCCTCACATTTCTCTCTATGTAACCTTACTTTTTTATTAACCCTTTCACTCCACAGGTCGGGTTTGTGGTTTCTGCACTTACTATATATCTTACTGCCATTATCTGTATAATGCTTGCCATTAATTTTTGTTGTTTCTACTCGTATTTTTGTAGCACTGCTGTACTGTTCCTCTATCTGTATTATTGTACCCATGTTGCTGTTGTTCAACTGTTCTCTTTTTGTTGCACTCTCCTGGGTTGTGCCTGAAAATAGTAATTTTATGGCTAGCGCACCTACCCGGTTAACAAAAACTAAATACATAAAATAAATAAATAAACAGAATGTGACTTGTAGAGCAGGACCAGACAGAAACTTACAAAATGTCATAATGTTACTGTATGCGGTTACCTATCACTGCCACCGTTAGCCCAATCAATTGGAGACAGGAGATTTAAATGGGGCGCGCCCCCCTCGCTTGACTGACCTTGTTCGCAGAAGCAGTGTTTGGTACAAGTAAAGAAAGTGGCCACTTGGGGTACCAGTATGTCAGGGGCACTTTAGGTAGAGAGCAGAAGTGGGCTTAAGGCACATGCACGAAAAGTGCTAATGTAAACAGAATTGTTAGTGGCATCCTTGCTTTCAGAATATTAGAACTCAAAGGGCAGGGGACATGGGAGGGGGCAGAGGGGGCAACAGAAATGTATCAGTTTGGGAGGCCATTATATCTCAAACTAGCCTTGCCTGCATGTTGTAGTATTCCAGCCAGCACGCTCTCGGAGTTTGTTTTGTTGGAGGTCAGAGTCACCGAAAAAAAATACAGCAGTGGAATGCGGGCCGGCACCAGCAGGAGCAAATTAATCATTTTGCTCTCTTGTCGTGTGGCACGCCACAGTGATGGACAGTTTACAAGTAGAGAAGGAGGATGACAAAGTCGACCGACAACTGGCTGGCCTGGCTGCGTGGGAGAGAGGCCTGATAGCCCTCCCTACTTTCCTTTTACTCTCCACTCGAGTGGTGTTTCTTTCTATCTCCCGTCCCGACTCAGAGCCGACCGTGAGTACTCTTCCACCAGTCCGAGCTGACAGACAGACAAGACACACACCACTAGTAGCCAGTGGTGGCTGAGGAGCTGAAGTCTGTCACTGGAGGTATCAGCAGAAAAAATTTACAGCAACTGATTGGTGGAGGTTTGCGGAGCAAAGAAGCATGTGGACAAAACTGCCTAATTGTTCCGCTAGTCAGCCAACAGTTGCAGCTGTTACTGCCTCGCAATAATGAACGTGGTGCCAGCATGTGTGTCAGGAGGGATCCAGTTGGTCGGCAATCTCCCGCCCACTGAGGGGCCTGGGTTCGGACCCAGACAGACAGCTTTAAAAAAAACATTTTTAAATGGCAATTTAAAAAGGGTAGGATTTTTTTTGTACACAGTAGCATACAATAAGTATGCATGGTTACGCCACTGCCTACGCAATTAATAATAGTGACAGCCAGAGTGCCGTGGCTGGCATAGAGAGGAGTCAGCAGAATATTTCCCTTCATCAGTCAGGAGCGTGCATACAGAGTGATACTGTGGTGGTAGATTTTTGTCACTCAGTAAAGTCAGTAGCTACAGTGCTCTGCAGCTCAGGACAGTGGGCTCAATGGGCTAAGTGTGCTGTGCGGTAGTGGCCCCTGTCCCAGACCAGCTGGCTAGCCAATAGGGTGCTTGATCTGCTACCTGCACGTACCCTTCTCTGGTACCCATGCCCTATTACCTCGGTGCTAACAATGTCTAAGCAGACAGAGAGAGAGAGAGAGATGGTGCCCCTTGTGCACATTCAGCAGACGGTGTTGTTGAAGAATGCTGCCTTCAAAAACACAGAGAGAGCGAGTGTGTGAGAGAGTAATGTGTGTTGTGAATGCGGTATGTAAAGAGATCGAGAGAGAACATGTGCGCAGTAGACAGAGCAGCTGGTAAAAAGTAATCTTGTGGCTACTGATAGAAACTTGCAGATACTCCAGATTCAAGTTTAGGTTTTGGCTCCACTACTGCACTTATCCCTACTAACCAACTTAGCCCGACCCAGCCTGACAAGGCAAATGTTGGGATTAAAACTAACGATATTTAGTACCTGTCGGAGTCTTGTTATTTGGGAAGTTGGAGTCGGGCAAATGTGTGACGGGAATTTCAATGTCGGGATATCGACCCTAACCCTACGAAGGCCCATCAGCAACCTGGCCACCATGTTCTGCACCAACTTCAGGCGGCACAGGACCCCTCCACTAACCTCAAGATACGGAGCGTCATTGAGGCACAGGTCAGGAAGCATAGTATGACCAGGAGCAGTTGTAAAATTTTCAAGGAGTGTTTTATTATTAGTAATAACAGCAAAATAAAATTTGTTCTGTATAATTTTTTACAAAGGCAGTACAATCAGAGAAAGCAGTATCCTTCTGAGGGTATCTCTTAATTCCAAGTTTCAGTCTCCTAGTCTCTCACTCTCCTTGTCGCTCTAGCAAAAGCACTGCAGCTCTTTTTATAAGTCTTCATCTGGGAACTCATTAAGAGAGCCTGCTTCTCACAGATTGTTCTTGTAAGTTTTATTCCATGGAGGTACAACAAAAATACCAGTGACCCAGAACTGACCTCTTGTTTACAGTTCTGCAAAAGGCTTAAAAACCTGCATCTCAGGTTAACTCCTTGAGTTCCAAATAGCTTTTTGCAATAATTTCAACAGTAAAACGATATACAGTTTTAGGCTTGCAATCATTTCAATAGTATAACTACCTGTATACACAGGTTGAAACAAAACAATCGCAGTATCAGTGACATTTCCAGATAAAGATTCACATATATATTTATAATCGCAGATATGCAAGGGGAAGAAAAGACAGAACAGCAAGGGAAGGCAGAGAGATAGTGAGGGGTGGAAAATTGCAAAACCGTCGAGTGATCAGTTCCTAGGCCTCATAAGAAAATGAGGTTGTACAACCAGACAGAGGAGAGACAGACAAGAAGAGGATAGAACAGACCCTTGCATTTAAACTCTTTCTGCATAACAAATATGCAGGGACTTATTCAACCCTGTCACATACTCCCCTCTTTAAGAGGGAAACTGTCTTACAAAAACAGGCTTCCGAAACTTTCTGTTAAATTCCCATCTCACATTAGCTTATAATCTTTATAGTTCAATGCATATGCAGCATACCTAACAGAGATGTTCCAACTCACATTTTTTCAACCTACAGAATTATCAATTCCTGATCCATATCCTGACAGAAAATCAGCATTGACATTCTCTTTCCCAGATTTGTGCATTACTTCAAATTTAAACGGCTATAGTGCCAGGTACCACCGTGTGATTGTAGCATTTTTATCTTACATTTGGTTAAGCCAACAGAGAGGATTGTGATCTGTTACAAGTACGAATTCAGCTCCTAGTATGTAAAACTTAAGGGACTCCATAGCCCACTTTGCCGCAAGGCATTCCTTTTCAATGGTAGAATAGCTTTTCTCTCTGTCATGCAATTTCCTACTTTTGTATAGAATAGGATGTTCTTTCCCATCTATATGTTGACTCAAGACTGCACCTAGGCCTACCTCTGATGCATCTGTCTGTAACAGAAATTATTTCTCAAGGTCTGGGCTTCTTAAGACAGTGGCTAAGCATAATGCAGCCTTATTGGCCCGAAAAGCCTCATCACACTCGGAGGTCCATTTCACATTATTCGGGAACTATTTCTTTGTGAGTTCAGTGAGGGGAGTAGCTAACTCAGCAAAGCTGGGAACAAATCCCACCAATAAACAGCCAGCCCCAAACATGACCTGACATATTTCTTGGTTTTGGTTACAGGGCTGTTAGCTACAGCTTTTATTTTGGAAACCTCTGACTTGACTTCTCCATTTCCAAAAACATAGCCCAAATATCTGGTTTCCTGCACGCCCAATGCGCACATGGGAGGATTAATTGTTAGACCTACCTTTTTGATCAACTGGAGAACTGCTTGTAGGTATTTCAGGAGGCTTTTCCAGTCCAGAATGTACACCATGACATCAACCAGGTACGCAGCACAATAACCAGTGTGAGGGGATAAAAATTACATCCATGTACCTCTGGAATGTAGCAGGTGCACCATGTAAACCAAATTGCATGGTTGTGAACTGATAGAATCCTATAGGAGTGGCTAATGCAGTTTTGTCTCTGGATTATGTAGCTAGGAGGATTTACCAGTAACCCTTGGTGAGATTGAGGGTACTGATATACTTGGCACTTCCCAGTCTGTCCACCAATTCATCTATTCTGGGCATTGGATAACTGTCAAATTCTGACACTTGATTAAGTTTCCTAAAATCAAGACAGATTCTAACACCCACTTCTTTTTGTTTACAATTACCACTGGTGATGACCAAGTACTTCTCAACTCTTCTGTGATACCCAGTTCTTTTATTTTTTGTATTTCCTTAACCACATCTGCTCTTAACCGCTCTGGTACTCTGTATGTCTTCTGTCTAATAGGGTGAGTATTCCTTGTCACGATTACATGCTCAACCCCTTTTGCTCAGCCTGGAACTGTGGTAAAAGTACTGTTAAATGTCATTAGCAAGTTACAGATGTTTGCAGTTTGTTCAGACGTTAAGGAAGCATTCACCTTTACAGCATCAACAGTTACAGTTTGTTCCACTCTGTCATAAGCTACATCAATATCTTCTTTATCAGTTTCTGTTAAAACTAGCAAAGTAACTTTTGGTGTTTTATTCAATCCATTTCTTGAGGAGGTTAGCATGATATATCTTAGTAGGATTTTTCCTATCGGGGTCTCAATCTCGTAGTTAACTATGCCAGTACATCTAAGCACTTTGTAAGGCTATTGCCACTTCACTAACAATTTACTTTCTGTAGTGGGTAACAGTAGCAAAACCTTTTCACCTGGGTCGAAAGCTTTTTCTTTTATCCCACGGTCATAATACACCTTCTGCTGGTTTTCAGCCTCTTACTGATTACTGTGGGCAATTTGAACATATTTTGCTTGCTTCTTTCTCAAGGCACACATATAAATAGATTGTTTTTGATGGAGATTATCTTCCCATTTTTCTTTTATTACATCTAGTGGCCCTCTAGGTTGTCTACCATACAACATTTCAAATGGTGAAAAACCTGTAGATTCCTGTGGCACTTCTCTAAGCAAAAAGCAGGTATGGTAAATATTGATCCCAGTCTTTCTCTCCCCCTTTTACAAACCTTTTTAACAAGCACTTTAGGGTTTGATTAAAATGCTCAACAAGACCGTCAGTATAAGGGTGATAAGGGGAGGTTCTTATGGCATTGCTATCTAGTAGTCGGTACAGCTCCTTCAGTAATGCAGCACCAACATTGCTACCCTGATCAGTAATAATCTTTTTAGGTATGCCCACCCTGCTGAAAATTTTGGCAAGCTCTTCTGCCACTTTTGGGGCTGTAACAGTACTCATTGAAACTGCCTCTGGGTATCAAGTAGCATTGTCACATACTGCCAAAATGAATCAATTACCCTTTTTACTTTTGCATAAGGGGCCAACCACATCTATTGCAATTCTCTCAAAAGGCACATCTATCAAGGGTAGGGGTATCAGGGGCACCTTGTCTTTTCTAGTCACTCTCTGACACTCAGCACAGGAGTTATAACAGGTAGCAACATCTTCATAAATTCCAGGTCAGTAAAATCTGTACAGCAATCTGGCAAGGGTGTGATCCCTCACTGAGTGACAAGCCGTAGGACAAATATGTGCAATCTGTAACAACTCAGATCTGTACTTTTGTGGTAAAACCAATTGTTCTATTTGGTCCTGTGTCTGAGGTTTAACCCAAACTCTGTACAATAGCCCATTACATTTTTTAAACAGAGTTTCACCCTGTTTTAGTTTCAACCCCAGCTGCTTAGAATAACCCTGGAGAGAAACATCATTAGCTTGCTCTAAAAGAAAATCACAATCGGTGATCAGTTTAGTTTCAGCGTTTTTATATGTTAATCCCTTATGTCCATCAGTCTTTTGTTGCCACTGTTTCTTCACGCATAGTCTTTCTTTCCTGGATGTCTGGATCTTGGAGCTATGTTCAAACAAGTCCGAATCAAAATCAGTGAAAGGAAAAGAAATCCTACATCTGAGATTTTCTTTGCCTGTGCTCTTTTCATCACAGCTGCGGACACATCAGGATTTACTCCCTTTCTGATTACCTCAGTAAATCCTGGAAAGTCATTTCCAATAATCACAAGTACAGGTAATTTAGGCATTACCCCTTGTGGCCGGGCATGGGTTTAGGATAACACAATTTCAGGCAGACCACAAGTCAGGTGCATAAAAAAACGCTCAAGTGCATTTGTCACTTTATTTTTATCAAGTACAATATACAGAAAGCAAAATGTTCAGACAACTGCTTGGCTTCAATAGTTTCCAAGGCTTTTTCTTCAGCTTAACTGTATGAAAGCACACACTACCAGGAGGTCTTTCATCTTCTCCAGTCAGTATTCAACTGACCTCTCTATCTACCCTCTTTCAGTACTGAGGTAGGGCTTATTATAAGCTCACTTAGAAGTTGGAAAAACAATTTCCACTGCCATTTGATTAACAGCAGATATAAAACTAGCCACTAGGGGGCACTGTTGCTTCATAGAGAACAGTTATTTGGCACCTGAAGAACATTACATAACTTGTTTACAACATTTGAAAAGGTCAGAGCCGAGGTCAGAACATTCTGTGCTCTCCTAATCTCTCCTGCAGGGTCATATTACCTCATGCTGTCTGCTGCAAAATATGTCTTAGAAGAGGGCTGCTAACATCTAGAAAAAAAGCAGACACATACTTTTGTTATTCATCTATTAAAACTGCCCTCTTAGTTTTGTTTCATGGCCAAAGACCTGAGAAGAAAACAATATATAACTTCAATATTCTTTGAGGGCTTTGTCTGAGTTCTAGTTAGTGTTTTGGTTAACATGCACAGAAAACCATTGTACTTAATTTATAACCAGTCAACCAGCATGCTGGACATTATACAAGACATATAAATTGCTTAGGGAAATGGGTTTCAATTTATCCCAGGGGTCTCCACTATGACAGGGGTCACCCTGCAACACCCCCAATTTCATTTGGTGCGACACCCCATTAATGGAGTCACTTGGCTGGTGGGACAGTATCAAATGCCCCCGTGGATGCAGAGGACACCAGTACCTGGTTCTTTTGGAAATTGTTTACCCAGCACTTCAATATGCACTAGGGTCTGTCTGTTCACGAATCTACAAGTCCCTTCACAGTCTTATCTCCCAATTTCACATTTGTTAAGTACGTGCCCCAATTTGCTAAGCACAAATCTGCTCCAGTGTCACTCTTCTTACTACGTCAATTTCTTGCAATATGACCTTGCTTATTACAATTATAGCAAATAAAGTCTTCTGGTGCAGATTTGTTATCCTCGCCAGAGTTCTTATCAGACTTGGAGTTTAAGTGTGAAAAAGAGCGTCTTACCGGTGCTTGGCTGTTAAACTGCTGCTGTGACATCTGTCTAGCCATTTGGTAGTCTTCAGCCAAAGAAACAGCCTTTCCCTCACTTTCTGGTTGGTGTTCTTTTACCCAAAGCTGTAACGTCTGTTGGCAAGATGTTAATGAATTGCTCCACTGCAAATGTGTCAATGATCTGTGGTACTGTTTTGCCCTCTGGTTGGAGCCACTTAATAAGGAGTTCTCTGAGATGGGTGAAGGCTCTCAAGGATTGTCGACAGAGTTATACTTCTGGGACCGGAATCTTTGCCTGTATATCTCTCCTGAGATGTCATACCTTTTCAGGATTTTGCTTTTCACCAGGTTATTGTTTTCTGACTGTTCAGTGTCCATATTACTGTAAGCAAGTTGGGCTTTCCCTGTCAGGGAAGGAACCAGTCTGACTGCCCATTGCTGCTTTGGCCACTGGCAGGCTATGGCAACCCTTTCAAACATTGTCAGGTATGCTTCAATATCATCCGAGGGACACAACTTTGTAAGTCTAATGTATTTTAAGTTGTTTGTGTCATGTTGCTCTGCTGGATCAGTGTCAGATCCTCCAGCTTTGATAACTTGCTAGGCAGACATCCATCATGGCCTCTCTTCTCTTCTTTGCTGCTCCTGTCACTGCATCTCTTCTCTTCTTTGCTGCTTCTGCTGCTGCATCTCTTCTTTACTCTGCTTCTCGAGTTGTTGCATTTCTTCTTTTCTCTGTGTTTCTAAATGTTGAATCTCTTTTTCTGTTTTTACTATTGAAGCCCAACACTCACTAGCCCAACACTCGGAAGCCCATCATAAAGATCCTGACACTGAAAATCCTGACAGTGGGATTTTGCCTGGGGTAGACTGTTCTTACATGTTTCTGGGGGCTTCACCCCCATACCCCCCATAATTAATATAACCAACTTCGTCATGGGTAAAATACCACAATCAGGATTTTCAGTGTCTGGATCTTTGCGTTGGGCTAGTGAGTGTTGGCATTATGTAGTAATACCCTTTTTCTCTCTACTGCAGAATCCATACCTTTCCTCTATGCTTCCCTGGTACCAGGCCTAGTACCCTTGCACAAAACTCCTGGCTTAGAGTATGCATGTTGTAAATCCCACTTAGGCTGACACATCCGTCGTCAAGACACAGGTCAGGAAGCATAGGATGACTAGGAGCAGTTGTAAAATTCACAATGAGTGTTTTATTATTAGTAATAACAGCAAAATAAAAAAATTAAAATTTGTTTGGTATAACTATTTACAAAGCTAGTACAGAGAAAACAAAATCCTTCTTCGGAAGACATCTCTTAATTCCAAGTTTCAGTCTCTCAGTCTCTCACTCTCCTTGTCTTTCTAGCAAAAGCACTGCTGCTCTTTTTATAAGTATTTATCTGAGAACTCGTTAAGAGAGTCTGCTTCTCACAGAATATTCTTGTAAGTTTACAGAATGTTCTTGTAAGTTTCATTACTTGTAGGTGCAACAAAAAGAACAGTGACCCAGAACTGTCCTCTTGTTTACAGTTCTGCAAAAGGCATAAAAACTGCATCTCAGGTTAACCCCTTGAGTTCCAAATAGCTTTCTGAAATAATTTCAACAGTAAAACTATGCAGTTTTAGGTTTGCAATCATTTTAACAGTATAACTATATATAGGTTTAAAGGAAAACTGTTCAAAACAGTGTTGACAATTACCAGGGCTGCAAAAAATGCCCAATTAGCACAACCTTTATATTTTAACAAGACTGCAGTTAACCTTTGCCGAGTAATTTCTTCTGTTTCTTGCCTGTATGGTGGTTTCTTGAACTGTCCTGGATGCACCATTTGGAAAGTGCAGCCACACCGGAAAACACAGCGTGACCTTGGTACCCTGAAGATCTTCCTGCTGTGTGCCAGAACACTTGTTCATGGCAAGTGGGGCACATTTTCATGGACTAAAAATAAATAGTGTGCCATGTAGTAGTCCTTGAGCTGTTTGGAAGAGTTCTTCCCTGTGACAATCTCCTTGGACAGGTAAGCTGCCTTCTTATGCGAGACTGCCCTCTGATACTCATGGTAGCCAGTTCTCAGAGCCAGCCTGTCCTCCTCAGACCACAATGCCAATGATGCTCCAACCTACAACCTTTGGTCTTCATCTCCTTTAGCTCCCCATCAAACCTGGGGAACTCAGGCAAGAAGATCTGGGTCATATATGAATCAGTGTGAAAGAATAGAGTGCTGAGGTGACAGCCTTACTATAGGCTGCCACTACATCACTGAAGCTAACTGTGCAAGCAGCACTCACCACTGAGAAGTCCATTACTACCACTGAGCCCTCTGGGGACAACCTCCTTATATGGTGGTAGTGGACTAATTCCGTAGGGGAAGGGCTCATGGGAGGACCCCAAATGAGAACTGCACTAGGCAGTAATCTGACCATATGACCAGATCAATCTTGGAAGTCAGTTGCTTCAAGCCCAAGTGAGAACACTAGGTCCAAGGTGTGACCATGGCTGTGGGTCACAGAAGTAAGTGCTTGTGCAAAGCCCAGTGAGGTAATCAGCTGAAGAAAGTCCTGTCCACAGTGTGACAAACTGCGTCGATCCAAGCACTGAAGTCACCCAGGACTAACCACCTAGGCGAGTCCAACACCCTCTTGGCGATGAAGCCTATGACTTCCTAAAGAAACTCCTTCTCTCGTCCCAGAGGCCGGTACACAAGAAGAATTCTGCAGCTTGCACCTGGACCCCTCCCCTGTGCATGGTCACAAATTTAAATGATGAAATAGATCCCACTGGGTGCACAGAAAAGTTTAGATCAGAGCTAAAATAGATGACCACACCCCTGCATTCCCTCCTTGGGAGTGTACCACAAAGAACACACCTGGGACAGATGCCTCTACAACTGGACCAGCATCATCTCCCCAGCCAGGTCTCCATGATGCAAGCCAGATTGACTAAGGAAATCAAGTCCGCTATAACTGCAGTTATTATTCCTGATCAGTTTTGCATTGCACAGCACTGCCTGAAGGGGACTGGTGATGGCTACTAGTCCAATGGTTACCTACTGTCAGAAGCTTCTCCCCTAACCAGTCATGATGTTAATGTCCTTGAATCACTAATCCTGCAACTTACCCTTTGCTTAGCTTGCCCCTCTGACTGGGTGCCCAGGCTGTAATCGTCTCATATTGTATCGCCATATGTAGGTAGATAGGTAGGTAGGTAGCATTTACTTATATGGTGCCCAATCCCAGAGGCTCTGGGTGCTGTGACAGGGAGATACTGCCACTCTTGAGGACCAACCTTTTTTTAAATCTGTTGCAACAGTTCTTCTGTTTGTTAGCCTAATCTAACCTTTACAATTTCTAGTCCATCAGGAAGACCACCTATGGGCACCCCCTTCCCTTTCTTGACTATGCTATAGTGTCCTCTTTAATTTTCCTTTTCTCTCTCAGGTCCTTGAATAGGGAGGTTATTGTGGTGACCTCTGAGCTGATATAAAACAACAGGCTGTGTTCCTCATTGTTGGATTTAGTATGCAATAGCACTATGTCATAAAATACATTGATGTATATACCTTATGTGTATGAAACCTGTAAATGTTGAAAATACCATGGCATTAGGTGTTTTTGATAAAGGTAAAAAGTGCTAAGTGACTGTATTACAGAAATTAAGTTACCGGGGTAGAGATATCAGATACCCTCCTGTTGTGTTGCTAAACGCATGTAAATTGGTATCATGCATTCCTGCTGTAAAGTGAGCCAGTCTGAAGTGGCATGGTGATTTGCATATACATCCCATGATGGTTTGCATCATAGGAGTATGTGTGATGTTGCATTTCTTTGAAACTTGGCTTACTGCCAATGCCCTTTGGGGTAACCCTTGCTTCAGTGCTTCTGCACTGAGGTTCTTTGTCTTTAGCTTGTTTTTGTTTTTTGAGCCCCCACCACCACCCAAGCACACAACACAAACATAGGGAAGCTGAATCTCAACTGAAAAGTTAGATTAGTAGAGTGGTAAGTCCATAGGTGCTGACTGAGTGCAGAAGAAGGACAATCATAGTCTGTTGCTGCAAACTGATGTAGTGAAAAAGGGATATGCCATTGCTGAAGGTTATTTGCTGCATTTTAAATAAACATCACAGAGAGATTGTGTGTTGAAACTGAAGTTCGGTGTCTGGTCCATCTGTTATCCCTCAACCCCTCCACAGACTTGGGGTCAGGAGTGGGACAACTTGCTGGAAACATCTGGACTGGCCTAAGAGGGACGTTTTCTGGTGGATATCGCCCAGATATTCCGGGTGGACTGATGCAACAGGAGTTGCCAGAGGAGAACCCGGA
Organism: Neoceratodus forsteri; assembly: GCA_016271365.2. Lineage (NCBI taxonomy): Eukaryota > Metazoa > Chordata > Ceratodontiformes > Ceratodontidae > Neoceratodus > Neoceratodus forsteri. Next base: position 1,112,321,043 of record CM028133.1, read on the forward strand.
GGAGAAAGTCCGTGGAGTCCTGACCAGAACCATGGCTGACAGACTGGGAGAGAAGCTGCTGCCTGGACTGGACCTGGGAGCTCAGAGAAAGGCCAAGCCTGAAGATGATGAAGAGATGCAAGGGGACGAGGAAGAATCGAGGGAACTACCTCCTCTTGAAGACACTCCACCCGAGGACATAGGGGAGTTGTTGAAATAGCTCTGCATAAAACAAGTGCAGATGGAAAAAGAGAGAGAGAGATATTGAATAGAGAGATAGAGGCACTGAGCAGAGAAGTCAAGATGACAAATGGGCTGATACCATGAGGGTCTTACATACCATCAATGCAGGGCAAACAGAAAGAGCCAGTAGCCCAACAGACATTAAACTGTCAACTTTCGGACAGTGACGACACTGAAGCCTACTTCACAAAGTCTGAGAGGATCACTTGAACATATGCATGGCCAAGGAAACAGTGGGTTGTGCACTGGAGGCATTGGTGCTGGGGTGGGCACTTATAATAAGGTGCTTTCCGACACCATTGACTCCCTTGCACCTGTCCATGTACGACCCAAATCTTCCTACCTGAGGTCCCTGTGGTATGATGGGTTTCTCAGGGAGATAAAGAGAAAGGGTCAGAGGTTAGAGCGCTGCTGGAGAAAGTCCTGCTTGGAGGAGGACAAACTGGCCCTGCGCATGCACTATAATGCATACGAGGGGGCAATCAACCATAAGAGGCAGTGTTCCTGTCCAGGGAGATTGTTGCTGGGAAGAACCGACAAGCTATACTTTTTCGGATTGTGGACAGGCTACTTCGCCCTGCCTGTCTACAGCCAAAGAAGTTTTTTTCTAATGCTGAATGCAGAGAGTTTGCTCGGTTCTTCTCGGATAGAGTGTCCGGTATCTAGCAGGAAGTTTCTCCAATCAGCAATGCTACAGCTGGTAGTAATCACCAGAAATGTTCTGAGTGCACTCCGCCTGGTTGGAGGGAGTTCAGGCCAGTGGAGGTAAGTGAGGTCATTGGGGTGGTGCCCAATCTGAAGCACACCTTTTGTGAACTGGATCCGGTGCTGATGGGTTCCTTGATGAGATGCATCAACACCGCTGGCCCGGTGTTTGCTCTGATTCTCTGGTGTTCCTTATCTGAGGGGGTTTTCCCTGATGTCTCGAAGGAGGCATTGGTGAGACCACTCTTAAAGAAAACATCGTTGGACCCGGAAGTCAGGGCAAATTATCAACCTATCTCTAATCTTCCTTTTTTAGCGAAGGTAGTGGAGAAGGTAGTGGCGCTTCAGTTGGAGGAGCACCTGGTGACTCATGAGTTGTACAAACCTTTCCAGTTGGGGTTTCAGGTGAGGCATAGCACAGAAACTGCACTTGTTCGGGTGCTGAATGATGTCCTCAGGGTAACAGATCGAGGAGATAAGATAATTCTTGTTCTCCTAGATCTCTCCTCAGCATTTGACACTGTGGACCATTGTGTGTTGCTTGACCCCCTTTGAGAACTCTGTGGACTCACTGGCACTGTCTTCAGCTGGTTTGAGTCCTTTTTAACCAACAGGAGGCAATGGTTTGTGATGGGGAATTTTTCCTCCACCCCTAGCCTCCTATCCTGTGGAATACCTCAGGGATTGGTATTAGCCCCAGTGTTGTTTGCAGTGTACATGCTACCCCTGGGAGGGCTCATTAGGAAGTATGGCTTGGGTTTTTATTGCTATGCTGATGACACCCAGCTCTACTTCTCCTTTGCCCCAGGAACATCCAACGCAGTAGATGTGCTAAACAGCTGCCTTGCTGAGCTTAACGACTGGATGGCCTCCAGCTGGCTGTGATTGAACTCCGATAAGATGGAGGTATTGGTGGTGGAGTCGAACAGAGTGCGTAATAGGATGGCCTCTGTATCAGAGACTGGACTTGTTCCAGGATCTGTTTCATTGAAGACCTCCACTAGGGTGCTATTGAAACTGACACCTAAAATAAAATATAACCCTATTTAACACTGAACTACTCTTATGTTTATTAGAAATTTGTGATTTTTCATAACCTCTGATCTTTTGTTATGGTTTAGTGACAATATTTTCTTCTTACTAGTTTACATGGGAAAAGGAAAAAAGAGAAGCCAATTACTGTTTTAAAAATTTTTTTACAATTGTACAGGTGGACCACAGTAGTGCAAACATATAAAAGGCTAACTTTCTTGCTGAAAGAGGCCTCTATTTCTTTTGAAAAAGATGTAAAAATATCTAGCTTCTCATTGAAATGCACTGGGCTTCTGACCTGAAAACCAGTTCTGTTTTCTACATGTGTGACTGGCGTTCTCTCTCACTACCCAAGATCCACACTGCGGCCGGAATATTCAGAGGGCAGAATGCAGCACTTGCGTCCTTATTTTAGATGCATGCTGCATCCAGGGAAATGTGTGAGGATGTCGATGTCATGTTTTCAGACATCCTGATGCAGTTTTAGGCAACAAAATGACGCGCGCATGACCGTCAAACATCTGACACGTGCGGAATTTTCGGAGCACGATTGCTGCAACTTGGAATTGAGGCACCTTTGGGCTGCCTTCCCAGTACATCCTGGGGGAAGGGGAAATGCATTCTCCTGAATGAAGCACGTCATGCTGAGCTGCTGAGACTCTCAGAACTGTACTTAATGTGTGGACTCTTAGTTCAAGTGACTTCCAGCGTAGCAGTCTGCAGCATAAAGGATAGTGTTTGCCCTGGGTGACGGTTAATAATTTGCATGGTCTCCTAGAGCTGCCTCATAGCATCAGCTTGCGCACAGAGGTTCTTTGTTTTTTAAGTTGTTTTTTATTTTAATTGGGTTTACCACACCATAACCCAGATAGACCATCTTAGGGTAGCTGGTTCATTCCACTGGGGTGTCAAACAGACGAGGCGTACTGATGAGTCCTGGTAGGACAAAACACGTGTTTATGTCTTCTGTTGACACCCTGTGCAAACTGTGTGAGAGGCCTTTCGGCACCATGCATTTCTGCTTAAAGTTGAACCAGCATAATATTCTGTGGTGATTTGCATATGCAGCCCATGATGCTTTGCATTGTGGGGGCATGTGTGATTTTGTATTTCATAGCATCAGTGTTGTTTAACTTGGATTAACCGTTTTTAAAGTTGTTTTGTAGAACCACTCAGGTTTAATTTTGTATTACATCGCTATAGTGCCGGTTCATAATACTGCTGCTATTTACCTTACCTCTCAGATTGCATTGCTTCACTTACTAATATAAAATTACAGAGTTTTGCTGAGTTAACTCATTGTTGCAGGATCCCCCCATCTGTACTTGTTCAATTAGGGAACAACTTCTCTTGCTAGAATATGCTTGAATTCTACCAGGGGAACAGTCAATCTATGTAATAAGCATTATACAATAGGCACTTATATACAGTACGTGTATTGCTAGACGGTTTAAGGTTCTAATGTTTTAAACTACAGTTGATGTATGTACAAGGTTTTACTATATTTGCAAAACACTTTTGATGTGTGTAAATTGTTACTATCACTGCATTCTTTGAAACAAAATAAAAAACTTACAACACAAAATTAGCTGCCCATTTCCGACATTACACTACCAGAATTGCATTGAATTCATTTTTACTAGCAGTGTGAAAAGCAAAGGTGGAAACCCACTTGTTATACTGCACTGGCAAATATTGTATTATAATATATGGTAGAATGTTGTTATATGTAGAAATCTGCTTTTTTTATAAGAACATAAGAAAAAGTGATGGTAGAAGGGTTGTTATAACAACATTTTACCATCAATGTGATGTTACAATGTTGTTAACCCATTTATGGTACGTCACATCGATGGGTTAACAACTAGGAATGGTTTGCGCAAGCGAGCAATTTTTTTTTCCTCATGAACCGACAGAGGGGCGCAGCGGTGAGAGAGTGACCCTGAACAGCGGTAACTAATACTTAAAAGTAAGGAGCCGTCTTAATTTTTCTTGGGACCATACTCTATAAAATATAATGTATGGTCCAACTATTGGTAACCGGTTTGTGTTAATCGTCTCGTGGTTGCTATGGCGACGTACACCTCTTGAGCTTCGCTGTCGAGGTTTACATGGTCTCCCTAGCAACCTTTCGATGGTTAACAAACTGGTTAACGATAGAGGACCATACATTATCCTCTATATAGTATATGTTTGGCCTTTGTTCTGTATAAAAAATCAGACTGCTCAGAAACCTTCTTGTGCACATTCTAAACTGTTGTGCACATTCCAAGGTGGTGTTGTGTGCATTCTGAGCAGTTGTTCAACACAGTTCAAAGGTCATAACATTTTAAATTACTCATTCACCTAGTGCCTAGCTGATTACTAACCACCCAGTGCCTAAATGTGTACCTTTTCACTTGTCAAAGTGTATAAATTTAATTTCAGTCATAAAACAGAACAAAGAAATGGCAAGTTTTTTTGTGTTTTCTTTTGTTTTTATTTAGAGAGGTAACACTTCTGTGATTTCTGTGTACAAAACCATATACCGTATAAAATAAAATATCAGCAACCATGCACAGCAAGGTTGTGTTTCCATCTCGGGGTTGAGATGACCTCATGGTCCTCTTGATCTTCGCTCTCAAGGTTCATATGCTATTATCTCAATCCCTCGATGGAAACACAACCTTGTTGTGTATGGTTGCCTATACATTAATCTTTACATGAAAGCAGAAGATAATTACCAGAACATCAGAACACAATAAATAAAATAGTTGTCTGTTGATCAGCAGTGAACATGTGCTTACTAATCTTTTGCTAAAGTCACAGTCCTCTGTGACACCCTAATCAGTTCTGCGCAGCAAACTGTGATGTCACAAACTGAGGACTAAAAATGCCGCAAGGGACTGAGCAGCAGAAATGGAGGAACTTTATGGGACAAGGATCCTGTTTCCATGCAAATTAACCCAACAATGAAGAAAAATGCAGATAATATAGAAAATGTAAGTTGAATTGTGTTGAAATATTATTTTTTTGGTATCATATTTTTATTAATTTTATAAGCATACAACTCACAAAATAGGGTAACAAAGGCAGATCATATTGCCACACTAAACAAAAACACTATTTAGATAATGGTAAAGTGAAACTCGCATCCTCATTGGCTGAAACAGCCTGCCACCCGGCTATTATTTCTTAACAATGGCCCGCTTCAAAACAACGACCAATTCAGGGTGCCCCATTACGTATGTGATCTTTGGGTCACCCTGAATTTTAAAACACACCATCCTCCATTTCCTCCCGTGTTCGCTTACTTATGACTCGCCTCCATATACTGTGTCATGCAACAAAACCGTCCCAGTAAACATCATCAGTAATCTCCTATTCTTTTGTTTATAAAATGCAACCCCAAATCCTGCCTGGTATCTTTTTTCAAAACTGTGAAAATACTACTGGCCATTTGTCACAGTGGTATGCTCCTCAGGCTCGCGGTACTCTCTTTGAAGAAGCCAGAAGGGGAAGGAAGGAAACATATTCAATTCAGTGCTTTAGAGTAACTGGTAATTGCTATTTTTCTTTTAAACTTAGATTGTGGGCTTTTAGTGACACTGTACTTTCTTTGTTGTCTTTACTTATAATTGTTTTTGGGCTGTTGGAAATTTAAAACATAGTGGTGGTGTAATTCTGTGCTGTCTTTAATTGCTGCAAATTTTATCTTGGCTTGTCTGACTGCCCTGTAGTTGGGTGAAGGGTGTTAATTGTCTGGCCTCTGACCTCAGCTACGTGATAACTGGAGGTGGGGCTTAGTCAGAGTTAAAGTAGCAAGCAGAGTTTTATTTTCTCAGAAGAAGCCAGAAGGGGAAGGAAGGAAGGAAACATATTCAATTCAGTGCTTTAGAGTAACTGGTAATTGCTATTTTTCTTGTAAACTTAGATTGTGGTCTTTAGTGACACTATACTTTCTTTGTTGTCTTTACTTATAATTGTTTTTGGGCTGTTGGAAATGTAAAACATAGTGGTGGTGTAATTCTGTGCTGTCTTTAATTGCTGCAAATTTTATCTTGGCTTGTCTGACTGCCCTGTAGTTGGGTGAAGGGTGTTAATTGTCTGGCCTCTGACCTCAGCTACGTGATAACTGGAGGTGGGGCTTAGTCGGAGTTAAAGTAGCAAGCAGAGTTTTATTTTCTCAGAAGAAGCCAGAAGGGGAAGGAAGGAAACATATTCAATTCAGTGCTTTAGAGTAACTGGTAATTGCTATTTTTCTTGTAAACTTAGATTGTGGTCTTTTAGTGACACTATACTTTCTTTGTTGTCTTTACTTATAATTGTTTTTGGGCTGTTGGAAATTTAAAACATAGTGGTGGTGTAATTCTGTGCTGTCTTTAATTGCTGCAAATTTTCGCCTCCCCTTCCCCCAACTCTTAATTATATGCCCTGTTAAATCTGATTGACAGGAGCTAAACACAAGGTATAGTAAGGGGTGTGAAGTAGGAGGGGCATAAGGGGGAAGAAGCCCACCCTCAGCACGACAAGTGTTTTGACTCATTTATTTATTGGTCTCTTTTTCTTTAAAAAAAAATTATCTGAGGATCAGTGGCAGGATTTTTAGTACAGTAAATTAATAAAAAGGGAATTAGGAGCGCTTCTGTAGCAGACAAGTAGTGGAATTGCAGTATAATGTGGGAAGTGGTGCAATGCAGTGGCTGTGGGGCAGCCATATTCAGGCAGACCTTCTGGACACTGAGGTGCTGCCCTATCTGCATGCATCTCTCTGGACTGGGGATGAGGTAGCCAGACTCAGAGCGAGAGTAAACTGGGTCAGAGTACCATCACCCCTATCCAGGGACCACCCAGTCCAATGCAACTGCCTCAAAGGATGCCGAACGAGGAGCACTTGGATGACAGTGGGCTCAGGGAGGGTTAGAGCAGTCAGGCAGAGGCACATTCCAGATCCTATTCCACTCAAGAACTCATATGCCACACTGGCAAATGAGGACAACCAAATAGAGGTACCAGAGAAGTGGAAGGAAAGGATGTGGAGGTTAGCCAAGGAGGTGACCTCAGCGGGAAAGCAGTGGACCCCAGAGGAGGAGGCGAATCCTGGTGGGGACTCCATCATAAGAGGGATCCAGCTAGGAACACAGGAGGAGGACGGGAGGTGAGGTGCCTACCAGGTGCCACGGCATGGAGGGATGGAAGGAAGATCCTGGGGATCACTGGGAAGGCAAGGCAGGAGGGTGAGCTGGATGTCATTATCCACCTAGGTACTAATGACCTGGCAAATGGGGAGCCAAAGGAAGTTCAGGAAGAGTTTAGGAAACTGGGAGGGGTCTCTGCAAGTAGCTACTTCTGTCACTTTCAGAAGTACTACCTGTGAGAAGCAAGGGAGAGCATAGGAGTGCATGTACCAGAACTTTAACTCATGGTTGAAGAACTGGTGCTGTGAGGAAGGGTTTGGATTCATTGGTGACTGGGGACCCACCTGGAGGGATGGAGGTTTGTTCAAGCCTGATGGCCTGCATCCATCCTGGAGGGAATCAAGCATCAATGATAAGTTTAAATGCTACATTGACAAGCATTTAAACTAGCAAAGGGTGGCAGGTCAGCAAGGAGGGTACCTCTTGCTCACCCCACAGCTAGCAGTGGAACCAGTGAACTAGAGGTGGCTATCTCTGCAAAGCAGTGTACAAAGATGGAGATTAGTGCCCAAGAGGTGGATAAGCAGAAAAGGGCAAAATTCAGCAGAAGGGCAGACAGCAAGGAGAACCAGGATAAAGGACAACCAAGGAAGGGGCTGGAGTAGAACAGTGAAACAGTCTAGGAGGTCAAATCATGGAAAGCCATGTGTGCAAATGCGGGAGCCTTAGCAACAAGATGGAAGATCTGGAGGCTGTCATGGTACAGTCAGACCTGGACATTGTGGCCATCACTGAAACCTGGTGTAATGATAACCACGACTGGGAGATGGCCATACCTGGCTACAACATATTCAGAAGAGACAGAGCAGGCAGGAAGGAGGAGGTGGCACTGTATGTGAAAAATGACAAAGGGCCACAGAGATCCAGGAGGAACAAAATGGGGAGAGATACTGTGGGTTAGCTGGAAAGGAAAATGGGACAGCCATCCGCACAGGTGTGGTCTATAGACCACCAGCCCAGGAGGAAGAAACAGATAGGAGCTGATGATAGCCATCCAAAGGATGGCAGACAAGGGTGAGGTAGTACTGGTTGGAGACTTCAATATTCCAGACGTGGACTGGAGCATCCCAGCAGCAGCATCAACTAGGAGCAGATTTATCCTGGACTCCCTTCAGGGTGCCTTCCTCAAGCAACTGGTCATGGAACCAACTCGGCAGAAGGCAATACTGGACCTTGTGCTCACAAACAGGGACAGTGTGATGGGAGTAACAGTGGGGGAGCACCTGGGAAACAGTGACCACCAGTCATTGTGGTTTGAAATCACAGAAAGAGCAGAATCAAACCACACAAAAACACGTATCCTGGATTTTAGGGGCAGACTTTGGGAAAATGGGAGATACTTGAAAGAAGCATTAAGGGAATGGGACAGGAATCAGGGGTTGAGGAACAGTGGGCAGTATTTAAAATGGGGATTACAAGAACAACAGAATTATGCATTAAGCAGGTTAGCAGGAGGAAAAGGAAGAGGAGACCATTATGGTTTTCAAGAGGTAGCAAAAAAGTGAAAGCCAAAAAGATTGCATTCAGGCAATACAAAAGACACAGGCAGAAGGGATAGGGAGAAGTACCAGGAGAAGCAAAGGGAGCAGGAGGTCAGTAAGGAAGCCAAAGCTCAGACAGAAGAACACATTGCAAAATCAGTGGGTAGAGGGGACAAAACCTTTTACAGGTACATAAGTGAAAAAAGAAAGACAAAGGGAGGGATAGTGAGACTGAAGGGGGAGGATGGGGGCAGCGTGGAGGATGACAACAGTAAAGCTGACATATTGAACAGGTATTTCTGCTCAGTCTTTACTGAGGAAGAGGAGGGTAATGGGTCTGAAGGGAATACAAGGGGTGAGAATGGTGCAGAAATGGACACAAGTCCCTTTACACGAAAGGGTCCTGAAGGAACTGGAAGTAATAAAGTTGATAAAGAATGAGGCCAGATGGGGTGCACCCAGGGTCCCTAAAGAACTAAGAGAGGTGGTGGCTGAACCTCTGGCTATCCTGTTTAGCCGATCACTGGAAACAGGGGAGGTATCCAAAGACTGGAGGACAGCAGATGTAGTCCCCTTATACAAAAGTGGGAACAAAGAGGAAGCAGGGAACTACAGACCAGTCAGCCTCACCTCGGTAGTGGGGAAGATCATGGAAGCACTACTGAAGGAGAGATTGGTGGAACATCTGGTTGTCAATGGACTACAGGACCCAAGGCAGCATGGTTTCACCAGAGGGCGGTCATGTCAGACCAACCTCATTGAATTTTTTGACTGGGTGACTAGGGAGGTGGATCAGGGGAGGGCAGTGGACATGGCCTATCTGGACTTCAGCAAGGCCTTTGACACTGTGCCACATAGAAGACTATTACACAAACTGGGGAATATGGGTGTGGGCAGGACAGTAGTGTGGTGGGTAGGTAACTGGCTGGGTGGCAGGACACAGAGGTGGTGGTAAATGGCTGTCACTCCACAGAGGAAGAGTGACCAGTAGGGTACCACAGGGATCAGTGCTGGGACCGGTCCTATTCAACATCTTCATCAGTGACATTGCCAGGACCTAGAAGGCAGAATTTCACTGTTCGCTGATGACACAAAGCTCTGTAACAGTAGACACACCAGAGGGTGTAGACAGAATGAGAAGCAACCTGCAGAAACTTGAAGAATGGTCAGGGTTTGGCAGTTGAAATTCAATGCAAAAGTGCAAGATAATGCATATAGGGCACAAAAACCCTGGCACAATATATCAGTTGGGGGTGAGGATATAGCATGCACCAAGCAGGAAAGGGATCTTGGGGTTGTCATCTCTGATGACCTCCAGGTGAAACAGTGTGACAAGGCAGCAGGTAAACAAATAGGATGCTGGGATGTATAGGCAGGGCATCACCAGCAGGAAAAGGGAGGTCATAATTCCGCTATACAAGACACTAGTGAGGCCCCACCTGGAGTACAGTGTACAGTTCTGGAGACCATACCTACGTAAGGACATAGACAGGGTAGAGAAGGTTCAGAGGAGGGCAACAAAGATGGTGCATGGATTGCATCACAAGTCCTGTGAAAACAGGTTGAAGGAACTGAACATGTACTCCTTGGAGGAGAGGAGGGAGAGAGGGGATATGATGGAGACATACAAGTATCTTACAGGGAGGAACAGGGTGCAGGAAAACACCATTTTTAAGTGAAAAAATGTTCCAGGACAAGAGGGCATGGGATGAAGTTGGAGGGAGGATGATTCAGAGGAAACATGAGAAAGAATTTCTTCACAGAATGGGTGGTGGACAAGTGGAACACCCTGCCAGAGGAAGTGGTGGGGGCTGAAACAATCACGGGATTTAAGAATGCATGGGATAGACATAAAGGAATTCTGGAGGTCAGGGGTAAGGGGCAATAGACTTCTAGGAAAACAAACTGAACTTACAAGCTCAAATGGGCAGACTGGGTGGGCCATAGGCCCTTATCTGCCGACACTGTCTATGTATCTATGTATCTCTGTCCGTTAACACTGTTTCCCTGCAAAAAAAAAACGGGGAAAAAACCTTAAAAACAACAATAAAAGTTTTTTTTCTTCACAAAGGTAATCACGTTCCCTGTGAAGTCACCGCTCACTTTTACACTTAGCTACACACTCGCGCCATGCTTCTAACCCCATCTCAAATAAAACAGAAGTTTCCGATTCTCAGCAGGCTACATTCTCGGATTCTCATACACCGTTCATCAGTGGCTTTGTGTGTCTGCGATGAAGCAGAAGGCCAACCTAATCAGAAATCCACTGTAAGTAAAAACAAACAAACACAGCAACATGTGTGTAACCAAGCAGAAGGACGAGCTAATCGGAAATAAAATATACATCTAAAAACAGCAGCACCCTCCAAAGGTGATTGTAGCACTTCACATTACAGGGACTATTTTGATCCAAAAAATAATTTTATTTATTTTTTTATATATACACACATTTCAGTTCTCATATTTTTTTCAAAATAGGGCACCAATAGCCCATTTTCTAAGTGTAATAATGCCCTCCAGGGTGGGTGTTACAGGATATAACGGATCTTCCAGGGGCTATAAGGCCCTATGGCGTCAGGCCTCATTACACCCCTGGGTGGTCTGTTATATCCCAATAATGCCAACCCTGTCGGGTATTATTGCTTACTTAACAGCCCCTCCCCATAAGTAACATAGGGGGAAATACTCAGATTTATATTAACTTCCATTTGATCATAGTTCAGATGCATGCCACCGAGAACGGGCAAAGGGGAATCCTTTATCCAATCAATCAATCAATCAAAGTCTTTATTTAACCAGGCGATCACCGTTGAGCAAGCTCATTTTTGAGGTGGACCTGGGTTTGTTAACAAGGAACAAGGGACACTATACATGGGATGCAACACACAAGAAAATAGTAATACAAATAAAGTGAGATACAATAAATACAGTATATACAAAGTATCAGCAGGTAGCATTGACAGTAGTATATGTTTGGAACAGAAGATACAGCTAGTTTTGGGTAGGACACAATTTTTCATAAAAGTAAAGAAATATACATATCAGGTGCACCAAACACAAATCAAACCTAATGTAAAAAGATATATAGTGATACGGTATGGAGAATTTAGAGCTGGAATCAGGGTCAAAGGAATGTGGAAGGGACAGATATGGAGGTAGAAAAAGGGGAGAGGAAAGAGTCCATTATAGATGTGATCAGTCTTCTAACAGTAGTAATTAGAGTGTGCTTGGACTTATAGGAGTCACTATTTAGGGTAGACAGGCACAGAACTCCTTATTATGATGTAGATAGAGATTTAAAAGCTGCTAGGCTGATGAGGTGAGTTAATTTCAAAGTTTTTTTGCATCTTGTTCCACAGCTTGAGGGAGCACAAAGCTGATGGCTGCCCTGCCAATGTGAGATTTTGCTTTGTAAACATAAAGGTAGATATATGAGGTGCTTCTCAAGGCATACTTTCCCGGAGTGTGCAAAGGTAAACAGACAGAGATACTGTATACTGGGGCAGTTTATTTGAGATAGCTTTGTATGTCCAAACCGCAGCATTTTTTTGCTGTCTGTAAGCAAGGGATGACCATCCCCACTGCCGTGTACAATGCACACTGGTGGATTAAGTATGGAAGATCCGTGATCAGTCTTATGGCTCTGTGATAAAGCGTATCGAGTTTGGCTAGGGTACCTGCAGGTCTCTGACTATATAGAAAGTCTGCGTAATCCACAAGGGAAAGAAAGGTAGTTTGAACCAGTTTCAGTTTAGCGTCTCTTGTGAGGAGATTATTAGTCCTAAAGAGTAGACCAAGTCTTTGTCTAAGTTTCTTTGCCAGTTCTTCTAAGTGATCTGAGAAAGTAAGTCTATGGTCTAACCAGACCCCCCAGGTACTTGAAGTTTGGTACGTAGTCCAACTGCTCACCGAGAATGGTAGTGATCTGCGGGAGTGTCCCAGCAATTGCAGGATTTATTGCATTTTGAAGGAGCGAGAGGAACATTGCTTTGGGATTTTTTGCATTTAAGAGCACTTTCTGGTTTATAAGCTGATGTTGCAGCAGATTAAATTCATTTTGAAGGGCTTTCCAGGCCGCTTCAGGTGTGGGGCTACTAGCATAGAGTACCGCATCATCTGTGAGTAGGTGTATTTGTGCTTCTTTGATGGGGGCATCTATGTTGTTAATATAAATGGTGAAGAGCAAGGGACCAAGAATGGAACCTTGCGGTGCACCCCTCAATAAGGGTTTTGGTGGAGAAACTTCCCCTTCTGCCCTTACTTGTTGAAGTCATCCTGAGAGGTAGTTGGAGAACCATTTAAGAGATAGGGAATCCAAACAAATGTTCCAGAGGGGCGACAGAAGCAGTCTGTGATTAACGGTATCGAATGCCTTGCTTAGGTCCAAGAAAACTATGCAAAGTTTTTTTTTGTCTAATTCAAGCTGCCAGTCGTTTGTCACCTTGGCTAGAGCAGAGATTGTACTGTGCTGTGCTCTAAAACTGGATTGTAACGAGTTGAGCAATTTTTCTGATTCCAGGTACTTCCAAAGCTGGGAGTTCACTATTTTCTCCAGCATCTTTGACAGGATTGGAAGTAAGGAGATTGGCCTGTAGTTATTGAGGTCAGTAGGATCTCCTGACTTAAACAAAGGGACCACAAGTGCATTTTTCCAAATGGGCGGTAGGTCACCCTGGGACAAGGATAAGTTAAAGAGATGAGTAATTGGGACTGCGAGGACACAGTAGCCGACCTTTAAGAAATACGGGTCAATGAGGTTGGCCCCAGCACTTTTCCTGGTGTCCAGTTGAAGGAGAAGATCTTCGACTTCTTTCAGGGAGGTAGGCTGCAGAGAGAAGGATGGACTGGGGATGGGTTTTTCTTGTGTATCCAATCTAAGTTGTTGGTAGAGGATATTCGTGGGAGAGGAGTCAAAGGTTAGCCCTGCAGTGGCAAAATGATTATTGAGAGCATCAAGGATAGACGGTCTGTTGGAGATGACAGTATTGTCGAGCAATAATTTAGTAGGTAGGGAATTTACAGTGGTGTGACGTTCAATGTCTTTGATAGTCCTCCAGAATTTGGAGGCATTTCTTGAGGAGCCCTCCAGCTGACAGCGGTAAAAATTAGTTTTGGCTTCTCTGACCATTTTGGTGCAGAGGTTCCTCGCCCTCTGGAATGAATTCCAGTCATTTATTGAATTAGTTTTCCTAGCAGTTCTCCAGAGTACATTTGTACTCCACAAAGCATCTTTCAGGTCTTCTTAAAACCACCAACAGGATTTGTTTCTGGCACAAACTTTTACTATGGGAGCATACTTGTTGAGAGCCCCTAGCACAATTTCTGAGAAAATATCATAAGCCGTAGTCAGGGACTTGGCTAGATAGAAGTCCTGCCATCACATGGAGTCTCTTAGGTCTGATATATATCCATGAAGATCGAAGTTGCATATGCACCTTTTAAAGGAGAATTTTGGTACAGTTGTGGATTTAAGAGTGGATCTTACACACGCGATGAAGCAATGGTCACTAATATCAGAAAAAGACACCAGCATGGGAGAATAAGTGGGGTTTGTTAACTAAAATGATATCCAAGAGAGTACTGTTATTAGGGTTGAGCTTGTTAGGACAAGTAGATTTGTTTATTAGCTGTGACAACCCAAGGGAATCACAGAACATTTTAGGTGGGGTGGAAGCACTGGAAAGCCAGTCTAAGTTGAAGTCCCCTAGTATGATACACTCTGAGGATGTCGAACCCAGGATGTTTTCGAGATGTTTTATCAACTGTAGTCCAGCTGATGGGGGTCTGTAGTATCCTATTATACATAATGAGACACTGGTGGCAATTTCAATTTTTAATGACAAGCTTTCAGATTTTTTTGGGACAGAGGTTGAGTCAATTATGGAGGCAGGAAATGTATCCTTGATGTAAATAGCTACCCCACTACCTCTGGTTTGCTTGTCGGCTCTGAACAAAGAGTAGGAGGGGATGTTAACTTCATTGTTACTGGTCGCCAGTTGGAGCCAGGACTCCGTAATCACCAGAACATCTGGAGCAGTATGACATACCCAGGCCTGAACAGAAGTGATTTTCTTTTAATAGGCTACATACATTAACATGCAAGAATGTAAGCCCCATTACAGGGACAGTGGTTTACTGGGATTGAGAAAGGGCAAATTCCATTTTGCACATTGTAAAAAACGGTACTGTCACCGGTGTCTGCTAAGCCAAAATCTGGTTTTACCGGTGTTTGGTTTTGTGCACTTTATTTAACAATTTTTAACTCTGCTAACATGCATTTTAGCAGTTTTGACCTCCACTACTGCACATCCTTCCATCCTTGTACCAATTTAAAGTTATTTTAGGTACAAAATATGATAGCAGCAACAGCACTACAGCCCCCATCCCTGAGCTGTGATGGAAGCAGCAGTAAGGCCCCCATCCCTCTGGTGCGATGGCAGCACCAACAACACTACAGACCCATCCCTCTGGTGTGATGGCAGCAGCAACAGCACTGTTTCTGCCCTCCCTCAGGTGTGAAGGAAGCAGCAGCACTGCGGTCCCTATCCATTAGGTGTGATGGCAGCAG
The DNA here is from genome assembly GCA_016271365.2 of Neoceratodus forsteri. Classification (NCBI taxonomy): domain Eukaryota; kingdom Metazoa; phylum Chordata; order Ceratodontiformes; family Ceratodontidae; genus Neoceratodus; species Neoceratodus forsteri. The sequence goes on from CM028133.1 coordinate 1,112,336,228, forward strand.
TACCACGTTCCGCATTCCTCAGGTGTGATGGCAGTATTAGCACTATGGCCCCAATCCCTCAGGTGGGACAGCAGCAGTACAACATTCCCCATCCACAAGTGGTTATGGCAGAAGCACTGTCCCCCCCCGCCTCTCAGGTGTGATGGCAGTAGCAACAACGCAGTTCACATCCCTCAGGGATGATGGCAGTAGTGACAGCACTATGATCCCCTTTATTCAACACCCACACCCCACATGCACAAGTTACAAATTGCTTAGTCTCTTTGCTTGTTAGAACTCAGATGTGAATTAATCTGAACTACCACCACCACTACTAAGGTGGACCACATTTGTTTTTTTCCTATCATTTAACTGCCTGAATTTGGATTTCTGCCAGTGACACCACTGACCAGGGTTTGGGAACAGGTTTGAGTGCTGGAAGACCGGTTTGGGGGGGGGTGAAGGCTTGAGTCCAACAACCACTCGCCTTCTCTTGGGAGGGAAGGTATATTCATAGCTCAGCATTTGCTTGCCCCAGGTGGAGTCTGCAGGCATGGCAACATATTGGCCCTCATTGCGGAAGAGAGCGTGATGGACGTCAGCTTGTGTCTTGTCATCACGTGGCCTGTCACGCTCCCACAAAAATGGAAAAACACCTGCTGGTTACATAGAGGATGGCTTCTGGTCCCTCCATAAGCATGATGTTCCAGACACGTGTGTCTGTTCTGACCCCTGCCATGCCTGGGATGTACAGGAAGCTCTTTAGGGTGATTGTCTTCTCTTGTTAGCCTCCCACAGGGACAGGGGCCCACCGATGAAGGGTTAATTTGGGTTACCTGGTAGCATGGCCATAAGGGGCAGTGGCTGGTGGGGGGAACTCAGCAGCAGTGGTAGGGGGGCTTGGCAGGCCTGAAGGAGTGGATGGCCAGGGGGTAGGAGGAACAACAAAAAAAACTGCCTGAATTTGCTTCTTTGAAATAGTGTCTTCACCTAAAAAAAAATTCACAAGTGATTAGTGGAGGACCTTCTAATGCATCTCACAAACATGTGGATTCCTTTTTTTCCCTTGGTCTCCATGAAAAGGGTGTCTCTCAGTTTTCATGTCTGAGCTCAGATGTGAATTGATCACCACTCTACCCACCAGCATCATACAGCCCCTGGGGTCTTACCTTCCGTGTGTCACTGAATGTGCTTTCAAATCCACTGGCCAAGCACAAGTACACTTAAACATGTAACATTTGCTTTTTATTAAAGCAGTCTGTCAGAAAACTTTTTGTTGTCACAGAGACTGACAGGTGGTAGAGAAGGTGCAAATGATGAAATGGACAGACTAGGTGGGCCATCAAAGTCTATGTTTCTATGTTTCTATCCCATTCACCTAAATAAGTAGTATGGCAGCTTGTGCCTTGTGAACATACTTTCATTCCGACTCACTTTCAATCAAACAGCTGAGGATTTTGGATGGCCCTGCTGATTTTAAACTTGAATAAACTAGTTGGTAACAGTGATCCTGAGCTTAGCAATCTATATCGTAGATGTTCATATGCAAAAATACAATAAAAACCTGACTAAAGTGTATACAACATCATTGCAGCCCGAGTACAACTCAGATAAAGTACATGGTACCCTGACTACTGTATGATGTAGCAAACATATATTGGTATTTTTTTTTTATATATTTTCTTGTAAACTGGGTAAACCCACTAGGCAAAACTGCCTGTTTTCAGAGGTGACCCAGGAGCACTGTGGAGGTTAAGTGCCTTGCTCAGAGTCACACAGTATGCAAGTGGAGGTTGTGGGAGTCAAACCCAAGTCTTCTAAATGTACTCAGTTTGATCACTGTTTGTTACTATAACCACTAGGCTATACTACCAGCCATAACACCCATATATAATGTTTTAATATATTATTTCAATAATAGTGCACAGTACCTACAGTGCAAATTATGAACATTGAACATTTTGCAACATTTTACTAAAACTGAATTATTTCCCTCTCCATCTGCTTATGTTTTCTTACACCAAAGTGGGTGTATAGTTGACAGAGCACTGTAAATAGCCTGAGGTAGCACTACTGCTTGCAATGCCAGGGACTCGGATCAGAAGTGAATTTGGGTTGCTAGAGGCCTGGCCAGGGGAGTAGGATAGAGCACCTGGGGGGCTGCTCTCTTCCTCTGGGAACGGTGGCTTGCAGGTCCTGCTGCTTTACTGCCACCTGGGTGACCACAGGTGGTGGTGCAATGAGGCTACAGAGCATTTGGGAAGAGAGGAAGCTAGCTAGGATCTGGAGTAGCGGCATGTCTCTATGTGCCCTACTTCCTTGGATCCCCTCGAGTGTTGGTGCCTCAGGAACAGAGACCAGAAAACCACTAACAATCACCCCACATCAGCTGCTGGTAGCAGGGACCCAGCTACCCCAGACTTCATAACCAGTTTCCATGAGGGATCCACTGGGCTGCCCGACACACATTAAAGGACTGTGGAGGGGTGACCTGGGGTCCCCTCCCTTCCCACCTGGGGGATACAACTTAGGCAGGATGGGTGCAGGCTCACAGGAGCTCCTGAGCATTACCTGGGGTGAAGCTAAGGGATAGCCAGCCTAGGGATCTCTGAAAAGTGGAGACTGATGCTGTGAGAAGGGGGCAGAGAAAGAGAAAATAAAAACATTTAAAAATATGCTGAAATATTAGGGATTCTGTGCAGTGAAATGCAATTTCCGTGAGACACCGGTACAAGAATTCAAAATCCGCAAACCAAGCAGGATTCCGTGATTTTTAACGGTGTTACCGGTAAAAACGGAAAACCATTGTCCCCGGCCATTATCCAGAATAGTATCTGCAAAAAACAAGTGACCCACATAAGTAGGTGGTCCCCAAGTGACTCCCCCAAAGCAAGAAATCAACAAGTAAATTGATGGAACTCCCCAACCTTCCAAAAAAGAGACAACTTCAATCACAAATTCTCAATAAAACACTCACCATAATGTGTGTTCTGTCTGTTAAATACTTAACAAAACTGCAAATGCAGTGCCCCATTATGTTTTTTTTTAACATTTTCTTAAAAGTGATAAACTTGATAGATTCCCTTTAATTATGAAGGGTGTTTGCGACAGGGTCGTATCCCTGAATTTAGTGCTCCCGACCCTACACACATTTCCTAGTGGAAGTCACAGTCCTCTGTTTAAAGCAGCATTATTTGTTGGTGGGAAAAAAATGTCATCATACAGTTTTTTTGTACTAATGTATTTCTAGCAAGGACTTCCAATATTTCCATGTTCTTTTCATTGTAATTCACCCTGAACTCAGATATTGGGGGGGAAGGGGGGTTCAAAGACCTGTGTTCATTTTCCAGACACAAATGCACACTTCCATCACACAAGTTAAACCACAAACAGGTGGTCCAAGTTTTGTGACAGAAGTGTGCACTTGTGTCCGGAAAATGGATGCAGGTACCACAGCTGTGGCCAAAAGTGCCGTAAACTGCTGAACATGTTCCAGTTGCATCAAGGTGTATGACAATAGGACATGCACATCCAGATGCATTTGGGTGGGTGGGTGCAGCGCGTGCCCGAAATATGGACGCAAGTGCTATGTCAGTCGCTTTGAAAATCCCACCCATGGGGTTTTGAATTTTTTTTTTTCATCATTTATTTATTCTCCTTTATTTTCCTCTGGCCCCCATCAGGTCCCGCCCCACAGCCCTGTCACACACCTTGTCCAGGACTTATCCCACCACTTCCCAGAATCATTATGTGGTGGCAGCAGGGGCCTTGGTCGGTTGTGCGGGGCCTGCATGGTCTCGCTCTCATGCTACCATCCTAAATGTTTTTTCCTCCTGATTTTTCATCCCTTATGTTACGTCCATGGGCCAAGTTGTGTGCAGTGATGCTCCTGTGAATGCCGATACGTGACGTTACAAACATCGGCATTGGTGCCTCTCTACTCTCACCTGTCATAACACCTAGCCGCCAAGGGGTAGTGGTACAGTGAAACATGTTATTCCACCCCCCCTTCTGAAGTAGGAGAGTAGTCCATGTGATGCACAATCCTCCTTCTCCAGCTGGCCCCTGAGCGTCCTGAGTCCATTCCTGAACCCAGATTCATGTGGTGGTAAGTGGTAGCACTACCACTGTGCCACCGGGCTGGCTGAGTCACTACTCCCTGGTCACGCTTCCCATAAATAAATGAACAGCCAATGCAGAATAATTAGGTAGGGTGGGCAGACTGGATGGGCTGGACGGGCCTTTTTGTGCCGTCATTGTCTATATATCTTTGTAATTAAACATTTTGGTTTGGTGCAGTGCTGTATACCATCAGAAATATGTGCTTGCTGCCTCCTAATGCATCCACAGTATGAATCCAGTATTCAAAGACAAAAAGTAACCCCGACAAATGAGATTTTTAAAAAGTGTTGGTGGTGGCCATTTTTAATAACTTGAATCATTAATTAGAAAATTGGTTAATAAAAACGGTTTATCTTGGAGAAATAAAAATATACTGATCGTGAATTTAATTATGTCAGAAGTATATTGCTGCTAAACTACACAACATTTTTTGATGATTAACAAATGCTAGTGCTTTTAGATACACTGTGTTCACCGGCACGAGATAAATCACTGAGGCGTACAATTAAACGTGTTAGGTGAGTAGTTTAAAACCCACTGTAGCCATACAGCATTGTAAAGTGCTATTGTGCAGACAGATCCGATGTTGCCTCTTTTGGCAGTCACACAGTATATCGCCATGTTAGATGTTGTTTGATGTGATCTGTCTGCATAAGAGCACTTTACACTGCTGCATGCTGGGTGTGAATACTGTTGCTTATGCAATAAACTACCCACCTTGCACTCTCAGTTGCTTACCTTGTGATATATTGTGCTCACGAATACAGAATGCCCCCTTATCTTTGTAGGACTTGTTCTAAGGTGGTACCAGTTCCATTTTCAGGTGTGGCTGTGTGTGTGGGTGTGTATGTGTGTGTTTCGGTTTAAGATAACAAGATCATTTCCAAGGCAAACGTCAGCTCAGTAATAAGCATCAGGGCAATAAACATCTGAAGGGGGCAAAGGTCTTGAGTTCATGTAAATATTCTGAGATATAAAAAATGAAATCGGGGAAGAGAACTCTCACACTTCAGATAGGGCGGTTTAAGCCTCATCAAGGACAGCCTACAGTTGTTTGCTTTGGGGAGGTCACCGTGGCTAGAAATGATGTGCCAGGATTACTAGTTTCTACTATTATATTTGTGTGAAGTGTATGACTCTGCAAATTCATGGCTGGTTGACTCGATGTTGCTTTTCTTACTTTGTGAATTTATGCAACACAGATGTGGTTTATTATGGTCTGTATTTCTTTGGAATCAATGCAACAGAATCATGATTCAAATATAAAAGTATCAGTTAGGTGTAGCTCTACTTCTGTTTAAATATTGTGTCTGTCAACCCTGTCTCTGAGGTTATGATCCCCCTTAAAAATGAGTTTACAAAACAGTTTATTTATTTAGTTTTTGTTGACCGGATAAGTGCACTAGACAAATCCTGCCTATTTTCAAGCACGACCTGGGGGAAGGGGATACAGATGAATGCCAACTGACCTTGAACCAGATTAAGCTGTTGGTGGGAGGGAAATTTGGCCAGGACACCGGGGAAATTCCCCTACTCTTTTCGATAAGTGCCATGGGATCTTTAACATCCACCTGAACTACCACCAATCCACACAGATGGGACCTCGGTTTAACGTCTCATCCGAAAGACGGCACCTCAGAAGTGCAGCACCCCTCTCATGCTGCACTACAGTGTCAGTACTGGGATATTAACCCAAGTGGCAGATGTGGGAACTGAACCCATAGCCCTCTGATCTCCTGGCCTCAGAGGTGAGTGTGCTACCTACTGAGCCACTGACACTGCAAATTGTATTATTATTAATTGTATTTATTTGATATTGATGAGTAAATGGACTTGCTGAGACTGGACTGGCCCGGGGCAAAAACAACAGAGCACAGTGGGTGCTGCAGACCCTCGAAGACTGTCTTGTGCTGTCAGGTTCGGGAAGCAGTATGCCTCATTTTTCTTCTAGATCAGGAGTTCTCACACTCCGTCATAGTGGGCCTCCCCCAAGCCTTGCAACAGATCTTGAGCCTCTCCCTATTATAGAAATAATTTTGGGCCTCCCCATAGTTAGAACAGCTATCATACTTTGCACATTACCAGAAGAATACAATGAAGTGCATGTGAGTAGTTGAGTTTATTCTCATTTTATTGACGCCATTATTCTCCTTCTCTATAACCCCCTCCCCAGGTCAGCCTACTCACGCCACACTTCTGAGTTTTAGCCCTATTTACCCCTTGTTGCAATACCTCCATGAGTCAGACTGTTTTGTCAGTTTTACCCTGCTCTTAAACACCTTCTTGGGGACCATTTTGCTCCCTCCTGGCCTTGCTCCTAGTATCTCTCTGCTTAGCCTATATATTTGTGCTTTTCTGCAGCCAATATAATGGGTCAATTGTTATCTTATTCCTATTCATTAGTATTATTTTGCATTTTGTTTTGCACAGTTTCCAAGAATTGTATTTACTTCATTCAGCTTCCCCATGTCATACCAGAAAACAAGTATTGAGTGTGTTTTCCTTATAATCATTTTGTACATAAATTTGCATGCCATTATTCGCTTTCAATTTGCTGCATCCTTTCACACCAAGCATCCAAAACTTGACATTTAAATATAGTACATTTTAAGGCTTGCTTGAGCCTCCCCTGGAACAGGTTGGGGCCTTCCCTGGGAGGCTGGCCCCACCATTTGAGAAACCCTGTTCTAGATGGATTGTCTGAGGATGTTGCCTCCAGTGGTCCCAGGGTGCCGTTGCAGGCCACATAGATCCAGTTCAGAAACCTGACTTTGCGAGCCCGGTTCTCTGAGGGGGAGTGTTTGGGGGGGTAAGCTGTTCCACATCCTAATCCTGTTCCTTATCTTGCGGCACTAGTGGAGTGGCAGCCTGTGTATTGGCCCAGCAGGAGCTTTCCCCTTGTTTGTTGTCATTCTGACCTTTACCTGGTCCTTGTGCTTCCCCAAAGAAGGTTCCTGGACCTATACTTAGCTGAGGTTTTTCTTGGGTGCTCCTATCCAGGGATCTGCAAATTTCAAAATGGCATGCTAGTCCAGGACAACTGGCCTCCTTAAAAATGGTAGTCCCCGAGTTCCGAGTGGTAGTGTAACCCCTAGGTGGAGCTGTCCCAAGGGCTAGTACCCCACCTGCTGGGCTAGTAGCAGGTTAAGGGGCCTGAGTTCTGAAACGGGTGCCTCCACCTGGAGGTCAGGGTTGGTAGTGGTCAAGCTAACCTGGGCACAGCCCTCCAGGACACTGTAACACTCCCCTCTCTCTTTACTAGAGGCCAGAACAATACACAGTAGTCACTTTTACAATACCCCTGATACACCACACAAGTACCCACACTGTTTGCACTTACCACCAGGGCTTTCCTCTGGCTCGGCCTTGTGGACCCCCTGTAAAACAAGGTCATACACAGCAAACAACAGCAGTACAGTACTCTTGCAGAAACTGGAACCACAGTCAGGGAAAATGCAAAAAAAGAGTTAGATCTGATTTATTTAAAGGACTTGAACAAGGGAGGGGCGTAATCAGGTTAACTTGCTTAGGCACTCTATCATTCAAACAGTTATGCATGTACCTCAAGGTCCATAAACGGTCACACACTTTGGGTACCCAGATGGAGAACGGTGAGCTAGCCAGGAACGTTGCAGCTGGTTGGGGCCTTGTAATAGAAGAAAACAACATGCACAACACACACTATTTGTAATCCGGAGCCGGAGGGCTCAGTTCGTGAAAAGAAAACAACAAGACAATCAGATGACACACTTTTAGATTAGGCTGTTGTTGCAGGGAGCTACCCTGATGATTACTCACGATATCCAAGACTGGACACAGGCTGGACGAAAATCGAGACAGCAGGTGGTTAATCTGGAGTACCAGGAGAAGCAGGGCCCACACGAATCGCTGAGGTATCATTCCTGTTCAAGCGTGGAGCAGGGGGCTGATCCTCAGGCAGGTCTCTCGTCGATGGCTTTCTCTGTGCAGTGGGTAGTCTGGCTGGGCCAGTGTGGCAAGGCCCCGGCCAAATGGAGACAAATTCGGATATAGTCCATTTTGGGCTGGATACAGCTCCCAGCAAGCAGAACATGGTTCACACAGTGGGGAACCAAATCATGATCCACTTTCAATACATAGCACATTTACATGCAAGGAAATTCTACTGTACCAGGCAAACCGGTCACGATTGCAAAGTCTCTGCACAAACCGGGGATTCAAAAGCAGCTGGAAATCCTGACAGGCCGATCGCATTCAGCAAAATCTTTGGTCTTCTTCTTCCATTATAAGCCTGGTAGAAAATCAGTGGCTTACTTTGTTCTCATAAACTCGGATTTAGTCCGAAATAATTCTTTTCTCCCTCTCAGGGGCAGCAGACAGCCATGCTGGCCAAAACATAGCCCTTTCACAGTTCTCCAATGCGAATCCATTCAGGATTGCTGCTCAAAAACACTTGAGCTCTACTCATTTCACTTCCCAGCTCAGAACTAACTGAAAATTGCAAGCAGTCTGGGATTTCCCCAAGATCCAAAGGATTCGGTTGGCTGATCTGTCTGCCAGTCACAACAAGAGCTCCCCCTTCAGTTGCAAAAAAGGTGCCAAAAACCCAAAACTACAATTCCTACAGATTTTGACTCCAGACAGCTTCTGTAGTCCAGCTCCATTTTAGGTCCCACCAGACTGACTGGTCCAATTCAGCAGTCCAGGGCCAAGATAGCGGAGACAAACAAAACAGGCCTTGCTGCAAAGAAGGCAGGTTAGGCAAACTACATTAACATTATCACTCTAAATGATTTTCAGCAAATAGTTACATCTTTCAACAGAGCTCCCTCTTAGATTACTTATGACTGCAGTCCAGACAGCTCTTAAAGAGACAGTACACAGAGGCTATACAGGCACTCTCTGGCAATCACATTTAAACTGCTAAAACGCAGGACACAATCCTGGCAGTGAGCATTTAGGCAAGCTCAAGGAAGATTTTTGGGAACCCTCATTTGTAGGGGGATTACATCGTTCCCTGCCTGGAGAAAGCTTGACATCCGCGTCAAGTCTGTACCGTCTTGCATCAGTTAACATAAACTTACTACTTTACTATACATTTTTACTACACTTTATAATTCTATATCCATTTTGACAATACATTAGGCATATTTCACACAAGTCAGTTGAACATTACGATACTAAATCAGGTAATAACTTCTTGTATCTTAAACAGAGTAAGAGGGGGCCCTTCCCTATCGGCTAACTTGGGGCTGGATGGGGCAGGGGCACCATGGTGAGAGGGAGAACAAGTAACCTGGAATGGGCTGTCAAGCTCAATTTGGGCAGTGAGCTCGATGAAACATAAACACCTTTGTGATCCACATGGAGAGGCAAGTCCACAGGCCTCCCTGGAGAATCATAGCTGAACTGCAATACTGGCTTGACAGCTCGGCCAGTCTTTCTGGGGGGAACAATCACAGTCTGTGTACTCTCAGCACTGGTCCTGGGACTTTCATCACCTGTGAGGGGTGCCTCTGCCTGGGTAGAAATATCCAAACTTGGAGCACTGTCAGCTCCTTGCTCTGTAGGCTCTGTTTCTACAACACTTTGCTCATTTTGAAGAGGCCCTGGTACTGAAGGGGGGTTATCAGCACTCTCATAGTGTTCTTCAGGTTCTGGCATGTCACCAGAAAGACTCATTCCATCAGCTCCTCCCTCAGGCAAATCATACAGTTCTACAATACACAGAGACTCAGCATCCTCAGACATGATACTTTGCACTTCACTTTCAGGGAGCATCGGCTCCAAGGACAAAGCTGGGGGGTTAGGCGGTCCAGAAGGCCCAACTTCATCCCCACGATTAGTCATGGGATTACCCCGAAACAGCTGACTCAGTTCATAAGAGGGGTAATAGGCATAGTCGCACTCACTTTCGTCAGAAGTGGACTGACAGTCACTATCATTCTGAGCCTGCTGCGGAGGATGCCTTAAATCTGTGACCACTGAAGTAGATTGGCTCTGTCTCTTTCTTGTAGCAGCACAAGTCACCAGCCCAGGGAGCTCAATTTCTGAGGGTTCAGCCTCAATCATAACTTGGCCAATAGGTAGCAAGTGGTTACGGTGCATGGTCTTGACAGCTTTGGAGTTGATCTCTGGGTGCACCTTGTACACAGGTAAATCGTCCAACTTTCCAACTACTACATGGGGGAGATGGTGCCACCGATCAGCAATTTTGTGTTTACCATACAGTCCCAAATTGCGTAACAACACACGGTCTCCAGGTCGAAACTCTTGAGCCTTTACTTTTTTATCATGCCTCTCTTTTTTGGCTAGATTTCTCTTGGCGGCCATTGTCTGGGCCAGTTGATAGGCATGGTTCAATTGAGCTTTCAGTTTTTGTACATATTGGAAGTGGTTTTTGGCTTGGACTCCATTGGGAGAGACCCAAAAACAGACATCAACAGGCAGCCGGGCCTCTCTCCCAAACATGAGGCGGTAGGGAGAGAACCCGGTAGCATCATTTTTCGTGCAATTGTATGCGTGTACCAAGGTGTTAATCTGCTGGCTCCATGTATGCTTGTCTTTTGGGTGGATGGTGCCCAGCATGTCTAGAAGGGTGCGGTTAAAACAATCTGGTTGAGGGTCTCCCTGCGGTGACAGGGGGTGGTTCCTGACTTTTGCACCCCCATAGAGAGAGCATTTCTTTGATTAGTCGACTCTCAAAGTCTCTGCCCTGGTCAGAGTGGATCTGCTGGGGGGCACCATAGTGGATGAAGACATTTTCTACTAGCACCATGGCCATGGTAGATGCCTTTTACTCTTTTTTTTTTTTTTTTTTTTTTTAATTCACTCACATCCCCCGGGCATCCTTCAGGAGTGCCCACTCGGATTCAGCTCTACTCCCAGCCTGAACCCCCGCATCTCTCCCCGATCCCTCTCCTACCCAAACAACCACCGGTAGGCCCGACCCCCGGTACCATCTCCAGGGCTGATTCCGCCCTCCTTCGGCACCTGGCTCCTAAGTGTGAGGTGCCTACCTGTCGTTGGGTGGCTGCATTGAGAGACATCCAGAGCGCGTCGGGCGGGCGTTTTGGGACATGAGCTGATCCACTGGGGCCACCGTCATGTCCCGACGGTGTGAGAGGCATTTCTGGTCCCCCCCTCCGTGGAGCTTGGTCATGCAATGATGACCAGCATCCGCCAAGCTCCACCCCTTCTTGCCTTCGTCTCGTCACATCCTCTCTGGCTACCCCTGGCCACCGCCAGAGGTCGCACCAGAGCAACGCGGTCCCTACTTTCACCCAGGGAAGGGAGAGCTGTCCCTCGGATGCTTCATCCCCGCCCGTCCCTGCCGACTTCCCAGGCTCACTCCCAAACCCGGGTCGTCGGCATGATGAGAGGTAAGGCATCTAACGCCTTAAACCGCAGAGCCACTGGGCCGTTGATGCCTTTTAATCTTTGGTGGGAAAAGCTTGTGCATACTGTGTGAAATGATCCATAACCACTTACACATTGCCAATGTTCCACTGATCAGGTTCTAAACAACAGAAGTCTATGCAGACTAGTTCCATTGGGGTGCTGATAGTAATATTAATAAGAGGGGGCAGCCCTCTGAGGCAGGGCTTTTCTTTGCAGGCAGCGACTACAAGTCTTACATGGTGCTCAACATCGGACCCCATTTTGGGCCAGTAGAAGCGAGATCGTACCAGGTCAAGGGTTCTGTCAATACCGAGGTGCCACATGTGATTGTGGAAGGACCTCAGTACAAAATCTTTAAAGGCCGTGGGCAGGACCAATTGTTGCTTGTCTACTTTGCCGCTATGATCTACTGTCTCTCTATACAACAAATGATTGAGCAACTTCAATCTGGGGCCTTCTTTAAACAATAAAGCAGTTTGCAAGTCAGCGGAACATAATTTAGACACATCTTTCCCCACACGCAGGGCATCAAGTGCTGGCTGAATCTTAGGATCTTGGGATTGAGCCCACTGAATGCTGTCATTGTCAAATTGAGGTAATGCACGAATATCTAGAGCAGTGAAGTGGCAATAAGCAGCTGGTGCGCAAGTGTCAGAAATGCCCAAGCAATCTACTAAACAGTCCACTGTGACACAGACATCTGTTCATCTCTATCAAACTTTTGGCACAATGCTCGAATGTCAGGTTCAGACAGTCTGACCCAATCTCTCTTGGAAGTGGACCTTCGTGATAGAGTGTCAGCATCAATATGGTTCAGGCCCGGTCTGTATTCGACAGCATAATCACAGGTTGATAATGTAGAAAGCCACTGGTGCCCAGTGGCGTCTAACTTAGCTGAAGTCTGTACATAGGTCAACGGGTTACTGTCAGTCTTCACCAATATCTTTGCCCCATAGAGGTATTCAAGAAACTGGTCAACAATTGCCCATTTTAGTGCAAGGAGCTCCAACTTATGCACAGGGTAGTTTCGTTTGGACGGGGTCAAGCTTCTGCTGGTGAAAGCTACTGGTCTCAGGCCATTCTCATGGTCTTGATACAGCGCCACTCCTAGACCCTGTAGACTAGTGTCCTTATGCAGCACATCGGGTTTGGTGGGGTCAGCATAGGCGATAATGGGGGCATGGGTGAGCTGGTATATGATCTCATGGAAGGCTGCTTCACAGTCGGGAGTTCAGTGGGGCCCGAAGAGTTCACCTGGGTGGAAGTATACTTCTTCTGGTTCTTTAGTGGACCCTTTTTTGTATTTACAATTGGTAGGAGGGTAACCCTGGGTAAGGTTCAAGAGTGGGCGAATCGCCTTGGAATAGTCTTTTATGAAACTGCGGTAATAGCCACAGAACCCCAGGAAGTGTTGTAGTTCTTTCAGATTATGGGGCTGGGGTCAAGTAGTCAGTGTTTCAACCTTACGGGGATCAGTCTCTATCCCTTTTGTAGATACTACGTGCCCCACATACTTCTCGGAGGTCTGGAAAAACTGGCACTTGTCAATAGACAGCTTGAGGCCGAAGTCTTCCAGTTGGTCTAGGACTTTAAACTATCGGTTCTCATGCTCCTCTAAGGTGCTCCCAAACACAATGACATCGTCCAAGTACACCAGGCATTCAAGCAAATTCATATCTCCTACCACACATTCCATCAGTCACTGAAAGGTGGCCGGGGCACCCGATATCCCCCGTGGCATCCTAGGAAACTTGTAGAACCCCAATGGACAGATGAAGGCTGTTTTCTCATGGTCTTCCGGGGCCATCAGGATCTGGTGGTATCCGATGCGAAGATCCAACACCGAGAACCATTTGCTCCTATTCAAGCAGTCCAGGGCATCTTGTATACGAGGCATAGTGTATTGGTCTGGGATGGTCTGCCAGTTCAGGGTTCGATAATCACGCACATCCTCACAGACCCAATCTTCTTATGCATAACCACAATGGGAGAGGTGTATGAGCTTCTGGATTCTTGTATCACACCAGCGGTGAGCATTTCCTGCAGGTGTGTTCTCACATCATTTAGGTCTGCTGGGGCTAGGCGTCAGGACCTCTCTCGAAATGGCCGTTCATCATGCAGGTGTATGTGATGCTCCGCGCCCTGGACACATCCCACATCCCATTCCTTCAACGAAAACACTTGGTCTCTCTGGATAAGTCTCTTGTTAATTCTAGCCTTCCATTCAGCTGGCAACAGGGAGTCACTAAAGTCAAACAAGTCTGGGGTCACTCTGTCCTTCTCACCAGGGTGCTTGTTGCTGGGCAATACTGCAGTGTCTGTGCAGTGTACCATAGCCAGGGTGCACCCTCTGTTTACCCGGATCTCCCAATCTGACATATTGTGAATCTGGACCATCACTCGTCATGCATAGGCATGGGCACGAGCAGGCAAGATGCTGGGCTTGACCAATAACCCTTCTGGCAATTTTCTGGCGCATCCAACATCAGTATTTTGTTCTTGACATCTTTCCTGAGGCGGACCTCCCTTGAATGGCACACTGGGCGTTAGGGGCCAGTACCATTGCATCAGGATCCTTCTTCCACACAATCCCCACTGGTTGATCCTGGTTGACTTCCTCGGGTTTCTGTTGTAAATCATAGGCCCTCTTGATCAGAGATGGAATTCTCAGGGCCCTCCCAGTCCGTCGCCCTTGTTTCTCATGACAGAGTTGTGCTAGTCACCCAAACATATGGGCATTTGTTTCCAATTAACAGAGGAACCCCATCACACAGTCCAGTGGGGGGACACACTAGGGTCTGTGTCTCTACTTGCTCATCTACGCTAGTTTCAGTGGCAGGAAAAGACAACAGAGGCGGGCATATCGTAGATATGGATATGACTTGTCACTCAGCCCCCACACATGTAGGCCTTCCAGGGATTGTAAGGGCACATCAGATAAGTGTTTGTCTTACCAGTCCTGAAACAAAGTGGTCACTTATGACCCACTGTCAAGCACATCCCGAGTATGAATACCATTCACTGTCACTGTAGTCTCCATTGCAGGGCCCACTATCTTGGACCAGTCTGGAGAGGCAGTAGCTGAGGCCTGAACACACGATTTAGCCACAAAGAAATTTGAGTTAGGGTTTCTCGAACCCTCACTGCGGTCATTTCAGGCACCCCTTGGCCACTGATTTGGTTTTCGGAGCTCCTCTTCGAGTCTGTTTACTACTCTTTCTAAGTCCTTCTGAGTCCAGCATTCTCTTTTCATATGACCATCCTTTTCACAGTTGTGACAAATGATAGACTCCTGGGTCATCCTGGGAGAGAACATCGTATGAGGAACTGAAGCAGTAGTAAGAGATTGGGGTCTAGTATCTGCTTGCAGTGGTGAGAGTGGTGTAGCATGTCTTAACAGTTCCTTTAGAGTGGCAGTCAATCCGGTGATCTCAGCCTTGGGGCCACCCTCGGTAGCAGATGCCTGAGGGTGCACCCCACCTCTATGGCAGTCACGTCCTGAAAGGGACCAGAATCTTTTTCCATGGGGGAAACCCTTGCAGAGGCACCCATCTTCAACTCTCGGACTTCCTTTAGTAGCCATCTTTCCAATGCTGGGCCCAGGGTGGGAAGTCCTTTGCATTCTCAGAGTGCTCGTTAAGTGCTGACTTTTGCCCCTGAGCCTCACTTGGCCGATCACTCTTGGTCACTTGTGCAGCAACAGCAGATATGGGTGCAATTTCCGCACGGGGTCGCCTTTGTTGAACCCCCCGAATTTCTTTCATTAGCTCATCATAGGAGGGGGGCGATTCCAGTCAGGTGGCAAGGCACAACTGAAGCAGTAACAATTCTGAAAATGGAGCAGACTTAAGGATCCGGTCCAGCCTAGTTTGATCTAATTCATTTGACGGCAAACTACCCTTTCTGAGGCACTCTTGTAGCAGCTTTTCAAGCCGAGGTACTGTACATACACAGACAATGGCTCCCCTGAGTACTGCTGCACGTTTCTTACTGTCCACCACAGATCCTCATCTGAATCTGGGCTCCCATACACATTTTCCAATGCATCAAGATAGACCTGTGGAGTTGCTTTGGGGTTATTGGCCCGCTTGGCACGGATGGTAGCCAGGACAGGACTTCAGAGGCTTTCACTCAATCTCCTTCGTTTCTCTGCTTCTGACCATTGCCATTCAAGTACTAGAGGGGCAACATAGTCTATCCAGGTCTCCCAGTCATCCTCCCCCTTGGGGGGTGGGGAGGGTGCCCGAGAAGATTTTTAGCCTTTGGTAGGAGTCGTAACTAATGGCAGGTACAGATATAGGGGCCAGTGCTGGCACAGAAGGTGGGCAGTAACAGGTGCTGGAGTGGGAGGGGTGTTGGGGAAGGAACACCCCCAGGTGGCAGGAATAGTTTCTTAAAGTTCTGTACGGTTTTCCCTTCCTCCAGCAACAACTTAAGAAATTTCTCCTCAAAAGTCTCAGATAATGGCAGGAGCTCATCCTCCCTGGGGTCTTTACTATCTTTTGTTATCACTCTCCAGGTAGCTGGAACCCCTTCTGGGGCAATAGTCTGTGGCACTTTAGAGCTATCCACGAGGTCACTACACTCTACCAAGGCTATGAAAGTTTGGGCGATCAAATCAGCCTATCTATCCACCACCACAGGGTTTTTTAAACATTCAACTTTAGAAAGTGCTCCCTCTAGAGTATCTTTACTGGTACCAGGGGAATATCCAGTATAAGTAGAGCATTTTGGGGGTCGATTTCCTGCCCAGTACACCACCTGGTTTACAGCCATTTCTACTGGGGTAGCCATTAATCTTTAACTATAATTCATAATTTTTGGCCACTAGAAGGCACAAAATCCCAGCTGTGCCTCCAAAATGTAACCCCTAGGTGGCGTTATCCCAAGGGCTACTACCCCTGCCTGCTTGGCTAGTAGCAGGTTAAGGGACCTGAGTTCTGAAACGGGTGCCTCCACCCGGAGATCAGGGTTTGTAGTGGTTAAGCTAACCTGGGCACAGCTCTCAGGGACACTGTAACACCCCCTTACTAGTGACCAGAACAATACACAATAATCACTTTCACAATACCCCTGATACACCACAAAAGTACCCACACTGCTTGCACTTACCACCAGGGCTTTCCTCTGGCTCGGCCCTGTGGACCCCCTGTAAAACAAGGTCATACACAGCGAACAACAGCAGTACAGTCCTCTTGCACAAACTGGAACCACAGTCAGGGTAAATGCAAAAAAGAGTTAGATTTGATTTATTTAAGGGGCTTGAATAAGGAAGGGGCATAATCAGGTTAATTTGCTTAGAGACTCTATCATTCAAACAGTTATGCATGCACTTCAAGATCCATAAACAATCATACATTTTGGGTACCCAGATGGAGAACGGTGGGCTAGCCAGGAACATTGCAGCTGGTTGGGGTCCTGTGATAGAAGAAAACAATATGCACAATACACACTATTTGTAATCCGGAGCCGGAGGGCTCAGTTCATGAAAAGAAATCAACAAGAAAATCGGGAGCTACCCTGATGATTACTCACGATACCCAAGACTGGACACAGGCTGGACGATAATCGAGACAGCAGGTGGTTAATGTGGAGTACCAGGAGAAGCAGGGCCCACATGAATCGCTGAGGCATCATTCCTGTTCAAGCATGGAGCAGGGGGGCTGATCCCCAGGCAGGTCTTTTGTCGATGGCTTTCTCTGTGCAGCGGGTAGTCTGGCTGGGCCAGTGTGGCAAGGCCCCGGCCAAATGGAGACATATTCGGATACAGTCCATTTTGGGCTGGATACAGCTCCCAGCAAGCAGAACACAGTTCACACAGTGGGAAACCAAATCATGATCCATTTTCAATACACAACTCATCTACATTTAAGGAAATTCTACTGTACCAGGCAAACCGCTCTCCGGTCACGATCGCAAAGTCTCTGCACAAACCGGGGATTCAAAAGCAGCTGGAAATCCTGACAGGCCAATCACATTCAGCAAAATATTTGGTCTTCCTCAGGTGTGAGCCTGGTAGAAAATCAGTGCTTACTTTGTTCACACAGACTTGGATTGAGTCCGAAATAATTCTCTTTTCTCCCTCTCAGGGGCAGCAGGCAGACATGCAGGACAAAACTTAGCCCTTTCACAGTTCTCCCATGTGAATCCACTCAGGATTGCTGCTCAAAAACACTTGAGCTGTACTCATTTCACTTCCCAGCTCTGAACTAACTGAAAATTGCAAGCAGTCTGGGATTTCCCCAAGATCCAAAGGATTCCGTTGACTGATCTGTCTGTCAGTCACAAGAGCTCCCCCTTCAGTTGCAAACAAGATGCCCAAACCCCAAAACTACAGTTCCTACAGATTTTGACTCCAGACAGCTCCAGTAGTCTGGCTTCATTTTAGGTCCCACCAGATTGATTGGTCCAATTCAGCAGTCTAGGACCAAGATAGTGGAGATAAACAAAACAGTCCTTGCTGCAAAGAAGGCAGGTTAGACAGACTACATTATCATTATCACTCTAAATGATTTTCAGCAAATAGTTACATCTTTCAACAGAGCTCCTTCTCAGATTACTTATGACTGCAGTCCAGGCAGCTCTTAAAGAGACAGTACACAGAGGCTATACAGGCACTCTCTTGCAAAAACATTTAACCTGCTAAAATGCAGGACTCCAAGCTGGCAGTGAGCATTTAGCCAAGCTCAAGGATGACTTTTCAGAACCCCATTTGTAGTGGGGTTACAGTAGTCCAGTACATTTCAATGAACATTTTAAAACAAATTACTGAGAAATAAATTAAATGGTTTGACAGCAGTTGATTGTACTATCATTTCATAGGATGGGATGTAGAGATGTAGAGCTTCTTAAATCAGGAAAAACAATATGTTTATTCCTGTTTTAATCTGTTCATACAGGGTTAGGGTACAGTTTGAAGTCTGTATTAGAATAGACTGGAGAAATGATATAGAATTAGCAGAACCACTAGACTGCGTTTGTCTCTTAAAAGAGGATGTTGCTGCTGCTGCCGATGATAGATGGGACTTTGTCATTTACTCTTCTTCTGCATATTGGACACTTCATTTTTGGTCTTACTGATAATGCACTTATTTTGTAAAATTATAAGCGCTGTGTGATGCGTGTGTCTTTTCTCGCTGGTGGGTCACTGCAGTGGGAGTTGGGAGTGGATATACAGTAGATAGTTGGTTGTCATGCTTTCCATGCAGGGAAGAACGGGAAGGCAAGGCAGTGGAATGGGGATGAGCTGACTGGGAGAAACATCAAGTGAATCACTGACAGATAGTGTAGCTGGAATGTACTGCTTGATACAGAGAGAGAGCGAGAGAGAGGGAGAGGGAGAGAGAGAGAGAGAGAGATTGCCCTTTTATTTTGCTTACTTTTCTGTTCTTTTTTTCCTTTTTTGTACCACAGAGGGGGGAAAAGAAAAAACAGCCCCCTCCCTCCCATTCAGTACTGGTATGGTGGTCTGGTCTTTGTTAGTTTTTTTTCCTCTTAGGCATTGTGAATGCACGTCTCACTTCTGTTTTTTTTTACTGTTGGACCAAAAAACAAACAAAACAAATCCTCAGTACTGGATGGTCTGGTTGTCTCAGTCACTGGTCTGGTCTTTCTTGTCTAATAGTTTTTTCCCCTTAGGCACAAAATGCATCAAGTTCAGTTTGCCTTTTTGCCAATTTTACTTCTCTTAGACAGAACTTAAGAGCAGGTGCAACAACAAAATCCCAAACACAAACCCTTGCATACTTTGTTCCTCCTAACCTCCCCCTCTGTAGTAGTACAGTAGAAGTCACCTGGAGTCTTTACTGACACACTGGCACAGGCACAGAAAATGTTTGTTTGCCAACTGCTTCCTCTGCTTTGCTCGCTCAGTTGCCACTGGAGTGCTATTTGTTGCTCACAACCTGCAGCAAACTGTGCCCAACCAACAATCTGAATCAGTGCTGCTCACTAATCTCAGTTCAAGTCACACACAGATTCCTTTCCTTCCCTGGCCTTCATTCTGCCTGGCTTCCTCAGCTTTTTGTTTTAGAAGTATTTTTATTTCCCCCCTTTATTTCGTTCTCCTGTTTATTTTTTGAGGGAGCATAGAATTATCTCGATCAGACAGCAGGTCTTCTGTCTGCAGTGCCCGTCCTCGATCTGAGTGATCGCCGTCCAATCCTGCCTATTTTAGGTCACCTAAAACATAAATATATATGTATATCTGTATATATATATATATATCTATTTATACAATGTATGTTTTGGGATAAATGTCAGGATAAAATGTAGTATTTCAGCCAGGTCATGGAGATATCAATGATATCTTCACATGTGAAGATATCATTGATATCTCCACGTTCCTCAACGTCATCACAGTGAGCAAGTTTCACTTTCTATCCTAATGCTTTCTTTTTAGAATAGGACCCCTCCACCCCCCGCAGCTTTCTCTTTAGTAGGAAGACCCCCCCATGCTTGCTCACATTTGCTTGTATCTTTATCATAATTATGTCTTTAAAAACATATCTGGTTGATCCTGTGACTTTCTTTTTTTCCACCTTGAGTGTCATGTATAGCGTTACGGCGCTATGCCTAGAATATGGCGTGACCGGCTAGGAAGATTCAGATGAGAGGCACTGTCAGACAATTTTAATTATGGCACTTTTATGTAAAACATGAGAAAATGTGCCATTTTCTTAGTAGTGCCTATATTTTGTCAAAAGAAGCTGCGACAATACTGAGAGAAGAAAGCGAGACTGTAAGCGGCTTCAGAACCTCAGATGGAAGTGCGGCGTCTGTTGCCATAGCAACACATGCTGGCGCTTCCATCTATTCTGAAGCTGCCCGACTCACTAATCATCTCTCAGTATTGTCGGCTGTTTCTTTTGAAAACTATAAGTACTATTAAGAAAATGGCACATTTTCTATGTTTTACAGCAAAGCGCCATAATTAAAAACAATCTGACAGTGCCTCACATCTTAATCTTCTAGCGCTTCGTCACGCCTACATTCAGGCATCGCCTTCAGGCTACATGACAGTTGAGGTGGAAAAAGAAAGTGTAGGATCAACCAGATAGTGTATGTTTTTTAAATAAGTACATGTCCCAGGCATTTGTTTAAACATACAGGTAGGATCAACCAGATATCTATTATTAAATAACTTAAGTGGCAAGATCAGACATTTTTTTCATCTGCTGTTTTGGGGTAGGGGGGTATGGAGAATTATATTGGGGGTGGCCATGGCTCGGTCAACCAGAATCCAGACAAGTTTTTTTTTATAATTTAAAAAGGCAGGGTCAGCCACATATATTTTTTAAAATATCATATGGCATCTGTTGTGTTGCTAGAGATACAGCAGATGTGTGTTTAAACAGCCATCACCTCAATGTGAGGGGACTGCAGTAAGGGAACATTTCGAGCTTTTGTTGAGTGCAGCCCACAACATACATTGCATAAACAGAATATGACATGGCCTGACTGAAGATATCATATTTATCTCACTCGAGGTCATCGACATCATGATATCTCACTTGTGGCTTTGCCACCGTGAGATATCATGATATCATTCCCCCGCGAAGATAAATATGATATCTTCAGTCAGCCATGTCATATCTCTATGTATATATATATATATAATATATATATATTTTTTATCCCTTAAGTTCTTTTTTTCCCTTTTTCATTTTTTATTTGCTTACAGCAGGTCTCGATTTGTATGGACTACGGCCGGTTACTGGTTTGTAAACTAGACGACTTCACTGATCAAGTCTCCCGGCCCCCTGTCCTTCCCTTCTCCTGCTCACTACCATGCCTTCACCCTTCTCCTCCCTTCTGCTGTCTCAACCCACACTGGCCTCCTTCCAGTTTTTCCTCAATATCTGCACCCAGATGTGGCCAGGGCAGAGACTGTCACAACTCCAAAAACTAAATGCTACCTTTCAGTTAAAATTTGATTTCCCTTTCCCCGGTGTTCTGTGTTCTCTCCGATCGACATCCACTCCTCTATGCAGTCAAACTCCAAGTCCACCACCAAGCCAGTACAACCCCCCCCAACTTCACTGCCATGGCCAGTAGGTTCCTCCCTTGCATTGTCAGATCACACCATTGGCGGTATGACCTGACAGTCATTCTGTTCTGCCAATCTGTACCGCCGAGGATTCCTTTCTCTCCGGCTGCTCTCTGCACTCACTCCTGATGGTACCACTCACCCACTGTCCAGTTCTGGCACATTAGCGATGCGCCCACTGCCTGGAAATGCCTGCCAGAGTGCCACCTACTGATTCAGCAGCTGCCAGCATTCATAACTTGCACAGAAGGACATGGAACTGTCTCGGCACATTACTTCCCCCTGCTGGCAAAACTATAAATCTGCAGTCAGGTGCTTTTTTTTTTTCCTCCTCAGGCAGAACTTGTCTGGGACTACTGGGGACATGAAAAATGTTTGTTCCTGCATAAAATCTGATAGCTCAGGACGTCGGGCTATTGGATTTGTTGAACCCTGCTCCTATCCATAGCTGTCTTACTGATGGCCACTTGTTTTTGTAGAGTCCCATTTTGGGAGAATCACTCCGGTTCTCTGGACTAAGGGAGACTTCTTGAAGTCGAGGGTTATTTTTCTATGGTACTGAGCTTTTTTTTTATTTTTATTTTTTAATTTCCCAGCTTCTTGGCTTCAGAGGGGGCCTCGTACCCCCTCCTACTTCATCTGCCAGGTCCTGCCACCAGGCTCCCCCCCTGATTTCATATTGCTCGTTAGGGCCGGGGTGTATTCATTTTCCCCCAATTTTCTTCCTGTCCCTTGAGGATGCCAGTGCAGAAGATGTTCATCCAGATGAATGACATGCTGACACACACCATCATCAAGCACCTGACAGCATCCTCCCTTCCCCGACTCTGGAGCGTCGTATGCCCCTATTGTCTGTGCTTCCACAGGCAGAGGAGCTACGGGTGCTTGTGCAACCTGGTAACCCACCCCTGGAAGAGGACAGCATCCATTGGGATGCTCACTCCTCCTTCTCCCATCCAACCCCCAATGACCCAGGTCCGGTTCTTCAACCCAGGTCACTGGCATAGCACGAGATATGGCATCCAATGCCTCAGCCCTCCACGTCACCGTTCTGGCCCCTGAACATGTTTTAAATATGTGTTAAGGCAGGCTTTTCTATTCCTCTCATAGTCATCCCTTCTCACTTTCATCCCTAATGTACCCCTTGCCCCCAGGTCACACCAGGAGATAAGCAACCTGTTGCTCAGTGCGCCTTCCTGGTGAAACATTTCAATAAATAAATAAAAAAAATAGTCAGTGTGAAGTATGTCCTTTTAACAACTAACATCCAGCTCATCTGGCTAATGCATTGGAATTTGATATTTGGTATATATCTTGGTCCAACAAAGTTGCTATTTGTAATCATTGCAAAGCACCTTAAAGAAAAACTGTCATAATCCCCATTTTCCTCCCAGTGTGTACTCACCTGCCAACTTGCAGTGAGAGATTGGCATTTCTGTTGTAGGGCATGGCATTCATTAGTAATCCTTATTTTATGTTCCAGAGTGGGTGGCACCATCTCACAGAGGGTAGTGGCCAAAACCGCAACTGATATGCAGATTACTTCCCTGATGTTCCCGTTGTGTGCTGGAATGCTCATTCATGACGAGCGAGGCACACTTCCACAGACTAAAACTAAACAGGGTGTCATGTAGAGGTCCTGGAATTGTACCTCTAGAAACAATCCCCATTAAAAACGGAGCAGTGTAAGTTAGTTAAATTCTTAATTAAAGTTCCAGCTCCAAGTTTGGGCATGCGCAGTAGCACCTAAGCTCCGAGTTTGGGCATGTGCAGTAGTGCTAGGTGCTACTGCGCATGCCCGAAGTTGGAGCTGGAACTTTACTTAAGAATTTAACTAACTTGCACTGCTTCCTTTTTAATGGGGATTGTTTCTAGAGGTAAAACTCAAGGACTGCTACAAGACACACTATTTAGTTTTACTCCGTGGAAATGTGCCTTGCTCGTCATGAACGAGCATTCCGGCACACAAGAGGATGATCCGGGGGGTTCCAAGGTCATGCTCTGTCTTCCGGTGTGGCGGCACTTTTGAAATGGCACAGCCAGGAAAGTTTAACACACCACCATACAAGCAAGAAACACAATAAATATCTCAGCAAAGATTAGCTGCAGTAAAGTTAAAATGTAAAGGTTATGCTAATCGGGCGTTTTTGCAGCCCTGGTAATTGCCAGCACTGTTTTGGACAGTTTTCCTTTAAATGTTGTAGCGTGATTCTGATATTGTCTTTGTTACAGTTAATAATATAATTATTATTTGTCTGTGTTATAATGTTGAGATGTATCTACAATTATTGTAATATGTTATGTGTATGCAATTTGCACTTTATCAGACCTGGAACTTCATTGTAAATGAGTTTTATTCAATTGAATGCATTCCATTATTCTTATGAATAAAAAATGATTCTTTACTACTACTGCATATTTTAACCCAGTGATGTACATTGTGCTAAGTGCTGTCGTTCTCCGTGGGACAGCTGTGGTTCCATCTTTTATTTTTTTTCCAGGGGAAAGGGGAGGGAGGGAGGAAGGAAGGAAGGAATGAATCAGTCTTATCTGGTGGACTGTCAGCTGAGGCAGAGTTGTCAGGCCCTAGAGAAATAGGCCTGGTGACCCATTCAGTCTGACCAGACCCTACCTGTGGTATGTTGAGAGTACCCTAGTGGTCACACTACATAATCCAAAGGTTGGCACTTCCTGGTTTGGAGCAAGTCTGTTTAGGTGGCAGTGAAGAAATTGAGAAGACACAGACCTCGAGCACCTGAGAGGGGCAGGGATTTTCCTGCCTGAAACTGAGTATCAGATATTATAATTTACAGAATATGTGGACTGGGCAAAGCCCACAAGCTTCTGCAGTCTGGATATTGCTAAACATGGCCGGGTTGATCTTGAATAAAAGGGTCCTCATGAGTGATTTTGTGTCTGGTTCTCAAGACGATCTGGTGTGTGTGTCATAGAAACATGACTGGATGACTCGGAATGATCTGTTCTTGTTGAGGCTGTACTGATGGGGTTTGAATTTGAATTCAGAATTTTATTGATGGGGAAAAACCTTTATGCGCAAGTGGCCATAATTAAAGCTGACCCAGTCAAGTTTCAACACAGCAATACATTACACATAATACGGGGAGAGGGGGATTGTATGATATGCCACCCGAGACTGGAGCACAGGGGTGGTAGCCTTTCAGTAAAATGTTTATTGAAGTTTGAAACAGTAAATGCAAACAGCATGCAGAAATTATAACACATTCAACAAGGGCAGTATAAAATAATAATTAACTGAACTTTGCAAAAGTTAACACAAATGTAATAGGGGTAGCCTTTATCTTTAAAGCTGAGTTGGGCTATGTGGTAGCCCCTATGGAGAGGGCGGGACATTTTGAGTGGGTGGCACTTGGGGGGCCTCGCTAGTCTGAGTTGCAGAGTTTGTTCTGGTCTACTGCCCATTGGGTAACAGATGAGAATTTCTGCAGGAATTTGCAAAGAGGATGTCTGCTCCTGTGTTGGAGTTGCTGAGGCTTACAGTATGATCCTCTGTAATTTCAAAGCATGGGTAAATATCATCTCCAAACATCTGGGCTCCAAACTCCTTTGGCTAGTAGAAGAACTAGGACCCAGACAAGTGATTACTTCAGCTATAGGTAAGGGTGGCAACATGCTTGTCTTCATGACTGGTCTGGAGAGGGATGGCATCTTAGTGGAATCAGTCATTGGTCAGAGCACTGCACCATACAGTTCAGCATCAGGGCACCCACTGTGCCAACTTCCATTGCAGAGGTTATCCAGTGCTATATAAAATGGGACCAGGATCTTAAGGGATTTCTAGGTCAGTTGGGTTTCTCAGTTCTGTTAGTTCTTCCAAGGGCTACAGTGAAGTGGTGGAGGACTATAATTTGGCTCTGCCCACCACACTGGACTCCCTGGCGGAAATTCATTCTCGCCTTGTGGCCTCTCACCAGAATGCTTTCTGTTTTTTATCTAAGCTCTGGCAGCTGAAGATCGAAGGCAGAAAATTAGAACGTAAGTGAAGTAAACTGTGGGTGCATAATGGGTGCATGCTGACAGTGTTACCCAAGAGGCTCATTTAGTTAGCTACCAGGGGGCAGTCCACAGAAAGAGAAAGATCTCTGCTGGCTGACTGCAGCTGAGAACAGGCTCCCACCTCACTCTTTCACATTGTTGACTGTCTTATGTACCCTGACTGTCTCCTGGGCCAAAGCTGTTCCCCAAGGAGAGTTGCAAGCAGTTTTACCAGTTCTTTTAAGACAAGATTGTTGCCACCCATAATCATATGTTTTACACCACTGGTCCTCATGTCATCATAGCAGCAGGAGGACAGTCTTGGGGAGTCATGGGACTGTAAAGCAGTGAGGGAGTCGGGGAACGTCTGCGCAGCAGTAACCAGTTTGTGCAGTACTACTCGTGTCTTGGGTCCTGTACAGACACAGCTTCTCAAAGCTGTTGTAGGGCCTCTGGCTGTCATATTGGCAGGCGTCGTGGATGCTGCCTTGGAAGAGGGCCTGTTACTGACGCCCTTGAAGGGGCGGTGTTCAGACCTTTGTTCAAGAAGCAGTCTGCCGATCCCAACAAGCTCACTACTTTTAGACCAGTCTTTTACCTACCACTTTCTGGCAAAGGCTGTGGAGAGCGGTGGCTGAGCAGCTGGCTAACCACTTAGAAGCAAATGATGTCCTTCGGCCTGTTTAGTCTGGTTCCCATATGCGCCACAGCACCGTGACTACACTAGTCAGAGTGTGTAATGATCTCCAGTTAGTGAGGGATCAAGGACTAGAATCCATCTTGGTTCTCCTTGACTTGTCCTTGCATTTGACACCATTGATCACTGTGTTTTGCATACAAGGTTTGAGGAGCACCCTGAGATAAAGGGGCCGCTCTTAAATAATTTAGGTCTTTCCTGGTGAACAAGTTACAGTTGGAGGTGAGCAGGTCCTACTGCTCTCAGCTGGTTGGCCTAGACTGCAGTATTCCTCAAGTGCTTTGTCCTTTCTCCTGTTTTATTCGCGATATAAATGCTGCCACAGGGTGAGATCATTAGGTGCTCATTGCTATACAGATGCTACCCAGCTGTATGTGTCCTTTGTGTCTGACAGGTCGACTCTCTGCTGGCATTAAAATGGTGCCTGGTTGAAATCAGGAAGTGAATGGCCTCCAACTGGCTGGCTCTAAATACAGGCAAGCCAGAGTTACTAGTGGTGGGTTTGGATCAACAGGTATCAGCACTTGCATGTAACCTTGACTACCCTTACAAGAAGGGGGTGAGGCTGGAGGCTGTGAAGGAGGTATGGAATCTGGGAATGGTCCCTTATATCCATACTTCATTTGAGTCTTAGGTGCCAGAATTTGCCAGTAGCTACCTTTATCAACTAAAAACATTGCTAGATTCCATCCCTCCCCCCACCCCCCCAACTATATTTCTGCATCGTTGGCAGTGTTGGGTAAGTTACTTTTTCTATTACTTTTCTATTACGTTTGGAAACTTGTTCCAGGAAGCTCTGTGCAGTCACTAGCAAGGATGGAGAAGTACTAGAAAAAGTAATACACCTTACAATTATAGTTACTTGTTTATTTTTATACAAAAACTATTCAAAAATAATAAATAACTATAACAGATTACATTTTTTAAAAGTAATAGGTTAGTTACTAGTTACCTTTAAATAAATGTAATCAGTTACAGTTATGTATTTCTTTTGTATAAAAAGACATAAGTAATTGTAACTGTAAGGTGTATTACTTTTTCTAGCACTTCTTCATCCTTGCTAGTGACCTCACAGAGCTTTCTGGAACAAGTATCCAAAAGTAATAGAAAAAGTAACTTACCTAACACTGACTG
This sequence comes from Neoceratodus forsteri, assembly GCA_016271365.2. NCBI lineage: Eukaryota > Metazoa > Chordata > Ceratodontiformes > Ceratodontidae > Neoceratodus > Neoceratodus forsteri. The sequence goes on from CM028133.1 coordinate 1,112,363,602, forward strand.
TCAGTCTGAGGCATCTCTCAGAGGTGCCTACTCAACATAGCCCTGCTGCTCCCTGCCGAGACTCCTCCCAGTGGTCCCCTCCTACAGAGACTTCCCAGCTCCTGGATCACCCCCGAGGGAGGACCCGCCATTCTTAGCTTGGCAGTGTCTTCCTGGAATTAGAGGGTCCATCTCTGTAGGTGGCACCTGGGGACCACTGGAGCGGCAGTCCGGCATTGGGGATGTGCGACCTGGTTCCTGAGGTCCTCATTGCCTCCTTAGACCTCCTGGGATTTTCCTTATGTTGTTCCCAGGAGCGTGGATGTGCCATGAAGTCAGGGCACTACGTGCCAACGTCCACCGATGCTCCTCCCCTGCAATGGGGTGCCACATTCCTGTTTGACTCCTGAGCACCCCCCAGGAGCCGCTAGAGAGTGACACAAGTCCCCATCTCTCCCCAGGGAAAGGAGAGCTGTCCGGACACTCAATTCCTTCTCTCCCCTGCTGACCCCTGATGGCCCAGGCTAATTTCCGAACCCAAGTCGCTGGTGTGGCGTGAGGTGTGGCATCCAGTGCCTCAACCCTCAGCGGCACTGGGCCAGCATAGCCATCCCTTTCTTGACTCTTACAACTTGAGCGAGAATAGTATTTAACGTGCAAGTCTGTTTGTTCTTTTTTCCATAAAGGTTTTTATACTCCACGTCCAAGGCAGCTTATCAGCCTTGTCCCTGTACTCCTGAGCTGGCCATCACCTCCCCCAGGACTCGTCTGTGGCTGGAGTGCTCCCATGAATAATCCTCTTATGGGTAGCCGGCGGGGGAGAGCCATCCTCCACCCAGAGCCTGACTCCAGTCCGGACCGCAAGCAAATTCCCAGGTGATGGTGTGGGTTCTGGACATGTAGGAAAGGCTTCTTAAAGCCCCTGATGTCTTTTTCCTCTTTCCTCCCATCCCTTGCCAAAGGCACCATGTATATATGTGAGGCACATACTCCCGACGTACTCTCGGCCTTTCCTGTTCTTGCTGCACATGGTGCACTGCCACTAAGCCTCCACACAGTGGCAGCTGTGGGCTGGATCAACATGCCTCCCCATCCCAGAAGATGAGAGCAGTCCATTGGATGCTCAGTCCTTTCCCAACCAGCCCACCCACGGCAACCCAAGTCTGTTTCCGAACCCAAGTCACCAGTGTGGCAAGATGTAAGGCATCAGCGCCTAAGCTCCCTACACCACTGCGCCAGCTAAGCCTGTATTTTCAGTGAAAACTGTTTTTCAGTTCCTGGTTCATGCTGTGTTACTGTGACATCTTTACTGGCCTTTCACGAAATTCTGTGGGTGTTGCTGACTTACACACAGGTGCTAACAACCATTTTAAAACTATATGGTGCATTTTATGTCCTTGCTGAGCTCTTACATTGTCGGCACATACTGTATATATCTCTGTATTATACTATGGATTTTGTGATTGGCCAGGACATAACCTATGTCATGGGCTGGCCTGTCGGCACAGTAGCACTATTGCTTGTGACGCTGGTGACCCGAGTTCGAGAATGAGCTTGGGTCATTGGGGACCACTTTGGGAGAGGAGGATTGAGCATCTCAGTGAACACTGACCTCCGAGGAGGAGGGAGGGAGGGTAGCTTGCTCCATTGCTGTACTGCCACCTGCATGACCTCAGGTGGAAGTGTGGTTGGGAGCGGCTCGCAGGGAAGGAGGATGTCTGCTGGTGCCGTGTTGCGCATGCTCGTGCGCCCTTGCTACTGTCGTTTTAGGGGTAGGGACAGAGCAAGCAAAAATACCCTGGTCAGCAGGATGATGCCGGCCACCCACAGACCCTGCACCTGGCTACTCAGGCACCACCTCCAAACACACCAGATCCATTCTGTGGAGGAACTTGGGGGTCCCTCCACTGCTCTCACCACAGGAGGGTTAGCTCTGGATGAACTTTGGAGGTGAAGGCAAGTCCAGGGAGACACCAGGGTGACGGAGCTGGTGCATATCTCTCAACTGTATCTGATTCTCAGGGATGTCCCTGATTTTGCCTCAGAATTTTCCTCTGTCCCTCATAAAATTTGTGTTTTTGTGACAGAACTGTGGGGATTAAAAGCACAAAATAATGTCAAACATTAAAGTAACAGCCTTGTTCTTCTTCAGAAAATGCATCTTAACACAAAACCCCTAATTCTATCAGCTTTCTGAGTGACTAGTACCAGTTTTAAGGATGTGTCCCTGATTTGGGGTCTTTGTCCTTGATTTTTTTTAAGCCTTGTCCCTGATTCACAAGGCAAGAGGTTGAGAGGTATGGGCTGGTGCAGCTGAGCAGATGGGGCCAAATGGAGATGAAGGGACATAAACAGCAGCTGCAAAGAAAAAAAAAAAACCTACATCATCAAGTTCTAAAATCGCACTTGCTGCTAGCGTGCCAATCAGAAATACCCACTGAGTTTACGAAAAGACCAGTATTGAAGAAGCGATAACAGAATTGGATCCAGTATTTAAATAATAGTTTCTACTGGAAAAAATTATCCATTTGTTCAGCATCATTTTCCTTTAACCACACTGGTTTGTGCCTTTGTGTCCGCAACACTGGATTACTGTAATGGGTTCTAGAACTCCTTACCTGGTGGTCTGATCCATCATTTGCAGCTAGTACAGAATACACAATATTGCCCCAGTCTTCCAACTTTCATATTTAATGCAAAACATAATATGGCTTATAAAATGGCATGGATAAATCCAGACACCTCATTGGACGATAGGCGTCACATGAACGTTCATTGACATTTTTGTTTTAGACTGTCCCCCTCATACCCACCACTGCTCACTCTGCTCTACCCTTTCATTCCTCTCTCGATACCAGGTACCTTTCCCATTGTACCTCCTTTATATCTAAATTCAGGTTTGGTTCCCTTCCCTCCGACCTTACATCCCTTCTATCCACTCTCTCTTCTTCCTCCTCCCCTCTTCGCAGTAATATTTTCCATTCCCTCTCCGTTCCTTCCATAAAATCTACTGCTGGTCAATATGCTTTCTCATGCCACTTTCCTAAACTGTGGTCCTCCCTTCCCCTGTCAATCTGCTCTGCCTCTTCTGCTTTCTCCCTGAAGTCTCTTCTTTCATGACTTTCTTCTCCAACCCGTAACTGGCCTTCACCCTTTATCTATTGTCTCCCTCCCACCAATCATTTCTTTTCCTGGCCATCTTTTTCCCCTCATCCCCATGCTTTACCTGTATGAGTAGTTACCCCTTACCTATCAAAAGTCAGTCTAATCTACTTCATGTATCTGTTGCACAGATTTGCCCTCAATATTTATGACATTGATATATTGTACTGCTGTGCAATAGTGTTATTACTGTTTAGATTTTTCCACCTCTTTATTCATCTCCACTTCCCCTTACTCTCAGGACACATCTGGAAAAAAGCTGTGCATAGCGCAGTATGTCTTTCTGAGTGGAACCTTTTGAAATAAATATGTACAGATGGACATAAAATACTAACGATGCACGATCAGAAACTGGATCTCATTGTGAAGACTGGAAAAACCTCATTACCAACAATAATCTATTTTATAAGTGCAATAAGCCACTCCTGAGTGTGCATTAAAGGAGTAATCACTTCTCATGGGTGTAAGGACGCTCGGCCCTTGGCCTCCATGCCTCACTACTCCCCTGGGGCATGCATTGTTAACCGTTTAATGCACACCCCATTGTGGCTTATTGCTTCCATCACTTCAGAATCTGGTCTGTCTCTGTTAGATAGCAAGTGGGTTACCAGGTTCTTGTAATCCTCTGTATGACCCTGCATGAATGGACCCACAGTACATCTGCAGTCTTCTTTTCCCTACACTCCCCCCCCATACCTCAGGTCCACTGGGCAGGGCCTACTAAAGGTGCCTGCACTGAGGCTGAAACTGGACAATGAGAGGGCCTTTTTGTTGGCGGCCCCTAGTCTTTGGAATTCCCTACCTATGGCAATCCATCACCCCTCCTACTGATATTTTTCAATTTTGACTTCAAAATCATTTTCTAGTCCTTGTATTTTCAGATGGTCTGTAATTTTGCTGTTGTGTGTTTGTGCCACGGTGCTGTTTTGTATTCTGATGTGACAGTGCTGGAAGTGCAGCACACTGAGCTTTGAATATGCACTTAATAAATACAGTTCGACTACTGCTACTAATAGTACTACTGCTACTGGTGCTACTACTAGTACTGTTACTGCTACTAGTACTGCAACTAATACTACTGCTATTAATACTACTACTGCTACTACTAGTACTACCACCGGAACTTCTAGTGCTACTACAAATATTGCTACTGCAGTACTAATAGTATTACTAGTAAGAATAATCCCCTCTACTACTAATACTATTACTACTGCTAGTACTGCAACTAATACTACTGCTACTAGTACTACTACTAGTACTACTGCTATTAATACTACTACTGCTGCTACTAGTACTACCACTGGCACTTCTAGTGCTACTACAAATATTGCTACTACAGTACTAATAGTACTACTAGTAAGAATAATCCCCTCAACTACTAATGCTACTAGTACTATTACTGCTACTAATATTAGTATTCCCTCTACTAGTACTACTACTACTGCTGCTACCGCTACTAGTACTGCTATTAGTACTACTGCTACTACTCATACTACCACTACCGGTACTACTACTAATACTGCAACTACTAATAGTACTACTATTGAGACTAATACTACTGCTACTTGTACTGTTACTAATACTACTAGTAGTGCTGCTACTGCTGCTTGTACTGCTACAGCTACTGCCACTACTGCTGCTGCTACTACAACTAGACATACTAATACTGTAGAATAGGAGTGTTGCATAGAAGCGTACATCAAATAGCACAGGCATCTGCTACAGAAAGTTTGAACATGGGGGGGGTTAACATGTAAATGTTACCTTAGTCCAGTCTTAAAAGTAATGTGGGACTCCATTTATCTTAATGCTTATGGAGGTTCATTTGATGGTTTTGCAGCCATGTGTGTAAAAGTATTTCTGCTTAAATTAGTTTATATAAATGGAACCCAAAAGAGGATTTTATTTGTGGATCTCAGGTTATCATTAGTCTCATTGGGCTTTAAAGGAGAACTGTGCTGAATAAGTCATGTTTCACAGTAGATGCTGTTTTTTTAAACACTGCATATGATTATTTTACTGCTCTAGCTATGTCCAACCTGCAAGGCATAGCCTGGCCAAATTGAGGGCACCTTGTAGGAGTGGGAGATTTGGACTGCCTTGGTGCCAAAGATACCACTGGGCTTTCTTCTTTAAGCAGGCAGCATTTTGTTTCTTTAGGACTCCTCATTGAACAGTCTGTTGTGGGTATCAGTGGAAAAGTTTAGAACCCTAGTTTCTCCCTTACAGGCCCCCATAAGAGAGCACCCAGATTTCATGGGCTTGGCCAAAATTTGTAAGGTAACTGCGGAAAAATCAGAACTCCATTCTTTTCCCTTGAATCAAATGTGAATATGGGGCAACCCATCCCATCACTATAACTTATTGATAGATGTTTCTGGTGCAGTATTAGCCACTGCTTAGCAATTAAATCACAAATTGTAATTAGAAACGAGCATGTGTCAGTGCCGAACATTCACTTGCAGGTTTGTGCATCAATATTAAGAGCCAATGCTGTGTTTACAAAATAAATAAGATGTCCAGAGTGGTAAGCTGTGTATGTTTGGGGGGAATACATATTATTTTTTTTTGCAATTCACTGTATTTTTACCGAGCTGCCTGCCGCCCTCAATCAGCAGCTCGGTCACGGCTGCTTCAGCTTCTGCTCCCAAATCAGCCACCCCAATACTCTGTGGCTTGGCCCCCAGGCGGGGCCCGTGGCCGCAGGGGACTAGATCACATGAAATAGTCTAGGTCAGGGATCTTGGCCTGGGAGCACAGCCGGAGGCTTGGCGGGGCTTCATCCATGGCGGCAGGCAGCTCCGTTTTCCCGGTTTCCCCACCCCTGAGGGGAGGCGTGCAATGGCCTTGGCGTCCGTCCCGCCCCACCCCCTCTTTGAGTAAGCACGGCAGCGTGGGTGTCCACCAGCCTCCGCTAGGGCCCCCATCGCTCCGGTTGCTAGTAACCCTCCCCGGAGGAGAGAAGAAGAGCAGTCCATCCGGACGCTCAATCCTCCCCCAGCCGGCCCTCACCCGACCAGGTCCTCCTCCCGAACCCGGCCGCCGGGCGTCAAGTGGAAATCCACCGCTGCGCCAATGGGCCGGCGGAATACATATTATTGTGGGTGAAGGAGAACAACAAGGAAAAGTGGGGCAGAATGCTGGCTGTCCATCTGGCAGTAATAAATACAACACATGCTGCATCTGCTCTCACTGCATGTCCTGTCTCTCTCTCTCTCTCTCTCTTTGCCTCCCTCCTGCACACACAGTGTGGCAGTTCCTGTTCAGCTCTATGCCCCTGCATCCCGCTTGAACACAAGACCCATCACTGACAAACTGAGCACTGACAGAGAAAGAGAACACAACACTGTGACTGCCGCATTTCACACTACTGCTCTCTCACCATTGACTTGATCTGTACACTCTGTTGGGGGAAGGAGGGGGCTGAATGTGCCACACTGTGCACTCTCTCACTTTTCCATCGAAGCCAGGGAAAGGACATGTTCAGTGGGTGAATACACTGTCAACCTTTACCTGCTGTGTTCTGCCACTCTCTCCCACTCACAGCCACTTGCAGCAGCCCACTCTGTGTCTGTCTCTGGGTGCACTGTGCCCGTTTTCCTTCTTGTGCCTTCGCTGCTCACTGTCTCGTGGAGACCTCCTGTCATCTGGCCTCACCGTGTGGCACACTCTCTCACTGCCTGCCAACCACTCTCTCTCTCTCTCTCTTGCTCACTCTCTGTTAGGTGCCACTACGAACATTGTAAAGTACAGCAAAGACATCAGACGAAAGTCAGCTCACTACTCGTGTATGGGCAGGCAGGCCGTGGGGTGCCAGCAAGCAGCTTCACTTTCCTGTGTCTGTCATCCTTCTCCACTCTCTCTAGACACTCTCTCCCAACTTCTTATGGCTGCCGCCGGTACACTGATGTATATCGGGGGCGGGGGGGGGAGAGCAGATGTGGGCAGTGTGGGAGCACTGCTGCCTTTCTGCCTGTGTCTCAAATGGATGGTGACTTCGGGGACTGCACTTTACTGCACGGTGACATTTCTCTCTGGGTCTCATCACCAGCTGTCTCACGGCATGTGTAGCTGCACGCCTCACTTGATAAGCTACCTGGGAGAGAACAGCCTGGGAAAAACAACTTCACTGTATCCGGAGGGAAACAATGTGGCACAGCACTTACCACTCAGCACTGGAGAGTACACAAATGACAGTGCTGCAAGATGACAGCTGCAGCAGCCCATTCACTGCCCTGACAAATATCACTGGATTCGCTGAAGGAGAATGACAAGGAAAGGTGGAGGTAGAAGGAGCTAGATGTCCGTGTGGCAGTAATGAATATTACATTACAGGTACCAAGACGGCTCTTGTTCGGGTACTGAATGACCTCCTGATAGCGAGAGATCGAAAGACTCGTTCCATCTTGGTCTTTCTTGATCTCTCTGCAGCATTTGATACTGTGGACCATGGTGTGCTGTTGGATCATATGCGGCTTATCTGTGGAGTCTCGGGAGTTGTCCTCAGATGGTTTCGATCTTACCTCATGGGTAAGATTCAGAGAGTGGTGTCTGGGGTTTGTACCTCAGCTTCATTCCCCCTATCCTGTGGGGTTCCGCAGGGATTCATTTTAGCACCCATGTTGTTTGCAGTGTACATGCTGCCGTTGGGAGCGATTTATTAGAAGGTATGGCTTGAGTTTTCACTGCTATGCAGATGATACTGAGCTATACATGTCTTTTGTCCCTGAACAAGATGTTGCTATCTTGGTACTCAATAGCTGTGTGGCTGAAATTCAGGCCTGGATGAATGTTAGCTGGCTAAGGTTGAACCCTGAAAAAACTGAGGTGTTGGTTGTGGACCCGGGTCGTCACGAGGCGGGTATGTTGACAGGTTCTCCTTCGGGTTTACAGCTTGGAGGTGTCCAGCTAGCTACCTCAGACTGGGTACAGAACCTGGGCATTATGTTTGATGATTGTGTGACCCTAAAGTCACAGGTGTCAGCAGTTCTTAAAACTTCTTTTTACCATCTGAGAAATATCGCCCTGGTGAAACATCTGGTTCCTCCCGATGATATTCCAACGTTGGTTCACGCCTTCGTTACCTCCTGCCTTGACAACTCCAATGCCCTCTACCTAGGGCTGCCAGGGATTGATATCTGCCACTTGCAGCTGGTGCAGAACGCGGCAGCCAGGCTATTGACTGGTGTTTCAAAAGCCAGTCATATGACGCCTGTGCTCTGCGGTCTGCACTGGCTGCCGATACAGTGGCGGATCACCTTCAAGGTTGCTTTGCTAACCTATAAGGCCCTACATGACCAGGGAGCGAGTTACCTGAAAAATCTCCTTTGTCCCTACTGTCCCCTCTGTCCTCTCCAATCCACCAATGAGGGATTGCTAGAGATTCCCAGAGTGCGTTTGCAAACATCTAGAGCAAGGGCATATAGTTTCGCTGCCTGTCCCTGTGGAATTCTCTACCTCATCGGGTACGAGATTGCCTAACCGTCCAGAGTTTTAAAAATGCTTTAAAAACCCATCTTTTTGGCTTGGCATTTGTTGACTAATGCTGCTGCTGTTATTATGCTGCTACTACGCTGTTTTCTGTTGTAAATTATATGTTTGTTTTATAATAATTTATCTTATTTTATATATTTTATTGTACAGGCACCTTGGTTTTAGAAAAGCGCTTTTTTTATAAATAAAACTGATTTGATTTGATTTGAACACAAGACTGCCCCAGGAATCTCTTGTCACTTCAGGCATGCGCATTATTGTCCACTCTAATGCGCACGCCAGGAGTTGCATCTACAGAAAGAAATGAAGCACTCTCTCATTGGAGCGTTTAATTTCTTTCAGCTACACAAAGTGCCACATCAGCAAGCAGTGCTAGTGTCATGACCACAGGGCCTGGTCATTGGTCTACACTGCCAAATGTGTTGCAGTTTCAGCTGTAATTGGCTCAGCAGTGACACACCTTTAAAATCCCATTAGTAGCAAGACATTCCTTGCGCAAGCGCAAGTGAACGTAAAAAAAAACGATGCAACCTACTGGGAACTGAACCCAGACCCTGGAATACCGTCCTGGTACTCTAACAACTGAGCTACAGGCTCACATGGCTGAACCTGGGATTCCGGATACACTTCCTTTCTCTAGTATTGCAACTCATGCAACTATGAACAATCGAGATGACAATTAGATGCTTTTGGTGCAGTATAATGTAATGATAAACCATGTGCCTGATTGTCATTTGAAAGGACACTTGTAAAAATGGGCAGATTTGCTCACATACCTTCCAGTGTAAAAAATTAAACTGAAACTGAAAACTGAGAAGGCCAAGAAGTGCTACAACATGGTTTCCATGGCCGCCTTAGTTCAGTTCAAATGTTATTGTTCAACTTTTTTATTGTCTTTACAATTAAAAGCATACACATTGCATATAAAAGGTTTTAACAAGGTTCAGTACATTTACAAAAATATAAATGCAGCATACATGTGCCAATACAATGATTTTATACACACAAATACAACGTAATAAATAGTATCTGGATATGTTGTTTGGACCACTTCAGATCAGGTTACGCAAGCTGTTACTCATTATTTATGTAGCTTGTCTAGTACAGACGGATAGAAGTTCTGCAATTTTGTTTACACATGTGAATAGTACATAGGCTAGCGAAAGGGAGAATTCTGGATGAGGGTTACTGGAAAGGGTGAGGAAGGCCCTCCATCCTGGCCCCACCACTGGGGGCAATCTGTGAGTGACCCCCCCCCAAAGGAGAGAGGCAGAAGGACAGTTAATGGCACCCAGGGACAGGGCTGAACAGCTGCCTGGTCAGAACTGGAGAGGTAAAAACTTTTATGGAAAAAACAAAACAGTGATAGGTCTGAATATGGATCCCTGAAGAGTCTCTGAGCTTGCAGGAGTATCATCAGAGGTCCTCAAGAGAAGGGGGGGGGGTGATCCAAACTACACTTTCTCCTGGAGAGGTCATGGGCTGTCCTTTGCACTATTCGCTTCTTGGGGAAGTTTTCATGGATTTGGGAAAACTGCTTTATGTGACTTACTCAGGGACATCCTGCTTCTTAGTTTTGTGCTGTGAAAATCCTGCCGCACTTTTTCTTTAAAGAGCTAGTGTACTGACTGAAATAAATATTAACTTTTAAAAAGCAGTGAACTGTTGCATTTCATACCTGCTTTTTTTTTCTTTCTTCTAGTTTTCCATTTCTGCTAACTCAAAAAGATTAACTACCCAACAACACCTGGTGTAATACCTGACTACACCTGGTGTAATACCTGACAACACTTGGTGTGATGTGTCGAACAGTGCACTGCTGGAGGCTGACGTGGCTAGTTCTGCTCTGCATCATACATCAAAAGCCCAGTGACCTTACTGCCTGTGACATCACAGCTGAACAAAAAAGAACCCATCATCTTATGATACCACAAACAGTGAGGTCACAATGCTGAGGAGGTATAAAGAGGAATAGAACTAGATACGTCAGTGTCCAGGTAAAGTATTACTCTTTACAGTGCACCTAATACACTCAGATAAAAAACCTTTTAATGAGCAAATGGCAAAAGAAAAATACTAGAGAAATAAAAAGTAACAACTGACTTTTCTATTGATTGATTTATTGAAATTTGATAACCAGAAAAGGCACGCTGAGCCGAGGCTTGTTACCAAGTGCAACCCGGTAGAAAGGGGATTGAGAAGAAAAAGTACATTCTAAAGGTAAAATACAATCAGCATACAAAAATGAAGTATACAGGGATATGTGAATTACCAAGGTTACTGAGCAACAATAAACAGAATATATAGAAGGGAATTAGTCAAACGGGAATTTCCATAAATACGCAAAATAACAGTTACTAAAATAAGTATATATAGAGAGAGAAGGAGGTAAAGCTATGAGAACAATGAATGATAGACAGTTTACAGACAAAAACAGGAGAGGAGAGGAGAGGGGAAGGGGAATTAGGAAAAATCCAAACTGGGACAGAGAGAAGAAAGAGGGAGTAAACAAAGTAGAAAGAGTAAGTTAGGGGAAGGGGCAAACTAACCATTACCTGAGCAAGAGCAACTGGGAGCAGAAAGAAGTTTGAGCTAAGTCTAGAACTCACCCAAACAGACATTTTAGGATTAGGGCTGGTCGTAGCTATCCTGGGGCTTTGTGCAAACCTTGCTGGGGTCCCGTATCAGAATTCTTGAAACCTCCAAGGAACATCTTCATCCCTACTGTGGGCTCTCTGTTTCTTCATTTTCAGCTAGTTGTGTGTCATTTTAGCACTTCACTTAAAGTAGAACATAGAAGACCAGGAAGAAAGCAGGCCAGCTGGACAGCTGAGGCTTTTTTGGGACCCCTCTGCTCTTTGGACTGTGTGCAAATGCACAGTTCACACCACGTTATGGCCAGCTCTGGTTTAGATACTTCCAAGTTTGGGTGTACTTGTCAGATTGGATGTGGTGGGGCCCAGTCTTAGCCTCCAGAAACCCCCAATATATTTGGCAATATCACTTAAGTACTTAAATAAATCTTTCATCCAAATCTCTCACTAACCAAAATCATGTTCTTCTTCTTGCTGTAGGCACAGGGGATGAGGGAACCCACCAACATATATCTATTGAGCATCCTCCTTGCTGTAGCAAAACAATGTATCCCTAAAAGGTGGCTCACCCAAGTGATCCCGGCACTAGAAGAATGTATCACCCTAGTTGATGGTACATACCAGCTGGAAACAACAAGATATGCTTTGAAACACCAGGATGATAACTGTCACAATAGGTGGAATAGATGGCTGTCATTACTAGAGACTCTACTTTTGTGCCCTGATAAAGTCTAAGCTTGCGTCTGGAGATGGGGGGGGGGGGTGATAGATGTCCAGAGATGGATTCTGCATTCTAACCTGATTTATGAACTGATGTGTAAACATGTATGAGATGCTGCCAATGATACTGTGTACACTGCTTGCCAGCTACTATTGTCATTGTTAGGTTGTTATTGTTTCAGTTTTGTGTTATACCTGCAGAAATTCAAAACATTTTAATAATAATTTTTTTTTTGGGGGGGTATGGTGTTTCAGAGAGAAATAGGAAGGAGTCAAGCAAAGTATAGGGAAGAGGGAGTTCCAAATGGCAGGAAGACTGGTTGAGAAAGCAGATTACCAAACAGCAGATTTGAAATAAGGAATAAAGTGTGGGAGTCCCTAGAGTGAAGTGCATAAGAGGAGGAGGGGACAGGAGAGAGGAGTAAGCAGGGAGAGATGAAAAACAGTGTTTAGAAATGAGTAAGTGCTGTGAATAAGGTGACAGGAGGCAAGAGGAAGTGTTGAGAGTCTAGTACAGTATATCAGAAAAAATTATAAATAAGAAAGGGAATATCAGTAGCAAAATGGCAAAAGGCATTGCATAGGATATCCAGTCTGGTGAGAGACGTGGAAGAGGTGGTGCCGTATACCATATCTGCATAATCAAACACAGGAAGTACCATCATAGTAATTCCCAGTGGATTGGAAGTGGTGAACAGTCCTTTTGTGCGATAAAGGAACCTACGACTGCATATCCTGATCCACAGATTTTCAGCAATCACCAGCTAACTATCTACGCCTACTAGGCTAGCACTTATACCCCAACCCTCCCACCCTCTTCACCCCTTCCCATTACTCCTGCACTGTCCTGGAACATCAACTTCCTAGTTGCTCCTACCTCCCGTCCCATCATCCTTGACGCCCTCCACTTTTCCACTCAATACCCCCAATTTCCTGACAAAGTCATCTCTGACTGCTCTAACCTCACTGCAAATGGTACAGACTTCTAATCAGGCTTATAAATCCCCCTACTGCCTTGCTACTGCACTGCATTTCCACTCTGCTATGTGTCCCCACCCACTGTTGTATCCTTACTTCACCTCACTCAGTATCTCATGTATGTATCACCTCTTTTACTTATTATACAATAATTGTTTAATGTCACGGAACTGTACATAGTACTGCAACTGTAACTATCTTTTGTACCTCATTATATAGTGTACTGTTGCTACTTTTAGCTTAGTTCAACTGAATGTTTGTACTGTATTCACTTCCAAAGACGTGGAACCTTTGTAAACTAGCTATTAACTCAAAGGTTGTTTCCGAGACTTGATTGATAAATAAATAAAGGGCACTAAGTTTGGGGTAGTGCTTTCCGTGGACAGCATCAATGTGAGTAGAGAAGTCACGTCTACTATCCAGCCACACACCGAGGTATTTGAAATTTGGAACATAGAAACATAGAAGTTGACGGCAGATAAGGACCGCAAGGCCCATCCAGTCTGCCCATTTCTTTTTCTACCTTATAAATGTGCCATCGGCCTTTGCTCTGTCAGTGGCCTATCTATTCATACTCATTTGTATTGCTCCCTTATGCCTATCCCATGCCTATTTGAAGCCCTGCACTGTATTCATAGCCACCACTTCTTGAGGCAGGCCATCCCATGCATCCACCACCCTTTCTGTGAAAAGAATTTCCTCACATTTCCCCTTAATGGCCCCCTCTAATCTCATGCTGTGTCCTCTTGTCCTGCTGTTTTTCTTATATTTAAACATGTTGAGACTCTTCCACCTTGTTAATGCCCTTAAGGTGTTTGAATGCCTTGATCATATCACTTTCTCCCTCCTTTGCTCAAGGTATACATATTGAGCTCTGTTAATCTGTCCTCATATGTCTTCTGATGCAATCCCTGCACCATTTTGGTTGCCCTTCTCTGGACTGCCTCAATTTGGTTAATGTCCTTGTGAAGTGTGGCCTCAATACTGCACACAGTACTCCAGATGGGGCCTAACCAGTGTCTTGTAAAGAGGATTATTACCTCCCTCTTACGACTTGTGATACCCTACTAATACACCCTAACACCCCCTAGCCTTACTACGCTTTAGAGGTCTGCTTGGATGATTTCAGGTCATCAGTGATGATGATGCCCAAGTCTCTTTCTTCCTTTGTGACTGCTAGCAACTCCACTCCTAGTCTATAGGTGGCTTCAGGGTTTCTCTTCCCTATGTGCATGATCTTGCAGTTCTTTGCATTAAATCCAGTTGCCACTCTTCTGACCATTTTGCTAGTTTATCCAGATCTCTTCTCATTCTGTCCACCCATCTGGATCATCTACTCTGTTGCAGATCTTGGTGTCATCTGCAAACAGACAAGCCTCCTCTAGTCCATCTGCAAGGTCACTAATGAAGATGTTGAAGAGGACTGGCCCCAGGACTGATCCCCAGAGGTACCCCACTTGTGACTTGCATCTCTTCTGACTGTATACCATTTACCACCACTCTGTTTTCTGCCCGTCAACCAGTTTGCCACCAGTTGACCAACTTCTGACCCACCCGAGCCTACCTAGCTTATTTATCAATCTTCTATGTGGAACAGTGTCAAAAGCTTTGCTGAAGTCAAGGTAGGCGACATCAACTGCTCCCCCTTGGTCCACCACTCTGGTTACCCAGTCAAAGAAATCTATAAGATTAATTTGACAGGACCTTCCTTTTGTAAACCCATGCTGTCTTGGATCCTGTGCCCCTATGGATTCCAGGTGTTGCACTATCCTTTCCTTAAGGAGTGCCTCCATAATCTTGCCCACTACTGAGGTAAGACTGACTGGTCTTTAGTTCCGTGCCTCCTCCCTGCTACCACTCTTGTGGAGCGGGATCACATGAGCCCTTCTCCAGTCTTCTGGGAGCTCTCTTGTGCTCAGAGACTCACTAAACAGTTCTGCTAATGGCTCTGCTAGTTCCACCTTTAGCTCCTTAAGTACCCTGGGATGTATGCCATCAGTTCCCATTGCCTTATCCACCCTGAGCTTAGGAAGCTCTTGTAGGACCCTTTCTTTTGTGAAGGGAGTAGTGCTCACCTCCCTCCCCGTGTCCATGGTGCTGAGCTGTGGGCCCTGCCCTACCTTCTCTTCAGTAAATACTGAGCAAAAGTATCTATTTAGGATAGATGCTTTTACATGGTCCTCCTCCTCCATGCTCCCTTTTCTCCATTAAGCAGAATGACCCCTCTGGACTTTCTCCTTTCACTAATGTATCTATAGAAAGTCTTGTCACCTTCTTTTACTGTTCGTGCTAGTGTTTCCTCAGTTTGGGACTTTGCCTGCCTTACTGCCTTCCTGCTTCCCTTAGGGCAGTTTGGTATGCCTCCTATTTTCATCCGCTGTGTTCCCTTATATTTTCTGAAGGCCAGCCTTTGTCTCTGACCTTTTCTGCTACTGTATTTGAGAACCAAAGTGGTTTCCTTCTTCTTTTGCACTTCCTTTTCTGTCTAACACAATGGGATGTTGCTTCAAGTATTGCATCCTTAATGCTTGCCCACTTTGCCTGTACCCCCTCACCTGTGTTTCTTTTTCCCAGGGCTAGCTTAACTCTGTTGGCCATCTTATCAAAGTCAGCTTCTCTGAAGTCCCATATTTTTGCCTTGGAATGGAATGATTTAGATGTAGTAACCAAATTGAACCATACCATGTGATGGTCACTGGCCCCCAGGTGATCTTCTACCTGGAGATCTGTGATCCCTTCCCTGTTAGTCAGTACTAGATCTAGGATAGCCCTGTCTCTTGTGGGTTGTTGTACCAGTTGTTTGAGGCCCTCCCCCTGCAGGGAATCCACTATGTGTCTAGTTCTGGCAGATGTTCCTGCTGGTATTGACCAATCTGTATCCGGCATGTTGAAGTCTCCCATTATCAGAACCTCCCCTTTAGCTGTCATGTTTTGTATATCCTCTAACAGTAATGTGTCTATGTCCTCCCCTGGTCTGGGGGCCTGTAGACAACCCCAGTTCTTATAGCTGTCCCTTTCCTGTTTCCAGGGTGACCCACAGTTCTTCTGGCTCCTTATGTGTATTCTATTTCTGTAGCTTTGATATTTTCATTGACATACAGGGCCACTCCTCCACCCCTTTTTGTACCTCGGTCTCTTCTGAACAATACATAGCCAGATACTGAAGTCTCCCAAGTGTGGTTACTGGTAAACCACATCTCACTAATTGCTACTATGTCCAGTTTAGCCTCTGAGATTATTGCCTGCAGGTCTGGGATCTTATTTCCCAGGCTGTGAGCATTTGTGTACATGATTTTCCATTGGGCAAATTTCAGTGTGTTAGTTGTTGGGTGAGGTTTGGCATTACCCCTGTGCGTCGTATGGGGAGATAAATCTTTTTTCTTACCTGGTGATGCAAATGAACTGCAAACATGCTGAATCCCTGTTTGACCGCTAGCTGAGGGGGGAGGGGTGTTCTTCACATTCGACGTATGGGGTGCTGCACCCCTCTCCCCAATTGCTAGTTTAAATATTTTGCAAAGACGTCAAACTTCTGCCCCAATGCACTGACTCCCTCCTTAGTCAGATGCAGTCTATCAAATTTAAAGAACTTTCTCTCCCAGAACTGTTGCCAGTTCTGTGCAAATCTGTGTCCTTTTTCCTGGCACCAGCCCTTGAGCCACGTGTTTAGCTCCCCTATCTCCCCTTCTCTGACCTTCTGTCCATCTTCCCCCCTCTCCCAGACTGGCAGGATCTCAGAGAAGAAGATGCCAGACGAAATGGATGCTAGTTTGTCACCCAGCCTGGTCAGGTGTTCCTTGGTCTCCACAACTGACCGGCTGGCGAGATCATTAGTCCCTATGTGTACTAGGACATCAATGTTTTCTCCTGCTTTGTGAACAATTTTAGCAATGCGGTCAGTGTCTCTCCATGCTGATGTACCTGGGAGACATCTGACCATTACCTAGCTGGAGATGGGTATCAACTCCCAATCATGGAGTCTCCTATGATCAGAAGTTTTTGGATTTTCTTTTGCTTTTTTGTTTTGGTTCCTGATTTGGGTGAGTTTTGTTGTGCTAGCTCCTGTGCATGATGTCCTGCTCTGCAGTGTCTTCTGCCTCTTTGTTTGATTTCAGAGATAAAGGCAGATACCTGTTTGTAGTGTTTATATGGTTTTGGAGGTAATATGTTGGAGAGCAGAGTGATGGGGCACCTGATTTTCCCCTCCTAACCACCTGCCAACCTCCTGGTCCAACTACCCTCTGCAGTCGAGGTTTTTCTGTTGGATGCTGGGGAAATGGCGGATGGTTCTTATAATGTATTTCCTCTTGAATATGAAATTTGAGGCATGCAATCTCTGCCCATGCTGCACGGAGCTGAGCTCTAAGATCTCCAATGGCCCAGCATGTAGGACAGTGTCCTAAATCCTGTAAAACTGTCCTTCTGAAAATTGTTCCACAGTACCTGCAGTTAATGATATCCATTCCAGATAAGTTGCTGGGTTTATAACCTAGTCAGAGTAATTAGAAGGAAAAAATGCAAGTAATGGTTTGATTGTGTTTTATTTTTGTTTAACTTGTTATAACAAGTTAAATTACTAGTGCCCCTGCAAATGAGCTCACCTTGTGGATGCCCCACTGATCCACCCCTTCCTGCTGTGCCACAGGAAATGTCACAACTGTGGTACCCTATAAAAGGAGTGTAGTGTGGGGTGGTTGGGGATGGGGGTGGGTGGCTGGGCCCTTCCCCTGCCGAAAAAGAAGAACCATGGATGAAAGAACAAAGAGGTAAAAGCAGAAACAATCAGTCAACAACAAATGCAGTAACCCTGGAAGCTTATCCTAATGCTAGATAAAACTGTAAAACCTGTAAAGCACCACCTGTAATAATTTCAGAGAAGATATACGCAGTAAGAAACACTTTGCTACAGAGAAAAATAAAGCAATGAAATGTTAGCAACAAACAGTAGCAATCCCTGTGAGTTAAAAATAAAAATAATACCACACAGTAAATCTGCTTAGCCAAAAGAAGTCTTAATCCTTTTTCCTCGCTCTGGTAAGGTTCTCTACTCTGCCTTTCAAGCAGTCTTAGAAGGAAAGAGCTCAGGTGAAGCTAGGTGCCTTGGCAAGCAAACCAAGTCTTCTACCTCCAAGATATCAACTAACCTGACCTTTTAACCCTTCTTTCTGTTGGAAATTACTGACAGTTTGCCAGCTCCACCCCTCACATACACACCTACTTCTTTGGAAGAGCTGTGGGAGGAAAGCAATTAGCTCCTTCAATGTGAGAAGGAGACTGAAACACCTCTGAGACAACAAACCTTTTTAAGAAAAAAAAAAGAATAAAATAAAATAGTGTCAAACAGTAATTTTGCTTAGCCAAATGATTAAAAAGTCACAAAAATGTAAGCTCCACCTGTAATAATTTCAGAGAAGATATACCTTGTAAGAAACACTTTGCTACAGAGAAAATAAAGCAGTAACAGAAGATATACCTTGCAAAAGACAATTTGAATCAGAAGATTGCAGAAGTAATATGTTAGCAAACACCTGTAGGCACATCTTGTAATAATGCAGAAGAAGGTATACCAGCAACAACAATTTGAATCAGAGAAAAATAAAGCAATGAAATGTTAGCAACAAACAGTAGCAATCCCTGTGAGTAAAAAATTAAAATAACACCACACAGTAAATCTGCTTAGCCAAAAGAAGTCTTAATCATTTTCCCTTGCTCTGGTAAGGTTCTCTACTCTGCCTTTCAAGCAGTCTTGGAAGGAAAGAGCTCAGGTGAAGCTAGGTGCCTTGGCCAGCAAACCAAGTCTTCTACCTCCAAGATATCAACTAATCTAACCTTTTAACCCTTCTTTCTGTTGGAAATTACTGACAGTTTGCCAGCTCCACCCCTCAGATATACACCTAATCCTTTGGAAGAGCTGTGGGAGGAAAGCAATTAGCTCCTTCAATGTTATAAAAAGACTGAAACACCTCTGAGACAACAAAACTTTTTAACAAAAAAAAAGAATAAAATAAAACAGTGTCAAACAGTAATTTTGCTTAGCCCAATGATGAAAAAGTCACAAAAATGTAAGCTCCACCTGTAATAATTTCAGAGAAGATATACCCTGTAAGAAACACTTTGCTACAGAGAAAAATAAAGCAGTAACAGAAGATATACCTTGCAAAAGACAATTTTAATCAGAAGATTACAGCAGTAATCTGTTAGCACACACCTGTAGGCACACCTTGTAATAATGCAGAAGAAGGTATACCAGCAACAACAATTTGAATCAGAAAAAATAAAGCAATGAAATGTTAACAAACAGTAGCAATCCCTGTGAGTAAAAAATAAAAATAACACCACACAGTAAATCTGCTTAGCCAAAAGAAGTCTTAATCCTTTTCCCTTGCTCTGGTAAGGTTCTCTACTCTGCCTTTCAAGCAGTCTTGGAAGGAAAGAGCTCAGGTGAAGCTAGGTGCCTTGACCAGCAAACCAAGACTTCTACCTCCAAGATATCAACAGAAGTGCCATCAAGGGAAGTGCCATCCAAGGTGGAAAGGTCTATAGCAGAGGTCATGGACACAGTCTTCTTAGTTCTGACCCAAGGTTTGTGTGCTCAGAACGAATGTAAGACGTTATCAAAGTAAGACTGAAGCACTGTTCCCAGGGCAGAGACTGAGGCACTTGAGGCAAAAAGTACCATGTCATCTGCATACATGTGAATATGTGAGCTGTGACAGAGGGAAGGTCATTAATAAAGACTGAAAAGAGTATAGGATGCAGTATGGAGCCTTGAGGAGCCCCAAACTGCATAGCGGGGGGGGGGCGGGCGTCACCAACCTGTACTGACGGGACACATCCTGTGAGGTAAAATCTGAACCAATTGACAGCTGGAAAAGAAAGACTAATGACACACAGCTTATCCAGAAGGAGGAGAGGGAGTGGACTTCTGAGTCAAAAGCATTTTCAAGATCAGTGAATATAGCAGCAGTGATGTGACCCTGGTCCATACTGTAGAGAATGGAGTCAGTAACACATAGTAGAGTGGAAATGATAGTTATTTTTATGGAAGCCAGACTGGAATGAAGTGAAGAAATTAGAAGAGTTAAGGAAGTTCGCAAGTTGGGAGTAGACAAGTTTTTCTTGCAGCTTGGCATGAGTAGGAAGAAGGAAGATGGTCCGAAAGTTGCCAGGAGAGGAAAGGACCTGCCTTTGAAAATAAGAACAACCTTGGCCAACTTCCAGGACTGAGGTACAGAACTGAGATAGAGAGGTTAAGTAGTTGGGTGAGAGAGATGAGAGCAGCAGAGGCAGAAAGTGAAGAATATTAGGGCCCAGTCCATCTGGGCTATGAGATTTGTAAAGGTTAAGGGAGGACAGTGCACTTAGGGTATCCTGTGGAGAGATGGTAGAGAAGTTAAAGCAGAAGTCAAAAGAAGGAATAGAAGGAACAGACTGGGTGAAAAAGGGAGAGCCAAAGGAGAGGGGAGAGCACAAGTTGTGAAGAATTTGTTATAGTAATATTCCAAGATTTTGTTTAATCTATTTGGACTTCATAACATACATAAAATGAATTCAAAAGTATCCCATACACTTTTATGGGGCATGCATCTGGGATCTCCATACCCCTCTAAGAAAAGCCAGAGTAAAGTTTATTTATTTTTATTTATTGAAATGTTTAATCAGGAAGGGACACTGAGCAACAAGTTGCTCATCTCCCGGTGTGACCTGGGAGGTAAGGAACAATGGAATAGAATACAGAGAAATGTTACGATATTGGAATACAGTTTGCTTACTTGCATAAAATGAGAGCAAGAGGGATTACAGGTGGATCACATTGGCTAACAATGCAACAGTTAAGTATAGTAGATATGAAGACACGCATAGCAGTCTGGCAACAGTTGGTGACAGTTGGTAACACTGGAACACATATAATAACTTGGCAGCAGTATGTAGCACTAGACAGTAAGGTGACCTAATAGTAGTTGGTATCCATTAGTGTAATATAGATATTCAAGATTTACAGTAATTGGAGTAAAGAGATGAAGAATGGAAGGAGTAAACAAAAAATGCGGAGGGCAGAATGGAAGAAGGGAAAGGAAATTTATGGAGCGGTGCAGAGAGAACATGATTTTCGAGGCAAACAGAGATGACTGGTCTCCATCACCCCTGGATAATGATAGAACTGTTAAACCTGTGCCAAGTTCAGGATCGAGTCTGGGCCCGATATAAATCCTTCCAGTCCCTGTCTAACCTGCAAGTGTACAAATGCTTCAGAAACACTAGCACAAAGGCTACCCAAAGCTGAATATTTCAAGACACCCACACACTGATCGCAATTTACCTGCTACCTTCTGGAACGTTATCCACTCCCTCATTGACTCTCCTACACACTCAGCCTCACCAGTCCTTAAAGTAGACCAGTCTCCTGACTCTGACCCCTCCTTTGTAGCCAAGATTCTCAACAATATCTTCACTACCTGCGCTCTTCCCGACCATCCCATTCCTACCTCCTCTGTCCCCCAACCCCTCCCTCATCCGTTGGCCTTGAATTCCCCCCGATTTCTCTTCGGGATGTTTACCGGGCACTAAAAACACTTAATTCTGCCAAGACCAGCCCTGATGAAGCTTCTCTGCATCTCGCTCCCACAATAGCCACCTCTCTTGTGCACCTCTTGAACCACACCCTCTCCACCTGCACTGTTCCTCAGTCCTGGAAAGTCATCAAGGTGCTGCCACTACATAAAGGTGGTGACCTATCTTCTTCTGTCAACCACCAGTCCATTTCTCTCCTCCCATCACTCGCCATACTACAAGAATCCCTCGTTTACTCCAGGCTATCAGAGTTTCTATTCTCCTCCAGCATTCTCTCCCTATTTCAGTCTGGAGTCGGGTAACAGCACTCTACAATCTCATCCCTTCTGTGGGTCACAGACTCCATCCACTCAACCATGGACCAGAGTCATATAACCGTTGCTATTTTTATACACTTGGCTAAGGCTTTCAATTCCGTTTCCCACCCACTCCTGTTAAAAAAGCTCCACTCGGGCGGTCTGGCAGCTCCTGCTGTCAGCTGGTTCAGCTCCTACCTCTGTGAAAGGCAGCAGCAAATCCAGGTAGGAAACTCCCTATCCTCCCCTCTACCTATCCTAGCTGGCATTCCTCAAGGGTCCATCCTCAGCTCCATTCTTTTCTCTGTTTTTGTTAATGACTTCCCCTCCATCTGCTGTACCTCTCACATTCGCATGTATGCAGATGATACTGTTATCTATGCATCATGTACGTCACACAAGAAAAAATTACTCACCTTAGTAATGTTGTTTCTTCTAATGGAGTCTTGCTATATTATGACATATGCAGTGAGTCCCAACCTTCGAACTGCTCCAGAGGTGAAAGAGTTAACTTTCCATGCCAGGCATGGAACGCTGAGCTCGAGCTCGGTTGAAACTCTGTCTGTTGTTCTTCAAACTCAAACCATCAGATCTTCTGAGCTAAACTCACTGAGGTCCTGTGTGAAAGCTGTAAACCTACACTAGCCAGCTGGCTACTAAACATAAGAACACATTTTTGTCCCAAAACAAAGACTCAAGTCAGGAGACCCAAAAATGAAAAACACAACACCAAGTCACCCCAATAAAGGAGGGTGAAAAACAACAAGGTGGGCACCTACTAAGTGCCAACACTGCTGCCTACCCACATCCAAAAACAGAGGTTCTGAGAGGGGCAGGCAGGGGAGGTCATAATATAGCAAGACTCCATTAGAAGAAACAACATTACTAAGGTAAGTAATTTTTCTTCAAACAACATAAGTCTTGCTATATTATGACATTCATGCAGACTACAAAGCAGTACCTTCATGGAGGAGGGACAGAACCTACTTAGGAAATAGGCTCTGAAGCACAGCAAAGGAAAACCGAGCATCACTCCTAGCCTGGATGTCCAGGGAGTAATGCTTGGTAAAAGTGTGAACTGTTTTCCAGGTAGCTGCTTGACATATCTCTAGAATAGGGATGTCCCTGGCAGCAGCCGGGGAAGCAGCTGTACCTCTGGTAGAGTGAGCCCTCAGGCCTGAGGGAGGAACCTTACCCAGTTTTTCATAACAGAATTGAATACAAGAAACAATCCACCTGGCAATGGATCTTTTAGTGGCAGGTTTCCCTTTACCAACCTCACCATAAGTGAGGAACAGTTGGAGGTAGTCAAACCTATGACCCTTGGTATGCTCTATGTAGTAACTAAGGGCTCTCTTCACATCTAAGCTGTGCAGCCTCCTCTCGCCAGAGGAAGAATGGCCAGTGAAGTACACTGGAAGAGAGATATAGATTGATTAAGGTGGAAATCTGAAACCACCTTAGGCAAGAACTTCCTGTTAGTCCTGAGGACCACCTTATCTCTATGAAAGGAGATAAAATCAGGCTCCACTGACAAAGCTTGTAATTCACTTATGCATCTGGCAGAAGTGATGGCTACCAGAAACACAGTCTTCCAAGTCAAGTACTTAAGCTCTGCTGAAGACTGAGGCTCAAAGGGGGTTGCATAAGCTGAGCAATGCAAACATTAAGATCCCAGGCAGGGGCAGGGTCCCTGAATGGAGGGTTGGTGTGAAGCAATCCCTTGAAAAACTTGGAGAATACAGGATGAGCTGAAAGAGAAGAGGGTTTACCTGCTGAAATAAAATCAGACACAGCTGCCAAATGCATTTTTAGGGTAGCTGGTCTCAGCCCCAAGGTATTTAAGTGGACCATATAATCCAGGACTGTGGGTAAATCAGCAGATTCTGGGGAAATATGCTTCCCAGAACACCATATGGAAAACCTCTTCCATTTGGAATTGTAGGTAGCCCTGGTGGAAGGTTTCCTAGAAGCCTTCAGTATATCTATTACACCTTGGGAGAGGTGTAAATCAGCAAACTCTAACTCTTCAAGAGCCAGGCCTTGAAATTGAGAGATTTGAGATTCGGGTACCAAACCCTCCCCTGAGCACAGGTTAGCAGGTTGTGATTCCTGGGAAGACACAGGGGAAGATGGACTGCTAAGGACAGTAGGAGTGGATACCAGGGTTGTCTGGATCAGTCTGGAGCAATCAGGATCATCTTGCAGGGTTGAGATCTGATTTTGACTAGCACTTTGAACAGGAGAGGAGAGGGGAAAATCATGAGAAACTTCCTTCCAATTAAGAACTAAGGCATCCAGAGGACTGAGCCCAACACTGGGGGCCTGCAGCAAAAAGGGAAGTTGGTGATTGTCTGGGGCTCCAAAAGATCTATCTATGGGTGCCCCATCTGCAAATATCACCTCCAAGACCAGGGGTCCAGTGACTATTCGTGATGGCCCTGGAGAATCCTGCTGAGAGCATCTGCCAGGACATTGTCCTTGCCTGGGAGGTGAACTGCCGTAAGGGAGGTGTTCAGGGAGTAAGCCAGAGACCACAACTTCATTGCTTGATGCACAAGGCGTGAGCAGCGATGCCCCTGCTTGTTGATGTACCACATTGTGGTGGCGTTGTCTGTTCTGACCTGTACCACTTTGTTCTGAACAGACTTGGAAAAAACTTGAAGTGCTAGAAAAACTGCTCTGAGTTCCAACAGATTGATGTGGAGCAGAGATTCCTGAGGGGACCACAATCCCTGGGTAGTGAGGTCGCCCATGTGAGCTCCCCACCCCAAGAGGGATGCATCTGTAGTAAGGATTAAGGAGTGAGACTGAGTGACAAAAGGAACCCCTTGTCTCAGATTGCTCTGATTCTGCCACCAGTGTAGGGCCTGGATCAGGGTTCGAGTTACTGGGATCAATTTGGTTAGAGGGTCTTTCCTTTGAGACCAAAAAGGATCTCAAATGGAACTGGATGTCCCTCATCTGAAATCTTGCTCCCTGCACTACTGCTGTAGAAGCAGCCATGTGCCCCAGGAGCTGTAGAAAGTGCCTTGCTTGTCGAGAGAGACCTGCAGGGTGAAAGAGGAGGCCAGAGAGACCAGGGTCCTTGCCCTGTCCAAAGGAAGGAAGGCTCTGGCTTCCTCTGTGTTCAGCTCTGCGCCTATGAAGGTGAGGAGCTGGACAGGCTCTAGAACTGACTTTGAAAGATTCAGAAGGAAACCTAGAGAGGTGAGCAGTTGCTGAGTTATCTGTAGGTGTAACTTGACTTGGTCTGGGGACTGACCTACTATGAGCCAATCGTCCAGGTAAGGGAAGATGGCAATCTTTTGCCTTCTTAGGGCAGCAACTGCTACTGCCAGGCATTTTGTGAATACTCTTGGAGCAGAGGTGAGGCCAAAGGGCATTGCTCTGAACTGGTAATGGCCTGAGGGCAGCTCGAACCTGAGGTACTTTTGATGGGAGCTTCTGATGAGAATATGGAAGTAGGCATCCTTGAGGTCCAGGGACGTTAGCCAGTCCCCTGGCCTTAGAGAGGAGAATAATTCCCAGAGTCACCATTTTGAATTTTGGTTTTAAAAGGTGCTTGTTTAAATATCTGAGATCCAGGATGGGCCACCATTCTCCTGTCTTTTGGGATAAGGAAGTACCTGAGTACAACCCTTTGCCCTGGTGTAGGGTGGAACCCTTTCCACAGCTCTGAGAGCCAGGAGGGAAGAGACCTCTGCCTCTAGGGCAAGTGCCTCTGGTGGATTTGCAGGTGGAAAGGATCTGGTTCTCATCTTTGGAAATTTTTTGAAGCTGAGAACCAGTCCCTGGCTTACTACTTCCAGGACCCACTTGTCTAATGTCAGACACTTCCAGTCCTGGACAAAGTAAACCAGCCTGCCCCCTACAGGTAGCTGAGAACCGGCCCTGGCAACCCCATCAGGGTGCCTGCTTGGCAGGGGCTTTGTGCTGAGGGGTGGAAGCAGGCCTGCTTGTAGCCCGTCTGCCTCTCCCTCTAAAGAACCCTCTCTGGGCATAAGCAGAAGAGGAGGCCTGGGCTTGCTAAAAAAGCCTATGAAAAGGCCTGCCCCTGCCCCTGGGAAGCTGCCTTTGAGGAGTGGCCTGCCTTTCCTTTGCCTGTGCCCTCCTATAGGTGGTCCTATACTCATCCATTTTCTTCATGTAATTCTCTGTCTGCTCCCCGAACAGAGAATTACCCACAACAGGAAAATCCATGGCCTTAGTCTGGGTATCCTGTGACAGGCTAGTACATCTGAGCCAAGCCATTCTGAGAAGTGCCACAGATGTAGCCATGACTTTTGATGACACATCATTAGAGTCCACTGCAGCATGGAATTGCATCTTGAATGCCTCAATACCATCAGCAGCCACCTGCTCCAGCTCCTTGGCAAGCTGGCCAGGGACCTGTTTTGCTAGAGCCATAACATTATCTCATCTGGATTTCTGATATCTAGCAACATAAGCCATATAATTTGCCTGTTTGAGTCCCAAACTGTTTCTTCGCCATGGCATCAATCCTCCTGGAGTCCTTGTCAGGGGGGGTGTGAAGCCAAGGGAATATTTGCCTTTTCACAGGCTGCAGCCTGCACTACCCCAACATGGCTGCATTGTTGTGTAAGAAACTCTGTATCAGAGCCTGACAATGTGTACCTCTTGTCCATTCTCTTATCCACAGGAGGTATAGTGTGAGTAGTTTTTAGAATTTTCACTGTCTGTTTCCCAAAAGATTTATGCAAGGGAATAGACAGTCTCCTAGACTCTGGGATAGCCATCATTTCCACATAGTTAGGCTTCTCTTGATCATCCACAGCTTCCTCCATAGGGAGCTGGAGGGTTTCAGCCACTTTTTTGTAAAACATAAAATGAGAAGGGGACTTAGAAAGCCTAGGAGGAGACACTCCTGAAGGTCTGTCTGGGGAGATGTCCGGGTCAATGGGCACATTCAGACTTTCAAATCCACATTCACTCTCCTCATACGCCTCTTCCCCCCCCTCCTCCGGTTCATAATATTCCTCTAAATCATACTCTTGAACCGGTGGAACCGGCCGAACAGGATGCTTACCTGGTGGTGCCGGTTCGGTCGCAACCGGGGAAAGCGACTGGACAATTTTAAACGCTTTGGCTATTTCTTCAGTGGTTGGAGAGGAAAGTTTTGGCTCCACACCAGCTGATTTCCTAGTCCTTTTTGCTGGAACCGACTGCTCAGAGTCGGATCTCCTTTTGCCTGAGGAAGTCTCGCCCTGGTCAGAGGGCACTCCCTCTGGTTCGGTTTGAACCGAACTGGGCTGGCCATCTGGTTCAGCGGACTTTTTGGCCTCCCTTTCCCTGAGCCTACCAACTCTCTTTTCTAGGGTAGCTGCAGGAAAATTTTTACAAATCTGGCAGTCTGCATTGAGGTGGTCAAACCCCAGACAATACGCACAGGTGGTGTGGGGGTCAGCTTTGGCAAAGACTTCCCCACACACACTGCAGTGTTGAAACCCAGTGGGCCCGGTTTTTCTTTTGGATTTCTCAGACATAGTGCCAGTCCTAACCAAACTTACCCATTTATGGCAATCTGCCAGGTAAGACCCTCTTATCGGTTCCCAACCGTGTCACGGGTCATGGAAAAAAAACGTAATAAAATCCATTTTTTTTAGAACTGATAAGAACCGGTAACCACACTCTAAATGACATATTAGATATTTTAAACAACCTGATTGGTTCAAACCGAACCGATAAACCGTTTACAGGTTCCACACAGAATAGAAATTAATGTAAAACCTATCTAGTACTCACAAATACCACAGACAGAATCTGAACCGACCGGTTGCGGTTTAAATTCGGTCAAAAACCAAGGAAAACAATACTTTAACCGACAAAATGAACCGAGCAGAAGGAGAAATCTCCGGGCGACTGTTCAATGGTGAGAGTAAAAGAATCTGACGGTTTGAGTTTGAAGAACAACAGACAGAGTTTCAACCGAGCTTGAGCTCAGCGTTCCATGCCTGGCATGGAAAGTTAACTCTTTCACCTCAGGAGCAGTTCGAAGGTTGGGACTCACTGCATATGTCATAATATAGCAAGACTTCATGTTGTTTGAAAGATCTGCAACAGAGTTCATACACAAAGTGGGGC
Source organism: Neoceratodus forsteri (assembly GCA_016271365.2). NCBI lineage: Eukaryota > Metazoa > Chordata > Ceratodontiformes > Ceratodontidae > Neoceratodus > Neoceratodus forsteri. Next base: position 1,112,391,500 of record CM028133.1, read on the forward strand.
GAAAAGGATGAGAAGGGACTCGGCAAGGTTGAAGGCATGATCAAATGTGTGGCAGCTTAGATTCAGTGCTAAGAAGTGCAAGGTAATGCACCTGGGAAACAAAAACACAGGGGAAGAGTACACAATGGGGGGTGAGATACTCACAACAAAAATGGAAAGGGACCTCGGGGTAGTCATATCAGACGACCTAAAGGTGGACAAGCAATGTGAGAGGGCAGTCAGGAGGCTGGGGATACTGGGATGCATGGGAGAGGCATCACCAGGAGAAGTATGCAAGATGGTCCAGGGAAGTGACCAGAAAGGGAGGGGCCAAGGCCAGAGGGAGCTGAGATTACGCTGGAATTAACGGGGGTAGACTTTTCAGATACATCAGGAGAAAAGGAAGTGCAAGAAGACAATAGTGAGGATAAAAGGGGTGGGGAGTGGACGGAAAGGGTGAGGAGCAGGCAGAAGCACTGAATGAATGCTTTTGCTCAGTGTTCATGGAAGAAAGGGTGACCGCTACCATCATGGGCTGGAATGGTGTGGACAGGGGAAAGGAGGCAACAGATGGAAGAATTGAGGCAAGTAGAGTCCTAGAGGGACTGAGGGCACTGAAGGTAGACAAGGCACCAGGGTCGGATGGTATCCACCCCAGGGTGCTGAGGGAGATGGCGGAGGTGTTGGCGGAGACACTGGCTGGTCTGTACAGCACCTCACTGGAGTCTGAATGTGTGCCACTGGACTGGAGGATGGCACATGTAGTACCATTACACAAGAGCAGACCAAGGGATGAACTGGGTAATTATTATCCGGTAAATCTCATCTCCATAGTGTGAAAACTCATAGAGACAATACTAAAGGAAAGACTGGTGTTGTGCCTGGAGGACAATGGCCTCCAGGATGTGAGGCAGCATGGATTTGTTTCAGGGAAGTCTTGTCAAACCAACCTGATACAGTATTATGACTGGCTGACAGGTGAGCTGGATAAGGGTCATGGGTGGATGTTCTTAACTTGGACTTCAGCAAGGCCTTCGATTCTGTGCCTCATGGGTGGCTTGGGCGGAAGCTAACTGGTGTAGGGGTGGGGGCAGAAATGATGAACTGGATTATAAACTGGCTGAGAGGGAGGCTGCAACGGGTGGTGGTGAGAGGGGAGCTCTCAACTCCAAGGCTGGTGATGAGTGGGGTGCCACAGGGCTCTGTGTTGGGGCCAGTATTGTTCGGGCTCTTCCTTTCAGACATTGCACATGGGGTGGTGAGCAGGATAAGTCTGTTCACTGACGACACCAAAATCGGAGCAGTGGTGAATGGAGATGAGGGTTGGAAGAAGCTGCAGGGGGGACCTAAGCAAGCTAGAGGAGTGGTCAGAGAGGTAGTAGCTGGGGTTCAATGCAAAGAAGTGTAAGATTATGCACTTTGGGGTGAAGAACCCAAGGAGACAATACTGGCTGGGAGGGATAAAGCTGGGGATCACTGAGGAGGAGAAAGACCTAGGGGTAATGATAACAGGGACCATGGACAACACTGCCCAGTGCAGGAGAGCAGCTGCAAAAGCGAACAAAATGCTGGGGTGCATAGCGAGAGGTTTTTCATCCAGGCGAAGAGAGGTGATCTTGCCCCTCTACAGGTCGCTGGTAAGGCTGCACTTAGAGTATTGTGTGCAGTTTTGGAGGCCATACCTAAAGCGTGATATCAAGCTACTGGAGGGGGTGCAGTGGAGGGCAACAAAGATGATATGTGGAATGGAAGGGGCAGACTATGAGAGCAGGCTGGGAGACCTGAATATGTACACCCTGGAGGATAGAAGAGACAGGGGGACATGATAGAGACATTCAAATATCTGAGGGGAATCAGTAAGGATGGGACAGATGGGGTCTTTAAGCTAAGAAGGGGGAGGGACACCAGGGGCATGCTCTAAGAATAGAGGGGGGAAGATTTAGGAAGGAAATGAGGAGACACTATTTCACAGAGAGGGTGGTAGCAAAATAGAATGCCCTACCAGAATGGGTGGTATATGTAAATCTGTGAACAGTTTCAAAGGGCATGGGACAGGGAACAGGGAGAGAGAGGGTGGGGAGGTGGGGGTGGCAGTGGGATGACAAATGGGAGGGGGGTGGGGCAGCTGCAAACTAGGGGAGCTAGCTGCACACTCGAGCAGACTTAGATAGACCGGGTGGTCTGTTTCTACTGGCACATTCATATGTTCATATCACTGTTTTCTCTACTCCTCCCTCTCCGTAATGTCTTTACCCCACAAGAGGCTTGTCCACCTCCCTCTCCATAACGCCTCTACCCCATAAGAGGCTTGTCCATCTCCGTCTCCGTAATGTCTCTACCCCACAAGAGGCTTGTCCACCTCCCTCTCCATAATGCCTCTACCCCAAAAGAGGCTTGTCCACCTCCTTCTCCGTAACGTCTCCACCCCACAAGAGGCTTGTCCACCTCCCTCTACATGACGCCTCTACCCCACAAGAGGCTTGTCCACCTCCCTCTCCGTAATGCCTCTGCCCCACAAGAGGCTTGTCCACCTCCCTCTACATGATGCCTCTACCCCACAAGAGGCTTGTCCACCTCCCTCTCCATAATGCCTCTACCCCACAAGAGGCTTGTTCACCTCCCTCCCTCTCCATAATGCCTCTACCCCACAAGAGGCTTGTCCACCTCCCTCTACATGACGCCTCTACCCCACAAGAGGCTTGTCCACCTCCCTCTCCATAATGCCTCTACCCCACAAGAGGCTTGTCCGCCTCCTCAACATTAGGACGCCTCTACCCCACAAGAGGCCTATCCACCTCCCTCCGCAGAATGCCTCTACCCCACAAGAGGCTCGTCCACCTCCCTCTCCGTAACATCTCTACCCCACAAGAAGCTTGTCTACTGTCTGTCCTTCATCACCAAATACTGGTTTGGATCTCTTCCTTTTATCTCTCTTCCCACCTATTACCTGATAGCCCCTCATCGTACTCCTTGCACTCCAGGGACCCCACTTTTTCTCCCTTCCCTATCCCCACTTAACAGCTGGTCAGACTGCCTTCTACCACCTCCCTTTCCCCTGGAATCAGCTCTCCTCAGACTTTTACCATTCCCCCTCGCTCCTTTCCCTCAAACACCTCCTCAGATTCCTTTCTATTCCCCAGTGCTCTTGCTCCTCCTCCTCCTCCTCCTCCGTTTCACATTCACTACCTCCCTAGTCTCCTGTCCTTTCATATCTCCCTGACTCAAGCAGTTTGCAGTTGTTCCTACAAATAAATATTTGTTACTTGTACAGTTTTGTTCTTACTGGGTAATTTCAATTGTTTCTTAAATGCTTTTTGATTTTATTTCCTTACATTTGTATCATACTGTAGTACTGTACTGATTTTGTATCCTCTGTATCGTTTCCCTTTTCCCCAGGATGCACCTAGAAACGAGCCTCAGCTCAGTGTGCCTCTCCCAGTTACCAATTTTTAAATAAATGAACATACCTGTGATAATATAAAACTGTGCACGAGGGAGGTTTTGTGAAGTTAGGAAGGAGATTGGCCCTTTAGGAGAGAGAATGCACAAACACACTATAAGATCTGGGTTCCCCTTTTTCCTGTAGGGAAACCATGGAGTAATTTGCCGTAATAAAGGAGTGTTTATTATGGCAAACATGCACACAGTTTCCCTTGCTCTGCGCATGCGCCCCGCAGGTTCGTGCTTCCCAACCGCTCACTCTCTGCTTCCCTTGTCACCCTCTCAACCACCAGAGGAACTCGGCGGTAAGTTATATTAAAAACCAAAATGTAAATTTCCGCAAGTTGATGGATAAGAAAATACTTTAAAACAAGTTTAAAATCTCAATGAAAGTGTGATGTCTGGCCGAAAACGCAGCCGGACCGTGGACTCACCGAAGTGTCTAGTATTTTATATAATTGCTGTGGCGAAAAAGGGGACACCCAGCAATTATATAAAATAAAATATGGGGCCAGCCCACCGGCACAGCGGTTGGAGTTCCGCTTGCGACACCAGCAACCCGGGTCCGGGAATGGACTTAGGTCATTGGAGGGCCAGCCAGGGGGAGAAGGATAGAGCGTCCTTAGACTGCTCTCCTTCTCCAGGGGGAGGGAGGGCCTGTGTTCGGTGCCTAGCGATGCCCAGCGGAGGCTGGGCATGCCGCAAGAACACTGACACCTGTGTCAATCAGGGGTGGGGCGGACACTGGCCATCATTGCATGTCCCCACCCCTGCCTACAGGGGAAGAAAAACCTAGGCCTGGTTCGTCTCCATGATGCCCTCCCCCTAGGGCCTCCATTAGCCTTTGATGCCAGATCCCCAACCAGATACTGTACTTGCGGCGGTGTTAGGGCCATCGCTGCAGCCCCATCCTCTGGGGGGTAAGCCAGGGGTGACCAGGGAGCGCTAGCTATGATTGGAGGTGGAGGCACGGGGGGCCATGACCAGGGTGGATTCCCAATGGACCAAGGTACCGCAAAAAACATAGTAAAAAAAAAAAATACGGGGTGGGGTAGTTTACACACATCCGAGGGGTTAGATGCATTCTCAAAGTTGCCATAACTTCTGAAAACCTCTCGAGCTGCACGCTCAAGGTTTACAATGATGTCATGGCAACCTCTCAAAGTGTTTACAGCACCAAAGACCATACATTATCCTCTATAAGTTGACCCTTAAATAATGGAAAAAAACAAGAAAAAAATTTAATGCATTTTATTAATTCAATTTTAACAAGAATATACACAAATAAGTACAAATTGTAAAAAATCTAAACTGATATATAATTAATAAATACTTTCTACTGTCTAGCTGTGATGTCACTTTCCTCAAGTAGTGCATAAGTGCTGCAGGCTGATCTTGCTGCCTTTAGTAGCTTGTCCTATTGCTTATAGTTGAAGCATTCCCCATGTATGAAGTGAGAGTTGCACAAGCTACAAAATGCAAACTGGTGTCCTCTATCACTTTTTTGTAAGCAGCTAAATTCAGTGGTGATCGCGCAAAAGTATATCGGTTGCGTGGTATACCGCTACCGCGCAAATGCTGTGGTACCACTGAATAGCGTATACCGCAACAACGCGGTGTGCAGTAACAGTATATTTTGTGCGATCACCACATAAGTCGGGAGATTTGCTTTCCCATGCGGGAGTTTAGTTAAAAAAACATGACTGTCCTGGGCAAAACGGGTGACACCACATGTATGAATAAATAAATAAAAATAAGTATATGGGGACATTTTTTAATTTGTATTTATGTACGTTAAAGCAGTCTTGGAAAAAATGAAAGCCACCGCTCAACTAACAGGGCCCCTATTAGTTGAGCAGTGGCTTTCAGACTTGTATGTGGTGCGCCTCCACACTCTCCCTGCTTAGGTATCACAAAACGTGTGAGCGTGGGGGCGGGGCTGGTGGACAAGGTAGTGGAAGAGATTGACTGGCCATGGGTTTGGCTCCAGTTACGGTCCATTCCCTCCCAAAAAGGGCACGCTTAAAATTCTACGTTTTGGAAGAAATAGGCTAATACTGCCATAAGAAGATAATGAGGCTGTAAAGCCCAGTTGTAGATCTCAGAAAATTCCTTTAAAATGAGAAGCACCCTGGGAGGGAACTGAGATGGGGGAACTATTTACAATGTGAGGGCTGGGAAGGAGGAACTTTTAAACATTAATCACATATTCTGCCTGTTATTTTGGGAACTGTTAGCACTTTAACAGCGTCATTTTTTTTCTGTTTAGCACACTGTGAAAACTAAACTGCAATGACTGATGCAGAGTCAGATCAGGAAGGTGATACCAATGAATATCAACATCTGGTCCATTCCGGAGAGGAAGATGAGCAGTTTTACAGTCCTCGGACAGAAACGGCACAACTCTGCCCTGCCCCAAGTCGCAAGAACATCCTTTTCCTTTGCTGTGGTGTCATAGCGCTGTGTTTCATTGTGGCTGTGCTGGCGTATCTGTCTGGGGAATCGGGGTACACCCTGGTGGATGTTAGAACAGAGTGTGGGGTGGTGAGGGGTTACTATAGCAGCACTGCATACACATTCCAAGGAATACCCTACGCCGTGCCCCCAGTAGGCAATCTGAGGTGGAACCCACCACGAGGACTTAACGATGCCAATTCCTGCTGGAACGGCACATATGATGCTACTTACTTTAGAGAGATGTGTGCTCAAGTTCGGCCCATGACAAGAGATGGGAAGGTGATGGGTTCGGAGGACTGCTTACACCTAAATGTGTGGACACCCACATTGGAAAAGGAGGCAAAGCTGCCTGTCATGGCGTATATTCATGGGGGCTTCTTGCAAATCTTCAGCAGCTTTGAGAAGGGCTATCACCCTACAGAAGAGCTAGCCAAGCAGACAAATATGGTTTACGTTAGCTTTAATTACCGTCTGAATGCATTTGGTTTTATGGCACTGGAGCTTCTGAGGCAAAATTCACCACACAACACATCAGGTGAGTGATAAAAAGGTTATGTGCATTACAAGTCCTGAAATACCATGGAGGTAAGAGTCCAGGTACTGAAAGTCCAGAGACATGTCATTTCAGGCTGGTGAGCATAGCAGAGCAACAACTGTCTGACAACCACCTCAATATCCCGTACTCAACAACTTCTGCCCAGTAAGCACTACCTAGCAATTACTGCCCAACAAACACTACTCAGTTGCCCATATCCAACAACTTCTGCCCAGCAAGCTCTACCCAACAACCCATATACAAGTAATGTCCAGTCAGCATTACCCAGTAGCCTGTACCAAATTGCTACCCAATAAGCGCTACCCCAACTACTGCCCAACAAGCGCTACCCAAACTGTTGTCCAAGTACCACCCAGCAGCCTGTACCCAGCTACTACCCAACAGCCCATATCCAACAACTGCTGTCCAATGAGCAGTACCGTGCCATCAGTACTCAGCAGCTACAACCACTACCCAACAAGCACTACCCAGTAATCCATACCTAACTACTGTCTAATGTGTGCCTAACAAAAAGTACCCAACTACTGCCCAACAAGAACTACCCATCAGCCTGTTCCCAGTAACTAATTCCTAACAAGCAGTATGAACCAACCCATACCAGCTACTTCCCTACAAGCAGAACCCAGCAGTCCATGCTCAACTACTGCCCAACAAGCACTACTCAACAGTCCATGCCCAACAAATACTATTGAACAAGCATTACCCCACCATTACTACTCAACAACCACAACCCAGCAACCCATACCCCGAAACTACTGCCCAGAAAGCACTACCCAGCAACCTATACCTAACAGCTACTGCACAACCACTGCCAGTAACCCATACCAACAACTACTGTCTAGCAAGCACTATCCAACACCCCATACCCAACTACTGCCCAACAAGCACTACACAACTGCTGCCAACCAAGCAGTACCTAACAGTCCATACAAAGCAACTAGAAACATAAAAATGATTTTGTCAGCAGAAAAGGACCTTTTAGCCCATCCAGTCTGCCCCTTGTTCCTGCCTATGCCATCACTACTGACCCTAGTTGGTCATAGGTGTCACTCCCTCCTCCTGTTCCTCTGCCTTAAATGCTCCTGTGCCTATCCTATGCATGCTTAAGGCTCCCCACAATCTTTGCCCTGTTACCTCCTCTGGAAGGCTATTCCAGTCATCCACCACCCTTGTTGTGAAGAAGTATTTCCGCACATCTCTTCTAAACTTCCCCCTCTTAGCTTCATTGTATGCCCTGTTCTAGTGCCATCCTGTCTCTAAAATAGACCCTCCACTTACACCTTGTTCATTCCTGTGAGGTACCTGTAGCTTTCAGTCATGTCCCCTCTCACTCTTCTCTCTTTCAGGAAGTACATGTTGAGTTCCTGCAGCCTTTCCTCATATGGCTTCTCATGGAATTCCCTCACCATTTTGGTTGTTCTGTTCTGTACTGCCTCCACCGCTTCAAGGGTATTTGCAGAGCTGTGGTCTCCAGAACTAGATACAGTACTCTCGGTGGGGCCTCACCAGTGAGCGATACAATGGCAGTACCACCAGTTTGACTCCCAGCTTGTCACTTTCTTCCCCACTCCCGGCAGGATGCTTGCTTCCTTAACTAGCCTCCTGTGCGGCACAGTGTTAAAATCCTTACTGGTGTCCAGATAGACCATGCCCACTGCTCTCCCTTGATCCACCTCCCTAGTAACCCAGTCAAAGAAATTTGTGAGATTAGTTTGATGTGACCTGCCCCAAGAAACCATACTATCGGTGGTCCTGCAGCCCTTTTGCCCCCAGGTGCTCCACAAGCCTTTCCTTCAGCAGTGCCTTCATTAACTTCCCCACCACTGATGTGAGACGGAGACTGACTGGTCTGTAGTTGCTGGCATCCTTTCTACTGCTGCTTTTGTGCAGAGAGACCATATCGGCTCTCCTCCAGTCCTCTGAAACAACCCCCATCTCCGCTGAAGTGCTAAAAATCACTCCCAGAGGGGCTGCCAGCATCGCGCTCAGTTCCTTTAAGACCCTTGGGTGAATCCTGTTCAGTCCCATTGCCTTATTCTCCTTTAAGGCATCCAATTCCTTCTGGACTCTCTCCACGGAGAATGGACTTGTGCCCACTTCCCCTGCTCCCTGTTGCTTACTGCAGCATGGTGCCCCCCCATTGTGAAGACAGAGCAGAAGTAATTGCTTAGTGTTTCCTCTTTCTCTTGATCTTCCTCTGTGCAGTCCCCCTGCCCTCCTGATTCTCTCTGTCCCTTCCCTTGTCTTCCTCTTTTCCTATACATACCTGAAGAAGGTCTTGTCTCCTTCTTTTGACCTCCTTAGCTATCCTCTCCTCTGTTAGTGCATTAGCTGCCCTCACCCTCCATCTTGCCTCCCTTTGTTTTGCCAGATATACCTCTCTGTCTTCATCCTTCTGGGTCTCCTTGTACTTTCAAAATGCTGTTTTCTTCTCCTTCACTGCCTTTGCCACCTCCATAGAGAACCATCATGGACTTCTTCTCCTCTTTCCCTTGCTCACTTCCTTCAAACAGCATATTGTTGCCTACTTCACAGCAACCATTGTCCAACGTCTTGTACACAGCTGTTGCCCAACAACCTACACCCAACAACTGTTGCCCAACAAGCACTAGTTACACAACAGCCAATACCCAACAACTGCTGCTTAACAGGCACTACACAACCAGCCATATAAACATATGAATTTGCCAGCAGAAGAAGACCATGAGGTTTATTGAGTCTGCTCGATGCAAGCCTACTGCTCAAGTGATTTACAGTGGGCCTGGTCCTGCCCCCCCAACAATCTTGACCATCCCCGTCACACTGTCCCACCCCCTCTTGAACCCAACCACCGTCTTCTGGCTGATGACCTCTGTTGGGAGTTCATTCTACCCTTACACCACACACTTCATAAAGAAGGGTCCTCTGACCACCTTTTTGAACCTTCGCCATGCCAGTTTGTTACATTGCCCCTCATGTTCTTGATTTCACTTAGGCAAAAGAGGTTCCCAAGGTCCACCTTTTTTATACCTTTAAGGTACTTGACATTTTCAATCATGTTCACCCCTCAAATGAATAAATGTTGAGGTTTCTCAGTCTGTCTTCATACGTACTATCCTATCAGTATTTTTTCACCTACAGGTCTGCCTGGCAGACCCCCTTACTCCATCACTGAACTTCTCACGGATTTGTTGGTTATCCACTGCTTGCCCAGGACATAGAAACATAGAAATTGCTGGCAGACAAGGACTGCTAGGCCCATCCAGTCTGCCCGTAGGTACTACACGTTGTATGTGGCTACTGACCCTATGTGATCTTGGCTTTTCATCACTCCCTCCCCTCTCAAGGTTCCCGTACACCACATAGTGTGGTGGGTGGCCAAGTGCATTGGTCATGCAAGAGCTTGTGGGAGGGGACGACATACAGCGACATACAGCAGTATGACCATTTTTCCTCTGGTTGTCTCCCAAGGGAGTGCTGTGTGTAGTGAAACAAGCGTGCATGTGTGCAGAGGCTCACATTCACACCAGAACGTCTTGTGGCAGCCCCTCCCCTTCTGTGTTCCCCAACTGTGCCGCCAACTGGTCTCCACCAGGGGGCAGCCCCACAGTGGGAATCTTGCCCCCCCCCCGGATGGAGAGCAGTCCATGGGGACAATCAATACTTCCTCCCCTAGTTGGCCCCCGAACGCGGGTCACAGATGTCATATGAACATACGAATTTGCCAGCAGATAAAGCCTTATGGTCTATCGAGTCTGCTTGAGTGTGCAGCTAGCAACCCTTATACTCCAGCTGCCCTTCCCGCCCCTCCCCTGACCCTCCATCTTACCCTATCCCATCCCTTTTGAAGCAGTCCACTGTTCTATAGGATACCACTTCCGCAGGCAACGCATTCCACCCAGACACCACTCATTCTGTAAAAAGGTGTTTTCTCATTTCCCTCCTGAACCTTCCCCCCCTCCAATCTGAGATCGTGACCTCGAGTGTCCATGCCCCCCTTAACTTGAATAGTCCCTCCGTGCCTGTCTTGTTTATTCCCTTCATGTACTTGAAGGTTTCAGTTATATCCCCCCCCATCTCTCCTCTCCTCTCCTCTCCTCCAGTGAGTCATGAGTGGTGCCGATACTGCTGTGCCAGCGGGTAGTCACTGGCTGCTGCCTTCTTGCACTGAATAGACTACTTTAGGTTGCTGGTAATGGCTATCCCCAAATTCTTTTCCTTTTCATATACAGTGACAGGTGACCCCCCCCAGTCTGTATTTACCCTCGAGTTCTTGCTACCGATGTGCATGGCCTTGCACTTTTTAGTACTGAACCCCAGTTGCCAGATGCCAGATCACCTCTCTAGCTTTGCAAGGTCCCCTTGCAGGTCATTTACCCCTCATCTAACACTGTTTGTTGAGCAGAAGTTGTTGAGTATGGGTTATTGAGTAGTCATATCGATCAACCACTGTCCAGCAAGAAAAAATTACTTACCATAGTAATGTTTTTTCTAATGGAGTCTTGCTGTATTCTGACTACATGCAGTTAGCCCCAGCACTTAAACTGCCCCAGAGAGGAAAGAGTTAATTTCTATGCCAGGCATAGAACGTTGACTTGAGCTCAGTTTTCAAACCTCTGTCTCTGGTACATATCAGTGTAACCATCAGATTCTTATGAGCACTATACTAACTAACCAATAGCTATAGAAATTGTTTTACATTTTTTTTTTGCCATAGGCAACAACTGCTTGGGCCAAAAAGACTCAAGTCGAGAACCCAAAAAGAACGATATGTAGACAGTGAAAAATGCAATAACATTAACATAAAACAAAAAAAACCCACCTGGCCAGGAAGGGTACAAAGGTACACCTCTGGGGTGCAACACTATACCTGCGAACCCACATCTCAAAAGACTAGGTTCTGGGAAACAGGGAGGGAGGTCAGAATACAGCAAGACTCCATTAGAAGAAACAACATTACTATGGTAAGTAATTTTTCCTTCAAACAACATGAAGTCTTGCTGTATTCTGACTATATGCAGTACTGCTGTGCCAAACCTAGCATCAGTCCTGGTCTATGCTTGGTGAATGTATGAACTGTTTTCCAGGTGGCTGCTTTACAACTTTCCACCAAGAGAATATCCCTAGCTGCTGCCAGGGAGGCAGCTGTACCCCTGGTCGAGTGAGCCCTCAAGCCTGAGGGGGTCTCATTCCCCAATTTTGAATAGCAGAATTGGATACAGGAAACAATCCACCTGGCAATAGATCTATTAGTGGCAGGTCAACCTTTTCGTACTTCTCCATAAGTAAGAAATAACTGAGTACAATCATTCCTATGGGTCTTAGTATACTCTATATAATCGCTAAGTGCCCTCTTCACATTAAGACTGCAACTTTCTCTCCCCTGAGGAAGAATGGTCAGTGAAAAATACAGGCAGAGACATAGATTGATTCAGATGAAAATCCGAAACCACTTTAGGAAGAAACTTTCTGTTCGTCCTAAGGACCACCTTATTCCTACGGAAGGAAATGAAGTCAGGTTCAACTGACAGGGCCTGCAATTCTCCGATTCTCCTGGCAGAAGTGATGGCTACCAGGAAGATAGTCTTCCAAGTCAAGTACTTAAGCTCAGCTGAGGATAAAGGTTCAAAGGGTGGCTGCATAAGCTGTGCAATGCAGACATTCAAGTCCCAAGCAGGAGTAGGCTCTCTGTGAACCAGACCTTTGAAAAACTAAAAACAGGATGAGATGCCAAAGAAGATCCCTTCCCCGCAGAAAAAAAAGCAGAGACAGCTGCCAAATGCACTTTAAGGGTAGCAGGCCTAAGGCCTAAGCTATTAAAATGAAACAGATAATACAGGGCTGTGGCAATGCTCGTAGAACCTGGTTGTATGTCCCTCTCAGAACACCAAATACTGAATCTTTTCCATTTAGAATTGTAAGTTTTTCTGGTGGAAGGTTTTCTGGAAACCTTAAGGATATCTACTACCCCTTAAGAAAGATGCAGACCTGCATACTCTAGCTCTTCAAGAGCCAAGATTTGAGTCTGACAGACTGAAGACTGGGATACCAAATCCTCCCCTGAGAGGAGGTCAGAAGGTCATGCCTCATGGGCAGAAATAGGCTGGCCCAGTCTGGAGCTACTACGATCACTGTACAGGGTTGAGACCTGATCTTGATCAGTACTCTGAATATCAGTGGAGAAGGAGGGACAGCATAAAGAAACCTGCTATTCAAGTCTAACAGGAGAGCATCTAGAGGAACAGTCCCAAGGATTGGAGGTCTGCAGCAGAATAGAGGGAGTTGATGGTTGTCTTGGGCCGAAAAGAGATCTATCTGTGGAGTGCCCCACCTCCTGAAAATTACCTGAAGGACATGAGAATTCAGGGACCACTCGTGGTGACCTTGAGGTATTCTGCTTAGAGCATCTGCCAGAACATTGTCCTTCCCTGGAAAGTGAACTGCCGTTAGAGAAATCTGAAGAGAATAAGCTAATGACCATACCTTCATAGCTTCCGTGCACAAGGCTATGGACCGAGTGCCCCCCTGCTTGTTTATGTACCACATTGTAGTGGTGTTGTCTGTCCTGATCTGCACCACTTTCCCTTTGACTGAGTCTGAGAATGCCTGAAGGGCTAGATACACAGCTCTGAGCTCCAGAAGATTGATGTGAAGGAGAGACTCCTGCTGTGACCAAGTACCCTGTGCAATGAGAGTCCCTAGGTGGGCTCCCCACCCCAGCAAAGAGGCTTCTGTGGTCAGAACCACTGAAAGTGCTTGACTGAGAAATGGAACACCTTATCTGAGATTGTCCTGATCCAACCACCAATGGAGGGCTTGGACAAGAGTCTGAGTCACTGAAATCAGTTTGGTGAGATAATCCTTTTTCTGCGACCAAAAGGACCTTAAATGGAACTGAATGTCCCTCATCTGGAACCTGGCTCCCTGAACCACTGTAGTGGAAGCTGCCATGTGGCCTAGGAGCTGAAGAAAATGCCTGACTGGACGAGACACCAGAGGTTGGAAAGAAGAATCCAGATCTGTAGGGGCCTTTATCCTTGAGCATGGGAGGAATGTCCTTGCCTGAATAGTATCCAGCTCTACTCCTATGAAGGTAAGGAGCTGTACTGGCTCAAGAAGTGACTTGGATAGATTGAGGAGGAATCCCAGAGAACTTAAAAGATTCTGGGTGACCTCTAGAGCTGACTTGACTTGGTCTGAAGACTGGCCTACAATAAGCCAGTTATCTAGATAAGGGAAGACTGAGCTGCCCTGCCTTCTGAGGAAGGCTTCCACTACTGCTAGACATTTTGTAAACACCCTTGGGGCAGATGTCAGACCAAAGAACATTGCTCTGAATTGGTAATGACCTGAGGGCAACTCAAACCTGAGGTACTTTCTGTGAGAGCATCTGATAGGAATAGGAAAAGAGGCATCCTTGAGATCCAGGGAAGCTAGCCAGTCCCCTGGCCTCAGAGAGGGAAGAATTATTCCCAGAGTCACCATTCTGAATTTTGGCTGTGTGATATGTTTGTTCAGATATCTCAGGTCTAGGATGGATCACCACTCCCCTATCTTTGTTGGGGTAAGGAAGTATCTTGAATACAGTCCTTTCCCCCTGTGATGTGGCGGAACCTTCTCCACCGCTTTTAGGAGTAGTAGGGAAGAAACTTCTGCCTCTAGAGCAATTGTTTCCAGGGGTGTTGCAGGTAAAAAAGACCTGGCTCTCAATTTGGGAAATCTTTTGAAGCTGAGAGCAAGTCCCTGGCTTACTACTTCCAGGGCTTATTTATCTGAAGTGATAGACATCCATGCCTGGAAGTAGTAAGCCAGCCTGCCCCCTACTGGAATTGAGGAGGCGAACCAGTCTAATACATCAGGGTGTCTGTTTGGCAGGAGCCTTAGACTGAGAAGAAGATGCAGCCCTGCTCATCTCTCTTCTACCACTCCCTCTAAGGAACCCCCTCTGCTGGAAGAAAGAGGAAGCCTGAGCTTAGTAAAAAGGCCTATGAAAAGGCCTGCCCCTGCCAGCCCTAGGCTGCTGCTTCTGAGGAGTGGCTTGCCTTTCCTTGGCCACTGCACTCCTGTAGGTGGTCCTGTACTCATCCATCTTCTTCATGTAAGACTCTGTTCGCTCCCCGAACAGAGAATTACCAGTGACAGTAAAATCCATGGCCTTAGCCTGGGTATCCTGCAAAAGGCTAGTACACCTGAGCCAAGCGAATCTCTTTAAGGAGACAGATGTAGCCATGACTCTAGATGCCACATCATTAGAGTCCACAGCAGCATGAAATTGCATCTTGGATGTCTCAATACCATCAGCAACCTCCTCCTCCAGCTGCTTGGCTAGCTGGGGGGAAGCCTTCTTAGCCAGCTCCAGAACCATATCCCACCTGGACTTCTGGTACCTGGCTGTATAGGCAATATAGGCGGCCTGTCTGAGTCCCAAGGAGATGCCAAATATTGTTTTTTGGCCATGGCATCCACCTTCCTGGAATCCTTATCTGGGGGGTGTGAAGCTAAGGGAATATTAGCCTTGTCACAGGCTGAAGCCTGCACTACCCCAACATCTATACCAGAACCTGACAGCATATACCTCCTGTCCATGTTTTCATCCACAGGAGGTATAGAAGTGGGCATTTGCAAAATTTTTTGGGCCTGTTTCCTTAAAGACATATGAGGTGGGATAGACAGCCTCTTGGACTCTGGGACATCCATCATTTCTACATAGTCAGGTTCTTCCTCCACTTCAGCAGCTTCCACAACTGGAAGCTGTAGAGTTTCAGTCACTTTTATGCACAACAAAAAGTGGGAAGGGGACTCATAAAGTCTGGGAGGGGAGACATTTGAAGGCCTATCTGGGGAGATGTCAGGCTCTACAGGCTTATCTAGGCCTTCAAAATCATTATCATCATCATCATCGGGATACTCTTCATCTCCCTCCCACTGAATATCATAAAAAGCTTCTGGAGCATAATCCGTTAGGGCAGGAACCATCTGAACCGACCGCCTGCCTGAAGACATCTGTTCGGATGGAACCTGGGCAAAGCGATTGTACAATGCTTATCGCTTTCGCAATCTCTTCAGCGGTTGGGATCTGCTGGGTTGGATCCGAACCGGATGATTTCCTCTTTTTCTTTGACGGAACTGATCCCTCAGAATTGGCTCTCCTTTTGCCCGAGGAAGTATCGTCCATGTTAGCAGGCACCTCCTCAGGTTCGGTGGGAACCGAACCGGGCTGGCCATCTGGATCAGCGGATTTCTCGGCCTCTTTTTCCTTCAGTTTACTTAACCTTTTTTCCAAAGTGGCTTTGGGAAAATTCTTGCATATCTGGCAGTCTGTTTTGAGATGGTTAAACCTCAGACAGTAAACACATGTGGGGTGGGGGATCAGCTTTAGCGAAAGCCTCCCCGCACTCAGCACAGTGTTGAAACCCAGTGGGACCGGTTTTCTTCTTGGGTTTCTCAGACATAGCCTTTTTCCAAAGTTACCCTTCTCAGCTTTTAAGCTAGGTAACACAAACTTATCGGTTACCAGCTGTGTCATGGGTTGTGGAAAAAATGAAGAAACTTATTTTTAAATCGATAAGAACTGGACACCACAATTAAATGAAGGAAATAAAGAACAGATTTGTTTCGGTTCCCAACCGGACCAACCGATGGGAAACCGAAGAAAAACCATTTCTAAACCAACAATTCCACTATCTACCTACTTACACTACCTGTACTGTAGACAGAGACATGATACCGAAAAATAAATGAAACGGTTGAGAAAAACCGACCGATTTTTACTTTTACCGAAGCGAAGGAGAGCTCTCTGGAGCAACTTCACAGTTAGGCGGAGTAAAGAATCTGATGGTTACACTGATATGTACCAGAGACAGAGGTTTGAAAACCAAGCTCGAGCTCAACGTTCTATACTCCTGCACAGAGTTAACCCTTTCCTCTCCGGAGTAGTTCAAGTGCTGGGGCTAACTGCATATAGTCAGAATATAGCAAGACTTCATGTTGGTTGAAGCACTACACGGCAGCCCATACCCAGCAATTACTTTCCAGCAAACCACTACCAACAGTCACTGCTCAAATGCCACAAGCACTACCCAACAGCCTATACCCAACAGCTACTGCTTAACACAAACTGCTATGCTGCCTGTGTTCAACATTCTGTACTGTCTCTTAACTGTTTCAGTGGTGGAACCTTTGTAAATGAGTCCTTGACTCAATGGTAATTTCTGATAGATAGATAGATAAAATAAATCTTTACCCAACAGCCTCAAGCCAAAAACTGCTACCCAGCGTGCACTACCAAGCAGGCCATATCCAACAACTGCTGCCCATGAACCACTACACAACAGCTCATATCCAATAAGTACTGCTCAAAAGGCAGTACAGCAGAGACCATATCCATCAACTACTGCCTCAATAAGCATTACCAGCATCCCATACCCAAGAACTACTGCTCAGCAAGCACTACAACACAGACCATCAAGCACTTGCCAATAACCTGTACCCAAAAACTACTGCCCAACAAGCACTACGCAACAGCCTTTATCCAACAACTGCTGCTCAGCAAGCACTACATACTGTAACAGACATACCCATCAACTATTGCCCAAAAAGCACTACCAACATCCCATACCCGTGCAATAGACTTGGAGACATTACCTTACAAAATAGATTAGATAGGCATTGGAAAAATCTTCCATATGATTTGAAATCAGTAGCTAGTTTACCAGTTTTTAAGATGTTATTGTATAATCACTCTAGCTCAACCTGTTCTTTTTTTAAATAGATTATGATGTGATGTGATGTTTTTGTTGTTTATGTATTTTGTACAACTTGCACCACAGGACATTGTTGAAAATGGGGATAAAACCCTAGCAATTTGTATCCTGTATAAAAATAAATTTTTAATCAATCAATCATACTCAACAACTACTGCTCACATGCTTCCCAACAACCTGTACCCAACTACTGACCAACAAGCGCTTCCCAACAACCTATACACAACTGCTGACCAACAAGCACTTCTCAACAACCTGTACCCAACAACTACTGACCAACAAGTGCTTCCCAACAACCTGTACCCAACAACTACTGACCAACAAGTGCTTCCCAACAACCTGTACCCAACAACTACTGACCAACAAGCACTTCACAACAACCTGTACCCAACAACTACGGCCCAAAAAGCACTATGCAACAGCCCATACCCAACAACTACTGCCCCAAAAACACTACTCAGCAGCCCAAAGCCAACAACTACTGATCAACAAGCAGTACCCAACAGACCTTATCCAACATCTACTGCTCAAAAATACTGCCCAACAGCCCTTATCCAACAACTACTGCCCCAAATGAACTACCCAACAGCCCTTATCCAACAACTACTGCCCAACAATTACTGCCCAACAGCCCTATCCAACAACTACTGCCCACAATGAACTACCCAACAGCCCTTGTCCAACTACTACTGCTCAAAAATACTGCCCAAATGCCCTTATCCAACTACTGCCCAAAACAAACTACCCAACAGCCCTTCTCCAACAACTACTGCCCAACAGTTACTACCCAGCATCTCTTATTTAACAAATACTGCCCAAATAGCACTACTCAGCACCCAGTATCTAACTACTGATAACAAAAACTGCCCAACAGCCCTTATCCAACAACTACTGCCCAATAAGTACAACCCAACAGCCCTTATCCAACAACTACTGCCCAATAAAAACTATCCAACAGTCCTTATCTAAGAACTACTGCCTAACAAGTACTACCCAACAGCCCTATCTAACTACTGCCCAACAAGTACTGCCCAACAGCCCTTATCTAACAACTGCTGCTCAAAAAGTACTGCCCAACAGCCCATACCCAGAAAATACTGCCCAACCAGTATTACCAGCATCCCAAACCCAATTACTACTGCTCAACAAGCACCACCCAACAAACTGTACCCAACTACTGCCCAACAAGCGCTTCCCAACAACCTCTGCCCAACAACTACTGACCAACAAGCACTACCCAACTACTGCCCAAAAAGCACTACCCAACAACCTGTACCCAAACAACTTCTGCCCAACAAGTGCTATGCAACAACTTGTACCCAACAACTGCTGCCCAACAAGCACTACCCAACAGCACTTATCTAACAACTACTGCCCAAAAAGCATTACCAACACCCCAAACCCAACAACTACTGCTCAACAAGTGCTTCCCAACAACTACTGCCCAACAAGCACTACTCAACAACCTGTACCCAACAACTACTGCCTAACAAGCACTACCCAGCAACCTGTACCCAACAACTGCTGCCCAGTAAGTGCTTTCCAACAACCTGTATCCAACTAATGACCAACAAGTGCTTCCCAACTACTGCCCAACAAGCACTTCCCAATAGCCCTTGTCTAACAACTACTGCCCAACTAGCACTACCCAACAACTACTACCCAACAAGCACTATCCAACAACCTGTACCCAACTAGTGCCCAATAAGCACTTCCCAACAACCTGTACCCAACAATTACTGCCCAAGTGCTTTCTAACAACCTGTACCCAACAGCTACTGCCCAACAAGCGCTTCCCAACAGCCCTTGTCTAACTACTGCCCAACTAGCACTACCCAACAACTACTGCCCAACAAGCAGTACCCAATGACCTGTACCCAACTACTGCCCAATGAGCGCTTTCCAACAACCTGTATCCAACAACTACTGCCCAAGTACTTCCCAACAACTACTGCCTAACAAGCACTACCCAACAACCTGTACCCAACTACTGCCCAACCAGCATTACCAATATCCCAAACACAACTACTGCCCAACAAGCACTACAGCACAAACATACCCAACAACTACTGCCCAAAAAGCACTACCCAACAGCCCTTATCCAACAACTACTGCTCAACAAGCACTACCCAACAGCCCTTATCCAACTACTGCCCAACAAGCACTACCCAACAGCTCTTATCCAACAACTATTGCCCAGTAAGCAGTACCCAACAGCCCTTATCCAACAACTACTGCCCAGCAAGCACTACCCCAACAGCCCTTATCCAACAACTACTGCCCAGCCAGCACTACCAAACAGCCATTATCCAACAACTACTACCCAGCAAGTACTACCCAACAGCCCTTATCCAACAACTACTGCTCAAATAATACTGCCAAACAGCCCTTATCCAACAACTACTGCCCAAAAAACACTACCCAACACCACTTATCCAACAACTACAGCTAAAAAAACCCACTGCCCAATAGCCCATACCCAACAACTACTGTGCAACCAGCATTATTAACATGCCAAACCTAACTGCTGCCCGACAAGTACTTCCCAACAACCTATACCCAACAATTGCTGTCCAAAAAGCACTACCCAACAACTTGTACCAAACAACTACTGCCCAGCAAGTGCTTCCCAAGTTATAACCTGTACCCAAAAAACTACTGACCAACAAGCACTTCCCAGCATCCCATACCCAACAGTTACTGACCAATAAGTGCTACCCAACAACCTGTACCCAACAACTACCGACCAACAAGTGCTTTCCAACAACCTGTACCTAACAGCTACTGACCAGTAAATGCTACCCAACAACCTGTACCCAACAACTCCTGCCCAACAAGCACTACCCAACAGACCGTATCTAGCAACTACTGCCCAGCAGCCCATACCCAACTGTCCCTGGGTGTGGGTATAAAAGATAGACATTGATTAAGTTTGTATAACATACAGTATGCTTGCTGCGTGATTTTATTTCAACCAGCTTCCAAAAATGAAAAATACAAGGAAATAAAAACAAATAAAAGAAAATAAGTCATACATAGCATTTGTCAGGATGCAGTAGTCCTTCATGATCAAATAACATCGCTGGGATCCTTTTCTCATCTGTGGCTCAGATTGCTTTGCGGACATGAAGACTGCATGTCCTTCCCTCTCTCATGCTTCAGGCAGACTAATAATCCAAGGCTGTGCTTGCAGCTGTTTTATAAGCTGTTTTATTTTTTTTATTATTTATTTAGCTTTTGTTTACCAGGTAAGTACACTAGACAAGTATTATGCTTATTTTCAGGAACGACCCAGGAGAGTACAACATGAGGAACAACAGTCAAGGAGACATGGCAAAGAGAGCACAGGTTTTTTGTCACAGTAAACAAACGTGGGAAATACATCATTTGACGCTAGGGGAAACACAGTAGTAAGCACATTTCAGATTATACACTCTAGACTAGCTAGTTCAACTGACAGATATATACAGGTCATCATACTTAGGAGTGGAGCATAGCTCAAGGACTGGATTGGTCATAATATAACTTATAACATTGTTGTATACACCCCCTAGGCTAGTTGGATTGCGGACAGGTATATACAGCTCATCACATTTTTCTAACTATGCACATGTTAGACAGAAACAGAAACACTTGGTAGTACAAGTTTCTACCAAGTGACCAAGGTGCAATATGTCATGGTTAGCCTATGACCGTGGAGCAATAATGGGTGTAAAAATGCCCAAGGCTTTTTAGGCAGGAGTAGTCAGAAGTCATTGATACAGTGGGGACAGCACCGGGCAGTCTGGAAAAATAAGGCTGTTTTTACAGTTGGCTCTGGGCTGACTGGAAAAACAAGGGTTGTTTACTTCAGATACCATGATGAATTTAAAATAAAACAAATACATTCTCCAGCCTTTTCTCTATTGAGGGAAATTTTTCTTTTATATTAAATCTGGCTTTCTCAGACACCAATCTACTATGTAGTATATAACATTTTCAATGTACTTAGGCAGTCATACATATTTTATACTATATGTGCTGCATAACAACAGTGCAGCAATAAAATGGTTTTTATTTTAAATGTGCAAATATTTAATAATGAGTGTCTTGTTTTTATATTGGCAAATGAAACTGCTAGCTAGTTATTACATTGTTTTGTCACTTTGAGCCATACAGGATGCATTTTAGAGGTACTTGAAAAAGAAACATAGAATAAAGAAGAAAAAAAGGGGGGGTTCTGTAGGTAGCCATCCTGACAGAACAGGGAGAGGATAGTACAGTACAAAATAATTAGGCAGCTGTTGCATTAGGCTGTAGAAAAATAAATTAGAATAGAGTCCTTCTAGTTCCAAGATAGGACAACCAGCTGTTCCACACCAATAACTACTGCCCGACAAGTATTACCAAACCCAACAACTACCCAATAGCATGAATCCAAATACTGCCCAACAAGCATTACCAAACCCAACAACTACCCAACAGCACGAATCCAACTACTGTCCAACAAGCATTACCAAACCCAACAACTACCCAACAGCACGAATCCAACTACTGACCAACAAGCAGTACCAAACCCAACTACCCAACAGCACAAATCCAACTACTGCCCAACAAGCATTACCAAACCCAACAACTGCCCAACAGCACGAATCCAACTACTGCACAACAAGCATTACCAAACCCAGCAACTACCCAACAGCACGAATCCAACTACTGCCCAACAAGCGGTACCAAACCCAACTACCCAACAGCACGAATCCAAATACTGCCCAACAAGCATTACCAAACCCAACTACTACCCAACAGCACGAATCCAAATACTGACCAACAAGCAGTACCAAACCCAACAACTACCCAACAGCACGAATCCAACTACTGCCCAACAAGCAGTACCAACATCTCATACCCAACAACTACTGCTCAACAAGCACTACATAGCAGACCATACCTATCAACTACTGACAAAAAGCATTACCAAACCCAACTACTACCCAACAGCACAAATCCAACTACTGACCAACAAGCAGTACTAACTTCCCATACCCAATAACTACTGCTCAACAAGCACTAGATAACAGACCATACCTATCAGCTACTGGCCAAAAAGCACTACCCAGCAGCTTTACCCGACAGCTGCTGCCCAACAAGTACTATGTAGGAGCCCCTACCCAACTACTGTCAAAGTCCTACCCAGTAGCATTTCCCAACAACTGTTGATCAGCAAGCAGTACCCAGCTGCCCGTACCGAACAACTACTACCCAAAAAGTACTATTGGACAATCTGTACTCCACAGTCACTACTGAACAGCCACAGGAGCTACCTAACAGCCTGTACTCAAGAACTACCACTCATTAAGTACTACCCAATAGTTGTACCCAACAACTACTGCTTAACAAGTACTAGCCTGTACCCAACCACTGCCCAAAATGCACTACCTGACAGTCTATATTTAACAGTCACTGCACAACAGTCACAACCACTGCCAAACAACTACTACCTAACAAGCACTACCCAACAGCCTGTACCCAACAACTAATGTCTAAAAGCACTACCAACCAGCTCATACCCAACTACTGCCTAACAAGCAGCCCCAGCAGCCCGTACCCAACTACTGCCCAACAAGCAGCCCCCAGCAGCCCGTACCAAACTACTGCTTAACTAGCAGCCCCCAGCAGCCTGTACCCAATTACTGCCTAACAAGCAGCCCGTACCCAACTACTGCCTAACAAGCACTCTGGACAAGTCACTACCTGACATACACTGCCCAGCACCAATGACTAACGCACATCACCCAGCACCCACTGCCTGATGTTCATTGCTTAGCACCCACTATCTGATACACACTGCCCAGCACCCACTATCTAATACACACTGCCCAGCACCCACTGTCTGATGCACACTGCCCAGCACCCCCTGTCTGATGCACACTGCCCAGCACCCCCTGCCTGATACACACTGCCCAGCACCCACTATCTGATACACACTGCCCAGCATCGCTGTCTGATGCACACTGCCCAGCACCAGCTGTCTGATACCCACTTCCCAGCACCCGCTGTCTGCACACTGCCCAGCACCCACTGTATGATACACACTGCCCAGCACCCACTTTCTGATACACACTCCCCAGCACCCGCTGTCTGATGCACACTGCCCAGCACCCACTTTCTGATACACACTGCCCAGCTTTGCTGTCTGATGCACAGTGCCCAGCACCCACTGTCTGATGCACACTGCCCAGCACCCGCTGTTTGATACACACTTCCCAGCACCCGCTGTTTGATGCACACTGCCCAGCACCAACTGTCTGGTACACACTGCCCTGCACCCGCTGTCTGATGCACACTGCCTAGCACCTGCTGTCTGATGCACACTGCCCAACACATGCTGTCTGATACACACTGCCCAGCACGCGCTGTCTGATGCACATTGCCCAGCACTCACTGTCTGATGCACACTGCCCAGCACCTCCTGTCTGATATACATTGCCCAGCACCCACTGTATGATACACACTGCCCAGCACCTGCAGTCTGATACACACTACCCAGCACCCCCTGTATGATGCACACTGCCCAGCACCTGCTGTCTGATGCACACTGCCCAGCACATGCTGTCTGATACACACTGCCCAGCACGTGCTGTCTGATGCACATTGCCCAGCACCCGCTGTCTGATGCACACTGCCTAGCACCTCCTGTCTGATGCACATTGCCCAGCACCCCCCGTCTGATGCACACTGCCCAGCACCCACTGTCTGATACACACTATCCAGCATCACTGTCTGATACACACTGCCCAGCACCTGCTGTCTGATACACACTGCCCAGCACCTCCTGTCTGATACACACTGCCCAGCACCCACTGTCTGATACACACTGCCCAGCACCAGCTGTCTGATGCACACTGTCCAGCATCCATTGTCTGATGCACACTGCCCAGCACCAGCTGTCTGATACCCACTGCCCAGCACCCGCTGTCTGATGCACACTGCCCAGCACCCGCTATCTGATACACACTGCCCAGCACCCGCTGTCTGATACACACTGCCCAGCACCTCCTGCCTGATACACACTGCCCAGCACCCACTGTCTGACGCACACTGTCCAACACCCACTATCTGATGCACAATGTCCAGCACCTACTATCTAATACACACTGCCTAGCCCTCTCTATCTGATACACATTGCCCGGCCCTGACTCTCTGATATGCACTGCCCAGCACCCACTGGCTACTACACAGTGCCCAGTCCCTACTATCTGATACACACTGCTCAGCACCCATTGTCTATCACACACTACACAGCACCTACTGGTTGGTACACACTGCCCAGCACTGTCTTATACACACCTCCCAGCACCCACTGAGTGGTACACACTGCTCAGCCCCCACTGATGCACACTAACCAGCACCCATTGTCTGATACACACCAGCCAGCACCCATTGGCTGGTTCACACTGCCCAGCAGCCACCACCTGATAACACACTGACCAACACCCACTATCTGGTACTGCCAAGCACCCTTTGACTGGTACACACTGCCCAGCACTCACTGCTTGATGCACACTGCCCAACACCCACTATCTGATAGTGCCCAGCACCCACTGGCTGGTACACACTGCCCAGCACCCACTGCCCAACACCCACTATCTGATTCAGACTGCCCAGCACCCACTGGCTGGTACACACAGCCCAGCACCCACTGCCTGATACACACTGCCCAGCACCCACTGGCTGGTACACACTGCCCAACACCCACTGCCTGATACACACTGCCCAACGCCCACTGTCTGATAGGCCCAGCACCCTCTGGCTGGTACACACTGCCCAGCATCCACTACCTGGTATACACTGCCCAGCACCCACTGTCTGGTACACACTGCCCAACACCCACTGTCTGATGCACACTGCCCAGCATCCACTGTCTTATAGACACTACCCAGCACCCACTGTCTGATACACACTAGCCAGCACCCACTGTCTGATGCACACTGCACAACACCCACTAGCTGATACACACTGCCCAACACCCACTGTTGGATGCACACTACCCAGCATCCACTGGCTGGTACATGCTGCCCGGCCTCCACTGTCTGATACACACAGCCGAGCCCCCACTATCTGGTACACACTACCCAGCACCTACTGACTGGTACACACTGCCAAGCACCCACTATCTGTTACCCACTGCCCAGCACCACTTGCTGGTACAAACTGCCCAGCACCCATTGTACAGTAACAACAGACTTACGTACTGTGCCTGGTAAGCCCTGCTTGGTACCTGTCTTGGCAAGAAAGGGCCAACTTGAATGAACAGGGTTACAATCCCATTTTAAGCTTGGATGTGTGTTCATAGACAAGTAATGTACTGCATAGTCGCAGCCATGTGACTAGAGGCACAAACGAGATGGACCCGAAGTCCCTTTGATCAGAACAATTCTATGCTACTTTGTGTTGATGTAGCTATTGCTCAGGAGGACCGTCTCAAGAGATAAGGACCCGTTGCACACTAACACATTGCTCGGGGGGGGGGGGGCACAGATTCCTGTGCCTAACTCTGAAGCAATAGAAAGCTGACTACACTGGATACTTGCGCTGTTCAGTAAAGCTACAGATTGTGGGGGAATGGGAACCTACTAAGTTATTTTATGCCAATTTGAGTATAACTGCAACATAGAATAACGATAGAATGATGAGAACACCTCCTTTTGAGGAAGTGTGGAAGCATGTTCCTTAAATATCAGTCATGATGTTTTGGTGTCAAAATGAATTTTGATGGCCTGGTGGCACTGAGGGTTGAGGTGCTGGATGCCACACCTAGCGCCATGCTGGCGACCCGGTTCGGTAATGAGCCCGGGTGCCGGGGGTCGGCAGAGGAGGGAGAGGATTGAGCATCTGATGGACTGTTCTTCTCTCCCTTGGGAGGGATCCAAGGCATGCCCAGCGAAGTAGCGACGGCCAGTGGAAGCTGGAGGCACTACATTGTGCTTGGGCTGACGAGTGGGAGGAGTGCAGCGGACGTCTGTGGCATAAAGCCGCACCAGCGTCATTGCACTGCTGCACTCCTAGGGGAAAAATACCAGAACCCCCCCCCCACGGCACTGCAGAGATGATGAGGACTCCAGGGGCAGACCCACATCCCAGCACTGGCCCATCATTCCAGGGGACTCTATGGCCCACCCGATGCTCAGGTAGGCCTCTCTAACTTCAGAAAGGCTGCCATGGGAGGGCGGACCCATCCCAGGGGGTGATCCGGGGGGCTAGGCCTGCCTGGGTGCTTTGGGGGAGGAAGCTGGAAAGCGATGGGTTCAGGCAGGGAGTAGAGACCTTGCAGAGGGAGTACCACGGAAGGATGCCCGGGCTGTAGGGAGCAAAAAGAAAGTCTACAAAAAGGAAAAAAGTGAATTTTGATGAATCTAAATCTGATAATACATTATAGAAAGGTGAGAGTGAGAGTGTTGCCTTTCTTCTTGTGTTATCTTCTTTTTATTCTAAAATGTTTTTATTGCCTTTAATTTACAGTTTTATTTACACATAATAGTGCAACCTAGATACAGCATCTTGTTTTCAGTGGGGTCCTGCTTTTACCCATTTTTACAGCTGGGTAGACAAGCAAATTGGCTCTGGTGGGATTTGAACCTGGGTCTTCTGGTTCACAAGCCCATACTATATCCACTAGACTACACTACCTACAGAACGTGAAGGAGAAGCAGGGAGGTGGGAATAAGAAGAAGCAAAAGGATCCAGAAGGAAATGATAGGTACATAATAGATAGAACGCTCAAGATATCAGGCTGTAGTTTGGCAGATGTCCAGAAGAAATTAGGATGTTGGTATGTACAGAAAAAGGGAATTTATTTATTTAAAATCTGTATTTGCCCAGGAGGACACACTAAGCTGCAGACAGCACGTTTCCAGTTTAGTCCCAAGGAAGAGCGCACACTAGAAGCATAACAAGCTGTGAAGGACCTAAATACATGAGCAGTGTGAACCATCACAATTTGATTACAGTTGCAATGCTATGTAAAATGCAACATGAATGACAAGATAAGTAATGTCCTGAAAAACAGTCACATAATCACAGTTAGATTACAGAAACAATGTAATGTGAAAACCAGCCTACATGACCAAATACATAATGCCCTGGGGAACAGTCGCATTGTCACATTTAGATAACTGTAGTAATGCAATGCACAAAACAGCATGTGTGACCAAATTATGACAGGAAATGTGACCAGATTCATTTATTCCCTTTTTTTTCTGTTAGCTTAAATAGTCTTCTAAGTTCTGTTTGGGATGGACATCCAAACTGGCTTCCAGGTCACATGTTCAGGCAGCTCTCAGGAGAAAATACTGCCCAACACCCTGGTAGTACTCAGTCCTTGGATTTCTGGCTCCAAGGTGCATAACTTTGCATTTCTTGGCATTGGAGCCAAGCTGCCAAATTCTGGACCATCTCTCAAGGTTTCTCAGGTCTTCCTGCAGGTCCTGTATCCCTTCAACTGTGTGCACCCTCGACAGAGTTTGATGTTGTCCACAAATAGGCATATGTTGCCCATAGTGCCATCCCTAGTGTTATTGATGAAGACGTTGAACAACATCTGCCCCGTTACCGAGCCCTGCGAGACTCCACTCTCATGATGATACCCTCCCCCCCACTGTCACCCTCTGGGTCTTGTCCCTCAACCACTTTTCTACCCACCTTGCCATCTTTTCCCCAACCCCAAGATCCTCCAACTTCCTGATCAACCTCTTGTGGGGTACAGAGTCAAAGGCCTTGTTGAAGTCCAGATAAAGGTTGTCCATCGCGTGGCCCCCCTCAGCTGTCTTAGTGACCCAATCAAAGAAGTCAATCAGATTTGTTTGACACGATCTCCCTCCCATAAACCCATGCTGCCTCACATCCTGGAGACCATTTTCCTCTAGATACCCTACCAACCATTCCTGAAGCATGGTGTCCGTGAGCTTACACACAATTTAGGTCAGACTGACCAGTCTGTAATTCCCCCGGATCATCCTTGGGAGTGCTCTTATGGAGGGGCACCACATGTGCCATTCTCCAATCCTGCAGTACCATGCCTGACTCTAGTGAACTATTGACAGGCCAGCCAGTGGCCCCGCAAGCTCCCTTACTACCTTAGGTGTAAGTCGTCTGGGCCTGGTGAGTTGTCCACTTTCAATGTTAGCTGCCCCTCCCTCACTTTATCCTCCTCTGCTACCACATTCATGCTCCCTTCCCCGCTCCCCTTCTGCTCCCTATAAGCACTGGTTCATCTTTTTCCCTGGTGAAGACTGTGAGCATGCACAGTCACGGCTTTTAGTTGTACCACTCGTTTCAAGGTAAAAGCTACATTGCCAAGCTTAATGATCTCCATAGGTTTATATTTGGCAGTACACTCATATGCTTTCTGAAAAAATGAAAGCGATCAAGAATGAGCCTACAGGCGCTCCGGTGCCATGCACACGTGAACACGTCATGCTGCAGGCGGGGGGAGAATTAGTCGGTCCACCTAAAATGTAATGCTACCCTAAAAATAGTGTTTTTTTAATATTGTACTGCCATCGGGTGCTCAGACGTGCTTTCATGAATGTGGGGAGCAAAAGGCGCCAGAAGTGCAAAAAATAACACAGAAACCTGACCGTGTCCCTTCAACATGTTTAAACAAGCAAAGTAATAAAGGCTGTGTGTAACGAGTCCATGAGTTGCATGACAAACAAAACGAGTGGTTATCAAAACAAATTGTCCATCAGTTTCTCTGGTCCCTAAAAAAGGAAATGAGGAATTGTGCATTTTGAAATTTACACATCTGGACTGTGATTTAGACATGGGTTATCCCTCTGTACAAACAAACTGCAATAAAATGAGAAGAGATAATCTATGGACCAAACAGATTGCAAACCTTGCTATAAAATACAGCTTCTGGTAATTTGAATTTCTACATTATTGGGAAACGTTAAGGCCAGAAATATATTTATCAGGTCCACTCTGGCAGAGTGGAACAGCCAGGAAGAGGCACCCGTGGCAGTGACTAGTGAGGAGGTGGGGGCCCTCTGTAGTAGAGTCCCCCAAGGAGGGTGGGAGAGAACCTCAGAGGAGGAGGAAGAAGGAACTTCTGGTGGGGTACTGGATTGTCAAGGGAATTGGGAATAGGAAGGGGGAGGAGAGGGAGGTCAGGTGCTTACACCGTGGCCCGGGGGGATGGGAAACATATCCTAGGGATCGCTAAGGCAGCAGGTAGGAAGGGGGAGTTGGATGTCATTGCCTACCTGGGGATAAATGTCCTGGCTAGGGACAGAGCTGGGATAGTGCAGGGGGAATGTAGGAACTGGGGAATGGCCTTAGACAGGGGGCACACTCAGTAGCTTTCGCTGAGGTACTGCCTGTCTGTAATGGGGGGGAGAGAGGATTCTCCACACCAGGACCTTTAACTGATGGCTGAAGAAATGGTGCAGAGAGGAGGGGTTTGGCTACATTGGGGACTGGGGCTCCCCCTGGCAGGATGGAGGCCTATACAGGGGTGCTGGCCTGCAACCATCCAGGAGGCCCCCTGGCAAGATGGAGGCCTATACAGGGGTGCTGGCCTGCAACCATCCAGGAGACCCCCTGGCAGGATGGAGGCCTATACAGGGGTGCTGGTCTGCAACCATCCAGGAGACCCCCTGGCAGGATGGAGGCCTATACAGGGGTGCTGGCCTGCAACCATCCAGGAGGCCCCCTGGCAGGATGGAGGCCTATACAGGGTGCTGGCCTGCAACCATCCAGGAAGCCCCCTGGCAGGAAGGAGTCCTATACAGGGGTGCTGGCCTGCAACAATCCAGGAGACCCCCTGGCAGGATGGAGACCTATACAGGGGTGCTGGCCTGCAACCATCCAGGAGGGGCACTGCAGTTCTCAGTGAATGGTTTAAATGTTACTGTGATGAACATTTAAACTAGCTGAGAGGGATGGTGGAAGGAACTGGGGAGGCAGAAACTGCCTCCCTCCACAGGTTGAAGTAGACAGTAGCGAGATCTCGAGGGGAGAGGGAACCCCCCGGATGCAAAGTAAACAAGATCGAGCCAGAGCTGATAGGGCTGTGAAGAGGTACCAAGTGACCAAGATTACACATGTGCATAGGAATTATTCAACGCCCAGGTGTAACTTGGCCATTTTTTTGGAGGTGGTGCACCAGATTTTCAACATGGCCTTTTTGGAACACCTCCTCATGAGGAGTGCCAGTGTCATTTTGTTCACTTGTCTCGAAAGGTGGTTTCGCAGAGTGAATGCTCTATTCTGCGCCACAGGTGTGAAAACATGTTTTGGGCAGGTTGTGGAAAATGACAGCTGTACTGTTTTGAAGGAGGTGTGCAAAAATAGCAATGCTGAAAATGTGGAGTGAAAATGTTAAAAATTGGCGAAGTTAGGAGTGAGCATAGAAACTGTGCAACGCACCCTCATAACGCAGTCATTTTTTGGAAGTTTTTCACCAAATTTGCAACATGGGCTTTTTGGGACCCCACCTCGTGAACAGTGGCAGTGTCATTTCTTGACTTGGTCCCGAAAGGTGATTCCGCGCAGCGACCACCAAATCACCTTTTGAGACCGAGTAACAAAATGACAGTGACAGTTTTCATGAGGTGGGGTTCCAAGAACCCCATGTTGAAATCTTGGGGCCAAAATTCCCAAAAAATGGCTGATTTATCAGCATAAGTTGAAAACCCCATTGAATGGCATTATAGCAGGCTTACCTTAGATTCTTCAGTTCGCGGTTCAGCTTTGAAGAGTGAAGACGTGTCCCGGTCCACAGAATAAGATAGTGCCAACCTCCAGAGGTAAGTATGGGGTAAGGGTGTGTGTGTGGGAGGTGGGTGTCCGTGGAGGGTGGGGAGGGGGACTGAGTGACAAGGGACCATTTTCTTTTTTATAAGGAAGGAAAAAAAAAAAGAGTGCAGCGCTGATGAAGGATCATTTGCATTTTTGGAGAAAACATAAAAAGAATACATTTGGGAACACTGGGGTGGGCTCCCAGTGTGCCACATAAGTGTGGGAGGGTTGTATAGAATGTCGACACTGGGATTGGGCACCCTGATGTCGGCGGGGGGGGGAGCCGATAAAAAATTAGGCACACTGGGGTTGGCTCCCAGTGTGCCACATGACTGGGGGGGTGCACATAATGCCGGCATGGGGATTGGGCACCCTGATGTCGACGGATGAAATTAAACATGTTTGGGTACACTTGGGTGGGCTCCCAGTGTGCCACATGAGCTGGGGGGGTGTCTCAGGAAAATAGTTAAGCACACTGGGGTGGGCTCCCATTGTGCCACTTGAGCTGATGGGGGGGGCACAGAATGCCGCGGAGCTGGCACCGGCGACGCAACTGCACATGTGTGGCACTCGCTCATGCGCAGTTGTGATGAATGGCATTTTGCCATTCACATGATGACTCCGGCAGAACTGTGCATGCGCAGTTCGTGCACCGGAATGCAGAAATAACAGCCGAAATAGTGTGGCTGTTATTCCGTAGCAGTTGATTGTGGTGGAGGGGGTTCCAGCTCCGTTGGGCTTTTGGAAGGATACTTTCAAAAGTGCAACTGAAGGTTCCACGATCGGCCATTTTCAAAGCTACGGAGCGATCCCAGTAGTGCTGTAGGCTCCACCCACAGCTCTAAAAATGAAGCCGGGTGATAGTAACAGATATCGAGGGGAACAGAAGCATTAAAAAGAGATGGGGGAAGGATGGAGGGTACAAAGGAAAAAGAGCAGTACCAGGCCATATGTGCAAATGCTAACTGTCTAGGAAATAAAATGCCAGACCTAGAGGCCACCATGGCAAAAACTAACCTGGATATAGTGGCCATTACAGAGTCATGGTGCACTGAAAATCATGACTGTTACATGGCCATGCCAGGCTATACTCTGTTTAGGAAGGACAGGGTGGGAAGGAAAGTAGGGGGTGTGGGGCTTTATGTGAAGGAAAGCTTAAAAGTGATGGAGATACAGGGAATTCAGGGGGGAAGAGGTACTGTGGGTCCGCCTGGAGTCGGGGAACGGAGCCAGTATGTGGGGGACTTCAGTTTGCCAGATGCAGATTGGAGCCTCCCAGCTGTGGCTTCAGCTTGAAGCAGGGACATCCTTTACTCCCTGCAGGGGGCATTCATCAGGAAACTGGTCAGTGAGCCCACTTGTGATGGGGCAATACTGGACCTAGTGTTCACTAATAGGGACAGTGTTGCAGACGTCAAGGTGGGAGGCCATCTAGGGACCAGTGATCACCATATGGTTTGGTTCAATATAAGGATGGCAGTGGATTCGAGCCACACACGGGTGAGGGTCCTGGACTTCAGAAGGGCAGATTTCATAAAGATGGGTGAAGGACTCAGGGATGACCTGGGGGGTGGAGGAACTGTGGGAAGAGTTAAAAGGGGGACATAGTAAAAGCAACAAACCTCTGTGTCAAGCAAGATAGCAAAAGCAGGAGGAAAAATATACTGCTGTAGTTCATGAAAGAGGTGGCGGAAAAAGTAATGGCCAGAAGGGTTGCATTCAAAAGATTCAAGGAGATGCAAAGGGAGGAAGATATGGAGCTGTATTGAGAAAGCAGGGAACACAGTAAGAAGCGCAAAGGCACAAACCAAAGAGAGAATAGCCCAGGTGTATCAAAAGGGAACAAAATGATTTTTAGGTATGTAAGTGAGAAAAGAAAGACCAAGGGAGGGATTGTACGGTTAAGAAGAGAAGAGGGGACTGTACAGAGGGGGATGAAGAAAAGGCAGTCTTCTTAAACAAATACTTCTGCTTAATGTTCACAGAGGAAGGAAAAGAGTAGGGACCGCAAAAAAG
The DNA here is from genome assembly GCA_016271365.2 of Neoceratodus forsteri. NCBI lineage: Eukaryota > Metazoa > Chordata > Ceratodontiformes > Ceratodontidae > Neoceratodus > Neoceratodus forsteri. The sequence continues at coordinate 1,112,424,473 of CM028133.1, forward strand.
TAACAGGAGCCTTGAAGGGGTGAGGTGGACACTAGTCCTTTTCAGAGGAGAGATTCCTGAAGGCACTTACTTGCTAATCTGAAAGTAGACAAAGCAATGGTACCAGACGGAGTGCATCCAGGGTGTTGAGGGAGCTCATTGGGGTGCTGGCTGCACCTCTGCTCTGACAGTCCTATTTAACAGATCAATGGATAACGGAGTGGTTTGGGAGGATTGGAGGAGGGAGATGTAGTCCCGCTTTACAAAAGTGGTAGCAGGGAAGAGGCTGGAAATTATAGACATTCAGTCTGAAATTAGTGGTGGGAAAGTTAGTAGTTAATGGACACATTGCTGAAGGAAAGGACTGTAGAATATATTGAATCTAATGGGTTACAGGACCTGAGGCAGCATGGATTCATTGGGGAGTCATGTCAGACAAATCTGATAGATTTCTTTGACTGGGCGACCAAGGAATTAGATCAGGGAGGAGCAGTGGACATGGCCTACCTGGATTTCAGTAAGACTTTTGACACTGTTTCACAAAGGAGACTAGTGAGCATGTTGGGTAGATTAAGGGTGGGTCAAAAGGTCATAAACTGGGTAAGAAATTGGTTAGGGGATAGGCGAGTAAGGGTAGTGGCAAACAAGGTTCACTCCGAGGAAGGGAGGGTGACCAGTGGGGTACCACAGGGATCAGTGCTGGCACCGGTCCTCTTATAAGTGACACTGCAGAGGAACTGGAAGGGAAGGTTTGCGTCTTTGTGAATGACACCAAGATCTGCAACAGGGTGGACACTTGGGGGAAGGGATGTGGAATGGATAAGCAGAGACCTGGGAAACTTGTGGAAGGGTCAAGGGTACAGCAGATGGGTTTCAGTGCAAAAAAGTGAAAAACAATGCACTTGGGGCACAGAAATTCAGGGGTGGAGTATGAAATGGATGGAGTGGTATTGACAACGATCAAGCAGAAAAGAGACCTGTGGCAATCATAGGAGGAGGACAACTAAAATGGTACGGGGTCTGCATCAAAAGTCCTATGAGGAGAGCCTAAAGGACCTCAACACGTACACCATGGAAGAGAGGAGGGATATGATAGAGATCTTTAAATACCCCACAGGAGTAAATAAGGAACAGGAGGAACATATTTTTCAGAAAAAAAATGTACTCAAGAACAAGGGGACATGATATGAAGCTGGAAGGGATAGTTTCAGGAGAGATGTAAGGAAGTATTCTTCACAGAAAGAGTGATGGATTCCTGGAACAATCTTCGAGTGGAGGTAGCAGGGGTGAAAATGGTGGGTTTCAAGAATGCATGGGATAGTCGCAAGGGAATCTTAGTGGTAAGGGGGGGGAAGAGTTATAGAACAAGTAGAGTCTGCGGTGAAAATGTAGATAGGGAAAAACTGGCAGACTGGGTGGGTCAGGCAGCCGTTATGTTTCTTTGTTCCATGTTCTGGCAGCCAGAAATAGCCATGTTACTCTCAGTTTGAAGGGGAATGGATAGTCAAACTGTTTCAGTAGGCTTTAAGACCAAACTTGTGCCTTTATTACCGGTCCAGTATAGTAAGTCCTGAAATCAGTTTTTAAATTTGAGCCTAAGAACATAAGAATTTGATGGCAGAAGGGAACCTCTTGATCCATCTAGTCTGCCCAGAATACCTTCCCCACTCCTCTTATCGACTATTTCCTATTTTGCACATAGTGTTTATCCCACACAAGTTTGAACGGCCTTACATTTTTTGAGTCTACTACCTCTTGCTGTAGCTATTCCAAGGGTCGACCACCCTCTTGGAAAAAAGTACTCACTGATGATTCCCTTAAATTTACTTCCTGTCGGTTGTAGATTGTGGCCTCTTGTACGATGCTCTGATTTCATCTGAAACAGGTCTTCCTTCTGTGCTGTGTTTATTCCCTTCATATACTTAAATGTTTCTATCGTGTCCCCCCGTCTCTTCTCTGTTCAAGTGAGTACAGCTGTAAGTCTGCCAGTCTGGTTTCATATGGCTCCTGGTGCAAACCCTGCACCATCTTTGTAGCCCTCTTCTGCACCGCCTCCAGTCTGTTGATATCCTTCTTCAGGTGCGGCGTCCGAAACTGGATGCAGTATTCCATGTGCGGCCTGACCAGTGATCTGTAGAGTGGCATTATCACCTCTCTTTTTCTGCTAGTTATATCCCTTCCAATGCATCTGAGGATGCCATTTACTTTCTGTGCTGCCCTTTCACATTGCTTACTCGTCCCAAGGTCATCTGTAATGATTACGCCAAGATCCCTCTCCACTTGTGTTACTTCAAGCTGGAGTTCTAGTAGCATGTATTGCTTTCTGGGGTTTCTTTTACCCAGATGCATGACCTTGCATTTTTTGCCATTGAACTTCAATTACAAATTTTTGGACCATACTTCCAGCCTATTCAGATCCTTTTCCAGCTTCAAGACTTCCTCTTGAGTATCCACCCAGTTGCAGAGTTTTGTATCATCCGCTAACAGGCATACTTTCCCCTCCAACTCATCAGCGATGTCACTGATGAAAATGTTGAAGAGGATGGGATCTAATACTGACCCCTGCGGCACTCCACTGGCCACCTTGCCCTCCCCTGACCGAGCAACATTAACTAAGACCCTCTGTGTCCTATGCTTGAGCCAGTTTGCAATCCAGTTGACTGTCTTCTGACTAAATCCTGTATTCTCTAGCTTATTCGAAAGCCTTCTATGGGGTATGGTGTCGAAGGCCTTGCTGAAGTCTAGGTACACCACATCCACCACCCCTCCCTGATCCACTGTTTTGGTCACCCAATCGAAGAATTCTATCATGTTTGTTAGGCATGATTTTCGTGCCGTAAATCCGAGTTGCTTGGGATCAAGCTTTCCATATTCTTTTAGATCATTCACTCTTCTATCTTTCAGCAGGGTTTCCATGCGTTTGCCTGCCAATGAGGTCAGACTGACTGAGCGGTAGTTCCCAGGTTCTCCCTGCTTTCACTTTTATGTAAGGGTATCACCACAACCTTTTTCCAGTCTAGTGGTATTGTGCCACTTTCCGGTGACTTATTAAAAGGTCAGTGAGCAATGTTGCAATTTCTTCCCAGAACTCCTTTAATCCTAGGGTGGATTCCATCAGGTCCCATTGCTTTGTCTACTTTTAGTTTGCTAAGTTCTTCTAAGACTCTTTCTCTTGAGAAGTGGAAGTCATCTGCTGTTCTACTGTTGCACACTGCCTTTCCCATAGTAGGGCTGCTGCCTTGGTCTTCAATAGTGAAGACTGAGCAGAAGAATTTGTTTAGCACTTCTGCCTTGCCTTCGTCCTCTTCCACTATCTGTCCTTCAGTTGATTTTAGCCTGATTATCCCACCCTTACTCTTTTTTCTTTTGCTTATGTACTTAAAAAATGTTTTGTCTCCCTTTGTTACTCCCTGCGCTATATTCTCTGTTTGGGCTTTGGCTATCCTAATAGACATTTCAGCTTCTCTCAGCTTTGACATGTAATGCTCATTGTCTGCTTCTTTCTTTTTCTGCTTCTACTGCTTGAAGGCCATTTTTTGTGTTTTACTATTGTTGCTATTTCTTTGGAGAACCACAGTGACTGTCTTCTATTTTTGACTTTCTGATGTGCTTTGTGCACTGTTCAGTAACTTGAAGTAAAGCTGCCTTCAAGGCTTCCCAGCTTCTCTCCACGTCCCATGAGTTGTTGACTTGCAACAAGTTTCTTACCTGGGATTTCATGGTGTTGAAGTCTGTCTTGTGGAAGTCAAGTATTTTGAGCTTTGTGTGACTTGATTCCGCTACCCTTTCCACCGTTAACCAGACTGACCTGTGGTCGCTGGTTCCCAGATTTACCCCTAGGGTTACATCTGAGATTCTGGTGCTGTTTGTTAGCACCAGGTCCAGGATAATCCTGCTGTCTGGTGGGGGACTGCACCAGCTGATTAAGTCCTGCCCCCTTCAGGGCAAGTAGGAATCCTTTGCTGCGTTCAGACAATGCCTTGAATGAGGATCAATTGACATCAGGTAGATTGAAATCCCTCACTAATAACAGGTCTCCCTTTTTGGCCATCGAGAAGATGTTTTCCAGGAGCTCCTTATCTATGTCAGAGTCCTGGGAGGGAGGTCTATATATGACTCCCACTCAGATGGGGGCTTTGTCCCCTGCTCCTAGAATGGCCAGTAGAGCTTCTGGTCTTCCCTGTTTTGCTTGAACTTCTGTTGCCGAGATTCCTTCTCTTATATATAATACCACCCCTCCCCCCTTTTTTTCCAACACTGTCCTTCTTAGAAAGTGCTGTTTTGCTGTCTGTAATGGAGAATTGGTCTTAGTTTATCTCAGTCCTTGCTGCATGGAGCTGAGTTCTTCGAACCCTTAGGGCAGAGCATATTAGACAGTGTCTCACTCTCAGGATGTATTCTATCATGAAGAGTGAGCTGCAGCTGTTGCAGTTTATGAGCTCCATTTGAGTACGGACAAAAGTAGTATGAGGATGGCAGAAGTGCAGATGTAGAAGTGGACGAGTGAAAATTATGATTATTATTTTTTGCCCTGGGGAGGAAGTGTGGACGAAAGAAAAAGCTTGTTTATGGTAGGTGCCTACCTCTCTGTACTCAGGCTGAAAGTAAGAAGGAAGCAAACAGGAGTTTAGAGCGACAAGAAAAAAAATTGAAACAAATGTGCTTTTTTTTGGAGGGGGGGTTACCTGCCGCTTCCCATTTCATGACAGACTGTGGTATAGGTGGGTCACCTATAAGAGTGGAGTGCCCAGGAGTGGGTGGAAAGGTTACACAATGTTTCCCCTGCCGGTGAAAAAACAAGCCTTTATAATTGGGACAGGCAGGAAGGGTGGAGCCATGTAGACCCTATAAAGGGGATGACCTGGGGTGGGTGGGATTTGGGGTGGAATGGGTGGGCAGAACCTTTGTTTCTGCTACTTGTAAAAACAGTCAGTGATGTTCTACCTTTTAGAAGTACCAAGCCCTTATTAGATCAACTGCACATAAAACTAAAGTACACATAGAACTGTCCCTTATGTTAACAGTGCACAGAAAAAACAAAGTCCTCCTTCTGTTGGAAGGTACTTAGCCTTTGTCAGCTCCACCCCCCACCCCACCCCCAGTTACACTCCTAATCCCCTGGAAGAGCTGTGGAAGAAAAACAATTAGATCCTTCAATGTGAGAAAAAGACTGCAAAACCTGTAAGCCCCAAAACAGTAAACTGTAAGCACAAAACAAAATAGTAACAAAGAAAAAATTACTCACCTTAGTAACTGTGTTTCTTCTAATGGAGTCTTGCTGTATTTTGACATTATGCAGTTAGCCCCAGCACTTGAACTGCTCCAGAGAGGAAAGAGTTAACTCTATACCAGAGCATAGTACTTTGGGCTCGAGCTCTGTTCAAACCTCTGTCTGCTGCACTTCAAAGTGTAACCATCAGATTCCTTCTAGCTAATACTAACTAACTACACCTCCTAGGTGTAAATTAACTAGACAACAGGCAACCAATATTTTGGGGTCCCAAAAGACTCAAGTCGAGAACCCCAAAACAATAACCAGGTAGTGAACAACATAACTACAAAAACAACATAACAGAACCCACTCCCCCTTTCTAAAAGGAGGGGAGTTCCAAGAACACCCCTAAGGTGCAATACCGCTCCGCCAGCCCACTTCCCAAAAAACAGGTTCTGAGAGGGGAGGCAGGGAGGGAGGTTAGAATACAGCAAGACTCCATTAGAAGAAACACAGTTACTAAGGTGAGTAATTGTTTCTTCAAACAACATGAAGTCTTGCTGTATTCTGACATTATGCAGACTACCAAGCAGTACCTCCATGGAGGAGGGTACCGAACCTATTTTGGGATTAGGCTCTGCAGTAGTGCTGTACCAAACCTAGCTTCACTCCTAGCCTGGATATCAAGAGTGTAATGCTTGGTGAATGTATGGACTGTTTTCCAGGAGGCTGCTTTGTATATTTCTAGTAAGGGTATGTCTCTGGCAGCAGCCGGAGAAGCAGCTGTACCTCTAGTCGAATGAGCCGTCAGGCCTGAGGGGGGTATTTTGCCTAGCTTTTCATTGTAGAATTGTATACAAGAGACAATCCACCTGACAATAGTTCTCTTAGTAGCAGGTTTGCCATTTCCCACTTCACCGTAAGTGAGAAACAACTGAGGACAGTGAAACCTAGGTGCCTTAGTGCACTCAATGTAGTAGCTAAGTGCCCTCTTAACATCCAAACTGTGTAATCTTCTCTCTCCTGAAAAAGAATGATCAGTGAAGAACACAGAAAGGGACATGGACTGGTTCAGATGAAAATCTGAAACCACTTTGGATAAGAACCTCCTGTTGGTTCTAAGGACCACCTTGTCTCTATGGAATGAGATAAAATCAGGCTCCACTGACAGCTTGTAATTCACTGATACGCCTTGCAGAAGTGATAGCTACCAGGAACACTGTTTTTCAAATCAAGTACTTAAGTTCTGTTGAGGCCAAAGGCTTAAAAGGGGGTTGCATAAGCTGAGCAATGCAAACATTAAGATCCCAAGCAGGAGTAGGATCCTTAAAGGGAGGGTTGGTATGGAGCAAACCTTTAAAGAACTTACAGAACACAGGGTGAGATGCCAGGGAGAAAGCCTTCCCCACTGACAGGAATGCAGAGACAACTGCCAAGTGTACTTTAAGAGTAGCTGTCCTGAGGCCTAAGCCATTAAGATGAACCATATAATCCAGAACTGTAGCCAAAATCAGCAGTATCTGGAGAGATATCCCTATTGGAACACCGAATGCTGAATCTTTTCCATTTGGAATTATAAGTTTTTCTGGTGGCAGGTTTTTGAGATGCTTTGATAATATCCAGAACCCCCTGAGACAGATGCAAACTTGCATATTCAAAATCCTCAAGAGCCACGCCTTGAGATTGAGAGACCGAAGGTTGGGATACCATATCCTCCCCTGAGATGAGGTTAACAGATTGTGTTTCTTGGGAGATACAGGGGAAGATGGACTGCTAGGGACAGCAATAGAGGATACCAAGGCTACCTGGCCCAGTCTGGTGCAATCAGGCTCACTTTGCATGATTGTGACCTTATCTTGACCAGAACCTTGAACAACAGAGGAAAGGAGGGAAAGGCATACATAAATTTCCCCTCCCAATCCAGTACTAGAGCATCCATGGGAACTGAGCCCATGACTGGGGTTCTGCAACAGAAGAGAGGAAGTTGGTGATTGTCTGGGGCTGCAAAGAGATCTATCTCTGGAGGTCCCCACCTTGAAAAAATCACGTTCAAAACCAAAGGATCCAGGGACCATTCATGATGGCCCTGAGAGATCCTGCTCAGTGCATCTGCTAGAACATTGTCCTTCCCTGGGAGGTGAACTGCTACCAGAGATGTCTGCAGGGAATAAGCTAGAGACCATAATTTCATGGCATCTATGCACAAAGCCATAGACCGAGTGTCTCCCTACTTGTTGATGTACCACATGGTGGTGGTGTTGTCTGTCCTGACCTGAACCACCGTGTTCTGTACTGAGTCTGAGAAAGCTTGAAGAGCCAGGTACACCGCCCTGAACTCCAGAAGGTTGATATGAAGAAGAGACTCCTGAGGGGACCACACTCCCTGTGCTGTGAGGGCTCCCAAGTGAGCTCCCCATCCCAGGAGAGAAGCATCTGTGGTTAATACCACAGAATGAGACTGGGTGATGAATGGGACTCCTTGCCTGAGGTTGTCCTGATCCAACCACCATTGGAGAGCCTGGATCAGAGTCTGAGTCACTGGAATTGGTTTGGTTAGAGGATCTTTTTTCTGAGACCAAAAGGACCTCAGCTGGAACTGAATGTCCCTCATCTGAAATCTGGCTCCCTGCATCACTGCAATGGAAGCTGCCACGTGGCCCAGAAGCTGAAGAAAATGCCTTGCTGGTCGAGACACCAGAAGGCGGAAAGAAGAAGCCAGTTCTGTAAGGGCCTTTACTCTTGCCAGAGGAAGAAAAGCTTTTGCTTGGACAGTATCCAACTCTATCCCTATGAAAGTCAGGAGTTGCACTGGTTCAAGAACTAACTTTGGAAGACTGAGGAGGAATCCCAGAGAAGTGAGCAATTGTTGTGTCACTTGCAGGTTTGGCTTGACTTGGTCTGGAGACTGCCCCATAATGAGCCAGTCATCCAGGTATGGAAAAATGGAAATATTTTGTCTCCTTAGAATGGCCACTACTACTGCTAGGCATTTTGTGAACACCCTTGGTGCTGATGTTAGTCTGAAGGGCATTGCTCTGAACTGATAATGGCCTGAAGGCAGTTCAAACCTGAGGTACTTTCTGTGGGAGCACCTGACAGGAATGTGAAAATAGGCATCCTTCAGGTCCAGGGAGGCTAGCCAATCTCCTGGCCTCGGAGAGAGAAGAATTACTCCGAGAGTCACCATTCTGAATTTTGGCTTCACTAGGTGCTTGTTTAAGTATCTTAGGTCTAGGATGGGCCGCCACTCCCCTGTCTTTTTTGGGGTAAGGAAGTATCTGGAGTACAGACCCTTGCCCCTGTATGGAGTAGGAACTCTCTCTATGGCTCTGAGAGCCAGCAGAGAGGAAATCTCTGCCTCTAGGGCAATGGTTTCGGAGACGTTTGCAGGTGGAAAAGACCTGACCCTCAGCTTTGAAAATTTTTTGAAGCTGAGAGCCAGTCCCTGGCTCTCACCTCCAGGACCCACTTGTCTGAGGTAACAGACTTCCAGGCCTGGAAGTAGTAAGCCAGCCTGCCTCCTACTGGAAAAGGGGAGTCGACCTGGGCTGAAACATCAGGGTGTCTGCTTGGCAGGGGCCTTGGACTGAGAGGAGGATGCAGCCCTGCTCATCCCCCTTCAGCCTCTCCTTCTGAAGAACCCCCTCTGAGGAAAAGGAGAGGAGGCCTGTGCCTGGTAGAAAGACCTGTGAAAAGGCCTGCCCCTGCCCCTAGACTGCTGCTTCTGAGGAGTTGCCTGCCTTTCCTTGGCCTGTGCACTTCTGTAGGCGGTCCTGTATTCATCCATCTTTTTCATGTATTTTTCTGTCTGCTCCCCAAACAAAGAATTACCCACCACAGGGAAATCCATGGCCTTAGCCGAGGTGTCCTGTGAGAGGCTAGTACATCTGAGCCAAGCAAATCTCCGAAGAGACACAGATGTAGCCGTGACTCGTGATGAAACATCACTGGAGTCCTCAGCAGCATGAAATTGGACCTTGGATGCCTCAATCCCATCAGCAGCCACCTCCTCCAGCTCCTTGGCTAGCTAGGGGGAAGCCTGTTTAGCCAGTTCCAGAACAGTATCCCACCTGGACTTCTGGTATCTGGCTGTGTAGGCCATATAGTTTGCCTGCCTGAGTCCCAAGGAGGATGCCAAGTACTGTTTCTTGGCCATAGCATCTACCTTCCTAGAGTCTTTATCTGGGGTGTGTGAAGCCAAGGGTATATTAGCCTTGTCACAGGCTGCAGCCTGCACAACCCCAACATGGCTGAACTGTTGGAACAAGTACTCTGTACCTGAGCCTGACAGCATATACCTCCTGTCCATTCTCTTGTCCACAGGAGGTAATGAATTTGGTGTCTGGAGAATTTTTTGTGTCTGTTTCCCAAAAGATTTATGGAGGGGAATAGACAGTCTCTTGGACTCTGGGATATCCATCATTTCAACATAGTCAGACTCCTCTTGTTCCTCAACAGCTTCAACCAGAGGGAGCAGGAGGGTCTCTGCCACTTTTTTGTAAAACAAATAGTGGGAAGGGGACTCAGAAATTCTAGGAGGGGAAACATTGGAGGGTCTGTCTGGGGAGATGTCCGGTTTAGTGGGTTCATCCAGACCTACCACACCATCATCATCATCGCCATCCAAATCCAGTTAATAATAATCATCCGTACAATATTCTGGAACCGACCGAACCGAGCGCCTACCAGGAGGTGCCGGATCGGATGGAACCGAATGGAGCGATTCCACAATGCTAATTGCCCAGGCTATCTCCTCGGCAGTTGGACGTAACGGTTCTGGATCCGAACCAGCCGATTTCTTCTTTTTCTTTGACGGAACTGACCCCAGGGTAGGCTCTCCTTTTGCCTGAAAAAGTATCGCCCAGGTCAGTGGGCACTCCCTCAGGTTCAGTCGGAACCCAACCAGGCTGGCCATCCGGATCAACAGACTTCTCGGCCTCCTTTTCCCTAACCCTACCCAATCTCTTGTCCAGGGTGGCCTTCGTAAAATGTTTACATATTTGGCAATCTGAATCGAGGTGGTCAAACCCCAGACAATGTACACAGGCGGTGTGAGGGTCTGCCTTAGCAAAGGCATCCCCACACTCACTTCAGTGCTGAAACCCAGTGGGCCTGGTTTTTCTTTTGGGTTTCTCAGACGTAGCCATCCTAACCACCTACCCTTTAGCAGCTTTAAGCCAAGCAAGACCCCCCTATCGGTTACCAACCATGTTACGGGCTGTGGAAAAAAAGTCTAAAAATATGTGTTTTGAAACCGATAGGGACCGGCATCTCACACTAAGAAAAAATAAAGAATAAACTCAATCAAAACAATCGGTTTCGAATGGGACCAATTGAAAAACTTTACAATTTCCACACAATACAGAAAATAGAAACTAAATTAATGTCCACTATCTACAACACTTACTGTACCGCAAACAGGGATCAGAACCAAAAAACACAAGAAAATTACGTTTTAAAACCGTCGTTTTACTGAGACCGAACCGACTAGCGAAGGCGATATCTCCAGAGCGACTGTTCAGTTAGGCAGAGTAAAGAATCTGATGGTTACACTTTGAAGTGCAGCAGACAGAGGTTTGAACCGAGCTCGAGCCCAACGTTCTATGCTCTGGCATAGAAACATAGAAGCATAGAATTTGACAGCAGATAAGGACCGCTTGGCCCACCTAGTCTGCCCATTTCCCTGTCTATTGGGTAAGCTGCAGATCCTAGTTAACCAACAGCCTACTTCCTCCTAGCCCCCACTAGAATTGCCTTATGCCTGTCCCATGCATTCTTGAATTCCCCCACTGTTTTTGACTCTATGACCTCCTCAGGAAGGCTGTTCCATGCATCTACATTCCTCTCTGTGAAGAAATACTTCCTCACATTACCTCTGAACCGTCCCCCCTCTATCTTCAAATTGTGCCTTCTCGTTCTTGCATTTTTTCTGAAAGATGCTACCCTCTTGGACTTTGTTGATTCTCTTGAGGTATTTGAAAGTTTCTGTCATGTCCCCCCTCTCCCTCCTTTCCTCGAGGCTATACATCTTAACCTCATTTAGTCTTTCTTCGTTTGTCTTCTGGTGCAGACCCTGCACCATTTTGGTTGCCCTCCTCTGGACAGCCTCCACCCTGTCTATGTTTTTGTGGAGATGGGGTCTCCAGAACTGTACACAGTACTCCAGATGTGGTCTTACCAATTGTCTGTACAGAGGGCCAACAACTTCCTGTTTTCTACTGGTGATGCCTCTCCCTATGCATCCCAGTATCCCCTAGCCCTCCTTACTGCCTTCTGACATTGCTGGCCCACCTTTAGGTCATCTGATATGACTACCCCCAGGTCCCTTTCCATTTTTGTTGTTGTCAGTATCTCACCCCCCATTGTGTACTCTTGCCCTGGGTTTTTGTTTCCCAGGTGCATTACTTTGCACTTCTTTGTTGAATCTAAGCTGCCATACATTTGACCATTCCTCCAACCTTGCCAAGTCCCTTTTCATCCTTTCCACCCCACCTTGCGTATCAACCCTGTTGCAGATCTTTGTGTTATCTGCAAAGAGACATGCTTTCCCTTCCAGTCCCTCTGCAACGTCACTTATAAAGACATTAAAAAGGACTGGCCCCTGTACTGAACCCTGCAGTATCCCACTAGTAACCCTCCTTTGTTCACTGTGGATTCCATTTACCACTACCTGCTGTGTCCTGTTGTCCAGCCAGTGTTTTACGCAGGCTACCACCCTGGGACCCACTCCTAAGCTGGCTAATTTGTTTATTAATCTTTTGTGCGGGACTGTGTCAAATGCCTTGCTAAAGTCTAGGTAGGCCATGTCCACAGCCCCTTCCTGGTCTACTACTTTGGTCACCCAGTCAAAGAAGTCAATTAAATTTGTTTGACATGACCTTCCTGCTGTGAATCCATGCTGCCTTGGGTCCTGTGCCCCACTGGCCTCTAGGTACTCAACAATTATTTCCTTCAGAAGTGATTCCATTATTTTCCCTACCACAGAGGTCAAACTGACAGGTCTGTAGTTTCCTACCTCTGTCTTGCTCCCACTTTTGTGAAGGGGAATCACATCCGCCCTTCTCCAGTCCTTAGGTACCACACCATCCTCCTATGATTTATTAAAAAGGGTAGTCAGTGGTGTTACTAGTTCTTCTCTTAGTTCTTTTAGAATTCTGGGGTGAATTCCATCAGGTCCCATTGCTTTGTCCACCTTCAGTTTTAAAAGTTCTTTCAGAACCCTTTCTTCTGTGAAAGGACTAATATCAACCCCCCTATCCAGAGTGATTCTATTCACTGGATTAGGTATCTTCCCTTGCTTTTCCATTGTGAATACTGAGCAGAAATATTCGTTCAGTATCCCTGCTTTTTCACTGTCGCTCTCTGCCCAACCATCTTCCTCTTTATTCAGCCACAGTATCCCTGCCTTCATCTTTCTTTGCTCCCTAATGTACCTTTAAAAGGTTTGATCCCCATTCTTAACCGAGTTGGCTATCTTTTTCTTGGTTTGGGCCTTTGCTATTCTGACTGCCTTCCACGCTTCCTTCTGCTTTAACTGGTACAGTTCTCTGTTCTGCTCCTTCTGTGTTTCCTTATACTTCCTGAATGCTATCTTTTTCTCCCTTACCTTCCCCGCTACTTCTTTCTAGAACCATAGTGTTTTTTTCTTTTGTTTTGATTTATTTGCTTCACACAAAGAGTTAGCTCTTTCCTCTCTGGAGCAGTTCAAGTGCTGGAGCTAACTGCATAATGTCAGAATACAGCAAGACTTCATGTTGTTTGAAACAGTAACTCTGCTTAGCCTAAAGAGAGAGCAGACTGTAAAACCTGTAAGCACAAAACAAAATAGTAACAAGACATTAACTCTGTTTTGCCAAAAAAAGCCTTAATGTTTCTCCTTGCTCTGTTAACATTGCTCCTTGCTCTGTTATGCTTAGCGAGTTAAATGCAAGGATCTGTTCTATCCTCTCCTTTCTGTCACTTGTCTGTCTGGTTGTGCAACCAAATGGTCTCGTGAGACCTAGGAACTGATCACTCTGACGGTCCTGTGATTCACTGCCTCTCGCTATCGCTCTGCCTTTACTTGCTGTTTCTGCCTTTTCTTCCTCCTTTGCATGTCTGCAGTTATAAAAATGTATGTGACTCTTTATGTGAAACTGTGATCCCTTTGTTTGAAACTGTATATAGTTACACTGTTAAAATGATTGCAAAAAGCTATTTGGAATTTAGGGCGTTAACCTGAGATGCAGTTTGAGCTCCTCTTAGGCTTGTTTACAAACTCTTTTGCAGAGCTGTCAACAAGAGGTCAGTTCTGGGTAACCATATTCTATTTGTTGCACTTGCAAAGAAACTGGCAAGAACATTTTGTGAAAAACAGAATGTTTCTTTGATGTATTACAAGCTAAATACTTATAAAAAGAGCAGCAATACTTTTGCTAGACTGAGAGACAGAGACAGATTTGGAATTGAAAATAAGCCCTTAAATGAAAGACTTTGTTTTCTCTGTACTGCTTTTGTAAATAGTTCTACGGTACAATTTTTATTTTTACTGCTCTTGATCATAATAAAATGCAACTTGCAAATTTTTACAGCTGCTCTTGGTTTTCCTGTGTTTCCTGACCTATGCCTCGAAGACACTAGTTAGTTCTCTTCTCTGTCCCCCGCCCCAGATCCTAAGTGCAAAAAACAGCATGTGTGACCAAATAACTAATGCCTCTTGGGAACAGTCACAATTTCACAATTGGACTACAGTAGTAATCCAATGTATAAAACAGTATGTGTGACCAAATAAATACTGTCCTTGGGGAACAGTCGCAATTTCACAATTAAATTACAATTGTAATTTAATGTACAAACAGCATGTGTATCCAAATAAATAGTGCCCCTGGGGAACAGTCACAATTAAAGAACAGTAGTGATACAATGTACAAAACTATATATGTGACTAAAATACTGTCCCTAGGGAACAGTATGCAATTTTCACAATTAAATTACAGTAGTAATACAATGTACAAACAGCATGTCTGACTAAATATAAAATGCCTCTGGGGAACAGTTACAATTTCACAATTAACATAGAAACCTGATGGCAGAAAATGACCTCTCAGCCCAACCAGTCTGCCCCTTTGTCCCACTTAGTCCCCTTCTTCTGTTTCTCCCCCTTGTGTTCCTCCTCCCCCTCCCTACAGAATGCCCTTATGCTTGTCCCAAGCCCCTTTGAATTCTATGATTGTTCTCCCCCCCACAACAGTTGCAGGTAGGACATTCCACTTGTCCACAACCCTCTCTGTGAAATAATGCTTCCTTATGTCAAAGTGGAATGAAACTTCTGGAATATTTTGTACATGTAATTTAAAATAAAAACCTGAAATGTCTTGATTTGATAAGTATTCACCCCCTTTGCTATGACACTCTAAATTGAGCTCAGGTGCATCCAATTTCCTTGTGAGATCACTCTAAAACTTGAATGGAGTCCACCTGTGGTCAGTTCAAATGGTTGACATGATTTCAGAGGAAATACACCTGTCTATATAAGGTCCCACTGTTGACAGTGCATGTCAGAGCAGAAACTCTACCATGAAGACCAAGGAGCTGCCCGTAGAACTCCGTAATAGAATTGTGAGGAGGCATAGATCTGGGGAGGGGTATAAAAACATTTCTAGGGTGTTGAAAGTTCCCAGGAGCACAGTCAAGTCCATCATTAGGAAATAGAAAGATTACGGAACCACCCAGACTCTTCCTAGAGCATGCTGTCCTCCCAGACTGAGCAACCGGGCAAGAATGACCTTGGTCAGGGAAGTGACCAAGAACCCAATGACCACCCTGACAGAACTACAGAGTTCCATGGCTGAGATGGGAGAACCTGTCCAGAGGACAACAATCTTTGCAGCACTTCACAGATGTGGCCTCTATGGGAGAGTGGCTAGACGGAAGCCACTCCTGAAAAAAGGCCACATAATAGCATGACTGGAGTTTGCAAGAAGGCACATGGCAGGCTCTGAGACCATGTGGCAAAGGATTCTCTGGTCTGATGAAACAAAAATTGAACTCTTTGGCCTGAATGCAAAGCGCTATGCCTGGCGCAAGCCGAACACAGCTCATCACCCGTGTAACACCATCCCTACCATGAAGCATGGTGGGGCAGCATCATGTTATGGGATGCTTTTCAGTGGCAGGGACTGGGGCACTTGTCAGGATAGAGGAACAATGAATGGAGCCAAATACAGGCACATCCTTGAGGAGAACCTGCATCAGTCTGCAATAACCTTGGACTGGGCGAGATTTACGTTCCAACAGGACAACGACCCCAAGCATACAGCCAAAGCAACACTGGAGTGGCTTCAGAACAAGAAGGTGAATGTCCTTGAGGTGGCCCAGCCAAAGCCCAGACTTGAATCCCATTGAGAATCTGTGGAAAGCCTTAAAGATTGCGGTTCACCGGCGCTCCCCATCCAACTTGACAGAGCTTGAGCAAATCTGCAAGGAAGAATGGGCGAAAATCCCCAAATCCAGATGTGCAAAGCTGATACAGACATACCCAAGGAGACTCAAAGCTGTAATTGTTGCCAAAGATGCTTCTACAAAGTATTGACTCGGGGGTGAATACTTAAGTAAACAAGATATTTCAGTTTTTAATGTTTCATAAATTTTTGTTACATAATAACAATATTTTTGGCCCTTTAAATTGTTGGATATGCTGTGTGAATCAAGGGGGAAAAAATCATTTCAGTGCATTAAAAATTCTGGTAGTAACACAACAAAATGTGACAAAATCCAAGGGGGGTGAATACTTTCTGAAGGCACTGTAGACATGTTTTCCTGTCAATTCCTTCTGCAATGTCCCCTATAAATATGTTGAAGAGTAATGGCTCTAGGACTGACCACTGCAGCACTCCACTGGTCACCTTCTCCTCCTCTGAATGGACCCCATTTACCACCACCCTCTGTTCCCTATCCCCAAGCCAATTTCTCACCCAGTTAACTATCTTCGTGCCCAGTCCCAGGCTTCCCAGTTTGTTTAAGACACAGATTACAGTAGTAATACAATGTACAAAACAGTGTGTGTGACCAAATAAATAATGCCTCGGGGGAACAGTCGCATTGTCACAATTTGATTACTGTAGTAATACGGGAGGTTGGGGGTTCAAAGATTCACATCAGTTTTCCTGTTGCTGGTGCGTAAAATCCACCCAGACTGTTGGACATCCTAAAAGGTGTTTTAACTTTGTGACATTATTACAGTGAATTGTGCTCCGAAAATGACGCATATGTCAAAATTCTGACGCATGCATAATTTTTCCTTTGCCATAAATCGGGAAGAGTGTTGTAAGTGTGCCATGATGTTTGAAAATGGGGTTCAAAGATCCTGAAGCATTTAAAAAGATGCAGCTTGCACTGGAAGACATGACATAGGTGTTGTGTCATGTCCTTTGAAACACAGAAACATATAAGGACCGCTTGGCCCACCTAGTCTGCCCATTTTTCCCTGCCTATAGTATCACTGCAGATCCTACTTGATCTCCAGCCCATTCAACCCCCATTCCCTAACATTCCCTTATGCGTATCCCATGCATTGTTGAACCCCTCCACCTCCAGCGGAAGACTTTTCTAGGAATCCATCACTCTTTCTGTGAAGAAGTACTTCCTCACATCTCTCCTGAATCTAACCTCCCCCCGAGCTTCTTATTATGCTCCCTTGCCCTTGATGAGCACTTTTTTTTAAATGCTTCCCTTTTGTACCTTACTTGCCCCCATGATGTATTTAAAGGTGTCTGTCATAGCCCCCCGTCTCTCCTCTCCTCTCTTCCAGGGTGTACATATTTAGGTCCTTTAATCTCTCCTAGTAGGGCTTCTGATGTACACCCTGCACCAGTTTACTCACTCTCCTCTGGTCCGCTTCCACTCTGTCTGTCCTTTCTGAGATGTGATCTTCAGAACTGGACACAGTACTCGAAGTGGGGTCTTACCAGCAGTCTATACAGAGACAACACCACCTCCGTATTTCTGCGGATGGTACCCCTCCCTCTGCACCTCAGCATCCTACTTGCCCTCCTAACTGCCTTTTTGCATGGTCTGGCCACCTTTACTTCATGGGACCAGGTCATCCCTGAGGTATTCACCCATTTTTTTTTAAAATCTGCCCTCAAAAGCCCTTACAAATCTTATTCTTTTGTGGTGCTTCTCTGTTGGCCTTACCTGAACAAGCAGATTGATGATATTTCCCAGAGAACACCCAGCCAAGGCAACCATTGAGTTCTCACAAAATCCAGCAGATCCATGGCCGAAGGTAGAAGTGTATTTGTTCCAGTTGCAAAGAAAAGTTTACCTCTTGATTATTTTCTTTCCTGTAAAGGTTTTTATCCCAAGTCCACCCCCCAGTGATTTATACCCTGATTCTAGGGATGTACCCCATCAGGTCCAGAACCTCTGGCTTCCCCAGACCCAAGTTAACCTCCAGTTACCCCCGTGGCTTGCCTTCCATGGAAGGGTTCCAGAGGGAGGGCCATTCTCCCTTCAGCGGCAGTCCGGGTCTCATGATAGCAGGCACCAGGACCCAGGGAGTCCTCAAGGTTCAGTGTGTCACTTAGACAAAAGTGGGGAGTATCTCCCTTTATGTCGGTCCCCTCCCACCTCTCCTGACTTGGGCCTAGCTGCTAGGCCTCGTTTGCACACCACTAACCCTGCATACTCCCTGTCCCTGCCTCAGGGGATGGCTGTAATGTTGGCATTTGCTGATGATGCTCCCCGGCCGAAACACACTGCCCCATGGTAGTTGCCTTATCCTAACCTGCCTACCAACCCCGCAACCTGAGCTCGCTTCTGAACTGGGACATTTGCATGGTAGCACAACATGCTATCACTGGGCCATTGGAGCATTCTGCCCCCTGATTACTGATTAATAGTCCAACTTCCCAAAGGTAGTGTAGCCAGCCAGACAGCCTCAGCGCTGGAAACATCTGCAAAACACATGAAAATGCATGCTTAATCAGTTTTCAGAAGGCATGGCATACCAGCAATTCTGATTACAGACATTGGCCTGCAGTTTACTAGTCAAGAATTTAAACAGCTTGTGAAAAATATGGATTCCAGCTTAGGGCCTCAAGCCCTCACTATCCACGGTCCAATGGACATGCTGAAAAAGATGTGCAAATTCTTTAAAAAAAAATCTTTATAAGAAGGCCATGGACAATAAGGAAGAGCCTTATTTAGTCTTACTGGCCTACAGATCATCACCTCCTGAAAGTAGCTGTTCACCAGTTGAACTGATAGTGAACCACGGCAGAAGTCAAGAATGCTTGTTGCATGTTTCCTGTCAGTCCTGCCAGAGGACAAGGGTCAGTGGGACAGCAAACAAGCACAAAACATAAGGTGCACCGCTAACTCATTTGTATTGTTGTTACATGTAACAAACGATAAATGTCAGATTACAGATTGTTACAATGTATCTATGTAATTTTTATTTACTATTCTTTTTTAAGTTTCTGTTTTGAATATTTTTACCGGAGATTGCTTTAAATGAGTTGTCTTTAGTTTTTGTTAACAGGTATTTTTTTTATTTGTTTTGCATGTTATGAAAAAGCCATAGGGCTGATTAATAAACTTGAACTGGTCTGATCTAATGGGATTTGCACAGGTGCTGAATTTTACCTGTAAGCATCTACTTAAGACCCCTGGGATTTTTCATGAGGTGCCTAATGCAGAGACTCTGATGGGAGAGGAAGTCATTGCAGTACAGTCAGGGCCAGGAAGTGATAGCCCATCAACGACACAAGAAACAGAGATAACCCATCAATGCCACGAGAAGCAGAGATAACCCATCAATGCCACGAGAAGCAGAGATAACCCATCAATGCCACGAGAAGCAGAGATAACCCATCAATGCCACGAGAAGCAGAGATGACCCATCCGTGCCACAAGAAGCAGAGATAACCCATCCGTGCCACGAAAAGCAGAGATAACCCATCCGTGCCTAGAGAAGCAGAGATAACCCATCAGTGCCACGAGAAGCAGAGATAACCCAACAATGCCACGAGTAGCAGAGATAACCCATCAATGCCACAAGAAGCAGAGATGACCCATCAATGCCACGAGAAGCAGAGATAACTCACCAATGCCACGAGAAGCAGAGATAACCCATCAGTGCCACGAGAAGCAGAGATAACCCAACAATGCCACGAGTAGCAGAGATAGCCCATCAATGCCACAAGAAGCAGAGATGACCCATCAATGCCACGAGAAGCAGAGATAACTCACCA
Source organism: Neoceratodus forsteri (assembly GCA_016271365.2). Classification (NCBI taxonomy): domain Eukaryota; kingdom Metazoa; phylum Chordata; order Ceratodontiformes; family Ceratodontidae; genus Neoceratodus; species Neoceratodus forsteri. Next base: position 1,112,443,898 of record CM028133.1, read on the forward strand.
ATGCCACAAGAAGCAGAGATAACCCATCAATACCACGAGAAGCAGAGCCAAAGATCACAGAAATCATACCTCTAGCTGTCCGAGCCAGTGGTGGTAAAGAGTCTGTTCGCGCTATTAGAGAGTTACTAAAACACCAGAAAGGCAGACTCAAGAATATTGAAACATAACAGTACTATATCTTTGACGTTTATGTTGAATGTGTTAAGTATTTAAATTCACTGTACTGTACAGAATACATGAATGTGCGTGTACTAGAATTTTACACACTTTCAAGGTGTGGGATGCTACATAAACCCCAAGAGCAAAGCTCGAGGGGTTTATAAAAGCATCCCACACCAAAGGGGTGTGCAATATTTTGGTTTACACACACTCACCCATGTCTTGTTTTTTTATAATTACTAGTGAGCATTTTATTTACTTTGGCAGTTCTGTGATTAGTCTTGCCCTGATCCCAGCGTGAGCTTGATTGATGGGGAGCAGTTATAACCGTCCATTTGTAACTGATAATTACAACTGGGTGGTTGTAACCCATTTTTACAAATTGGTTATCCCAGCATTAAAATGCTCACTAGTAATTATAATATAGTTATAGAGCACAGTATTAGTAAATGTACCATACTAACAAGATTCAGTTAATTATCTAAAGAAGGATCTGACCTTCCCTCTTCTACCATCACTGAGCTCATTAGTAACATTATTTCTCTCACCTCGTCCGGCGAAACTTACATTATGGACGATTTCAATCAGAACTGGCTGTCCCCTTCCATCAATAAAGCCAGCAACCAAATCACTGTCTTAAACTTGACTCAACTCATTCTGAAGCCTACCCGCCTAAACCATAAAATTGACAACCACTCTCTAATCGATTGGGCCCTTACAACCCACCCTCACCGAGTAATCAAAGCTGGCTTATTACCTGATGTCTTGAGTGACCACCATATGACATTTCTGGTGGGTAAAGTCCACCGACCTAAGACCCCCCAAAATCTATACTTTTTCACTCATACAAATCTCTAAACCTCGCCCTCCTCCTCCAAGATCTAGCCCACACAAACTGGGATCCAATTGCTTAGCAAATACTATTGACAACGCCTATGACTACTTGCATGATAAATTCCTAGATCTTTGGCACACCCATACCCCAATACGACGATCCAGGGTCAGGGCAATCATCTCCCATGGATCACCCCTGAACTCTGGGCATGCCACAAAGCCCGTGATCTGGCATGGAAAACCCATAAAGTAACTAAACTCCCTCACGACTATGAAATCTACCGTTCCCTACAAAATAAATGCACTAAAGCTACTCACCTAGCTAAATCAGAGTACTTCTGCGCCACCTACCAGACTAACATTGACAACCCCTCCAAATTCTAGAAGATTATTCACTCCCTTTTTTCCCCCACCCTCCTCCTCTCCCCCAACCCTCCTTAATATAAATAATACAGTAGTTGTCGACCACCTTGGTGTTGCTAATGAATTTAACTCTTACTTCCCCTCCTGTGCCTCTGCTCTGCTACCCTTTCTTCCACCTCCTCCATCAGTTGCCCCCTTCCCTCTTCATCTACCTCCTTCTCTTTCTCAACACTCTCCCCCTCTACTACCTTGGATGTTCTGCATGCACTCAACCCTTCCAAAGGCAGTTCACCTGATGGCCTAGACCTAAGCTGCTCTATCTATCAGCTCCTGCAATCGCTGCTCCTTTATCAGCAGTTCTCAACCTCTCCTTAACTGCAATTATCCCATCAATCTGGAAGCATGCTGTAGTTCTCCCGCTGCCCAAGGGTGGTGATCCTTCCACGCCTGCTAACTATCGCTCTGTCTCCCTCCTTCCTATTCTTGCTAAGCTTCAGAAACATGTGGTCCTTTCTCAACTCTCCTTCTTCCTTTCTGACTCTAACTTCTTCACTCCATTCCAATCTGGGTTCCAGAAGAACCATTCCACTACTACCTCCCTGATTAGGCTCACGGACTCTATCTTCTCAGGGATGGATAATGTCCAGATCACATCTGCCATCTTTGTTGACCTTGCCAAGGCCTTCGACACAGTCTCCCACCCCCTTCTATTAACTTCCCTCTCCTCGGCTGGCTTAACCACCTCTGCCCTAAACTGGTTCAGTGCCTATCTAGTAGGAGGAACTCGGTCAGTCAGAATAGCTGACTCATCCCCCCCCCCGATAAATACTGGCATACCACAGGGATCTGTCCTGGGCCCTATTCTTTTCTCCATTTTTTTTTTACATGACCTTCCCTCAGTCTGCTCCTCCACCTGTATTCACTTGTATGCTGATGACACCATCCTCTTTTGCTCAGGCCAATCCTCTGTTGATGTTGGAACTAGACTTCAGCATGAATTCTATAAAGTTCAGCACTGGTTTTCCTCCCATCAACTCTCAATGCCAAGAAGACAGTCTCAATGACCTTCGACACCAGGCGGAGACTCTCTGGGCTCCCCACCTTGTCCTCCTTCCTTACCGTCGATGGGACAGTTCTCTAGGATACTTCATCCTTTACATATTTGGGGGTTTGGCTCGACCAAAACCTCAATTTCTCTGGGCACGTGGATGCCATTCTGAAGAAACTGCGCCGTAAGCTCGGTGCCCTCTACAGAAACCGTAGCTGCCTCCCGCTGCAGGCTAGGCGTGAACTTGTCCAGAAGATGACCCTACCTATCTTTGACTACTGTAATGTAGTCTACAGTGCTGCTCCCAAATCTTCCTTACACAGGTTAGACACCCTTTTTAACTGCTTCTGTCACTTCGCTCTCGACGCACCCTCCTCTACCCATCACTGTAATCTCTACCACTTGCTGGCCTTCCCCTCATTAGAAAGTTGCTGACTCCTCCACTGCGCTAAATGTGTATATCGAAATTTTGGTTTGGATGCCTACCCCCTTACCTCCCTTCTGTCCTCCCTCCCTTTCTCAGCCCATTCCCTTAGATCTTATGACCGTCATTTAATCGAAGTACCACGTTGTCCTACAGCTACAGGCCAGTCTACCTTCTCACATCGCCTCCCTAAACTCTGGAATGCCCCCCCCCAAATTCTCCTCTCCTCTTCCCCTACTCCATCACCCTGGCCCTCCAAAACAACTTTTCTTCAAGCCGTAACTGCAGTTAAGCTCCTCCCTACTGTACCCCTCAGTATGTTCTCCTTCTGTCAGCCTCCCTAATGGATACAGCTCTACTCAAGGATTTGCACTTATTGCTGCTGCAATTTGAAATTCTCCGCATAATATGTCGGCACTTATCCTGTACTGTTTAAGTCTTAGTCTTAGTTTCTGTTCATTTGTCATCCTTGAATTGTACCGGATTTTGATTGTTCTCTTCATTGTTTCATATACTATGTATTCCCTGTACCCTCTCCCCCAGGATGCACTGTTAGACAAGCAACTTGCTGTTCAGTGTGCCCTTCCTGGTGAAACATTTCAATAAATAAATAAAATAAAAAATAAGCAGGCTTCATTAAAGAAATAAAGAAACGTACTGACTACAGTAGTAAATAATAGATGCAGTTATATCAGTTGGCCACTAGAGGGCAGTCTAGCCACGTAAATCAATATAGTTCAGTTAAGTTTATTTGGGACCAGGAAAAGACTCCATTGAGCAAGCTTGTTTACAGGGAGGTCCTGGGAGGACTATACAATACAAAAAGAGACAGCAATATATAGACTAGTGTATGGATCACATAGAAACATGGAAGCTGTCGGCAGATAAGGGCCTTTGGCCCACCAAGTCTGCCCTATCATCTCTAAGAAATGTGCTTTTTCAAATTCTGCTGGTAATAGGTTGCCTGGAGGACTCTAACATAGTGTATAAAACATACAACATACAGCACAGCAGTAAGTGCAAGGTAGCCTAATGACTTATAAGAAAGAATTAAGTGAGATGAGGAGAGTTAGGTGTGGAAGGGGGAGACTTAGACACTGGTAGGGGTGGTTTACCTGGATACCATGAAGAGACATAGCGGGGTGGGGCTGGAGAAGAGGATAAATTAAAGGAAGGTAAGAGAGCAGCTGGAAGGGAGAATGTCAGGGTGGGCTTGGGGTTGGAGAGCGGGATAGAGGGGAAATGGAGGTAAGTGAGGGTGGGATGAGGAGATGGTGAAATTTGATAAGAGAGGAAGGAGGGGATAGGGGTTAGGAGTTAAGTGCATGGGAGGCACACAAGAGTGCCTGGGGTGGCGGAGAGAGTGGTCTGGAGAGAGGGTGATAGAAAGGTATGAAAGAGAGGTAGGGTAGACAAGGGGTTAGAATTAAGTGCACGAATGTCGGGTAGAGAATTGAATTGAATATAATGTATGGTTCCCCTGCATTTAAACGTTTTTTCACAAAGTTTCGTACCTTGAGTCCATACTGCTACTTACTTCCACGCCTCAGTCTGCGACTGCATCGCTGCCAGCTTGCTGACGATCCATCTCCTGCTCCCAACCCTCCGTTCATCCATAAACATACAATCCATGGCCACATTGTTTATTAAAGAAAAGAAGAAGGAAGGAAGGAAGGAACCCTCCCTAAGCGGCACTGCCATTTTTCCCTGACTGTTTTGTACACAGCAAGTCTTCATTGAGTCAGGTGGCACTTCAAGGCTGGAAAGTTGTTGTAGTATCGTTGTAATGTCAGAACGATACTACAACATTTCACAACCTTCGAACTGTAAAACAACAACATTTTGGAGTATGGAAATCCATACATAATGTGGGGCTAACCATACACTGTAAAAATTGTTGTTAGTATACCCAGTTGGTATATATGCAGCAGGATAATTAGTAATGAAGTGGCTGCAGCTGGGAGACCAGGAAACCCATGGACACTTATCTAAGCCAACCAAAAGAAAAAACTCTTGGGAGAACACATGGTTCTGGGCATCAGGGGCCAGGTTTTCAGAAATCCTGAAAATCATACGGGGGGGGGGCAAAACCTGTGCACATGAGGGGCTTCCCTTACACACCCACAGGTTTTGCTGCAAGTGTTGTATTTTTGCACACAGAGCCAGTTTGTGACTGGCTCCCGATTTATGGGAGCTTGTTCCTGTTTTCCATGCACAGCTGCATTGAGATGTTATAAAAGTCACTGCAAGAACAGCTCCTCTGTGCATACAGGTGCTTGAGTTAAAACATGAAATACGGCAAAGGCAAAACTCGGCACTCTGAAATTGGCATAAATGCAAGCATAAGTTTAATATATCAGGTAAACACCAAGCCTCACATTCAACAGGTAACAAGTAACACAGGTCATACAACTAGGAAGTTCCCAACCGGTTTCGTGCGCACGTGAGGCGTTTACCTGATATATTAAACTTATGCTTGCGTTTATGCCAATTTCAGAGTGCCGAGTTTTGCCTTTGCCTCTGCAGCTGCACCCGCCGCCCGTGTGCACCACAGGCTGAAATTTGGAATGTCCGCTGGTGCAGAGATTTTTTCCACACTGGTGGTCTGTGACATGGGACTTAGTCCCTGGGTTGTTTTTGACCCTTTGAAAAATCCATCCCCAGGTAGCTCAGAGCTAAGCCTGAGACTGATTTTAGATTAAACAGATGTTATGTCTATCGTATCTATACATCTATACATAGCATAGCTATGTATGTGTAATATAGGAGAGGTGGACCAAGAAACTGGGTAATGTGTTTTTATCCTTTGCCAAAACCTGTGAAAGAAAGCAACCTTTTCCTTCTGAACTGTTGGTTTCAGATCAGTTTTTGAATGTTCATAAATCCGTTTCCATAGTCAGCACTCTCACTGTGGATCAATGGTCTGAACATTTCCATCTTCCTATCAGCTCATTTTGGGGCAGACCTCACCTTTTGCTGCTGTTAAAATTTGTATATTCTTCTGATGGGTCTTCCTGACTGTAACTGCACTTCTCTTCCAGTCACCTACTAGTAAGGCGTGTTTTCTGTTATTTTATTTTGACAGGTAATTATGGTTTCATGGATCAGATTGAAGCCCTGCACTGGGTGAAGAGGAACATCCATGCTTTTGGAGGGGATCCGGAGAAGGTCACCATTTTGGGGCATAGTTCAGGTACTTCAGTGTTATTCTTCTCACTTAAGATACGCAGATACACCACTGGTAAAGGGCAAAAATATACTACCAAGTCCATTAAGGATGTTCAGTGGTGTTTCAGCAACCCCATGTCAAAGTCATAATTTTTTGCCCAGTACATGATGTTTATCTAAGCATTTAAAATCCACAATAAAAAACATGGGTTGCCATGCTTGTTTTTAAGTTACATGGTGAGACTTAAACACTCTTTATGGAACAAATCCATAAGGAGTATGATTTTTTTTTATAGTTATAACAGCAGTGTTTTAGATAAAAGAAAATACAAAATCACACATGCCCCCATGTCAACATGAGTGTGAAAGAAAAGGTGAAACAAGGACACGTGCATGATGTTAGTTTCATGTTTCCATCAAGGAGGAAATGTGAAAGGAAAAGTGCGACTCCCACTGGGACTTGAACCCAGGCCCCTGGCGTACCGTGCTAGTACACTGATCCCTAAGCTATGGGAGACTCAGTGGTTTGCAGGCTTCTGGGCTTCCCTTGAGGCACACACACTGGCAGAGTATGCCAGGGGCCTGGGTTCAAGTCCCAGTGGGAGTCGCACTTTTCCTTTCACATTTTCTACTTGTTAAAATTGCCTCTCACTGGCTTGACTGCACTGAGAAAAGTTGTTTGGTGTTCCTTTCATTTTTCCTCAAATGTAAAAATAAAGAGTAAATTCCCAATACTATGTCACCCTCTTGAACTAACATTCCAAAAAAATGGGAAAATATTTGTATGTTTTTATGCATAAAACCATTTCAGTCCCATTCCATTTCCATAAAACGTTTTGATAGATGTAGAATATGGCTGTGAATATGGCAAAAGAAAGAAATATAGTGGTTGCCAGGCTCCTTTTGGTTATATCTGCGTTCAGAGTTGCAGTTTCAGAGGTGGTCAGCTCAGAACAAAAATAATTGAAAAACCCCAATAAACAGAATAAAACTTGCAAGAAAGCTATTTAAACAATTCAAAAGTGCATGCAGAATGACAATGGCTTTAATATAACAGAAACGGAGTAACCAAAGCCAGACAAGTGGGTAATGTGCCTTGAATGGCAGTATAGCCTAGAGGTTATAGTAACGAGCTGTGAATGAGCTTAGTACATCCAGCAGACATACCTGGGTTTGATTCCCACAACCTCCACTTGCATACTGTGTGACTTGAGCAAGTCACTTAACCTCTCAGTGCTCCCAGGTTGCCCCTGAAAACAGGCACTTCTGCCTAGTGGGCCTTAACCGGTTACCAAAGAATTAAAAAATGATGCCAACGACTGCAACAGAGGGCGTTAATTTCCTCGCTACCATCCTGTATGTATTCTTAGCTGGACATGACATATTAGGAGAAATCATTATTTTAATAGCGCTTCTGTATATTTATGAATGTATATTTATGAATGATCTAATTAGTGCTAGATTTCTAATCAAAACAGCAGAAGCAGAAACAAATCCATTAAGAATAATATTTAATAAATCTCTACATGAAGCAGAAATTCCTGTTGATTGGTTAACAGCATCAGTTACCCCCATACATATAAAAGGAAGTAGATCCAATGTTCAGAATTATAAGCCATACATCTATCATCTGCAAAACTATGGAAAAAATAATTAAATCACTACTTGAAAAAGAAATAAGGGTACTAAACATCATTGACAATACGCAGCATGGGTTCAGAACAGAGCATTCTTGTACTATAAACTTACTAGACTTTTACAATAATATTAGTCAGGGTCTGGATAATAAAAAACAAATGGATGTCATTTTATTGGATTATAGTATGGCCTTTGATGAGTTTCCTCATGGACATCTCATTAAAAAATTGAAATTTTTAGGTTTCTCCAGCTATCTAGTCAACTGGGTAAATGTATGGTCGACAAACTGTATGCAGAGAGTTGCCAGTAATGACAGCTTTTCTGACCTCGGCTCAGTCACACGCGGGGTTCCTCAGGGCTCTGTGCTTGGCCCGATACTATTAAATCTCTACATTAGTGACATGCAAATAAGCGACGATAATTGGTTATCTAAATTTGCTGATGATTCTAAACGTCGGGGACTAGTGGATAATCAATACAATCTTGATTCACTTACATTAGAAACATAAAATTTGATGGCAGATAAAGACTGCTTGGCCCACCAAGTCTGCCCTTTTCCCTCCCTAACGGATAAGCTGAAGATCCTAGTTAACCAACAGACTACTTCCTCCTACCCCCACTAGAATTGCCTTTTGTCTGTCCCATGCATTCTTGAATTCCCCCACTGTTTTTGACTCTACGACCTTCTCAGGAAGGCCGTTCCATGCATCTGCAACCCTCTATGTGAAGAAATACTTCCTCACATTACCTCTGAGCCCCCTTGTTCTTGCACATCTCTTTTTCTGAAAGAAGCTATCCTCTTGGACTTTGTTGATTCCCTTGAGGTATTTGAAAGTTTCTATCATGTCCCCCCTCTCCCTTCTTTCCTCAAGGCTATACATCTTAAGCTCCTTTAGTCTTTCTTCATATGTCTTCTGGTGCAGACCCTGCACCATTTTGGTTGCCCTCCTCAGGACAGCTACCACCCTATCTATGTCTTTGTGGAGATGGGGTCTCCAGAACTGTACACAGTACTCCAGATGTGATCTTACCAACTGTCTGTACAGAGGGCCAACAACTTCCTGTTTTCTACTGGTGATGCCTCTCCCTATGCATTTCAGTATCCCCCCCAGCCCTCCTTACTGCCTTCTCACATTGCTGGCCCACCTTTAGGTCATCTGATATGACTGCCCCCAGGTCCCTTTCCATTTATGTTGTTTTCAGTATCTCACCACCCATTGTGTACTCTTCCCCTGGGTTTTTGGTTTCCAGGTGCATTACTTTGCACTTCTTTGCATTGAATCTAAGCTGCCAAACATTTGACCATTCCTCCAACCTTGCCAAATCCCTTTTCATCCTTTCCACTCCATCTTGTGTATCAACCCTGTTGCAGAGCTTTGTGTCATCTGCAAAGAGAAATACTTTCCCTTCCAGTCCCTCTGCAATGTCACTTATAAAGACATTAAAAAGGACTGGCCCCAGTACTGAACTCTGCGGTACCCCACTAGTAACCCCCCTTTCTTCACTGTGGACTCCATTTACTATTACCCAATGTGTCCTGTTTTCCAGCCAGTGTTTTACCCAGGCTACCACCCTGGGACCCACTCCCATGCTGGCTAATTTGTTTATTAATCTTTTGTGATGGACTGTGTCAAATGCCTTGCTAAAGTCTAGGTAGGCTATGTCCACAGCCCCTCCCTGGTCTACTACTTTGGTCACCCAGTCAAAGGAATCAATTAGATTTGTCTGACATGACCTTCCTGCTGTGAATCCATGCTGCCTTAGGTCCTCTGCCCCACTGGCCTCTAGGTACTCAACAGTTCTTTCCTTCAGAAGTGATTCCATCATTTTCCCTTCCACAGAGGTCAAACTGACAGGTCTGTAGTTTCCTGCCTCTGTCTTGCTCCCACTTTTGTGAAGGGGAATCACATCCACCATCCTCCAGTCCTTAGGTACCACACCATCCTCCCATGATTTACTAAAAAGGGTAGTCAGTGGTGTTACTAGTTCTTCCCTTAGTTCTTTTAGAATTCTGGAGTGAGTCCCATCAGGCCCCATTGCTTTATCCACCTTCAGTTTTAAGAGTTCTTTCAGAACCCTTTCTTCTGTGAAAGGACTAATATCAACCTCCCTATCCAGAGTGCTTCTATTGACTTGATTAGGTGTCTTCCCCCTGCTTTTCCATTGTGAATCCTGAGCAGAAGTATCCATTCAGTATTCCTGCTTTTTCACTCTCGGTCTCTACCCAACCACCTTCCTCTTTATTCAGCCTCAGTATCCCTGCCTTAGTCTTTCTTTGCTCCCTAATGTACCTATAAAAGGTTTTATCGACCCTTCTTAACCGAGTTGGCCATCGTTTTCTCAGTTTGGGCCTTTGCTATTCTGACTGCCCTCCCTGCTTCCTTCTACTTTAACTGGTACAGTTCTCGGTCCTGCTCCTTCTGTGTTTCCTTATACTTCCTGAACGCTATCTTTTCTCCCTAATCTTCCTCGCCACTTCTTTTGAGAACCATAGTGTTTTTTTATTTCATTTTGATTTGTTTATTTGCTTCACACAAAGGCTTGTTGCCTCTGTGATGGCAGTTTTGATGTTTCCCCATTGTTGCTCCACCCCACCTACTTGACTGTTTGCTAGTGCTTTTCTGAGGCACTCTCCCATTTTGACAAAATCAGCCCTCCTGAAGTCCAGTACCTTCACTTTTGTGTGACTTGACTCTACAGCTAGGTTTATCGTGAACCACACTGTTTGGTGGTCGCTTGTTCCCAGATGGCTACCCACTTCAAGATCAGAGATCCTCTCTTCATCCCCATTTGAGAGTACCAGGTCTAAGACTGCTCCCTCCAGAGTGGGTGCCAAAACTAGCTGTCTGAGGCATGCCCCCTGTAAGGCATCGAGAATGGCCCTGCTCTTGGATGTGGCTGCAGCAAAGGTGCTTCAGTCAACATCTGGCATATTCAGGTCCCCCATCAGCAATATCTCCCCTTTCTCTGACATCCTAAAGCTGCCTTCTATCATTTCCTTGTCCATTTCTTCCCCTTGAGATGGGGGTCTGTATACAACCCCTGTGCGGATTGTGATGCCATTTCCAGTCTCCAGGGTGACCTACAGTGCCTCCTCTCCTCCTTGTTTAACCTTTAGTTCTATTGCTTTGATCCCTTCCCTTACATAGAGAGCTATGCCTCCTCCTCTTCTTCCATCCCTGTCCCTCCTGTAGATTGTGTACCCTGGTATGTTGACATCCCAGTCATGGTTCTCTGTGTACCATGTTTCTGTGATTGCCACAATATCCAGGCATCCCTCTTCCATCAAAGCCACCATTTCAGGGAGCTTTTTACCTAGACTACGGGCATCGGTACTTATTGTCCTCCATTTTTTTATGGCTTTATTTCTTTTTGCCCCATCCCTGTCCTTACTGTCTTTGTCTTTTGCTCCATTTACCCCTGGCCTTCTCCCTATTGACTGATCTGTCTCGGTGTTTACCTCACTAACTACCCTGATTTTTTTTGGGGGGGGGCTAGGATTTTCCTTCTCCTTTCGGTGCCTAACCCCTTGGCTAGTTTAAAGGCTTGCCAGTGAAGCATTTAAACCTGTCACCTAGGATCCTGGTTCCCCTCCTGGATAGATGCAGGCCATTGCACCTGTATAGGCCTGCATCCCTCCAGGTTGAGCCCCAGTCCCCAATGAAGTCAAACCCCTGAGCTCTGCACCAGTTTTTCAACCAGTCATTGAATCCCATGGTGCAGAGTACCCTAGCCTCATCCATGCCATAGACAGGTAGCACTTCCGAGAAAGTTACCGTGTGTGCTACTTGTCTAAGGCCCCTCCCCAACTCCACAAACTCCTGTTGCACTGCTCTGATCCTATTTTCAGCCAGGTCATTTGTACCTAGGTGGATAATGACATCTAGCTCACCCCCCCTTGCAGCTGCCCCCATGATCCTGAGGATTCATTTCCTGTCCCTCCAAGCCATGGCGCTGGGCAGGCACCTACCTCCTTTCCCTCCCTCCCCAGTTCTACCCCCTAACAATTGGGCCCCCACCAGGAGTTGTTTTCTTCCCCTGTGGGGTCCTGTGCCACCCTCCTGTGGGTCTCCATTGTGGAGGTTCCCAGCATCCTCCTTGGTCTCCACTGCAGGTGCCTCCATAGAGGAACCATGCTCCACCAGAGTGGTGAATGAATTGTGGAGAGGCACAACTGGAGGGATGCACCTCTGTTCCACCACCCTCACCCTTCTTGAGCCCACCATGGTCCAACCACTCCTCTTTCTTGGCAGCCTCAGAGGTAGTGACGGTGGCCTGGGTGGTCCCTGGGTGGGGGAGCAGGATTCCAGAATCATTGCCAGGTCAGCATGGAGACGAACAACCTCCTCCCTCAGACCAGAGAGGTGCCTGCAAATAGGGCAGCAATGCAGTCTCCAGAATGTCTCCCGGAAGACTGCTGCTCCACAGCCAGTGCATTGTACCACTTCCCACATGGCTGTGCCCCTTCCTGTTACAGATGCTTTTTTGTTTTTTGTTCTTGTTTTAGTGTATGCAAGCTTGTGAGTGTCTCTACCCCTATTCAGTGTGATGTGCCTTTAAGGATATGAACAGGTGTATGTTGTTAGCAGTTTTGGGGAAGTGATGTCAGAACCGCTGCTATAAGGAAGTTATGCACTTGGGCGGGTGCAGTGAGGGCAGGGTGGGTGGGAGTAAACCATGCCTCCAGAAACAATCAATATAACTCTGACTTCTCCACCCCGGGCTGTGCCTTCCTTCCTTTCAGACACCTATTCCACAGAGGTTAAGTAGCAGGTCTAGTCACAAATGACTACAAATATCTCCCAGCTACAGTTCCTCCCTGGCAAATTAAAGTTAAACTAAGAAAAGTCACGCCCTAAAACAGAATTAATACTAGTTACTTACACAGGTCCAAAAAGTAATAATTCAATTCAGTGTAATCTAAAAAATAACCTCTTTGATTTAAGGAAGCTCTGGCTGCTTTCTCTCTCGCTCTCTCTCTCTCTGTGTCTCAGCAGCTTATATTAGATTTACATAACATCGAAATGTGGGCCCTAGAAAATAAAATGGAATTCAACATGGACAAATGTGTGGTCTTGCTCTTCGGAACACATAACCCCAAAAACATTTACTACATAAACAACATTCTGCTTAAAGCTGTTAACAAAGAAAGGGATTTAGAGATACTGGTCAATTCTAAACTCACTTCTACTCCGACAACTGTTTAAAAGTGGCAAACATGACCAATGGGCTACTGAGGCAGATACAGCATTCTTTTGTCTCGAGATCTGAACAGTGTCTGATCCCAATTTACAGGGCATGTGTCAGACCACTGACTGATTATGGGTCTCCGTTCTGGAACCCACATCTCAAGGGAGACATTGATGGATTGGAGAGGATCCAAAGACGAGCAACTAGGATGGTCCCTAGATTATCAACAAGTACCTATCAATCTAGACTGCAAAAAACAGGCTTAAATCCACTGCAAAATAAAAGAATTAGAGAGGATCTACTACAACTATATAAGTTGCTGAAATCCCCAGACCTTATGAAAAAATGTGGATTTACCTTCACTACTTGTCAAATTGTTCCTAGATGCCATTCTAAACAATTTACAGTCCCCAGAGCTAGGACCAATCTCAGACTTAACTTTTTTTCAGTAAGGGCGCCTAAGCTCTGGAACAAAATGCAATAGGAATTGGTTGACTTTAGTAGTACTGAATCATTTTAAAAATGTCTTGATTGTTGGCTAAATCAAAATCAAATTGTATAAATTGCCCGCATGATTGTGAGAGAAAATATAGATGGGCCTCTGCCTTCTTTTTTCCTATACAGACCTAGTCAACCTAGTTCTTGTGCCAGTAAAGAGTCTTGAAAACTTGTTTGGGTGCATCAGAAAAATGAGAATTCGAAACACAAGGGAACATTCATTAAGGATGTCCTGTTGTTCCTGCCTAGGACTACACAATCCTTTCAGGCTCCCAGAGCCTCATACCCTCCTTTTGTTCCAAATTAACCCCTTGTAAATATCACATTGGGGTGTTATAAAGGAATTCTGGAGGTCAGGGTTAAAGGGCAACAGACTTCTAGGAAAACATAAAGTAAACTTACAAGCTCAAATGGGCAGACTGGGTGGGCCATAGGCCCTTATCTGCCAACACTGTCTATGTATCTATTTTGTTTATTTAGTTTTTGTTTACTGGGAAGAGGATGGCTAGACAGTACTGACTATTGTCGGCCTCATCGGTGGAAGGAATACAGATACAAGCCATTTAAACTGAACTTGATTAAGTTGTTGGTGGTATTTATATTGAATGGGGGAAATTGAGCCAGGACACCAGAGAAATTCCCCTACTCTTTATATATATATATATATATACACACACACACATTTTTTCATGTTTTTTTTTGCCCACCCCATCTCAGCGCGAACGCACACATGTGGAGGCACGCACACATCGCGTTCGAGGCAGCCTCCCTTTATGTCACCCCTTCCGCCTGTGCCATCACTGGACCTCCATCCAGTGGCAATAGAACTACAGGAGACTGCAACATCCCAAGGAGAGGAGAGCTGCGGTTAGGCAGCTCAATCCAGCTCCCTCCCCCTTCCCCATACAGTCACCCCGGCGATTCGAGGTTGTTCCCAAACCCTGGTCGTCAGTGTGGCACGAGGTGTGGCGTCCAGTGCCTCAACCTTCAGCACCACCGGGCCAGCTTCCCCTACTCTTTTTTTGAGAAATGGCATGGGGTCTCTAATGTCCAGCTGAACAACTACCAGAAAGGACAGACAGGACTTTGATTTAATGTTTTATCCAAAGGACAACTCACTTCAGAAGTGCTGCATCCCCACAGTAATGCAATTGGGTGTCAGCATTTATGGTGAAAGCCCAATCCCGGCGTAGGACTAGAGCCTATGACCTTCTGGTCCAGAGGCAGATATGCTATTAACTGAGCCACGTTGATGCCTTTGAACCCCAAATTCTGAACAGATGCATATGTCAGGTAAACATATACTTTTGGGGAGCCTGTGTATCTGTGAAATATTCATCTCACACCAACCCATCGCATATCAGATAGATTCCTTGTGACTGTACACACATTGCACACCAACCCATCACACATCAGGTAGATTCCTTGTGACTATACACACATTGCACACAAATCCATCACACATCAGGTAGATTCCTTGCGATTGTACACACATTGCACACAAACCCATCACACATTAGGTAGATTACTTGTGACTGTACACTCACTGCACACAAAGCCATCGCACATCAGGTAGATTCCTTGTGACAATACACACACTGCACACCAACCCATCGCACATCAGGTAGATTCCTTGTGACTGTACACACATTGCACACTAACCCATTGCACATCAGGTAGATTCCTTGTGATTAACAAAAAAATAATAATAATAGTAAAACTTTATTTTTATGGCACCTTTCCAGAACCAGGGCACCTCACAATTTTAAAACATAACAAATCTGACATCTACTTAATTTAAGAAAAGCATAAGCATTTAAAATTAAAACAAATTGTACACACATTGCACACAAACCCATTGCACATCAGGTAGATTCCTTGTGACTGTACACACATTGCACACCAACCCATCTCACAGCAGGGGAATTCCATGTGTGTAACAAACAGAAAAACTGCGCACATCAAACAGCAAAATCATGTGCTCCAAGACCAAGCACAAAAACAGAAAAAGATGGGCACTCAATCAGGGTTACCAGATATGTGAATTTAGTAACTGATCCAGAGTGTAAGTACGCAAAATGGAGCAGTTAAAAAAAAAAATCTAAAGACCACCTCAGCATTTCAAGGCTATGCCTCATCATTTTGGGGTGGGAGTCATGTCATGTTTTCCTCCCTTAAATAATGGGGGCTGAAATTACCTGACCCCCTGTTGTGAAGCAGTAGTGGCCAGCTCCACAATAATAAGTGAATTAGCTCTACATTAACTGATAGTAGACTGGATAGCAGCAACATGCTAGATATATACAGGGAGCAGTGCTTCTGAGAGAAGAAAAGACTGGTGTCAAAATTAAAATAAATTAAAATAAGATATACTCAAATGACCTTGAACTTAAGTTGCCCTGTCATAAACCCACTTCTGGGAGCCGGGTCCACTGAGCTCACAGTGCCCTCCCCTAAGTGCAATCCGTGATAGGGGTGTGTGTCAGGAAATACCCTCCTCATGTCCTTTTAGAGTGCTCACTGAGTTTGCAACAGAACACTCACCAGGGGGGTCCAGGGTTTCCTCTCTCGCTGGGTAAGGGTAAAATACAGTCTCAAGTCTGTAGCCAGGGAAGAACCCTCTCTGGTTGCTGCACTGGGGGGAAACCCAGGTGTTACGAGCTCTTTGGGGCTGTCCTCATAACCCTAATTGTGTCTTCTTCTACACGTGGTGCAGGAACCTGATTCAAACCCCACAGACCCCTCCGGAGACATTTACTTTCCCTACTTTAGGCCCCCAGTTTCCCTTCCAGGAACCTAGTTTCGGTAGCGTGTGGCACCTTAGCACTAACCAGGCATGTTACAGATTGAATAAACCTTCCCAAAACCTTCACACACACAATAAATCACTGCCAGGCAGTAGTACCTTAAAATAAAAAGCAAGACCGTGTACTGATTATTTAAATAATTACCATATAAACATACAGACAAATTATTTCGTTGTTTGGTTACAGAATAACTGCAAAAATAAAGTTGGAAAATGCATACAAAATAAACTAGTGAATTAACTAGATAATTTCTACCTTTTCTGTAGAGAAATCAGAGTCCAGAAAATATGTGAGTTTTGCAAAGTCTCTCTTTTGCTCTGCTGTGTCTCAGAGTCCCAGTTGTCTTGCAGTGGTCTTCAGTGCATCTGGCAGTTTCACTGTGTCAGGAAATTTGGCTTATGCCCAGAGTCTCTGTTAAACAGGGTTTATATAGTTGCTTTCTGCAGTCTGCAAAAATGGCCCACGATTACCTAGTGGCCTTAATATTCCAGGTCCAGCTGTTCACCTCTAGGCTATCAGAGGTTTCTCTTGCTCTGTCCCCCCAGTTTTTTTTTATTTGCAGTGTCAGTGGCTCAGCAGGTTGCACATTCACCTCTGAGGCCAGAAGATCAGAAGGCTGTTGGTTCTATCCCCACACCAGGCACTTGGGTTAAATCCCAATATTAACACTGTAGTGCAGCATGAGGGGGGTGCTGCACTCCTAAGGTGTTGTCTTTCAGATGAGATGTTAAACCGAGGTTCTGTCTGCCTGTTCTGGTGGTTGTTCAGGTGGACGTTAAAGATCCCATGGCACTTCTTGAAAAGAGATGGGGATTTTCTTATTATAACTTCAAAACCAATGATATACCAACAGTGTTAATGCACTCAAATAATAATCCATAAAACAAATCATACACATAAAATAAATAAGTATTACTGTCATACACTCAGAAAAATTGGAGAAATCACAAGCAAAATATAACCAAAATTAATGAACCTGAAAGACAACCCCCCCCCCCCACTAAAACAGCAGGGGAAGTTATTATAGCTTACAGGCAAAATGCATACAAAGTGGTATTACGTCATACAAAATCATAAAATAGAAACAAAAATAAGTATTACATCATAAAACCCAAAATTAAGTGATGAATACTGTAAACAGGCCCCTACAATAAAGTGTTGTTGCACACAAAACAAAGTAAATGGCAAATATAAATAAACATGTCAGTATACATGCAAGGAAAGAAAAAAATCTTATGTAGTAATAATAATAATAATAATCTTTATTTTTACCACGCCTTTCTAAAACCAAGGTGCCTTAACAACAAACTTCAGATAAAAGCAATACAATAAAACACAAATACAATAAATACTGTATTCATAAAATTCAATAAAATAGCATCAAATTGAGTATGCCTGATACCACAGATGGGTCTTTAGGTCCTGTTTAAATCCTCCCAGGACATGCACTCTTGAAGTGGACGGGGTAGAGAATTCGAAAGGGCTGGGGCCACGTACATAAATGCACAGGGCCCTGGAGATTTTAAAGAAACCCTTGGAATCTCTAGCAACCCCTTGTCCACCGAGTGGAGTGATCGCCTAGGGCAGTAAGATACCAGAAGCTCTTTCAGGTAGTCCAGGCAAAGTCCGTGTAGTGCTTTATAAGTCAGAAGTCCGACATAGGAGCCTACAACTCATAAGAATCATATATAGAATATCAAAACCATAAGTATTATAAATGCACACCGTACATATGGGTTTATTATAAACATGTCAATCAAATGAGTAGTCTCATGGAGAAAAAGAAATAATCAGACGTATTATAATGAAAACAAAAAATAAGTTAAATGGGTAATATATAATAGCAGAATAACCATGGGCAATCATAAAATACACATTCCCATAATCCTGAAAAGCAAAAAAAAGAGTTTCTGATACCTAATACCACTCATTCTACCATAAGTCAATAGATATAGTTTGAAAGAACAGGATATCAAATTCTATGGACCAAGGCCATAACCATCTATTTACAATAATCAATGAAAAACCAATCCAGCCCTTTCTAATGCTTATGGAGAAATCCTTCTCCCCCATCTATTTAATCTACGAACTGCCCAAGTCAGTAAACCAAAAACTAACAATTAGTAATATTGTGTACGAGTAAAACATCCAGATATGTCATCCTGTCTTGAAGAAATAATCACAAAAACAAGGTTTGTTAATATAGATAGAAAATAAGCAAGAACCAGCCACTAGTGCTGACATACTGGAATGAAAAACTCTACAGATAGCAATCCCCCCCCCCACACACACACACTCTCGATAAATGTAGACCACTGATCCTTGTCCACAGAATCACATATATGTATATATATATATATAGATAGATATATGACCAGCAACCGTAATCCTCAGTCTCTTCTTTGGTTTCAAGACAAAGGAAGGAGATTTACCTGTGAATCCAGCAAGGCAACAAAATGCATTCACTTACATCCAAGAAATGGACTCCCACTATGTTCGGAAAACCTGGAAAGGCACATTACATTGTTCTTGAGCTTTCAATTTAGAATCAATTAACTCAAATAACTGTGCTGTTGTTAGGAATCGTGTGTTCCAAATGTAATATTGAAAGTAAGTTAAAAACAACCATAGTGTAGTCTTATCATGCTTAGTCCATTAGTGCGGGAGGATCCCTGACAACAAAATGTCAGGGGTTACCTGAGAAAAGGGTGAACTTGGCCATTTAGAATGTAATAACTTCCAAAATTTCTGGATATATGGACACTCGACAAATAAGTGCTGAATTGCTTCAATTTGTGAAAAACAAATATGTCTAGGTCAGAATCTCTCATCCCTGGGTTTGTGTTTCAAATTTCCCTTCACATTATGTTTACAGTATAATGAAGAGATAACCAATTAACATCACACATATACATAGGGGTCTGAGGGGAAGTAATCATTTTAGAAATCTGTGTGACATCTAAAGATGACTGAGCTGAGAAATGTGGTTGCACTATAAAAGATGTATCAACAATCCAAAAATAGAGAAATTTCCTTGGTAAAGTGGAAACGTGATGTTTTATAAGTGTAAGTGCCCATAACTTAATTTCACTAAAACATAGTCTATAATAGATGGGTATATATTCTACTGATTTTTGTTTATGAACACGATCATCTCTCTGCCATTCCTGCAAAAAATATCCCAATCTGTCCAGAATCCATGGGGTCCAAATTTTGTTTCCTTGTAGTAATAAAGGTAAATTATAAGTCACAAACATAGTAAAGAAAAGAAAATTGGGTTCACCATATGAAGGCCACCTTGGGACACGGGTCTGTAGAGAATACCCCTTTTTATAGGGTTAAGCCCGCTGCCCCAGACACACACACAAAAAAAAACTGTATACACTAGTTTCCAGAGATTGTGGAAGGGCAAAAACTGCACTCAGGTGCAAAAATAAAGATAACAAAAAGATTTTGATCATAAAAATTTGTTTCTGTTTCACAATTTTCCATCTATCCCAGGATGTAAATTTTTATTGTGCTTTAGTCAATAAATGTTTCCATTTAAATGTAGCTAAATCCCTTCTCCAAAGAACAAGCCAAGAATTTTACTGGGATCCGACGGTACTGGGATACCAGTTATCTCTGTCATATCAGTATAAGCATCTCCAATAAGAATGCATTTACTTTTCTGGAAATTAATACCAGACTGGGATACTGTTGCATAAGCTAACAGTTCCTGACCTGTTTTTAAATAAGAAGCTATGTCCACCAGGCTTAAAACCAAATCATCAGCGTAGGCTAGAGTCCGTACTTCAGGACCCGTACTAGAAAAAGATAAACCTATTAGACAAGGGGAGCTATTCAAACTGTGTAAAAGTGGATCAATATAAAGTATATATAAAACCGGGCTAAGTGGGCACCCCTGACGGACACCTCCAGCCACCAAAATTTCTTTACCCATCCAGCCATTGACCAACAGGATTGGCATAGCCTTATTGTAACATGCATGTAATATGTGTGTAAAAGCAACAGGAAACCCATAAGCAGTCAAACAAGCCCAAAGATATTCATGTGGGACACTATCAAAGGCTTTTGCTTGATCTAGAGATAGCAGGAAGCTCTTGAGCTCCCCCTCTTGACCCCTTTCGAACACATCTCTCAGTAAAATCAGGTTGTTCAGTATAGATCTCCCTGGCAACTGCGCACATTTAGGAAGGATGAATGATATACATTATAGCTGTAGCCAATATCATACTAAGTATTCACCACACCATTTATCCCTTTACCTTATCGCCCTTCTTCCCCCACCCTTCACCTCCACCACATTACGTACCTCTCTCTCGTACATCCTTTCTTCGCCCCACTGCCAGCTATCCCTGTCCCTCTGAACTACTGACAAGGCACTCTGTGGCTGTTTATCCCCCCCCCCCCACCGTTATAAAGTGTTTTTCTTGCTATTTTAACTTGTGCCTATTTTTTGAGTTGTTCTGTAGTTCTGAATCCTAGCTGTATCGTTCATTGTAATGTACCATTCCTTTCTCCTGTTGTTCTTTGTTTTGCAATCTATGACGTGGAACCTTTGTAAAAGAGCTTGCGCCCAAAGGTCTTTTCCGAATCACTAAATAAATAAATAAAGTATTTTAGTAAAAATCTTAACATCAGCATTCAGCAATGTGATTGGTCTCCAATTAGAGAGGATCTCTCTATCTCCTGATTTATACATTAAAACTAAAAGACTTTTTTTCAGAGCAGGAGGAATATCTAAAGTTGATAGTAAAATGTTATAAACCTCTAAGACTTCCTCCAAAAGAACATTAGTTATTAATTTATATAGTTCATACAGAAGACCATCGGATCCAGGTGCAGAGCTCAACTTTAGCTGGGCTATAATCGAAAGAAACTCTTGCTTGGTAACAGGGGTAATGCGTGTGTGCCTAAATGCTTCAGAGAGGTGGGGTAACTCACTCTGGGTCAACCAGTATTGAACCTCAGATTCTGGTACGTATGAAAGAGGGATTGCAAAAAAGTGTCCACATAGTCATTAACTGCAACCATAATGTCTGATTTGTTAGTGACATATGAGCCATCCTGTAATTGAATACAATTAATATCTTTAATATTATGTTGTGTTTGACAAAATTCAAATGGTTTTACAAAAGCAGATTTTCCCTGCCTGCCAAAACGTTGTTCCACTTCTAAAGATTTCAATCTGTTGTACTGTAATTGCACTAATTTAGTTTTTACTGATTAAATTTCTACTGAATAATTCCCTGATGTTCAGTATGTAAGGAGGATAGTTCCAGCAGTTGTGATCTATAAAAAACATATTGGTCAGTTTTAAGTTTACCATTCAGGCGACCCATTTTCTTAAAGAAATCCTCAATATCCTGCGTTGTAGTATCCCACCAGTCTAGAGGGGAGTCGTATAAATAATATATTGATTTCCTAGCCTCTAGAACTGATTGAAAACCCTGTTGTATTAGTAGGTTTTTTAAAAGATTAAGGTTCATTCTCCAGTAACCTGGGCCTCTACCTATCCGAGCAAAATTAGAAATTGCAGCACTTAGTAGGGCATGCTCTGATGACATTACTGGAATTGTCAAGACTTGTTGAACTCATAAAGTGTATGACAAGAACACATAATTCTAGTAGCCAGTTTTCCGTTGAAGTATGTCTTCTGAGGCACCTTCCCACCGATACTGAAGGCATCTACCAGGGAAGCCTGGCAGTATAGCCTAGAGGTTAGGAACGAGGTGTGAGCGAGTTTGATACATCCAGCAGACCAGACCTGAGTTTGATTCTCACAGCCTCCACTTGCATACTGTGTGACTCTGAGCAAGTCACTTAATTTATTTAGACAAGAGGCATCACAAAAGGTTTTAGTAGTTTTTAAACCTCTATCAGAGAGATATCTGCTACAATTAAAATCCCCAGCTAAGATGATTTTCCTATTAGTATATAAGAAAGGTTGTATTTTATTGAATAGTGCAATTCTAGACGCTTTAGTCTGGGGGCATGGACATTAATTAGTCTCAGGTCTACTTCTGGTATGTTTATATCAAGCAAAAGGGCCCTGCCCAGCTCTATATCCACCAAATGAATTAATTTAGTAGCTGGGTTAGATTCAGAGATCCCTACCCCTGAACAACTATCTGTCCCTGGAGACCAATAAATCTGACCCACAATCAAGCTGTGCTACCTGTTTCCATCTCTACTGTAATATGCAGCCTAGTGTCCTGAAAAAATATGAAGTCAAACATATGATGTGAAAAGCGAGCATAAGCGAGAGTTTCTCTTCCATTCTGCCTTAATACTGTTGACATTCAATGATGCCAAGGAAAAGTCATACAGGGAAGACTTCATAAATGAACTCAGTCAGGAGGGGGTAAATCCAGATGTTTTTAAGCCATGCCCTAGTCCCCATGCATTTTTTCTTAACCTTAGCTGTGGGCACATCTTGTATAGATTCTCCCTCAGTGCCCCCTTCTGGTTGAGAGGAATGAATCGATGCTGAATCAGATTCAGACTCCGCCTCTGCCTCGCCTTCATGTAGACCAGAAAATGTGTTTTATAGTGGTACAGGCATAGTAGGGGTTTGCTGTGTCAGTGTTTTATTTCTTAACCCTGCCCTCCTTTTTTTCTTTTTGGCATCTTAAAGTCATCTACCAGGGGAAGGGGGGGGGGCATTGCCAAAGACTCGACTGGCAGGGATTCCCTGCGCTTGTCCTTGCGGTGAAGAAATTATGGCAGCAGCATCTGGAGGAGTAACAGCAGTGCTGGGTGTAGAGGTATTGACAGGGAGTGAATTAGCAGTCACCACCTTTGTGGGAGAAACAAGTGGCCTCTGAGGCATGGTCTTATTAGAGTCCCTTGAGAGTGCTGATCTACTAGCCGTGTTAACATAATAATCTTGTATCGCAAAGTCTGAATCTGTGCTGTTGTGTGCCGCCCATGGACAATCCGTGAAGGAATGCCCTTCTTCAAGTAAGGAACACTTAGGTGGGCTATAACAATGTAATGCAGAATGTCCCGTTTCCCCACATTGCGCATATTTGGAGACATCGCAGGTGCGACTCAAGTGGCAGGCCGAGCTGCATTTATAGCAGTGTCGTGGCTAGCCAGGGTAAAAAATAAAACCCTTATCTCTCCTCAGATAGAAGCAATGCGGCAGATGCGAAATGTCAATATCAGTCTGTAGTAAACTGATTTTAAACCTCCACCCTCCATTCCAGAAACCCTTGTCATCAATAATGGGCTAAGGGTTCCCTTGTATTTTGCACCTTTTCTCAAGCCAATATACAATATTGGTCACATTCACGTCCTCATTATGAAATAAAGCTGTGATGACTTTAAAAGTTTGTTTCTTAAAAGGAATAGCCTGAAAATCGTGCCATAAAGGATTTGTTTTGATTTGAGCATATTTAATCCAAAATCTGTCCAGAAAATCCTGTGATCTGAAACTGACATCAAAAGAGTTATCCCCTGGTATGTGAATCAAAGCATATACTTGTGCAGAGAAAAATCCTGTAGATTGTTTTAACAGCACTTTTCCCACATAAAACCTGTCCAGTAATTCATTAGTTCTCCCCAAAAAACGTAATCTCACAGCATTTCTACACTTCGCCAGCGCAATAGGTTTCTGAAATAAGCTAGCATAAGACTGTGCCAAGTTTTGCGTAGAGGTTTGCGGGTCAGCGTTGTCCTGGTCCCCAGCCCCCAACAGTACAGGCTGACCTAAGTCCATATCCACTTGTTCATCTGCAGGAGCTTTATGTAACTTTTCGGCGTAGGCATATCCACAGGGGAATAACTCACCGGGTCTAACTGGGTGGGTATTGTAAATTCTTCCTGCGCATTAAGTTGCAAAACCGTGGGAAGGGCATCCGGCTGTTCAGAGACAGCCACCTCCTCAAGCACCAGGCTGTCATCCTGCACAACACCCATAATTCGAACCCCCGGATCAGGGATCCAACTCTCATTCTGTAGTTGTTGCCAGACTGCTTTTTCCAAAGCATGCTCTGGTTAACAATTTACCCCATGTACCAGGTCCTTTTCTGATGTATGAGGGACCAGAGGAGGATTTAGGGGCTCTTCGAGAGCGAATTCCGGTCCAGAGAACACAGATATTTTCATGGGTAATGAACAACCAAATCTGGAGAGATACTCATCCCCCGTTCTTATTTCTTTTTCCTCTCTGCCAAGGAATGTAGGACCTTGGATTCCAATATGGCCAATTCCATTTGCAGTTGTCGGCGTCTCCTCGCGAGCCGCTCTGCAAGTTCTAATGAATGCTGTACAATAGGAGTTCCTGGTGCATTCCCCTCGACTGGAGAAGTAAGAGCTTGCGCCATATCATTTTGTAGAGACACCGATCTTGGACTGCCTGCGATTTCTGAGGCGTTATGCTGGCCACCATTCCGGTGCTCCCCAGACACCTTGGGTGCAGCTGCCGCTGCCATAGTTTGCAAACTATCTCTGTCTCCTTCCATGTGCACACTGGAATCCTCCATCGTCAGGACAGGAAGCAGAGCCCCCTGCTGTCCAAGTAGGGGAATTTTATTGAAGAAATGGACTTCATTACAAACAAATTACAAATCATAATACAAAATAAAGAATATAACCACATTTTCATCATACCCTATACATAGATACTAATTAACAGACATAACAATTAACTTAATAAATTCCCTTTGTTTACATGGAAACACAACATTCCTGCCCAGAAATTATTACCCCACCATCATTTTTTCCCCTTTTTACATTATCCAAAAATCACAATTTACCCATAAATGCTTCATTTTTTTGGGTGAAAATCTGACTGCATCCAGTTCCCGAGTTTTACTGACAGCTTTCTGTATATTATTCAGTAGTTCTCTATGCGTTATACTTTTTTGTTGCAGGACCCAAACACATCTAGACTGCCAAATACAATACTTAATTACCAATTAATAACCAAATTGAGGCAGTCCAGAGAAGGGCAACCAAAATGGTGCAGGGACTGCATCAGAAAACATATGAGGACAGATTAACAGAGCTCAATATGTATACCCTTGAGCAATGGAGGGAGAGAGGTGATATGATCGAGGCATTCAAACACCTTAAGGGCATTAACAAGGTGAAAGAGTCTAACATGTTTAAATATAAGAAAATAGCAGGACAAGAGGACACAGCATGAGATTAGAGGGGCGATTAAGGGGAATGTGAGGAAATTGTTTTTCACAGAAAGGGTGGAGGATGCATGGAATGGCTTACCACAAGAAGTGGCTATGAATACAGTGCAGGGCTTCAAACAGGCATGGGATAGGCATAAGGGAGCAATACAAATGACTATGAATAGATAGGCCACTGACAGAGCAAAGGCCAATGGCACATTTATAAGGTAGAAAAAGGAATGGGCAGACTGGATGGGCCTTGCGGTCCTTATCTGCCGTCAACTTCTGTGTTTCTATGTAATTATCCCTAACACTATATACACTGTATCTATATGCAAGAGCCAGCCTGAGTATTAGTTTTTATCTCATCTGTTTGAATTTATTTATTTTATGCTTTAGTTTTACTTTTATTTATTGTGATTTATTGTTTGTTTTCCTTGTTTTATTTGTTTTACTTGCTTAAGTTAATAGACTAGTTAGGGTGGAAGAAGTGAGTTAGACTAGGGTGAGAGACTTTTTTTTGCGGTTTTTGCCGAGTACTTGTGTTTTTTTGTTTTTCGGCTGCGAGCCCCAGCTCCTCTCCGACTACAGTGTGGCAGATTGCAAAGTCGGGGAGTCGCGGGGAGGGCTCTGCTTGTTTTGGAGTTGTGTGGGAGTACCGCTAAGCTGTTTGGGAGGACTCCATATTCGACCCGATAGTGCTACCTTCCCCCCCAACCATTTTTTGTATCTGGTTGATTTTAGGGGAGTTTTGGCGCTTACCTGACCGCAGAGTGGCAGACTGTGGATTCGGGGAGTAGCGGGGAGGATTTTGCATTTTTCTACTCCGGTAGCACCTATTCTGGCTTGGATGTGCTGTTTTTGCCCTTCAGGAAGACAAACTCCGGATGAGGTCCTTAGAGGAGCTGGAACTCTGACCCGTATTGAGTGGGGATTTATGAATATCAACGGAGGAACCGAATGCTGAAGCTAAGGGATATTGTTGAACTGTAACCCGAATTATTGGTACAGCGGTCTCCTCAATTTGTGCTGGGGGGGTCTGGGGCCAAATTTCGCTGCGGCTTGGGGGATCTGAGTTGTGGACCGGCCGGGGAGTTGGCTGGTGGGCTCAGGGTTCTGTGCGGTTCCCCAGGGGGGGGGTCTACTGGTAAGTGGATCCTGGTGGTGGTTCCTTTTGTCGCTGTGAATATTTTCGGCTTGGGTCCCAGCACATAGGTTTCCCTTTGTGCCTGTTCATGGTGGATTCCTTGGGACACCCTGTGTGGATTTTGGTGTGGAAGGAGTATTTCAGTCGACGGTTAGCTTTGCCCTACAAACTTCAAATACGGTCAGACGTTTCATTTTAACTTTATTTCTGGTGACTTGGATTATTTCTCTGACTCTATAAGCAGTGAGAGTGCTTATGTTTTGTCTGTTCTCCAAGCAGTGAGAGGGCTTGGCTACCTTCAATCACTTCTATCCTAAATCTGAAGCTTGTTCTATTCAGAGTACTGCTGGCTCCTTTGTATGAAACAACTTTGAGTGTGTACTTTTTCTTTAGCACCCTGGGTAGTGAGAGGACCTTGGGAGCTAAATGTTTTTTGTTTTAACTGTTGTCTCTTAGTGAGACCTGGTTATTTAGATTATTTTTGAACCGAATGACTCAAAGTTTAGATTTTTTAATCTTAATTATTATATGTTGGGTTTGGGATGTGTAATATTTATTGTTAACTGTTTTATTATTTAGATAGTTGATATTGGGCTATTTGTATGAGAATTATTTTGTTGGGATTGTTTGTGATATTCCATTCAATTGTTAGTTTATTGGGTTATTTGAATGCCTGGGATGTTAGCCCCCGGAGTCGTGCACTATTCGCCCTCTGCTCTTCGCACCCGCCGTCCTTTTTTTCCTCTTCTCTAGTTTGCCACCTACCAACATTGTAGGGCATTGGGTGTCACACGAGGAGTTGGAGGAGATGGGGTGCAAACAGTGGGGAGGTGACATGATTGGGTAGTAAGATCCAGGAGATGCCCTGGTGAAATGGAACCCAGAGCGCTGGGTTTTGTGCTTGGTTTCCATACCCAAAGGCACTACCGACTATGGTAGGCAGATGGTTCCGGCAGCCCGAGAGGTTCCCCCAACTCGAGCAGTGTTATGCAATGCCAGGTCCATTAAAAACAAGACTGCAATTATTGAGGATCTTGTTGAAACAGTGGACCTGACTTGCATCACCGAGACCTGGCTGGATGAAAACTCTGGCCCCATTTTGGAGGCTTTAATTCCAGCCAGGTACTCGGTGATACACGCCCATGATTGGATCGGGGGGGGTTGCGGTCTGTTTCAAGACCAAACTAAACTTCACGAGTGTACTAGCTGAGGAAACAGAGTCGTTTGAGTGTACTGTAGTAGCAGGTGTAGATTGTTGGAATGCCCTCATCTGTCGTCCACCTGGTGATGAGAAGCGATTCCTTCAGGAAGTGGCAGACTTCATTGTCGACATGACGTTTGAGTCACCCAGACTGATGGTTCTGGGTGACTTTAACGCCTGGATCGATGACGAACTCCCGCAATTTGGACAGCACTTCCTCCAGCTAGTGACATCTCTGGGCCTTACACAGGTGCTTACCACTGCTACTCATAAACACGGACACTCCTTCAACCTGGTTTTCCTCCTAGAGATCGAAGCCTCCAACCTGGGGGTGGAACCAGTTGTGTGGTCTGATCATTACACCATGGGGTTTAGTTTTAGCACCCCCCCATAGTCCTTCCCCTGTGGAGATGGTCAGGTACTGCCCTTTACGAGATGTAAGTTCTCAGAGCCTGTCTACAGTGCTTTACCTATCATCCGTCTCTGTGGCAAGCAGTGATCCAGAGACCCTCGTGATGGCCCATAATACGGCCGTCTCGAGGGCTCTGGATGTTATTGCTCCAGTCCGAGTTCATCCTCTTTCCCTTCGCCCTCGATCCCCATGGTTTGACGGGGTTTTGAGGGAGATGTGGCAACTAGGACGAAGGTTAGAGCATCTCTGGCAGAAATCTGCCCTTGATGCCGACCGCTTTAGATTGATGGACCATTATCAAGTCTATCAATTCACAATCACCCGTAAGAAGGCAGAGTTCCTGTCCAGGGAGATTGTGGCAGCTCAGAACCAACCTCTCAGCTGTTCCGAACTGTGGACAGACTGTGCAACCAAGCCTGTCTTCAAGTGCGGAAAGCGTTTTCGCAAATGGAGTGCGATAACCTTGCTCGATTCTTTGCTGATAAGGTGGCCGACATCAGGGCAGAGCTCCAACCAGAGCACTCTTTGGGTATTGTCTGTGATCAGCATGAGGTCACCAGTTTTCCTGGAGTACCTTCAGCCATCCCGACTTCACGGATGTCATGCGAATCATCCAGGGTGTGCACCCTACATGCTGTAGTTTGGATCCGGGACCAACTTCCCTGATCTTGGGTTGTCTCGATGTTATCGGTCCAGTCCTTGCGCGACTAGTTTGGTGCTCCTTGGAATCTGGAGAGTTTCCTTACTTTCTGAAAGACGTGGTAGTGATACCACTTTTGAAGAAAGCTACTTTGGACCCAAACTGCCACGTTAACTACAGGCCAATCTCTAACCTCCCTTTTTTAAGGAAGGTGATCAAAAAAGTAGTGACAGCACAACTGGAAGACCATTTGACCATCCATGACATCTATGAGCCCCTCTAGTCTGGTTTCCAAAAGAGACATAGCACCGAGACAGCGATGGTTCTGGTGCTCAATGATCTCCTGATGGCTAAAAATCGGAAGAGCCGTTCCATCTTGGTTCTTCTGGATCTATCATCAGGTTTGACACTGTGGACCATGGGTTGTTACTTAGCCATCCGAGGTGCATCTGTGGAATGACGGGAACTGTCTTCAGATGGTTTACATCGTTCCTCACTGGAAGAACTCAGAGAGTGGCATCTGGAGTGTTTTCATCAGATCCAGTTTCTCTGTCTTGTGGGGTCCCTCAGGGTTCGGTTTTGTCACCCATGTTGTTCGCGGTGTGCATGCTACTCCTCGGAGACACTGGAAGAAGGTATGGGCTGAGATTTCATTGTTATGCCGATGATACCCAGCTCTACCTTTCTTTTGTGCCTGACCAGGATAGAGCTCTCTCGGTTTTTAATAGCTGGCTCAAAGAAATCCAGGAGTGGATGTATTCGAGCTGACTGAAGTTGAACTCTGGTAAGACTGAGGTGATGGCTGTGGAACCTGGTTGCTGGAAAGGAGGTTCGGGAGGTGGGTCGCCCTCTGGACTTGTTCTCGGGGGTGTCCCCCTCCCGACTTCTAACCAGGTGCGAAACCTGGGGGTAATTTTTGACGTAACGTTGACCCTGCATTCGCAGGTGTTGGCTGTCATCAAATCTTCCTTTAACCATCTAAGGAATATTTCCAGGATTAAACATCTGGTTCCGTCCAGCGACTTTCTTGCTTAGGTCCATGCCTTTGTGTCCTCACGCTTAGATTACTGCAATTCCCTTTACCTAGGGCTTTCTGGAGTGGGAATCCGCCACCTGCAACTGGTGCAGAACGCGGCGGCCCGGCTTTTAACAGGATCTTCTCAGTCCTATCATGTTATGCTGGTGCTGTGCGAACTGCACTGGCTTCCAGTTCAGTGGCGGATCACCTTTAAAGTTGGCTTGCTGACTTTTAAAGCCCTACACGGATTGGGCCCGGACTACCTGAAAGAGTTCTGTTTCTTATCGCCTCTGCTTATCACTCTGCTCAACAGCGAGGTTGCTAGAAATCTTAAGGCACGCTTTGAAATCTTGGGGGGCCAGATCATTTATGTTCATGGCTCCCACACTTTGAAATTCTCTACCTCATCGGTTACGGGAGTGCACGACTGTGGAGGGCTTTAAATCAGCCCTAAAGACTTTTCTGTGGCACCAGGCCTTTGGTGAATGATTAGTTTGTGTAATGACATTTATGATGTTTGTTTGATTTTAAGACTGTTTTATTCTGATTTGTTTCTGATTTTGATCTGTACGGCGCCTTGGCATCTGAAAGGCTCCTAAAAATAAAAATATTAATATTATTATTATTATTATTACTAAAGATAGGCCCTGTAGGCCCAAACAATAATGTTTGATCATCCATTTTTGAAAATTGAGGCTCATTCCAAACCTCTGACAATAACTCCCAAAAGGGAGTAATATATGTACACTCAATGTATAAGTGTTGCTGCGTTTCTAGTATATTCCCACAATTATACCTGGGGCAGTATCTCTCGTCATGCTGCTTGTGCTCATTATTACCCTCTACACTTAAGCGACCAAAATTACTCAACCAAATGCAATCCCAGGTAAAGGGCAGAATTTTAGGATTAGATAACTGAACCCGAATTACCGGAATCTGAAAAACAGGGCAACCAGGAAATTCCAGTACTGATTTACATTCGGCCGATACTATTGCCCTATATATGGATTTCCTATCCATTGTCTGGAGATGTCCCACTGTAATACCCCACTTCAAAGCAGCTTTTATGCTCTCCAGCCTATATCTTGGCATATTTACTATACTGTTCAAACCTCTGGGCTTTTTAAGTCCCTAAGGCCCAAGACTAGGTAAGAGCCACGTCTCTACTAAACTTTTCCAAATGAGTCCCCCTGGTTTTAGTACTCGACTAAAATTGTAAGAAAAAAATATACTTAAATGAAAAGCCACTGGATGGATCATATCTATCCCTCCCTGAGAAATAGGCCGATAGGTGAATTCCCTTTTTATCAGGTTCAATCTAGACCCCCCAAAAGTCTGGAAGAACACACTATATAGAGCAGTCACCACCTCTTGGGGAGGGGGGGAAATATAACTAAGGTATAAGAAAATTGGAACTAAAAGAGCTTTTATTAAGACAACCCTTTTTTTATGTTTGCTTGCACGCATGTGCAAGAAACATAGTGCCATCATCTGAGTTTTCCAGAGGTGTGTCAGCCTCTTCCAATTCAGTCAGTGTGTTTGCAGGTGCGGTCGCAGTGCGCCAATCACTGCTCCAGCTGTCTATGACAGCAGTTGAAAATGCAGTGGCATACAGCTGAAAGGGAAAGCTCCGCTTCAGTGAGCAGAGCTCTGCCCCTCAACATGCACGCACGCATATTGCGTGCTCACACGCTCCCCCCCCCCGAAGCACATACTGTATAGATGGGGGTGCCCATGCCCCAGCCGCTCCACGCCGCCCCAAAAGCTTTCCTGCAGCACTGAGCCCACCCCGCGTGGCACACCGCATACGACGGGTGCCCAACTTCGTCGGATCCAGCCCCCCCAAACAGTGCTTCCAGTTGCCACGCCTGGGAGCCCACCCAGCGTGGCACAAGTCCGGACCATATGGCCGACGGGGTGCCCAACTCTCGTCAGCTCCAGCCCCCAAACAGCTCTTTTCAGCTGCAACGCTGAGATTCACCCCAGAGTGGCAAACGCCCCACGCCGCCTTAATAAAAAAAACTGTAAATTAAAAACGGGTCCTCGCAGTCTCCCTGCCCCCACCCGCACTCCACCCACTGTGCACCCTGCCTCCCACATACCCCTACTCCCATACTTACCTCCGGAGTCCGGCAACAATCTTCGTGGACCAGGAACACGCCTGCACTCTTCAAAGCCGATCGCGAACTGAGGAAATGCCGTAAGCTGTATAATGTAATAGATAGGTTTTTTCAACTTTGCTGATATCTTGGGCATTTTTTGAATTTTTACACCAAATTTTCAACATGGGGTTTTTGGGACCCTCTCATGAATGCTGTCACTGTCATGGCGTTAATCGGGACGGAAGGGTGATTTCGCAGTCACTGTGCGAAATCACCTTTCCGGACTGATTAATGAAATGACACTGCCAGTGTACGTAAGGTGGCTCTCAAAAAGCCTACTTTGAAAATTTGGTGGAAAATTCTCAAAATTACTGTTTTATGAGTGTCGTACAGTGTCCCTAATGCCATCAGAAGTTCACTAATCTTTCAATATTTTCACTCCAGATTTTAACATTGCCATTTTACCACACCTCCTTATGAGCAGTACAGCTGTCATTTTCACATCTTACCCAAAACGGTTTACATCTCCATGTAGCTTACAAATACGCAGTCAGTGCGCAAATCAATGTACGGACACATTAAGAAAATTATGTGACACTATTCATGGGCAGAGGTCTTAAAATGGCTATGTTGAAAAGTTTGGTGAAAAAAATTCCTAAAATGACTGTTTTACTGGGTGTGGTTATCGCGGTTCCTCGCTCTACTCGTAGGTCCATAAATTTTCAATATTTTCACTCCAGATTTTCAACATTGCCATTTACCACACCTCCTTATGGAGCAGCACAGCTGTCATTTTTCACATCTTACCCAAACGTGTTTCCGCTTCAGCGCACAATGGCGCAGTTGGTGTGTGAAATCAATGCACGGGACATTAAGAAAATCACAGTGACACTGTTCATGAGCAGAAGTCTTAAAATGGCTATGTTGAAAATTTGGTGGAAAAAATTCTAAAATGACTGTTTTATGAGCGTATGTTGCAGAGTTCCTACGCACGTCAGAAGTTCGCAAATTTTCAATATTTTCACTCCAGATTTTCAACATTGCCATTTTACCACACCTCCTTATGAGAAGTACAGCTGTCATTTTTCACATCTCGCCCACAACGTGTTTCTGCCCATATAGCGCACAATGGCACAGTCGGTGTGCTAAATCAATGTATGGGACACAGTAAGAAAATCACAGTGACACTGGTCATGAGCACAGGTGTTAAAATGGCTATGTTGAAAATTTGGTGAAAAAATTCCCAAAAATGACTGTTTTAGGAGCGCACGTTGCGCAGTTCCTACGCACACTGGCAAGTTTGCAAATTTGTAATATTTGCACACCAGATTTTCAATAGTGCCATTTTACCATGCCTCCTTATGAGCAGTACAGCTACCATTTTTCACATCTCGCCCAAAATGTGTTTCCACACATGTAGCGCACAATGGTACAGTCGGTGTGCGAAAACAATGCTTGGGACAGATTAAGAAAATCACAGTGACACTGGTCATGAGCAGAGGTCTTAAAATGGCTATGTTGAAAATTTGGTGACAAAACTCCATAAAATGACTGTGTTATGCGTGAGCATTGCACAGTTTCCACGCACCCTCGTAAGTTCATGAATTTGTAATATTTTCAGTCCAGATTTTCACCAGTGGCATTTTTCCACACCTCCTTATGAACAGTACAGCTGTCATTTTCCACAACATGGCCGACATGTGTTTTCACACTTTCAGCGCAGAAATGCATGGTCGCTGTGGGAAATCATTGTTCGGGACAGATAAAGAAAATCACACTGACACTGTTCATGATTGGAGGTCCCAAAATGCCTGTGTTAACAATCTGCTGTAAAAAAATCCCCAAACTAGTTACATTACGGGTGTGCGTTGCACAGTTTCTATGTACGCTCGTGACTTCACCAGTTTTTTTAAGATTTTCACAGCAGATTTTCAACATTGCCATTTTACACCTCCCACGAACAGTACCGCTGTCATTTTCATATCCTGTTCAGAATGTGTTTTGCACCTGTGGTGCCAAATGCCGTAGTCGCTGTGCAAAAGCAGTTTCGCTAACAAACTGATATTGCCACTGTTCATGAGGTGGGGTCACAAAAAAACCATGTTGAAAATTTGGAGTGAAAATACCAACGAATGCCTGAGGCGTTAGGGTTTCCGACCATAACACCCCACCCTGTAGAGATTGACAGGCATCAGGGGTGTGACTTGGGATTCTTGCCTGTCATGCTCATACCATTCCACCCCCAACCACACCCTGCAGCCAGTGAGAGGCATCAAGGTGTGCCTCGGACTCTTCGGCCAAAACTTCACCCCATTCTATACTGCACCCATCTCACCGTATTTCCTGATGGAATGGGGTGCATATGGGGCCAAAGACCCCAAGGCACACCGTGACACTTGTCAGTGTCTGCAGGGTAGGGTGTGGTGAAATGGCATGGTTGTTATGCCTGACGACCCAAAGGCACACCCCAATGCCTGTCACTCTCTGCAGGGTGGTGGTGGGGTTGGCTTCAGTTCAATACTGCGCTGCCATTCCTATTATGCAGCTCTGTAACTTCTACACTACCAATGCCAATGCCAGCAAGCAAGCATTCGGCATTGACAAATGCTTGTCTTGGACAGCTGTAGCCCCTTCCAACCACCCACTAACCTGTTCGCCCTTCATAAACATTTTTCCCAATTTGGAATAGCAATTTCACCTGGACCATAATCAATACCTAAAATAGTAATTGGTTCTGCTTCCACCTGAACCCCTGCTATTTGTCTGTCCGGAGGGAGGGGGGTGTTCCCAAGTATAACACCCTTACTCTTAAAAACATTTATTTTAGAACCAGAAATAACTAAGTATTCCTCTAATAATGCAGTTAGCATGTGTGTTGCAACTGTGGGCACCACAGTCAAGACCAAGTCATCCGCACAGGCCAAAACTATTATTGCCGGCGCACTTGGTGTCACTGCTGTCCCTTCTAATTCCTCCAAGGCCATTAATTTACAAATTAAAATGTCTATTCCAAATGTATATAGAAGGGGGCTCAACGGGCATCCCTGCCTAACCCCTCTGGAGACCTTAATATGTCTGCCAAACCACCCGTTCACACTGGGCACAATAGTGACCCCTTGGTACATGTCCTGTATCCACTTAACAAACATATTTGGAACTCTGTACGCTTTCAAAACCAAAAAAAGGAAAGCCTGGGAAAGTCTATCAAAGGCCTTCGCCTGGTCAAGGCCCAGCACATACCCTTGCAAATCATCTAATTCCCCTCTGCTGAAAATCTCCCTTAGTAAAATCGAGTTATCTTGCTATCTGTGTCCTGGAATAGCACAGGATTGAGCAGGACTTATTAAGTAACCTAAAATTTTAGAAATTCTAGCTAGCAAAACTTTACTTAGGATTTTTAAATCTCTGTTTAGCAGACTCAATGGACGCCAGTTGTTAATGTCTGACCTATCTACTTTTTTTGTGAATTAAAACTAAAATTGCTTCCTGTATGGAAGCTCCATATTCCCCGGTAGCCAAAATTTGATTAAACAAAATAACTAGGGACAGAGCCAAATCCTCAATATACTTTTTGTAAAACCCTGAACTCAACTCATCTGTGCCAGGGGCAGACTGTGAGGGTAATTGGGCTATAGCTAACTTGACTTCTTCCAGAGACACTGCAGAGGTCAATGTTGCCACATCCCATTCTGCCACCTGAGGGACCTCTAATGCCTCTAAGTGATCAGAAGAATCATGAAAGTTGAGGTGGATAACTGAAAAGACCTTCAGTATACTTCTCCACCACTTTCAATAATTCCTGTGGGGAGTGTACCTTCTGCCCTGTACTCTATGTGAGGCCCTTGATAACCCTGCTGTCCACCCTGTTCTTGCAGTCCTTATAGGGATCCAAGGAATGTTTATGAACCTTAGTACCAAATCTGAGTTCCTGATTTAGGAATTTTGCTCTGTTGTACTGAAGGTCCATCATTTCTTTCTTGGTGTTACTAATGAAAGAGCCATAATCGTGTGTGGTGCTGTTTGATACTTGTTGAGCTCTCTGTTGAAACATGCTCCGGACTATTGCTTTTGTGTCCTCAAACCAGTCTTGTACCTTTTCATAAAGCTCTGCCACAGACAGCCCAGCGTCCAGTGTTGTCCCCAAATGTTATCCATCCCTGGATTTTCTAAAAGGGACTCGTTAAGCCTCCATTTATTTTTTTTACAACGGGCGGCAGAGTCCCAAGATATTCTGGCTTTCAGTGCCACATGATCAGCAAATTCAAAAGGCAAGTAGAAACTTCTAGAATTCTAGAACTGCAGGTGTAAATATAAAATCAATACACGTCTTAAGTTGCCTTCTAAAGAAAGTAACTTCTGTGGGATGTAATTTCCATACACATCTATCAAACCGGCCGTATCAATTATCTGTTTTAATGTAGAGGAATCACAATACATTTTATTAGTTTGTAAACCTCTAGCATTTCTACTTAACCCACAGTTAAAGTCCCCCAACCATATTAGTCTAGAATAATGTAAAAAGAGCTGCACCTCTTTAAATAAAGCCACCCTCTGTGCTTTAGTTTGGGGAGCATAAATCGCAATAAGGTGAAATCTCTCTGTTAAAAAGGAAAGGTAAAGGAACATGGCCCTTCCAGGCTGAATATCTACTAACCTTGTAACTAAGAATTGGGGATTTGCTAATAGAATACCTATCCCATCACAAGTTTCTGTACCAGTTTACCAAAAGGAAGGGCCCAGAGTCCATTCCTTGGCTGACTGCTGAAGTTCAAAGTGCATCTTTACCCTAGTATCCTGTATGCATATTACGTCACTCTTAACATTTTTCAAAGAAAATAAAGCACCAGTACGCTTTCTTTCACTTTTTATGCTATTTATGTTAAGGGGGTAATGGTGAGTGAATGCATAGAGATAATGGGGAAAAATTATGAATCCCATAACTAAGAACATAGAAAGTTTAAGGGTTCTTGTTAATGTTCCGTCTTCTAATTCTTTTAGCTATGGAGTCCTCCGTCCCCCTGCAGTATCAAAAGCAGAAGCACTTGAGGAGGTATCTGAACCTTCCTCATCAGTGTCTCCATCCTGGCTATCACTAGCAAGGGGTCCAAACCGGTTTCCTAATTTAAGGGGGGAACCTCCACCCCTATCTTATACAGGAGGAGGTTGAGGCATTCTCTTCCCCTGCTTATTCCTTTTCTCTTGTGCCACAACTTTGAAGGCAGGTTCCTTTTCACCTGGTGAGGAGGGGCATTTCATTCCCTGAATACCCCACATCTGGAGATAACTGCTGAATATCCTCTACCCAAGGAACAACCTGAGGAATGTCTATAGTAAGAGGGATGACTGTTCCTACATCCACCACTGTCTGGGTGGGGGGGATCTGGATGCTGTGCCTTCTGTGCTGCACACTGAGCTGCAACCCATTTAGCCTGCTGATGTTGGGCCTGGTTAATAAGTCCTTCGTGTGAGGGGCAGTCCTCCTTATTGTGAGATGCTAAAGGGCATTTCCCATATGCATGACCAGTTTGTTCACATAGGTTACACTTAAAAAGGTTTAGACAAGATGCTGCCAAATGGCCGTGTTCCAAGCAGTGGCTACAGTGTGGGGTGTCACAAGCTGAGCTTATATGCAACCTTGACCCTCACCTAAAGTAGGACCTAGGTTGCCCGCTATAAAATATTGACCCTCGATCTTTTCCCAGAAAAAAAGAACTTGGTAAATATACTGGTCCTGTGTTAGTAGAAATCAGCTTCACCTTTATTTTCCAGCTCCCATCCCAGATTTGTTCACTATCCAGGTTGGGAACTGGTCACCCCAAAATTTCACATCTTTGTCTTAACCAGAATAAAATGTCTTCAACATTTACACCCTCATTTCTGAACAATATATTGATGGTTTTAACCAGAGGTTTAGTCAAAGGAACTGCATAGAAGGGGATCCATGCAGGAGTGTTTTTTAGTTTCTGATATACCTCCCAAAAACGATCCAAACTGGAGACATTTTTGAAACTGATGTCATAGTTACCACTGTCCAAACTAATTAAGGCAAAAATTTCTGATGAAAAAAACCTCATGGAAGTTTTTAACAACACTCTAGCAATATGTACCCTATCCGGGGGGTGGTTTCTAATCCCCCTTTATACAGTAGGCGTACTGCATTACGCCGTAGAGCAGGTTCACCCCTACTTGCAAACAAATCTGATAAGTTAAATAGGGGGTCCAGAGATCTCCCTTGCTGCACATTTTGTAGTGCCTCTGGCCTAGGCCCAAGGTGAGGTTGGATCTAGGGTCCATTGTCTGTTCTGCCCCGGTATCCAGCCGGCGTCCACAAGAGCTAATTCCGGGGACCAATTACCAGGTCTTATTCCTGCTGTTTCTGATGAAATAGAGGGCCGGTTCTCTTGCTCAACAACCTGGCCATTCCAATCTTTTGAATTCTTTCTGTCTTTAACGGAGTAAAACTGTACTCCAACCCCAGGTAATGTGTCTTGCAGCATGCGATCCTGCTGCATAGCACGGGCCTGCTTCCCAACTCCAAGACGTTGTTTGTTACTTTTACCTTTTATCTTTTGTGATTTAACTGCCGGTTGCTCTATTTCCTGTGGCTGTGAGCACACAGAGATTCTCTCTCCGTTTCACTGCCAGTCGCATCCCTGTTCATACAAGTTACCACCTCTTCACTCAAATCTTGTCTTGCAATGCTCGGCACAGCACATTCGGACCGAAGTGGCATGTTATTACATGTCTGGCCCTGGAGTCCTTTAACCTGGAGCTGTTAGTTTTAACAGCCACTCACTCAGACAACTCCTGCAGCGCTGCTTCTAATTTCAGAGCTTGCTGCAAACATTTTTCCTTTTCAGCCAAAAATTGACGAAGCTGCTCACCCTGTGAAGAGGGCCCTTCAGAGTCCACTTGCTGCTCCACATTCACACTTCCATTCGTTCGCATGTCCGGATTCACTGGACTGTCTACTCCTTGCATTTCTTCACCTTCAGTAAAGTCAGCAACTGCCATTGCTAAATCAACAGCCTCCTGAGTAGATAAGACAGGAAGAGAGGCCTTCACCCCTGTCCCAGGCACATTCATCTTCCCTGCCACTTCAGCATTTCCTTCTCCGTCTGGCTCCAAACTGGGCTCCTCCATTCTGCTTGCAGGAAGTCAAGCCCCCTGCTGGAAGAGTAGAGAATTTCCCCGGTGCCCTGGCCAAATTTCCCCCCATTCACTAAAAATACCACCAACAGCTTAATCTGGTTCAATTTCAGTTGGTTACCATCTGTATCCCCCCCCCGGTTGCCCCTGAAAAGGGACTTCTAGTTTCAGTGGGCCTACCGGTCAACAAAATTCAATAAATAAAATAAGTATTTAGATTGTTTTCCACATTTTTTCTGGGAAGCTGGCAGCTTCGGGGGGGGGGTCACATCTGGTCTCGGCCGTCCTCTGGGATCATCATGGAGCCTGTGAGCTCCGTTTGTTCTCCATGCCGCTGCTGTGGCCGTACACTTGCGCGTGGAGGCATGCACATGTTGTGGTCCCATAGCACCCACCCTTTCTTGTGTTGCTCCTGACCCGCGCTACCCTCAGGCCTCCACCTGGGGGCAGCTGTACACTGAGAAGGGTGAGCTCCCTCCTGGGAGAGGAGAGCTGCCTTGCGGCTGCTCCATCCAACTCCTGCCCTCCCACCTGGAAGACCCAGACTCATTCCCGAACCCCAGTCGCCAGTGTAACATAAGATGTGGCATCCAGTGCCTCAACCCTCAGCTCCCCTGGACTGCCCTGTCCCAAAATTTTAAGTGAACCAAAAAGAACAGTAATTTGCTTTCCCACAGCCCCAACTCCCTGGGTGGCTTTGATCTCCACTGCCTTTCTGACTCTATTAAAAGGGAAATAGACTGTTGCAGCTGGTAGAGAATTCGAACAATAGCTTCCTAGACTGGGTGTCTGCAGAACCCTTTTCTAAAACTACTTTCCCTTTGAAATTCAAAGTATTATAAAGAGAGTAGATTACCCTTCCATCTCCTGTCATTTATGAAACCTTCCCCTTTGATCAACTAGCAGGAAATTCCAATCCCTTGTTGAAATGTAACTCCTGTTTACCTCTAGCAAGACTTTGTCCCAGGCAGAGGGGGATGTCAGATACTGAAATACACATCGGCTTTTCCCATGTACCCTTGCAGAAAAGTGGGCATCTTTCTCTGACAAACCTTATGTCCTGGCCTTTTGGGGAATTAAACATACAAAAACGTTACAGAGAAATATGACAGCCATATGACTGAGGTGGCCAAATTGCAACATCTCTCCCTCCTAAGACTGAATCTGTGGGAACACGCCCTCTTGTATGGCTTGGTTTTCTACAGTTTGGTTATTGTTCTAACTAGCGAAATAGGCCATCTGCGTTCGCATTGGCAGACCCTGCCCTGTGTGTAATGGTCATTTCATAGGCCTATAGGGCAATACTCTGAGGAGCCTTCCATTTGTTTCGCCCATCTGATTTAACCATACCAGAGGGTTGTGGTTGATCTGTACCTTGAAGCACCTTCCATAGAGGTACTGCTCTAATTTCTTCAGGGCCCATACCAGCACAAAACATTCCTTTTCTACTGTGGAGTATGCCTGCTCTCATGGAAGCAGCTTCTTGCTGAGGTACACTATTGGGTGGTCTCTTCCCTGGTTGGATGTCTGGCTGAGGACTGCTCCAATTCCCACATCTGAGGCATAGAAACATAGAATTTGATGGTAGATAAGGACTGCTTGGCCCACCTAGTCTGCCCATTTTCCTACCTAACAGATAAGCTGCAGATCCTAGTTAACCAACAGCTTACTTCCTCCTACCCTCCACTAGGACTGCCTTATGTCTGTCCCATGCATTCTTGAATTCCTCCACTGTTCTTGACTCCACGACCTCCTCAGGTTAATTTGGCACCAACCAAAAACTACAAAACTACAGATTTTCCTTCCCACAGAACACTGTGGTTCAGATCCATTTTAGGTCCCCATGTTCTATTGGTCCAATTTCTGGACATCCCAGATCTAACATGGTGGCTTCCATTCAAAAGCATAAACTGCAAGGCAAGCAGGTTAGACAAACTAATTCAAATGCAACTTGTGAACAATAAACAAGCACAGTTCCTAGGATCCCTCTGGAGCAGCATCCGTCTGTACCACAAAGTGCCTAGTGTAATCTGGACTGGCCAGCACAGGGGCACTGCACAGTGCCACTTTTAGCCATGTGAAGGCCCTTTCTAAGGCTGGATCCCAGTTTACCTTTTTGGGCTGTCTTTTATTTAGCAAGCCAGATAGGAGAGCCACCAGGGTACTGTTATTAGGCACTAACTTTTGGTAGTACCCTACGATCTCTAGGAAGCTCCTAACTTGCTTTTGGGTTTCAGGTGTGGGCCACACCTCTATTGCCTCAGTCTTTGCTTGGTTGGGATGGAGCTGCCTCTGCCCCACTACATGGCCTAGGTATGCCACCTCCACCATAGCCACCTGGCACTTTTCGGCCTTTACAGTGAGCCCTGCTGCCTGTATCTTGCCCAATACTTCCTTCAAATGGGACAGGTGTTCTTTCCAGCTGGTACTGAAGATGGCAATTTCATCTAGATAAGCCACTGCGTACTCTTCAGTACCCTGTAACACCTGGTTGACCAACCTCTGGAAAGTGGCAAGGATGTTCTTCATTCCAAAAGGCATTACCCGAATAATCCTGCTGGAGTGATGAAGGCTGACTATTCTCTAGCTTTGGCAGTTAACGCCACTCTAGCTCTGGCAGTTAAGTCCACTTGCCAGTATCCTTTTGTGAAATCATCTGTGGTAAGATATGTTGCCCCCCTCCCAGCTTGTCTAGTAGCTCGTCCGTCCGTGGCACTGGGTGGGCGTCTGACTTCGTGACTGCATTGAGTCCACAATAGTTCACATGGAAGCAAGTAGACTCATCCAGCTTGGGGACGAGGACTGTGGGCGAGGACCAGGGACTGTGGGTTTTATGAATTACTTCTAAGCCCCAACATTTCCTCCACCTCCCTCCTAATGTCCTTTAGGATGGCCTCAGACACCCAGTAGGCTCTCCATCCTATGGGGACTTGCATCCTCGTGTCTACATCATGGGTCGTTAAGGGGGTTCATCTGTGCTTGGCCGTAAATAAAGGGGCAAAGTCCTCAAAAACCTCCCTCACTTCCTGGGTCTGTTCTGGAGTCAACTAGGGCAACAGCTCGATTGTCTCCACAGATAACTCCTGCTTGCTTTCCTCTAGCAAGTCCAGGAGGAGGGTCTTCCTCATCCGTCTCCTCCACAGGACTACACACTGTGAACACCATGTTGGCCCCTATTTACATATGACTTCATCATATTGACATGGTACATCCTATGGTTATGTCTCCTGTCAGGCAGTTCTACAATATACAGTAGTTCACATCATTGACCTGTTGGACTACCTTGTATGGTCACGCCCACTCGGCTTGCAGCTTGTCCTTCTGGACTGAAATTAGGACCATTACTTCCTGGCTGCCTGATTGTACCAGACTTTGTGCTTCTGCTGGGCAGCTGACAGGTTGCTTTGGCCACCCACATGAGCTCCTTCAGCTTTTTCCCTAATCTTAAGGACATACTCCACTGTGGAGTCCTCTGGGTGGCATGCGTGCCCTTTTAGTCTTCCCGGATCAAGTCTAGGGGCTCACGCACCCTACGTCCGCATAAGAGTTCGAAGGGGGAGAACCCTGTTGACTCTTGGGGCACATCCCTGTATGCGAACAACAGGTGGGGAAGGTATTTCTCCCAGTCCCTCCCATGCTGTTCAGCAAACTCTTGAAGCATCATTTTTTAGGATACCATTTAAACGTTCCATGAGCCCGTTGGCTTGTGGGTGACAAGGTGTCTTGCATCTCTGCACCACCTCTCACTTCTCCCACAAACACTTTATCAGGTCCCAAATGAAGTTACCCCCCTGATCAGAGGTAACCTCCTGCAGAAACCTGACACGGGAGAAAATCTCTACCAAGGTGTCTTCTACTTTGTCTGCCTTAATTGAGGAGAGGGCCCCCCCTCATGAAGCCTTAATTAGAAGGAAAAGTGCTGGGGAAGCTGTGAAATTTGTCCAGCTATTATTTAGAGCCACAGTGCTCAAATACATTTGATTTAAGCTTGAAAAGTGCTTTCTGAAGTAATTCTTTCTGTGGAGTGCAAAACTTGCTGTGTAACTAATTAATTGAGGAGAGGGCGACCGCCTCTGGGTAATGGGTGGTGAAATCGAGCACCGTCAGGATATACTTTTTTCTGGAGGAGCATAGGGTATTCAAGGGTCCCACAATATCCATTCCTACCTTCTGGAGTGAATCCTCCACAATGGGCAAGGGAATTAGGGCAGCTTTTGTTTTATTACCTGCCTTCCCTATCTGTTGGCACCGGTGACAAGACCTGCAATATTCCTTCACCTGCTGGGTGAAGTTGGGCCAATAGAAATTTTGGGCTAATTGCTGCATGGTACGAGTGATGCCCAGATGTCCGGATATGGGGATATCATGAGTGATCTTGAGCAACCTCTCACAATACTCCTAGGGAACAACAAGTTGCCTGCCTATCACCCCTCCCTCTATCCTCGGGTCCTATGTATACAATAGTCCGTTGTCCCAAAATACCCTATGTCATCCGTCACCTCCCTGAGTACCATCAGATTCTGCCCAAGCTGTAAGCCTCTCCGAACTAGGATCAATCCTCTGAGCGGCTGTAAAATCTTCACATTTCCTCAAAGCATGGGACATGTCCATCTCAGTTCCTAAACTTGGGTCCTTAGCTGTAGCATAAGGACATTCAGAGTCACTGCCATCCCTAACCTACTGACCATTGGTTACCCCTCCCTCCTCAGAGTAACCTTCTGTAGCTGTTTGGTGAATGGCTACTTGGGGAAGTCCTACTTCCCTTTCAGGTGACACAGGCTGGGGAACAAGCCTCCTATCCTTTTCCACAGAGGCTTCTATGGGGTTCAGGGAATTATAGGTGGCCTTAGCTGTCTGACTCTGGGTGACCACACACACCACCCCCTGCTGCAGATTGTTCCCTATAATCACATCCAGGACAAGGCTGTCCTTTTTGCACCCTCTCCTGTCACACCCCAGTCCAGGAGAACACTAGCTTGTGGTAGGGTTTTCTCCTCCACAGTGAATCCCCTCTCAGTTACAAACTGATTAGGTATAAGTTGTTCAGGTGCAACTAAATCCCCTCTTACCAGGGTATGACATGCCTCAGTGTCCCTTAACCTGTGGGTCTGCACCCCATTTATAGTAACCGGGTGTATGTGCTTACTCATGTTCACAGGCATACTCTCAGGGATACGCAG
Organism: Neoceratodus forsteri; assembly: GCA_016271365.2. NCBI lineage: Eukaryota > Metazoa > Chordata > Ceratodontiformes > Ceratodontidae > Neoceratodus > Neoceratodus forsteri. The sequence goes on from CM028133.1 coordinate 1,112,488,010, forward strand.
TGCACCGAATTCCTTATGAGGGACACTTTTTCCACTCTGTGCCTTGTTAGGACACTATCTAGCAAGATGCCCTGGCTGCTCAGAAAACCATCATTCACCACTTTTTTATATAAGACATCCCTTTTTGGTAACTTGGGGCTTCCCCCTTTCTGCAGAGGCAGTGAGGATTTTGGCTTCCCTGAAGGCGCACTTTTCCCTTTTGCCCCTGCAGCACCTGCTCCCCCACTTCCTTTCAGAGCAGGCCTGCTTCTGGTATAGTGATACAAGAGCTCAGCAGCTTGCTGTGCTGTTTTAGGATCCTGGTCCTCTAGCCAGGTTTTCAGCTCCACTGGGCAAGCCCAGAAGAACTGTTCCAATAACACAACTTTCTGAATTTTCCCCACAGAGTTTGCTTCCACCCCTACCACCAACGTATAAAAAACTGCCGTTGCTTTGTGGCGAGTTCCTCGAAGCTCATTTCAGAGCTCTTTCAAAGTTTCTGAAATTTAACTCTGTAAGCCTCAGGAGTTAGTTCATACTTTTTCAGTAAAGCAGTTTTAAGTTTTTCATAGTCTTTACTGTCCTCATTGCCCGTTTGGACAAGCACCTCATGCCTCTTGCCGGTAAGCAGCGGGGATAGCTGAAAGCACCAGGCCTCCTTGGGTATCTTGGCCTGGATACAGACCTTTTCAAACAAATTCAAAAATGCGTCCATATCCTTCCCCTCTTTAAATTCTGCTATTAATTTGGAATTTGATTTGTACCCTAGCCCTGGAGTTTCAGGTTCACCCCTGCCACTTACCTGCCCTGGCGCTGGCTGTTGAAGCTTCAACCTCTCCAGTTTGAACTCTCTTTGATGCCGTTTGTCCTTCATATCAGCCTCTTTTGGCGCTGTTTGTCCTCCTTCTCCATTTTGAATCTTTTCTGCTTGAGTTTCCTCTGCTGCTGGGCCATTTTGAGTCTTTTCTGCTCGAGTTCCCTCTGCTGATGGGCTTCGATCTGCTGCTGGGCTTGTAGGGCAAGCTACACTCTTTGCAGCTCCAACTGAAGCTTCAGCTCTTCATCTGTGGTGGACATCACCTGGGGCCGTGTCTCTGGGTTCCCTCTGGTCTCGCTGTTCTTCTCCCTGGGACTGGATACTGCGATGTTCTCTGGCACCCACATGCCAAAGCTCTGATCCTTTCCAGTCGCTGGCCATGACTCGAGGTCCTGGGCAGCTGCTTGCTCATCGGCTGCCACAAGAGCCTCCATGATGTTCTTTTTGCTTCGCCCCCTCATTATGACCATTCTTTCTTGACAAAACTGCCTTAGCTGGTCTGTAGTGCAGTTGTTGTATTAGGAAGCCAACTTCTTTCCTAACTACTATAAACAGGGGTAGGGAACTTTATACTGTAACCAAATGTTCTTTTTTTTTTCAAATCTCTGCCCTGTTTGTGTGTGGTTTGTTTGCAGTTTACCAATCTGATACACTGGTCTCGAATCCGATCGCTATGCCACCAATATATGTCACAAACCCACTCCTGGGGGCCAGGTCCACTGAGCTCGCAGTGCCCTTCCCTAAGTGCAGTCTGTGATGGGGGGGGTCAGGAAATACCTTCTTCATGTCCTTTTAGAGTGCTTGCTCAGTTCACAACTGAACACTCGCCATGAGGGCCCAGGGCTTCCTCTCTCTCTGGGTAAGGGTAATATACAGTCTTGAGTCTGTAACCAGGAGAGAACCCTCTTTAGTTGCTGTGCTGGGGGGAAAACCCAGCTGTTATGAGCTCTTCAGGGCTGTACTCGTAACCCTGATTGTGTCTTCTCCCACAGATGGTGCAGGAATCTGATTCAGACCCCACAGACCCCTCTGGAGACATTGTGTACTTTCTCTACTTTAGACCTCCTGTTTCCCCTTCCAGGACCCTAGTTTCAGTAGTGTGTGGCACCTTAGCACTAAACAAGCATGTTACAGGTTGAATAAACCTTCCCAAAACCTTCACACACACACACAAAACAAACCACTCCCAGGCAATAGTACTTTAAAATAAAAAGCAAGAGCTTTTACTGATTACTTAAATAATTACCATATAAACATGCAGACAAATGATTTAGATATTTGGTTACTGGATAACTACAAAAAAGTTGGAAAATACATACAAAATGAACTAGTGAATTAACTGGATAATTTCTGCCTTTTCTGTAGAGAAATCAGAGTCCAGAAAATAAGTGAGTTTTGCAAAGTCTCTCTTTCTCTCTGCTGTTTCTCAGAGTCCCAGTTTTCTTGTAATGGTCTTCAGTGTATCTGGCAGTTTCACTGTGTCAGGAAATTTGGCTTATGCCCAGAATCTCTGTTAAAGAGGGTTTATAGCCCCTTTCTGCAGTCTGCAAAACTAGCCAATGATTGACTAGTGGCCATAATATTCCAGGTCCAGCTGTTCATCTCTAGGCTGGCAGAGGTCTCTCTTGCTCTGTCCCAAAATTGTAAGTGAACCAAAATGAACAGTAATTTGCTTTCTTACAGACCCAACTTCCTGGGTGGCTTTGATATCTGCTGCCTTCCTGACCCTATTAAAATGGAAATAGACTGTGGCAGTTGGTAGAGCATTCTAACAATAGCTTTCTAGACTGAGTGTCTGAAGAGGCCTTTTCTAAAACAATTTTCCCTTTGAAATTCAAAGTGTTATAAAGAGAGGAGATGGCCCTTGCAGCTCCTGTCATTTATGAAACCTTCCCCTTTGATCAGCTACTAAGAAATTCCAATCCCTTGTTGAAATTTAACTCCTGTTTACCTCTAGCAAGACTTTGACCCAGGCAAAGGGGGGATGTCAGACACTAAAATACACATCAGCTCTTCCCATGTACCCTCATAGAAAAGTGGTCATCTTTCTCTGACAAACCTTATGTCCTGGCCTTTAGGGGAATGAAACATACAAAAACATTACAGAGAAATACGACAGCCATATGACTGCAGTGGCCAAAAGGCCACATGCCCTACCACAGGTTCTTTTTATAATTGAACATTGGGGCTGCTATTGGTAAGGCCCACATTGGCTTGGTGTGAATGCATACTAATGCAGCTCCAAACACCAGTACCAACATGGCAGAAAACCACACTATAAAGCATGTCTCAGTGAATTGATTATCCAGTGGTAGAGGGCGCCAGTAAAACCTGGAGATGTAGCTGGTCCGGTGGTGTGGAGGGCTAAGGCATTAGGGCATTACCCCCTGCCACACTGGTGACCTGGCTTCGGGAATGGACTTGAGTCATTGGGTGTTGGCCAGGGCAGGAGAATATTAAGCATCCAAGGGACTGCTCTCCTCTCTTGGGGTGGGGAGACATGTTTGCCCAGCTTTAGACTGCCACCAGGTGGAGGCCTGGTGGCAGTGTAGCACGGGTGACGTGATAGGGAGAGCACTGTGGGGAACATCAGATGGGTGCACCTCCATGGGTGAGTCTGATGTGCACAGCTAGGGGAATGAGAAAAAAAGAGAAATGGGACATTGGAGGCTCAATGATGCCTGGCCCACTTATCCTTGAGCTCGTCCCGCCACCCATGTCTTGCCGTCGGTCCACCTTGAATTACTGTACTGGGGGGGCAGTCATTCCACGAGAGGGAATTCATGGGGAGAATCAAGGGAAGCAGGAGGGAGGTGGGGACTGGGCTGATTAGCTGCCCCTGGATGAAGAAGGAGACAATATATGTAAAAAAAAAAAAACATGGAGATGATACAGGTGTCTTCTTGTAACTACTGTTTGGTTGAAAAGTTGAACCCAGATAAGTGTAATGAATAATAATTCCACGTGCAAGAAAGAGAATAGACAGAAAATGAGACAAATAAAAATAAAATACTATAGGAAATGGTGAATGGATCACTGGTGAAGGAGGGGTTTAGGGGGATAGAAAAGTGAGTTGGGAAGTGGTTGAAGAAGATACTGGGCTGTGTAAAATGGGGGAAAACAAACAGGGAGAGAAGCAACTTGGAGCTACTACAATACTGGATATGGCCTGCTACGATACCGGTTGCCTTGCTTAGAGGGTGAAGAGCTCAAGGATCTTCACAGCCGGTAAGTGATGAATTGCCATCGGATGAGAATTGCACAAACCAAATAATGTTGCATCACTAGTGAGTTTCTCTTAATGTTCAATTGTACATTCATCGATAAAATAACATTAGCACCGGAAAGAGATGAAAAACAAGATGGTGATAAGTGTAAGATACTGTGTCACACATTGCCACAAGAAAGGAATCCAGCCCACTCTTTCATTTAGCCCCCGTGGTTGCAGAGCCTAGAGACTGAAGATACAATGCTTGTCCTTCTGGAGTAGGATGTAAGTTGGGTTCCCATCTCATGGTGAGGGAAACACTGCTTCTATGGCTACGAATGTGATTACATGTTCACCTATTGTGTTTTTATGAAAACATATCCTCAGCATTGGACGGGTGGGGATGCCGGTCGACTGCATTTACCTGGATTTCGTGAAGGCCTTTGATAAAGTGCCCCATTGCAAAATCATTAATAGTATGTTGGACTGAGGACCGGACAAGGGGCTGGTAGGGTGGGTGGCAGCATGGTTGACAAATAGAACTCAGAGGATGAACAGAAATCGATATCCCCCCCCCCCGGGGCCGTGACGAGTGGATCGGTGTTGAGACCAGTCCTGTTTAAGAACAAGACTGCAATAATTGCAGATCTCGTTGAGACAGCAGATCTGGTTTGCATCACGAAACCTAGCAGGACGAAAATGCTGGCCCCATATTGGAGGCCGCTGTTCTGGATGAGTACTCGGTGATATACCGCTCGAGATCGGACCACGGGACGGGGGGGTAGCTATCTGTTTCAAGATGGAACTGGACCTTACAAGTGTGTCACAGTCGACATGGCGTTTGAGTCGTCCAGGTTGATGGTCCTGGGTGACTTTAATGCCTGGGTCGACGATGAACTCTCTCAATTTGGGCAGCTCTTCCTCCAGTTGATGACATCACTGGGCTTTATACAAGTTGTTGCCTGTGCTACCTATAAGTTCGCTCACTCTCTTGACCTGGTTTTCCTCTTGGGGATTCAAACTTCCGACTTGGTGGTAGAACCAGTCAGATGGTTGGATCATCACACTGTAAGGTTCAGTTTCTATGCCCCCCCTTATAGGCCTGCCCCTGTGGAGATGGTCAGATACCGCCCTTTGTGGGATGTGAGCCCTGATGGTCTATCGGCAGTGTTAGATCTATTGGTGATTCCGGTGACAAGCGTGAGTCCAGGGAGCCTGGTTCAGGCCTATAATAAGACTGTTACTGTGGCCCTGGACTCCATCAGTCCTGTCCGTGTTTGTCCTCTCTCCCTTCATCCTCGGTCCCCAAGGTTTGAGGGGACCTTGAGGGAGTTGCAGCGAGTTGGACGAAGGTTCGAGCGTCACTGGAGGAATTCCGCCCTGGCAGCTGACCACCTTAGATTGATGAAACATTATCAAGTCTATCAATCAGCAGTCACCTGTAAGAAGGCAGAGTTCCTGTCCGGGGAGATTGCTGATGCTCAGAATCGACCGACTCAGCTCTTTCGAACTGTGGACAGGTTGTGCAACCCAACCTGTCTTCAGGTTCGAAGAGCCTTTTCACAGACTGAGTGTGATGAGCTCGCTCGCTTCTTTGCAGATAAGGTGGCCAGTATCAGGGCGGAGATTCATCCGGCTTACTCTGTGGGAGCTGATAGTGGTTGGTGCACAGTCACTTCTCCTCAGTTTACCTGGAGTTCTTTCAACTGGCTGGAAATAGTGGATGTTATGCGGATTGCCCAGGGTATGTGCCCAACATGCTGTAGTTTGGACCCGGGTCCAACTTCCCTGATAATGGGTTGTTGTGACATTGTAGGCCCAGTACTAGCAAAAATAGTTTGGTGCTCTTTAGAGTCTGGTGAGTTTCCTAGCTCCCTGAAGGAGGTGGTGGTGACTTCTCTCCTGAAGAAAGCTGCTCTAGACCCAAGCTGCTTTGCAAACTGCAGACTGATCTCAAACCTCCCCTTTGTTGGGAAGGTAATTGAGAAAGTTGTGGCACTACAACTGGAGAACCACCTGACCATCCATGAAATCTACGAACCTCTCCAGTTTGGTTTTCATAAGAGGCATAGTACCGAAACCACTCTGGTTTGGGTGCTCAGTGATCTCCTGATGGCGCGAGATCAGAAGCACTCTTCTGTCTCGGTACTTCTTCATCTCTCCTCAGCTTTTGACACCGTGGACCATGGGGTGCTTCTCGAGTGCCTGAGGTTCATCTGTGGCCTGTCTGGTGCAGTTCCCAGATGGTTTAAGTCCTTCCTCACTGGCAGAACTCAGAGAGTGGTGTTGGGGAATTTTTCCTCTGATCCATTCTCTCTGCCATGTGGAGTTCCTCAGGGCTTGGTGTTGTCTCCATGTTGTTCGTGGTGTACATGCTGTCCCTCGGAGACATTGTAAGACGGTATGGGCTGAGGTTTCACTGCTGTGCTGATGATACTCAGCTCTACCTGTCTTTTGCACCCAACCAGGATTGTGCATGCTTGGTATTTAACAACTGCCGTGCAGAAATCTAGGACTGGATGAGTTCCAGCTGGTTGAAGTTGAACTCTGCATAGACTGAGGTGATGATAGTGGATCCGAGTCACTGGACATAGGGGTTGGGGCTGGCCAACTCACCGGACTTTGTCTTGAGGGGTATCCAGCTTCCTTCCTCTGAATGGGTGCGAGACCTGGGGATGATTCATGATGACAGGCTGAGACTGCGTTCGCAGGTGTCTGCAGTTGTCAAGTCCTCTTTTTACCATCTGAGGAACATCGCCAGGGTTAAGCACCTTGTTCCATCCAGCGACCTTCCAATGCTGATCCATGCTTTTGTGACCACGAGCCTTGACTACTGCTTTCTTTATCTAGGGCTTCTGGGGGGTTGATATCCACCACTTGCAGCTAGAGCAGAATGCTGTGGCGTGGTTGTTGATGGGGACTCCACGTTTGAGTCACATCTCGAAGGTGCTGCATGAACTGCACTGGCTGCCTATTCAGTGGTGGATCACCTTCAAGGTCAAGCTCCTGACCTATAAGGCCCTGCACAGACTAGGCCTGGACTATCTGCAAGAGCTCCTGTGCCCCTACTGCCCCGGGCAACCACTCCGCTCAGCTGATGAGGGATTGCTAGAGATTCCCAGGGTATGTCTTAAGACATCAGGGGCCTGTGCCTTTATGTATGTGGCCCCAACCCTGTGGAATTCAGATACATGAGTGCATGCTGTGGAGAGCTTTAAGAAGGCCTTGAAGACACATTTGTGGCTTAGCACCTACCCAGATTGATTATTTTAGCTATTTTAATATTTATTTATTTTATCTGGTTATATTACTATGTACTTTGTTGTTTTTATGTTTGTTATTATACAGTGCCTTGGTTCACGAGACACTCTAAAAATAAAGTTTATTATTATTTATTATTATTCACATCTGATATGGGGAAGAGTGTAAATAACTGGTTGAGCAACTACACGGATGATACCAAGCTTGCAGGGGTTGTGCAGGAAGTCGAAGGCATAGCATCAATACAGAAGGATTTGGACAATATATAAGTGGGCCTCCGAGAGGGGCATGAGCTTTAATAATGATAAGTGCTGTGTTACACACTTGGGTAAACAGAATACAATGAAAAAGTATTACCTCAATGGACTGGCCTTAAGATATTCAGCAGAGAAGAAGGACCTGGGTATTGTCATAGATAATAAGCTAACTTTTAAAACTTGATGTACCACTCAATCCACTAAAGCAAATAAAATACTCTGAGCAATAAAAAGAAACTTTAAAAGTAAAACACATGAAGTGATTATGCCACTGTATAGAGCTTATGTGAGGCCGTTACTGGACTACTGTAGTCCTGTGTGGGGTCCGGTGGCAAGGAGAAGGGTGGAAGCTTTGGAGAGGGTGCAGAGAAGAGCTACAAAAATAATATATGAATTAAGAGATAAATCATGACTCGTAGGATTGAACCTCATGACCTTAGAACAAAGGAGAATACGGGGTGACCTCCTGATGTGCTATGACATTATGCAGGACCCATAGCTGCTAAACCAACTGCAGTTGGAATTCAAATATAACCAGCTAAATACCAGGGTACACGCACTTCAGCGCCAACCAAAGATATTTAATACAACTAGAAGGAAGGCTTTCTTTATGCAGAGAGTGGTGTCTCCTTGGAATGGGTTACCCCTGGAGGTCATTATAAGTAACAGTAAACAACCATTTAAGCAGCGACTTGATAGGCACCTATTGGAGGATAATAGTGTGCAATATTACGGGAAAGTGGACAGGAGCCTCAAATGGGCACCCACCTTCTTGGCTCCTAGCTACCTTAGTATGGACCTTCGTGGTATCTTTATTATGTGTTTCTGTGTTGTGTTTTCCCATCAAACTGTCCACATAGCCTCCCATTAGTCTGTATATGCTCCTGTGTGTGCATTCTGAGCTGCCCGATACGTCAGGTTGCAAACACACCAAACGTGTCTTACACATTCATCGTACACCAAACCATCCTACTACAGGGGGACTCCATGTGCGACTGTGATGTTTTCACCGTATACCAACCCATCTGATAACCGGGGAACTCCATGTATGTCTGTGATGTTTTCACCGTATACCAGCCCATCTGATAACAGGGGGACTCCATGTGCGTCTGTGATGTTTTCATCATATACCAACCCATCTGATAACAGGGGGACTCCATGTGCATCTGTGATGTTTTCAGCGTATACCAACCCATCTGATAACAGGGGGACTCCATGTGCGTCTGTGATGTTTTCACCGTATACCAACCCATCTGATAACAGGGGGACTCCATGTGCGTCTGTGATGTTTTCACCGTATACCAACCCATCTGATAACAGGGGGACTCCATGTGCGCCTGTGATGTTTTCACCAGATACCAACCCATCTGATAACAGGGGACTCCATGTGCGTCTGTGATGTTTTCACCGTATACCAACCCATCTGATAACAGGGGGACTCCATGTACGTCTGTGACCTTTTCATTGTACACCAACCTATCTGATAACAGGGGGACTCCATGTGCATCTGTGATGTTTTCACCGTATACCAACCCATCTGATAACAGGGGGACTCCATGTGCGACTGTGATGTTTTCACCGTATACCAACCCATCTGATAACAGGGGGACTCCATGTGCGTCTGTGATGTTTTCACCGTATACCAACCCATCTGATAACAGGGGGACTCCATGTGCGTCTGTGATGTTTTCACCGTATACCAACCCATCTGATAACAGGGGGACTCCATGTGCGTCTGTGACCTTTTCATTGTACACCAACCTATCTGATAACAGGGGGACTCCATGTGCATCTGTGATGTTTTCACCGTATACCAACCCATCTGATAACAGGGGGACTCCATGTGCGACTGTGATGTTTTCACCGTATACCAACCCATCTGATAACAGGGGGACTCCATGTGCGTCTGTGATGTTTTCACCGTATACCAACCCATCTGATAACAGGGGGACTCCATGTGCGACTGATGTTTTCACCGTATACCAACCCATCTGATAACAGGGGGACTCCATGTGCGTCTGTGACCTTTTCATTGTACACCAACCTATCTGGCACCTGGGGACTACACCAACCCATCTGTCACCAGGGGTTCTTCATGTGTCTGTGATGCTTTCATCATACCCCAACCCCTCTGACACTGGGGACTACACCATCCCATCTGTCACCAGGGGGACTCCGTGTGTGTCTGTGATGCTTTCATCGTACCCCAACCCATCTGACACTGGGGGTTTCCATGTGTCTGTGATGCTTCCATTGTACACCAACTCATCTGACACCAGGGAGTCTCTGTGTCTGTGATACTTTCATCGTACACCAGCCCATCTGATACCACCAGTGGGACTCCATTTGTGTGTGACGTTTTCATTGTACACCAAGCCATTTGGCACCAGGAGGCTCCGGTGTGTTTCCATGTGTATCTGTGAAACATTTATTGCACACCAAGACATCTCACACCAGAGGGATTCAATTTGTCTGTAAAACATTCATCATACACAAAACCATCTCACACTTCGGTAATTCTATGCATGTCTGAGCCACTCTTGGATGGTCAAAAAATAGACTTCCTGTTGCACATATAAGCTAAATGTAATTAAGTATTGTGATTTTTTTTTATGTGTAACTCTGTCCATTTTGTATATTGTAGATTTATATGTTTTTGTATAATATGTTGGTGTCTGATTTTAGATATTGTAACTAGGAGTAAACATGTTAAGTACCTCGCTGGAAATGAGCATGTCTCAGTCGAGTCTCCTATTCTTTTGCTTGTCAATCAAATAAAAATTTTACTACTACTACACTATATACACTGATCCCAATAAGGCAACTCAACCATGACTTCATTACTCGGTTTGTTATCAGTCCGTTTAACTCTGCTCCCCTTTTCGGAAATATACAGAACACTGGGCAGGACCCTTAAGGCGAAACTTGCTTGCAGAACAGCTACTTTAATTTAAATAGGCATGGTTCTTGACCCTTCCTACGGGTCCTCTCCTGGTCCTGTATGACTCGCAGAGGAGGGGGTTTCCACCCTTCCTAGTCTTGCCTCAGTGGGAACCCCTTCCATGGTGCAGAAGGCCCAGTCTGGTCCCCTTGGGGGTCGGGCAGGAAGCACCTTCCTGACAGTCACCTCTTCGAAGGTGAAGGCTCTCCTAGGGTTGTGTTCTGGCACCCGCGGGCCCAGGCCGGTGCCATGTTCAGTGCCACCCCTGATCCCGGTACCACTTGCTGCACTGGGGATTGGGGCAGTGCCACAGGCAGCACGGGGCTGGCCTCTGGTGCTGCTCATGGTGCCGGGGATGGAGGCGGTGCTGTAGGCAGTGCAAGACCAGTTTACGGCACCATTCGTGGTACCGCGGCTGAGATCGGGGGAGTCATCTGGGTCTGAGCCTCCTCGGGTGACGATGACTCAGGGGCTGACCCAGATTGGCTCCCGGATTCCTTGGAATCCTCTGATTCCTCTTCATCCAGCACTTCGGCCCCCCCTCCTGGGGAGCGGATGGATTCCATTGGTACCAGGGACAGTGGCACTGACCTGCTCGTGGATGCCTAGGTGGCCACTGCAGGGCAACCCAGAATCAGTGACCCATCTGCCCTTTGGGAGGTGTACCCACTTCTGGGATAGTCCTAGCCAACCTGACTTCTGGGCAGGCTGGGGCATCCCAGACAGGGGAGGGTCCTCCACCCATGACTGTCTCCCAGGAGTCAGTCACAGGGTGCCAGCTACCAATGCTGGTGGTGAGGAAGAGGGCTCTATCAGAGTTCAGGGGGTTGAGAGGGCTTTATTCGGTGCAGTGGCCTTCCCTGTGGACCTGCAGGGGTTCAAGGAGGAGCCCTAGTGCTGGACCAGTCTTTTCCTCAGATGTCCCCCCCAGGAGGGACATCTTCTCTAAAGGTCAGAGGCTGCTGTTTTGGGCTCATGTGGCCCCAGTCGCCTCGCAGGGGGGGAATTCTTCCATCGGGCTCAGCTCTGGCCATTCCAGCTCGGTTGAGCGGTCTTTGTCTGTTGGGATCACAGGGACTCCTCCCTTGAAGTCTCCCATCTGATCCCCTTGCCTGGGCAGAGGCCATGCCCCTCCTCGGAGGTGCCTGGTCCCCTTGTCTCTGCCAGACCCTCCCTCTCTCCCAGGACTTTCTGGTCCTATGGGGCCCCTTACCTAGGAACAGTTTATGGCCTTGGCTACACTGTACCCTGCCTATTTCCAAGCCATGGATGAACAGATGTTCCACCGTTCCCCAGTGCAGCCTGACCCTAACTCTCCGAGCTCATCAGCTCCCTTGTCTTCCCCCTCTGAGGGAGAGGAGTTCTCAGTCCAGCTTTCCCCAGCAGCTGATCTCTCCAGATATCAATGTTTCCTGTCAGGGTTGCTCGATGAGCTCCACATATCCACCCTTGGAGAATGCAGTCCCAAGCAGTCGGCACGTGCCTTCTTGGGTGAGTTCAGCACAGTCAACCTTTTGGTTCCCACCTGGCCTATTCCCTTCCAGGAGACATTGCACTGGGTCTGACGATGTCCCTTCTCCCTTTCTCCAGCCCCAAGGGATCTTTGCCAGTGGTACTGCACCCTCCTGGGGTCTCCAGGAACTCTGCCTCACCCTCTTTCAGGCATGATGCTACTAGATACCCCCTCTGGGCATAGGAGCCTGAACTGTGACTGACCCCCGGACTGCGACTCAGCTGAGTTTGATTTCTGGAACAAGAGAACCTTCTCCTCAGCATGTCTCCTGCTTTGTGTGTCAGCACATCAGGCCCATCATGCTGCCTACAACATGCACTTGTGCTCATTGCTAGGACAGGTCCTAGCCTCTCTGCCTGATTCGGAGGCAACCAAACAAACCATTGCCCTCTCTGTGCGAGGTCTGGAGCTTACAAGGCACCAAGTAAGGGCTTCGTATGATGCCAATGAGGTGGCTTCCAGGATAGTGGGGACAACGATCTGCATCAGGCGGTTGGCATGGCTTCGTCTTTCCCGGTTGTCACCCCTGGCCCGGCATAGGGTGACTACCTCTGCCTTCCAGAGAACCCACCTCTTCTCCCGTGAGGGTGGGATGAGAGCTTCAGGGGCGCCTTCCCTCTCCCGCAGAGATCCTCGCCTCACCCAGACCAGTCTCAGGCCTAGCCAGACCTGCAAAGGTTCTCTCCTCTGGTGTTTTCCCCCACTGAAGGCTAAGGGACACTGTCCCTTAGGGAGGGTCTGGGCCCTCTTTGGGGGGCTCAGTAATCACCCAACAGTGATGAAAGGTGAAGACTGACCCAGATAAGATATGAAAATTATGTGCCTATCATAATTCTTGATCTTTCTGTGTGTCTTCCCCATTCATCACTGAATCCTGCTCATCTTCCCCTCTCAGGCCTCAGTCTCTGGGCGAGTCTCCTCCTCCCTGTTCGTCTCCCAGTTGGACCTTGGTCTCTTTCCAACACCTCCTACCCCCTCTTTCATGGGGTCATGGGTTCTCCCTGTGGGGGCAGACAGGGAAGGTTCTTCTGTTGGGGATCACCAGAGCTCTCGCTCTCTCTCACTCACCCTCTCTCTCTCTCTCTCAACCTAGGTAGCTCTTGGAGTTTCCAGCTCCCTCTTGTGCTCTTGAGGGAGTTTTAATGGTAGCAGGGGACTCTGGTGAGTCCCTAAGTCCTCCAACCCCTTTACCCCCTTTCAGTCATTTGTCCTCTAGAGAATTTGTTTTTTTCCCCTCTGGTTCCTCTTCTGGAGGTACCCTCCCCTCCAAATTATTAAGTTTCTATCCTCTAGGGTGTCTCTCCAGAACACTTTTAAGCAATTCTTCCACCTGAGTTATGTTTTCAGGAATGGGAGACACCATCCCACCCTTAGTCCCCTGCTCTACATCTGTCCTCTGAAAGAGTGCCATTTTCCAAGCCTTGGCTTCTCTGGCTGTCTGTTGTCTTGTGGCTGCCTTCTTCAGAGCAGTTTTGGGGCAATGCCTCAGGGGTGGTGTCTCCTCTTCCTCCACCTTCCTTTCTTCCTTCTTTCTCTATTCTCCTATCCCCCCATTCCCACCCATTCTTTTCACCCAGAGGTTGGGGTCTTACTCCCCCAATCCCTTAGGCTTCCTCCTTTCCTGTCCTCTCGTTGGCAAATTCCTCCTTTTAGTTTTATATCCTTTCCTTTTTCTGTCCTTCAGGCTCCCTTGCCCACCTTCCCAACCCTCCTTATTTTGTATCTCTCTCTGGCATGCAGAACTGGGGCTGAGGAGGCATGAACGATGGTTACTGGCCAACCCGCAAGTGTCACGTAATATGTCGGCCTCGAGGGCAGTGCCGTCTCAACGTCGACTCCTCTTCCTCTCACTAAAAAAAAAAGCTCCTATGGGGTCCTGATCTTCAGCTCGGTACCCAATAGTGATGAATGGTGAAGATACACAGAAAGATCAAGAATTACAATAGGTATGTAATTTTAATTTTTGCACCAAGCCATCTCACACCAGGGGAATTCTATATTTATCTGTATAACACTTATTGCATACCAAGTCATCTCGCACCAGGGGATTCTTTGTATGCCTGTGAAACACCAACTGCACACCAAGTCATCTCACACCAGGGGCATTCCATGCATGTCTGTGAAACACTCATCACACACTAGCTCATCTCACAGCAGAGGGATTTCATGTGTCTGTGAAACATCTATTGCACACCAAGACATTTCATAACACAGATTCCATGTGTATGTGAAACACTGATTGTACAGAAAGTGATCTCACACCTGAGGGATTCTATGCACCTCTGGAACATCACACACCAAGCCATCTTACACCATTTGAGTTCCATGTATCTGTGAAATTTGTTGTGCACCAAGCCATCTCACACCAGAGAAATTCCATGTGTGCTTGTGAAACACATAATGAACACTAAGTCATCTCACACAAGGAGAATTCCGTGTGTGTCTGTGAAACACTTATTCTAGGGGTGTGGATACAGTTCACTATCCACACTCTGGCAGTTCCACTGAAAGTGCTACTTCATCAGATGTCTTGAAGCTAAGCCCCTCCCACCACCCGGGTGGCATATCCCCTGACTCTACCCTGTGATATCTGATCTTTCTTTCTGCTGGAAGAACAGGTCACCTCCTTCGTGCCTCTCACTTAGGATTTAGTATGCCATTGGCAAAAGGTTTGATTCCTTTTTTTGGCCAACTTTGGATGCTTTTGTTGTCTCCTTTAACTCCTCTTAATGACTAATGATGGATCAACGGAAATTGAGCTTCAGATTCTGGGTATGGTGCCAGCTAAAGATGTCAGTCACTGACCCGCACAACACATGCCTATACTGGCTGGGTCTGCATCACAGCTTACAACTTTTTACTGCTCCCAGCTGGTGCCAGTGTCAGAGGGTCATTCACAAAGGGATTCCATGAAATGTTCTTGGCTCTCCAGACCTTAAGGGTGAGCCCTACCAATTGTGGCAAGAAACACAAGCATCACAGTACTGGTTGTGGGACTGGGAGAGATCAAGGTCCTCCTGATCCCTCGACTTCCTTGACTGCTCGACTTTCATCGAGACCCATTCTGTTGAAGGGATAGTTGAGAGCTCCTTAGTACCCCCATTGGATTTGTTGACATCGACTCTGGTCGAGCAGGCCATGGAAATCTTCCTCAAGCCTGTTGATTGACTGTCAGACAAGATTGAAGATTTGCTCTCCCAGACCGGGGTGCTCTCAGTTCTCCCTCAGGAGCACATGAACCAGTCAGTGTCCCTAACCAGTTTGCCTCTACAGTGACCTCCACTGGCAGTTGAGCATTCTAAGCATGTCTTAGAGATGCCAGGCATGTGGTCTACCATGACTAGCTGGAAGATTCTCCTCAACCTCGACTACCTGGTTGATGGTTGAGGTTGTGGTGAAGGTCTCGATTGAGACACTCTTGTTCTCAGTCCCAGTCGATTGGGAGATGTCACCATTGAGGATCCTCAACCTCGGTGAGAAGAGGTACTGCCGTAAGATGCACCAGTGCTGTGAGGAGCTCCTCTGGCAACAGTGGGCTATTACAGGATATGGCTCTACCCCATGGACATTCGGTCATCTGGCTGCCACCAGTGATGCCCTTGCAGGTCAACACCTCGCAGGGTCTGTCAGCAGCTGCTCCCCTACTTCTACAGATGGAGCCATCACCATCACTGCTGGAGACTGGCACTCAGACCAAAGAGACCCTGCCAGGCCAGTTGTCAGTGGAGAGCATCCAAACTGAAGATGCTTGATGGTCTGTGGAGAGAAATGGTCGAGGGTCATTTTTGAGGAATCTTCGGACAACATTGATTTTTCATCCATGGCCTCCTCTGTACTGACATTCTGACCAGGGCTCGGTCTAGGAGCTGATCACCGACCATGGGCCAGTGTCTTTCGGGGTTCTCATCCAATTAATTTCAGTATCCATGTGTGTCCCTCTGGAGCCAGTCCAGAAATGAGCCAAGTACCCTTTCATGGACATTTTGGACAGGGACAAATCCCCAGGGGTTGCCTTTTCCATGGCTGAGGCCATATTGGAACCAGCCTTGGCGCTTTGACAGCGTCCAGTATCCTGCTTGACACCTTCCACCCATATGATCTGGAAGTACACGGTCCCCACTGGGTCCCTTTCTGGGTTCTCAGACCACCCTTCGGCCAAAGGACTTGTTTCTGACTTGGCCTTCTGCAGATCTGGGGGCCAAGAGATGTGGACAAGCCTGTGGAAAAGGAGTCTAGAAAGACTGACCACACTGCTGAAAAGGTTTATACTGTGGCATCTTTGGTCTCTGTCAGGTGAGTAACTCCATTATGATAGCCAACTTCAGGTGCTTCCTCTTTGGAGTCTGACGAAATCCTTTCTCACCTCCCTGCCAACCAGCAGTCGCTAGTGGAGATGGTCCGAGACCAGGTTAGTCACTGGCTAAACACCAGCTCTGGGCAGTCTTGGAAATGGGTGATTCCTGTGCCCGTGCCATGACAGCGGGCATCTCCATGCGTTGCAGGGCCTGGCTGCATCTGTCCACCTTTACAGCAGGCACCCATCATAAGCTAGCCAATGTCCCCTTCCTGCGCACCAACCTTTTTGTCATTGAGGTGGAAGGGCATCTCACTTACATAGAGAAGTCCAATGTCACCCTCAACTCTGTGGCATCATTCCAGAAGGACCAGAAACAAAAGACCTAAGAAAAAGGCATTTCAGTATTGGCCCTTTCAGTCACAGCCTCCTCAGCTGCAGCCCCAGCTGGGTCAGTACCAAGCCTGATGCCCAAAACACCGAGATGGGGCAGAGGTGGAGGTGCCCCTCCAGTGCCAGTGCGCCCCTACAAAAGCTGCACAGTGATGGTTTGGGGATGTCATCCTTTCACCCATCCTGTCCCTGTCTGTGCTTCCCCTTGGGGGTCAGTTAAGTCACTACTTGCTGTGTTGGTCTGCTATCACAATGAACAAGTGGGTGTTGAAAGTGGAAGGCAGAGGGCTGCCTCTGAACTTCTAGGCTCTCCTGCCTTTCTGACTCCACACTCCTCAGGAGTCCAGGGTGTCAAAAGACATGCTGTCCACCCTTCAGGATGACATCACTCAGCAGCTTACAAAAGGAGTCATAGCCCATGTCCTAGATGCTCTAGCCAGTCAAGGTTACATGTCTAGGTACTTCCTGGTTATGAAATGAATGAGGGACTGGCACCCCTACTGGATCTGAACCAATTCATGTGGACGTGCAAGTTCCAGATGGTCACCCTGAATCAAATCATTCTGTTTCTGGAGTACAATATGTGGTTTTGCTCCCTAGATATCCAGGATACATTCTTCCACATCCCAGGCCATCCATCCCAGCTCTGATACCTCCAGTTATGCATGGGAAGGGGCCTGTACCAGTTACAGGTTACAACCCTTTGGTCTCTCCTTGATGCCCAGGGTCTTCACCAACTGCATTGCAGCCTTCCTGCCGCACCAAGGTATCAGGGTATATCCCAGCCTGAATGACTGGCTGCTTGCTGGGCCAGCCAAAGAGACTGTTGAGAGATCCAGAGACCTGGCTGTCCAGACCTGCTTAGACTTGTGCCTGTTGGTCAACCCAGACAAGTCTAAACAGGTACCCTCGCAGGTGATCAAGTTTGTCAGGGCAGAACTAGACTTCCTTTGGGCCAAGGCCTGCCTACCTGTGGAGAGGGCATTGGACCTTACCTCCTTTGCATGATCATTTCAGGTTGGGAGCTCGCACCTTCCCAGGATTTCCTGCAGCTCCTGGGGAACATGGCATCCTGTACCAGCATGGTCCATTGGGCCCACTGGCAGATGTTCCACTTGCAGTGGTACCTAGCCCGCCAGTTGTCTCAGTACCTAGGACACCTGGTCCAGCCGGTCATGGTGACCTAGCCAACGTGGGATGCAATCCAGTGGTGGCTGATCCCTGAACATCTGGAGTAAGGAATCCCATTTTTCTGCCCAGAGCTGCCCATCGTGCTCAAGGCAGATGCATCTCTGGTGGGGTGGGGAGTGTCACAAACGAGCTCCGCAGGTCAGGCCCTCTGCTCCTGCAGTGCCAACCTTGAAACACAATAGTGCTGAAGGTAGCTCTCGCAGTAAAGGGGTGATGATAATGGTACATAAATCAGTTCCATTCCACCCGATTCAGGTATCTGAGGATAGATATGGGAGGTATATTTTTGTTAGGGGCACTTTGCATACTCAAGAGATTATTTTGGGCTCAATCTACGGCCCCAATATTGATACCCCGATTTTCTTTGTTCAAATTATGGAGTTACTCTCCCTTGGTGCAATCTCCCTATTGTAATGGGTGGTGACCTGAATCTGGTTATGGACAGGTTATTGGATAGATCTTGCCCTATTAGAAAAGGGCTAACCCCGGGCAAAAGCTGTCAGGAGATGATGGATGGACTGGGCCTTTATGATGTGGAGAGTGTTCCATCCGAAAGTACGTATTTTACTTTTACTTCACAAGTACATAACACCCTATCCAGAATCGATTATATATTAGTCTCGAACATTCTTTTAGCTGGGGTGCTAGACACTGGCATAGTATCTGGGCCGCTATCGGATCACTCCATAGTTAAATGTCTTTTGGCTTTTTCATCCCTTCCTAAACCAGGGAGTAGATGGAAAGTAAATAACCAAATACTAAAAGACCCCAGGCTGGTTAAATACATTTCCTCGCAAATAACTGAATTTATATCTTTCAATCAAGATTCCACCAATAGGCCAGATATTGAATGGGGAGCTTTTAAGGCTTTTATTCGTGGTATCTTGATTGGTCTTGCCTCCCGCAGGAAAAAGGAAAGGCTGAATCATATTTTAGAGTTACTTACTAAGATTCGTGATAAGGAGCGGGGCCTTTCTGTTTGTTCCTCGGAAGCCTACAGGCAGGAATTAACTCTGTTAAGGGATTCATATCTTAGGATATTAAATGAGCAAACCGAGTGGGCTTTTGTAAGGACTAGGGCTAGATTTACAGACCAAGGGGAAAAGGCCAGCCGACTATTAGCCAGAAGAATTAAGCAATTAGAGTCCTCTAGATGGGTGTCGGCCATTCGCTCTTCGGAGGGGGGTCCAATCAAGACTTCCCCTGAAGATATTTTGGGTGTGTTTGTGGACTACTTTAAGGGGATTTATGGACCTATGAAGGACCCTCCGTCAGATGAAAAAATCAATCACTTTTTAAGGGGTTTAAATTTTCCCTCATTGAGTGAAATGGACCAACACCAACTCCTGGCCCCCATTACTGCAGATGAAATAGATCGGGTTATTAAATCCCTCCCTTTAGATAGAACACCTGGCCCGGACGGTCTTTCCGCTAATTTCTATATGACTTTTTCAAAGGAATTAATTCCTTTTTTACTATGGCTCTTTCAATGCATTTTGGATGGTGAGGCTTCTGATCATACTCTCTTTGAAGCATTAATTGTACTTCTGCCCAAACCGGGCAGATTTGGTCGCTAATTATAGGCCTATATCCCTCCTGAACCAGGATATCAAAATTCTCACTAAATTGTTGGCTGATAGAATCAGCAAAGTCCTTCCCAGTTTAATTGGATCTGAGCAGGTGGGGTTTATGAAAGGTAGGTCCTCCACGTACCATTTACGTAGTCTTGGTCATGTCTTCTCGGCTCCAGGGACTCCGATCAATCTAGGGTTTTGGTTTCTCTGGATGCCGAGAAGGCTTTTGATAGGGTTTATAACTATTTTCTTATAAAGGTTATGGACTGTTTTGGTTTCCCTCAACAATTCTCAGGATGGATTAAAAATATATGCAAATTTCCATCAGCTAAAATTACATGTAATGGCGTAACATCAGCGTCATTCAGGCTTTTTCTAGGCACTAGGCAAGGTTGTCCCCTCTCCCCGCTCCTTTTCAATCTATACATTTAACCTCTCATCATGCGGATTAAATAGGAGCAGCAGATCCAGGGTATCCAGGTATGGGGACATAACTTGAAAGTGCTGGCATATGCAGATGACCTGCTCTTGCTTGTTTCCCACCCATCCTCTTCTATTCCAATTTTGCTGGATGTTATTGATAGATTTGGTATAATCGCCAACTACCGGCTCAATATTGGTAAATCAGTGGTTTTCCCCTTAAACTTTAGGACATACGCGCATGATGTCGCCCCTCTTGGTCTAACTTGGAATGCCGAGTCCATCAGGTATCTTGGTCTCACCTTAACCAGGGACACTTCCCGCTTGGTGCAGTGAAATTTAGACCCGATGTTACATGATATTGAGGATGACCTATGGAGATGGGCGATTATTCCCTTGTCTATCTGGGGCAGAATTAATTTGGTTAAAATGAACGTTTTTCCTTGTTTATTTTATCCCATTAATATGTTAAGCATATGGCTTCCGTTAAAATGGTTCAAGAGAGTGCACAGAATTGTATCTGACTTTATTTGGAATTATAAGAAGCCTAGATTATCTTATTTTAAATTGTCTGCCCCTAAACTGTCTGGTGGTCTGAGACTTCCATTTTATGCTATATTACTGGGCTAGCCGCCTCTAAATACCTTTGTTGGGTTAAGGGTACAGATGATGCCCAGGTTAATATTTACGCCATTATGGTTAAGTTTAGAGGTATCTCGAATTGTGGATTCTGGTTTAGCCGAGGGCCCTGTTATATTGTTCCGTTGAAGCTCTCCCAGTCGATGAGTAACTCCCCTATCGAGACTTCAGTTAAAGTACATATACAATTATGCTCCTTCCTAAAATACTTTCACATTGGGGACCCGTCCAACCACTATTGGGCAATCCCAATTTTTTAATAGATGGTAACCCTATCAAAGATACCTGGTTACCACCACTAGGGAAGGTGTCGGTCAAAGACCTGCTTGCAGAGGGGGGTAAATTGCTTACCTCAGTCGAAATTTTGAGGAAGTTTCAAATCTCTCAGCGTCTAATTTTTAAAGTATTGCAACTCCGTCACCTCCTGGTGGGGAGTCTTGGTATTTTTGCCCGGGGTAGTGGCTCGTGCGATTTCGAGGAGGTTTTGACCCCTCTGGTTGGAAAACCTCATGCTATGTCGGCCATCTATAACAACCTGATTGGATGGTTACACCCTAACACTCTCGCTCCCAAACGTTATTGGTCCCTACTGTTTCCGGAATATGATTTCGACTGGGGTAACATTTGGGGGGCGTGTCACAAATTTTTATTGCAGGATAGGCTCAGGTTAATGCAATTCAAGCTCTTGCATAATATTTATTATTCCCCTGTGAAATTAGTGGATCGGGGCCTGGCCTCATCCTCTTCTTGTTTTAGGTGTCAACAAGGGGCTGGAGATTTGCTCCACATTTTTTGGTACTGCCCGGAAGTGGCGGTCTTATGGGAGATTATTAAAAAGAAACTTGACCCTCTACTGGGTTTGGAAAGCTTATTCACCCCTGAGGTTTGTATTTTAGGGGACATGTCCCAGGTGGATGTCCGGAGTAGGAAATACCATATGGGGCTGATATCGGCCTCAGTTAAAAAAGTAGTCCTGAGGCATTGGAAGGACACTATAGAGATCTCATATGGCGAATGGTTGCAAGAATTTTTAGCCAATCTTAGAACGGATAGAACCATAGCAAGTTTACAATATAAACTTCTTAAGTTTAATAGTATTTGGGGTTCTTTATATACCTTTTTTCTGCTCCTTTGTGACTCGCTTTTTGTTTTCCAGTCAGTCAATATCTTAGTGCTGTGCAATGGGGGGGGGGTTTCCGGGGTGGAGGGGTTTGGGGGGTGGGATAGGGACTGCATCCTGATGATATTTTCAATAATGGCATATATTTTTTCTGTTATCCTGTCTTTCTTTCTGGATGTGGTCCTTTCTTGGTGTAAAACCTTCAATAAAAATTGAATTGAAAAAAAAAAAAAAAAAAAAAACACAATAGTGTGAACAGGGGAAAGACAGGGTAACCCTCCTGTCTGTTTTGGGTCTGAATCACCTACTAGTCTCGAGTCCTGGGGGTCAAATGTGAACCTTATGCTAGCGCACCCAGTTAACCATCTCAGATATGTGCCCTCTTCAGGAATGCAGTACAATCCTTCGCCCAGTTGCACCCAGCCAGATTTCCAAAATGTACCCTTATTACTCAATATGAGACCTAGGTATATTCTTACCTTTAGCAAGATTAGTAACACATTCAAGCCCTTAACAGCTATCAGACATAAACATAGGTTCAGCATTCACATGTAAAAGAACTGAGAAAAAGCACAGGCAGTATTTTAAAGAAAATATAGTTTACTAAAATTGTAAAACAGGTAAAATCAAACACAGAACAATTATATCAATAACTTACAGTCACATAAAATAAATGGGGAGTTACAGAACACAAATATGCCTACCACAAATACTTAAAAGTTCTTGTCTAGCTAGATGTTACCATAAAGTGCCTTAAAGAGCTAGTGTACTGCCTGGAAACTACCTGTAATTAATTGTAACTTTCAGATGTAGTCAGCTATCACTTCTTATATCTCAAGTATTTTTTTATTTTCTGTTTGCTAATTAGAAGATTTTCAACCTGGCAGTACTGGGCTGATGTGTAGAGCAGCACTTGTCTGGAGGAAAAAAAAAAGTCAGTTCTGTTCCTCCCACTACATTAGCACTGAGACCACACTGACTATGATATCACTAGTAACCAATGAGAACCATGTCTCATTGTCCAGTTTCACTTTCACATGAAGCAGCAGGGACTGGCTCTCCCTGGTTACTAGTGATGTCACAATTTCCTACATTTTGATAGGCAGCTTGTGAGAGTCACTGCTTAGGCTGCAATGATTGTGGTGCATCAAGATGTTTTGTCTCATTTCTGATGATGTAGTGGGAGGAACAGAACTTACTTTTTTTTTCTTCCAGGCAGAGTGCTGCTCCACACATCACCCCAGTACTGCCAGCTGGGAAATCTTTTGATTACCAAACAGAAAATAAAAAATGTACTTCAGATATTGGAAGTGATAGCTGACTGCATCTGAAAATGACTATTAATTCCAAGCAGTACACTAGCTCTTTAAGTCCATAGAACTAGTGTCTCTCTTGAGTCCAGAATAAAAAGCAATGTTTTCCTTAGATGCTTGACCATTTCAGAATCCATCTCCCCAACCCTTATTAAGGTCACAGTTAGATCCTCCTATAACTTTAACTTCTTATCATAAATATCCACAAGGATGTATGTTATTACTGTGAAAATCAGCAACTTGCAAGTTCCCAAAATATGAGTCTTTTTGACCAAACATTTCTCTTTGATCTGTCTGCTGGTTTCTTGTTTTGCAAGAATGATCTTAGGTTTACGACTAATAACAAGGTCCTGTGACCAAATGGTCTCTTCCTGCAGGAATCATAAAGTTCATATTTAGTTCCCAGCTTCAAAAGCAGGAGCAGGTTATAAGGGTAATAAACTATCTCTCTGGAAGGAAGGCTTTAATTAGTGGTTTCACTGTTCAGTTTAACATAATGCTATTTCAGCAACACTGACACCTTGGAGGTCAAAGGTCACATCACTGCTAGGCCATTTTCTTGTCTAAGCAGACCTTCACATACTATATATATATCACAATTTATAAATATAATATCACAATAAGCAGGTGGCAAAGCATCACAGCAAGCACACTTGGAAGAGCCCAGGTGTTCTGGTCACTCCAAGAGTCCTGGCGCCACATAAACCTGCTGGAGCTCTGTGGAGTGTGGGTTGCCCTGATGAAATTCACTTGTCTAGTCACTGGTCAAGTCATAGAGGTTCAGACAGACAACACCACAACCATGTTCTACCTAAACAGACAGGGCAGAAGACATACTCTTCCCCTTTGTTGGGAGGCCTCTGCACCTGGATCCTCATGTGGAATCTGTGTGCAGATCTCCTGGTGATCCATGTTGCAGGAGTAAACAAGCAGTTGGGGGATGCTGTCAGCCAGATAGGAGAGGCCTGACATGAGTGGTCCCTGAATCAGGAGGTGGAGAACCACCTGTTTACCCAGTGGGGCACTCTTCTGGTGGATCTGTTTACCTCCTGGGAGAGCACATAAACTGAGTCTCTTTTGTGCCCACCCCCCACAGTCTGGGACACTGTTGGGAGATGTCTTTGTGAAGCCCTGGACCCCAGGCCTCATGCATGCTTTCCCTCCCTTCCCCTTGATCCACAAGGTGGTGGTCAAGGCCCAGAAAGACAAGGCACAGATTATCCTGATAGCTTCAGACTGGTCAAGGCAGTTCCGGTACCCAGGTCTTCTCAGGCTCAGCAGCAGACCTCTGTGGCAGGTACTTCTTTACCTGGATCTGCTGACAGACAACAGGGGAAGGTCCTGCACTATATTTTCAGTCTCTGCACCTCATGGCCTGGTTTTTGAGTGGCTAGAGTTCCAGGCCATGGGTCTGTCAGAAGACGTGCTCCACATTGTGGAGGCCTCCTGTAAGGAATCAACTTGCAGTTGCTGTGCACTTGAATGGAAGAGGTTCTCCATTGGTGCTAGGGCAAGGAGCTTGATCCCCTTGCCTGCCCAGCGGTGAGCATCTTAGAATACTTCTGGTCCTTCTCTCTCAGTTGGGAATGTTAGTGGTGACCCTTATGCTGCACCTGATATCTGTTTCTACTTACCAGGTATGGGCTGGTAAGCCGATGGTGGCCCAGGAGAAGGTGGTTGGCACTTTTCCAAAAGCCTGCACCACCTGTCCTCTCTTGTGCATGAACCACTACCACCATGATACTTACTGCTTGTGCTGGCTATGCCCATGGGAAAGCCATCCGAGCCTATGCACAGGTGTGAGATGTCTCACCTGTTGTAGAAAATGGCTTTCCTTGTGGCCATTATGTCAGCCAGAAGGATCAGTGAGTTCCAGGCGCTTTTGGTGGAGTCTCCATATCTGGTCTTCCACAAGAAGAAGGTGGAAGAAGGTCATCCTTCACCCCCACCAGAAATTCCTCTCGAAGGTAGTGTCAGAGTTTCAACTTAACTAGGTGATTAACTTTCCGGTATACGTGGACCTTCGCAGGGTGCTCTTTTGAGAGCACAGAAGGAGTGAGGTGGAGGGTGAGGACCACCACCCTGATGGACAGTTTACTACAACAGACGTAATCAGAGCTGAGGGGAACTAGTAGTAAGTCAGTGACAGACTTTTTTTTTTTTAAACAGGCAGCAAAGTAGTTACATGTGAATGTAAAACATTTTAAAGTATGATAACGGGTAGCCAGTAATCTTGAAAACATTACAGTTAAATGCAGGTGCTATGAGCATCATGATTTTGAGCTTCATTTTCATATATACCTACTCTTTAAGCTGTCCACTTTTTTTCCTGCAGGGGGGACGTCGGTCTGGACGCTGATGATGTCGCCACTGGCGAAAGGTCTGTTCCATCGTGTTATCGACATGAGCGGCGCCTACATCTCCAATAAATCGCTGGAGGAGACCGAGAGGGACAACCTGGTGTTTCTGAAGGAGACGGGTTGTGAACATTTGCAGTGTCTGAACTCACTACCCAAGGAGCAGGTCCTACAGGTACAAGAAATGAACATATCAGGTCAGCGGGATGGGAACTTAGGGATGGTACTCAGGTGTAATACTCCAAGCTGGCCTTTTTTTCACTTCCCCTCACCCCTTTGTTTTTCCCTTGATTCCCCTGTCTCCTACTCCAACGATCGTGCAAGGACATGCAATTCAGTTGCTCTGTCAAATTTTTAAACCACTTTTTATTTGACAGAAAACATCCTGCCCAGAATTTCTAAGGACATCATCTTAATGTATAAGTTTACATGTTTAGCGTCCCCTCTGCTACTGCTTTCACTCTGGTGGCAGTTCTTGGTGGTTGCATGGTAGAAATGCCATTAAATGCATGGGTTACCATGTGGGAGATTAGGCACCCCCTCTGCAGGTCTTCTGCAGAGTAGGTGCACGCTTGAGGGAGGTAGCTGGGAAGGAAAAAATTGGAGGAAAGGCACACTCTTTGGGCTGCTCTAGATAAGGGTCTCCATGTGCGCTCCCCCACCACACTCTTGATGGCACCATGTGTGCTCCTCTGTGGCACTAAGCCCACTCCCCTAACCGTGGTCTCATCCCAGCACTGCTTTCTTACCCCTCAGGTGTGGCAGCAGAATGTGGGAGCCACAGGAGGGATTAGACCTGAAACTAATGACCAGTGACAACCTGGGGTGTCTGCTAGTGGATACTGTTTAATCCAGAGTAAGTCTTGTGAGAAAAGGAGTCAACTTGGAGGACCCCAAGAAGAGAGCACCTGGGAGCACAGAGTAAAGTGGTATAGATAGATTAAGCAAAAAAAAAAGGTATTCTGTAATTATATAAAAATCTTACAAGCAGTTTGTCAGCACAACAGTAGCCCTACCGCTCACAATACTGGTGACCAGCCTTTAGGAACCAGCATGGATCATCGAGGGCCAGCTAGGGGAGGAGGACTGAACATCCCAGAGGATACTTTCCTCTTCTGGGGAGGGAGGGACGCCAGCTTTGAGGCTATACTGCCAACTGGGTGACCACAGGTGACAGTGCAGTGGAGTGACTAAGGGAGGGAAGATGCAGGCTGGTGCCTTGCTAATGTGCTTGTGCACCCAAGCCACCTGCATCTTGAAGGAAGGAAGTCACAAGAAAAGGAAACAAGCCCCATGTCCCCTTCAGCATGACAGCCCTGCTGCATCTGCAGGCCCTGCACTCACTGACCTGGGCAATCTCCTGGATGACTGGATATTGGTGCCTGAAGGACCTGGGCAATCTCCTGGATGACTGGATATTGGTGTCCGAAGGACCTGGGCAGTCTCTTGGATGACTGGATATTGGTGCCCGAAGGACCTGGGCAGTCTCCTGGATGACTGGATATTGGCACCTGAAGGACCTGGGCAATCTCCTGGATGAGTGGATATTGGCTCCCGAAGGACCTGGTCAATCTCCTGGATGACTAGATATTGGCACCCGAAGGACCTGGGCAGTCTCCTGGATGACTGGATATTGGTGCCTGAAGGACCTGGGCAGTCTCCTGGATGACTGTATATTGGTGCCCGAAGGACTTGGGCAATCTCCTTGATGACTGGATATTGGTGCCTGAAGGACTTGGGCAATCTTCTGGATGACTGAATATTGGTTTCCAAAGGACCTGGTCAATGTCCTAGATGACTGTGGAGGTAAACTAGGTGGATAACATTGATGTGTGCATGCAGGACTCTCCATATTTACTGGCATGCTATTGGCCCAAGATGCCCTGGCTAGGAGGCAAAATGTTGAGGTGTCTGCTGCATGTTTTTGGTATATATGTGTGTTTACTATATTTAATAATTAGACTTACAACTCTGTTTTCTGGGCATGCCAGATTTTTGATTTTGCGTATTTGAGCCATCGCTTTGCAGTTCTTGTGGCAGCACCTTCAGGATTGAGTGGGCTTCCTCTTCTCCCTTTGTGTTTTAGCCCTCAAATTGGAGATGAGTCAGGTTTAGGTTCAGTGTCTTTACTGACCAACTGTTAAGGTCATTTTAAGAATAAAACTAATCTTGCCGTATAATTCATAGAGAATAAGATATGGGGTGATGTGTATAACAAGATTTTACACACACCCGAGTTACATAATTGCTGGTGTGCGCTTTTTTGCCTCAGCAATTATACAGAATAAATTAAGCAAACAGGTGTTTGGCCAGCCATGGACCAGTCGGGATTTAGCATGGTCCGCCAATTTACTGTGCTCCACTAGAGGCAGAAAGAAGTGGAGATGAAGTATTGTGGCCAGACAGAAAACAAAATCATTTAAAATAACTTGTGTTTTCTGATTTTTTTAAGTTAAACTTACTGCCGAACAGCGGTTATGGCATCCTTCAGATCCAGTATGCAGAGGTGAGAAGACCCAGGGCCATGAACATTGCAGACTATAGAAAGACTGGTGACTGGCACATGCATGGTCCGAGGGAAACCCGGCGTGTGTTTGCCGTTCTAAACAGCTGGTTATAACGGAAAATTACAACCAGGTTTCCCTATGGGAAAAGGTACACACCAGTTATTATATAGAGAATAATATATGGGGTGGTCATGGAGTTGCAGTGTCCTTGCAGCACAAAGAGGTGGGGAGACCCACTGACTCATGCGTGCCTGGCCCACCTGTTAGGAAAATTTCTGTTTGGTTTTCCTTTATTTTTTTTTCAGAGTTAGTGAGTGGAGAAAGAGACTCTCTTATTCTTTTTTTTTTTTTAAATAAAAAATCAACTTACCGCTGTCTGCAAGTGGCGGTTAAGTCTGCGGCCAACCCAGCAAATTGCTCCAGGGGACGTTGAGGTGTATGGAAAATCTCGAGTTACACACCACCCCACATTTTACTTTATGTAATTGCTGGGGAGCGTTTTTCGCCACAGCACTTAATAAAATAAAGCCACATCCCTGTGCAGCTGCCATCTGCGTGTTTCAGCACAGTCCATGTTGGAGCTTCCTGGCAGAAACATTTTGTTTCCCCTTTTTTTCCTCATCCTTCGTGTGTTTAGTTTACCCATGATAGTACACAGAAGCCAGTTAATTTTTTTTTTTTCAGTTAACTTACTGCTAAGTGCCACTGGTGGTGAAGTATGTGGGTGTGTAGCACTACAGCATGGTGGAAAAGAATTATAACCAGGTTTCCCTTAGGGAAAAAACGCTAGCCAGTTATTATAGAATTTTAAAAAGATCGGACAGGTACCCATTAAAATAACATTTTCAAGAAATATAAACTTTCTGTCAGTCAAATCAATTTATTTATTGGTGAGCAGGTTGATTGTCCTCTTAGGTTATATCTGAGTGGGTTTTTTAGAACCCTAACACATCCCCCCTCCCACATTCGTCCCCAGTGATGTATGCAAGTTATAATAATCTTCAGGATGTTCCTGTTCATTCCAGGGCCTTCCAGTCAATTCCATGAAATGGATCTAGGTATTTCATCAAAGACACCAGTGACGTTTATAAATGGCAAATATGCTTTGTATCTTTTTTAGAACATTTTTGCACAAATTGTTGCAAAATAAATCCATGATCAGCCGTTCAAAAACCTGTTTGGATTCCTGCTGGACAGTGGTTTAATACTTTGTCTGTACCAACTTTTCCAGTCTCCTCAGGAATACTTTTGGCCACACAACCTACCGGGCTAATCAACCTATAATTGGCAGGTGCTGTTGGATTCCCTCCCCCTTTTCTTTTTTTTAATATTCTCTATTTTTTGGCCCCTTCTCACCACCTCCGAGGAACTTCTTCAGGGATCCCTAGGCTGGTGGTCCCCTAATCCCTCCCCGGGTACTTTTCATGGTGCCACTCAGACCTGCCTCCATCGTGCCTCGGCCTACCCCCTCGGGCGGGGAGTAGAGGGGCCCCCTCAGTTCCCCCCATCAGTTCCATTAGTGTGCATCAGGAGATCCATGTTGTGGCAGCTGCCGAGAGCCCAGTTATGGGTTATCTGGGACAGCCAGGTCCTGTCTCCGTCCTCCTCGGTTGGGTGTTTCCCTTGTGTTTCTGGCCAACCCCTCAGGACGTCTACATGCTCAGAGCGCCTAGGGGCAGAGCACATCACGACATGCCGATGCTCCGGCTCCCGACCAACGTCCCCCGCCCCAGCTTACTGCCATTCTCCGCTACACCTCCACCCGTGGTCACCCAGGTAGCAGTATAGTGGTGGGAAAAGCAACCCACACTCCCCAGAGGAGGAGAGTGGTCACTGGGCGCTCTATCCTCCTCCCCCCGGCTGACCCTCCAGCTACCCAAGTCTGTTCCTGAACCTGGGTCACTGGCACCGCAAGTGGTAGCCCTCTCGCTGTGCCAGTGCGCTGGCCCTGTCAGATCCCCTTTTGACAAAAAGTGTATTATTTGATTACCCTTCCATTCCAGAAAAAAATAGTTTTGCTCAGTACATTTATATATTTATTTATTTATTTGTTAGCTGGGTAGGTACATTAGGGACCATTTTTGGGCATGACTCAGCATGGATACACCACAGTTACAAGAAGAGAGAGACATAATATACAACAGCAAAAACAAATGCAAGGTAAGCGGCTTGATGAAAGGTTACACTAAATACAGAGCACCCAGGCTTAACTGTACAAAGGAGAAGTAAGGAAAACAAAATAAACATTATATTGCAGTTCTTCTACAGTTATAACAAAATAGGACTAAGCCCTTCCCTAGGAAAAATGGGTACTTTCAAGTACTGTTAGGCAGCTGGGTCTGCTTTAGTATACCAGCCTCTGACTCTAAGGATACAGGAATGGGGAAGGAAACAAGAGTCACCTTCATCCGGGTCACCAACATAACAGACATGGTAGGAGAATGCCTAACAAGCATGTTTTTTTTTGTTTTTTTTTGCTGGTATTTTTTCCCTCTGGTCCCGATCACCCTGTCTCCCGACCTTCAGGCTGTGATGCTCTGCCCCTTGGTTATGATTATTGTATGATATGGGTATTATAAATACATGGTCTGTGTATGACATTTCAGTGTGTGAGGAATTTGGCCTGTAACTTTAAAAGTCAGTAGCTGGAACTACAGGATGGAATTAAACTTACCAGGGGAACCATTTAATTGACTTCTTGCAAACTGACATTTTATTACCTTTTTATGACCTGCCTAGGCTTTTGAAGTTGAAACTAAATATAAAGTTTATGACATTAGGAACGGATGTCATTTAGCTGATTCCTGTTGGCTATCTCACACCTGGATGATGGACTGCAGGGTTATAAAACTCAACGGAACTGGTTGATCAAAGGCTGTCATATTTAGGAAATGTGTTTTTTTTCTTCTGATGTTCCATTAATTAAAGATACCTCCAGGTAGGAAATCATGTTTATAATTTTATTTTCTAAAGGAAGGAGCTAGATGACTCATCAAGTGGGTGTGGAAATAGAGCTGAAAATGTATCGGTGTATCTGAAATGACACATATCTTGGGCTCTGAAAGAAAACAGTAACATCTTTCTAACTTGAAGGCACTTACAGATGTAATACATTAGATAGAAAAGATCTAAATGTATTGTGGTAGGAGTTTTGTTTTGTAGTTTTCCTTTTGTTTTTCCTTTTTGTGATTGTGATGCTCTTTGATATTTGTTCTGCATTTTATCTTACTGTTTTTATCCATTTTTAGTAAACATTTTCTTTAACTCATTCCTTCCTGATGACGCCATATGGCATCATAAAAAAAATACCTCTTTTTCCTGATGACGCCATATGGCGTCCTAAATCATTTGCTGTAGTGCCTGATGACGCCAATTGGCGTCCATATCTTTCTCTTGGTGCAGCTCAAGCATTTGTTTACATTTGATGAATTGAGTTGTACCAGCTAATAGGGACATCGACTTACTGATTTTACTTAATATAATATGTGTTCCCATTGGCTATTTTTGAGAAAACAAGCCTTAATACATAAATAAATAAATTTACTATTTTTTGCATGTGCTGTGAAAAATGTATTATGTTCATTCTGCCATTAGTTTGTATCGTAACAACAAATCATCTTGTTTTAGTGTAACATGTTAAGCTGATCAGGTTTACACTATAATTAATTTCATAATTTATTTATTTATTTTTTTATTCGAGCAATCCGATTGGCCGTCACCACTTTGGTGTATTTTTTTGTCTTTTGGGGTATTTTTCTACAATAACATGTTGTCACTGATATCATGATTGTTATAACTATTAGTCCATTTATGCCACTAAGTGAGCTGAATATTTCTGTATTTAAAAATCGAGCTCTGTGATTGGTTGGATTTTCTGACATCATCAATTCTGAATTTAACTGGTATAAAGGGATTGTCTTAGATGCAGGCACCATCTCACTGATGAAGCCTTAGTTGTCGAAGTGCCAGGGAACCTGCACGCAGATCTTTTGTTGTGTCTTCCACTATTCTATTCAATGTGTGTGCCTGAAACGTTAGACTAAATCCTTGTTTAGCATTCAAGCAAGGACTCGTATTTTTTTACAACCATCACTGGAGGGAAAGTGGCTCTCTGGGCTCTGGAGTGTACAGTGATTTTTTTTTTTTGATGTTTCAGCTAGGGGTGACAGCCCTCACCTGCACCTTCCTAGCTCTGTAGTGCGTCACCATTTGGTCATATTGATCCTCACTGTTGCCATGCTTGCTGTATGCTTATTGTACACGTCACTATTTCCATTAACCAGTCAGAGCCCACACTGGTGCAGGAAGAGCATGGTGACTAGAAACTTAGTTTCAAGATGGAGGTGCTGCTCTTATCCTAAAATACTCACTTCATTTCGTGCCAAAACCTCGATTTGTAATCTGTATTTACTTTATTTGTTTTTATTTTTATTTATGATAAAAGTTTTCATAGTTGTTACTTTGTTCATTTTGGGATAATTTCTGGTCATCCTGTGTGATCACATCTTATGGATCCGGCTGGCATTCCTGATGGGAGAGAGTGTTTCTTGTGCATGTACTAGATGAGGTCACATGAATTCAGCACCTTTGTTACTTTTAAAGAGTTTATGTTCGGATTATGGCTATATTAAAATCTATGTGGCATGTTGCTCCTCGTTATGGATGATAAGTGTTAGGGTCAGTAGCATGTTTGTCTCATGCTCTGCACTTGAGTTTTCTCCCAATACGCAGTTGCTGATTGTTTAAAATGAAAAAATAGTGGTGTTGCCTTCAACTTATCTGGCATCAGTCCAGCCCCAATCCTGATGCATTGTAAAGGCCAAATCAGTTTTGAATCCCTCCACAGTCACTGGTGTTGTCCATCGACTCGTATGACGTCAGTCCAGACTCAACCTCTGATGCACTGTAAAGTGTTCTTCAGGTTAAAATCCCTCCACAGCCACTTGTAAGATCTAGCCCTTACCATGCATCAGTCGAGCCCAAACTGTAGTGAAAGTGAAGTGCATTTCAGGTTCAGATCCCTCCTGAACTGATGGTGTTGTCCATCGACTTACCATGCATCAGTCCAGACCAATCCCATAATGCACTGTGAAGTGCATTTCATGTTCAAAACCCTCCACATCCACTGGTGTAGTCCATCAGTTCAGCCCCAATCTGTGATGCACTGTAAAGTATTCTTCAGGTTCAAATCCCTCCACAGCCACTTGTAAGATCTGTCTCCTTATCATGTGTCATTCGAACCCCAAACTGTAGTGAACACTGAAGTGCATTTAAGGATCAGATCCCTCCACAGCTGATGGTGTTGTCCATCGACTTACCATGCATCAGTCCAGACCAATCCCATAATGCACTGTGAAGTGCATTTCATGTTCA
This sequence comes from Neoceratodus forsteri, assembly GCA_016271365.2. Lineage (NCBI taxonomy): Eukaryota > Metazoa > Chordata > Ceratodontiformes > Ceratodontidae > Neoceratodus > Neoceratodus forsteri. The sequence continues at coordinate 1,112,521,167 of CM028133.1, forward strand.
AAACCCTCCACATCCACTGGTGTAGTCCATCAGTTCAGCCCCAATCTGTGATGCACTGTAAAGTATTCTTCAGGTTCAAATCCCTCCACAGCCACTTGTAAGATCTGTCTCCTTATCATGTGTCATTCGAGCCCAAACTGTAGTGAACACTGAAGTGCATTTCAGGATCAGATCCCTCCACAGCTGATGGTGTTGTCCATCGACTTACCATGTATCAGTCCAGACTAATCCCATAATGCACTGTGAAGTGATATTGATGTTCAAAACCTCTACATCCACTGGTGTAGCCCATCAATTCATATGACATCAGTTCAGCCCCAATCTCTGATGCACTGTAAAGTATTCTTCAGGCTCAAATCCTCCACAGCCACTTGTAAAATCTATCTCCTTATCATGCATCCATCGAGCCCCAAACTGTAGTGAACAGTGAAGTGCATTTCAGGTTCAGATCCTCCACAGCCAATGGTGTTGTCCATTGTCTGATCTGGTGTCAGTCCAGCCCCAACCTCTACTGCACTGTAAAGTGCTGTTCAGGTTCAAATCCCACCAGAGTCACTGATTTAGTCCATCTGTTCATCAGTCTTCAGTCCAACCTTATCTCTGACACTCTGTGATGTGCATTTACTGATATGGATCCCTCCTCAATCACCATGGTATAGTCCATTGTGCACATCAAGACTCATTCCAACACTACCCTCAGATGCACTGTAATGTTCTATTCAAGTTCGAATCGCTCCACAACCACTTTAGTCTCTTATGCTCATAATGCTTCAGACCAGCCCTTACCTCTGATGCACTGTGATGTGATCAGTGCCAGTGTATGACTTATACAGTCCATTCAAATGAAACATAGCACACAGTACACATGTGCACCAATGAGCATCACTCCATGGTGCAGGCACACCCACACTCCTTCCCACCCACACAGTGCGCCATACTGAATGTTGCAACATATTACATGTGTATGCAGGCAAACCATGTGACACAGCACATAGTACACAACCTTTACAGGTGTACATGTCATCACCCTGTATGTGTACCCACAATGTTTCTGCATGGCATATGAACACCATTACCAGGTGCAGGCAGCCCCACCTGCTTCCCTACAACTGAGTATACCCCAAGGACAGGTGCCAATTCATGACACAAAATGACTGCAGTGCCTATGAGCATCATTCCTTGGTACAGGCACACCCACCCCCTTCCCCATGACACAGTATACCCCAAATTACCAGTGCCTTTTCAGCAATTTCTTCATCCTATACGTATACCCATAATGTATCTACAGTGTCTGTTAGCACCATTATTAGATGCATACAGCCCCTCTCATTTCCCCAGAACATATGAAGTGCATCTGAGCCTGTATTATGAATGCAGGACCCCCCACCACCACCACCACCACTAACACACAGTGCTTCCTCATACAGTCATTCCCTCACCTTAAACCATCCCATAATACAACTCCAAAAAATAAACTATGCCAGGAAATTAAATAATACACAGATTTATGTAACATGATGTTTACTGAAAGACTGCGAACCTTTACATGAACAACATCATGCTTCATTTACAGTATGATAAAGCAAACAGCACAAATAAAATACAGTTTCTTATACTTATCATGGGATTTTATTGCAAAAATAAAATAAAATAGTTTCTTTCAATGAAATTACACATTTTAACTACAGCACATATGCAATTAATCATAGAGAGACCTCCAGCACTAACAAATGTCTCCATTTCCTGTGTCAGCTCCTGACCTGCACTGGAAGTGTTCTTCCTATTTACATTACTTGACCTCACAAAGCACTTCCTTCCTGCATCACTTCCTGATATGTCCTTCTAAGGTAATGTGTAAATATGTTCTTACTAAACTAGGGGAAAAACAAAAAGAATTGATAATCAGATTCATAAACTAAAATCAGTGGGTGGGAAGAACTGAACACTGCAAAAATTCCAACCAGTGGAGTGGAACAAAAAACTCAAACTGTAATAACAAGAGAGTCAGATATTGATTTCTGACTAAAAAAAATGGTAAAAAAACTTGCAAAATTTATATTTAGACATTGACAGATGTTTATTGTATATTTTTAACTATTTTAATCAACAATTTTACAGAAATTTAATAATTTTGCATGACTATGTAAACAGAGTATAATTATATTTAGATAAAATCATCAGAATTTACTAAAATATGAAAACAACCTTACACGACATTAAATTCAGTTAAATAGGCATTACCAAACCTCACTCATTTTCAAAAACTTTTTGTCCTGAAAAACTTTTCTTTTTACAGTTTTAAAATTGGATGTATGGTTTTTAAGATGTGTAGGTTTAAGCACAGGGTGTTTGTATGAATGCTGCAGATCTAAAATCCCTTTAGGCACAGGGTACCTGAACATTCTAAGTGAAAATAGGATAGAATGAGTTAAGATACTGCCTGGGTCTCCTCAGTCATTTTTTGCATGTTATTGCTGAACGGATTTTAAGTCTGACAACTGTTCAAGGGCTTGATGGTGTTACTAAGCTCGGTAAAAGGTAAGAATATACCTAAGGTCTCTTACAGAGTTTTAAGGGTTTATTTTGGATACCTGGTTAGGTGCCCTTAGGCGAAAGATATATTGCATCCCCCTGAAGAGAATATTAACTGAGCCTGTACATTTGGGTATGCTAGCATAAGGTTCACAGTGTGAATCCCCCAGAACTTGAGGCTAAAGGTGATTCGGACCCAAAAGCAGACAGGAGGGTTACCCTGTCTGTTACCTGTTCACACTATTGCGCTCTGAGGTTGGCACTGTGGGAGCAGAGGGCCTGGCCTGCTGAGTGCATTTGTGACAGAGGCTACCTACCCTTCTTCTCCCACAGCTTACCCTTTGTGGTGGGGTGGCAGAGAGACCCCCAACTCGACTTGTCAAGACCAGATCCAGTTCAGGCAGTTGCCTTCTCAGGGGTGGTGCCTGCAGAGGACAGCTATTATGCTACTCGATCAGGACAGTTTTTTTCAATTTTTTCTGCAGAAGGGAGTGTGCAGTGCAGACAATGGCCAAGCTGCATGTGCGTCCACACGCAGCATGCTGGTTGGCTGCTCCGCCTCCATGCCCCGATGCACAGGACATGGCATGGCATGCTAATATCTAGCCTCCACTAGGTGTCATGCAGGCGCTGGTCTCTGTGCCCTACCCTCCCCGGAAGAGGAGAGTTGTCCCCTGCATGCTCGATCTTCTCCCACCCCAGCCGTCCCCTGACACCCGCTCGCACCATGAACACAGGTTGCCTGTGTGGCAGGAGGTAAGGCATGATGCCTCAACTCACCACGCCACTGGGCTGGCTTAACAATCATGTTTCAAAAAGAGAGGCTGTGTTGAGGTGGTGAATGAGGGATGGCAAAGCATTCCATAGTCTGGGGGTGGCTAAAGGAGGAGGATATGAGGTTACGAGTACCAACCTTGGGATGAAGAAGTGTAGATAGAAGGGAGTTTGCTCTTTCCTTTGGAAATTTATCAACAAGGCAGCCCGAAAGGTAGTAATGGTGGGCCCGTGAAGGGAACCAGCCTAGCCTCTGTTAGAGGGGGCAGTGGTAGGTGTTGAAAAGGGCCAGAAGGGCAAATTTTGGATGTTGTTGTAGGTGAAGTTGAACCTGGAGATGTTGCGACTGGAAGTTTGAGAGAAAATAGGCGAGCAATAGTCCAGTAGGGGTAAGAGTGCACCTTCGACAATGGCTAGTCAAATTTCTGGGGTCATAAAGTTATTTTTTTTCCTTTTCTATTTCTTTTTATCCATTTCTCATTGCTTTTCTCCCTGATCCCAGGACCCCAGCACATGACAATGCATGCGCCCCATGGCGCTGGTACCAGCCCCTTGTACCCCACCCCTGGTGATCGCCAAGGCTCCCATAAGGCTTGGTGCTACCACCGTCCTCCATCAGGAAGCAGCCACAAGCTAGGGAGTCCCACATCCCTCCCCGGGAGAGGAGCACTGCTTCACGGAGGCTCAATCCAGCTCCTTGCTCTCACCCCCCGCTGTCCTCACTGACCCAGGATCATTACCGAACCTGGGTCACTTGTGTAGCGTGAGGTGTGTCATCCAGCGCCTCAACCCACTGCACCATCAGGCCGGCCATAAAATTCTTTAACCTGTAACAGACCCCTAGTTCTTGGTTTGAGCACTTCCCTATAATCCCTGCATGCTCAGCTAGGGTCAGGGAGAGATGTAGTGTATGCCCCAGGTATTTAAAAGCTGATACCTGCTCTAAGGGGACTCTTCCTGACTTGACCTTAAATAGAAAGTTTAAGGAATTCAGAGTTCTGGGGCTTGCAGCCGGGTCTGTGAGCTTGGGTTTGGACCTGAAGAGCATTGCCTTTGTTTTTTTCACATTCACAAGCAGCCTGTTGGAAGTGAACCCCCTCTAGGTGGCATTGTACTCCCTAGAGAGGGGGGGGGATAGCTCACCCAGGTTTCCTGCACTATGTTGGATAATCAGATCATCCGAATACATAAGCATGTTGCAGCCTTTATTTTTCCCAGGGAAGTGGTTTGTGAAGAGGGAGAACAGATTGGGTCCAAGAATGAACCTTGGGGACCCCATTACCAGTCTTCTGGGAGCTGGAGATGCCCCCCTGAGCAACCCACCTGAGATCTCCCTGAAAGGTAGTTCTTAACCCAGGCTGTGGATCCATCTGAGAAAGCATAGTGTTGCAACTTGTCAGGAAGAATATCTTGGCCCACGAGAGTTTCCCCATTATCCATGCCCTTAAGAACATGGTCATTGAAATAGACCAAGGCAGTAGTGGTGTCATGGCCTTTTCTAAACCCATGCTGGTGAGAGAAAAGCAAATTGTGATTGGACACATGTTTGGTAATTTGCTGAAGTATGTTTTTCTCCAGTGTGTTGCTGAAGTGGGAGAGGACTGACATTGGACAGTAGTTGTCCATAGAGTTTGTGTCTCCTGATTTGAATATGAGTCTAACTCTGGCCTGTTTCCATAGTGATGAGATGGTTGAGGAGGACAATGATAAATTAAAAAGGGTGGTTAGAGGTTTGGCAATAAGTTTGGCCGTTAGTTTAAGGAGTCGTGGACAGAGACCACTTCCATGATTGGGTAGGACCATGAGACGATGGATCTTATTATTGTTATACAATATTGCCATAGGTTCCTCCACCATTCCTTGTTTGTTTTATACACATACAAAGGGACACCCAAGGTTTTATCTCCTTTAAGTGCATCTATAGCTGGACTAATTTCCTCCAGTATTATAAGTTTGTCTTCAGTGTTATCCCACAGCAATAGTGCATTACACAGAAAGTCTTTTTCCTCTCCACTAAAGAAGATTTGCTGGTAGTATCTAACCTCATTGCTAGGCACAATATTTTGTATTTATATTCCCTGCTTAATTATCAGTCCCTCTTGCCACTAAATTCCACAATGATTTGGTGTGATTCTCTCTTTCTGCCAGGCACATTTGCTCACATTACTTGACTAGAGGTTCTTGTTTGACATTTTTTTTGAATTCCTTTATAAATCTTTTTTATTGGTTTAAAACTTGATAGTATCCATTTAACAATTACCATTTTTTTTAAAATTGCGTACATTATACGGCCACACCATTATACTTCACATTATTACCTTGGTACAGATATGGGGGCAGAATTTCAGAAATCCATTTGAAAATTCCATAGACATCATGAACTTTTTCTGATTTGTTTGCCTTATCCACCACCTGTGCTACATCTACACCAATTATTACTGTGCCAGAAGTGTTGTGTGAAATTTCATTTTATTTAATTTTTCTTCCATTTATTTACTTCTGTTTATTGCAATATTTGAATGGTAAACTTCAATCTGAATGTCATCATTCAACTGATCCTTGTGAGTTCTCAGTTGTACTGGAAAGTGATCACTCTCACTCTGAAACTCTATAACTATCAAAATCCCATCTAAAACAAGTCATATAATCTATAATGCCTTTTCCTTTCCCTGAAAAAAGGCAGGCTGTGCCATAGATAAATGGAAGAAGATGAGTCAGTAAAGGTACTGAAGATAGAAAGTAAGCCTCAGGGCAAAAAAACAAAATAATAAAAGTTCTTATTATTACATATACTGTGTATTATAGGGGTTCGGTAGCACCCCTATAGTTAGGGTTAAGTAGACTGTTTAATGTTAAACCCCAGTTTTTGCACTTAATAACTTTGGCGTCCTTTTATGAAATAGCACAGAATTTGGCATGTGCAGTCAGGCTGTGAGAGTCTCAAGACATGAAAAGTTTTGTGACAGCATCTTTTTCAGTTTTTAAGCTATTGAGCACAAAAAAAAAAATAGAAAAAAACCCTATACTTAACATTGGGTATTTTCACTCTCACCTACAGCCTAGACAGTGAGGAATTTTTTCATTAAATTTTCAGGGTTGATGTGGTCTGTGCCAAGGGTATGCCTTTGGAAGGTTTTGTGAAAAAATCTTATATGGTTTCAGAGTTATAAGGATTTTTGAGTTAACCAACAAATGCGAATGGTGAAAAAAAGGAAAAGGAACAAAACCTATTGCCAGTGATTATTTTCATGATTTACTTGTCGTGTGGAAAAAAAACCCATCGTAATAGCTGCCTTTCTACTTTTTTTTAAACTTGTAAACATTGAAAATACATGAAAATGATAGGCTTTCAAAAAATAAACACCTGAACTTAGCTGAACAGGACCCATATAGCTAGATTCTGGTGTTCTTTTTTTTTTTTTTAAAGTTAGAAATACATTTTCTGGGCACCCTGAAGGAGCCATTTGCCCATGTTCTGTGTATGAAAGCAGTGGGAATTTCTTGAATGCTGAAGCTGCAGCTGGAATCATGCTGCCAGCTTCAGTTCAACCAGTGAGACCTTTCCCTCTCTCTCTCTCTCTCTCTCACTCTTTTTCTCTGCCTCTCTCTGTCTGTGTTTTTATCTATCTATAGTATCCTATCTATCTATCTACTTATCTATCTGTCTGTCTGTCTATCTTATTCTTTCTTGAACAGTCCCGAGTATGAAACTGAATGCATTCAGGTAGTAGTAGTATAATACTGTAGACCATTCATTTAGTCGATGCTTGTGACATAAAAAACAAAATTCATATAAATGTGAGACCTTCATAAGATAAGATGTTGGAGCCACAGTGAATTGACGGAGCGCTTAATTACCAGTGGAGAATGTCACAGATTCGTTCAGCCGGTCAGCCCTCTATTACCAAAGTGCCAACCTCTGAGCGTAGAATTGTGAACAGTGAACAGTACAAGGTAACCCTCTTATCTGTTTTGTGGGTTCGAGTCACCTTAGTCTCAAGTTCTGGAGGGATTCAAACTAACCTTTTATTAGCGTACCCAATTATCAGGCTCAGATAATTCTGTCTTCGGGGGCTAGATATCTTTGCCTACGGGCACCTAATCAGGTATTGCAAAATGAACCCTTAGAACGCTATGCAAGACCTAGAGAACTCTATCTGTTTCCCAGTTTGGTATCACAATAAGCTCATATACACTGTCAACTATAACCTTCAAAGCTTCACTTATATAAAAAGAAATTTCAAGGCACACCAGGCAGTTTCCAATTTTAAAATACTGTATATATCTTTACTTTAAAAAAGGTAAAATAGAAAAACAGTAAAATTACAGAACAAAATATCCCAACACATACAGTCTTAAACAGGTTTAAAAGTGCAGATTCCTACAAATAATAACACTCAGACTAGTCTTGTCTAAGGTCCTTACTTCTTGATCTTTCAGTGCTTCGTGGTCTCTCTTTTCTCAGTCAGAAATATGAATGTGTGAAAGTCCCTGTATAAGGTCTGCTCAGTAGTTTTAAAAACAGTCTTGAGCCATCTTTCTCTCTGAGGTCACCTAACTCTGCCTTGGTGTATAAAATGAATATTTTATAACACAGGTTGTCCTACTAAGATATTTAAAAAAATAATAGATGACATAAGGAATCGCCTCTCTTTATGTGACTGGGCCAAACCGGTTTGTGATCTGCTTTATCCTAGACATCAAAAGTCTCTTTGATGTAAGTAACTGTATATTCAAAGCAAATGTATATTGGGACTTTCCTAATTTAGTCTGGGACCTGCTTCCCAGACATCAAAGGTCTCTTTGATGAAATGAGCTGGCTTCCTGGGAGGAAACCCAAAACACTGGTCTATGTCCCTTTTCTCATAACACCTAGTGCAAATCAAAGGATTTCCCTGAGGGCATCGTGGATGGATATTTTATTTCTGGGGCTTCAAAGCAAATTTATCAAGCTAATTGCACCTCAAATCTCTGTAGTTTAAGCTATCTCCTGTCCTTTGAACTTATCCGGGGGTGATGTGTCAGTTCCAGCAAAACAACATTTTCTCTTGACACAGTCCATCTCACATTTTTTTATATTTACAAAAAATGATACAGGGATCAGAACCAGTTGTCCAAGTGTGACAGAGAGCAGAAGGCGAGTACGGTCTGTGCAAGAGGTTTAAAGTGAACCTTTTTGTTGAATGAAAATGAAACTGTCACCTGGTATCCCTCAGACAGGGCTAGTGTGCTGTTTAATGTAGTTACTAACATAAGGAAAGTCCCAACATTTAATGAACATGTGTATGCTGTCACCACACAAGTTTTATGATAGCACTACCAGTTTCAAACTCGGGACCATTTATTTCATTTGTGCCCACTACTGAAACTTATAAATGGTTGCAACTTGTGACTTAAAGATGACGTGCAAAGAAGCACTGCAGCCTGCTCCCATCCCCACATACCTTCCATGCTGCTGTGGGAGTCAGGGGCTGCAGTGATCATTATTTTTAATGCAAAGGTTATATTTTAATAAACTACTGAAACTTATAGCCATACTTGGAAGCGCTGTACAGGTCCTGATAGAGTGGGCGCAAGTGCTCATGGGTATTCCACCCATTTAGTGACATCGATACCATCACTGCTCTTATTGTAGCAGTAGTGGTGATAGTTTCATATACCTTTTTTATTGCTTCCACAGGTGTCTTGATACCTGAAATATTAGTACAGTAACAGCCTGTCCAGGTGTTGCTGTAAGTAGTATTTCAGGTATCAAGACCCCCTGTGGAAGCAATAAAATAGTATATTAAACTACCACCACTGCTGCTACAATAAGAGCAGTGATGGTATCAAAGTCACTATGTAGGTAGACTACCCATGAGCACTTGCGCCTGCTCAGTTGGGACCCACACAGCGCTTCCGCGTACGACCATAAGTTTCATCAGTTTATTAAAATATAACCTTTTCATTAAAAATAATTATCACTGCAGCTCCTGACTCCTGCAGCAGCATTGGAAGGTATATGGGGACGGGATGGCTGCAGCGCTTCTTTGCACGTCTCCTTTAAAAAAAGTCATATAAATGTGAGACCTGTATAAGATAAGATGTTGGAGTGTGATTAATTGACAGAGCACTGAACTGCCAGTGACTAGCAGGAGACAAGTACGGTCTGTGCAAGAGGTTTAAAATATACTGTGCGCCATTGAAAAGCATAGGACTGCATGATTGGTTCTGCTGTACATTTTTATTTACTCTGAAGTCAGCAGACAGAAAAAAACTAGAAATAAGTTAGTTTTAGACAGACATAAATAAAATGTTTTGCTGGGAATACACCTCATGCAGTCTGTAAGACAACTATATAAAACAGCTGTTCCTGGATGCAGGAGCAGGTGTTGTTGATGTAATTCCTTGAAGGACATTAGTTACAGTCTGCTGATGGCTGAGATATAAAAAATGCACAATGCTTCAGTACTGATGCGGTGCACAAAACATGCCAATGTATAAAAATATGATAAAAAAGACACAGGAGACACTCTAACAAAGGATTAAACACTTTACTTATATTACCTGACAACAAAACAAAGCTGAAAGATGGTTTTTAATAACTTATCATTGCCATTTATTTTTAAGTGGACCAGGGTGCCCACCTGGTATCGCTTCTTCCCTCCTCCTCCTCCAGGTCACCCACCCGCCCTTCCCAATGTTTGTTTATAAGTACTGTTATATTTTATAAGCGGACTAGGGTCCTCACCCCTGAAACTGTTTCTTTCTCCCCCTCCCGTCCAGGTCACCCACCCGCCATCCCCACTGTTTGTTTATAATTGCTATTATGTTTTAGAAGGGGATCAGGGTGCCCACTCCTGGTACCACTTCTCTTAATTCCCTTCCCATCCAGGTTGCCTGCCCCATTCCTACTAATGTGGGTGGTGGCACCATCATGCCCACCCCTAGTGCCGCTGAACAGTAGTCCAATATTGGGGTGCTCCCTGAAAAGAAGAAAACCATCCCTCACTGATTTTTTTCTTTTTGTTTGTTTTGTTTTTCACCTGCAAAAATGAAAATGGTTCCTTGCTGATCTGACCACCCCACCCAACCACCCACTCAGCCCCTACCAAACCACCCCCCACACACCCTCACTCACCTGAACATGTCCCATAACATAGATACATTTTCCAATCGAAAATACATCTTCTTGCTGGACCTAGCGACTGCGATACGAGAAAATCATCATGTATTTCAATGAGGTTTGAACTTTGATTCCTAACTTTGCCTTTTTTACACATTTTGACCCAGAATTTTTAACAAGTCCTTTTTGGGACTCCCCTCATGACCAATGCTGGTGGAATTATGCAATTCTGGCCCCAAAGGTGATTTTGGGTTTGCTTTATGAAATCTCATTTTGGGCGGGATTTGAAAATTTTCACTCCCCTTATTCATGAGGTGGAGTCATAAGAAGGCTATGTTGAAATATGGGTTAAAATATGTAAAATTGCCAAAGTTATGAGTGGACATAGAAATTTTTCTACGCTCAATCATAACTTTGGTAATTTTAAATATTTTGACCTAAAATTTTCAGCATAGCCATTTTTTCACATCGCCTCATGGATATTATTGTTTTATGTTTGTTGAGATTTTGTTGACCTGGTGGGCCCACTGAGACAAGATGTCCCTTTTTCAGGGGTGATCTGGAATTAATTATACTTAAAAACATACGTACAGAGTTACATACGTTACAAGTGCAGCCTGATATTCAAAGGGATTCACCTTGCGCTGGTGCAGCCGCAGAAATGCACCCTTGGGCAATATTCAAAAGGTTGAATTGTGCAGCACAATTCCTGTTGTGCCATGGCTCAAAGATAATGTATGCGGCGCATCCCCTTGGGGTGTGCCCATGCATATGCAGCACATCCCGATATTCAGCCCGGAATGTGCAGTGCATCTGCCAGCACACCTCAGAGATGTGCCGCATGCAGGGGAACAATGTTGAGGTTGGGAAAAAAGGCTCAACTGGTAGCCACCCACGGGGGGGGCACCGTAGTACAGGGTGCAATACAGCAGCCGCCAGCCGTAAGTGGCAACCCCCCCTGCACAGTGCACAATCACCCATGGTATGCCCTGGTAGTCTAGTGGTACCCCCCCCAGCCCGTAACCCCGATCTCCATAAACAACTAAAAGTCCATGCCCTGGCAGTCTAGTGGTCCTCCCCTTCCGGCCCATAACCCTGATCACTGTAAACAACTGAAAGTCCATGCCCTGATAGTCTAGTGGTCCCCAGCCCATGCGGCTCCCCTGGCGTGGCGGGCAGTACTCGTTTCAAGATACCGCTGGTTGCTTGCCGACTGATGCTGGTTATAGAATCTGCCGTGCTCATTCGCTGCGCTGTAGACCACTGCGCTAGTGTATATTGTAATAGTTGGCTCACAACTGTGTGAATGAATGACTTCATTCACAAAGTTGTGCATGACTATTACAGATGCACGGCAAGCCCATTGGTCCACAATGTGAATCAGTGGGCTTGCAGCAGATTCTGTAAACTGTCATTCAGCTGGCAGCCATGGAGGTATGCAGGTGGATTTGCTGCCAGCCGATGACCGGGGCTGGGTGGGCTGGGAGTCCTGTGTGGTTGGGGGGGACCACTAGACTAGCAAGACATGGACTTTCAGTTGTTTTCGGTGATGGGTCGGGACGGGGCTACCATTAGACTACCAGGGAATGAAATTTGACATATTTTTGGTGAGTGAGGTTACAGGTGGGGATGGGGTACCACTAGACTACCAGGGAATGAAATTTGACATATTTTCGGCGATCAGGGTTACAGGCTGGGAGGGGGGAACCATGGACCACCACTGACAGCTCTGCATGCTGTGCAGGGCGCCAGGCGTATTTTTCACTGGCCCGCCCTGCACAACTCATGCAAAAGGAGCCATAATGACATGCAAATGACCCCATTTGCACCTTGCATGCATTATGGCCCCATTTGCATTTTTGTGTGTGAATATTAGGAATTTGTACACGTCGTATCTCTGATGTGCTGGTGCGGTGCCCATTCCTGGTATTCAGACCTGTCTGGAAAATGCGTCGTATTTGCGCCGCGGGCATTTTTTGATATATTTAGACGAGATGTGCCATGGCACATTTCTTTTGACTATATCCCTTTGCTGTTCCAGTGCAACTCGGTTGTGCGGAGCAACCACTAGTGCCGTTGCCAGGCACACTTTTGAATATGTATCCCATGGTGTGCTGAGATATGAACACAAGTACACGAAAAAGATGTAAAGAACAGGTACGGGGTTAAATAAAGAACAATCTACAATATGACAGCTGTCATTTTCTAAACCCTAGCCAAAATGTGTTTTCACACCTATGGCGGGGAATGACATTTTGATGGGTATTTGAGAATGTTCACCTTCCAGGTTCATGAAGTGGTATAAAAAGAAGGCTATACTGAACATTTGATATACAAATATGGTAAAATACCAGTTATAAGTGAACATTGCAGTATTCCAGTGTTCACTTATAACGTTGCTAATTTTAAATATTTTGACACCAAACTTTCAAAAATAGCCATTGTTCCACACCACCTCATAAACGTGACAGGTGTCATTTTTTTAAATCCTGGACAAGACGTGATCTTTTTCAAGGATGCCTCTTTCATCAGGTCACACCTTTGGAACATATAGCCGCCAGGCAGTAGGACCACATGGAAACTTTTCCAAGCAGTCAGCCAGGGGCTGCCCATAATGACGTCAGTCAGTGTATACATAAACATGGGTGGCCCCTTCCCTTCTCAGTTCTTTTCCTGCTATTGACCAGACTCATCAGATCGATGGCAAGAAACATCACTGCTCATAGCTGCTGTTTTATTTCTTTTACCTTGTACTTTAAAATGATTTTTGGCTACCTGTATGTCATCGAAAGAACTATCCATACTCCTCTGGTACTGCGAGTGCAGGGAGAAAAGCTACACAGGAGACTCACACAATGTCTGTGTCTGCTTCGAAGGTCTCTCTTGTAACATGAAAGCTAGTGAGATCTGCTGGGGGTTCATCTTTGCAACCAGGTGGTGCAGAAAGGGGGCTTTGGAGAACTTCCTCCTCCAAAAGACAGATGAAAGAAAAGAGAAGCAGCTTCAGGAAAAATCTGCATTGTCGAGCCTTTCGACCAAATTACGGTCATCAGAGTCCCAAGAAGAATCTTCAGGTAGTCACAAACACAAGCACCAGAACAAGGACAAGGCTTCCCCAGCCAGATCTAGGTCACCCCTGTGGACTACAGTATGACCTCTGCTTTTTTTCTTTTTTTTTTTACTATTTGTTTATGCTCCCTCCTTTCCTCAGGGTCCTGAAGTGCGTCCACCAACCACGATATGGAGGATATTGCTCCCCACCCATCTCTGCCCCATATACCCTTAAATGTGCCAGAATGCCCCCCTAGCAGGGGGAGGAGGGTCCCCCAACCCCCCCATCGTACCTCAGATGAGGCAGACACAGTGCCTGAGCTCCTCCAATCCTCTTGGTCGAAGGCACCAAGACCCATCTCCAGGAGTCAAATGTGGGGCTTTTTCTGTTTTCCTAGTCCCATGCCGCTGATGCCAGCATGCAGGGAGGGAGATGAAGGCATGCTGAGATGTGCCTTCGCTCTGACCCTTGGCCGACATCTAACCCTTCCCTTCTGCTAATTCCCAACTGCATCACCACCTGTGGTCACCCAAGTGGCGGTATAGCAGCAGGAACCTGCAGCTCTCCCCACCCGGAGAAGGAGAGCAGCCTGTCAGGTGCTCAGTCCTTCTCTCCCTGGCCGACCCTCCAGCAGCCTAGGCTTACTACTGAACTCAGGTCGCTGACGTCACAAGCAGTAGCCCTACCGCTGCACCGGCGGGCTGCCCCAGTATGACCTCTGCTTTGATGTCAACCACTTCAGTGCTGACCTCAATAAACCACTGAACATCAACCAGACACCAGGGTTGGAGCCAGATGTTGATGCTGCTGGGCATATTATGGCCCCCGCTGTCAACCACTCCAGTCATGCCTGCCAACCTAAGCAGCACCACTGCTCAGGCAGTCCTTATCACATTTTCAGATATGATAAGACATCTACTGCTTGACGTCCATGCTCCAGGGGGCCTGTTAATGAGGACTACCATAAATACCCAATTGATGCCGCAAGGTTCTCCCTTGCCACTTACATCTCCTCAACTGCTGCTGACATTGCCACCATGGTCCTTCATTCCCACTGATGAAACAGTTGATGACGAATATGAATATAGTCCTGATCTTACAATGCAGGAAGATGAGGAGGAGGAGGAAGACTATGCTGAGAGCCACTATGAGCATGGCGCCAGCTCCACAGTCTCCTTCTGTTGTGAGGACTCTGTAGTGAACACACCAAAGTCACCTCCAGAGGATCCCTCAGCTTTTACCATGATGCAATAAATGTAAGCTGCCATGGCTTTAACTTTAGAAGAGCAGGAGTCCACCCCCAAAAAACCTGATGGAGTTTCTGAAGGTGCCAGAACATCCCTCTGCTGTGGTTCCTCCCCTGTTTCCAGCCTATACAGCTTAGTAAAGGCAAAACAGGTATGCCATCACCATAGCGAAACCCCTACAGCGATGGCAGTGTTGGCACTTCAATCCGATCTACAGTCATTCTGTCGAATGGGATTTTGCAGCATTAGCCATTTTGCCACCCCCAGGGTTTCTGCTTCCCCATACACCCTGACCTGAGGTGATTATATTAATTTTTGAAGGCTGGGAAATGCCCCATGGTGGGTGGTGGGGGGGCAAGGTTCCCCACAAACATCCAGGATGTGCCCCAGTGCGTTGCTGCAGTAGTGGTCCATCTGCACAATTACTGGGCGTCGTAGTCACCATTGATAATTTGATGTTGCTGTGGAGTCGGTCGACGTCCTTGATGTCAAACCAACTTGGGTGGAACCAGTCAAACAGTATACCAGCTGTGCCCAGGAAGGCAGACAAAATATATTCTGTTCCTTCTGAGAATCCTCTTTATGCTAGCCAGCCTAAGACCAATTCAGTGGTGATCACTGCTGTCCCTGAGAGGTCTACAGCACCTAAGATCAATTATCCAAAAACAGCAACAGCGGCTCTATCTCTCACCTGGGTGCCGAAATGCAAATGTGTAATGCTGTAACAAAGTAGTAGAAAAATTTTCTCAGCTCACCAGTGGCACAGACAAACCAAAAGTTCAGTTCCGATAAAAAAGTTGTTTTATTGTAATCAAAAACGGACAAAATGTAAACGGCCACGAATAACATAGCAAGTAAGTGCACCCCTATCCAAAAGCGGGCGTGGTCAATGTTTTGCATCACTCTGACACTTTTTCCAGATGTGGTGGCTAATAAATTACCACCACTATTTATAGTGCCCATACTACAAAAAGTCATTATCATTTAAAGCAGCAGGACCCACAATAAATTCATACCCATATAAATAAATACATACACACTAACACCATCAATAGAAAGAAGTGATGAACTACAGTACCATTACCATATAGCAATAAAAATTAGCCATAAAAATTTAACACACAAATAAGATGATAAATAACATCTAAATGTGTGGCACTATTAATAATTGCTAAATAAACAACAAATAGTGCCATCTACTGGACAAATCTATAAACATACATGTTTTCCAAGTCTTACTAGTGAAAGGATCCTAAGCATATCTAACAGTAATGATCCTCCACTAAGCTCATAATAACAATGTCAGGCAGACTATCCAGCATATAACAAATCTATTGCTATTAGTACTAAATATAAAAGCTGCAATTCTATTTTATTTTATCAATTATAAATAAAATGGCCATATTGTATTAAATAAAACATCCTTCTGCCAAAAAATCTATATCTGGCATATTAATAACATGGCCAAACAGCAGCATATTAAAGACTTGCCACCATAGAATTATGATGAATGGTAATAATACAAAAAAATGTATCTGATGCACAAATCACTTGATCTAAAACATGACAAAAAAGGGGGGCTACCAAAAGGTAGCTCTCCACAATAAATGTACATATATAGTGTAACAAAATGATGAATTGGTAAGAAATATCTAATGGAGAGTAGGGAAAATACAAGTACTAAAGGGAATAAAGGAGATAAAGGGCCCAAGGTGGATGGACAACATTAAAAAAAAAAATGAACATATAGCATAAAAATTCGATTGACAAAATAACTCATTTTCTCTCTTTCAGAAGGAGCGCTAACTGAAAGTGTTCATTTAGACGCGGGTGGCTACCAGCTTTCAATCTGTATTGCCAAAAGCTTTCCCTGCAAAGCAGTTTGTTGTCCAGGTCACCACCTCTTGGTCCCAAAAAGACATTCTCCAAACCCCAAAAACATAAACACATGACCTGGACCAGCAATTTTACAGTGGAGTGCAAGGGCATTGTGTTCTGTCCCATGCCTAATATGTATATCATGCTCAAGGATTCTTTCTCTCAGCTTTCTCTTAGTTTTTGCTACATAGTAACAGCTGCAGGAACACATAGCCAAATAGACCACTGCTTCCATATTGCAAGAAATGAAGGATTTTACCTGAAGTCTTTCTTTTGTCCGTTCAAATAATAATTCTTTCCTTACCATAATCCACTGGCAGGCTGATCAGTTTCCGCATTCATGCATCCCGGCCTGTAGATGTTCTCTCTTTTTCTCCACCTGTTCCAAGCTGTGTACCAGGGTGTTAGACAAATTTCTGCCCCTCCTGTATGTAATCCTTGGACCCCTATTCACAAACTCCTTTAATGCAGGCTCCACCGCTAAAATTTTCCAATTCTTTCTTATGATATCTTCCTAAGATCCTCAGCTCCCTCACTCTTGATAAAGAATCTAGGAGGTTGGATATCTTACGCAATCATACATACGTGTCTGCCTCACCTACATATTTCTATTTACCAGGCCCATATGATGAAATATCATAACGCCCTCTGAAGGAAGGCTAAGACTGCTCTACAGGCCATGCCTGAGGGTTCTGCTAAGCAGGAGTTAATGAAAACTATTGATATTGGTGCTGATGTGGGGAAACATGTGCTCTGCACAGCATATAATGTTTCTGATGCCTTGCTAAGGGCTGCAGCATCTATCTCAGGCACCACTCGCAGCCCAGAATAGCAGGCTTCGCCTTTGATATGCAGCAAACAATTCTCATTGCCCCATTCAGAGGGCAGACATTGTTTCATCATGAGGTAGAAGAACTTTTGAAAGAAGTTTTGAAAGATCTTCAATCCTCTGGCAAGACTCTGAAGTCAGTACACTCCCAGTACCATACCCCAAACAGGGGTAGGAGCAGGGGTACCTTTCATCCAGGTGCTGGTAGGAGCCAGCACCAGGTCTACAAACAGCAGAGAAGGGCAAGCGTGTGGGAGCCTTGCCAGCCCCCCACAGAACCACAGGTGCCCGTTCAAGAGCCCCTAGAAGTAGTAGAGCTAGTGGTTCCACCCTCACTAAGAATGGCTCTTCACACACACCCCAACCACATTTATCACCAGGGGTGGTTTTAGGGGGGTCACATTTCCCTCCACTTAGACCAGTGGAAAGAGGTAACTACAGATGCTTGGGTTTTGGAAATCATAAAGAAGAGTCATGCTCTGGAGCTTCTAAACAGCCCTCTGAATCATCCACCAGTTGTGATAACCTACTCACCAGGGCACATACCTCTGTTGCTAGAGGAAGTATAGACTCTGCTCCAAACATGGGGCATAGAACCTGTACATCTAGAACAGAGGAATACAGGCTTTTATTCCAGATACTTCCTCGTGACAGGGGACCTGAGATCTACTCTGGATCTCAGGGATCTGAACTTCTTCATAGAACACAAGAAGTTCTGTATGGTCACTCTACAGGGTCTTTTTCCCTATTGCAAACAGGGGATTGGATTTGCTCCCTGAATGTGAAGGATACATACCTCCATATCAAGTTCCGGCCCTCTTCAGGGGGTGCATTACCAATTCAAAGTGTTGCCCTTAGGCTTATCTTTTGTGCCACGAGTCTTTAGCAAATGCTTGGCAGTGGTAGCAGCAGCCCTTCACAGAAAAGGCCTGTATGTATGTATTCAGTTTGGGGGTGAGTTCAGTGACCCAGCTAACTGAGGTGAAGGTGAGGGGTGGTGATGTTATGCAACCCCCTCAGTCAGGGAATGAAAGCTGTAGAGTTGTCTGCATGGGCCTGGGTACCATATAGTCAAGCCAACTGTCCTCTTGGCTTGCAGCCCTGCACCTCTGCACCTATGGGTGGCAGAGGGCCCTGTGCATTGGCTGACAGAGGGATTGTTTGCCCTGTGTATCTGTAGCTGTGGCCAAATGGAAGTGCAGGGGCCAGAGGGTCCTGTGCTTCTGCAGCTCACCAGACAGCCCCATGAATTGTTGACATCCATCACTGTATGGAACTGCAGGGCTCACAAGGGCCCTGCACTTCTGTAGGCAGATGGAGTGTTCCCTTGGTACAGAGCCCAAAGGGCCCTGCACATCTGCATCTGTTGATACAGGTCCCAAGGGACCTGTATAAATAAGGATACAATTCCACTAGCTCAAAAAAGAAAGGAAAGTCTTTGCAAAACACTTTGTTACTGCACCAGTTAGTGTTCAGCTTTATTTTTCAACCATTTTTATGCTCTCTGCTGCAGAAGGGATAGTACCCCGACTCAGTCCACTGCCACAGGGCCAGCATCCCCAGTAACCGCCTCGGACCTGAGGCTCATAGCTTACCCCATATGGCAGGGCTCCTGATGGAGAGACCAAGATCAACAAAGTGTGGTCTGAGACTGCTGCAGCGTCATTCAGCATAAGGGTTGGAGGCGTCACATTGCACTGCTGCACAGTGTTTTCCTTGTGTCGGTGTTTCCCCAAGGCATGGATGTGCAATGACATCAACATGATGGCATGCATGCTCCCACGTATTCCCCATAGACGTCAGCCATTGTCTTCCCCCTCAGTACATGGCACCTGGCTGATAGTGTATCCAGCATCCACTGGTGTCACCCAACTGCCAGGTTCCATTAACCCTCACCCCAGAGGTGGAGAAGTGTCCCTGGGATGCTCAGCAACCTCCCTCCAGATGGCCCTCTGATGCACTGGGCTTGCTCCTGAATTTGGGTCACCAGCATCGCGAGTGGTAGCACTACCACTACGCCAGCGGGCTTATTCATAGGATTTTCATAGGATTTGTTCAGGTACTTATAGCGTGCACCATTAAAAAAAAAAAACAATTGACATTTTTCCTCTGCACAGTAACTATCAAGTGAGTGCTTGAACTGATTTATTGAATTACAGGATACTGCAGCAGCTGGAAGCATGTTCCAGTGTGTTACTACTCTCTGGGAGAACCAATTACCTCTTAAGTTCTTATTGTAGGTTTCTCCTTTAAGCTGGTATTGATGGCCCCTGCTCAGTCTTGGACAGTGTCTAGTTTGTAACCCAATGCATTCCCAGAGGTAATTTTCCCTAAAGGTTCTGTATACCGGGCACATGTCACCTATGTGCCTTCTATACTGCAGGGAGTACATTCCCAGTTGCCTCAGTCTTTTCCCTGTATGGTCTTTCCTTCAGGCCATGCACCATCCTCATTTCACTTCTCTGCATGCCCTCCAATCTGGTCTCATCTCTCCTCAAATGTGGTGACCAGAAGCCGCAATACTCTAGATGGGTGCGCACCAACGTGGCATACAGGGGTATCAACATCTCGCTTTCTCTGCTCTTTATATTTCTTGCAGTAGCTCCCAGTATACCATATCCTTTTTTGGATACCTGTAAACAAAGCTCCAAAAAATTCAAGTTATTACTGGCTCCAGTTAGCATTCAACTTAATGCCAGTAAAGTAGGGAAATAAGGCGTTCAGTTTTCCAGAGTCTTGGTGAATCAGTGGTGGGATCTTCCTTGGGGTTGTCAACCCTAATGCCCACTTTATCAGATGTGATCTCCTTTGGAAGAAAGGTACAGCAGATTGTATTGGCAACATGTGGTGAGACACACTTCTCTACTTTTGAAGAGTGTATCACTTTGAGGCACTGGCTGGGAGCTGTACCTTGTGCTTCAGACATCAGGCTACATGCTGGGGGGGGGGGATGAGCATTAGGGTTGACAGCCCCAAGGAAGCCCCCACCACTGATTCACCAAGATTCCAGACTCAAAACCATAATATTTTTTTTCCTTTTGCTGCTTGGAGGTTAGGATGGGGAGTTAGTGTTGGAAACCCTAACGCCACATTTCCCTGCTTTTGTGATGTTAAGTTAAACCTTAACTGGTGCATTAACAATGTTTTTTTTTGCGAAGAGTATATATAGCTCTCTAGCTACATATACAATATTGCAAAAAAAAACCAAAAACTATAATGTGGTGTTAGGATTCAAAAGTCACAAATGGGGGAAATGTGGCGTAGGTTTTTTCAGCCATAACACACACTCTCTGTCCCCAACCCTTAGTATCCTGATCCAAGACAAGCTAAAGGTTCAGGTCCATGCCTCACTGTCCTGCTGCTTCAAGCTAGAGGTCTGGACCAATGTCCAACAAGTCTGCTACTTGACTTAGGACTCTCAGTATCAGTCATAACATTCTTTGCACAGGGCCCTGTGGACTGTGCGTAAGCACAAGATCAGCCATAACTTTCTTTGCGCTGGGCCCTGCTGCACTGCATTAAGTGGTAGATCACTCATAACATTCTTTGTATGGGGCCTCAGACCCATTGCTTGAAGCAGTAGACACATTGGGCTTGAATCTAGACCTGAACCTTGGCCTTAAATTGAGAGGCTGGGAGATGGGGATGGGGGGCCATTAGGGATGTAAAAATCCATAATGCTACTTCTCCCTCCTTTGTGGCTTTGGAACCCTAATGATACAGTAAAATAATGTTGTTGGGTTTTTTTGCAAGGAATTTCCTTACTTCTTGTAGATTGCTTCAGGCAGGGCCTGAGTCCTAACTCTTTCTAACCCTTAGGGCCCTGGGCAAAACAGGAGGTGGGACCTAATTTTTTTTGTTCCGTGGCCAAATATCGACAACAGTGTTGTCAACATCCTGCACAACAAAGGGGACAACGCTGGTCGGCACTGTTCCCGACAGAACAAAGTATTTTTCTGCGAGGGGCCTATCTTTAAATAACCAATGCCGAGTTGGAGTTGATTCGGGGTGGGGGCAAAACACCGTGAATCACAGTGTCAGCATACAGCGGACCAGCACAGTGACGAATCTTGACCTTGTGAGATTTGTCACTCTGGTGGTGTTCACTGTAGATTTGTTATTGTGGTGATGTGCTACGATTTTTTTCTTACTATTTTGTTTGTGTATACATTTTATTGTATTTAAAAGTTGAAAATTAGCCAGCTCCTTGGCATTGAGAGGGCTGGGCACCAACTTGGCACACTGGTGACCTGGGTTTGAGCCTGAGCCCAGAATGTCAGGAGTGGAGGCAGGCAGGGAGGTTGATAGAGCATCTGTATGAATGTTCACCTCCCAGGGGATGGTGGTGTGGAGCACCACTAGGAGAGCAACAACTGGTGGTGTGTGGAGCCTTGCTGGCATAGGTGTCCGCATGTCGTCCGGCTCTACTTCCAAACCTTGCTACCAGCTGCACCACCAAGCCAACTGGAAGCTGGGCCATCCAGGAACACTTTACTGTTTCTCCAATGCACAGCTTGACGCTGCACAGATAATTACATTTTGAATCACAAGAGTGCAGTGTGCACATTTATGGAACACATGCAAACAGAGAAAGAAATAAAAGGAATGAAAGAGAGAGTGAGAGAAAGAGAGAGTGAAAGAAAGAGATGTCATAGCCTCACTGCACTCTTGTGATTGAAAAGGTATGGAGAAAATGGAAACTAGCACCCATCTCAGCCTGTTGGACGATGTCTGCCTACTTCCCCCATGCCACGGCCCCCCAGTACACTGCCCTCATCCTCAGTCCTGCATACCTTGCAGGACACCCTAGGAATGCTATACCCCTACTTTCCCCAAGGGAGGTGAAACCCCTGAGCAGGGATAAGCTGGACCCTCCAAGGACATGGGGATAGCCTGGGGGGGCAGGTGGTAGGAAGCAGCAGTGATGGGTAAGAGTGGTGAACAGACAGGGACACTGAGCAGCCAGAAGAAATTTTGTTAAACTGGTATAATTCCTAAACTTTAGTTTGAGACAATTCCATGACAGAGAGGTTTCAAAGGGGTAAATTAACACTGCCAAATTTTGGTAAATGGTAACTGTGGTGCAAAATGTCACGTAAGCCATAATTATGGATTGGGGTCACCAAATATTTGGATAACTGAAGAACAGATTATTGAAAGCTTAGCAAACCAGAGGAAGTATGTTGAAATCCTTCTAATAGATTTCATCGTTTTTTTCCGAGCTTAGAAAACAAACTGACCCCATTGCTCTCTACATTTTCATTTACATTTTCTACATTACATCGACACCACCCTAACGTTGAACCAATGTTTCCTCCTGGTTGTTTTATACCTTTCACCTGCTAACCGTAATGGGTGTGCTCTAATTTGAGACTTCTTCTCTGTCAGCAAAAGCCCCAACTTCTTCCATAACCCCACATCTGAGAGTGCTTTGGAAACCATGCACATGTCTCCTCTCAGCCTATGAAATTCCAGTGTGTACATCCCTAACTTGCTTAGAAGGGGATAACCAGTTTTGATTTATAAGGAATAAGCTATGTTGCTCATCCTGTTTAACCTTGAAATAAAATATAACAATTGGTAATAAACAGTGTTTAGAGGAACAAAACAAGACTCGGAAGCATGGCAATAAATAGTGTCCCCATAACCCAGGATTAGGAGAATTTCTTGGTTTTTATATGTTTCCTATCTAATACAGACAGTGTCTAGCATGTTACATAAAATGGGCAAGAAAATCCCTGTGCCCTGATTCACTGAGACTTGGTTCTAGCCATGGCACTAAGAGAGTACCACCAATGGCTAAAAACAAGTCCCTGTCAAACAGGGCAACTCACAGAATTCATAAGCCAATTACTTCCTAATTTCCATCGCAAACATGGCTGCAGCCTTTACTCATATATAAAACTCAACTAGGCCCTAAAAATAAAAGTCCATTAAATTAAATAAAGTAAGCAACAAATTTAATGTTATTTACACTCATGAGCCCCCCTTACACACATACACACATTTTAAAAATCAAGTACTATTCAGAGTTTCCATTGCTGGTGTTTCTTTGATGGCAATGAACAATCCCCCTCCTGTCCCCACCACTTTGGCAGAGAACTCCCTGCCCCTTACCTGGCAACAGATAAAATTGAGCTTCTGGCTTCACATGAGACCTATGTGTGTGTCTTTGTGTTTATGAGAGTGGAATTCTGAAGAAGTCTGAAATTGTTTATTCTATGTTACCACTGTGTGTGTGTGTGGGGGGGGAGCATTCTACTACTGAAATACTGCAGAGCTTTGAATTCTTCTATTCCATGGTAAACAATCACACAATGTATTGAGTGTGCAGATAGACAGATGACTGACAGGTGAAAAACATCTGTGGAGGGACTGCTTTACAATATTTAGTATATTTTTTGTGGCTTTGAAAGCAGTTAGAATATATATTTTTTTTAAAGTTGCCTATGGGCCCATTTTATGTAAGCAATAAGACATGGCTGGGTGTTGGTAGTACTGAGATACCAGCACACACAGAGGCGGAAGGCACTCGGCCGCACTATGTCTCTGGGTGTGCGGGTATCTCAGTACTACCAACACCCAGGCATATCTTATTGCTTATTCAAACAACCAAGGCATGAATGAATATTAGAAGCCATTTTGTTAATACGAGTCCTTAAAGAAGGATAAAAAAGGGCTAAGTATTTAAATTTGGTTGCCTTTTCTAAAGTAACAGAAAAAGAACAGTACAGGTTTGATATGGATTACTGTAAACCACATAACAGAATTTGGGTCTTCTTGCCATATAAGATTAGCAAATTTTCTGAAAACCAATTCACAATTTTCTCTAAATCTTGTTGTAGGATTATGGATAGGGTAGGAACGGGCTTACGTGCAAAGAAAAGGACAGTGCCTTCAGCTTAAAGACAAAAAAAAGTTGTCAGTAACAGAGGATAAAGGATTAAAAAATAAACTAAACTAAAGAGAACCAAGGATAGAATCTTGGGGCATCCCAGTAGAAACAAGAAGAGGAAAAGAAAGACACCCATTAAAAAAAAACTGAGATCTCCCAGGTAAGAAGAAAGAGAACAAATTAATGACATTAGAAGAAAAAAAGTAAAAGAATAAATGAGAAAGAAGCAGCAAGTGATTAATTAAATCAAAGCTTTAGAATGAGCTATAAAAACAAAACCCACAAAACAACCAGACTCCAGAGCACCCAAGACAAACTGTGAAAATCCACAAAAGCAGTTTGAGTAGAAAATTTAGATCTAAATCCTGACTAGTGAATTGCTAATATCTGATATTTTTCTAAATAATCATTCATCTGTGTTAACATAATTTTTTCCACAAATTTTGAAATACTAGGCGAGAGGGATATTGGATAATAATTGTCTGCCACATATTTGGTCCCTCTCATGTACAACTTTAATTGTAATACAGAATGCACACATCGTGTTTTAGTTTGTGTAGGACTAGTCCATCTCAATGGTTTTAGGAGTTAACCATGAAAACGTTTTTCTAATTAGAAGTTAACTCAGACATCTCATTGGGCTTCTGGGGCCAGATATTCAAAAATGGGTAAAGCGGAGTGCAGCGTTTTGTGCCACATTTGTCCATAGCCCAGGATTCCAAGGATGCTATATTTGTGCTATCCAACTGAATATAGTAGCATATCAGCACAGCACTAAATCGAATAGCATTGCCCCAACATGGATCCCAGCAGTGCAGGGAATAGCCCCCCAGACCCATTTACACTGGTAGCCCATGGCGTGATATTCGGACATCCACATGCAAATGAGACTATTGGGCATGCAAGGTGCTAAGGGGTCATTTGCATGCCCATTATGGGCACAGTTGGATGGGAAGCCGCGGCAAGCTTGCGATCGACTCCACCCCACCCCAATCGCCCACTCCCATAAACAGTATGTATTTTCTGGTGTCTAATGGCACCTCCTACCATCTGATTGCCAGCCCCAGTGGAATGTAAATCATCCCTGGTGCCTGGTAGTACCCCCCAACCCTCCGATAGCCAGCTCTGTAGAGGAAAATCATTTTCTGGTGCTAGTGGCCCCCCCGCCCTCTGATTGCCAGCCCTGGTGGAATGTAAATCATTCCCTGGCACTAGTGGCCCCCCTGATTGTCAGCCTAATTGAGGAAAATCATTCTCTGTGTCAGTGGTCCCCAACACCCTCCGATTGCCAGTACCAGTAAAATAAAAGCATCCCTGGTGCTAGTGGTTCCCTTCCCTCCCTCCAGTTGCCAGCCTCAGTAACCCAAAACTCATCCCTGGTGTATGTGGTCTGCCCCCTCTTATTGCCAGCCACATAGAGGAAAGTCATTCCCTGGCATCTAGTGGCACCCCCTACACTGCGGGCACCTACAAATCCACCCTGCAAGCCCCCCTTACCTTAAGCACTGGTGCCACTGATCCCATACGGTGACTGGCACAGCCCTCCCTTTACTTTCTCAGCCAGGCACCATATGGAAAAACAGGGAGTGCATGTCCTAGGTACAGTACAGGGTACGCGGCCTCTGTATTGTACAGGGAGTGTAGCCTGTGTACTGTACTAGATGCCAACCCTTTTGTGCAGCCCAAATACGCTGAGTATCACGCAGTGCCAATATTCCTGTCCCCACCCTCTCTTTGCCCACATGCATACAGTATTTTTTGTGCATGTGTTACCCCATTTGGTGCATGCAACTCCCCCTTTTAAATATTGCACTCTGGGGCAAACCCCTTGCAAACAGGGTGCAATCACTTTGCCCAACTGGACAACATTTTGAATATCTGGCCCCTGATGAGCCATAAAGCTTCCAACTTATAGAATTAAGCCTTTTATTTTTCATTTTTTAGCTTTTAAAGTTTTTGTTCAGGACCAACTTTAAAAAAAAAAGCTGTCCTAATTACAAATTCCCCACTCCCCCCCCAAGGCTTACCTGCTGATTAAGCTTTTTGCACAGAAAAGCCCCTTTTTCATGTGCTGCTGCTTATTTATATTTATTTTGTAAAGTCCGCAGACTGAGAATATGGCTGACATTACTCTGCTCCATTTACTGTAAAAGTGCGGTGCTGCACTGCTCGCTTCAGTACAGCTGAGTGTTGGGACCCCACACTTTTACAGCAGATGGAGCTGCGCACCGTCCACCATATTCCCAGTTCAGACTAAGTGACAGCTCACGAAAAAGGGGCTTTTCTCTGCAAAAAGTTTAATCAGGGGGTAAGCCTTGGGGGTTGGGAATTTGCAATTAAAACAGCTTTCTTTAACTCAGGAACTTTACATTTTTTTCAGTTTTTTTTTTGGCAGTTTTTATCTGCACGTGCATGAACTTTAAAATCTAAATCATTTAAAAACTAAATACATTTTTGTTTTTAACTCCTCAAAGGCACTTCCTTAGAACAGCCTCTTACAAACCTGTAAGTATCATAATTTAAATTAACATAGTTTTTCTGTACTCTTTAGCAAACAAAAGGACAAAAAGGGGAGATTTATGTCATTTCAGCAATTAAAAACTTTTGAACTGCTAACCGATTTTTGCCAACGTAGCCAGAACATTAACCCTTTGGACTGGGAAGGTGCACACCAAATTGTGCAGTCCTAGGGACGAAGATCACCGAGAGAACAGCTTTAAAAAAAAACATGTTTTTGACACAAACACTAACTCAACCTTATCATACATCGACTACTGTACTTGTATTATACTGGCACGGCAGGGCCACTGTAGTTAGGGTTGAGCAGGCATTTCTGTGTTAAATCCCACACTTTGCACTTTGATAATTTTGCAGCTGTTGAATGGATTTGCATACAATTTTACAAGCTTGGTCTTGGAAGCAATATCTGTTGGCATGCTTAGTTTTGTTCCAGTCGAATTTGTGGATTCTGAGATCCAGATAGCAAAAAATGGTGATAAAAATCAGAGTTTTTGCTGTTTTTTGTCATCGCCTAGCACCAAGATGGTTTGGAATTTTGCTGTGAAATTTCCAAGGTACACAGAGCTTTTCCCAGAATGATGCATTTCGCTGGTTTGGTGAAAAAATATTAATACATCCCAAAGTTACAAGGATTTACAGTTTCATTTCTGAGCAAGTACAGTCTTTTGGATAGCTGCTTGGAACAAAAAAAGAATTTGGCCCACATGATAAAAGAGTATGTTTCATTTGGGGGTTTCCTTTTTTCATGAGACTTTTTTTTTCATATTGTTGCCATCTTGTGTCCTTAAAAAAAATTTAAAAACCCACAAAAATTGTATTATACAAAGACACCAATACATATATCTTGCTAATCAGGACCCCATTAGGTGGATTCTGCAGTCACTTTTTTGGAAAAAAGAACCAAAAATGAGTTTTTTTTACACATTTTAAAACCTTTTTCCGTGACTTGATTTTCTTTTTTCGTATGGCCATACAAAAAAAAATCAGCCATAAGAAGCAAGATTGCCATCATATAAAAAATGAATTTGGACTTAGTTTTCTTCCCGGAGTATGACACAGTCTCATGAAAAAAGAACTGAAAAAATATTAAGCCCAAATTATTTTCTTGTATGAAGCATTCTTTTTTTTTAATCCCATGAAAAAAAGATGTCTTCATACAAAAAAAGAATTTGGACTTAGTTTTTCTTCCAATTTTTTTTGTTTGAAGGATTCTTTTTTCAATAGATTGTGTAATGTGCATGAAAAAGAGAATGCTTTATATGGAAAAAAAAGTAATTTTGTTTTTTTTTTCCATATTCTTTTTTCATAGGAAGGATTCTTTTTTCATAAGATTGTGTCATTCTCACAAAAAAGAATGCTTAATATGAAAAATAATTTAGACTTAGTTCTTTCATATCCTTTTTTTGTATGAAGGAATCTTTTTTCGTAAGATTATGTCATTCTCATGAAAAAAGAATCCTTCATAAGAAAAAAGAATTTGGACTTTTTTCCCCCCACAGTTCATCTTTAACAAGTCATAACTCCCTCAATATTTGCAGTTAAAAGACAATCCATATATTAAAACAAAGGTCTTAATAAGTACTACAAGACTGCCATATTTATTTATTTATTTGAATTTTGGTAACCAGCTGAGCCCTCTGAGACCGTGCAGTCCCTTTTTCAGGGGCAACCCCGGGGTGGGTACAGAGGATAAGGAATACAGAAATGTAAGTAAAGACATGAACATTCAATAAATAAGCACATATATGAAAGGAGTTCAAAATAAAAAGGCTGACTAGAATATATATATATATATATATATATATATATACACACACACACACACGCAAGGCCATATACATGCAATAAAATCACTGATATGGGAGGAAATAAAAAAATTGGGATCCCAAAGTCTAGTACAATATATACAAAGCCATATACATAGTATAGAATCACTGATATTGGAGGCAATATAAAAAATGGGATCCTAAAGTCTAGTACAATGAGTATAAAACAATCCCATGTATATAAAGCGAGAGCATTGAATTCAAGGGACAGGGGATACCCCCAGAACCATTTAGGGGCCATATAAAAACTGAAAAAAAATCCAGATTCCTATAGGATAACATTAGAAGTTTATCACTGGAAACAGGGGAGGTACCCAAAGACTGGAGGACAGCAGATGTAGTCTCCTTATACAAAAGTGGGAACAAAGAGGAAGCAGGGAACTACAGACCAGTCAGCCTCACCTCGGTAGTGGGAAAGATCATGGAAGCACTACTGAAGGAGAGATTGGTGGAACATCTGGTTATCAATGGACTACAGGACCCAAGGCAGCATGGTTTCACCAGGGGAGGTCATGTCAGACCAACCTCATTGAATTTTTGACTGGGTGACTAGGGAGGTGGATCAGGGGAGGGCAGTGGACATGGCCTATCTGGACTTCAGCAAGGCCTTTGACACTGTGCCACATAGAAGACTATTACACAAACTGGGGAATATGGGTGTGGGCAGGACAGTAGTGTGGTGGGTAGGTAACTGGCTGGGTGGCAGGACACAGAGGGTGGTGGTAAATGGCTGTCACTCCACAGAGGGAAGAGTGACCAGTGGGGTACCACAGGGATCAGTGCTGGGACCGGTCCTATTCAGCATCTTCATCAGTGACATTGCGCAGGATCTAGAAGGCAGAATTTCACTGTTCGCTGATGACACAAAGCTCTGTAACAGAGTAGACACACCAGAGGGTGTAGACAGAATGAGAAGGGACCTGCAGAAACTTGAAGAATGGTCAAGGGTTTGGCAGTTGAAATTTAATGCAAAGAAGTGCAAGATAATGCATATGGGGCACAAAACCCTGGCACAATATATCAGTTGGGGGTGAGGATATGGCATGCACCAAGCAGGAAAGGGATCTTGGGGTCATCTCTGATGACCTCAAGGTAGGGAAACAGTGTGACAAGGCATCAGGTAAAGCAAATAGGATGCTGGGATGTATAGGCAGGGCATCACCAGCAGGAAAAGGGAGGTCATAATTCCGCTATACAAGACACTAGTGAGGCCCCACCTGGAGTACAGTGTACAGTTCTGGAGACCATACCTCACGTAAGGACATAGACAGGGTAGAGAAGGTTCAGAGGAGGGCAACAAAGATGGTGCATGGATTGCATCACAAGTCCTATGAAGACAGGTTGAAGGAACTGAACATGTACTCCCTGGAGGAGAGGAGGAGAGAGGGATATGATAGAGACATACAAGTATCTTACAGGGAGGAACAGGGTGCAGGAAAACACTATTTTTAAGTGAAAAGATGTTCCAGGACTAGAGGCATGGGATGAAGTTGGAGGAGGACGATTCAGAGGAAACATGAGAAAGAATTTCTTCACAGAACGGGTGGTGGACAAGTGGAACACCCTGCCAGAGGAAGTGGTGGGGGCTGAAACAATCACAGGATTTAAGAATGCATGGGATAGACATAAAGGAATTCTGGAGGTCAGGGGTAAGGGGAAATAGACTTCTAGGAAAACAAACTGAACTTACAAGCTCAAATGGGCAGACTGGGTGGGCCATAGGCCCTTATCTGCCGACACTGTCTGTGTATCTATGTATCTATGTAACAAGCCATTGAACTAAGCAAATACATTTCTTTTCTGGACAAATGGAAGCGCAGGGCCCTCTAGGTCCTGTGCTCCCAAACCAAGATGGATGGATGTACCTATGCAAGCATTGCTTCCATGGGGAAATGGATATGTTTGCACAGGTCCCAAAGTGACCTGTATGAATGAGAATACACTTATACTATCTTGAAAAGTAAGGAAATTCTTTGCAAAAAAATCTTCATTAATGCAACAGTTAGGGTTCAGATTAAACTGACAAAAGTAGGGAAATGAAGTGTTAGGGTTCCCAACCTTAATACCCCACTCCCACCCTGCAAGCAGCAAAAGAAAAAAACATTACAACTTCACCTCTCCTGAGTCTTCCCAAATCAGTCCGGGTCTTCCTTGGAGTTGTCAATCTTAAAGCTCACCCCATTCTGACATGGTCTGCACATCTGAGCTTATTTGCTAATGGATTGGGGTGAGCGTTAGGGTTGACAACCCCAAGGAAGGCCTCAGGCCTGATTTGGGAAGACTTAGGAGAGGTGAAGTCATAAAGGTTTTTCCTTTTGCTGCCTGCAGGGTGGGGGTGAGGTGTTAGGGTTGGGAACCCTAACACCATGTTTACTTACTTTTGTCAGTTTAATCTGAACCCTAACTATTGCAGTAACAATGTTTTTTGCAAAGAATATTTAATATAGGTAGAGATAGATAGACAGACAGATGGACAGATACATATTATACAGGAGTGACGGTAAAATGGCAGGATAAAAGTGAGCTAACTGCAAGCTATCAAAAATATGTTGCTGATAATGTTGTCACAGTGGATTATCTTGAAAGTTAGTGCAATGGAATACTTAACCAAAACAAGTGGATGTAAGTGAGCTGCTTCATGTTCCTCAATTGGGTGCAAAAAATCATAAAAGAAGTGTAGTAAACAAAGACTCACCAATCCCTTGGAACTTCGAGAAGATGAGCAGTTGCAGATACACCCCACCTGCCTCGAACACAAACAGTCTAGCATTTTCTTTAACAAATTCAACATTTAATTTAGCAGGTCACAAATAAATACAGACACAGTGTTCTGCAACTTACTAGCCTGTACCTGAGACAGTACTATATGTAAATAATAAGCCATGACAGGGTGTGCATTATGGGATTTTAATGCATGCCCCAAGGGTGTAGTAAGGTATGAGGCCAAAGGCCAAGTGTCCTTATGCCCCTCTAAAGTGCATTAACATCCTCTTATGCATACTGTGGAGGAGCTTATTACACTTATAAAATGTCTGTAAGTAGTTTTTGGGGGGAGCAAAATTAGATTAGACAGCTGACCATGCATTTATAGAGCTTTAATGCATGGTCAGCTGATGTCGGTTGGCCAGTGAAATTGCAATTTTTTTGTCTTGCCGTTTTATAATTCAGTGTGGTACCTGCTCATGTCTCTGTCACCTTATTCTGTCCTCTTACACTTGAACATACATTGCATATTTTGAGTTATGCCGTTGCATACCCTCTATATATAATAAATTATATAAGCAAAGTGTAGGCTCCTATTAGCTCGTTCAGCCCACAAAATGGAATTTTATTACATGTTTATAGCTTTTTCCATTCTTTTGATCTTTTCCAAGGACATCTCCCTCCATTGAGCCACATCATGAAACTGTAAGCCATTGTCATAAGGACCACCCTGAAATGTTTGCTGTCTGGGGCCGCCAGTGTTGACACACCTCATCAGCACCTATATAGTGTAGGCATCCCTGTCACTAAGGCACAGGTCAGGAAGCATAGAGAGACCAGGAGCAGTTGTAAAATTCTCAAGTAGCATTTTATCAATAGCAGTAAAATAAAAAAAAATTAAAATTGTTCAGTAGAACTGTTTACGAAGGCAGTACAAACAGAGAACACAAAGTCCTTCAACTGAGAGTTTCTTTTCAATTCCAAGTCTCAGACTCTGTCTCTCACTCTGTCTAGCAGAAGCATTGCTGCTTTTTTTAATAAATATTTGCCTGGGAACTTGTTAAAAGATATCCTGTTTCTCACAAAATGTTCTTGCCAGTTTCTTTGCAGAGCAGGCTTGCAAAGAGAACAATGCCCCAAGCTGGCCCCCTGCTGACAGCTGTACAAAAGAGTTTGCAAACAAGCCTGAAAGGAGCTCAACCTGCATCTCAGGATAACCCCCTGAATTTCAAATAGCTTTTTGCAATCATTTCAACAGTAGAACTATATATACAGTAGTTTCAAACCAAGGGATCCCAGTATCACTTACAGTTTCACATGTATTTTATAACCACAGATATGCAAGGGGGAATAAAAGACAGAAACAGCAAGTGAAGGCAGAGAGAGATAGCAAGAGGTGGAGAACTGCGAGACCATCAGAGTGATCAGTTCCTAAGTCTCACAAGAACATTTGGCTGCACAACCAATCAGACAAGAGACAGAAAAGGAGAGGATAGAACAGATCTGGGTGTTGAACTCTTTCTGCATAACAACTGGGACAGGGCCTTATTCAACCCTGTCATAGTCCCCAGCATGCCTCAGTGCTTTCTCCTGCCATCAGTTGCTTGTCAGACTACCACTGCTGAAGAATGCAATTGAACTTCACAGGTATTCACTAATGTTGCTGCTTAAGTTTATTTTAAAACTTTACTTTTATGCCGCCACCGAAAGACAAGGAACCATTGTTCACTGTTGCCTTTGAGACAGATTTAAAATCTACAGAGACGAGGACCATTCCATGTGTATTCGTTGCCTAAGCACAGACCACAATGTTAAGGCCTGCATTATATCTATCCTTTCCCCTCTTTCCAAAGTTCACTGACTACCTCTCTACCTATAACATCCTCTGTCGTGAACAACACAGCTTTCATCATGCACACAGTACCTTTACCGCACCTATTGAATTCTCCAACTTTCTTCATTCGGCTCTTGACAAAGGTCATGTTGCTGGCTCTGTCTTCATTGATTTGCTGAAAGCTTTCAACACTGTCCACCACTCTCTTCTCTTCTCCTCTCCTCTCTCTAGCTTCTTGGCATTTTGCAGGGGATGTTGGATCGGTACTCCAGCTGTTGTGGGAGGGAGTCAAAGATGGCGGCCACACTGGACCAGCCGTTATGAACCTACCCTGTTTGCTGTTCTTATTTTATTTTTTGCATTTTAAACTGTGTTTAATTTGCCAAGTTTTATCCTTGCAGGACTGAATCCTCATCGGTTTTATCGCTCGTCTGTTGATCATTTTGCTGGTGTTCGTTTGAGTCTTGTTCCGGACCTGGACCCGGATCACGTGTTTGCATCCATACTTTTTGCGCAAGTAGTGGATACAAGGAGGTTTCTCCTTTTGCCATCTCGCTGCCTAGTTCGGTGCCTCCTGTGATATTTTGGTTTGGTGCTTCTCCCAACACCCTGGGTTTTTCCCTGATGTGCTGGATGTGTAGAAAGGAGGTGCACTGCTGAAGATCTGAATAACATTATTGTGGAGTGCTGTGAGTGGGGAACTTGCTATTTTGTTTTTATTTGAATTTGTTTCGATTTTATGCTGCAGTACCACCATCGGGTGGTCAAAATTGACTAGTCGGTTTGAGCTTGGGGCAGTAAGGCCAGTGTGTTGTGCTGGGTGAAGGAGGCCCTTACCCCCCCCCCCGCGCCTAGAGTGATTCCTGTTCATGCTGCTTGGGACCAAGCAGGAACTGTCTCATTTGGCTCCAGGGAGCTGGAGATATTTTGTGAGGCGCTCCTAAGTTATCTCAGGGTTGGTCCTGGTGATCTGACCTCAGGTACCTGTAGCTGTGGGTCTCGGGTGGTGTGTGCAGGGCCTGGTTTGGATGGTTGTGGGTGGGGGGGTATCCCTCTTCTGCATAGACATATGCACACTCCTGGCCTTTGCTCATGGTTCCCTTGCTCTTTTCTACAATTTCGTCCTTGGGATTACATGTACTGATTTATGGATTTATGGTTTATGGATTATCAGCTATAGATTTTTGGATTATTGGAGAAACAACTGATTTTTTCTGGATTCTTTTACCCCCCACTCTGTGAGAGAGAGTGGTGGATTAAAGTACTTCGGATCCTGGATTCTCTTTATACTCATGATCACAGTCAGATTTTATTTTCATTTTTTTCGGTCAGTGAGAGTGCCTTGACATTTTTGTTTATTTGTTTTTTTGGAAGATGTTTAATTTTCACTTCATTACTTGGTGGCAGTGAGAGTGCCATAAATAGTACATCCCTAGGCCCTGATCATGACAGCATCGAAGGCCTGAGGATTATTCATCATTATCATCGGACGAAGGACTGTTTATAGCTTTTGCCCAGGGGTGTGAGCTCCTGAGGATTTTTCAGTAGTCTTGCTGGTAGTGAGAGGACCATTGGGACTTGGACTATTTAGTCCATTTTTTATATAATCTATGATTCTATTATTATTTTGTTTTATATTTATTGATGTTTGCTTATGTTTGTTTAGTATAATTTTTTGATTTGGGTGGGTTTTAGTTTGAAGTGTTATTGGGTATATGGTAATTATTTTAGGGTAATCATTTACAAGGAAATTAAGATTTTGCTGTGGTGTTTGGCTCCAGCTGTAGTTATTTGTTTGTGGAATGTGCCTGTTTGCCCCTCCGGTCTTACCTTATTCATCCTCCTCTCTCCGTGCCCTCCGCCTGTTCCCCCCACCTTTTTCTATCTACCAGCACTGTTGGGCACTGGGTATTGTACGTAAGGGGGGATGGGGTGGGCGTAGTGGGGGGCAGGGACATTGGAGGTCAAAGGAGCAGCCCTCTCGCATAGGGTTGGTTAGGTCCAGAAGGCGCCTAGGGGCGTAATGGAGCCTGGAACTTGATAATCCATGTCTAGTCCCCATACCCAAGGGCACCATCTCCTTTGATGTGCAGGTAGCTGGGACGGCTCATGAACCCCGTCCAACTCGGTTGGTGTTATGCAATGCCAGATCTATTAAGAACAAAACTGCTATTATTGCAGATTTTGTCAGAACAGCTGATCTGGCTTGTATCACCGAGGCCTGGCTGGATGAAAATGCTGGCCCCATTTTGTAGGTAGCAATTCCAGTCGGGTACTCGGTGATACACCACCTGAGATTGGACCACAGGGGGATAGTGGTGTGTTCCAAGACCGAGTTTGGCTTCACTGGTGTAGCAGTAAAGGAAGCTGAATCCTTTGAGTGTACTGTGGTAGCTGGTGTGGGCTGCAGGATAGCTCTCATCTACCTTATACCCAGGAACGAAAAGCGATTCCTGCAGGAAGTGGAAGGTTTCGCCGCCGACATGGCATTGGAGTCACCCAGACTGATGGCTCTGGGCAACTTCAATGCCTGGGTCGATGACGAACTCTTCGCCTTTTGGTCAGTACTTCCTCCAGCTGATGACATCACTGGGCTTCACACAGATTGTTTCTTCAGCTACCCATAATCATGGTCACTCTCTGGATTTGGTTTTCCTCCTGGGGATTGAGGCCTCTGATTTGGGGGTGGAATCTGCCAGTTGGTCTGATCATCACACCATGAGGTTCAGCTTTTGTGCCCCTCTTCGTAGGTCTGCCCCTGTGGAGATGGTCGTGTAACCCCCCTGCAAATGGGGGTTCCCAAAAGACTTCCAGGAGCTTGCTTGAATGCTCCAAGCCTGAATGGTGTTTGGCGTTTAGGCCATTTATCAGTGAGTGTTTTTAGAGCCCTGGTACTGTCTCTTTAAGAGCTGTCTGCTTGCAGACATAATTAGTTGTATGGGGGACTGTGTGCTTCTCTGTTTGAGTACCACTCGAGCTGCTGCCAATTCACTCCATTTTTGCAGTCACTAGGAGTGCAAAGGGAACCTATCTGAAAGATGTAACTGTTTGCCAGAAATCATTTAGAGTAATAATGAAATTACAGTTTGTCTAACCTGCTTTCTTTGCAGTCAGAACTGTGTCTGCCTAGTTCCCCATTCTGGTTTTGTACTGCTGAACTGGACCAATCAGTGTGGGGTAAGCTAGCTCTAAAATGGTGCCTTGGACGAATCAGAACTTGGACTCATAATCTGAGCCAGCCACAAGAGGATTGTATGGGCAGTGACTCTGGGAGATGTAGTTTAGACTTGCGCCTTTTTGGACCAACAGGAGCAGTCTATTGAGTGACAGCCAATCCAGCCAAGAACTGGGAGGAACTCAAAGGAAGTGCCGGTTTTGTCTGTTGGAGTTTCAGTTTAGCTCTGGCAGTGAAGGGAAAGGAACCTGTGCTCCTTCATGTACAGTTTTAGTCGGGAAACATGTGTAAGGTCCAGAGTTCCGTCTGCAGCTTGTGTAACTGCTTGTTAGGACTGAATCCATCCTGTGAAGAGAATCAAAGGATATCTGAAGAGTAGAAACCAGGCTCACCCTGTAGAAGACTGGAGAAATTGCTGAATTGCACTCTGTCTGTCAGGAATTGAATCTGCTGTGTGTTCTCCCGGGTATTGTGCAGTAATTGCGATCGGGATGGAGAAGCAGCCTGCCTGGTATAGTACTTTCTTTTTACCATATAAATGTGTGAGGAGTCTCGTGGAGCTCAAGAGTAGCCCTGCTGACATTGAAGGACCCTATCTTGTTTGGAGGTCGTGAGTACTAATTCAGGGTCGCTCCCTGTTGAATTGCCACATTGAATCCAAATGGAATAACTGTACTGCTGACTGTTTAACTAATTTTTTCTTTCTCTGTGTGAAAGGGCCTACCAGCTGCCACGGTTTGGACTAGCCACTAGGGTTTGGGTACCCAGGACAGTAACTGGTAGGGATAGGCCTGTCACAGAGCCATAGGTAGATGAGTAAAGTATAAGCTAATTAACCTGATTTCCCCTGTCCTTGTTATATTCCCCTAAATAAATCAGAGCTGCTTGTTTCAGCAAAGTTATACTGCCTGAGGTATTTGTCTATGTTAAAGTATTGTACTGTGATTGTTGCACTGTATCTTATTTTACAGGAGGTCCCAGTGCCTGAACCAGCCCTGGGGGTAAGTGTATACTGTGAAGGTAATTCTGATATATTGTGGGCTACTAGTGGGAAGAAAGGGGGTTGCAGTGTCCCAGAGGGCTGTGACCAAGTAAGTTTAACTATTGCAAACCCTGACCTCTGGGTGGAGGCACCCGCCATTGGATCCAGGCCCCTCAACCTGTTAGTGGCAAATCAGGCAGGGGTAGTAGCCCCTGGGATAGCGCCATCTAGGGGTTACAGTCAGTTACCACCCTTTATGGGATGTGTGCCCTGAAGACCTGGCAGCGGTGATTGACTTCTTGGTGTTTCCTGATGCCAGCTCGAGTCCGGAGTTATTGGTTCTGGCCTATAATAAGGTCATTTCTTCAGCTCTAGACCTGATAGCTCCTGTCCATATTTGTCCCCCTCTCACTCCGCCCTCGGGGCCCCTTGGTTTGATGGGTCCTTGAGGGAGTTGCGGCGGGTGGGACGAAGGTTAGAACGTCACTGGCGGAAATCCACCCTGGAGGTCAACCGCCTTAGTTTGGTGAAGCATTATCAGTTCTACCAATCAGTGATCTCCTGTTAGAAGGCACAGTTCCTGTCCAGGGAAATCGCTGTCGCTTAGAATCAGCCAGCTCAACTCTTCTGAACTGTGGACAGGTTGTGCAACCCAGCCTGTTTGCAGCTCTGTCGAGCTTTTTCACAAAAAGAGTGTGATGAGCTTGCTCAATTCTTTGCAAAATAGGTGGCCGACATCAAGTCAGAGATCTGCTTAAAACTCTCTATGGGGGATGTGGTTGGC
Source organism: Neoceratodus forsteri (assembly GCA_016271365.2). NCBI lineage: Eukaryota > Metazoa > Chordata > Ceratodontiformes > Ceratodontidae > Neoceratodus > Neoceratodus forsteri. The sequence continues at coordinate 1,112,559,303 of CM028133.1, forward strand.
CGGCATTTGGTCACTATACCTCGTACTTCCTGGAGTACCTTTGACCTGCCGGAGTTCGAGGATACTATGTGGAATGTCCAGGGGACACGTCCTACATGCTGTAGTTTAGATCCGGGCGCCCGACTTCCCTGATATTAGGTTGCTATGAGATCATTGGCTCGTTTCTGGCTGAAATTGTGTGGTGCTTCTTGGAATCGGGTGAGTTTCCAAGCTCTCTGAAGGAGGCGGAGGTGACACCCCTTTTGAAGAAAGCTTTATTGGACCCAGACATTTTTGCTAACTACAGACCTATCTCGAATCTTCCCTTTATAGGAAAGGTTATTGAGAAAGTAGTGGCAATCCAGCTGGAGAACCATTTGACCATCTAAAATGTCTACAAACCTCTCCAGTCGGGTTTTCGTAAGAGGCACAGTACAGAGACAGCTCTGGTTCGGGTGCTCAATGATCTCCTGATGGTGAGAGATCAGAGAAACCATTGCATTCTGGTACTCCTCGATCTCTCTTCAGCCTTTGACACTGTAGACCATGGGGTCCTGCTCGAGCGCCTGAGGTCCATCTGTGGCCTGTCAAGTACAGTGCTCGGATGGTTTACATCTTTCCTAGCTGGTAGAAAACAGAGAGTTGTGGTGGGGACTTTTTCCTCTGACCCTGTCTCTCCATCTTGTGGGGTTCCTCAGGGCTCGATGTTGTCCCCCATGTTGTTTGCAGTGTATATGCTACCCCTCGGAGACATTGTTGGATGGTATGGGCTGAGGTTTCATTGCTATGCTGATAATACCCAGCTCTACCTGTTTTTTGCCCCCGACTAGGATAGTGCTCTCAGTATTTAATAACTGCCTTACCAAAATCCAAGACTGGATGAATTCAAGCTGGTTAAAGTTGAACACAGGAAAGACTGAGGTTATGATTGTGGACCCGGGCCACAGAATAGAGGGGTTGAGGACCAATCAGCTCTCTGGTTTATTTCTCAGGGGTGTTCCGATCCTTACCTCAGAACAGGTGCGCGACCTTGGAGTGTGCTTGATGATGGGCTGACCCTCCGTTATCAGGTGTCAGCAGTGGTTAAGTCAGTCTTTTATCATCTTAGGAACATCGCCAGGGTCAAACACCTTGTTCCGTCTAGTGATTTTCCTGTGTTGGTCCACGCCTTTGTGACCTCTTGCCTTGACTACTGCAACTCCCTTTACTTAGGGCTTCCCGGGGTTGATATCCACTGCTTGCAGCTAGTGCAGAACACTGCTGCTCGACTGCTGACAGGGGTGTCTAGAAGATCGCATAGCACCCCTGTGTTGCACGATCTGCACTGGCTGCCAATTCAGTGGCGGATCACCTTTAAGGTAGGTTTATTGACCTACAAAGCCCTACACGGACTTGGTCCCAACTACTTGAAAGAGCTTCTGATTCCTTACACCCCTGTGCGACAGCTCCGTTCGGCTGATGAGGGGTTGCTGGAGATTCCGAGGGTTATCCTGAAATCTTCTGGGGCCCGTGCTTTTATGTTTGCTGCCCCAATCCTCTGGAATTATCTTCCTCATCAGCTCAGGAAATGTATGACCGTGGGGAGCTTTAAGCAGGCACTTAAGACTTTTTTGTGGAGTCAAGCTTTTTATGGACCGTCATGATTTTAATGGTCTAATTTTAACTGTTATATTTTTAGGGAATTTGTTCTTAAATTCTGTAAAGCACCGTGGCACTTGAAAGGCACTCAATAAATAAAGCTTTATTATTATTATTATTATCATTTATTTATCTCTCCTCCCAAACCCAGTGTGTCAAAATCGGGCCTACCGTCTCCTGCCCCTGACAGGTTCATTCTGGTGTTCCCCAGGGCTCCATACTGGAGCCTTTGCTTTTTAGCCTCTATCTGAATATGCTCATCTCCGCTTGTGAGGGAAACCTACTTGTGTAGATGATGTTGTCCTGTTTGACTCGCACACTGACCCTCACCCCCTACAAAACTCCCTTCAGAACTCCTTCACCCAGGCTGAACGCTGGTTCTCTGACCACAGGCTTGTATTGAACCTAAAGAAAACAAAAAACATTATTTTTGTGCACAACCAGAGTAAATGCAAGCACTCTCCTCTCCAAGTTATATCTAGTATCCTCTTCCCCCTTGAACAACCTTCCTCCTTCAAATATTTCAGCGTTCTCTTTGATCCCTCCTTATCTTTTTAAAGGCAGGTACCAGGCCAAGGCCTTGGGACCTGCCCCCCCCCCCCACTGCCTCTCAAATGCCAAGGTTGGAGTCTGGCACCAGCTCACCTCCCCTACCAGAGGACTGCAGCCCATTCCATCACCAGACACACTCCCATTGACAGTTCTGCCGTGGTCAACCCCCTTCGGGGCCAGTCAGTGCATAGCTCCTGCATCAAACGATGTCAGAGCTGCTTCACCACCTCATGCCCCTGCCACCATTTTTGCCACCTCCATTGGCACCCTTGTTGATGCCATCATCGTTATCATCGGTGCAGCAGTTCATGGTGCCCACCATCATGTCAGGCCCTGAGTAACCTCCATTGACAGTGCCTTCTTCACCGTTTTCCCTTCCAGTTGACACTCTCCCAGTAATGGCCGACATCCATGATGAACTGGAACACAGTCCAGTATATATGGAGGAAGAGGAGGAGGAGGAGGCTATAAATGAAGAAAAGGAAGTGATTGATGTGGTATGCTCTAGCTCCACACTTTCTTCCTGCTCAGAGGAGAGCGTAAAAAACACTCCTGGATCACCCTCTAAGAATGCCTCTTTCCAGTCTTTCCTCAAGCTGGTCCAGGCTAAACTGGGGTTTGATGCAGAGGAAGAGGGTTCCTCGAAGAAGAACCTTTATGAATTTGTGAAAGTGTCTGCTTCCCCTACTGTCATAATCCCTCCAGTGCACTCAGTGTTCGAGGATGCTACTTTGACTACCTGGCATAGACCTGTTCATCAGAATAAAAAACAAGAAACTAAGAAGACCAGGGAAGGATAAGGGAAAAATACAGCTAAATAAGAAAAAGTGTTCAGAAATTAGACGGAGTCTTAATGCCAGGAGCCTGAGCAGTAAGATCAGTGAGCTTCAGACAATGATGGAAGACATGCAGATGAATTTTGTGGCCATCAGAGGAACTTAGGCCTCATAACAAAATGACTGGGACCTGACAGTCCCTGAATACACAGTGTTCAGGAGGGATATAGGAAAAGGTAGAGAGGGAGGCATAGCCATTTACTGTATCTCAAGAATGGCATTGAGGCTGTGGAAGATGGGTGCATGAGGGGTAGTAAAGGGGAGACAGAGTCGAAGTGGATTCTGCTCACGGCGGCCTCATGCAAGAATCTGTGCTTGGGGATGATCTAAAGACCACCAGGGTAAGGCAAGGAGTGGGACAGGGAGCTCAGGAAAAAAATAGAAAGGAGAGTGGCAAAGGGGAAAGTAGTGGTAGTGGGTGATCTGAACCTGCCGGATATCAATTAGGATGTTCCAGCTGCCAGGAACACCAAAAGTCAGACCTTGCTTGATACATTCCAGAACTGTGTGCTGGTGCAGCTGGTTAAGGAAACTGCCCAGCAAGCTGCCATTATCAATGTGGTGCTTACCACCTCAGAGGTGGTAGGATCTGTGAGAGTAGTGGAGCCACCAGGGAACAGCAACCACAACTCTATTTGATTTGAACTGGCCCTGAGGACCAGAAAGACCCACTGGAGAGCTGAGGTCCTTGATTTCACAAGGGCAGACTTCGGCAGGCTGAGGGAGTTGGTCCGGGACAAGTTAGCCGAGGTAGACAGCATAAGTGGCGTGAAAGAGAGATAAGGGGGCAATAAAGGGGGCCATTCTTGAGGCATCTAAATTATACACAAGAAAGTTAACCAAAGTAATAAGTGCAAGAGACCTTTATGGTTTTCAGTAAGAGTCAGAGAAGAAATGAGGGCCAAAAAAAGGCCATCATGAGGTACAAAAAAAAAAAAAACAGGGAGGAAGATTGAAGAGAATACGTATTGAGAAATATGGAGGCAAAGAGGGCAATTAGGCAAAAGCAGACACAGCTGTGTACTTCGGAGGGGTTAAGAGAGGAGAAAAACAATTTTTATGGTATACTAGGGACAAAAGGAAGAAAGGAAGGCGAATTGTTAGGCTTTCTGAGGGGGATAGGGTGATAGAGAAGGACGTGCAAAAGGTTACCATCTTTAATAATTACTTCCACTCTGTCTTCACATGGGAAGACAGTGAACCCTGGCCAGAGAGTGGTATCAATGTGACCACAAAGGGGGTCCCAAAGATGAGGCAGCCAATATTTACATGTGAAAGGGTCTGGAAAGGGCTAACAGCCCTAAAGACAGATAAGGCCCCAGGACCAGATGGGATACATCCAAGGGTGCTCCGGGAACTAGCAGTGTAACTGGCTGAACCCCTGGTAGGACTATTCAATAGCTCATTACAGATGGGGAGTGGTTCTGAAGGACCAGAGGGTGGCTGATGAGGTTCGGCTCCATATGGGGGGGGGGGACAAGGAACAAGCGGGTAACTATAGCCCTGTCAGTCTTACCTCTGTAGTATGGAGGCTGATAGAGTCACTGGTCAAAGAGGCCCTCGTGGATTACCTGGAGAGCAATGGTCTCCAGGATAGTAAACGGCATGGGTTTGTGGCAGGGAGGTCTTGTCAGACTAAACCTGATAGTTCTCTTTGACTGGGTGGTGAGAGCCACTCCTTGAATTTGCTTACTTCGACTTTCGCAAGGCTTTCAACTTGGTGCCTTACAGATGACTGCTAAAGAAGATGGAGGACTTGGGTGTGGCTAGGGACATAGTAAGATGAGTAGGTAACTGGCTAAAGGGGAAGCAACAGAGGGTTGTGATTAACAGGTTTAAATCAGAAGATAGTGAGGTCACAAGCAGGGTACCACAATGATCTGTCCTGGGCCCGGTTCTCTTCAATATGTTCATCAGAAATATTGGAGAAGGAATCCAGGGCAGGTTGTGTCTCTCTGTAGATGACACTAAGCTCTGTGAAATAGTGGATAATGATGATGGAATTAGGGAAATTCAGAGTGATCTGCAAAGATTAGAGAGGTGGTCTAGAGTTTGACAATTAAGATTCAGTGCCAAAAAGTGCAAGGTGGTGAACCTAAGGAATAAGAACCCCATGACAGAGTACTGGAAGGTTGGGGTAAGACTCAGCACTACGGCTGAGGAATAGGACTTAGGAGTCATCATTAATGACTCCCTCATAAAGTTAAGCCTGTGCAACAAGGACTATAGTGAGGCAAATAGGATGCTGGGATGTACTGGGAAGGGTATTAACAGCAGAAGGAAGGAGGTAATACCTCTTTATAGATCTTTGGTGAGGCCACACCTGGAGTACTGTGCCCAGTTCTGGAGTCCTTGCCTCATAAAAGTTAAAGACAGGCTGGAGACAGTGCAGCAGAGAGTGACAAAGATAATTCAGGCCCAACAGGGCAGGTCTTACGAGGATCGCCTCAAGGCACTGATCATGCACTCACTAGAGACCAGATGGGAGAGGAGAGATATGATAAAGACCTTCAAGTTTCTAAAAGGAATAAACAAGTTGAATTGTGGCGAATCATTTAGCATGAGTGCACATGTGGAAACTGTCAGGAGGGAGGTTCAAGAGGGATATGAGAAAGTATTATTTTACAGAAAGGGTGGTGGAACCATGGAACAGTCTACTAGCCGAGGTGGTGTGCACAAAAACCATTAATGGTTTCAAGCACAGTTTGGACACAGTGAAGGGTATAGTGGTTACTGTGGGCAACAGTAACAGGGAGGAGAATGAGGGGGTGGATAAAGAGGGCTAGAACCCTGTATGGACAGTAGGTCCTGAAGTTAGATACTGAACCATAGGCAGACTGGGTGGACTATCGTTTCCTTCTGCTGTCATTGTCTATGTTTCTGTTGTTTTAATTGCTTGCAGTACCAAGAAAGGCAGATAAGCAATATCCTGCCCCTACAGCCAAGCCGTATTATTCATCTTAGCCTGAAACAGATGCAATAGTCATAATGACTGCTTATGATAGATCAAAGGCACCCAAGCACATGAGTTCTCTTCCTCTTGATAAAGAGTTGAGGAAACTGGACGTGATGGGGAAGAGGACATTCACTTCCGCTTCCCTAGGCCTAAGGATAGCAAACTATCAGGCATAAGTATCAAAACTGCATGTGGAAAACAATGGTCTCCTTGGCTGGTAGAATGCCTGATGTCACTGGCAAGATACTGGTGGAGCAGACAGTTGTTAATGGCCTAGATGCCAGAAAGCACCTACTGAGGTCTGCTTACAATGCCTTGCATGCTGCTGCCCAGGCTGCAGCTTCTGGGATTTTGCTTCCACCGCGACTCTTTCCTGAGGTGGCAGGCTTTCCATCGGATGTTCAACACTCAGTATTTAATGCCCACTTCAGAGGAAAGCAACTGTTTGGATCTGACATATAAAATGCTTTGTGGGATCTACAGTCCTCAAAGATGACACAGATTCCTACAAACTCAGAACCCTAAGCCCCAGGGTAGGGCAGGGATTATTTTCATCTGCCCAGTGCACGTCCAGGCCATGGCTATTCCAGGGTCCAGGATGTGGTTCTGAGAGGCCTCAGTCTTCCCTTTTTGCAGGCCATAAACTTGCCTCCTGGTGCCCATGCCAGACTTACAAAAGGTCAGACTATTACAGGCATCCCTGCCATCCCCAGCACTTACTGAATCCCCTTCCTCCAACCTCACTGCCTCACAAAGTTCTGGTGGGAGGTCAAATCTACCTGTTCTTACAAAAGTGGAGGAAGATCACGACAGATGCTTGGATCTTGGAAGTGGTTCAGCTAGGACATGCCCTAGAGCTCCTTTCTGTTCCTCCAGTGACCCCTCCTTTGCTAAACAGATACCCTCTGGGACATCTTGCCCTCCTGCTAGAGGAAGTTCAAATCCTCCTCAGCAAGAGGTCTGTAGAACCTTTCCCAGTTTCAGAACAAAACGTGGGCAATTACTCCTGGTACTTCTTGGTACCAAAATGGACTGTGGATTTTAGGTCTGTACTAGACCTTCGCAGACACAATCTAATTTTTTTTTCATATATAATTTTTTATTTTCCATATAGATATTACATTCATATTTCAGTCAAATTTGTATTAAATATGCCAACATTGATACAGTATATAGTTAACAATCATCCAAATATAAATTCCATTATGCAATACCGTTATTGTTTTAACCCCCTTATTAATTTAAGTATAATTAAAATATTCCACAGTGTCTAAATGTTATAACTATCTGAAAAATTCATTTTAATGTAGAATATAAGACACAATCGTAGTTCTAAACACATCTGTTAACTGGAGGCAAATTGTCCCTTATTCCTTTGCATGTTGATCCTACTAAATCACCTAAATTTGGATCAATAGTCATAATTAACTCTTTATACAGTATTTTAATGTTTCCGTAAATTGGAACCACCATTTATGATAACCTATTATTGGTAATGCTACATTTTTCCAATTTTCAAGGCTCATCCATTTAATTGCTATTGTTGATAAGAAATTTTTTTCCTAGAAATATGATCCTGCAAATAGGATATAACATTGTTAAATAGATATATATCAATCTTTAAAGGGATTTCTATACCAATTATCAATGTAATTATCTTTTGTAATTTTTGCCACCAGTTACAGTATATACAAATGGACAAGACCAAAAACAGTGTGTTAATGTCCCTTTTGCCCACAACTATGCCAACATTTATATGGGTAATCCGAGTTTATTTTATGTATAATCACAGGTATCCAGTATGCTCTATTAATTATTTTGTCTTGTATAGTTTTGTTTCTAGCTGAAACATAATTTTTATTATTGGTTTTCCTTAGTCGTTCCCATTGTAGATATGTTAAATCTATGTTTGCGTCTTGATTCCAAACTTGATTCTTATTTTCTCATGTTCCTTTTAGGTACTTCAGTTAATATGTTATAAAAGCTAGCCAACAACTTTTTTTGTACCTAATTGTAATACTTTCCTTTGTTGTTTTATTTGAACAGATATACTGTCTTTCCCATGACTAAACAATCTGTTCATACTTTGGAATTTAGCTATTAATGTATAATAGTATAAACAGTTCCATACTTTCCCTTTTATTATTTTAATAAAGTCCTGGTATTTAGGTATTTCTCTGTCAATTGATATTTGATTCCAGTTATTTAAACAATTATTCTGTAATAATCAAAAAATAAAGTTAGAACTGTTATGCCAGATCCTCCCATTATAGTCTATAGGGAAAGATAACCAAGGTAGTTGAAGTTTATAAGGTTTATCAATATGTTTTTTGACAAGATGGAACCATGAAGTCAACATACGTTCTTTAAGATTATGGAAAAAATTTTAAAAAAAGATATGGTGCATTCCAATGTATGGCTTAAGTGGGAACATAATTGCTTTATATAAATACTGATCTCTTTTAGGAAAAAAGATCCATTGGTAATAATTTTACAATTGTATTGGCATCCATATATTTGAGTGGGCTTGGGCGTCCCATTCCTCTTAGAACGCTGGGTGTTATCATTAGATTCCATGGTATTTGAGGTTTCCCCCCTCCAAAGGAATTTATGAAATATTTTTTTAATATCTTGAAACAATTTATCGCCCGGTGCTCCCAAAATATTTTTCAAGACGAATATATAATGTGGCATTGCCATCATTTTGATAGTATCTATTTTTCCCTATAGTGATGAAGTTAAGTCTTTCCAGTTCTCTAGTAGATGTTTTATTTTTCCTTTAGCTTTCCAATAATTAACTTTTTATATTTTGCTGTTGATCAATAGACAAATATATACCTAAATATTGAATCTGGGATTGTGTTTTAAACATAGTTAAATATTTATTACAATCATCTTTTGATTTTGATAATTTCATCATTACAGTTTTACTGTTGTTTAACTGATATCCAGATATTTTGGAGAATACATCTATTAATTGTAAAAAATATGGTAAAGAGACATTTATGTCTTTGATCAACAATAAAAGATCATCAGCAAAGACACTCATTTTTGTCCTCTGGCCTTGATATATGAATCCCTTAATGTTACTTTCTTTTCTTATAGCAGATAAGAAAGGTTCTGTTGCTAATATGAAAAGAGCGGGTGATATAGGCAACCTTAGCTAACTCCATTTGACATTTCAAATTCTTCTGTTCGGTATCTATCAATAAGGAATCAAACATTACTTCTATAATATAGTTTTTAATTAGTTTTAATATTTGGAAAGGTATACCCTATCTTTCTAATGCTGAACATATATATTCCCTATTTATTAAATCAAAGGCCTTGCTGGCATCTATAGCCAATGCATAGAATATATCTGATGCATATTTTTCCTCCAAATTTATCAAGTGAATTATAGTTTGGATCTTTTTATTAGCTTGGTATAATGTCCTTCCTTGCAAAAATCCATTTTGATCTGGATGTATATAGTTATTTAAATGAATTTGCAATATAGTGTTAATTATTTTAGCTATCAATTTGGAATCTGAATTCAATAATGCTATTGGTCTGTAACTATCTGTAGATTCATTAGGTTTACCTTCTTTATGTATTAATATTACTTTTGCAGTTTGCATGGATGGAGGAATGTGTAATAATCTATCATTATCCAATAGTTCCTCTATTATCCTTTTGATCCTTGGTTCAAGTTCTTCTAGAAAGACCTCATAAAATTCACTTATTAGTCCATCTAACCCGGGGGCTTTATTCCTAGGTAATGATTTAATAGTTTCTCTAATTTCCTGAAGGGTAATTGGGGTAAAATCAAAAGGGTATGAAACTATATTGGCCACATGGAAACATTTGTCAGAGTCATTATTAGTATAACTTAGTTCTTTTTGATATATTAATTTATAGGTATTCATAAAGCAATTAGCCATAGATTCATCTGTTATATGACACAATCTAATTATTGAATACAGAAAGTTATGGTTGCTGTAGATATGAAGAACACATACTTTCATGTCAAAATCCACAAGTCTCATCACAAATACCTACATTTCCTGCTTCAGGTCTCGTACTGTCAGTTTTGTGTCTTGTCCTTTGGTTTGTGTTCTGCACTGTGCGTCTTTACCATCATTTTTGCAGTGGTAGCAGCTGTCCTCCACAAGGAGAGCCCCTATGTCTTCCCATATATAGATGGCTGGCTTCTGAAGGCCTCATTGCAAGAGGCCATAGGTCATACCCTGTGTCAGACAAAACAGCTGTTTGCCCAGTTGCACATCCTAGTCAACAAACCACAACCAGTCTTCAATCTGTATCAATGCATGCAATACATAGGAGCAGTCTTGGACCTGGGCTGTGTCGGGCATTTCTAGACTCAGCTGGTCTCATCCAGTGACTTTATATCGACCAGATGCCAGCTATGGCTCATCCACCTCATGGCCACAGCCATCTTGACTGTCTCTCTGGCACAACTGCACATGAGGATCCCACAGTGGTTCTTCCAGGCTCAGTGGGCACAGCATTCCAATGAATTGGACAGTCTCATACTGGTGATGCCTCCACAATGTCAGTGTCTGCTCTAAAGTTGCATTGCTACAGTGTAGAGACAAGGTTCCCATTTCTCCATCATTCACTGCTCCTGGTGATGACAATGAATACCTCAGGTTCAGGATGGGGTGCCCATCTGGGCCCCTTAAGAACTCTGGGCCAGTGGACCCCATTCGATTCAGTTCTGCACAGCAGCACTCTGGAGAGGAAGGCTGTTCTGTATGGTCTACAGGCCTTTGCTACCCTCCTTCCAGGGCATCAGCTGCTCATTCTGACAGACAATATTTTACTGAAGGCAAAGTCCACTCATCCTCTCTGAAGCAAAGTGAGAGTTTGGCACTGGGTGATAAAACGCAACATGTCTCTGTCTGCAGTGTTCCTCCCTGGTACCCTGAATACCCTGGTGGATCGCCCAAGTCAGTCACGGATGCTGTGCCATGAGTGGGAGCTCTTAGATTCTGATGTGGATGACCTCTTTGTAAAATGGGTCATCCAGACATAGACCTGTTTGCATCTCCGTACAACACAAAACCGCCAAGCTTCTTCTCATGTGCTCCAGGGCCTGGAGTTTTCTGGTGAGACGCATTATCGCTCTCTTAGAAAAGGAGATTCATCTATGCCTTTCCTCCCTTCCCTCTCATACAAAGGTTTCTGGTCAAGGTGACAGCTGAGCTGGCCATCCTGATTCTGGTGGCCCCATACTGGCCCAGACAAATTTGGTTCCCTCTGCTTCAGCAATTGGCAGCAGAACCCCATCTTGCTTCCTCTGCAAAAGAGACTTCTGACACAGGAGCAGGGTGCTCCGGTGCATCCAGATCTGTAGTCCCTGCACCTCCATCCCTGACCCTGGAAGATGTAGAACTCTCCCGCTTCGGGGGTTTCCCTGGCGGTTGCTGTTCTCTTGACAGCTAGAATGCCATCTTTGTGGCTGATCTACTTGCTAAAATGGAAATGTTTTACAGTCAGGTGTGCTGCTCATGCCCTGAATCCCATTACATGTCCGGTGTGCCCAGTTAATCTAGTACTTGACTACCTCTTATCCCTTAAGAACTCAGGCCTCGTGTATTCTTCTGTAAAGGTCCACTTGGCCATGGTATCAGTTTTTCATGCCCTCACGAATGACAAGACTACCGTGAGGTTTCCCATAGGTTACTCAGAGGTATCCTACTTCTGCACCCCACTGTCTGCAATCCGGTTCTGGTGTGGGGCTTTAATTTGGTCCAAGAGACCCCTACTGTGTCTCTCTTTGAGCCTGCTGTTTCTTGTGAGCTGCACTTATCTCTTGGAAGACACTCTTCCTAGTGGCCATTACATCTTGCAGACACATTTCTGAGTTATAGGCTCTGGTTGAAGATCCTCCTTTTACTGTTTTTCACAAGGATAAAATTACACTACATACTGATCATCGTTTGATACCTAAGGTCATATCTGAGAGAATACTAAATTTATTTATTTATTTAGTTTTTGTTGACCGGGTAAGTGCACTAGACAAATCCTGCCTATTTTCAGGCACGACCCGGGGGAGGGGGATACAGATGAATGCCAACTGACTTTGAACCAGATTAAGCTGTTGGTGGTATTTTTAGTGAATGAGGGAAATTTGGCCAGGACACTGGGGAAATTCCCCTACTCTTTTCGATAAGTGCCATGGGATCTTTAACATCCATCTGAACTACCACCAATCCAGGCAGATGGGACCTCGGTTTAACGTCTCATCCGAAAGACGGCACCTCAGAAGTGCAGCACCCCTCTCATGCTGCACTGCAGTGTCAGTACTGGGATATTAACCCAAGTGCCAGATGTGGGAACTGAACCCACAGCCCTCTGATCTCCCGGCCTCAGAGGCGAGTGTGCTACCTACTGAGCCACTGACACTCTAAATAAATCAGACCCTTGACTTTCCTGTTTATTTCATGACTCCCACTGATATTGGGGAACGTCGTTTACAGGTGCTGGACATCAGCAGAACACTGTGTTGGTACTTGGATTATACTGAGAATGGTAGACAATCCTCACAACTGCTTGTGATTTTCACCCGCCACCCCCCAATGATGGGTGCTTCCATTTCCAAACAGGATCTCTCCAAATATTTGGCCTGTTACATAACTTTCTGTTGTCAGAAGCACAGTAAGTGGCTTCCCGATTCTGTCTGTGCTCATTCCACCTGCGGAGTGGCTACTTCAGTGTTTTGTTTTTACAATGTGTCTGCTGCTGACCTGGTGCCACTTGGAGTGCTGTTCCTACATTCACTAAACACAAGAATCAGGACATTGTATCACATAGACATGCCGGCTATGGCCTTACTCTTCTGCAAGGCCTCCCTACTTAGGGTCCTTAGATCTTGCCTTCCACCCTCAATGCTTGGTTCTGCTTGAGAATCATTCCATGAAGTGGCTCTGTAGAGGGAGATGCCCTTAAAGAAGATAGAATAGTTACCTACTTTAACAGTAGGATCTTCAAGAGAATCTCCTCCATTGGATCATAACTCTCCCTCCCTCCTCCTTACCCCCCCCCCCTCCTTTTTGGTGGTGGGTGGTTATCCTGCCTGCTTTTGTATGCTGGTTCTCCTCAGATGCCTTATTCGGCATAAGTTTCCATATCCTCTCCTGTGTGCCTGGTTTGGTCCTGGTTGCTTCGGTCCCTGCCGGTCCAATGATCCTCCAAGCTTGTCTCTGGCAGGAAACTGAGGCATGCTGGGGATACCCACATTATATAGGCATCAACAAGGCACGTCAGCGTGAGTGGCCCCAGCCAGCAAAAAACTGCTTAATTTTTAAGTTGTTGTTTTTTTTTTGGGGGCAGATTTTAAAACTTTTTCCAGCAGGGAAGGAGTTAAACTCATGAAGTGCTTTTGTTGGGGTACTGATTGCTGCTTGTGGAGCAAACACTGTGTTAATTGTTGCCATTGTTGCTGTAGGTTGTTTGGTAAGCTTGAGGCAGGGTAGTAATTGTTTTATGTGTGGGCTGTTAAAAAACAGACATACTTTTTGTTTGAAGCTTTTTAAAACAAGCATTTGTCAATGCCGAATGTTGCTTGCTTGTATGTGCTGTTTAGGTATTTGGAAGTGACAGTTTCATGCCTTCCTCCCAAGACATCCACTGTGTCTTTCCATTCAGTATTCACAGAACAGTGGGAGGGGCAAGGGCCACAGCAGTACAGCAGTTGCCAAGGGGGTAAAGAGGTGGACAATAGTCCATTCAAAGGCAAAAAGAGTCCTGCAGGAGCTCACTAAATTGAAGGTAGACAAAGCGATGGAGCCAGATGGCATACGCCCAAGGATATTAACAGAACTGTGAAGGGAGATAGCAGTACCTCTGGCAGCCATGTTCATTGAGTCATTCAACATGAGTGAATTGGAGGAGGGCATATGTGGTCCCTCTACACAAGTCCGGCAGCAGGGAGGAGGCAGGGAACAATAGGCCATTCAGCCTCACCTCAGTAGTGGGGAAGATCATGGAGACATTGCTTAAAGAAAGGATAGTGGGGCATCTAGATGCCATCGGAACCCAGGACCATAGACAACATGGATTCACAGTGGGGACATCATGTCAGATAAATCTGGTTGATTTATTTGACTGGGTGACAAAGGAAGTGAATCAGGGTGGGGCAGTGGACAACGCTTACCTTGATTTCAGCAAAGCCTTTGACACCATCCCATATAGGAGACTGATAAACTAGCTGGGTAGGCTGGACATGTGAGAAAGGGTGGTAAACTGGGTTAGAAACTGGCTAACAGACAGGAGGCAGAGAGTGGTGGTAAATGGTATGCAGTCTAGGGAGAGGGGGCGACCAGTGGGGTGCTGCAGGGATCGGTCCTGGGGCCAGTTCTGTTCAATGTCTTCATAAGTAATATTGCAGAACATCTGAAGGGAATTTTTTCACCAGATTTTCAACATAGCCATTTTTAAGACCTCTGCTCATGAACAGTGTCACTGTGATTTTCTTAATTTGTCCCGTACATTGATTTTGCACACCGACTGCGCCATTGTGCGCTACATGGGTGGAAACACATTTTGGGTGAGATGTGAAAAATGACAGCTATACTACTCATAAGAAGGTGTGGTAAAATGGCAATGTTGAAAATCTGGAGTGAAAATAATGAAAATTAGCACTGCAGTGCGTGGGAACTTTAGCCTGCCTTACGCTCGTGAACAGTCATTTTTGGAATTTTTTCACCAAATTTTCAACATAGTAATTTTAAGACCTTTGCTCATGAACAGTGTCACTGTGATTTTCTTAATTTATCCCATTACATTGATTTGCAGCACACCGACTGCGCCATTATGCGCTACGCCAAGTGAAACATGTTTTTAGTGAGATGTGAAAAATGACAGATGTACTGTTTATAAGAAGGTGTGGCAAAATGGCAATGTTGAAATCTGGAGTGAAAATAATATTGAAAATTCCACCGAACTTACGGCGTTAAGAGGAACTACAACGCAGCGTACAAGTAAAACAGTCATTTTATGGAATTTTTCACCAAATTTTCAACATAGCCATTTTAACACCTGAGCTCATGAACAGTGTCACTGTGATTTTCTTAATTTATCCACGTACATTGATCTACTTTTTACCGCCTGCGCCATTGTGATGCTACATGGGCAGAAACACATTTGGGTGAGATGTGAAAAATGGCAGCTGTACTGCTCATAAGAAGGTGTGATAAAATGGCAATGTTGGAAATCTGGAGTAAAAATATAGAAAATTCGCGACCTTACGAGCGTCTGTAGGAACTACGCAACGCATGCTCGTAAAACAGTCATTTCTAGGAATTTTTTCACCAAATTTTCAAAATAGCCATTTCAAGACCTCTGCTCATGAACAGTGTCACTGTGATTTTCTTAATTTGTCCCATACATTGATTTCAGAACCGACTGCGCCATTCTAGCTTCATGGGCAGAAACACATTTTGGGTGAGATGTGAAAAATAACAGCTGTACTACTCATAAGAAGGTGTGGTAAATGGCAATGTTGAAAATCTGGAGTGAAAATATTGAATTTTCGCGAACTTACGAGCCTGCGCGAGAACTGGGCGAACGACGCCTGAAAACAGTCATTTTTGGTTTACACTTCTTCAACATGGTTGTATTTTCTCTCACATGATGATGTCATTGTCTGCGCTATTCGGGCCAAAGCGTGATTTCGAGTACACGTGGCCAGTCACTGTGTGAAATCACCCTTCGGCCCGAGTAACGCCATGACAGTGAATCATTTATGAGAAGGGGTCCCAAACCCCATGTTGAAAACTTGCAAAATTCCCAAATGCCTGAGATATGCAACAAAGTTGAAACCCCTATCTAGCCCATTATACAGCTTACTGGCATTTCCTCAGTTCGCAGTCAGCTTTGAAGAGTGCAGGCGTGTTCCTGGTCCACGAAGATCGTCGCGCCAGAGTCGGAGGTAAGTATGGGGTGGGGGTGTGGGGAGGCTGGATCACGCAGTGGGTGGGTGCAGGTTGTGGGGGTTGGGAGGCAACAGGACGCTTTTTTCTTTACAGGTTTAAAATTAAACAAAGAGATGGCACGGACATTTGCCATGCTGGGGTGGGCTCTCAGCGTTGCACAGGACTGGGGGCGTTCAACCCGGCGGAGATTGGGCACCCCGTCGGCCCTAAGGAATAGTTGCCACGCTGGGGTGGGCTCCCAGCGTGGCACTCTACTACTGGGAGGGAGGACAGTGCAAGCCACGAGGATTGGGCACCCCTGTCGGCTATATGAGTAGTTGCCATGCTGGGTGGGCACCCAGGTGGCATTTTTTAAACCTTTGGGGGAGGGAGCGCAGCACAGCTGGCAGGGATTGGGCACCCGTCGGCTGCACAGTGCGTGGGGGCGCGTGCGTGTGTGTGTGTGGGGGGCTGCGCGCGGGCAGGCGATATCTTATCGCTGCTCACTCGTCAGCTCCCCTTTCAACACTGTACCACTGCATTTTGGAGCATCATGGACGGCTCAAAATCGTTAACTTCCCAAGCGGCGCCTGCCAGCACACTGACTGAATTGGAGGAGGAGGTGACACACCTCCAAAATCTCCAATGATGGCACTATGTTTCTTGCACATGCGTGCAAGCAACATGAAAATGGCTTAGAAATCTCTGTTTGGAAGAGTTGGTTAGTGTGTTTATTTTGTATCAACATTTATTTTGTGGTGAATGACATTATTTCTATTGAGTTAAACTGTTTCCATTTCCATGTTAACAGTGTTTTGTATTGGAGTGGTGCATTTAATGCCCAAAGAGGTGGGATGCAGCATGTTGCTTGGGGTCTTGCTTTGTACCCATTTTCTCAATCTCTCAATCTGTCTAATTCCTGCATTTGTGTGTATTTTTAAACCAAGTGCTGTGAAGACAAGATGGGTAGCTTCACTAAAATGTATGCTGATGAGGGAAGGATATACAGTGAACTGTTTGTAACGTGCTGTCGTGCTTTTTACAATGTATTTTTATCATCTGTAATACTCCAGCTAAAATGCAACATCTTCTTTTCATAGGGTCCAGATTTTTGCCTATTACATCAAGTCACACAATGCATATTTGGCTCTAACAGGGTCTGTGTAGCACTGTCTGTGTTTTAACCTTTGCTCTGGTGTGAAACAAAATTTTAAGAAAGCCTTTTTTTGTGAAAGTATGGTTTTGAAGCTCAGGTAGGAAAGGTTAAAAAGTTGTGTTTTGATGATGTCACAGTTGATTAGTGTGGGTATTTCAGATTGACACACACCTGCGAACTATATCGTCGCACTGGCTGGCTAAACTTCGAAGGCAGGCTTAGATATCATACCTGTCTCTTTGCTAAAAAAAAACTCTCCCTTAGCCTCTCACCCTCTGGCCTCCGACTCCTGCTACAGCCTGCCCCACACTCCAGGTACACGAGAAAATCCTCCCCTGCCTTTCAAGTTCCTCACTGCAGAACCTCCCTGGGCCTATAGTCCTTCTTCTACAGAGCCCCCCTCTGGTTGAATGAACTACCCTCAGCTGACTCCTCTGAAGTGAGGCTAGGCCCCTTTAAATTCTCTCTTCGCTCAGAAATCCCCAACCGCAGTGCCTGTGATTGCAATGAGTCTTAACCATCTTCCCCGCCACTAACAGCAGTGTTACCAAACCCTTTGTCCACTCTGGTCTGCTTACTGATTGCCTTCTTTGCAACTGCGTAGTACTAGATACCTCACTGTTAGCATCATTTTTGACTCGAGGGCTCTGCCTTTACACCCCTCGAACATGTTAAGCACCTGTATGTATGTTGCTCGTCTCTGTGCTTGGTTTAAGTCTTTTATTTTTTGACGTGGTGCCTTTGCAAAGAAGTCCCTGACTCAAAGGATTGCAATTCTGATTCTCGTCCATAAATAAATAAATAATTAACTTGGACTGGGGCTGTGTGAGTGTGTAACTGGGTGCAGGCAAAAGTCATAAACTATTAAAACAGCATGCTAGTTAGCTGGCATAAAAAAATATTATCCTACCTTTTTTTGCAGGACGTATTTCTGCTAGTCTCAGATTTCATTCAGTTGTGTTTCAGATGGTGTTAAAATTGCAGATGTTTTAATTTGCATGACTGCAGAGTAAAGATGGAAGCCCTCAGCATCTTTTAATCATCTCCTTCCTGGTGCTCACGCTTTAACTGCACCCACTGTATTCATAACGCAGGCATGTCAGGGTGTTGGTGGCACATGCTTCTGATGAGAAACAGCACAGCGCCACCCTGATCTGCTTAAACCCATGATATAGTGGACCTGGCAAAGGGACGAGAACTTTCAAGAGCTTCAAAATTCTCTGTTTGGCCTCAGGAATGAAATACAACGCTAAACAAAAAGAAGATATATTGCTGATTTTGTCTGTCCGGTTCTATTCCTCCCACTACATCACCAGCACTGCGACCTCACAGACTGTGGCATCACAGGGGACTGACCTGGCAGCTGCTGAGTGGCTCTTCCTGAGCAGCTGTGATGTCACAGTCAGTGAGGTCACAGTGCTGATACTGTAAAGAGGGAACAGAGCTAGATATGTTAGCTGCCAGGCAGAGTGCTGCTCCATAGATCACACCTTATAACATAAGATGACAAAAATATTCTTATTAACCAAAGGGAACAGAAAAAGTGCCCAGTATAGCAAAGCGTGACTGCTTTTTAAAGCTAATGCTGGTTTTCAGTGGTACACTAGCACTTTAACTAGTACTGCTGCTGTAAGACAATCCAGTTAGTAGGGTGATGCCACAACATTCTAATCGTTGTCGATTGTGGTGTGGCAAGTCTGCAGGTTTCCTACAGGAGAAAAGACCTGTGTATTATAAGTGAATAATGTGATCTAGAAGGAGGAGGGGGAGAAAGAGTAGAAATATCAGGTGGAGAAAGAGGACCTGAATCTCCTTCTGTTTTCCTGTTTCTGCTCAGGCGGTCCCATGGCAGAAATATCCATACTGGGCCGGAGAGGACCTCATGGACATCCCGGTGAAAGGACAGTTTGATGGTGCGGTGGCAGTGGTAGATGGATATGTGATACCGGCACCACCACTGGAGATGTGGAAGAACAAAACTGCAGGTTACAATGATGTGCCATTCGTGGTGGGCACAACCCACCAAGAAACGGACTTCAGGTATAATTTGGACTCTGTTTCTAACAGCATTTTGTCCACATTAGTGAGCAAATATTAACCCTGCACTTCTGATGCCCATTGTGTCCCTTTTCTTTGAACTTGATTGCTCTTTGTTGGGGAGAGAGAGAGAGATGATCTTGTTTTTTTTTTTTTTCATTTGTAGTTATGCTCCCATTCTCCCCACGGCAGCCCCCATCTGACTGACCACACCCCCAGCCTTGTCACCCAGTTCCTCTGGGTCTTACCTTAGGCTGCCCTGGCTGTAGGGTGGTCACCCAGCCACCGGTTTGCAGCCTGCGGAGGGTCGGTCCTCATCCTGCCACCACACAAGGGATTTTCCATTTTCTCCCTGGAGCGTGACACATCAACACATGTATGTGGAGGCGTGCGCACATTGTGGAGTCCTGAAGCACCCACCCTTCCATTGGCACCCTCATTACATCCTGCCTTCAGGCCTCCACCTGGGGGCAGTCATGCAGCGGGGCCACCAGGCCTCCCTCTCCAGGGAGTGGAGAGCTGTCCATCCGGACACTCGATCCTCTCCATTCCCTGCCAACCCCCAGCAGCCCATGCTTGTTCCTGAACATGGGTCGCCGGCGTTGCGCAAGATGTGGCATCCAGCGCCTCAACCCTCAATGCCACTGGGCAGATCTGTGTTTCTGAAGGAAAAACATCATTAAAATTTTGCAGACACCCCAGGTTTGCACCCTGAGTCCAGGGCATCTGTTGCTGACTGGTGAGGTGGAGTTCTGGTGTCTATTGGATGCCTCCTTCCTCAGAGAGGGAGTGCACCTCCTTCTGTTGCGCAACTGCCCCTGGTGGCCCAGGGAGGAGGATGTGTCATGTGGAAAGGAACAAGTGGTTCCTCTGGAGTGGACTTACATTGGCATGAACCCACTTGCCTTGCAAGTGACGTGGAAGTGTCACGCGCCCAGAGTGGAGCCGGCAAGGGAGTTCTGGAGGTAGGGCAGGGCTCATCCACCCTTCCATACAGCCCTGATAGGTGCTCTGCTAGGTCACTTCTCAGCACCACATCAGGGAAAAAATACCTCAGCAGCACCAGGCAGGTGAAGCCACCCCACACCCACCATGAGGGTCCTTCTGACTCCTCTTGTGCCTCACCAGCTCCTCCTCCTCCTGGGCTTCAACCATCGAGTGAAGTACCCTCCTCCTAGCTTGTGGAACTGGGGGGAGCCCACCTACAGGGGACAAGCTGTGGGTTACAGTCAAGGTGTCAGGAGAGAATGTCAGGCAGAGGCTGGTGGCGGGTAGGAATAGCAGAGGAGTCCTGTGGTGGACAGAAGGGCTTGGGCAGGTAGAAGGAGGACCTGGCAGCTGGTGAGGAGAAATGGGGGGGCCAAAATAGAAAGTGAATAAAAAGTACAAGCTACATATCTACATCTGCAGTTACAAACAATCCCGGGAGGACATGGTGCATAATAAGTATGTCCTAAGCTTTGGTCAGGTGTGCAGATGTAGACCCTCACTAACTGATTGCGAAAGAAGACAGAAAATAAATCCAATGGTTGTAGACTCCACAGCCAGTAGGGACAGCCATGGAAGTTTGGGGTATGTGCATACTCCTAAACATCCGTTCTGTGTTGGTTAATCTCACCACCCTCATAAGCAGGGGGTAGTAGCATCAGTTATCTATGGGGACTGTGCTCTAACTCTGGATTTGCATACACCTTGACCATCTAGCATGTAATTAAACACACCTCCTGGGGAAAGTACACACAGTAACTCTTAACAGACAGGTAACCATTTAACTTATGGTATTTCATTTAAAAGGCACTGGGTTTCAGATGTGATTCTAGTCAGTCCAGGATACCTTGTACTTATTCAGATATTTCATTTACAATTTTCCTATCACTGCAGTATTTCACATGTTGATAGGGGAGTGTGGACTACTTGATGATTGTAATTTGAGGATACTGGTTTTCAATACGCTGTTGTATGTAGCATTCAATTAGGGTGTATGAGTGCCTGCTCTGTAGCTGAAGGCCGTGCCTTAGCCTCCTTAGAAACATAGAATTTGACGGCAGACAAGGACCACTTGGCACACCCAGTCTGCCCATTTGTCCCTGCCTATACTGTCACCACAGACCCTACTTGATCTCTGCCCTCCCCATTCCCTTGTGCTTTTCCCATGCATGCTTGAAGCCCACCGCTGTTTTTGCCTCCACCTCCACTGGAAGACTGTTTTAGTCATCCACCACTCCTTCAGTGAAGAAGTACTTCCTCACATCTCTCTCTTGAATTTACCCCTTCCAGCTTCATTGCATGTCCCCTTGTTCTCGTGCATCTTTTCGTCTGAAAAATATCCCCTTCTGTACCTCCATGAGGTATTTATAGATCTCTATCATGTCCCTCCTCTCTTCTTTCAGTGTCTTCTTGTAGGGCTCCTGTTGCAGCCCCTGCACCAGTTTAATTGCCCTTCTCTGGACAGCCTCCACTCTGTCTATGTCCTTCCTGAGATGTGGTCTTCAGTACTGGACGCAGTACTTAGGTGGGGTCTCACCAGCGATCCATACAGTGGCAACACCGCCTCCCTCCTTCTACTTGAATACATTTGAAAGTAGGTTTGTATGCTCTAATAGTATTTTTATCCTGTATAAAAATAAAACTTTTTACAACTACTACTTCTCACATCAATACCATACACAGAAAGCTCCTCCCTAAGGTGGCACCCTATATTGCAACAAAGCTTGTATCTCCCTCTTGGTCTGCCCTGGGATCATTTTTAAAATGAGCTTGTCCGTGCTTGACTACAGGGATGCAGTCTGTGGGGTCGCCCCAAAATCCCCCAGATCCAGACTGGAACCTTTCTTCCATTCTTACTGCTATTTCATCACTACCCCCCAACACACACACACACACACACACTGTCATCACTGCTTGCTCTATCAGTGCCTGTCTCTCCCCTCCTTAGAATCTTTGCTCCTTTCGCACCATACCTTCCTTTCTATCCAAGTACTGGCTTTCCTACCGCCACTCTGTCCTGTCCCTGCTTCTCCCCTTGTTTGTTCTGTTCATCCAACTCCCAGACCATTTCTGTCTCTCTCTCTTGCTGCCTGACGTCTGCTGGTTAAACTGCATCCTTTGTATGTCCATCTGGAATAAGCCACCTGCTTCGATATGTCTCCCTTCCTTTCACTTTGTATCTCTCTCTTTGAAATCGCTCCTAAATGACCTCTTTACCCCTGCTTGCAGCTGCTGCTAGTTACCTCTGTGATTGCCTCTGGGAATCCAGTGCTGTAGGAACCTTTTGTATTTGTATATCTATCCTGAACTATTCTTATGCATTCATGCACCATTTGTAATAGTGTCACTTTTGTCGTTTATCTTTCTGGTGCTGTGTATTATATGTTTGTAATATATGGATTCTGTAAATAATAACCCCAAAAAGCGTACTAAAAATTCCTTGTAATACACTGGTCCAAACTCAATAATACTATCGATGGAAACCCGTAATACTATCGTTGAGATCCCGTAACACTGTTGATGGACAATCTCAACGATAGTATTATCGCACTTTGATCAAGGGGCAAGCGAAAACCTGACAGCCTGCGCTGACTGCAAGCCAGCTTTTACTGTAACTGCCACATACAGTAAAAGCCGGCTAAACATTCACGACGCATCTAAAGCCTGACAGAAAAATGGCACTTTATAAACAGAAAAATCCATCGGAACAAAGACTGCCCTTACAAAAATCCCCATAACCAGCAAAAAAAAAAGTGACGGTACGTCATGTACTCGGACTCCAGAGTCTGACTAAGTCTCCACAGAAACCGTCGCACAGTCGAGAAAAAAAAAGCTTGTTTTACTGCCGTTTTGTTTTTCAGTTCATTTTCCAGTTTACAGTTTCCGTGTGTGAACTTTCTACACAGTTTGAACATTTATCTTTCTAGGGACATGGATGTGTTGTTCATCCACACTATCTGGCAGGTTCCTTGCCACTTTAAATCTTGCCGGAAGGTCTTTAAGCTGGCTCCTCCCACCCGGGTGGTAAAACTCTCGGCTCCGCCCCATGACGCTAGATCTTCCTTACCGCTTGGAAGCTCAGGTTCCCTCCTTAACGCTCTGCGATTAAGCTTTGGGCCCAACAACTTCGACTTTGAAAATTTCTTCAAAACTTTTCTACACCTTCACGGTCTTCATCCCTCGCAGCTGCAATGGACAAATCGACTCCCGGTTTTCGGAGATGCCCCTGTGGGCAGAAGATGTCTCGGACGGATCCGCACTCCACGTGAGTTTACTGCCTAGGCCAAGAGCACGACCCGCAGGCCTGTGAACTGTGCTCATCTTTCTCGGTCTACGTCCTTGAGGATCGCTACGTCGTCTCAAACTTAGCCGAAGGAGATTTCCTCCGTTAAATCCAAGGAGGTCGACTGGCGGTGTCATGGCTAGGCTCCGCGAGAACAACTTGAGCGGATGATCGCCTCGAGAGGAGGCGGCTCATGCCGCTACATCTTCGGCTACGGCATTCGTTCCGCTCGCCGGGGCCTCCTATTCGCTTCTTTTAGGAGCTGCTCTGACCTCTCGACCAAGGTGAGGTCCAACTTCTTCTGGACCATTTATTCGGTCGAAGAAAAGTAAGGAGAGTAAGTCCATCGTCGTCGCTCTTGGGTGCGGAAAGATCTCCTCCCCTTGGCCGACAGTGAGCTTCGGTCGCAGTTTTTCGGCTTTTGGCCACTGGCTTCACGGTGGCTCCCGTCCAGGCCAGGTGACCGAGACTCCCGCCCGGCGTGGTCGAGATTTTTCTCGACCCGTTAGACGGGTTGTCGGCTGGAGAAGCCGAGAATTCCTCCTCCCCGGTTTCCCCGGCGAGGATTGAGGATACCGTCGGCTCATCTGCGCATCCAGCCCTGGAGCCGTCGGATTTGCCAACCGAGCTGAGAGGATTGCCGATCCTCGGCTCCCCGCCGCGCCGACCTCGGCCTAGCCGAGATTCTCGGTCTCGGTCTCGGACATCGTTGCGGTCTAGCCGATCCCGTCGACACAGGCAGTCTCGGTCTCGGCACATGACAAGCGGCGTCGCCGCTCTTCCTCATCTTCCCTCCTCTCGGGCCGAGGCTTCGGCGTGGATTGCGCCGAAAATATGAGAACTTTGTGGCAACAACTAATTTGGCGGAAACAAGCTGGCTCAGGCCTCTTCTCCGGCCATAAAATGGTTGTCACCGGAACAGCCGAAACAACCCCTCACGGTGGTCGAGGAGCCTGTTTCCAGGCCGGTTGTTCGGTCTATTCCTGCTGCCCCACCAATACTGGTGGAACCGCCTCCGCCTCCGACAAAAAGTTCGCGGTCGGCTCATGGCCTTCCCCATAGGCTGTCGGTCACCCTCACTCCCGATAAGCCTCGGCACGTGGAGGGTGGCGCAGGTTCTAGGCAGCTCTTCAACGACTCGTCGGAGTTGGACAATGACTCCTACCTGTTTTCCAAGCGCCTAGACTTGGAGTCTTCTGGGGGGCAGTCGATGGACGATAGCCCTTCGTCCTTCCTTGGACTACTCAGGCTCATCTCAGAATCCACTGGGATGAAGCTCGAACCCGTGTCCAAATGGGCTAGATATCCCCTCACTGAGATTCTGGACCGAGGGGATTCTCCTACGGAGGCCTTCCCGGTGGCCGAAGCCATTGTCGGTCCGGCCCCGGAATTGTGGCAGCATCCGGCTTCCTGTCCTGCGCCTTCGGCCAGGATGGCCAGGAAGTATGCAGTCCCTACAGGCTCTCTGTCTGGCTTTTCCGAACACCCTTCGGCTGAGGGGTTGGTCACGGACAGTGTTTTCCGGCGTGCCGGAAATGCCAGGGACGTGGACAAACCACCCGACAAAGAGTCCAAGAAATTGACTATGCTGGGCGGAAAGTGTATGCTGCCTCCTCCCTCGGCCTTCATCAGGCCAGTTCGGCCGTCTTGATGGCACATTTTTCCCATGCCCTGTTGGGCTCCCTGGATGAGGTCGTCCCTCATCTTCCTGCAAGGACCTGCAGTCCACAGTAAAACGAGGTTGGGACCAGGGCAGGGCAGTAGCTAACAACGGCTCCAGACTGCACTGGATATTGGGGATTCTTTGTGCCCGGTCAGTGGCGGGCCAGTGGCCTGTGCGCCCGGCGGGCGTGGCTGAGGATATCCACTTTCACCCGGATACCCAGCACAAGCTGCGGATGTTCCCTTCCTGGGAACTGACCTCTTCGGCCCTGGGTGGAAGGCCACCTCCAGAGGATCGAAAAGTCAATGCCACCTTGGACTCGGTCTCGTCCGCGCCCAGGACAAGGGCGTAAGCCTCAGCCTAAGCCCTTTAGCCTCTGCTCGCTGTCTTGGCACGGCCAACTACGTCAGGGCCAGCAGGCTGACCTTGGTTTCAATTCCAAGCCGTCAGCCTCCTCTAATAGGAGCAAGGAGGAAAGGCCCTGGTGGTCCTAAATCGGTCCTTCCTTCCAAGCCTGCACAGTGGCCAGGCTGAGGGGTGTCGCCCCCATCCTGGCCACCTCGCCTCTGGCTTCCCGTGAGGGGACGTCCGACACTTCCTTTTCCGCCTGGTCCGCTGTTACCACGACAGGTGGGTTCTGAGGTGGTGGGAAGAGGCCTGCTCTGGAATTCGAGCTGGCTCCACCCTTCAGAGCCGTCCGCCCTCCGGGGCTTGGGTCCCCAGATTCTCTAGAGGCTCGACGAGCCGACATCGCCTCCTCCTTCAGAAGGGGTGATAAAAGAGATAGAGGACCCTCCATCAGAACCAGGGTTCGTGTCCAGGTACTTCCTGGTCCCGAAACGGACAGGGGGATGGCGCCCCATTCTTGACCTACACGACCTGAACAAGTTGCTAAGGTCTCGAACCTTCAGAATGGTCACTCTGGTTCAGATAATACCATCTCTGGAACATGGCGTGTGGTTCTGTTCTGTGGACTTTCAGGACGCGTTCTTTCACGTCCCTATCCGTCTGTCTCATCAGAGATTCCTCCGCTTCAGGGCGGAGGGATCCCTTTTTCCAGTTCCAGGCCATGCCCTTCGGCCTCTCTCCAGCTCCCAGGGTCTTCACCAAGTGCATGGCAGTGGTGACAGCATTCCTGCAGCGCCAAGGGGTCCGGGTGTACCCTTACCTGGACGATTGGCTGATAGCAGCTCCCTCCAGGTCGGAGGTGGAGCAGTCCAAGTGATGGCCCTCCGGTTTGCTCTCAACTCGGCCTCCTAGTCAACAAGGCCAGAGTCGGAACTTGAGCCGAAGCAGGTGATATCTTTCATCGGGCAGAGCTCGACTCTCTTCGAGCCAGAGCACGGCTCCCGGCGGACAGGGCCGAGGTTCTTACCTCCTTTGCCCAATCATTTCTGGTTGGGCAATCGCGCCCTGCCCGGGACTTCCTGCGACTCCTGGGTCTCATGGCAGCCTGTACCAGTGTAGTCCGTTGGGCACGCTGGCACGTGTGTCCCCTCCAGTGGGGACTGGCCAGCCAGTGGTCACAGTGCTGCGATCCTTTGGACCAGCGTGTGTGGACGACCCAGGAGATGTGGAATGCTCTCCAGTGGTGGACCGTTCCGTCCCATCTGCAGGAGGGTATCCCGTTTGTCCGCCCCGAGCCGACTGTCTCTCTAACGACCGACGCCTCTTTGATGGGTTGGGGTGCCCATCTGGGGGAACACCGAGTGCACGGCCTCTGGTCCCCGCGGGAGTCCCGATGCCATATCAACCTGCTGGAGCTCCTTGCAGTCCGCCTAGCTCTCACCGCCTTTGCTCCCTTTCTCCGGGGTCAAGTGGTCCGGGTCCAGACGGACAATACCATGACCATGTACTATCTAAACCGCCAGGGCGGGATGCGCCCATGCTCTTATGCAAGGAAGCTCTCCATCTGGTCACTAGTGCGCAGCCTGAGGCGGATCTCCTGGCCATTCATGTGGCAGGAGCCTCCAACACCCTGGCCGATGCCCTGAGCCGGATAGGGGCTGCATCGCACGAGTGGTCTCTCCTGCCGGAGATAGTACAAGACCTGTTCTCCCGCTGGGGCACACCTCTGGTGGATCTGTTTGCCTCCAGGGAGAACGCGAAGCTGAGGCTGTTTCATGCCCGCCCCCCTCAGCAGGGCTCGCTGCAGGGGGATGCCTTCTCGAGGCCGTGGACCCCGGGCCTCTTTTACGCCTTTCCCCCCCTTCCCCTGATTCACAGGGTCCTGCTCAAGCGAGGAGGGACAAGGCGCAGGTGATTCTGATAGCCCCAGACTGGCCTCGCCAGTTCTGGTACCCAGATCTCCTCAGTCTCAGCTCCAGGACTCCGAGGCAGCTTCCAGCTCGCCCAGACCTGCTCTCAATCAATCAGGGGAAGGTGTTCCATCCGGACCTTCAATCCCTGCACCTGACGGCCTGGTTCCTGAGCGGCTAGAGTTCCAGGCCTTGGGTCTTTCCGACGAGGTCCTCAACGTCGTTGAGGCGTCCTGTAAGGAGTCGACCAGAAAATGTTATGCCTTCAAATGGAAGAGGTTCTCCATTTGGTGTCAGGATAAAGGGTTGGACCCTTTCTCGTGTCCTGTGGCAAGCATTTTGGACTATCTATGGTCCCTATCTAGTCAAGGGCTCAGGTCGACGACCCTTAAGGTGCACCTGGCAGCCATTTCTGCTTACCGGGCGCGGGCCGGTCAGCAGTCAGTGGCGCAGGAGAAAGTGGTCGGGCGCTTCTTTAAAGGCCTTGATCACATTTCCCCTCCAGTGCGGGAACCCCCACCTCCGTGGGATTTACTGCTGGTACTGGCAAAGCTCATGGGCAAGCCATTCGAACCAATGCACAGGTGTGGTCTCCCCCACCTGTCGTGGAAGACCGCCTTCTTGGTGGCTATCACGTCAGCCAGAAGGATGGGAGAGCTCCAGGTGCTTAGCATCAAGTCTCCTTACCTGGTCTTCCACAGGGACAAGGTTGTCCTCCGCCCCACCCGAAATTCCTTCCGAAGGTGGTGTCAGAGTTTCACCTTAATCAGGTGTTGACTCTGCCGGTGTTCTACCCCAACCACACCTCGGAGGCCGAATATAGGCTCCATACTTTGGACCCTAGAAGGGCGCTCGCTTATTATAAGGAGCGCACGGCTGAAATTCGGGGAGAGGTTCGCCAGCTGTTTGTCACCTACGCTGAAGCCGCACCTGGCAGACCTGCAGCCAAGCAGATGATAGGCAGATGGGTCACCTCCTGCATAAATCTCTGCTATGAGTTGGCGGGCATGGAGCCTCCCAGAGGGATAAGAGCTCATTCTACCCGCCATACTGCTGCATCGGTGGCTGCTTCCAGGGACGTCCCTATCCAGGAAATCTGCAGGGCTGCTACCTGGAAGTCAGCACACACCTTCATCACCCATTACCACATCGACCTTGAGTCACGTCGGGATGCTGGTTTTGGGGCCTCGGTTCTCCAATCTCTGTTCCCCAAGTAAGTATATAGGGGGTGTGCGCCTTGCCTCCCTCCTCCCGGAGAACTGCTAGGAGTCTGCCAGATAGTGTGGATGAACAACATATCCATGTCCTAGAAATACAGGTTACTCA
Organism: Neoceratodus forsteri; assembly: GCA_016271365.2. Taxonomy (NCBI): domain Eukaryota; kingdom Metazoa; phylum Chordata; order Ceratodontiformes; family Ceratodontidae; genus Neoceratodus; species Neoceratodus forsteri. Next base: position 1,112,587,894 of record CM028133.1, read on the forward strand.
CCTGTAACAGGAGGTTCTAGGAATGGTATGTATTGTTCATCCACCGAACCCACCCGACCTCCCGGCTTCGACGCACAACCTGAGCTTCCAGCGGGCCAGATCTGGCATCATGGGGCAGAGCCGAGAGTTTTACCACCCGGGTGGGTGGGAGGAGCTAGCTTGAAGACCTTCCGGCAAGATTTAAAGCGGCAAGGAACCTGCCAGATAGTGTGGATGAACAACATATACCATTCCTAGAACTCCTGTTACAGGTGAGTAACCTGTATTTCTTGCTGCAATCATTGGCTCCATCTCAGAAAAAACACCTCAGCACCCCAACCAATGATTCCTCACTCCACGGCAAAAGTAAGCACTTACAATTTCCTCACATCCATATATTACAGAAAATACCAAATACGTAGCGGTGGTACAAGGCAATCCTTCCTCTCAGGATCTGGGGAACAGAAACCTCGAGCTTCGGCTCTCGAGGTTTGCCGTGTCCCCAGATCCTCTCGATGAATTACTGCCTTGTAATAGACCAGAACGTATCTATCCTTCTATTTATTATTTTTATCACCGTTCTTCCTGTATTTAATTGTCCCCAATTTTGCCTTTTCTTCTCCCTACTGTTACCCGTTTTTGGGTCACACCAGGAAAGCAACCTCATCCTAATGTGTCTTTCTCGGTCACCAATTTTCAAATAACTAAATAAAAGATCGATCCTCTGTAGGGCTTTTTCTCCCTGCTTTGGTCCTCTATCCCCTGTAATTTTGGGATTACTGCTTTAGACTCTACCAAGAGTCTGGCTCTTTGGAGAAGACTAACTCTAAAACAATACGAAAGTTACTTACCAGTAGCTCTTAATCCTCTTAAGTGTCTCAAAGCCACCCAGCTTCTGTCCCCTGTTCACACTAAGGGGGGACCCTGGGTCAGGTTGGATATTTCCATTGTATCGCCATCTCTAGGGGATGTTTCATGGCCTCTGAGCTAGTGTACCACTTCACTGTGTTCTAGCAGGGTTCAGACAGACATCCAGCTTTGAAGATAATACTCGTTTTTCATACTTTTGATCATTCTGGTATATGCTGATGACTTAAGACCTGATCCACAAACAAAAAGAAAAAGGCATTCCTCCACGGATGCAGAGGGGTTAACGTGGCTGAAGGGCACTCCCTGTGCAAAGATGGGGCCGGTGCAGTATGTCTACCCCCTGTGCACCTGATCTGCCTGTTCCTGCATGACTGCAGCCAAATCAGGGTCCGGAATAAGAAAACAGCTCTGAGCCAGGGAGGATGCACAGTGGCGGGTGGTGTTGTGCAACCACAGGGGCAGCAGGAGTGCCAGCTGTCCCAATGTGCGAGTCTCCCACCCTGACCCTCCCTTGTGATATCTGGGCCACGAGCAGTCCTGTGTTAGTTTCCCCCAGCCCTTGGAACTGTCACTGAGGGCTGGGAGGTTATCTGTGAAATGTTTCAGTTTAATTTTTTTACATGCATTTACTGTTCAGGATGTGGCAGCATTCAGAGGGCAGCCATATCCCACATTCCCTGATCTGCATGGAGCAGGAGATTCGCTGTGGTGTCATGCCAGGTATGTGATTGGATATCCCCCCCCCCCAATCCAGCAACACTCCGCCACTGACACATCTCTCAAACCTGCAATTCATGTACGGAGTGGAGAGGTCAGGGCTGTAGATCACACTATAGGCATTTCCCTCCACAGGTGCAAAGCTGTGCAGCCCAGATGTGCCCCTTTGGCATGTATCCAGTCCGTCTTTGTGAATTGGGGCCTTAGAGACTAGTGTAGTTCCTTTTTAAGGGATACTCTCCATCGCCCCACTCCCTTTTCTCCTGTAGGTGACTGTTATACATTTTTCCCATTTTTTTTATTTCGGGCAAGACCCTGTGTACCCTTTTTTCAATTCCCATTAGCCCTGCCATGTACTTAGTTTGGCTCTGCTATTAACAGCACCTGTTTGTTGCTATTTACTGCACTCTCTGGGTCCTTTTCTCAATTTTTAGTATGGCAGGTGCAGTCTCCATTGATTTTTGGAACTGACCACAATAAATTTAAAATTATTTTATATTATGTTGTTTATAATCCTGTTTTAGATCGAACACATTCAGCCGCCTTCAAGATGACATCTCTGCCTTCTGTTTTCCTGCTTCTCTGTCTTTGCTGTCTCTCACCTTATTTCTCTACTTGGCAAAGTTGCGGCTTTGGACACCATGTGTAGGGCATCCATTGTGTGCTGTGTCATACTTCGGTGCCGTATATTGGCACAGGCAGCTCAAAAGTTCTAATTCTTCTGGGGTCCTTCTGACTTCAGCACTAAGACCACAGAGTGTGGCCCTTTGGAGGAGACACCCATGAAGAATATGAGTTAGCTCATGGGTGACTTTCCTTTCCCTCCACGTGTGAGTGAATACAGCCCTCTGGCAGTTTTTCCTGAATGGTCTGATCCCATGCTGCCCACTGTCATCTTTGCATCAGAGATCTGACCACATGCTGCATGCTGTCGTCTTTCATCCAGCAGTTGGACTATGTGCTGTTTATTGCCGTCTTTGCCTCAGTGGTCTGACTGCATGATAGCTGCTGTCCTGTTTCCCTCAATGATCAGACATTGGGCTGTTTGCTGTTATCTTTCTCTTACTGTTCTGATTGCCTCCTTCTTGTTGTAATCCTACCCTCAGTGGGCTGACCCTGTGCTGCCCCCTCTCCTAGTTCCCTCAAAGTTCTGGGTGTATCTGTTGCCCGCTGCCATCATTCCCTCAGTGGGCTGAGCATGTGTAGCCCTGTCATCTTTCCTCAACAACATGCCCACGTTTCATCTGCTGTCATCTTTCTTTCACTGGTCTGATCATGCACTGTTTAGTGTCGTTGGTCCCTTGGTGGTCCGACTGCATGCTACCAACTGCCATCTTTCATTTAACTATTTCCCTGTACACTACCCACTGCCTTCTTTACAGATATCTAACTTTTCTTTTGCTCCACAGTCAGTGTGTGTGTGTGCAGCCCACTGTCAGTTTTTCCTCAATGGTCGAAGCCTGTTCTGCCCACTGTCATCTTTCTTTCAGTGGTCTGACCAAATGCTGCCTATTGGCCGCTTTCCCTCATAGATCTGATTATATACTGTGTGGTGTCCTTTTTCCCTCGGTGGTCTAACTATGAGAAGGTTCCTGTTACCTTTCCCTTAATTATCTGTTAATGACTGTGCTGCTGACTGTCATCTCTCCCGTAATGGTCTGCCTGTATGCTAGCCGTTGTCATCTCTCCCTCAGTTACAGTATCTGGCTTTATGCTACGCACTGCCATCTCTCCCACAGTTATCTGACTTTATGCTACATACGGTCATCTCTCACTTAATAATCTGACTGTATGCTGCCAGCTGTCGTCTTTTTTTTTTTTTTTTTTTTTTAGGCTAGATAATTGAGGGAACAAGGACAGCAGGCAGCATACAGTCAGATAATTGAGGGAAAGAGGACATCCGGCAACATGCAGTCAGGTAACTGAGTGAGAGAAGACAGTGCATAGTATAAAGGGATAAATAAGGTTGATAAGGACAGTCTCTTTAAACTGAATGGCAACCATAACACGAGGGGGCACAGTCTTAAGCTGGAGAGTGGGAGGTTTAGGAGGGAGGTTAGGAAGCACTTCTTCACAGAGAGGGTGGTGAACATTTGGAATGCGCTGCCAGAAGAGGCAATCTCGTTGAAGACAGTGGGCAACTTTAAGAGAGTCTGGGACAGGCATGGGGGTAAGAGTCACGGGTAGAGAGGATGGGAGGAGGGGGAGGGCGGGCAGGGACAGTAGCTCAAGCTGTGGACCCTGCAACACGAGCAGACTTGATAGACCAAATGGCCTTCTTCTGCTGGCTTCTTCATATGTTCATATGTAAATGCTGCCCACTGTCCTCTTTCCCTCAATTATCGGACTGCATGCTGCCTGCCGTCCTCTTTCCCTCACTGTGTGCTGCCGGCTGTCCCCTTTCCCTCAGTTATCTGACTGTATGAATTATCTGTCTGAATGCTGCCTGCTGTCCTCTTTCCCTCAATTTTTTATTTATTTTTTAATTGTTTAACCAGGTGAGACACACTAAGCTGAAAGCTTTTTTACAGGTGCAGCCTGGGAGCACAGGGAAGTTAAGTGACTTGCTCAGGATCACACAGTATATGCAAGTGGGGGCTGTGGGACTCAAACCCAGGTCTCCAGATTTGCAGCTCACAGCCTTAAACCACTGCGCTATACTGCCTTCCTATCTGACTGTGTGCTGCCCGCTGTCCTCTTTCCCTCAATTATTTGGCTGAATGCAGCCCGCTGTCCTCTTTCCATCAGTTATCTGGCTGAATGCTGCCTGCTGTCCTCTTTCCTTCAGTCATCTGGCTGAATACTGCCTGCTGTCCTCTTTCCTTCAGTTATCTGGCTGAATGCTGCCTGTTGTTCTCTTTCCCTCAGTTAGCTGACTGTATGCTGCCCGCTGTGCTCTTTCCCTCAGTTATCTGGCTGAATGCTGCCTGCTGTCCTCTTTCCTTCAGTTATCTGGCTGAATGCTGCCTGTTGTTCTCTTTCCATCAGTTATCTGGCTGAATGCTGCCTGCTGTTCTCTTTCCCTCAGTTATCTGACTGTATGCTGCCCGCTGTGCTCTTTCCCTGAATAATCTGGCTGTCTGTTGCCTGCTGTCCTCTTTTCCTCAATTATCTGAATACATGCTGCCCGCTGTTCTTTTCCCTCACTTATCTGGCTGAATGCTGCCCGCTGTCCTCTTTCCCTCAGTTATCTGGTTGTATGCTGCCTGCTGTCCTCTTTCCCTCAATTATCTGATTGTATGCTGCCCGCTGTCCTCTTTCCCTCAGTTATGTGACTGTATGCTGCCCGCTGTCCTCTTTCCCTCAGTTATCTGATTGTATGCTGCCCGCTGTCCTCTTTCCCTTAGTTATGTGACTGTATGCTGCCTGCTGTCCTCTTTCCCTCATCTATCTGATTGTATGCTGCCCGCTGTCCTCTTTCCCTCAGTTATCTGATTATATGCTGCCCGCTGTCCTCTTTCCCTCAGTTATCTGATTGTATGCTGCCCGCTGTCCTCTTTCCCTCAGTTATCTGATTATATGCTACCCGCTGTCCTCTTTCCCTCAGTTATCTGATTGTATGCTGCCCGCTGTCCTCTTTCCCTCAATTATCTGATTGTATGCTGCCTGCTGTCCTCTGTCCCTCAGTTATCTGATTGTATGCTGCCCGCTGTCCTCTTTCCCTCAGTTATCTGGCTATATGCTGCCTGCTGTCCTCTTTCCCTCAGTTATCTGATTGTATGCTGCCCGCTGTCCTCTTTCCCTCAGTTATGTGACTGTATGCTGCCCGCTGTCCTCTTTCCCTCAGTTATCTGATTGTACGCTGCCCGCTGTCCTCTTTCCCTCAATTATCTGATTGTATGCTGCCTGCTGTCCTCTGTCCCTCAGTTATCTGGCTATATGCTGCCCGCTGTCCTCTTTCCCTCAATTATCTGATTGTATGCTGCCTGCTGTCCTCTGTCCCTCAGTTATCTGGCTATATGCTGCCTGCTGTCCTCTGTCCCTCAATTATCTGATTGTATGCTGCCCGCTGTCCTCTGTCCCTTAGTTATGTGACTGTATGCTGCCTGCTGTCCTCTGTCCCTCAGTTATCTAATTGTATGCTGCCCGCTGTCTTCTTTCCCTTAGTTATGTGACTGTATGCTGCCTGCTGTCCTCTGTCCCTCAGTTATCTGATTGTATGCTGCCCGCTGTCTTCTTTCCCTCAGTTATCTGGCTATATGCTGCCTGCTGTCCTCTTTCCCTCAGTTATCTGATTGTATGCTGCCCGCTGTCCTCTTTCCCTCAGTTATGTGACTGTATGCTGCCCGCTGTCCTCTTTCCCTCAGTTATCTGATTGTACGCTGCCCGCTGTCCTCTTTCCCTCAATTATCTGATTGTATGCTGCCTGCTGTCCTCTGTCCCTCAGTTATCTGGCTATATGCTGCCTGCTGTCCTCTTTCCCTCAATTATCTGATTGTATGCTGCCCGCTGTCCTCTGTCCCTTAGTTATGTGACTGTATGCTGCCTGCTGTCCTCTGTCCCTCAGTTATCTGATTGTATGCTGCCCGCTGTCCTCTTTCCCTCAGTTATGTGACTGTATGCTGCCCGCTGTCCTCTTTCCCTCAGTTATCTGGCTGAATGCTGCCCGCTGTCTTCTTTCCCTCAGTTATCTGGCTGTATGCTGCCTGCTGTCCTCTTTCCCTCAATTATCTGAATACATGCTGCCCACTGAAGAACTTCCTCACCCAGTCACCATTTCCCAAGTCCTACAGTCATTGTGCCTCCTTCCTCATGAATGGGTCCTTACAATCCATCCTGTTGATTTCTCACAAGAACATGTATGTCATAGAAACGTAGAATTTGACGGCAGATAAGGACCCCTTGGCCCACCTAGTTTGCCCATTTCCTGATGGATAAGCTGCAGATTCTAGTTAATCAACAGCTTACTTCCTCCTACCCCCCACTAGAATTGCTTTATGTCTGTCCCATGCATTCCTGAATTCTCCCACTGTTCCTGACTCCACAGCCTCCTCAGGAAGCAGGTCCATGCATCCACAACCCTCTCTCTGAAAAAATACTTTCTAACATTACCTCTAAGCCGTCCCCCCCGTCTTCAAATTGTGCCCCCTTGTTCTTGCTCATCTCTTCTTCTGAAGATGCTACCCTTGTTCTTTGTTAATTCCTTGATATACTTGAAAGTTTCTATCTTGTCCCCCCTTTCCTCAAGAGTATACATATTTAGCTGCTTTAGTCTCGCCTCGTATGTCTTCTGGTGCAGACCCTGCATCATTTTCGTTGCCCTCCTCTGAACAGCCTCCACTCTGTCTATGTCTTTGCAGAGATGGGGTCTCCAGAATTGCATGCAATACTCCAGATGGGGTCTTACCAACTGTCTGTACAAAGGGATAACAACTTTCTGTTTTCTACTTTTGATGCCTCTCCCTATGCATCCCAGTATCCCCTCAGCCCTCCTTACTGCCTTCTCACACTGTTTGCCCACCTTTAGGTCATCTGATATAATTACTCCTAGGTCTCTTTCGATTTTTGTTGTTGTTATTAACTCACCCCCCATTGTATACT